>CM070780.1:110044676-112780926 GCA_036346955.1 Dipus sagitta | reverse complement strand
CCCTAGAGAAAGGACACTGTCCCCAGCAACTCTGATTTGTCCTTGATACACTGAAGACGGTTTCCCATCGTGTCACTGCAACAGGACCAATGTCCTGGGGTAACCTTCCCAGAGCCAGGGAACCTGAGCTTTGCTCCTGGTGAGTGACCCCCCTTGCTGTCTCCCTTAGACACTCAGCACAGTGACTACACATCTGCAGTTAGAGTTCATTCCAACTCAGCTCAGTCTTGTCCTGCTGATGACAAAGAAGACTGTCATTTTCAAGCAAAGGGATAAGAGAATGGACAGAGAAAGAGCCCATAACTCAAGTTGGCTAGCAGTGTTTCCCACAGTCTTTAGAAGATATATGTTAATGACCAATTAGAATGAATGTACCAAGCACATCAGTAAATAAATAATGCTAAAAAAAACCGTTAACACAACTTTGGATCTAATGACACTTGAACCAACTGAGAACTCAGTTTATAGAATTTTGCACAATTAATTTACTTCTTCAAACTGCTTTTCATGTATGCAAAGGGCAACGGAACACTGGCCACATTCAAGTTACCAGAAAATCTACATGCATTCTACTTAATGAGCCTTTCTTATTGTAATGGGACATGAAATACATCAGGCAAATCATATATCACAATACCCCCATGACCACATCTCTGTAGACGTGTTCTAGGTGTGAGCTTATATTCTAAGAATCATAACCAGTCTAGCTATTACATTTATTTTGCACTCACTGAGGTTTTGTGGATGTCTTAATAAGGCACTGACAGCGGATGTAGCACCGAAGAAAAACATCGTCCTCAAGGACTTAACATTCCAAATGTGTCCCCAAACATTCTCCAGTAGAAGAATCATGGCTCTGTTCCAAAGTCACACGCCAGGAAACTGTGCGCAGAGGCTGGACTGAGAAGACATTTTGCATCTGGTAGAAATAACTCCTTTCTGACAGAATTTTAGATTTTGTGTTGAGCTTAGCACTTTAAGTGTTGACCATAGCAAATGGCATCGGTAATTTTATATACAGATAGAAAAAGAAGAATTTCTGAGACCCTAGGAAGCAAAATTGGAATTACATCTAATAATTTCTACATAACTACCAAACATTCTATTCAACCTGATTTTGAGAGTGGAGATGATTTTAAAATTTCAAATGGAAGTTCTAGTGTAGTCAAGAACTTCCCCTCTCATAAACTAAAAAGATACTACCTCAGGACATGCATTTTATAATTTTCACCAAGATTTTGTGTACTTGCAGACAAAATCAATAGCAATGAATTAGGCAATAGAAATCTGGCACACCACTTAGAGCATTTGTTACACAAGTGTGTGGACTGGGATTTGGATCCCCAGAACCCAGGTAAACCTGGACGCAGGAGTGTACATCTGTAACCCCAGAGCTGCTATGGCAAGATGGGAGGCGGAGACAGGAGGATCCCCGAAACATGTCCAGTCAGCTAGCCTGATACATGTAGTATCAAGCAACAAGAAATCCTTCCTTAAACAAGAAGTGAGGCATGACCTACACTTGAGTGTTTCCTCTGACCTCCCACATGCACCACAGCATGGGCGTCCCTAATGCTCACCCACTCACACACAACAGAAAAATCAAAACTTGTCTCAGTATTTTGAACTAAGAATCTCTGGTCCTTTCGATGAAGAAAGCCTACCTCCACACACTGAGTGATGTGTGAGCTGGAGTGTTGGGTTGGAGGTCACCACAGGTATGAGACACTGGTGCTGTCACTCTCAAGTACTCTCACATCCCCTTCGCTTGGGTAAAGGCACAGAAGCCCTTGTTTATCTTGAAAAATATGAATCAGATGATTGTAAATGGTGCCATGGTTAGCCAACCACAATCAGTTATTATGATGATTTAGGAAAGGGGCCCCTTGTGAATGGGACATGAGACAGAGGCAGGTGTGTTTGTTGCTGTGTTGAGACATCAGTGACAGACACAAGGCACTGCACCTATAGATCAAACAGGGCCACAGTAAAGGCTCATCCTCAGTCCAGTCCCACCTTGGACTAGGGATGCCTTTGTTCCTATCCAGTGCCTATGATGTGTGCTATATTTCCATCACTAACATTGAAAATTAGAGTTTGTGGTTGGGCATGGGGGCACACACCTTTAATCCTAGCACTCAGGAGGCAGAGGTAGGAGGATTTCCGTGAGTTCAAGGCCATCCTGAGACTACATAGTGAATTCCACGTCAGCCTGGGCTATAGTGAGACTCGATCTTGAAAAAAAAAAAAAAAGAAGGAGGAAATTAGAGTTTGTAAGATGTCAATGACAGAGTAAGAACCTCTGGATATGGTCTCCTGTGTTAAAGTGATGAAAAAGCTGACAAAATGCTGAGAATCAAGTATTCAGAAATGTAGAAACAAGCCAATAAATAGAAATAAATAGATAAATTCGAAAATGGGTGTGTAAGGGATGCAGTAACAACACATCATAGCTCATGAAGCTCAAGGGATAAACACTGATTTATAGAGTTCTGTTTTAATAATGATAAAGTATCTTATATCAGATGACCCTTGTAAACTCTGAGAGCATTTTCAAAACCAAACAATCTCTCAGTTCTCAACAGATCCTGAGATTAGAACTGAGCTGTCCAGGAAAGGAGAGGGCCATTCCACGTGTGATCCAGGGCCGGTCAGCTCTTCCCCAGTGGATCTCCACATACATGCTGCTGGTAGTTGGGAAAAAAGCAGAAAGTCAAAGGCATTCATCTTTAATTGACCTGTGAAATGTGGGTACACTTGAGAGAACCCCTGTTGCTCCAAATAAAGTGACTGCCGGAATTCTGGGAGAACTGGCCACCATTTGCAATTGCTATATGTAAGGAGGAAGACGGAATTTTAATTTTAACTCTTTCCATGGTAGAACAGCTTGGGCTCAGAAAATACTTCAGAGTGTCTATTAAAATTCTAGAATTAATGCCAGAGGTTTGCAATAGTAAAGTAAAAAGCCAAACCGTCTTAAGTCCTAGGTGATCAGCCTAGAGGCACCTGCCTGCTACAGCCGAGATTAGTCATCCTCAGGCTGCCAGAGACACAGTCATCACAACCGAAGTGCAGCACACGCATTGCTACGCACGCAGAGTCGCAGACAAGACTGCACACGCTCGAGGTGACACAAGTCAACAGAGACGTACTCAGATCACCAGCATGCTGTAAGATTCAGCAAAAACTGAGACATAACAAGTACGAGTATGATCAAGGGCTTGAAGAGAGAAGTGGCTCCGGGTGAACAAATGGGTAATCCCTCCCAAGAAATCTGCTCTGCGAAAGCAACCAAATGGAGGGTTCAAGCCTACGGCTAGGTGGATTTTTTTTTTTTTTAAGGAATCACACAATGTTCTTAACCCTATATTGGACATATTTGGAGAAACAATCTATGGACTTGACAAAGATCAATAGTATTTGTCCAGTCAGCCAAACAGAAAGTGGGTGGGGTGGAGAGGGTTGCAAACAGGAGAGACAAGACCCAGGTTGAACTCTGGGGCAATAGCAATGGGAGAATGTATGTTCAGTTGGAGAGGCACATGAAGGCAGGAGAAAGTGTGAAGCAAACAAACTTCACCAAGGGGGAGAAAAGGCTAATACAGCTGAAGACGATGTTTCTCAGACAGGACACATGACCAAGTACACATGGTCAGTGTGAGGTTTGTCTGTTACTAGTACCTCTGAGAGAGTGAAAGGCAGGGGTAGGCTGGGACAATACATTTGCATGTATCAGGAAAGGACTTGTATTCAAAGAATTCTTGCAAACCCGTGGCAAACAGAACTGCCCCTTCCCAGCGTGGTAGTTTGAATTGATGTACCCCAATAGACTCAAATGTTTTATTAAAGCTGTAACTTAGATTTCCAGCCACCTGGCTGAAAGAGTTGGCACTGTGGGTGGATACTGGGCTCCAGCTCTAAGGTGTTACAGGGGTGGGGGTCTGTTTCTAGCCTGAAGGCATGCAGGGTGCTTGAGCTCTGCCTGGGGTTTCCTGCTGTGGACTTGGTGCTTGTTTGCTTTTGGTGGGGTGCTGGGGGTCTCTCTCTGCATGGATCTGTGAAAGGGGGACAGCTTCTTCTGCCATGATGGAGCCTCGCCTGGATCTGTAAGCCTGAAATAAATCCCTTCCTCCCATAAACTGTGTCTGGTTGCAGGTTTGTTCCAGTGGCACGGAGCTGACCAGGACAAGCCCCCCGCCCACCCAAGGACAGACTGGTGGATGCAACTGAATAGCAAAGAATGAATGTGAGAAGAAAATAAGGAAGGGAGGAAAAGACAGGGCGTCACATGACAGGTTACCTGGGAAAGAACTGAAACCCACTGAAGTTGCAAATTGAAACTGTAAACACTGAATGCTGATGGACATGAGAACATGTGAACCTCTTCTATGACTCAGCTAGTGAGAGGTAATTTGGGAAGACACTGGGCAAAACATCATCTGGTTCGATACATACCATCCTGTGAGTAAGGATTCTGCTTTTCTGTATGATTTTAAAGAGAAAGGAAATACCAAGTGTCTGGCTAATGCTTGAAACAGTTATAATAATTGAGACAAGTAAAGTTAACATGTTCCTAATCCAAGGCAATGACGGGAGTGTGTCTGGGGCAAAGGGCACGTAGGTTAGAGCTAAGAAAGCCCTCATCTTTGCTTCAAGTAAGAAACTGATTATGTCATAACTTGCTATTTAACTATACATAAAAAGTGCCTATGATTGCCTCCAAAGAACAGAAATATAGCATTCTGATGTTATACCCCTGGAAGAAAGAAAAATGGTTTGGTGATGTAGTCCAAGAGAAAGCACAACCCAAGAGGAAAAGCTGAGCTGACATAGCAGGCACATGCAAACCCCCAGAACAAGGGACGCGCAACCCAGCAAGAACTGTCATCCTGGCTGAAGCTGAAACCAAAGGATGAAGACGGTCGCTATTCAGGAAGAACCAAAGCCCTTCCATGCCGTAGGAGGGCAGATCTAACACCAAGGGAGAAGGGCAGGAAGGTGCGAGGTTCTGTGATCCACCTATTAAGTGAAAGCTATACAGTGTGCCACCATCTCACAAAAAAGTCTGTGACGATGTGCTCATTAGTGTTCTGTATCGGGACAACATACAGGAAGGTACTATACTTCTTTAAAACAATAACATCAAATAGGTTCATCAAACGAGGGGTGGAGGAACTGCTGTGATTCATAAACTCTGTTTGTTGCCAATGAGAACATGTCATATATCTATAAGACCTCAATCTATTTGTACAATAAAAACTCATAATACATCATCTATTACATTGACAAATATCCCCAGAGAATCCATCTGTTAAAATCAAATTCTTCTTAAAATTTTCAGGTACTAAGTTATCTTCCTTGTGATGAACTGCCTACTTTTAAAATCCAAAATGGAAATTAAACATTTCATTTTTATTATGCCTTATGCCTTGACTGGCAAAAGTTTCATAGAAACATTAAAGGATGTGTCAATTCATGTAAGACTGAAATCTGAAGACTGAAATCAATCCTTCCTTCCTTGAACTGCTTCTTGTCAGATATTTGCTCAGAGCAACAGTAAGGTAATGTACCACCTCAACACATATCCTTTTTTGTGAATTTTTATTTTGTTTATTGACAAATTCCATAATTGGATACAATATCCCATGGTAATCCCCCCACTTTCTCCTTTGAATCTCCACTCTCCATCATATCCCCTTCCCCTCTCAATCAGTCTCTCTTCTATTTTGATGTCATGATCTTTTCCTCCAATTATAATGGCCTTGTGTAGGTAGTGTCAGGCACTGTGAGATCATGGATACCCAGGACATTTTCCAACACATATTCTTTATGGTCCATCAGCTTAGACTATTCTTTGTATTTTCAAGTTTTGAAAAATATCAGATGAAAAGAATATTTCTCTATTACATGAAGTGATTCATAACTGTCCTCAGGGTGTCCATCTATCACTAGGATTGATGGGAAGAAGGCTTGCAGCCTCCCATGCATACTACTTGGGCTTGGCTTGTGGTTCAAGGATCTAGTTGGATAGTTGTGGCAGGTACCTGTGGCTAACATCCCTGGAAACCTTATGAAAATGATTCTTAGACACCTGACACATAGTAGTAGAAAGGGTATGTGTAGGTGAGTGGAAGAAGCAATTTTAATTCATCCAAAGGAACTTTTTATTGAAGTCCTGGAGATTCTCAAACTAATAATATTGGTGGAAAAAATGACTTTGTGAATTTTTGGAGATTTGAATGCTATACAAACATTTTATTATGTCCAAATTTTCTTCCTATATATGGGTTTTTGAACCTAAATTCATCTCTCAGTGACAGCTACAAATAAAAAGAATAATTTGTCATATGATAAATGTGGATTTCCAATCAACCAGAGGAGGAAAATTATTGCTGCTTTGGACAGCTTTATGATAACTTGCTAACCATTTGGAAGCAAACCAAGGTCTCTGCTTTACTCCTTATTGTAAGGTGACTTCCAGATGACCTGCAGACAAAAGTATAAACAGTAAAGTCATGAAGGGTATAAGGTGAGTAAGATATATGCTTATACAAGTGTTAGCTAGGGAGGCACTTTTAAATATCACTAGACCAGTAAGTACCACAAAGGGAAATGCTGAATCAAAACCGAAAATTTCTGTGTTTCAGAAAGAAAAAGAGAAAAGGAAAAATCTGTAAAGCAACTAATAACAATAAGGATATTGAATTAGGGCTGGAGAGATGGCTTAGCAGTTAAGGCATTTGCCTGCAAAGCCTAATGACCTGATTACCCTGTGCCCACATAAGGCCAGATGCATAAGGTGGCACATGCATCTGGAGTTTATTTACAGCAGCTGGAAACCCTGACATGTCCATTCTATGTGTCTCTCTTCTCTCTCTGCATGTAAATAAATAAATAAATAAATAAAAAATTGAAGTATAGGTCTATGTGCTTATTATTATTATTATTATATTGGTTTTTTGAGGTAGGGTCTCACTCTAGCTCAGGCTGACCTGGAATTCACTATGTAGTCTCAGGGTGGCCTCAAACTCATGGCGATCCTCCTACCTCTGCCTCCCAAGTGCTGGGATTAAAGGTGTGCACCACCACGCCCGGCTCTTTTGTGCAATTATTGATCAGTAATATTAGCTGAACATTTGGCAAATAAATAATGATAAATTTGTAAGCATTATATGGCAATACATGACTTAAAGAAAGAAAATGTAAATGAGACTCATAAAGAGACATTTCTCAAAGTAACATTAAATCTTTTTTATTTTTTATATTTTTATTGTATAATTTTTTGTTGACAACTTCCATGATTGTAAACAATATCCCACTGTAATGGCCACCCTCCCCCCACTTTCCCCTTTGAAACTCCACTCTCCATCATATCTCCTACCCCTCTCAATCACTCTCTCTTTTATTTTGATGTTATGATCTCTTCTTCCTATTATGATGGTCTTGTGTAGGTAGTGTCAGGCACTGTGAGGTCATGGATATCCAGGCCATTTTGTGTCTGGAGGAGCACGTTGTAAGGAGTGGTATCTTTCCTTTGGCTCTTACATTCTTTCCACCACCTCTTCTGCAATGGACCCTGAGCCTTGGAAGGTGTGATAGAGATATTGCAGTGTTGAGCGCTCCTCTGTAACTTCTTCTCAGCACCATGATGCCTTCTGAGTCATCCCAAGGTCACTGCCATCTGAAAAGAGAAGGTTCTCTAACCAAAAGTGAGAGTAGCATTAATATATGAGTATGAACATTAAGAGAAGTGCTTACTGGGCAGTTTGGTGAGCACAGTATATACATTTAGTCAGACAGCAGCAGACGTTATGCCCCTAGGGCTTATGACTACCCCTGTTGTAGGTTTTAGCATCAGGAATATATTCCCTCCCATGGAGCGGGCCTCCAGTCAAATTGATGGGCGGTTAGTTGCTCCCATGACAGATGTTTCACTATTGCACCCGTTGGCTCATTTGGCCTGGCTGGCCAAATATAAGGCTGGTAGTGTCCACTGTTGGGTATCTTCAGTGGTGATTTCTCTCTCTCCCATTGAACTGCATGCAGAATGGCTTTCTCCAGCTTTCTATAAGCTGGTCTACATGGAGGTTTTCAGCTCAGTTCCAGCAGGATTTCTCAGTGGCCTTGCAGCCCAAGTATGTGGAGTCTTCAGCAATAGGGTCTTACCATCAATTCCTGGTGGGAAACCAAGGGCCTCAGCAATGGCCTGTAATGTTTTGGGGGCATCAGAGACCTCCCTGGCCAACAACTCACAGGAATGTATCCCATCCCAGGCACTGAAAATTTTCTAGTAACAATCTGTGGCTCCTGAGTGTTCCATTGTCCAAAAAAGTAGGTTTCCATTTGACTTATTTATATCCACTTAGATTTTGATTAGCCCTCCCTCCACCTTTCCTTTACTCAGTCTCTTTCCCTGACCTCACTTAGGCCTTTTCACCCCCATGAATCATTCTTCTACTCACATATACACAATACCATCCTATTAAGTCCCCCTTCCCTTTCTATTCCCTTTGTATCTCCTTTCTGGCTTACAGGCCTCTGCTACTGAGTTTCCCTCCTACTCTCACAGAAGTCCAATGATTTGTAGCTAGGATCCACATACGAGAGAGAACATGCGATGTTTGGCTCTTTTTTAAAAATATATTTATTTATTTATTTATTTAAGAAACAGAGAGAGAATAGGCATGTCAGGGCCTCTGTCTGCTCCATTTGAACTCCAGATTCATGTGCCATTTTAAATATATGGTTTTATGTAGGTACTGGGAAATCAAACTTGGGCTATCAGCCTTTGTAAGCAAGTGCCTTTAAGCCAACACTCTAGCCCCATTAAATCATTACAATTTTGGGTCAGGCTTAGTGGAATTTCTGCTTACTGCTTCTTGGACTGTAAACTTTTGACCTTTCCTGGAGAGCAAGCTTGAAGTATAGATGAAAACACTTAAATGAGGATAACTGGCATTGATGTTTAGAAGCCATAGGCTTGTGGTAGAAACTCTTGTTTCCATCTGATCATTTTTCACAACACCTTGGTGTCATTTGCGCTTTATTCGCATTGGTTTGTCCATGAAGGGTAAAAAGAAGACACATCATAGATTAGTGAACCACACAGTAGGGGCACAGACAGGAAAACGCTCAGCGGCAGTTGGTATCAGGAAGTTTCTTTGGCAAGGTGAGCTTGCCATGCGGAGAGCAAGAGCACTGTGTGAGTGACCGCCGCTCTTTCCCTGGAGGGGGGTAAACCAGCACTGCCCATCCTGGCCGCTGCCCACTTCAGTATTCTGACCAATTTCCCTCAGCCCACTTTCTCAAATACCCTTTGTTTATGGCAAGTGCTTAAGACATGTCTCTTTCAGCTGACTCTAGTTGCTTTAAGATTTATGCACTTGTGTAGAATATAGAAGTGAAATGTGAAAAGACTCTAAACTATGGGCAAAAGCAATTTGGCATGAGCAGTTCTTGCAAACTCATTTGACTCCAACCCATGTGTTGTCTAATGGGACACCAATCTCCCCAATAATGTAGAGATATCCTTCAATTTGCACTTGGAGAATTTAATTCAATGCCTCATTCAGCTCAAGAAAAATGAGTTTGAGCAACTCAGACCCAGCCCTTGCAATGGGGATGAAAAGGGAATTGGGCTCTCAACCAGATAAGACAGCTGAGATATCAAAACAAGGAGCTTGTTTGTTTGGAACACCCATCTTGTGTGAGTTAAAACCCTCATGTTGAACTTTCTGAAGGTCACACATACACGTGATAAAATTAGTGATGCTGGGCTGGAGAGATTGCTTAGTGGTTAAGTCACTTGTCTGCAAAGCCAAAGGACCTCAGTTCAATTCCCCAGGACCCACATAAGCCAGATGCACAAGGTGGCACATGCATCTGGAGTTTGTTTGCAGAGGCTAGAGGCCCTGGCACATCCATATTCATTCTCTCTCTCTCTCTCTCTCTCTCTCTCTCTGTCTTTTTCTCTTGCTCTCTCAAATAAATAAATAAAATTTTAAAAATTTAGTGATGCTCTAATTTTCAAAAAATGTGTCATTCTGTGGAAGTGATATTATATAAAGTATTTGAATACTGGAAATTCGTTTGTCCAAAATATTGTGTGTCATTTTAAGTCATTCCTATGCAGACACTGAACAACTGGTCTGATGGTTTTGTCTTCTTCCACCCTGTCTGGGGCTCAGCCTACACAGACTGCTGAGGAGGGGCCGCGCTGGGGCTCTCTGCTCTGTGAAGAGCTGGTTGGATTCTCTCTTCCCACGAGGTTGTTTTTACACTGATGCCCCATAGGTATCGTTTCACCCACAGCGGGTGCTGGTCAAGTTTGCTGCTCAGTCATGCCACTGGCTTCTTGTTTGACAGGCTGGGCTCTAAAGAGAAGTGCTCAGAGCTTCCTCTCCTGTGAGACGTGGGCTGCAGGGGCACGTATGTTATCGCTGGAGGCAGTTTCGTTTTGTCTTGGCTCAGCTCTTGTGGTGAGCTTCACTGATTCCTAGGCAGAATTGTCTGCTGTCTTTCCACATGAATTGAGTGAAGCATTCAATTCTGGTAGGAGTCCCTTAGAACTAGGAAGTGGGGTGATTTCACAGCTGGTGTCCCCCATGTCCACACCACCCATGGCTGTGCATCTCAGAGCGTGCCCTCTTGCAGTTCTGAGCAATCATTTCTAAGCCAGTTTCATACCCTAACAGCCAGGGGGCCAAGGCTTTACTTTAATGAGTATTGTCATGTTTGAGGCTAAAGCATCAAGAGCAGAAACAAATAAGCCAGAAAACATTTTCATTCCACCCTTAAGAAATTTCCTACATGATATCCAAATTCATGCATGTATTACAAATTATAGGATGACGTTTATGAGTTGCTTTAAGAAATGTAAGAATTTTTACTACATGAATCACAAATTTTAATTCACTTATCTTATTTCTGTGATTGACCACTAGAGACTCACAAGTACATGAAGACCTTTGTCTATCTCCACTCTTTCCTGGGCTTGTTGGGCAAAGCATTCTTTTTATGATATTTTTATTCAGTTGCTAATTGGAAGCAGTGAAATTATTGAAGTCCTATATGCTTGCAACACTTTCAATAAGGTGAGCTGAGATAAAATATGCTGCTAAGTTTTTGAAGTAGTCTCCATTAAAACTGGCATCTGTGTGAGTTTTGACCCATGTACACAGTCAACATTGTTCATTTCTCAGGCAATGCAGCAGTTTTTCATGAGGAAGCAGGATCATGGCCATTGTGGGACAAGGGGAATGGCATCCGTGAGCTTAGAGGAATCACCTTTGTCACCGGGTGGATGTCTTCTAACCATTAGTAGCTCTCAAAGTCTAGATCTCAGGAGCAGCTCAAAGACATCACTATGGATTCAGTGGTGCACATGTTCGCCTCACAATCAGATCTGGACCACCTGGGCCAGAAGAGCTCTGGAAGGGTGGGTTGGGGGGGCCTGGAATCCGTCCTCCAAGTGGTTCTGTTGTTGTTACCATTGGAGAATCACCGGTCTCTCATGTCATGATCATGCACTTCACTTTGAAAACTCAATCTGTGTCACTGTAAACATGATTTTTGTAGGAGAGAAGCCTCTATGTGTAGCTGTAACCAGAGAGAGGACAATGAGCCTTCCCCATTGGGAAGTCTCCTTAGTTCTGGGGTCTTCTGAGACGGGAATGGTGGTAGGTGTGGGCAAGCTGGCCTTCATGGTCAGCATTCAGGCACTGTCAGCTCAGCGGAACAGCCTACGATCTTCATCTCTCCTCTGCAAAGCCTCCAGCAAGTAATCACACCTTCAAGCCCTCAGCAAAGAGATAACCTTCCTCCACCACTCCCAGAGAGACACCTAATGATAAAAGGCTTCTGCACCATGCTTTAACCTGTGAGGATTGCCAGATCAGTGACTAGTGTTGGTACAATCCTTGCACACAGCGACACTTCTGAGTCACAGTTACCCCAACCAGAATGGGGGTTGGTGCTTAGTCTGTGGCCCTTTCTCTGCCTTCATGGGCAGTTTTACTTTGGCCCTATTTATTTTACCCCTCGTGGTTTTGTTGTCATTGTTGCCTTTCTCTTCCTAAGCAGCCTCTTTTCTGAGAGTCTACAGAGCCTGCCTGGGGCATAGGCACTGTATTCTCACATGAGCTCAGGGCAGCACAGCGACCTGCACATCTAGCAAGGACCTAGGATACTGGTTCTGCGGCAGAGCTTCAGTGGGTTTTGCTCTGAGTAAAATTATGTACATTAATTCCCTGGAGGGCAAGCCCGGCAGACTGTAAACTTGAGAGTTAGACACACCTGAATCCAAATCCCCTGTCTGCTCTTCATTAGCTAAGTGACTTTGGGTTAGCCACCCAAGTCATCGGAGCCTCTTTCCTTATCCAAGCCGTGACTTAACATTGTCTGCCCTGAAGATCTGTAGCATCTCCAAGTTCCATAGTAACAGTAAGCTCGTTGACTATCACCATATGTGAGGCACACGGTTGACAGTTAAAAACTGACAGCTGTTATTGGGACCACCCTGTGTGAAAAACAGAAAACTCTTTCTTTTTGCTTGTGTGTATGTACGTGTGGTCTTCACTGTGTAGGTCCCCATGTGGCACCCTGTGCGCACACTGTGGGGGCCAGAGCAGGGCAGCAGGGGCTCCCACTCCATCTGTTCTGCTGGACTTTACTTGAGCCAGAGTCTCTTGCTGGTCCCAGAGCTTGCTGTCATCTTGTGAGCTCCAGTGATTCTCAGTTTGCTGTCCCCTCTGGGACTGGGGTTACAGATTCCCATGCCCATGTGTGTCCTGAGGGTTAAACTCAGGCCTCCTCAGGTCCTCTTGCTCCCACATAAAGTACTTTGGACCACTGAGCCATCTCTCCCACCCCAGAGAACCATTTTTACCCAAGAGGATAGCAGGTACCATCCCACTATAATGACCAGGTTTTCTGCTTTGAGAAAGAAAACACCTCAGACTGTCTTATTTTCCTTGAGATAGAATTCCATCTGTTTTCATGGTGTTTAGAAGTCATCGGGGCCTGAATAGAAATCCAGTAAATCCTTGTCTCTGGATGTCACTTTTTGGAGGCAAAGGCCTTCTTGGTGGTGGAGAAACATGGTGACAGCAAGGCTTACCCTGTGGGTGTGGAGGATTCCCGGAGGCTGGGCTGACGCAGGGAGCTGCTGGACAGAAACCCCCACAGCTTTGGCCTCTTAGCATCAGGGCTGAGTGCAATCCACTCACGCTTTGAACGAGAATCCAGGCTGAAGCTAAGATCTGCTCATAGGACAGAGCTCTGCAACAACATACTCACAACCAAACATACCTCACCCTCAGCATCCTCAGCAGAGACGCTGCGATGCTACATACTGGCTGGTCCGAGGCCTGGCAGGTCCTGCCATAGTGATGAGCACCTGAGCTTTATGAAGCACTATGGAGAGACAACTCCAACATTATAAGATTCAGTCCACTGACTGTTTTTCAGCAAACTTGGAAAGAAGGCCATTATTCTATTTTTTGCAGCAGAACACCTTCGTCTTTAAAACAGGAGCTGCTTCTATAAAAGGGAATGAGGAGAGGTGTGTTATATAATGATCTTCAACTGGGATCCACTTTCTCTGGCTGTGTTATAATCAAAGCTTTGGATGCCAATGTCTAAATGGCATGGTGATGTGCGGGTCAGGAACGTGCTATGCTTCCTTCTTACTCTAGCTTGGATGGACAAAGATTGCATCTACTGTTGATGGTGCTCTGGACTCTGGCATGACTATGCCTGTCACATTAAGATCCTGAAACCAGCCCAAAGCTGCCTGGATGCTGGATCGTATGCATGAGCCCAGAAGGCAGGAATGAAGTCCCTTCTGTCTCTCCTGTGCAGAGCACCTGATCGGTGACATTCGAAGACATCTTCCATGTGAACTGAACTTTACTTCGAAAGCAGTTGGTTGCTAGAACCTGATCTATATTTAGAACAGAAACTACAGAGAATAAACCAAGTCGGTTAAAGGAAGCTTGAATTTTTAATGTGTGGAACAAAAACCTATAGATCCTTTTTCTCCCTCCACTCATATAACCGCTGGTGGTGTAATTCTGAATTCCAGCAGAGGGCAAACTTAGTCTTTTGACTTTCAAGTGTTTGAACCACACCAGGAACACAGCCTTTATGTTTCCTATAACGGTTCACTACCGCTCAAAGCTACACAAGCATTAATCATGTCCATGACTGAGTCACCTGTCAAGCATCCTGAAAACTATGGGGAAAGACCAGAGAAACGCCAGTGTCAAACACACATTCCATTTCCATTACTATACCTGGACCGGTGAGCATCACTCTGTGCTGCTATCCTTTGTCTGTGAGTCTCACAAGAACGAGGGACACGATCACAGCATTTTGGCCAAGAGAAAGAAGTCAAATTTGTAGATCTTCCCTTGATCCTAATATCATGTCCAAAAGTGCCATACATTTACTGGGCTTTGTGTACAGTGCTTAAGTGTAGGATGGGTACGCAAATGTTATACCTTTATTTAACTACATAACTGAGCCTGAAGTTTATTTATTAATGTGTGTGTGACATATATGTCATTGTACATGTGTAGGCACATGTGCATGTATGTATGCATACGTATGGATACTAGAGGTATATGTTGGGTGCCCTCCTTAATTGCACCTTATTTTGAGACAGTCTCCCACGGAACCCAAAGCACATTGACTGAGCTGGTCTAGCTAGGCAGCAAGCTCTAGGGACCCTCTGCCTCTGCCTCTGCCTCCTGAGCACCGAGGCTACAGGCATACACCACCATGTGAAGATTTTATGTGGGGCTGGGATCCAAACTCAGTCCTCCACACTTGCACAATAAGCACTCTACTGACTGAGCCATCACCCTGGACCCCCCAAACTTGAAATTTTGCTTTGCATTGCATTTACTGTTTTTAGGTTCATTTGCCACATGGCGTCAATCCGAGAAACAGCACACCCCACTCAAGCCACACACACTTTATGGGAGGTAGGGGTTTATTTCAAGCTTGCGGACGCAGGGGAAGTTCCAAGGTGGCGGAAGAAGCTGACGCCCTACCGCAGACACAAGCAGAAAAACCACAGCAAGCAAAACGCCAGCAAACACAAACCCACTCTCCCATACCTTTGGGCTAGAATTCGATTTGCCCCAAAACACACCTTTGGGCTGGACCTAAGGATCCACCCCAGTGACACCTCTTCCAGCCAGGCAGCTGGGGGTCCAAGTTAAAAGCTTAATAAAACCCCCGAGTCTACAAGGCCATACATTCCTAACCACCACAGAAGCGATACTTTTGTATTGCCCCAAACTGTTAACTGGATATCAGAGAATGTTACAAACATGTGCTTCAGAATCTGAAGTCGCATTAAGTGCTGCTTGCTCACGAGAGTAAGCAGATCTCATGGCGCTGGACTTTAAAGTACTTTGGTGAAACATGGATATAAGAAGGTGGGTCCTGGCCATCTGTTTGTCTGCAGAGTCATGTGAGCTGACATTTGTGCAGTGTTCTGTGATCACACAGTGGATCTGCAACCAAGCTAATTCATCGTAAGGGACACCCTAGGAGGCTCTTCCCTTTTCTGTGGTATTTGATCATAGAAGGAGCCAGGCACAGGGGAGATAGCTCAGTGGGAAAAGTGCTTACTTTGCAAGCATGAGGACCCATGTTTGATTCCCAGCATCCATGTAAAATGCTGGACATGGTGGCATGTGCCTGTGGTCCCAGCACTGGGGAAGTAGAAACAGCAGGGTCCTTGAAACTTACTGACCAATCAATTTCCACCAGTGAGAAGCCAGTAGAAGTGGACAATGTCTGAGGAATGACACCCAAGGTTGTCCTCTGGCCTGCACATATGTGTGCACACATGTGAACACACAAAGCACATCACAAAAATAAATAAATAAAACCAAACCCAGGAAACACCCTCATTTTACATATAAATAAAATGTAACTGAGGTGATAGAGGCTCCAAAATCTAATTGCAGGAGGGTTAAGAATATTGATCAAGAGCTATAATAATATTGATATTATTCAGCCAGAAAGAAATTAATTTACCATTACTTTCCTCAATTTTTTTTAATCTTCCAAAAGAAATGAAATATACACAACCATCATTAACCAACAAAGTGCATGTTCAAATTACAAGGACAACATTCAATGACAGTGTGAGGTTTAGATGTCTATGAAGCAAAAAGGGTCAGGCATGTCTTCAAGAATGCAAGACGAGGGCTGGAGAAATGGCCTAATGATTAAGGCACTTGCCTGCAAAGCCTAAGGACCTACATAAGTCAGATGCACAAGGTGGCACACATGTCTGGAGTTCATTTTCAGTGGCTGGAGGCCCTGGCATGCCCATTCTCTCTCTCTTTCTCTCCCCCCCCCCTTCTCTCTGTCTCAAATAAAAATAAATGAATTATTTAATTAAAGAAGAAGAAAGCAATATGAACATGTCCTGTGGTCCAGCTGGTAGGAAGTCCCTGAGTGCCAATGTGAGATGAGAATACTGCAGATGGATGCTAGTGTGCGGGCATCTCAGTCATCAGCAGGTTTAGTCAAGGCCCTGCATACCAAAGGACAAGGAGATGCCGGAGTGGCAGCAGAGAGAGACCGCAGAGTGGGATGGGGACAGGGATCATCTTCCTAGTGGACTTGGGTAGTTTAAATCTCGAGCATCTGCAGCTTGTGCTCGTGATCACACAAAGAGGACTGGTTTGTTGACGAGTAAGATGAGCGTGAGGTGATGATGGGCTAGGGACAGGGGCTGTCTACGCGATTATTTCTACAACAGTTCTGTTGACCTACACTGAATCCCTTTGCCACAAGGGTGCACTTCCACGGAAGGACTTCCAAGGAATGTGGGGAGATTAATGAGAGGAGACCATCAAACCAAATTTGTCACGTGGCTGTGGAAGATGCCAACCACAGCCAGAGAAAGTATAAAGCCAACATCTCTAGCCACATTTTGAAGATGTCTGTTTCAGCAACACGGAGCGGGCTGTGGCACCGCCAAAGTGGGAGAGGTGAGCAGGGACACGTGTGTGTGGACGTCAACTTACGACATCTACTCGTGGTCTGCAGTACAGCCCGGTGCCCGCGCTCAGCCTCCTCACCGCGCCCGTTCTCTTCTTGGTGAAGAAACAGGCACACGAGGGCCCCGTGCGCTCCTCTGCTGGTGGGGTACGTTGGATCTCTGTCTCCGAGACAACGTGCCATGGTGTTTAGTGTGTTCACAGCATGTCTGGTTTTCAGCATACCCATCTGCACGTTGACTTTCATCTGACGCTCTTAGGGAATTCTCTTTGGCGGTCGAACTGTATTTCATACTGAGATGTCCATGTTTTGTAAAAGCAAACTGTGAAGACAGTGGACAGCGACCCGCTGCTCACCGGAAGATGACCGTGCAGCCTGGTAGGCTGCTCCAGTCGTCCTCCCAGTCAGCTCGCTCCATCCTCTCATCCCCTGTACTCAGATACCGCAGGGTAGTGTAAGCAGGGGGACATGAGTAAGTCAAGAATGCGTTTCCAAAGGTAAAATATTACCTTTGGCCAAGGTGACACTACAGACACATAGGCAGAAAGCAGTCAAGGGACACATTTGTTCATTTCTCAGCCTGGCATGTGCAGGCGACATTGTATCTTCTTCTGCCTTGCCCAGAAAACATAGAACCTGCCCCTCCTCCCTGAGCTCAGCTCCTCCTGGTGACTTGTGTGAAGTGCAAGGAGGTCTCGGCCACATCTTGGCCCTCAGCACACACACCACCTCCACCAACTCCTTCTTGAGAGTCCGTATGGAAACACGGGGCCTCCTTTTAACTGCTGTTTCTTTCCTCTGCTACAGTTTAAATCCCATAAAAAGTAAGATTGTTTCACATCTCTCCTCACATTACACTTAGCCCACACTGAACACAGAGCCAATCCCCAGTACCTCTTAGACTAACCAGTTGAATATTACACAGTAGGTAATATATAGTTCTTAGTCTAAGTCTAAGAACTATCCCTTTTCTCTAATGTGATCCTTAAAAATGTCGGAAGAGGGATAGAGAGATGACTTAGTGGTTAAGGCACTTGACTGCAAAGCCTAAGGACCCAGGTTGGATTCCCCAGTACCCACAGCAGCCAGATGCAAAAGGTGGCACATGCATCTGGAGTTTGTTTGCAGTGGCTAGAGGCCCTGGTGTGCCCATTCTCTCTCTCAAATAAATAAATTAATAAAATATATTTAAAAAACTAAAAATGCAGGGCTGGAGGGATGGCTTAACAGTTAATGTGCCTGCCTTTGAAGCCTAAGGACCCATGTTCAACTTTCCAGATCTGGCCACAGCCAGAGACACACAAAGGTGAGGCAAGCGCAAGGCCGCACATGCCCACTAGGTGACACAGGTGTCTGGAGTTTGGTTTCAGTGGCTGAGGCCCTGGTGCGCAACTTCTCTCTCTCTCTCTCAAAAATAAAAGTAAATAAATAAGTAAAACTGTAATGTTCAATCTAAACAACAATGCAATGGCTACTTATTGCATCAAATACATGCAGAGCAGCTTACTTACAAAATGATAATCCACCTTGTACTTAACACAAATAGAACATTCAGTATTTAATAAAATGATTTATGCATTCTCTCTTGCCTAATTGAGCCCTTGAGCGGATATATGTGAAATGCACCGTAAATGCTGTTCTCTCTGGGTGAGATGTTATTTAAGTCACGAGGACATTAGATTTGGAATGAGATAAAATTCAAGCCAGGATGGGCATGTTTCGTTCCACAGTTCCGTTCCCCAAAGGGCTTCTCCTGGGCACCAGGACAAGAGGGGCTGATGGGGGTGGGGGGGAACTTCTGAAGCAGCGCGGAGAGGAAAGACTCTCAAGACCCTGAGGTCAGCCCTTTTGGCTCTGAGTTGACCCCTCTGGCTTCTGTTGGGGGGTTCATCAAGGAAAGGGTTCTACCAAAGGCAGGCTTGAAGCGGGCTCCAGAAGTCCTGAAACTTGTGAAATTCTCAAGACTAGTGTTAGCCAGTGTTAATCAGTGGCATGAAATTATTCACACAGGTTAATTTTATGAGACAACAATTAGGTTGGAGAAGTTCTTTGAGCAGGTTTGGCTGTGGTAAGAAATAGAAGCCCAATGCGTGGAGGTTGGGAACTGTTCTAGCTCCTCCGAGAGAGGAGAGGCCTCTCCTCCAGAGCTGTTTGCTTCACGGTGGCTCTCCGCTAACAATTCACAGGGAACATCAATCCACTGCCACTCATGGTGAGCTAAATTAATATAATTGGAAAGGGTTTATATAATTTAATACACGATTAAAGCTGTAACCAGGAGACGAGTGCATTATTGTTGAGCCTAAATCTACTTTGCCTTGTTCCATTTCCGTGTCTGATAAACACATAATAAAATGGAGCTCACGCTCAGATGTACAAGGTGGCGCCCAGCGCCCTATCTGCTGCACTTTCTATGGCTACCCGGGGGACCGCAGAGCCTGGAGAGGACCATCCCCCTGGAGCTGTAAGAGGTGTTTTCTCCTATTTACCCTGCAGTTGGCCCCAAGAACGTCCATACCTGCTCTTCTGCTCACTTGGCTCCTGTGCGGCAACATTCCAGCCAAGGTAGCCAGTGCTCTTCCAGCTGTGCCCCCAACACCCGCTGCACGCCCGTCACGTGGTGTAGCTTAATGGCTAGGTATGGAATGAACATGCAGTGAAGGAGTGTCCACTGGGATCAGGGAACATCGGATGTCAAAGGAGGGAGATGGTGGCTGGAGTGACGGCTTAGCAGTTAAGGTGCTTGCCTGAAAAGCCTGAGACCTAGGATATATTCCCCAGGATGCACATAAGCCAGATGCACAAGGTGGTGCATGTATTTGGAGTTTGTTTGCAGTGGCTGGAGGCCATGACATGCCCATTCTCTCTCTCTCTCTCTTTCTCTCTCCCTCCCCCTTACTCTTTCTCGCTCCCTCTCTAAAAATAAATAAATAAATAAACAAAAAAGGAGGGAGTTGGAAGGCAGGACAGAAAGGAGGGCAGAAGCAGTGGCCCAAGGAAAGACGAGTTTTTTTGTTTCCTAACACTTTGCTTTAGGTATACTGTCACCCAAATTGCAAAATATTGCTCCTACCATTACTCATAGCCTTCCATTTGTGTGGGTGTGCGCATTTATGTGTCTGTGCACCCGTGTGCACGTGCGTGTGTGTGTGCCTGTGTGTAGAGCGCACGCTGAGGTCAGGTTTCTTCCTCCATCATTACACCTTATTTATTGAGACATAGTCTCCTACTTGACCCCATGGATCACTGACTCAGCTAATCTAGCCAGCCAGCTTGTCCCAGGAATGCCCTGTCTCCACTGTCTAAGCACAGGGGTTACAGGCCGGCTGCCATACCCACCCAGAATTGACGTGGGCTCAGGGATCAGAACACAGGTCTTCATGCTTGTGTGCCAAGCACCTCATTGAGTGGGCCATTTTCCCCAGCCCATAATTATTCCTTTTTGTCCAGCCATGTGATCATGACAATAGCTGATAAAAAGTAAACACACAGGTCTGGAGAGAGAGCGATTAGCCTGCGAAGCCTAAGAACACATGTTCGAATCTCCAGGTCCCACATAGCCAGACACTCAGTGACAACAGTGAGCAATGTCACACGTGTGCACAAGGGGGTGCATGTATCTAGAGTTTGTTCACAGTGGCTGAAAGGCCCTGGCATGCCCATTCTTTCTTTCTCTCTCTCTCTCTTTTTCAAAAATAAAATAATAATAAAGGTAACAAAAAAGTAAACATACAACCATAACATGTCCATATAACACCAGAAGGAGACATTTAATTCTAGAATAAATGTATTCAATGTTCTAGGCACCTTGTGTCAGAATTATCCCCAAATCCATGTTTCTATGGCTTCAATTCAATTTAGTTTCAGTGGTATTCACAACCAAGTATTTTGAAAAGATTACATGGCTTCCAGATCCTTTCTTGATGGTTTTCAGGTAGTGCATTTCAACTCTGAAAAGGACAAATTCTCATGGTAAAACCTGCAAATTATACAATAATGTTGAAACAAAAAGGAAACTTCCAGCTTCCTCTGAACTGTCAGCCTTGTTTGACAGAGTTACTGTATCACCTTCCAGAAATTTCCATGCATAGAAAAGCATATGCTCATAGATTATGCATTTCCATTTCCACACATGAATATATTCTCAAGTTACATATAATTCCTTCCTTAATTGAAATTTTTATTCATATCATATGTATTGCTATATATAATACATTATCTGTTTTTCTTGTCAAACCTTTTTGTTATGAAATAACTATGGGTTGCCAGGAAATTGTAGTTATAGCCCAGAGAGGTCCCATTCATCTTCCCCAGCTTTCTCCAGTGGTTACGGTTCACATAACCCTGACAGCATATTACAGTCAGAAGTCCAACTTTGGTACAGTGTGGGAGCTCAGCTATGTCACTGCATCCCAGTGGAGATTCCGTGCCGGTCGTCATGATGGAGGCGCAAGCTTTCGCTGCTCCCAAGCTATCTCCTGTTGCATCTTCACCGAGACTCTCTCCCTCTTTCTACCTCAGGGCACATGCTCCAGGATTCCTCTTAGGTTCTGTGTTTGGTGGGCTTTCCAAGACACTGCCCTGGCAGAAGAAGTGGGGCACCCTTTTCCCACAAGGTTCAGCACTGGACAGTGAGGGAATGCCTCCTTGCTGTCGGGTGAAGTGAGGCTAGACTTGCCTCCACACCTCCACAGCAATACCCTGGCATACGGCTAGAGGAGGCTTTACTCCTCCTGTGTACTTTCCAGGGATACTCTGGGGGTGGGGACCTCATTATGTCCAAGGGTCACTGACCCTCCTGATGCCCCACCAGCCTCTGCAGACGCCCCAAGGTTGCATGGGAATTTGCTGTCCAGGTGGAGGAAGAAGCCCAGATCTCCTTAAAAGTCTCCATGGATGCCAGGGGTAGGGATGGTCCTATAAAGTTGCAAGGGTCCTGGTTCCTCTCTTGACTCCACGCTATCCTAATCATGTTTGGGCCTCACTTTAACCCAGCAATGCTATCTAGCTGGCCTGTCTGTGTTGCATGTACTGGCTACTGTCTTTCTGGGCTGCCCTTCCCTAGACTCAGACTAAAGAGAACATTTTATTTTTTTTTGGTCACACACTGGGATCTCCTGTTATCTAGGCTCCATAATGCCTAGTCTGGGCAATGTGATGCCAAGAGAAAGCCCACAGGACCCCTGCTGAGTGCCTCGTGGATTCAGCTGCTCTGTCTTCTCTCCTGTGGGCATCTGCCAGGCTTTGAAGGCCTTATAGACCTCAGTGCCCAGTGGGTGGCACACAGGGAGGAAGTCCACTCCATCCTCACAGCAGCAGAAGCATTAACCAAAGCATCTGTTGTACACATGTCAGCTACGGACCTGGGACTAAGTGGACCGAGGGGGCCAGAAAACGAGCAAGACCCAGCATGCACTTCCTGACAGGCACTGTCTGGTAGGGCGGGGGAGGACACTGAATATGCCCAGAGGTTCACACGCGTGCACAGGCTCTGGGCTAATGCTTCCATCAGGCACACGGCTTGCTATGTGTTCTTCTGGGAACTTTAATAAATATAACCTGACCTTTTCCAGACAAAGGCAAAACATAAACTAATTCCCCAGCAGGTGAAGGAGGGCAGCAGATACCTTTTATATCCGACCAGCAGCAGTGATGCATGCTTAGAATCTGAGCAAGCACGCGAAGACTGCGAACTCAACAGGTGCTGGCGAGGGTGCAGGAGAAAGGGGACCTTACACACTGCCGCGGGCAAAGCAAATTAGTCCAGCCCCTGCGGCAATCAGTGTGGGGTCTCCTTATACAGCTGAGATAGAACTACTATACAAGCCGGCTATACCACCCATAGGGATGTGCCCAGAGGCCTCTAAATCAGCATGTCACAGTGGCACCTGCATGCCCATGTTTAATGTAGCACTGTTCATAACAGCCAAGCTGTAGGCTCAGCCTTGGTGCCTGTCAGAAGACAGATGGATAAAGGAGATGTGGTGCACACACAATGTGGCATGAACACAATGTGGCATACACATAATGGAGGTCCATTCAGACATAAAGATGAACACAATCATGTCATTTGTAGGAAATGGATGGAATTGAAAATGGTCAAAGCAAGCAAATTAACCCAAGCACATTCAGAGAAATATGATGTCTTCCCTCATTTGTAAACCTTAGACTTTACATAGATAAGTAAAATCACATATTCATAAAAAGCCTGCAGGTAGAAGCAGCAAGACCGTCTCATGGAATGAATGAGAAGAGTGGGCTGGAGGAGGTGAGAGAAAGGCGATGGTGGGACGAGCATGGTCAAAGTCATGACACGCTGGTGTGGAAATGTTTCTATGAAAGTCATGACTGTGCAAGGTGAACACACGCCAGTAAAAAGTGCCTGGGGACAAACAGTGAATGAATGAAGCATAGAGACTGTGGCCAGTGGGAACAGTGTCAGCTGAGACGGGGTCAGGCAGCAAAGTCAGTCCCAGAGTCCAGGCAGGCTCACTGTATCCCCAGTGCGCGCTCCCTGCGGTTGGGCAGGCTCACTGTATCCCCAGTGCGTGCTCCCTGCGCTTGGGCAGGCTCACTGTATCCCAGTGCGCGCTCCCTGCGGTTGGGCCAGGCTCACTGTATCCCCACTGTGTGCTCCCTGCGGTTGGGCAGGCTCACTGTATCCCCAGTGCGTGCTCCCTGTGGTTGGGCAGGCTCACTGTATCCCCACTGTGTGCTCCCTGCGGTTGGGCAGGCTCACTGTATCCCCACTGTGTGCTCCCTGCGGTTGGGCAGGCTCACTGTATCCCCACTGTGTGCTCCCTGCGGTTGGGCAGGCTCACTGTATCCCCAGTGCGTGCTCCCTGTGGTTGGGCAGGCTCCTTACCTCCAACAATGACTTTCCAACACCCATCATCCATCTCTTCAAACCCCGCTTACATTCTGAAGCATTTCATCACTGAAAACTGCCTGCACCTCAGTTTCCCAATCACATCACCATTCAGATGGGCAGTGTGAGGCCTGTCTGCAGTTCTCACTGCTGCCAACAAAGGCTTGTTACATCCTTGTAAGCAGACTGTTGATTTTGTAGGGTACCAGTCATGTCACTCTACAACCAACGTGTTTTGACAATATCTTCTTGTGTGTGTGTGTGTTTTTTATTAATGAAAGTAATTTCACTTGACTGAGTGTCAGCTAAGGACCTGAGATTAAATGAACATGGGGACTAGAAAATGAGCAAGGCATGACACGCACTTTCTTATAAGGCATCGTCTGGTAGGACAGGGTGGGTAAGGAGAGGGAGAACCACTGAACATGCCCAGACTTGCCATATGTGTGTGTGCTAATACTCCCAGCATCCTGAGAATGTCTAGGGAAACTGGAGGGGGCAGTGAAGAGAGTTAGAATAGGATCAGAGGGAGGAAGGCCCACTGTCTATCGATAAGGCAGAGCCTTTACATCTCATTAGTATCACTCCCAAGAGGGGTCCCTCAAACAGAAGAAAGTAGAACCATTTTCCTACTGCACAAAACTGTAAGTTACTGTCACATCCCTGAGTGAAGAGAAGAGCTGGGAAAACAATGAAAGGAAGGAAGAAATAGCAAGAAACTGGAAACCTCAGGATTTGCGGGGGGGGGGGGGGGGGCGGGGGGGACGACTAGCTGCAGACAAAACAAGACTGGGTTTAAAAGGCTTCTCCCAGGAAAGGCCCCCAAGGCTATTCAACTAGGTAATATATGACTCAGATCAAAGCGCTGCTGGCCTCTCACCTATGTCCTCAACAGCCTCAAGCCAGTTGCTATCAACTGAGAGAAAAAGAGGCTGTGGCATTTGATGCAAGGGGACAGGATGGAAAAGGTGAGGGCAAGCCTAAAGATTAGATGCCTGCAGGAGAAACAATGAGGTCACAGATGCCAGACGCCAGATGCCACACGCATTTGATTTTGGTGCGTGTGCACATGTATATTTAGTTATGCACGTGTTCATATTTGTGCACGCCTACAGAGGCCAGAGGGACCTCTATCTCTTTTCCACCTTACTTCTCTGAGACAGAGTCTCTCACTGAACTTGAAGCTCATCATAACGTCAGAGTAATCCTGTGTGAATGCATGTTTGCATGTGTGGGGCCTGGGGCAGAGCTTGAAATCAGGTTTCTACTTCTGTCATTCTTCACCTTACTTATGGAGACAAGGTTTCTTGCTTGAACTCAGAGCTCACTGATTTGGCTAGTCTACCTAGCCAGCTTGCCCTGGGGGCCCCCTTCAAGCCTCACCCCTCATAGCTGGGGTTACAAGTGTTCCCAGCCATGAATGGTCTTGAGCAAGGCTCGAGTCCTCATATAAGGTCTCTTAACCACTGAGCCATCTCCCTTACATTTTTGAGGAAATTATTGCCAATAAAATCCCACCCTTTGACAAGGAAAGCTTCACAACAATGATGTCGTGTGTGGAAACTGGGGCATAAAAACTTCCAGCTACCAAACCAGATGTAAATTCCACCTACTTCTTTTTTTAATATATATTTTATTTATTTATTTGAGAGAGAACATGAGAGAAAGAGGGAAAGAGAGAGAGAGAATGGGTGCACCAGGACCCCCAGCCACTGCAAAAGAACTCCAGACACACGCACCACCTTGTGCATCTGGCTTACGTGGGTCCTGGGGAATCAAACCTGGGTCCTTAGGCAAGTGTCTGAACCACTAAGCCATCTCTTCAGCCCCAATTCCACCAACTTCTGCTGTGGTCAAGGGAGAAACTGGAAAAGGAGGTCCCACTGAGAGATGGGCCTATGATGAAGAAAAGCCAGGTGCATGGGAGGTTGTCTTGGAAGAGGCTTTGTTTAATATCTTCTCACATCATCAGAACAAGGAGGAATCAAGTTACCAGGTTGGGAATCTTAAGGACTGTTATGAAAATGCACAAGGAATCAGAGAGCCCTGAGGGCAAAGCATCTTCTGAAAGTCCCTCTACTGTCATGGGGTGGGGGGGGGGTGACGGCAGCGACAACAGCTGTAACAGTCGTGTATCTTACTCTCACTGTAGGTGGGCTTGGGGGGCAACATAATGAAGTGCATCCTTCCAGCCAGCAAGTTCAGCCATATAGCAGTTACCCCAATCAAGACTGGGCCCCGGCTCATTCAGCCATGGATTAAGAAGGAGGGCATGATGCCCCATTCATTCACTGGCAGTTAATGGTTGCTGATGGTGGGGGAAACATTTTCTTCAGTGGTATACCCACTGATCTTACATGATGTGGTAAGTAAACCCCCATCCATACCCATGCAAAGAAGCCTAATTAACCTCAGTGAGACACACACACACACACACACACACACACACACACATACATACTTATATAAGAAAGGAAAGGCATCAAGTGTAAGAGGGACAAGATGGGAAGAAGAAGGGGTTCAGTGGGAGGAGGACAAGAAAAAGGTCAAAAGATGGTAATGGGAGAAGATTTGATCAAAATACATAAATTGTAGGAAAAAGGAAAGAAGAAAAACAGAGACTGACTATTCATGTCTCTCCCAATAGGTCCCCCATGCTCCACTGTATTGTGTCCTGTCGCCACCCCCCAGAGATTACACTTTCCTGACTCTGTATATGACATTCCAGGCTAGGTGAGCTTAGAACATTAGACAGTAATCAACTGAGACCAGGGCCTGGGGATTCTGTTCCACGTCCATCAGCCTGAGCCTGAGGCACAGCGCAGGAAGGAAATCAGCTACCACACCTGCCCACCTCGGCCTGTCTCCTCCCTCGGGTCTCCTACCACTGTCAGAGGTCAGGCAGAAGCCACAGGGCAGAGTTCCCTTGGGGAGCACTGGGCAGCTTGGGATATGGAAGAACTTCTAGAAGAGCAGGGGTCAGGCTCCTCATTGGGTCTGACTTCTCATTCAGAAGCCCCTCCGTTTTCAGTCAGTGCTGGAGATTTGAATCCAGGGCCTTGTACCTGCTAGACAAGTGCTCAATCACTCAGCTACACTGCCAGCCCAGCCCGGGCCGTACTTCTCAAAAGCCTACCAGGGCTCTCATCATTATCAGAGCAGCGAGGAGCCAAGCAAAGGTCAGAGCATTTGCATATGAATTTCACACGGTTTTGCTGAAATTCAAGTTGTCATTTCTGCAAAGGTGGTGAGCACCTTTCCGAAAGAGTGTGGCTGTGTGATTGAATTCAGGAAGGAGGCTGACTGCAGAGAGAATGAGGGGATTTCCGCCTGATTGCTAGGAATTATTAAGTTCCCTGAATATTTCATTTTCAAAAAACCTTTGACAAAGCACTTAAGAGAAGCTTTTCTGGAGATCAGGAGAAATACCAGGTTGAAGATACATTTTCCCTCAGTGCTGCTAAGATTGTGTTAAGCTCTTTTTGAAAGCCTGGCATTATTTAAGTGATACATAAAAGGTAATTTCTTTGAAATGTTAAGAGGGGAAAAAAAGTATGTAATCTATAAAGGAACACAACAATTTTTATCCCACTACTTGGAAATGTTTCTGGCTGGGCTCTTACAAAGCTATGTTTTGGTTAGGTCAGCTAAATTCATATGAGGTTGTATTAGGTATTTGAACCATCTTCATACTAAGGGATATTTTACTACCATAGAGCTCTGCAGGTCCTAGCTGCTCAGAGAATGCACTGACTTCATGGTGTGCAGGAAATAGCACCTGTGTATGTGTGCCTTGCCAGTCTCTGTGCTTGAGAAAGCATTGTAGCATCTTCCCGAAACTTCCATACAACCAAAGTGTTGTCCCCCCTCCCTCATTTCCCCTGAAAGCAGCTCACCTACTCGCCAAGTAGTAAAAGGGAGTGTAGGGGCCACATGATACAGAATATTTTCAGAGCACTAGCTGGTCACGGATCCACTGGATGAAGGAACGGTAGACAGTAAGAGGTTCAGAAGGGAGAGCGCTTAGCTGCAGAGCCACTGACAAAGGCTTGCTGTGTCTCCAGCACTCACACTAAGGTCCATTCCCTTTGCAGCCCGCGTCTGTGCTTACTTCTACCCCCGGGCACTGCAGGCTATGTAAACACGGCCAAGGGATCAAAGATGCAGGAGGCAGGGCTGGAGGGATGGCTCAGCGGTTAAGGCATTTGCCTGCAAAACCAAAGGAGCCAGGTTCAATTTCCCAGGACCCACGTTAGCCAGATGCACAAGGGGGTGCATGCATCTGGAGTTCGTTTGCAGTGTCTGGAGGCCCTGGTGTGCCCATTCTCTATCTCCCTCTTTCTCTGTCAAATAAATAAATATAAAATTTAAAAAAAAAAGGTTCAGGAAGCAGGTCTGGGCTGAGTTACCATGAGGACCAAAGTCTTTAATGCGATTGGGTGCCTGGAGAGCACAAGGATTGGGGTGGCATTCACGTGTTCAGGTGAGTTTGCGGCTTCTGGGGAGGGCAAGAGGGAAGAGAGTATCAAGGCTCTGGACTAGGCTGCAGGTTTGGGGGCATGGAGAAAAGGGAAGCGGGGGCAGGAGTCAAGGCTGTGGCTGGGATTACAGGACAGTGATGGCGGCCTAGGAGCAACTGCCACTACAGCTGGCTTTATTCTAAATCTCAGTGGAGTCTACGTCTCATGGTTAACATACTGACTCATAATAACAATAGAGCCCAGAATGGAAGGAGGTCTGCCTGTCATTGCCTGTGAGGTTCGAGAATCCATGGGGGGGTGGGCGGCTTAGGCTGGGAGCAGAGGACAATACATCAAGAACATAATACTTAACACCAGACATCAAAACACCTTAATATGTCTCACCAGAAAACATGAAGTTTGCACAGTCAGCCTGGGACCTTGCAAAGTATGCCTGAGGGTGTCTTGCCACTTGCTCTCACTGCTCATGGCAAAGAGGGTACCGCGTCACCTTTCCCTAGTGGAGGGTCTCTAAAGAAACGATTATTAGCAAGGCACAACGGAAAATCAGCAGATTGGTGAATCCAACTTTAGGATGCATCCTGCCCCAGCTCAGCATTCCCTAAGCCCCTTCCCCCAGTTCCTGGGTTTTCTAAAGCAGAGAAGAATGCCCTGGCCCCATTAATTCATGTAATAATATGCCACACATCAGGGAAATCTGCATTTTAGAAGAGGGCAGCTAACAGGGTACGAGGTAGGTTGGGGCTATGGCTGTGCAAGCACAAGGCCCTGGATTTGAGACCCACACCCACATGAAAATCCAGACACTGTAACCCTAGCACTGAGGGGGATGGAGATAGGAGGACTGCTGGGACTCACTGGTTATCCAGGTTAGGAGAAAAATGGTGAGCAGCTACAACGAACATAGTGGAAGAGGGAGACAGAAAAAAAAGTAAGAGCCACAGGGTGGAAAGGTGCATTCTAAGGCATTGTCCACTTGGCCCCTCCCCATACACAGATTGACCGGTGTATTCATGACCCCACAGTGAATACCAATCACCCCACTAAGGAGGGCCCTCAGGTAATGGGTACAGGGAAGAGGGGACATAAGACTATAACCCAATGGGATTATGACAAATATATAATATGTTCAAATGGTGATAAAAATAATGTTTAAAATAGCGAGCTACAGGTTGAGATACTGTCTCAAGAAAACAAGAAAGAAGAGCCACAGAGGAGGCACCCTGTATTCTCCTCCGACTCCCACATGCATATGCTTGAGTCTCATGTGTCTGCGTACACATGTGAACTCAACACCCACACATACACACACTAAATATTTACATGCATACATACATACATGGCATGACCCAACCTAGTAAGACGACATTGATCACAACATCACACACAGTGAGGAACTATTGAACACCTTGACCTCAGCCTACCAGGAGATCCTTGGATCAGGCAGCTAACACTGGCTGTCAACTTCCTGATTATGATAATAATTCACAGTCCCAGGTGTTCCTGACTCATCAATAGGAAATGTCTTCACGGAGGGCGGGGGGACTCCCTTCCCTGGGGACATCCTCCAGACCAGTCTGAGTGATGGCCCAGGTGATGTCAGGCCAGACCCTGTCCAGAGCAGAGTCTCATACCCCAGGACGGGAGTGCAGCACAGGCTGACTGTGTGTTGAGAAACATTTTAATATGACAGCTCAGCACAAGGTCACCTGGGGCATGAAAGGCACGTTTATATCATGTGATTCGTGCCCAGACTCAAGAGGCAGTTTTTGATCTCTGAGTTGTTGATGCTCAATTAGATTTCAAACTTGCAATGAAATGGACAAAGTGAGGTGATCAGGACTTGGGATTTCAGCTTCTGCATCAGGGGCTCCAAGAACATGCCACAGGGCAGATGTCCCAGCACTTGTTAAGGTGAGAACGTAGGCATTGGATGATTTTGAGAGAAAAATTGATGAAAGTAAAGGAATACTGAGAAAAAAATCAAATCTTCTAACTTAAATTTCTATTGTTTCAGATTTAAATAGTAGTCAGGTGTGGTCATTTGATTCAGGTGTTCCCCATAAACTCAGGTGCTCTCAATGCAGGTTCCCAGCTGATGGGAGATTTTGGAATTAACACCTCCTGGAGGGAGTATATTGTTGGGGGCAGGCTTATGGGTGTTATAGCCAGTGTCCCCTTGCCAGTGTTTGGCACACTCTCCTGTTCCTGTTGTCTACCTTATGTGTGCCAGGGGGTGATGTCCACCCTCTGCTCATGCCATCATTTTCCCCTGCCATCATGGAGCTTCCCCTTGAGCCTGTAAGCTAAAATAAACCTATTTTTCCCACAAGCTGCTCTTGATTGGGGGATTTCTACCAGCAATGTGAACCTGACTGCAACAGTAAAGTGGTACTGAGGAGTAGGATTTCCATTAGACACCTGACTGTGTGGCTTTGGCCTTTTAGAGCTGATTTTCAAGAGGAATGTGGAAGGATTTGAAACCTTGGTCTAAGAGATGCCTTGCAGTGTTGTAAGTACAGCTTGATGGACTATTCTGGTCAGAGTTGAAAGACCTGAATGCAGTAAGAACTATGGACTGTGAGGTTTGGCTTATGATGTTGAGAAAGAGCTTTGCCTGGACCGGGCTAGCAGTTTGTGTGAGAAGCTTGCTGTTATGCCCATGTCCTGAGAAGTTGTGCAGGGTTGCTTTGAGTAGATATGAACTGGTGTGATCTGAGGGATATGGCACAGAAAAAAATGAAATCTTTGGGTGAACTTCTGCTTTTTCAGCTGCAATTGAGAAATCACCACCTTTGTGACTAGGCCAGCTGACCTGCACTGGTGCAACAGGAAGAATGTAGACTGTTTTGAAGGGGCCTGAAAGTTTCATGGAGTGTCCTGTTCTTCAAAGCCAGTTTTATTCCCCCTGGATGAACAAATTGGTCCCCTACCTTGTACTATGGAGTATAAGAAATGCAGGAAAGAGAGGGTCATTGAGTTTGTAACACGGTCTTGTGTTCTGGAAATGGCCATGGGCAGTGTGAAGCAGGTTTGCTGGATGCCTGCATGGAGACCCGATAGAGCCGTGAGGATGAACTGTGCCTTGCAGTGGAGAATCAGGGGAGATGCCAGAACCACGTGATGGCTGCCAAGGAAAGCTTCCGGCCCTGGATGAAGTTTTCCAGGACTGTGAGTAGCCTAGCTGGAGGGGCAGAATTTGAACTCCAGGGACGTGTTGCTGGTTAGAGTTATCAGACTTGGAAACTTGTCTTGTCATTGTCTAGAGTTGTTAGACTTGGAGCTACAGAGTTTGGTGTTTGCCCTGTTTAAATCATGTATTTCTTTGCTATGCCCAATGCCATCTTTTGCAGCATGAGTGTTTATTCTGTGCCATTATGGGTTTTTTGAGGCTATATTTAGGTATTATAGCTCATTTAAAAGATCTTGGACTATGGGGATGTATGAATATCATTGGAATTGACAAAAAAACTATTTTAAAGTTAGATGAATGCATTGCATTTTATATCATGTTTTATGGGGGCCAGGGGCAGAATGTGGTGCTTTGATTCAAGTGTCCCCCCAAAACTTACGTGTTGTGAATGCTAGATCCCCAGCTGATGGAGATTTGGGAATTGACACCTCCTGGAGGGAGTGTATTGTTGTGGGCGGGCTTATGGGCTTATAGCCAGTTTCCCCGTGCCAGCGTTTGGCACACTCTCCTTTTCCTGTTGTCCATCTTATGTGGGCCAGGGGGTGATGTCCAACCTCTTCTCATGCCATCACTTTCCCCTGCCATTGTGGACCTTCTCCTCGGGCTTATAAGCCAAAATAAACCTCTCTTTCCCACAAGCTGCTCTTGGTTGGGTGATTTCTACCAGCAATGCGAACCTGACTGCAATATCAGGCAAATAGCTCTTCCAACTTCCTAGTTTACATTTGAAAAAACGTAAATATATATATATATATATATATGTATATATATATATATATATATAGTTACATTATGCATATATGTATGTATATATACATAAACACACTTATGTATACAAAATATACATAAACATACACATATATGTAGCTATACTTTGGATCTGGATTCTTCCCCAAGGGTCCATGGGTAAAAGATTTGGTCCCCGGCCCATCGTGGTTTTGGGAAGTAGTGGAGCCTTTGGAGATGGGGGCTACCAGGAGGAAGTGAGGTCGCTGGGCTGTTCCCCGGGGGGACACGGACCTCTTTCCTTATCTCTCCCACCACGCAGCAGCCCTCTTTTGTCATAGGCCTCCCCGTAATGTACGGGTCCACTGTAAATCCAAACCAACTATGGACAGAAACCTCTCAAAACGTAAGCTAAACTAAACCTCTCTCCTGTTAGATTGCTTGATCTCAGGTATTTTGTCACATTGATGGAAATCTGACTAATGTGCTCGCACACACATTTCCTCCTACCTCCTCCTATCACCTCGTATGCCAAGAGCATCCCATTCTAACTTCTAATACATGTGGGCACATCAAATCTCCATGACAGCATTTATTCACAGTCAAGGGAGTGTTGTCCTTTCTACTTTTTTTTGGGGGGGGGGAGGGTGTTTGAGTTACCATCTCCCTCTAGCCAAGGCTGACCTAGAATTTATTATGTAGTCTCAGGCTGGCCTCAAACAGCAATCTTCCTACCTCAGCCTCATAAGTGCTGGGATTAAAGGCGTGCGCCACCACACCAGGCTCCTTTCCATTCTTTATTTCCCTGTTCCTTTCCACCTTCTCTCTGGAACTAGGTCGATTTTCGCCCACACACAACAGTATAACAAAGAGAAACAGGCATTCCCTACAGGCACCCAGGCCCCAATCCATAGCAGTTTAAATGGAGGCTAAAGAGAAAAGGCTTAGTTTCCATCTGCTAAATAGGTGAAGAGAAACTAGGATCCACGCATAAAGACTGCGAAGTCAGAATCCTTACAGCTCATCCTGTACCCAAAGGGTGTCACACAAGGATGTCATGTATCTCTCTCCTCCTTTCCAACGAGGAGCCCACATGTAGCTGACAGGTGAGTCACACCCATAGGGTCTTGTACAGTGCCATGTCCAGGAAGGCATCACTAATATATGTGTGTGTATATAGTAGACACACACACTATCCTACAATGTGCCCCTGAAAGCTAGAGACTCACAAGGGCTAGGGGTATAATTCAGCGTGAGTCTGATGGCCCGAGGGCCTGACAGCTGCTACTGGGACTGGTCTATGTGACCAGAGGAGATGAACTGAAGCATCTCAGCCTAGGGAAATAGGAGCAAGTCCCTCCTTCCTCTGAGTTTCATTTTGCCCAGACCCTCGGTGGCTGCACAAAGTTCACTCTCACAGAGGAATGATGCCTACTTTCTAGAGCACAGAGATGGCATGCTAATCTCATGTAGAAGCACCCACAAACTTTAGGCTGGGCACCCCATGACCCAGACACATCGACATATTAAATTAACTGTCACCATTGCCATTTCTGGAACACTGAGAAAATGCTCCAGGCTGGCCCAGGAATTAATGTCAGGGAATCTGTGGCTGTGTCTGGAACAAACCACGGAGGCACCCCGAGGCCTCGCGGGTGCCCAGGATGCTGCTGGCGGCAGATTTTTCATGTGTGGGAGTGGGCTGCACAGGATTTGGAACCACACAGCGCCGGGACCCTGTACCTGCTGACTAAGAGTGACCAAGGGGAGGCCAGAGGCCATGGAGAAGCCCCACGGGGACACACACGATGGATGAAAACGGCTCAGGAGGACAAGGGCAGAGGGCAGTGAAGTAGTCAAGACTCTGGGTACCCCGAAAGCAGAGCCAGTGAGATTCTCCAACACATTAAACTCACTCTTTCCAGGGTCTATAGATTTAAAAAAAAAAAAAAAAACAGGGGCTTCTAATTCAATGTTTAACACAACTTTCCAAATGCAAAACCTAGCTTCACCTTTATAAATAAGAATTAAAATCTTCTTTCCTATGAATTTTCTGAGCAGGCTTGGGAATTGGAGGCAGCCCCATCCTAGAGATAAGGCTGGGTACATTTGAGAGCATTGATAATTGAGCAGAGGGGAGTCATAACTTATGCTGGAAGAGGGGTAATCAGATGTCACGCTGCAGGCAGAATGTGAGCCAGCTTCAAAATCAGCCAGAAACCAGTATTTTTGTTTATCTTTTCTTTCTTATCTTTTGCCAGATTCTAGGATACAGATAGAATACTTATGGGGAAATATTAACAGTGTGAGCCTCAATGCAATTTTGGCATGTTGACAAAACCTCCTTCAACAAAGCCTGTGACTGATCCCATGCAAGATGCTCCATTAGCAAGACAAGGGCTTGCTGGCTTTGGGCTGGGATTTTCCACTGTGTCTTAAGCATGCTCAGCCCTCTGTCACCCCACCCGTCACAGTGACCACGCAGAGATGCCGGGATTAAAGGTAATGTGGGGAAATGACGTTTGGATTTAGGTGTGTCCCTCTCTGTAACCTGGGCTACTTTGGTTCCACAGGTACATGTGACAGGCCGTATCTCTCTGAGCGTTAGCTCAATAAAATTCTACATCCCAGCATGGCTGTCACACAATTATTTGATCTTGGGCAAGTCATTACACTTTGCCCCCCATTTTTAGAGATAGAAATCAATAATGGCCTTTCCTCCCTAACTGAATGTTTCTGAATATAAAGTGGCATTTTGGATACGTGGAGACTTTAGACGCAGAGAAATGAGTACTGGAAAAGAAGAGCTGGCTTGATTTCCAGGGGCACCATGGCCAGCCTAAGAACGGAGGCTGCCTGGAGGTTTGGCCTCTTTGAGGTTTAATGCCGAAATTTTGGTTTATGCACATTCTGGGAGAAGGCTCATGGTTTTTCATGTCCTCCAAAAACGTTCAGACATCGCTGCCCTGAGCAGCCTTGTTGTTTCTTTCCTCGCTTCTCCTCTTCGTTCCCACAGACAAACCAACAAGGCCCCTGTGTTGCCCTCAGCAATGCTGAGATCGGCCTGAGTGGGCCTCAGTGACATCCCATACAGAAGTTCCTCTCCTGTCCTCTCTGAGGACATTGCTTTCCAGAGGTCACAGCTGGACACGGGATCCAGGGCCCACACTGGTTGTCTCCTGTTCCTCAAAGCCGTGTGTCTGCTTCCTTTACCAGGTGGTCTGTGGTTCAAGGTTTGGCGAGGTCTAGAAGAGTCAGATAAAGAGCAGGTGAGGGAGGGAGGAAGACACCGTGGCAATGGTGTCACGAGAGTCATTCTGAGTCTGTGGCGTTGTTTCCTTGGTCCTTCTTCACGGATGACAGGCACGTTTCTTAATGTGGACACGAAAGATGCACTGTAGGACTGGGGAGATGGCTCAGAGGGTAAAGTGCTTGCTGTATGAGATTACCTTCTTCCCTGTGTCGTAAACGCTATGCAAGCGTGAGGGCCTGAGTGGACCACGAGAAGAACATCAAAATGCCAGGCCTGGCAGTGCGTGCGTGCCATCCCAGGACTGCAGAGGTGAAGAGCAGCAGACTTCTGGTGCTCACTGGCTAGCCAGTCTAGCCTCCTTGGAAAGCTCTAGGCCAATGGGAGACCTTGCCCCACACAAAAAGGTGGGTTGTGCCTGACAGAAAAGACCAGGCTGTTGTCTAGTCTCCATGTGTACACACACACATATGCACACACACAAATACATTTGATAATTAGAAAATAAGACATTTAACAAGAGTCTTGTACCCAAATGCTAAGGTCATTGATAGCCCAGGGGTTTTGTGACTCCAGAAAGTTCTGGTTCTTTGACCACTGCCTGTCTTCTTGCCTTCACTATCCACTTAACACAAAAAAGTCACAATATAAAAAATATTAAAAATAATATAAATATGTTTTTGGTAAAGAACTGCAATATATTTATGGCTGGAAAGATCACTCAGTGGTTAGGGTGCTTGTCTGCAAAGCATGACCCAGGTTTGATTCTCCAGTACCCACATAAAGCCAGATACAAAGTGGCACATGCATCTGGACTTTGTTTGCAGTGGTTGGAGGCCCTAACGTGCCCATCCTCTCTGTCCATCTCTCCTCTCTCTATTTCTCTCTGCTTGCAATTAAATAAATATATATATATTTAAAACATTTTATATGATTCATATGAGATTCCTGTTACTATCATTTTATTTGTTTGTTTGTTTGCTTTGTTTTTCGAGGTAGGGTCTCACTCTGGCCCAGGCTGACCTGGAATTAACTATGTAGTCTCAGGGTGGCCTCAAACTCACGGCATCCTCCTACCTCTGCCTCCGGAGTGCTGGGATTAAAGGCGTGCGACACCACGCCCGGCTGTTACTATCATTTTAGTCTGTGTGATTGAATTTGTCATCAAACCGCATTGATGAATACATTCTTGCCTAAGTTGTTAAATGTATAATTATTGAAGGAATAGGCTGTGATTCTCAGCAGTGCAGACACATATATATATATATATATGTATATATATATATATATATAGTTACATTATGCATATATGTATGTATATATACATAAACACACTTATGTATACAAAATATACATAAACATACACATATATGTAGCTATACTTTGGATCTGGATTCTTCCCCAAGGGTCCATGGGTAAAAGATTTGGTCCCCGGCCCATCGTGGTTTTGGGAAGTAGTGGAGCCTTTGGAGATGGGGGCTACCAGGAGGAAGTGAGGTCGCTGGGCTGTTCCCCGGGGGGACACGGACCTCTTTCCTTATCTCTCCCACCACGCAGCAGCCCTCTTTTGTCATAGGCCTCCCCGTAATGTACGGGTCCACTGTAAATCCAAACCAACTATGGACAGAAACCTCTCAAAACGTAAGCTAAACTAAACCTCTCTCCTGTTAGATTGCTTGATCTCAGGTATTTTGTCACATTGATGGAAATCTGACTAATGTGCTCGCACACACATTTCCTCCTACCTCCTCCTATCACCTCGTATGCCAAGAGCATCCCATTCTAACTTCTAATACATGTGGGCACATCAAATCTCCATGACAGCATTTATTCACAGTCAAGGGAGTGTTGTCCTTTCTACTTTTTTTTTGGGGGGGGGGAGGGTGTTTGAGTTACCATCTCCCTCTAGCCAAGGCTGACCTAGAATTTATTATGTAGTCTCAGGCTGGCCTCAAACAGCAATCTTCCTACCTCAGCCTCATAAGTGCTGGGATTAAAGGCGTGCGCCACCACACCAGGCTCCTTTCCATTCTTTATTTCCCTGTTCCTTTCCACCTTCTCTCTGGAACTAGGTCGATTTTCGCCCACACACAACAGTATAACAAAGAGAAACAGGCATTCCCTACAGGCACCCAGGCCCCAATCCATAGCAGTTTAAATGGAGGCTAAAGAGAAAAGGCTTAGTTTCCATCTGCTAAATAGGTGAAGAGAAACTAGGATCCACGCATAAAGACTGCGAAGTCAGAATCCTTACAGCTCATCCTGTACCCAAAGGGTGTCACACAAGGATGTCATGTATCTCTCTCCTCCTTTCCAACGAGGAGCCCACATGTAGCTGACAGGTGAGTCACACCCATAGGGTCTTGTACAGTGCCATGTCCAGGAAGGCATCACTAATATATGTGTGTGTATATAGTAGACACACACACTATCCTACAATGTGCCCCTGAAAGCTAGAGACTCACAAGGGCTAGGGGTATAATTCAGCGTGAGTCTGATGGCCCGAGGGCCTGACAGCTGCTACTGGGACTGGTCTATGTGACCAGAGGAGATGAACTGAAGCATCTCAGCCTAGGGAAATAGGAGCAAGTCCCTCCTTCCTCTGAGTTTCATTTTGCCCAGACCCTCGGTGGCTGCACAAAGTTCACTCTCACAGAGGAATGATGCCTACTTTCTAGAGCACAGAGATGGCATGCTAATCTCATGTAGAAGCACCCACAAACTTTAGGCTGGGCACCCCATGACCCAGACACATCGACATATTAAATTAACTGTCACCATTGCCATTTCTGGAACACTGAGAAAATGCTCCAGGCTGGCCCAGGAATTAATGTCAGGGAATCTGTGGCTGTGTCTGGAACAAACCACGGAGGCACCCCGAGGCCTCGCGGGTGCCCAGGATGCTGCTGGCGGCAGATTTTTCATGTGTGGGAGTGGGCTGCACAGGATTTGGAACCACACAGCGCCGGGACCCTGTACCTGCTGACTAAGAGTGACCAAGGGGAGGCCAGAGGCCATGGAGAAGCCCCACGGGGACACACACGATGGATGAAAACGGCTCAGGAGGACAAGGGCAGAGGGCAGTGAAGTAGTCAAGACTCTGGGTACCCCGAAAGCAGAGCCAGTGAGATTCTCCAACACATTAAACTCACTCTTTCCAGGGTCTATAGATTTAAAAAAAAAAAAAAAACAGGGGCTTCTAATTCAATGTTTAACACAACTTTCCAAATGCAAAACCTAGCTTCACCTTTATAAATAAGAATTAAAATCTTCTTTCCTATGAATTTTCTGAGCAGGCTTGGGAATTGGAGGCAGCCCCATCCTAGAGATAAGGCTGGGTACATTTGAGAGCATTGATAATTGAGCAGAGGGGAGTCATAACTTATGCTGGAAGAGGGGTAATCAGATGTCACGCTGCAGGCAGAATGTGAGCCAGCTTCAAAATCAGCCAGAAACCAGTATTTTTGTTTATCTTTTCTTTCTTATCTTTTGCCAGATTCTAGGATACAGATAGAATACTTATGGGGAAATATTAACAGTGTGAGCCTCAATGCAATTTTGGCATGTTGACAAAACCTCCTTCAACAAAGCCTGTGACTGATCCCATGCAAGATGCTCCATTAGCAAGACAAGGGCTTGCTGGCTTTGGGCTGGGATTTTCCACTGTGTCTTAAGCATGCTCAGCCCTCTGTCACCCCACCCGTCACAGTGACCACGCAGAGATGCCGGGATTAAAGGTAATGTGGGGAAATGACGTTTGGATTTAGGTGTGTCCCTCTCTGTAACCTGGGCTACTTTGGTTCCACAGGTACATGTGACAGGCCGTATCTCTCTGAGCGTTAGCTCAATAAAATTCTACATCCCAGCATGGCTGTCACACAATTATTTGATCTTGGGCAAGTCATTACACTTTGCCCCCCATTTTTAGAGATAGAAATCAATAATGGCCTTTCCTCCCTAACTGAATGTTTCTGAATATAAAGTGGCATTTTGGATACGTGGAGACTTTAGACGCAGAGAAATGAGTACTGGAAAAGAAGAGCTGGCTTGATTTCCAGGGGCACCATGGCCAGCCTAAGAACGGAGGCTGCCTGGAGGTTTGGCCTCTTTGAGGTTTAATGCCGAAATTTTGGTTTATGCACATTCTGGGAGAAGGCTCATGGTTTTTCATGTCCTCCAAAAACGTTCAGACATCGCTGCCCTGAGCAGCCTTGTTGTTTCTTTCCTCGCTTCTCCTCTTCGTTCCCACAGACAAACCAACAAGGCCCCTGTGTTGCCCTCAGCAATGCTGAGATCGGCCTGAGTGGGCCTCAGTGACATCCCATACAGAAGTTCCTCTCCTGTCCTCTCTGAGGACATTGCTTTCCAGAGGTCACAGCTGGACACGGGATCCAGGGCCCACACTGGTTGTCTCCTGTTCCTCAAAGCCGTGTGTCTGCTTCCTTTACCAGGTGGTCTGTGGTTCAAGGTTTGGCGAGGTCTAGAAGAGTCAGATAAAGAGCAGGTGAGGGAGGGAGGAAGACACCGTGGCAATGGTGTCACGAGAGTCATTCTGAGTCTGTGGCGTTGTTTCCTTGGTCCTTCTTCACGGATGACAGGCACGTTTCTTAATGTGGACACGAAAGATGCACTGTAGGACTGGGGAGATGGCTCAGAGGGTAAAGTGCTTGCTGTATGAGATTACCTTCTTCCCTGTGTCGTAAACGCTATGCAAGCGTGAGGGCCTGAGTGGACCACGAGAAGAACATCAAAATGCCAGGCCTGGCAGTGCGTGCGTGCCATCCCAGGACTGCAGAGGTGAAGAGCAGCAGACTTCTGGTGCTCACTGGCTAGCCAGTCTAGCCTCCTTGGAAAGCTCTAGGCCAATGGGAGACCTTGCCCCACACAAAAAGGTGGGTTGTGCCTGACAGAAAAGACCAGGCTGTTGTCTAGTCTCCATGTGTACACACACACATATGCACACACACAAATACATTTGATAATTAGAAAATAAGACATTTAACAAGAGTCTTGTACCCAAATGCTAAGGTCATTGATAGCCCAGGGGTTTTGTGACTCCAGAAAGTTCTGGTTCTTTGACCACTGCCTGTCTTCTTGCCTTCACTATCCACTTAACACAAAAAAGTCACAATATAAAAAATATTAAAAATAATATAAATATGTTTTTGGTAAAGAACTGCAATATATTTATGGCTGGAAAGATCACTCAGTGGTTAGGGTGCTTGTCTGCAAAGCATGACCCAGGTTTGATTCTCCAGTACCCACATAAAGCCAGATACAAAGTGGCACATGCATCTGGACTTTGTTTGCAGTGGTTGGAGGCCCTAACGTGCCCATCCTCTCTGTCCATCTCTCCTCTCTCTATTTCTCTCTGCTTGCAATTAAATAAATATATATATATTTAAAACATTTTATATGATTCATATGAGATTCCTGTTACTATCATTTTATTTGTTTGTTTGTTTGCTTTGTTTTTCGAGGTAGGGTCTCACTCTGGCCCAGGCTGACCTGGAATTAACTATGTAGTCTCAGGGTGGCCTCAAACTCACGGCATCCTCCTACCTCTGCCTCCGGAGTGCTGGGATTAAAGGCGTGCGACACCACGCCCGGCTGTTACTATCATTTTAGTCTGTGTGATTGAATTTGTCATCAAACCGCATTGATGAATACATTCTTGCCTAAGTTGTTAAATGTATAATTATTGAAGGAATAGGCTGTGATTCTCAGCAGTGCAGACACATTTTGTTCTCGTTGGCAATCACAGAAGGAAACACCCTCCTTGTGGGGAAGGAAAACTTCACGCACTTGTGCGCAGTGAGTCGAATGCACTCAAGTCAAACAGCAGCTTCGCGCAGGGGTGACATTTCACTGGCCATGAGGTGCCAAATGTGGTGACCATGCCCGGCCCTCACGACGGGCACCACATCCGGGTGGGGAGCAGTGCAGACATGTGCACGAGTTCCCTGGGGGATGGGCTCCATTGTGGGCAACACAGAATCCTTGGCTGACATAAAGCAAACTCTCAATAAATGTGCTTACTTTTATTTCTTAAGAATAGTTAGGAGCACGCCAGCTCAAAAGAAAAAAAAAGAAAAAAGTTTTTCTTTATGTAGCTGTATAATTATTTTCCTTGTTGATAAGATAAAAGATTGGTGTATCTGGCTAGTTCTTTAAAATATATATTTAGGTACATCAAAATTTAGCTTGAAATGGGGAAGACTCAATCAGAAATTGTGAATACATTCTACTAATAATGAAGTTAATTTTATATATATATATATATATATATATATATATATATATATATATATATATATGAATCACCTGCCTTCACCACACTTCTGGCCACAGCCAACAGCCACTGCTGGGTTTTCTTCCGGCAAGAATGGAGTCCTTCCCTGCTCATGGCCATGGACCACCGTGGAAGGAGACTCTACCCTCTCTCCACCCCAAGCAGGTCTGATGAATCCTGGTGTCATTGCCAGTGACTATGGTATGAGACTGAGAAAACCTCAACGTGAAAAAAAAAATCTGTGAATCATGAATACTTTGTTTTTCCCTAAAAGCTCTCTTTTCTGGGATTTTCTGGAGGACATAGAAAACCAGGAACTTCTTCCCAGTAGATGTGTAAACCGAAACATACATGCTAAAATTCAGAAGGTTGTCTGGGGCTGAAATGTTTATTAAAAACAACATGGAGACAAGGGAGAAATGCGAGATCGCACAAGGCCTCTGCAGCTCCGACGGCGTTGTATAACGTGATGGAAAACTGACTGTGAGGAGTGAGAAGTGCATGGTCCAGAGCCACAGGTAGCCACTGAAACCACGAGACGGCACACTATCAATAAAGCAGCTCCCAAGAGGCAAAAAGAGGGAAAGGGGCATACATCAGAGGGGCACAGTCCTCAGACTACTGAGTATGCCTAAGACGTGGCAGGACGTTTGAGGATACAGAGGCCAGCTCCACGTTAGATCAGAACCCTCAGAACCTTGTCACTTCTGACATCAACTTCAAGTGTGGGGTGCTGAACCCTCAACACGTGCTAGAAAGACCTGCAGAGCTCATTCTTATTATATTCTACACATAATTACAGTTTATTACAGGACAAACAATGAGAAAAGAAATCTTAACCCAACGAAGAGTTTTTCAAGGTCCCAAATAGGAAGCAAACACTGTCCCCAGGAGGCCTCTGGGGTCTCTTACACAGATATTATTGATTGCTTGATTGATTCAGTCATTAATGGTTCTCTGATCTCAGTCCTCAGATGGACTGACAACACATGACTCAAAGGCCATATGTGATATTATTGTGCCTGGCATAAATTATCAGGCATGATACCAGGGACTCATATTAAATAATACATATGTTCCTGTCACTCAGAGTTTCCATTCCATGTGCCAGACACAAAAACTGGAGCTCTAATTTGGGCAAAACCAAATTCTTGAAGATACCACATTAACACTGGCCCAGAGAATGCTAGAGTAGCTATCTTACTGTCTAGTAAGTGATTAATTTCAAATGCTAAATTTCGAGCATATGGCATTATAGGGAACAGAGGCCTCTTATAATGATAAGGTCACCAGGATACAACTCCAAAGGTCCATGTAGACATCACATAGCTTCAGCCCATGAATCAAAGCCTGAGAACCCCTCATAGAGCAATTGACAAATCTGAATGTATCTATGGATTCCAACAATGGTCAGTGCAAGTCAGCAGGGACAGAGTCCTCCAGAGCAGCAGTGCCCCCCACAGGACCTCCCTCCCTCCTTTCCAGCACAGACTATGCCCTTCAGCGGTCAGGAGCACACATGGCCTGCCCAGCTGCCCATGGACTACTCCCTGGTGGATGGTCCTCTGTCCTTAAAAACAGTCTCAGTAACATCAACATAATCCAAATCACAGAGAGTGTGCAATCGGACTTTAATGGAGGTAAATTAGACAACAATAACAACAGTAGGGTCTCTGCAAGATATCCAGATAATAGGAAACTAAATGATGCCTCTTCAAACAATTGGTTTCAAAGAAGAAATCAAGACACTATGAAAGACTTTGAATGGAATGAAAATGAATTTATGACCTATTAACTTTGGGTAATCTTCTAAATCAGTTCTTAGAAGGAAATTCATTGCATCAAATGACTAGATTGGGAAAAAAAAAAAACAATCACTTTAAATTTATCATCTGAGTTTCTATCTTAAGAAACTAGAAGAATATAAACAAACTCTGTTTTACCCATCTCCATGCTTCTGGGATGAACCTCCAAACCAGACACAGCTTATGGGAGAAATGGGATGTACTTCAGCCTTATAGATCCAGAAGTTCCACAATGGCAGAAGAAGCCCAATTTCACAGCTCCACGAAGAGAGAAAAACTATCGCCAGTACCACAAGCAAGAGCAAAAGAACTGGCAGCCAAAGAGAAGCGAACAGAAGCAGAGCTCAAGCACCCCGCACACCTTGGGTGGAATTCAGATCTGCCCCTGTGATAGCACCCTCCTAGCAGGAGTCGGCCTGCTAGGGGCAGAAGCTGCAAACTCTGTTTTTATAACATCTGAGTGTACTGAGGAACGTAGACTCAAACTACCACATTATGCCCCTGGTCCCTAATAAGACTCAAGACCATCTCACATTGTAAATTGTATTCAGTCCAACTTCAGAGGTCTCCACAGTCTTTACCAACTTTAAGATTGTTCCAAAGTCCTAAGTCTCATCTGAGATTTAAGACTGTCTCTTAAATGTAAGTCCAATAAAACCAAAACAAGTTATATACTTTCAACATATAATGGCATAGAGTAAACATTTTCACTCCTATAAGGCATAACAAGGAGAGACTGGACCAATGCAAACTTAACAACCATTAGGCAAACATAAACACCTACAGTTAGTCCAATATCCATAACCAGTGACCACTGAAGAGTCTTTGGATTTTCCAATTCCACTCTTGTAGCTGGACTGAGTAGCCATGAAATGTCCATTCTGAGCCAACAGCCTCCAAGGAAGCCCTTGCACATTCCTGGTATATCCAAAACATCTTCAGGTCTCCATGCAAACCGTTGCTCATCTTCCAATGGCTTCACTAGTCTTTTTTATCAGGGTCATCACACCTTGCCACACTTGTTACATCTCATCATGGCTGCTGGAACCAGGTGTACCTCACGACCCACTCCATGCATTTTTCGTGCCTCCAGAAACCAATGCCAGGTGTGCAGGACACAGCCATATTGTTACTTCAAACACAAAGAAAATCCTGACCTTGAAGAGCAGGCTCATTCTTTTCAGTCATCTCCTCTCAGCAGGGTTTGCATGTCTACCATTCAGTCTTTCCTCGGGCATACTGCATACTTTCCATTGTTTCAACATGAAGTGCTTAGGTCATCGTCCTTAAGATTGCTAATGTGTTTGACAATAGCAGCTTCAGTAACCTAAAACCAGTCTCTGTGTCTGTAAATTTTAAACTTGTTTGAATTCCTCCAATTTCAGATCTTGTATCTCGCAGTTCCATATCTTTAGCCAAGCACATCAGCCCATTACAAATTTAACCTTGAACAAACTCTGTAGGCGTAGGAAGCAGAATACACAGCCTACCCTTATGTCAGTAGCCCAGTTCCAATAAAGTTCTCTGTTGTCTTTCCTTCCCCCTTGTAAAGTTCATAAGCAAAGCCTCCAAATACAATTCTCTCTACACTTAGCATTTTAAAACTCTCACCAGAATAGTTCATAAAACTTGGCTTACCACTCTGGAAGGCATTTTCAGTTGCAAATGCCAAGTCCAAGCCCAGTTCTCCAAAACAAAATCTCTAAAACACCGAAACCCATATGGTCATATTCACCATGCAACAACAACCCACCCTCTGGTACCAATTTCTATAATATTCAGCTCCACACTGCTGGGATGAAGTTCCAGTCCACACAGTTCATGGGAGGAAGGGATTTATTTCAGGCTTACAGATCCAGAGGACGTTCCATGATGGTGGAAAAAGCTGGTCCTATTTCACAGATGCAAACAGAGAGAAAAACCACCAGCAGCACCGCAAGCTAGAGCAACAAATAGTAGCAGCCAAACAGCAGGGAGCCCAGGCCGAGCTCAAGCACTCTGCAGGCCTTGGGTTGTGCTGCAGCCAGGCTTGCACTGCTGGCAGAAAACATCTGACCAAGAGCAGCTTGTGGGCAAAAAAGGTTTATTTTGGCTTTCAGACTCAAGGGGAAGCTCCATGGTGGCAGGGGGAAATGGCAGCACAAGGAACCAGAGAGGGTGACCAACACTAGCAATAGGAAGCTGGCTATAGCACCCTTAAGCCTGCCCCCAACAATACACTGCCTCCAGTAGGCTTCAATTTCCAAATTGCCATCAGCTGGGAACCCAGCATTCTTAACACTTAAGTTTATGGGGGACACCTGAATCAAACCATCACATTCTGCCCCTGGTCTCCATAAACTGATAACCATCCATGATGTAAAATATAATTCATTCAGTCCTCATAGTTTTTTATCATATAAAAGACCTCATAGTTGTTATCAATCCCAGTGATTTTCACATATTCCCATAGTCCAGATCTTTTAACTAACTCATAATACAAAAAATATATATATAAAAGCACAGGATAAACATTTACACTACAAAATACGGCATTGGGCAGAGCAAAGAAATACTCAAATACAAGATTTAAAACAATGGCAAACATCAAACTCTGTAGTTCCAAGTCCAACAAATCTAGCCCATGACAACTCTCCAAGTCCAATAATTCTAACCAACAAGTCTCTGGAGTTCCAATTCTGCCCTTCCAGCTCGGCCACTCACAGTCCTAGAAAACTTTATCTAGGAGCTGGCAGCTCTCCTTGACAGCCATCTTGTGGACCCAGCATCTCCACTGGTTCTCCACTGCAACCCATGGTTCATCCTCACGGCCCCATTGGGTCTCCATGCAGGCACCCAGCAAACCTGCTTCACACTGCCCATGGCTGTTTCCAAAACACAAGACCATGCTACGAATTCAATGACCCTCTCTTTTCCACATTTCTCATATTCCACAATAGCAGGTGGGGTGCCAATTTGTTAATCCAGGGGATAATAAATCAGACTTTGAAGAATTGGGCACTCTTTCAGCCAAAGAAGGAAATATTAAAAGTTCAGAGTAGAAATCAAGAAAACAGACATTAGCAAACAGTAGAAAAATGAGATACGACAAAGGGCTAGTTCTTGGGGACCAACAAATTAATAAAACACTCTCCAAATTGATAGGGAAAAATATAAAAACACAACCAACAAATAGTATAAGAGCACAGCAGGATCACTTTGGCTTCTAGGAGTATTTAACAGATAACATAAATATTCAGAATAACTTTCAAAAAACTTTGTGACAATAAATTCAACAATTTTAATTGAAGGCAGATGAAATGTACCACCAACTTTGAATGACATATGCCACAAAAATACACTAAGAAAAAGTCTGTTTCCTGAGCAGCCTCACATCTAATTTTTGTGCTAAAACCCTGTACATGAAGAGAGTAAGAAAGGAGTGAAGAAAGAATGCAGGCTGCAGAGGTCTCAGTAGTGAGCTCCAGCAAGCATTTAGAAATAGACAGGCAGACATGGCAGTATATACCCATCACCTTGGGAGACTGAAGCTGGAAGACCATGAGTGCTAGGCTACATAGAAAGACCTTGTATTGGAAAAAAAAATGGTATGCATTTTATATGCAGAGTGTCCTGGGAAAATATCTATGAAATTAAAAAGTCAAATGTTATTGGGTCAGGACACTTAATATTGTTACAATGATACTTTTTTTTCTAAATGTCTATAGCCACAAATTAATCCCAAGTGAAATTCCAAAAGATAGTTTGACAGAAATTGACAAGTTGATCCTACAAGTCATATGGAAATGCAAATAAAAAGCATATAAAATAGAATCCATCAACATAGATGTGCCTCTTAAAGATGCTGAGGTAAGAAAGAGACAGGCAACAAAAGAATTCATACAACAGCATTCCAGTCATAATAATTTTATATGTAGGAAAGTATGTATATGCCATGAAAATGTAAATAATTATTATCATCACAGAAGTTAAGACAACAGATTTTTCTCTGGAGAAATAATCTTCAAATTACAGTTTGAGTACGGTACATGATATGGGCAAGGTCAGATGTTCTTGGGTGAACAGAATCTCACATTGCTATTTATCCTGAAAATACACACACTCTACAATTTGAAGTCACTTGGCCCAAATAGCTGATGGTCAAGATTCTATCACAATGCCTTTCCTTCCCTCCCTTTCTCCCTGCGCTCTCTTCTTCCCTGCCCCTCTTCGCTCCCCTTCCTTTCTTCATTCTGTTTTTTCTGGTGGTGGGGATAGAACCCAGAGCCTTGTGTGTGCTGGGCAAGCGCTCTTCCCATGAGCTGCACTCAGGCTCTCCATGAGGAGTTCAGTTACATCATGAGAATAGCAGGGGCCATTGCTATAAGGACCTCACCATGACTAGGCAAGAAAATGGGGGGAAGGGTGATTGTTTGTTTGTTCGTTTCTTTATTTTATGTGTGTGTGTATCTGCTTGCCTGCCTGCCTGCCTGCCTGGGCATGCCAGGGCCTTTTCCCTTTGTCACTGCAAACAAACACCAAATGCTTACATCTGGCTTATGTGGGTGGCGTTGGAATCGAACCCAGGCTGGTAGGCCTTGTAAGCAAGCACCTTTCACTACTGAGCTATCTTTCCAGCTCCAAAAATGCACTTCTGAACTCTGTCCCCAGGACAGTGAGTGGGCATGGGTGTGTAAGCTGACCCTCGCTGTCACTCTGTCCTGCAGAGGACCTTTGTCTCAGTGACACTGCGCTCTCCTCACCCGGCTCTAGAGGAGAAGGGTCGGCTTCTAAGTCACCGTCTCCCGTGACAGAGCTCCAGGACCATAACTCTGCCCTCGAGCCCAGGGTTTCTGCTGGTCTCCACTTCTCCCCGCCGGGATTCCGGGAATACGGCACCACTGCCTGCATTTTATGTGGGTGCTGGATGTGAACTCGGGTCCTTACGCTTGTGCAGCAGTCATGTTACCCTGTGATCTGCCTCTCCCGTCCTTGTTCCATAGCTACAGAGAGTTCCTTCCCGGAAGTTACTGCGTTTGCATCTCTGATTCGTGATACTTGCTTTTTCTAGTTAACACAAGTAGGGTAAAGGTAGCTAAATTAAACTAGATTAACAAGAACATTGTTTTATAATTTTTATCCTAATAATTCCAGTTTTTAAGTTTACTTTCATTTTCAAAAGAATCTTTATAAAGTGTTCTCACTCTTGGTTTGACTTCAGAAATAAGGGGACTGTGTCAGACTCTGTCAGACTCACCGTGAGTGACCTGAGGCACGGCATCCATGCCCACGCAGGTCCTTCTGCCATGGCCTGGCTGGTTCTTCCTGCTGCCATCTCCCAGAGAGGCTGGCTATGCCTGGGCTCATCTTCCAGTGGCTTTCTACTGGCATCCCTGTGCTTTGGCTACTCAAAGCACACTTTCCGGTGCCACCCTCGCAGATCAGCATGTCCGTGTCTCAATATTACAGGCTGTCACTTCCATCTACTGATCTGGATAGAAGCAGCTGGTCCTCAGGACGAAGAGAGGAGACCCGAGACCCTTTGCTGCATTGTCTAGATTTGTGGGGAACAGGACTCCCATCTCTGTGTGAACTTTGGATGGAAGGATCCCCCAGGTTAAGGTTTGTTTTCTTCCAAATTTACTAAACTTCATGACTTACTCCACTAACATCCAGTTTGATTACAAGACACAGCCAGTACCACTGGGGAGTGGAATCCAAGCTGTCCCTCTTCTGCTCACCACTGTTCTGAGCACCCAGGGCTGATAATGCAATGGTCCTCAGTGGGAGCAATACAGCCCCTAGTGGGAGGGTGTTAAAAACCTGCGAGGGTACTTTTGATTAGGGGTGCTACTGGTGTTTAGTAGACAGGGGAACATTCTATTCATGTTCTTCAATGCTAAGGTCATGTTACAAAATGGTCCCACATGTTGACTTGCACATGCTCCAGCAGTTCAAACATATTGTATGTAACATATTACTACTGTTAGTGCATAGTCACCTGGAAATGTCTTATAGGAAGTTCCATAAATTATAAGCATTGGGCAAAATATTGTGGAGGAGTACCTACATGAATTAAAGATACTCTCTTGAATAATAGAATAATTTGTTCATTTTGTACATCTGCTCAGTGCATCATAAAGCTTCCAATTTCAGACTTGGTAGAAAAGTGGCAAAATGAAAGCGATGAGAGAATCTATTGAGCAAGGTTCGTATTGAGTAGGCAGCGAGTCAGTCTCACAATTATTAGCAGGATATAAGTGGAAATCTGAGACTCCTTCTAGAAGACTTAAAACCAGATGCAATTTAGGTAGTGGAGCCATATGTACTCAAGAACCTCAATGGATTTCATTAATAAGGATGTTTTTGTTTTTCAAAATTACATCGTTTCCAGATTATGCATTTAAATAATGATATGCCGCAGTGCTAGCGGTGTCTATACCTGTGACGGCTAACACCGGGCTGAAGAGCAGTGAGTGCGGAGTGTCAACTTCGGGGTGTGTATTTCATTGCTGTGACAAAATTCCTGGCAGAAGCAACTTAGAGAGGAAAGGGCTTATTTCGGCTCTCGGTCTGAGAAAATAATCCATTATAGTGAGGCAGGCATGGTGGCAGGAGTAGGAGGTGACTGGTTACAGGGGCACCCCCAGTCCAGAAGCAGAGAGATGAATTGTGGCGCTCAGCTCACGGTCTCCTTTTTATTCAGCTTGAGACCCCAGCCCATGAGATGATGCTGATCACAATCAGGGTGGGTTTTCCCACTGCAATTAGCCTAATCTGGAAACTCCCTCACAAAATTTCCAGAGACTTGTCTCCTTGCTGTCTCCAGAGCCTGTCAATTTTTCATATAACATTAACCATTACTAGCTGCTAATGGTCCAATAATAGAATTTTATTTTTTGAAAAATAGCCACAAAAATGTTTTCATTTTGTGGCTGTCCCCTCCCCACTCCTCACACACAATCCCCAGGGTCTCCACACACATTCATTTCATATCTGGCTTTTGGAGAATATTATGTGATTTTTTTCCAGTTTTTTTTTCCTAAGCTCCAGAAACCTGAATGTGCACCTGGACTCTTAACAGTACATTCTATATAAGTGCCTTATCAATGGCATCTGCCAACAACACACCCCATACTATTATGCAGTCAACAGTGCTGATATTTGACTTGTAAATAGCTCTAGGTCTGCTGTGAAATCACTTCATTATTTCCTCTTCAACAGTGTGTTATCTCCAAGTCAAAGAAGGTCATTATCTTCTCTCCCAGACCAGTACAAAGGACTCTCACTTGTGATTCATCACAGCCTGGGGTTTCTCTCCACTCCCTTTGCCCTGGTGCATGCCCTCTTCCTCTGTGTGTGGCTGGAGAATACTACTGATTGTCCCATTTCTTTCAAACCAGGTTCTCTCATCACAGGTAGGCATGCACACTGGGCTCTCCACTGTGTGCCCAGGCTGGTTGTGCCAGATCATCTCGTGGTGTATACACATTAATATCCTTTTGTTCATCTGCCACATGGGGCCCAGGAGACGACACTGACACTTGATTACTAAGAGGAGTAGTTAGTTGTATTCTCTGTGGATCTCATGTCAGGATCGTAATGGGCATGTTGCAAATCACACTCTTTGTCTGACTAACTCTAAGACACCTTGGGGTGCAAGACGCCTATGAGTGGCACAAAGCACACTGCAGTGAGACCCAGAATCTCACCCTCAAATGCACATCTGTGGATTGTCGCCTTCGGAGCTGTCGAGAGCCCGGCAGGTGTAGTGTCTGCTGTAAGCAGCTCTGTTCTTGATAGCAGAGATTTCCCAAATGACAACTATTATTTTAGAGATTGCTTGTCCTTCTCTGAGGTGTTGGAGAGAATTTTGAGGCAACTCAGTATGAACCGAATCCTCACAGAAGCAGGTATAGGAATCTACAGCACTCAGTGTCCCCGTAGTGGATCTTCCCTGCTCTGGGCTCTCTGTTCAGGCAGTGGCCACTATGTGTGCATGTCATCAGTGTGGGCTGGGAGCTCCCATGTGCTGGGAGTCATCTCTTCTGTGGCAAAGCCACTGGTGCGAGATGAGAAGGAATACAGTGAGACCAAGGGGGACAATGGAGGATAAGGTGGTGTACGTATGATCACAATGTTATATATATATATATATGTATCACACATATGTATGTCTATATGTATGAATATGTCAAAAATAAAAAATAAATAAATTTAAAAAGAGAAGTAAAGAGATTGTGAGAGCCTGACATGAATATTCAAGAAGCCAACCAACAAACTTGGTCATAGTTTACATTCAGTGGATGGCGGATCACAAAATAAATGCATCCAGGCCAATGCTGTCTTGGCAAATACATTTAATGGAGCATACAAATAGATAGAATATTGTATTATAAATAATGACAAAGACTTCAATGCTTAAACGTCACACATTTGAATTTTTATCCCCAAATGAATAAAATATCAAGTTCTGCTGAAGATACTTAGTACTTCCAACTTTGGGTCCTTTCTCTGAGGAATGCAATTTAAATCTCTTTATTTTCTTGTAATAATTATGGATGTTTCATTCAGCCTTTAATTTTGGTCTAATATATTAGGGTTTCTTTAAAATTATCTTATCCAAGGCTATCTTATAAATATCTTATACTAATTATCATAGCCAAATGCATAAAATTTGGAGGCATCTCCTGCCATTCTAAACCTGCCTGTTCCCTGTAAACTTCAGCATTCAGTGGGGAAAAAAATCACAGTTCACTTTTTGGGTATCCCATTAATAACGGACTAGTAGCTCTTTTCTATATCCCAAGGTATATCACTAAACATCCATGTCCATTCAATGCAGACAATGATTTTTATGAGCTTTATTGCTATTTTACTCTGCAGTTGTTTAAGGTTTAAAAGGGAAGTTATAGGCATATCTTCACCTGAATAGAGCCATTTTATCGCCATTCATCGACAGAACTAATTCTCTAAAAACAAGAACTAAGACCTTTTGGATTCTCAGTTGTCTACCCTTCAAACAATTTCACTTTTCTCCATGATATGAGTGACCACAGGCCTGTGACAAAATGTTAATGAACAAGACAGAATCACATGGCAGATAAAGATAATATTTTTATCACTTTTACTGTCATGCATATGGTGGTTTGAATGTAAAATGTCTCCCATAGCCTTAAGCCTCATACACATCCCTTGCTGGTGGAGCCTTAGGACAGGTGGAGCTTTGCTGGGGTGGTGTGTCTCTGGAGGTGGGCCTTGGGATTTTACAGTCCAGCCCCATCATGGATGCTATGAGATCCCATTCACTGCTCTTTCCCTCCCCTGCCATTCATGTATGAAAATGTGAGCTGACAGGGATGGGATACCTTCCAGTGAGTTGTTGGCCAGGGAGGTCTCTGATGCCCCCAAAACATTATAGGCCATTGCCAAGGCCCTTGGTTTCCCACCAGGAATAGAGGGCAAGACCCTATTGCTGAAGACTCCACATAATTGGGCTGCAAGGCCACTGAGAAATCCTGCTGGAACTGAGCTGATAACCTCCTCCATGTAGACCAGCTGACAGAAAGCTGGAAGAAGCCATTCTGCATGCAATTCAATGGGAGAAAGAGAAATCACCAGTGAAGATACTCAACAGTGGACACTGCAAGCCTTATATTTGGCCAGCCAGGCCAAATAAGCCAACAGGTGCAACAGTGGCCCATCTGTTATGGGGGAAACCAACTGCCCTGTAATTGGACTGGAGGCCCGCTCCATGGGAGGGAATACATCCCCGATACTGAAAACTTAAAACAGAAGTAGTCTTGAGCCCTAGGGGTGTAACGTCTGCTGCTGTCTAGCTAAATGTATATACTATGCTTATCAAACTGCCCAGTAAGTACTTCTCTTAATGTTCATACCCTTATATTAATGCTACTCTCACTTTTTGTAGAGAATCTTCTCTTTTCAGATGGCAGTGACCTAGGGATGACTCAGAAGGCATCATGGTGCTGGAAAGAAGTGACAGGAGTTCTCAGCACTGCAATATCTCTACCACACCTTCCAAGGCTCAGGGTCTATTGCAGAACAGGTGGCAGAAAGAATGTAAGAGCCAAAGGAAGGGTAGGACTCCTTACAACATGCTCCCCACCCTCGAGACACAAAATGGCCTGGATATCCATGACCTAACAGTGCCTGACACTACCTATACAAGATCATCACAATAGGAGGAAAAGATGATGACATCAAAATAAAAGAGAGACTGATTGAGAGGGGGAGGGGTATGATGGAGAGTGGAGTTTCAAAGGGGAAAGTGGGGGGGAGGAAGGGAATCAGCATGGGATATTGTTTACAATCACGGAAGTTTTTAATAAAAATTTTTGAAAAAAAAGGAAAAGAAAATGTAAGTTGACCTTCCCCCCCATGATAAAACATCCCCTTAAAACTGTAAGTGGAACCCAACCCTGTCCCCCCATAAGATGCTTCTATTTGTGATATTTTGTCCTAGCAGCAAGAAAGTAACTGACACAGCATGAGTTAGAGCTCAGATGCTCTATCTGCTACAGCTGAGCTTCCTATTAGGTAAACACTCGTGGAAAACACACATTTTTGTTTCCAGGCTGATGAAGTGAGATGTGCCAAGCCGACTGGTAACACAAGGGCAGTGTTCTCAGAATATTCTGGCCACACAATGACCGTGTGTGCTGATGTACTTGAATTATGAAGGGCACTGTATGTACAGGGAGAGCCAGGACAACCACTTAATGTACTTACTGAGCACTAAGTGTCGTCTTGCATTCTCTGACATTTCAAGGGCAATGACCAACACCTACTGTGATACTGTGCTCCAGGAACTGTGTGGATTCTTTACACAAACATGGTGAGTTCTTTCCTCTAAAATATGATTGTGAGATAAATCCATATTGCTACTTGTATCTGTGAAATGTTCTAGTGTGGGAGAACTACCACAGCATATTGATCCAACCGACTCTGATGAATAGCAGTTGTTTTCACTTTGTGTTTATTTTCCAGCAATGTGAATTCACTGTACTACCCTTGGTGCGTATGTGTGTGCTCAGCCGTGAAAGCCTTGGAAAGTTAGTTTCCCCAAACAGCTATTCCCATTAGACTCCTATCAGTGTACACAAGTGCCTTATGTCATTTTAAGAGAGTTAGGGAAATGGAAGGTAATAACATATGTTCTCAACTTCCATATCTTTATATCTAATACGCACTTTCCTGGCATGCCCCATAATACAGGCGGCTCTAGCTGAGAAACAGGCTTATCGGTCAGAAAGCCTGGGTGTCCCCACTGCCTGTCTCTGTGCTCCGCGACATGCCCAGTGTGCCCCGCACAGCATACTCTACACTGGCTCCACCACTGGCTCTGGGTTCTGGATTCTCCACCGGTGAAGTTTAGTTTCACAAAGATAGGGTTTTTGGTTTTTGGTTTTGGTTTCTTTTTGACAGTATCCATTCAAGACATGGGCAACAGCCTCCACACACACACACACACACACACACACACACGTACTCACACGTGTACCTGCATGCATGAAAGCACACACACACACAGGAGAATGATGTACTGCCATGGGCCAGTTACCCCTCTCTTCCTTGGCCCCTTCTTTTAAGGTATCCTTGAGTATATCTCTGGTACAAAGGGTGGCTAACATGGGCCTGCAGGAGACAGATGCAATGCACCTTAAAAGCATACATAAGCAAATTCACCTCCCGAACATGATTTCCTGCAAGGCAGTGAGATGCACAGAGCGTTGCACACGTAAGCTTGCAATGCAGGTCATCTCTCTCCACATCTAGCCAGATAAAAAGCAAGACAGCAAAGTTCCCCCAAGACCATCTCGCTCATGGCTTGCTGCGAAGTCCGCCTTTGCTCCCTGTGAACAACCTCCCCTGCAGCCCTGGGGAGTTCAGATCCAAGACTAATGAGGGACTTAAGCAAATTGTTGGGCTATTTCTCATCTAGGATTGAAACATCATTTCCTGACATATTTATTACAGTTCTTTCTTAAAGCATTTGCCAGGGAGATGTTGCTGAGGTCTATGCATTCCTTACCCTTCGGCACAGCACGTGCTGTGGCTGTCTCAGAAGAGGGATTTGAATGCAGGTTAACGAATCACCTGAGTGACCAGGACATGCAGCATCAGGGTCACTTCTGGGCCCATTCCTCATCTTGCCTGTGCAGACTGAAGTCTCGCTGACTCCGGATTAGCTGCATTAAGGTTATCTTTTCCCTTTAAACTTTAATTTGTTAATTAAACACAGTGAGAGATCAATAAATAGTAATGATAAAGCTACAGCAGTTCCTGTGGCATCTGACTGTGGTCTCTCCCAAAACAATAGTTTCTTGTACCTTCAGCTTTTTAGTTGAGTGTGTGTGTGTGTGTGTGTGTGTGTGTGTGAGATGTACATGTATGTGCATGCATACAGAGGCCGGAGGAGAACATCCTCCTCCATCACTCATCCATGTGTTTCCTTGAGATAGAGTCTCTCACAGAAACCCAAGCCATATGGGCTTTCCATCAGACTGGCTGGAGGATAAGCACGGTCGACTCTCCATCCCCTACAAGACTGGGGTTACGGGCATGCATGGCCCTACCCAGCGGTTTACATGGGTGCCGGAGAACAAACCCCGTGAATCGGGCCCTTTCAGATGCTCATGCTTGCATAGCTCTTACCCACTAAGTCACCTCGCAGCCCACTGAAGGAAGCACTTCATGGCTTCTCTCTGACGATGTGACTTGTCAGCATCCATGTGTCTATGCTCTGGGACCACTATCCAGAACAAGCCCTGGGACGCTGCAGAGGCACATATGACAGCTGAGGGTGACAGTGACTGATGGGCCCGTGAGGAGCTACAGCACACGGCAGGGGATGACGCACCACGGCAGGGTGGCGTGGGACCTCACAGAAGCCATCGCAGAGTGCCATGCCAGCAAAAACACAGGAGATACTTATTTCTAGAATCTTCCATTTAATATTTTTTGATCACAGCTGGACAATGAGTGACTGAAATTGAAAGCTAGAACCTTGGATCAGGGTGCACAGGTGTTCTTAGTAGGTAAAGAAATTTGACCCCCCCCCCACTTGCTGTGGCTGCCTGTGTCCTCGGGAAAACAGGGACTCAGCACAATGCTGCACCCCCTCCCAGCAAAAACTCCAATCCTCCAAAATCTCTGTTAGCAAAGCCTGATGGCCTAGGTTTAATTCCCCATTACCCACATAAAGCCAAATTCACAAAGTGGCACATGTGTCTGGGATTCATTTACAGCAGCAGGAGCCCTGGAGCACCCATTATCTATCTATCTATCCATCTACCTATCTATGTAATCTGCCTCTGTCTCTCTATCTCAAATAAATACATAAAAATATTTTGTTAAAAGTCGTTTTCAAATCACATGAGCCAAAGGCACTCTTGGAACCCACTGAGCTTAGATGGTACTAACCACACACACACCAACAACCATCCAGGGAACTAAAGATTATCACTAATGGGGTGCTGGAGAGATGGCTTAGCCGTTAAGGCTCTTGCCTATGAAGCCTAAGGACCCAGGTTCGATTCCCCAGTACCCATGTAAGCCACATGCACAAAATGCCATATGTGTCCTGGAGTTCATTTGCAGTGGCTAGAGGCCCTGGCACACCCATTCTCTCTCTCTCAATCTCTCTCTCTCTCTCTCTCTCTCTCTGCCTCTTTCTTTCTCTCTCAAATAAATAGATAAATTCAAATAAAGATTATCACTAATGGAAGGATAATCAAGTTTTCCAATCACTTCCTGTCTCATTTCAAACAAGGCCCTAACAGCTACAAACCAGAGAAATGGCTGGAGTGTCCCTATAGCTTCAAGTGACCTGTTTCATCATTAGTAAGCAAATGATAGAAGGGCATGAGATTGGTTAACACACATTTATAATTATCCACCTGAGAATCAAGGGAATTTTCTAGAATCCCTGTCACTTTGGTGGAGCAGGAAGGGTTAGATTGGGTCAAGATAAGGAAAACTGTCAGCTCCCCTCAGCACGGGCAAATGATACAGCATTGAAGACCCATTCAGAGCTATCCCTGGTGTGGTGGTGTGATTCAGGTGTCCCCCATCAACTCAGGTGTTCTCAAGCTACGTTACCAGCTGATGGAGAGTTGGGAATTAACGCCTCTTGTTGGGGGCGGGCTTATGGGTGTTTGCGGTGGTTTGATTCAGGTGTCCCCCATCAACTCAGGTGTCCTCAATGCTACGTTACCAGCTGATGGAGAGTTGGGAATTAACGCCTCTTGTTGGGGGCGGGCTTATGGGTGTTTGCAGTGGTTTGATTCAGGTGTCCCCCATCAACTCAGGTGTTCTCAATGCTAGGCTCCCAGCTGATGGAGATTTGGGAATTAATGCCACCTAGAGGCAGTGTATTGTTGGGGGCGGGTTTATGGGTGTTTGTGGTGGTTGGATTCAGGTGTCCCCCATAAACTCAGGTGTGCTCAATGCTAGGTTCCCAGCTGATGGAGATTTGGGAATTAATGCCTCCTAGAGGCAGTGCATTGTTGGGGGCGGGCTTATGGGTGTTATAGCCAGTGTTCCCTTGCCAGTGTTTGGCACACTCCCCTGTTGCTATTGTCTACCGTATGTTAGTTGGGGGGTGATGTCCGCCCTCTGCTCATGCCATTGTTTTCCCTGCCATTGTGGAGCTTTCTCTCAAGCCTGTAAGCCAAAATAAACCTCTTTTTCCCAACAAGCTGCTCTTGGTTGGGTGATTTCTACCAGCAATGCGAACCTGACCGCAACACCTGTGCTCTGGGGGGCAGGTGCCAGAACGTGTAAGCAGAGCTGTCTTGGCCCCACCTGGTACAACTAATGTCAAGACGCTGAGATTCACAGGCACATCTCAGTGGACTCATGGGATGCCGTGTCAGCAATCACGACGGTGGGGACATGTAGGTGCCTCTTGTTGACTGAAGTTCCTCCCAAAACGGTTTCATCTATTTCAAATAAGGCTGAATGGACAGATAGAACTCCTGTCATCACAGAGATGAAACATAGATCAGAGCCAAATTACTTCAGGCTACCTTCGGTCCCTTAATAGCTATATGCCCATCTGTGTGTCTGACCTAACATCCTTGAGACTGTAATGTCACAAGGTGAGACCTTTATGGAATATGCAAACCACCACCGGCTTCCTCCCACCTAATGGCTAAGAATGTCATTAGCCTCTGAAGCCTATGGTGGAGATTCCCTGCTCTTCTGTAACCCGCCTACCTGATGGTCAGCCTACGTATTTGACAAGTTCCTTGAGTTATAAATTTCTTTTGTTCTGTAACTGTAAAACCCTCATGAAAGTGTTAACACATTGAAACATTGAATTTGAGATATCCTAAACCTATGTTCCTGGGCCATGGTCACTCATATTTGGCTCCAGAATAAATGGTCTGTGGTCCCCTCTGAAGAGAGAACTGTGTGTTTTGTGTCAACCTTCTCATGAACTAGAAATGGACCATATGCGGGGAGAAGCCATCAGCCATCGTGAAAGGAACAACATCCAATGGGACAGAGAACTAGCAGAGGAAGGTCAAGTTGGGAAAAGGACAGGAGACATTATCACCACCATCACTCCCTATCTTGTACGATTCTCAAACAAATATTCCCCCCAAATGTCCCCATGAGAAAGTGTCAGCTTTATGTATTTGTCATGTTCACAGAGACTTACCTCCATGTGACACTGCACCTTTCTCTTCCTGACTTCTTTCTGGAACTCCAAAATTGAAGAAATGAGAAAATGAGACAGATGAGTGAAGAGGATGGGAAAGAACTTGCTAGAAGGAGACAAGGAGAACTCTGCCCTACTATAGGGAAATCCCCCACCTGCCTTCAGGCCCAGCACCAGGACCTCACTTCTGGAAGGAAAGCCCAGCTCTGAGTGAGTGTTGAGAGTTAGCTACAGCAACCTAGACTGACCTGGCCATCTTAACTTTGTAAATCCCACTATTTAAAATATGAACAGCCCAGGACAGGGTATGGTGCCTTAATAAAGTCCTTAGTGCTATTTAGAACTAGCCAATATTTGTTCTGAAGGAACTTTTGGAGAAACAATGCAGCTGTTTTATGAATGTCCCATGAGACTAAGATGCTCAGTGTAACGCAGATGAATTCACTTACGGGTACAGGCTATGTCTAGTGCTTAGTGAAACCAGCCAGATACTTCACACACTTATATCATTTTTTCTTTCTTTTAAAATATTTTTATTTTTACTTATTTATTTGAGGGGGGGCAGAAGATAGAGACAGAAAGAAAGAGAGATACAGGGAGAGAGAGAGAAAGAGAATGGGTTCACCAGGGTCTCTAGCTGCTACAAATGAGCTCCAGACACATGAGCCACCTTGTGCATCTGGCTTACATAGGTACTGGGGAATCGAACCTGGGTCCTTTAGCTTTGCAGGCAAGTGTCTTAACTGCTAAGCCATCTCTCCAGCGCCCCCTCCCCTTTTCATTTTTTATCAAGTAGAAACTTCGTATGGATACATCCTGGTTGCTACCATCATTCCCCTCCTCCCTGCCCTCACTCCACGAAGGCTTCTCCTTAGTGAGATTCGCAGGTATTCACCATGGAGCTCTGGGTTATGAGTTGTAACAGCAGAATGAACAAGGTCATTTGACTGCGAAAGAAAAAACTCGATACTGACGGACACACTATGGATATAACCTAGATTTTCTAACTCTCCCTGGGCAGTTTAGGGTCTTGCCCTTTTTCTGTTTGGCCTCTACTTGATGTCACATCAAACCATCCATGTTCCTTGTCACAAAACCCCAGGCCTAGCAGTAAAACACATTAGTGGGCAAAGAATACCTCTATTGACACTTCCCTGAAAAACCAGATTCAACAAGCCACATTTCTATTCTGTCCCCCAAAGTGAGCCTTCTGAATGCCAGAGACTTTGATTTTTTTTTTCTTGTTCCCTTTTATCTCTTGTCACGAAGCCTCACAGACACCCTCTATTTGTCTGGCAAGTCCAGTTCTGGCAAGCTGTACCCAATAACAACCTGGAAGGTGGCCATCACTCCCACCCCACTTAGAAAGCAATTTGGATTCCAGTGACCATGTTTTTTGTTTTTGTTTCTTTTCTTTTTTTTTTTTTTACAAAAACCAAGAAATTGTTCTTCCATGTTGGAGAACTTAACCAACCAGTGTTCCCCATGGCCTCAAAGCCTACTGCAGACCCCAGCCAGAGAAGGGGTCATGTCTTGACCATGCATTTATACTGAGGAGCCATTAGTTCACTCAAACAACATGTTTTCTCATCCAATCCTGCCTAACTGCTGAGCTCATAATGGAAACTTCTGACCAGGAAGTCCACTCTGTGTCCCCATTGGGCCATGGTGATTGTAGCAGCCATCCGACAGGGTAGCCCCATAGCAGAGTGCAGCCAGCTGACAATGGGGGAGCCATGCCCTGTGTGCATGCAGAGCCAAATCGGCAGGCCAGCCATGCAGCTCTGCTGCCCAGGTCATTGCCAGGGGTCCTTCTAGGCCACGGGCTAGAGTGAAACATGATGTCTATATTATGCCTCATGGCCATGGAAATGTTTACTCTTTGCCATTATGTGTTGGAAACATGTAACTCGTTTTGATTTTACAGTACCCACAGTTAAGAGACCATCTTAAAGTTGGTAAAGCTTATGGGGCCTTTGAGGTTGGACTGAATACAGTTTACAGTGTGAGATGGTCATGAGTTTATTGGGGGCCCGGGGTGGAATGTGTTTGAATGTATGTCCCCCTCCCCCACAGGCTCAGGTGTGTTATTAAAACTGAGTTTGCAGTTTTAGCCCCTAGCAGGCAGACTCCTGCTACAGGGGGAGTTTATCACTGGGGGTGGATCTGAATTCCACCCTAATAATATGCAGGGAGGTTTGAGCTCTGGCTGTGCTCGCTTGTAGCACAGGCTGTTTGGTGGTATCTCTGTGCTTGGATTTATGAATGACAGTCAGCTTCTTAAACCATGGGTTGAACTTATCCTGGATCCATACACTTGAAATAAACCCCTTCCTCCCGTAAACTCTGCCTGGTTTGGATGTTCATCTCAGCAACGTGGAGCTGACTGCAACAGAAACCTTGGATCAGGGTGAACAAGTGTTCTTAGTATATAAAGAAATTGAACCCTGCCCCCAACCTTGCTGTGGCTGCCTGTGTCCTCGGGAAAACAGGGACTCAGCACAATGCTGCATCCCCTCCAGCAGAAATTGCAATTCTACAAAAATCCTTTTCAGAGCTTCAGAGATGCCTCAGTTATTAAAGGTGCTTGCTAGCAAAGCCTAACAACCTGGGTTTGATTCCCCAGTACCCTTGTAAATCCAGATGCACAAAGTGGGTCCTGCAACTGGAGTTTGTTTGTAGTGGCAACAGCCTCTCACCCTGCTCTGCAAGCCACCCTATTAATGTCATTTGTTTGCCAAAACCGGCTTTGACGCAACTGTACTGTGATCTGCTGTCTGAACACTATCTGGGGTGAATAGACTTTTATACCAGAAATGGCATATGGGGGAGAGGGGACAGGGAAGAAAGGAGGAAGGATGAGAACCAACTAAAACAAAGGGTTAATTGAAAATGCCAGAATGAATGATACCTAAGTCTCTCTATGCCAACTAAAACACTTTAAATTAAAAAAACATCAAAGCAGCACTCTTGCTCATTTCCCCATTTCTTCTTTGGTGTCAGCTGGGGCCCTGGTGAAGAGCGGTGGGCTGTTTCTCTCCTCAGATCCTGCTTCCATCTGATAAAGAGAAGCAGATTCTCCAATGGAGAAAGTTCTGCTTTCTCAATGAACCTGATAGCAGCACAAAGGTGAAGGAGATAGACACTGAGGACACTCAACCCCCATAAACCAGAGATACAGAGGCTCCTAAGATCCCAACAGTAAAACGAACCCAACATGGCTCATGGAAATTTGTGGAAGAGGGGGCAATACGGTTGTTCAAGTCACAAGTTGGGACATTATGCATAGAGACATCACCTCTTCCCCATAAATGACGACTGTCCCCTAAAATGCATGACCCACAATCCCCATGGGCATGACCGGCATTCCCAGCCAGGAGGGTCCCTTTGGAAGGGGAGCAGGGATGAAGGCAAGGATGGTACCAACATGTGCTGTTTACATACTGAGCATGTCCAAAACTAATAAAAAAAAAAACTGAATTGAGTTTAAAGCAGAAAAAAAAAAAAATCAAAGGAAATAGAAACATTTCTGAGGGCTTCAGGAGATGAGAAATACATCACACACAGAGTCCCAGTATAGATATCACCAGATTTTCCAGCAGAAATCCAACAGGGGAGGAGACCCATGGGATCACAGACTCAGAGTGCTGAAGAGAAAATCTGTGGCCAAGAGTTCTTTACCCAGACAGCAGTGCTTCTGGAATGGGAAGAAATTCAGCTTTCCCAGACAGGCAGCAGCTAAGGGTATGCATTATCACTAGGCCCTCATAGGAAGAACTGCTAAAAGAAGTTCTTTCATCAAAAAAAAAAAAAGACTCCTAATTAATAACCCAGCACGTAAGAGCCTCTGAGACTCAGTGGTATAAGCAATTCTAAGCAATTTACAGAATATTCTAGGACTGACACACTGGTGTCTAACTTTATCCCTGGTGTATAATCTTATTAGTAACACCACCACCAAAGCTAAATTGTCAAGAGATACATACTATAAATGATGCAAATTCAGACATCAGAAACAAAACATAGCTGGGTGTGGTGGCACATGCCTGTAATCCCAGCACTTGGGGGGATGGAGGCAGGAGGATCACCATGACTTCAAGGTCATCTTCAGCTACATAGTGAATTTAAAGCAAACCTAGGATTCCTGAGGCCTGTCTCAAAAAAATAATGATAATAATGACAAAATATGAAATGTAGAGAGAAAGTAAAAGTGTACAGTCAAGGTTCAGCCATTAGTAGATTGAAGAAAGGGCATTCTAAGTGTAATATGTTTCTACACGGTAACAAAGAAGCAAAATCCACAGGAGGAAGACAACGGCAAGAAGACTGCAAGTGAGCCACAGAGAAGCATGTCACGAGGAGAGCAGCAAGAAAGGACGGACGGAAGGAAGGAAGGAAGGAACAGGGATCTATTAACAGCCGGAAACCGGGCGAGCACAATGGCAGTAGCGGCAACCTCTCAAATTACCTCCCGTGTAAATGATTAAATTACTGAGTGAGAAGACAATGGACTGAATATCCCTAATCATCTTCTCTTTTACACCTCATGCAGGATAATAGAATTCACAGGGCCATTTCAGTAGCAAATGAGTCATCCAGATAGAAAATTAATAATGAAACATCAGACTCAAACAACGCCGGACAAAGCAGGTCTGAGACCTCAAGGACACTCCATTCATAGCTCCATATTCCTCTCAAATGCACACAGGACACTCTTCAAGGCAGGTCACATTTGGACATAAGGTAAAGCCACCTCCATTTTCTGGGCACCATGGTATGAAGCTGGAGTTCCACAGCAGGAGGAGCTATCCCGGACGATTTATGTGCAAGGAGAAGAGAGGGCTGCATCTAGCATTCGCTGCAGCATGCTCCCGGCAGCCACATAAGTGCTTACCAGTTGATGATGAAGGACATGTGGTATGGAACGTGGAACACCACGCAGCCTTACAGAGAGAGCGTCCCACTGTGTTAGTTACCTGCTCATCGCACTGCGCCCTGCTTATGGAGGGAAAGGGTGATTTCTAGCTTACAGCTTCAAAAGAAGCTTCCTCATGGCAGGAGCAGACAGGTGGGTGTCACACGTCCACCTCAGTGGGGGAGCAGGGATGGACTAATACACCTCGGGGTCCATCCCCAGTGACACGCTGTCTTCAGCAAGGCTCCACCTCCCAAAGGCTCCACCAGCTGGGGATTAGGCATGAGGCTTAATCACAACACTTGACGCCATGGGAGCCACGTTACATTCAGACCATCACACGCATTGTTTGTAACATGGATGATCCTGAAGAACCGTATACTGGGGACAAAAGGCAAGCGCAGAGTCATTGGTTGTCCCCTTGATGGGGAATGCAAACCAGCACAGCCCCCAGCCAGCAGCAGGAAGCAGGATACTGTTCACCAGGGACTGGAGCTGCCGGGGGTGGGGTAGCCACGAGCTACCACGAAGGCACAATGTAGAACATATGTGTTGAATCTTTAAACCGTTACACGGTGTGGCTAAAAACTGAGTAGTGTACCTTTCAATACATTACAGAGAGAGTAAATTTCAACTATTCTCATCTTAAAAATGTTAAATATTTGAACTGAGAGATATTTTAATCTGCTTGATTTAATAATCCCACACTGTATTATAAAATCACAACACCACTTAGTGTCCCACAAAGAGACATAACTGTAACTCATCAGTATATAACGTAACTGAACAAGTCAGCAGAAGCAACTACAGAAAACGCTGCACCTTGCTGTTACAACTAGAGTTTCCTTGAGTGTCCAGAGGCACAGGTACCATTGAAAGGAGGAATGTGTTATTTCTCTAAGCTGTGAGTCTGTATGATAGGAATACAGGACGCATGGTGAGAATATTCAGCAATGGGCCCCATCTCCAATGTCAGCTCAAACATACCAGCCACTTTCTTCTCCAGCTAGCCACTGCCCTACAATTAGGACTTACTCACTTTTAGAATCCCAGAGTCTTTTATTTCCGGTTTTTGCCCTTCCTCATTTGTTTCTTCATACTTTACTCATCTTATTGGCAAATATGAACTCTACATAACAATGGGTTTGTTTCACTGTGGTGTTTTCATACAGAAATCAAGTGTTTTGCCATGTTCAGCCCCCACTAGCCTCCATCATTCCCTCCTACCTCCACTGATGCCCATCCTCTTCCCTGCTTGTCCCCCTTCTACTACCAGGTCTTTATTTTTAAATTGATTAACTTTAAAAATTAATATATTTATTTACTTGAGAGAGAGAGAAGCATAGAGAGAGAAAGAGAATGGGCACTCCAGGGTCTTCAGCCACTGCAAACAAACTCCAGACACATGTGCCCCCTTGTACATCTAGCTTACATGGGTCCTGGGGAATCAAATCAAACTGGAGTCCTCAGGCTTCACAGGCAAATGCCTTAACCACTAAGCCATTTTCCCAGCCCAATTAATTTACTTTTGATGACCCAGTTAGCATCAGTAGGGTTTCTACAGAATTATTTCCTATTTTATCTGTACAGATCATAACTCACTAATAAAAGTAGTGGCTTCTTGAATTCTGTTTGTTTGAATAGTAACTAAGGTGTTCAGCACCTATGTGATTCTCAGCGCAGGGACAGGTTTGTGCAAGGAAGGATAGGTTGAATAAAAAATGCACTCGCATGTGTTCAGGTTGAAACTTTTAGAACTTACTAGCCTACAGTCACATAGTTCCTCCATTCCTCAGTCTAAAAACTAAAGAAAACAGTAGAAATAAGGGCTGTGATGTACTCAGTGGTAGAGCCCTTCCTGGCATGTGTGAGGCTCTGAGTTCAATGCTCAGTACTACAAATAAATAAATAATAATAAAGCTTATGTCAACAGACACCCTTTGAATTTGGGTTGGGAACATGTATCACATTTTCTTATGTTATATACTTCTTATATTGTTGAACTGAACAATATTTTACTGGGAAATTAGGATTTCTAAAGAGGAAAGGCATCAAAAGGGAAAGGGTGTACCAAAATATTTTCTCATCTTTCTCTGCTTCTGGTAAAAACACCTGAGCAGGAAAAAGATTTAGCTTCTTCTGAAAAACAAGCATGCTTGAACAAGGGAGTATAGGAGACAACTAAAGTCAAGGCACAGGACACCAGACAGCGAAGAACAGTGACTCCTGATGGAAGAGGAGAATCAGATGAGCCCTATGATTTCCTCAGCTTACGACCCTGCAGTGTTTCTAGGGAACAGAGAATGACAGAAACTAAGCAGAGCCCATTAAAATGATGGTCTGAGGGTCAGGGGAGACAAAGCATCTATGGTTCCCAGCTAGAGGGCACCAGAGAGGAGAGAGCTCTGGAAACTGGCTTATGGTCACCAGGAAGCAGCTCAATGTGGTATGCGATAGAGGAACCAGCAAGACTGATGAGCTTGACACTGGGAAGAGCACAGGACAGGAAAGAGTACCTGTTCACCATCTACAGGTTCAGGATCCTCGGACATCTGCTGGAGTGCACTGATGTGTCTTATTTTCAGCTGTAGGGATGACTGGCCCCAGGTTGAGAACATTATCCATTCCAGGTACTGAGCCTTAAAAGCAAAGGCTTAGGGCGTCAAGCCACAGGCTGAGTATCCCTTATCCAAAATGCCTGGGGCTATAAGTGTTTCAGAATTTTTTTTTTTTTGATTTTGGAATTTCACAGGCTTTATCCAGCATTTTAAAAACCAAATGCACAGGAGTCTGAAACTTTTTGATTGTTGTAGCTATGCTCAAAAAGTTTCAGATTTTGGAGCATATAGATTTTGTGATTTTTATTGACTATTAAGGGTGTTCAATGTGTAATTCCAAGTAACCCAAGTTTCAGATAAGCCCTGGAGTATGTACAGGAGGATGATGATACCTTACCGTTGCAAGGTAATCTTCTCAGCATTTGACATCCAGTCAAACATCCTCAGGCCAAGAGAGAAGACAACATGAATGTGGCCAATGGGAAAGGACGCTGGTCTACTGGAACAAGCCCAGGACGGATAGTTTTTCAAAATTAACAAACACAGTCACAGAAGAATTATCATACTGTATACTCCATCCATGCAAACAGCTAAGTGAAAACATGGGCAATAGGAACAAGATCCCAACTGGAACGCTAGACAGAAAAATAACACAGAAGATAAAAACGATCCTGGAAAAGACTAACAACAAATTTACCGTGCAAGACCTCTCATTACTGGCTACAGAAGCCAGAAGCGAGTAAGAAATTCAGACAATTCTGTTGACCTAGAATTTTACAGCAAGTGAAAATATGTCTCCCAAATGAAAGCAAATCAAAGATATGTTCAGATAAACAAATCTCAAAAGAATTCAGAGCAGCAGAGCCCTGCTAAAAATGCTAAAAAGAAACCACCAGACAAGAAATCTAACACCACATGCAAGTACGGATCTAGAGGAAGGTTTCAACAGAGTGAGCCGTCCCCTCAGAAGACGTGTGGTCATTAGTTCCAGGAGATACATTTGGTTGTCACCATTGTGAAATAGCATTTAGTGGACGGGGGTCAGATTGCTAAACGTGCCACGGGGTACAGTCAGCTCTCTCCCCTCACACACATCAGCAAAAATGGCCTAGCAAAGTATCAGTGTCAACAATTGAGAATTCCTCATCCACAGAATGGAATGGAGAACAGTAGAAATGGTAATCCTTAAGCACCTACAGTGCTTTGCTTTTCTTTTTTTTTTTTTTTTTTTTGGTGTGTGTGTGTGTGTGTGTGTGTTTTCAAGGTAGTGTCTCACTCTAGCTCAGGCTGACCTGGAATTTACTATGGAGTCTCAGGGTGGCCTAGAACTCACGGCGATCCTCCTACCTCTGCCTCCTGAGTGCTGGGATTAAAGGTGCGTGCCACCACGCCTGACTTACAGTGCTTTTCTTACAAGGTAAAGAAGACTATGTAAATGAGAGATTTATTAATCTCTCCAGATGTGAGGCAGCAGAACATTCTTAACATGTGTGAAAGTAAAGTAGATTCTAATGTGAAACTCAGAGATAAGAGATAGGCTGTTTTCAGGTTCATATGCTAGGAAGGAAGTGCTATAGTTTTGAAGGGGTACACTATAAACCCTAAAACAACTGCTACATTTGCAAAGCATAGGGTTATGGTCAGTGAACCTACAAGAGCGATAAAAAGAGATCCAAGAAATGTCCCTAATTCAAACATAGGTAAAGAGGGTGGGGTTAATAAAGAACAGATGAGACTAATGGCAAGATGGTATGCTTAAGCAGAATACATATTTACATTAAATATAAATGATATAAAATCTCAAGCAAAAACATAGATTATCAGATTGGGTTTTAAAAAAAACAACAACATGCTGCCTATAGGAAGTATCCTTTGAATGCACACACACAGGTGAGTTAAAGGTAACCTATTTTCATTTATTTATTTATTTATTCTGATGAGTATGAACATGTTTGTATGTACACACCAGGGTCTTTTGCTGCTGCCAGACGCATGTGCTACTTTGCATCCAACTTTACAGCTGTGTTCAGAAACTGAACCCAGACTGGCAGGTTTCACAAGCAAGTGTCTTCAGCCATTGAGTCATCTCCCTAGCCCACAAGTGAGTTAAAAGTAAAAGAAGAATATACCATGTTGATACTAAGCAAAATAGTTGAGTGTCTAGACCAAATTGCAGTGAAAAGAACATTCTAATGATGGTTGTTTTAGAATGACAAAATTATCTTCTTCCCACAAGGCCTGGATACCCTAGACATTATACATATAATGAAATGGCATCACCAAAACAAAATAGTTGAATCATAAACTAATGAAATACAGGATAAATAGGCAAATTCACAACTACAGTTAAAGATTTCAATATCCCTCCTTCAATTTATTTAATAAGTAGAAATATGGGGCTGGATATATGGCTCAGCAGTCAAATGAATGTGCTTGCAAAGCCTGATGGTCCAGGTCTGATTCTCTAGTACTCATGTAAAGCCAGATGCACAAAGTGGTGCATGTATCTGAAGTTCATTTGCAGTGGCAGGAGGCTTGGTGCTCCCATTCTCTCTTTCTCCCTCCCTCTCTTGGTCTCTCTCATGCCCAAATAAGTAAATAAATAAAAATATTTTTAAATAAGCAGAAATATCATTTTTAGAAATATAAATGACTCAAGCAATACTATCGATTGACATGTGATTAACATTTTAAGACACATCACTGAAAAGCAGTTAAATGCATAGTCTTCAAGTTCACATGGAATATGTACGTACCAAGATAAACTATATTAAATCTTAATATCTTATGAACTATGCAAGTCTCACAAAATTTCTTTTCTGGCCATAAAGAAGTTAAATTAGAAATAAAAAATAGCAAGATCTCTGGATATTCCCTTTTTTTATAATTTTTTTGAGGTAGGGTCTCACTCTAGCCGAGCCTGACCTGGAATTCACTATGTAATCTCAGGATGGCCTTGAACTCACGGCAATCCTCCTACCTCTGCCTCCCAAGTGCTAGAACTAAAGGCGTGTGCCACCACGCCTGGCTTCCATTTTTTAAAAAACAAATAAATGCTTCTATGTGACCCATGCATCAAAGAAGAAATACAAAGAGAAAGTAGAAACTTGTTTTGAACTTACTTCAAGTGAAAACACAACCTACAAAATTTGTTATTAACTCAATACTTAGTGGGGGATTAATAAATTGAATATCCATATTGGATGAAAATATAGGCATAAATGAATAACCTCAGCTATACTTTAAGAAAGTAGAAATTAGGGCTGGAGAAACGGCTTAGCAGTTAAGGCACTTGCCTGTAAAGCCTAACAGCCCATGTTTAATTACCCAGTGCCCACGTAAAGCCAGATGCACAAAGAGGTGTATGAGTCTGGAGTTCCCTTGCAGTTGTTGGGGGCCCTGGGCATGCCCATTCTCTCTCTCTTCAATCTAACTCTCTCTCTGCTTTCAAATAAATAAATAAAAATATTCAAGAAAAATAAAGTAGGAAGTAATATTCATCTATACATTAAAATTACAACAAGAGTCAACAAGATAAGGGCAATAAAATCACAAGTTAATATTTGAGAAAGTCCATGACGTTAGTGGGAGTAGCCAGCATGGCATTTCATGCTTCTTTCTAGAAGTTTTATGGTTTAACATTTATATATATGGCACATGTTTGAGGGAATATTTTCAGAAGGTGAGGAGTATGGGTCAAAATTATTTTTTCTTGCATGTAAATATCCCTGTTGCAAATTTATTTTCTTCAAAAGTTACCATGGAGAGAAATCCAAAATTAAGCTATGGATCAGGAAAATCCTTTTTCATATCATGTAACTGATAATTCATGAAGAAATTAATCCAATAGAAACTGAGCAGACTACTGAAGGATGTGCCAGCAATATTTATGCTCCTCAGGAAAGAGGTGTAGATAGCAAACAAGCATGTATGCAGATGGTTAACACCCTTAGCCACACAGATAGTGTTACAAGATGTCACTAAATGCTTCATGAAATGTCTGCCAATATCCAAGTGTGGCCAAGGCTTGGGAGGGACTGTATGCTGCCTACACTTAGGTAATGTGTAAAATTGTAAAACTACTGTTAAAAATAGTTCTGCAGAGCTGGAGAGATGGCTTAGTGGTTAAATGCACTTTCCTGCAAAGTTCCAGTGGCCTGGGTTTGATTCTCCAGTACCCACATAACGCATAAAGGGTCACGCAATCTGGAGTTCATTTGTAATCGGAAAAGGTGCCGGTGCGTCCATACTCACTCTCCCTCTCTGTCTCAGGTTAATCATTTACTTACCATACGACCCAGCTATTCTGCTCCTAAGTGAAATGTCAGCTACATCCTTAAGATATTTGTACGTGAATGTTTCTAATAACTTTGTTGGTGATATGCCCAAACACGAAGTGTTCAGATATCCATCAGTGGGTAAAGATACAGAAGTCCTGGTCTGGTGTACAATCACATACTACTTGCAACTGAGTTGTCTTTTATAGTGCTGGGACTCAGACCTAGAACCTCCCTCGAGCTTCCACAGGTGCTCCACCATGGAGCTACTTCCCCGCTCCCAGAGAAATTATGAATACAGGCCGTAATGTGGATAAACCTGAGAATAATTGTCCTTACTTAAAGTTGCCGGAAAGAAAAGACTCATACTTTGATGTTTTCATTCATGTAAGATGTTAGAAAGTTGAAAGAAGCTAATAATTTTTAAAAGGTTATGTTTTGTCTGAAGATAGACTATGTGGCAGAAATGGTCAAAGGAGGGTGATCACAAGGCACATGGAACTTCTGAGAGTGATATGAATGTTTATCATAGTAATTCTGGTGTTTTAATGTGATATATATATATATATATATATATATATATATATATATACATATATATATATATATACACACACACATACATATATATATACCAATTGTAATTGCAACTTTTTGGAGTCAATTATATCTTAGTAAAGTTATTAACCATGGTTTTACAGTGTGTTTTTAATTGTTCAAGAGCAAAAGTGAGAATTATCCTCATATTTTTACTGTATTTTTAAAGCACAAGCCATGAGCTTACTTAACTTGACTCACTATAAAATTATGCGGTGATGTTGGTAAATATTAAAAATGAAGAAGAGCCCCTGAACAGACTAGCTGGCCAACTTGGGGGCTTCCTTCCCTGCAGGAGAGTCCAGGGTCTGGCAGACACACTGCCTTCGGTGTTACAGTATTCATTACTGCAGAATCGTCTCTGGTACCTTTGCTCAGGGATACCTCATGAATGGTAGTCAGTGTACCCACAGTGCTTCCTAGAGTTGGAATGCTCAAACGATAGATCTCCAAGGGGCTTCCAGGCTGGAGGTCCTCAGCTCTCAGACAGCAATGAACCCGAGACGCCACAGGTGCCACCCACGAGGCCCAGGTCCGCTACTTCTGAGGTCTGATTTGCTGGTTTCCTTTCACTTCCCCAGCGCTGTCACCCTCAGTAACACTCCTCTGAGCTGTCCAGATGAAACCCCTGTGAAGGCTCAGCGCATCGACAGCTTCTCTCTCTATATATATATATATTTATTTATTTTATATATGAAAAATATGTGTTCCGCTGTGCAAACCCTTGACCAGGTGTGATTTTCACTCACCTAGCCCTTCTGTCTTATGCTTTCTTAATATTGTTTGGGGAATTTTTATAGAAAAGAAAGAGAAAATGTGGAATGAATACACACATTACATCTCTGAAGTATGAAAACAACAGAAAATCCCCAAGCTTTGTAAATGTGGAGAGATGATGGGCACAGAGTTACAGAATTCCATCTCTGACTAAACACAGGTTCCAGGCCCATAATCAAAGATCATAGCAGACTTGGAGATCCTGTGAACTCCCCTCTAGTTTCTTCAGGAGGCATGAGGTGTGGGAAAATTAAAATAGTTTCTTTGTTTCCACAGGGGATCCTTTCCGGAATCTCCAAATATAAGGCTCACTGGCCACTCAAGTCCTGACCACGCTCATATTAAAAAGGCACAGTAACTCCATATTACCTCCGCACCTCCGCCCATGTACATTAAATCATAGTTAGATAACTTATACTGTATTACACAGTATGCAATGCATGATCATAGTTGTAGCCACAGCTTACAGAGGGAGTAAGGACAAGAAAAATGTTGGAACATGTTCAGTACCAATGCAGTATTTTTTCAAATATTTCTTAGCCTTGAATCCCTAATTGTGGAGTTCATGAACAGGGAGGTTCAGCTTTTGACTTAAAAAAAATAACCCAACAAATAAAAGCAGAGGAAAAGCACTGCTCGTTCCTATTCCTGGAAGTCTAACTTATGCATGAATTTTATGCATTTTACTCAGAAAAGGAAGACAATTAAAACTTTAAAAATCAATAAAATGTAAAATCAGTATAACATAAATAGATTTCCACTAATATACTGGAGGTCATTAAAGCAAGTCATGTTTTATGTATTGCATTAAAGTTTCCAAAATCCTTCAGGATGATTTAAGTCCTGAGTAGTAAAGAGAATTCACATTTATTTATTTATTTATATATCCTTTCCTATTTCTTCCAGAACTGACCAAACCAGTAAGCTTCCTGCTAGATATGAAGAGCAAGAATGGGGAAGAAGCACAAGAAACAGATGTCCTCCTACTCCTGAGCCCTAGCGGAGTATCTTCAGTCTGCTCTGCAAGCTTTTTGCATCCAAGTATACATGGGGTATAGCCCTTGACCTTGGATACCCATGGAAAAGGTAATCCACAAAACAGCCTGGTATGACAGAAGTTGCCAAGAATGGGAGATAGGTGTAGGGTATGTCCTGGCTCTCTCACTGCTGGTGAGGTCTTGTTGAATCTCAGCTATATGAAATGAAGGTATTGGAAGAAATGACCTCTGAAGTTAGATTCTGTTTTCGTCTTTTAAACAGTCCCATGCAGCCCAGAATGGCCTTAAACTATGTAGACAACGATGACTTTGAGCTTTGGATCTTCCTGCCTTCACTTCATGAATGCTGGGATTATAGATACGAACCATCACACTTAGTGCATGCAGTGCTGAGGATCAAACCCAGAGCTTTGTACATGCTAGGTGTGCTGGTGTGATTCAAGTGTCACCCATAAACTTAAGTGTTCTGAATGCTAGGTTTCCACTTGATGGAGATTTGGGAATTAACACCTCCTGGAGGCAGTGTACTGTTGCGGGAGGGCTAATGGGTGTTATAGCCAGTTTCCCCTTGCCAGTGGTTGGCACACTCTCCTGTCATTCATCTGATGTTGTCCAGGAGTGATGTCCACCCTTTGCTTATGCCATTGTTTTCCCCCTGCCATCATGGAGCTTCCCCTGGAGTCTATTAAGAGTCTGTAAGTGAAAATAAACCTTTTATTCCCCTACAAGCTGCTCTTGATTGGGTGCTTTCTGCCAGCAATGCGAACCTGACTGCAACACTAGGCAAACCCTCTGCCAAGTCAGCTACATCCCCCTCCAGGAATGCTGTTGTTACATACGTTAGGGATTGAGAGTTTGCTAGCACAGGAGGAATTAGAAACGACACAGAAGGGGACAAGTCCCAGTGGTCAGGATCAGGGAAGCAGGGGATTCAGAAAGAACCACAGGTTCAGCAAAGGTGGGAACAGGGTGAGAGCAGGTAAGAGGGTCTGACTCTGAAGCAAGGAGAGCAGGCTGGGAAGTGCTCCCTGCAGCTGGGGCTGTGATGGAGTCCGCTGAGCCTGTGCTCATGTCCTGAGCGGCTCAAAGGCTGACTTCCAATGGGTGAGGGAGGAGGGGCTGAGCCCTGCTCAGTGTCACAGCAGGAATCAGCCAGGAGCCAGCAGCCTTCCCCAGCTCCTCCCAGAAGGTGGCACAATGTGAGTCAGCCTGATGTAATAATTTAGGGGCGGGGTTCCTAGAGACAGCAGGTGACTGAGTGGTGTCAGAAAGTGGAGAGGTGAACTTTAAGCCATGGAAAGAGGAAGCTGTTGTTTCCAAAGGAGTGTGGGTCTGTGTGCAGAAAGTGTGAGATGCCCAGGAGTGTGGGTCTGTGTGTATAGAAAGTGTGAGATGCCCAGGAGTGTGGGTCTGTGTGTATAGAAAGTGTGAGATGCCCAGGAGTGTGGGTCTGCGTGTATGGAAAGTGGTGAGATGCCCAGGAGTGTGGGTCTGTGTGTACGGAAAGTGGTGAGATGCCCAGGAGTGTGGGTCTGCGTGTACAGAAAGTGGCGAGATGCCCAGGAGTGTGGGTCTGCATGTATAGAAAGTGGCGAGATGCCCAGGAGTGTGGGTCTGCGTGTATAGAAAGTGGCGAGATGCCCAGGAGTGTGGGTCTGCGTGTATGGAAAGTGGCGAGATGCCCAGGAGTGTGGGTCTGCGTGTACAGAAAGTGGTGAGATGCCCAGGAGTGTGGATCTGCATGTACAGAAAGTGGCGAGATGCCTAGGAATGTGGGTCTGCGTGTATAGAAAGTGGTGAGATGCCCAGGAATGTGGGTCTGCGTGTATAGAAAGTGGCGAGATGCCCAGGAGTGTGGGTCTGCGTGTATGGAAAGTGGTGAGATGCCCAGGAGTGTGGGTCTGCGTGTATAGAAAGTGGTGAGATTCCAGGAGTGTGGGTCTGCGTGTATAGAAAGTGGCGAGATGCCCAGGAGTGTGAATAGAAAGTGGTGAGATTCCAGGAGTGTGGACAGGCGTGTAGAAAGAGGGTGTGACACTGGGGAGGACAAAGCTTCCTCGACTCCAGTGAGAAGGTGCAGGGAAGAGGAGAAATGGGGACTATTGGGATGTTGGACGGGTTGACATCAAGACAGAGGAGGAAAACAAATGAATGCGTTCAGATTAAACAGGCTATGAATTTTAACTATTTGAGTTCAGGAGAATATAACCTGAGGAAATGAAGGAGGAGGAAGTGAAAGAAGGGGAAATAGAGAAGAGACGGCACAGGTAGGAAAGGAGAGATACTGGAGGAAGGAAGCCACCATGCCAAGGTTTTTGTTGTTGGTGGTGGTGTTTGTTTTTCCTGGATATAATTTCAGGATACAGAGCAATACTAAGGTTGACCTAAAATTTACAGGGAACAAAGGGTAAACTACTGAATTAAATTAGAATCTCAACGCCACTCAGGTGAGGACTGCAATAGACGAGGGCTACAGAACTTGTGATGCTAAGCTTGGACATGGAGTTTACTGATGGAAAATACAGGTAGAGCTCCACACCGGAATTGGCTGAGGTATGCTCTTATCTATCACACCTTTGTATATAAAATAGAAAAGGAAACAAATAAGTAGGCTCAGAAAGTGTGAGGAAGACTCCAAATCTGTTAAACTGAAGGAGGAGCAGAGTGCAAAAGCACCTGCAGCAGGCAGAGAGTAGAGGGGAATTCTCGCGAGGCTCGCCATGTTATGGGACTCTGCGTCAGCAAGAAGCTCCATCTCGGAGAACAAGGTGGAGAACTGAAGGGGAAGATACTTCAGCTTGACCTCAACACACTCCCGCACACATACATAGACACATATGTACGCATGCACCCTATACACATGAACACACACACACACACACACACACACACACACACACACACGGGCAAAACAGCAAGCCCCCAAATTCTCTGTATAATTGTCTCCAAATCTCTGTACACATTTACTGGGAAGGGAAATGATAAAAGAACAACATTTACATTTGGGTTGCCTCTCGTCTGAATTATTCATGAGGACAAGCAACCAGTCATGAGAGAAACAAAAGGGAATCCAGAGTTTCCATGCTGCTCATAATTCTCAGGATAAAATTCAAAATTACTCTACATAGGGAAAGATGAAAGCGTACCTACTAAAGGAAAAGATGCAGTCAATGTAGAGCAATCCCAAGGTGACTCAGATGGTGGAATTGTCAGGCAAGGGGTTTCTGAGAAGTTATTTTAATGAGGTCCATTAATTGAAGAAAAATTAGCATTGTGAATGAACAAAAAGACAGTAAATGCAACCAGGAAAATAACATGAAAGGATCAGAGTGGAAAGTCCAGAATTTTCACAAAGCATGTGTGATCTCTCTTTCTCTTTATCTGCCTCTCTCATTCAAATAAATACATAAGTAAATAAATAATAAAATATTTTTAGAAGCATGTGTGAAATAAGTTTCTCAGCAGGAGAAGAAAGAGGAGAGTCATTAAATGTACAGGCGGGGCAACAGAACTAGGTCCAAAGCGGACGGAAAAGCAGTCTGAAATACAGGTGAGCCTCAGAGACCTCCTGACCAACACACAGTGCGCAGCAGACATGTAATTGTCATCCTGGAGGTGAACCACATGACAGGAGAAAGCTTTGAAGGGGCAACAGCTGGAAATCCCCAAATGTGGTACATTGAAAGATTCCAGATGACCTTTGAACTCCCTGCAGGAGAAACATGCCACCTTACTTGGGTGCACAGCAGCTGGGTACTGAAAACCAAGCACAATGAGGCACCTTGAAAACAGACAGAAAAACTGTTGGTCTTTGACCTAAACGCTACAATGAATCCAGCGAGTTCACTTCTCAATAGGAAATACTGAGGCCCAAACTCCGTGGGACACCTTGACAATCCTGGAAGAGAAGCAAAACACCCTCTACTCAGAATCCTGTGAGAAGGAAAGCAACACAAAACACACATGGTCTTGCATCATCTCATGTGATACCTTCTGACTGACTCAAAACTCCTTCTGTGAATCCAGCTTCTTTTAAGTCACAGACACAGGCTACGCTGAGCCTGCAGATCTTACCTTTCCTACCTCATTGTCCTGGTGAAGACACACAAGTAGACAGGAGCCTAAAAGCATTTCACAAGGTATCGTCCCAGAGAAGGCCAGAACCAGAGAGCCTAGCACTGCAGAAATGCTCCCTGTGGGTGGTAGTAAGCAGCTTGGACAGGAAATAAGGAAATAAGAAGTAAATTTTGAGGAGCATTTGTACAGAAGAAAACCTGGAAAGGAAACAACAGCGTTCTCATAATTCCCTGACAGAAATGGCCCTGCTCACTAGGACTCTGTCCCCAGTGATGTTCACGACTGATTTCACAGCCATCGGGGGTACAGGGATGGGTTATCCTGACACATGGTGACGACCAATGTCTGCACTTATCAGAGAGACACCAGCACAGCCTTCAGTAGTGAAGTCAAGATCGAAAAACACACAGAGCTGGCGATTCTCCCTTGCTCCTTGGTGAAGAGACTTGGCCGAGGTTCATGCATCAGACAGCATCCTTTTACTCTTGGGAGACGAGGGTGGGAAGGCACGTGGGCTAAAAGAGCCATGTTAAATGTCCACCTTCATAAGCACAATGGTCCTTTGACCTCAGCTTCAGGCAACTGTTTCAGCTATGCCATCCTTAATGGCCAGGATTTCCACCCAGGCCTGCCCAGAGTCCCACTGGCACTACGGGTAGGACGGGAAATTCACAAACTGGAGAACGTGCTCTGAGATCAATTACAGTGACCATCCTTAGCACACGTCACATGGTGCATGTGTAGAATGATATCATTTTAAGAGAGAAAGGGCAAAATATTCTAAAGAAAAATTCTACAGAATTATCAAATTTGTAGAAAGAATGTTAAGTTCTTGAGAATGTAATCTCTGGCAGGACAAAGATGGAGAAGCCCATGACTAGACACATGCTTGTCCAACATGGAAGTCTGAAGATAAGAGGAATCTTAAGAGCAGACAGAAAGGAAAATGGGCATAAAACACAAATGAGCACAGCACCAGATAGCCTGAAGAATTTTCGGTGAAATGATCTCTCAAATTATGTAAACAATGTAATCACCTATTTCTTTTCTAAATACTTGCTGATTTTTTTTTCTATATCACTGAGAGCTTTGTCCATACTTGGCACAAAGACTTATCATGTAGTGAACGCTCACTGTATCAAAGCACATGCTCATGGGGATTTTTCCCGAGGGTTATAACATCACGCATGTATTTGCCTTGCCCAGATGTGAAAAGAGAACTGAAGCAGATCCCTTTCTTTCTGTTACTTCCTCCTCCTAGGACCTCTGGGATACTACCACCTCTCTCACTGAAATGCCCCATCCGCAATGAATGTGCCACTCTGCCCATATTCAGTGGGACCTACAGAAGCTCTGCCACCATTTCAAAGGAATCAAAAATAATCTATATAATATAATAAATAGTAAGGCTTTTTAGAATATAAGCCACAGTGGAATGCCTTAAAATGAAGTCATCCATCCTCCTCAAATCTAGATGCTTGCAGTGAAGGGTCACCAGCCACCTCCCCCAGGCACACTGAGCCTTCCTAAACCCCTATAATGGACCCTTAGAAATTGGACATGGGGCTGGAGAGATTGCCCAGTGGTTAAGGTGTTTGCCTGTGGAGCCTGACTACCCAGGTTCAGTTTCCCAGTGCTCACATAAAGCAAGATGCACAGAGTGGTCTATGCATCTGGAGTTGGTTTGTAGCGGCTAGAGGCCCTGGCACATCCATTTTCTTTCTCTTTCTCTCCCTCCCTCTCCCTCTCTCTCTCTCTCTCTCTCTCTCCTTGCAAATGAATAAGTGAAAGTATTAAAAAAATAACTTAGAGAGGGACACTATGATGCGCAGACTTCTGACAGTTACTGGCACTGCTTTCAGAGATGGAGAACTGGCCATCTTTGACCTCACGCCAAAGAGAACACAGACAGTGCAAGGCAAGACTGAGGCGATAAAACTCCATGCAAACCTCTGCTTTCTCTTCAGACTAAGGATGAAAGAGACCCTGGGCTGGGAGTCATCTTCTGCTGGCTGTCTGACTGCTGCCTGTTCAGGACAGCATGGCTTCCCAGGCAAACTTGCACTTTTCCATTCCTTCTTTCTTTCTTTTCCTTCCTTCCTTCCTTCCTTCCTTCCTTCCTTCCTTCCTTCCTTCCTTCCTTCCTGTCTTTCTCTCTTTCTTTTTTTTGAGGAAATACCAGCAGACTGACCTGACCTTTCTTCATGCAAGAGAGAGACAGAACTGGTACACCAGGGCCTCCAGCCATTGTAATCAAACTAAAGTTGCGTGTGCCACCTTGTGCTCATGTGTGACGTTGCGTACTTGCATCACCTTTTGCGTTGGGTTTACGTGGGACCTGGAGAGTTGAACATGAGTCCTTAGGCTTTGCAGGCAAGTGCCTTAACCGCTAAGCCATTTCGCCAGCCCAGACCTGCTATTTTCTATGAAACTCAAGATTGCTTGATTTTGCTCAGAAATTGATACCTGTTTCAAGTTGCCAGGAGCCAGTAACCACTTAGGGGAAGCCATAAGATGAATCAGACTGTGGGCAGCATCTCACTGTGAGCCCAGCCTCACCTATCCGTAGACCAGCCCTGGGCCAGCCAAGTGCTCAGTAAGTACCAGTCACTGTATCCAGTACCAAGTCAACATGACTCAGGTGTGACCACAGGATTCCAGGGAGAATATTTCTTCTATCTCCAAATCCCATATGACCACAGGCCCAGGATCTTACTTCTTTGGAACACTGGCTTCTGCCAGTAGCAGGGTGCTGTCTGACCGCCATTTACCCTCTGTGGGTCTCAGCGAATGGTTGGTTTTCCCACATCTGGGAATAAAAAAGTTATTACAAAGACCCATTTTGTTTCTAGGTTCTGGGGCTTCCCCTTTGAGAGTGAACCTACTGATAAATACCCCATGTATAGCGCAGGAGCACTGCTCAACAGCTAAAGGTGCTTGCTTGTAAAGCCTACCACACCAGACTTGACTCCCCAGCACCCACATAAGACCAGATATACAAAGCTGTGCATGCATCTGGAGATCATTTGCAGTGGCAAGAGACTGCATATAAATAAATAGATATAAAAAATAACACATTCATATGGCTGAATCCCAGCATTAAGTAGCCACTGAAGAGACAAAACGTGCTCTAGAGAACAGTTTGTATGAGAACAATTCATAACACATTGGCAAGTTTAAATCACGTTAGTAGTAAATGATGACCTAAGACCAAGTGAGTCTGAGCGGGGACACTTTCCTTTGAATTCATGGTGTTTCTGCCCTGGGACATCTTGGGATATCCAAGTAGCAGGTAATGTCCTAAAGTATCAGGTAAGAGGGGGAACAAACTGTGTCCAGACTTTTAATCCAATGAACTTACATTATTCAATTTCACATTTCATTTAAAAAAAAAAATACCCCACAGGATTTGTCCGGCATCATGGACAGTTGGCTACCATGGCCCTCTGCCCACTGCCCCTCATTCCCACCAGGTACCAGGTATCCTGCCTCCCATCACTCTAGCGTCCACCATTGTCATCTCGCTGTCACACCCTCAAGACAAACTGCACCTTCAGTGGGCTCTTCTCTCAGAAGAGGAATCTCCCAGCTAACATGCAGCCATACTCTCGCCTTCAGCCATGGACAGCGGCCAGGACTGCAGATCAGGAAAGGCTGGCTTGACCACAACCACACTGTGGAAAGCAAAAGCAACCCCGAAATTCTTACCTGGGTCCCGACTTCTTGGCACCTCGTAAGAGTTACAGGTAGTGTTAAGTGAAGTATTGACAGATTACTGAATCAGTGTGGCTCTAGGGACATTCACAGATGAATGGGCCAATCCCCAGCCCGTGACTGTCTACCCAGCACCGTCTGAACTGTTGGTGTGTGTGCCAACGCTTCCCAGAAAGAGTCAATACCCTGCAGCCCAATTCTGCCAAAAAGGCACTCCACCACTGGAAACAAAGGCATTTTTAAAGGAAATGACTGAATGATCTTCTGAACTCCACAGATGTCTCTATTGCAGAATCACCCATGAGTGAAACTTTATTATTATTTTATTTAAAATCTTATGCCAGGTGCTATGCATTAAAAAGATATTTCCTGTGGATTTAAGTAAGGTAGACATGGCAGGTTCCTACTCATATCAGAGTTAATGAGAACAGACACCGAAGTGTGACTTATTGAGCCAAATGTTCCATCCTGACCTAAAGGGAGAAAAATGCTGGCCTTGGTTCAGGTGAAAGACAAGTATTCAGCCTTGTGTCCCACCTCTTACATAACACCAGCAAAGCATGACTTCCCTTATCCACCGAATGAGGCCAGTACCATCGCCAGCCCCAGGCCAACACACTCCCCACACCCCAACAAGCAGATATGAATGGGCACATTTTTTCTAAAATGCTAATAAGCATATGCGTGTAAAAACACGCATGCAAACACAGGGCAACAAGTACCGGATAAAGGCACACGGCAGATGCGAGATGCACAACAGATGGCCAAAGTGTGCCTTGTGTCCATCAGAAAAGTAGCACAGGACAATCTCAAACACGCAGGAAGCGCACAGGCACATGTGTGCTGGGTCTTCCCTGGGGGTTCAGGCGAGCAATTTCCTGGCCATTCATTTCCTCCTATCTGGGGGGGGGGGGACGGACAAAGGAATCTGGGACCTCCAAGGGAGGCGGCTCAAGTGACTCAAGATGGGCGTGGGCGGAACCGCGAACCCAGAACCACAGGACCCCTACCTTTGCGCAAGGAAGTGGACCTTTCCAAGCCTCGGCCCTGTACACCGGCCACTAGACACGCTCTGCCAGGACTCCTGGGGCCACTGCCCGTCCCTCTTTCTTGCACCTCACTAATTTCCTGGAAATAATTCCAGGCACGCCTTGGTCCATTAAAGTTAATGCCGCACGTGCCCGCCTGTGGCCCCGACAAGATCGCCATTGGGAGCTCAGGCCAAGGGGTTCGATTCCAGGGCTCCGCCCCTTTCCTTAGAACCCCGCCTGAAGACTCCCCTTCGGGGGCGGGGGCAAGGACCGACTCCTCCAGACCCGGGCGCTATGGCCATCCTCAGCAACCCCAGCAGGTGCGCACACGCCTGCCCTTGGCTCTGGGCTGTGCACACCACGCAGTCCCACACCCCTGTGACACCGCACGTGCGCTGTCTCCCGAGAAGGATCCCTGGCTCAGCTCCAGGAGCCTCCAGGGTCTCCGCCTTCTGTCCAGACTCGCGCTCCAGCCCCCTCCGTCGTGGGTCCCTTACCTTGTGGCCTTTCCCCGGGGGACACCTGACGTTGTTGGAAGCTCCGGCTGTTTGATTCATGTCCGCGGGAAGTTGGGGATCCGGGATCCGAAGCCTCTGAAACTTCCTGGGCGCGTGGAGGGAGGAGGCTCAGGTGCGCGCCTCGGGGGCGGGTCGGGAGAGATGCTCTGGGCTCCCGGGTCCGGGCCGTCTGTGCGCTGCGGGCTTCTGCAAGGCTCGGCGTCCAGGGACCCGGAGATCCGCAGCTGGGAGCCCGAGCCGATGGAGCGGCTGCCTGGACCCCGGAGGGAGCCCCGGCCGGCGCCAGCGGCTCCGAGGGCGTGATGCCCAGGGCTGCCTTCCCGGGAAACAGTCCAGATCTCTGCAGCCCAGAAGCCCGAGCGAACCGGAGAGGACTCCGGGGAGGGCGGAGAGGCGGGCGAGGAGTGCGGATGTCACCGGCCCGAGGGGTGGGAGACCAGGCGTCCGCCTGCGCGCAGCGCGGCAAGGCTGGGCTCGCTCACAGCCTCGCGCCGCCGGGCAGAGCCAGCCTGCGAGGAGCCCCGGGGTGGGCACCGGGCTCGGGCTGCGGCTCTCCCGCCCCTGCGCGGCCGCCCGCCGCGGCGCCCAGCTCCGCACTCCCCTCCCGCAGCGCCTGCCCCAGGGAGGCTCCGGGCGCCCAACCTCGGGCCGGTCGGGAGGTGGCACGCGAGGTTCTGCCAGGAGCCGCCGCAGGCGAGGGCGAGGGCGAGGGGCGGAGGAGGAGCCCGGCGAGCCCGGGATCTCCGGCTCAGCCCCGTGCAATCCGCTGCCAGGCGAAGGGGCGCCCCGTCCGCGGCTGGCCAGGCGTGCGCGGGCGGACAGCAGTTTGACGCGGGGGCGCGCTGTGGGGAGGGCAGGGGCATCTACACTCTTGCGGAAGAAAAAGAAAAGTCCTTGTAGTGCCCTGCAGCTCTCTTTCCTTACCCCCGCCCTCACGTTGGGAGCTGTGAAATCATGTCTAATTAGACAGCTTTTGGACACAGGTGAAGGCAATAGTGACCCTTAGGGCACCGCAAGGACATGGGACCACGGGGCTGGGCATGGGCCCAAGAGCGCAGCAGCGTTCATGAGCAAAATGCTAAGGTGGTTTTTTTTTTTCTTTTTTTTTTTTTTTTTTTTGGTTTGTTTGTTTGGTTGTTTTTGGGGGGTCTAGAATATCCTTCCAGATCCAGGTAGTTGAGGTAGACTATTCCAGAATGTCTAATCTCCAATCCTTAGTTGGGTGCTGTGCAAAGTGCCTGGAGGCGCTGACTGTGCAGATGGCCTGAGGTGTACTTGGACCTTCAGGAACTTTGGCTCAGTACCAACCACCCTCCCCCCCCCAAACCCTGCCCCTTCAAGAGTGGGAAGGGGAGCTCTCTCAGTTCTTTCCTCACTTGTTCATTGTCACTTCCACACTGTGCCCAATTCCAGTCTAGAATAGTCCTCGTTTTCCAGGAAAAAGCCACTCCTTGAGTCGCGTTGGCCTTGGGCCGAATCAGGCCCGTGCAGTGGGCAAAGCCGGGCTGTGAGGCTGATGTTGGTTAGGACTTGGCTCGGCCATTGCCTGGTGGCCATCTTACAGGAGATTGCCTCTGCCAGTGGTTTTGTACATCTGCTGCTTTCTGAGTAAGGCAGGGAGGCTAGGAGTGGTGGTGTAAGGAACATTCCCGGGTTCCTAAATGGCAGGCATTGGGACTGCCAGCTGTGCAGATCAATGGCAGTGTCACACACTGCCACTCTGTTCCACTCCTTTCAGCACAAATCGACTCCGTGGGCTGACCTGTGTCATCATGTGTGGCTATCAACCCAGCCCCGCCCGGCACACACTTCCGCATGTTCTCTAGACTGCCAACTCTGTTACAACAGGGGCACAAGACTCAAGGGGACAGATACCAGTTCCCTACTGGGACCTTCAGCTTTCCTTTGTACTTGGAAGCCCGTGCTGTTAACCAAGCTTGAAAGTTCACACAGCCATGGCCAGGCCGAGAGGAGGCCTGTGTCAAATGATTTCATGTCACTTTCACAAAGATTACCTTGATGTCGAGGTAATCAATTACATCTTAGGAAAACAACAAAAAAAGTGTTCTTCAAGACATGAAGATTTTATGCATAGTTTCCTACAGTTGAGGATTCACTATCTCCCCCTTTGCTTCCCTTTTAATTCCCAGCTGCTTTCTCATCCTGGTGTGATTCACAGGAGTAAATTGACCAGGTCTGTCCTGACAGTGTACGCGTTTGCTTAGCTGCTGCCTGCATTCCCATTCCCCTCACAGGGCTGCTGCTGCCTCTTCCCAATAAATGACCCCTGAGAGCAGTAACTATTTCCATTTTCCCACTGTAGATTGATCTCCCTTATTCTAGAATTTCATACAAATGAGATCACGCATCTTGAACTTCTTCATTGGATGCAATATTTATGAAATTTTTCATGTTTATGCAGATTTCGCCAGCTCATTCTTTTTGTGGCTGAGTGGTCTGCTGTTCTGATGCACCATTGCTTATTTATCCTCTTGCTAATGACTACACATGCGAATCCTAGTTTTTCACTATTATCAATGAAGTTGCTCTGACCATTTGTGTAAAAGGTTGTCTTGAGAACATATGCTTTCTTTTCCCACTTATGAAATGCCGAGGGGTTGAATGTGAGACTCCTGAAGTAGATTCAGGATCAGCTTCTTAAGGAATTTTGAATCATTTCTCAAAGTGTGTCATTGAAAATTCTTTACTTACTTCAGTTGGCATTAAAAGATCAATTGAAAACATGGGGATTTCAAACAAGGCAATTACATTCTCAGAATGCATCATAGTCTGAGACCCAGGAGCAGCTTTGCTTCGCTCTGCGCCTCAAAATCTGTCATGAAACAACAACAAAGACCACAGCTGGGGCTGCCATCCCCTGAGAGGGCTGTGCCAGGCAGGCCAGAGTCAAGTGCCCTCAGAAGCCGTGGCAGCTGTGGCTTTGCACTGAAGGCCTTGGTCCTTTGCTGAGGGCAAGAAGACACGATCTTCATTTGCCTGCCTCTCTGGCCATATTTAGCAGGACAAGCGCATGAGAAGAGAGAGGGAAGAGGAGGGAGAAGGGGAAGAAAGCATGAGAACAGAAGGAAGAAAAGAAGATAAGGGGAGAACAGAGAAGGAAAGAGTGAAAGGGGAAGCAGAAGAGGGAGGAGAAGGAAGAAGAGAGGAGGAGGGGAAAGAGAAGGAAGGAAGAGAAGAGGAGGAAGAGAAGGAAAGGATGAAGGGGAAAAAGGAGGGGAGGAGAAGGAAGAAAAAGAGGAGGAGGGGTGAAATTGTACAAGGAAGCCAGGCATGGCGGCACATGGCTTTAATCCCAGTCCTTGGAAGGCAGAGGTAAGAGGATTGCTGTAAATTCAAGGTCAACCTGGAACTACAGAGTGAGTATCAGATCACCCTGGGCTAGAGTGAGACCCTACCTCGAAAAAAAAAAATAGAGAAGGAAGGAAAGAAAAGGTGAGGGAAAGGAAAGAGGAGAAGAAAAGGAGAGGAGGAGTGCGGGAAGAGGAGGGGAGAAGGAAGAAGAGGAGAGGAGTGGGAAGAGGGGAGGAGGAGAGAATATGGGGGGCATAGTCACTTATATTCTAATCTTGAAAATGTGGAATGTGCTCTGATTAAGAAGTCATTACGTGCATCTGAACGTTTGCATGTGAGGACAAACCATACCAGATTCTTGGGAGCTATGTTAGGGGTAGGTTTTCCCTGCTATCCCTCTCCCTCGGTGCCCAGCATCCAATGCCTGTCCCCATGGGGAATGCATTCCATCCTTTTCTAGCTTCCCCCAAGTCACACCAGCTGCTCCAGGTGTGCAGCTCTACCGGTCAGTTCCAGGGGTGAACGAAAGAGGCTTCATGATGTAATTCCCAAAACACAGTCCTCTCTGCCTTAAGATAAATAAGGTGCTTCCCACACATTTAGCGATGGGACAAGTATTGAGTATGGGCTCTCAGAAGTAAAAAGGGGACATGACAGATCATCTGCTCCATTGTAGTTCTAGAACCTAGCAGCAAAGACTGGAGTTCCTGGCGGAGGATGGCAGTGCCCTCAAGGTTCTCACAGCAGAATGGTGGCCCTGGATTTCCATGGATGGAGGCTCCTGCACAGATCCCATGCCAAAGGCCTGAGGAGTGATGCTCACATCCCCAAGGAGGACCATCTTAGTACGTTTGTCTGGCATTCATCCCCTAGGTGACCCATCTCTGCAATCCATGTATCATAGCATAATCTAACAATACAGCTGTGGACTTGTGGATATTTATGTGATACGTCACCGTATCCTCCAATGCAATCCATGGATCATTGCATAATCTAACAATACAGCCGTGGACTTGTGGATATTTATGTGATACGTCACCGTATCCTCCAATGCTATTCATAGATCATTGCATAATCTAACAATACAGCTGTGGACTTGTGGATATTTATGTGATACGTCACCGTATCCTCCAATGCAATCCATGGATCATTGCATAATCTAACAATACAGCTGTGGACTTGTGGATATTTATGTGATACGTCACCGTATCCTCCAATGCTATTCATGGATTGTTTGCCAAAGTTGGTCCAGCCTTGGTCACTGGGTGAACTTGGGTACGTTCTCCTTCCTGTGTGTGTGGAGCACTTCCTTGTCACAGGGCGACGCAGCCTCATCTTGCACATTTTCTGCCATTGTCGTCCTCCACTTCTCTGAGGAGCCCTGGTTCCTTTAGCCGGATAATAGTATTAGCCAACCAACATCTGGGATCCGGATGAGGTCATCACTAACAGAAGACTCGCTTCTGGTTCTCAGGATTCCAGAGAAGATAATGCTTCGGTGGAATGTGCATATATCTATGAATCTTTAGGTGTACTGTGTAAATAGGCAGAGCTTATTTCAGCTTATAGCACAAGGTTACAGTCTCTCATGGAGGGGAAGGTGTGATGGCAAGGCCTTGAGGCAGCTGGTCAGTCAGCCCATAGTGAGGATGCAGAGAGCCATGAGTGCAGGTGCTCAGCTCACTTTATCTTTTATATATAGTCTGGAGCTCCAGTCCGTGGAATCCTGCTGCCCACAGTGATGGTGGGTCCTCTGACCTCAGTGAACCTAATTAGAAAAACCCTCACAGACATGTGCCGTGATTATTTTCCATGATGATTCTAAATCCTGTCAAGCTGGCAACCAGAAATTAATCATCACAGATGTTTAACTGTCTGATGACTATTAAAGCAAATAAGGGTGCATATAAATCCAATTTATTTGGTCATTCTGGCTTTTTTTCCTTGCATCTACAGATGCCTACTTCCATAATGAGCAACCTGGACTCTGGTACCCACGAACCACTCACTGAGTGTTCAGTTGAAGCACACCTGTGTGTTCCAGTGGTGATGAGCTAGAATGCAGTTTCCTATGACTCTGACCTTGAACGTAACTTAAGCCCACACAGCCTTGGGTCAGCACTTCTCCCTCTCCTTCTACAGGGTGGTTGTTTCCTATAGTTGTAATAATGTGAGATGGTTTCCTCAATTCTGCATTTCACTGTAAGATACAGCCCTGGACCATGTGAGGTTTATGTGGTGGTTTGAATATAATATTTCCCCAATAGCCACAAGTGTTAAGCCTTCTACTTGGACTCCAGCTGGAGATAGAGCCTTGCTGGAGGAGGTATGTCACAGGGGATGAGTCTTTGGGTTTTTATTCCAGTCCACTGTGTATTCAGAACTACCTCACTTCTACTGTTGTCTCTCTCTCTCCTTAGGCTCGTATGTATGAGGACTTGGTCCTCAGCTGGTGGCACTATTTGGGAAGTCATGGAACCTTTGGGAGGTGGAGCCTTGATGGAGGAAGTGAGCAACTAGAGAAGGACTTTGGAGTGTGATCGCCTGTTCCCACTTCATTCTCTCTGCGTCCAGACTTGGGATGCAATGTGACAAGGTCAGCTTACCACGCCTGCTTTTGTGCATCCACGCCCTCCCCAACATGATGGACTGTATCACCTGGAACTGTAAGCCAGAATAAATCCTTTCATTGTTTAACCTGCTTCTTGTCAGGTATGGTCACAGCAGTGAGTACAGCAACGAACACACATTTTTGTCCCTGTAGGCTCTGTGACCCACAATGCAACCTGCCTTGGTGGAAGTCTGATGCAAGTGTGAAAAGAACATAGAAAGCTATTCTGGGTGTGGTTTTCTGTCATTATTAAACACATCACTTTGATTGATAGTTCTGCCCACGTCAGCTATGTCATTGCTGATTTTCTGTCTGCATGAGTTTTCAGTGACTGAAAGAACATAGTGGTGAATTGGTGTGTTCTCTTATGAATTCCATCAGCTTCATTGTGTGTTTCTGCTCTGCACTTAGGGTGTAAATGCTGAGGACTGTTATGTCTTCCTGGGATGTTGCCCCTTTTACCATTATATATGCCACTGGTTTCCCTTGTAATTGTTCATGTGCTGATAGGCTCTGACCAAGATTAACATGGCTCCACTGGATGTGTAAAACAATGTGAAAATGGGCTCCCATGAGCATGTCCTCCTGTGAGCCTGTCCCCCTGGAAACATGTCCTCCTGGGAACCTCTCCCCCTGTGAGTCTGTCCCCCTGTAAGCCTGTCATCATGTGAGCCTGTTCTCCTGTGAGCCTGTCCTCCTGTGAGGATGTCATCCTGTGAGCCTGTCCTCCTGTGATGATGTCCTCCTGTGAGCTGGTCCTCCTGTAAGCCTTTGCTCATGTCACTATGGCTGACATGTCTGAGTTCCTTTCCTTTTGTCCTGTGTATTTCTCATATGTTTCTTTTGGATTACATCTTGGATGTTTGTCTGCTGTAAAAAGCCTGTGTCTTTAAAATGTACTTTTTAAGGTGGTTGTAGATGTGGCTGGATGAGTATTGACTGTTTTGTTTGTTTTGTCTTTGTGTTCATGTGTTCTCTTGTTTTAATTGAACATTTTGTGATTCTGCTTTTCATCGATCTTTGCCTTCAGTGTAAAAAGTATTTTAATGGCAGCCTCAGAATTTCCAATCTACATTTTCTCCTATGTGTCCATGTGGTGCATATATGTATGCGTTCAAGTGTGTGTGGCTGTATTGCACATGTATGTATGTAAGTGTGGAGTCAGAAGACAAGCTCAAGTGTCATTCCTCAGGACTGCCATCCACCTTCTTGGGAGGACTGGCCTGGAGTTCACCAATTCGGATAGACCAGCTAGCCAGTGAGTTCCAGGCATTGCAAGCATGCACCGCCTCACCTGACACTTGACGTGGGGTCTGCGGATAGAAGTCAGGTGCTCGTGCTTGAGAGCTGTGCTGGTTTGATCCAGGTGTTCGCCATAAACGTAGGTGTTCTGAATGCTAAGTCCCCAGCTGATGGCAATTTGGACCTTAAAGCCTTCTGGAGGGTGTGTGTATTAGTCAGGGTTCTTTAGAGGAACAGAACTGATAGAATTAATTGTATTAAAAGGGAATTTGTTGGATTATCTTATGGCAGTCCAACAATAGCAGTTTGTAGGCCTGAGAGTCAAGGAACCTGGTCCTTGAGGCTGGACGCCTGGGCAGTCCCAGTCAGCAAGGAAGGCCTGGAGCCTCACCCTGGGGGAAGGATTCCAACTCTAGTTAATCCTTCCTGGAAGCTACCTGAGAGGTCCACTTATGAAGTATGTCTGCGGATTCCTAAACAAATCAAGTTGACACAAAACTTAACCATCACACAGTATATTCTGTTTTTGCTGATTTTGGGGTGACTGCTTGCCTGGAAACTTAAGTCTCTTCTTGAGCCAAGAAATACCATTGCCTTTCAGCTTATTCAGCTTTCCTTCTCTGAATTATAATGTATTCCCAGAGCTGACAACTATCACCCTCATAACCATCAGCCAACTTTCACTTATTTGAATCACTCTGACAGGAAACCTGCTACCCTTAGGAGGCTTCTCACCAGCCTCTTCCGCCTGCTGGCAGGTCTGAGAATCTACTCATCCACTTTCTATGTTTGCGTATTCCAACCATTTCTGTTTTCACTTTGTGCCATTGCATTTTATTATTATTATTGACAATTCCATAAATGTCAAAGAGATGCCTTCCATGTCACTATGTTGGAATGAAAGCCATGCTTCTTGGTGCATTTTATTTTTGATCTTAGGGTCTTCCGGGTCTTGTTTTACAATTCTTCCTTGATTGATGTCTTTTCTCTTATTCTATACTGCAAGCAGCAAGGAAAGCCCAGGCACACCCTCCCCATGGCAAGGGAATCTCCCTAGCTACAGAACCTAATCTATTCAGTGCATCTTCTGTTTCAGCACAATTGCAGACTGCACTGTCGCTAAACTCTGGCCGACTCATGATAACCAGTCTGCTTCCGGTGGGACCACTGGACCCACTTCAAAAGTACTCTGTTACCACTGCCACAAATATTCTTAAATAATTAATGGAAAAGTAAGAAAACTCAACATAGTGTGGCCAGATGAGTTGGTAAATTGTGAATTTTGGCCTTAAAATTTGGTGCTGGTGAATCTAATGGTCTTCACTAGTGATCATTTTTCAGGCCTGAGCAAGCAACACCAAATCACATCAGTGGCTCTTAAGTTACAGCCAACCTAGATCACCCATGGCCCGAAGAACAGGGAGCCTCAGAGCACAGCCTAGGGATGAGTCCTGACATCACCTTCCCTCCCTGACATGGATACAGAAATCAGTGTGAAAAAGTTGAGCATGATTCATTTTTCAACGTGAGGTGTTATTGACATCATTCTCATACCATTTTTCTTGCTTAAAATTTCTATTTTACAGTTTCAAGATCTTTAATTAGAAACAAGACTCACATGTGCTGATGATCAATTTCATAGGAAATATGGATAGCTAAGGAGAGACTTGTATTTCTCCTAACTTCTTCCCACAAATAAGCTATAGAGCCAGCCCTGTACCATCAGCACTGTGTTTCTGTATTTTCCACAACCTTTTTGTGGCAATTCCATGATTCTGGTAGGAATACTTAATGTTTCTACATCTCTCTGCTTTAAGACTCTACTTTTCCTACCAGGTAGTGCAGGCTGCTGAGCACCAAAAGTGAACTTACATGTTGTGCATTACATTTTTATTGATTAAGTATCCTCCCTGCCTTTCAGAAGGATGAGGTTGCTGGAGTTAAATCACCTCTGATACAAACTTACACCGAGCCTTCCCGGTAGAGGGGGATAGAAGGGACAAGTTTGTGGTACTAAAGAGCTGGCTGCCTCGTGTCTATCTCATGTAGATAGATCACTTCTCACCAATCTTGAAGCAAGACAAAGAGATCTGCATTCATAGCGATGGGGATTTTCTTTGATGAACACCCTCTATTTCCATGAATGTGTCATTAGCATGCTGGAATAGTCATCAAACACCTACTGAGCATTTAGAATGCTTATACACAGACACATATTTGTCGTTCTTCTGGAATGTTCCTCAATCCAGTAATGCCATGACCAAAGCTCCACTAACTGGGTACACAGTGTGAACATTTTGTGTTCTGCGGACCTGAAACTGGTGTGCACGTACTTGCAGATATAAAATGTTTCCCTTGAAAGTCAATTCAGCTGTGCACGTGGCCTTGCTAACCTTGGCCCCTCTCTGCTAGTATTAAAGGTGCTCCAGCTGACTGTGTAATAGCCCCAAATTGCCCTTGGTGAATCATTCTACCAGTCAAAAGCTGTTCTTGTCACCCTGTTTCCCAGAACCTCGTCTTCTGGGGGATTCATATTACCTGTCCATCACCTGTCCCTAGAGTGTCCCATACTGGCTGCCCTGATCCTCAGTGCAATGCTGACTACTTCTGAAACTTAGCTGTCCTGAACCTTAGTTCCTTAACCTCAGGCCGTTTTAAATCTTCTCAGGTGACAATCTGACTGATTGACTTTGAGATAATTTTTCTCAATGTTTGCCATAGAGAGGCAGAAGAAAATCTACCAGAATCATGGTAGACAATGAGAGGAATGGACATTAGCTTGTTGGATGCAAAAACAGGAGGCTCCCGGGGGTTCTCTGCTGAAGACATCACTGTGGGATGGAGGCTTCGCCGCATTTTCACATGTTGGCACATCCACATGTGGCAAATTCTGGCTGTGCTATCATTGGAAGGTCATTATGGGTGACCTTGCAGCTGAATGGGAAGGCTTCCAGGTGACCATCTGCAGCCCTCTCTCTAGCACTTGGCAGAGACTTGTTTTGTGCCCTGGCCAACAATTTCTAGGTCTACTAGCCTGACTTTTCCTTCAAGAAGATAGGGTGGCTTAAGTCAGGTGACCCGCATAAACTCATGTGTCCTGAGTGCTAGATCCCCAGGTGATGGCAATTTAGGGAATTGGAGTCTCCTGAGGAAAGTGTATTGTTGGATCTGGGCTTACCGTGTCATAGCCAGCTTCCCCGTGCCAGTGTTTGGCACAGTGTTCTGCAGCTGTTGTCCACCTGATATTTGCCAGGAGGCAATGCCCACCCTCTGCTCGTGCCACATTTTCCCCTGCCATCATGGAGTTTCCTTTCAAGTCTGTAAGCCAAAATAAACCCTTTTCTCCCACAAGCTGCTTTTGGTGGAGTACTTTGTGTCAGCAACACAAAGCTAACTGCAACAATGCCTTTGCCTGCAACCCTAGATAACTAGCCAATGGTCTTATTATATAAATATCCCAACCCTGGGCCTGAGGGAAGATAACCTGGAGGGGTATGTTCTACTCTGTCTTTCTGAGTTCCCAGTGCCCACTGATTACCTGGCCAACAATTTACCCTGTACTGGTTTTTCTTGGCTTCTGTGGATCACATTGCAGACATGAGAAAGCCTGGCAGAACTTCAGCCTCGGAGCATGGATCAGTCGCTGCCCCTGCCCATCTCGTGTTTTGTGTGGGGTCCCATCAGCCAGCTGGAAGAGTCTCCATCCTGGCCTGACCCCGGGAGATCTTAGGCTTAACTGATGGCCAACCATGGTATGAGGACTACTTCCAGAACTTCCTCATATCTATGAGGTGCCCAGGTGTCTCGCCTCACTCTTTCACTAGGATCCATTTTGTGCCATGGTCTGGTAACAGCCCAGGAGTCATGCTTTGCAAATACACAGGTATTCTCCCTGATCAAGTCGGCTTACATTTATATCGTGTGGTGTGTGCTGATTCGAATCAGAAGTCCCCCATAAACTTATGGTTCTGAATGCTTGGGCTCCAGCTTTTAGCACTTTGTGAGGGGGAACCTTGCCTGAGGAGGTATATTGCTGGGGGCAGGCTTAGGGGTGTTGCAGCCAGCTCCCCCCATTGCCAGAGTTCAGTTCACTCTCCTGCTGCTGTCTTCCTCCTCCTGTGGCAGGTTGTGATGTCCAGCTCCTGCACTTGCCATGAGTTCCCTGCTGTTATGAAGATTCCCCTTGTGACTACAAGCCGAAATAAATCCTTTTCTCCTGCCAGTTACTTCTGGCCAGAAGTTTGTCCCAGCAGTGAGACGGTACCTACATCATGGTGTCTGCTTCCTGAAGAAGTAACGGTCACACATCTCATTCCCCACTTCCCCAAGGCTCTTCCACCATCGTCTCCAACCTCACCCACACCATGTAATGGTTCTTGATTTAGAGTGTATTTCTAGGGAGAACCCTGAACTCAGAAATTTTACTTTATTTTATATTTATTTATTTATTTATTTTTGGTTTTTTGAGGTAGGGTCTCACTCTAGTCCAGGCGGACCTAGAATTCACTGTATAGTCTCAGGGTGGCCTTGAACTCATGATGATCCTCTTACCTCTGCATCAGACATTTTAGATTGTACAAACTAAGAGCTACAGGTTTAGGTTAATTTTATAATTTATGAAACCCTATGTTAGCCAGAAATAACTATAAGGGGGAGATGGGACAGATCACATCACACTCAGGTTTCGTCTGAAAAATCTGTTTATTTCTCAGTGGAGGCATAGACAGGGGTAGATTTTTTTGTTCCAATAAGTATCATGACCTTAAATGTTATAGATTGGGGTTCTGTGTTTTGAAAGGGGTCATTGCAAGCAATATAAAATGATTTGAACTTGCAACTCAGCAGGATTGTATGTGTGGTATATGCACGTATGTGTGCAGTTGCTTATGCCCTGTGAGCATGCCCACACCCATCCACGTGTTTGCGTGATAGGGAGACTGTCACTGAACATGGAGCCACCACTTTCATGGAAACTGGCTGGCCAGCAAGTCTCCGCAATTCTCTGCTCTCTGCTCCCCAGAGGACTGAGGTTGCAGGCAGGTGTGGCCATGCCCAGGAGTTTCTTTGGGTGCTAGAGAGTCAGACACAGAGTGAATCAGCCCTATGAGGCCCTCATGCTTGCACAGAAAACACTCACCCACTGAACCAGCTCAGTCCCCACAGCAGTGTTCCTAAGCCATGTTGTACATTATGGGTACTGAACCAATGGGTGTGCAACCTCTTTGCACTGTAACACCTGAGTTGAGGTGTAGATCGGCAATACAGCTCACTTACCTACATGTAACTATTTTCAAAATATAGTTAGAATCATCTATGACTGACATGGATAAATTATTATTTTATTAACCCAAATAACAATTGTATCCACTGTGTCTCCTCTCAGCACTGGTTCATCTTCTAATCCATAATATGACATGAATTTCTTTGGCCTTTGCATAAGGGTATCACAGGAGTAAGAATTATAGTTTGGATTTGGAATATCCTGCAAAAGCTTACATGTTGGAGGCTTGATCCCCTCCCACTCTACTGATGGAGCTATTTTAACAGGTTCTGAAGTGGGTCCTGGCTGGAGGAAGTAGGTCACACAGGGGTATCTTCAGAGGATATTTCTCGCCCTGGTCACCTCCTGTCTCTTATTTCTGCTTCCTATCTACTATGAGGTGAGTGGTTCTGATACACCACACTCTGTTCTTCCTCATCAGACCCAGAAAGAATGGAGCCAGCCAACCAGGGCCTGACGACTGCATTTTTGAACCAAACTAGATATTTCCTTCTTGTAAATTATTTCTCAGGCACTTTTCATGGTGATAAGAAGTTTGATTCACACTGAAAATTGGTAGCAGGAGTGGGGTTGTCGTGACTTGATGAGTGTGTGGTTCATGGGTCTATGGAACTGATTTCTAGGAAGAATTTGAGCAAAGTTTGGAGAATTGGACTAGAAAAGGGTTAGGGTGCTGTAAGTCATGCTTACTGGGGTGATTTGGGATCTTGGAAGACCAGAATGATGGTATGAATGGGGATAGTGAAGACTGCTCACAAGAGTTCAAGGCCATAATGTTACATTCTGCAAGAGATTTGCTATATTTTGTTCATGCCCTGAGACTTTGAGTGAGGCTGAAGTTAGAAGCAATGGATTAATCTGGCAGAGGAAATTTCACTGTGATCCAGCATTCTGTAGCATGGATAGTGATGGGCGATTTAGTCCCAAGTGCACAGTGAGGATTGTGAGCAACAGATTGGAAAGATGTGAAAACTTTGCAATTTCGTCAGAAAATAAACACAGATAAAAGTCAGGGCCGAGAGAGTCGTGGCTGCTGGAGCTATTATAAAGAAGCCAGAGTGTTTGTACAGGACAGTAGGAAAGAGCTAAGGGCACCTCAGAGATATTCTGGATTACACCCATGGCTGGGCCAATGGTACAAGGGTTCTAATTCACTTGGAAGCCTCGGCTTTGAGAACAGAGCTCTGAAGAACACAGGGACACCTGGGAAAGTGTTTTCCCTTCTTCAGGTGCCAGGCATTTATAAGCCTATACAAATCTATACACAGATGGTCTAAAGTGGGGCCAACTGCCGCTTGAGCTGCTGGAAACCCCTGTGAATATGCTGCTACTTTTACAGGAATGCAAAATATAGAAATTGCAGGGCCATGGAGACTTCCGCTCCGATTTCAAAGGAAGGCCTACGTAGACAGTAATACGTGGCAGGACTGGAAACCTTGCAGGGAGGTCATGACAGAGCAATGCACCAAGCTGTGAGTAATGCCACGACGCAGGGGCTGAGAAACTTGCGGTTGCCTAAGGAAAGCTTCAAGATGTGAGGAAAGGCTCATGTGAGAAGGGTGTTATGTGGATTTTAACTGGCAAGGATGTACAGGCAGAGCTGCCCAAGCCCACTACAGTTCACAATACCAAGGGCTGGGCAGACCCCTCAGCTAATAAAGGCACTTGCTTATAATTCACTCTATGCTCGCACATGGCCCGTTGCAAGACATGGATCTACACGATGTGAGGTCTGCTATGGTGGGTTTCAGCCTTGCTTTGGCAAGATCCTTCCTTGCTACTGTGTTTCTTCCTGTTGAAAATGGAACATTGTCCTGGATCTTGGAACTATGTAACTCATTTTTATCTTTACCCGGGGTTACAGCTAAGTTTGCCTTGAATGTCAGAGGCGTCTTTGGACTTGGACTTTGGAGCAATATTCCACCTGTTGAGACTTTGAATTCTATTAGCTGTGGAATAAATGTGTTTTGAATTATGTGCTGCACAGGAACATTCGGGGCATGGGCTGAAATGACGTGCCCTGGATCTGGAATGCTCCTGCTGGAGGCGCTGCCTTAGGAGACGCTGGACACACTAGTGGGCGGGACCTAGCTGGAGGAAGTAGGTCACTGGGGCATGTGGGGGGGGCGGGGCTGCGTCTTACTGGGGCTGCTTCCTGTCTTTTTTCTTTGCTTCTTGGCTGGTATGAAGTGAACAGCTCTGATCTACCACACCCTCCTAGAACAAGGAGCCAGTCAGTGACCATGGCTTTTCAACCTCAGAAACCATGAACCTAGTCCACGTTTTCTTGTTGGCAGTGTTTCCGTGAGGCATTAATCATAGTGACAAGTCCCACGGACGTAGGAAGTTTTGGATAATGGTTCTACGCGCTGCTTCCCTGACTGAAGTAAATCACACTATGCTGACACAATCCCCACCATCATTCAGTTGTATCGGTCGGATTATACAGCACTCCTGAAAAATAAATGGGTTCCTAGGAGTTGATTATAAAGCTCATTCTAGGTACCACATTGTTGTTTCTAAAACTCCGTAAAGTTTCGCACAGCATGGCCCACGCTCTGGTCTCTTACTCTCGTGATGAGTTGTGAAGGCAAGCCGGCTGAATTCAGCACAGTGGCACACTGACTGTCAACTCTCTCCTTACTGGATTTTCCTCATTTGCCCTCTCTTTATGCCCCAGTGTATGCCAAATCAGTGTGCTCTTCTGCCAGCCCCATACCACCTCCCTCTTCAGGACTTGGTTTCAGGCGTGCTGCCTCCCCATCCAGAGCAGGCTGCTCCTCGAGGAGACCTGAACGCTTCAACAGAGGAGCTCCCAGCACCTTCGTCCATTCTGGTTATACCAAACCAGCCACGCTGTTTACGTAGAGTTGAGAAGGAAAAATTGTCATAGCCGGTCCTGGGACATCAAGCAAGTCTCTCTTACTCTGGCAAAAATGATCACGTTGCTAAAAAGCAGGCTGAAAGACTATCCTTTCAGGGATCATTTCTATGTCCATTACGAGAGAAGTCTCTCTGATGGTGGAGAGCACCGGGAACCGCGAGGAGGAGGCGTGGGCTGGCTCAGGAGCGAGTTGCTCTGCTGCAACTGCCCCTGGCCATTGGTAATCGTTCCTGCTCTCTTTCAGGGGAGCTGGAGGGAGAGGATCCAGCCTGAGTGGCAAATTAATTCATTAATTAATTAGCAAGTAAATAAATAAAAAGCAGACTGAGCCCCTGCCTGTGAAGCTTAGTTAATCTCAGGGAAGATGGGCAGGGAAGGGCCCAGCGGCTGGTGGTTCTTAGCAGGAAGGAAGTGTGCCATTTGAATTCTCTAGAACCAATTTCACTCTCCATTTATATTGCCGAGTCAGCTCGAATAGCACATTTCTTATGCTCTACGAGCTCAGGCGTGAGCACTCAGGAGATCACGTGCTGCGCTTCGGTCTGGATTTTCTGATACTCACCACCCTGTGGATTCCACAGCACCTCTCTTGTCCATGGAGAGAACACAGGGAAGCCAAATGCAGCACTGTCTGTAGCAGCGATGACAGCTCCGAAGACTCTGGAGGGGACAGGAGATTATTAATAGAACACAGCACTGTGACGCCGGCCATCACAGCCACCCAGTCTATTTTTGTGCGGCATATGGGACTAGTAGCCATCACTTTGATTTGCCAGGGTGGATCCCGTAACAACCGTCTATGACTACCTGTGAAATCAGCTTGAAAGTTCACGGAATGTACCACTTGTCCAAGACTTACTTTTATTTTTCTCTACATTTTTTAAATTACATTTAATTATACCATAGTTATCTTTGATGTAAATAAAAACAATGTCCCCTAGATATGATGAATAAAGTAGATTGAATGAAGCAGGGCATCATGAGTTTTGCTTTTTCCATGTTGGCATTGCTGGTCGCCTAAGAGGGTCATCACAAACTCCTAAAAGACTGAGCAACTTTGTTTGATTGCCGCTCTGTTCCATCCAAAAGAAAGCCTGCTGATTATTTTTAAAATATTTTATTCGTTTTTTATTTGTAATTTTAGTATTTATTTGTAAGCAAAGAGAAAGAGAGAAGAGGAGAGAGAGAACGAGAATAGGTGTGCCCAGGCCTCTAGCAGCTGCAAAGGAACTCCAGATGCAATTGTCACTTTACACTCTGGGTCTATATGGGTACCCAGGGCATTAGGCTTTGCAGGCAAGTGCCTTCACTGCTAGACTTTCTCTCCAGCTCATTATTATTGTTTTGGTTACCTGAAAACCTCATTTTTCCTATATAATCTTTTCTTCTCCTTCTCCAGGGGCAGTGTGTGGGCAAACATTAAAGGATTTGATGGGCTTTTTCCTACAGGTGTGGGTGTGCATATTACCTCCTACAAAAATGCACACATTTTAACCTGGCCTGACTGTTTTCCACATTTGAAAATGTAATTAGCTGTACCCTGGAAAGCCTGGCATCTAGCTCTCCTTGAAGCAGCAGGCTTTGTGCATCGCAGCCACAGGGACACAGGAGAACTAAGGGAGAGATTCTTAACAGTGCAATTTTACAGAAGGGAAAAGACAGGAAGGTAACATTAATGGGATGGGGAGCTAATGACAGCTCCAAAACCGGTAAGGAAAAGCAACATTCAGCTTACCATTTCTACAGTTTGAGGTGTCCAGGTTTGGTAAATCAATTCAAAGTATCTCTACCTTTACTTTGTATATTAAAACACTTCAAAATCAAGGTTGTACATGAAAAACATTTCAATCAAAATTACTGTAACAATGATGGAAGGCATGTCATTATAATGGCTGCCCGGTTGGCATTTGTGCTGTCAATGTTCATTAAATATACTCCTCCTATATGCTGAGCACTCCAAAGATGCCGTTTCTCTAGACAGGCCTGACGCTTGCAATCACAGAGCTCTCACAGTTGTGGGTGAGGCATTAAAAGAACAAGCCAAGGGCTGGAGAGATGGCTTAGTGGTTAAGGTGCTTGCCTGCAGAGCCAAATGATCCAGGTTCGATTCACCAGGACCCATGTTAATCAGATGCACAAGGGGGCACACATGTCTGGAGATTGTTTGCAGTGGCTGAAGGCCCTGGTGTGCCCATCCTCTTTCTCTCTCTCTCTCCCTCTTTCTCTGTCAAATAAATAAATAAATAAAAATAAAATATTTTAATAAAAAAGAGCAATCTGGGCTGGAGAGATGGCTTAGTGATTAAGTGCTTGCCTTTGAAGCCTAAGGACCCCGGTTCGAGGCTCGATTCCCCAGGACCCACGTTAGCCAGATGCACAAGGGGGCACATGCATCTGGAGTTCGTTTGCAGTGGCTGGAGGCCCTGGCGTGCCCATTCTCTCTCTCTCTCTCTCTCTCTCTCTCTCTCTCTCTCTCTCTCTTTCCCTCTCCCTCTTTCTCTCTCTGTCTGTTGCTCTCAAATAAATAAAGAAAAGTAACAAAAAAATTAAAAAAAAAAAGAACAATCCAACAGATAAAACAGTAATCACAGGTCACAACAGTTGACATGAGGAGCACTAAGGAGGAGCGTCACTGAAGATACAGAGGGAGTTGTGTGGACTGCCATTCGAAAGGGACCTTTGAATAACTACTCCAGTCTAGACCCCAGAGGATCATGCACAGGGGGCGTAAGGTATGAAAAGTTGGGCTATACCAGAGAGCTGGCCAGGAAGGCCAGCATGATGGTTAATGGGGGTTGTCAACTTGACACGGCTTCAGTCACCATGGAAATAAATGCCTGGGCATGGCTAGAAAGGATCTTCTAGATGAAGTTGATTGAGGTCAGAGGGTTCACCCTAACTGTTGGCAGCATCATCCCATGGGTGGGCGGAGGAGGCTGGACGGCACCAAAGGGAGAAGGCTGGCTTAGCAGCAGCGATTGCCACTCTCTGCTCTGTGACTGTGCACTGACTCTGGCCAGCTGCTTCAGACCTGTCGCCATGCCTTCCCCACTGTGGTGGCTGTATCCCTTAGAAGTGTAAGCTAAAATAAACCTTTCCTCCTAAAGGTATTTTTGTCAGGTATTTGGTCACAGCAACAAGAAAGGTACGCGATGTGACCAGTGACGTTAGAGCATTGCTAGGGGAGGAGAGACTTCACGCTTGGACTCACGACTGCTTCCAACACAGATCAACCAACATCAGGAGAAATCTGAGAGATGTAGCTAGTTTTTTTTTTTAAATACATGTGACACTTAAAAAAAATTTTTTTTGTTTATTTTTATTTATTTGAGAGCAATAGACAGACAGATAGAGAGAGAAACAGGCAGAGAAAGAGAGAGAATGGGCGCGCCAGGGCCTTCAGCCACTGCAAACAAACTCCAGATTCATGCACCACCTTGTGCATCTAGGTTACATGGGTCCTGGGGAATTGAGCCTTGAACCGGAGTCCTTAGGCTTCACAGGCAAGCACTTAACCACTAAGCCATCTCTCCAGCCCTGAGAGGTAGCTAGTTTAAAGCAAGATGCACTGGCCTATAAGGATACCGTGCACAAATTGGAGTTACAGAGTTTTAATTAGGGCTCAAAGTAGCCGAAACCGTGTGTGATTGCTGGCCAGAGACAGGCAGTGGTAGCCTGCAGTGTGGGGTGAGAGAGTGCACACTTGTGCAAAGGCCCCATTTTGCCCACCTATGTCCATCAATACCTGTGTGAGGTTGTGTAGTGGTCATCGGTACCCAGTCAGGTGCGTGCTTGGCCTAAGAACCAGCCAAATAGGCTGAAGTAGCCAATTGCCTGTCCTTGATAGAGGTTTTATCTTTAACCTCGTGGCCAGTGAGAAACTTCCCAGGACTTTTAATTACTTAAAGAGAGGTCAGGGTTTGGAAATCTGCCCCTCTTCCCCAGCTCCCTCATTCCCTGGCCATTCCAGCACCTCCACCTCCAACTGGCATCAACAAGGTGGAACAGGGGATGAGGCCGACTGGCCAGCACTAATTCCCCATCCACGTGTCTGTGGACCCAGCAGGGAGATGACACCCACCTAGCTCTCATGTTAATCTCAACAAGAGGATCCCCCCATACATCTAAAAAAAGGAGAAAATTGACATACTAGTCAAAATGTCCAAGGAATGATAAAACGTCACTCTTGGGTTAGAGAGATGGCTTAGTGGTTAAGGCACTTGCCTTCAAAGTCTAAGCACCCAGGTTCAATCACCGAAGACCCATGTAAGCCAGATGCACAGGTGGCACATGTGTCTGGAGTTCTTTTACATTCTGGCTCGCTCATTTTCTCTCTCTCTCTCTCTCTCTCTCTCTTCTTTCTCTCTCTCTCACAAATAAAATACTTTTTAGAAGTCACTCTTTATTCCAAGAGGAAAATCCCATCACAAGTGAGAAGAGACCTTCAAGCAGACCCAAGCCGGAGATGGCTGAGCTGTTGGTCCTGTATAATAAGAATTTGATGATACATTCCAAAAATGCTCGTGTAAGCAGTTGTGTGTTCTCTTGAAACCATGAAAAGGTAGAAAAATCTCAGCAAGCAGATGTTAGAATTTAAAAGTATGAAAATGTAACTTAAAAGTAAAACACAGCAAATAAACTCTATGGATGGGCTCAGCAGGACAGGAGGTGACAGAGACCGAGTCCATGACCTTGACGCCGGATCACACAGCTAGCCACAGGAACTAGCGGAGATGGAAAGGGCAGTGCCCTGGCTTCTCTAGTGGCACGTAGTGAGCTCGCGTAGCGCCTCCGCGCCCAAGGTGCTGACATGCGGTGCTGGTCACAGAGGAGCTCAGCACCGGCGACTGCAGATTTCCCGTCTCCGACCAGGGAGGCAGAAGAAGACAAAGCAATCAGGCAAACAAAGAGAAAAGATCTGTCAAGCACAGATTTTATATCTGACAAGAAAGAAAGGGAAGTTGGGCCTGGTGTGCCACAGGTCTAATCATAGCTACTTAGTAGGCCGAGGCAGCTGGAAAGTGGGCTATAACGTGAATTCAAGGCCAGCTTAAGCCTATATCTCAAAACAAAACAATGGAAAATAGAACTAGTGACACCCGAGTCATAGAACACTTTCCTAGCATGCACAAAGCCCCAAGTTCAAGCCCAGGTAACACACACATTGAAGGGGAATGAAGGCATTGAACTGGGTGATGTGATATGACATAGTTGTAGAATATTTGTTTTTCATGGGTTCAAGCTGGGTTCAAGCTCCAGGATCACAAAAATAGACAGAAAGAAAGAAAGAAAGAAAGAAAGAAGGAAAGAAAGAAAGAAAGAAAAATAGATGAAAAGATGGGGAGTTTTTACATGTGTTTTCCCCCTAAGGGAAGTTTTCTAAACAGGAAGGAAATCATAACAAAATGTGCCTTCTACCTGCAGAAAAGGATGGTAGAATGGACGAAATACCGGACACATAGAGTAGAAGATGTGCTCTTCTGGGGCTTTGAAATCATGTTTGGTTGTTAAAGCAAAAACTGTGATGTCACCTGCTGTGAGGCTTGGTGCCCAGGAAGATATGACACAGTGCTGTTTACAACATGAGGAGGGGGAGGAGGAGACCGCTCAGTGGTCATGCGAGCCTGAGGACCTGGGTCTGTGCCTCCATGTAAAATGCCAGGCACAGTGGTGTATGCTTAATGCCCCAGCGCTGCGGAGGCACACAGGAGTCTAGCTCTATCAAGAGACTCTGTCTAACAAAGTAAGGTAGAAGAGCAATGGAGGAAGATACCTGACATTGACTACTGGTATTTACATGCACATGCACACACATGTACATCCACACACATATGAATAGGCATACACCCCCCACAACATGCTACACATGCCTAACATGCAAATGACATAAAATAATATGTGAGAAGGTGTGGTGGTTTGATTCATGTGTCCCACATAAACTTAGGTGTTCTGGATGCTAGGTTCCCTAGCTGATGGCAACTGGAAATTAAAGCCTCCTGGAGGTGGTGTATTGTTGGGGGCAGCTTTATGGGTGTTAAAGCCAGTTTCCCCATGCCAGTGTTTGGCACATTCTCCTGTTGCTATTGTCCACCTTATGTTGGCCAGGGAGTGATGTCCACCCTGTGCTCATGCCATTGTTTTCCCTGCCATCATGGAGCTTCCCCTCTAGTCTGTAAGCCAAAATAAACCTCTTTTTTTTCCCACAAGCTGCTCTTGGTTGGCGGATTTCTACCAGCAATGTGAACCTGACTGCAACAAAACCAAAAGTGGTACTGAGGAGTGGGATTGCTGCTAGATACCTGACTGTGTGGCTTTGGCCTTTTGGAGCTGATTTTCAAGAGGAATGTGGAAGGATTTGAAACCTTGGCCTAAGAGATGCCTTGCAATGTCATAAGTACAGCTTGATGGACTATTCTGGTCAGAGTTGAAAGACCTGAATGCAGTAAGAACTATGGACTGTGATGTTTGGCTTATGATGGTAAGAAAGAGCTTTGCTTGGACTGGGCTAGCAGTTTGTGTGAGAAGCTTGGTGTTATGCCCATGTCCTGTGAAGTTGTGCAGGGTTGCTTTGCGTAAAAATGAACTGGTGTGAGAAGAGAGATATGGTACAGAAAAAAAAAAAAATTCTTGGTTGAACTGCTGCCTGTTCAGCTACAATTGAGAGATTGGGCCAGCTGACCTGCACTGGGGCAACAGGAAGAATGTAGACTCTTTTAAAGGGCTCTGAGTGTTCAAGGAGTGTCCTGTTCTTCAAAGTCTAATTTATTCCTCCCTGGATTAACAAATTAGCACTACACCTGGTATTGTGAGTATAAGAAATGCAGGAAAGAGAGGGTCATTGAGTTTGCAACACGGTCTTGTGTTTTGGAAATGGCCATGGGCAGTGTGAAGCAGGTTTGCTGGTTGCCTGCATGGAGACCTGATGGGGCCATGAGGATGAAGCATAGATTGCAGTGGAGAACCAGTGGAGATACCGGGAACACGAGATGGCTGCTAAGGAGAGCTGCCTGTCCTAGATGAAGTTTTCCAGGACTGTGAGTAGCCTCGCTGGAGGGGCAGAATTGAAACTCCAGAGACTTTTTGCTGGTTAGAGTTATCGGACTTGGAGATTTGTCACTAACTAGAGTTGTTGGACTTGAAACTACAGAGTTTGATGTTTGCCCTGGTTGTTTTAAATCTTGTATTGGCTGAATATTTCTTTGCTAGGCCCAATGCCATCTTTTGCAATGTGAATGTTTATTCTGTGTAATTATGGGTTTTTCTGGGGGTGCTGGGGGTGTTTTATGGTTGTTAAAAGACCGTGGATTATGGGGATATACGAAAATCATTGGAATTGATAAAAACTATGGGGACTTTTAAAATTGGATGAATGCATTGCATTTTATATCATGTACAGTTATCAGTTTATAGGGTCCAGGGGTGGAATGTGGTGGTTTGATTCAGGTGTCCCCCATAAACTTAGGTGTTCTGAATGCTGGTCTCCCCAGCTGATGGCAATTTGGAAATTAAAGCCTCAATCGAGGCAATGTTATTGTTGGGGGTGGGCTTGTAGGTGTTATAGCCAGTTTCCCCATGCCAGTGTTTGGCATACTCTCCTGTTGCTGTTGTCCACCTGATGTTGGCCAGGGGGTGATGTCTAACCTCTGCTCATGCCATCATTTCTCCTGCCATCATGGAGCTTCCCCCTGAGCCTGTAAGCCAAAATAAACCTCTTTTTTGCCACAAGCTGCTCTTGGGTGGGTGATTTCTATACCAGTGCAGACCCGACTGCCACAGCAGGGAAAAGCAGTCTGAGGGAAGAAGCCCAAGCACTCTACTCATGGTGGTAAAATGTCAGTCGCAGGGAGTTCATAAGCAGTGTCTATAACCCTGATATCCGGAGCAGTGACTAGGGAAACTATACGAAGACATATCTGAGATATAATATCAGCACATTGATCTGGGACGCTAAAGTATATTCAAGTCACTCCCAGGAGCCGAGAAGAAAGCAAGAGGAAACCGAGGTAAAAAGCAAAGCAAGTAAGGAAACAAGAGAACAGCAGACTTAAGCCCTAAGACAATGCTTTCCTAAAAGATAACTCGTGTAAACATACTATGTAGAAGAAAAGGTTTGGCAATTGGATGAACACAGTGCTTACAGCAAAAAGCCTGGGGGGAGGTGGGGCTGGAGAAATGGCTTAGCAGTTAAGGCGCTTGCCTGCAAAGTCAAAGGACCTCAGTTCAATTCCCCAGGACCCACTAAGCCAGATGCACAAAGGGGGCACATGCGTCTGGAGTGCATTTGCAGTGGTTGGAGGCCCTGTAGCGCCCATTCTCTCATTCTCTGTGCCTGTGTCTTTCTCTCTCTCAAATAAATAAATAAAAATTTAAATGAAAATAAAATATTTTAATATATTTCATTTATTTATTTGAGAGAGAGATAATGGGCTTGCCAGGGCCTCCAGCCACGGCAAACGAACTCCACATGCATGCACCCCCTTGTATATTTGGCTTACGTGGGTCCTGGAGAGCCAAACCAGGATCCTTTGTTTTGCAGGTAAATGTGTTAACCGCTAAGCCATCTCTCCAGTCCCAATAAAATAGTTTTTAAAAAAGGTCCAGGGGGAAGAGGGAGAACAGAACTTGGTATGCAAACACTGAAACTCTAAACCTGATGCTGAATGCTTCATGATTGCACACAGGCGAATCTTTAGGGGGGTCGCAAGGATGCAAGGAGGTGAGGGTTCTGAAGGCCTGGAGGCTCGTGCCTGCTTGAGGACACTGTGCCTGGGACAGGGAGAAAGGGAAGAAGGGAGAGCCATGGCCGTTCCGGTCTTTTTCTATGTATGACGTCCCTTCCTGTGGTGGTGTGAGTGTAAACATGTCTTCATCGGGCGGAGCGCTGCTGGAGTTGGTTGTCACTGGGGTGGGTCTTGAGTTCATTCCTGCTAGTCGTGTGGTCAGAGCCAGTCTGGGCTTGGTGGTGCTGGCTGTTTGGACTGTCTCTCTGCCATGAATGTATGATGGTGTGAGCCAGCTTCCTCCACCATGATGAAGCTTCCTTAGGCATCTGTAAGCCTGAAATAAACCCTCTCCGCCCATCAGCTGCTTCTGGTCGGGTGTTTGTCCCAGCAGCACAAAGGTAGCTGCAATGCTTCCTTGGAAGAAAGAATCTAAAAAAGAAAAATAGTCAACCTGGGCAAGTATTCTGGAGGTCACCTGCTAGCACCCACAAAACCCTCAACCTATTTGAAGTAACTTATAATTAGGTGAAAAATTTTAAAAGAAATATTGGTTTACATATAGTCAAGTAGGCTAATATGAGGAGTTTTGGCTTAATCGTATTATTTATTTATTTTAATATACTTTATTTATTTATCTGAGAGAAAGAGGAAGAGAGAGAGAGAGAGAGAGAGAATAGGCATGCCAGAGCCTCCAGCCATCATAAACAAATTCCCGATGCATGCACCCCTTTGTGCATCTGATGTATGTGGGTCCTGGAGAATCGAACCAGAATCATTTGGCTTTGCAGGCAAATGCCTTAACCACTAAGCCATCTCTCCAGCCCATATTTCTTATTTTTATTTTTACTTTATTTATTTATTTATTTATTTATTTTTGGTTTCTCGAGGTAGGGTCTCACTCTAGCCCAGGCTGACCTAGAATTCACTATGGAGTCTCAGGGTGGCCTCGAACTCACGACGATCCTCCTACCTCTGCCTCCCGAGTGCTGGGATTAAAGGCGTGCACCACCACGCCCAGCATTCTTATTTTTAATTGACAATAAGTATGTGTATTTATGGGATAGAATTTAAATGAGACCGAATGAACAAGGTGATAATATGATTCCAGGGATAGTAACTGCATCAGTCAGCTTTCTGCTCTGTGACAAATGAGCTGAAAATATCAATTGACAAGAAAGGGTGGTTGACTTCAGCTCATAATTTCAGAAGATTCTGTCCATGGTTACTTGGCCCTGTGCTTTAGATATGTGGTGGCAGCTTGTGACAGAGGAATGCTAGCTACCTGGTTTGTCAGGAAGCAAGGAGAAAGAGTAAGGAAGGGGCTTGGATTCTAATATCCCTCATCATGGCATTCCCCCAAATACCTAACTTCCTCCCATGAGGCTCCTAAAGGTTTCACTCCTTCTGAATAGTGCTATCAACTGGGACCAAAGCTTCTGCTTGATAGGTTTGGGGAGACACTGTCAAATTCAAACCGTAACAGTAATGTACAAGATGAAAATATTTATCTTTGATTTTCCCAGTGCTAGGTTCATGGCCAAGTTCCCATAACAAAGGACAGAATAAAAAGAAGGATATACAGGCAAATTTATAGCTTTTTACCTGACATAAAGCCTTCAGAAATGAAATCACAGAGAAATGGGCATACATGCCAGGTTTGATGGAGACCCAGCTAGTGGTGGAATAGCATGAGTACTAGAAAAAGTGTGGCCAGTGGAGGGAGGGGCTTACCAAGTATGTTTACTCTGACTCTCCTCCAAGGCCCTTCCTCTTCAGAAATGAGAAGCTTTATGTCCTCTCACTGTATGTGGGGTAGGCCACCTCTTCAGTGGCTTCTGTCTTCAGAGGGAGTAGGAAAAGAGAAGGTTTATTGTGACCTTCCTACTTCTGCTATCTTATCAAATGTCAAGGTGGCATATTTCTTCATTTTTTTTTTTTTGTTTGTTTTCAGGTAGGGTCTCACTCTAGCCCAGACATACCTGGAACTCACTCTGTAGTTCCTAGGCTGGCCTTAAACTCATAGCAATCCTCCTACCTCTGCCTACCAAATACTGGGATTAAAAGCATGTGTCACCACACCAGCTAAGGTAGCACATTTTAGGGTAGCATGATTTGATTCCTACCATCAGGGAGTCCTTACTGGGAAATTATATTTTTAATCAATTTGACAGAAAATGTGAACTCGAAGTGTATTATGTTGACAGTAACAGATGTTCTCATATTTCTTTGAATGAGTCCCACAGTAGCTGTTCGTAGATGAAGTCTAGGTGTAGTTGATAACTCACTTTTTGTTCTTTTAATCAACTTGGTTGAGTGGGGGATCATTGTATTGTATTCCTGCTGTAAAATGAGAGCTACAGTCTCATTAAAACACTGGGAATAAATGGAATCTGATGCTGCCTTATCTAACAATCTAGTTGTTATTCTCCATGCTTAGAAAATATGCAAAAGTGGTACAGTGATGAAGAAATCCCTGTTGGCAGACACCTTCCCTTCTGCCTGCCTGCCCATACCCCTCTCCAGTTACATATTACTTCTTGCAATTGTACACTCTGGGGTGGCATTCCATGAAGTCCTGTGAGCCCCGAATTGCAGACTGATAAACCACTGCTCCTACAGAACATAGAGGGTCAGGTGGCCAAGAGCATGCGATCATATTATTTTCATCAGTCAATAAACCAACACATAACCTCCTCTCATGCATGTTTCTGACTACTGAGGAGATTACTGAATACCACTTGTCCATTTGCTAACACTGACCTCACAGCACACTGTAGGGCATTCCCAGAAGAGCAGAAAGCAGTGAGGCTGGGTAGAGCGGCTGAGGTAGGTCATAAATGTAGCAGAATGGAAGCTGTGGGGCTTTGAGGCCATGGCTCAGTTCCTAGAGCTCCCTGTGAATGGTGTGCCTTTCCTACGATGACCAAGTGGGGAAGCACACAGCACTGTTGCTGTGTTGGTGTCAGTGTAAGGATGCAGAACAAAGCATTATGACCAATGAGGAGACATTTCAGGATGCAGCAAGGCTGCTGGAGAAGAAGGCTGGTGGGAAGAAAGCAGTGGGACCCGGGCATGGTCATCACATAGAGCCAAAGATTTTCTGCCTCAAATCCTAAGCATGTAATTTGAAATCCAGTCCAGTTCTCAGCCGCCTGGGCTCAGCTACCCTTTCCCGAGGTGGAGGAGTTGTGCTGAAGTAGGCTGGGGCACATCGTAGGTCTGGTTAACTCGCAAACATGTTACTATTCATGTGGTTGGATCATGTGGCTGGTGCTCAGAGGTCACTGCAGACCTACAGACAGAAGATCGCAAACAGGACATACAGGGGTTGCGTGTGAAACAATAACGGATGCACCTTCCAAGGAGTGTGGGTCGGCCTTGTCGTCACTCCGTAAGAATGAAAATCTGGGCACGATCAGCACAGAAGAATTGGGGAGCCCTTTCTATTTCTCACTGCTGTCAACTAGTTCTTTGCCCATTGACTGACAAGTAGTGGGCACTCGGTGACTGTGGTAGTTTGAACAGATGGCCCCCAATATATTCAGTTGTTTATTTGTTTGTAGTTTGCATCTCTAGCCACCTGGCTGGAGGCAATGCCATTGTGTGGATCTTAAGGTGTGGTGGTGGGTTTGAGATTTCAATCTAAAGATATGCAAAGTGTGCCTAGCTGGAGTTCCTGAAGTGTGCTCTGGCTTTTGACCTTTAGGCTTGTACTGCTCTCTCTCTCTGCTTGGGCCTGTGAAGGCAGGCCATTTTCTTCTGCCATTATGGAACTTCCCCTGGATCTGTAAGCTTCAATAAATATCCCTTCCTCCATAACTGTGCCTGGTCTGGAAGTTCATCTCAGCAAACCTGAAGCTGTCTGTTACAGAACTTGGTACCGAGGAGTGGGCTGAGATGTACCTGGCCATGTGGATGTTGATCTTTTGGAACCTTTGTTTTGGAGGAATAGGCATGGACTTGGTGCTTGCAACTGAAGATGTCTTCTGGAGTGGTAAGCCAAGTGTTATGGACTATTATGATGAGAGTCTGAGAATTCTAAGTGTAGACAATATTGAACTTCGAGGCTTGGCTTATGAGCTTTCTAAGGGGAAGGAAAGACTGCAGAGGACTTTGTTGGAACTGGGCTACTGGCATAAGGGCTGGCTGCGTCCTGCTGCCCAGGCCCAGAGAGTTTGATCAAGGTTAAATTTGTAATGGACTGATGTGCTTGGCTAGAGATATTGGACTGAGAGATTTAAGATTTTAAGCTGGAAAACCTCAAGCAAGTTAAAATTACAGGCACTGAGACTGGTTTTAGGTTACTAAAGCTGCTATTGTCAACATATTAACAATCTTGAGGAAGATGGTCCAATTGCTTTACATTAAAACAATGAAAACTATGCCTGAGGAAAGACTATCATAGAAATGCAAACTGTTTTTGGAAAGAGTTAACTGGAGAAGGAACCTACTTTTCAAGGTTAGGATTTATTTTGTCCCTGAATTAAGAACATGGCTGTGTCCTGTACACCTGGTATTGGATTCAGAAGCAAGGAAGATATGAGGAGTGGTCATGAATTGCACATGGTTCCAGGAGCTGCTGCTGAGATGTGGCATGAGGCAGGGCATGATGCCCTGATAGGCTGAAAGAGCCTTTGGAAGATGGACCGTGGTTTGCATGAAGACCTGAAGATGTTTTGTATATACCAGGACTGTGCAAGGGCTACCATAGAGCACACTGTTGGCCTGGGATGGAAGTGTTCCCCGGGTACTCTGCCCAGCTGGAGGGGCGGAATTGGAAAGTCTGGAGACTGTTAGTCTCTGGGTATATTGAACTTGAACTGCAGAAGTTTGATGTTTGTTTGATGGTGGTTGAGTCTGCATTGTTTTAATCTCTCCTTGCTATGCATTATACCAGTTGAAAATGTTTACTCTGTACCTTTATATGTTTGAAGTATTTAACTTGTTTGATTTTACAGGACTCATTATCTTAAGTTGGTCAAGACTGTGGGGTCCTTTGAAATTGAACTGAGTACAATTTACAATGTTTGATGGTTATAAATGTATTGGGGGCCAGGGGCGGAATGTGGTAGTTTGAACAGATGGCCCCCAATATATTCAGTTGTTTATTTGTTTGTAGTTTGCATCTCTAGCCATCTGGCTGGAGGCAATGCCATTGTGTGGATCTTAAGGTGTGGTGGTGGGTTTGAGATTTCAATCTAAAGATATGCAAAGTGTGCCTAGCTGGAGTTCCTGAAGTGTGCTCTGGCTTTTGACCTTTAGGCTTGTACTGCTCTCTCTCTGCTTGGGCCTGTGAAGGCAGGCCATTTTCTTCTGCCATTATGGAACTTCCCCTGGATCTGTAAGCTTCAATAAATATCCCTTCCTCCATAACTGTGCCTGGTCTGGAAGTTCATCTCAGCAAACCTGAAGCTGTCTGTTACAGTGACAATTACTGGATAAGGAATGGCAGGTGTGGCCCATCCACCACGACCCCAGCAGTGTTGAAGAGAGGACAGAGATGGGAGTCTTCCCTGTTTGTACTCCACTGGCCTGCTGGCACCTCAAGCTCTTCTAGTCAACTCAGTTCTCCTCACCTTACTCAGAATTAACATCCAATTTTATTTCTGATTCCTCTTTAAGATGGAGCTTGTAATTTTTTCATAAGATTTTCTTAAATTTATGATGCTTTTAAAACAAAAATTAACTGCATTTTCCTTCCCACTTTACAAGACATATAATAATTTATTGATGAGTCAAATGTAAAGCGAGGATAAGATTATTTTAAATTTAATAGAAATGATATTTTACTGATTTTGTGAAAATATAACAATAAGTCCTTGCAAATCTGGTTGTTATAGATTTTTTTTGTACATGACAAAGGATTAAGTGCCGCATTTCATGTGAAATACTTTTAAAAATGTAAAGATTCACCATGGTTTATGTCAGATTAGTTTTATAATGAAAAGGAAAAGAGGTTTATGGAATGTACTGATAATATAATGAGTAATTTCATTTTTTAAAAATTTGTGTTTATTTTTATTTATTTATTTGAGAGCAACAGAGAGAGAGAGAGAGAGAGAGAGAATGGGCATGCCAGGGCCTCCAGCCACTGCAAACGAACTTCAGACACGTGCACCTCCTTGTGCATCTGGTTAATGTGAGCCTGGGAATCCAGCCTTGAACCAGGGTCCTTAGGCTTCACAGGCAAGCACTTAACAGCTAAGCCATGTCTCCAGCCCTAATGAGTAATTTCTTGAATATAGGTTTAATTAGATTTATAATTATGTTATTTACAAATGAATCTTTGTATTAATATTAATGTAGAGGAGTATTTTTTTCCCATATTGGGTGTTTTACTGTGTGTATTCAATATTACTGAAACAAAAAAGATTGGGCTTTTGATTCTTTTTGCATGCGTGTAACATGTGCACATGCATGTATGCATGACCATATGTGCATGGACACATATGTGTTTGAAAGTGTGCACTTTGTACATGCGCTTGGAGATTAGACAGATACATCCAGACTAGCTAGCCCGCTAACTCCTAGGATATTCCGGCCTTGGCTTCCCCAGAGCTGGGATTAGAGGAGTGCGCATCGCTGATCCTGTCTTTACACAGGTTCGGTGGATCTGAACTTAGGTCCTTGTGCTTATGCAGCAAGCACTTCACGCTAGACTGAACCAGCTCCTCGGCCCCCAGGCTTCTGCTTCTCACCCTTCTGGCTCTTCTCCATGAAGTGAGACCCATCCTGCCCACCTGGGTCTCCCTTTTCCTCTTGCCCCTTGGAGATTTTCAGATTGCTGCCATTTCCCCATGAAGATGGGAGCTCTTTCTCTAAATCAGACCCACGACAGCACTGGTGGCATCAGAGAATCCAGGCGCCTCCGCCAACCACGTGAAGATGTGACTTAGCTTCTTTCTCAGCAGCGCTGTGAACTTTGTGGCGGCAATGTAACAGTGAGCGCTCGGCCTCTGTGGAAGTGTGCCCAGTGAGCCCGACTGGCTTCAATGAGAGAAGCTCCTAGGCAGGGCAGGTACAGAGCGCTGGGGTCCTGCTGCAACCCCGGCCTCCCTGGTTTGACGTTGTCCATCAGATCAAAGTTACTCTCAGGTACTGGGTGTGTGCACCCATGCACATGTGTATTGCTATGAATGAGAGAGACTTGCTTTCTCACTTTCTTTCTCTGCATGGTCCTTATTATTGTATCAAATGTTATTGATGTCAGTAGGTTGCTTCTGCACTCATCTGAATCTACTTATTAGGTCTAATGATTTTTTTTTGGTGGTGTCTTCAAGTTTTCCTAAGTGTAGAATCATGGCATCTTCAAACAGGGATCATTTGACGTTTTCTTCTTCAATTTGGATACGCTTTGACTCATCCCTTTGCTTAATTTCCCTTATTGTTTCCAATACTCCATGGCTTAAGCCGTTGAAGTGGTGTCATTATCGCCTTCCTGGCCTTTGTCAGTGGAGAAGAGATGGTGTCAGCGCGTCCTGTGGGCTGTTGAGTTAAGCTATGTCGCATCCGTGGAGTTGAGGCATGTCTCTGCTGTATCAGCCTTTCTTAGCAATGGCCTTTTTCAGAAAAGCCGTTCATTTTATTGAGCATCTCTTCTGGACGCTCCGAGATGGTTGGGGCCCTCGGGTCTGTTGACGTGGTGTGTTAAAGCCGTCAGCTTGCATAGGTTGACCCGCCCTGCATCGTGGGGCCAATCCCACTTGATCGTAGTGCGTACACTATTCCATGTGTCCTTGCTAGACTTCGTCAAGGGAGTTTGCATTTGTTTCCATCAGAGTTATTGTCTGTGGTTTTCCTTCCTTCTTGTCCCTTTGTCTGGTTTTGATATTAGTAATTCTTGACTTAAGGAATAAGTTTGTTGGGGTTTCCTCCTTTTAAGTTGTTGGAATATCTTAGGAATAACTTGTTTTATTTCTTTAAAAGTTTGGCGGAATTCAGCAATTAAGGCTTGGGTTTTTGTCTGGTAGATTTTCTTTATTGGTGATTTGATTTCATTACTCAGATTAACCTGTTTAGAATTCCTGTCTCCATGTTTCTAACTTAGTAGGTTATATGTGTCCAGAAATGTATCCATTTCTTGTAGGTTTTGAAATTTGCTAACATCACAATAGTCCACAGTGACCCTTGTGTTTCTGTGATATTTGCACTAATGTCCTCGTGTGAACCTCTGGTTTTAGTTATTGGCGTCTGCTCTCTTATTTTTCTGGCTAGTTAGTTCTGCTAAGAGTTTGTTGATTTTAACTTAAAAAAAAAAAAAACTTTTCTCCTAGAGCTGGATAGATTGCTCAGTGGTTAAGGCACTTTCCTACAAAGCCTAACAACCTGAGTTCAATTCCTCAGTACCCACATAAAGCCAGATGCACAAAGTGTGACATAGATCTGGAGTTTGTTTGCACTGGCCAGAGGCCCTGGCATTCATTTTCATTCTCTCTTTCTCCCTCTCTCTATTTGTAAATAAATAAATAAAAATATATTTTTAAAAACTTTTCTATACACACACACACACACACACACATATATATATATAGTCAGATAAAATTGAATTTAAAAACATCTTCATACTGCTGGCCTTTATCTCTCTGATCTTGTGCAATTGCTTTTTATTTTGTTCATTTCTGTCCTGTTTTTCTTTCTGTTTTGTTTTTTCCAAGCTCAAATTTAAGCCTGCAATTTGAAAGGTGACAAGCCTAAAGCATGGATGTCACCACACTATAGTGACATGCACACCATGACTTGTTGATTCTTTTTGTCAAATGGAAAATACTGAAATTAATCAAGGTTCACAAAAAGCATCTGAGGACCACTGGGTATAGTGGCACACGCCTTTAATCACAGTACTCAGGAGACAGAGGTAGGAGGATCACTGTGAGTTCAAGGCCAGCCTGAGACTACATAATGAATTCCAGGTCAGCCTGGGCTACCCTTGAGAAGCAAAAAAAAAAAAAAAAATCCCCAGGCAGCTTATACTGCAAACAAAAATTCGGCTGGAGAGATGGCTTAGCAGTCAAGCTGTTTGTCTGCAAAGTCTAAGGATCCCAGTTCAACTCTCCAGGACCCACAGTAAGCCAGATATACAAGGGGTGCACACATTTGGAGTTCATATGCAGTGGCTGGAGGCCCTGGCATGCCCATTCTCTCTATCTATCCCTCTCTCTCTCTCTCAAATTAATATATAAAATACATTAAAAAATCCAAGACATATGAATCTAAAGTGCAGCAGTTCGGGCTTACTGGCTATCCTTCTCTGAAGACCAATGTAGGGCCACTTGGAAGATGAAGGATTTTAAGAGGTCAGATCTGGACAGGTGCATAAGGAAGATGTTTCCTCTCAGGGAGACCACATTATCACAGTGCACAAGAGATGTGACAGAAGGTACCTCCCGTCACATAACAACACACAGTGTAAAGCTAACGGGGAGACTGCTAAGCCACTGCTGTTTCATGACTATCTCCTGGTGACTTCCCAGCCTATCGTAAAGCAATGTCTGGCATCTTCAGAGCTAATATTTAAGTAAAACTCCAGCATATTAAAGCTTCCATGAACATCTAATGACATTTTCAAAAGAACCTGACTACTCAGGTCTGGCTTGAGGCTAAGATCACTCTCTCTCCATGAGGACTGCATTATGCATCTTTGGTCCTTGACAGATGAATTCTATAGTTTTCTATAGTTTAACTGAGTAGACCTATTTATTCATTCATTTTCTTACTTCACTTTGGTGGTAATAATATTGAACCTAGGACCTTGTACCTGCTGGGCAAGTGCTCTACCACTGAGCTACACGTCCAGTGCTCTACCACTGAGCTGCACGTCCAGGGCTCTACCACTGAGCTACACGTCCAGTGCTCTACCACTGAGCTGCACGTCCAGGGCTCTACCACTGAGCTACACGTCCGGTGCTCTACCACTGAGCTGCACGTCCAGTGCTCTACCATTGAGCTGCACGTCCAGTGCTCTACCACTGAGCTACACGTCCAGTGCTCTACCACTGAGCTACATGCCCAGTGACCACTAAGCCACATGTCCAGCTCCTCAGAGGCTGGGAACTACTGAACACCAGCTGCAATGTGCCCGTGTGTAACTTAGTAATCTGGAGCTGTAATAAATAGTGCAGCTGTATTTATGGCCTAGGCTATTTTCTACATTGCATGAGGACAGCTTTGAGAGGCACACTGTCAATTAGGATTAGTTATTAATAATAATTGAAGCAATATTGCCCTCCAGTCCCTGCTCGTCTGCAGATGTAGTGAAGCGTACATCTGCCAGATGGAAGTTGCAGTTCAGTTCAGTAACTCTTTACTACCCTCACTTTCCATCACGAGGCGTGTTGGGGTTGGGTTTTCCTCCAAGCACTTTCTCAGTATCTCTGCCTCAGACTAGGGTTAGTAGGGTCCATAAAGTCTGAGCCTGAGATCTTGAGAACTAATTTCAACACACTTGAATAGTCCCCACCGAATGTTCCTGACTCCAACATTTTTACTGGATATGTCCTAGCTAAGCCAGAGATAGCCAGTGACTCAAGATGAAAACCTGCCCCTTTCCTGTCCCCTTCACAGACATGAAAGGACATGGTCAGGGTTGAGTACTGAGAGAGGACCATCACTCCTTCCTGGGGACAACGCATGTGAGGAGAGTGACACACCGGAGAATGGCATGCAGAACCAGGGAGGTGCTTGGAGTGGTATAGTTAATCAACTTCAGTAGTGAAACTTTCATCCTCTGTGACAATTAGGAAGGTAAGCATATCTCAGTGAAATCCAGAACGAACTGTGAAGTGAATGCTCTGGAACCTATAGGGATGAACCCGTTTTCTAGAGGCTGATAGCCCCTCTCCTTTGAATAAGACATCTGACTTGAAGGTGACCCCATGACTTTGATGAGTTGACTGATATATTAGTTAAGTAAATGAGCTATTTAATTAATTAGTCAATCAGTTAACTAATTATTGTGGGTCTGGGTACTGAACTCAAGACCTCAAGCATGCTAGACAAGTACTCAAGCACCTGAGCTACACCCCCAGCCCAATAACCAAACTTAAGCCAAATTGTTCATGTCTCTAAATAAATATATAATTATAGGCTATGTAGTGCTTAAGTTGTTGACTTTCACTTATCAATTTTCAAGAACATACATAGCTAGAAAAAGGAAGTAAATGCTCCAACAGTCATAGTGCCCAAAGCATACCCAAACTCCCTGTAGTTTGTGTGCTTAATGGGAGGGAAATGCTCCTTCCTAAGGCAACAAAGCTTCCTAGGGCAATCGGAAACCTCCCCTGAGTTTTGTGGGGCAATTTCTTGATTTGACTTCATAGCCCAAAGCAGTATAAACATACAGTCTGATATCAGTGATCATTTCCAGGTGGATGCGCAGCCAGTGCACAGTTTTAAAAGTATTCCACTTATTTATTTGAAAGAGAGAGAGAGAGAGGAAGAAGCAGATAGAGAGACTGGATACACCAGGGCATAACGTTACTGCAAACGAACTCCAGATGCATGCGCCACCTGGTATATCTGGCTTACATGGGTACTGGGGAGTTGAACTGGGGTCCTTAGGCTTCTCGTGACAGAACCTTAACAGCTAAGCCATCTCTCCAGCCCCACTGCACATTTTAAAAATTATATATTTATTTATTTGTAATGGGAGGATGGGTGCACCAGAGCCTCTTGCCACTGCAAACAAACTCGGTTGCATGTGTCACTTTATGCATCTGGCTTTATGTGGGCATTCAGGCCAGCAGACTTTGTAAGCAAGTGCCTTTAACACCGAGCCATCTTCCTAATCAAGCGCATTTTTTTTTTTGATGTGCTTAGCTTTGATATGATCTCTAATGAGATTCTGTATTCCTTCCTTGAATCTGGAATTTTGAGACTGACCTGCTATTAGGACTGTTGCATATTCTTGGCTCTGTTTACTGGCCTGGTCAGTTGAATATAGATTCCTTACCTTAGGTCACTTGCCAACTCATTTCTAGAGCAAAAAGTCATGCTCACTGTAAAGGACCCGGGAACACAAGGAATCCCAGACCTCTCCTTCCACCTTGAAATCCCGCGGAGAAGAGATGCCATTGAATAAGTAGTTCAGTGACAAGTAAGTCATTTTCAGTGATGTGATGAGATGTGGAGCCCCTCCTCCAGAGTAGAAGTTACTCCAACCAGCCCATTCTCTTCTGAGGAAGGACAAGAGTGGGCGTGAGTGTGTAAGTCTAAACTTTGCTTACCAGTCAAGAAATGTACTTTCTGTTCTGGGTGTTGAAGTATGGATGTGAAATGTCCCCAGTAGGTTCGTGGGTTTTAACAGCTGGTGGTACCTTTGGGAACTTTGTGGAACTGTTAGGAGACCGTCTTGCTAGAGGAAATAGGCCACTGGGGGTGGGCCTTGGGATTTTAAAGTGTGATCACTTCCCATTCTCTCTCTGCTTTCTGACTATGGATTGAAAGTGACTAACCACCTCCTGTTCCTGTTACCAAGCCTTCCTTTTTCCGCCATGACGGGACTGCATCTTCACCTGTAAGCCGAATTATCATTTCCTTCTTAAAGCTTCCTCTGGTCTAGTATCTGACCACAGCAGGAATGAAGGACTAACACGCAGGGTCACTGTAAAGTTCACTTGAGTGGAAAAGACTACATCAGTACTTTGCTCAGAAAGATATAACATGTTGTAAGCTAGGTTTTAGCTCATTTCTACAAGTAACAACCATCATAGCCCTAGTGTTTCTCACTGAGAAATGGTGTAGGGGTGTGGAGATGGCTTAGTGGTTAAAGTACTTGCCTGCAAAGCCAAAGGACTCAGGTTCCATTCCCCAGGACCTATGTAAGCCGGATGCACAAGGTGGACCGTGCCATCTGGAGATCGTTTGCAGTGGCTACAGGTCCTAGAGGGCCCATTCTCTCTCTTTCTATCTGTCCCCTCATCTCTCTCTTTACCTCTCAAATAAATAAATGGTGTAAAGAGTGGAGGGACAGAATACAGGGGTTGAAAGTTTTATGGGGGGAGGGGATGGAGAAAAGGGCAGATGGAAGGATACACAAAATGAAAAACAGCATGAATTAGTACTATAGAAATCTAATTCTTTGGGGCTGGAGAGATGGCTTAGCAGTTAAAGCACTTGCCTGTGAAACCTAAGGATGCAGGTTCAACTCCCCAGTACCCACATAAGCCAGATGCATAAGGTGGCGCATTTATCTGGAGTTTGTTTGCAATGGCTGGAGACTTTGGTGCATCCATTATCTCTCTCACTACCTGCCTCTTTCTCTCTCCCTCTATTTAAAAAAAATCTTTTTTTTAAAAAAATCTCTTTTTAGAAAATTCTTTGTTATCTAATTAAAAGTTATAACTTTTAGGGCAGGAGCGATGGCTTAACAGTTAAGGCATTTGCCTGAAAAGCCCAAGAACCCAGGTTTGATTCCCCAGGACCCATGTTAGCCAGATGCACAAGGAGGCGCAGGCATCTGGAGCTCATTTGCAGTGGCTGGAGGCCCTGACATACTCATTCTCTCTCTCTCTCTCTCTCTCTCTCTCTCTCTCTCTCTCTCTCTCTCTTTCTCTCTCCCTCTTTCTCTGTCAAATAAATAAATAAATAAAAATAAAATATTTTTAAAAAAGATATAACTTTAAAATCTTATTTAAAAGAGAGCTGGGCATGGTGGTGCATGCCTTTGATCTCAGCACTTGGGAAACAGAAGTAGGAGGATTGCTGTGATTTTGAGGCCACCCTGAGACTACATAGTGAATTCTGGGTCAACCTGGGCTAGAGTAAGATCCTACCTCAGAAAACCAAAAAGAAAGAGAGAGAGAGAGAGAGAGAGAGAGAGAGAGAGGAGAGAGAGAGAGAAAGAGAAGTGTCTGTTGGCTGCAGAACAGATAGAAGAGACTGAGAGCTCTGACCCATCATCCCTGAGATGAGGGTGAAACCAGAGCCCCAGCCCCCCACTGGAGGCCCCTTGCTCTTGTGCTGGAAGGGGGTGCATGACTCAGCCACATGCAGAAGGCTCAGTGCTCCAGCTCCCCAGCTCCAGGCATGAGTGTGTGCCTGGCTGGCACAAAGCTGAGGCTGCCGTCCGGGCGAGACACCATGTTTGCCATCACTTGGAGCACAGGTGATGCCACCCCATGCTCCTGATTCTGGAGCCGGCAGGGATTGGCATTTGCCAGCGGAGTGTCGGGCTTGCCAATCTTCCCTTGCTAGTGCCCCACTCCTGTCTTTAGGAATGGAAGACTGGCTATGCAGCTCTATACAGTGGACATATGTGATGTTTCTTTTGACTTTTGATGGTTAAGAGTTTGCTTTGAGGGGCTGGCGAGATGGCTTCGTGATCAAGATGCATGCCTGTGAAGCCTAAGGAACCAGATTCGATTTTCAGGTCCCACGTAAGCCAGATGCACGTGGTGGTGCCTAGGTCAGGAGTTCATTTGCCGTGGCTAGAGGCCTTGGTGTGCCCATCCTCTCTCTCTTTCTCTCTCTCCCTCTCTGTCTCTAATAAATAAATAAATAAAAATAAATCTCTAAAAAATAAAAAGAGTTTACTCTGAGTCTCAGGGGAATTTTTAAACCTTTAAGTTTTGAACTGTGTTGAAATTGTTAAAATTTGGGACTCTTGAAGTTTGGCTCTTTGCATTTTGCTTTATGAGACATCCATGAGTGTTTGGGAGTCAGGGATGGGGGTAGAATGCTGTGGTTTGAATCTTAAACTTCTCAGCAGACTCATATTTGGAACACTGCTTTCACAAATAGGGCGCTGTCTGGGGAGGTTGCGGAGCCTGTGATCGGTTGTGACCAGATGGTACAGTGAGGTCACTAGAAGTTTTGAGGTTCATTGCCTGCCTATAGTTCTGGGCTTGTTCTCTGCTCCCTGACCTGCCAAGGTATGAATAGCCTTGATATCACTGTCTTGCCAAAAGAACAGAGCTGCTCCAACATGTTTTCTACACTAGAATGGGTTGAAATCCCTTGAAAACTGTGAGATAAAATGTATTTCCTCTCCCTAAAGCTGTTGTTTTTCAAATATTTTCTGTATTTATTTGAGAAAGAGAGAGAATGGACACTCCATGGCCTCCAGCCTCTGCAAGCAAACTCCAGACACATGTGTCACCTTGTGCATCTGGCTTATGTGGGTACTGGGGAATTGAACCTGGGTTCTTAAGTTTCGCAGACAAGCACCTTAACCACTAAGCCATCTCTCATGCCCCTGGGCCCCTCCCCCCCAAGCTGTTTTTGTCAGGTTCTTTTCATCACAGGAATGTGAAGGTTGCTATGCAGATACCACGCTGCTTCGGGGCCAGTGACCCCATCTCTCACCCTCCTTCACTATATTCTCATGGCTTTTCCAGCCTTCCCTAGCTACACATCCCCACAATCTGGTACCACAGTGATTTCCCTTGAAATTTATCATATTTAATCATTTCTTCGTGTCTGATTTTTCAGAATGTTTTGTCCATCACAATGACTCTACTCATTTTTTGCTATGAAAGTATTAATGTTTATGACAGGTTGCTTTCTTTAGACTTCATTGAATAAATTGAAAGTCAGTATTGCCCAATACAACTTAATGTTGAAGTTACTTAGGAAGCTTTTACCAAACTAAGGCCTCTTTCTGATTCCAGAGTCTGAATGGACCTACCATCAGAGTTTGGGCAAGCAAATTGACTTCTCTAACTCCCAGGTCTCCTGTCAGAGAGCTGCTGTCCATCACCCTGATCTCCATCTCTCAGTTGTCTGAAGAGCTGGAATACTCTTGCCCATGCCTTCCTCCTTCATTTCCTTCACTTTATTGCCTCAAGCATTTCCTTACCTAAAATATCATTCTTGCCACCTTGGCTACTGGGGCCTCCTCCATGACACCAAATCCACCCTATTGTAGTCCTTGGACTCCTGAGTATAGCCACTGTGCAACATTTTATAAGACACTATGCAATTACTTTTTTAAAAAAAGAGATAAAGGCATGCCTCTTTATTTTTATTTATTTATTTGACAGAGAAAGAGGAAGAGAGAAAGAGAGAGAGAGAATGGGTGTGCCAGGGCCTCCATCCACTGCAAACAAACTCCAGACATGTGTGCCCCCTTGTGCATCTGGTTAACTGGGTCATTTGGATTTGCAAGCAAATGCCTTAACCTCTAAGCCATCCCTCCAGCCCAATACCTTCTCTCTTGACCCACTGCTGGAATGAATGGTCCAAGAAACAGACCCTTTCTCACTTCTTTTCAGTGCTGTGTGTCTACAACACATGTAAGCAAAACACTGTCATGCACTTAGCAGGGCCTTATTCCCATTTTATAAATAAAGTTTTATTGGCATGGTCCCTCAATTTACCCATATGGCTTATGGCTCCTTCACACTTTACTCACCTGTGATAGAGACTGTCACATGACTTGAAAAATCTGAGATATTTATTACTTGGCATTTACATGAAAGCATGCCAACCTTTGGTGTGGAAAGGTAAGTGTTACATAGTACAAGCTCAGTTTGTACGCACCATTGGCCTAACGCTGCCTTGCACCAAACAGCGCTGGGAATGGTAAACCTTATGTGAATAAATGGTGTCTTCCCCTTGATACCTTTGCTTAGTGGAGGAAGAGGGAAATGCTTAGAGAAAGGAAGGTTTGTCGCCCTCTTATCACCACTTCCGTGCTTGTTTGTAAACCTCAATTCACAGCAATCAAAATATTCCCTCTCCTGTGTGAGAAGGAAAAAACTCAGTAGCAGAGGCCAGTAAGTTAAAAAAGGAGATAGAAAGGGGAGAGAAAGAAAGGGAGGAGGGCTTTTATTAGGTTGGTATTGTATATATGTAAGTAGAAAGATTGAGATGGGGAGGGGATATGATGGAGAATGGAATTTCAAAGGGGAAAGGGGGGAGGGTAATACCATGGGATTTTTTTTGTTATCATGGAAAATATTAATAAAAATGGAGAAAAAAAATATTCCCTCTCATCAGAAAGTGAAAGCAGCGGCTTTTTTTTGTTTTGTTTTAATACAATTTATTTTTAGACAACCTACATGATGATTTCTCCTAGAAAATGCCTCCAATCCAATAAACCACAGTCAAAATTAAAAAAAAAAATAGTTCAAGTTGGCATCAGTCCCCTTCGTCTAAAGTCCTGGTGTTGGATGAATGAGAAGCAGCAGCCTGTTATGATGACAGGAGAGACCCAAACCATTGCCTGGTGTGTTACTGCCAAGATGAGCAGCGCGTTCTCAGCCTCCCCCAAGCCCAGCACAAGCTGCCTGCCATGGTGATGCGCTTCCCCAGCTCACCCCGGGCTGCTCGAGACAGCCGGAAAGCACAGGGTTCTCTGCCTCTGTGCGCACAAGTGCACACCTGCAGAACAGACACGGACTGTTCACGACCTGTCAGTGACCGGAGAACTGGGTCTTTTGTTGTTGTGTAAAAGATGAATTTCCCCAGGACAGGGAGGCCTCTCGCCACCCTTCTACTAAGATTTGGGGTCTGGATGATGGCTTCTTGGCAACCAGAAGGGTTCTGCTGGAAGCTGGCCTCACCAGCACTGCCCTGACATTGATTTTTAAATTGTCCATTAGTTTATTCATAAGGGAACATTGCTACTTTGCCAAGGGCAAAATTGTGAAGTTGGAGGACTTTAACAGAACCCTAGCTCTCCCCTCCTCCCTTTGCCTTCTCTGAGGTGCAGACCCTTCAGCTGATGTCTTGACACACTGCTCCCAATTCACAACAAACTACAACCGCAGAAGCGAGGATGCAGAGGAAACGCAGGAGATTCAAACTGCATGATCAGAACTGAAATGTAACTCTTTCTTTGGTGTGTGTATGTGTGTGTGATGTTCTTGTGTGTGAACGTGGCCACATGCATGCCACAGTGCACCCGTGGAGGTCAGGGGACAACTTGGGGTGTTGGCACCTTGTTTGACACTGGGTCACTCATGAGTCACTGGCCTATTTGCCAGGCTAGCTGGTCTGGGAGCTGGTGCGTGATTCTCCTGTCTTGCCCTTCCTTCTTTCTGTGGGCACACTGGGATGGCAGGCGCTTCAGCTCCAGCAGCTGGCTGTGTGGTGCTGGGGGTCCCACCTCTGGTGCTCAGGCTTACCGGGCCTTATCCACCGAGCCATCGCCCGAGACAAATGGCAAACTGTAATAGAGCTTATACGATTCATGCTAGGAGTATATATTGTAAGATATCTGCACCAACTGTAATGTGCTATAAAATACTCAAAATCATGATTTCTGCATGTGTATGCATGTGTGGTATGCATGAATATGTGTATGCATGTTCACATGTGTGTGGACATATGTTTATGTGTGGGTGGGTGTGCACATGTGTGTGTGGAGGCCAGAGGTCAACATCAGGGGGTGTGGTGGTTTGATGCAGGTGTCCCCCACAAACTCAGGTGTTCTGGATGCTAGGTTCCCCAGCTAATGGCAATTGGAAATTAAAGCCTCCTGGAGGCAGTGTGTTCTTGGGGGTGGGCTTATGGGTGTTATAGCCAGCTTCCCCATACCAGTGTTTGGCACACTCTCCTGTTGCTATTGTCCACCTTATGTTGACCAGGGGGTGATGTCCACCCTCTGCTCATGCCATCATTTTCCCTGACATCATGGAGCTTCCCCTCAAGCCTGTAAGCCAAAATAAACCTCTTTTTCCCAGAAGCTGCTCTTGTTTGGGTGATTTCTACCAGCAATGCGAACCAGACTGCAACAGGGGGCTAGCTCATCTAACTCTGTGAGATGGCGTCTCTCACGGAACCCAGAGCTCACCGAGTTGGCTAGCCGGTCTCTGCCTCCCCAGCCCTGAGATCCCAGGTGTGCACTGCCATGCCCAGCCTTTCAATGGGCGCAAACTCCGGTCCTCACGCTTATGTGGAGAGTGCCTTACTCACGGGGCAGCTCCTCAGTCCCAGTCATGATTGGGATGGTGATGGGCCTACAGTGCTCATGCGCCGGTGGCTGATGCCAGGATTTAGAAATGAAGCCAGAGGCAAATTTCAGCAAGGGCTTAAATGAAATATATGCATTTGCCCTCCATCCTTTCCCGAATCCTCTTTACTCTTTATTAAGTGTGTCTTTCACACTCTTGCCTGTGCCTGTTGTTAAAGGGCAACCTCGAGGCTGGCTCAGTGGGTAAGAATGCACGAGCATGAGGGCCTGAGGGGACCTTAAAAGGCCTACGTTTAATCCCCAGCACCCATGTAGAACAGCCAATGGCCATGAGCATTTGTGATATCAGACCTACGGAGGAGCAGAGGCAGGAGGATCACTGCAGCTCACTGATCCAGCCAGTCTGACCAAACCCAGCAGCTCCAAGTCCAGCAAGAGACCATCTCAAGGAAACGAAACAGAAGAGCAACAGAAGACACCCGACATTTTCTTCTGGCCTTCACACGTGTGTTCATGGGGCGTGCATCTGCACACACAAGGGCGTACATCATATGCACACACACCACACCACACATAGCTCATACATACATAAGCACATAACCTCAAAGGGGGGACATCTTACATTTCATCAACCAAACTATACAGCAATTTGTTTTTCATGTAACATCACTCCCAAAGAGGAACACTTTAACCTGTATGGTTGATCACAAGGAAGATCTTGCTGTCCTACCAGGGGTATTTTTGTATACATTGTATATACTGAAAATTTTTTCTTCCATTTGATCACTGAACTATATATAACTTTGACTTCATTTTCGAAGCTCGGCATCAGTAGCCCCGAACCACACCTGAAGTCTAGACTCTGAAATCTTAGCACAGGTCTATTCTGCAGCCACTTCTGCACATGGCCAGTGAGTAGATCTGCTGCTAAACTCAGTTGAGCCTCAGGGGATGGATGTAGAATTGCACATCTCACAACTGATCTGCTAGGCAGTGATTGGGTGCAGCTGGCCATGTCAAAGTCATTCATATGGGGCTGGAGAGATGGCTTAGCTGTTAAGGCATTTGCCTGCAAAGCCAAAGGACTCTGGTTCGACTCTCCAAGACCCACGTTAGCCAGATGCACAAGGGGGCACTTGCGTCTGGGGTTTGTTTGCAGTGGCTGGAGGCCTTGGTGTGCTCATTCTCTCTCTCTCTCTTTCTTTCTCTCTCTGTGTCAAATAAATAATTAAAATATATTAAAAAATAAAAAAAATCATTCACGGGGCACTATGAGAATTTTCCCTTCACATTTCTAGGCTCGCTTGCATTTATGGGAATTTCTTACTAGGAAGTTGTGCTAATGAGGTATTGTACTGTTATTGTTGATAAAATAATTATGATACTTCACAGTCGCTCTGCATTTTTCTTTGTTCCCTGGCTTTGCCCGCGCAGGAAAATTAAAGGAGCAAATTGCCACTTAGAGCTTTTCCACCTCTGCAGCAAAACACTACAGGAAAGCCTGAGCTCAGAATTACTGATGGAAAAGCATAGCGGGTTATGAAGCTGTGCAAATCCCAGGCCCTGGAATAAGTGAGGTGAACAAGTTGCCTTGTCAACTTACACACAGCCAGTGAAACTCAGCCATGGCGTTAGCAATAAAAAAAAAATGCTTAAATGTAAAGAGAGAAATATTTCTAATGCTTTCCTTCTCCAAATCGAGATGCTTCTTGGAGTCAAGAATCGCTAATAAAGTTTCAGATTCCTTATTTCATTTCCAAGTCGCCCTTCTCCTCTCCTGTCTTTCTTGCTGTAAGAACTCCCTTTCTGCACCTCCCACACAATGGTTGGTTAGGCTCACGAACTTGTCCGTAAGATGTAAGAGAAGGCAAGATTGGAGATTCTAACTGACATCAGTTTTCAGAGCTGAAATGAATAATCAAAGTATCCCAAAAGTACAAGTTTTATAGAATGCAGCATAGGTATGCTCAAGGCTGGCTTCTAGACCTAACATTTCATGACTCTAATATAATTTTATAAAATAGTAATAAGAAGCAGAAAACTGAGGGCCAGGGGATGTTGGTCACTTGTTTAGCATGTCCAATGCCACAAAAATGCAGAAAGTCAAAGAAACAAAACTGATTTGATTAGCACGGTGGACCCTGAGAATCACTACGTGTTTGGCTTTCGGATGGCATTAGGAAGGCAAACAAGGAAGGGGCATGGTCTGCCCTCCAGTGTGGCAAAGTAGACAAAGAGTAGTGAGTTTGCTGAAAAGCTCTGTGATAAGTGTGCTTGGCAATGCACGCAGGGACTGAGACAAGATAGGAGCTAGGCAGGCATCCTCACAGGGGCAGGACTGGAGTCACAATGGCCCAGAGGGCATGACCAAGGAGACAGGACAGGCACTCCTATTTAGAAAGGAGAACAGAATGGCGGGTGCTGCAAGGCACATTAAAGGCAGGATGATTTAAACAGAAGTGGGGTTATGCAGGGGAACATCTGTTCCTCATAGGAGCAGTCTGGGTATATGGAGCTGTGTGAGTATGAAACATTGTGCTCTCATGCATAGTACTCACATTTTCTGTCAATCATCTGTCTACTGATCATCTGTCAGTCATCTGTCTATTTATCATCTGTCTACTATCTACCTATCATCTGTCTATCCACCCACCCATCGTCTATCAAATCTACCTCTATGGCTTGAATCTTGAGTTTCTCCTAAAGGATCCCATATCCGAGATCTGTTTCCTGGATAACACCATGGTGGGCTAGAATCTTTTCAAGGTAGGGCCTAGTAGGAGGCATAATGAGGCCCTAGATGCTTTCTGTTCCTGCCTCAGTCTTCCCAGCCCTGAGGTGAGTGATTGTGCTCCACCACAGAGTTCCTCCATGGTGGGCCACCATAGGCCCAGAGCAATGGCTAGCCATGAACTGAAACTACTAAAACATGTTGCCAAAGAAAACCTTTCCTCTTTGTAAGTTGACTGCTGCAGCTATTTGTCATAGAGTTGGAAACCTTATAGATTAGATAGATAGATAGATAGATAGATAGATGATAGATAGATAGATAGATAGATGATTGATAGATGATAGATAGATAGATAGATGAAAGATGGATAGATAATAGATAGATGATAGGTAGATAATAGATGGATAGATATATAGATAGATGATAGATGGATAGATATATAGATAGATGAAAGATGGATAGATAATAGATAGATGATAGGTAGATAACAGATGGATGGATATATAGATAGATGATAGTTAGATAGATAGATACATAGATAGATGATAATTGGATAGGTAGATAGATTGAATAAGGGTAGATGTAGGCTATCTATCTACCTGTAACCGTCTATGACCTTAACCAGACACCTCGTGCTAGAGGGCACTAAGTGAGGACTATTGACCTGATCTACAGGAAGTGCTCGCTGGTACACAGAGAGCTATAACAAAATCCTAGGACTGATGAAGGCACTGAGAGGATCAACTAAGAAGGCCTAAACTTTATCCTGTCAACAACAATACTGTGGAAGAGTTACTGAGGAGAGAGCCAGAGCTTTCTGGGGCTAAAGAAAGTCCCATCTGCTGGGTGTGGTGGTGCACGCCTTTAATCCCAGCACTTGGGAGGCTGAGGTAGAGGATGGCTGTGAGTTCAAGGCCAGCCTGAGACTACATAGTGAATCCCAAGTCAGCCTGGGCTAGAGTAAGACCCTACCTCAAAAAAAAAAAAAATAACAAAAGAAAGTTCCATCTTTGGATAAAGGATGCTCAGATGATCTTGTGCAGAAGAAGTTGAAAGGACTCCAATACCTAGCTATATAAATACAAAAAATGTACGCTAAGAGTCCAGCTTCCAAAGGGTAGAAGAACCCTTGAGAACTCTCCAGTCTAGTGGCTGATGCCCCTTGTATTCAACCCTCTATTATCATTCTGCTCTTAATCAAGTGTCTTGCTTCATAAAAGAAAAACTCCCTAAAGAGAACAAGACATTCTCTAAAAAGGAATTACAACTTGGCAGAACTACGTTGTTGTCAGCACTGACAACGGCGAGAGAAAACCCCCCACTGATAATATTAACTAATTTCAAGAGTGAGGACATCAGGACATTTAGTAAAAATGAAAGAAAACAAAGCAAAAAATAGAAAAAAAAAAACCAGAGGGAATTAAACCCTAACCGAATGATGCTCAGTGACAGGCGGGTGCAGGGTAGGGTACAGAGCGCGCTCCAGAGGCTCAGGGGCGGCTTCCCCTGCTCAGGAGGTGCTGCTGGGGAACACCACACCGCGCCCTGGCTGCAGGAATGACATGAGTGACTGCCTTCTGGACCAAACGCCCCTCAGGCCTTGAACAGCGAGGAGCAGCGCGCAGACAGGGAGAATCTGTGAACAGTGAGGAGCAGAGAGCCAGCAGGGAGACCCTGCATTCCCATGTGCATCGGGGTGCAAAGGCGCTTCAAGAAAGCACACACATACACCCAACAACTCCAAGAAGAGTTGTGGTGGAAAATGCTGAGCAAAGGAGATGCAGGCACTCAGACAATAACACGAAGCAAGAAGTGCACTGAAAACCCAGTGTCTGGGGCTGGGAACTGTCTGGCAGTCAGGCAGGGTAGTCATGTGCCTGGGATGTAAACATAGTTTTGAAAGAGATGTGTGTGCTGAGTCTTAGGGAGCCACCAGCGAAAGGGGAAGATCCCAGTTAGGTAAAGGGAAATGCAGTAAAAACACAAATGACCAAAGCAGACCACACTCCCTCCAAATCAGAAGCAACAGGAGCAGAGAGAAGGAATAGAGAAAAGACCGGGCAACAAAGCGCAGAGTGTGACGAGCTAAACTCCAGCACATGGGTGACCCAGGCTAGCCAAAGCTCTCCTGTTAAAATGCGTAAAACGTAATTACACAGAAGACTCGAGAGTAGAACAGGAAAACGCACGCTTTATGAACAAAACTTTGTTAACCAATTATGCGTCAATGAAGTTGGAAAAACTATTTTAGATATTTAAAATAGATCCATCAGACAAACGCTAATTTTATTTCTATGAAAAGTGATTAAAACATACATACATATAGCCACTGAAGCTATAAGCTATGCTGAACATTAGAGCAAGTGTAAGGAGAGGATTGTTTTTGCATGTGTACCTACATGAAATATGCATGCACATGTGTGTGAGTGTGCATACAGGTGTGAACATGTGAGTGTGGTTGTGCGGCAGCAGGAGATTGACATCTGGTATCTTCCGCAGTCATCCTCTACCTTGGTTTTTGTGACAGTCTCTCTCTGGACTTAGAGATCATGGATTCAGCTAAAGTAGCTCGCCAGCAAGCTGCAGGGTCCCTCCTGTCCCCACCTACCCCCTGGGCAGATAGGCGAGCACCACCATGCCATGCTTTTACATGGGTGCTGGGAATTGAACTCAAGTCCTCATGCTGGTGCGGCAGACGCTTTGCTCATTAAGCCCGAGGAAAGAAACTTGTTATAGTTATTTTTTTTTATGAGAGAGAGAGAAAGAGAATTGGTGTGCCAGGGCCTCAGCCACTGCAATCACACTCCAGACATGTGTGCCATCTCATGCACATGTGTGACCCTGCCCTTGCCCCACCTTTGGGCATCTGGCTAACGTGAGATCTGGAGAGTCAAACATGGGTCCTTAGGCTTTTCAGGCAAGCGCCTTAACCACTATACCATCTCTCCAGCCCAGGGAAGAATTTTTAAATAAATTAGTTACATGTTGACGGATTGGTTCACTAAGACGATGAGGCCATTTTAAATGTTTCCACATAATTGGGAACTTGGAGTTTAGTTTGCACAGCCATGCCCATATTCCACAAGGAGCTCGCTCTTCCAAGGAAACGAAGGGCAGGAAGCTGACAGCAGCGAGGACAAACAGGAAGCCTGTGGTCGTGGTCTTGCTCTTTGGTCCACACGGACCGAGTGGAGGTACGGATACCATGCCCTTGCTCCTGCCATCCTGGGAACGCTTGTCTGGGCACAGCAGGCAGGGGACAGAGCCTCGTGTGTTCAATATTCTGATCTGCATCTGGGAACTCAGCTGGTATCTGGACTTCTAAAGTACCATTCCAGATTTCATGTCGGCTCCTCCTGGGAGTGGCTAAGTCTCCAGAAACCCTCAGGCGTCTCAGAGCAGCACAGTGAAGGACATGGCAAGGCATTTGTGGAGGGTGGAGGGATGCCACAGTCCTGGGGAAGAGAGAACTCATCTTGTGCCGGTGGAATCCACTGAGCCCCTGGGCTGACACATCACATCAAGCCTTTCTAGAGGCGAGTCTCCTCGCTAGGCTCTGTGTTACAAGCACTGAGTCTCTTGCTAGTCTGTGAATCCTCAAGGTTTACCACACTCACTCTCTTCAAGACATGCACTGGTGCCATCTTCCAATTTCCCACTGGCTGTTTCTGGCTATCTCATTCACGCCCCTGTGCCTCAAATCCTCACCACATTTCTTTCTACACATTCAAACGCTTTGCGATTTTCAAAGCCAATGTCAACTTTCACCCTTTCCAGCAGCCCTCCTGCTGGGGTCCTTTCCTTCACAGAACCCACACCGCTCTGACTCAGCTTGTGGTGGCCCCTCCTGCTGCCTGAGCTGTCATCTGGGGTCCGGGATGCAGGACAGGGTTCGTTGTGGCCTCATTTATGTCATCCACAGAGGGAACCTGGCTGATGGATTCACCGTGGGAGATGGAGACACTAAATGAACGAGACCGTATCTGTTGGATTCTTGCAGCTTAGAAATTCAATAATTTTATGATGAAGGACCTGAATTTCAAAAAGGTAAGTTCTGAAACTGACTTTGAAATAATTTAATTCTATAGCTATTTCTTAAATTTTGTTACACCCAGTGAGTTATATGTGAAAATGATGGTCTGTTTGTGCATTTCTCCCAGGCAGGGGCCGTTACTAACTTCATAAGGAAAGATTTGTTCCCAGTCTGCCTGAGTTCTGACTTGGTTTTCTAAGTCATCCTTGAGATCAGCTTTGAAGCCTCTTCTGTTAGTGATCTGGCTGCTCAATCACAGAGATGGGAGAAATCAGCAAACTACTTCTCTTCTTAGAAAAACAGTCATTCCTGTCTTTCACTCACAAGAATCACCTTGGGGTAGCTGAAAAAAATGTGGACATTTTGCCACAAAACACCAAATGCAGAACAAAATGTGGGATGTGAATTAGATGAACAGAAGGAAGACTTGGTGAGGAGAATGTCTCTTAGCTGCTGCCTAACAGGCCTTCACAGGCATCACTGTGTAAAATATAAACGAGCCATCAGAAGCTACCGACGGCTGGGAGTGGGGGGGGGACGGGACGGGGGGAGAATGATGTCCACATCCCTTGCGACCTTGTTGACAGAGCAGACTCCTGGAGGAGGACTCGCAGCAGCATCCGCGTCTTCAGAGCTCAGGGGAAGTGCCACACAAATCCGCATCGTCGTTTCAATCCCCACGCACCTCTCTGAGCTGCTTCTAGGTGCAGGTGTCAGCTGCAGCCCTCGACTCCACCAATGCCCACTCGATTGTCACAGGTACCGCAGAACCCAGCCAACTCCTTACCAATCACCTCCCTCCCTCCCTCCCTCTCTATTATCCACCCACCCACCCATCTCTAGCTAATCCTCTATCTGGATCCCAAGCTTCCTAGAGGTATTGGGGCCTTCTTAGTATTATGCCAATTATTTTGTGATGGAGGAAGCTAGCAGAGATTCTGAGTTTCTGTCTTCTCCCTCCACAAACCTAGGGAGTAATAACTGGCTAATAAACACATTAAAGGGAGGTCTGCCAACTGTAGTTTATGATTCTCTTTTTACGACATTTCTTTCTTATTTAAATAAGACAATTTTTATTAAAGTTTATGTAATCTACTCCTACCTCCCTCCTTTGTCTGCCCTTCCCACCTCCTCCAATGAACCCCCTTTTCTTTTTTACCATTACCTCTTCAATTTTAATGTCTGTTCGCCTTCCTCCATTGTCCACAACAACCTGTTGATGGCTCATTATAATTCAGGTCTTGTGCAGGTAATGAGAGCAGCTCTGAGGTCACGAATACAATGACAACTTCCGGGTCTGGAAGGCAGTGTTCCAGAGGGCTCCGCCCCATCCTTTGGCTCTTACATTCTTTGTAACACATCTTCCATTACAGGCCCCAAGCCTTGGAGGGTGTGCTAGAGAAGACTCCTTCAGCGCCGAACACTCCACCGTCACGCCTTCTCAGCACGTTGGTGAGCTCTGAGTCTCCCAAGCACCTGACAAGAGAAATTTCTGTAGCCAAAAGTGAGAGCAGCACTAATCTATAGTCACAGATATATAGAAGTATTTAGAGGAAAATCTAGTGGGCATAATATGCTGATCTAGCCAAGCAATAGTGGTAGTTTTCCCTCTAGGGCTATGAGCTTAGCAACCATAAACTTTTGACCAGGGTTTCAAAGACAGGCATGAACTCCCTCCCATGGAGCAGGCCTCGAATACAACATGAGAGGTGTTTGTTACATCTGTAACAGACACGCCACTATTGCACCACTGACCACACCTTGCATAAGTAGCCAGTTGTGTAGCTTGTACTGTCCAGTGCTCGTGAAGATCACCAGTGACTTTTCTCCCCCATCAGGCTGCACAGCACTTCCTGTTACTATGACAACTAGTCAATAACAGGAGGGAGTCTTCCAACTCATCTCTAGCTTGATTTCTCAGTATCCTGCATTTGGAGCGTCAGACATCCTCTGCAGTAGGGTCTTACCACCTAGTTATGGTGGGCAACAAAGAGCCTTGGTAATAGCTCGTATTGTTTAGGGACATTGGGAGCCTCCCTGACTAACAACTCATGGGAAGGTATCCCCTTCCTGACACTGAAACCTTCCTTAACAACCTATGCATTCTGGGTTCAGCCTTATCTACCCCCACGGGGTACTTCTGCTCTCTCTCTCTATTATATAGATAGATATAGACAGATAGATGTTTATTTAATTAGCTAACAAGAAAGTAGGTTTCCACATGGCTTATTCATGGCATCTTCACTTTTGATTAATTATCTTCCCAACCATTCCTCTCCTCCAGCCCCATCTTCTGACCCCACTCAGACATTTCTGAACTGATGGCACTATTGTTGGGTGGGTGATGGAGTTCTTCGTATATTTCTCTGAAACTCCATCACAGAGATCTTTCTAGGCCTAGATAAGTACAGAGGACTGTGCTATGAGAGGATGTGGGGAGAATGCCTGATAAGATGCCCTAAGCCTTGAGCTCTAGTCTTTACTGGGAGTGTCATCTCACAAAGAGACCATGTTTCCCTTTTATTTCTTGTGGTGACTAAAGTGAAGTCTCCACCTTCCATTTGCCTGGATCTTGCCATTCAGGCATCCCAAGAGGACTTGGTTCAGATGCAGATGCCAGGCTGTCACCATGGGGCTCAGTTAAGAAGAAACTTAAAAATGTATTAAATTATTTTTTTAGAGTTAGAAAAGTTAACATTTGCTTATTGCACCCATCACTAGTGCACACACAAATGCCTTCTGTTGAAATACAAAGAAAGCACACAGCTCTGGGTGTGGGAGACCTCGGGACAAGAGTTTAAACCCTCAGTGCAGCCATCATACAGGACGTCATAGCTGGGTTTGTGAGGGCCTCTTCATTTAGTGATAATCCAGGAATAATGAATTTAGAGCTTATACACACTCTAAGAATGCTCTCCTGATCATACAGCAAAGCTCTTCAGTGCAAACTACACATAAGTTATTTGTGAATTTACTTACTGGAAGATTTATGTTTTAGGATTATGCCCATTTTTAGTGTAATCAGGATTTACTAAGCCAAAGTTTGTCTCAGATTATTAAATATCTGACTCTCCACTGTGGTGGTTTGATTCAGGGGTCCCTCATAAACTCAGGTGTTCTGAATGGTAGGTTCCCAGGTGATGGAGATTTGGGAATTAACATCTCCTGGAGGCAGTGTATTGTTGGGGGCGGGCTTATGGGTGTTATAGCCAGGTTCCCCTTGCCAGTGTTTGGTCCTCTCTCCAGTTCCTGTTGTCCACCTTATGTTGGCCAAGGGGTGATGTCCACCCTCTGCTCATGCCATCACTTTATCCTGCCATTGTGGCGCTTCCCCTTGAGTCTGGATGCAAAAATAAACCTTTTTTTTCCCCACAAGCTGCTCTTGGTTGGGTGATTTCTGCCAGCAATGCAAACCTGACTGCAACACCCACCCATTCTCTTCTTTCTTTGCCTATGTTTTCTTTTTATTTATTTTTTATATGTCCCTGATCCCTGCTATGTACTGCCACCTATCTGGACACTTAAGACATGTTCTTACAGATCACAGGTTGCACGGAGATCTGCGTCAGCTCCTATTGGACATATGACCCTGTTCTGGAATGTTATGAATAGTGTCCAGCTGTAGGAAGAACAGACCAGAGAAAACAAGAGTGGGAAGGAGCTGGATGAGCAGGTGTGAAGTCAGCTATAGGAGGATCTGGTCAGCAGGCTGGACTCACCCCCAAGAGCAAGGATGGGGTCTGGGTGAGCGGTGTGCTCTGGATTCACAGGAAGCAGGGTGGGATCCACCCACTGTGTGAGGAGACACCGCAGGAAGAGATACTCCTCTAGACTTCAAAGACATTCCTAGAGAAACTTTAGGTCTGGGTCCTCTATTTCGCTACACTGGTGTGTATGTCTGCTTTGGTTCCAATGTGGTATGTCTTGGGCACTATTGCTGTGTAGCAAAACTGAGGTCAGGTTCTGTGACATGTCCAGCTGTGTTCTTCCTCTTGGGGCTGGCTGCTTTGGCCACTCCTGGTCTTTCGTGCATCCATATGAATTCTTGGATTGTGTTTTTTCCCCCCTCTAGTTTATTGAGGAACATTATGGAAATGTTGATGGGGATTTCATTACTTGGGGAATATAGACATTTACACAATATTAACTCTATCAGTCCAAGAGCATGGGAGGTGTTTCCATTTATCTAGTACCATCCTTTTTCCCAGAGTCTTGAAGTTTTTGTTGTATAGGTCTTGCATACCTTTGGCTAGGTTCATTTCTAGGAGCTTAGTCTTTTGAAGCTATTGCGAGTGGGATGTTTTCCTTCTCTAAGAGTTCACTATTGGTGTATATGAGAGCTACTGGTTTTATGTGATAATTTTGTCTCCTCTAACTTTACTGAAAGTGTTTATTAGATCTCGGAGTTTTCTGGTATATTCTGTAGAATCCTTTAAGTATGAAATCACATCATGTCAGCTTAACTTGCTGCCAATTTTTTATCTGAAAACTTGTAGCATTTTGATCATCATATTTTAAGGATAATCTTACTTATACTTACGGAAATTCACTCATCTCTAAGTGGAATGGCTTTATTAAAAAGTCTTTTAAGTTTGTTACATTTTTACAAAGTATCCTTTGTTGCCCGTAACTTCCCTGTCAGAATCATGATTGCTTCCTTGGTTGGCAGCATAGACAAATTGCTAGTTACTTGCCTGTGAACACATTCTGGATGTCGTTGTTACCTGAGCATCTCGTAAAAGCTCAGCTGAGGGATCAATGTTCATGGATGATTTGAAAAATGCATTCTGCATCCGTTCCTTCCTGTTTTCTTTTCTTCATGACTGGCTGGTTCAATGCTTTACAGAAGGTCTACTGCTAGCATAGCTTGCACCCTGGAGAGTCCCTGTAGCCTGGAGCTGGCCAACTGCATGCTACGGTGCCCTAGTGTGCCTTCTGTCCTGGACTTGCTAATGATCCCATGAGATTCAGGTGCATCCAGAGTTTGTTGTTAGACAAAATCATGTGTGATTTGGTCCATTACATTCATAAGTGTGGGTTCCTGCTGGTAAGTCCTTAGTGCATTAACGATGGTAAGATGGAGACATTCTAGACTTGCCATGCTTCCTCATTGATAACTGTATGGCATTTTCTATGAATGCAACTGGGAACTTTTTAAAAGCAAAATACGGACTAGACAAGTAGAGGTTAGGGCACTTGCCTGAGAAGCCTAAGGACCCAGGTTCAATTCCCCACTACCCAGGTAAGCCAGGTACACAAGGTGGCACATGTGTCTGGAGTTCATTTGCAGTGGCTGGAGGTCCTGGTATGCCCATTCTCTACCTCTGTCTCTCTCCCTGTCTATCTGCTTCTTTCTCTCTCTCTCAAATAAATAAATTTTTAAAAAGCAAAATACACTAGAGTTAATTTTACATCTTCATCTTTTTTCTGCCACACTAAAAAGTTCTAACTCTAAATGGCTCTCCACTTCAACACTCCATCTCAGACCTTCTCCCGTGTGCCGTCCTCTGTCTGCCATGCTCATGCCCAAGGGGGCATGGAAGGGCAGTGGGAGAGGGCACTAAGATGGTGGATTCATAGCATGGGGCCTGCCTAAGGCCTTAACTCCTGAATGACCCAAATGAGGTAAGGCAGGAAGAGTGTAAAACATGTAGTCCTACCTCTTAATAAAGAGACCGAAAGACTGAGCAGCGAAAACTGTGGCAGCTTGTTTCCAATCTCGCCAGGTCACCTGCAGCCTAGAAAGGAAATGGCTTAGGCACAACTTGATCACCTTTGTAGGCCTAAATGGCTAGGTCCCTTCCTCTCTTTTCGAGACCGTGGTATGGGTTTTCAAGGCAGGGTCTCACTCTAGCCCAGACTGATCTGAAACTCACTATGTAGGTACTCAAGAGGTGCATTATTTCCCTAATATCACCCAGGTCTTATTATCTCTTTATATGGCAACAAAAGACTGTTTATGGGTTTAATTCCTCCCCAACATTCTACAACCTGTTTATTTTAGAAGCTTCAAGTGCATGAGCCTTAGCACATCTATAGGCCATTGGGAAAGCTTGGTTGTTAATAATTTTCTATTTTAAACATCCAGTTTGAGGGTTAAGTAGCTTAGAGCCCTGGCAAACAAGTACCAGCAGAGGCCCAATGTCTCCAGTTTAACTGTACTCAGGCCTGGGCTGACTCTGGCATTTGTGTCTTGAAAAAAAAATGTTATGTTTTATTTCTCATAAGAAGATGAAGGAGATGTAAGCAGAAAGAAAAGATACAGAAAGTGGAATGTGAACATTTTAGAACACATTAACAAGATGAATGATTCATTGTCTCTGTTCTGAAGCAACAAAATATTTTCTTTGCAGACTTGTCTCGTGTGGGCCACAAGGACCTTGGTGCCACACGTCACACTGAGAAGACAGGAGCTCCAGCAGGCCGCCCTCCTGGAGGCTCGTTCTGATCATTACATTATTCTTGTGCTGGCAAACTGACTTTCCCCAGTCTTATTTTCTAAGACGTTTTTTGTTCACTGATGAAAATATTACATTTCAAATAGCATTTGTGTTGACTTCAGTCTATTCTTAGTACTTTGATCTGGGTTTCAATTTTCTTTCATTTATCTTCCTGCCAAATTTTATAAGAAATGAGAATATTTTAGCTTGTTTATCCCCATTAAATGCATTAAAACATGAAAAACACAGCTTCCTTAGAAACTCTCCTATTTCTCTCTCTTCTTCCTTCCATTCCTCCATTTCTATTACTCTTTTCTCTTCCCTCCCCTCTCCTCCTCTTCCTACTCACTCTTTTTCTTTCTCTCCCCATTAAGTACCACACAGCTCCGAGGGGTGGTGTTTCTGGTATAGAGACAGTATGGCCCAGAATTGTGAACCCCCAGACCCTTTTCCTTATATTTTGCTTTACGGTTCCATTGTAAAACAAAAGAGAAAAGAGAGGCAGTGTGAGCAAAAGTTGGTGTTACTGAGAACTTCGTCAACACATTAGAATGTGAACACCACTTCCTTTGACAAGGTTTCCCTGTGTGCTTGTAAATCCATTTTGAGGTTGATCTCCATGTGCGATGCAAGGTAGGGAGGCTGGAGTGGAGGCCCACAAACTCACACCAAAGCTTTTGAAGAAGACAGAGGTAAACATTTTTTTTTTCAAGGCAGGGTCTTACTCTAGCCCAGGTTGACCTGAAAATCACTCTGTAGCCCAGACTGGCATCAAACTCATCACAATCTTCCTGACCCAGCCTCCGGAGTGTTGGGAGTAAAGGCATACATCACCACACCTGACTAACATTAAGCATTTTAAAAAGAAAGACGCTCCTTTAGTACAGAAGTTCTGTGCAGAGCCAGATTCCTTGCATGAAGAATAAAGGAGCTGCTTTCTAAGTCCTTTATTTATTCCACATTGCTGGCCTGCCCAGCTGTGGGGTCTCCCTGGGCTCTGGGTTCTGCCAGCATCCCTGGAGCACCAGTCTTCTCAGAGGCCGTTCGCGGGCCATGTGAAGTGTTTGTGGGGTCGCGGTGCAGGGCGGACGCTGTGCTGGGAGGGCACACCGGGAGGGTTAAGCAGACAAGCCAGGCATACATACCATGGGAGCAGGGACGCGACGCGTGTCTGTGGGCAGGAAACTCACCAAGCACCTCTGAATGGAAAGCCACAGCAGCTTCCCCACACCAGTGACGTGTTGTCCAACTGACCAGCAACTCTCCCACTCCCCCTGGGCCCCGGCTGGAAGTGAGTGCCAGCACTGAGACTCCACAGCGATGTTTCCCTTCCCGTGCCCTGTGTGCCCCGCCCCGAGGGCGGAGGGTCTCCTGGAAGCAGAGGTAGCCCTGTCTACCCAGCTTCCCGCCCGTGCTGCTCTCTCAAAAGGTCTTCAAGACGTATGACTGTGCTTCGCTAAATCCCCTTTTCATGTATGAAGAGCACTTTTCCACGTTCAATGTTTTTTTGTTGTTGTTGTTTGGTTTTTTGAGGTAGGGTCTCACTGTAGCCCAGGCTGACCTGGAACTCACTATGTAGTCTCAGGGTGGCCTCGTACTCGTGGCGATCCTCCTACCTCTACCTCCCAAGTGCTAGGATTAAAGGCATACGCCACTACGCCCAGCTTTTTTTTTTTTAACCTTATGTGAAACAAAGATGGTATTCCTTGAAAGAATTTTGAGTTTTCCCTTTTGTATTTCTGTTTGTAATCTTTCTTGTTTGCAGAATTCACTTGCCTTAGGTAGATTTTGGACTGTTGCATTACATGGAGAGACAAACATATGTTCATATCACCATTTCTATCTCTAGCAATTATCTATCTATCACCTGTCTGCTATCTGTCTACCTCTCATCTATCCATAACCTACAGGTCTATCATCTATCTAACTACCCTTATATTCATCATTCATCTATCTTATTTATCATTTGTCCATCAATGTTCTATCTTTCTATCATTTATCTTCTAGCTGTCATCTATTTATCTATCTAACATCTACCCTTCTATTGTCTACTTACCTCAGGGGCCTGTGTTGCAGCCTATGTAGTCAACTGTTTAATAAGCAAAAAGTGAATACTGCACAAGACCTCTGTCTCCACTCTTTCTTACATCTTCAAGAGGAGTGAAGTCTCCCCAAGAGTAAGCGCCCCTTGCGTGCTGAATGATACTCTTTGAGGTGCGTCCTGGCTGAAGAGGTATCATAGACGTCGGCTATCATTTTCGTACTGTAAAGGGAAGGATGTGGCAGCTTGACCCTGGGAGCCATGGGAGACATGGGCTGAGGTTGAGATGAAAAGAACTCAAAACTTTGAAAGGAAAGATTATACTTGAAATCAAAGACAGATTTGACATATATATTTTTTTTTCAGAAGAGTTTCAGTGGCTATAGAAGTCTAGAAAAGTAGAGATGGCTTACTAAGGGCAATACTGGAAAAGCAAAGTCTTCAAAAACTTCTTGTGAACATTAAATCCCTACCAAGTTGCGGTTTTAGTCAGTGTACAGAATAAACGGGCCTCATTATGACATTTGCATAGATACGTAGGTGTCACTGGACCTTGCTGATAGCCACCCTACCACCGCCTACCCCATACCTCCTCCCTTTGCCTCCCTTTTCTTCCTTCTCCTCCCAAACAGTCCTCCTATTGTCATGTCACACACACGTGCACACAGCTCTAGACTCCATCTGTGAGATGTTTTGCCTTTAGTCTCCTCTATTATCCTCTCCTTTTCTCCCTTCTCCCTTCTCCCCTTTCTTTAGGAGTTTCTGTTTAATTTAATACTGATAAAAGCTGTAGGTGTCAATGTTTGGACATATAGCTAACTAGCTCAATGTGGGCATTTTTAATATGTCCCATAAAATCAGATCAGACATGTTTAATTTGGGAAAATTACAATGTCAGTTGAACTGCTTAAAAAACATTCTTGGGTTGTAGGGAGGGCTCAGCCATTAAATTTAGACAATCTCCAATAAGCTGTATGGGAATGGAATGCTCATTCAATGAGACATGCTGATTCACAGCCAGAGCTTGTTGCCATCCTACCTCCACAAACTGCCCTACCTACCACCAACAGTTAGCCTCCTGGAAATGCCAACCTCCATTTGACTGTACACTAAGATACCAGCTGCCTTTGCAAATGCATAAGAAAACAATCATCTTATCACATATTAACAGTAAAAGTTGAACCAGTAAGACAACAACATCTAGAAATATAATACTTTTTCCAAGTTCGCCCTTTGATTTTCTTTCACATCGAGGAATTCTACTTGTACGTGGCTACAAATAACACCTTGAAAATTATTTTTCTCTTGTTTTTAACTTTGTAAAAAAATATATGTCTTCCTGTGTTCCTGAACACTCCTAAGGAGATGTATTGGGACCTGTGGGCCTTCAGGGGATGTTGAAGTCAAGCTACCTTGTGGTGTGTGTGTGTGTGTGTGTGTGTGTGTGTGTGTGTGTGTGTGTATACGTGCATGCACATATTCACATGACGGCAGTGACCGAGGCAGGGGGAGGAAGCTGGGCACCTGCTCCCCGTGATCCTTGTCAACCATGCCTTTCTGTGACATGTTCTCAATCTCATGTGACATCCAGCTTTGTGGGTGCCTCTCAAGCAGGAATACCCTGGCTGTCTTTGAAGAGAAGCTACACCTAAGGGCCCTGAGATCCCATGGGATCCCATGGAGCTGATTCCGCTCAGAGCTTTCCTAGTCCACTTAACGTGCATCCATATCAGTGGAGAGCGCCCTCTGCAGGCCCGTGCTGGGGACGCGCCTGGGTGGAGAAGGCCGGTGGGTGAAACTGCTCCCTGTTGGTGTTAATGCTGTCAGTGGGGAGGCTAGACTGCCCTGAAAGTGCATCACACAGGAGTCCTGCTCTGCAAAACGGAGCCCTGTCGCCATGTCAGACCATGGCCAGACACAGGGGGGTAGAAAGCCAGGTCTGTTGTGTCCAGAGATAAGCTTCTTCCAGCAGGGGATCTGAGCTTGAGGACCCATCAGTCTCACCTGGTCTGTCCTCGAGCCGCGCAGAAGTCCAGGTCCCTGAAAGCCACACCTCCCTCCTCCCTATGTCCTCACACTGCTGTCACACCTGCACTGCACCCTCCTGACCAGTAGTACACAGGTCCAGTCTCACCTGGGCCATTCGCTTCTGAGCTCACCTGAAGCAAGGCAGGAGGCCAGAGCCTCTTCTTCACACCCGTGAGCAAGCACATGTGATGTGAGCATCTCATAAAACGGGGTCTCAAGTATGTAAAACCCAGGGAAAGCAAAAATTGAAACTTTCATGGCTAAGGATCAGAAGAAGTGTAATAAAATTTAATATTGATGGTATTGATGATCTGGAGTGCATCTTGGTAGTACAAGTGAGGCCCTGAGTTCACTCAGCACTGATCAGAAAGCAAATAAAGGAAGGAAGGAGGGCAGGAAGGAAGGGAGGGAGAGATGAAGGGAGGGAGAGAGGGGAAGGGGAGGGAGGGAGGGAGGGAAGAGGAAGGGAGGGAGGAAGAGAGGGAAGGAGGGAGGAAGGAAGGAAGGAGGAAGAAGAGAGGAAGCTATTTGGTGATGTAATTAAATATTCTTTAGTTTTCCCTACATTTTCTGAGATATCAGTAGTGAGCATACACTTATTTGACAATAGAAAATAAATGTTTCTAAAACACGCAAGGGTGTTGGACTCCTTGCAAAGTTCTAGACCCCATGTCCAATTGTCGTGCTCCTCCATTTTATGCCTGGGCTCCACTTCTTAGTGTCTCAGCAAGGCAGGAATTCCAGGCTCAAATCTAGTAGATGGAGAATTGTCCCTGTGTGTGGATGTAGTTTGCAGTTTGGTGAAGAAAACTTTCGGCATGGAGGCGCGTCCGTGTCCAGCATTTTGGTTCCGTAGTCCTGACCATCACCTCTGGCCCTCACCTCCTTGCCATTGAGCTCCCGACCTTTTGCCACCAGAAGTGCATGTCTGAGTGCACAGTGGCTTGAGGCCAGGTCTGGGCTGCAGCATCTCACCTAATAGGCTTTTGGCCATGTCTGGCTCCAGGCCTCATCACTGTCCTTTATGGATACAGCGTCTCAGTCCGCAGAAGCCAGGGTGACACTGGGACGTGTCAGATAAACCGGCCATTATAGTTCACGCTGAAGGTTCCTAAGGGGCGGCGGGTGCCGGCTGCTCCCCGCCTGCAGGACTGCCTGCGTGAGGCTACCTTTAGGCAGAGCTGCACTGGAGAATGCGAGAGTGGCTGGCTTCTTTCTATCCGTCTTGTTCCTTTCCCCTTCCCTCCTTCCCTCCTTCCTGTCTTCCTTCCTCCATGTTAATGCCCTGCACGGTGTACCATCCATTCCATCCAGCCCACGGTGGAGGGCTATGGGCATGGTTGGTACCAGGCAAGGAAGAGTGCCCTTCAGAGCTTTGGCATGAAGAGGGAGTGGAGCAGCATAGGATCTGAAGAGCAGACGTAGCTGGCATGTCAGGTGAGCTTGCCACCCCTGGAGAGTCATAAAGCCTGCACTCTCAGGATATGCTAGTCGGCAGAACAGGGCGAAGAGTAATGAATGGCCTTTGGGGGTAGCTAGCGGAGACCCCCACGCATGGCACACAGGACCTCTGCACAAATAGTACTGGAATCTACGCAGTCCAATAGTGCTCTTTTCTTCTAGAATCATTTTGCACCAGAGATGAGCAAATTATATGGAACTCATTGTGACATACCAAACAAAAATTTCCCATGCGTATACATACATTTCCCAGTCTTTGAAAGATGCTGGTTTCGAGAAGGCACTGACTGAGAAGCCAGCCTTCACCGCCTGCTCCTCAGACAGGGGTCCCCCAACCCAGCCCAGCCCCCTGCATGGCTGAGCGTGGCTTTCTGGGTGGGAAGCGAAGGGTGATTTGTTGTAGCTGCTGCTGTTGTTTTGTTTTGAATGTTTTGTTTGCTGGGTGTTTGGGAGCTCAGGGTACAGAGTTATGCATGGAGCTCAGTCTGACCTGGAACACGTGGCAATCCTGCCGTCTCAGCTTCCTGAACATTGGGATTCCAGGCGTGCCCCACCATGCCCAGCCTTCACGGGTGAGCTTTTGTGTCCTTCCCCTCTCTGCCAGCACAGCCTCAGTGCCGCCCACTGGACAGGCAAGTCCCAGCTCTCTGCAGCTCCCCACAGTGACGGGGCTGCCGTGGGCGTTTTCCTCTCCGCCTGATTTCAGTGTCACACGGCCCTCTGAGGCTCACTGCCTTTCACGTGTCCTGTCTACTTGCTCCAACTCCTGCCTCTTCCTCCTTTGCTACGTTGTACATGGATCCTTCTTGTTCTAAAGCTCATGTTTACTTGCAGGTGTTGTGGAGAAGGCGAGGCATAAACATACGAATGCGAACACTCTTGGACATTGGTCACGTTCCCTGTTTTGTGGTGTCAATTATGCTGCCCCATTTAGCTTACAAACTCAGTAAAGTTACAAACCAGATTTATTTACAGTAGCTACTCAGTGGCGCATACATGTGTGGCAGGTGAACAAGTGTTTTCTGTCTCTTCTTCCTTCCCACCTTCCTCCCCTTCCTCCTCCTCCACACTCCCCAGGAGCCTCCATCCCAGCAGCCATTCCTCACTTACCCTGTGTCCTCCCTCCACTTGGGGGAGCACAGTCAGAGGGTCCTGGTGTGGGGATACAGCCTACGCCAGTAACAATTTGCTGCTCAGGGGAAACTACTTCCCAGTGCTCTGGGGACAGGCTGCTAAGGGCACCTGGAGGCCTGTTTCCCCACGCCGATCTGGTGCACAAAGTGTGTAGAATTGCTTAGGTGGGAGCAGTGTGGGAAGGAAGCTGTCTGTCACATCTGCCTCTCTGAGACAATGTCCCGCCATGTTCTACAGTCACTGAGGACAGCAACAGGTGCTCCATCCGTCACAACCCAGTGTCACTCGGGGGTTCTCCTTTTTAACTCAAAGGACTCTCCATACTCTCTCTTGAGCCTCTTAGCATGCCAACTAATGAACTTAGTTTTTTAAAACACCTTATATTTTAATTATTGAAAAATGGTACTTATGGATAATTAAAATCTAGATTTAGAAAGTGTGAGCAGAATAACAATATTGGCATGTATTCTCTGTAAAAACTTCAAATTTAGTTTAAATTTATAGCAACATGCATATTTGTGGGTCACCTTGTGATATTTCTGTACATGTATGCATTGTATGATATTGAAATCAAGGTAAACATATCTACATATTCAAATACATATCATTTCTTGATGGTGAAAACATTCAAAATCCTTTCTTCTACCTTGTGGAAATATAGGAATTATTAATATAGGAATATAGGAATTATTATTATCTATGGCCACCCTACTGTGAAAATAATAACACAAGAGCATTTCTTGCTCCTATATAATTATGACTTAATATCCTGTGATGAACATCTTTCCAGACTTTGTTTCCCCATTCCCTTAAACATCTGGCAACCAGCATTGTATTCTTAGCTTCTTAAGGGATCCACACTTTATCTCTCATTGCGGTAGTTTCTGCCCTCGTTTCTGTGACAGAACACCTGGCAGTAAGCAGCTGAGTGTTGGGATGGTTTATTCCGGCTCACAATTCCAGGGCACATAAAGCCCATCGGGGCCGGGAACGCAGGGCGGCAGGTGGGAGGCCGCGGGTCATGTGGCATGCGCAGTCGCAAGGCCGAGAGAGGAAAGTGCTGGTGCTCAGCTCCCTGCCTTTTCCCTGCAGTCCACAGTGCCACCCACACGCAGGACGGCTCTTCACACCTCAGTCAACCTAATCGAGAAAGTGCCTCACAGACACACCCAAAGATCTGCTTTCGTGGCGATTCTACATCCCATCAAATTGATAATCGAAATTAACCATGATGCAAGTGAATCCAGAAATGTGACGGATAGTAGAATTCATAGACAAAATGAACAAGTATTTGGTAGAAGAGTGCTCCCAAGAAACTAATGGGAGAAAACACTGGACATCGCGAGTGCAGACGTGAAAGGCCTGTGAAGGAAGCAGTTGAACGTCCAGCGACAACCACTGCAGTGGCCAGATGGAAGAGTCACTAGCCAGGACCAAGGGCAGGTCAGGCAGGACAGAAAAGACCAGCAGAGCTGAAGACGGAGCCCCAGTGTTTACCAGTGCTCCAAGACACCAGAGAGGAGAACAGACAGGGAAAGAAGAGAGGGTCGAAAAAGGCCAGAGCGCCTTCAGTACGCCTGGCATAGAAGTTGCTGACTCTGGAAGTACCAAGGAAATAATTCTGTGATAAATAATCCATGAGTGGAAATTACCAAAATTTGATTTTAAGTCTTGCAAAGCAACAGCTGCAGCTTCTTGGAGATCTGAAATCATGAGAAACAAGGAAAAGTGCCCCAAGGCACTTGGAGCCAGCTCGATGCGGGGACAGGGGGTGTCATTCTGGAAGACACCCAAGACAGCCGGAGGGACACGCGTGGGGAACAAGAGAGCGTGGCCGGCCGCAGAGTTCACAGGGAGGCTGGTTGTCCAGAGCGCCACACGGTGGCTGAGGGCTGCGACTCTCCAGTGAGGAAGAGCAGGAGGGAGGCTACAGAGGCAGGTCTTGTCACTGTATCTGACTGGCTGTCCACCACTTACGTTGTACTCCCCCAGCAGGAAAAGGCCTTGAGTGGGGTTTTGAAACCTATGACAACAAGCAGTGTGTGGAAGCCTGGGTGTGGTGGTGTGATTCAGGTGTTCCCCATAAACTCAGGTGTTCTGAATGCTAGGTTCCCAGCTGATGGAGATTTCGGAATTAACACCTCCTGGAGGGAGTGTATTGTTGAGGGCGGGCTTATGGGTATTATAGCCAGTTTCCCCATGGCAGTTTTTGGCACACTCTCCTGTTCCTGTTGTCCACCTTATGTTGGCCAGGGGGTGAAGTCCACCCTCTGCTCATGCCATCGTTTTCCCCTGCCATCGTGGAGCTTCCCCTCGAGCCTATAAGCCAAAATAAATCTCTTTTTCCCAGAAGCTGCTCTTGGTTGGGTGATTTCTACCGGCAATGTGAACCTGACTGCAGCACTGGCTCAGAGGGACTGGTGTGACAGCACCCTCAGGCCTCCTGGTATTCACCGGCTGAGGCGTTCTGTGACCTCGTTCTCGGGCATTTGTATCACCTCTCACAAGAAAGTGCTGGAAGTATGAAGAGGAATAGTTACATGATTTGCAGAGTGAAGATGAGGAGGAGATAGGGTCCCACACAGTCCCAGCCAAAGACAGTAAAGTAAAGCAGTGATGTCATACACAGTGAGGTGAGGACACACCTGCGGTCCCAGCACTGGGTAGGTTGGCATGGGAGGAAGGAAAGTTTGATACAAGTCTGGGCTACACAGCAAGATTCTATCTCAAACAAAAGAAGAATAAGGAGGAGAAAGAGGAGGAGGAGGGAAGGAAGGAAGGAAGGAAAGAAGGAAAGTTCAGGAGAAACTGCTAGAACTCTGTCAGATGAAGGACTAAGGAACACCAGGTATGACAGCCATACTAAAAATGCTCTATTCCTATGTAAACCCCTTTAAAAATAACTGTGCTTTAACGCAAAAGTAATAACAATGTATTTGGGAATTTATCATGTAAGAGCACAAGGAATATACGTGACAAGAATGTCGTGTTACAGATAGACACTGTGGAGAAGTAAGAAAAGATCTTTTCTGGAATGATGACTCTGAGCCGTCACTTTTCTCTGATGATACATGCAGTCACCTTTTCCCAAGAAAATTCTACCTCTGTCTATTAGGTTTGGCCCAATCAGAGCTAATGAAACCTTGTTTCAAAACTAATCTCTCTGGGCTGGGGAGATGGGTTGGTTGGTACAGTGCTTAGCAGACAGACGTGAAGACCCGAGCTGGGATCCCTGGGATGCATGAGCAAGCTGGGGGTGGTGGCTGGCACTGCAAGCCTAGCTCCTGGGAGGCAGAAGCGGGAGAGCCCCTGGGATTTGCTGGCTGAATAACCTAGCCGAATCAGTGAGCCCTAGGTGTGTGAGAAACCATGTCTCAAAAAGTAACGTGGAGAACTACTGGAGAAGACACCTAACATAGACCTCTGGCTGCTCCATGCACACACACACACAGATGCATGTGTACCTGCACACACATGTCCACATACAAACTAATACTATGCACACACATGTACACACATGTACACGCACACAAAAGCTACACTGCTTGGAGGACATGCACGATTTCTTGAAACTGGACAGGCATGGTGTAGAAGTCAGGTTCGCATTGCCACCAGAAAACACCTGACCAAGAGCAGCTTGTCGGGGGTGGGGAGTTTATTTTGGTTTACAGACTCAAGGGGATGGTCTATGAGTCAGGGGAAAATGATGACATGAACAGAGGGTGGACATCACCTCCTGGGCACCATCACATGGACAACAATAACAGGAGAGTGTGCCAAACACTAGCAAGAGGACACTGGCTGTAACACCCATAAGCCTGCCCCCAACAATACACTGCCTCCAGAAGGCATTAATTCCCAAATCTCCATCAGCTGGGAACCTAGCATTCAGAACACCTGAGTTGATGGAGACAACTGAATCACACCACCACTGTTGGATACACAGGTGCTGCATGATTAGTGTTGGTCACAGGTTTTTATATCGTCCTCATACAGAAGCCCACAGATCGATTCGCTCAGAAGCAGGAAGGTGCTTGTGGTTACTGTGGATTCTCCTGCCTCCATTAAACAGAGGTGCTACATAAACATTTAAACAGGTTTCTTAATGGTGCGGCTGATGTCTCCAAGCACAAGCCTCTGCGAAATCTATTGTGTGCACTCACCTGCAACTTGGACTGACATCCTTTCCTAGTAAAGGGGAAAAAAACGTGTTCCCTTCACTGCCTTGTGACAACTTCTGTGGTGTGCTGCAGAGCTCAGCTCATAGGTATCACAGAGAAGCTCATTATTGCCTCATCTACACTTTTCTGGAATGCAGGAGAAACCGGAAACTGATTTCCATGTTTGGGAAAAGCCACACAATGCAATTCAAATGATGTAGCCACAATCAATCAGACATACTATAGTAGCTATTTTAAAATAGGAGTCTCTTTCTTTTTAATGTTTTTATTGCATTGTATAAGATTGAGACGGTACATGTGCATATAAGTGTGAAGGTCAGAAGACAGCTCCTGGGTAGGGGGTCTCACTTTACACCTTTTCTTGAGCTAGTCTAACTGGTGCCAAAAGACTTGGGATTCTCCTCTCTCTGCCTCTCATTGCCGTAGGTGTTTGGGGATTATAAATATGTGTACCACTTGGTGTCTAGCTTTACGTGGGTGCTGGGGATTTGAACTCTGGCATGCAAGCTTGAGGAGCAAGCACCTCTAACTGCTGAATCATCTCCCTAGCCTCTAGAATAGACTATTTAAAAATTTTTTAACTTTTATTTATTTATTTGAGAGAGAAAGGCATAAAGAGAGACAGACATACAGAGAGAGAGAGACAGAGACAAAGAGAAAAACTGGGCATGTCAGGGCCTCCAGCCACTGCAAATGAACTCCAGACACATGTGATACCTTGTGCATCTGGCTTACAAAGGTACTGGGGAATTGAACCTGGGTCCTTTGGCTTTCCAGGCAAGTGCCTTAACCACTAAGTCATCCCTCCAGCCCCAAAATACACTCTTTTATGTAAGTCTCTCTATAGCCAGTTTTACAATTCATGCATTTGTTCAACACATATTCCCTGAGCACCCATCACTTGGAAGGTGCTACACAGCCATGCAGGGGAGTTCCCACATCTTGGGAGCAGCAGGCAAGGAGCGGAGAGACATACAAGGAAGGAACTAGGTAGGGGCTTATCAAGGTGATTTCAGACTGTAGATTTCCACGCAGGAGACAGCCAGGTTAAGAGATGATGGTGGCATATCGGGCAGGAGGAAGTGAAGGAGGAAGTGGAAGGTGTATTGCACAAAGCTAGAGGCTATGAGAGCAATAACCATGCTCTCCATCATACATCTTATCCAACACATGCTATGGCCGGGGACCTTTAGATTCACAGTTGCTGTTTGGAACCAGGAGACTCTGAAACACAGTGTATATTCAACACACACAATAGTCAGGGACCTTTAGATTCACAGCTGCTATTCAGAACCAGGAGACCCTGAAACAGTGTATATCCAACATGTGCAATGACCAGGGATCTTAGATACACAGTTACTATTCAGAACCAGGAGACCTTGAAAAACAGGGTACGGAAATCTTAAGAAGCTTCTGTGTGTGTTAAAAATGCCAGAGGAGGGGCTGGAGAGATGGCTTGGTGGTTAAGGCATTTGCCCTGTGAAGCCAAAGGATCCAGGTTCATTCTCCAGGACCCATGTAAGCCAGATTCACAAAGTGGTTCATGCATCTGGACAGTGTCAGGAGGTCCTGGTGCACCCATTATCTCTCTCTCTCTCTCTCTCTCTCTCTCATAAATATATATATATATATATCCCCATGTCTCCCTGTTCCTTGCACACAAAGCCAGCTCCCAACAGCACTCAGAGGATTTTGTCAACTTTTCCACACAGGCAGCTTGTGACCCAGGATGACCACTCACTGGACATTAGCTAGGCTAGCTGCCCATGTTCCGAGCTAAGTTGACCGTGGGCTGGTGTCTCCATGTCCCCCTCCCAGTCCACATGTCTCTTCCGGAACAGCTGCCCCTCCAGGAAAAGACGGGCATTCCACTTCAAAGCCTGGCTCATGAGTGTCTGACACGTACCCTTCTTCTTCCGCTGCAGCCCCAAGAGATGCACTTACCACATTCATTTAATTACACTCTCTGAAATCTTTATTTTAATTTAATTTATTTATTTGAGAGTGACAGACAGATAGAGAAAGAGGCAGATAGATAGAGAATGGGCATGTCAGGGCCTCCAGGCACCTCAAACGAACTCCAGACACATGCGCCACCTTGTACATCTGGCTTACATGGGTCCTAGGGAATCGAGCCTCAAACTGGAGTCCTTAGGCTTCACAGGCAAGCACTTAACCGCTAAGCCATCTCTCCAGCCCCTCTTAAATCTTTATTATTTAATTTTTTTCATTTCAATTATCCACAGCCCTCATCCCTTCCCTTGTAATTTTCTTGAATTATCCTGAAAGCTTTCCAGTAAGATTTCTTCTTGGAGACTTTCTACTCTAGGACCATTAATTCTTGTTACCAGCAGAAATATGGGCATTGTGTAAGTTGTAAAATACATGACACATAAAATGTACAAAAATAATTTATACCTCTGTCTCCAGCATCAGCCACTCCATCCATTCTTTCAAGTTTTTCCCAGTAAAAGACACAAATAATGTTATGCAAAAATATATATTTTTTAATTTTCACTGAATATATTATTAAATATACCTGAGCTTACAAGAAAATAAGGGATATCCCTAAGAAAAGAAAGTTAAAGGGAGTTCCCTGGGGACGCAGAGGACATAGGAAGTTCACTGTTGGCTGTGAATCGGTTCTTGGGTCAGGCTGATCCCTGTCCAACAAGCCCCGGAGGGTCTGAACAAGGCACGGGGACCAGCAGCTGTCGAGCAAGGTTGGAGGGGAGTTGCCAGAGCGAGGTCGTGACGTTGAACTGGCCGGGGAAGGGAAGGTTTCCTGAGCTGACACCCACCTTTTCTACCTCACTGCCTGCCAAGGCAGAGGCTAATTCTGAGCTGCTGGGGCTCATAACATTTGTGAGGGAACGTGGCAGTTAGGGTACTATCAGACCACATGACTGTCCATTTCTCCCAATCAGGAGCAAGAGAAAGCTAAGAATCTTCGAAGGTGGAAATCAACTTGGAACAGTCTACTGCATGGCTGGACTCAGGAGATCTGTTCTAATGCTCACGGGCAAGCCTGTCCTTGAGGACCACTCACCAGGAGACACATGACAGGCGATGGCGGGCAGTGGGCCAGGCACTGAGGGTAAAAGTAGAGGTGTCACCGCATTAAATAAAATAGACATTATAATGCAGAATCTCTGTGAAAATGTCAAATATTAGAATTTACCTAGAGACTCGCTAAACCGACTGCACCATCTTTGTCAAAAACTGGCAGGTCTAACCGCCGGGCGTGGTGGCACACGCCTTTAATCCCAGCACTTGGGAGGCAGAGGTAGGAGGATCGCCGTGAGTTCGAGGCCACCCTGAGACTACATAGTGAATTTCAGGTCAGCCTGGGCTAGAACGAGACCCTACCTCGAAAAACCAAAACCCAAAAAAAAAAAAAAAAAAAAAAACAAAACAACAACAACATAAAAAAACCTGACAGGTCTAGAGAGATTGCTTAGTGGTTAATGGACTTGCCTGTGAACCCTAAGGACCCATGTTCAACTCTCCAGGTCCCACGTAACACAGATGCACAAGATGACACAAGCATGTAAGGAAGCACATGTGCACAAGGTGGCACACGCACATCTGGAGTTCAGTTGCAGTGGTTGGAGGCCCTGGTGTGCCAATTCTCTGTCTCTCCTCTCTCTCTATCTCTCTCTCTCTGTCTCTCTTCCTCCCTCTCATAAAAAAAGGCCAGTCTGTTGGGCTTGCTTTAAAAAAAATTGATGGAAATAAGCAAAGACTTGACAAGGTCTTGTCAAACTTGACTGACTTGGCCAGATATGAAAAGCCACTGAAGGGTGCACGTTTTCTTCTTCAACTGCTCACAGACAAATTAAAGCTCCACAGCTCAGCTCCAGATTGAAGCTAAGCTCATTGACAGGCCTGAAATTTGAGCTGGGGATGTGGCTCCGCTGGTAGTGCCCTTGCCTAGCCCTCAACTCAGTGCCAGCACTGCATAGGCCAAGCACGCCAGCACAAAACCTGCAATCCCAGCACCCAGGAGTGGAGGCAGGAGGATCAGACATTCAAGGTCACCCTCAGTTACCTACAGGGTTCAAAGCCAGACTGGGATACATGTGCCACTGTCTTAAGAAGAAAGATTGAAATCAAACAAAGTCACTTACTTATGTGGCAAAAATATTAATAAACATAAAATAAAATATGTAAGTATATATATGTCTTTGACTTATGATGAATCTTATAATGTTTTTTTTTTTCAAAAAAAGCATTTTGATGGCATGAAACCAATACATGTTAGGCTGTGTTGGAAGATTTATGTTTTAATTTTTGTCATGCTAGCTACGTGACTTCCATACTCTCTGGAGATCCTGGGCAGCAGCTGCAGCTCCACGCTGGCTGCAGGATCACGAGGGCACAGCGGCAACTGTCTCCACGGCCTGCGCGCACAGGCTCAGTAGCTTAGGTGGATGCACCTTCAGCTACGGTATTTTCAGTTATAATATATTTTTGATATTTTCATGCTATGATACATCTATCAGGATGTAACCCTGTCATAAGTCAAATAGAATCTGTAATCTTCAATGTTTAAAACTATGTTACACAGTCTAACATAACCCATTTTTAAAGGAAAAAAATCATTGTGAATGCTGAAAGTATTTTTAGCAACAACACTGCATATTAAAGCTTGTGCTCTGAATAAAATATGCAGTATTGGTTACATATAGTAGAAAAGAAGAAATGCTATAAACAACATTCAAAATATCCATCTAAAGAAATGATAGATGGCATGGTGGTACATACCTCTTATCTTAGTACCTGGAAGGATTGCTATAAGTTCTAGACCAGTCTGGACTACATAGTGAGCTCCTAGCTCACAAAAGAGAGAAAAGGGGCTGGAGAGATGGCTTAGCAGTTAAGACACTTGCCTATGAATCCTAAGGACCCAGGTTCATTTCCCCAGAATCCACATGAGCTAGATGCACATGGTGGTGCATGTGTCTGGGGTTTGTTTGCAGTAGCTAGAGGCCCTGTCACGCCCATTCTCTCTCTCTCTCACTAATAAATAAAAATAAAGTATTTTTGAAATTTAAAAAGAGAGAAAAAAGGAGAGGCAGGGAAGCAGAGAGGAAGAAAGGGCGAGAGGGATGGAGGGAGGGAAGAAGGAAGTGGAACAGGGTTTGGGGGTTCAGGAATGGTCCTTTAACTCCAAACTCTGCGTTGGTGTCAGTTTTTACCCAAAGTATTGAGATAAAACAGACTGAGAAGGATGATTACTAAATTATTACATTTATTCAGGGAAAGGAAAGGAAATTACAGAGAGGTCCTGCCATGTGGCGGGCAGGACGGAGAAGAGAGCACGTGTGGGCCTAGGGGTCAGGGAGGCTGACCAGGACCCGAAGTTCAGGAGAGATGAATGGCCAGCAAAAGAGGAGCCTGCCCATCTGGTAAACCTTACTGTGGCCAGCCTTACCTTTAGGCTCAGGTGAGCCAGAGTGACGGCCGATTAGTCTGCGCTAGGCACTGGCTCAAGAAGGAAGATGCCAGCCATGATGCCAAGTTTTGGGTCTGAGCTTAACCAGTCACAATGCCAGCATCAGATTGTGATTCTAGGAAAGAGGAACTCCCTCCCTGGAGGGGTTCACGTTGTGTATGGAAAAACAGATCTAGGGAACTCCTTAAATCAAGAGATAAGGAGGATCTCTGTGAGTTTGAGGCCTCCCTGAGACTAAGTAGTGAGTTCCAGGTCAGCCTGGGAAGAAAGAAAAGAAGGAAGATAGGGTGGAAGGAAGGAAGGAAAGTCATGATATGAAAAGTATACTAGTTTCTATCTTTAATTTACATCAATATTTTGGACTTGCCTGTTTCACCTTCTGCCTCTGGTCACTGAACATGGTCTGCAGTTCTCAGAAGTCTGTTTTCTCCCTCGTGCTTGTGCTGGCTCTATGACAGACCCTCTCCCTCCAGAGAGTCCCAGACTCCATCGGCATCCCCAGGGGCATCACGCAAGATGTAGCTGGAGGACAAGGGTGGCTGAGCTCCTTTGGGTTTCCTTCAGAAGGGATCAAGGCCAATTCTTCTTGGCCGGTGGTTTCATCCTCTTTCCAGAGGTTCCAGAGAACACGAGGGCACACACCTGAGACAAGAGGAGCCCAGTCACAGGAGTGCTGGCCTGTGACACCTTCGTTGAAGAGCTAGGGAGCCCCATCTTTGTCTGGGGGAGGCAAAGGCTTAGGTCCACCTCCGCTTCTTGAAGGGCCTCGTCTCCTGCCCCTGCACATCTCTCGCCTCTGCCTCTTACCTCAGAGGCTGTGAATGTCCACACTGGAACAGGCCTGAGACCCTGGCTCCCCTCGGGGTGTTCAGTTCTTTCCTCGGGCCACAGTAGACTTGCTTTTCTTGTGCTTTTTACAACAACTAGCTGTATAGTTAAAATATAGATAAAGGGTTTTTCTTAGGAGGTTTAAAATGTCAAGATATTTAGTTTATCATCTGGAAACAAACTTCCAGAATTTCCTTCCAAAAAAGAAATCCAGATCTACCACTCCCAAACTTAAAGCTTTCAGAGGCCGCCAGGCCCCCACCCCTTTTCAGAGCATCCTCGCTCTTCCTCACTCTCCCCTCCCCCACATCTGCAGCCCTTGAGGGCTGAGACTCATCTCACAGGCTGTCCTTGGGCCTCACCCATGCTCATGTCAGGTCTCGTGGGCAAGTTCCTACCTGTGACAACCTCTTAATGACGAACTCTGACTGGTCACTTAAAGTACAGCCACACTGATCCTTCTGAGGCCTCTCTCCTCCCCTTCCTGAGGCTGACCAGTGTGCTGGGTGGTGCTCCCCACTCTCCTGGCTTGTCAGGAAGTGGAATACCGGTGGTCCTAGGTTCTGTCAAGTTGACCGTCAAACAAACCATCACGGATGGCCAGACAGGTCTAGAGAGAGACTCGGGAGCAATGAGAAGTAGCATAACAGGAGATGCCCACCGGAGAGCATCCTTCCAGATTGTTTCTCCTGCTGCAGAACACGGTCTACCACGGACTCTCACTGCTGCCTGATCTTGGTCCTCCTCTGTGACCCTCGGGGCTCTCCTCCTGATGACTGTATATTCTCACCATTCTACACAGTGTGTATGGATTCTTGCTGTAGTTCCTTCTCGTCGCTGGTACCAAGCACCCAACCAAAAGCAGCTGATGGGAGGAAAGGGCTTGTTTTGGCTTACAGTCCCAAGGGGAAGCTCCATGATGGTACAGGGCATAGCATGGCATGAGCAGAGTCTGCACATCACCTCTGCCACAGCAGGTGGGAAATAGCAACAGGAGAGTGAGCCAGAGTCCAGCAAAGAGGAGAAGAGGAGCTGTCTATAGCACCACTAAAGCTTGCCCCAGAAACACGCTTCCTCCAGCAAGGCATTGCCTCCCAAATTATCCCCAGCTGGGGACCAAATATGCTGAACACTTGAGTTTACTGGGGACATCTGATTCAAACCACCACAGTCCCGATCTTTGTCCTACACCTGTGTGCTCTCTTGGGTGGGTGTGTCTGCTCAGCTCACTATTCTACAGAGAGAGGATGTGTTCTGCATAAATCCTTTGCTCAGGGTAATGACTTGGCTTGAAGCATCTTTCTCTATGCTCAGCTGAGGCTAGTTCTAACCCTCTTGCAAGGTCCAGTTCAAGCCACTCAATCGTCAATCAGTTAAACAACCTATTTATACATGTATGACACCCAAATGTACAGTTTTCGTGCAACCACCTCAGATGGACAAAACCCTCACCGATTACATTGGCATTTATACCAAATGTGCTCATGTATGCTATCATTTAAAAAGTATTTCTGAAAACTTTACTGTGTGTACATATTGTGTATTAGTCACCTTCCTATGGGGTTGTCCTCTTATATTCTCTCTTCCTCACCCCTGTTTCACTGAGGGCCCACCTCAATGGGGTTATTGGTATGCATTGTGGGGTATTGAATAGACTAATAAGTCTCTGGGGTGAGGACAAGCACAATTCCCCAGAATACACCTTTCCACCCTGTGACTCTAACATTCTTCTGCCCATTCTTCCATAATGTTCCCTAAGCCTTGGAGGGCATGTTATATGTCTCCTTTAGTGTTGACATCTCTGTGTCCTCTGGTTTTCTGCTGCGATGAGTTCTGAGTTTCCTCTGTGTCTACTGCCGTGTCCCTGGAGGAGGTTGTCAGGCTAGCAGTGAGCGCAGCACTCATACTTAACCCATCACTTCCACTCCAATGTTTCTTGGGCTTTGGCAGGTATGATAGAGATGACTCATCCGCTAGGCACTCAGCATTCTTTTCTTGTCATACTTGGGTTTCCCAGTTATATGCAGCTATCTCTTTCAAAAAAAAAAAAGAAGAAGAAGAAGAAGAACATAGTCTTTAACCAATTGTGAGAGCAGCATGGGTCAAAGGTAATAAACGTAGACATTTGGAAGGTTTTTTTATGGGCATATTCTCTCCTTTTAGCCAAAGAACAGTGAAGTCCTATCATACTTTTAATTCAATAGCTAACGTTTTGTTGTTGTTGTTTTGAGGTATGGTTTCACTCTAGCTCAGGCTGACTTCGAATTCACTATGTAGTCTCAAGGTGGCCTTGAACTCATGGTGATCCTCCTACCTCTGCCCCCACACCCCCCGCCCAAGTGCTGGGATTAAGGGCGTGTGCCGCCACGCCCAGCCAATAGCTAACTATTTTTATGCAGAGCCTATTGTAGTTTGAATGTGAACCATCTCCCACAGGCTCATGTGTTGGAACATGTAGCTGTCAGCTGAGGGTGGGTCTTGAGGTGGGGCTGAGGCAGATGAAGCCGGTCACTGAGGGCCTGTCTTGAGGCTTCTTAGCCCTGCCTTACTTCTTGTCTACTCTCTCCTTCCTGACTGCAGACACATGCTACTGGCAGCCTCTGCTCCTGCTGCCACGCCTTCCTGCAACTGGTGGACTGTGTCCTCTTGAGCCATGAGCCAAAATAAAACCCTCTCCCCCCAGGTTCCTTCTTGTCAGGTGTTTGATCACAGCGAAGAGAAAAATGACTAATGCACAGCCCAACTGAGGACCAGTGGGAACAAGGAGGCCTCACAGACAACCAGCCCGTCCAGGTCCAGCTTAATGTGGGGGAGCAGAACCTGAGAGAGGCTCTGTGCTTGACTGCGTCAGTGCTCCATGTATCACTGACAGTGCGGGGGTGGCGGCGAATGTCTGAGTTGGTTACTATGGACAGACACTGAAGTCTATTCATGGTCAAACCCTGGGCACAAATGCTGAGAGTGCAAATGCCCACCTTTGCTTACTTTAGGTTGGTTGAGCACTACTTAAGGACTGAACAGATAATTAGTGCAAACAAAAGGAATTCATAACGTGAAAGCAATGTAACATCATAATTAACTCACCTCTGCAACGTCAACAGAGTCTTCCCTGCAATCAATAATGCCCCTATGCACAGGTGGGCATGCCTGCCGGGTCAGCCCACAGTGTGGGTCATTTCACGACAACAAGACTTCTGTGCTGGGTATTTTGTCACTGAATTATGCTAACTTTAACAATCCTTCGCAATTCACTTATTATGGAATCAGTATTAAAATACGAAATGCCATATACTTTTGTTTTTTAGGAGACTAATTCCTGATAAGGTTTGCATAATATTGAAATGCCCAAAGCCCCTCACAGAAGCCACAGATCAGGATAGGAATGATGACTCTGATTTCTCGGGGTTAGTCTTGTCTTTCTAATTACCTTGAAAATGCCTCGAGGACAGATTTTAAGCTGTAAGTTTTATGTTAGATATCTTACACATGGAATTGGCACATCTCCCTAAAACAAGGAGGAACTTGTGGGGTGTGTTTATGTCATGTTCGCAGCGCTTGAGTCTCTCAGACCTACAGCGTGGAACTGTGAGAATATAGAATAAAAAAAGACCAAAGTTGGATTGTTCTTATAATTTACTCCTCAGCTGACCTTGAACCCTTGGGCCTTCGGTTTATTCATCCTTTGAAGGGAACAATGGCTCTGGGGTATGGTCTAGTAGCTAGAGTGTTCAAGACCTGAAATTGGGGTGTGTTATAAGACCCCCGAAACAGTTCTGACTTGGTGAATTCAAAGGTGAGCAGCAAGGAAAAGGAAGTAAAGGAAAGACTGTCTGACTTGCATATTCCTGAACTGATCATCTACCCATCCCAACCCAGCTGTGTTCTCACTCTAGGTACCCATTTTCATATAGTCTTCTTACTTGAAGGCCTTTATTTCCCCATAACAAAAGCTCTTTTTCCAAGACTGGATAGATGACTTAGCAATTAAGGCTCTTGCCTGTGAAGCCTAAGGACCCAGGTTAAGATTCCTCAGATGCACAAGGTGGTGCATGTGTCTGGAATTCATTTGCGGTGGCAGGAGGCCCTAGCATGCCCAATTCTATCTCTGTGTCTATCAGCCCCTCTCTCTCTCTCTTGCTCTCATATAAGTAAATAAATAAATATTTTTCATAAAGCTCTCCTTCCAGCTGGAGAGATGGCTTAGTGGTTAAGGCTTGCCTGAGAAGCCTAAGGACCCCAGTTCAAGGCTCTAGTCCCCAGGACCCACATAAGCCAGAAGTACCAGGTGGCACATGCATCTGGAGTTCGTTTGCAGAGGCTGGAGGCCCTGGTGCACCCATTCTCTCTCTCTCTCTCTCTCTCTGCCTTTTTCTTTCTCTGTCACTCTCAATTAAATAAATAAAAATAAACATTTTTTTTTTTTTATAAAAGCTCTCCTTCCATCAGAACCACTGCCTGGTTTGCTGACCTCTAACACAGTCAGCTGTGTCCAGGGAATGAAGCCATCTTTTGCTCATTATTCTAGAGGAGGGCTCCAGCTTAAAGGACTCCTTCAGGGAAAAGGTTAGTTTTAATCCTGGGAAAGAGCTTGGTTACAAGGTTCTCAGCTGTAGGGCAAAGCAAGCCCTGGCTTTTGTACATGTGTGTTTTGGTAGATACTTGGAGGGACAATTTAACTTCCTCCCAATTCTTAATGGCATTCCATACTCTAAAACTGTCCAGAAATAAGAAAGCCGGTCAAACAATGTGCCAGGACTAGCATGTGGCATTGTCTCTGTGGTCAGATGGTGTCCCACTTGTCACTGTGTACTGTTGAAATGTCCTGAGAAAGGACATAGGCCTAAGAGCCTTGTTCCCAGTCCCTTTCAACCTACAAGGCCATGCCCTGCCTCTTGCAGTTACTGATATAGGGAAGCCCATGCGCTTCTCACAGCTGTAGCACAAATCTTGCCAAGCTTTCTTGGGGAACATGAACTTCTCCCTCCCTAGAAAATAGCTATCTTTTATTTAAAAAAAAAGAAAAACATTTTATGTTTATTTATTTCTTTTATTTAAAAAAAAGAAAAACATTTTATGTTTATTTATTTATCTGAAAGAGAGAGAAAAATAGAGAGAGAGAGAGAATGGGCGCACCAGGGCCTACAGCCACTGAAAACAAACTCCAGATGCATATACCACCTTGTGCATCTGGTTTACATGGGCCCTGGGGAATCAAGCCAAGGTCCTTTGGCTTTGCAGGCAAGTGCTTTAACCACTAAGCCATCTCTCCAGCCTGCAAATAGCTGTCTTGTTTTCAGACATTTCTGTGGGCTTGACTGTAGTCAGAGGTTGCACCTGGACCTCCTCCTGGGAGTAGCTATTTCTCCAGCTGTGCCTCAGACTAGGAAAATACTCCTAGGCTTTGGGTCTCCTGAGCTCCTGCACTCTCTTGCCAGGGAGAGGAACTCAGGGAGGGATTGGGTGCTCAGTGGGCACAGAGCATACCAAAACTCAAAGAACAAAGACTGAGAACCAAAGACCGCTGGGCAACAGGGCCAAAGTCCACTTAGAGTCATCATTTCACCCCGCTGCAAGGGGGCTGACCAGGACCGCCTTGTGGTAGGCAGGCACTCTGACACTGAGCTATATCCCAGCCCAGGGAACCCCTCTGATGACGCTTGCAATAGGTTCTGGAGGCTACCTTAGGAAATCAGTTTTCAGTCAATTAAAGGAGAAAGTAAGGTCCCCTCAGGAGGCCCTCCAGCTAAGACATGAGCTGTGAGCTGATGGATAATGAGGGAATCTGAGCATGAGCTCCTACTGTTGATTGAATGGAAAATGTCCCCCTTAGGTCCTGTGTTTGAATATTTGGTCCCAAGCTGGTGGTGCTGTTTGGGAAGGTGGTGGGATCTGCCTGGGGCTGTCATGACGCACATCATCAGCTGCTCCTTGCTCTGCGTCGATCCGAGATGTTGTTCTCAGAGGGTAGTCTTGTCTTCTTTTAATTCTCTTAGTCCTAATTATTATTGTTTTTTGGGGGGGTCGAGGTAGGGTCTCACTCTAGCCCAAGCTGACCTGGAAGTCACTATGTAGCCTCAGGGTGGCCTCAAACTCACAGCGATCCTCCCACCTCTCCCTCCTGAGTGCTGGGATTAAAGGCGTGCACCACCACGCCTGGCTCTTAGTCTGAATTTTTAAATGTGCAAACATGCCTGGGAGTTGAGAACAGTGGGTGGCCGATTACCAAGGGCTAGTTGACAGTGAACCAAAGGAAGCTTAGCCCTGTGGGAGGGAGGTGCAAAGAGAATAGTCACTGAGCAGTCTGAGGTCTCCAAGAGGACTTCCTTCCTTGTCTCCCTTCACACTGGTCACCATCTGTGGAAGGACCCCAGGGAGGTTTTGGAATGTGAAAGACAGAGGTCACCTTAAGGTCCACATGGCATAGAGTAGGAAAGGAGACAGAGAGAACAAAGTATTGTTCAACAAAACAACTGTCAGGAGATCAATGCGTAATGCCATGCCATTCTAAAATCCATTCCATGAATAATATGCAAGGGAAAAATATGCCCTTGGCAATTTCACTTTGCATTATTAATGTTTGCCCAGAAAGTAGCAAAAAAAAAAAAGCACTAGCATGGGTTTTCCTTTTTCTCAGATAAGTCACTGAGAATAAAGATCTCAGTGCCTTGGTCCCACAAAGACTGTGTTCAGTGCAAAGGCAAAAAGATAATCTACTTTTTGTTTTTTTTAGGCAAGCCCAAGAGACTGGCTGTTTTTTTTTTTTTTTTTTTTTTTTTTAATATGAGAGAGCAAGCGCTAGCAACAGAAGCTCCAAGCTATGGAGACAATGCCTTTAACCATCTCTCCAGCCCAAGAAGACAGTATTTTAGCTGAGAAACTCCCACATGCTTCACCTGTTTCCACAGCCCCTAGAAAGCACCATTCCACGCTCCACTTCCCACGGACTTGGACTATCTGGGAGTCACCGTGTTAAGTGAGGCCACAGCATATCTGTCCTTCTGGGCCTCACATTTTTAACGTAGTGTAGTGTCTTCCGTCTTCATTCACGTTGTTGTAAATGGTGGGATTTTCTTCAAGACAGAATAATATTCTACAGTACGACACAGTTTCTTTAGCCATCTATTCACCAGTGGGCACTTAGATTGCCCATGTCTTAGCTACTGTGAATGTAGCATGCATGTGAGAGTGTGGATGTCCCATCAAGATCCTGGTTGTAGCGGCTGAAAGGCCCTGGGATGTCCATTCTCTCTCTCTCTCTCACTCTCTCCATCTCTATCTGTTAAAAAAAAAAAAAAAAAAAAAAAAAAGCCCTTGTTGTGGGAAAGGCTGGGGTAAAATCCTTACTGTGGTTGGAATATGAAGTGTCCCCTGTAGGTTTATGTGTCCCCAGCCGGCAACGCTGTTTCATTCTCAGTAATCTATGTAGGCTCGCTTCCTCCAGGGAGAAGGAGGACTCTCACACCCATCATGTGCCGCCTGGGCAGATTTGTGCCACTTCCTTAGAGAGAATGCAAACATGAATAGGAGAAGGAGAAGAGTGACCTACAGCGAGGAAAACTGTTGAGCACTGTCTCAAACCAGGGGATTAAAGGTCACATCCACGATGACATCAGGCTGGCCCCGGGGCCCCTTAATGTGGCAGGAATGCCCTTTCTGCCCCTGTGACTTTCCTCACCCAGATTCACTACATATTTTCTAAGCAGGAGGAAAAAAAGAAAAGTAGGACAAACCCCAATAGAGACGCTTCTGGCAAAATGCCTGACCAGTGGTCACAGCCAAGAAGACCCTGTGAGACAGAACGGCTGGAGACAACGCGCTCTCCTTGAGAGGGTCCTGGGCAAAGGGCGTGGGCAGCGCTAAGGAGATTTTGGAAAAGCAGGAAGCTCAGTAACGCACGGGTGTCACTTCACCAGTTGGGTAGCTCACGCACCACACTGATCCTGAGGACTCACCTTGCTCGTCAACTTGACAGGGCCTAGGATTACATGAAGGAGTGTTTAGGTTAAGTTAGCTTCTGGATATGCCTGTGAGGAACTGTCTTGATCAGGTTAGTTGAGGTGGGATGACCTGCGTTAATTGTGGGAGGAACTGCTGGGGTCCTGGACTGTATGGGAAGGAGAGCTGGCTGCCCCCTCCTTCCTCACTGCGCTGGGTGGGAGCAGCTGCCTGGAGCTCCTGCTGCCTTCCGGCCGTGATGGACTAACCTGGAGCTGTAAGCTAGAACAAACCCTTTCTCCCTTAAACTGATTTTTGACAGGTATTTTGTCATAGCAATGCAAGGATACTTAATGCACTAGGCCAGAGTGTTAAAAAAAAAAAAAAAGATGGGAAATTGTATTTAGAATGTGTGAGAAACCTGTATCCTTTGGTAAGCTTAACACTATTCTAATAGGAGCCGGGTGTGGTGGCACACGCCTTTAATCCCAGCACTCGGGAGGCAGAGGTAGGAGGATCGCCATGAGTTCAAGGCCACCCTGAGACTACATAGTGAATTCCAGGTCAGCCTGGGCTAGAGCGAGATCCTACCAAGAGAAACCAAAACCAAACCCAAACAAAACAAAACAAAAGTCCTAATAGGGGCTAGAGAGATGGCTTAGCAGTTAAGGCACTTTTCTCTGTCTTCCTCTTTTTCTCTTTCAAATAAGTAAGTAAATAAATAAATAAAACTATTGTAATAGAAAAAGCTTATTTAAAAAAATATCAAATAGTAGCAGAGAAGCAATATATGAACTTCTTAAGCCTTTCATACACCAAACAGATATTAAAGGTTTCTGGAAACTTCAAATTGACAACGATAAATCTTTAAATCGTTTCAAATCTTTAAAACCCTAAGTAAAGTACTACGCTATATCTATGGTTTATAAGATTCACCATTCTTCTCGTGGCCATTCTTCACAATTTATTCTGCAGATTCATTTCAATCTTAATCAGTACCCAGCAGAATTCTGTAGACTAGACAAAGTACTTTCTAAAGTCATACAGAAATGCAAATGACCTAGAATATCTAAAACATCTTCAAATAGAACAGGTTTAAGATGAAACCTTCCTGGTTTATAGATTTATTATAAAGCTCCTACAGCTTTTGAGAAATATTTCTAAAAAAAAATAATACCCACCAAGTGAAGTTCAAAAGAAACTCACTCATATATGACCAACTGACTTTTGATAAAGGTACAGAGAATATGTAGTGAACATGGTTTGTTCCACAATTATCCTAGAACAGATGCCTATGCAATTGCAAAAGACAAACTTCTGTCCACACCTTACCTCAAAGACAAAAGGTGAACATCTTTCCATATCTCATCTTACAGACAAAGGTGAACTTTTGTTCATACCTCACTTCACAGACAAAAGGAATTCAAAGTACTTCATTTCTGAATAAAAGACGACTTTATAAACTCTATAAGTAATAGGAAAGAGCGGTAGAGAATGCAGCTGGGGCGCCTTTGCAGTGCCAGCAGAGGCTCATGGGAATACCATGTGCCATGCTCTGCAGTGTAGATGTGGAAGTATTGAAACAAGCAACAGAGAATATCCCTGTCCTTCTCCATCAGGTGCAGATGAAGTCAAGGAAACTATTTGCAGAGCTACATGAGCAGAAAGTGCACACAGGCCATCTGGTCTTCTTGGGACTTACAACAACCGTGGGCACAACCTTGTGCCCACCTCTCTGGAATTATCCTGCTACCCCTCAATTGTTGAGAAATGTGTTGCAATCAAATCCTGTCAGTGGCACAGGGAGATGGATATGTGACTGAGGTGATGCTAGTCCCCATTCACTTAATTGCCCAACATCTTGTGGAGGTGTCATGCTTCGACATTTCAGGCCCAGGAGGGAGACAGACCCAAACATAATGGTCTAGGTCTGCCCCTCACTGTGCCCTCAACCTGGTAAACTAGCTAAAGCTTGAAACTGTTGCCAAATGTGAAAACTATGAAAAACATATACCTAGGATATGAACTGTTATAACAATTACTAAAACAAGTGATTTGAAATTAGTCTAGCACTGCACACTTGATATTCGCACTGTACGTAGCACATTTCATTGCCAATGTCCCAGAAAACGCTCTGTCCTTTGCAGAAGAGATAGGAACAGCCAGGTAAAGAGCACAAGTGAGGCTGGCGGTGGCACAATGGGAGAGCACCTCCTTAGTATGCGCAAGGCCCGGGGTTCAATCCCAGCACTGTGATGAAACAAAACAAAGTGACACATCAGATCGTTGTCTGAAGGGCCTGGGACAAAGACACTAGTAGAGAAACCATTCATTACCCTATACGATTGATGAGAGGGAGGAACACGCCACAGCTGCTTCTGGGAGCTAAGAAGTACTGAGTGAACATAACTGGTGGAAGAAACGTGTGTGTGCCCCTTCACCTGGCATTGCTCTTCCAGGTAGTGTCGTGAGAATCTTGTGTCTTCGTGGTGATTTGGGAGAACGGTAAGACTTGAAAGGATTGGGGAAGCTTTGAAGTGTTTTATCCCCATTTCACTGTGTCACTTTCACACAGGTATGCAGCATATAGTGATCACATATAATGATTATATAACAAACAGTGGTTACATGTAATGATTATATAATGTATAGTGATCATATATGATGATTGAGTATCATATAGTGATCATATATTATGATTGGGTAACATATAGTGATTATATACAATGACTGTGTAACATATAGTGATCATATACAATGATTGTGTGACATACAGTGATCATATACAGTGATTATGTAACATATAGTGCATATGTATAATGATTACGTGACATGTAGTGATCACGTATGATGATTATGTAACACATAGTGACCATATATAATGATTACATATTGTTCAGTGACAATATGTAATGATTATGCAACATATAGTGATCATATATAGCGATTATGTAACATAGTGATTATATTCACCCCATTACCCTCTTGTAAAGCCCTCCTTTCCTGCTGATCCCCTTGCTCCTTCTCACTAGCTGGATTTCTATTTATGTTTGATTGTTTTGTTTGTGCTGCATCTATTATTTTAAAGAATACTTCCCCATGTTCCAGCAGTAGATGACCCCCAGGCAAATAAAACTCAATCAACCATTATCTTACAGTGCTGGAGCTCTGTGCATGTGAGGAGTGTGTGTGTGTGAGTGTGTGTATATGTGTGAGTGTGTGTGTGTATGTGTATGTGTATATGTGTATGTGTGTGAATTGTGTGTATGAGTGAGTATGTGTGCGAGTGTGTGTGTGTGTACATGTATATGTGTATGTGTGTGAATTGTGAGTGTGAGTGAGTATGTGTGTGAGTGTGTGTGTGAGTGTGTGTACACTGTCCTCCATACTATTCTTCAAGCTCACTGGTTGCCTCACAGCCCCACCTCCCGGCTTGGACACCTGATTATCACTTCTTGTACTCCATGCATCCCTACCTACAGGCAGCCATGCCTCAAATAATATATGTACTGAATGTGGGATGAGTGGACTAAAGAAGGCAGCCACTCCTACAAACAGACGTTTAAAAGTCCAGCTACTCTTGGAGTTAAGTTGTAAAGAAGTAAATCCAGTGATGGTAATGACTTTGACTCTGAGAATGCCCAGGGAGACTCATACTCCTTAGCAGACATAGTACCCACGCCCTGTAAGAAGACTTACAATTCTCTCACTTTGATGCATAGAACTCACCCTTACAGTTTGCAACCTTTAGCATATGCCTGCTGCATCAGGAATGGGCTAAGTGAAGTGGGGGTGTGCAGGTAAAGGCCCTGTCCTGAGCACCTTGGTGGAGAGAAGCAGCCAACTGATGCATAAGGAAGCAGGTGGGGAGATCACTGAGGATGTGGGAGGGAGGAAGGGAGGAAGCCAGCCTTGGGAAGATGCACGCTGCTGTCAGGTTCAGTGGATTTTCTATCACCAGTTCCACAACTAGGACCATTGGAACTTACATATACACATCCATCCATGCATCCACACAACCTTCCACCTCCCGGTGGACGCAGGAGTTGTCTTCACAGGTTGGCTATTTGTGTACAGTGTTATCATAATCGGGTGGAGGTAGCTGTCTCTTTCATGTCCTGACATCTGTTCCATGAATATGTACCCACAGGTGAGACTGACGGGCCAGAGGTTGTTGAAAATTATCAGAGGGTAATTCTGTTTGCATGATGTGAGTGGGTTGTGCATGCATGTGTGTGGAAGCCTGTATGTGTTCAGGGGTGCGTGTGCACATGCATAGGGCATCCAGAGGTCGCTGTCTAGTGCCTTCCTCAATTGCTATCTACCTTATTTTCTGAGACAGGGTCTCACACTGAACTGAGAGCTCGCCAGTTCAGCTAAACTAGGCAGCTGGGAAGCTCCGGGGCTCCATTCTCTGCTTGTCCAGAGCTGGGAATACACGTGTGTGCTGCCCACCTCGATTGTACGTGAGTACTAGGGATCAAATTCAGGTCCTCGTGCTCATGCAACAAGACCCACACCCACTGAGCCATCTCTTCAGCCCCCATTGTCGTGTTTAGAAGAGCCTCCAAACTTGAAGCCACTGAATCACCCTGTATCGCCCCCAAGGGCGACAAGGCTTCTAATCTTTCCGTATCTCAGTCATTCCTTTTGATAATCATCATTCACAATGGCATGTCAATGTTGACTTCTCATTTCTTTACAATTAGTTAAGTGGCTTTTTATATGTGTGTTGGCAACTGGTGTTCTTTAGGGAAGTGTCTGTCTAAAACATATTGCATTACAGGAGTTCTTTAAAAATCTTGGAAAGCAACCCCTTATCAGATTGGTTTGCATTTTTTTCTCTGCTGGTCATGTCCTTTGCTGTGGGAACAATGTTAGGTTTGCATGCTGTGGTTGTCTACTCTTTCTTTGGCCATCTGTTCTTTGTACCACATCTGTGAAGTCATTGTCAAAGCCAACTTTGGGAAGCGTTCCCCCTGTCTTCACTTAGGAGTGGAGACATGTCTTCCTCAGCAGTGGAGTTACCTGGTGTCGGGCTTTGCGTTGCTGCGAAACTCCTGGTTACTGTCACAGTCTCGGTACTTTTTATGATCTGTTCATATTTCTTTGTACGTTTTATGTTTCTAAGAAGTTCATCACTTTTCCCAGGTTTTCCAATCCATTTCCATATAATTGGTGGCATACAATTTTCCATTAGCATTCTAGTGTATTATTATTCCTAGCAATCTTCTACAATTCATTGTATCCCTGTGACATGACTAATAATGTTTCCTCTCATTTCTGATTTTTGTTAATTTGAATCTTCACTCATTTCTTTTTAGTCTACTTAAAGGCTTATTAATTTTGTTGATATGTTCAAAAAGAGCAATTCTTAATTTTGATTTTCATTTCCCTGATGGCTAACTCTGTGGAACATTCTTTTTCATATATTTCTTGGGCACTTAGATTTCTTCATTTAAAAAGAGCCGGTTCATTTCCAGTGCCAATTTGCTGATTGGATTATTTGCTCTTTCATGTTTTATCTTTGGAGACTCTATCTACATCTTAGAAACTAATCCCCTGTCAGATGAATATTTAACAAATGTGTTCTCATATTCTGTAGGCTGTCTCCTCATGCTTGTTGATCATTTCCTTTGCTATGCAGGAGTTTTTAAATTTAATGTCATCCCATTTGCTGATTCCTGATTTTCTTTCCTGAGCCTCTATGTTTCTATTCAGGCAGTCATTGCCTCTCTCTAAACCTTGAAGTGCTTCCCATGTATTTTCCTCAGGTGTTTTAAGCTTTCTTGTCTTGTATAAATGTCTTTGATCCACTTGTACTGGTTTTTGTGCAGGGTAAGAGATAAGGATCTAGTTTCATTTTTGTGATTGTAGAGATTTTATTTTCCCAGCACCAGTTGTTAAAGAAAGAGTGTTTTGTTCCAATATTTATTTTTGGCATCCCTATCTTGAGCTAATTTCTGCATCATTTCTTCTACTCCATTGGGATATATATATATATGATTTTGCTCTAGCCCAGGCTGACCCAGAGTTCATTATTTAGTCTCAGACTGGCCTTGAACTCATGGCAATTCTCCTACCTCTGCCTCCAGAATTCTGGGATTAAAGGCATGTGCCACATGCCCAGACTTGTTTTTTTGGTAGGAACATATTATTCATTATCATGGCTATATACTACAGTTTGTGATAAGGTACTGTGGCACCACCTCCAACATTGTTCTTATTGTCTATTGAGAGTACTTTTTGTTTCCATATAAATCTTGGGATATTTTTCTATTTCTATGTTACATCTCATTGGAATTTTTATAAGGATTGCATTGAATTTATAAATTGATTTTGGTAATATAGCCATGTTAAAAATATTTATTCTGCCAGGCATGGTGGCGCATGCCTTTAATCCCAGCACTTGGGAGGCAGAGGTAGGAGGATCGCCATGAGTTCAAGGCCACCCTGGGACTACAGAGTGAATTCCAGGTCAGCCTGAGGTAGAGTGAGACCCTACCTCGAAAAACCAAATGTATATCTATATCTATCTATCTATCTATCTATCTATCTATCTATCTATCTATCCATCTATCTATCTATCTATCTATCTATTCTGCCAATCCATAAACATGGATGCCTTTTCATTCTCTGGAAACTTCCAAGATTTCTTTATGTAATGCTTTATAGTTTTCACTGTAAAGGTCTTTAGCACCTTTGGTTAATGCCTAGATTTATTTTTAATCTGTTGTGAATGAGATTATTTTCTTGGCTTCATTTTCCATGAGTTCATTGTGGGTATATAAAAAGTTACTGAATTTTTATGTTGAATTTGTATCCCGCTACTTTTTAAAGTTTTAATCAGATCTAAGAACTTTCTATTGGGCTCTTGAGGTCTTTAAAGTACAGCATAAGGGCTGGAGAGATGGCTTAGTAGTTAAGACACTTGCCTTCAAAGCCTAAGAACCCATGACCAACTCTCCAGGTCCCACATAAGCCAGGGTCATAAGGAGATGCAAGTGCACAAGGTTGTACATGTTTTACAAGGTGGCACATGTATCTGGAGTTTGACTGCAGTGGCTGGAGGCCCTGGCATGTCAATCTCTTTCTCTCTTTCTCTCTTTCTCTCTCTCTCTCTCTCTTTCTATCTCCCTCTTTCATAAAAAAATAAAAATTAAGCATAGGATCAAAAAGCATTTGTCAGATCTGAAAGCTTTCTATTGGACCCTTTGGGTCATTAACATATAGGATCAAAAAGTGTTTAGCAAAACAAAAGGTGTTTATCAGATCTAAGAGCCTTCTATTGGACTCTTTGGGTCTCTAAAGTGTAGGATCCAATCCTCTACGTGCTGTTTGGTCTTGGTGGTCACCTTGTCTTGATTTAGTATCATCTATGTGATACACCTCTAGGCACATTTATGAAGATGTCTCCAGAGAGTGTTAACTGAGGAGGTCAGAGCTGCTGTTAAGGTAGACAGCATTTGCTCATGAGCAGCACAGGGAGAAAGGGGAAAGCCACCTGAGCACCAGCACCCCTCACTCTGAGTTCTAGTCCACAGACGTGTGAGAGACCCTCAAATTCCTGCCACCACAACCTCAAGCCATTCCCACTGCTGTGCCTTCCCTGCTACATGGACTATCCCTGAGGCCGGGATCACATTGAAACCCTTCTTTCATTACAACACTTCTTGTGAGGCATTTGGTCACAGAAATAAGAAAGCATCTAAACTGATATAATCTGTCAACAGGGATAATTTTATTTCTTCCTATTAATCTCTTTTGCTTTTTATCATACCTTATTTTTCTGGAGATTTCAAGCTAGAAATTATTAAAGCCAGGGCTAGAGAGATGGCTTAGTGGTTAAGGTGTTTGCCTGCAAGTCAAAGGACCTCGGTTCAATACCTCAGGATCCACATAAGCCAGATGCATGAGGGGGAGCCTGCATCTGGAGTTTGTTTGCAGTGGCTCGAGACCACTCTCCAGTGGTGCACCCGTTCTCTGTCTCTCTACCTGTCTACTTCTATATCTCTGTCTCTATGTCTCTCTCAAATAAAAGCTTGCTTGCTTGCTTGCCTTCTTCCAGATCTACCTTCCTCTGCAATTCTACTTCTTCCCAGTAAATTCATCAAGGTGTTCTGTTTCTCAATTCTATTCTGCCTTTCTAAATTTTGTTTCTTTTTGAAGATTCTGTCTCTTCACACCAGAAGTAAAGAGATAGGAAAGACATTACCTTAATGTCTTTTCTGAAGATAGCCTTTCTTTCATCTTAGACACCACCCACAAATGAACACAGCTAAACTCTGCTGTGAACCTCAAGTATGAACTTTCTCTTTTGTTATTATTCATTCTAAAACTTAATATTTAAATAAAATTATGCAATTGCTATTATGGTGGAGCAGGTATGTTCTAAAATGGGTGATGGTGGGAAGACAACAAAATTGTTCTCCTAGGACTAGTGGACATTCTATGATGATTATTTCTCAGTAATTCATATACCCTTTTTTTTGTTAAAGGCCATTATTTGTTTTGATGGTGTTTCTCTATTTATTCATTTTCCTTTATACTTTATAGAGGTATTGATCTATATATTAGAGACAAAACATATCCACATCCCAGTCTTTGCATAAATACTTCATCACATAAACTACCAAAAATTTTGTGAGGTTCAGGCTAGCCAAAACCACCACCCTTGATCTTCTTGCTTCCTGGAAGTGTAGACTGTAATAGATCTGAGACATGAGAGAGAACCCAAGACCTTGGATAGCAGCTGGGGAAATAAACCACCTGGTTATTAGTCCAGTTCTTTCCATTACTGGGAAAGTATGGGAACTGCTACCCCTCAGATCTACCTTGTCATATGCTGAGAAGAGGAACTGGGAAGAGCCGTGACAAATGTTGGCATGCCAATGTGAACCATAGCCTGTATTCTCTGTTCTTCTCTGGTCATAACATAATGGATCACAAAAACTCTCTAAGAGAGGAGAGACAGAATCCAGCACCCCAGAGGACCCTAGGAAAAGCTGAAATGTTAGGTATGCGCTCCAACTCCATCCTTGCTTCAGGAGACACTGGGAGCTTGTTTTCTTTGTGGTTGTATGGGCTGTGTTCACATTATGGGATTATGGTGAGGTGGTGAGCTCACTTTTCCTACCTGTTTCCATGTGAATGGCTTCACACTTGCCCAGGTTGGAGCCTCTCAATTACATTACGTATTTCATGAAGGACTAGATGTGTATGCTGTTGTTGAATCAGTGTGTCAGTGAGGGGAAGGACAACACTTCCTGTTCTGCATTGTGATGACATCACTCTAGATGTATTTATGATCAAAAATGACTAAACACTTACTTTAAACTCCTGTACATCTTGTCTTCTTTTACCTGATACATTTGACATCACCAATTTCACTCCTTGCTCCCCCCAACTAAAGAAAAATGATCCCTCCCATTCTGTTTCATGTTCAGCTTGGTGGTAGAATTTGGAGCTTGGTTTTGTAGATAGATAGATAGATAGATAGATAGATAGATAGATAGATAGATATAGATATAGATATAGATACATATATTCCCCTTGGGCACAGTCAAATCATGGTCACTGAGAGTATGGCTTTGCCATAAATTTCAACCTTCCAGATGACTGTTGGAGACTTTTTGGTTTAGAGAGAAAGAACTGGTGCACCAGACCCTCAGCCACTGCAATCGAACTCCAGATGCTTGCTCCACCTAGTGGGCATGTGCGACCTTGTACTTGCCTCACCTTTGTGCATGTGGCTTATGTGGGACCTGGAGAATCAAACATGGGTCCTTAGGCTTTGCAGGCAAGCGCCTTAACCACTAAGCCATCTCTCCACCCTGACTGTTGGCAATTTTAATGACTAATTGCAGAGGATTTATCCTCTGAATCAAAAACTAGAATATCTGGGCATGGTAGTGTACACTTGTAATTTCAGTACTTGGGAGGTTGATGCAGGAGGATCATGACTTCAAGGTCGTCCTTGATTGCAGAGCAAGTTCAAGGTAAGTCTGGGATGCATAAAACTCTGCTTCAAGGAAATAAAGTATTGAAAAGAAAATGACAGAACACAGTAATGCACACTAGTGAAGTAACCTTAAAAGTGCTCTGTGTTCTATGGCCACATGGACCCTCCTAGCATAGGGGTTGCTACTGGCATCCATGGTAGTTGGAATCATATGTCCCCCACAAACCCATGTGTTTTAAATGCCTAGTCCCCAGCTGGTGGCAATTTGGGACGTGGAGCCCTGCTGGAGGAGGTGTGTTGTTGGGGAGAGGCTTTGGGATGTCATAGCCAGCTCCCCATTGCTAGAGTTCAGCTCACTCTCTTTCTGATGTTTTCCACCTGCAGGAGCAAGAAGTGATGCCAGGCTTCAGCTCATGCCATGCTCTCTCCTGCTGTGGTGGTTTGATTCAGGTGTCCCCCATAAACTTAGGTGTTTTGAATGCTAGGTTCCCAGCTGATGGAGATTTGGGAATTAACGCCACCTGGAGGGAGTGTATTGTTGGGGGTGGGCTTATGGGTGTTATAGCCAGTTTCTCCTTGCCAGTGTTTGGCACACTCTCGTGTTGCTATTGTTCACCTTATGTGGGCCAGGGGGTGATATCCATCTTCTGCTCATGCCATCGTTTTCCCCTGTCATCGTGGAGCTTACCCTCGAGCCTGTAAGCCAAAATGAATCTTTTTCCCAGAAGCTGCTCTCTGTTGGGTGATTTCTACCAGCAATGAGAACCTGACTGCAACACCTGCTATGATGAAGCTTTCCCTGAACTGTAAGACAAAATCAGCCCTTTCCTTCCATCATCTGCTTTTGGTCAGGTGGTTAATCCCAGCAGTGGGAAGGTCACTACAACAGCATCAGATCTTTCAAATCATCTCCATTTGTTGGCACAGCCCATGGAAGGCAAGGCTAAAAGGAATATCCATGCATTACATGGGTGCTATGTCTGACTTTGTGCTCAGGTTTTGCATTCATTACCTTGTCTATTTTCACATCCAAAAAAGTTAGACTTTGTTTTCATTTTTCAGACCACAAAAGTGAGCGTATACAAGGAAGGCTCTGTGCATGTGTAGGACCCCGCTGAAAGGACCCCGCTGAAAGGACCCCGCTGATAGGACCCCGCTGATAAGATTGAAATGCACTCTGCAGCCTGACAAGATAGGCTTAATCCCATTGGCATAACCCTGGAACCATTTTGGCTGAGAAAATCTGAAATGTTCCAGCCCCATTTTCAAACAAATTAGATTTCTACTTCCTTTCCGTGAGACCATTGGGGAAAAAAAAAAATTTCTAAGCATTCCCTGTAATGTCTGCAGTCTGGTAAGAAAGCAAGGGAAAGCATAGTTGTCTATGATTATCACCTATTAGCCCAGTAGAAAATCACTTCATCCTGGACATCCTGACCTCCTTGAAAGACACCAGCTGGGAGATGCACCTCTCTCCTGCACAGACATTCTCATGATTGCCTCTGCACAGGACACGCAGGACCTGTAAGAAGTAACACAAACAAAGGGTGAGCCTTTGAAATCTGGGCCTATTTCCCTCTTCCTCTGGGCTTCAGAGGGCCTCTGAGTCCAATTCCGTGGTGGCCTGTGGAGCCAGGAGAGCGCAGGGTTCAGATGTTCACAGCATAGGAACTCCTGTGAGCCAATTTAGGACTTTACATTATGAATAATTTCCCTTTAATGAATATTGTGTTTCACTGTAATATTCCTAACTAGATTCGTTCTTCTGTGAGCCAAGAAAGCCAGCTCTGGAGAAATGCAATTGCGTAGTTTTCAGAGTAAGGTTGGAACAAAATAATCTTGCATTTATCATTTAAGTTAATTGTAATGAGCCCATCTAATGAGCCTTACCTCTAAACTCCAGTTAAGACAATAGTTAATTGCTTCATTTTAATAAATGTTGTCAGGACGGTGAACATAACAATGACGGAATGCTCAATTACAACTGAGGCTAGAAAATGAAGATATGCAGAGCCTAATAAGAGACAATCTGAAAAGACGATTAGAGGTGGAGAGGACGTTCTTCCGAAGGCCATACAAAACAGAGCTTTCTATCGGAAGCACACATGCAGGTCCAACTTGTGTTACCATCCCTGAGTGTCTGCTCATGTCCGACTGAGCTCATCGAGAGTTCCCAGGCCTATTCTATCAAATCCTATCTGTTGGGGAAAATGAGGATCAGAAGGTATAAGAGTCATGCAGCGTTATCATTTTTCAGTACAGCCCCAGGATCCAAAGCCTTTCTCCTAGAATTGGTTATTAGAAAGTGTCCTGATCCTATGTGACTTACTTTTGAAGGATGGAGGCAATAGGCCAGAAAATCAACAGAACAGAAAAAAATAAAACTGAGAAACAAACTCTACTTCCCAATAGAATATCACGGTTCGGGCTCGTGGGGTCACTTGCACCTTGAATGTGTGTGGGGGTGACAGGTGGCCTGGTTTTCTTATTATCTTTCCATAAGAGAAAGTTGTAGCTCACTGGCATAAATATTTGTCACCAGGGTCTACAGTGACTAGATATCATTTGTCCCCCTTCCCTCTTAGAGTGTGACTTTGAGATATTTGGCCCATCATCTCAGAAACCATAAATGCTTTGTTTGCAAGGAACCATCCAAGAATGAGACAAAAGAAAATGATAAAGAACAGGCACCCATCAATGTCGTCAGTGGCTGCCATACTCCCCACTGCTAAGAAGAAAAGTGGCTGGCTGTATACAAGGGGACCCAGTTGGCAGCTGAGTGTGTCTGTGAACAGGCTTCATGGAGACCGTCTTTCTGGCCTTCAGAGGGAGAGGTTGTGGATCTCCTCACTTTCTCCCATTCACTAAGGTTTTCCTCCATGGGAGAGAATGCCCTGTGCTTCCAGGCTGCAAATGGTGCTCTCCATACCAGCAGGTCCCCCAGGAAACCCATGCCCAAGCTCAGCAGTGCCAGGCCTGCATGGGTCAGACTCACAGAGCCATGGGAGCTGACGCCCTGCCTTCAGGGAGATGGAGGAAAGTAGGCAGCCTGGTCGCCTCACCTGGGGCTCAGTGCACATCTGTGAATCAAGAGACACACAGATTCGCAGTGTATGATGTTGAGAATATCTGAAATGTTTCAGTCAGTTTTGACCAAAATCTAGAAGTTATCACTGATTTGTAATCTATCACCTATCCATACGTTATCAATGTTTATAATCTATCCATGTATTATCTGTCAGATATCTATTGTAAATCTATATCTATCCATATATTATCTCTCTGTGATATATCTATTATCTATCCATTTATATCTACCTATCCACACATCATCTATCACCTTGCCATATATTATCAATCTGTTACCTATCTGTCCATCATCTATCATACAATATTTATTATTGAATCTATTTATATGTCATCTATTTATCATCTATTATATATTTGTGTATCATCTATCTGTCCATGTATATCTATATATGCATTATCTTTCTGTCATCTGTCTACCTATCCATACATTTTCTGTTATCTATCAGTCTCTCTCTACCTTCTATATGTATTGTCTATCTATCACTGGTCTGTTTGCACATATGTACTCCTCTGTACACGGAGAGAAGCAGAACATCTCTGTGTAAGTGAGTTATTGCATCTGCCAGGGGACAACTGAAGAAGGTTACTCTTTGACCCTATAGCAAGTAACTCTGTCTATTCTGGTTGTGAGAAAACCCGGGGAGAAGTTGTTGAGGAACTGAGAACTAGATACGCACTAGTCAGTCTGGTGATGAAATGACAGGCCCCTCTGAGACACTGTCTTTAATGTGGCCGAGCTGGTCATAGCCACAGCACTTGAAGAGCAGGCGAGTCTCAGACAGGTCCATCTTGTGTCTACATATGACTGTCATCTCTGGAATTGTGCCCTGCTGAGCCATATTTTGCAGTCAGTATGAGAATCTGTACTGCTTTTCTCCTCGCTGTAACCAGATGCCTGACAAGGAGCGACTTCAGGGAGAAAGATTGATTTCGGTTCACAGCCTCTCTTGTTGCTGGAGTCGCAGCAGATGGGGCCCATTGTGTCCATAGTCAGGAAGCAGAAACCTGTGAATGCTGGTACACATGAAGCTTTCTCCTCCCCCTTTATTCGCCCTGGACACCTAGCCTAGGGGATGACGTCATGTCACCCACCCTTAGGAGCTCAGCGTGGGTCTTCCTTCCTCATTTAAACCTCTCTGGAAACACGCTCACTGGCACACTCAGAGGTGTGTGTCTCCTAGGTGTTCCCAAATCCAGTCAAGTTGGTCGTAAAGATCAAGCCCCAGGGAACCATGGCCAGCTGAAGTCTGTTTCTTATCTGCGTAATAAAGGGTCGTGATCAAGCACTTGTACTGGGAACGCTGCAAGCTTTTAAAAAGGCCTTCGTTTTCATTCAGTAGCAACCTGTTCCTTGTAGCCTATGCGTACTTAATCTCATCTCCCCAGCAGCTGTGCGCGTGCATTGCTTTTCCATTGCCGGCATCATTCTCTGCTGTGGTTACACTGCTTAGGACGATTTACCAACTTGAAAAATCTTGCTTTCAATATCCTGATTCACCTCATTAATATAAGCAGTAGCAGTGTGCCACCCTCCGTAACGACTCCTACAGAACCTGTGGGACATCTGTCTGCTTGTCAGTCTGTCTAACTGTTCCTATTTAGAAAGAAGGAAAAGTATTTGTGTGGCAGGAGAGAGAGAGAGCCCAGGTCAGGGGTCTTACCTGGTCTGAGATGTGGGTCCTAGGATGTGACCCAAGCTTTCTGGAACTTTTCCGGTGGCATCTGGGGCCTGAGGATGTCGTCATGTGCTTCTAGGATCTATGACGCCTTATTGTTCACAGCGTTAACTTGGATAATTCTAGGTTCTATGACACCATGCTTGTAGACAACGTCAACTAGGATTTCTGGTACTAGCTAGTAATGCATGCCTCTGTCCCTTGCTATGGTCTTATTTGGCACAAAGAAACTTTGTCACAAAGCGGAATGGATGGCCTGCTGCTGTGGTATGTGCCATTCCATTGTGATGATCTTGATTAACAGTAAAATTGAAAAATTCTTAACAAGGGCTGAAGAGATGACTTAGCGCTTAAGCGCTTGCCTGTGAAGCCTAAGGACTCCAGTTCAAGGCTTGATTCCCCAGTACCCACGTAAGCCAGATGCACAAGGTGGTGCATGAATCTGGAGTTAATTTGCAGTGGCTGGAGGCCCTGATGTGTCCATTCTCTCTCTCTCTCTGCCTCATTCTCTGTCTGTCTGTCACTCTCAAATAAATAAATAAAAATTAACAAAAAAATTGAAAAAAATTCTTAACAAGCTTTGGTAACATAACACTGACTATTTAACTATTTATAATCATTACTTGTTGTGACCAAACACTTGACAAAAAGCAGCTTAAGAAAGAAAAGGGTTTATTACGGTTTAGAGTTCAAGGGTCCCGGTCCTTCATGGAGGGGAAGTATGGCAGCCGGAGGAGGCCGGCTGGTCACAGTGCATCAACCATCGTGAGGCAAAGGGTGAACAGAAAGTGGAACTAGTCTATAAAACCTCAAGTGACCTGCTTTCTCCAGCAAGGCTCCACTTCCGAAAGGTTCCACAACCTTCAAAAACAGCACCGCCAGGTGGGGACCAAGTGTTCAAACACATGAGGGGATATTTCACATTCAAACCACATTATTGAAATGAAGTGTCTAGTTTGTCTATTGATTTTTTTTCTCCAAATACTCATTAATATGTGGTACCAAATTTTCTATTGTAATATGAAGACGAAGAAGATGGGTAGCCTGGCCCTCTACCTCTATATCTGTTCCAAATCAAATTTTAAAAGTCCCCCGTCAAAATGTAAATAAATAGAGCTGGAGACATGACTCAGCGGTTAAGTTGATTGCCCACAAAGCCTACCATCCCAGGTTCAACTCCCCGGTACCCATGTAAGGCCAGATGCACTAAATGATACATGCATCTGGAGTTTGTTTGCAGTGGCTAGAGGCCCCAGCATGCCCATTCTCTCTGTCTCTCTCTGCTTGCAACTAAATTAATTAATTAATTAATTTTAAAATGTAAATTAATAGATAATTATCTTCCCAAATTATTTCTACTAATTGCACAGTGGCTCTTAGAAGAAGTATTTACAAACCAATATATTAAATAATATGCTGCCATAATATATTGTAGAGGGAGAACAAGGATTTTTTTTAATAGTGTGTATTTTCTGCCTGTGTGGTATTTTCTTCCCTTTTCTAGTCAGAATGAGATTGTGCCACTTGGCCCAACTGAAGTGTTGGTGCCCTATGTACCTGCTTCTGTTTCTACACTGTGCTATATGTGGCCTTGCTGGCGCTCATGGTATATTTTATGCACATGTTGGTAACTATGTTTGTTAGGGGGTATACGTATGTAGATGGTAGATTCGTACCATGAAAGGCATCACAGTTCATGTTCCCTGGAATGGAAGACAAAGGAGCCAACAGCTTATTCTTGCCTCAGTAGTGCAAAGAGGGGAAGAGGGGTCCAAAGGGCTGAGAAATTCCATTGTGGAAGTGGGTGAACTGGGAACTATATATGTATCAGTTTCTAAAGCTATATAAAAGGATAGGTACCACACACAATGTCCATCACCATCTTACCCAACACTATTTGTACAGCCCTTGTTAAGCTGAAATGCAATAATATATCCACATTCAACTAGAAATTAGATGCACACATTTGTGAGAGCCATTGAACTTTTCTGCTGAAATTTGAAAAGTGCCTAGCCCGTCTCCGTGCTCTGGCAGTCTTCCGTAACATCTATTGTCTTCTCATGGCTTGTCCACCTGGCAGGGGAGGATTGGTGCCAAGTGGAAACACTGGATGATAAGTATTACAAACCAAGGTCAATAACGACAGGCTTCCAAAACCCAGCACAAGATAAACGTGCGACGTGAGATGTGGTGTGTGTGAGCTGGGATCACCAACTCTAATACTGGGAGGTTGTCGATGCCCTCATGGGCCAGCCCTTTGGGAGGGCCAGGCACACCTGGGTGTTAGGCAACTCACTGGATTTCTCCATGAACTCCATGAGGCTGAAGCAGAGGCACCGTAGGATCACAGGAGGTGATGGAAGACATAGAGGAACAAGCGAACGAACGTGCACAGATGGACAGAGGTGCGGCGTAGGAGAATCAGCCTGGTGAGTGTAGCAGAAAGAGGCGATAAACACAGCTTGGGGAGATGGTTCAGTCAGTAAAGGACGTACTCACAAGCATGAGAACCTCAATTCAAGCCCTAGAACCCACACAAAAACACCAGGCATAGTGGCGCATATGCAAATTCCAGTGTGGGGATGTGGACCCAGGAGGATCTCCATGGCTGGCTAGCAAGCCAGTGTAGCCTATGTTGTAATTTCCAGGTTAGCGAGAGACCTTCTGTGGAAAAAGACACCCATGGTTATCTTCTGACAACCTTGATCACACACACACACACACACACACACACACACACACGAATGTGAATACATACTTTACAAAAGAGTAGGCAAACCAATCATAAGCGGATGAAGGTCAAAGACGGGGAAGCAGAGAACAGAAGAAAAAGTCAAAGAAGGGCTGGAGAGATGGCCTAGCAGCCAAGGTGCTTGTCTACGGAGCCTAAGAACTCAGGTTCAAATCTCCAGGTCCCGCATAGCCAGATGCACAGTGATGCAAGCACGCAATGTTGTACATGCACCTCAAGGGGACACATGCATCTGGAGTTTCTTCACAATAGGCTGAATGTCCTGGCATGCCCGTTCTCTCTCACCTCATCTTCTCTCTCTCAAAATTAAATACACACACACACACACACACATATATACATATATCTATATATTTTTTAAGTCAAAGAAGCCATTGCACACTCCATGAGCCTCAGGAAGCCCCACGTGCAGTGCAAGTCTGTGGTAGGAATCGGCAGTGTGGTCTCTGTCCATCTGGGATGACTCTAATTCACCAGCAATAAGCACGTCTTGCAAGAGAGGGTTGATAAGGCCACCTTCTTCTGTATTTTCGTGTTGTTTTCCTCTTGCACTGACATGGGTAGGAGGGTGACCACTCATGATCGTTTCAGAGCTCAGGACTTCTCCCTACACACTCAGACAAAAATTCTCCAAGAACATATCACGAGTGAAGCAATAGGGAGCCGCTGGGGTTGTTGAGGAGCATAGCGTAGTTTCGGGTGCTTTTCTTTTCAGTTCTGGGCTCCGAGATTTAGAAGTGTTCATGTCCTCAGTCCATTCCTTGCCGTCATGACAGCAATCTTGAGGGAAGCAATGCGACACCGGGGATGTTGACTTTGGCTCACTGTTTAGAGGTACAGTCCATCGCGGCAGGAAACGGTGGTGGCAGAAGCAGCTCAGTTCATGGCGGGAGGGGCTTGTGTCCAGTCACCTCCCAGTGACACACAGGAAGCAGAGGGCTTGGCTGGCACCAGAAGTGCATGTCCCCTTGAAGACTGCACCAGTCCACCGCTGCTACTAGCTAGACCACAGTCCTGAGGGTTCCAAAACTGCTCCAAACAGTGCCACCAGCTGAGGACCAAGTGTTCAAATTCCCGAGCCCATGAGATATGTCACATTCAGACCACAACCAAAGTGTTGCAAGTTTTGAATAATCATTTTGTGGGTTCGAAGCCCTTTTTCCTTAATGGTGACATTGGGACTACAATTGATCTCACTCTGAAACCAGAGTGTACATCCTGCATGTTATGATGTCAGTGTGAGTGGGCTTCCACACAGCACTTTGTAGAAAGGTTAGCTGAAGAGAGGAGACATTTTCTCATCTCCCAACAGCTTGCCTTCACGTCCACTTCACAGAAAATGAATTTCCTCTGCTGGCCTTGCTGGGCCTTTCTTCTTTCTCTTCCGTTTGTAGATTTAATAAGATAGAGCTTTTAAGCATAACAGTGAGAATTACAACTCTGCCCTTTACCAGCCTTGTGGCCTTGGAGAAATCACCTAATTTCCTAAACTTTAATTTTCTTACCAGTAAATCAGAGACTGAAACACCTTTCTGAAATAATGTGGTGTGGACCAAAAGAGAGCAATGTAAGTCTGGCAGGCGAGGAGATTAGCAAGTCGCGGGAATCGTTTGCAGTGGGAGGTGGGGGCGCTCTGGTACGCATGTCCATCAAAGGTCGTCTGTGGTACTTAGGCTCGATGGTCAGCTTGTCAAATCTGGAATGGAGGGACACGACAACAGGGAAGTCTAAGAGGGCACTTCTGGGGGGGGGGAGATGAATGAGGACAGAGAGGAACATCTGGTGACAAGTGGCCTAGACGTAAAGAGCTCAGAGGAAAGGAAGGGTCGCCTGCTTGTCCCCGCCTCTCCTTGTCACTGAGTGCGTCTTTCCCATGGTCGCTGCTGCTGTCTGTCCGTCCTGTGCTGCATGTGCTGTAGCGCTGGACGATGCAATGTTCCGTTTCTTAAGAAAAGGAGAGCCAGGCGTGGTGGCGCACGCCTTTAATCCCAGCACCCGGGAGGCAGAGGTAGGAGGATCACCATGAGTTCAAGGCCAGCCTGAGACTACACAGTGAATTCCAGGTCAGCCTGGGTTAGAGTGAGACCCTACCTTGAAAAAAAAAATAACAACAACAAAAAAAGAAAAAGAAGAAAGAAAGAAAAAAGAAAGAGTCTACTCTGGAGCAAATGAGTGTTGAGTGTCTGAGCTTCTCAGGTACCCACAGGAGAGGAAGAAAAAATAGCACTTTGGAAAGCCAGTGTCAGCTGCCTGAGATCTTGCTTTAGAATCTGCCCCCCCAATCCACTGCATAAGGGACCATGGAGCACCTGGTGTGAGAAGGATAGCACTTCCAGTCATTCACTGGGAGAGTCAAGGGGGGGAAAAAAAAAACATCATAAACTCACAGCACATCCATGGTGACACAAAATCGTAATCCTGCTTCTCTTCCCGTATGTAATAGGATTACTGGTCAACCATGACGACAAATGACATTTCCTTCCGAGGAGTCTAATCCTTTCCCCCTGAGGCTTAAAGCACATGATTTGAGAGGTGACCAGAAGGAAGTCTCTGTGCTTCATCTTAAAGAACTTTTGAAAGAGCAATGCATTAAGAACTCAGATCTGTTTCGGTGGCATCTGGCCACCACTGCTTGGTTGGGTGGAGTGCCACCACTGCTCACTGGAAAGGCTGCTTGGGGCCCGTGTGCAGGATGTGCTCTTCTGTCTTGTAGATCGTTTTCTCCTCAGGAAAACCAGCACCCTGAACCTCAGCATGAGAGGTGCATCCTGAGAGATCAAGTCACCCCGGGTGACCAGTCAGTGTGTTGCTTATGCAGCCAGGCGACAGGAGGCATGAGCTGAAATCCAGCCTGCAGTGGGCACAGCAAGCTCAAGACTGTGGACCCTGGCCCTGCCTATGTGCCTGGAATAGACACATACTTCACAACTGATCTCAAGGTGAGGGTCACAGTGCTAGGGATAGCTGGGCAGCAACCACTAGAAGTTTCCTTCCTTAACACCCTAAAATACAAAGAAGCAAGTCCTAGGGAAATTTCTGGTTTACTGTGACCATCGAATATGTAGCATAGCTCTATTTAACCGCCTGTGTAGCCTGCATGGCGGTTGGGTTGAGCCGTGGGTCATGTCTATAGATTCTCATAACCATAATCATGTGGTGGCTCCAAAGCAGCTGCTGATCTAGATGGAGTTTCGTCCTGCAGGAAATCAATGCAGTCCTCAGCATCTGGAATGAACTAGAGACATGCACAATTTTTATTCTACATATTATTTTCTTTTTAAGAAAAGCCAGGAGCAGTTTGCTTTTATCTGTCAGAGGCAACAGTACAACTTGAAGGCTTGGCTTCAGAACTGTGCCAACTCTCCTGCTCCCTGCTAGTGTGATTTTCCTGACAGCACACAGAGCATCACACTGATTCGCACACGAGCTTCTTGGACCTGGTAAGTAAGCAGCATGTGCTTTCGTATGGCTTCTGGGGTCTAGAGAGTGGGAGGTGAATCCTACATAAACCATGGCCTATCATTTCAGGGGTGTCTCAATGACCTCCACGTTGGAAGATCAGTTGAGGTCACTCGTGTCCACTACTCAGCACATCACTCATAGAAACAATGAAAGAGAATGTTCAGTACTTGCAAGGCAGCATTTATCACAGTGTGCATTATTTAGGCCTAACTTCATGGTAGAGATGTCAGTTCTGACTCCTGAGGAGGGACAGGAGGTTCCACAGGAACCCCAGGATGCAGGAAAAGCTTTATCTCCCAACTTGAGGTGTCTGGAAGAAAAGGAGCTGTGTGGAGTTTCTAGCCAATGCCAATAGGACGTGTGATGGCCAATCTTGTTTGTGAACTGGATAGGATTTAGAATCTGCTAGCAGACATACCTATGGGCATGTCTGTGAGGGCATTTCCAGAGGGGTTAAACTGAGGAGGAAGACCGGCATTGAATGTGGGTGACATCATCCCATGGGCGAGTACAGGAGGAATAAAGTGTGAGCTGAGGACAAACCTTGTTCTCTCTGCTTCCTGACTGAGGATGGAATGGGACCAGCTGCCTCACACTCCTGCCTTATACCTGCCCTGTCATGACAGACCTGTACCCTTCAAACCACGAGCCAAAGTGGACTATTTTTTTCTGTAAATTTCCTTAGTAAATATTTTGTCACAGAAATGAGCAAAGTAACTAATACAACTCAGAATCAGGGAAAGATGTAGCTCAACAACATCGTATTCTTTTTGTGAAAGAAGGCCTGGCTTCTACCCTCAACATCACAGGCAGCACCGAGTCTCCATCAGGCCTACCTACTGACATCAGGTTAACTGCATGAAGCTGCTTCCTCCTGGAGCAGACAGATACTTAAAGCCATTGTATTAGACACGCATTCAGATGTGGATTTGCCTCCCTCCTGTGACGGCTTCTGCCAGCGCCTTCCTGGTTGGACTTGTCTCATCTCTTGTGACCCTCACGGTTACAGTGTTCTTCACAGCACTGCTTCTGCGCAGAACACACCTCTCACAGCAGATGTGGCACAAAGGACTCAGTCTTTGGCATTAGCTGATGTTACCAGAGCAGAGTGGTAGCCTAACGGAAAGGTGGCATTGCTTGTTGCAGACTCCGCTTATGGTCCCTTGGAAGACATCAGCCTGAAGAGATGGACAGGGCTCTGTCTACAGGATTCAGCATGACTTTGGTATCACATACAATTGTATGAATTTTTTTCTCCCTAGAAGCCAGAATACACAAGCCTGGGAATCAAAACACGGGATCATGAGTGTGTTCCCTCATTTATTATACTGAATAAGGCCCTTTGAGAATATTTTCTGCTATTATTGAACATCTTGAACTCAAACTTGATAGGTATGTGTATAATATGTTTATGTCTGACCTAGTAATGGATTTAAGAACTGAGCTGTTGCCATCTGACAGGTTAGAACTTTGTGATGGACTACTTTCTACTTCATTTGATATTCAGTGAGCATTTCAGAAGGCCTCATGTGCTCATTTCCTTATGGAAACTCTCTGATGGTCTTTATTAGAAAATGGCATGGCAATTGTGAACTTCCTGTCTCCACAATGTACTTTATTCTCTGTGTTCTTCTTTTCTTGCTCAGGCATCACAGTGATTTTGTATTTCATGTCTAGACCTCCCAGAAAAAAAAAAAAATACTATGACCAACACTCATTGGTATTTAGAATAAGAATATAATTAAACCTTAGCTTCGGAAAGGTCTGTGAAAGTCTCTGTCTGGCTTTACACACATGACTCAGAAACCCACCAAAACTACCCTTGAGAGGGAACCCCCTGGGCACTGCTCATCAATGCCCATGCCAGGGAGTTCATTAGCAAGGCTCAGACACTGCTGCAGCATTCCCACGTGGGACCAGCAGATGCTCACACCCCATCTCTGTCATTTAACCTGCTTGCCCTGGTCCTCTGTGAAAGCAGTAGGCAAAATATGGACCTGCCACTTGTGTCTTATAAATCAAGTTTTACTGGTACATAAACACACACACACACACACACACACACACACATTCTGTAGTTATCTTCTCCTGCTTTTGTGTTGAGCATTTGTTATAGAGTCTGTTATGACTTGAAAAGCCCAAGATACTTACCACTGGACCATTTATGAAGATTTCTGCTCCCTACCACAGAGAAAAGGTCTCCTGACTCAAACTAGAATGTACACACTCCATTTAATAGAACACTGCATGGCATATAATTACTGGTATAGAATTCCAGCAATTGCTGTAATTATATTACTATATACCACATACTATACATTAGTTATCATTGTGTAGAATATAATTACTAATTATAGAATTACAGTATATAATGACTCATCATGATATTCTTTATAGAGTTCATTGCAATGTGTTAATTAATGTTACATATTAATAGTTATCATAATTACTAAAACTTTATAGCACTTACTATGAGCCAGACCCCTTGAGATGATTTATGTGGAGTAACATCTAATGCTGACTACAAGTTCCGGTGTTGTCACAGGTGAGGAAACTGAAGCACTGAGGTCAGTGAACTGCCAAGATCTGAAAGTAAAGGGCAGATCTGAGAGTCACACCGTGAGGGTCCAAGATCTATAAGTAAAGGGCAGATCCAAGGGTCACACCGCAAGAGTCCAAGATCTACATGTGAAGGGCAGATCCGAGGGTCACGCCACGAGGGCCCAAGATCTACAAGTAAAGGGCAGATCCGAGGGTCACTCAGTGAGGGTCCAAGATCTACAAGTGAAGGGCAGGCATGATGGTCACGCCATGAGGGTCCAAGTTCTACAAGTGAAGGGCAGATCCGAGGGTCACACCATGAGGGTCCAAGATCTACAAGTGAAGGGCAGATCCAAGGGTCACACCGTGAGGGTCCTGCTCCTAATATAAATTCTTTCACTTTCAGAAACGCAGTGATTTTTTTGTTTTTGTTTTTGTTTTGTTTGTTTGTTTTGGCAAGCACAGACATGAATGCTCACTGGCACAAATGTTTTCCACCACGTGAGTGAGGCGCTAACGATGTGTGCAGTCCTCTGCTCTAGTGGGAAGCAGTGTCTTTCTCTAAACACGACAGACTTGCAGATAGCTATTAACTCCCCAGTGACTTGTGTACATCTTCTGGCACTTGTAGAACCAACTGCCATTTGTCATTATTAGTATTATTTTTGCCATTTCATTTTATCAGACTTTAGCTGGACAAATTAAGCACTTAGCGTTACATGTGAGAACTTACTACTACCTAGACCACACATCCCCATAGCCAACAGTCTCCTTCCTTGACTTTCTCGTTACAGGGTTGCATTGAAACCTGAATTCTGATGGCCTCAGGCAAGCTGGCATCCCTGTGCAACGGGATTTCAGGGCCTCCATCCTCATGCAAGGGGTGGAAGGATTCACCCTGGATAATCGTCTGAGGGTCACCTTCAGCTTCAGGGAGGAGAGAGAACATTTTTGTGCTAGACTTTGACAGAGGCCACCACTGTGCCTTGACATCCTCTTGGGCTCCAAAACCCCTCATTTTCAAAGTTACCACTGTGTGGCCAGGCCTATTAGAGTCTTCTTCCAAAGGTACAGAAAGGATATTAGAAACTAGCTCATACCAAGCCCTCCACTCAGACCAGCAGCTGAGCACTGAACCTGTCAGCTGTGGCCTCTGTGCGGAGGTTGCACAAGAACTTCATGCTGTCCTCTGTGAGTCTCCTGTGAGTCGTTTCCACCGCCGGTGGTGGTCACCCATAGGAACGTCTCATTAAGGACAAGGGGGAGCTTCCCTTCCAGAGGGTACATTTGATCACGTCGTTTCCGTCTCGTCCTTTATTTTTGTTTTTGGTGTGTATCATGTGTGGAACGGTGCGTTTGCCCAAGCACACATGTGCAGGGGCCAGATGTGAATCTCAGGTGGCCTCTGTCACTCTTCTCTACTGCTTCCTTGAGGCAGAGTCTCTTGCTGAGCCCAGAGCTGCCTCTTTCAGTCAGGCTGACTGACCACTGAGCCCCACAGATTCTCCTGTCTCTGTCCCCTGTAGGCTTGCGTGGCCACACTCAGCTTTTTAGGTGAATGCTGGGAATCATGTCCTCATGCATGCCCAGTGAATGTTCTTCTTACCCACTTAGCCATGTACCCAGCCCTGAAGTCACTCTGGACCTCATGTCTTTAGTGAGAAACCATGTCCTTGGGAGATGTGTCTGAAGTGTGTGATTGAGGCTGGATGGTCACTTCAGCATTGAAGCAGGATCCAACCTTACCCGTCTATTGTACATTCCCCAGCCAGGCCTCTGGGGTGGAGAAGCCAGCTGCACAGTGACCAAGCAGTGCCAGCCTGGTCCCAGCTCTTCATTACATGTCGCGTCTCAGTATTTTAATGACTGAAGACTGCATGGACTCATTTTGCCACTGAAGTTTTATTTTATTTTATTTATTATTTTTTGGTTTTTCAAGATAGGGTCTCACTCTGGCCCAGGCTGACCTGGAATTCACTATGTAGTCTCAGGGTGGCCTTGAACTCATGGCAATCCTTCTACCTCTGTCTCCTGAATGCTAGGATTAAATGCATGTGCCACCATGCCTGGATACTGAAGTTTTAATTTGCTGAAATCCCTTGTTTTGGTGTCTAACCAATTGCAGATATTCTTGGAGCTTCTTGAAAATGTAATGTGCATAAGACAAGAGAGGCATGTATGCTGAATCCTCCCAAAGAGAGGCAAGTGTGTGTTGGCCTTCCACAAAATTGCTGCATCTTACTAACATGGGGGAGGGGAGAGAATAGGGTTAGGACACAAAGCTGAGAGTCACCCGGAGGTCTCAGGCTGACGTCTTCAGGAGCCCTGTTCATCCAAGAGGAAAGCCACGTCTCAGGGCGGCTGGTGAGCTGGTGTGTGCTTCTTCCCACACTCTTCTCAGAGGCCCTTGTGCCTTCAAAGGTGAAAATTCAATGAGAGGACATAGCAATCCTAAATCTTTATGCTTGTAACAATGGAGCTTCAAAGTTCACCAAATAAAAATGTGTGCACCCACCACTGTCTAAAACACATTACTGTTGTGTTCACTGGCTAAAAAGAAAAGAATCCTGAGTCTGACCTTCTGGCATGGGCCCATGCCCACTAGAGAACTATATAGCCTACTGAGGCATTGATTAATTAAGCTTTCTTTTTCTTAAAGATTTTTTTTTTTTGATGTATACACAGAGAGCTGTGTATACTTGATAGATGTCGTCTGACAAATTTGGACATGTGCAAAAGTGTGATGTTTTTACCAGTCAAGCAATAGACACAGGCAACAACTCCCAAGATTGCCCTGTACACCTTTGTAAGTGTGTGTTTGTGTGTGTGTGTGTGGGGTGTGAGAGAAAGAGAGGGAGAGAGAGTTTAGCAGCCTACCGTCTGAACACAATTTGAAGCACACAGTAGGTGTGGCGAACTATGGGCTCCACGTGGTAGAGCAGGGCTCTAGAACATGCCCGTCTCCTGGAGCTCAAACTTGAGCTTCAAAGCAGGAATCCCCCGGGTTTCCTCTGTGTCTGCCCTAGTGGCCGCAGTGTGGCAGAAGCACACGGACTTCTTGTGTACAGCCCTGGTTACCTGCTGGTCATTAGCATATGTTTATGTTCAACTGGTGTTCATTAAACATGCCCATCTCTTATTTTATTCTATTTTTCTTTATGTTTTTCCATGTATATATTTGTGTGGTAGGCATGCATGTGTATGTATGTGTTCATATGTATGGGTGTGTGTGTGTGTGTGTGTGTGTGCAGGTGCACGTGTGTGAGTGTGTATGAGAGAGAGAGTGTGTGTGTGTGTAGACCAAAGTTCAACACTGAGTATCATTCTCAATCACTTTACTGGCTGACTATACACCTTATTTTCTGACACAGGGTCTCTCACTAAAGCTGGAGCTGATTCAGCTAGACTAGTTCATTTATCTAGCCAGCCCCAGGGATCCTGCCTGTCTCCTACCTCCCCAAGCGTTGGAATTACAGGAGTGCGCTACAACACCAGTCTGTATGTGGGTCCTGGAGATCTGAACTCTGCACTTTATTGATTGCTGAGCCATCTCCCCAGCCCCCACGTCTTAGTTTCCTGAAACGCACTCACAATTGCTAGAAAACTATAAGAAAATTAATTTCTTCAGTGTTGAGTCTACAGTCATAAGCATATGGAATGTCAGTTCATTTGTGATGGGTAAAAGGTCAACTTTTTACCCTTTCTGCATATGTGTGTGTTGACTACATGTATGGTGTGCACGTATGCATGTGGGGGCCGAGGACAACGTTGGCTGCCCTTCTCTGTGGCTCTTGCATGCATTTCCTTGAGGTGAGATTTCTCCCTCATCTCGGAGCTGTTGTCTGCCAGTGAGCTCCACACTTGCTCTGCTCTCTGCCCCCCAGGGATTGGGGCTACAGAAATGCATGGCCGCATTCAGCTTTGCAGGTGGATTCTGGGGAGCTTAATTTGGTGGTCTCTGGCCTGAGAGGTCCTCATGCTTAAATGACAAGTGCTATAACAGCTAAGCCAGCTCCCGAGCCCTTAACATTTTATTTTAGTCTATTTGTCAGACTCAGAAACGATCTGAATTTCATGAAGTTCAGGACCTTATTCTTGGCCAGAGTTCAATACACCTCTAGTGAAATGTCACCTCACACAGAGCAGGCAGGGTGTAGAAATGCTTTTCCATGGCCACAATTTCAAGTTTTGACTGTGGCTGTTGGAGGGTGGACCACCTGTCCTATTTGCCTTGGAAGCCTCACACCTGCTGTTCCAGTTTTCCTAACCCCGGGGCCTCCTGGTAAGGGGCAGCCTGAGTCAGCAGATGTGTCAGCGTGGCAGGTAACTGGCTCCAGAGCCAGCTTCCTGTTGTCTTTGTGGAAGTCAGCTCAAGTAGGGTCTGGCTTCCCTCCCCATTGCTTTCTGTCACGATTCAGATCTCACACATTTCCTGTGGAACATTGCCTATTGGATGCTTGGGAGGTTATGGACCTTAGGAGAGACAGGCCTGCTGAGAGGCCCTGAAGTCACTGGGGAAGTTCCCCTGAAGGACTATGAGGCCCCAGGCCCCTTCTCATCTTCTGTCTCTTTTTCTTGCTTCCTGACCGTGGTGAACAGGTTTGTTCTGCCTGCCACAGCACCCCCCCCCAACAAACAGGCCAACTGAACATGGACTTGCCACCTCTAAAATGGACCCAAAATAGCCCTTTTCTCTTTACAAGCAGATTCATCCTAGTATTTTGTTATATTGACAGAAAGCTGACCACATAACTTACTTGACTACTAATAGCCAGTGGATAAAATAACTCTATTGAGAATGCAGCTGAACAACAGACCAGATATGTAGATGTATCACAGGCTTTAAATACTGTCATGGGTTCCTGACTTCTTGAAAAAAAGTAGATTCTATTACTTACAAGTGTTTAAATTGTTTTTTCCTTTTTCTTCCTAGAAGAGCTCAATGTCCTCAGTGTTTTGTGGTTGTGGATCTGGGAGCAGAAGAGGGTCACTGTTTAGGACATAGCCTAGAGACAGGATGCACAGAGGAGGGACCTAGGAGCTGTGGGCCTTGAAGATAGGTTCCCCCTTCCTCTCCCCAGCAGCCCTTCCTCAAGGCGCGCCTTCATTGCAGACGCAGCCTCACATTCTCCACTCAAGAGTGTCTGAAGCTCTTTCTACAGACGGTGGTGACCAATGGGAGGACTCATCAAAGTTCCAAGAAGCAGTGACAGTGGAGTGACCATGACCAGGTACTGAAGGTCTCCCACTAGTCACGCTGGGATTAAACCTGCCTCTTGCCCCGTCAGTCCACAGAGGCCTTGGGCAGCCACTCCGCGGGCTTCCATTGCCTCCACTGAGCTTCTTCGCCTCCCCGCATGATGGAGGGATAGTTCTTTGGGGTGGGGTGACGTGTGATTCATCCCTGTGAGCCCAGGAGAGCCATGGGAACAGGCAGAGCCAACATCGCCAATATCCATCCATCCCTGTCTCTGGATTTCTCCTCTGCCCACCAGGGCCTGACTTGGCATAGCGACCTGCCCTGACTGTGCAATCATGTGATCCATGACTCAGACTCTTGAGCCTCCAGCCTGCAGATCATTTGTGCTAGCCCTCCTCTCTCGCAAATGGCAGAGGTTCTATGGCTTTACATGAAGCCATTAGCTTCTTGTTCACAGCAGTTTCCTGTTACCCTCCCTGCAGCAAGTCTGTATAGCTTACCAGCGACCACACAAGTCCTCTCTCGCAGGCATTACCGTCTCCTCTCTACCCGCGCTTCCCAAATGCCTCCGTCCTTGTGCGCACAGCAGCGAGTGCCTCTTCGGGACCGTTTTCCAGGACGTCATCAATTAAATATCTAGGCCTGGAGCTGGAGAGATGGCTCAGTGGTGAAGACGCTTGCCTGGAAAGCCTAATGACCAGGGTTTGATTCCCCAGTAGCCACATAAAGCCAGATGCACAGTGGCACACACATCTGGAGTTCATTTGCAGCAGCTGGAGGCCCTGGTGTGCCAATTCTCTCTCTCTCATACTGTTTTATAATTTTTCAACTATTTTTGACATCTGGCTTAGTGGAAGACAGTTGGGTTCTCATATCTGGTGCATTCATTCTCTTGTGTTACTTGTTTTGACCAAAGAATAGAAAGAAAGCACGACACGTGACTTTCTCCCAGGAGTACCTCCCCCACTCACCTGTTATTAGATTTCTCTTCAAAACCTCAGATTAGGACGGAAGCTGAGCACACATGCTGGACATAAGAGCAACTGGGTAAACATCTTGTTCTGACACAGGAAGCATGGCTCTTCCCACAAGAAGAGGGCGGGGAAATCACTTACACTGCAGTTGTTGAGTAGCGTCAACAGCCGGTGCCTCACCTGGGGAGCAAAGCACCAGAGAGATGGAGTTCCAAGACAGCAGCAAGAAACTGCCTGTGAGTACGAGGAGTGAGTTTGGAAGGGTGAGGTCCTCAATATTAAGTGCTGCAGAGCATTCCAGTAAATTAAGGCTGCAGAGTGTCAATAGGATTCAGCCATGGAGGAACCGCTGATGGCTCGGGAAATAAATTTAATGATATAGTAAAGTTGGAAATCGAATTGTAGTGAGAGGTGGCGTGAATGACAGACGAGAGCATAAAGACAGTGATTTGGAACATAAACTTCATACAGGGTTGGCTGCATAGCTTGAAGGTGATGCAAGATAAAGGGAGGACTTTGAAAAGTAGAAGAGAGAAAAGTCCCTTTTTATACAACTGAATGTTAGAGCAATCTGTATTGTTAAACACGTGCAGTGTGCAAATCACCAATTCCTTCACATGGTAGTGTATAAAGCACAGTCCTAGCCTTGCACACTCTGTGTTTGATTTTTGTGGGGGAGAGAGGGTTGGCAATATACAGGTTTGATAAGGAAGAAATAAATTACGCGAGATGAGCTGAACCCTGTGGTTATGAATGAAACGGGAAGGGGTGATAAGACATTGTGGGCAGAGGGCTACATTTGAACAGGAGCCACCAAAGGGTACCTCATGGGGAAAGTGAGATCTGAGGCCACTTGAAGGGCGGTCAGGAACATGCAAACATGCAAGGTAACACTCCAGGTATATTCCAGAATAAGCTAGTGCAAAGGTTCTGATGCAGGAGAGGGTGGGTGTGTCTGAGGCACAGAGAGGGTAGTGAGGGAGGCTGAAGGGAGGCAGGAACAGAGGCTGTGTTGCCACAGAGGGCTGTAGATTTAATTGAAATGAAGGTATTAGATTGTTATTGTGAGTGGAGCAGGGACACTGAGTGATAAATTTTAACAGGTTCCCATTTGAAACTGCTGAGAAGTAAGGTGGCCACAGTTGAAGGCAGGAGGGGGTCGGGACTCTCCTGGGAAGCTGAGGGCAGAGGCGGAGGCGGCTAACTCTGCTTCACACCCTACTCCCAGGAAACAGATTCCAGACTCAGACTGAGACAGGGAAGTTTAGGGAGTCACTGCCATGTGCAAGAATGGGGAATACAGGATGGGCTGGGGAGCCACTAACCTAAACCTCAGTGAATGCCTCCCATGCGGGAAGATTGTTTTCATGGATTGCAAGGGGATGGAATTAGGTGAGCCATGTCAGAAGATGTGGCTAGGAAGCAACTATGTGGTAACAGGTAGATAACAATCACTTCAAAGGCCAAGGATATTAGCTGGAGAGTCTGTTGCACACTGAAACTAACCTTTCTGGAGGCAGAAGTGTAATTATAAGGGTTTGGATTAGAAGTCACCTATAAACTCATGTGTTCTGAATGCCTGGTCCCCAGTTGATGGCAACTTGAGAGGTGGAGCCTTGTTGAAGGAGGTATGTTGTTGGGGGTGGGCTTAGGGGTGTTATAAACAGCTTCTCCTTTGCCAGAATCTGGCTTACTCTCTTACTGCTGCTTTCCATCTGCTTCGACAGAGGTGATGTCCAGCCTCTGCTCATGCCGTGCTGCCCTTGCCATCATAAAGCTTCCCCTCAAGACTGTAAGCCAGAATAAGCCCTTCTCCCATCAGCTGCTTTTAGCTGGGTGCTTTGTGCCAGCGATGAGAAGGGAACTATAACAGACCCAAGCCTCCTATTCAAAGATGAAGAATCTGTGGTATCACCTCTCTGCCAGGCATGAAGTGACCAATTGCATGTCTTATACTGATGAACATTCTGGAGAACGACAGTGATCAATTTTATGTAAATCAGAGACTAAGCACTACACTCAGTGCTAAGATTGTAAAGAAACATCACCCTGTCCTTCCACGGTAGCAATGAGCACCCAGGTTCATAGCAAGGCAGACTAAACACTGTCTGTGCCTTGTCCCAGTTCTGTTCTGTCTTGGCTATCCTTAGCACTACAGAGCAGTAAGCTACCGATAACCAGGCTTCCATCTGTTAGAATGCCCCATAAAGCAGGAGAACGTGAATAACATGGCTACAAATAAGTTTTATGTTATAGAGCTTAAACATTTTTTAATGTTTCTGAGAAAGAAAGAAGTAATCTGTACCTCCATTGGCCACTCCCTGCCACAATGCTTTTACTTCTTTAATGCAAGAATGGGAAGCATTCTGAAAAATATATGAGCAGATATGGTTTTCTGCATATTTAAAAGGAAATTGCTCAATCAATCAAGATATTTTCCCTAAGAGAACTGAACAGAAAGGATGGCTGATGTCTCTTGTTTCTGAGAGAAGCCAGCATGTTATTGTAAATCATCTTATTTTCTGAGTTGTCTCTTTGGAAGGCAGTTTCCACTGGCACCCTCTGGGTCCTTTGGTGACTTTGCACTCAGTAGTGATACTCCCTTTTCCCAGCCTCCCATGCCACATGCCTGCTCATATTGAAATGTGATCTCTCATCAGCGCAGATGTCTTCATAGCTCTCCCTTTGTGAGGCTTCGTGTCCTTCACACCACTGCCGTTTTGATTGTGAGTCTACCATAACACGAACATTAAACGTGACTTTCTGGTATTCTCTCTTCTGTCCTCCATCCATCCAGATGGAAAAAATGTCCATCCTGAAACCAAGCTTCCAAATGAGAATACTAATCAGTGTGTGGTATTCTCCACATTTAGAATACTAAGAAGTGTGGGGTATTCTGCACATTCAGAATACTAACAAGTGTGGGGTATTCTCCACATTCAGAATACTAAGAAGTATGGGGTATACTCCACATTTAGAATACTAAGAAGTATGGGGTATTCTCCACATTCAGAATACTAAAAAGTGTGGAGTATTCTCCACATTCAGAATACTAATCAATGTAGGGTATTCTCCACATTCAGAATACTAAGAAGTGTGGGGTATTCTCCACATTCAGAATACTAAGACGTGTGGGGTATTCTCCACATTTAGAATATTAATACATGTGAGGTATTCTTCACCTTTATAATACTAAGAAGTGTGACATTTCGTTCTATTTTATTTGCCACTCTGTAAAAGTCTCAAGTGAATACAACATTCTTTCTGAAATGGGGGGTTGAGAACTTGAATCCCAATATTCAAGGAGGCATCATCAGGCAAGTGTCTACCTGAAAATCCCAAGATGAGCCTGAAATAATTTGTATAGTTATGAAGTAAGAAAGTGGAGGGGGGATAGCTAGAGCTTGTTGAAAGATGACAGGCATGGGGACCAGCTAGAAAGAGCTCTTGGTGACAAAGCAGGAATAGCCTGGGCACAAAAACAAACCCTGAAAATGTAAGACCACAACTCAATGTACAAATAAACACTCATGAGTCATGCTACCAAAAAATAAAGGAAAGATTAAAAAAAGAATGGAGAAGAGGGCTGGGGAGATGGCTTAGCAGTTAAGGCATTTGCCTGTGAAGCCTAACGACCCTGGTTCTATTCCCCAGGACCCATGTTAGCCAGATGCACAAAAGGGCACATGCGTCTGGAGTTCGTTTGAAGTAGCTGGAGGCCCTGGTGTGCTCAGGTTCTCTCTTTCTCTCTGCCTCTTCCTCTCTCTCTCTCTCTCTCTCTCAAATAAATAAAGAAGTAAAGTATTTAAAAAATAAAGAATGGGGAAGAAAGAACTCTTTCTTATAGAATTATAATTAACAAGGAAGGGGATATAGAAAATCAGCATCATTGCAAACGTGGTCCTCTGGTGTAGGCTGAAGTGAGCAAGCAGAAGCTGCAGGTGGAAAGATACTTGTCATGCTGTGAAATATGACCCACGAGACAGGCATTGCTCATAAAGGAACATCCAATGGCTTGGCGGAGGAGCGACCCTAAAGGTAACTCCCCAGCTACTTAGTAACAGGACAAGTTGGTATCATATATCCCCAATGAGATGTGCCGGGTGAGATTAGAATGAGAACGTTAGTAGAACTGCTAACACCTGAGCTAAGCCCACCATAATGCTTTTATATACTCCTCAGCATAGACCTCATATACGCAATCCTTTGTTTTCTACTTTGGACAATCCTAACATAGTTAAGGAAGATAGTCACAGCAGGCCAAGCCAGGAAGCGTCATGTCTTTGAAACTTTTCTCTAAGGTTGAAAATGATTTAAAGTCTTCTAGTTTTATTTTATTTTTTAACTTACTGGAGACTCCCTGAGACTAGGAAGTTGTTTTTAACATCCAAGTAACACAGATAGGTTGTGTTCAGCCCCGAATCAGACATGTCATCTGGCCCTCTGTCATGCAGACTAAGGCTCCACATTGTACTTTTATGCAGTCAAATTTGTACACATGTAAGTCCAAAAGCTTAAACTAGAAAATATTAAAAATCATTGCTGATGGGCTGGGGAGATGGCTCTGTTGGCAAAGTGCTTGCCACGCAAGCAGAAGTTACCTGAGTCCCAGTCTCCAGCGCCATTGGAAAAGGTGGCTGTGGCAGGGCATGCCCACAGTCCAAGCCCAGGGGAGGCGGAGACAGGAGCACCCCTGGGGCTCACTGATTAGTTGACATGGCTAACTTGGTGAACTCGAGTTCTGAAAAATTCTGTCTCAAATGGTAAGTGGAGAGCAATTGAGGAAGACACCGGATGCCAGTCTCTGGCTTCCCCAAGCTTGCCACATACACATGTACCACTTATGTACATATGAACATTTGTACACACACACACACACCACATCACATACACATACACATGCAAAAACAATCTTCATCCAGGGCATGGAGGATAAGTACTGAAGAATAAAGTACATTGAGGAGAGCAGGACTACTCTGTATGACACAGACATGGGGCAGGTATGTCTTCATCCATTTGGCTAAACCCACTGGATCTGCAACACAAGAAGGAACCCTGGACTTCGGCTGACATGCTGTGCCAAGGGGCTCCATCAGAAGGAATGCACATGGCATCGCCCAGCAGTGGGGACACTGATGATGGGAAGTTTGTACACAGGTGGGCCAGCATCTGGAAACTTCCTATACTTTAACTCATTCTGGCTGTGGATTTTCAAAGCTGTTCTTAAAATGTCAAATAACAGGGGAGTAGGTGATAGTGTAGCAATTAAAAGCACTCATTTGCAAGCCAGAAAACTTATTTGATTCCCCAACACTCACATAAAAGCCAGACACAAAGTGTCTGTGATCCCAATGTGTCTATGATAAAGAGAGGCAGAGCCAGAACAAGCAGGGGGCACATTGGCTAGCTAAACTGGGGCACACTAGGTGGCATATGTGTCTGGAGTTCAACTGCAGTGTCTGGAGACCCTGGCACACCAATTCTCTCTCTTGCTTTCTCTCATTAAAATATCGAATAAATAAACAAAATAATTACAAAAAGAAAATTAGTCCAGACCAGGAAGAAGAAGAATTGACCACCCCTTTTCTCCATCTTGTATTACCAAGGGCTCTTCTGCTCTACCAAACTCTGTCTCCTGCAGTGTTCCAAAGCCATCTTAGAGTCCATTACAGAGAGGGAGTAGCTCTTTTAGGCAGTGAGGGTGACTGGGCCCCTGAAAGTAAGAAACAGGAATGTCTTTGGTCCTATCCTTCAGTCTGCACTTGCTAGAAATCAAATGATGACCTGACTTCTTATCTCTTGCCTAGTCCCCTAGACCTGTTTTTCTTTTCTTTTTTTTTTTTTAAAATATTTTTTAATTTATTTATTTGCAAGCAGAGAGAAGAGAGACAGACCAAGAGAGAATGGGTGTACCACAGCCTGTAGCCACTGTAAACGAACACCAGATGCATGTGCCCCTTGTGCATCTGGCTTACATGGGTCCTGGAGAACTGAACCTGAGGTCTTTGGCTTCGCAGGCAAATGCCTTAACCACTAAGCCATCTCTCCAGCCATAGAGCTGTTTTCCTACAAACAAGCTGGGCCCCTCATGGGAGGGAGGTCTCTCCTAGGATTTAAATCACACCCTAACACTGTGGTTAGCCAAGCTTAGACCCGCAGAACTCAGCTGGCTTCTTCCTGAGGCAGCCCCTAGCTAAGCCAATCAGCTGTCCCTCAGCTCACCTGAGCGGGAAAGTAGGGCCCTCCACCATAAGGTTATAAATACGTTTGTGAGGGGAGGGCAAGCCCTCTGAGCTGCTGACCACTCAGGAACCTCCAGCTGCTCGTGAGTTTCCCCTCAGCTTGGCCCAGGTCCAGCCTGGCCAGAGCAAAGAAGACAGCCCCCAGCCCTTCCTTCTCACATGGGCTCTTTCTCCACATGGCAGGAGCTCTTTGAACTCTCTTTCCTGTCTTTTCCATGGCTTTTCCAGGTCTACCCTGGGGGCTCTCAAGTCACGTGGGTGTCTGTCCTTTGGTTCTTTACAACCCTAACTGTACTTCCATAAATAAATACAATAATTTAGTAATTATCCTTCGCGGTCTTATTTTATTCAATTCTCTGTTTAAAATTAGACATAAGCCTAGGGTTTGGAGTTCAAGGACTTTGCTGAACCCCTAGCATCCCTTTACATCAGGAACCTCAAACCTGACAGCAAGGATATCTCCACACTTTGCTTCTTGTGGGGACCTGCCCTGACCTTTAAGTTCTTGCTCCACATGGTCCACAGAAAGAGATGCCAGAGGTGGGGGGCCACGGGGAGATGGCAGGTCCCAGGACGCAGGCAGGACCTGTGAAGCAAGGCTGCATCCTGCGAGGTCTTCATGAGACGTATGTGAATTTTATGGAATGCATTACACGGAAAAGAGGAAGACCAGGCAGCAGGCTCAGGAAGAACCTTAGGCTACTTCTCGTTTTCTTAGGCAGCTGTGGGAACCAAGGTAGTGAGGGGTGTTTACAGTGTGTCTTCTGTTAGGAACCCAGCTCCATAGTTCAGTCCATCCAGGCTGCACTCTTCATATCCGTGTGGCTCTGTGCTGCCCCAAGCTGACCTATGGCTTCGCTTTGAGGCCCCTCCCCCATCTTCCATCAACACCTTGTTTTCCACCAGCCCTTCTCCCCACTTTGTCTTGTCCCTGCCTTTCCCTCCCAATAGGGTGCTAAGAGACAACTGTGATATAATTCATTCACACCCCTGTGCTAATGGATGGTGAGTGGATACATAGCCCTTTCTGGAAAACGCACTATAATTTATCTGTGATTTTTCTGCCTTTTACACAGGACAAGCATAATGTCCCTCACAGTTACTGATTCCTCACAGCCTCACCTGTAATTCCCCATGCCTGGGGCCTCTGGGGACACTGACATTCAATCATGCATGCTGTGGTCCTGAGCTCTGGGAAGTGAGCTCTGGGGAGTGAAGGGACAGACAGATGTCAGGGTCAGGGTATAAGGCCTCTTGCACTTAACCTAATCTGTGTATAAAGTGGACTGTGTTTTGTGTGACGGAGACATCTCTGGGACTGTGGTGACCTTTTGACAAGTCACACCTCTAAAGGATGGTCAGAGGCTAGTCTGATGTTCACAGTGGAAAACAAGAGACACCGTGTCTCAAACACTGTGGAAGGTGAGGACTGATGCCCCGAGGTTATTCTCTGACTTCCATACGTGAACCATGTGATATGAACAACACACACACACAGACACACACACACACACACACACACACACACACACACACTTCCTACCTCCATGAAAACCTGGAAGATAGTAAATGCTGCAATGCATTAGTTTATATTTTTTCTCCCAATGTCTCATAAACACACGGTTGAGAATTTGTTACTGTGGATCAGTTTCCAGATTGCAACTTACCTTTAGTAAATTCTCACATTTCCCTTGCTGGTGTTGGGTCAAGGGACAATATTCAATTTTCCTGAAAGCCCCGCCTTCTCCATCTCTACCAGATGTGTGTGTGTGCAGCCTACCTGCAATTCCAGCACTCAGGCGGTGGACACAGGTGAACCTCAGGGCAGGCTGGCCAGCACGGCTAGCCACCTCAGCAAGTCCTGGGATCAAATGAGAGACTTTGTCTCAATAAGTAAGGTGGGAGTGGGAGTGAGGTGCCTCCACACACATGTGCACCCCCACACATGCATATGCCCCTACACACATACACAACAAATATAAATGAACCTGCTTAACTACTATGGGATCCTGAGTGCTTTTTGTGTTATCAATGTTTCAGATACAAGCAGGCTGGAGAAAGGACTAAGGGGCAATGCATGATGTCTGACCTCATTTCACAAGGAGGTCAGTGCTGTGAAGGGCTTCCCTCAGCTAGTGCAGTGCGAGGGATGTGAGGGGTGGATGAAGGCAAGACAGTGAGAACTGACATTCAATGGAAAGTCAGGGAAGGAAATGACCTTGGTCTAGAACATAGCTGATGAACACATGTGTGATAGTTAATACTGACTGTCAAGTTCACTGGATTGAGAAGCACTGGGATTAGCATGGAACACCCTTGGGTGTGTCTGTGATGGGATAGCCAGAGACATTAATGAAAGGAGAAGATGCGCCATGAGTGTGGATGACACTAGCCCTTGGGCTGGGTGCTGGGCTGAGATAAAAGGGGGGAAAGGCAAGAGCCCCCCAGTACATGCATTCTTTTTCTCCATCTCCTGGCCGCATGCAGTGAGCTACTGTGATCCACCACCCCCTCCTTCCATGATGGAGCAAAACCTCTGAAACTTGGAGCAAAGTATTTCTTTCCTTCAGAAAACTATTCTGACAGATATTTTGTCACCATGTTGATAAGTTTGACTAACATAATGAGTTAGCTACGGAAATATCTCAGGTGAAAGTAGGCCCACTGTGGGGAAGAAGAAAAATAGACATTATAGGGTAAGAAACAGCTTGACATTTTTCTCATTATTACATCTTCACCTGATGCTTTAGTTCAACCCTTAATCAGCTTTACTAAGATGATTGAGAAGTAGCTGGGCGTGGTGATGCACGCCTTTAATCCCAGTACTTGTGAGGCAGAGGTAAGAGGATCGCTGTGAGTTCGAGGCCAACCTGAGACAACATAGTGAATTGCAGGTCAGCCTGAACTAGAGTGAAACCCTACCTCAAAAAACACAAAAACAAAAAAAAAGAAAAAATAAAGAAAAGAAGAGAAAAGAAAGAAAAGATGATTGAGAAGTCTTCAGGCTAATGGCTTAATCGCTTGGTGTCCAGGTCTAGCCCCTGTTCACTCAAACCCACCTCTCCTGCTGCAGTGACAGCTCTCAAACAGCAATGCACTCATGTCGGCCAACTGGCTGGAACCATTCAGTGCCTCCTCTTTGCCTTAGGATCACTTCCTCCTCTGTGGTTCCATTGCATTCAATAACATCTTAATGTGTGCATGGCTCCCAGTATCAGTAGTATGCAAGAGACTGTTTCCATATTTATCTCCCCACATGAAACCAGAGATCTGTTATCTTTCAATTCACAGAACCTATTAGAATGGCATTGATACAGACTATAATATATTTGATACAGACTATAATATATTTTGTATATATACATTGAAAGATTAATTTTTACAAAAAAATGAGTGCATTTATAAAATATAAGACTCATATTTTATACAAATAGAAGTATTTAAAGAATTTGGAAAACCCAGTGTGGCACGGTAAAAACAACACTGGAGTCAACAAGACTTGGTAACCTACTTAGATGATAAGCTATGTGTTTGAGGGCTATATTTAATCTCTCTGAGTATGCTTTGTTATTTATAAAAGTGTGATAATAAGGCTTAGGAATTGTACAGTTGTTTCTTGGGAGATGGCTCAATGAACAAAGCTCTTACTGCTTATGATCTGATCCAGAGTTTGGATTCCTTAGTACCCATGTAAATGCCACATTGGCGTGGTGACCTGTCTGTAATGCTCAAGGAAGAACAGGGCATTCTTAGAGCAAGACTATTAAAGTTGGTGAGCTCTAGGTTCAGTGAAACACCCTGTTTCAAAAATCAAGGTGGAGGGGCTGCAGAGATGGCTTAGCGGTTAAGCGCTTGCCTGTGAAGCCTAAGGACCCCAGTTTGAGGCTGGATTCCCCAGGACCCACGTAAGCCAGATGCACAAGGGGGCACATGTGTCTGGAGTTCCTTTGCAATGGCTGGAGGGCCTGATGTGCCCATTCTCTCCCTTTCTGTCTGCCTTTTACTATCTCTGTCTGTCTGTCACTCTCAAGTAAATACATAAAAATAAACAAAAAATATTAAAAATCAAGGAAGACACCTGACATCCACCTCTGGCCTCAACTCGTGTGCACACACATACATACAGGCACACATACACACGCACACACAGAGACTTCCAGTTGACACATGTTAAAATAATTGCAAGCGTCCACTTCAATGTTTACCAAAACCTCCCAGCTTGCTCCTCATGACCCAAGGCTGATATTTACTGAGGACTCACGGTCTGGGCACATGCCGGACCTCCCTGTGTTGTTCGGTCAGTGCTCATGGGACCCATTTGTGCTGAACACCCACAATAATGAAATTTAAAAACAAAATCCATTCCTCCGCCCCTTGCAGACATAGGACAGGTGTAACAGGTAGAGTCTTGTTTCTGGGAGGAAAGGGCACAGGCAGTGTTGCTGTCTCTTGGCAAGAGCGAACAGCCAGGTGGGTATCACAGCTCCGCAGCAGAAGGAAGGGACGAGGCTGAGTGCTGGGCTTGGAGCTGGGCTGTGTCACCTCAAAGCCTGCCCCCAGCGACACAGCTATTCCAGCAAGGCCCCCCCTCCCAAAGGTTCCACCTGTCAGCAACACATGAGGCTCTGGGGAGAAAACTCACATTCAAATTACACAACAGGATTTTCCTGCTGGCCCATGTGGCCACGGGATAAATTCTGGCCCGTGAGCTATGAACGTGTCACTGCCAAGACCAATGCTCAATTGCTGGCATGGGATCTTCCGAGAGGACTCTCATTCTCACATGGCCAGGAGACAAAGCACATTAAGGATGGTGGCCGGTGGATACCAGAGTGGAAACATGACCAGTCCCCCCACCCCTGCTGACCTGAGTGGCATGTAGCAAGAATAAAAAGTGCATAGAGTGAGACCCTACCTCAAAAAAGAAATTAAAAAGTGCATTGACACCCAGTGAGAATTGTGATCTTTGTCTTGTGCAGTACTGTTCTCACCCTCTTGACTGACGCCCTATGCTCCGCTCTGCATTTTATCATTTCTTAGATTTATTTTGCAGAGGAATAAACTGGGACTTGGGATGCTGCAATAATTTCCCTGCGGTTACCAAGCTAGCAAGTGGCAGAGTTCAGCTTCTGTCTCTTTCTTTTTTTATTTACCTTTATTAAATCTCAAACTTCCTTTTCCCATATCTATTAAATTCTGCTGTTTTATAAATAAACCCAGTCTAAACTCAATTCTATGAACTTAGTTTTGTTCAAACAAATTCTGACTCATCTCTCAATCCTTGAATTTCATTTAACATATTTTATATGTCAGCTAATATTTATGTACTCTCTCGCATTGTTGCTGTGATGTTTACATGGGAAGATTATAGCTTGGAGGGGAATATGAGCTGCTTAGAAGGACTGTGCTTACCAGTGACTCCAGCCACCCTGCATCTCCCCAGAAGCTCATGCAAGCAACTCCATGCCGTTCTGCGTAAATAAAAGACATGACCCCCAAAGAGGTTAAGCTCCTAAGAGACCATTGCTTCCTTTCTGACCCATAATTAGAACTAAACACTCTCAATTTGCTCCATCACCAGTTCCTTTCCTGATCTTGTCTTCAAAACCATGGCGATGTCACAGGCTGAAACACAGTGTTATCTTTCTTCCTGAGGTTGTAATGACCATTAACTTGTTTTTCCAACTGGGATCTGAAAGCCTGCCGCGTTCTTACACTTAAATGTAAACGGAGAGGGAGAAGGCCACAAGAGCAGTGGTGAAGCTTTTCCTGAAGCACCTTTTCTGCCTGTGTTATGGGGACAAGGGAGAGTAATGCAACTAATGAATTTCTACCTCTTTGCCCATAAAGATTTATACGCCAGGCTTTGTGCTGTTATTGACAATCAAATTGCTCAGCTACTCCCAGCCACTTTGTGCAAGTTAGTAATGCTTGCCCTGCAACGACGGTGCACAAATAAAAACTGATTTATGTAGAAGGCTGTTTGTTTTTTAATGCCAGCCATTCAGCTCTTGTTTTTTTTTTTTTTTTTTTCCTGGTATATTTGGTAGGAATAATGGAAGAGGAAACATGGGATCTTCAGAGAGTCTCAAACAACAGAAGTCTGTGATGAATTCACAGTGCCACTGTTTCTCCCTCTGTGTTGGCTTTCTAAGAGTCAGCAAATGAGTAAAGAAAGTAAAAGTCTTCACAATTCAGACTTGATACAGTGCAGACCTAAGGCCTTGCTGTCAGGCTCTCAGCATGTTTTGAGGAGGAAAAATGAACGTGTGAGCTGAGAAGATTTCTCGTGGGTAAAATACTTTGCCACACAATCATGAGGACCCCAGTTCAGATCCCCAGTGCCCGCATAAAATGCCGCTGTGGTGTCCTTCCCATGCCTGTAATCTCAGCACTGAAGAGGTGGAAACATGGGGACCCCAGTTCAGATCCCCAGCAGCTGTGGTGTCCGCCCCATGCCTGTAATCTGAACATTGGAGAGGTGGGAACATGAGAACTCCTGGGGCTTGCTAGCCAAGCCTGTCAGCTGTAGGTTTAGCAAGAAGCCCTGTCTCAAAGGACAAGATGAGTGGTGACTGGGGAGGACGCCTGACACTGGCCTCCACTCTCCACACACACACACATACACCCACGTACACACAAAAGAAAAAGAAATCTGATTAAAACAATCAACAAGATAGAAACAACTTCTAGCAGGACACAGAAATGCCTCAGGATTGCATAGTCGCTCCTGCTTCTGGCCATAAGCAGTCACAGCCCATTGGCTCATTGCAACCGTCACAATGCATGCCTACCGTATAAAGCAACCTTTTTCCAGGCCTGGAAAGAAGCAGTGAGGGACTGTAATGTTTGAGAAGAAAAACAAAAACAGCAGGCCTCTCCATGACCCCCCCCCCTTTTTGTGGGTAGGTCCCTACCAAGGTGTTGGCAAGGCAACCCAAGCAGCAGAACTGCCTCACCGAGTGGAAAGGTTGGGGTCTGGGGGGTTGGGCTTGCAGATTTCTGCGGGAGATGCACACAGAGCACCGTGGTGAGGCTTGGGATGTGCAGCATGGCTCGCAGACAGTTGAGGCCTAAGTGTTAGGGAAAATCTAGCTCCAGAGATGAGTCCATTCTAGGTCTGTGTGAGGATTCAGTAGAATCATCTCCAGAAATCAGCTAATTGATTCACAAGCAAACTAATTTGCTAATAAAAGAATAAACTTCAACACTCTTCAAAGGAAACTGAGAATGCCACAAGGCAGCAGTCCCAGTGTCTGACACACACAAAATAAATAAATAAATAAATAAATAAGAAATTAGTCCTGCAAAGGAGGCAAAAACTGTGGCTGCTGCTCAGGAAGAATTTAGTGATTAGAAAGAGGTGTGACTATTTTAAAATGAGGTGTTAGAGAGATGACTCAGTGGGTCAAAACACTTCCCATACAAGTCTCCATGCCTGAGGTGGCCTGAGACTGAATTCTGTTCCTCAACACGCAGACAAACATGGCCACAAATGCCGGAGGCCCCTCCCGTGAAGAGCCGAGAACGAGGATCGCCGGTACTCATGGGAATGCAAAGGCTGTATCATTAAGAGACTCTGTCTCCAGAAAACACATGATGAGCAGTGTGGGGGGACAGCCAACATTCTCCTTTGGCACACGCACACACGTGCATGTGCCACACCATACATACTACGCACATGTGAAAAAAGAGGAAGGAAGTGGGCTGGGTGGGTGGCTGAAAGAGTTAGAGCAGTGGCTGCTTAGGCATGAGGCCTCTTGGGCTTGAAGCCATCAAGTTCTGTTTTGTAGAACCCATATAAAATTTGGGCATGACCATGCACCTCTGTAACCCCAGTCCATGGAGCATGGAGACTGGAAAATCGTTGGAACTCACTGACAGATAGCAGCTCCTGGTTAGGAAGAGGTCCTGTCTCAAGGAAAAATATGGATGGATGGTAAGAGGATACCAGACATTCTCCTCTGGCCTCTCTATGTACACACATGGGGCATGCACATCTGCATACTACGTTCATATAGCACACATACTAAAAATACACACACCAATGAAACTTACAGACAACTGTTTTAATGAATTCATAATATATTCAAGGTTTCCAAGTCATAAAAATGAGGGAAATGAAACAAAAACATTTTAAAAAAATTTTGAAGCTTAACTTTCAGCATTGAAAATTTAAAATGTATTAGAGATTAATAGTTAATAAGAAGTATCAGAAGAAAAAAATCAATAATCTTGAAAGCATTACTGATTGCACAACTTAAGTATACAAATTGAATCCTGGAGACAATGGGTAGAGATAAAACAAGCAGAGGGAGGCCTCCGTCCACTTGCCCCGGCAGCCACAAGCAATTCCACCCTCATGTGAGCAGGCTCCCTTGCCGATACCAGCACGATGCTTGCATAATTCTTCTGAACATGAACGGACCAAGAATGAGCAAAGCAATTCTGAGAAAGCAGCAGAGGGCACATGGCCGCAGGAGCTGTAGAAAGAAATCCCATGGGGCCGTGGGTTAAGGACAGAGACACAGACGAACGAACAGAGACAGGGAGCAGAAATATACCCAGGGGCCGCTGGTCAGCTGACTTTCAGCAAGGGAGTCAACCTAATCAGCGTGGAAAAGTTGAAGAAGAGAATGCAGGGGGAACCTCACCATGAGAGAGGACACAGCCCTGAGAACGAGTGTGGTATCTCTGTGGAAGGACGGGGACTCAGCCTGACTCATCGGCTGTGGAGACTGGGTCAGGACTGGGGTGATGAGGCACATGCCATGGAAGTGTTGAGGACCTGAGTCTGGATTCTTAGCACCCATGTAAATGCTAGTGGACATGGAAGCCAGCCTTTAACCCCCTAGTGAGGTATAGACAGGGATTCACAGGGCAAACTGGCTAGACTAGCCAAATTGTGAGCTATGGGTTCAAGAGGGAGACCTTGTCTCAGTAAATCTGAGTGACTCAGGAAGACACCCAACATGGACCTCTGACCTCCACTCACACATGTAGACATGCATGCACGCCACACACATCAGCACATGCAAAATTTAAAAAGCCTTAGATGTTTCTTAGACAGGTCCGTGAAGTCCTGTGTGCTCTGATCCCAGCAGGGAAGCGAGTCCATAAAGCAATCACTGAGCACTGCAATTTGTCAGCAGATCTGTGGTCGCCTTGAGAACGAGAGCCTTCATTTTCTCTGGCATGCACTTTCCCCTAGTCACAGCCTCGTTTCCCACATGGAGAATACCAGCTCCAAAGCTCTCCCAAGGGAATAAATTAAGAAGAAAAAAGCAAGAAGGCAATTAGGACAGAAGAGCACCATGGAGGGTTCTCCCTCCGGGCTGAGCCCTAGGTGTGGTGCTGATCTTGCCCCCCAGGCAGCGCTGGCAAAGAAGGGGTGCTCTAAGAGTGAGCTTCCTCAGTGAACCTGGCACCAGCACAAGGGTGAAGGAGACAGACACAGAGGACACTCAACTTCTACCAAACCAGAGATCCAGGGACACAGAGGCGCCCAAGACCTCATCACTGAAGCAGACCTAAAATGAACCCATTATGGCTCAGGGAAATCCATAGAAGAGGGGTGAGAGAGCTGTCTGAATCAATGAAATGGAGAGCAGTCGTGGAAAAACCTGACGTCAACCTCTAGCCTCCACACACGTGCACACACGCATGCCCATGCACCCATGCAGATAAATTAATTAAGAGGGACACAGCCCCTCATACTCTGGAGGTGCCCTTAGAGGCCACAGAGAAGAGGTGAAGCTGGTGGTCGTCTTCCTGATGAGTGTCATGGTTCCAAGAGGCACCACAGGGAGGGTGTGTGTAATTAGGGGCAGAGGAGAGTGTCGAGCGTAGTACTGATAGCCAGCGCTGCTGGGTGACACGCTTCCTTCCCTAAGGATGGCAGGAGGGGACAAGCTTCTGAAGAATCCACGCCTGTCTCTGGAAGCTCATCCATGTAGTTCAGAGAAGACAGATGGTGAGCTAGCCAGGGACCTCCAGAGAAGCAAACTTAAGAGGGTATGAGTTGAGGGCAGGAGACAGAGAACGAGAGAGAGAGAGAGAGAGAGAGAGAGAGAGAGAGAGATTCACTATAAAGAATTTGTTTGCATGATTCAAGAGCTTGGTAAGCCTTGAGGACAGCCGTGTGACTCAGCAAGTTGGATTCCCTGAAGAACTGATGGTTCAGTTCTAGGCCAAAGGCCAGGAACTCCCAGCCAGGGACATCCAGCTTCTCAGCGCCAGGAGGAAGGTGGGAGAAAGCCAATGTCCTGTGTTGTCGTGCTCTGAGAGGGGAGACTTCTCTCTCTCACTCCATGGCGAAGAGGCCATCCTTTTGTTGTGTTCTGGCCTTGAACTGACTGGACAAGGCCCAACCACTGGCTTCACTTACTCCACCACTTCAGATGTTTACTGGATCCAAAACATCCTCACAGAAACATCTAGAATATAACTGAGCTACTGCAGTCTAGCATGTTGAGGCATAAATGAGCTTTCACAGTTGCTTAGGGATATGGGTCCTCACTGGGTATTCCGAAGTAGGTGGGTGAACCTCTTCAAGCGAGAGTAATTTCCAATGTTTCCAGCCCTGTGTGTGGACTTTGTACGGGGTGGGGACTTTGTGTTCTTGTCAGAGGCCCATAAGAGGAAGAATGACTATTCTTTCCAGCAGGGATGTTTAAATTCCCAGAAAGCCTCTGGGAAGGTACTGGCCACATCAGCTGTAACATCTAGACGCTAACACAGCGGGGCACAAAGCTCGTCTATGAAGAGGGAGAGGAAATGGTCGCCGTCAGGGTGTTTAACGCCATGGCTGCATTAAGCTCCGTCTTCAGCTCTCTCCCGTGTGCGGTCGCCCTTCCTGGGTGAGGAGTCCTGCTTGCCTCTCGGGGATGCTCTTCTGTGCACACTGGGGCTGGCAGAGACTCACAGCTCAGAAACTTCTTGGACTTTGCCTTCTCCAGGCTCAGCTCACACGCAACTCTGTACTCCCCTTCTTCAGACCTGCTGATGGCTCCCACATTAGGCTGTATGAAATCACCTCAGAGCTCTCTGATGGTTTTTTTTTTCTTTTTGTTTGTGTGTGCCCAATATGGCAGTGCAAGCAGTGACATTCTCTAGTCTTGCTAGAGGTGGGCAGTCCTCAACCAGGTGTTGGATGAGCCCTGGACACTGTTACCTGCAGTGTGCACGTGATCACTACTTCTGGTCTTGATGTGGTAGTTTCCTCACGGCCTGTGCAAGCCAGGTCTGTGCTGATGTTTAAAGGCAGTCTGTGTGAGCAAGCAGCCCAGCATCCATGAGATCCAGTCATGGTGTGAGCAAGCAGCCACAGGATCCAGTCATGGTGTGAGCAGGCAGCCCAGCATCCTTGAGATCCAGTCATGGTGTGAGCAATAAGCCATGAGATCCAGTCATGGAGTGAGCAAGCAGCCCAGCATCCTTGAGATCCAGTCATGGTGTGAGCAATAAGCCATGAGATCCAGTCATGGTGTGAGCAAGCAGCCCAGCATCTGTGAGATCCAATCATGGTGTGAGCAAGTATCTCAGCAACTATGGGATCTAGTCACGGTGTGAGCAAGCAGCCCAGCAGCTACGGGAGTGGGTGAGACATGGTTGAAGTCCTTCAAAGCCTCATTCCAGGGAATGTTCATGCACAGTGATCTCTGGAGAGACAGTACTTGGATGGCTGATTTTATTTGACTATCTGATTTAGAGGTTGCCCAGTGCAAAAAGGCTTTCCCCAGAGGCATCTGTCAGAAACATTTAGAGGCAATTTATATATGCAGTTTCTGGAAGCTGCAGATGCCCGTTGAACAAACAACAGGCTAACGAAAACCCGGCAAGGAAACTCTGGGGAATGAGATGCTCCCAAGGATTTAAAAACACATGATTGAGCTATGAACATGCCACAGGCTGTGAACATACTCGGAAAGAGCTACAGAGGCCCAGAGCGCTCACTTCCAGCTAACCTTAGGCTCTTTTGCACTTTCTTGTTCTTTTCCACGTCACATGGTTTCCTAGTGGAAACAGAATGTTCTAAAACAATATAAAGGACAATTCTGGAATAAGATTCTCCAAGTCTCCAGGGTTATTGTGTTTGTTATTGTCACTGGTGTGTGCTGTTGGCTTGTTTAGTGACTTCTGCAGAAGAGCATTCTTACAGCATTCTGTTTTTCTGTGTGAATCCACTGGACTGAACCATCTATTCTCAAGGCTGTTCCAGGGCAACATAGATGGAGACTGGGATAGAGTATAGAGATGGGTTATCAGTTAAGGCACTTGCCTGCAAAGCCAAAGGACCCAGGTTTAATACCCTAGGACCCATGTAAACCAGATACACAAGGTGGTGCATGTGTCTGGAGTTTGTTTGTAGGTAGTGGCTAGAGGCCCTGGCATGCCCATTCTCTCTTATTTACCTATCTATGTATCTATGTATCTATCTATCTACATATCTATCTATATGTCTATCATCTATCAATCAATCATTTATCTACCTGCCTCTCTGTCAAATAAATAAATAAAAATAAAATATATTTTAAGAAAGCTTTCCAAGTTCTCTGAGAATCATCTATTTTTCTTGAATAAACACTCATTCCTACAACTGCTCAAAGGCTTTGGCTAACTTTCTGGAGTTCTGGAAAAGTAGACCTACTTTTGCTCATGGCTTTGACGCAGAAGAGAATTTTCAACATTCCTTGCTCTGCCATTTCTACTGTCATCTACCCTGTGCAGCTTACTGAGGATCAATTCAAAGAAGAACCAGCAGTGGAAGTGCCATTATCATTAACGTTTACAAAGTAAATATTTAAAATAGGGAGTCAGACACTCTAAAGAAAAAAAAAAAAAAAACGTAGCTTTGCAGTTTATTTCTTAATGTATTTTTCCTCTGCTAGAATGTGAGCTGAGCTTGGCCCGTGTTCTGAAAACTCTCCTTTGATTTTGAGACTGAAAGCCCAGTGTACCTTAATGTGACTTGGATAAAACTGATTATCATGACAATGCACGCATGAGATGATCGATGCTGATTGCCAGCTTGATGAAGAAACCCCTCAGGGATTACAACAGCACCCCTAACTTCAACTGTGTAGTGTCCAGAGATGATTAGACACCATGAAAGGATTAATCCCTTGATAAAATTCATTATATAATGGCATTATTGGGAGTGGTGAAAGGAAGGAGATTGCAGAATAGACCCTGGGGAGTTTATCTCACCTTGGCCCTTCATAAATCCCTGCTTCCTGCTTCGTGTTTGACATGAAGTGCAGAATTTCTCTTCCGCATACTCCTGCAGGCGTAGTATCCTGTCCAAGCACATGGACTGAATGATCAGGGCCTGAACTCTGAAACCCTTCCTTCCTCCTTTGAAAAATAAGTGACAATAAAGCAGGTAATTAGCATACTCTTACGGCTTGTTGATTACATATGCTTGATCCACAAGCCTGCTGACTCAGGTATGATCCCAGCACCCATGGAAAGCCAAATACAAAATGTGCCCGAAGCGTCCATAATCCTATTATACCTATAGCAATTCGAGGTGGCCCCAGGAAACTCCTGAAGCTTGGCAGCCTGCACTAGGCTCGCCTCTCCAGTGGCAAAAAAAAAAAAAAAAAAAAAGAGAGAAAGTCCCTGTGTCAGATAGTTTGGGTGGTGAGGATTGACACCCTAAAGTTGTCCTCTGACTTCTACATGCATGCACCTGTACACATACAAAGGAGAGCATACCAACTCAGTAACCGAATGGATAGGTTATGAAAGGGCAGCCCCTCAGTAGTGAATTGTCCGTAATGTGGTGTCAATATCTCTTTTTTTTTTTTCTATTTTCAATATTTTCTCTACTTCTAGAAGCATCTGACCTCCTCATTTCCTCATTCAAATGTTTTCTTTTCTCCTGGTCCTTCATACACAGGGATCTGTATATACCACCACCCTCCAGTATTGCTAGGACACCCAGAACTGCCCTGGGCAGCCACTAAGCTCTGAGACATCTTTAGCCAAGCCTCATATGGGGAAATACAGCTACTTCTTTATTTCCCAAGGAAATACCATCTCTCTCAGCCAGAAGTGTCGTAATAAAAAACGTCGGGGAAGATGTGGAGGAAAAGAAACCCTGATACATCGTGGGGAATGTAAATTAGTACAACTTCTCTGAAAAACAGAATAGAAGTTCCTCAGAAACACTAAAAGTAGAACTACAAGGTGACCTTCCTGGGTATATTCCCAAAGGAATCAGATTAGAGTAGGGGCAGGGAAGTCAAATTTGGTCCACGCTATGGAGCCACCCAGGTGTCTGTCAACAGATGAAGGGAGGGTTAGTCAACACAACAACGAGGCGATGGTGAACAACGGCAGTGAGTGGAAACCACGCCACTGGCAGGAAGTGCGTGGAACTGGAGAGCACTGCTTTAACCATGATGAGCCAGACCCAGAAACACAAGCTTCGCAAGTCTTCTCCCTGGTGTAGAAACTACCACGGGGGCAACCTGCAAGTACTGTGCAGATGATGAGGAAAGGGCGCGGAAGGGAGGAGAGGGTATTGGGAGGGTTGGTGCAACCAAAGCATGACGTCTGCATGATGTCACAGTGAAACCCATTAATATGCATTAATAATGGTAATTTCAAGCCGGGTGTGGTGGCGCACGCCTTTAATCCCAGCACTTGGGAGGCAGAGGTAGAAGGATCGCCGTGAGTTCGAGGCCACCCTGAGACTCCATAGTGAATTCCAGGTCAGCCTGGGCCACAGTGAGACCCTACCTCGAAAAACCAAAAAAAAAAAAAAAAAAAGGTAATTTCCCTGTTCTCTCCTTTCTCTCTCTCTCTCTGCAACTGTATGAAAATGCTTTGGAGAAGAGAAAGAGGAGGAAGTGGGTCTCAGCATGGGGTGATCACTTACTCCCGAGGAAGAGTGGGTCTCTCTATCCCTCCTCCAGCCCCACCATCCTACTGCAGACCTTGACCTCGTTTTTCAGGCCCTCCTCATTCCCCATACTTCGTTCCTTTGATTACTAGAAACTAAAATTCTTCTGGGGAGAGGAAAACAGTATGTTGAGGTAGAAATCCCTGTATTCTGATTCAGCCTGATTCTCCAAGGAAAGCAAACCTGTCCATGCATGCATGGTCCACATACGCGTCCCAAGCTGGGTTAAATCTGTTTTATTCAACTTTTTATAGCTCTTGAGGCAAGTGACTTCCCTTCTTGAATCCCTACATGAGGCTACCTCCTCCCCACTACTGAGAAATCTCATTTTCACAGCATAGACTGCCAAGACTCACTGAGCTATACCTATGGGCGCATTAGCTCTGGATGCTGGTTCAAGTGGCTTCATGTCACCCTGCTGCTGTGAGTGCCACTGGGTGAGGATAAGGCTGATATCTGATGTCATCAACATCTGGGGCCTGTGCATAACCATTAAGTGGCCACTGAGTCTCCTGGATTTATTTTCAAAAGTTTGTGTGTGTGCGTGTGTGTGTGTGTGTGTGTGTGTGTGTGTTTTACTTCAAGATACGGTTTGTGGCTAGCCTCACATTCTCCAAGGGGCCAGTATCTAAACGAGGTTAAGGAGATATGGGTTTAAATAATTCAAAATAGTCAATTATTTATTTAGCTTTTTAAGCCTGCTTGCTAGAATTGGGGTAGCTCACGTTTCTGCATGCTTCAAGGAAGGAGCATGAGGAAAGAAGTCATTTGCTTCCTCACTCCCTCTAAAAGCCATATGAGCATCTCTTACAAAAATGAGCTTCTTAGCTTCAGTTCTGTTCTGCAGCCATTCCATCAGGAGCCCAGTTTGTCTACCAAGTCACTCCCCGTAGCCAGTAGACCAAAGAAAACCCGCTTAGCTGCTGCCTGAGAGCAAGAGCCAGAGTCTGTCCATCCCCAGGGAAGCGGGGGTGGAACTTAGTAGATGTTCTGCACAGTGCATCTGAGTGACCCCAACGTGGCCAGCATAGCCGTGCCCTGTGAGGAGCTCACACAATCCAGTGCCCTGGCCTAAGGAAGGCTGCAGTCTAATTGGCAAGACCCCACAGCCACACTACAGCTCTGAAACTTGTTCCTTTGTGAGGTGACCATACTCATCCTAAGATGGTCCACAGAGAGGGTATTCCTGAGGCTACATCACATGAAATGTCAGCGGGCAGAAGTGTGGGCTGTGTGCACATTGTTGGAATAGCTGGGGCCAACCCTTTGCATATCATTTTTATCCATGATGCAGCAAAAGGAAATTAACTAGTGTTCTTAGTTCCTTCCCTTCAGGAGCAGAACGATCCGCAATAGGCAAAAGCAAATGGCTGAAGGGCATGGGAGCGTTATCCTCAGGGTCTCTGCTGTTGCTCTCACATGAAGGAACATCGTCTCCAGTCAGCCATGAACCTCACAGGCAGCCATTTCCCTGCAACACTGAGGTCATCATTAGAATAGAAGCGTCTAAGATCTGAGATGGCTCAGTCAGGAAAGCATCTGGGACACAAGAATGAAGACCTGAGTTCAGATTTCCAGCACCCACATTAAAGCTGCTGGGGTAGCGCATGCCTGTAACCCCAGCACTGGGGGCGAGAGACAAGGAGAGCACTGGATAGCCAGTCTAGCCAAATCAGTGAGCTCCAAATTCAGCAAGAGACCCTGTCTCAAAAAAAAAAAAAAAAATAGATGCATTTGGGCTGGAGAGATGGCTTAGCGGTTAAGCGCTTGCCTGTGAAGCCTAAGGACCCTGTTGGAGGCTCAATTCCCCAGGACCCACATTAGACAGATGCGCAAGGGGGCACATGCATCTGGAGTTCATTTGCAGTGGCTGGAGGCCCTGGTGCGCCCATTCTCTCTCTCTCTCTCTACCTTCCTCTTTCTCTCTCTGTCTGTCACTCTCAAATAAATAAAAATAAACAAAAATAAATTTTTAAAAGATGCATTCATGGCCCTGCAGGAAATACCAATAACCACACTGAGAAGGGCTCTCAGTGGAATGGGGGCAAGGGGCGGGGGATAGTAGAGGGTAACCCCCTGGAAATATGACCAGCAGCATGATTTGTTCTTACAGTAAAGGTTAAGTGGCTACAAATTAAAAGAGAAAATGGAAAACAATTGAGAAAGACATTAACAGTGACCTCTGGCCTCCATATGCATGCACACACAGACACACGTGCATCTGCAAGCACAAATATATGCGCCCACACACATATGAGCTCACGTACGTACATGTTTGCACACCATAGACACATATGCATGCAAAGAATGAACTGAGCAAGATGGAGTCTTAAGTAGGCCTTAGAGAGCTTATCACACATGTCTGACTCAGTGAGCAGAACACAGACTGTAGACTTTGGACATGGTGCTACTGTACTATATGTCCTCCTGAGGCAGGGGGATGGCTTGAGTGGAGGAGTTTAGAAGTGGCCTGGGCCACAAGGCAAGACCCTGTGTGTCAACAGAAAAGGACAGAACAGAGCAAGGCCGGAAATCTGCACTTAGTGGTAACATCTCCATGTTACTTTCATGGCCGGGCTGATGGACTCAAGCGGAGATCACAATGTGGGGAAAGAAAGCGAAGTGGGAAGAAAGGTCCATTAGAAGGACTGGCAAGCAGCCATGCGCACAATTCCTCCTAGGTGTCGAGTCTCCCAAGGTCACCTTGTCCACATGCGCAGGGTGCCCAGTCCTTGAGAACAACTCGTGCCTTCACTGGGGAAATCAGACACCCTATGGCTAGCTCCCCTACTTCCTGTGAGCTTGTCCCAACCACTGGACGCCTGGGCAGTGGCTTGGTGCGTCAGGTTCTCTAGAGGAACAGAACTGATAGATTGAGTCTATATTATAAAGGGGATTTATTCGAATAGCTTACAAGTATGGGCTGGGCTGGCAGTTCAGCCATAGCTGTCTGCAGGCTGGAGAGTCTCAGGACTAGCTCAGTGCATGGAGCCAAAGCCTCACCAGGCCCAGTGTGGCACCGAAAGCCTGGAGGGCTCTTGGAGAGCTGCTGGTCTGCAGTCCACGTTGCAAGGCTGCTGAAGCCGGGTTCCGACACCTGTACAGGATGGTAGCCACAGAGCTGATGAGTCCCAGCAAGGAGCCCAGGCAGCGAGGCAAAAGGCCTAGAGCTTGTTTATATCTAGTCTACCGCCAGAAGGGCTGCCACTCTGGGGAAGAGTCTGGCTCCCTCTGTTAATCCTTCCTGGAAATGCCCTCTCAGATCTACCTCAGAGTTGTGTCTTTTACTTCATTCCTAATCTGATCAAGTTGAAAATAGGATTTAGCCATTGCACTCAGTAATTGCCAATTGCCTTGAATACATAAGCAAACACACTCTCAGAGAGAAACACATGGTTTTCACAGAGCTCTCTTGTAGAGACTGTTGATGGAGGATCATTTCAGATCACTACTGTCAACATGGCATATGCTGCCACGCCTGCCATGGAAACTACCTCTGCCCCTCTGGCCCAGCGTCCCCTCTGCAAGGAGCCAGTTGGCCTCCCAACTTCCCCTTTTCTAATGCCTTCCCCATGCCCGAACCTCTGTGAACCCTGCTTATCCTTCTGAAATATTCCAAGAAAGCATCTCCAGAGTAGTTAGCTGTGCTACAAGCAGCTAGCACAATTTTTAGCCTTTACTCCATAAATTAGCAACAGTAGAATACAGTGCACACTTAAATATAAATGCATTTGCCACACACATTTGTCTGCTCTGTCCGGTCCAAAAGTAGGATTCGTCAGGGACTCACTATGAAGCCTTTCAAGTACAGACATGTAAGCTACCCGGATGGACTGATTGGCAGTCTGTCCCCTGTAAGAGGGGCGACTACCTGTCCCCTAGATGGTTGGATGTTCAGGTGAGGTACAGTCAGACTGGTACAGTCCCTTCCTGCATGGCAACCACCTTTCCTGGGGCAACTGAGATGACAGCCGACCTTTCCGGGGCTTCTGCCACACTTCACCTGATCCACAGGGCTGTGGTGTTTGCTCCGGGGCTGGAATATTCTAGCAAGATGCTGCTGGTGCCGCTGGTAGTGGTGATTCACTTTCCTGTCACGCAAAGCAAGACTCCTTTGTCCTTCGACCATGTCCTCGAATTCCATCACAAAGACCCTCATGGCGTGGGAAGAGCAGAGTCTGGAGGCGCAGCCCTCTGAGTGTGATGGCCTCCGCTGCACTGGCTGGCTGTTGGGTTCCACAGTTTGCTCCTCAGCAAATGGCTGAATAAGAAGTATTTCTCATGACTAAGGAAAGGGCTCAGTAGATAAGGCACTTGGCACAGAAGCATGGTGACCTGATTTTGGATACCTAGCAACCACACAGACGCTGGGTGGTCGTGGAGCTGACCCGTAATTCTAGCCCTCAGGAGGTGACAACAGAGAATGCTGGCGAGCTAGACCAGCCAAATTAGTGAGCTCTGGGTTCAAGGGAGCCATCTTGTCTCAATAAACCATGTTGAGAATGATGGAGGAAGATGCAAAACATTCATCACTTTGTCTTCCACACTCAGCCACACACACGCATGCTCATCTTCACACACATGTGCACACACATGCACACGTGCATGCATACCACATACACACAGTCTAATTTTAAAATTGTAATTATATTTGCCATTTAGTTTCCAATACAAAAGAAATGCCGGAAATTAAACTGTGACATGCCATTTTACCAGAAAGAACGCTTAGTTTTACACATTTTCAAAAGCTCTTTTTAGGGACTGGAGAGATGGCTTAGTAGTTAAGGCACTTGCCTGCAAAGCCTAAGGAACCAGGTTTGATTCCCCAATACCCATGCAAGCCAGATAGGTGCACAAGGTGGCGCATGTGTGTGGAGTTTGTTTACAGTGGGTGAAGGCCTTAGCATGCCCATTCCCTCCCTCCCTCCCTCCCTCCCTCCCTCTTTTTTTCTCTCTCTCTCCTTTCTCTCTCACTGTCAAATAAATAAAAATAAAAATAAATTATAGAACAGCTCTTTTTTGGATGTGATATTTATTCTCTATCTTTACTATGCACAGATTAAAAGGAAATCATAAGTGAACTTAATAGATTTAAGGATTCTAAAATTTTGTTGCATTCAAGGTTTCATCTTTCTGACTCATGAATGTTCCTGTTATTTTTCTGCTCTCAGAGATTAGCAATGCCAACAGGTTATGAAACAGTTCTGATCCTGGTCTACAGGATCCCCCTGTCTCCATATGTAAGGACAGCTGGCATGTCAGACAGTAGGGAACATAAAAAGAAAATTTCAGCATTGCCTTAATTAAATTGAAAACATGCTTCTTATGTGAATGAAAACTATAGTATCTATCTTACAGCCATATTAGTGGATTAAATATAAGGATAAAGAACAAAATAGCATCAAAAATTTAGCAAATGTTAGTAATTATCAACAGGGAGTGTGCAAATGTCAGTGATGGTAAGTCTCCTTTCTCATTTTCGTCTACAAAGGAATCCGTAAGAACCACCTTAACCAGATGTCACCAGAATAAATAGGCTGGACACATTAAAAACAACAAAATGTGATTTGGCCCATCATTTTTATATCCCACTCTCAACCTCTCAGCTATGACTTCTTGCTTTTTGTTATATAGCAACAAAATTAAGATGTTAAGATAGTATAAATAAGGTGCTGGGCAAACTTCTCGAGAAGAAAGCATCTGCATTCAATGGAGGCCTCGGGAAACACAGCACTGTAATTCACAGTCACAGCTTCAGTGACAGCGGCAGGCTGGCAGAACATTGTATCTCACTATTCTCAGCCAGGGCAAGGAACCTCACAGGCAATGTGGACGCCACACACCATCACCTGAAACTTGTGAGGCTCATCTGGCACCTCTCTTTAAGTCTGGCTCATGCCACTGGGCTTTGCCAATGAAATTAGCGCAGGGGTGATAGATACCTGCCACGGCTTAAAAGTAATATAGTGATGGGCTGGAGAGATGGCTTAGTGGTTAAGGTGCTTGCCTGTGAAAACTAAGGGCCATGTTCAACTCTTCAGGTCCCACAAAAGCCAGAGGCACAAGGTGACACAAGCACGCCAAGTGGCACGTGCTCACAAGGTGGCACAAGCATCTGAAGTTCAACTGCAGTGGCTAAAGGCTCTGGTGTGCGAATTCTCTCTCTCTCTCTCTCTCTCTCTCATAATTTTTTTTTAAATAGACGACTTCAGAGGCATTACAAAGACAAGCTGTAGGCATGCCATGCCCATCTATATACTGCCCCTTACGGAGTTAGTCCGATTTCATGGCTGGATCACGTGTGTCTTTGGGCCCTGCAGAAAGGCCTAGAGATCAGCAGTGGGGACAATCATGTGTGAGTGTGAGTGTGAGGCAAGGCACACTCGCAATGGTCTGTGTCTATTGAGCGTCTCTGTGTAGTTCAAATATCTACCACAATGACGCTGGAGTAGCTAACACTGCCTTAATGATAATGTAAGCACATCTCTTGGGAGACCGCTGTACGGAAATAATAAATAGCACCAGCGCATCAATCACATTCTCATCACAGGGAAAGGCACGTTACCAGAGGCAGCTTCATGAAGGCAAAGGGTTCGCATTTGGCCTACAGTTTCCAGAGGTTTCACCATGGCAGCAGGAGGACAGTAGCTCACGCTGACAGATTAACAGAGAGGAAGCAGAGAAGCAGCGATGGGTTGTAACCTCAACGCACACCTCCACTGACCTTCACCCTAGCAAGGATCCAGTGCCTAAAGGTTCCACACCCTTCCAGAACAATACCACCCACTGAGGATTAAATATTCAAACAGATATGCCAATGGGGGACCTTTTATATTCAAACCACAAACAATAAACTGAAAAGTAAACAGAAAACCCTGTTCTCAAGTTAAACCTGGTTGTTTTGATGTCCATCAGAATCCCTGCCTCAGCTCAGGCTGGAGAGATTGCTTAGTGGTTAAGGCACTTGCCAGGTTTGATTCTCCAGGACCCATGTAAGCCAGATGCACAAGGTGGTGCACGCATCTGGAATTCATTTTCAGTGGCTAGAGGCCCTGGTGCACCCATTCTCTCCCTTTCTCCCTCACTCTTTCTCTGTCAAATAAATAAATAAATATATAAATAAATAAAAATAAAAATTCCCGTCTCTTCTAAGGAAGCATCCACTAGTACCTCTGAGACCAGGAGTAAACCCAGCTGAACTTCTCAGCCCTGAAGCAGGTGGATCACAGTGAGTTCAAGGCCAGCCTGGGCTACTTGGTGAGTTCAAGACCAACAGGGCAAACACTGTCCAGTCCTGGAAACTGTGGCTTGTTTTGCTGCCATCTGGCAAGAAGAAGGACCCATGGTAGCTTGCTGTAAGACAGGGTACCCTGGCCAGGATTAGAGGGACATTTTCACAGCAACCACGTTTTGGCATGATGTTTTTTAGACTATTCAGAACGTGTTTCTCATCCTCAGAGACGATGCCCAAAGCCATGCATGGCCACGAAGCTGGCTGTGAACAAGAGGCTTTCTGTATGTGTCTGGTCCCGGGGGACCTCTGTGTCTAGGAATGAAATGCGAAGACCCCCAAGGTCTTTCCACCGTCTGTGTCTCCCCCTGCCTTACCCCTCAACCGTAGGGGAAGGAGAGTGAAAGGTATGATAAATAAATAAATAAAATGTCTCTTAAGAAGCCTGGGCTTCTTTTATTTTTAAAATGTAACTTGGGTTTTGGGGGGTTTTATTTTTAAAAGTTTCTAAAAGTTTCATTTTATTTTCCCTCAAAGTATTCTCCAAAGCACTCTTGGAGTCTCATAGCCTGCAGAAATAAAAACTCTGAAATATGAATACTGTAAGAAGAAAGGAGCGGTGTTTACCCGGCTCCTTCTGTGTCCCGGAGCCGTGTGCCTGGAGCTCAGTCCCAGGGGTTCCAAGGCTCTGGTCCTGTGGCCTGAATCTCACACCACTTCCAAAGTCATGAGGCTTTAATATGTCAGCTCTGCTCCAGCATTGCACGGAGAACCTCCAAGAAAATGTTACCACTGAGAAAAGTTTAAGAATCTTGGTGAAAAAGCTTTCTAGTTAGGATATCAGTTCATATTTATGTGCCTAGACCCTCATAGAACAGGTTGCCTGACCTAAGCAGATAAAAATCGCCAGTACTTGTAATACTGGTTTTCATGGGAAAGCCTTTATTTTCCAATACAAGATTAAAGCCATGTTTGATCTCCATCCAAATTATCATGCAATTCAGCTAGTGAAATCTAACCTAATACAAGTTTGTTATGCTAAGGGTTAAACTTATTCAGAAAGGTAATAAAGGGTTATAGGAAGATAGAAGGACGATAGATTGTAGATGAGATGAGAGGTATAGATGATAGATGAGACGGGTGATTGAGAAAGAGATGACTGATAGAAGAAAAATGAATAAATTATAGGAGGTACATGATAAATATATGGTAGTTAGATTAGAAAGACAGATGACATATATAGATAAATATGTGCATAGATAATAGAAGATAGCTGATAGGCAGAGGATTGATAGATGAAAGGGGATAGATATATGCATAAATGATTCATAGGTAAGGGGATGGATACTCATGTAATAGATAAGAACATACCTGATAAGGGAATGCCTGAAAGAACAGATCTCATGTTCTCTGACTTATACTGTAACTTGGACTTTGGGGCCCATGAAAGTCTTGGGAGTAGATATTATAAGGCTGTGAAGTAGCAGGACAACTGTGATATAAATAAAACCTGAAAATAATAGAGCAAGAAGGATTCTTTAAATCTTGTTCCTCCTCTTGCCTCTTACAGGAACCCCCACTGACCGGTGGTGTGCTCACGCTGTGGGAGGTGGTAAAAGATCCACAAACTGGGGCCCGCTTGTCACATGCCAGACAGAAGGACGACATTTCACTTCACTTAATCTCACTGCGGTCCTGAGTGAGAAGTTAATAACTGTTTTCTTTCTTCAGATTCAGAGTCACAAGACTGCGAGCTGGACCTGGTGGTACACACCTGTAATCCCAGTACTGCGCTGGCAGAACTATGAGAACCCCCTGGCCTTGCTGGATAGACAGACTATCACCTTATTTGCGAGCTCCAGGTTCACTGTGAGATCCTGCCTCAAAACATAAAGTGGAAAACGAGCAAGAACAACCCTCAGCCTGGGCCTTTGGCCTTCAAATGCACTCACACGTAAGGGCATGTGCAACCACACACACATACACACACAGACAATCACACAAGAACACACACACCCATGTGCAGACCCACACATGCACATGCAAAACTAAAACAGGTGAATGAAATCATAGAACAGTGTGCTGCGGCCTCCTTCATCCCTGCCTCTAACATGCTGCAGCCTGTTCTCCAAGAACAACTCTCTTCCAACCAGGAAGGTGACTCAGCCTTGAGGAGAGACCAGACTAGAAAGTGTTAACTTCACTCTTGCTGGTGGGCTCTCTCCAGTCTTAATTTGATAAAGCAGTTGGCATTTTGCAAAGGTGCACGTGGTACCATGAAGGTACCTCACAGATGACCGGGGACCCTTGGTCCAATATAGCCAGGAGCTGGACTTTGTCTAAACCATGAGGAATAGAAAGATGGCTCCTCCCCATCTGGGCTATCGATTAATCTCCAGCCCTGGCATAGATTCTTCTGGGGAACAATAGCTAAGCTGACCAGCGAGGCAGTACGTGTGTTTTGCTTTAAGCCACTAAATTTGTGGTGATCTGACATGCAGAAGTGAGTAATACCCACAGAATATCTTTTAGAAAGTCTGTCCCCCCAAATCTAAAGGCAAATGAGATGCACATTAGAAGTGAAATTAACATCACTGGAAATATGGAAGATAGGAATTGTGCTGGCATTAAGATTCACACATGTTTTCCAATTTGTCAGGAAACACGGCAAATTACATAACCAGCTGTGCAAAGGGCTCTAGAAGATGGAAGTGCTAGTTGGGGTGTAAATCAGTAGATCCTTCTGGAAAGTAATTTTCAACATTAGCAATATCCTTTCTCTTTAACAGAGCAGCTCTGATCATGAGAACTCCTGAGCTGGCATCAAGAAAAGTACCAGAGTGTTTCTCGGTAATTACTTTTAATCATATAACTTAAAACAACTGAAAATTTAATTTAAAACTGTCTAAATATTTAATAATACAATATCGATTAAATAAGATAGACTATCTCCAAAGATAGTTTCATATATGCTTTAAAATGTTCAGCACAGGGGCTGGGAAGATGGCACAGAGAGTAAGACAGCTGACTGCACAAGGGCCTGAGACCATCGGAGTTTAATCCTAAGCACCTATATAAATAACTTGTGGCCACACATACCTGTAATCCCAGATCTACAAGGAGCAGGGACCAGAGAATCATTGAGACTCATGAGATGGCAGCTTTGGGTGTAGAGAAAGACTGTTTTAATAAAAAAAAAAAAGAAAAGGTTATTGTCAGAGGAAGAGGGCGCCTGACACTCTCCGCTGGCCTCCAGACTGCTGAGCACCAGAGGCACAAGCCGTGCACACACCACACCAAAAACAAGCCATTCCGCACACACTACACACGCGAGTGCTAAGAATGGTTAACATAGAATAGTGTTAAATGACTGAGGAAAATTGTTATGCTGCCTCAAATCCCGGCTCACCTGTAACACAGAAAGTCTCCATGTGAACCAGGTGCACATGCATGTACACGTGTAGACTGCAGGAGATGAACAACTGTGATGATTATATTACAGACACCGGCACTGTTTCCTCAGCTGACAGCATCACGGTATCCCAGGTAATTTCTAGCTTCAGGGTTCCCCTTTGTTTCCCTTCCCATACTTAAAGAATGACCATAGATGGATCTTGTAACTAGGAAAATGATGTATTATTGCTAATGGTATTTCTCATTTCTTCCCAGTACAAGATAGAAAATTACCATATGTTCACTTTATTCTAAAAAGAAGGTTCTTAGAAATAAGGCCCAGGCAAATACTTTAAACCAAGAAAATATCAATGATCTGTCATCTCTGGTTTAGGATAAAGTTAATCTTTCATTTGCCTCTTAGCCAGGCATGGTGGCACATGCCTTTAATCCCAGCACTCAGGAAGCAGAGATAGGAGGATCACTGTGAGTTCAAGGCTAGCCTGAGGCTAGTTTGTAAATTCCAGGTCAGCCTGGGCTAGAAGGAGACCCTACCTCAAAAAAAAAGCCATACATTTGCCTCCCAATAGCTAATTCCTGCGTGCTGTCCATTGCCAAAGCCATCCATCAGTGGGCTGCTACGGTCACTGGAAGCAAAATGATGTTTTAACAACGTTGGCTACAGATAAGTGCAATAAAACTCTTAACTAGAGAGGCTGTGAGGTAATCACAAGCCATCTAACTCTGAAATATTGAACATACAGGCTGTTCTTACAAACTGATAACAAAGGAAGAAAAGTATACAGAATATGGAGCCAATTTACTGTGCCACTAGAGCCCCGGGATAAATCATTTCTTGATCACTGGAGTCTAACTGTGGCGTGAGCCTGAAACTGGTTGCTCACATACTGATCAATCGCATAACTGTGTCTCACGCCTTTGCTGTGTTTTACATTATTGAAAAATGCAGGGCCACTCGTAGGAACCTTTGTCTCAATATATCAGCAGAGCATGAACACAGTTAATTAGCCGGTGTCCATATGCTCTGATGCCTGGTGGGAACTGTTGATTTCTTGGACTGTCTGCACTTGTGGAATCTTAGACGGTGATTAGGAGCCAAGTTAATGTTGGGTGACAGTGACAAAAATGGCTAAATGATGAGTTGGAAAAATGCATTGTCTTAGGCTCTGGATAAAACTAACTGCTCTGTGTCAACCATGTGTAAAAGAGAATGACTCGTGGTCCCATGCTAAGATGCAACATCTTATCTAGTTAGTAGCTAAGTAGTCAAGGGCTCATCTGTGACATGCTGCCCGTGAGAGAGAAGGCAGTGGGGAGAGGCCTGGAGGAGCAGCAGAGGGTATTTGGAGCCACAGACAAACCTGTGCCCATACCAGCTTCTGGCCGACAGTGAGTGTCAGGTCTTCACTGCACCCCAGAAGAGCAGGTGTTGGCAACCCCTCTGCACAGCCAGGCATGGAGGAGACGCTCCTGTGAGCACAAGGGCTGTGGTGGTTTGAATCAGGTGTCCCCCATAAACTCAGATGTTCTGAATGCTGGGTTCCCAGCTGATGGAGATTTGGGAATTAATGCCTCCTGGAGGCAGTGTATTGTTGGGGGTGGGCTTATGGGTGTTATAGCCAGTGTCCCCCTGCCAGTGTTTGGCACACTTTCCTGTTGCTATTGACTACCTTATGTTGGCCAGAGGGTGATGTCCACCCTCTGCTAATGCCATCATTTTCCCTGCCATCATGGAGCTTCCCCCTTGAGCCTGTAAGCCAAAATAAACCTGTTTTTTTTTCTCACAAGCAGTTTTTGGTTGGGTGATTTCTATCAGCAATGCAAACCTGACTGTAACATGGGCACTGTACTAGGATTTAGGAATCTGATTTCTAACACAAATATTTAGTTCCCACCCATAGATACCGGTGACACAGGAGGCCAGCATTTCTCATAATCGCTGAGCAGACATCAGGGCTCAAGGAGTCAAGGGGCAGAGCTAGAGGTGAAGGAAGCAAGGTGACGACATCATCCGGGTTATTCACCATTCAGATCCAGGGTCCACTTCTGCCTTCTACATGCACACGCACATGCAAGCGAGTACACATGTAAACATGTGCACACACACACACACACACACACACCCCTATGGTATCATGTGCCAGGAGTCCCTGGTTCACCCCGTATACTCTTCCTCATTATATAAGTAGGCTGACCTCCAGGCTGAGCCCAGGTAAGCATAGTGTGAACACATCTCCGTGTTGGGCTCAACAGGTCTCCAGTGGAGAATTTCAGACCCAAGGTGATGTCTGATCACTTATCTATGGAGAAACAGTTCATCACTTCTACCCAGACACAGATTCCACCATGGGTGTCATAAGGCACAAGGCCTTCACTGTCCTGAAGAGAGCCGAAGGCGTTCCCAAAGCCAGACGGAGTGCAAATGTATCAGGGCCCACTGGATGGAAGTGCATAAAGGTGGAAATCATCATGGTGGGTCTACCTTAGAGGGGAGGGAGAGCGAAAGGTGAGTCTTGGTCCCTCCTCCCTTGGCTGCACTTTGTAGATCAATAAGGTTGTATTGCTTGAAGGAAGCACACTTGCAGACTTTTTTTCACTTTTATAAGAGAAGAAATCAATCTGAAACTTTGTGAAATGTAAATGTGGACTTGGACGTTCCCAGTCAATAATCTGAGAGCTGGGCTTTGGGAGGATTCAAGGGGAAGAGGCGAGATACCGGACAAAGGATGGCAGCGTGCCCGAAGCCAGCCCAGCTGAGGGCAGATGTCATCAGCCCTACCTACCTGCCCCTGTTCCCTGCTCGTGAGGGGAGGCTCAGACCTCAGCTGGACCCCAGGCAGGAGAGGAACAGATGCCAACCACCATGGTGCAGTCAGCACTTCCTGTCCCTGAAGCAGGACCCACAGGCCCAGACCTGGCCTCGAAGTTCCAGCTCCACCCTGTGCTCTGGAAGTTTCCAGGGAGAACCTCAGCGGTGGTGGTGCCTGCTGCTAGGCCAGTGCTACAGTTAGCCAGATCCTACCTTCAGATTCAGAGAACGGCTCCCTCTCCTTCTGGGTCAAGAAAGATGTGTCTTTCAGATCCAGGGGCACAGGGGCATCTCCTGTGCCCAGAGCTACCGACTAGTCTCATCTCAGTTGTGAGTCACAGCTTTGCCTGATGGAATAGAATGTCTGATGTCCAAGCTCCTAGAAGGGGATCCTGGCACACACATGCCAGGACGATTTGAAATTACTCTGGGTGTCCATTGGAGTTTTGAGGGAAGCTGAAGCAGGCTTGGAGGATTTGACTCTTTAATCGTCTCGCTGTGGCCTGACTGTGGCCATGCTGTGCCACTCCCTCCTCAGTGGCCCTGGGCAGGCTTGCTTACACCCGCTACCAGACCAGAGCAAGAGCTCGTTTTAGAGCTCGCTTCAAGCTGCTTTGACATGTGCACACACTCACACAACCACCATCACTTCCACCGGAGGATGCTTTGATCAGCCCCAAAGGCCTTATGCCCGTTTGTGGTCAGTTTTCCGTGTGCTTTCTGCCTATGTAGGCTAGTTTTGCCCCTCCTATAATTTCAAAGAAAGTGTATTTTCCATAACAGCCCATTGCACTATCCATCACTGATGCCAAAACAGCTTCAGGAGTAGAGCCCCAAACTGTTCACCTTCCTTCTGTCCCTCCTCCGTGAGGCGTGAATTGAAATTCCAGTACGAGGGACATCTGAGCCTTCTCCCTCACCTATCTATCTATGTTAACATGGAGTCCGAGCTTCTCCCTCACCTATCTATGTTAACATGGAGTGAGAGCTTCTCCCTCACCTATCTATGTTAACATGGAGTGAGAGCTTCTCCCTCACCTATCTATGTTAACATGGAGTCCGAGCTTCTCCCTCACCTATCTATGTTAACATGGAGTCTGAGCTTCTCCCTCACCTATCTATGTTAACATGGAGTCCGAGCTTCTCCCTCACCTATCTATGTTAACATGGAGTCAGAGCTTCTCCCTCACCTATCTATGTTAACATGGAGTGAGAGCTTCTCCCTCACCTATCTATGTTAACATGGAGTGAGAGCTTCTCCCTCACCTATCTATGTTAACATGGAGTGAGAGCTTCTCCCTCACCTATCTATGTTAACATGGAGTCAGAGCTTCTCCCTCACCTATCTATGTTAACATGGAGTCAGAGCTTCTCCCTCACCTATCTATGTTAACATGGAGTCAGAGCTTCTCCCTCACCTATCTATGTTAACATGGAGTCAGAGCTTCTCCCTCACCTATCTATGTTAACATGGAGTCAGAGCTTCTCCCTCACCTATCTATGTTAACATGGAGTCAGAGCTTCTCCCTCACCTATCTATGTTAACATGGAGTGAGAGCTTCTCCCTCACCTATCTATGTTAACATGGAGTCGAGCTTCTCCCTCACCTATCTATGTTAACATGGAGTCCGAGCTTCTCCCTCACCTATCTATGTTAACATGGAGTGAGAGCTTCTCCCTCACCTATCTATGTTAACATGGAATGAGAGCTTCTCCCTCACCTATCTATGTTAACATGGAGTGAGAGCTTCTCCCTCACCTATCTATGTTAACATGGAGTCCGAGCTTCTCCCTCACCTATCTATGTTAACATGGAATGAGAGCTTCTCCCTCACATATCTATGTTAACATGGAATGAGAGCTTCTCCCTCACCTACCTATGTTAACATGGAGTCCGAGCTTCTCCCTCACCTATCTATGTTAACATGGAGTCCGAGCTTCTCCCTCACCTATCTATGTTAACATGGAGTCAGAGCTTCTCCCTCACCTATCTATGTTAACATGGAGTCCGAGCTTCTCCCTCACCTATCTATGTTAACATGGAGTCCGAGTTTCTCCCTCACCTATCTATGTTAACATGGAGTCAGAGCTTCTCCCTAACTGCTCACTGCTCTGGGCTTGGGCTGCCAGTGGCCCTGTGATTGGCAACAATACTGCTCAGAGCAACAGCTGGCGTTTGCAGCAGGAGGTGGCAGGCAGGGTTACAACTCTCAAGACCTGAGATCTGGGATCCGTGGCTCCTCATGGTGGCGAACGTGACATTTTTCAGACCATGAGTGTCAGAAGCTCAGCTCTTAGGGCTTGGCACTGGATCTCCTTTTGAGAGTGGGCTCTGCAGACTTCCTTCTTTGATTCTTCATAACCTTCTTCCTTCCCTGTGGTCTTGAGCCCTCCTCCCATCCTTCAATCCAGGCAGGCCTGGGCAGAGTGTTTTTAAAGTGTGACAGATGCAGACACTCCTATGAGAATGGAGCTCATTCTCGGCCAGGCATTTCAAAGCACACAACCACAGCATTTGAGAGCCGCCTTTGTACTTGTGCCCAGAGCTGCCTCCCAGCTCTGCTGACACCACTGGGGTTAAGGAAGCAGGTGAGCCAGGAGCCACAGCCTTCTTTCCAGAAACCCAGCTCCTCTCCACGGAGCACTCTCCTGGCCATCTCCAGATTCCACGACAGAGTCCTGAAAAAGTTTGTTCTTCTGGTCACTGCTGACTCCTTGCTCCAGGGGAAAGGCCACTTGTGTGAGTGACCTGCTCTGTCATTTTCTGTGATGTCACCTGACATATAAGGTTTGGAAAAATTCACCTCAAAGGTGGAAATACCACAGGGGCTGGAGAGATGGCTCAGAGGTTAAAAGCTCTTGCCACGTAGGCATGAAAGCCTGATGTAAACAACCAGATGTGGCCACGCACATCTGTAAACCTCATCCTTTGGGAAGTGAGAATCCCTAGAGGTTGTGAAAACTATAGTTTCACGTTCAGAGCAAGAGTTCATCTCTAGGAAATATATGGATGACATTAAATATTCCTCTCTGGCCCCCACACACCCACACACAGGGCCTGAGCATCTGTACTTACATACCATGCCACACTTATGCCATACTACATACACAGCAGAGCACACCACAAACGCGCGCGCGCGCACACACACACACACCACACCACACATATGCCAGACCATACCTACTACACATGCACACATGACAAATAAGGGAGAAAGGTAGAAATATTCGATGAAAGAAAATGACACTGTCTAAAATGTTGATTATATAATATATGAAAAAATAATATAAATCCCTGTATGCTCTTAAATTATAATTACATTTTAAGTATTGCACGGGAAATTAATGGTTATAAGAAAATAAAGCACATACAAAGAGTCGGTGTTTCCAGGAGAAAGATGTGGAGGCTATGCTTCCGTTACATTTTCTCTCACGTCCCATCCATGTGTGGAAATGTCTCCACAGTAAACAAGCACCATTCCTGTGAGCAGTCGAGGGACACTGGCACATCAACCCATGTGGTACCCAGGTGCCTTTCCGCCCCTAAAGTCAATTGAGACTCAACTATATAATTTTAGACACAGCTGAATATTAGAGTCTTTCATTTTAAATTTTAGAATTCTGTATTTTTTAGAAGGTTCATTAACAAAATGAGCTATTTTACTCTTTCTTTCGAAAAGAAATGCCACATTTCCTGTGGGATGTCACCAAGCCTTTTTGGAGAACCTAAAGGATAAAAACATACCCCTCAATCCCATGGGGGAGGATTTAAGGTTCAATCAATTTTCTGAGGTTATATAGCAGTACATTATTCACATCCCATTAGAGGGGGAGCGCCAGAGGTGAGGTAGCATTTTGATAGATCTAGGAAATTCAGGTTGGGTTAACTCCATTAAGGAAAGAAAATAGAAATCTATTTAACTATAACCAAGACTCAAGAAATGCCTCATGCATCCTAAAGAAATCCAGGCAGAAATAGCACAAGGCAAGTGCCACATAATTTAAAATGTAACCCACTGCAAATCTCATGGGTTTTAATCTGCTTTTACAAAATTCCAGGCTCAAAGGTAGGGCAGGTCACAGTGTGATGACACCATAACATTCAATTAAAATATTTTGCTACTACATCCAATTAGTTGACAAATAATCAGAGATCTCCTACTGGATAATTGTGAGAGCTCATAAAACTTTAAAGTGTTTTCACATTGAGTTTTATGTTTATATATGATGGACTCTAATGTGGAACTAAGCTAAATGGTAAAGTGAGCATTTCACGAGGAGGACATATCAGAAACAAATAGCACTGCCATTGAAATTCCTTCCTACAGACACTATCCCAACCCCTTCAAGTGCTGCCTCCTGCAACGATAATGATCATTGTTTCTTGATTTATCCCAATAGTAACCTTTTCATTCGCCAGGCAGCAGCTGAGGTAAGTTCATCTCAACAGCTCCCTAGAAGCAGGGCTTCGGGCAGAGTCCTACCCATGGCCCAGGAGAAGTCTCCTCGGGTACAAAGGAAATGAGGGGAGGGCAGCAGGGCCGAACAGCTCAGTAACTGTACGTAGTTTGAGCTGTCAACTGGCTTCAACTCAATCGACCACAGAATTCTGCTGTGTGAGTTGGACCACAGGGGACCTCGGCCTTTTGTACCTCCAAGTAAATGAGTCGTTAGCCTCAAGCTACCAGCTATGAGGAATATGGGCTCATAGGCAGGCATGACCTCTCTCCTCCTCCAAAGTAAAGTCTATGGCACACATCTGGTGACCACTGTCAGCAGCTTAGTGGGTGTACATTCCTGGGTAGAGCATCGGAAGGCTGCTCTGCAGTTCCCGTTTATCACTGTGGTCTTGAGCAACTGCACTACAGTCCCCTGGCTCTGATGAAGAAGATGGCCAGCCAGCAAACCCTGGGAATCTGCCTGAGTCCTCCTCCCCAGTGCTGGGATATCAAGTGCATACTACCACATCTGGCATTTTTAGGTGGGTCCTAGGGATTGAACTCAGGACCACATGCCTCACACTTTACTAGCGGAGCTATCTTCCCAGCCCAGCTATCAGCTCTTCATAGTCTTCCCACAGCAATTCCGTTCCCATTGCTGGCACAAGACATCTGATGAGAAGCAGCTTATGCAAGGAAGGGATTTATTTGAGGCTTATACTTTCCAGGTTGGGCTTCATCGTGGCAGAGGAAGCGGGATCACTTCATCACACGTGCAAAGCAGAGAGACAACAGCAAGAGTGAGCTGGCTGTGAACACACTGCGGTGCCCCCAGCAGCACACCTCCCCCAGCGAGGCTCCTCCTCCTAAACTGGTTGGCAACTAAGCAGGAGGCTTAATTACAAACACTTGAGGCCACGGGGGCCATTTTACATTCACACCACCGCACCTCTTCTCTGGCTGCTTCTTCACTCTGCCTCCCACTTCTCCACTTGTAATTGCTGCACATGTCCTAAGAGCTGAGGATCCTTAGCCCCATGTTAAAGGGTCCTTGTCACCTGAACCACTCAGCCATCTGGCTGGAGGAGATGTCACTGTAGGTTGTACTAGGATCCAGCCCTAAAGTGTGGGGGTGGATTTGGAATTCCAGTCTAAAGATAGGCAAAGTGCCTGAGCTTTGTCTGGAGTTCCAGAATTGTGCTTGCTTGTTGGTTGGTGATAGCTTTTCTCTCTCTGCTTGGTCCTGTGAAAGGGAGTCTGAGTTCCTACGATTATGGAAACTTCCCTAGGTCTGTAAGCTTCAATAAATCCCTTCTTCCACCCATAAACCGTGTTTGGTCTGGAGGCTCATCCCAGAAATCTGAGGCTGTCTACTACACAGGGCAAACATCAAACTCTATAGCTCCAAGTCCTGTAACTCTAGCCAGTGGTGACTATTCTCCAAATTTGATAATTCTAAATAGTGATGAGTCTCTTCCATTCCAATTCCACCCCTCCAACTAGGCTATTCACAGACTGGGAAAACTTCAGTACTGTCAGCTCTCCTTGGCAGCCATCCCATAGTTCTGGCATCTCCATTGGATCTCCACTGCAACACACAGTCCATCCTCATGACTTCATCAGGCTCCACACAGGTAACCCAACAAGCCTGCTTCACACTACCCATGACCATTTCCAAAAAAGCAAAACCATGCTGCAAATGCAATGACCCTCTCTTTACTGTATTTGTCATACTCTGTAATACCAGGTTGGGTACCACTTTGTTAATCCAGGAAAGAATAAAGCAGACATTGAAGACTAGGACACTCCTTCAGCCTTCAGGCCCCTTCAAAAGAGTCTATATTCTTCCTGTTCTCCCAATTCAGGCCAGCTTGCCCAGTCTCAAAGGTTGTAATCTCTCAAACAATTTCAGATTAAAGGGCAGTAGTTTTGACCCAAATATTTCTTTGTTATTTTTCTGTGCTGCCATATCCCTGTTTACACCAGTCCATTTCTATGCAATGCAACCCTGCACACATTCTTAGGACACAAGCATAAAAACAAGCCTTCACACAAACTACTTCTAGTCCAGTCCAGAAAAGGCTCCAATTCCCAAATTGCTACAGCTGGGGACCTAGCATTCATAACACATAAGTTTATGGGGGACACATGAATCAAACCACCACTTTGGTGGATCTGATTCCAGCCCAAAGGTATAAAGAGTAGTCTGAGCTCTGGTGGTCTTGCTTGCTGACAATTTGTGTTTGCTGAGTTGTTTTTTGTCTTTTTTGGGGGGGGGGGTTCCTCTCTGCTTATATCTATGAAAGGGGGCCAGATTCTTCCACCATTGATGGAACTTCCCCTGGATCTATAATCTTAAAATAAATCCCTTCTACCCATAATATGCACCTGAAACTCACATAACTTAAATGAATCAAGGTGGAGGATGAGGTCCAGGAATGTAGCTTGAGTGGTTCTCAAATATGAGACACTACAGATTAGAGTGCGTAGACAATACACAAGGGGCTGATGGAAATCATGATCTCCAACCCACACCTCAGCCAGGTTAGTGAACCAAAATGTCAAAGAATGGGTAGTTCTAATTCAAAAGGTGGGAGCCTCCTATGGACACCTGAAAGTACTTAGCCAGGATTGACTACCCACGACGTAGATGGGCCTCAGGAATGCATTCCACTCTAGCATGAATATGCCCCAATTTGTCTGTGGTCAGCTCACATAATGATGTGGTTACCTGGACTCTCCGTCCTGCCAGGACTCCATAGATTTCTGGTTATCTGGTTTTCGCTCCTACTGACAAGTTTGTTTATGATGTAGTTTCCTAGCCTTGCAGCTGTACCTTGGCTTAGGCAGCTGCAGGGCACAGACACAATGAAACGTGGCATTTGTTAAAGTGTGTAAAACAACTTAGAAACCTGCCACAGCACTGCAGTTTATAATAAGAAGCCATCCTGAAAAATGTATGGGGAGCTGTGCGCTCCCTTGGGTCCTGGGGTTATTTTGACTGTCTAGAAACATACGAAGCACCAGAGCCAAGAAAACCCTAATGATAAACCCTGCAAAGTTCCAATCCTGAGTGAGCCCGAGGCAAGCTATGGTCAGTGGTACAAAGACCTCCCCTTTCTCTCTTCATCTACTGCCTGACAGCTTTTCTTTTATCTTTAGGCAGTAATCTCCCTCTAGATTTGACTTTATTTTTTCAAAGCAAAAATGAAAAATGCACCTGGCAAAGCTAAACATACAAGCAGTGCTTTGCTGAGAGTTACTACTACAGCAACCAGAAGCCAGGGCTCCGTCTGAGCTCATCTGTGCTGAAACAAGTGGTTCCAGAAACTTAGCTGAAATGGGAGAAAGGATAGCAGGACACCTGTTTATGGCCTGGCTCTATCCTTAGAAAGGTAAAAAGTTTTATGCCTACATAGCAGGAGGTCCTTGAACTCCTGAGAGCCAGGAACCCACTCAACTCTGACTCAACCTTCCCAACACTCCACCAAGAGTTTCTCTTTGTCACTGAGGACAAGGCTGGTAGCAGACAGTAAGGTGCCTCTTCCTCGGGATCTGCACACCCTCTAGGACCCTCCTCTGTCCATCTAATGAGATTCTCCACTTTACGTTTGACCCATGGAAGACCATGATCAGCTCTCCTTACATGCTAGAAACATGACCCACTGTCATAGTGAATCCAATGTGCCAACTTGGCTGTACTAAGGAGTGCCTAGAAAGCTGGTAGAAAACAGTACTCCTTGTTGTGTCTGTGAGCCTATTTCCAGAGAAAATTATTAATCAACCAATGGACTGGGTACACAGCACATACCCCCAGTGTGTGCCAGCAGCACCCACACTATAGAAGGACCACTTGGAACACATCTTCTCCCATTCTCCTAGAAGTAAGACCTCCAACTTCTTCAACTATCAAGGTTCCTGAATCTAGGCCCTCAGACACCAAGATCCACCCTAGCAGTGCCTCCCTGCTCCCTTACTGAGTGAACTCCACCCTTACCTTGCTGGTTGTCAAGCTTTCAGACTAAGACAGAATTATATCACTTGTTTTCCTGCATTTCCAGCTTGCAGACAGCCTGCCATGGATGTCTTGCCCTCCATAGTAATGTGAGCAAATCCCCACATATGTGCCTACCTGTCTTCTGTTGATCTATTTCCTGCTCAGCCCTAACCAACTTACCATCTGCCCCACTAGTTGCACACAAAGTTTCAGGGACCCCTTCCATCCTCTGGGGAGAAGGAAATGGCTAGCACCCCATTGGAGGAGTCAATTAAAGTTAAAATACCTCTGAAGTGCACAAACTGCTCCTTATTCATGACTCATATTAAATACACATTAAGTGCTCTATCATATAGTGCATTAGTATATATTAATCTCATTTAATGCTTAGACTGGGGTTGGGAAATAGACATGGGATTGATGGAGAGACCATTGTATTCCCATTACTGCTGAAGCAAAGGAAGATAAAACATATCCTGTGAGTAATATCGTGAGGCCAAAGACCCAAAGTACTGTGCATTTACATGAAAATGCCCTGTGGTATAAGTCCTATGGCACTGACTTTTCATGTACACACTGTGGGACCCACTTAAGTCAACATGTTCTTACAGAGCGTTAGTTGACTGTTACATGGTATTACAGTGTTTTGATACTATTAGGGTGGAGAAGCATAAATGTGTTGGCAAATCCCATGGGCCTTGGGAAGAGTACATCTCTGTACCATCCCTGCTATCCTGTGTTCCAGCAAGGTGAGGAGAGGTTAGAGGGAGGATCAGACTTCAATTAGCTCTGTGGATGACCCATTTGTCATCATAAGATGACGGATACCCCAGAGAATTGCATCTAATTTCCAGTGAGCAATCCTCCCCATCTCCAGGATGAGTGACAGCTGGAAGCCTCACAGGCCCCTTTGCAGAGTAGGAGACTTGTCTCTTCCCAGCACCTGGCTTCTGTGGCTTCTTTGCCTCTCTTCTCATCCACCCACAGCACCTGAAAGTGCAGATATACCCCTTCAGCCTGACAAATTGACCAGGCAAGGCACTGTAATGGGTTGGTAAAATGCACCAAGAAATCACCAAGAAGCCAGGCTTCTGACAGCCCATGGCAAGCTAATGATTAGTCGTGCAGCCACCACCCACAAGGAACTATGAGAGGAAGAAGAAGGAAAGAACACGTCAACAGACAAGGAACTGGTAGGCCAAATGTGCCTCTGCCTATCAGCATAGTGCAGCAGCAGGTCTGAACACAGATCAGACACAATAGGGGCCCAAAGAGAGACCACAGCTGGCTGCATAGGATCAGTAGGAGCCACAAGAATCCTGGAAAACCACAGTAGTCAGGAGTACATCAACAAAGACCCTGAGCAAAGCACAACTGTGTCATAGGGTGTGATATGTGGACCAAGAAATACATCAAGGGTGAAGGGTATGTTCAGGACCCAGCAGAGTTCATTGAAAACTGTGAAAGAGAGCTGTACATGTTACCTTTCTCATTGCTGTGACAAGAAGCAACTTCAGGAAGCATAGGTTTATTGTGGGTCACAGGTCAAGAGAATACAGTCCATCAAGGTAGGGATGGTGTGGTACCAGGAATGAGAGGCACCCTGTCACATTGCATTGCAGTCAGGAAACAGTGGTAAATGTGGAATTTGGCTCACTTGCTTCTTTTTGTTCAGTCCAGAACCCCAGCCTATGGGATGGTGCCACCACATTCAGAGTGGAGCTCAATAAAATCCTTCTGGAAACACTCTCAAAGACACACCCAGAAATATGTTTACATGATGATTTTATTTGTTTAAAACTTTTTTACTGACAACTTGCATAATTATAGACAATGAACCATGATAATTCCCTTCCCTAACCCACTTTCCCCTTCACAAATCCACTCTGCTAAATGATGATTTTAAGTCCCATCAAGTTGATAATGAAGATGAACTTTCACATCTCCACCCTTTGTCAACTTGACACCCAAGCATATCACTGTAAATCACAACATCCCACCCCAACCCCTAAAGTTTCATTTTCATCTCATATTTCAACATGATTTTAGGCCATCTCTAAAAGGTCCCATAGACTTTAACAGTCCCAACACTGTGAAAGTCTCTTCTGAGACTCAAGGCCATCTCTTAACTGTGAGCCTTTATAAAGTCCTCAAAGAAGCATGCTTGAGACATACAATGGGACAACATAAGCATTTCCAATCTAAGAGAGGAATGGGGGGAAAGGAAGAAAATGCAGATCGAAAGCAAGACCAAAACCCTGGAAGGGTGAATGACAAGCCCTGCATCCCTGTGTTGGACGCCCAGGCTGATGAGAGACTCATCCAGATGCAAAGGGGCTTGGGGAGCCCCACCACTCAGCTATGACACTTGCAGCACATATCACATCTCCCTTGGCCTGGCTGCATTCTACCTATAGCTTTTCTTGGCAGATGCTCCATGTCCCTGACATCTCCAACATGCTGGGGTCTCCACTTCACTTGGGTTTCACCTTCTCAGATCTATGCAGTGGACTCTCAGATCTTCTTTGCAAGGACCCCAGCCCTGTCAAGCTCGGCCTGGCCTCAGTGGCTCTTAGAACCATGGCACAAGACTTCCAAAACTTTTACCTTTGAAGTCACAGGAAAACCAGGCAACAGGGTGGTTCTGTTTGAATTAAAAGAGAGAAGAGGGTTGCAGGGTAACTCAGAGTTCTGGATTACTTCCCTGGAAGGTGAGAGAGCCATCCTTCTCATGAAGAGGGGAGAGGGGCCTCCGATGTGACACATAGTTCTTAAATGAGGTGGCTTCTACCAGAGGCTCCTGATGAGTGATTTTCATAGACTAGGATAAAGAAATTAAGGAAGGCCCTAATACAGATATGTCCCATGTCACAAGGAACCAGAGTTCTGTTCTGATGAGTCTAAGGATGGAAAACAAAGTAGCTAGGTTACAAGACCATTTTCTCATAGACCCTCTAATAAAGGCAGTGCAATCCTAGCAAGAATAATCAGGCCTCCTTTACAGATCAATTATTTATTAGCTACAAGCTTAGGGCTCTCATTTTCTCTTTCACCTATGGCTGTTAGAAAAAATAGAGGGAAGCTGGGCATGGTGGCGCACGCCTTTAATCCCAGCACTAGGGAGGCAGAGGTAGGAGGATCGCTAGGAGTTCAAGTCCACCCTGAGACTGCATAGTGAATTACAGGTCAGCCTGGGCTGGAATGAGACCCTACCTCCAAAAACCAAACAGAAAGAAAAGATAGAGGGGTTTGTTCAGAGATGTTTCTGACTTAGCAAAAGAGTAATGTCCCATCTCTGTGTCTTCCTGGGTTTGTCACCTCCCTGTAGCTGTATGGCTTCTGTTTTAACTGCATTGCTCATACAGAGCCCACTGACACTTGGATAGGCTTACTGGGACTTGATTTGATGTTGCACTTGAAGGTTTCTGGCTTATACAATGAAGCTGATTTTCTGTAAAACTTTAAACTGCAGATGGGAGAAACTTGGGGAGGGAAAAGCAAAAGGAAAAAGCACTGTGGTATGCATGGGTGTGTGTGGGGGGGAGGTATGTGAGGGGGTGGGATGTGTGTGTGTGTGTGTGTGTGAGAGAGAGAGAGAGAGAGAGAGAGAGAGAGAGAGAGAGGTTGAGAGGGAGAGGGAGAGAGACCAGGGATCTCTGGATGCTTCACCACCCCCTATCCAGGCTTGCTGTGCAGCCTCTTGTGTAATTGCTGCTGCTTTAGCTCATTCTCCAGGGAAGATTCCAGAAAGCAATGCCATGGTAAGATTTCCAATTAAGCTGAACACCTCTTGAGATTGACTATCACTCTTCTTGCTTTGGGAAAAGACCCAGTTTCCATAGCAAAGTGTTGCAATATTCTCATACTTAGAGTATTAAAATTTTCTGCAGTTTTTTTAAAATTGTATTACATTTTCATACGTATATATTTTATTTTGATCATATTACACCATATTACCCTCTGTGACTCCCTCAGCCTCACTGTATTCTTTGCTCTTCTCATCACACACTGGTGGCTACACCACAGAAGAGAATGACTCACTCCTCAGCAACCCTTAACTGTCACTAGCCCATTGGGAAGGGTGTGGACTAGAAAGCACTCTCCATCTGGAACAAAATGCTGACTGGCCCCGTCATGTGCAGGTCACAGCTGATGTGAGTTCCTGAATACAGCGCCTTGTCATGTCCTAACGTCAGAGATCCATAGAGCTCCTTCCATCCTCATCCTCAGCCCTGGCATTCTTCCGTCCCATCTTCCATGTTCTATTATCTCATCATGTCCTGCAATTACTTGGTACAGTGTCAAGGGCAGCCTTTACTGTGCTTAGGAGAACAGGAAATAGATGCAGTTCCTGCCAGGTAGGCCCCCAGAACCCTGTTGACCATGACTCCAAATCCAGTGTATTGTCCATAGACTTAATTCTTTCCACCTCCTCCCTTCTGCATGACCGTGGAGCTGATCAGAATGGCCACCAGCGTGTCCCCTGCCGCTCCTGTCCATGCTGCGGCTGCTCTGGTCTCCAGCAACTCCTTCTCTATTTTCTCCACAGCTCCAAGAACCTCCCAGATCTCCAGGACTGATGGCAGCCTGTGGTGCCAGCGAGGCTTGCCTCACCCCTAGCTTGAGGGCTGCTCTTCTCGGAAGGTATCTGATATCTCCTGGCCTAGACCCTGCTCTGGAGCCACATGGGGTCTTTTTAAGGACCCGATAACTGCGGACAGGCTGAAAAGCGACTTAAAGCACAATGATCCCATTAGGGCAAGACAGGTGGCATACTCTATACCTCGCACACAAGAGCTGGGAATGGTATGGGAAAGTGCTGAGTTCAGTACCTAATTATGTGGGACAGACCATAGAGCCTCAGGAGACTCGTGATGGCGCAGATGAACCGAACCCTGTGGGCAGCCTCCATCAGGAGGAGGGTGCGGATGGAGCTCCGGTCCCCTGCCTCCCACACACGGTGGAAACCAGCCGCCCACTGAGAGGCGGTACGGCTAAATAAATGTCCATCACATGTGAATGCACTGACCTCAGACATTGCAGGTGATGTTCGCTTGTTTGAGACAGGGTATCACTGTGGCCCAGCCCAGCCTCAACATCCTCAACCCAAGTCTCTTCCTGGAGCTCCCTCTAGCTATGTAGCTTCTGTGAGCCACACCTGTACTCGGGAGGGGGGTCCCACTTGCAGCTGCCTTTGAGTCAGTCATGTTCTAGTAAGACTAAAAAAAAAAAAAAATCATCTTCTTGCCCCAACCTCCTGGGTTGAGAAATAAAAAAGAAATAAAAAGGAATTAACTTCTATACTGATGAGAAGAATCCAGTTGGGGGACTGAAACTGGGCAAGGTGGTTCAAGCCTTTAATCCTAGCACTTGCAAGGCTGAGGGAGGACCATCATGAGTTTGAGACTGGAACAGGCTACTGACTGAGTTCCAAATCAGCCTGGGCTACAGTGAGACCCTGCCTAAAAAAAAAAAAACAAACCTGGACTCTGGACTCTGGACTCTGGACTCTGGACTCTGGACTCTGGTCAAGATGGCTCTGGAAAGAGCTGAACCACCCCTCACACACCATGTAGGGCCCAGGTGAAACCGCAGAGGAATTGGCTGGATGAGCAAGAGTGCTGCTTCCATGGCGAGCCTGACAACGGGCACCAGGGTAATGGGGACAGACACCGAGGAGGCAGGCATTTTACTAGGGTCACCTGTGTCACTGCTGGTCAGATTCTACACAGGAAAAAAATTTAGTTTTGTAAGTTGAGCAAATGGTGACAAGAATCCGAAGTTTCCGGCAGCAGCCCACCTCCTTGGCGATCTTTCCTCACGCTTTCTGAAGCCGTCAGCATGGAAGGCTGTGGGAATTCAGTGGCTATTCAGTCAGACACTTCAAAGACTCCTGCAGAATGATGATGTGCAGAAGCCAAGATGAGCCTGTTCTCACCTCCTTCCCCACACTGTTCCCACACTGACCCAGGAGCTTCTGCATTAGCCACGAATTATACTGGTGTTCGGATTTTAAGAGAGGATGTGTGCCAGACCCCCATAATGGACTTAAAAATGCACATGGTTTTCCTTTTACTTGTTGAGAGATAGAATTTTTTGCAATGGACAACAATCTTGTCCAGAACCTTCAGAGATGAAATCAACCATACAGAATGCCAGGAGTATGTCCTGCGAGGTGGACAGTGAGGGAATACCCCATACTGCCTCTTTCTGCTCTGGGTGGCTTGGGGCAGCCCCCACATAGTGCCTCTCAATTGAGGAGAAAGCACCCTTTCCAGACAATTTGGTCCAGGACCCAGCCAGTGTTCTCACAACCAGACACAGAAGTCACTAGAAAGGCTCTGTGAGGTCCACACTCCAGCCAAGGGGCGTAATCCCTCAGGACGCCAGCTGTCTGTCTCACCTGCTCGCTGCAGCTCCTCCCTCCAGAGATTGTGGCTCTGGATTCAAGGAGGACAAGATGACTGTCATGAGAGCTGTGTCCAGGCTGTGTGTCCTCTATGGGCCAGATGGTCCCTCTCCCCAGAGGACACAGGAACATGCGTATTGATCGCTGCTTAGGTAGCAGAGATATTCATTAGGTTCATTTTTTTCACATTAGTTTGCTAGGCCAGACACTATTTTATTTTATTTTGATACTTCATTAGGTATTCCTTTCAAACCACAAAAGGAATACACAGTGATTATTGCAGCATACTACGTTAACAGTTCACCACAGGGAATTACAAAGTAGAAGACAATTGCTTCTCCACCCGGAGGCTACCCAGCCCCTCCCCAGGGAAATCAGCATCCAAGCTTCAGTAACATCCTGCCATGCACGCAGCCGCACCTGGTCACACACGACACACAGCACAGGCCCTTCGCGGCCCATCCCTTACTCAGTCCCCCACCTTTCTCATCTTCACTTTCCCGAATTGCTGCCATCTATCCCACGCCTGTGCATCCAGACCGGTCACGTCTCGCAGCTGACCGACAGGTCCTCAACTCCAGCACCACTGTAAATAAGGGACGTTTCAGTAAGCATCCTTGCCCACTTCCTCTTACAAACTAATGGGATGATTTCAGTACCACAGAGTCCCCAGAGTCAGCATGCAAACATATCTTCACCTCCATAGGTTCTGCCAGTTATTTTGCAAAACAAGCCCCTCCCCCTCAGTGACCTGGGAGAACCAGAAGCCTTGTCTGCCTCCCATCCTCTCCTCCCCCTCTTCCATGACTTCTCTCGCTCAGTCTGTGCAGCACTCCTCTTTCCCAAAAACACTCATAGAAAGGATCAGCTTACGCTACAAGTCTCGTAATAAAGCTTCAGTTCTCACAGGGCACTTCAGCTCCATGCCTGTGGCAGTTGCTTTCTCATTCCTGGGATAAGACAACTGACCAGAAGCAGCTTATGAAAGAAAGGGGTGTGTTTCAGCCTACAGCTTTGAAGAGAAAGGCATGGCAGGAGCAGACAGCCTGGCACTTCATCTGCACACATCAGCACAACTTCCGCCCCTGCCGAGATGGAACCTCCCCTCCACCAGGAAGCGGAAGTAAACCCTTTTCTTCCGTAAGATCCTTCTGGTTGCGTGCCTTGTCCTAGCAACAAGAAGGTAACTGCTGCTTGCCTCTCCCCAAACCAGCCTCCTACTCTCCTCTCTCCTTTTATCCATCGTGACAAGCTGTGGTGGCCAAGTCAGGATGAACCTGGGAATGTTCTCCAGGAGCAGAGTACCGGCCCCACTCCCTGCAACCTGCTCAGAACAAGCAGTGTACTCACCCGGTCCTCTCTGCTGACCTGTACCAGACCTTCCAGAAGTCAGGATCGGTGCCTGGGTAAGGGCTTTGTGAACTCTGTGATCTCTTAACCCTGCCTTACTCATTTCATTATGTATATGTATATGTACATGTACATGTACATGTATATGTATCTGATGTATATGTATTATGTGTCTGTGGCTCAGGCCATGTTCACCTGCAAAAGCCTCTGCCTCCCCACCTCCACAGCTGCAATAAGGAGACAACAGATACCCTGCTGGCACTCTATAATTTTCAAAATACAGGTGACCCATTATGTATTGTGACTTTAAATCCTAGCTCCCTGAATATAGAAAGAGTGATTACCTTCACATAGGCTCAAGCCATGTGTGTCCCTCTTCCCCACATCTTCCACACCCTCTAAGACTCTCATTAACAAGACAACTTCCTCACAGTGCAAGATCCACTCCCCTAAAAGCCTTAAGAGAACACATTTGCTCTTTCTGAGCCATGTGAATTTCTTTATTCTTCAGACCCTGTCCCTGTGTTTGGCATTAATAAATCTTGTGGCCTCAGGTGACATTCTGACTCAGTGTCCCTCTCTCAAATCTAACCTTATGGTTAGTAAGTATGTAGGAATGCATGTTTGTATATGTATATATACACACATATAGTTGTGTGACATTTAAGGTATGATCTGAGAGATACTATTAGTATTTAAGATTGGAACAAAAGAGTCTGAGATTGCCAATGGCCACAATTATCAAGTGAATTCAGTTGTTCTTGACGAATTAGAGCCAATGAAACTGGCATTTATTGTTATCCAATACATTTTGACATTGTGGGACATAAATGTATCTGTCCATCTGTTTCAGGCATAGTACATTCACACTCCCAATACTGACAAAAGTCTGTCACATGTTCCTGAATCTCCATGAAAACCTTGACAGAAATCCTCTGGTGGCCAATCACCAGTCACTGCCACCTCCTGCTTAGGGTAAGGTTTGTGTAGTACTCCACCAACCCGGAGGCAGTGTTTCTCCATGGGAACTATCTGACCCCCAAAATGCTTCCTGCTTTATGTGAGCTTATGCCCCATCTCTGCAGCCAATGTCATGTCAGTGAAAACAATTTAAGCTTTTCTTCACCCAGATGTTCCTCAAAGAGTAGTCTTGACACCTCTGTCTGGAAAGCATTTTTCCAATTTTTGTCTTCCTTGTTCCCCCTGGTAGCTTTGGGAACTTGTCCCAGGACCTAGTCCTTTTCTGACACTTATAGCAGCAAGAGAAACACTTTATTCAGGGCTGAGGAGAGGGCTCAGTGAATAAATCACTTGCCACATAGGTGTAAGGACCTGAATCTGGATTCCCAGCATCCATGTGAACACTGGCCGTGGTGGTGCACACTTGGAATCCCAGTGCTGGGCAGGCAGAGACCTGGACCTACTGTATACTAGTCTAACTGAGTCAGTGAGCTCCAGTTCAGTAAGAGACCTTGTCTCAAAGAACAAGGTGAACAGCAGCTAAGGATGACATCTGACGTTGACCACTGGCCCACAATCATGCACACACACACACGCGTGCCCACACAATATGAACATGTACACACACACACACACACACACACACACACACACACACCATACACATGCACACACATGCAGAGAAAAGTATATTATTTCACAGAACAGTGGGTATCAAAAGTTTTTGCTCTATCACCACTTCTAAACAGCATCCCATTAGGGATTCAGTTTCAAATGAAGACTTTTGGGAGTTTTTGCTATTGCTGTAAATAATAAACACTGATATTTGGGATAGTCTTGAATTTACAGAATCATATATCTTTATTTATTTATTTATTGCAAGCAGAAAGAGAAAGAGAGAAGAGAGACAGAGAGAATGGGAGCATGCACCACTTTGTGCATCTGGCTTATGTGGGATCTGGAGAGTTGAAAATGGATCCTTAGACTTCACAGGCAAGCACCTTAACCACTCAGCCATCTCTCCAGCCCCTTGCTTAATTCTTATATAACAAGGGGGTTGACCTAAATTCACAAGATCAGGAGAAGCTCACTTCATTTTGATGGATGGTGTTGTAAGCAATTCTACAAAACATTGCTTTGCATGCCTGACATCGAGGCCAGCGCTGCACTGAACTGTTATCACATCTGGAAACTGGACATTTCTACAAAATGTGTTATGGAAATGTATTCTTTCACAGGTAAGCAAACCCAAATATTAAAACAATCCTGTTGCTTCTTCAATAACATAGGTAGAACAATTGATTTACCCCAGTTCTCTGTTAATCCAAACAGAACAGAATTTTTATTATTTGTGGAAAGTTAGATAAGGTGCCCAAAATACTCAGTGCTGTGTAGTAAAAAGTAGGACAAAGGAAGAAATTGTGTAAGGATAAAAGTCTTGATTCATCAGGAAGATGTGACTATATGTAATATGTGTGTGCCAACTGAAGAGAATAGACAGCACAACAATGATAGGGAGAGGCTGCTTTGGTCAACACACAGTATCCAGACAGGAAATCAATAAGAAAGGAAGCAATGGCCGGAATACTGTAACTATGGCCTACCAGCTCTCTACAGCAATGGATGAAACAATGTAGACTGTAGCTACCAGTTCTCCATTGGATATCCCTCCAACAGCAGCAGAGTTTACACCCTCCTCAAGGACACAGGGAAAGTTCTTTAGACTGTATCTTAAAGCAGACCATACAATAAGTCTTCAGAAATCTAAGAATATTAAAATCATATCAAGCATCTTTTTCAAACACAATAGTATAAGACTAGAAATAAATAGTGAGAGAAAAATAATGGAAAGCCCCACCATTATTTGGATATTAAGAAAACATCTTCTTAACCAACCAATGATCAAACAATAAATTAAATGAAAAGCAGAAATATCTTGAGAGAAATGAAATGAAAACACAAAACACTAAAGCCTATAAGATGTAGCAAAAGAGGTACTGTGGGGAGGTTTATGGCTGAACGACTGCATTTCACACAAGTGCCTTTAACCACGGAGTCATTTCCCAGCTCCGAATGACTACATTTCAAAGATAACACAGAGCTCAGCAAAGAAACCCACCTTTACGGCGCAAGGTCAGCAGCATGACACACAGCTTGCTGTCGCAGCCTGAGGGGTTCATGGGGACTGCCATTCAGCCGGAGCTCAGAGCCTCACAGGTCCACACAGAAAGAATGTCAATGAGTTAGGATAAGGCAAAGTGGGGATTATCAAGGGCAGCAACACACAGCCAAGGAGTGGGCATGGACTGCTCAGGATAGCTGCATTTGAGAGTCTGAATGATGGCCATGTAAGTGTGTGTTGTCAGAGGATATAGATATGCATGTATGTATACACACACACATACATACATATATATATATATAAAATTTTATGACTTTGGATATAATTTATATCAAAGTTCAAAAGAGTAACTGAAAATTTTGATACAGCTATTTTTATCTAAAGACTTATTTCATAAATGACACTATATTATAGCTCATGTGGTACATCTTACAGGCTTAAGGCTAAGGAAGGAATGGTGATAAGATAAAGGCACTGGTACAAAAGGCCAATGGAGTTATCTCAATAGATAAGTCACAGAGAGGTTAAGACCCACATTTTGACATGGTTGTTAATCTTATTTGTGAGGTTTTCATAAAAGAGAACAGTTATAAATGAGACAAAAAAAAGGCTGTCAAGGTTAAACTCAAAGGTCACAGACATCCTGGGTTTAGGGTGGCGCATTGGCTGTTTCAGCGCTCCTGTGTGAAGTGCCTCTCAGAAAGGGGAACATTCTATGTTGGAAGAGATTGCTGCTAGCTGTGTGGATGTTCTTGCCTCCCGGACATGGGAGACTTAAGCCAGTTCTGCACAATGATGTGTTTTTCCCCTTCTCATGTCCCCTTGATTTTCCTGTTCCTTGTTTTTCTGTCCTGCCCCAAAAGAATAAAAAAGATGAAAGGTAGCCCCAAATTAGCCTTTAGGACTCCTAATGAAGTAGAGTCATTGGCGTCCTTCTCCACACCAAGATGAGCCCTGACAGCTGCCCTGCTCCGATCTTGCTCAGCTGCGTGTTTTTCTCTGTTCCTCTGTGCCTTCAGGTGCCTCTGCTATGTGTCTGGGAGACTCCTGCTTTCATGGAGTCATGGAGGTCTTTCCCAGATGAGGAGTGAGTAGACTGCATGGTGTTCAAGATAAGGGCTGATGGCTGACACACACAATGGGTCCCTTGCTGTGTCTCATATAGCCATGTCTCCCATTAAGGTGGCACCCACCATTCTAGGGTTTCCAGAAACATCCTGGAGGGCAAGATTAATGGGAAGTGGGTAGGAAGGGCCGTAGGTGTTGGTGTGGGAAAAGGAGAAGTGGGGGGAGGGGTCTCTAGCTGATCCTAAAGAAACCCCATGTGCTATCTCAAGCATTAGTGCTGTATCTTTTCACGGTGGGAGAAAACCCACTCTGAATTTAACAAACTTGGTTTAATTACCCATTTAAACAACAGATTTAATATTTGGCTTGTTTTTTATTTTTTCAATGATAGGTTTTAAAATGATTTACATACTCTGAAAAGGGATAATTGATTTTATCATGTTTTTTATAACAATACATTCAGATGCAAATAGAAATGTATTGCAGCTGTGGGTCTCACAATAGAAAAGTGGTTCTGAGAATTCAAAAATTAATATCTACTTTGTGCGTGTTTGTCCGGACTGCTGTGACCCCTGGCTGACCACCATGACAGATGGTTTTCCACACCAAGAACTGCCACTCAAAAATACCAGAATCAATCTTTCCTTCCTTCCTTCGTTTCTTCCCTCTCCACTGGGGCTTCTTGCTGCTGCAAAGAAACACGCACACACACAAACAACAACAAAATCCCACCAGACACTTGTGACACTTTTTTGTATCAGGTTTCTGTGGACAGCCTGGGAATTGAACCTGAGAGAGCAGGCTTTGCAAGCAAGTGTCTTTAACCATGGAGCTATCTTCCCAGCCCTAATCCTCCACTCAGAAACACAAAAAGGGGGGGGCTGGGGAGATGGCTCAATGGTTAAAGGCACTTGTTTGCAAAGCCTGTTGGTCAGGGTTCAATTCCCCAGAACCCATGTAATGCCAGATGCGCAAAGTGGTATGTGTACCTGCTATCCATCTACAGCAGAAAGAGGCCCTGGAGTGCCCATACTCTGCCTCTTGTCTTTCTGTCTGTCTATCTGTCTTTCTCTCTCTCCCCAAAATTAATTATATTTAAAACAAAACACCAAAAAGGAGGAAGTGGCTCTCCCTCTCTCTCCCTCATCCTCCCAAGCCCGCATATTATCCTTGTGGCTTAGCCTGGTGCACCTGTTCTGGCTTCAGCAGAAAGCAAATAAACCGAAAGCAAAAGCAGACCGTCTTGAACACAAATGGCCTACAGCCAGGCATTGAGTGAAAGGATGAGGGAGACTGTCAGCAACCGTATCAGTTACTGTGCTGGTTTGATTGTGACTAGCTCCCATAGTTTCAGGTATTTTTGATTGGCATTAGGTTTCCTACTTAAGTCTCCATCAGGTACAGCCATGCTGGAGGAGGTGTGTCACTGGGGGGGGGGGTCTTGAGTCCAGCCCTGAGGTGTGTATTCAGAGGCCACTCATGGTTGTTGGCGCTGGCTGTTCTCTGTGTGCTATGGATGAAGAGATCCACTGTCCTCTGCTATGATGAGGCTTTCCCTGGAATCTGTAAGTCTGAAATAAACCCTTTCCTGCTATAAGCTGCTTCTGGCCGGGTGTTTGTTCCAGCAATGGAAAGGTAACTGCAATAGTTACTTTCTTCTTGTTAAGACAAAACGCTTGACAAGGAGCAACATGAAGGAGGAAGAGTTTATTTCAGCTTATGTCTCGAGGGGTGGGGTCCAGCATGGTAAGTAAGGCGCAGGGGCGCGAAGCAGCGGGTCATGTTCAGTGCAGTGAGGAGCAGAGCAGTGGATGCTGGTGCTCCGCTGTGGGCAGCACAGGACCCACCGCCAGCCCATGGCTTGATGCCACCCACAGTCAAGGCTGGTCTTCCAACCTCAATTAATCTAATCTAGCAACTCCTTCAGAAACACGCTCAGATCTTGGTTTCCATGGTGATTCTAAATCCCATAAAATTGGCCATCAAGATTAACTATCTCAGTAACTCTTCTACATGTGTGTAAACTGGGAATTCCAGGCATTGGCAAATGCAAGAAGCAGCCACCATCCAGAGGAAACAGTTACAGGGGAAGAGATGCAAACACATAAACCGGTAGCTTTCCATGATGATGTCAGGTAGACATAACATTACTAAGAGCCACATAGCATAAAATACAGAAGAGGATGCTGGAAATGGTACAGATGTGTGGTGGAGGAGATGCCTGTTCTCAAATAGTTTATACTGAAACGCTGGGAATCATGCTGCCCATCACTAGAAATGCCGATGCAGAGAGGGAAAGTGAATCTCTCCCGTGCTTTGTTCAGAGAGATGGCAATGTGAAAAGACAGAAGAATAATGTGTTTAAAAACTGCCTTAAATCGCACTTGCTAGCTCATTTTATAGAAAGTGGGAACAAAGGCAGTCAATCATTCCAAAGTCCAATCACTTATGTGTTTCATATTTATTTAATTATTTATGTACATGGGTGTATGTGTGTGTGTGTGTGTGTGTGTGTGTGTGTGTGTGCCACAGAGTAGGTATGGAAGTCAGAGGATAACCTTCACATTATTTTTAGGTAGTGTATGTCTTGTTGCTTACCACTGGGAAGGAGACACCAGCTGGCCTCCAAGCTTTGAGATTTTCTTGACTCCCCCTCCCATTGCCCCAGGCACCGTGGGATTACAGATGCATGTGCGACTTTGTGACCAGCTTTTACACAGGTGCTAGGGGATTTGAAGTCCAGTTGTCAGACTTTCAGATAAAGTACCTTTACCTACTGAGCCATCTCCCCATCCCTCATGGTTTAGGTGGTCAGCCTTGTCTCTGATATTCATGCTGTTTGTGATTCTCGCCATATTTCTCCTCACTTTCCCTCTCTACGGCCTCTCCCTGTGCAGGGACTTTCACACTCCCCATGATACTGAGCTTAGTCTTCCTCTCAAGAATCCATTTGTGCGAACTCAAAACAAACTTTCAGGGCTGGAGAGATGGCTTAGTGGTTAAGGTGCTTGCCTGCAAAGCCAAAGGACCCTGGTTCAATTCCCCAGGACCCATGTAAGCCAGATGCACACAATGGCGCATGTGTTTGGAGTTCATTTGCAGTGGATGGAGGTCCTGGCATGCCCATTCTCTCTCTCCCTATTTGTCTATCTCTTTCTCTTTCTCTCTCTCAAATAAATAAAAATAAAATAAATTTAATAAAATATTAAGATAAAAGCAAACTGTTAGTGTGTGTGCCTGCTGAGGTGTTTACAATGTGCAGACAGATTCCTTTCTACAACTGTGTCCTTGTAATATAGAATAGAAAAGTGTCACTGCCCAGCCCCTCCTTTCACCCAACAGCTTCTCTCATAAATCTACCTTACACAGAACCAGAAGCCCCTTTGTCTGTAAGCTCAGTACTCAGAGACAAATTGACATAGAGGGAGTGTTGGAAAATAAAAAGAAGAAGAAGAAAAAGGAGAAAAAGAACTGACATGCCTCCACTGAAGATCCTGGGTCTGTCCTCTGTCTTCGCCTGACACAGGCAAAAGTGAGTCGAAGGAGCCTCAGAGGTCCAGGCACGTGGCAGTGGCTCCTGGTGTAACCAGCAGGAGAGAAGATATTTTAAAAACAGGCACATAAGCTATCAGACTAGTGGAACAGTGAATCCCAAAGAATTAAAAAGTTTTCCCCCAATCTCATGCTAGGGTGTGGTAGTGTGAATGGGATAGTGTAAATAAATGTATGGCCCCATAGACTAAAGTGTTTTATTAAAATTAAACTGGAAATTTGGGTCTCCAGCCATCTGGCTAGAGGAGCTGTCACTGGGTGTGGACCCTAGAGTCCAGCCCTCAGGTGAGTTCGGGGGCTGACTTCTAGCCCAAAGGTGTGGAGAGAGCAGTTTGCGCTCTGACTGTTCAAGCTGGTGGTTTCTCTCTGCTTTGTTCCATGGAAGGGAGCCAGCTTCTTCTAAAACCAGCTAGGAGACAAATCTCTGGGCATGTCTGTAAAGGAGTTTCTAGATTAGGTTAGTTGAGGTGGGAAGACCTACCCTAGTGGTGAGTGTGACTGTTGTGGGCTAGAGTCCTGGCCTGTACAAAAAGAAGAAAATGAGCAGAGCTTACACACTCATCTCTCTGCTTCCTGCCTGAGGCCCATCGTGACCAGCAATTCCTACTCCTGCTGCCGTACCTTCTCCATTATGATGGGCCGTAGTCCATGAAACCTTAAGCAAACGAAACCCTTCCTTCCTCAAGCTGCTTCTTGTCAGGTATTTGGTCGCAGTAGTGAGAAAAGGAGCTCCTCGGAATCATCAACATCGAGTTTACTTAATCCTCTGTTAACACCAGGCACTGGCTCGGGAGGCTCCCTGGGAGTGACAGCCTACATCGGCCCACAGCTGTGACGTTCTGTACCTGTAGGAAGAACTCACCATGTCTTGTCAAATGTATTTGTTACCTTAAAACGTATGCACGAAAATATTTTAAGTACATTAATTGGAGAGTCACATGTTATAAATGTGTGATGATTTCCAGCTTTAAATAATTCCCAGCTTATGGATTTTAAGAGCTAAGGGTTTTCAGAGGGAACTCGCCCTATACTGTATTGTACTTTGATTGCATATTGTCAAATGACCCATGCTATCAGGGATGGTGCACCATAGAAAAGTTTGTCACACTTATTTCATTAAGAAGAGTGAAAACTTTCTGAGCACCCGCTCAGCAGGATGCTGCCTCCCCTGGTGCTGTGAGTTCACCTGTTTCCTGACTAGTGGGCAGGGCGAGGTGAGATATCTTCAAGTTCCCATTGCTAATAAATATCAAAACCCAACATGAATTCCAGTAGCCCTATCTAGGACCTGGACTCTTAAAAGCAATGATGCATGACTCTTCAAAGCCAGCCTGGTAGGTGACGTTACCCCAAGGCCCCTCAAGAGTGCTGAGTACCAGGAGAGGTTCATGTGCTCTCATGTGTGTGTGTGTCTGCACATGAGCATGTGTGTGTGGGTACATGTGTAAGTGGAAGCCAGAAGATAACCCCAGTTGTCTTTCGCCAGATGCCATTCATCTCTGTCTTGTTTATTTTTATTTTTCTTTTATTTTTTGAGACGAGGTCTCTTATTGTCCTGGAGCTCACAAGTTTAGGCTGGACTGACAAGTCAGTGAGCCCAAGAGACCCCCTTCTGCCTCCCCAGTGTTGGATCACAAGCAAGTGTCACCATGCCTGGCATTTACATAGGTCCTGGGAATCAAACTCAGATCTGCATGCATATGAGGCAGGCACATTACCAACTGAGCTATCTCCTCAGCCCCCGTTTGTTTCCATTTGAGTAATGAAATTCAACATAAAGTTTAATCTGAACGATCTTCCTAGGGCTAAAAGGAGAGTTTGGATGAAGTTTGAAACTGCTACCGACTTGCACGTTCTTGGCCGGCCCTTGCTTCTGCCACTGTCTGAACTGACTTCATGTAATTTTAAGTTGTGTTAAATTTAGTCAGTTGAATCATTACCATTTATGTCCCTGAAAATAAACCACAATAATTATGTCAACATGAAATGCCATCTTTTTTCTTATTGCACTGTCCTGAGAGACATGATAATTCCCAGTTAGCAACGAGACTTAACTGGAGAGGCTTACAACTATTGTTCAAAGCAAAGGCATCTGCGACTGTAAAATCCAGGAGGCTTGAGTAGGTGGATAAGGGATCATCTTGGTTGATTTGGTCTTTAGAGAAAGACTTTTGTCTAGTGTCTGAACCTACCATTCTGGGTTGGTCCATCAAAGCCAAAATCCAGCCACCTTGTGTCACAGTGGACTCATTGACTTTAAGGTGAGTCCTCATTGCTGGGAAACACAACAGACTGTGGTCTGCATGTCTCCAACCCATGGTCCATGTCTCCAACTCCAAGACTACTTTTGTCAAAAGACCCATGCTGTCAGGACTGGTGCACTATTAGCATGGTCACAAAGGCGGCACTGCCAGGAGATGGAAGAACCTTTAGGAGATAAGGCCACGGAGAGGTCATTAGATCTCTAGGGGTTTATCCTCACAGGGGACTGTGGGACCTCCCTCTCTTCTTTCTTTTCTGCTTCCTGGGACAATGAGTTTAGCTACTTGCCCCACCACAAACTCCTGCCAGTATGTGATGCCTTGAAAGGCCCAAAGCCAGGAGCCACCCAGTCTTGAATTGGAACCTTCAGAACTTATCTCTCCCTTAGTGCTAGATCTCTCTCTCTCACACACACACACACACACACAGGTAGGTCAGCTCTATTTGGATCCCTCAGGGTAGTCCAGCCTCCTCTCACTCCTTTGTCACTGAGGCCATCTTCTGTGCCAAGCTGCGTTTCCTCCTGGAGCCTGGCATGTGCTCCAGTACTCAGTGTGGGCGATTCAGCAGAGACTGGAAACTCTAGCTTATCCGTCCCTGACTCCCACACAAGGCTGAGCTCAAGGCCAGGAACAGCGGTGGAAATACACAGTGCTGAAATGAAGTAGATAAACAAACTCCTGCCTGACCCAGCCATTTAGACACGGGCTTTTGTTTTCCTCTTCTCAGAACTGAAATTCTGTTTTTGTAATACAGGCATATTTCACAGGCGATGGATTGCAGGCATTTATGTGTTTGGGTATGAGGGGTGCTCTATCTGCCAGGAGGTGTCCTGTGAGGAGGGTTGTCTCAAACAGGGACTATAGGGAAGTGATTCTGAAGGCTCTATCTTCTCAAGGGGCTGAGGGAAAATCAGCAATTCTATGTATGTATGTATGTATGTATGTATGTATGTATGTATGTAATCTGTGTGGGTGTGTTATTTTATTAATTTTTGGAAGCATAGCAAGCAGTCAAGTTATGAAGACCCACAGCCCTCTCTGGCAGTTGTCATTTCAGTATCAGAGGCCCCTCCTGAGCTGCTGAGCCCCACTGACTTCCCCACCTTGATGCGCTGTGGGAGGCGCAGCACACAGAGAAATCCCTTCCGGGGAGCAGAGGTTGCGGACTCAGAGTGGCTGTGCTGGCCTCTCTGCCCTACGAGGGTGGCCACCATGCCTCTCTCATTCCCTCCCTGTCTCAGTGCAACAACAAGGAGGTGCAAATGAGAGACAGGAAAGGCCTTCCAACAAAGCCTGGCCCACTGTGCTCCTGATTCCTGATCCTGTAACTGCATGTGGGGGTTGAAAAAAAAATTCACAACAACAAAAGGTTTCTGAATGTGCAACAACTAAAAATTAATCCACAACCAAACAGAGTAAATCTGAGGTGTTTCCGGCAGCGCCCGCCCATGTTACACGCCACGACTACACTGCAGCTGCGGTTCTGCGCACACATCCTCCGCACTGCGCGTGACGTCACACCGCCAGCGTCAATGAACAGGGCCCGGAGCGCCTGGGCCCAGACTGGACACTACTGTGCATTAGGAACTGCTGTGGTTTTTAGTGGAAATATAATTTTTTTCTGCCCTCATTGTAACATAATTATTTAGTTGTAGAAAAACAAAGCTTTTTAAATATTTGCCTACCATTATTCCTCAACACATATGCATCAAACTAGAATGTCTTTGGGTTTTATTGTGTTAATGGGCAAATTTACTTCCATCATTAATAAATGCTAAAACTGTATGTCTGCCATTGTCTTGAAATAAATTTTCTTTGGGCTGGAGAGGTGGCTTAGCAGTAAAGGTGCTTGCCTGAGGAGCCAAATGACTGGGGTCCAACTCGTCAGTACCCACATAAAGCCAGATGCACGAAGTGGCACATGTACTTGGAGTTTATTTTCAGTGGCTAAAGACCCTGGTGCGTCCATATTCATTCATTCATTCATTCATTCATCATCCATTCATTCATTCCCTCTCTCCTTGCAAACAAATACTTTAAAAAATAAATTTAGTTATTTTATTATCAGTAAAAGTTTATTTTATATACCTATAAGCCCAGGATCATGTAAAACTTTCTTGAGAGAAAAGGGACTATGAGTGGAAAGAAAGAATTAGGAAGCCCTGCCTCATACGTATCGAGTTGTTTCTCTCATAAGTAACCCACGTTGAGCAGAGCTGCTCGGGTGTACTGGGCCCTGAAGCCATCAGATATTTCCTTGCTGACCAGGAGATTAGAGATAGAGATTGCCAGGCTGTTGGGGTAGAGGGACATGGACCAGACAAGGGGACAATGAGGAAGGAGCTTCATCTTAAGGTTGCTTTGCTGAGACCCCTGTGGTTAGGGTGAGTGTGCCCACAAAGCCATCACAGTGAATGCCGTGATGAGGAAAAGACTGGGAAAGAAAGGAAGTGGGGGCAACCAACCACTGCCAGAGCTCCATTTCTCCCCTTCCTGGACTCACACCGCTCACTGCACTCCTCTGTCCCCCCGAGTCCCTGGTAGTCCTTCCCAACAAGCCACACTTGCGCAGCCTTCCAGACAGCACATTGTCGGTAAGGACGGCTGATGGAGGCGGCCGGGCAGGAGCCCAGCCTCCAACTGCAGGAGCTGCAGGATGCTTCTCCAGCCCTGGTGCCTGCCTGCTTGGAAAGCTCCTTGCCTGAGAAGATGCTGCAGCTAGTGGTGATGTCATTGTCCCCACAGGATGGCAGGTAGGATGGGCAGTTAAGCCCTTTGCCTTGGTGCACCACAGCAACAAGCCTGTTTTGACTCAGAGTAATTTCTCCCATTGTCATGTTAATCAGAAATCCAGATTTCATTTAAAAAATAAAAAGCATGTTATGTCATTCCCACCATGCATTCTCTACAAATGGTGTCTTAGTATCTGGATGATGTGAGGTGCTGTTAGGACAGCCACAAAGTCCCGCTTGGGCAGATAGAAAGGCTGAGCTGACCACTGTCTCATGGGCTGCAGCAGCCCCCACCCCTCGCTGCCAGTGCCCAGGGCCCTCTCTCTGCAGAGCAGCTGAGGTGCGGACAGAGCTGTCTCTGAGGCGGTTCTGCTTTCCTATGGTGTGCGTCCTCAGAAGAGCAGAGGGTCCCTGGCCCCTACTTAGAATCCTGCTCCTCACTCCCAGCACAGCATCTGGGACATAGCAAGGACCATAGAAATATATATATATATATATATATATATATATATTTCTATATATATATATGATATATATGTTTCAAGTAAATATATATACATCTATTTACTTGAAACAGGTTGACTAAATAGCGTTGTTAATATGTTAATAGAATACTTTAAAACCACTTGAAAGCACATGCTTAAAATTGCACTTGAAATAAATTATATAAAATATCAATAACTGATCCAAAAATACCCATGTCCCAATGACACGCAGTTTCTCCAGCTTGTAAGAATACCCGTGTGTGGTTTGACACTGTTCTCCCTAGATGTTTCACAAATGTACCCACTTCAGGTGCCCAGGGATGCACTGGCAGAAATCTCACAAACAGATGATGACTCACTTTACTATTTCCAAAATAAGTGTGAACATATGTCCACTACACCGGAGAGTGGGGATGTCAGGTGTCATGTCTAACGGCCCAGTTTAAGGCAGGCTCAACGCAAGTCCGTTCAGGGCCCTCACAGTGGTCTGAATGAGATGCACAGTGGAGAGGCTTGCTAAGTGCTCACTACCGATCAATGGCCAGTCGGCCAGCACACATTAATTAAATGCCCAGCGTACATAAAACATCAGTCTGTGGATACGATGAGGGTATTGTGGCACTGGGCTTGGTTCACCACCATTATCATGTAACAACTCTATACACAATTCACGTGAGAGTATTAATCAGTGCTACATCCCACAGGTTCAATACTTGGAAACAGAAAGGCTTAGAGAGCCTGAGGGAGGAAATGGTGAAGGAAGGGCTTGGTGACAGACTCTGCTGAGCTGGTCCCTGTGGTGACTGGAACATAATGCTCCTCATAGGCTCGTGTGTGTGAGCTCTTGGGTCCCAGCTGGTGCCGCTGTTCTGAAGGCTGTGGAACCTCGAGGAGGTGGAACCTTGCTGGAGGTAGCATGTCACTGGAGGTGGGCCTTAAGGTGTTACAACCCAGCCCTGCCTACTGTTTCTCCTCTCCTCTCCTCCCTTCTTTTTCTCCTCCTCCTCCTCCTCCTCCTCTTCTTCTTCTTTGCTTCTCTCTCTCCCTCTCCTCTCACCGCTGATGTGCCCGTATGACTCTGGTTGCATCCTGCCATGCTTCCCCCCCCCCCATGATGGGCTCCTCCCTCCGGAGCTGTAAGCAGAATGAAATCCCTTTCTTGTCATAAGCTGCTAGTGCTCAGGCATTTTGTCCCAGCAATGAGAAAGTAGCTAAGTGAGACTCGAGCGCAGGGACCCAGAGCCTTGGCTGGGGAAGGCAGGGGCGCAGTGGGCATATAAGGAAGCTGCAGGCCTGAGAGGGCCCCAGCAGGGTTGAAATCTGAAACCATAGAAAGCAAGGCAGAGAGTTACCCAAGGAGAGCGACGGAAGACCAGGCCTCTGGCGGCAGGATCTCAGTGCTGTGAACCTCCGTGTTCGGGGTGGGTGGCCATGGCTTCAGCAGTAGCAAGCCTGCTCCCCACCCCCAGCCTTCCCGGGAGCGTGTCCAGGGGTGCTGACTAAGGAGCCTGAATTCTTCTGTGGGATCCACCCTCTCTGACCCTGCTCGGAAGGCACTATCTGCCCTTCAAACCAGGGATCTGGACGCTGCTGGTGGCAACTCGCCACTTCCCATGAACTAAGCCTGTGTGTAGGGTACGTGCAAGAAAGGAGGCTTCAGAAAGTAGGGAGACCAAGATGTGCTGTTCAAGGAGCCAAGATTATCAGAGAAAAGCTAAACATGACCGTGGCGCAGCTTATTTATGCCCCAAATCATAACCATAGGCATCCTCGCTATGTGCATTTCTATTTACATTAACCAAAACTGTGTGTTCTGGTGGGCTGGAGGACGGGCTGCGCTGTGACTGCCCGCAGCCCTTCCGCTCACCCAGGCACCTGCAACTAGATCACCTGCGCCTAGTTCACTCACGCACTCACCGGAACAGCTACTGAGGGCCAGGGCCGAGCCATCCGAAGTAGAGAGGGACAGGAAAAAGCGACAAAGACCATGGCTCGTACCTGGGGCAGGCTCCATGCTGGATATAATTCTGGTTGTGATTTTAATATTCATCTTATTTATTTATTTATTTATTTCTCAGAGAAAGAGAGAGAGAGTATGTGTGTGTGTGTGTGAGAGAGAGAGAGAGAGAGAGACAAAGAGAGAGGGAGAGAATGGGCTCGCCAGGGTCTCCAGCCACTGCAAAGGAACTCCAGACACATGTGCCTCCTTGTGCATCTGGCTAACATGGGTCCTGGTGAATTGAACCTGGGTTCTTTGGCTTTGCAGGCCAGTGCCTTAACTGCTAAGCCATCCCTCCAGCCCCTCATCTTCACTCATTTTATCCTGATATCTCTTTTGAGCTTCCTCATGATAAATAAGTCATTGGTTTTCCCTGGGCTCCCACCTTTTCCTGGGAGCCATGTTGGGGGGATTTTCTTGGAGGAGAAGTTAGATTCCCTGTGGAGCAGGGCCTGATGAGGAAACGCTGTGTGCCTGCGCTTGCCCTGAAGAAGCAGGCAGCTGCCCCCTCAACACCCCCTCCATGGAAATGTGGTTCATACTGCAGCCTCTGCGTGTGCAAGCACGTCTTTTCCTGCCCAGGTGTCTGGGGTCACAGCTTTGGAAATGTAGCTGCCTGGGAGATGGTGCCCATGGCGGTAGCAGCGGGCGCTTCACCTGCGGACACAGTTGGTGCTAAGACCATTTAGAAAACTTAGAAAGTTCTATCTACACAAATGGTACTAATTCATTCCCAGAGTGCCTGGGGAAACTGGTCTCCCTGGAAGACTCTTGGATCCTCAGGAGACAGGACTTTGACAAGAGCTCAGGGAATTCGGGGACATCTCATTTTCCACATAGATGTTCCTGTGTCTGTTGAGTGTACCAGGCACGCGGAAGCTGCTTTGCCCAAAAGGCCCTGGCGCTCACTTGAGCTCCACCTAGCTGAAGGCAGGGGAAAGCCCAAGCTCGCCCTCCTCCTGCGTCTGCCTCCTTTACAGTGAGTCACATGTTCACCTCTGGTCATGGCCATCACACCCACACGGGGTGGCTACCTCAGCTAGCGCCCTCTTCAGGCACAGAGATACGTCGCCTAAACCTGCAGTCACATGGGATCCCAGGACTAGCAAAGCCTGTCAGGACAGGCGAGGCTACAGCTAGGGCGGAAGTCACCATCCTGTAAGAACCAATGTCAGCAACAAAGGCTTCTTCTGACCACCTTGCAGGACCGGGGCTAAGATGAGGACCGCCTGACCACACCTCTTACCACACACCCCGGTCCTTCCTCTGTCTATGCCTAAACCTCATGTGAAGTCCAAAGGTGGATGTGGAGGGGGGGGGGGGGGCTTTTTATTTGCTCATGTGGCCACACTGACGAAGTCTTCTTTGTCTTTTTACTGAAATGAGGATAGGGGAATATTGCAGTCAGATTCGCATTACTGGGAGAAATCACACAACCAAGAGCAACTTGTGGGAAAAAAAAAAAAAAAACAAAAACAAGGTTTATTTTGGCTTATAGGCTCGAGGGGGAAGCTCCGTGATGGCAGGGGAAAATGATGGCATGAGCATTGGGTGGACATCACCCCCTGACCCACAGGAGAGTGTGCCAAACACTGGCAAGGGGAAACTGGCTATAACACCCATAAGCCCGCCCCCAACAATACACTCCCTCCAGGAGGCGTTAATTCCGAAATCTCCATCAGCTGGGAACCTAGCATTGAGAACACCTGAGTTGATGGGAGACACCTGAATTGAACCACCACAAATACCATCAGCCCGCCCCCAACAATACACTGCCTCTAGGAGGCGTTAATCCCCAAATCTCCATCAGCTGGGAACCCAGCATTCAGATCACCTGAGTTTATGGGGGACACCTGAATCACACCACCACAAATACCCATAAGCCCGCCCCCAACAATGCACTCCCTCCAGGAAGCCTTAATTCCCAAATCTCCATCAGCTGGGAACCTAACATTCAGAACACCTGAGTTGATGGGGGACACCTGAATCAAACCTCCACAAATACCCATAAGCCCGCCCCCAACAATACACTGCCTCCAGGAGGCGTTAATTCCCAAATCTCTATCAGCTGGGAACCCAGCATTCAGAACATCTGAGTTGATGGGGGACACCTGAATCAAACCAGCACAGTGAACAAGCCTAGGTTTGGGGGAAGGGTCTGCTGTGAAACCAAGCTTTTCTCCTAAAAACCCGTTGGGCTACACAAGTGATTCCACTGGGAAGTTCTCACCTTGCCCCAGTCCTGCTGTGGCCCACCTGAAGTCCTCTCACTGTTTCCTCTCAGGAGTAAAGACTGCAGGGTGTGGGGCCACCACAGTTCCTACCATCACGTGAGGGTCAGCATCAGAGAGAAGGAAAACAAGGGTCCCACATTCTCCCAGAGCCACACCGGGAAAGGCGCCAAGAGACAGGTCACATCCAAGCCTGTGAACACACCCGACAGCCTTCAGTAAGGTCACACGTGTCCAGTGCCCACAGACGTGCCTGGACTAGTGTCAGGCAGACAGATCGGAAGGGGGAAGGTGTTTTTAGGGTGTGTGTGTGTGTGTGTGTGTGTAGGGTGGTACTTGATTGTTTTTCAAGGCTCTGTAATTCCTGCCCAGTGAACTATTAGAGACTGAATTACAAGTTTTCCTAATATACAAAGGACTTAAAAGCAGTCTGAACAAGGCTGGGGCCTAGCTCAGTTGGTAGCGTGCTGGCCACAAAGCAGGGGAATCTGAGTTCATTTTAAAAGAGGGCCTGGCATGGGGGCATGTGCCTATCGTCCCAGCACTGGAGAGGCAGAGACAGGGGGTGCTGGCTAGCTGGTCTAGTGTACTTGGTGAGCTCCAGGCCAGTGAGGAGACCGTCTCAAGAAAAGGTGTCTGGCACTCCTGAGGAAAGGCAGCTGAGGTGGTCCTTGGGCCCCCACACACGTGTACACTTGAGCACATGCACCCAAACAGCACAGGCACCCGCACCCACACACAGAGGCACGCAAAGCAATGTGTACCAGTATTGTGAGTGTCTGCTAAGATGCAAGAGCCAGGAGAATGTAATCTGTGATCACAGTCACTATTCATGCACCAGTGAACATCCTCTCACTTCAGCACACCTTGTCCTCCTCTAGAGTAGGAAGACTCCTCAAGGGGGTGCAGTGGGAGTGGCTTGTCAGTGGTGGGAGTGGCTTGTCAGTGGTGGGAGTGGCTTGTCAGTGGTAGGAGTGGCTTGTCAGTGGTGGGAGTGGCTTGTCAGTGGTGGGAGTGGCTTGTCAGTGGTAGGAATGGATTGTCAGTAGTGGGAGCGGCTTGTCACTGGTGGGAGTGGCTTGTCAGTGGTAGGAGTGGCTTGTCAGTGGTGGGAGTGGCTTGTCAGTGGTAGGAGTGGCTTGTCAGTGGTAGGAGTGGCTTGTCAGTGGTGGGAGTGGCTTGTCAGTGGTGGGAGTGGCTTGTCAGTGGTAGGAATGGATTGTCAGTGGTGGGAGCGGCTTGTCACTGGTGGGAGTGGCTTGTCAGTGGTAGGAGTGGCTTGTCAGTGGTGGGAGTGGATTGTCAATGGTGGGAGTGGCTTGTCAATACTGGCACTAGAGCCCTCTCAGAGCAGTCAGTGAATATTTGCCTACTTAGTAAAAAGCTTGACTGAAAGCTTTCCTCTCTTGACACATGTGGGGCAGCTAGCTACACATGGACACTGACCACTATCAGCTGGGCACCAGCACAGCTCTGACAAGAACACAGTGCCTGGCAGTGCCCTGAATGGTCTGCTCACACCAACATCACTAAACACACGGCATGTGCGGCCACAGTGGGCCTGAGAGTGAGGGCTGACTGTAGAACGGCCGGCATGGGAAATGGTGAGAGGAGAGATAGAAAGGTTAGGTCTTCTGTTTCTGACTGGAGACCTTGGAGGCTGGTGCTGAAAGGAATTGTCCTGGGTCAAACTGCCCTCATGTAACTGACAACAGAAAAGGACTGAGAGGAGATGGAACTGAGTCACGGCCGGAGGGTAAACCTTGTATCCTGCTTGTCCTTCTACCTGACCCATGAAGAAAACTGCATAACTGCCTGTCCTTCTGAGGTCAAAGGTCAAGGCCTTTGGAATCTGGAGACATTCATGGTGAGATTGCATCTGGCTTTCAGGAAACACTTTTAGTAAAGAGTTAATTGTTCCAGACACGGAAGCTCAGATATTCTCCTATCACAGGGCATCAGGCCTGGGAACTGTTTTGCAACGATTGGTGGACATATCTGAACCATCATGGTGACCTGGACTCAGTGTGAACCAGGACCAAACTATGGAGACTCCTCGCCACCTCCACCTCCATCTGCTGTCCTGTCCTCTTGCTCTCATTGTCTTCAAATGACAAATGTGACACAATGGAACTTTCTGGGTTAAAGAGAACGATAACAACGCAACAGATAAAATTCAAGCAAAAAAAAAAAGGGCAAAGAACGAGAAAGAACATGCATCAGAAGCATCATGCGTGGGCTCGCAGTGTGGATTCCGTCTTTAGGCAGCTCTGGCCCTGGCGAAAGGGCTCACAGTTAAAAGCACTGGCTTACAAAGCCTGATGGCTTGGGTTCAACTCCCCAGTACCTGCATAAGCCAACACATAAAGTGGCACATGCATCTGGAGATTGTTTGCAGTGACAGGAGGCCCTGGTGTGCCCATTCTCTCTTTCATTCTCATTCTCTCACTCTCTCTCCACACCTCTCCCAGCTTGCAAATGAATAAAATATTAAAAAAAAAACCCAGCTCTGTTGTTGTCCATCTTGTATAGATAAGAAAACTACAGCTCAGAGAAATTAACTGGCTACCCCAGGATCACATAGTGACTCGAGGGTTTTAAATCTCACTGTGTCTGTTCTCTAACTCTGATTTTCGATATACAATGTTACATGAAGAATAAAGTCATGAAGCAAAGCTCGCAGGCACGAACGTGGCCCGACAGCTTCCTCCTGCTCAGGAGAGGCTGTCGGCCGTTTCCTTCGTAGTGCCACGACTGTGCCAGCTTTCACGGCTCAGCTTTGGGGTGGAAGCAGGAGCTGCCCAGACCCCAGCCTTCGTCGTACTGGACAAACAGCCCCGTGGAAAGTAAGATGGAGTCACTCCCAGCACTCTTCTTCTGGAAGACGTGGCAGAAAAGTGCATGCCATCAGCACTGTATTCCAGGTCACACGCATTGTATTTGTTTGGGGGTTTTAAAGAAATTATTTATTTATTTATTTATATCTGTCTGTTAGTTTTTTTTGTGTGTGTGTGTGGGGGGGGTGGCACACAATGGTCTCTTGCTGCTGCAAACACACACCAGACGTTTGTGCCACTTTTTGCAGGCAATAGATGGCTGGGGAATTGAATTCGGGCCGCCAGGCTTCGCAAGAGATTACCTTTAACCACTGAGCACTCTTCAGCCCCTTATTGTTCCTGTTTGTTTTAACACCTACGACAGTGCAGAGATTCACAGGGCTTTTGGCTTACTACATTATGTTGTATGAGATATGCTTGCAAGATGTGGTGGGCTGAAAGAAATGACTGCAACCTCTGTCCCAGGCCCCTCTGCAGCATGACTCTTTCTCAGCCCATCAGCATGGTGTGTGTTGGGACTTTCCAACTGCTGTGTCTGCAGTAGTTTTGCCTGTTAGAATGTGACAGAGAGGATGGAGTGCCAATGCAGAGCCCCGACCTCAAGGTCCCCTCATGCCTCTGTACTATTGCTTGGTACCCTCAAAGGCATAGTCCATACAAATGCTCTCCTCTAGCAAAGCCAAAGTGACCAAACATGCATGAGGAAGCCTGGACATGACGAGCGGCTGCCCGGCTAAGCTCGTTGTAAATTGCTGGCTCCATGGAGTGGGAGCTATATTAATTTCTGGAATCACAGAAAGTTTAGGGTGGACTGTTGGGCAGGTGAAGCTGAGTGATATGCACTTCAGACTAATTGGTGAGTTTCTAGCATCCTTCCAGAGTTGAACATATTGCTTTGGGGTATTTAGACAAGGGTAAGGGAAGTGAAAGCAAGGCTGAGCCTTGCCTAGAAGGAGCATCAAGTCTAGTTAATGCGTAAAAAACACACAGACTCAATAAATAATGGATAAGGCGAGACAGTAGATGATTATGTGATCAACTGTCTGCCCTGGTGGGCCCAGAGAAGACAGAGGTAAGCCCGTAGAAAAAAAATCAGCTTATTTTCTTACCTAGAATTTTTTCAATTTCCACTAGCATTGATCATTCTAGCACCTAGCTTTTCCTTTAGGGAAAACTTGGCCAATAATGACATGATTGACAATGACCAGCTGGGGGATATCTGTAGCCTGTGACACCCATTCGGTTTCATTTCCTTGGATCTGGCAAAAAACAGATATGCTGATAGTGTATAGGTTAATAAATATTAATGCAGGGGAATGTTAATCCCTTATTTATTTCACACCATCTGCATAACACCCTCTCAGGTAAAAACTAATAGACGCTTCAGAGGATTTGCTGTTCAACAAAATCTCCACAAAGAAAACTGCTGGAGAGAACAAGGAGACCCACAGGTGGAGAAACCTGGCAGTGCTATCTTAGAAAAACCTCAGATGAACTTTTAGAAAATGTGATGAAGGCCTCCAGCGTCCATTCCACTTCCATGGAGGGTCCCTAAGAAAGGAAGCATCAGTCTTTCAAACTTCTACAGTGTGTCCATGAGACTAGAGCACTCGGGTCCTGGGACAGGAACACTCAGTCTCTATGACAGGAACACTCAGTCTCTATGACAGGAACACTCAGTCCTGAGGGTAGTACCCAGTCCTGAAACAGGAACCCTTACCCAACCCATTTCACAGTGAGCTCCTGGGACAGGAGCACTCAGTCCTGGGGGTAGTACCCAGTCCTGAAACAGGAACCCTTACCCAACCCATTTCACAGTGAGCTCCTGGGACAGGAACACTCAGTCCTGGGGTAGTACCCAGTCCTGAAACAGGAACCCTTACCCAACCCCATTTCACAGTGAGCTCCTGGGACAGGAACACTCAATCCTGGGGGTAGTACCCAGTCCTGAAACAAGAACCCTTACCCAACCCCATTTCACAGTGAGCTCCTGGGACAGGAGCACTCAGTCCTTGGGGTAGTACCCAGACAGGAACACTCAGTCCTGGGGTAGTACCCAGTCCTGAAACAGGAACCCTTACCCAATCCCATTTAACAGTGAGCTCCTGGGACAGGAGCACTCAGTCCGTCCAATATCCAGAGTCCTTAAGAGAGGGGCCCTCAATATTCACTTTGACCTCTGTCTTTTCCCTTGATCTTTTCCCTTGTTCCCACTCAAAGCAGTGCTGTGACTAAGATGCACTTCCTTTCCCGCCCCAACCCTCACATTATGGAGTATTCCTAGCACACATAAATAGTTAATATAGGCCTACAAGCCAGGAACCATTAAAGAATGGCTCATTACTACCTGCTGTTCCTGGTAGACCTCCAGTGAGTCCATTCTGGAATAAACACACAAAGGAAGTCAGTTCCCAAAGGCCAAGAACTGTGTGTATTTATCACACTAATGTGTCCAGAGTTCCCAAAGCATGGCCAGCCGCACAACAAGCCCTGACTGAACAATGGCAGAGTAGCTGAACTCTGCTGAAGCCAGCAGATTCTCACATGGGGACAACTTTCCCTCTCCCTCTTTCCCTTTCCCTCCACCTCCCCCTTCCTCTCCCTCTCTCACTGGGTGTTGCTGGGAGTTAACATTATTTAGCAATTGTTCCTGCCAAAATGCATCTGTTGATAATCAAAACACATATCTGTGTGGTCTTAGTAAATCAAGGCATTATTGTCTGACAAATAAAATTGTTTAAGTGATGGGATAAAGAGATGTATTACTAGTAAATAACCTTCAACACTGGCTAGCCATCACTGACAAAAAGCAATGCTCTTTCTCCACCTCATTTCACAAATAAAAATCAAACTTCTAAGTATCAAATATCAAAATGTAAAACACTGCAACCGAGGAGTATAAATAATGATGATATATCTGTAAGCTTGGTTACATAATTGAATCTAAATCATGTAGTCCTGCTTCTTCTAGTAGCAGACTGTCAGAAAGCATTTTGCAAAGATTCATAACTTTGAGTACAAAAGATTCAAATTTCTGCACAGAAAAGCTACAATGAGCAAGGTTCAAATGTAAATTTATATTTTAACTTTTCTGACCTATTGTCTAGTGTGACATGTTTCATATAAATTGACGGAGGAGCAAAAAATGGAGTCACACGAGGAGGGCAGAGAAAGGGCAACTCAGGCCATTCATCCAGCAATGAACACATCATATTGGCTTGTACTATCTGGAAGTTTCCAGCAATATTTTTCCCATCAGATTCATAAATAATTTTAAAAAGTGACTAAATCTTGAATTGGATGAACATAATGCCCACACATGTTTTAAGAACATAAACAGAACCTTCCTAAATTATTCAATAGCTAAGGGCAATTTGTGGCCACATGATGGTTCATCTAAATACCATACACACACACGTACACGCACACACACACAGCTCCACACATCATCGCCCCACAAGCACATGCCATACTCACACACCTCCCTCTCAGATCTCTGAGGGACAAGTTGTCAGAGATCCATGAGGAAACAGGAGAACGCATTCCCACGGCCCTGCTCAGGCCCTTCTCTCTGGCAGCATAGCCACTCCTGTCTTGCAAACAAGTTGGGTCTCTTTCCTTCATCCAGCAACTCCAAGGCGAGCTGTTGGGTATGGAAGGAATATGAAATCATGCATTGATGTTCTGTGAATGTTCCCTCCCCTGAGGGACACCAAGTTACCAGCTAAGGTTTGAAAATACCATTTGTAAATATTCATTGAAAATTTCAGCCTTACTGCTTTTCATAGAAAACAATAAGATGTTTTTATCTTTCCAGTCACTTCCCGTTTATTCTGCTTTACAAGTTTACCCATATGATCAGAGAAGCACACACCATCTAGAAGGTATCTGGATGCGTCCTCAATAATAGTTCTGTCTTTGTGGTGGCATTTGGGTATTTTAAAATTTTTATTCTCTATGTATTTCTTTTGTGTTTTAAAATAAACATGTACTTCATACTTACCGTTGAAATAAACCTACAGTATCTTAGTTGCCTAGGACTGCTACAGTAAGCCACAGAGTGGATGGCTTAAAACAACGGAAGTTTATCCTCTCAGCCCGGAGGTCAGGAATCTGAGGACAAGGTGGCTCGGCGTCTGTGTCCTTCCTGCCCTTCCCTGGCTTCTGATCACGGTGGCCCCGCTTGCAGCTGCACCATGCCCACTGGAGCTTCTGCTGCCACAGGGGTGCTCTGTGTGTCTTCATAACGAGCCACCAGGCATGTTGGGTTAGGCTCCTCAGTACTTCAGTGTGACTTCATCTTAACTACTTACAGCTGAAATCGTGGTGCTTCTAAGCGTGGTAACATGCCAAAGCACTTGAAGGTAGGACTTCAACAAGTTCTTTTAGGGACAGGGCACAATTCAACACATATCTGTAGTGTTTCAGTATCAGGAAACAGTATTCCCCAAACTTCCTGCGTGAGATACCATAGAGGAATTGAGGAGTTGAGGGGAGAAAGACACAAGGCATGCCCAGTAATCCTTCACAGTACTTACCACAATGCACCACCGTCGTGGGTTATTCGGGAAGGAAAATGGCCAAGAGCTACAGTTCTGACAATCTTCAACGTGCTGTTGGATGAGGAGGGAACAGCAGGTTGGGGTGCACAGGGAGTGAAACAGGCACAACATGCTAGGTTGCACTGAGGGAGGGTGAGGAGATCATAGCAGAGTGGGTGGCACGGAAGGAGGGCGAGCAGGGAATGGAAGGCTCAGTTCCGTAGAGTGCACAGGAAGGACCGGCAATCAGGTGAGTCTAAGCTACCATGCTCATATTTTCTGTCGCCATCAGTAGCTGTCTGCTTCCCAACACTGTGGCTTGAGGTCTCTGGCTGTTTCTTTTCCCCCCTCCCAAGGCAGGAAGTGAGGGAGGTCTTCTCAGCTGGCAGACGTAGACCCCAAGTCAGATGGGTGGAGTTCATCACTGTGCTATCGTGATCCATAGCATCCAATAAGGTTCCTCCCAGGGTGCCTCTGGAGTCCTTTACCAACAATGTCCAAGTCAACTGCTTAGCAGTCGTATTGTTGTAGAAATTCTCTGGAAAGATCACTCCAATGCCAATATGAGTGAAAGTAGAGGAATTTATTATCCCCGGGGCCCAGGAGCTTGAGGTAGCCCTCCAAAGAAGCTCTGCCTCCGAGTGGAGATTTTATTTCCATTTTATAGTTTTCATAGCCAAAGGGAGGGGTGAATGAACAAACAAGATGTGGCGATTTGCATATCAGTCATTTCTGTAGTCAGGCCACCCTAACAATGAACTCCATTTTACTTTGTTTTAGCCTAAACTGTCTTTCCTTCTTATCATCCCTTTGGGCCCTTTCTGGACAGTTCCTGCTTTGGGATTTTTCCATCTGCTGACAAAGATAAGTTTTAACTCCTCAGCAGTTAACTCTTAGAGTAACTCAGTGAATCAGTTCAACTTTTAGCTTGTTTCCTACCACAATATGAGAGGCCAGTGGAGAGCTCGTGGGCACAGAGTCTGGATCTCATCCGAGGGTGGCTGGGAGCCAAGCAGCGCCTGGCTGGGAGGGTTCCCAGACCTTGTCCAGGCCGCAGAGCGTGTTGTTCTGTGTGGAGCTCAGGGAAACTCGCCACAGATTCACCGTAGCCAGTAGCTGAAGTGATTTGTTCCTGCTCAAGACCTTGAACCTGTCTCTGGGCCATTTTATGCTGGGACAGGGGTTCTGGAAACCACATTTTCTCTTAGCCAGATGATTTCTTGCCAGTATTTGCCAGTTGTGGGGTCCCTAGAGACTGGGGGCTCCCTGTTTCCTGTTCCAGTCAGTGCCACCACTTCCTGTTGGCCTCCTGTTTCTGTCAGAATCATTCTCCTTCGCCCTGTGAAGACCTGTTGTTTCTGTTGGAAAAGCCAAGGGCAGTTTGTCTACTTCCAGCCTCCTGGCACGCCTTCTCAGAGGTCATGATCAGTGCACCATCACTGCTGAGCCCAGAGACCTCCGCTCTAGCATGGCAGGAGCCTCTTGCTCTTGTCCTGTAGCAAACGTTTTGACGCTGTGATAAGCTTCTCACAGTCAAGTTGCTAGTTTTCTGTACAATTAATTTTCATATGATAAAATTTGTTTTTGTAATATCACCTTGCAAAATGGGCAATCTACAATGCTAATTACTTCATAATTCATATTTAACACCCCTCCCCCCTCATTATCACGTTGTTTGGGTTATAAACTAGGTCTCTTGAGGGATTGGTGAAATAACTTAGTATCCCCTTTCCTTTGCCTAAACGACAGTATACAGCAGGCCGTAGAGCCAAAGTAAATGGTATGTGTATCCTGAGATGTGTTAGAAATAGTCACCGGATAATTCGCAAGGCTTACAATAGTAATGACATGAGCTGAGACTTTTCAGATGTCTGGTCCTCATTTAAAAGTAGATTACACTTTAATAACCGCAGATAATTGCAGTTTGGCAGGCATGCCAGTTCATACCCGAGGAGCTGATTTAAATATCTCTAGAAAGTAATGTTCTTTCAGTAAGTAGCATGGAAGATGTATGCTATCTACCTAGGTAATGAATCAGAAATATCTATTAAAAACCTTCTATGTATTAGAATAATATTTTAATAAAAATCTTCAGAGTTACTCTTCCAACCACTTGTCTAACCATTTATTAAGATATTATCAAAATATAAAAAGCTGAACTTGTTTACTACATCCCTTTCAATGAGTTTGAGGGTAAGTGTGCACCCAGGAAACTATCACCACCAACAAGGCTACAATCATATCCATCACTTCCCAAAGTGTCCTCTCTCTTCCCTCATTATTGTTATTGTTATTTTGTGACAGGAACATTTAACCTACAGTCTTCCCACTTGCCAAATTTTTAAGTCCTCAGTGCAGTTCTGTTGGCTAAAGGTACTATGCTGCATGATCGGAATTTATTCATCTGGTTTCACAAAACTGTGTACCTTTAAGCCATGACCTGCCCATTCCCCCTTGCCCTCTGCTAGCACAAACCATTCTACTTCTATGAGTTTAGTAACTTTGGATTCTATATATAAAGGAGAACATATCACATTTGCTTTCCTCTTGACCTTTTCTTAAACATATGCTTTCCTGTGATAAATATGAATTTTCACACCATCTTCTTTCCAGGACCTCATTATGACCACTGGCTCTTGGGAGTGACCAGTGAATGCTGGAAACTTGATTTTGTTCAGTTATGCTTATGTGGTCCACTGAGTAAAGGAATCATCTGGCTGTCTTCACAGCATGGCCAATTTAAGCTTGCCAATAAATCTTAATGGGTCCTATTCAGACATTAAATATTGATGAAATCATAATGTTGTCATTTAATACCTGATGCCTAGGCCTCAGTACCTGAAAAGTGGTGTTTCAAGTTGACTCCATAAGCTGGTCCCTACCACAGCCCTGCAGGATCATCACCATCCCCTGTTTTCAGGGTGGCAAGGAAATTGAAACAAATTGCTAAAAAAAAAAAATCAGATAGCAACATGAGTCATTTGTCTTTTATGCCCAATCAGGGGCAGTGGTAGCAGAACACCCTATATGGAGTGTGATGATATAGCACATTTCACGGTCAAAATCAGAATGTCCAGGTAAAGATCTGATGCCAGTTTATTCCTGCATTTCTGCCCCTGTGGCCTCTACTTCTCACCTCACCCTAGGCATTATAGATAGCAGACACTCTCATCTACATAGATGCCAACTGACCAGTTCAGAAAACCTCCATGATTACTCATGTTCCAAGGAACTTGGGAAAGGGGGAATGCCATGTGTTGCAATTACCTTTGTGTTGCTGAGACAAACACCCAACCACAGCAGCTTATGGGAGGAAAGAGTTTATTTCAGGCTTACAGAATCCAAGGACAGCTGACTCTACCATATATCCACAACAGAGAGACAAAGACCAACAGCCAGCAGCAAGATGACCAGCCAGAGCTCAAAAGGGGTCTCAACACACCTAGTAGGGCTGGACTCAAGATCCACCCTCAGTGACACACCTCCTCAAGCAAGGCTCTACCTGCTGAAGACTAAATAGTACGCTTAATCAAAAATACTTCAGGCAAGCCTTTAGTCCCAGCACTTGGGAGGCAGAGGCAGGAGGATCACCATGAGTTCGAGGCTACCCTGAGACTACATAGTGAATTCCAGGTCAGCCTGAGCTAGAGTAAAACCATGCCTTCAAAAATTAAAAACCAAAAAAAAAAAAAACTGCAGGCTATGAGGGACATACATTTACATTCAAACCACCATATCAAGCTATTTGAATTCTCAAATCTACTCATAACAGATAGGTTGAGACATGCCACCAGGTCTTCAATAGGAACTGTAGCTGTTGAAATAGCAGGCTAATAGAAAGTTCTAAACTTATTAATTGTGGTGATGTGAATGTGGTATGCCCCCTCCATAGCTTCATGTGTTTGTCATTAAGCTTCATACTCAGTGAGTATGAGCTCAATGGTAGAGCCTTTGTGAGGTGGAGCCCTGCAGGAGGGGGTGTGTCACTGGAGGTGGGACTTGAGGCTTATCAGTCCAGCCCTACTGGCGGCTCACTAGTGGCTCATTCTTGCTACTCCTGCCCTGCTGCTGATGTATGAAGATGTGTATTAGTTTCTTGTTCTGCCACGATGAAACTTCTCCTTAAAACTGTGAGCTGAAATAAATCCTTTCCTCTCATAAGCTGCTTCTGGTTTGGTGTTTTGTCTAAGCAAGGAAAAGGAAACTGCTACATTAGTTACATCTAAATAAATAACCTATTGATTCAAGTAAGGAAGACATTAAGGCAAAAGTTGGAGTCACTGCTGAGCAGGAAGAGATTCATATAGAGGGTAATCTGTTTTGTACATGTGTGCACAAATGTACACATGTATACTGATTATGCAGTTACATTGTTATTCTGACAATGGTCTGCTTAGCTGATAAAGATGTCTTAAATTTTCTTTGCTTCAGTAACAATTTTTAAAATTTTGTTTATTTATTTATTTGACAGAGAGGAGCAGATAGAGAGAGGGAGAGAGAGAGAGGGAAGGAGAAAGAATGGGCATGCCAGGGCCTCCAGCCACTGTAAACAAACTCCAGAAGTATGTGCCACTTTGCGCCTCTGGCTTCCGTGGGTCCTGAGGAATCTAACCTGGGTCCTTTGGCTTTGCAGACAAGTGCCTTAACTGCCAAGCCATCTCCCCAGCCCAAGATTTTATTTATTTATTTTCTTTGGGTTTTTGAGGTAGGGTCTCACTCTAGCCCATGCTGACCTGGAATTCACTATGTAGTCTCAGGGTGGCCTTGAACCCACTGAGATCCTCCTACCTCTACCTCCTGAGTGTTGGGATTAAAGGCGTGTGTAAGCATACCCTGCTCAAGATATTATTTTTTAAGATAGTATTTTTACCAAAGCAATACTTAAGTAAATACTAAACACCTTTAACACAAGCATTAAAAGACTTCTGATATATCTCTTAATCACATTACAGGAGATAACCAGTATTACCCACTGGAAGTTCTACTGTATTCTGCCTATTCCCATGTCGTTAGGCAAGATGTGTTTCTCTATTGATTGATTCTTCCATGGTTTTTCCCCGAGAGACTCGGGCTCAGCTCACCTACACTGACTTTTACCTTCCAAAGCTGCTGGTTTTCAGTTCTTCAGCTTGGTACCACTCGAAATTATTGGAAATCTCTATCCTTTGCTGTTGGTCTTTTTTATTATTTGAACCCATATTTAACAAGAATATATTTGAACCATGGCAATCTCAATTTTTTAACTTGTTTACTTATGAGAGAGGGGGTAGCAAGTGTGAATGCTAGGGCCACTGGGCTGTTGCCTGAGGCAGATGGCCACATTGCATTCAAGGTCAGGAAGCAGAGAGATAAATGCTGGTGCTCAGCTTGATTTCTCCTTTGTCCATTTTTATTCAGTTTGGGACCACAGTCCATGGGATATGATCACGCCCAGTTATGGTGGGTCTTCCCACCTCAACTCAGTCTAGAAATTTCCTCATAGTGGTTCATCTCCTGAGTGATTCTAGCTCCTATGGAGTTGACAATATCAACTGCCACAATGGTCTTCCTCAGTGTAGTCGACCGAGGTTCCCACGCTCAATTTAACTTACCTACACTGTGATTTTTTTTTTTTTGTGTGTGTGTGTGTGTGTGTGCAACAATTTCTTAGAATATTGAGATGGGGAAATGAAGCCAAGTCCCCTTCACGATATTCCTTTTTCTTACTTCCTAGCTGATTGAAATCTCTTCCTTTTCTCTGAGGTATTTTCCTTAAGGCCCCTGGCCTCCTGGCTCCAATTAGGACACCTCACTTTCATGGCCTGTGCCTCAGCTGTCCCTGGGGGTTTCTTTTCCATACACTCTGGGTTCTCTTCACTGTCTTCCGGTGGCCCCATCTTCACATTTCTTCGGTTAGGTTCTTGTTACTTACTGCCATGTAAATTCAGTCTTCCTCCAAAAGTTTAAAAAAGTGTTTGTTTGTTTATTTTTTTCCTCTCTCTCTCTCTTTTAACTGAAAGGGGCTCATTTTCCTCTTGTGAATGAGTGAGCATTTTCTGTGTGCATATGCAAGGTTAACGTAATTTTCCCAAAAGGCCCTGAGAATACATCCCAGTGCTTTGTCTCTGGTGAGCTAGAAGCCTGACACCTATGAAGGCCCCAGTTCTTCTGCGTTTGCTGTGCATTTGCCCTCGTAAGCTGCTGAGGCTCATTCTCTGCCCTGATGTGTTCGAGGATCCCAGATGCACATACAGATCTCCTCATTTCCCACTTTTGGCACTTAAAATCCTCTTCAAATTGAAGACACCAATCTCACTGGGGTCGGGGTAGTTTGGGGTGTTATTTACTCGACTGACCATTCTTTGATTGATTAGTCATTATTTATTGGTTATTAGCTCTCTTTGGTCTCTGCGTATCTTGAGCTCATTAAATATCACGCTTTTGGATTACAGCCCCAGCACTTTACCTTCCTTCACAGTCTCTCTGTCTCTGTTTCTGTGCTCATGATACTGTGTGGCCTCCCTCGGCCTTTCTTTTGAACCCTTGCATTGAATTATTAACAGTTGCCTCATAACACAGTCTCTCTTGAATTTCCAAAGGCCGACTCTTGCTTTCTAATTGAATCCTAGAATCTGAAAAAGCAATGCACACTACATCCTGTTTTGTTCTTGTCAACTGTGTGTGTGATTTCTCAGGGAGATGTTAATTTTTCTTCAAATTCCCTCTGTCTATTGCTACTAGTTGTTCTGTTTATCTCAATCATTCTTTTTCAGGCTACAGGACTTCCTTGAGTGCTCCATTATTCCTTTTGTCCTTTCCCTGGGCAGAAGGGGGCATACTGAAGGCACGAGGAAACTGCTAATTGCAGAAGCAGGGAGACAGAATAGTCGGGGTGCCATGGAGAACACACTCACCTGTGAACTGCATGTTGATGGGAATTCCACCTGAGTCCCTCCTCTGATGGAGAGACCCACGTGAACCCAGCAGCACAGAAGGGTGGAGTGATGGAACGATGTCAGCGTGGCTCAGACAAGCCCCAAAGTGTCACCTCCGTCCTGAGACCCTCTTCTGCTGCCCTGGGGATGAGACTCGTCCACTCACTTTTACTTCCTACCCACTTCCAGCATGGTGCCTTCACGGAGCAGGCCAGCAATAAACAGATGCTGAATGAATGAATGAAGCAGAGAGGACCAAGGAGGGCACCATGTTCATTTGGAGTTTTCCTAAGAGGAAGTGCTCTTCACTAATTAACATGAAATCCCAATGTTGATCTAGGAGAAAAACAGAAATTCATAGCTTGAAGGCATTACCTCCCAGAAAGGAAGGCATCTGAATAGGTACTACACATGTTCTGGTTTATTTCAGATCAATGACTAATTTCTAAGCTTTCTTGATTGTGTAAAGGCAGACTAGGGTAAGGAGCTATCCACCAACGGCTTTCTTATCACGGATGACTACCTTATTTGTTTAAAACAATACAAGTTAGGAGACAAAAAACACTTGGCAAGCTTTTCAGATCTGGATAACATAGCCAATCAGAGATGACATTGCACTTATAATACTGAACCCACTTCCACCCAGTTTCTAACACACTTTCCAGTGGGCGGGGGGCTTTGGAGCTGGGGAGTGGGTACGGCAAGAGCAGAGTGCTGAAAGGGAGGTGTTTGCTGGTCTGCACTCAGTCCTCACTGTCTTGGGACCAGGCCAAGACTGAGGGCTTGTTGCCTAAGTCTGAGCTGCACACCCATGAGGCTGTGGAAGTAAACTGATCCTGCAGGAGGAAGTTCTGGTACTTCCCACGCACTGCTTGCTGGCTCAAAGGCTTCTCACCTCCGCACCCACTTGCAGTGCTGTGGTGGTCGTCCGCAGAGTCAGATGGAGGCCTGTCCAAAACCATTCCTGCCCTTCATCTTCTTTCTAAAGAGGAGCCCTTTCCACCCAGCCTGAGGTCTCTCCTTCGTGGGATCATGTACTTGGGAAAGCACAGCAGGGGCAGAGCGGAAGCCTCCTCTGTTCAAGCAGAAGGAGCATCCGGAGAGGCACAGGCCGCAGGGAAGAAGTTTAGTGAGCAGCAGTAAGGAAGCAACCCTGGCCAATCAGGAGCCTGGGCATGGTGGGGAGTCCAGAAGGTGGGACGTGGATGGATGCGGAGCCAAGCCAGAGCCTGGGCTCCTGTTTCTCTCTGGCCCTCATCCCCAGCATCCATCTGGACTTCTCATTGCAAGGCCCCATCTGTAGAGAAACAGGTCTTTACAGCCACTCTGTCAAGGACTGGCTGACCTTCATCATGAGAGCTGACAGCATCGCTATCAAACCTCCCTCAGAAGCCCAGAGACCCTGGCGCCCAGCCTCACCTTGCAGGTCCCATGCCACCGTACCATTCTTGCTTTCAGAAGCACAGGTGATAGAGTTTCCAGCATAGAAGCCTTTTGTTCCCTCTGCTGTCTTGAAGCACGGTCTCTGGGAGATTACTTAAATCACACACACTCAGCTATGATTGATGACTCCTGAATTCTCTGCCATCCTGGGAGATATAAATTTCTCAGTAGGTTATTTACTCAGAAAGAGACCTCTGGTAAATGCCCTGTTTTTAGGAGTCACAGGTGGGTAATAATGGCAGTTACATGGTTAGAAAGGTGTAAAGCTTAAAATTAATAGACGAGAAGCAATACCGGGTCAGGAATTGTTAGGAAAAGCAGAGGTGCCTCGGGGAAGAGCTGTTGGAGTGGTGAACAAGGAATTCTTAATGGACATTTTGCTACCACAAAGGACACCCTGACGCTCTCTATAGCATTCCCCATAGTCAGGGGAGGAGACAGTATGGACTAGAAAGCATCAGAAGATAATGATTACAGGGACTGGGTGATGGCTCAAAGCACTTGCCTTGCAAGCATGAGGACCTGAGTTTGATACAAAGTTAAAATGCCAGGCGGGGTGGCACGTAGCTGTGATCCCAGCATTGGGAAGATGGAAACAGAGACTCCCTGGAGCTTGCTGACTAGCTGATCTCTCCGAATTAGTTAGGTCCAGGGCTCTACACAGTGCGTGTGCATGCACACACCTGTGTCCAACCACACACACGTCAACATCCATGCACACATGCCTATCACACACATGCAGGGGAAATAAAAGAAGGCAATGACTGTCTGGAATGTTTCTTCCTGCCAGATGAAGCCATAAATCCCTTAAGATTGGGAGAGAGCCTGGTTGTTCCAGCAGTGGCCTTCTGTGGCCACAGTTAAGTTGGGGTGTCTATAGCTATAAGGGTCAATAAGACAGCATGCAGAAAACACCTTGTAAAGTAGTAAGTTCAGACGATTTGAATCTGAAATGTCTCCAGAAGACTCATGAGTCAAAGGATTGGTTGCCAGCTGATGGGCCTTAGAAAATCAACTGGATCATGAGTGTTCTACCATAATCAAGAGATGAATACAGGGCTGGAGAGATGGCTTAGTAGTTAAGGCGCTGTCTAAGAAGGCCTAAGGATCCAGGTTAGACTCCCCAGAACCCACATAAGGCAGATGCACAAGGTGACACATGCGCATAAGGTCACATATGTGCACAAGGTGTCATGCACATCTGGAGTTCGATTGCAGTAGCCAGAGGTCCTGGTGTTACATTTCTCTTCCCCACTCATTTCAAAAAAAAAGAGATGAAGGCTGGAGAGATGGCTTATCAGTTAAGGTTCTTGCCCGTGAAGCCTAAGAACTCATGTTTGAATCTCCAGGCTCCACATGAGCCAGGTGTAGTGATGCAAGTGTGCAATGTTGCACATGCACAGAAGAGGGCGCACATGTGTGGAGTTAGTTCGCAGTGGCTAAAGCCCTGGTGCGCCCATTCTCTCTCTCTCTCTCTCTCTCTCTCTCATAAATTAAAAAAAGGTATTAAAAAGATATGAAGCCAGGCATGGTGGTGCACACCTTTAATCCAAGCACTTGGGAGGCAGAGGTAAGAGGATCACCGTGAGTTCTAGGCCACTCTGAGACTACATAGTTAATTCCAGGTCAGCGTGGACTAGAGTGAGACCCTACCTTTAAAAACTATAAGGAGAGAGAGAGAGAGAGAGAGAGAGAGAGAGAGAGATGAATCCATTCATGGACTATAGGAAGGTGGTGGGAACTGAGAAAGGTGTGGTCTAGGTAGCCAAAGGTCATTGAGAGCTGCCTTTGGAAGGCATAACTTATGCCCTTCCCTTCCTCTGTCCTCCCTCTCCGCTACCTGGCCACTACTCAGTGATCAGCACCTTCTACCACACCCACCCCACATCATGGCATTTGGTCTTGCCCTCGGCCCCACAGTAATTGAACTAGCTGACCATGGATTGAAACATGGCAACCCACAAGCCTAAATAAACCTTCATTTCCTTAAGGTAATTATGTCAAGATTGTCTTTATGGCAAAAGGCTTCCTTACACACTCTTATAAGAAGTTATTGTGGGGGCTGGAGATATGGCTTAGCAGTTAAGGTGTTTGAGTGCAAAGCCAAAGGACCTCGGTTCTATTCTCCAGGACCCAAGTAAGCCAGATGCACAAGGGAGCACATGCTTCTGGAGGCTCTGGCATGCCCATTCTCTCTCTCCCTCTCTCTGCCTCTCTCTCTCTCTCTCTCTCTCAAATAAATTTTAAAAAAATAAAGTTAAAAAAGAAGTCACTGTGCAAAACATTAACTGCCATGACTCATCATCCAAAACCCTGTCTGTGGAGAGCTTCGGGTCCATCTTTTTGCCAAAACGATCAACCCCAGAAACCCACATGCTGTCCTGTCTCCTCAGAGAGATCAGCCCAAGGGAAAGACATAAGCCTTGGTGAGTCAGGAGAGTCCTTAAATTAGATAAATTAGATTAGGTGAACAAGAGCTGAGAGAGATACCTATGGCTAGTTCTGTTTGCCAACTCTACTGGACCATAGATAAAGAGCTATTTTGTCAAACATTATCCTGAAGGCATTTTGGGATGAGAATAGCACTTGAGTAGGCAGACTGTGCTCAGGAGATGGAACTGTCCAATCAGTTGAAGACCTGACTAGAATTAAAAGCCTGGCCCTTCCTCCCAAGATATGAGGACCACCTCCTGCCTGTCTGTAGGCTGACCCTCCCTCCCAAGACATGAGGACCACCTCCACCTCCTGGCTGTCTGTCTCAAATGAGACTTTAGTCTTGTCTTGCTTTTGGACTAGAACTGTAACTGTTCTCTACTTCGGTCATAAACCCCTGGATTTCAGATTGCTTCTCGGGCTTTGGAACGCTCTAGACCCCCACCATCCTTTCTTCTGGTCTCCAGCTGTCTGACTCCTGACCTTGAGCCACCTCAAGACAAGTATGTCTCGAGTATGAAAGTCAAGGCCCTATACCACATCTCTTTATATGTCATAGAGAAGCTATTGTTTCTTTCTCCAAGGATTCTTCACTAGTACAAGGGTCTCTTTTCCTTTTAAGTTAGGGGCTGTAAAAAATGGAGCTTCAGAGATCAACTAGCCTTTTTTCTTGACACATGGAGGGGTCTGTTGCTGCCTTAGCTCTTACAGCTGTTTACACTCATCACAAAGAACTTATATCCACTTCATACTCTTGCCAAAGTAAAGTCTCCTGGCAGTCAGAGATGGGTCTCATCAATTCTGGGCAAAAATCAGTCACAGCAGGTGACAGTTGGGATTCCACCAGAATAGGACAGCAGTCTAGATCGGTGATATGCACAGATTCAAATGCAAACCAGTCCCAGCATCACAGAATTACAGAATGGGGGGGGGGGGCCAGCCAGCATAAGACCCTGAGCTCCCTGTACAGTGGGGTCTTTAGAGCAACCCCCACACCTGGTGGCCAGTGTATTTTCTGATGGGGAAATCTCCCCAGCACCCTAGAGTCCCCACAGCCATGGGGCTTCAGTGAGGGTGTGGTGGAGGTGTGCAGAAGACGCTATGCGTGGCCTTGTGGTTTGCTTTGAGGAGGACAGAAGAATTATAGTGTCCTGGCTTTGGAAATAAGAACTACTATTAACATTAAAATTTAAAGGAACACTTAGTGCTAGGGACAGTTCTAGAAGCTTTGCATACATTAGCTCAAGACAAGTTCATTGGGTCATTCTCAGAGTTAACTAATGCCACTTTATAAACAAGAAGGTCACCCAAGTTTTGCAAGACCACACAGGTTGTATGTAGGTGGCAGAGTCAACTGTAACAGAGTAAATTGTGGTGTGCGCGCTAAATATGTGACACCTGCTGTCTCATAGACAGAGTGCCTCGGTTCCTCTCAAGTGTGCAGGGCTTTGTCTGTTAGTCTTTGTTGTAGTTTGAATGTGAAATGTCCCCCACAAGGCTCATGTGTTTGACCTCTAGTTACCCAGGTCCTGGTGCCGTTTGGGGGGGGGGATGGAGCCTTGCTGGAGGAAGTCAGTTACTGGGAGTGCGACTTGAGACATTATCGCCAGATCCACCTCACGTTCATCCTCTGCTTCCGGTCTGTAAAGAGCTGAGCCAGCCTCCTGCCATCAATAAATACAATTCCTCAAAGCATAAGTCTTTACCTTCCTTAGGTTGCTTTTAGTCAGATGTTTTCTCACAGCAATGAGAAGGGAGTAATCTTTGTATTTGATGTACTTGCTTCCTCCCTGAGCACATGGGCTCCGCTTCACTCTGTGCTTCAGCCAAAAGCACAAGTACCCATCCCAACCACGCAACATGAGCCCTGATCAGACTGCTTTTGGGAATGAAAACGAGCAGTCGTGCTCACAGAACTTCAAGTCTTATCAAAACTGTCACCATCGGGCTGGAGAGATGGCTTAGCGGTTAAGCGCTTGCCTGTGAAACCTAAGGACCCCGGTTCGAGGCTCAGTTCCCCAGGACCCACATTAGCCAGATGTACAAGGGGGCGCACGCGTCTGGAGTTCGTTTGCAGTGGCTGGAGGCCCTGGTGCGCCCATTCTCTCTCTCTCTCTGTCTCTCTCTCTCTCTCTAGGCCTCATTCACTCTCTGTCTGTTGCTCTCAAATAAATAAATAAAACAGAAAAATTAAAAAAAAAAACTGTCACCATGACCTAGTTAAGGTCATAGAGCACAAAGGAGAAAACTGTCCATTCATACTGTCAGGTCCAATGATCAGTCCCTCCTGAAGCCTCCAAACACAGAAGTGAATCACTGATTTTGCTCTCTCCCCAGCCATCAAAGACTCCTTAGCAGCCTTGTCTTCAGGAGGCTCCCACGGTCTGCAGCAAACCTTGTGCTGACTTCCGCGAGCCCCTCAGGCATCCCTGGTACGTACTATGCTAGGATGCTGTGCTTGCTCCCCAGCTCCCTCAATCTATACTGTTTTATACCAGGCGCCTGAGTGGCTGGCTCTCACACCCCTCTATGCATACAGAAACCACAGCTTCCAGCAAAATCCTCCCGATGTGCAACTAAACAAGGCAAACCACCCATAGTCAATTCTGATCACCCACACCCTGCCCGAAGTGTTCCTGTGGCGTGCGTACCCTAACAATCCGTGACGGCCTGGATCACACTGGCCCCCATAAACTCATGTGTTTCGGAACGCATGGTCCCCAGCAGGTGGCAGTTTGGGAGGGAAGCCTTGAGAGAGGAGAGAGGATATTGCTGGGGACAGGCATATTGGTATTGCAGTGCAGCCTTTCCCTTGACGGAGCTCACTTCACTCTCTCACTGTTGTTTGCCACCCGCTGTGGCAAGGAAGTAACGCCCATCCTCGGCTCAACCATCAATCCCTGCCGTCATGAAGCTTCCCTTCAAGACTGTGAGCCAAAATAAATCCTTTCCTCCCATCAGCTGCTTTTGGCTGGGTGCTTTGTTCCAGCAATGCGAAGATAACTACAGCACGTATGACGTTGTGTATGTGTGACATTTATATGTGTCATATGTGTGCACACACTACATAAGCATATATTTATTTATACACAATCTTATTTCTTTTTCTGTTTTTTCTTTTTTTGGTTTTTTGAGGTAGGGTTTCATTCTAGCCCAGGCTGACCAGGAATTCACTATGTAGTCTCAGGGTGGCCTTGAGCTCAGGGCGATCCTCCTACCTCTGCCTCCTGAGTGCTGGAATTAAACGCGTGCACCACCACGCCCGGCCCATATGTACACAGTCTTTACTGTACGTATCGCTGTGTTGGTATCTCCTGGCAGCGTGCCCTTCATGAAGCGAGGGTATTTGTCTTCGCCGTTCGGTCCCTGTGGTAGTTTCAATAGATGGTCCCGGACATATTCAGTGTTCTGTTTCAGTTTGCAGTTTAGATCTGCAGCCACCTGAGTGGAGGAGGTGCCACTGGGCGGGTCTTCGGATCCAGCCCCAAGGAGTCCCTGAAGCGTGCTTGTCTGTTGTATGGTTTTAGGGGTCTGGCCTGTGCCTCTCTCTCTGCTTGGACCTGTGAAGGCAGGCCAGCTTCTTCTGCCATTGTGGAACCTCCCCTGGATCTGTAAGCTTCAATAAATATCCCTCCCCCCACAACTGTACCTGGTTTGGAAGTTCATCCCAGGAAACCCGAAGCTGTCTGCTACAGCCCCAAGTCCTTAGTTTGGTGACTCACGTAGAGGTCAGCATCTGTTGACTCACTGGTCACATGTAGCCTTCACATATTCAACCCCTGATGGCACTAACTGGCACCTTCTAATACGCATTCCTCTCTTCAAAAGCTGTGGCATCGCACAGTGATTCCAGATTTTTGATTAATAGCTCCAAAGAAATGAATAAAACGTTCTCTGATAGTTTCAGTGAGTGTTGACTGGTAAGAGGTGAGTGCAGAAGTCCAGAGCTATACACACATCTTGTATGATCACTGCCCATGAGGTGCTTCCAAATAGTGAGACTCTCGATTTATATGAAAACTTCTTTGGAAAGTAAATAAATGGTGAAATTTTGTGCTAATGAAGTGCCACAAGAAAAATGTTTTCTCAGGGGCAATGTGACCACTTGTCTCTTCATCCCAGACAGGGCACAGAGGACGGTTATACCCAAACCAGCTCTGGTGAACCAATGACTGTATTGGGGGTCACTTGCAGAGCAGGGTGAGGGTCGCTTACAGGTGCTGCGGAGACTCCAGAAGGGCCACACCGCTGAGGAGCCCCAGCCCGTCCTCGATGACCTCCCGAGAGCTGCTTCGGCAGAGCTTCCGGTGTTGGGATTACCCTGTGGAGGCTCATACCTCAGCCTCGGGGTGAGGGCTTATGTACAGAGCATAGAGACCCCAAAACTGCTGGGACATCCGGGAGTCTCAGATGATGAATTCCCCCTAGCCACTTCTCAAAGGCTGCTGCATCATGGAAAATTCCAGCCCAGAATCCGAGATGGCTGCCTCTCTAGCGCACACTGCACAGCCCGAAGGCAGCTCGGATGGCTGGAGAGTGCGGAGCACACTGCACACCTCGGAGGCAGGTCAATTGGAGAGTCCCGTCTCCCACAGCTTTCTTCCCTTTATGAAGCCTTAGGGCAGAGACTTGCGACTTTTCCCCAGACTGGTTGACTTCCTGAGCCTCCTGAGCCGCCTTCCTCCCCGCAGGAAGGAGTGTTTCAATTCCTAATTAACACTGGCCGAAGTTGGCCCTTAGTCACTGTTGTTCTGAGATGCTGGGACCTGGTTGTGTTTATATCTGTGCATGTCACCAATCTAGACTGCTTCTTTTTCTTTGGCATTTTCAAATAAAATTTGGCCTAAAGTTCTGTATGCTAATTTGAAAAGAAAAAAAAATAAAGCACTCCTAATTGGTGTTTCTTGTCCACCTGTGTAGCGCACAGGGCTCCCCAGAGAGTGACAATGAGGTGACTGGGTAGGTGTCATGCAGACCTGGTGGGACCTCAACCATCGCCTGCTGTGGCTGACTTTTGCCCAGAATTGATGAGATACATCTCTGACTGCCAGGGGACTTTACTTTGACAAAAGTATGAAGCGGATATAAGTTCTTTGTGATGAGTGTGAACAGCTGTAAGAGCTAAGGCAGCCACAGACCCCCTCCGTGTGTCAGAAAAGCTGGCTAATTGAGCTCCAAACCTGTGTTCTTACTGTTCCTAACTTAAAAAGCATTAGAGACCCTTGCACTACTGAGGGATTCTTGGAGAGAGGACCAATAGCTTCTCTCTGACAAATGAACAGATGTGGTACAGGCACTTGTCTTTCATAGTTTTAGGGACTGAGAAGTCTCAAGGTCGGGAGCCAGCCAGCTAGAGACCAGGAAAAAGGATCGTGGGGGTCTAGAGAGGTCCAAAGCCCGAGAAGCAATCTGAAAGACAGAGGTTTATGACCTACATAGAGACAGGTTTCAGTTCCACTCTAAAACCAAGACAAGGCTAAAGTCTCATTTCAAACAGGCAGGCAGGAGGTGGTCCTCATGCTCCTGGAGGGAGGGAAGGTGTGGGGTATGTGGAATGTATTATAGTGTGTGTGTGTGTGTGTGTGTGTGCGTGTGCTCACATGCGTGTGTGTGGTTGTTTATGGTTAGGAGTGTACCTGGAAGGGGGACAGTGGGAACCACTGAACCAGGACCTGCCAATCTGGCCCTGTGGCCGTTCTGCTCCCATGGAGTCTCCTGACAGCAGGAGGAACAGGCGCGGCCTGCACACCGGCATCGAGGGAGCCTTGTCAGAGGCCGCCGGACTCCGTTGTGCACAGATGGGCTCACAGGTGGTGGCCAGGACAGCACTTTGCAAAACAAGCTGAAAAGGAGAACTCATGCTGAGAGCTGGGCAGCCAGGACAGCTCCAGGCTGGGTCCCAGGCTCACCCCCACCTCAGAAGTGCCAAGTCCACACAACCACCTGACTGACTCTCAGGGTCTAGGGGCCAGATCTGACAATATCTGTCCAGATTTTCACTTCCTGTCCTGACCTACATCCTGAGTCCTCGCCCTCTGCAGACGCACGTGCCTGTTCAACTGGAGGATCTGTGGGAACTCCATCCTCTCTGCAGTCATTAGTCTCCACCTCTTACTCCCTGAAAACCATGTCCCAAGTCAACCCACCTGCTGTCACCCTTTGTGCTAAGTGTCCCCAGCCCTGAGAACAGTCCCTGCACAGCCCCTGCAGCCACAGGGACTTCCTCCTCTGGGCAGTGCACACCTGCGCACTCTCCTCGGTTAGCGCCTAAGCTCTCTTGGATTAAGTGACACGTGTTCGAGGAAAGGAACTATGTCTTGGATTTTACATGAGCCTACAGTCCCTCCTAGCCCAGTACTGAGCCATACTGCCCCTCACTGTCATTAACTAACAGTTAGTAAACTGTGAGGAGATAATTAACTGTTAATAACTGATCACTGTCAATAACATTCCATGACTGGTTACATCCCAGAGGTAACCTCTGGGGACTTAGTGGGTCTCACCACTAGGTCTGCCCTCTCAAATCGACCCTAGAGCCTGGGCCTAGGGGATCCCTCTCCCGCAGGGTACCATTCCACCTGTCACTGAGGACTGTGCCTCAGAGTTAGCACACGTCTGGAAAGCTCACTCGTTGTCCTGGAAGATACATCCAAAATATTTTATAAAGGGGAAATGTGCCATGGAGAAATGTGGACTGCTCTCAGCAGACACCCTTCATGGAGAGGCGGTGAGGGAAAGGGAGCTTGGAGAGGGACAGGAATTTTAATTCAGGTAACAAACACCTCCAACCAGACGCAGATGCAGATGCAGAGTCAGAGGTATCAATTTTGTTAGAATTCCTAAACACATGACTACAGCTCTTTCTATAAAGTCTTCCCTTAGTGATCAGTTGACCATCAGTAGACCATGGTGGGGGAGCATTGGTTAAAAATGACCTGCTGTCTTATTGTGATATTACTGTGTGAATTCTTTTCTGGGGGACAAGCCTGTGAGCCTGTGCTCTGTCGGGCAAGACACCCCGGACAATCCCGCCAGCATTGACCTGGTGGACCAATGGGTTTGTTAGGCTTTCTGACAGAGCATGGGTGAGGGTTACTCACAGGAGCGTGGACACCCCAAAGCAGCTGCATTGTAAGTCTCATCCCAAATTGGATAACAACCCACCGCATGGCTGGACAGGTGGTGCTCACTGTTCTTGATCTTCCTCTCTATACACTCTCCCCCACCCAGGCCACAAGCCCTCATGCATCCTTGCGCACAGCTCGTATAGGGTTCACGTGACATTGAAGTGAGGAAGGTCTGTCTTTCCCCACCCCCTTCTATGGGGGGGGGGCATATAAACATATCCAGTCTGGGGAGTCTCTCCTCTAGTAAGTATGACAAGAATTGCTTTTCTCACAGGACCATGTCACCCTACAGAGCTACTGACCTCAGAGGCCTGAGATTAATGGCTGTGACGGAGCTGGGACCCCACGGAAGCACACACTGCAGTGGGAAGCCCGAGTTTAGCAAAGACACATCTCCATTTTGAGCAGGACAGCTCCTGATGCCACACCGTGTAAGTACCAGACAGGGCAAGGCGCTCAGGGCCCATGGGGAACTAACACATAGGGCATCTCTGGATGCCTTCAATGCTTAGGGAAACGTGGAAATCTGACCCTGCTATACACTGCATGGAAATCTCATTCCGACAGAGGTGTGTGTGTGTCTTCAACAATGGCGGCCATGGGACGTTCACTCTGCCAGGCTGCATTGCGACGGTTTCTGTGACCAAGATCGAATACCACACGGAGCTCCTGACCCGGCAGATGACATTCCATTTGGATTCCATAAGAGAGTGCCCAAAGTGCCAGCATCCGAGAGTCAGCAACTGTGGTTGAAAATAATGTAACATTTGGTGCCAGGGATGTAGCTTAGTGGTAGAGCACCAACTTAGTATGCATAAGGTCCTAGGTTCAATACCCAGCATCACAAAAACAATAACAAAAAAGAATAGTAAATACCAGAGAATAATTTAAGGACATTTTGTGTGCCCATGTCTTCATTGATCATGTAAATACTAATCTGTTAAGATATAACTCCTACCCAGTAGTTTTGACAGAACTCCCTCATGAACAAAGCATTTGCTTATTCGTTCGGCCTAGGACAAGCAGAGATGAGCGCCTTGCCCGCAGTGTGGAAAGCACACCGTGACTCTCCCTGGACAGGAGCTGACATGGCACATCAGCTCCCAGGCCCGTCATGGATAAAAGGAAGGGCTCTAGGGGAAACAAAGGCACTGGCCAGAGGTACCATGACTGGATTATACAAATGGAGGGCAGAGTGATACCCCCACGAGAGAAGCTGAGTATGGGCGGCCCAGTGCCAGCCTTGCCCTGAGTCCTTTCTTCCCCAGGTGAAAACCCCTTTCATGCTCTTCTGGGCTCATCCTCTGATCTCCATCCTGGGCAAATCCAACTGCATGGGGCCTTGAGCAAGATTCTGGGGATTCAGAGAAGAGCTCAGCCACCTCACAGACAAGCTCACGGAACAAGAGGCATGGGGCTGTGAGGAAACCAGAAAGGCCATTCCATTCCTGCCTTCACCATGGCTCTGGGTCAGGCTTCACAATAAAGCAAAAGTTTATTTGCATCTTGAAGTCCCCTGCTCACTTGAGCTCACAGAGGCAGAAAGTAAACCTTATACCCTGCCTGATCCAAGGTTGCAAGGCTGGCACTGGGCCTCATTCGTGATGGCCACCATGGCGGCTCATGACCTTACTCTTGTTCTGCCTGCTGACAGATGCCACTCTCAGGACATACAGTGTAGGGGAGGAACCAGCTCCTCCCGGTGGGCAGACAGGCTGCTTTCATTCAAGATCATTCTCTGAGGCTTCAGCACTGACTTGATGAAATAGCAGGGCTGACAAGGAAAACCCCATTATGCAAGGTCTCAGTTCACATGTGCAAAGTACCTGTCACTTCTTCCATCTCTCTGCTCCCAGATTCAGATTCTTGAGGTGGTGCATCGTGGGCAGGAATGACAGATATAAACAATGACTCCGCAAGCTGTCATCTGAACAGGACTGCTCTCCTGAGCTCCGGGCTTGTTTCATCCCACGGGGAAGCCTCCTAGTTCTCAGAAAAATGCATTACTAAGTTATAGCTCTTGTCATTTCGTTAAGCAGCAATCACATCCTGCTCAAAGGCACCTTATGAGCAGGCTGAGCCTTGTGCACTAGGAACACACACACACACACACACACACACACACACACACTGTGACTGGCCCACTGCTTAGCACAGATCTGCCTGGTGACGGGAAGATGGCATGTCTGCAGGGGAGCGTCTCGCCCAGCCTCCAGCTAGACGGGCATGCAACGGCTGTCCAGTGTCTGGATGTAAGGTATGACAGGGCCAGAAGCATCCAAAGCAAAGTCCATGGGCCTTCTTGAATGACGCTTCTATGAATAGCTGCAGAACGTTCAGGAGTAGGGCCACAGCGCCAGCCACTTGCACGGTTTCCCACAGCTAGCTCAGAACCGTGGCTCCACTATCATCTCTCTCGTCAAAGAGCACTAGCAGGGCATTCGAAGAGTTTCCCAGACCACTTCCTAGGCAGGGACTCTGGGCTCTGCTGCATGGCACACCCTTGTAGGCCTCGAGGGAACCCTTAGCTGAGGTTCCCCTTTGTTTTGCCTACTTATGTCATCTGTGTGCCTTCTCCTGCGATGTCTTAATGTGGCTTCACTGCCCTGGGACAGCTGCTGGAGCTGGGATGGCGTCCATCCCTTCCTTTCTCTCTGTTGTTGCAAGATGAGATTCTGTGTGATAGCCTGCGTCCAGGGTGGATGATCATACACAGCTAGCAGCCAGTCACAGCTTCCTTCTCCTTTACCTCCTCCTGAGAGAGCCTCCAAAACCCTCACGTTCTCCTCCTGAGCACCTGCTACGGCAGGACACTGCTCCTGATCTGCCGTGGCTACGTAGACAGAATCTTCTGCACAGAGCATGGGGCATCGGCATGGCTGCGAAGCAAGGCCATCACACAGACGCAGCTGTGCACGGTGAGGAACAGGCTTCAAGGAACAGGAATGAATCTCCAAACTAAGGCACAGACCCTCCTGGTGGTTTGCACACAGGCATCCCCTGCTCTCGCGCTCTGTCTCCGTCTCTGTCAGTAGAGGCTGAGACACCCTAAGAGCGTGGCAGTGTCAGGAAACAAGCCAGGCAGGCAGGGGTCCTCGAGGAGGGAGCAGGTTGTCAGCTCTGGCTAGTGTACCTGTCTTCAGTAACGGGTGTGTGAAGAAGTCCGCACGATGGGCTGAGTTGTGTCCACCGCACTATGGTGAAGCAGTCCTAAGTAGCTCACAATGCAGCTGCCTTTGGTTAAACTGAATTGGGCTGGTGTCCTTGTGGAAAGAGGTTGAGTCCTCGATCCCCACAGAGGGACATGAGGAGACACCATCTTCTACCCCATGATAGGGGTCTCAGAGGACACAGTCCTGCCCACACCTTGACATCACACAACTCAGTCCCACAACCATGGAAAGGGAGATTTCCGTTGTTGTTAACTCCACCCCTTTGAAATCCTTCATGGGCTCAAGCAAGGACCTGCTCTGTTCTGGAACTTTCACTTAAACCCACCAGCCCTGTGCTACTAACCCCTCTTACCACAGACTCCTGGGGGTCCAGGGCAGTTCTCCAGGGAAGCCACTTAAACTTCACCATGAAAATTCATCTCTGAGCTGAGGTGGCCAAACTGAGAGCAGAAGTCTTCCTTTAGCCTAGGTGATCTGTTCACCCCACACCACTGTGCCCACACAATGATTAATAGCCTCGCTTCTCACTCCTCCCCTCTGGTCTGGATGAGTTATTTGGTTTGTTTTCTGTGTACTGGCTCCCATGCAGGCTCCTGAGTATCAGAGTACTAAGTTAACCATAAAAATGAATCAATCATTCTGCTCATTTATGAATACCAACATTCGCTCTCCTTGCAGTGGACTGGGGAATGTGGAAGATGACATTAATCACAATATATTTATAAATTATTTTCAGTATTTTATGAAATTTTTGTCACTGAGTTTCATGCAAACTGTAAAATTAAAACAACAAATCTTTCCTAAAAGAAGATTATTAGACAAAAAAATTCTCAAGGTTTTTAGGATCTTGTCTTAGGTCACACAGTAACAGTGTCAAAATGAAAATTGTATATTTATCATACATAAAGTCCAGAGTTCAATGCTACTGTTTTCTTTCTTGGTGGTGGGGTGGTTGGGAAGGGAGATGAGCACTTTTCCTATTTGTTTATTGAATATTTGAAAATAAATGGAGAACCAAAGGCAGTAGATCTCCCCCTCAAGTGAAGAAAGAATATTTCTCTCAAAGATCAGAAAGGAGATGAAAGTCCGACAGCCTGCCAGGGAGGGAGGCAGGGTCTGAAGGCCTTTCTCATTCCCTTCTTGCTAACATGTGGTGCTTGTGTGCAGAACTCTGCTGGAGAGATGGATGCCAGGAAAGGGGCCCACACTGCCATTGCTCTTCTCTTGTTTCCAGCTACAGAGGGATGGAGAAGGTCAGGTTTACATTAGCTCTGAGCCAGGGAGCAGCTCTGAGAGAAATGGCCATAGACAGGGCGGCAGGCGTGGGACTCTGCCTGCCTCTGCTTTATAAGGCAGTGAAAGTGCGAGGGACCCAGCAGATGCTTTGTCTGGTGATGAATGGCCCCAGAGCCCGGGAGACTGGTAGCCAGCTGGCATGAGAGATGGCCTTTGACAAGAGTGGTTAATTATTGCCTGAAGGAAAACTGTTTTCACATGGAAAACATCATGTTCTAATGAGGTATTTAGCACCTATGACCTTAACTAGAAATTGAACCTCAGGGGTGTTGCGGAAAGGGCAGGAAGTTCTCAAAAGCAGCTCATGCAGAGAACAGCCCATGTTGACAGAAGAGCCGAGTCCCGCGTAGAGCAACAGTGCAGACTGTGGCATTTACCGGCCTGTGCATTCTCCTTACAGCACGTGCGCAGACCAGTGACCCTTGAACATGACTATAGTTGAGCCATCCTTGCCAGAGTTTAATATGTCAATGTTCCGTCAGTATCAGTTACTTTACTAGCTACTGTGACCAAACACCTGACAGGAAGAGGCTCTGGGAAAGAAAGGGTTGATGCTGCCTGGGTTTCAAGGGGACACAGTCCATCGTGGTGGGGAAGGCATGGCAGAGAGAGCAGGGGGCAGAGGGAGAGCAGGAAGTGGGGCCAGGCCATAAAGCCTCAAGACTTACGACTCTCCCTCAGTGACCCACTTCCTCCAGCAAGGCTCCAGCTCCTAAAGATTCCTCAACCTTCTCGAACACCACTACTAGCTGAGGACCAAGTGTTCAAACACACAAGCCCCTGGCGGACATTTCACTTTTCACTTTCAGACCACAGAAACTTCTCACACCTCACCCTTCAGTCACCCAAGGCGTTCAGGCCTGTCCTGGACAACCACTAACAGTGCTTCCGTGTTCCTATCTTAGAAATTGGCCCTAGTTGTTGCATGTATCCGGGTTCCTTTTTTTTTTTTTTCAATTGCTAAAGGGTATGGCACTGTTTTTGGACATAACAAATTCTGAATTTACCATTGGGAAGACAGATCAACTTCAGCTTGCTTTCTTGAATAGTGTTGCAACAAGTATACATATGCAAGTATATTTTGAGTACTATCTTCATTTTGGTTGGTGGAGTTTTAGGAGTATAATCATAAGATCTTAAAGATTTTAACAAGTTGACAAAATATTTTTATTTTTAAATATTTTATTTTTATTTATTTACTTATGAGAGGGAGAAAGAGAGAGAATAGGTATACCAGGGCCTCTAGCCACTGCAAATGAACTCCAGACACATGCCTTACCATGTGCATCTGGCTTACATGGGTTTTGGGGAATCGAACCTAGGTCCTCAGGTTTCACAAGCAAGTGCCTTAACAGCTAAGCCATTTCTTCAGCCCTCAAAATATTTTTCAAGGTGGCTATACTATCTTCCCTTGCCACCAAAGAGTCAAGTTCCAGTCTGTCTACATGTTGACCTATATTTTGTATGTTTTTATGGTAGATGTATTTGGCAGCTGTGGCTTTAGTTCCATCTCCCTAATGATTGTTGGTGTTTAGCAGCTTTTCAAGTGCTCATTGGCCATTTGTATACCTTCTTTGGTGAGGTGTCATTCAAGTCCTTTGCCCATTTTAAAATCATTTGCTTGTTATTAATGACCTAACTGCTCTATGCATTTGCTAAACAAAACCTTTGTCAAAGGTGGGATCCACACATATTTTCTCACTGACTGGGGCATGTCCCTTCATTTCTTTAATGCTGTGTCTTAAAGAACAAAGATTCTGAGCTTTAAGAACTTAAACTTAAGATCGCTTGCCTGCTGTTGATATTCTATGTGGTGTCACACCCTCACACCTTTGGTTTCTTAGCTTGATCTTCAGGAACATAAACAATGTCACATAGTAAACTCCCAGTCTAAGAAGTACAGGGGTTGATTCTATAGAGATACATTCCATCTATGCCCGATTTGTGGGCTGGATTCTAGCTGATGCCTTTTGAGGGTGTGTGGAGATGGCCCTGTGGATTCTGTTAGTGTGGTGTCTCAAGGTTGTCCCTGTGTGCATGGATCCACTTTGAATCTCTTCTGTCCCTTTTCATGATGGTGTGTGACCTTTCTGACATACTGCTGAGTTTTATTTTCTGGTGTTTTTTTTTTTGTTTTGTTTTGTTTTTTTTGTTTTTTCGAGGTAGGGTCTCACTCTAGCCCAGGCTGACCTGGAATTCACTATGGAGACTCAGGGTGGCCTTGAACTCACGGTGATCCTCCTACCTCTGCCTCCCAAGTGCTGGGATTAAAGGCATTCGCCACCATACCCGGCTTTCTGGTGTTTTTAAAAATAAATTTCATTTATTTGCTAGCATGCATGTGTGTATGTGTGTGCATGTATATGTGCATGCATATGCACATACATGTGCACACATGCATGCCAGGGTTTCTTGCCTCTGCAAACAAAAATCAAATGTTTGCAGCACGTTTTTGTTTTGGACTTACATGGGCAACTTGGGAATTGAGTCTGGCCAGCAGGCAAGTGCTTCTAACGGCTGAGCCATCTCCCACCTCTAATTTCCTAGTATTTTGTTGAGGATTTTTGGATTTGCTCATCAGAGATGTTGGCCTGTAGTTCTCTTTGTCTCTCTTCTCTCTCTCCTCTACCTTCCCCTTTCCCTTGTCTGATTTTGGCACCCGTGTGTTACAGTTCTGATAAAATGAGTTGGGAAAGATTCTTTTCTTTTAAGTTTTTGAATAGTGTCAGGAGAATTGATGTTTGTTCTTCTTGAAATGTCTGATGGAACTAAGCAATGAAGTCACTGGGGTCCTTGGATTTCCTTTGGTGGAAGATGTTTTATTTCTGCTTCTCTCCTTGAATAGCTATAACAAACTGAAAGAACAAAACTGGGGACATCACACTACTAAAATTCAAAATATTTGACAAAACCAGGGTAATTAAAGTAGCATACTATTGGCATAACATTAGACTCAAAGACCCATGGAAGAGAATCAAGACTTCACACCCTTACATCTAACTTATTTTTGGATAAAAAATTTCACACACACACATTTATATAATTATGTGTGTGTGTATATATATATAATTAGTGAGGTTTTTTCCACTCCTAAAAAAGAACAGCATTCTGTCATTTTTAAAGAAAATGCATAATTGGAGATGATCATGTTAAACAAATTAAGCCAGTCTCAGAAAGACAAATATTGTATGTTTTCTCTCATATGCATTTCCTAAATTTTGTATAGATAAGGTTATACGAGTAGATTTGACATGAAAGCAGAATGAATAAAGGGGTCTAATGGAGGGAGCAGAGGCAAGGGTATCCCCAAAGTGCAAGGGAGTGTGTTCAAAGTACAACCCAGACTGTGGAAATGTCCTTGTGTGTCAGTGCTGCGCACAGTGAATAGAGAATGGCAAGTTTTCTTTCAAATGTTCAATGCGCACCATGAAGAAAGTAACCCTAGATTTTATAGCTTTTATAAAATATAATTATTGAATCTCTGTTACAGGACAACTAGGTTCGTTCCATAACTTACACATTGTAACTAGTGCTTCAGTAAATACATTCCTATAAAATGTTCACTTAGAGTCCTTTAGGTAAATATCCAGAAATGATGTAGCTGGGCCATATGAAAGATTTATTTTTGGTTGTTTTTAAGGGACTTCTGCACAGACTTCCATAGTGGCCGAAATAGGCGTTTAGAACTCACACGGGCATAGTTGGCACCCTAGCATCTGTGGAGGATGCACTTGATACTTTTAGTGTTGGGAGAGACCAGCCTATGCCCACAGCCCCTGGGAGTCTGGTGGATTCTTTGTGTTGTTTTACTAGCGAAAGCCAAAACATCTGACTGCAGTACTGCGAGGGTGTGCTGTGGTCCATTTGAGCGACCTTGTCCGCATATTTCGTTATGTTACCCACACTCTCTCATTGCATTATTACTTGCATTCCAACTGGAAAAGGAGATAAATAAAGCAGAAAATTTGTTTATACAAAATAGTGTCAATATAGATCAATGTCTTTTCCCTTTTAACAAGGAGCCAAGAGGGAAATCAACAGAATCCAAGCAACACCGTTTTACTAGAATTAGGAGTCTGATTATAATTTTTTTTAAATAAAAGCTTATTCAATACCTGGGCATGGTAGCTCATGTCTGCAATCTCAGCAGTTGGGAACCTGAGACAGGAGAAAAATCACAAGTTCAAGGCCAGGCTGGACTGCACAGTGAGACCCTGTCTTTTTTTTAATTAATTAATTAATTAATTTCATTTATTTGAGAGAGAGAGAGAAAAAGAGAGAGAGAGAGAGAGGGAGAGAGAGAGAGAATGGGCATGGCAGGACTTCCAGGCACAAACTACAAATGCATGCGCCCCTTTGTGCATCTGGCTTACGTGGTTCCTGGGTAATCTAACTGGGGTCCTTTGGCTTTGCAGGCAAGTGCCTCAACTGCTAAGCTATCTCTCCAACTCCCCTGTCTTAAAAATGTAAAATATGCCAAGGTTTCTCAGTGGTTAAAGGCACTTGCTCAAAAGTCTGCTAACTCTAGTTCAATTCCTCAGCACCCACATAAAGCCAGATACAAAGCGGCACACACATCTGTCATCCCAGCACCATGACAATAGGAGAGAGAGCCAGGAAAATCTAGAAGCTTACAAGCAGCAAAAGAATGGGGAAAGAGAAGAGAACCACCCCAAGGTTGTATGCTGATATCCATATATATTCACACATATGCATGCACATGCACACACAAAAATAATGAAGCATAGGAAAAATTCTTTAAAACATCAAAACAATTCTTATTCTAGATTATACTTAACCTCTAATATGGCTCAAACCGTTTTAGTAGAGATGCTTGAACTAAGCTAAGATAATGGGCAAGCTTGTTGTGACTGTTATGAGTATGTCAGGCTTGAGGGTGGTAAGGAGTGTTTTCCTTCTCAGACCTCATCTCTTCTTTCCAAGTATTCTTCATGGATGTGTTTGTCTATGAGCCAAGTGATGTAAGGTAAAGCTTTGAAAACTGAATAACAATTCCTCAACACCCATTCAGAGGCTCATGAGTCCTGCCAAATACTTCAACAAGTTCTGCCTGTGATGTTTCCTCCAGCTTGAGGCTTTGTAATTATGGATTTTTTTTTCTGTATCTCAGATTATGTCATTTAACTGTAGCCTGTATTTTACACTCTACAATCTATTTGAAAATATAAATCATACTGTCTGGCAAAGACTGGATAGAGCAGTGACAGATGCTAAGAAAGACTCCGTGGTGTGAATTAATGATCGAGGCTGGCTTCCCTCTCCTGGAGGACTGTCATTTCAGCTCAGCAAGTGAATGGCTCAGATGCTCCAAATCACACCCCATGGCTTTCTGAATCTATGCTGCATTGGCCAGCCACTGATGGAAGGTCCTCGAATCCAAGAGTCACAGTTTGCCAATGAACTGGGAGCTATAAAGTTTTATTCCTGTGCTCAGTGGATGGGCTTTGGTACTGGAGTACCAGACAGTAATAAATGAAGAGAATACATTCACTGACAGAATCCATTTTCTCTTTGCATCCTCTCACAGAAAGCCAAGTTTGGAAAGACAGACAGACGGAACCTCAGCATCTGAGGGTGAGAACACAGAAGATACTTTCTTGTTATTTCAGAACCTCAGGAAAGGCGCCCCTGCTGCGAGCTCAGCTTTGGATGCTGGGCGTGGCGGCCACACCCTGGCTCAGCACCGAGGACAGCGCTCACCACGGCCCAGGAGTCCACCCAACCAGGTTGGGATAAAGAAACTGCCAGGGGCTGGAGAGATGGTTTAGTGGTTAAGTGCTTGTCTGTGAAGCCTAAGAACCCCAGTTCGAGGCTCAAAAAATAAATAAATAAAAATAAACAAAAGATTTTTAAAAAATTGCTGGGATGAGCTCTTAGCAGACTCTGGATTTCTGATATGTGTTGAGTATCCTCAAGACTCAGGGGATTTTGCGGAAGAGGGGCAGAAAGATTGTAAGAGCCACAAGCTGGGATGCCATGCCCAGAAGCATTGCCTAACCCCAATAACTGTCCCAACAACGCATAACCCACAACACCATGGGGAATACCGGCAACCCCGCTGAGGACAGTCCCCTGCGGAATGGGAGCAGGGAGAGGGAAAAGATGGTATCAACACATATCCATGCAAAATATTTTCTTAATAATAATAATAATTACAAAGAAAAAAAAAGGAACCGCAGCAGCAATGTTCCCTGAGAGTTTGAGGGAATGACAGAGATGTGTCTTCTAGAGCATGGTAAGATCTCAAATTTCAGCTTTGATGAGTTCCGTATCTCCTCAGTGTCTACGTCTATCTACAGAGAGAAGCTTCTCTGGCTAATACTGAGAGCAGCACTCATATTCTTTCCGCCACCTCCTCTGCATTGCTTCCGGAGTCATGGTGGGTGTGGTAGGGATGACTCAACTGGTTCTAAGCAGTGGGCTTTCTCTTCTCCTCGTCACCTTGATGAGTTTGGGGGATGGAAAGAATGGAAGAGCCACAGGACGTGAAGGAGTACTCCCCCACAGGACCTAAACAATTCTGGACCCATCAACATTTTGACATAGAGGACAGAGGAAGACAAAAAGAATGAAACTTATCAAAACAGAAGGGCTACTTGGAAAAAGAAGGATGCTCAGTGGAATTGGAGTGAGAGGGGGGAGAATAGCAAGATGGGAGCATGATCAAATTATGGTATGCATATGTATTAAAAGTCTCAATAGGGCTAGAGAGATGGCTTAGCGGTTAAGGCACTTGCCTACAAGCCAAAAGACCCAGATTCGATTCCCCAGTACCCACATAAGCCAGATGCACAAGGTGGCACATGTGTCTGGAGTTCATTCGCAGTGGCTGGAGGCTATGACACACCCTTTCTCATCCTCTCTCTGCCTCTCTCATAAATAAATAAATAAATAAATAAATAAAGTCTCAATAAAAACAAAAAGAAAAAAACAGCACCAGAAGGGGCTGGTCCCACCCCACGTCAATGAGCCCATCAACTCAGCCCCTCAAGGGGTGTGCCAAGATGGAAGTAAGCATCCCTGAGCAATCTGATGTAAACTCTGCTACTCTCTGCCCTTTAAAACAAGCATCCTTTCCAAGAACCCCCCTCCCCAGCATGGGCCCCACATCTGCATGCCAGTACCATGGCCCTGGAACCACTGAAAACTTTGGAGACTAACTAGTCCTCCTCTGCTGGCCTCAGCATCCATCCTGTAGATGTTCATGCGTGACATAATTACCATACTCCTGGCTGCTCGAAGCCACTCTGCTGATCAGCTTACAGCTCTGTGGAGCAGAAGTTCAAGTTGGTTGTGGTTATGTCACAATACCCAAGGTCTCTCAAGGCTAAAGTCAAGCATCCTCCAGATTGTGGTCTCATCAGCATAAATTGTTGTGACAAAATTCAGTTTCTGGTGGCCACAGAAGTAAGGTCCTGTTACCTTGCTGGCCAGAGGTGGGGCTGCTTCAGGTCACCACATGGAAGTCTCTTTCTCCAAAGCCAGGAGAGGGGATGTTGTGCACCCAGTGCTCTCAGACTTGGATTCTCATTTCCCAGGTAGAGCTTCACCACTTACTTATTTTTTTGCACATGTATGTGTAGCATGTGTGTGTGTGTCACATGAGCATGTATGCATGTGTATTTGTATGTGTGGAGCACATGGCCTTTGCATGTGGAGGCCAGAGGTTGATGTCAGATATCTTCCTCAATCACTTTACACCTTATTTTTTTTTTTTTTTTTGGTTTTTCGAGGTAGGGTCTCACTGTAGCCCAGGCTGACCTGGAATTCACTATGGAGTCTCAGGGTGGCCTCGAACTCACAGCAATCCTCCTACCTCTGCCTCCCGAGTGCTGGGATTAAAGGCGTGCGCCACCACGCCCGGCTAACACCTTATTTTTTGAGACACAAGCTCACTTATCAGAGTAGACTAGTTATCCAGTAAGCCCCAGGGATCTTTCTTTCTCTACCCCTACCAGCACTGGGGTTAGGGGCCATCCTTCCACACCTAACTTTTACATGGGTGCTGGGAATACAAACTCAGGTCCTCAGACTTGTGCAGCAAGCACTTCACCAATTAAGCCATCTTCTTAGCTCCTGCGCCCCTTATTATTGGGATCTTACTAGGTCAAACTCACCACATCCCCCTGTTTGAAGGTCACCTAATTTGGGATGGTGATCACATCTGGAAAAAATCCCTTCACAGCACCACCTAGATTTCTGTTCCAGTGTATGAGAGAAGACATGTGTTCCTTGGGGGCCTGGGGTCCTGGGCACCATCTTAGAAGGCCACCCACCACATCTCTCACTAACCCCGTCATCCACAGTGGAATAAAGCAGTTCAAAGGATTTCCCTCCACCAGCAAGCAGTGCAGCTGCTCCCCACTGGTGGCTCAGAGCGCAACGCCAGGCTGGGAGGATGGGAAAGGAGCAAAAGGTGATGGGAAACTTGAGATCTTACCATGAGTCACATGCCTTAGTATGCCGAGCCAATGTTTCTCTTCATGTATTGTAAGAAACATCTTCTCTGCCTGGAGAGATGGCTTAGTGGTTAAGGCATATGCCTGTGAAGCCTAAGGATCCAGGTTTGATTCTCCAGGTCCCAATTAAGCCAGATGCAATGGCTAGAGGACCTAGCGTGCTCTCTCTGTGTGTCTCATAAATAAATAAAAGAAAAATAAATCTCTAAAGGAAGAAACAATTTCTCACTGGCTGTTATTTCAATGTGGTGTGAAAGGGCAGCAGCATTCAGATAAGACTTTAGAACAGCTAGGTAGCAACCAGAGCAAGCACACGAGACGCTCTGCCAAGTCCTGACACTGTGTGTTCTCTCTCTTAAGGGGAAGAGTCTGTCAACACCCTAGCATGCATGGAGGAGGGCTCGGAAGACCCCCCGCTGCTCCTACAGGCATTGTCCACAGGCACTTGCAGCTGACGAGGGAGAGGGGGTTGTGTTCTTCAATAGTGTGTCACCAGTAAGTTGTGTGGAGTGCAGTAAGTAACCCTCCATGCTCAAGCAAGCAGCCCTAAGGGAACTTCAGGGGGTCGCTGTAAACAAGACAGGAAAGCAGGAAGGGAATTAATTAGGAGAAAGGAGCTTAGAGGGAGTTGGAGAGGGATAAAGGAGGGTAATCAGGGGAGTATAAAAATATCAATAAATATATGTACATGTATGAAATTGTAAAAAAATAAAATTAAACAAATGTACTGTTCCTTACATTTTAGTACTGCTGAAGATGTTTAATACTAAAATTAATGCGTAGGGGCTGGAGAGATGGCTCAGCACTTAAAAGCACTTGCTTGCCAGACCTGATGACCTGGGTTCAATTCCCCACTACCCACATAAAGCCAGATGCACAAAGTGGCACATGTGTCTGGAGTTTGTTTGCAGTGGTAAGAGGCCCTGACATATCTATTCTCTCCCCCTCCCTCTCTCTCTCTTTCCCTTCCCCACCTCTACTCTCCCCATCTCGGCTTGCAAATAAAGAAAATATATTAAAATAATGCATGGGTACAGAGGTCGCATGGCCTCATTTATCCTGCAAGGCCATGATGGAGTGGGTGACACCAGTAACTCAGTGAAGACAGAGCAGGCCAGGCGTGTCAGGGCAGCTCGGGGATGAGCAGGGCCTTGGGTGCGAGAGAGGCAGTCGCACTGCCTGACATAGAGGGTACACTCCTGGCACCAGCCTCCCCACTGGCTGAATCAGGCAGAAGCCAGCTGGCGAAGGAGCCAGGGAAATCTGCTTTCAGAGGGCAGACCTCCAGCCGGGAAGGCAGAGGAAGGCCAGGCAAACAGGAAACACGCCCGGAACAAACACATCAGGGATGGCAAGAGACCTACTCTGGACGCATCATTGGTCACCTAGGTGGCACCTGCCAAGCACCAGCACATGAGCCTCCAGGAGGACAAGCCACGTTTGGACGAGGGTCTGGAGGTGTAGCTGTGGACAGACCCATCTGGGAGCACACTGACGTGCTGAGGGTGGGGCTGGAGGTCAGGATCCAGCTTTGTCCTCCCATGGTACCTTCCCTGCAAACACGGTTCAGGAGCTAAAAGAGTGTCGGTGGGCTGGGGGGATTGCTTAGAGGTTAAGGCGTTTGCCTGCAAAGCCAAAGGACCCAGGTTGGATTCCCCAGGACCCACATTAGCCCGATGCACAAGGGGGCGCACGCATCTGGAGTTTGTTTGCAGTAGCTGGAGGCCCTGGCATGCCCATTCTCTCTCTCTCTCTGTCTCTCTCTCTCTCTCAGGTATCAGGAATCCCCCTGGTAAGAAAGGGGCCTGGGAGGCTCTAGAAGACAAACCTCCCCCGCCCCCGCCAGGCAGGAAGCGCGCTGCCCACTGAGCAAGCACTTGGGAACCATGAGTTTGATCAACCATGTAGAATCAGGAGATGGGGCCCACACCTGGGAGCCCTTGCACTGGAGAACACAGAAGGGTGTGAGATGTTGATTCCTGCAGGGCAGCACAGGTAGCCCAGCCCAAACCCCAAGCCACTGGCTCCAAGAAAACCTGTCAGAAGTGAGTAGGTAGAATGGAAGGGTGGGCACTTCAAGGAGGTGAGAATTCAGCCCCGGGACTCACCAGGGAGCCGGGCAGGCTCAGCGCTCAGATGGAGCTGGGCGGATGGGAGCACCCCTGCATGTGCTGCGCCCGACAGCTGTCAAAGATGCACCCCAGAGACCACGCCTAGAGGAAAGAGTTACATGCTGGCACAGTGCTGCCAGGGCTAGAGGGCACAGACACAAGGGACAATGCCATGGGACCTTAAGCAAGAGGACTCACATCTCTGCCTCACGTGTGAAATGAAGGCACTCTCAGAGGTGAGACCAGCCCTAAGGTCTCACTGGCTTTGCAGTGAGAATTCCTGTGGACTCCGTGTCCCCTCAGAGGCCAGTGCTGTCTGTCAATAACCAGAGATGAAAAGTCCCACCATGTTGTGCAGATTCTTCTGTTGTTCCTCGGTTTGGGGCTTCCGACGCCTCTTCTGTGGAGGGTATCCAGCCTCCATCGCCGCTGCGGCAGGCAGACACGCCATCGGCATGTAGATCTGCTCATAAATGTAAATAAAGAAATGAATGCCAGGTATTTCCCTATACATAATTCATTTGCACAATAATTGAATGAAAAGCACACAATATTCAACTATTAAAATTTCATGGGTGAGGTGAATACACATTTCTGCTTTAAAAAATACATTCTCGTCATTTAAATTGCTTTTTTATGGTAATAGCTTGAAGCACTTGGAGGCATGCCTGATAAATAATATTCAATTTTTCTTCTATTTTTTAATAAACTCAATTATTCAATTGAAAAATTAATAAGAAAAAACCTTAGATGGTGTAATGGAGTTTAATTTGGAGATTATTTCTTAATCCTACTGTATAGAACAAAGTTATAGGTGGTGGTTTAAATAGCACAGGCCACTTCTTGTAGGATTTAAGATGAAGGCATTTTTTAAACTCTCTGTGGCTATTTGCTGGGAAAGTCCACTTCCGGGAGTGGTGATGTGATGGCAGCTGATATATGCTAACTAGCTTTGAAAAATCTGTATACCCAAAGATTATATTGCACCTCATCTAATCTGCTAAGGCCCTCTGAAGGGACGGAGCTCTTGCCACCATAGTGCCCACCACCCTCATGATACCCCCCCTGTTCATTTCACAGATAGTAGGCCAATATGTGAAAACTGTGGGAGGCCTGGATCTGGGTTAACAAGTAGGAAGGAACCCCGAGAGAGAGAGAGAGAGAGAGAGAGAGAGAGAGAGAGAGCGCTCATGTCTTAGCAGAGTTATATTCTCCAGCTCTGAGCACACACATCACTTGTTGAAACATATGAATAACTCTGAGCAGCTTTCAGAATATCTGATCCCCTGAGCAATTTGATCTTTCTATACCTAGGGTACCTAGAATGGAGCTGGCTGCACATACCCCTGTGTACACATCGGCGGGGGGGGGGGGGGGGGGGGGGAGGAGCTGCAGAGCTATAAGAGGGAATCCATACCAAAGAGATGGTGTGATTTCAGCCACCAGTGAGTAAAGGGGATAATCTTAAGTGGGAGGTCCTAACCTTCTCACATTATAATATGCCCATTGATGGACTTGTGTGGGACTGGCTATGGTGAGGACACACAGCAGATTAGCAGGGCCAAGGTCTGTTTCTTTTGTTTCACAAGAAAACGTCAGAGACATTATCAGACATCAAGAACCACAAGACTCCCAACTCCCAAAGCCTCGTGATGTCTGCAAATGTCCCATGTGGGGGACTCTCAGAAAAGAGCATCACAAGCCACTTTCCTCTTCAATGTTCTCTCACCAAAAAGAGACTGACAGATGCCGGTTAAGCATCCTCCAGGAAGTGCCTTGGCCAGTGTTAGTCCTGAATTCTCATACCAATGCCTGTTGGTGGCCCACACATGCTGGTCTGCTCTTTAGTAGCTAAGCTGCATTGAGGAAGGCATGGCTTGTCAAACTATGGATTACAACCCATTAGTGGGGTTTAAAACAAATCAATAATATTTTTATTATATAAAAATTATGTATATTGTATATTACATATTAATATTATATATCATATTGTTATATAAAATATTATAATATTTTTTTTAAATATGGACTGAAACACTAAGGAACCACCAGAAGCAGTATTAGTGAGACGAAGTCCTTTGTGAAGACAAAGAGAAAGAGGAAGTGAAGGAGAGAGAGAGAACAAAGGCTTACACACTTGCTAACATGAGTCTCCTCTACTAGCGGGAGGAGCCACACTCTTGAGGGCACTTGTATATTAATCGGAGCCACAGGATGTGTGTGTCCAGCAAACTTGCAGTCTGCAGGTTCTCTGGATGGGGGACTACACGGTAATGGTTCCACTTGACTTATAGGCTTGAGCCTTAGGACTGGATGTGAAACTTCCTAACCCCTTATCTTCCTTAAGGCAGAATGTGACTGCTAAATCTTGGTCTGGTGTAAGAACAGCAGACGGCCTGAGTGAACCATAGCTTCACTGCCCTCTCTGGGTACTTTCTGCGTCATGGCGCTGCTCACATACTGCGGGGCAGCTAGGATGAGCCTCAAACGTAGCTGATCCCTAAGCTGCAGGGCGAGTCATGAAGCGGCCATCACTGGACACCACCACTGCACGTATTTAGCTCGCGCATGAGGGTCTGCTCAGCTTTGTGTTTGTTTCTGGCATGCGTCAACCTGAGAATGTTCCATTCACTCAGCCACTTCTGCACTCTGGAAATATTTATTGAATATGCCATACATGTCAAACAGTGGGCTAATTAATGGGATAAAATAGAGAGTGAAAATAGAATCTCTTTCCTCGTGTCAGAATGGAAGAAAATATTGTTAAGTGAGAGTAAAGTGGAAAATTGCATGCGCTCAAAGGCTATAAAGAAAATGTAAAAGATGCACAATACCATGAGCATATAGTGAGAATTTCTGCACGACAAGTGAGTACAAATGAAGGAGAAGGGCCAAGGCCATGGGGACAGTGTGGGCAAGGTCCCTGGGACACGCGCGGGGAGTGGGTACAGGGTGAGCACCCTTGCCTGTGTGTCATGGGGGACGCTGGGGGATTCGGAAAGCATCCCAGAGGAAATGGAAGGGCTGAGAATGGGAGACTCACCGGCTGTGTTTAGATGATGGTGTCCCCTGGGGCTTACAAAAGGCCGCCAACCGGTAACCTCTTCACCTCCTTGAAGGAAATCTCTTTGCTTTCTATTCTTGTGTGCATGCATGCGTGTGTATGGGTGCAGGTGTGCATATATGTGCGTGCACATGCATGCAGGGGCCAGAGGACAAGCCACAGGCTGTCACTTCTTAGGTAAGCCATTTGCTCTTCACTGAGACTGGGTCTCATTGGACTGGCGCTCACCAGCTAGGCTAGACTTGCTAGCCAGCAGCTCTAGGGGTCTTCCTGTCTCCATTTCCCCAGAGCTGGGGCTACTGGTGCATACATAGTACTACACTCAACTTTTCTGTTTTTTTTTTTTTTTTTTTTTTTTTTTAACCTAGATACTGGCTTGTCTTCATGCTTGCAAGGCACATACTTTACCCACTTAGCTGTTTCCCAGTGCCTCCCTCCTTCTTTCTTAATAGATTTTTCAAAATCATGCTTGATTTTTCTAACTGCAACTATGGGCCACTTTAGAGGAAAACATTTGACTGGTGATCTCTGAGCTATGCAAGAGAATGTGGCGCTAACCTCTAGGGGCCGTGTGGAAATGGATGGATGGATGCTACACATTCAAATTCCAGAGACAGGTCCTCTTGGAGAATAATTGGTGTGAGGTCAGGGACTCAGTTCTTTTTCCCATGTCATTGTCTTTCCTTTCGTCCTTCTCTCCCTCCTTCCCTCCCTGATTTCTTCCCTTCCTTCCCTCCCTCCATCTTAAGAAAATGTAATTGTTCCTGCACCATTTGTTGAAAATACCGTTATTTTCTGTATTGAAGAATAAACACACCCATACCACATCAGCTGCCCCAAAAGGCATGAGCACATTTCTAGGATTTTAAAAATTGATTTCTTTCTCTCTCTCTCTCTCTGCATTTTTACACTGATACCACTCTCAAGGTAATTGCAACTTCAGTCCATGCTTTGATGATGTCGTTGTCAAACGCTGATCATTGTAGAGGACTCGTTTGGGCATGTTAAGTCATTCTGCTTTTGCTGGTAGTTTTTGTTTCATGTGTTTTGGGATTATGTTGTATATTTATACGTTATGAATTTTGTATGCTTCTGGTATGTTGGTGTTTGTATCATGGACTGACCCTTTCTAAATTCCAGCAATATCTCTTGTCTTGAGTCTGTTTCCTGTGTTGTTAACAGCGTTAGTCCTGCTCCTTCCCCATTTCTATTCGCATGGAGCACATTCCCATGTGTCTACACTCAGCTTATCTGTGCCTTGAATCTAAAGCGATCCTCTTGCTGGCCACACGTAGGTGGGTTTGTTTCCTATCCCATTTGAAAATCTGTCGTTCTGATCCACATATGAATATTCATGTGTGTCATGGGGCCTGTGGGATGGGGTCTCGCTTTCCTGTCTCCCGTATGTCTCACAGGCCTGGTTTCTTCTCCTCCACAAGCCCTGCTTTGTCAACAATTGTGGTGCACACTCTTCCTCTGTTTATTTTATTTCCGTTTTATGGAGCTAAAATTAACATATTAGCGTATACCTAAAGTTACTCACCTAGTGTCATTCTTGAGACAGGGGCTCACTATTTAATCTAGACTGGCCTGGAACTTCTGGTCCATCTGCCTGTACCTTCATCGTGCTGGGATGACAGGCATTCATCCCCATGCCCAGCTGGTGAGGGCTATCCCTTCCTGTTTTCATATATTCACACAAACAGAAGTGTCACGTGGGCATCTTCTTGCCCATCCTGCTCAGGCTTGCCCCATTCCATCAGCAAAGCAGGCAGCATGTGTGAATGTTGCTCTCTGGCACTTTGTGTAAGCAGGAATTTGCAGATGGAATTCCTTTCATCTTGCTTTTTTTTGACCCTGTGTATTTAAGATTTCATCTGGGGTCTGGTGTGTGGGAAGAGTTCATTCTTTGAATGGTTGAGTATCATCCATGGTATAGGTACAAAGGTACTGCATCGATCCATGTAGACAGTACTGCTTAGTCACCTGCCCGTGAGCATCGGGGTTATCTCCAGTTTCAGGCTAACATGTGGATATATATTTTATTTCTCTTAGATGTGTGGTTAGGAATAATATTTCTGGACTATGTAGTTACATGATGAGGGAAATACATTCTCCCAGTCTGAACTAATGATGGTGCTTTGGAAGAGGGGAAGGTGATTCACTCATTCTTTACTGATTGTTGAGACCTCTTCTGGCTTTGTAGGCAAGCACCTTAACCACTAAGCCATTTTTAAAAAGAAAATTTGTTTATTTTTATTTATTTGAGAGAGACAGAGAGAGAGAGAGAGAGAATGGGTGCACCAGGGCCTCCAACCACTTCAAACGTACTCCAGATGCAAGTGCCACCTTGTGCATCTGGCTTACATGAGTACTGGGGAATCATGCCTCAAACCGGGCTCCTTAGGCTTCACAGACTAGACCTTAACTACTAAGCCATCTCTCCAACCCCGCTAAGCCATTTTTAAGACAGAGTCTCACACTGAATGTGAAGCACACAGGCTCAGCTAGAGAGCACGCCCTAGGGTTCTTCCTAGCTCTACATCCCTATCTCTGGGATCCCAAGCATGTGCTTCCATGCCCAGCTTTTATGTGGGCCTACTTCCACGTGAAAATCTGAACTCACATGGACCACACTCACATGGGAAGCAATGTGGGGATTGTCACCCCCAAACCACAAGGGGTGAGTAAGCCAAGGCACTCAGGGGGGAAGCACTTTCCCTCAGAGTTTCTTCTGACTGAACAAAAACTAGAACACACTTCTGAAGACTTCCCAGCCAGGGTCCCACCTAACCAGTCTGTTCCACATGGTTGGATACTTGGTGACTCCAGATGCAGCTGTCCCCAGAGCCAGTTTCTTAACAAGTCTCAGGCATGACACACTTGCCTGCAACCCTTCTGCTAGCAGAGGCATGCTCACCACCCCTGCCTGTCAACGACCCCCTGAAGACAGGCTGCACAGGGTAATGAGAAAATGGCCTTTGAATGTGAAGGCCTTTTAAGGATGGGTGGCATTTGAAGGTTCATCAAGGGAAATCCAGGTTTAAATGATGTAACCCATGAGAACTAACTATGAGTGACATCTGTGTCTCTGACTTCGAGCTGTGTAAGAAGCTGTGCGATAGGAAGAGCTCCAGGCACCCAGAGAGCATCCAAGAATAGACTCCCTCATTTTCACCAAGGGCTGCTCTTGACCTCAACAGAGAAGAGACTAGGCAGAACTGAGTCACTGTGGCCTGAGTCCTCCCCACCTCGGAGTCTCTGGCCTTGAACTCCCAAGGATGGGCCATAGGCAGCATGCTACATCAAAAACCCATCAGGCTAGGCAATTAGTTCTAGCCAGCTGATGGCCTCATGGGGAGCTGGGAATTCTATAGAGGGGGGCAGGAGAGGTGATGGACACAGACAAGTGAATGGATGCTAGGAACCTTGCAGAGGAAGCTGAGGAGCATACACCAGGGAGACGGTAGCCACACTGCAGCGATGCCACTGCACGCAAGATGCTTGACTTCCTGGTGCTTGAACTCCCTGGTTTGCAAAATACACGTGACACTACAGGACTACAGGTAAAGCACGTAATCTGCTCAGCATGGCATCTAGCTCCTCAAAGACACATGACCCAAGGAGACAGTAACTGTGAACAGCGACCCATTCTCCTGTGCTCAGTGCTTGCTCACTGGTTCCTCATAAAACCCCTGAGCTGTGGTTAGTTTCCACGGTGCCCAAAGGGGAGGTGCCATGCAGACTCCACGCAGAGAGAAGTTGTCGACAGTACCTGCCCAGGGGTGAACGCTGCATTCTACAGTAGTGACCTCCTGGGCAAGACGTGCCCTCTGGTGCAGCAGGGGCCTGGAGGTTCTTGGGAGGGGAGTAACCAGCTTTGAGGCTTGTTCTACAGAAAGCCCATGGCTTGGGAGAATATACCCTCAAAGAAGAACCTACTATTGCTGTGCTGTTCGACAGACGTGTTGCCGTGCTGCCTGCTACATGTCAGTTGTAATATCCATGTAGTCGTTCTGCTCAGACTCAGTCAGAAAAGCTTCTTGTTTCCTTCTGGCAGTGGGAGGCAGTCAGTGCAGAAAGTCCTAACTGGTCAAGAGCTGAAAACGAGCGAGCGATGAGCACTCGGTCCTCACGGGGCATGGACCTCAACCCCCCCCCCCCAGGGCTCAGGGAACACCGTGGAAGACAGGATGGAAGGAACGGAAGGACCAAAGGTGGGGAGAAGCACTGCGGAACTCTGGTGTTGGGCCATGACAAGGCCATCGCACTCATGACCTCACAGCAGCTGTGGTTGTCTGCACAGGACCCACATGTGCTGGGCCAGGGAATATTCCCTTAGGGATAAGGGAGAGGTGTGGAGGCCACTCCCCTCTCTGAGGAGCTAACAACAGTTAATGGTTGCTAGGGTGGGTGAAGCCATCTCTCCATGGCCACTGGCCAGTGAAGAGTACAGCAGGACTGAGGGGAACAAGGAGAGGTTATGTGGGGTACACATGATACAAATGTAATGTATGGAAATGTAAAAAAAAAAACATGAAATTTTTAAATAAAACATTTTCCTGAGCTGTAGGAAGGATGTTGTTAGTCCTGTATTCAGGTCAGGCAGCTCCTGTAGCCCACTGCAGAAGAATCTCTGAACAGCTACTGAATCTGGTCTTACAGCTCATAAGGTGGCACCACTCTGCCTCTGGTCCCGGGACCTTCGCTAAAGAGACTTCTGGATAATCACCGTTGGAGAGGGGAGGCTTAGGCTACTCACTACACACGATGTTTGAGTTGGGGTTTTCCAGAGATGCAGAATCTACACGAGGGATGGAGGGATGAAGGGAAGGAGAAGGGAGACGGGGGGAGGGGAACCCCAAACTGCATCACGTGTTCTACACTGTATCTGGTGCTGGAAATTCCCCACCACATCCCTAGCAAGATCCTCAGCACCAAGGAAACAGAATGAGGAGCGTGGAGGCAAGGGCTCAGAACATGGCAGCACCGTACAGGAAGGCTTCCTGGAAAGAGCGTACCAGCTGCTGAGGGACAATGTCTGGGGACAGTTGAAGTGTTCCGGCTGGAGTCCTTCCGTAAACCTTGCAGAGGGAGAGCTCGGTTAGAGTCCTCAAGGATGGCTACTGGAAGGGTGGCAGAGCAGAGGGGCAAAGCCCAGGTCCCACACCCTAGAGATAATTTCTACCATCAAATATCTATCTGGTCCTCACTATTGGCAGACTCAGGGCATCCAGATAAGGTCATCTGACTAATCCTCAGTTGGAAAACAGGTAGACACGCAATGTACCCTCCTGCGGAGGTATGAGTCAGATACTGGCATATGTGTCTCCCTAGGTTATCTCCCCATTCTAACTCCTGCCTCTTATTTAGGCTGCTATATGTCAGAGCTACAATAAAGAAACTGTTGGGTTCCTGAGTCATGGCCACGTCATGGACAGTGCCAGAAAGCAGGACGGAGGGGGAGTCCTGCAAGCCAGTCCTGCAGGACACCTATGCAAGAGACTATATTAGTTACTTTTCCCATGGCTGAGACAAGACAGCTGCCAAGAAGCAACTAAAAGGAGGAAGGGCTTGCTCCAGGTATATCACAGTGCACCGTGGTGGGGATCCACGGCAGCATGAGCACAGGGTCTCGTCCATCCATCCATGGTCAGGAAGCAGAGGAAGACAAATTCTCGTGACTGGCTAGTATTCTCCTTCATCTTTGGTCTGGAACCCTAGTCCATGGAAAGAGGGCCACCTGCATTGAGGGTGGGTATTTCTACCTCAGTTGACCTAACCTAAAAACTTTTTCTTACATATGCTACGTCTCCCTGGGAGACTCTAGATCCAATGAGGTTGACAGTAGAGATAAACCATCACAGAGACCCTGCAGGAGAGGCTGGAAGACGTCTACTGAGCACACACTGGACAGGGTTGAGAGTAAGGCTCATGCCCCTTACATGGCAGAGATGAGGTTCCAGTATGTTCCCTACCACAGCATGACTGCCTCTATTCTAATAAATACATTGGGTATGACTCAAAATGAGGGACATGAGTGAGGAGAACATTCCAGATGGACAAATTAGCTTGTGCAAAGAACTCAAACATTGGACATACCAAAACCACATGGGAGAGATGTGAGCTTCTTTTTCAGAGTCACCTTAGTGATTTTTCCCCAACATTTACTCTTCAGTGATTAGCTGCCACTCATTTTTGTATATTATTTGTCCTGATGATTCCTTAGGGCAATGTGACATATTTCAGGTGTCTCAATCAGGTGTCAAGAAATAAAATGTCAGGTTCTGACTTCGTTTACATAACTTATAGCAACAAAAGGTCAAAGCCACCAATTTGGAACTGCTCTGGCCTAGCAGGCAGGCTCTGGGCTCTTCTAGCCTTGGTTCAAGGTCACTGACCCACAGTCAGTGTTGTGAACTAGAAAGCTGGGAAGGGTTTTCTCACTGGTTTTGCTGGCGTTTACATTTGTGCTGTTTCCCCAAGAAACTGATTGAACACATTTGCAACTGGGCAGCGGCAACCCCACAGGCTCCCCAGAACACGGATGGTGGTTTCCAGCCCCGTGTGCAATAGGGATACTGAGACTGCTGACCCTGGCCCAGGGCCCTTCGCTGAAGGACTGGGTTAAGCCATGCTGGCAAACTTCCTCCACATAGTGGGGTGCGTGCTGGTATGCCCACGAGAACACTGTGGATCGGCCCCCAGTCGCCCAGCCCCGTAGATCACTGTCTCCGTTTAAATGATGGGCTTTTAGAGCGAATGTTAGCTGACTTAGCAACCATGGATCTGCACTGCATTATAACAACACAGATGGGGTAACTGGTCATGGTCAGAAGTTGATTTGGCTCATGGTTCTGGAGGCTTGGAAGTCCAAGGTCCAGGCTCTGCATGTGGTGAGGAGCTTCATGATACATTATTTCATAGCAAAGACCTCACATGGGTAAGAGGGAGCATGACCCAAATGGAACTCCCCACCTCAAGCCCTTTCCTAATCCTCATTTATTCACTGATGATGAGGGCCCAGTCCTCAAAATCTAGTGACCGCTGAAAGGTCTCACCTCTTGGCGCTGGCCACTGTGTGTTAAGTTTGGGGGAGCTCCTTCCAACCATAGGACCTACAAAATGAACGTGGACAAGAACTCAACCTTCTCTGGGAATATTTCTAAGATACATGTAACGACATCTACTCTGCAGGGTTGTGTTGTGTGTTAACTGAAGTCTCCAACAAGAACTGTTTCACAGCACAGGCCCTTAGGAAGTTTAGTGAGCAGAGATGTAGGTTTGGATGGATGAATGAATGGGTGGATGATGGATGGATGGACAGAGGGAAGACATTCTTCCTAAGATCAAACTTAACAAAACATGGAATGTTTTGGGAAACTATAAGGTATTATGGCTCAGGAAGAAAGGCAGCTTGAAACAGTGTTACACCCTTGCTATGTGCCTCCAGGCACGTTCTCTCTGCTTCTGTGGCCCTGGAGCGCTGCTCTTACTGCTTACCCTGCACTCGCTCTTCCAACCTCCAAACAGTCGCTGCTGTTGTGCTATTTTTGGATTTCAGAACATTCATGTTCAGCCTCCCTATTTACTTCTTGACTTTGTGGACTTTGATCATCCTAGCCTTTCAGCCTTCTCCTTCGAACTTGAAGACTTTTGTTCTTTTGAGTTGAGCCTCATCAAACAGCCCGCTCATCCCTTGATCATTTAAAATCCTCTTCTTGGATCACTCCAGCACCATTATGTCTTTCTTAAGAAGCCTTGATTGTCAGCTGAAAGAAACAGAGAGCACAGGAGAGTGAAATAAGAGATGAAAGTGAAAGTCTAAGTTACCACTTAAGGGGGGCACATCCCCTGGCAACCCCCTCTACGCTATCTAGAAATTACTGTTTCCCTGAAAAGCTACCATCCAAACCTATTGCACCTGCTAGCCAGCCTTCTCTTTGCATCTAGACCAGGCATTCAGGATTGGGTAGAAAGCTCATTTAATCAAATACTTGTTTTGCAAGCACAAGGGCATGAGTTCAAGCCCCAGGACATATAAAAACGCCTGCTCTGGTGGCATGTGCCTATAATCCAAGTGCCAGGGGGGTGGAGACAGGAGGATCCCAGAGCTCAGTAGTCAGCCAGCCTAGCCTACTTGGTGAGATTCAAGCCAAAGGGAGACCCTGTCTCATAAGAAGTGGACAACATTCCTGAGGATAACACCTGAGCTGGCCCACTGGCCTCCACACACATGGACCTGGGCACTCACACACACCCAAATACACATACACACACACACACACACACAAACACAAGCACGCACTCACACACTCACACTACCATTCAACATAACCATTCCGGAAGTGCCCTGAAAATTACTTGTGCCTCTAAGAAACAAAGTCACTACAGGCTGGTGTTATTTTTCTTTCTACCTGTTGGAAATGCTGCCTTCTCCACCAAAAATAGAGGTGAGTGTTTTTTTGTTTTTTTGTTTTTTCTTTTTTTCCTGAGCTGCCTCAGCTGCTCAAAGCCCAGCCTTCTCTGGGACTAATGGCTTCTATTTTTAATCACCACTGCGTGCAGAAGGGAAAACAGCTTTGAAAGAAGTTTTGCAGAGAAACAGTAAACATCCTCCTTGTGAACGTGGCAGAGCAGTATCCTTTCCAGACATCAGGAACAGCAAGCAAACAACCTCATCTGAATCACCCACGAGAAGGAGCAACAAAAACTAATTACTTTCCTCCTCCTCTGAGTCCTCTAAACTACCCTGCAGGCAGGGAGGGAGGGCTAGGAAGCACCATCTCCTAGAGTCACCAAGTGACAGAGGCAGTCTCTATGTCACCAGGATGCTGACTCACAGGCCATTCTGCCCATCGCAGAACAACTGGGTCCCCACCTGCTGCTCTGCGGGGTGAAATGATCCCCAGGCACACAAAGGCAGAGGTGTCTAATTGCAACCTTGCTCTGCATCCCCCCCAGCCCACCCATCAGGAATGGCTCACCCACGGCTGGGCTCAGTTTAATCACATAACATTCATGGGAAAACAGAACAGATGAAACCCGCGAGCCAGTGGCTTGGTCGTTTAGTAAGTGGAAACTGATTGAGTGGGCCACATGCTGGGCGGTGTGGAACACTCATCAGCATGTGTCTTCCCAAGGCACCCAAAACTCATCTCACATGGAGAATGAGCCCCCAGAATCCTTGTCTGTTAACCTCCTGAGTGAGCCTGTCACACTGGTGTGTGACAACCATCCATCTAGACTCGTATCAGCCACATGCAAATTTTTTTTTAAGTGGAGTGAATTATAGGGGACATAAATAAATGTCACAAACATGACCTGTTCCAGGGTGCAGGGTTACTTCCTTTGGTACCAGACACCACTTCTGAATGCCAGCCTGGTAGCTGTGGTTCTCCAGCAAGACCTTCCATGAGAGACCCCTGAGGGTCCCCAGAAGATAGCAAGCTGCAACTCCACATTCCCAGAACCCCATGCTGGGCCCAAGCCCTGCATTCTTCATCTAGCAATCATGTGCTCATGCACAGCCCAGTAAGAGCTGCTGCTGATACTTGGGCCATGTGCCCTGGTCCCCTGCTGACCAGCCCGGTTTCCCAATGGGTGAGCTTCGTCTCTCCCATCCAGTGTGCTGTGCTTCAGTTGAGTTCAGAAGATCACAGGGAAGGGAAGAATTCAGGGTGTGGAATTGTAAAGAGAGATGAATTCAATTAAAATAAAATGAAACAAAAGCAAGGCGGATGTGCAGAAGAGGCCTCGCTGCTGTAATATGCTTGGGCCCAGTGAGACCAGAGAGGAGGGTGTTGTGGTCACAGAGGGAAGTGTGGTCATCACATCTCACTTTTTCTTCAAATCATCCCATCCCCAGCACATGGCTGCCAAGGCTGGGCACAGAGAAGAGGAAGTCCAGAGAAAGGGTGTGTTTACAGGGCCCGGGGAGCTAGCTTTGTTGGGAAAGTGCTTGCCTTTCAAACATGAGGTCCTGAATTTGACCACCAGAACACACATAAAATAATATCACGATGATGCACGCTTGTAAAGTACACACCTGGGAGGCAGACAGGCAGGTGCCTGGCCAGCCTACTTGGTGTGTTCAAACCCAGTAAGAGATGAGGTCTCAAAAAAAGAAGGTAGTGGGCTGGAGAGATGGCTTAGCAGTTAAGCACTTGCCTGTGAAGCCTAAGGACCCCGGTTAGAGGCTCGATTCCCCAGGACCCACGTTAGCCAGATGCACAAGGGGGCGCACGTGTCTGGAGTTCATTTGCAGTGGCTGGAGGCCCTGGCACACCCATTCTCTCTCTGTCTCTATCTTTTTCTGTCACTTTCAAATAAATAAATAAAAATAATTTTGAAAAAAGAAGGTGGTTGGCACCTGAGGAATGACATCAAAGGGTGCCCTCTAGGCCCCCGCAGGAGTGTGCACACACATGCACCTGAACACACACACAGTGTGTTTACACTTACATAGCAGAGACAAGTACCACTTTGGCATTGGTGCCCTTGAATTATAAAAGTAGTAAAATACTCTCTCTCTCTCTCTCTGTATGTGTGTGTGTGTGTATGTGTGTTTCTTTCCTCTTTATTCTATTTGTTTATTTATCTTGTTTGAGGTAGGGTTTCTCTTTAGCCCAGGCTAACCTGGAACTCACTCTGTAGTCCAAACCTGGCCTCAAACTCACAGCGATTCTCCTACCTCTGCCTCCACAGTGCTGGAATTAAAGGCGTGCACCACCGCGCCCGGCTCTTCTCTCTTCTTTCTTCTCTTTCCTCTCTGTGTTTCCCTCTGCCTCTTTCCTTTCCACCTCCCCGACCCCCCTTCTCTGCTTCTGTGTGCCAGGCACTGCTCAGCAAGCTCCATCTAGAGCTCCCGTTTCTAGTCACCCCCTCCACACTGAGTGAAGCCTCTTCTCTGCAGAGCTGAGTGAAGATCAAACTCAGGCACATCACAGATGAGCAATCTTCCCCTGAGCCGCATCCATCCCAGTCCTGAAAAGCGTGTTCTCTCTCAGCAGTCCCCCACTTTTCCCCTGAGTACCTCAAGTCCATCTCTCTCTTGAGATCCCCTCCTGAGTGGTGATGAATTTGAAGGCAGCCATGGACATCTCTCAAGACAGAATGTTCATAGCATCAGATGCTCTGCCCAGCTGTCTGTGGAGAGAGCCTTGCTTCAAAGAAATGCCCTCTTGTGACTTTACCAACAGCCATGGCATCCCAACCTCGCCCCCTTTTGTTAAACTGGCATGGAGGAGAGCAGACACCACACCGTGCGTTCTGCACACTTCGGAGGGTCATGCGACTCCTCTGTGTGGTTTTCTTGAGTGGCCTCTTATCCCTCTCTCCATCCTCAGGGTAATGGTGAGAATGCAGAGTGGAGACATCAACATCCAATCTCTGAAAACTCTCCCCAGAGGAGGATTAGTCCTCAGCCCCCACGACCTCGTCTGCAGGTGGGGAGAGGAAAGTGAACTCACACTGGTAACCTGCTTTGGCACCCAAGCAGTCCCCACACAATTCATCCGCCTCCTTTCAAATATGACACGATACCTTTTTGTGTCTAGTCTTGGAGACATCAGCCAAAAGAGACAAGAATCTGGTTTTAATATCCTGCCTCATATATAATTACCCTTCAAGGTGATATTCATCCTAACGGAAACATGGACACAGTGCAGGAGAATTCCAAAGCAATCTGGGAGGACAAGGAGGAGGGACAGCCTGACCTTGCCTGGGACAGTGGAGGAAGTCTTTGCAAAGAAGGTGATCCCTGGGCAGAGTGTGAAGGTTGGACGGGCACCTGAGATTCTGGGCAGAGACGAGTGAAGTCTAGTTTGGAGGTGGTCAAAACTTCCCTTCCTGTGACAGCCACGTCCTTTCACTCAGGCAAGAATTCAAATATTAGAGCTGTCATACAGTACATGTTGAACCACTGGTAGGGCAGGAAAGAGAAGGTGGTAAGATGAGGGACTAGAATGTAATTGGTAATTGGGGAATTACAGAGACACTCTGACCACCCCACCTCATGCCCCTGCCCAGCATGCACAAAGCTTCACTGTTGTATATGAGGAAGTAGGACTTTGTACTCAGGAGTATATTCTCATGGGGTGCTCTCTCTCTCTCTCTCTCTCACACACACACACACATACACACACACATACACACTCTGTCTCTCTCTTTCCCTCTCTCAATAGTCCATGGATTCTTTAAAACCATTTTATTAATAATTTTTATATATGTACATAACGTATTTTGATCAGTCACCTTGCATCACTCTGCCTTGTGCCCCCTTTTCCACTGAACTCCATCCTCCCTCCAACCAGTCCCTCTACAGTTTTGGTGGCTTCCTTTTTCTTCCCTTCCTGCATCATCCATGATGACATGTGAACGGGCCCCATGTTGTGCAGGTAACAACAGCCCCCCACCCCTGTCAGATCACAGATGCACCTCTGGGGAGATTCAAAATTCACCACAGGGCTCAGAAGAAGCAACAGTTAAACACCCAGGCTATGGATTTTTGACTCCCTCCTCAGTTCAAATACATTCCAGACCAAAGGGAATCTTAGAAAAAGAACACAAAACTGACTCAAAAGCCCAAACATCCCTGATGATTGAAGGTCAGGGTCCCGCAGATCTTAAAGCAAGTGCCAACAGGAGGAAGTATCAAGCAACTGTAGAGAAAACGTGCCAAGCCTGCAGGTCCCTGTGGAGCCCGTGGCAGCTGTTTCTGGGCCTGGAAGGATGGGGACTCATCGCTCAGCCACTTCTTGGGAGGCAGGTGCAGGACCCTGACTCCTCCCCCACCCCACCCCACCCCCGAAAAAAACACGAGTTAATCAAATCTTGCCTCAGGATGTAGAGACTAAATGATCAATAGCACTTCTGGGCTTGAAGGGATCCTAATGATCAATTCATGCAGCTAATTTTACAGATGAACAAACTGAGGCTCGGGGGTATTAGCAGTCTTGTCCCGGCTCTCACAGTTAATTATGGGCTTCACGGAAGTGGAGTTTAGGTCTCGGATTTTTGTATCCCACTGAGCCTTAAGGAAATGCTGAATTCCCAATGGGCAGAAGGCACATTTTCACCTCCCCCAAGCTCTCTGAAGCCCCACTGGAAAGAAAGCCATATGTGTCATTGACCTTGCAAGAACGAGGGCACCATCAGGAGGTGATGCCATGTGAGGGATAGCAACAGCATTACAGAAGAAGCAGAGCAGATGCACGGGTCTAAATAATACATCAGAGTGGAAAATGCTGGAATCTAATCTCCTGAAGAGAAGAAAAGCAATAAAATATGATTCACACCACTGGGCTGTGAAAACATCTTGGAAACTGAGCACCCACAGTACCATTGAAAGTAAGACTGAGGGTGGAGAGATTGCTCAGTGGTTAAGGTGCTTGCCTGCAAAGCCTAACAACCCAGGATCGGTTTTCCAAGACCCATGTAAAGACAGATGCACAGTGGAGTGTTGTTGCAATCAGGTTCGCATTGCTGGTAGAAATCACCCAACCAAGAGCAGCTTGTGGGGAGAAAAAAAGGATTATTTTGGCTTACAGGCTCAAGGGAGAAGCTCCATGATGGCAGGGAAAAATGACGACATGAGCAGAGGGTGGACATCATCCCCTGGCCAACATAAGGTGTACAATAGCAACAGGACAGTGTGCCAGACACTGCCATGGGGAAACTGGCTATAACATCCATAAGCCCGCCCCCAACAATACACTCTCTCCAGGAGGCGTTAATTCCCAAATCTCCATCAGCTGGGAACCTAGAATTCAGAACACCTAAGTTTATGGGGGACACCTGAATCAAACCACCACATTATGCCCTGGCCCCCATAAACTGATATCCATACATAATATAAAATACAATGCATGCAGTCCAACTTTAAAAGTCCCAATAGTTTTTATCAATTCCAATGATGTTCATACATCCCCATAGTCCAAGGTCTTTTAACTGAGCCATAATACCAAAAAAAAAAAAATAAAACCTCCCCCCAAAAAACCATAATGACACAGAATAAACATTCACACTGCAAAAGATTGCATTGGCTATAACAAAGAAATATTCAGCCAATTCAAGACTTAAACAGGGCAAACATCAAACTCTGTAGCTCCAAGTCCAACAACTCTAGTCAATGACAAATCTCCAAGTCCATTAATTCTAACCAGCAACAAGTCTCTGGTATTCCAATTCCGCCCCTCCAGCTAGGGTACTTACAGTCCTGGAAAACTTCATTGGGGCTGGCAGCTCTCCTTAGCAGCCATCTCGTGGTCCCAGCATCTCTACTGCAATCATGGCCCATCCGCACAGCTCCATTGGGTCTCCATGCAGGCATCCATCAAACCTGCTTCACACTGCCCATGGCCATTTCCAAAACACAAGACTGTGTTGAAAACTCAATGACCCTCTCTTTCCTGCATTTCTTATACTCCACAATACCAGGTAGGGTACCAACCAGGTGGGGGGCGGAATAAAGCAGGCTTTGAAGAACAGGATACTCCTTGAGCACTCAGGCCCCTTCAAAAGAGTCGACATTCTTCCTGTTGCCCCAGTACAGATCAGCTGGCCAATGTCAAAGGTTGTAATCTCTCAGTTGCAGCTGAACGGGCAGCAGTTCACCCAAAGATTTTTCTTTCTGTGCCATATCCTTCTGCTCACACCAGTTCATTTCTACGCAAAGCAACCCTACACAACTTCTCAGGACACGGGAATAACAGAAAGCCTCACACAAATTGCCTTTAGCCCAGTCCAAGCAAAGCTCTTTCTCACCCTCGCAAGCCAAACCTCACAGTCTATAGTTCTTACTGCATTCAAGTCTTTCAACTTTGACCAGCATAGTCCATCAAGCTGTACTTATGGCACTACAAGGCATCTCTTAGGCTAAGGTTTCAAATCCTTCCACATTCCTCTTGAAAATCAGCTCCAAAAGGCCAAAGCCACACAGTCAGGTGTCTAGCAGCAATCCCACTCCTCGGTACCACTTTACTGTTGCAGTCAGATTCGCATTGCTGGTAGAAATCACCCAACCAAGAGCAGATTGTGGGAAGAAAAAGAGGTTTATTTTGGCTTACAGGCTCAAGGGGAAGCTCCATGATGGCAGGGGAAAATGATGGCATGAGCAGAGGGTGGGCATCACCCCCTGGTCAACATAAGGTGTACAATAGCAACAGGAGAGTGTGCCAAACATTGGCAAGGGGGAACTGGCTATAATACCCATAAGCCCACCCCCCAAAATACACTCTCTCCAGGAGGTGTTAACTCCCAAATCTCTATCAGCTGGGAACCTAGCATTCAGAACACCTAAGTTTATGGGGGACACCTGAATCAAATGACTGCACATAAGCATCTAAATTTTGTTTGTAGTGGCTGGCATGCTATTCCCATTCTCTCCCTTTCTCTCTCCTTCCTCCTTGCAAATAAATAAATGAAAATTAAAGAATAAAAGAAAGTAAGACTGAGGGGTGGGGATGAAAGCAGGATATGGGGGACAGTGGTCTAAGGAAAACTTAGAACCCCCCATAGGCCAGCCACATGGCTGGCGCCAGAACTTCCACACATAGATAGATACATAGCTCTTCCTACAGCACCCTGGAGGCAGAGCCGAGAAGGGCTTATAAATGAGCAGTTTTTCTAGGAATATGTCACCAAGAGTAAGGAGTGAAGAAGCAATGAACAGAGTGGATGGGGAGCCACAACCACGGGTGCGGTCACACTGGCCGGGGCTGTGGCTTTGAAGAGGATGTTTAAGAAGGTGTGAACGGGGCTTCGAGCCTTCTCTGCCAGGAATCTGCCTTCCACTCAGAGCTCCGGAGCAGCCTGGTTCAGGGGGAACATTGTCAGGCAGGAGCTCGTAGGTGTACCTGCCAGAGACTGGTCATACCTGCATGGATCTTGTCACTCCAGTAGTGACTGCCATCAGAGGGAGATGGCAAAAGGTCCTAACACAAGTGCAAGCTGGGGATCTGACACGTAGAAATACCTACAGGAGTGTTACCCAAAACCCTCAACACTGAGAAGAGAGTGTCTCAGCTCATTTCCTTGCTTAGCTCTCTGAGGACCCTGGTGGCTAGATCTGTACCCTTGGGGGAGCAATTGGAGGGTTTTCCAAGAGAAAACGTCTGGCACAAGACAAAAGACCCACATATACAGATATGTCACAGTCTCCCAAACATGGTGACCAGATTCCAGCCCACAGCCCTAAGAGCAGTTTCCCCATGCAGTAGTGTCATGCAGGCACACAGCCACCAGTCACCTTTGTCATCCACTCTTCTAAACAACAGCCAGCCAGAGGCCTCCAAAGTGAGAGGAAGACCTGTGCCATTAAGGACGGTGTTTACTCTGGCATACATCACTCTTCTCTGACTGGAAGTGCACCCAAATGCTTGTGTGAGGTCTTAATAACCACCACAGCCCTGCATTCAGAAGGCTGCAATAATATCAAGAGTTCAGGAATTGAGTTGCTTGACCACGGCAACACACAGACTTGAGATAATGACTTTATTTTCTTTGGGTTTGTTTCCATGTATCATGTGGTGGTCCTACTTTTAATGTTTTAGAAGCTTCCATAATTCTTTCCAAAACCTCTGGGACCTCATGAAATTACAAAGCTTTTGTATGGCAAAAGACACTGTGAATAGAGCAACCTACAGAGTGGGAGAAAATCTTTGCCAGCTATACATGTGATAGAGAATTAATATCTAGGATATACAAAGAACTGAAAAATTAAATAATAAGAAATCAAACAACTCAATTAAAAAATGGGCTATGGAACTAAATAGAGAGTTCTCAAAAAAAGAAAAGAAACACAGATGGCATATAAACATCGAAAAAAAAAAAAAAAGCTCTACATCCTTAGTCATCAGGAAAATGCAGATTAAAACGATGTTGAGATTCCATCACACTCCTGTCAGATTGGCTACCATCTTGAAAACAAATGACCATAAATGCTGGCGAGGATGTGGGAAAAGAGGAACCCTGTTGGTGGGAATGCAATCTGGTCTAGCCATTATGGGAATCAGTGTGGAGATTCCCAAGACAGCTAAAAACAGATCTACCATATGACCCAGCTCTAGCCGGGCGTGGTGGCGCACGCCTTTAATCCCAGCACTCGGGAGGCAGAGGTAGGAGGATTGCTGTGAGTTCGAGGCCACCCTGAGACTCCATTGTGAATTCCAGGTCAGCCTGGGCTAGAGGGAGACCCTACCTCGAAAAACCAAAAAAAAAAAAAAAAAAAAAAACAAAAAAACAAAAACAAAAAACATATGACCCAGCTCTAGCACTCCTAGGCATATATCCTAAGGACTCATCTCACTACCTTAGAGATACTTGCACAACCATGTTTATTGCAGCTCAATTCACAATAGCTAGGAAATGGAACCAGCCTAGATGTCCCTCAACTGATGAGTGGATAATGAAGATGTGGCACATTGACACAATGGAGTTCTACTCAGCAGTAAAGAAAAATGAAGCTATGAAATTTGCAGGAAAATGGATGGATCTAGAAAGGATTATATTAAGTGAGGTAACCCAGGCCCAGAAAGCCATCACATGTTCTCTCTCATATGTGGATCCTAGCTACAAATGACTAGACTTCTGTGTGAGTAGGAAGAAAACGCAGTAGCAGAGGCCAGTAAGCTAGAAAGGAGATATAAAGGGAATAGAAAGGGAGGGAGGGGGGACTTAATAGAATGGTATTGTATATATGTAAGTAGAAGAACAGATTAATGGGGGTAAAAGGCCAAATTTCCTCCTAATCACGAAACACACCCAGCCATATAAAGAAGCTCCATTGTGCAATGGGGCTAGAGAATGCCATGGAGCTCTGTATGCCCCGTGCCACCAGGCTCCACACCGCCCTCCAGTGTTGGGACTGGAGATGCATGTGGATTTGAGAAGCTTGCTTTCCATGGCATGACCCTATCCACTCCAGTGTGGGAGATTCTATATCCTGTGTGCATTAGTCATGAGTCATAAGCTATATAAAAACCAGAAACTAGTCCCACTTAACTGTGTGCCTCTCTGAGCCTTCGTGCCTCCAGACAGCCCAACCCTTCCACTGTGCCTTCTAGAAGTCGAGGTCAGTGGCATGGTCTGCTCCATTCCACGTCTGACTAAAGCCTGGCTGACCTTTGGAGAGAATGCATCCTTTCAAGCTCCTCAAGCCAGTAGGCTGGGGCCCTCCTCTCTCCACACTGTGGCTGCTCAGCTATCATCTGCTCAGTGCTCCAAAGTGCTGGGCTTCTGGACACTTCTCCACTCCTCTGTGTTTGTTGCAGTTCTCTACACACCCCCATAAGTCCCTATCTGCTGAAGGTTCACTGTTTTGAAATTGCTGTCTGGGTGCAACTTAGGACAGAGGCTTGCTCCATGTGTCCTGATTAAGCCCCCCTCCTCTGTGGCATCATTATGGAAGTTCTCCATCTTCCCTGTGTCCTGGATTCATCTGCCCTCTTCTGTGGCATCATTATGGAAGTTCTCCATCTTCCCTGTGTCCTGGATTCATCTGCCCTCTTCTGTGGCATCATTATGGAAGTTCTCCATCTTCCCTGTGTCCTGGATTAAGCCCCCCTCCTCTGTGACATCATTATAGAAGTTCTTCATCCTCCCTGTGTCCTGAATTCAGGCCCCCTCCTCTGTGACATCATTATGGAAGTTCTCCATCCTCCCTGTGTCCTGGATTCAGGCCCCCTCCTCTGTGACATCATTATGGAAGTTCTCCATTCTCCCTGTGTCCTGGATTCAGGCCCCCTCCTCTGTGACATCATTATGGAAGTTCTCCATCCTCCCTGTGTCCTGGATTCAGGCCCCCTCCTCCTCTGTGACATCATTATGGAAGTTCTTCATCCTCCCTGTGTCCTGGATTCAGGCCCCCTCCTCTGTGACATCATTATGGAAGTTCTTCATCCTCCCTGTGTCCTGGATTCAGGCCCCCTCCTCTGTGACATCATTATGGAAGTTCTCCATCTTCCCTGTGTCCTGGATTCAGCCCCCCTCCTCTGTGACATCATTATGGAAGTTCTTCATCCTCCCTGTGTCCTGGATTCAGGCCCCCTCCTCTGTGACATCATTATGGAAGTTCTTCATCCTCCCTGTGTCCTGGATTCAGGCCCCCTCCTCTGTGACATCATTATGGAAGTTCTCCATCCTCCCTGTGTCCTGGATTCAGCCGCCCTCTTCTGTGACATCATTATGGAAGTTCTTCATCCTCCCTGTGTCCTGGATTCAGGCCCCCTCCTCTGTGACATCATTATGGAAGTTCTCCATCCTCCCTGTGTCCTGGATTCAGCCGCCCTCTTCTGTGACATCATTATGGAAGTTCTCCATCCTCCCTGTGTCCTGGATTCAGGCCCCCTCTCTGTGACATCATTATGGAAGTTCTTCATCCTCCCTGTGTCCTGGATTCAGGCCCCCTCCTCTGTGACATCATTATGGAAGTTCTTCATCCTCCCTGTGTCCTGGATTCAGGCCCCCTCCTCTGTGACATCATTATGGAAGTTCTCCATCCTCCCTGTGTCCTGGATTCAGGCCCCCTCTTCTGTGACATCATTATGGAAGTTCTTCATCCTCCCTGTGTCCTGGATTCAGCCGCCTCCTCTGTGACATCATTATGGAAGTTCTTCATCCTCCCTGTGTCCTGGATTCAGCCGCCCTCTTCTGTGACATCATTATGGAAGTTCTTCATCCTCCCTGTGTCCTGGATTCAGGCCCCCTCTTCTGTGACATCATTATGGAAGTTCTCCATCCTCCCTGTGTCCTGGATTCAGGCCCCCTCCTCTGTGACATCATTATGGAAGTTCTCCATCCTCCCTGTGTCCTGGATTCAGGCCCCCTCCTCTGTGACATCATTATGGAAGTTCTTCATCCTCCCTGTGTCCTGGATTCAGCCGCCCTCTTCTGTGACATCATTATGGAAGTTCTCCATCCTCCCTGTGTCCTGGATTCAGGCCCCCTCCTCTGTGACATCATTATGGAAGTTCTTCATCCTCCCTGTGTCCTGGATTCAGCCGCTCTCTTCTGTGACATCATTATGGAAGTTCTCCATCCTCCCTGTGTCCTGGATTCAGCCGCCCTCTTCTGTGACATCATTATGGAAGTTCTTCATCCTCCCTGGCACCACATACTTCCTCTTCTCTAGCTGACTTCCTGGTTATACAAAGATGCTCCTCTCTTTAGAAGCCATGACAACAGAAAGGAATATCTTGAATTTAGGTGCCCTTCTAGCTGCTTCCTCAGTTGTCTTCCTCTCTTGATGTGGAGGCAGCATGTCTTTCTTGAGTCCCTCTCCTTCCCCATAATTATCCTTTGAATACACTCTAGAGTATGATCTTTATGATGACACCAAAGTCACTCCCATCAAGGACGGCCCCAAGGCATCATCTCTGTGGTCATTGACCTCCAGTGATCTTATTTGACACATCATCACATCTTGTGTTTATGAAATGTAACCTGCAATTGACATCCAGGAAGTCACTCACTCTGTTCTTCTCTTCTGTCAGATGTCTCTCAGCCCTCCCTGACTCATTGCTCATGGAAACAAGGCCTTGCAGGAGGACTAAGTCCTCAGTCCCTCCCACTCTCATCTGCATTAACCCACTAGCTTACCTCATCCACTGTGCTGGCTTTAACTTTCAGCTATATGAGCATGTGGCACAACATACTGGCCCTCCCCTCTGAGTCCTACACAAACATTTCCACCTGGATGTCTAATCAGGTCTCAGAAACACACAACTCAATTCTGGACTACCCCTCCCAAGGGTGCCACTCTACCAGTCTTCACAAATCAGTGAGTGGCACATCCATTCCTCCTTTACTCTGTTCAGTCTGATTAATTCCCACATGCTACATCCATCTTACCTGTGTGGATAGATGGTGAATACATGGTGGATACATAGATGATAAACAAGTAGATGATAAATTATGACTACACAAAGATAATGATGATAAATGATTGATAGACAGGATGGTAAATGGCTGAGGACAGGTAGTAGATGCATGATAGGTAGATGGTATATAGATGACATATATAGATGACAAGTAAGTGAACCATATGCCTGTATTTATAAATCTCAGTTAGAAAATTTAAATTTTTTTCTGATGTTCTCATTCACTAAGAATTTCTTTCCCTTCTACAACTTTTCATACAGGCTGTCATTTTACATTTTCCAGTGGCTTCTGCAGTGCTTCGGTAAACTAAATGGAGAACACTCTTCCCAAGCATGTCCCTAAAGAACTTTAAAGACCTGGACAAAGGCCTGACTCCACACATGCTCAGTCACACAGGCAGGAGCGGGCGAGCAGGCCAAGCTCCCTCCTACTCCTGCTCATGGCCAGCGCAGAAACCCTCTCGTGTCTGGTGAATGATGGCCGTGGAGTCTTTCTGGCTGGGGTTTCTTCCAGGGTGATTCAGACATTCTGAATCTCACAGAGGAGCCACCAGAAAGAGGCAGCTAGGAGTCCCCTTGTCTGAACCTCTGTAATTCCAGAGCAATTCTGGGGTTAAAATGGGCAAAATGTCTCTGGGGATCTCATCTACATTTTTTGTTTGGACCTAAATTCAGTAGTTACTTCCGAAGTACACAGATTTACTATGCAAAATGCCATGGGTGCAGAGACGTCTACAGGGAGATCATCTCATTTACCAAAGAGAAAGGAAAAATCTATTTTTCCCCTTTCTCCTCTGCACAATTTTTTTTTCCTGACCATTCCCACTTCCTTTCCTGGTACTTACAATGTTCTCTCCTCTGCCCACTAACAAGCCCTTCTCAGCTGCAGAAAGAACAATTGTTGATTAAGTCAATGCCTTTAAAGGACAGAGTGACTGGAGACCCCTTAAACTCCCACATTTTAACGTAGTAATACTCTGTATCAAAATAAGAATAAATAGGACTAGAGAGACAGCTTAGTGGTTAAGCACTTGCCTGTGAAGCCTAAGGACCCCGGTTCTAGGCTCGATTTCCCAGGACCCATGTTAGCCAGATGCACAAGGTGGCGCATGCATCTGGAGTTCGTTTTCAGTGGCTGGAGGCCCTGGTGTGCCCATTCTCTCTCTCTCTCTCCTCTCTCTCTCTCTCACTCTCTGTCTATCACTCTCAAATAAATAAATAAAAATAAAATATTAAAAAAAGAATAAATATTTTGCAGTTAAACAAACCTTGCATATATACAAAAGTATATGTGCTGGGACTCTTGTTAAAGCACACGAGAGGCTTTTCAGTCTCTTGGGTCTGTTTTTCCTCATCATTCACTGGCATTCCTTCGGATTGCACCAGACAGTGTGGCTCAGAGTGCAAGGAGGTCTGTCCCATTCCTTTCATTTGTTCTTATTTTCTGAATTTCTTTCTTTTTTATATCAAGACACTACACAGAATTTCATAAGTTGCATCTGCTCAGTACATGACACATGGGCAAGATTCCTGAGAAATTACCGTTTTTTTCTACTATTTGGGGAAATAACTAGTTTTTATATCTGGAGTTTTACTGATTCTGAAAAGGCAATGGCATTGTATATATCTACTGAGACATTCATTGTTAAGTACAGAAGAGTTATTTGAGAAAACACCACAATGCTAGAGAAGACTTCCTAAACAGATTCACCAGACCAAATTGTCCCTGTAAAAAGACACAAAAATCTTCCTTTCTAAGACATTTTCGGGTAGAAGACCTGAATACATCATCATCTACAGTTATTCTCATTCCCAGAAACTCCCAAATATTTTTATTTGGTTTAGGGTGTTTATCTTTCAAAACTCAATCCCCTCTCTCCCTGTGAGTTGTTTATCAGAAAGGCCCCTGAGCTCTCAAATCAATACAGGCTTTTGACACTGCTCTTGATTGCCAAAGAGAAGTAGATGATAGGACGCTCTTACTGGAGACACCACTCACTTCGGTTGCAAGACAGAGAAATTAAGCTGGAACTGAGGTGGAAGCTTCTTCCCTGATGACTACTTGTCATAATTTCAAAAGGTGTTATATAGGCTGCTGGGACGAGCATTCATCAACAGTCTTAGCCTGCCGTGGGCGCTACACACTACACAACCAAACTGCCTGGCAAGGTGTGCCCACTGGTGCAGTAGTGGCTTGACTACTGCAGGGCCCCCCCACCAACTGCATTCTGATTAGAGTTTAGGCCTGCTCCGCAATAGGGAATTCTTTCCTGGTACTATAAACCTGGCCAAAAGCCCATGGCTGAGGAGGTCAAAGGCCCTAGCGGAGAATCTATTACTATTGCTTTGCTAAATGAACAGTTATGCCTGTCAAACATAATTTTAAATATTTATGTTTATGCCTATAGATTAATGCTGTTCTTGGCTTTGGTTAGAGAAACTCATTTTTGCAATGAGTGGTGACAATTCACAACTGAAAAAATATTGAGAATAAGTGACTGTTGAGTGCTCACCCCTAAATAGGACAATATCATGCCCTCCAAAGCTTCCCTACCCGGACTGTGAGGAGGAAGGAGAGCTGCTTTGCCCACAGGGAGGTTTTTGTTTACTGACCCTTCTGAGATGTTCTACATTTTAAACAAAGCTGATGTGTTTCCTCACGGGTCACAAAATATAAAACACCATTCCTTAATGAGGCAGAAGTGAGCTACCATGGTCAGAAGGAGTAAGCTGGGCCAGCAAGAGGCTTCAGGTTGCTGCTGGACTGTGGGGTGAAGTAGGAGGAATGGGCTGAGGAGACACTGGACGTGGTTGAGCCCATGAAGGACTACGTGGCCCACATCCCCTTCTTCCCAGTTCCAAAAGGGATAAAATACACGGGACCTACAGGGTTCTTACAACATGAGTGTCACCTGCAGGAGACACATGTCCTCTTGGTCACACAAGGCCATGTTCTTTCTCAGGGGGAAGGAGAGCTATGACATGGGTGGACACGGCTGGTCAGTTGAACAAGCAGCCTGTGCACCGAGCAGGCTTGCTCAGCGAAGGGCTCAGGGGCTCTGGTCCTGACACGCACAGCTGGTTTCCAAACTTCCAGGAGGACTCATTGCTGTGCTCCAGCAGGAAGATACTGAAGGGCTACTGACTGCGGGCCACGTGACCTAGGACAGCTGGCACTCACTTCCAAACCTTTTCTCTTCTCTTTGCTTCCTTCTGTCCGGTTGCAGGGGTCTTTGCCACCTCCCCCGCCCTGTCCTTTGCTGCCTGCTGCGGCCTTTGGCCCCCATCCTTTTCTCTGTGGGCCTCGGGGCCACTGTGCCTTCTGAAGCTCCGGTCTAGCTCATTTCCTTCTCACGCTGGGCCGCAGATGCCTGCTCCCACCTTGTTCCAATGCTGACGACTCAATCCAAAAACTGCCTACAGAAAGATCAGTGCTTCTGACCTCACTCTCCGTTGGAGAATTTGCTTCTCTTTGTCAGATGGATGCAGAACCTGAGGAGAGAACCAGCCCATTGCACCCCACCAGGGCACCAGCTGAAGCCATAGAGTTAGTGGGGAAATGAGCAAGAGCTGCTTTCTTGGTGAACCTGGTACCAGCATACAGGTGAAGGAGACAGACACAGAGGACACTCAACTCCTACCAAACAAGACATCCAGAGACACAGAGGCTCCAAGACCTCATCACTGAAGCAGACCTAAAACAAACTCAACACAGCTCAGGGACATTCGTGGAAAAATGGGTGGAAAGATTTTTAGAGCCACAAGCTAGAATATTATGTACAGAGACATTGCCTCTCCCCCATAACTGATGGCCACCCCCACAATGCAACACCCACAATCGTCATGGGGGATGACAGGGAGAAGGCTAATGATGGTACCATCATGGCTGTATATACACTGCATAAATAACTAATAAAATAAAAAGAAAAAAAAGCCCAGTGCCTGCCATATGTGAAGGGGAGATTGCGTGGTGCGGACCTTCATTCCCAAGGGGCTGCAGAGCCTGCAGAATGAATGGAATTGCCGGTCCTGGTTAATAACCCTGTCACTTTACAAAGCTGTTTCACTTCTCCATGCTCAGTTGTCTCATCCATGTTACAGGTGCTTGATGGAATGCCCACACCAGACGTGAATGACAATGAATGAGGTGAGTCGTACGGAACACTGGTTATGGTGCTAATAACTGGCATGTGCTGAGACAGCATTCCCTCCTTCATTTGGGCCTGAACTAATGAAACGGCAATGCTAAGTGGTATTGGTTACTTTTCTCATGGCTGTGGCGAAATACCTGACAAAAAAATAACTTAGGGAAAGAAAGATTTATGACATCTTGTGGCTGAAGCTGCAGCCCATGGTGACAGAGGAGGCGTGGTGGCAGGTGCAGGAGACAGCTGGTGAGCCACATTGCGTGCACAGTCAGGAGGCAGAGAGAGATGAATGCTGGTGCTCAGTTATCTTTTTGTTCCTTCTTATGCAGTTGGGGACCCCCACCTTCAGAAAGATATTGCCCCTATTAGGGTGGGCCTTCCCACCTCAATTAACCAAATCTAGAAACTCCCTCACCGACATGCCCAGACTTTGTTTTCATGGCGATTCTAAATCTTGTCAAATTGACAACCAAAATTAACCATCACACTAACATTTGTGGAACACATGATTTTGTGGCTGCATCCTAAAGTCTGGGCAGGCTCTGCCTTGATTTTATTTTATTTTATTATTATTATTATTATTATTATTATTATTATTATTATTTTGGTTTTTCGAGGTAGGGTCTCACTCTAGCCCAGGCTGACCTGGAATTCACTATGTAGTCTCAGGGTGGCCTCGAACTCACCATGATCCTCCTAGCTCTGCCTCCCGAGTGCTGGGATTAAAGGCGTGCGCCACCACGCCCGGCTCCGCCTGGATTTTAAAGGCTGGTCGTCCTCAGAGCTATCCTGCCTGCCTCAGTTCTAGGTAGCCCTCACTCTCACAGCTCCTCCAGTCCCCTGGTTAAGGAAGACCCAGGCAGTAGATCCCAAGGAGCGGACAAGATGCCCCGGAACTTCATCCCCTAGCAGATGATCTTCCTTAATTCAAACCACAAGGTCATGATGGGTCAGTTTTTTCCCACCCACTGTCAGGCTTAAGATCTACATAAGCTGGGAATACTGTCCCCAAAAGGCTGCAGTCAAGGTTTGCCAAAGCGATTCCATAGGCAATGGTTTTGTCTGGTATTTTATGGTTATTGGGGCCAGTGAGCACTCCCTTCCCCAGCAGGGAGCTGGGATAATGTTCACCACTGCATATGGTTACACCGCACGTGTGGTCTGGATGAGAATCATGTCATTCCAAGACAGGCTCTTGGGGAGAGATTGCTCATTTTTATTGTTTGGCCTGGAAATAGGAATTCCCTTTCTGCAGCAGTGCAAAACAGACTTTTGATCTCCCTCCAGAAACCCACACGCTAACAGAGCACCCTGTCCTCTACACAGACAGCAAAGGGTAAGACCCTTGTACACTTACTGAGCTGCCAAGGAGAACTGAGTATTTGACAGATAAGAAGGAAGGATGGGAGGGAGAAAGAGAAGGAAGGAAGAAGGGAGGGAATGAAGAAAATGGTCCAAGGATTTGCAGGGTGGATGCCAAAAGGGACACAGACAAGGAGCTAGGAAGGGTTATATAGTGTATGTAGATCATTTAATCTCCAAGGGATCAAGTCTTCTACTCAACTGAGAAAAGGGGTTCCTGGAGCGCTCTGAACCACAGGGGAGTGAAGGTCTCTTGTGGGCCTCTGAAGGGTGCTTCTCATAAGTTTTCTAGGCAGTTACAAGTCTGCTTCAGAAGAGCAAGTTAAGGGAGTCTCTGTGTCTGAGATCATCTTTAATGAGAATGTTTGTTTCCTGCAGCTGGTCACCCTGAAAGGCCTCTCCTACCTCCTGCTTCCTGCTGGCCTCAGATGAGCTCAGCAGAGACCTGTGAGCCAATCACTGGTGACTGACATTTACAGGCCACCAACTGTCCCCTCCTTAGACACATTCTCATTATGCAAAGGGACAAACATAACTTCTGCCTTTCCCAAACAAAGCAACATTAAACCCACAGCACCCTTTTCAGAAGGATTTCTGGGACTTAGAAGATGGTTCCATGGGCAAAAGCATTTGCCAAGCAAGATTGAGGACTGGAGTGGTATGCCCAGAACCTGCATAAGGCCAGACATGGTGGATTGCGTCTACAGTTATAGCACTCCTACAGTGAGATGGGAGGCAGAATATCTGGACAGGCCAGCTAGCCAGGCATACCCAACAACAAACAAGAAACCGTGTCTCAAACCAGGTGGAAGTTAAAGACCAGCACCAAGGCTGCCCTCTGACCTCCACACATATGCCACGACACACATGTACCACACATATAATTAAATAAATTTTATGTTTTAAACTTCTTCTTAAAATATTTTATTTATTTACTTATATGCAAGCACAGAGAGAGAGAGAGAAGGGCCTCTAGCCACTGCAAAGGAAGTCCAGATACATGTGCCACTTTGTGCATCTGGCTTTTTGTGGGTACCAGGGAATCGAGCCCGGGCTGTCAGCTTTTGCAAGCAAGCACCTTAACCATTGAGCCATCTCTCCAAGACAAGAATAAATGATTTTTTAAACAGGGATTTCTGTCCTGTGATAGACACTGTACAAAGTGTTGCCTTGAAGAGTGGGGTGCAGCGAATAAACACTTGCTATGCAGAGCAAGGACTGGAGCTCAGATCCCCAGCACCCACATGAACGACAGATGGCTGTGAGTTTGCCTACAACCCCACTGCTTAGGAGGTGGAGACAGAAAACCCCAGGGCAAGGTGGCTAGCAGAATCGGAGAGCTCTGGGTTCAAGTGAGATGCCTTGTCTCGTTAGGTAAGATGGAGAACAATGGAAAAAAAAAAACACCCAGCATCAGCCTCTGCACGTATGTAGATGCACGTGTGCACACCTGCATTCACATGCATGCTAACATGCACATGCACTCACATCTGCACAGATGCATCCACATGTATGCTAATGTGCATACACACATGTATGCAATATGCACACATGTGTCCACATGTATACTAACAAACACATGCATAAACACATGCACATCTCACAAACACACACACACACAAAATGTAGGGAACTTAGAGTTTTAGAAAAATTTTGTTGCCTAAAAATCCCCAAGGGAAGAAGCAGACAATGTGAATTTTAAACTTGACCAGGCCACTGATCTCCACAACGGCCCGAGGAAGCCCCCATCTTGCACCTTGGTGCAAAAGTTACATGCTGAGTGCCCCATGTCCTGTCAGTTAAGCTCTGGGCAAACCCACAGTCATGCAGGCCATCGCCCCCACTCTCAGAAGGCTCTGAACACATGCAGAGAAGCAGAATGCACACAGGAGGCAGATCTCAGATGTTCAGGTAGAGGGTTATGGTGGTTTGAGTGAAATATCCCCATAGGCTCATGGGTTTTGAACATCTGGTCTCCAGCAGGTGGCACTTTGGAAGCATGGTGAAACCTTTGGGAGGTAGAATCTTGATGGAGAAGGTGTGTCATTGCAAGCAGGCTTTGGGGTGGTGGAGCCCAGCTCCAGCCCAGTAGATAGAAGACTTCCTCTCTGATGATGTGGAGATGTGGCCCTGGCTCCCTGCCCAGGCTGGCCATGCTCTCCCTGCCATGATGACACGTCCCCTCAGGATGATAAGCCAAAGTAAACCCTTTCTTCCCATTTGCTGCAGGTGTCTTGTCCCAGCAACAAGGAAGCAACTGCTATGGGGATGTAGGATATGTGGCTCATGGAGGTTCATGGGGGAAAGTGAGACCTGAGAGTGATTGGAAAGAAGAGGGGTCTGGATCTATGACAGCAAGAGACAGGTGGACTTGCCCATGTGACGTCCAGGTGGGGAGCACGCTGAGCATGTTAAGATGTTAGGGAGATGGTGTGGTACAGCACCCTGGGACCGGAGAAGTAGAAGGGTTTCCTTAGCTGGGAGGGATTGGATGGGGACCAGAAAGACCCCTTCTCTCTCTGTCTCTCTCTTTCTCTCACATGCACATGCATACACATGCACACACACACCAGCCTATTGGGCATTACCCCGTCACTGGTCATGGGCTGTCAACCTTGTCCCTTTAAGCTTCTACCCAAACCAGGACCACTCAGGTCTCCCATGAGTGGTGAGGTATATATATGTGACTCATTGCAGCTCTGTACCTCTAAAGGAAGGACCAAGATGAGCCTCTATGTGCCACGAAGCACTAGGACAGTCAATGGATGTCACTTTTCTCCCACAATGCATGCGAGAGCAAGGGGAGCTACATGTCACACGTGCCAACCCTCCTCAGCCTCGCCAGTCTCCTGTCTCATACCCACCCCAGATGTCTTTACCTCCCTTCAGCAGAGATGTTCCCCAATAAGTACTAGTGCATAAACACAGGGGGACAACCTTTGCACAAATGTCCTAACTGCACTAAATATAATCCCTCAGAGCCAACAGAATTGCTAGGTGACTATGTGGAAAGCTGGTACCATGAATCAAATGTGAACAACTCATGTGGAGGAGTTAGTGTGGCCCAGGTGAATGCCAGAGGTCTTGAGTTCAGAACAGGGCACTTCTACATGGTAACACACACAGGGAACTCAAGACCCACTAGGACCAAAGACAAGGTGCCCATGCAGTTTGCAGAGGCTAGGGAACTGGTGGGGAAGTGTCCATATCCTTATAATAACGTTGAGAGGAAGAATGGACAGCAGACAGCTTAAATGTAACAGTTTGAGCAAGGATCACTCGCAAATCAGCAGCCCTCCGAGCAGATTCTGAGATCCCAGGTTGCAGCATGGCCAGGCAGCGTCTAAAGATGGACACAGAACGGAGGTCCAGGCTCACTGGCGCCTGGGCCTTGGCTGGATTGGGGGAGCTCAGCTGCTGTCACTGACAGAGGCTAGGCCCTTTGTCGCAGTGTGTCCTGCACAGGCTTCCATGGTAAATCAGCCTGCAGTTTACACAAGGCTGCACATGCAGAGACAGCCACAGGCCAAGCTCAGGTCAACTGAAGAGCTGAAAAGAACCTCAGAGTTTCTCCATTTCAACTTTCTATTTTATTTTCACTGATCAATAAAATGGTACATACTAATGCGCAGAGATAAGAGAGTATAGAAGCTATCCCCACAATAAGAATACCACATGACCCAGCAATCCCACTGCTGGAAATAGATCCAATGGAAGTGGAATTGATCTGCCAAGCAAACATTCCAGCACATTCACCATGGCCAAGAGATTGTAACAATGAACGTGCTCATCAACCAATGAGTGGAGGGAGAAAATATGGAACATGTACGCAGTAGAATACTATTTAATGACTTCAACTTTTGATTGAAAAATTTAGTGCAGTGTTGGCTTTCAGTGACTTCTGAATATTCTCTGTGTATTAGTAACTTGTCAGCTCACATTAGAGTTCTTAGAAATGCTTCTTTTATTCCTGTTTCATGGTTATGACTGTTATGCTATTCAGTGTGTATATTTAATGCAAGTGCCTGTGTGTGTGTGTTTGTGTGTGTGCACATGTGTGCACATTTACACCATTGCCCTCAGGAGTTTAAAATGGAATAGGAAACAAAATTCTTTGATATCCTTGATCTGATTTTTAAAGCCCCTCCTGTTTCATAAATTACTAATAGTTTTTCAAAGGCCTTGGCCCAACTGGAAAATAGGAAAAACAAATTAAAATGTATTTTCTATGCTAAATCACTACAAAATATTTTAGATTCCCCTTGTACTGAAAATTCCCAAGGTTACCCAGCTTCAAAAGAGAATTTTTTAATGGTTTAGAATAGAAAATGTCTCCAGAAAGTATCTTCATGGATGTTGAAAGGAGTTCTATGCATCTATCTTTAAAAGAAATGGTAGGGAGAACATTGGGCTTGGGGGGGCGTTGAGCAGCATGGTAAGAGGGAAAGAGAAATTAGTCATGAACAGAAAAATACAACAAAGGAGTTCCCAGGAAGCAATGTTCAAGAGAATGGACAAGGAGCCTTCACGTACCAGGGACAGACAAGAGCTCTTGTTAACAGCTTTACTAGTAGACTTAGACAAAGAGGAGGCACGGCAAAGTCAGGATAAAGTCTCTGAACACAAATCAGAGAAAGGAATGCCAAGTAGATAATGCTTTGCTTGAATAAGAAAGCTTGAAGAGGGCTGGAGAGATGGCTTAGCGGTTAAGCGCTTGCCTGTGAAGCCTAAGGACCCCGGTTCGAAGCTCAATTCCCCAGGACCCACGTTAGCCAGATGCACAAGGGGGCGCACGCATCTGGAGTTCATTTACAGAGGCTGGAAGCTCTGGCACACCCATTCTCTCTCTCTCTCTCTCTCTCTCTCTCTCTCTCTCTCCCTCCTTCTCTCTGTCCTTCTCAAATAAATAAATAAACAAAAAAAAATTAAAAAAAAAAAGAAAGCTTGAAGATCCCTTGGGAATTTTGTGGAAGAGGGGGTGTACAGGGGGTGTTAGAGCCACAAGTTGGGACATTATGCCCAGAGGCATTGCCCCTCCCCAATAACTGACTGCTGTTCCCATAATGCACGACCCACAATCCCCATGGGGATGACCTCTGTCGCCAACTAGGAGGGCCCCACAGAAAAGTGGCAGGGATGAGGGAAAGGATGGTACGAACATGTGTTGTTTCCATACTAAGTATGTCCATAACTAATAAAAATAAATGTAAAAAAAAGAAAATAGTAATAGCAAGATAGCTTGTACTTAACCTTGAGCTATAGCTCTCTTGTTCCCTGTGTGCTTTACAAGCAAAATGAGAATTATTCCTTGATGTTATTACATAAACTCTGCTAATAAAGACTGAAGCAGATCAGGGGGGGAAACAAGCTACTCCCAGAAGCCATGGGTTAGCAATCAAAAGTCCCAGTTGACAGGAATGATATTCCTCCTAATAAGCTGTGGTGAGGGAGGTTACAGAGGCCCCTAAGACAATATTGGCTATTAACATTGCTCCTAGCTGTCCACCAAAGCTAGATGGCAAATCCCTATTGCCAAAGATGCCACATATGTCAGGTGCAGCACATAAAGAAGTAAACTGGACCTTATCTAGAGTGTCCTCCTTGCCTGCCGGCTCTCATAGCGCAGGGCTGCTGAGCAGGCTGCTGAGGGAGGGAAATCATCACCACCACCCAGCGACAGGCCCAACACGCTGCACAGCTGATCTAACAGACAAGATAAGCCCACTGGGGCAGTAGTGGCATGACTGTTATTGGGGGTCACCAACCTCTTTCTGATTGGATTGGAGGCCTGCTCCAATAGGAAACTCATGCCTGGTGCTATAAGCTGGTCAAAAGCCCATGACTAAGGAGGTCATAAGCCCTGGGGGGAGCCAATTACTGTTACGCTAAATAGACAAGTTGAGGCTGGAGAGATGGCTTAGCGATTAAGGCACTTGCCTGTAAAGCCTAAGGACCCAAGTTCAATTCCCCAGGACCCAAGTGAACCAGATGCACAAGGTGATGCATGTGTCTGGACCTCATTTGCAGTGGCTAGAGGCCCTGGCATGCCCATTCTCTCTATCTGCCTCTTTCTCTCTTTCAGATAAATAAATAAATGAAATATTTTAAAAATAACAAGTTGCCAAACTGCGCTCTAAATATTTGTTTGTAACTTCTTTTTTTTGTTATTGGTGCTGCTCTCGCCCTGCTCACAGAAGCTTCTTTCTGTGGTGGGCAGAGGCCACTGCAGAGATGCGCAGCTGCAGACAGTGATGAAAATAAATGACCGCCACACGCTTGCCTCTAAACAGGGCTCCCATGCCACCCCTCCAAGGCTCAGCTATCTTTATATTTTCGACATTTTCCCTACAGGCATATAATGTATTTTTGTCTTAATCACCCAATCACTCTCTATTATTCCCCTCTTCTTCCCACTGAACTCCTTCCTCCCAATTGCTCTCCATCCTGCATTCATGCCTTGGGTTTTAAAGACATTTTTAATATCTTTAAATAATGCTAAGATGTAGCATTGAGAAGGCAGCTGTGTTGAATAATAATGCATGGTAATCTTTTTAATTTGTGCATAAAATACATGTGACCAATTGTATTATTTTAAGCTGACAAGTTCCTCTAATCACTCACCTTTCTTGTCAACTTGTCAACTGGTCACTTTGGCTAACCCCTACCACAAGCCCTACCATCAAATTGTGTTTGGTTAGTGCTGAAAAACTAGGAAGGTGTTTTTTTTAAAGAAATGTTTAGTTTTGTTTTATTGGACTTTCAACATTGTAAAAGGTTTTCACTCACATTTTACACACAAAAAGAGGTGGAAATTTTGTCTTATCTCTTTATCATTTAATGAGCTCCATGTGTCGGGAAAATTTCACGCACCGAGAATATTCCAGAAATGAGGAGGATGGAGTACTCTGGTGATTTGTAGGTCATTAGTGCTGTTCTGTTGGAAATCTAGGAAGGCAGTGCTGGAGGCAGTTCCTGGAGTCACAGCCTCGTGCATGGCCGGAGTTCTGGGGACGAGGGCGAGCGCACACTGGAGGGGCTCTCTCCTCCCGCGCGCAGTGAGGGTGACAGCTCTGAAGACTGCTGCTTCATTAACTTCTAAGCAAGTTCTTATGTCCAGAATCCACAAAAATTTATGTTCCATAAATGGAAGACATGGGCCAGGTAACTATTAACAGGATCTTTTTGGTCATGAAATGGAGAAACAATGTCAGGATAGCATGAGGGAATAAGAAATGAATTTTTGGACCTCTGGTTAAGATGGTCGCATAGTAGCCATGCCAAAGCAGCCTATGGGGGAAAATAGACAGAAAAATACCACAATACACTCTCCTGCCAAAAAGTGAAGGTGTATAAGGAATTATCAGTCACAGCAGAGAAGCAGGAGAGACCCAGAGGGTCCAGCAACAACAGAAGCAGCCAGAATCGGCTCGGGCTGCAGCACTGGTCCCATCCGAGGCTCTGGAAGAGCTATGCCAGGCCCTGCCCTGCCTGAGCCGCAGGAGCAGAACCCAGGTGGTGGTGGGGGGCCGGAGGGGCGGGGGGGCTGGGGAGACTCTCCAATCACACCAGCCTTCTCCCAAAGTCAAAAGCCTAAAGGAAAGGACAGGGGGCTCATGAGGACGAAGACCGTGGGGACCAGCTTCGTGACTCCAGTGCTACTTCAGTCACACTCTACAGCCTCACCTCCCCCAGGTGCTAGCGCCAGAAACTGCTGGAGACCGAGGAAAGGGAGACCAGCCACATGGCATCCAGAACAGCAGGCCCCCGGCCCCAGGCAGCCTCGCCGGGCCCACAGCATAGTAAGAGGGACCCAAGCAGGCACACAGCACAAGTGAGACTAAAGCCATCTCAAAAGGTAACAGGGCCTACTTACACTAGGTCAGTAGCTGCCCCAAAGCCTGGCATATAAACCTGCATTGGAAATGCTAATTGCACCAGCCATGTCAGGGCAGACTATCTGTGAGATTTGATTGATTGTCAGCTTTGCCATTCTTTTTATTTTAAGAAAAAAATAATGTTTACTTTGCCTTCATTTCTTCTTCAGTTTTTTTTATTATTAAGAATATATTTTTTACAGATACACCATGTGTTGGTGCCATATTTTCCCTCCTGCCCCATTCCACAGAGGACCCTCCTCAGTGGGGTTGCTGCTATTCCCCATGGGGTTGTGGGTTATGTGTTGTGGAAGCAGGAGTCAGTTATTGTGGGGAGGCTATGCCTCTGGGCATGACAGCCCAATCTGGGAACCTTATAATCTTTCTGCCCACACTTCCACAAAATTTCCTGAGCCTTGGTGAGTGTGTTTTAATGATACTTCAGTAAAAAGTTCTTAGGAGCCTCTGGATTTCTGCATTGGTATGTGTTGAGTATCCGCAGCATCCGTCTCCTTCACTCTGGTACTGTTTGTCAGGCTCACCATGGAAGCTGAACTCTTGCTTGTGTTAAATAAACTTGTATTAAATAAGGTTGTCCTTTGTTGACTCCTGATTTATATTGCGTTTGTTTTCGTCTTCTGTCAACTTGGGTGCAGGATCTTACTCTGTCCCAGGCTGACCTGGAACCCTTTACAGACCAGAAATCTCAGCCTCCCAGTTGACAGGATTAAGGGTGTGAGGTAACACACACCCTTAGAGACTATGACTTTGTTAGATTATCTGTTTGTTTTACTACCCACTCTTACATAAATACTCTGTGCTGGTTTTGATTGAGTGTGTATATTGCTCCGTTGAAGTTTAGAATTTCCCTATATTTTCCTCCGCCAGCCTGCTAGAATACTTGCATAGCAGGCAAACATAATACCTATGGTCACTTCTGCTGTTTCTCTGGGAGTAATATAAGAGCCACACCTGGCACCTTAAGCTCCTACCCTGAAGATATATAACGTCAGTGTGGTGGTTTGATTCAGCTGTCCCCCACAAACTTAGGTGTTCTGAATGCTAGATCCCCAGCTGATGGCAATTTGGAAATTAAAGCCTCTTGGAGGCAGTGTATTTTGGGGAGTGGGCTTATTGGTGTTCTAGCCAGTTTACCCTTGCCAGTGTTTGGCACACTCTCCTGTTGCTGTTGTCTATCTGATGGTGGCCAGGAGGTGATGTTCACCCTCTGCTCATACAATCATTTTCCCCTTCAATCATGGAGCATCCCCTATAGTCTGTGAGCCAAAACAAATCATTTTGTCCCACAATCTGCTCTTGGTCAGGGGTTTTCTACAAGCAATGTGAACCTGACTGCAAGTCAGATTGACACAGTTAAAAATATTGATTGTAATTACAAACCCAAGCATCATATTTACCCAAGTTGCAAAAATTTATACACTATAATGCAAGAAATAAAAAAATTAAGACAATATAATTTCACCAAAAATTATAAATCCATCAGAAATCATGTCCAGTGAGACTGATTTAGAGAAACTGCCCGACAAAGATTTCAAAAGAATGATTATAACTATGTTCAAAGAAGTCAAATGAATCAAGGAAGAAAACAAATGCCTGAAAGAGAACACAGGAAACCAATTTAATGAAATAAGGAGGTTAATACAAGACCTGAGTAAGTCAATAGAAATAGTGAGGAAAAAAATAATCTGGAATACTTGAAATGATAAACACACTAAATCAAATAAAAACTCTGTAGGAAGTCTCACCAGTAGAATGGGTGAAGGAGAGAACAGAATATCTAAACTAGACACCACGGTAGAAAATCTAATACAGTCCAACAAAGAGAAAGGCAAACTAATAGGAAGGCATGAATTGGAATTTCAAGACATTTGGGACACTATGAAAAGATCAAACAAAAGAATTCAGTGTATAATAAAAGGAGAATTTAACTCCAAAGGCATAATAGGTGTTTTCAACCAAATCATAGAGAAAAAATTCCCCAAATAGGGAAAAAGATGCCCATATAGGTACACGAAGCCTTTAGAACACCAAACAGACAAAACCAGGAGAAAAAAAAAAAAAAAACTCTCCTTGACATATTATAATTACACTACTAAACACACAAGCAAAAGAAAATATATTGAAAGCAGTTAGAGAGAAACATCAAGTCACTAATAAAGACAAGTACATAAGGATAACAACAGATTACTCAAACTCTAAAAGCCAGAAGGACTTGGAATGATGTATTCCAAGTTCTGAAAGATAACTTTCAACCATTATTATTTTATCCAGAAGAGCTATTCATCCAAATTGACGACAAATAAGGACATTCCACAACAAAAACAGGCTAAAGGAATATATGACCACTTAGCCAGTCTACAGAAAATACTTGAATAGATCCTTCACACTGAAGACATTAAATAACATTTAATACAATAGAGTAAAGGAAAAACAAGAAGCACTACAAGAAGTATGGCAAGAATAAATATACACCTTTCAATAATAATTCTTAATATCAGTTGCCTCAATGCCCCAATCAAAAGACACAGGTTTGCAGACTGGATTAAAAGGCAGGATCCTTCTGTTTGTTGCCTCCAAGAAACTCACCTTTCCATAAAAGACAGACACTATCTTAGGGTGAAAGGATGGAAAATGGTATTTCAATAAAATTTGCCCAGAAAACAAGCAGGTGTTGCTATTCTAATATCTGACAGGACAGACGTCAAACTAACATAGTTAGGAAAGATAAAGAAGGTCACTTTATATGGGTTAAAGGAACAATTCAACAGGATGACATTACAATTCTAAACATATATGCACCTAACATGGGTGCTCTCAATTTCATCAAGCAAACACTATTAGATTTGAAGTCACAGATAACACCAAGCACAGTTTGTGACTTCAATACCCATGCTCATCAGTTGACATGTCATCCCAGCAAAAAAAACAAACACAGAGACATCTGTATCGAATGATGTCATGGAACAAAAGGACTTAACAGATATCTACAGAACATTCCATCCAAATGCTGCAGAATATACATTCTTTTTAGCAGCACATGGAACATTCTCTAAAATAGACCATATATTAGGACACAAGGCAAATCTTAAATACAGAAAAATTACAATAATCCCTTGTACTCTATCTGATCACAATGGCATTAAACTACAAATCAACAAGAAAAACTATAGAGTGTATACAAAGTCATGGAAACTAAACAGTACACTACTGAATGATGTATGGGTCAGTGAAAAATCAAAAAAGAAATTTAAAAGTTCATAGAATCATATGATAATAATAATAAAACATACTAAAACCTTTGGGACATAAGGAAAACAATACTAAGAGGGAAATTTATAGGTATAATTGCCTATATTAAGAAATTAAAAAGGTCACAAGTAAAAAACTTAGTGCTTCACATAAGGCCTTAGAAAACAAAGAACAAGACAAACCAAAAATCAGTAGATGAGAAGAAATAATAAGGATTAGAGCAGACATTTATGAAATTGAAACAAAAAAATAACAAAAAGAATCAATGAAACAAATAATTGGTTCTTTAAGAGGTGAAACAAGATTGATAAACCCTTAGCAAATCTGACCAAAAGAAAGAGAGAACAGACAAATTAAATTAAAAATAGAGCGCTGGGTGTGGTGGCGCACGCCTTTAATCCCAGCACTCGGGAGGCAGAGGTGGGAGGATTGCCGTGAGTTCGAGGCCACCCTGAGACTCCATAGTGAATTCCAGGTCAGCCTGGGCTAGAGTGAGACCCTACCTTGAAAAAAAAAAAATTAAAAATAGAGCCAGGCATGGTGGCACACACCTTTAATCCCAGCACTTGGGAGGCAGAGGTAGGAGGATTGCCATGAGTTCGAGGCCACCCTGAGACTCCATAGTGAATTCCAGGTCAGCCTGGGCTACAGTGAGACCCTACCTCGAAAAAAAATATTAAAAATAAAATTAGAGATGAAAAGGGTACCATTACAACAGATGCCAAAGAAATTCAGAAAATCATAAGGAGACGCTTTAAGAACATATACTCCACTAAGTTGGAAAATCTGAAAGGAACAAATTCCCAAACTTATATGACCTACAGAAATTGAATCAAGATGAGATAAACCACTTAAGTAGACCTATAGCAAGTATGGAGATCAAAGAAGTTATTTTTAAAAAAATCTCCCAACTAAAAAGAGTCCAGGCCCAGATGCATTCACTGGTGAATTTTAGCAGACCTTCATGGAAGAACAAACACCAATACTTCTCAAAATTTTCCATAAAATAGAATAAAAAGGAATCCTACCAAACTCCTTCTACAAAGACAACATCACCCTGACTCCCAAACCAGACAAAGAACAAAAAAAGGAAATTTATAGACCAATCTCCCTCATGAACATCGATGCAAAAATGGTCAACAAAATATTGGTGAACAAAATACAAGAATATATCAAAATATCATTCACCCCAACCAAGTAGGCTTTATTCCAGAGATAAAGGGATGGTTTGACATGTGCAAATCTATAAATGCAATATACTATGTAAGTGGACTGAAGGACAAAAAAATCACATGATCATCTCAATAGATGCAGAAAAAATATTTCACAAAATACAACATCCTTTCATGAGAAAAGTCCTAAAAAATGGAAATAAAAGGATCTTATCTCAACATAATAAAGGCTATTTATGACAAACCTACAGCCAATAGGGACAAAACTTGAAGCCTTTCCACTAACATCAGGAACAAAACAAAGGTGTCACTTTTACTTAATATAGTACTGGAAGTCTTAGCCATAGCAATAAGGCAAGAGACACACATAAAAGGGGTACAAATTGGAAAGAAAGAGATCAAGTTATCATTATTTGAAGATGATATGATTCTATACATAAAGGACCCTAAAGACTCTACCAGCAAAACTGTTAGAGCTGATAAACACTTATAGCAATGTAGTAGGATACAAAATAAACACACAGAAATCAGTAGCCTTCCTATATGCTAACAACAAACATGCAGAGGATAAAATCAGTGACTCACTCTTATTCACAATTGCCTCAAGAATAATAAAGTATTTTTTAAATAAATCTAACAAAGGACATGATGGATCTCTACAGTGAAAAGATTAAAACACTCAAGAGATAAATTGCAGAAAACGCTAGTAAATGAAAAGATATCCCATGTTCTTGGATTGGAAGAACTAATATTGTTAAAATGTCAATCTTACTAAAGGAAATCTACACATTTAATGCACTCCCCACCAACATTCTAATGGCATTTCTCATGGAAATAGAAAAAAACCCTAAAACTTATTTGGAAGCACCAAAAAAAACCTTGAATAGCCAAAATAATTTTGAGCAACAAAAACAAGGCTGGTGGTTTCACCATACCTGATGTTAAGCTACACTACAGAGCCATAGTAACAAAAACAACATGGTCCTGGCACAAAAACAGACACATCAATCAATGGAACAGAATAGAGGACCCAGTTGTAAATCCAGGTAGCTACAGCCATTTTTGATAAAAATTTTTGATAAAAAATGCCAAAAATATCCATTGGAGAAAAGACAGACTCTTTAACAAATGATGCTGAGAATGGATATCTATATGTAGAAGGATGAAAATAGAAATTTGTCTCTCTCTCTCTCTCTCTGTGCACAGGAATCAAGTCCAAACCAACCAAGGGCCTTATTATCAGACCTGAAACTCTGAAACTGCTAGAGGAAAAAAGTAGGGGAATCCCTTCAACATATTGGTATTAAACAATGACTTTCTGAATATAACCCCAGTTGCTCAGGAAATAAAACCACAGATCAACCAATGGGACTTCATGAAATTACAAAGCTTTTGCCCAGCAAAGGATACTATAAATAGAGCAAAGAGGCAACCTACAGAATGGGGAGAAAAGGCTTTGCCAGCTATACATCTGACAGAGGATTAAAATCCAGTATATACAAAGAACTCAACAAACTAAATAATCAGAAATCAAACAACCCAATTAAAAAATGGGCTATGGAACTAAATAGAGAGTTCTCAAAAAAAAGAAATACAGATGGCATATAAACATCTAAAAAAAAGTTCTACATCCTTAGCCATCAGGGAAATGCAAATTAAAACTGCTTTGAGATTCCATCTCACTCCTGTCAGAATAGCTACCATCAAGAAAATAAATGACAATAAATGTTGGTGAGGATGTAGAATAAAAGAGGAACCCTTCTCCACTGTTGGTGAGAATGCAATCTGGTACAGCCATTGTGGAAATCAGTGTGGAGGTTCCTGAGACAGCTAAAAATAGATTTACCATATGACCAAGCTATACAACTCCTAAGCACATATCCTAAGGACTCATCTCAGTACCTTAGAGAAACTTGCTCAACCATGTTTATTCACAATAGCAGGAAATGGAACTAACCTAGATGTTCTTCAACTGATAAGTGGATAATGAAGATGTGGCACATTTATACAATGGAATTCTATTAAGTGGTAAAGAAAAATGAAATTGTGAAATTTTCAGGAAAATGGATGAATCTGCAAAGGTTTATACTTAGTGAGGCAACCCAGGCCCAGAAACCAAATGTCACATGTTCTCTCTCATATGTGGATCCTAGCTACAAATGATTGGACTTCTATGTGAGTTGGAATAAAACTCAGTAGCAGAAGCCAGTAAGCTAGAAAGGAGATATAAAGGGAATAGAAAGGGAGGAAGATGGGGACTTAAGAGGATGGTATTGTGTGTGTGTGTGTGTGTGTGTGTGTGTGTTGTGTGTGTGTATTTAGAAAATATTAATGGGAGTGGAAAGGCCTAAGTGAGGTCAGGGGAAGAGATTGAGTAAAGGAAAGGTGGAGGGAGGGCTAATCAAAATCTAGGAGGACATAAATAAGTCATATGAAAACCTACTTTTTTGGACAATGGCACACCCAGAAGCCATAGATTGTTACTAGAAAATGTGCAATTCCAGGTATGGGATACCTTGCAGTGAGTTGTTGGCCAGGGAGGTCCCTGATGTCACCAAAACATTATAGGCCATTGCCAAGGCTCTTGGTTTCCCACCAGGAATAGATGGTAAGACCCCATTGCTGAAGACTCCACATACTTGTGCTGCAAGGTCACTGAGAAATCCTGCTGGAGCTAAGCTGAAGACTTCCTCTGTAAACCATCTGACAGAAAGCTAGAAAAAGCTATGCTTCATGCAGGTCCATGGAAGAAAGAGATAGCAGCAGTGAACACTTCAAGCCTTAAACTTGGCCAGCCAGGGAAAATGACCCCCCAAAAATGCAATACTAGCATGTCTCTTATGGAGAAAACCAACCACTCTCTAATTATACTGGAGGCAAACTCCATGGGAAAGAATTCATGCCTGGTACTGACAACCTAAACAAAAACCTATGGTGGGGAAGGTCATGAGCCCTAGGGGTTGTAACACCAGTTCTTGTCTGGCTAAATGCATATATTATGCTCAGCAAGCTGCCCTGTAAGTATGTTTCTTAATGTTAATGCCCATATATTAATGCTACTCTCACTTTGGTTAGAGAAGTTTCTCTTTTCAGGTGGCAGTGACCACTGGGGTGAGCCAAAAGACACCATAGTGCTGAGAAGTGACAGAGGAGCATTCATCACTGAACCATTTCTATCAGACCTTCCAAAGCCCAGGGTCCATTGTGGAAGAGATGGTGGAAGGAATGTAAGAGCCAAAGGAAGGGTAGGACTGCTTACAATGTAATCATCCATACAGAAACTGGCCTCGATATCCATGACCTCACAGTGCCTAGCACTACCTTCACAAGACCCTTATAATAGGAGGAAAAGATGATGACATCAAAATAAAAGAGACTAATTGAGAGAGGGAAGAGATATGATGGAGAGTTCATTTGTAAAAGGTAAAGTGTGGGACAGGAGGGAATTATCATGGTTTATTGTCTATAATTATGGAATTTGTCAATAAAAAACAGTTTAAAAAAAGAAATGAAGACAGGCTTCTATCAGAGTACTTGATTACCCACCAAAGGTTAATGGTAAGAGCCTCCTGCTGAAGACACCATATGATATCAGTATGGAACATGGAGAGGCCTGGCTGGAATCTGGAAGAAAGCCAGTCCCCAGACAGTTAGCTTGTCTAGTGCCAGAAGGTGCCACATGAGCTACTTGGAAAAAATGGCCAACATCTGTCCAAGTAACTCGAGTTCTAGGCTACTCAGCAGCAAACAAGCTGATGTGATGCTCACCCAAGTGCAATAGTGGTACACAACTATGGTGGGCAACAACTGCTCTTGGATTGGCTAACAGATCTGCTCAGTGGAAAGGAACCCATAGTTGTAACTGGGAAGCACATCAGAATCATACCTAAATAAGAAGTTCGCTCTCCAGTATCAAGCTCCCACCAATCGTGTGCTACAAGAGGGCCTATACCCTTTAAATTCTCTCTAAACTAACAATGGTTATTCCATTTAATTGGTGCTGACTTCACTCTCCTTTGGAAAATCTGCTTCTCTTTTTCAGAGGGATGCATGACCTGAGGAGAGAACCAGCCCATTGCACTTCACCAGGGCCCCAGATGAAACAATAAGGTAATTGGGGAAATGAGCAAGAGTGCTGCTTTCTTGATAAACCTGGTATCAACACAAGGGTGAAGGAGATAGACACAGAGGACACTCAACTCCTACCAGATCAGAGATCCAGAGACACAGAGGCTCCTAAGAGCCCATCACTGAAGTAGACCTAAAATGAATCCAACCTGGCTTAGGGAAATTTGCAGAAGAGGGGGCGGAAAGATTGTTAGAGCCCCAAGTTGGGACATTACACACAGAACCATTGCCTCTTCCACATAACTAATGGATGCCCCCACAATATGTGATCCATAAACCCCATGGGGACAAACGGCATCCCCAACAAGGAACGTCCCTTTGGAGGGGGGACAGGGATGAGAGTAAGGATGGTACCAACATGTGCTGGTTTCACACTGAGTATATCTATCTATCTATATATATATATAACTTAATTTTTTAAAAAAAGAAATTCATTTTTATTGGTGAATGGCAATATTTACTATGTACATGAAATGTTTCCTAAATTGCATGTTAACCCAGTGTAAGATATTAACTGATTTTATTCTTTTTATTTTTTTTGGCTTTATTCTTTGAGTAAAAAAAAAAAAAATAGGAAAAGAATCTTATCAGACATAGAGCAAAACAAATAGAGAATCAATTTTAAAAGGAAGAAATGTCTTCATAGGCTGTAACTCAAAGGAAAGTCCCAAGAGTTTGTGACTCTGGAGCTATTTTGTTTGTGTTTGACAGTTAAGTAGATAAAAACTACTGCAAGTGATTAGAGCTGTTCTTCTTCATTTTGGGGAAAGAATTCACAAACACGAAAAGGGATGAGATGGAAGAAACCCTGTGGTGCTAGACTGAAGGAATAAAATAAATATCCATGAGTCAAGGAGAGAAATAAACAAGTGAATAAATAAATCAGGATAAGTGGCAACTCTTTTTTTTTTTTTTTTTTTTTTTTGAGGTAGGGTGTCACTCTAGCCCAGGATGACCTGAAATTTACTATGTAGTCTCATGGTGGCCCCGAACTCACAGAGATTCTCCTACCTCTGCCTCCTGAGTTCTGGTGTTAAAGGTGTGTGACACCACACATGGCAGACTCTTCGCAGAAGATGGTTTCAATCTCTGGGTTGTGGGCCCAGCATGCTTCCACTGTGCCACTCCGCTCTACTAAATTTTCTTTGTCATACCAATTCATTTTATGGGTTATTTTCCTCAAGAGAACCCTAACTAATACAGCATCTCACTGTGTAAACTCCAAGGCTTCTGTGCACATAAACATTGCTTCATAGGCTCTTGTATATTTAGAATTTCAAAGCATTTTAGACCTGACTTCTAATTGTGGCCTCACAGCAACCTACTTACATGTGAGAAAATTGGCACTGGACACATGTACACTTTGTGGACTGTCACATGCTAACCACCATGCTGGGGACTGGAGACATTCATGTCGATGAATAGATTAGGCATGATCTCTGTCCTCACAATGGCCAGTGTGTGCGGCAGATACAGATCACATACTTATGTATGTGATTCATAAAACGCACCTTTATGTCATTGACAAGCTCTCATTCACCTTTGTGAGGTATGAAGTTAGATAGGCCTGCTTGGATCCAGTGGTCAGGTAGATATTAGGGGACATTGTGTTTACATAAAGGAGGGAAGTGGTATCAGAGCTGCCCTTATGGGGGGTGGGGAGATGGCTCAGTTGGTAAAGATGATTACTTGCAAGCCTGATGCCCCAAGTCTGATCTCCTAGCATCCACGTAAAGCTGGATGTGAAGTGGTGCACATGTCTGTGATCTCAGCACATCTACAGCAATGGGTGGCAGAGCTAGGAGAATCCAGAGACTCCCAGGCCAGCTAGACTGGTACACACACAGCAGCATAACGACTTGGGAAACTCTGCCCCAGAAAGAAGGTGGAAGGAGAGGACAAACACGCAGAGGTCGTCCTCGAACACCATAGGCATGCCATGTCCCGTCTGTCCATACACACACAGCATTCACACCCATGCATGCACATGCATAAACAAGTAGATCGATGATGATGAAGATAGATAGATGATAGATAAATAGATAGATAGATAGATAGATAGATAGATAGATAGATAGATAGATAGACTGATTGAGTTACCCAGTTGAGGCTAGCTTTCCTAGTGCCAAAAGGTGCTGTTGCTGAGGGAGAAAAGGTATCGACCATCTTACTCAGATGTGGACCTTGCAAGCTACACAGCTGAACTTCTAGGCAAGATGTGCTTAGATCTGAAATGAGCTCCACGGGAGGGAATTCGTACCTGGTACTGTGAACATGGGCAACGGCCTGTGGCTGGGGAGGTCATAGCCCTGGTGGGGAAACTGCTGCTGTTGTTTTGCTGAATGGACATGATGTGTCTGGACAGTCTCCTTGTAAATTTTTATGCTCATTCCCACAGATCAGCTCTAGTGTCAGCTTTGGTCAGAAAAGCCTCTTTCCATTGTGGGTAGTGGTTACTGCAGATTCATAACTGGTCACAAAGTGCTGAGAAATGGTGACTGCTTAATGCTCACCCTAAACAGGACATCTTTATCAGCCCCACCCACGGACCAGGCAACGTTATGCAACAGGGGATGGAGAGAAGGTAAAAGCTAGAGGAAGGGGAAGAAAAGAAAAGCACTGTCTAGCTGAAGAGAGAAGAAAAGGTCCAGGCAGAAGTTCTGGGAAGAGGCTGAAACAAAACCCGCAATGCTGGAACAGACCCACCAGCTGGGTGAGCGGCACGGAGGGCCCTGGAGAAACTAGCATGAGCCAAGCACGCAGAGCTCCACGGCCATGTTGGGGGTGTGAGGCTTTCGGACGTGAGGAATGGGAAGCTACAAAGGTTTGGGGGTGATGCTGACACAGAGAGGAGTGCCAACAAAGTAGCGGTGGCTGAACACAGATATGATGTCCAAGCACCGTTCCTCTCCAGAACAAGAGTGATGAGGAGTGCGAGGCACTGGATCCTCCTGGGCTCTTCACCACAGGGTGCATCAGAGACAGCTGGAGAGATGGGGTCTCCAGACACTGAATGCTGAGTTCTTTGCTCATTATCTCCCAGCACCAAAGTTTCCACATTCTTAAACCTCCAGGCAAAACCTCAGATTAAACATGCTAGATTGGCATGCATTTATTTTGCTGTGCCCCAGAAATGTCTGCAATGGAAGAAAAACACAATCAATCCCCCACAGGCAAAAGGAAAAGGAGAAACATTTTTCAGGGGCGAGATAAATAGTAAGATATGAATTTGGATCATAAAAGGGGAAAGAAGAATGATGGTGATTATAGTTTGGGTCTGAAATGCCCCCTGCAGGATCACGTGTTTGAACAGCTGGTCTCTAGCTGGTGACACTGCTCAGCTCAGGTGTTCTCCTTTCTGGCCATCAGAAATAAAATGTTCCCTGTGATTCATAAAAGCCATAGATTTGTAGCCTGGTCCAGAGAAATAAAATTAATGGAAATTGCTCCCCTCAGGGTGAGGGCCTCTACCTTTCACTCCCACTCACGTTCTTCTTTCTCAATTGGCTCTTCACACAAGAGTTATAGTCTTTCAGGAGACCACACGCTCTGCCCTGGAAGGAATCCTCGCTGCTGGTGGCCTTGACATTTGCAGCTCGCAGATGTGACCTGTGGCGGCTTCTCCCCTACATCTTTGGCTCTGGAGAATCCTGATCATCCCCTGGCAAACAAGGCTGCCCACCTATGAGATAGGCACGCCAGAGCTGCGCATGAGTTCTCCAGTGCTGTTTAAGTAATTGTCCCCAGCTTAGACTTAAAGGAGGAAGCACTGGTTATCTGGTACTTTCCACCGGTCAGAAACCCAGTAGTGATACAGTGGGACGGTTGTCTTGTGAGGAAGCTGCAGCCATCTGAGGGCTGGACTCAGGTCTGCAGGCGCCCCTTCTAAGGTGTCTTGCTATGGTCCTGGCTGTCATAGGAGGCCTTGGTTCCTTAACAGGCAAGCTTCTCCATGGATTTCTGAAATGGCTGTTTCCCCAAAGCAATATGTATATAATTTCCAATATATATTGCAAAGAGAAAGAGAGATCAGAAAAGAAGCACCTGACTTTTATGAGCTGTCCTTGGAGACTACCCACTAACCCACTGGCTGTCCAGGTTGTCCTGTCCATGGTGAAAGGGATCTATCCAGGGAATAGATGCCAAGGATTTGAAAATCACTGGGGTTCACTTTAGAGCCTCACAGCTGTTCCTGTAATTTGGCAGGGGGGGGGGCACTAATGATTAAACCTATCATTTCATGCTTTTGAGATTTTTACAATTGTCCATTTTGTGCTGATTTGTCCCCAGGAAATCAGTATCAATCAGCAACCCACCACAAACTAGTCAGTCATTCTAGTTTAACTGTTCTCTCCTACATAAAATGTCATAACATGTCCCCAACACAACCCTTCTCTTCACCCATAATTCAGAAATTGAACCCATAAACTGACCAGAAGTTATCTTGATTGATAAGAAGTGAGAGAAGGCAATAGAAGGATGTGTGGACTTAAATCATTGCTACGGAAATTTCTCTAAGCCCCACATTTCTTCTAACACTCAGAGCGATGGCGCCACCCTCCAAAGATCAAAAGAATTCACACTTGGTTCATGGAAAGCATAAATCAATGCTGCCAACAAATCGAAGACCTCCCACAAATTTGATTGATGAACCACTTTGACTCTATTGCTACATCCACTCATTTGTAGAGGAGGAGGGAAACAGATGAGTTGTTCTTGAAGTCTATTGATCACATATGCTTCTGTGGTAAAAAGCAGATTGCCAAGCCCTATCTGTGACTGGCAGAGGACAGTGGGCATAATGGTTAAAAGTTCTAGAGTCGGGCTGGAGAGACAGCTTAGTGGTTAAACGCTTGCCTGTGAAGCCTAAGGACCCCGGTTCGAGGCTTGATTCCCCAGGAGCCTCGTTAGCCAGATGCATAAGGGTGTGCACACGTCTGGAGTTCGTTTGCAGTGGCTGGAGGCCCTGGTGTGCCCATTCTCTCTCTCTGCCTCTTTCTCTCTCTGTCTGTCACTCTCAAATAAATCCATAAAAATAAAAATAAAAGTTCCAGAGTCTATCTTACACGAACCTCCTGGGATGATCTGAGGGTGGAGGCACAATAGCACTGTTTTCATCATCAGGGGAAGTTTGGGACCTAGGTTAGGAGGAGAACTCCTCTGGAGCTCCCAGCTGTGACCCTGGGTGATCATGACTTTAAGCTGTGATTCGGGTATTTTTAATGGGGAAGGACCACAGCCCCTTGCTAGGGCTGGAGAGATGGCTTAGCAGTCGAGGTGCTTGCCTGAAAAGCCTCAGAACTCATGTTCAAATCTCCAGGTCCCCCATGAAAGCCAGACATACAGTGACACAAGCACACAATGTTGCACATGTACACAAGGGGGTGCACACATCTGGAGTGTGCAGCAGCTGAAGGTCCTGGTGTGCCCATTCTCTCTCTCTCTCTCCCTGTTTCTCTCTGTCTCAAATAAGCAAATTAAAAGAAATAGATTGCTGGTAGTGCTTGTTGAAGGCAAAACCTAGAAATGAGGCTCTCCTTCTGGACATCTAGGTCATTCTATACACAAGTTGTCCAAGCAGGTTAGGGAGAATCCACTCTTCCCCGCTGGGGGAAGGGATCCGGGGTTTCTGTACTCCCACGTTGTCCTCACGCACGTGAGTGAGGGAGGCCTCGTTCCTGGCCAAGTCTCAAAGCTGGCAGATCTCCCCATGAAAACTTTTCAATGTTTCTTTGTCTTGCTTAGTCTTTAATATTTGGTCTTTGGGAGTGTTATGAGCTTGACAAATTTGGTTAGTCTCGTCGGAGACAGATGAAAGCAATGAGACAATGGAAGTCAGAAAGGAAAAGCTAATTAGCAAATTCATTTTATTCCCCGTAAAAATGTTAGCAAAGAAAAGAGGGAAGCCAATAAAGCCCTTGAACACTTGGGAGTTCATCCTCTTAGCCAGGTCACTCCTGGGGTCCCAGAGCTAAGGGTTGCTGTACCAACCAGGGGAAGGCAATTGACCCACACAGATCTATAGACTGTAGCTAGGAAATGGGCTCTGCAGCTCCTGCTGCTCTCTCTCAATTATTCCAGGGCCACTTCCAATAATCACCCAGGAACAAGAGTCTGGAGGTGCTCCCGGGTGAATTGTGAGGTAGGGTTTGTTACAGCGCTAGGAGCTGCACTCTGAACAGCTTCATGTGTACCATGCTACAGAGCAAGATAGTGAGGAATGTTTGTTAAGAGCTGGGAGCATCAGTCCTTGATGCCAGGGTGCTCTGGGGAGTCAGAGAGGATGCTAAAACCAGAACCATTGCACCCCATCCAGGACTAAGCATGGCTACTGATTATCTGATGTCCCTAAGGAAGCCCTTAGTTTAGGGAACAATCTGACCTTGGAGGGCATAGACACAGACTTGCTTGCAGGTGTGCAAACAGAAAAGTTCTTATGTCAACAGCTCTTCAGCTCTGTCTGCTGGAGGCACCCTGAGGAGCTGGGCTATGCTGCATGTCTCTCCCTACCCGTGCTGCCTCACTGTCCCGTGGAAGAGAAATCTCTGCTTCCCTTCCGGCTTCTGAACCTTCTGTCCAGCGTGCAAAGTGTAACTAGTGTGATTCACCAGGTCTTGGCATGCACTATACTTTCAAAATACATGATGTCCCTACATTCTAGGTCAGGATTCAGACAGAGTGCTCCCCCAAACTCATAGTCATGTGGCTTCCATTATCTACTTTCAAAAAAGTGAGCGCCTTTCCCTTGCTGCCCCCATAGGGTTAGGGAATGAGTAATGCCCTGTTTCCTCACACCCACACTCTGCCTACCTCTATTTTCTGCCTGTTTCAATCCAGTGAGTGTTAACTCCTTGGCCATCCACCTGCCTGACAACTTGAACCCTCCACCCCCAGCTCTCTACTGCCAGGTACTATTGGGCTGACTCCCATGGTGACTGCAGCAGTCCTTACATCAAGTCACATGACAAAATGTAGGTGTATGCCTCTTTGCTCAGAATTCCGCAGGCCAGGGGAATCAAGGAAGCACAGAGCTCAGGAGTCCTTCACTGAGACATCCAAAGGCTGTGGATGACTGTGGGCTCTGTGGGCAAATCCCCTGGCTTTGCACCCTGACCTCGCCTGCTACTGTTTGTGTGACTTTGAACACCCTAGTTACCTTCCCTGGCCTCAGTTTCCCCATCTGTAAACTGCATAAAAATAATAACTGCCAACTCACAAGAATGATGACAAAGTGAGTTTGTCTGCTCTAGCATAATGTGTAAGATTTCTGACATATAGTAAAGAATAATTGTCAGTGTTTGTTATCGTCACATTATAATGACAGACAGTAGCAAATGGGGACACAGGGGACAATGTTCAGGATGACATACATGGTAAAAGAAGACGAGGAAGGGTTGGGAGCTCTGGAACTCATTATCTCAAAGAAATGAACCAAGCATGGCTGCATGACACAGAGGCAGGAGTGGCTAGACTGAGGGAAAGACCACTGACTGTGTCACCATCCATAGCTCTACTGTGCCTCCCGTGTAGACCTCCTGAGTGACCACGGGTAGCTTCTTCCTGGGGACCTTCAATTTTCACTCCACTATATTGACTTTTACTTCTGTCCAGCAGCTTAACACGAAATGTACAGTTGGGTTTACATCTCTCCTTCTACCATGGATTTTCTGGCCCCACGGCTCTGAGTACTAAAGTGTAAAAACAAACACCTGAGCTTGGTGAGCAATATGATAACAGATGGATAGGTGGTGAGGTTATCAGAGAAGCAAGCTGGCAGCTGAAAGGGGTTAACAGGGAAGGACAACTTCTCTGCCCAGGACTGAAGCCAACATCAGGCGCAGGACTGACCACCCCCAGGCTGACCCTCCAGCCGGGAGAGCGCCAGCCTTGCGCAGGACCCTATGTGGTGACTTGGGGGCACTTTTAATTCCCCCTTCTCCAAGGACTGTGTGCTGTTCACAAGAGAGGGACAGTCTCCTTGCATCCCTTGGAACATAATGTTTTCTCCTTCTTCTGAGCCCTTTTTTCTAGGAAAAGCATGTTGCAATGGCATTCTGACTTTTACTTCTGAAGTTAAACATTACACTCTCCAAAGACACCACCATTGCTTACTAACTCCTCCATCATTTCCTGTACACAAATGCATCCGTGCTGATTGGAACCACACAAAGCTCACCGTGGGCACCGTGTAGGAAATGAAGGTAGGAAATGAAACTGGCCAGTCCTTTTCCCTAGAATAGCAAGAGCAACTGAGCTTTCAATAGATTTCTTCTCTCTTCCATCTCTAACAGGAGTCCTTACCAGTATTCAAAATTCTTCAGCTCAGGAAAAGTTACCATAGCTATGAAAGAAATAAAAGTCCAGGAGTGAGAGCTAAAGAGCTATTGCTTGTCTGCTTTGCTAGGTGCTCCTATACAAGTTCTCAGTGATCTCATAATGACGTCAAAAGAGAGAACGAAATTGATCCTATCTATCCTACGTCCTATTTCACCCCACGGATCGCCAGGGCTCCAGAGCCCATTTCTATTTCGCCATATGAGTCTTTCCTGTTTCCCCACTGCTGCTTCTCTGACCGTGACAAGACGGATCTCAGCTCTCAGCGTGGTCGTGAAAGGAAAGTCGCAACCCAGGAGAAAAGCGTGACGCAGCACAGTATCTCAAATCCCACGTGGAAAATTCTGTTGTTGGTGGTCTGTGTCTAGATCCAGGGTTTCCAGGTTCTGGGCATCTTATTTAAAGAATTGAAGACAAAAGAAAAACACAAAGGGCAAAGCAGCAAGAAGTTTATAAGGGGACAAAGCAAAAGAACCAGCTGAAGGCCCTGTGAGGGAGCAGGCTAGCTGCGCCGCACTGTTCGGGAGCCCTGGTGACTACTGCCCGAGGCTTCTGTCTGTGGGCCCAGGAGGAGGAGGAGTTGACTGCCAGTGGCAGGCTATGGCTGCCTGTCTGTTTTGATTGGTAGGCTTGGGTTATGTGTGTCTTTGCTCACTGACCATATCCTTTCCCATGATGCATTTAATTTTAATCATATGCACGCCTAATCATCCACAGACAGAAGATGGTAAGTAGGAGATCTGTCCCTAAAAGTTCATTTTGCCTTATTACACATGCAGCTAAGCCTAGATCAGGCTGGATCAGCCCACTGCCTCTACCTCTAGGATGTGTTTCAGGATACACGTGAATGAAAACTACTCACAAAGAGGGGTTGCCATAGAGTTAGGGAAGAGTTAGCATTGCTTTGTTTGGAGAGGGGCATATGTGCCTCAACCTAATCAGGGGTCCAGGTGCCCAAGCTATGCCTACACTCCCCCACCTCATGCTACTGAGAAAGCACATTTAAAGCCCAGTGTAAACTTCCATGCATGCCCCTAGTTGGCTGAGTCATGGGTGCCGATTAGCATTTCTCCCCCTAGGTTGTAACAGCACAGGGTACCTATGTGTCCCCCAGAGTAAATCTCAGAGCTCAGCTGCTTGTACTTCACGGACACTCGAGAAAATTCCACACTAGCTGTGGAGACTCCAGCTGCTGCAGAATCCATGAATTCTGCCTCGGGAGACCTTGTTCCAGCAACAACTGTTCCAGACTACTTGTACCAACTGTGGCAGACTTCATGTCAGTTATTGGTGACTTCTACATGTCTCCATCCACAGTGGCTCCAAATAGTTCTGTCCATCTTGCAGCTGTTATCACTAGGGCCCCCAGTGACTCAGCAAACATCTTGGGCTTGGTGGACTGAGAGTTGAATGCAAAAGACGCCTGTAAGTGGGAAACTGGCCCCAGGTACATGCCGTACTCCTTTTCCGGGTCTGTGAGCAGTCTCCTCTGATTAGTCCAGGAAGTTTCTTTCCTGTGTAATACCTCCTCTGTCTTACACTGGGTCCCAATAAAATCTTCTCTTGGGACTGGGGAGATTGCTCGGTCGTTAACGTGCTGTCTTGAAAAGTCTGATGCCCTGGGTTCAATTCCCCAGTACCCATGTAAAGCCAGTCTCTATCTACCTATCTCTCAAGTTAAAAACAGGAAAAATGCCTCTCTTGGATGGTCTTTTACTGCTTACTTATGATCTTTATTATAGGTAGAGCAGACATTTCCAGAGAGCCTCTAAAGGTTAAGAGATTAGTGTCCAATGCCTGAGGCTTGGAGCTATAATTCCAGCCTGTGGGTATTGAGCAACTGGGACTCAAAACCCTCCAGCACTGAGCCTCTGCCTTGAACACCTACAGCCATAGTCATTGGCCTTGAAAGCCTGGATCTGTAAGTCTCTGGTTCTCAAGACTGAGACATGAGCTTCTGGGATTGAAAGACCAGCCCATGAGCCTTTGGATTTAGAGCTCAGGATTCTCAAGAGCTGTTCTTTGCCTATTTATGGCTTCCATGTAAATAGAGCAATTTTTTTTTCAGCCATTTTTATCATAACCTCCAATTTTCCTTTGTAACCATCCAGTGTCAGAAAACAGACTTATTTCTCCATCTTTCACTAAGGGTATGGCCCTTCTGGAGTCTTGTCTCTCTGAATTCCAGTGTCCTCATACAGTCCCCAGGTCCTCAAAGTTACCCAATCAGAATGTTGAACCAATGTTTTGTAAGGAGTTTGAGTATAACCCAGCAACCCCCAGTTGATCTGTGTGTTTTATGTATTGACATTTGACTGAATGCCTTTGTTTTTATCACAAATTCAAGTGTGGGGCTCAGTGGATAAAGTGCTTGCTATTCTATGCTTGAGGACCTAAGCTGGGATTCTCAGGACCCATGTAAACCTAGGAATAGTGGCTCACACTCCAAATCCCAGTGTTGGGTAGGTGGAGACAGGAGAATCCCAAGGCCATGCTGGCTAGCTGAATCAGTGAGCTCCAGATTCAATGACAGACCCTATCTCAAACAATGAAGGTGAGGGCTGGAGAGATTGCTTAGTGGTTAAGGCACTTGTCTGCAAAGCCTAAGGACAAGGTTCCTATCCTCAGTACCCACATAAGCCAGATGCACAAGGTGGCACATGTGTCTATATTTCATTTGTAAGTGGCTGGAGGCCCTGGCATGCCCATTCTCCATCTATCTATCTATCTATCTATCTATCTATCTATCTATCTATCTATCATCTATCTATCTCCTGTTTCTATTTCTCTCTCTCTCTCTCCTAGATAAATAAGTAAAATATTTTTAAATGAATGTGAGGCGCTGACTAGATGGCACAATGTTTAAAGGTACCTGTTCCATAAGCCTGCCAACCAGAGTTTAGATTCCCAACATTCATGTAAAGCCAGATGATCTGAGATACATACATCTGTAATCCCAAAGCAGCTGATGGCAATGGAAGACAGAGTCAAGAGAATCCCAAACCTCCAAGTCCATGTAACCTGGCCTTCCTAGTGGCAAAAACAATGACAGGGACTGTGTTAAACAAGATGGAACATCCCAAGATTATTCTTCGACCTCCACAAGTAGGTTATGACACATGCACAGTGACATGCATACACTTCCACCCACCCTTTCATACACATAGTAAAGAAATGGAGACTGAAGAAGACACCTGTTGTCAATCTCTGGTCTCCACCCACAAACATGTACATGTTCACCAACACACATGTGTGTCCCACATGCATGCCCATGCATACTACTGCACATACATATACACAACAAAAAAACTTTAAGATTCACCCGTGGATTTATTTTTTAAATGCTTGATCGGTTGTAATCAGTGTATCTAGGAGGTAGAAGATTTTCATGTGCAGTTATTCTATTGCTCCCCATCCAGAGCCAGACACTTGGTTTCATACCCAGGCCTTGGACCTCAACCCTTATTCCAGTTATAAATCAAGGCCATGTCAGTGAGCATGGATGCCCTCCAGTGGCTCTCGTAGCACCGTCAGTGACAATTGGAACAGGGAGCACCAGCTCCAGCTCCCTTTCTATCCTTGTTTTCTGTTCACAGATTTTATTTATTGTAACAACTGTACAAATAGATTCAGTGAATTTCAATTCAGGGACATCGCATGCATTGGTCATGCCCACCAACCCTTGAGGCCTCTCTGCTTCCCTTCAGCCTCTTTAGTACCTCTACATGGAAATTGTTTTTTGTTCCCATATATGAAAACATAGCGTCTTCTGACTCCATATTCATGGCACTGACAGAACCTCATTCTGAACAGCTGGACACCATGGCTGATGCATCATACACTCTATGCAGTCATTTATTGACTGGAACTTAGGCTGATCTCACAATGTGGCTACTGTGAAGTTCCTTAATAAACAGATGTGGACATATCTCTTGTGTGCCAACTTCATTCCCTGATACACACCTAGGAATGGAATGGCTAGACCACATGGTTGTTTTGAGGAACACTCAGATTGTATTCCATACAAGTTGTCCAAATTCTACCATGCTTTGCTAATTTCATTGTTTTCATTTGCTTGATTACTAAAGAAAAAAGAATCATTCATAACCTTGTAGAGTGTCTAAGTGTTTGTTTTGACTTTCAGGTCCTTTGGACTAAACTTTTTGATACATTAGACATCACCTGAGAAGGAGAGGCAGCAAAGACTCTTCATTCTGTTTGCTTTGCTGGTAGATGCTCTTAAACTCAATGCAATGCCAGCTGTCAGTCCTTGTAGGTGGCTCCACCCCTTGGTGCACACACACTGACCACACTGTGACAGCTGCTCCCCAGGTTAACAAAAGTAACCTTTGTCTAACACATCTTAAGCCTGTCTGGTTAACCTATCTCCTCCTGCTGGCTTTTGGATCCCAGTTGCTTGGAAGTTTTCTTTTCATCTTTCCACTGTTTTATGTCCACACAGGTGAGATGTGTCTCTTACAGTGTTTTTTTTTGGGGGGGTGGGGGGGGATGGGGGTTCTTGTCTTGCACATCAACCAATCTATGTCCTAATTAGATTATTTACATTCAGGGCTGCAAATGCTATGTACCTGATCCCATCCTTTTTGCTGATCTCCTTCTGATAGTTGTGGATGTATTTTGCTGCTCATTTACTCTTCTTTTGATCTGTTTGTTTATTATACTGTTAATATTTGATGCCTTCCTTTTTCTCATGGGTAAATCTGCATTTTCTTTGGGATTTATCACTTTTTAATTTTATTTTATTTTTATTTTTCAAGGTAGGGTCTCACTCTAGCCCAGGCTGACCTGGAATTCACTCTGTAGTCCCAGGCTGGCTTTGAACTCATGGTGATCCTCCTATTTCTACCTCCCAAGTGCTGGCCTTAAAGGTGTATGCCACAATGCCTGGCTTATTCACATGTTTTAATGATGGTATTGGTCAAAGTTTTTATCCTCTGATTATAATCTTAAGCAACTTCTGCAATTCTAGGCTAGTGGTCACAAAAATCCAATAATCTTTGTTATGGAATGTCTCTATATCTCCAACTGTGAAGGACAGCCTTGCTGGATATAATAATCTTGGTTGGTAGGTTTTGTTTTGTTTTGTTTTTCAGAACCTGAAAGGCATCATTCCATGCCCTCCTGGCATTTAGAGTTCGTTCTGAAAATCTGATGTTAGTCTGGTGTATTTGCCTTTAAGTGTGAGGTGGTGCTTCTCTCTTGCAGACTATAATATTGTTTCCTTGTCCTGCACTCTTGACAATTTAACTATAACATGTCGGGGAGCACTTTTATATTCATCAGTATATGGGGCTCTATATTCTTCTAGTACCTGGTAGCCCATGTCTTTCCCAAGATCTGAAATTTTTTTCTGCTATTATTTTATGAAACAGATTTTCTATACCAGCAACCCGCCGCTCTTCTCCCTTGGGTATGCCAATGAGCCAAATGTTTGTTCTTTTCATAGTGTCCCAAAGCTCACACATTTCCTCATCCAGCTTTTCACATTCCCTTTTGGTCTTTCTTTCCTTAACTAACATTTTTCAAGTCCTTTCTTGGGCTGGAGGGATGGTTTAGCAGTTAAGGCATTTGCCTGCAAAGCCAAAGGACCCAGGTTTGATTCCCTAGGACCCACATTAGCCAGATGCACAAGGGGGTGCATGCATCTGGAGTTTGTTTGCAGTGGCTGGAGGCATCCATTCTCTCTCCCCCCCACCTTTCTCTGCCAAATAAATAAATAAATAAATAAATAAATAGAAATAAAATAAAAGTCCTGTCTTCAAGCCCTATTATTCTTTCCTCCACTTAATCTAATCTGCCACTTTGGCCATCCCCCCCCCCTTTATTTAATGTGACTTGTTGAGCTTCTCAATTTTGTGATCTCTGTCCCCATCTCTTTCACAATCCCTCCCTTGACTAGACTTGCAGTCAAGGGCCTCATTCGCCTCCTGCTATTCCTTCACCTGCATCTCCTTCAGCTCCTGCTCTGCCTTTCTATCCTCTGATACACCCTTTAAGTGCAGTGAGTTGCTTATTTGTCTTCTCTTCACACTCATGGAGGTGCTTATCCATCTTATCCGCAGCCTCTGTGCACTGACTTATATGCTGAAGGCATCTGAAAGGTGTGTTTTGTGTTCTTTGACCATTGTTTCATCTTCTCTGATGTCTCTGGAAACAGTTACCACAGAGTTATGAATTTAGGAGGTCTCCTATCATGTTTTTCATTTTCCTTTTATTTGTATGTTTAGAATTGCTTATTTGATGGGATGTATTTCTCTTACACCTCTTATGTGCTAGTCCTCTCAATGACTTCCTCTTGACCAATGTGTTTTGGGGTTATCAGCCCTGGGCTTGATCCAGAGCAAGATTTGACTCACTCAAGTCAGTCTCCAAGGCAACACTTCCAGCAGGTTTCCTTTTTTTTTTTTTTTTTCTTCACTCGACCCAGTGGCTGCTGTGGAGCTAAAATTAGAAAGCAGTGTGGTGCACACTCATGTGTGTGCTACGCAGACTGGTTCTCCACCTTTTTTAAAATCATTACCCCCTCATCAAGTGCTTGTTATGAATGCAGTGCATGTTCAAGACTCTAGCCCATGGCTGCAGACTAAGCAACTATGCTAACAGTAAGATGACTCCAGAGAGGAGGATGAGAGCCACAAGGGTGAGTTATTGGTTTCAGAAAGGAGGTAAGAAGCTTAGGATTAGTAAACAAGCCTCCAAAGAAAACACAGGTTTCCATACACCTCTAGTCACCCTCAATACCACACTATTCCCAGGCCAGCAAAGGAGAGGGGAAAATAACAAAGCAACCAGAGACCTTCTGAGGTCACATGGATCCACACTAGCAAGTACACCTGGGTGTTTTAATTGGGGAAACGGTGGCTGGGCACTGAGACCTTCATTCACTAGGCCTCTTGTCCTGTGACAACCACTCACTGTAGGGCTCTGCAGCTCTAGGGATTCATGGAGCCTAGTTGACACATTCATGGTCTTCCATGCTTTCTGTCCTGAGGTTCTTGACCACTGTCCAATAGATCCAATGACTAGCACAAAGTGCCAGAAGAGTCAGTCCTACACCATCCCTGTGCTGAAACCACATACATGCACACACATGCACACACAGGCTTCACACTTAAAACCACATTCCATACAATTGAAATCAAGGGCGCAATGTGCATTTTAACAAAAGGTACTTCTTTCCTTATAGATGCTCTATATTTTCACACCTACAATGCCTGCCAAAGGTTTCTATCAAGATGCCTGCTTGAAAAAAAAATAGAGCAGAGTATGTTCAAAAATGCTGGACTTTTAGACAATCTTGAAAAGAAAAGTAGGGAAGGGAAAAGAAGAGCAGAGAAGAGATGGTAAGAGAAAAGCCAAACCTCTATATCCAGCTACAAAGTGTTATCCAAGGGTAGGAGGATGTTCAATCCCATGTGACTCAGTTTACATGCTAGAAACCACTAGATAGGACTCAAGGTTATAACTCCAGGTGGCCTAGGGACTCCCTGGCATCAGAGGACTGTTCTGCTCCTGCTCAAGGCAGGGGTGGGTGTTGAGGTGAGGCACATAAGATGGTAAAGTTCTAATTCAAGGCTGCCTCAGCTCAGGTAACAGAGGGGCTGGTCTATGTGCCTTGCCTTGATCTGGAAAGCCCAGAATCTAAGGGGCCCACAGGAGTTCTAGTGTGGACTATAGTCCCAGCTGCTCAGTTGAACACTAGCCTAGGTGACATGTGAAAGCACTTTCCAAATGCCCATGGTCACTTGACTTTAAGTTGGGTGATTATCTTCCCTGAACGAGTGAGCTTGATTCAGTTAGTCGGAAAACTGTAGAGACAGAGTCAAAATTTTCCAGAAGAGACTCTGCCTATGCATAGCAGTTTCATCTGACTCTGGGAATCCCAGTTGCCTTTCCTGCCCATAGGGGAACTAGGCTTGTTTAGATGGCCCCATATTTTAAGAATGGATTTCTGGTTATAAATTTCCTACTATAAATCTCCCTCCCTCATTGAACTTAGTGTGGGTGTTGGTACTGGTAATAGTGCTCAGGAAAATCTTAATCATGACTGCTACAGCTGATTCTGGATTTTTCTAGAATTGACCCCATACCTGCTTAGATTTAAAAGCACTAGTAGCTGGGAACCCACTGGGGAAGAGTGCATTGGCTGTTCCTAGTATAATGTGGCATTACAGACACCCAAAATGCCACCTTTGGATTCTTATCAGCAAGTACTTCTGGGAGAGAAGCTAGGTGACTTAGTGTTTGCTCATGTGGAGGACTGAGCTGAAAACAAGAACTGTGATGGAATTTAGTGCAGTGAAAATAAGGACTGTGATGGAATGGAATGATTGACTCTGACTGCACGTGAAGAGTGGAAAAGAAGAGAGCAGACTCAGGGTGTGGATTCCCCGAGGGAGCAGCCCACATAGAACACCTGAAATCAATTATTTCTCCCAAATAAAAAGCCTTTGTCTCTTTCAGCTACAGGACTTGAATTTCTATAAAATACAGTCAGAATGTCATCCTGTGATAACTGAATTATAATACAAATTTAATTTCCAACCCCACAGAGCATCTTCAGTTACAGTTAGGGCAATGGCTGTCAAGAAACGGGATCCTGAACCTACAACAGTGCTGTATGGACAGAGCCTGGAGGAAGCCCTGCGTGAGGCTCACAAATTCTGCTGGAGCATCCTCGCTGGGAGAAGCAGACCTTCCAAGGCTATCCAAGCGGTTAGCCTTCTTCCTCTGTCTGCCCTGAGGTAGTTGCCTTGTAAAGTACTGCTTATTCTCCAAACCTACCCACACACCACCCCTTTTTTGCTTCCAGATAAATAACAACAGTCCCATTCAAGGGCTCAGAAGATGAGGTACAAAGTATGACCTATGAAGAACTGTCCTGTGCCCCAAAAGAACCAAATAATATTTTCCAGGTATGCAAACAGGTCAAGTATGGGAACAGATTCCAAGAGGGTAGGGTCATGGGATTGGGAATATAACTCAGTAGTATGACATTTGCCTACCATGTGTGAGACTCTGTGTTCAATCCTCAGCAACACACACACACACACACACACACACACACACACAAACACACACAAAGGTAGAATGATGGTTGAAGGACCTTAAAGGTATATCAGGTGACATTTACTAATAAGGGCACATTACACCAGGATTCTGGATTAAATATCATAGCTCAAGTGGTTTGAATATCTCTCATGGTTTGTTAGCGGAAACATAGACCCACAGGCAGCCCACAGCAAATACAGTTGACATGTCAGACTGCCTTGGGATTCTCCAGAGATGGACCCAAACCAAACATGAGAATGGACTTGACCCCAGGAATCCATAGCTGTATTTGAGAAAAGCTCAGTTATTGGGGGGTGTGGGGGTTGTATACAAGAGAGTTTCATCACATCGGGGAGAAGTATGACATTGTTCATATCTTTACTTAGAGACCACTTGGAGGAATTAGGTTTATTGTCATGTTCACAAGGGGTGGACCATGATCCCCTGACTTAGAAATACTCCTAGTTACTGAAAAAACAACAATCTTGATGTTCCCATGAAAGGCTTTTAACCGCATGGTTTCAGCTGGTATTGATGACTAATTTTTTCCATTGTATGAAATGTATGAATTATTTTTCTTCAAAATTTGTTCAAAGTACTTGAATATTGATGATCACCATAATACTTCAATGTAGAGAGAGCTGAATTACCATCTTCACAACAAGTAAGAAAACCTAAAGAAAACATGAGTTTTTTGCAGCTATACCAACCCAGACTTAAAAACAAATTATTATTATTACTATTATTATTAGTAGCAGTAGTATCATTTATTTTGTGCCACCTGCTCAATAACTTTAGCTAAACTTAAGGGAAACATGGTGCCTCTTTCTCCTGCTACACCCCTTCTTGATTGTAGCCTTACAGCCTTGCCACAATAGGCAGCTTGCTTTGACAATGACTATCCTTTGGGAAATATTACTGTATAATTAATAACCTTTACAAGTGACTTCTACTCTCTACAAAATCAAGTGGCTGTCATTCTTAACATTTAATCTCATCAATTCTGACACTCTGTAAGGACCTGCTTTCTGCAAATGCCTAGTAACACAATGGTATTAGATAGAGAAAATTTATGTAACAAAAGATCAGCCTGGGGCCAGGTTAAACTGAAAGTTTTATGGATAAATCTGCAAATCTGCCTCCTGATTTAAAAGTAGAATTGAAAGAAAGCCAGCTGGATGCAGGAAGGAGGAGAAAGTGAGAGATGTCTGAGAGAAGTCAAGTCAAAGGATACAGATTTGAAGAAGTATATTGACAAGGGACCCAGACCTTTATGTCAACATGAGATGCTATAAAGAGAAGGATTCTTACAGCTCAAGCCAGGGCTCTTTCCACTGAAGGACTGAGCTGGGGCAGCCAAAACCTCTATTATGTCTGCTTGAGAAATAAGCAATTAAAATGCTCCTAGCAGCCGGGCATGATGGTGTATAGCACTACTCCCAGTGCTTGGGAAGTTGTAGCAGGAGAAGTGGTATGAGTTTATGGTCTGCATTAGATTACACAGTGTGTTCCAAGCCAGCCTGGACTAAAGAGTGAGACATTGTCTCAAAATAAAAAAATATCCCAGCATATGTACTTGTACATCTAACAATGATAGATGACAAGAAGCCAATGTGTCTTGCCACTCAAATTAAGTGGAAAACTGGGAAAATATACATAAAATAATAAACACTTTTCATGTTCTGGACATTGGCATTAAAGAAGTATGACTCTTCATCAAGAGAAAAATACAATGAGCCCCAAAATTGCCACATCACAGCTAGAATCAAGTGGACAACCAAGGATTCCTATAATCCCAGCACTCAGGAGGCAGAGGTAGGAGGATTTCTATGAATTCAAGGTCACCCTGAGAGTACATAGTGAACTCCAGGTCAGCCTGGGCTAAAGTGAGACCCTACCTCGAAAAACTAAAAACATAAATATAAAGGTCCCCTCTCCTGTCTTGTATTACCAATAAAGACACATAAATAAACTCAGGATATACTATGTGTCTCACTCAGAGAAATTCATGCTCCTTGATACCACTTGCCCCATAGCTTACAACACAAATAATAAGGTATGTGGTAGGACACCAAATAAGTCCTTATTTGAAGCCAAGTGTTTGGGGCTGGAGGTGAGAAAGGCTTCCTTCCTAGGGAAAGAAGTCGTAGTGAACAGTCAGAATGTTCCATAGAAAGCACCTTTGAGAAAAACCCATCTGCACCATACTGTCCAGTCAAAGAGTCCGCTGAGAGACCAAGAGAGGAAAATATGAAGGAGGGACCCCTTTGTTGCACCTGCAGCCACCAAATATGTTATGTACTTACTCTCAAGCCAGCCACTGCCTCTCACTGTGTGACGGAAGGAACCAGCCACCATAACTCCTGGAATGGTGGCCAACAACTTCTCTGGCTTTGCTCAGATGAAGGGCCTGCTGCTGTGAGGTGCTCATTGGGCTACAGTGAGGGTTCACACACCTTCTGTCCCACATGAGATGGGAGGAGTGGTATAGAGTACTGGGAGAGGGCAGGTGGAGACTGGCAGAGAGACAAAGAAACCAGAAGCTGCTAGTGTGGGAAAGTCAGGAGTCAGCCTTTCAACAGTGCTTCCCAGGCCCCAGGTCTCAACACACACCTCTCTCATTGCTTAAACCAAGTATCAGAGAGGCTGAGACTCAGCCCAAGGGCACAGTCAGCATGCGCATGAAACAGACACAAAATAATAACACACAGCAAACACATACACACAATAGCAAATACAGCATGTGCATGGACAGAGAGAGAGAGAAAACACCCAACAAACACAGAGGAAAACCAGCAAGCACATGTATGTCAGATACACTGAAATCCGTCAGTTAGTAACTGTCAGCATCGGCAGAGACCGAGAGCTTCATGCTGTCACCAGCAGCAACCTGAAGAGTTGGCATTGCCTTGATCTTTTATGAATCTAAACTCAGGTGAAAACAGATCCTTAGCTTCAACACAGAAAACAATTTCAGGGAGAGTCAGTATGAAACAGAATTGGGTTTATGAAAAGAGATTTTAATAAAGATTTTAAGAATGAGGGTTAAAAGAAAGAGAGGTCTTACCCAAAATCAGGTACACTCAGGCCTTAAGCATGGTTCACTGCTATTTTAAGACCTTTAAAACATCTCTGTGTATGTAAGGTGTGTTATGTCTATGTAGGCGACTTTCACAGCACAAATTGTTAATTGTACTGTAATTCTTGCTTCTCCACTAAAGAGAAGTTTCAACCAGACCTTGGGGTGAAGGGCTCCTTTCCTTCTTTATGTACCTCATAATTTTCCTTATCTTTCTATCCTACTTTAAGACCAGTATAGCTTTATAGTAATTCTGGGATCTTTGGTCTATGAAAACACACTGTACCTATGGAATGTTTCATTCAGTATTAAGTGAGCCCCAAGATAGGAACAGAAAACATACAAATGAAAACATAGCATAAACCCTGCCCTCAGGGTAGCTGGGATATCTTCCTGGCTCTGTGGTGGCACTAAGACTACAGAACCAAAGAAAATCTCACAGTCTGTGCCCTCTGGTCTTCTGGCTTAGCGTACGTGTAATTATGCAGCGTGGTGTGCTGAAAGCCAGGGCCGTGACGCAAGTAGCCCCGGGTTGCGGAATGCTATCATGACAGAGAAGGGCGGCTAACACTGGAGGACTCAAGTCACCAGGAAGATGCAGGGAGGGAAACAGCAAGATCCAGGGGAGGCACTGGGGCGTGTGCACAGGTAGATGAAGATGGGGGGGCTTCTTGGAGGCAACAGCAAGTGGTTGAGAAGGGCAGTGAGGGAGGGCAAGAAGCACTGGTGGGCATGGGATAGGGGAGGTGACACAGTGTGCCAGTGGTGAGGGAGAGCCTGGGCCTCCACCATGGGCATTGGTCCACTGGCACAGTAACTGCTGTATGAAATGGGAAGTTGGTTTGAGGGTAAACCCTATAAATTCAAGTCCCAGGGAGAATGAGTCCACCCAAGACCTTCCAATTGTTAATATGAAAAATACTGAAAAATCACCTTCTATTCCACCTCTCTCTATAAAAATATGCTTTTTAACTCTGAAAATTAGTTTGTGAGGAGGTGCCCATGTGACTGTGGAGGTCAGAGGACAACCTCCAGTGCTCTGTGCACCACCTTCTTTGAGGCTGCCGCAAACAAACGTCCATACTGCAAAAGAATATCAAACTAGGCTGGCCTACAGGTTTCAGGTTCTCTTGGCTCTGCCTCCCATTGTCACTGGTGCGCTGGGACCACGGGTGCATGCACCACTTTGCATCAGTCTTTACATGGATTCTGGGTAAGGTCACACTCAGGCTGGCAGCTTTGCAAACAAGTATCTTGAACCTCCAAGCCCTTTCCCCATCCCTATAAAGATACTTTCGCTAAAGTTCATTGATTGAATGTTCAATAAGAAGATACGTAGACATGAAACTGCAAAGAGGGCAGCCAAAGCATAATGCACACGTTTTTAAAGCTAATGTCCCAAATATTAAATGTTTAGAAGGATACAGAGAGAAAGGGAAGGAAGGATAGAATTTTCATTTTTATTTTTCCACTCCCTCCCATTACCTTCTGTTGTTCCATACCCCTTCCACTAAACCCTTCCTTCTTCCTAATTAATCCTTCTTCTGCTGTGTGTGTGTGTGTGTGTGTGTGTGTGTGTGTGCGTGCATGCATGCGCATGTCCCACTGAGTTTAAAAGGTTGCCTTCATAAGGATGAATGGGGGATTACTCACCAGAGCACGTATAACTTACTAAACCACCAAAGATTTTCTCCCACACCCCCCGTCCACTAAGTGCTAATATCTTTTCAGGTAGGATGGGGGCCCCATGCCCTCCCTCTCTCCACATGATGGAATACTGACAGCTCATATGGTGCAGGTAACAAGGTGTTATAGCCACTTTCCCTTTCCCAGTGTTTGGCACACTCTCCTGTTGCAATTGTCTGCCTTATGTTGGCCAGTGATGTCCACCCTCTACTTATGCCATCGTTTTCCCCTACCATCGTAGAGCTTTCCCTCGAGTCTATAAGCCAAAATAAACCCTTTTTTCCCAAAAGCTGCTCTTGATCAGATGATTTCTGCCAGCAATGTGAACCTGACTGCAACATATGCATATATATATATACACACACATATATATTTATATATGTGTTTATATATGCTTATATAAATGTATATGTATGCACACACATATATAATTACATACATATATATGTATATATAAAATTCAAAGATAGGTTCAGCATATGAGAGAGAACAATACAGTGTTTAGAAAGACAGAATTCTAAGCCAGGCATGGTGGTGCACACCTTTAATCCCAGCACTCGGGAGGCAGAGGTAGAAGGATCACTGTGAGTTCAAGGCCACCCTGAGACTACACAGTGAATTGAATTCCAGGTCAGCCTGAGCTAGAGTGAGACCCTACCTCAGAAAACCAAATAAATAAATAAATAAATAACAATAATTAGACAGAATTCTGAGGGCTGGAGAGATGGCTTAGCACTTAAGGCATTTGACGGCAAAGCCAAAGGATCCCCGTTCAACTCTCCAGGACCCATGTAAGCAAGGTGCACAAGGTGGTCCATGCATCTGGAATTTGTTTGCAGTGGCTGGAGGCCCTGAAGCACCCATTCTCCCCCCCGCAAAATAAACAAATAAATATCAACTTTTTAAAAAAGAAAGACAGAATCCGGGTACTCTTGTGGCCTGGCTCACGCACTTCACAATGTGATTGAGCATTTATTTCAGAGCTCTCATGACTCGGCACTCAACAGTGAGCAAAGCGGCCCAGTAGCACCGCCCTCCCACCCTCCACTCCAGTGGAGAGAGGTTTCTCATTACAGTGAACATAACACACAGGGCTGCCACTCACTTTCTCATTGCTCTGATAAAATGCCTGATCATGAGCAACTTGAAGAAGCAAAAAGCTTATTCTGGCTTGCAGTTTCAGGAGGTCCAGTCCATTGTGGCAGGAAAGGCATGGTAGCAGGAACAGGAGACCAGTTCGATGGTCATACAGCATCCACAGTCAGGAGGCAGGGTATAAACAGAAAGTGGGGCCAGGCTATAAAACCTCAAGGCTCACTCCCAGTAATGTGCCTCCTCCAGTGAGGCTCGACCTCCTAAAGTCCCCCTTCCCAGACATCATCACCAGCAAGGGACCAAGTGTTTGTACACATGAGCCTATATATATATCAACTATATAAGTTGATGGTGATAAACACTACGGGAAAAACACAGAAGGTTAGTGGAGAAGGACAGAGACATGGTGAATTCATGTTAAATAACACAGTCAGAGCAGAGCTTGATAAAGTATGAGTTTTAAGCAGCTCATGAGGAGGAGAGGGATCAGCCAAGCAGGTTCCTGAGGAAAATGATTTTCCATCAAAGGAATGAGTCAGTACCAAGGCCCCAAGAAGGTACCTGCTGAAGCCTATTGCCTAATCCACACAGATATCTTGATGGAAGCCTCTTGCCACCTGGACACTGGGTGATTTCCAGGAAGATAGAGCCCAAGATATCACAGGGAGGTCAGCCCATATGTCAGAGTGTCCACAGCAGAGCTGGGGTAGAGCCCATGGGGTCTCTCTGATAGATCAGATGGAGAGCTGAGGAGTCCCAAACAGCCCAGGATGGAGGGGACAAGTAAGGAAGACCTCCCCTCCCAGACTCCACACTTCCTCCTCACCTATCTGAACACAAGGACAGCTCCTGAATGATGAAAGAGAACAGAGAAGGCCAGAGCCATGACCCCGCCCTGCACACTCAGGCAGGGAGGGGCAGAGATTCAATCTCAAAGCCATGTTCAGAATTGTGATTGGTATCTGGCATGCACCTTCATATTCCTGAATCAAGATAGTTGGCACTATAAAAATGTCTGTAGCCTGTGAATTATCTGAACTGAGCAGGAAGAAAAACTCACAGGCCTTCTGGGACTTCTATTCAGAGGCAGGAATTCTGAGCAGTCAGGAGCAAGTTGCTGAAAGAGAAGAATGCAGACCAACGTGGCCGTGGACTTCAAACCCACCAGCCCTGTAGAGATAAGCCCGTGGTTGTTACACCAGCACATTCTTGCTCTTCAGGACAAGAACAGAACCAGTAAACAGTATGGACAGTATGAGGGCAACCAAGCTCTCTTCACAGGAGGTGCCGGGCAATAATGCCCTACCTGCTTTCTTATGATTTCTGTCATGTGGGTAAATAGCTTCAAAGCTTTGCCTTGTCAGGTTGAGATTGAAATACATAAATACACATGTATTTGGGAAAGACAAATGATCAAACATGTTTTCTGGATGAAGGAAATGTTCCCAACCAAGGACTTCTAACTGATTAGATTTTAATAATGGAGCTGATTGTGGGAACACAGCAGGATGCGTAATTCACTTTGCTATGGAAACACGCGCATGGAGAACCCCACACCGTCTCATCCCCGTGCATTTCCCAGTGAAAGTGAACTACCCTCAGTTCTGCAGGTGACAGCCAGGCCCTTGTCTGGGTCCATCCCAGAGGTTCATGGTCAGGCTGAAAACACTGGTCTTCCAGAACCAGGAGCCAGTGTCCCCACCCATGGGACTACTTCTGGACACACCAGACTTCTACCACCTTCCCCACTCCTGGACTTCAGTATCTTTCCTTCCCTCCTTCCTTCCCTCCCTCTAAGCACCACACACAGACCCACAATGTGAGCACTTGGACAGGCTGGCCCACGGGCGGCAGGTAGATTAGTATGGCGGTTTGATTCAGGTGTCCCCCATAAACTCACGTGTTCTGAATGCTAGGTTCCCAGCTGATGGAGATTTGGGAATTAACCCCTCCTGGAGGGGATGTATTGTTGGGGGTAGACTTATGGGTGTTATAGCCAGTTTCCCCTTGCCAGTGTTTGGCACATTCTCCTGTTGCTATTGCCCACCTTATGTGGGCCAGGAGGTGATGTCCACCATCTGCTCATGACATCATTTTCCCTGCCATCGTGGAGATTCCCCTGGAGTCTGTAAGCCAAAATAAACCTTTTACCCACAAGATGCTCTTGGTCGGGTGACTCCCACCAGCAATGCGAACCTGACGGCAACAGTAAACAATTAGTTACTTTTCGCGTTGCTGTGACAAAATGCCTGACGCAAGCAACTCAAGCGTGGAAGGGTTTGCTTCAGCTCATGGTCTGAGGGTACAGTCCACCACAGCAGGAAGACACAGCGGCAGGAGCGTGAGACAGCCGGTCACAAGCGTCGGGTGTCAGAAAGCAGAGAGACAAAGGCTGGTGCTCAGCTGGGTATCTCCTTTGTTCCCTTTTATTTAGTTGGGATGCCCGTTCCTGGGATGGTGTTACACACATCTACATCGGCCCTCTGCTCTTCTGTTAAACTGCTCTGCAGATGCCCGCATGTGCACGCTCAGGATGGCCTCCGAGGTGACTCAAAGTCCAGCTGGCAATGAGCATTAACCATCAAACTGGGTGCCTAGTTTATATAAACATGTCTATAAACACACTCACACACACATGTGTATATATATGCATATATTGCAGTCAGGTTCACATTGCTGGCAGAAATCACCTGAACAAGAGCAGCTTTTGGGGAAAAGGGGGTTTATTTTGGCTACAGACTGGAGGGGATGCTCATGCACAGCAGCCCTGGCTTTGGGGAGGAGCAGCAGGAGTTCCCCCGCCCTGCTTCATGCTCTGCGATGGGTTTTGAGGTAGCCGAGCCTGAGAGTCTGGGGCTCTTGCAAGCAGTGAGAATGCTGTTTCATTACATCTTTTCCAATAGTAGAAACTTTGCATGTAATTTAAATATACAATAGTATATGTTTAATAAATAAACTATGACTCATCAATTCTAAGGGACTATTATGTGGCCACAAAATAATGGTTATGATAATGATTTCTGCCTTGCTTTATCTCTCAATATTTTATTGTGTTTTCTTCCCACGATTCCTTCTGGCTTTTAAAATGAATATAATGCTAACTGTAATTAACAGCAGTTACTTTGTCTATTTTTTTCTGTGTTTTGCTAATTTTTATGATCAACATCAATTTCTATAATGGAGGAATAAATGTGTTGTTGTTTTTTTTTCCTAAAGAGTTAGAGCTCACTAAGGGCATCTTCACAACACACCACAATTTCTGGGCTGAAGAGAAGAAATTTTGCTCAGGCTTAATCCTTGTGTAGAGCCAAGATGGGCCTTCTTTGTCTTGAGTTTGGCTGCTCACAGTACACGCCAATGCGCCCTTGGTCTCCTGGCTTCCTGGGACCAGGCCCCATGTCTTGGGTCAGTGGACAACGCACCGTGCACGCCAGGAAGACATCAGGGGACAAACGAGGCAGAGGGAGGAAAGGACAGGTGCCCAGGGGACGTGTACGTGGAGCTCTGGGAAGGGTTCCACCCTGAATGGGCCCAGTCAGGGCCCTGGTGTGGATCCGCTGACAGCTTCAGTGTCCGTGTCTGCTCCAGCCCCGCCGCAGAGGATGATCGTGAGCTGTAGCAAGGACAAGGAGCTCCATCATTTCTCCCAGAGGAAGTGACTCCCTGCGTTCAAGGGTGTGGGGATCAGAGGCTGGCCTGAGTGGTGGTGAGAAAACCATAGCCGTCTGTCACAGTGCTCCATCCCTTCACCTGCACCCACCCCCACCCCCTCAGCCTGTCAGACCAACTCTCAGCCCTCCCCCAGCTTTCCTGCAGGCATTCCCATTGCTGAGTCCCAACTACCACTGAGGTCTGGTTCAAAACTCTCAGCCAACAAACTGGCCTTTTCAAACCGTCCTAGGAAACTCCCCATGCAGTCGTTGTGCCACGTCAACACGCTGCATTTTCTCAGAGCCCACAGCAGCCCAGTGGTCCAGTTTGTTGGTTTAGAGGCCTCCCTCTGAAGAGGGCTGCTCCTGGGTGACAGAAAAAGCGGGCAACGAGGGCTGGAGGGATGGCTTAGCAGTTAAGGCATTTTCCTGTGAAGCCAAAGGACCCAGGTTCAATTCCCCAGGACCCATGTAAGCCAGAGGCACAAGGTGGCACATGCGTCTGGAGTTCATTTGCAATATCTGGAGGCCCTGGCGCACCCATTCTCTCTTTGTCTGCTTCTCTTCTACCTCATTCTCTCTCTCTCTCTCTGTCTCTGTCTCTATCTTTCTCTCTCTCTCTGTCTCCTTGCAAATAAATAATTTTTTAAAAAAGCAGGCAATGAAAGGAGAGAGAACATTCGGCTCAGCAGCTGAGACAGGCTTTATTGGGGAAAACCTGAGAAGGGTACCGACCACACATGTCGGCAGCTACTCTATCCTTATAGACCGGGGTACTGATGGGGTGGGGGGGGGCATTGGAATTCTTTGGTTGCAGGGTAATCCACCTTTCCTAGGGGTGTGGGCCACTTCAGGGCAGTGATAATGGGGATGGGTGGTCTGGGTCATTCCAGGAAACAAAGAGTTACAATGAAGTGGCTGCATTTGAAAATGGAGGGTCTGGAGAGATCACTCAGTGGTTAAGACACTTGCCTGTAAAGCCTAAAGACCCAGTTTAATTCCCCAGTACCCATGTAAAGCCAGATAAATGAGGTGGCCTATTCGTCTAGAGTTCACTTGCAGTGGCAAGAGGCCCTGACATGCCCATTCTCTCTCTCTCTCTCTCTCTCTCTCTCTCCCTATCGCCCACCTCTTTCTCTTTCTCAAATAAATAAATAAAATATTTTTAAAAAGAATTTTAAGCCTACTTTAAAAATGGAGACATTCTGGGGGACACCAGGCAGGGTTACCATCTCTGAGTGGGGCCTGTAAGACACAAGACACGTTGTGGGGCCGTGATGACTGTAGTGGTTTGAGTGTACAATGTCCCCTCTAGCTGCACGTGTTTGTGATTAAGCCTCACACTTAATCCCCAGCTGGAGGAGCCTTTGGAAGGTTCAGCCTTACTGAAGGAGGCGTGCTGCTAGGGAGGTCCTTGGGCCATCATAGCCGAGCCCTGCTTTCCTTACAAAGCTCCATCTCGCTACTTCCTGCCCGCTGATGTGGAATGACGTGACGCCCAACGATCTGCTCCAGCTATGCCTTCCCCATCATGAAGAAGCATCCTCTTAAGAGCCAGAAATAACCCTTACCCTGCCATAAGCTGCTCCTGGTCAAGTGTTTTGTCCCAGCGACAAGAAGTGACTGCTACAGTGGCTTTCCGTGGCAGAGCACACCGGGCCCCTGAGCCTCCCTGCGAGGACCTCAGCCCACCTCCAGCCTCCCGCCACAGCCCTCCAGCCTGTGAAAGGGAACAAGACATTTTGCTTGCTTCCACTGGAGCCTGCCATATGGCTGACACAGACTAACTGACGGTCTTAGCGTACAGCTTTGCTGTTTCTCCTGTTGCGTGACATTCTGCCTCAGTTTCCACCTGTGTTCAGAAACAGTGCCCCGTGTGAGAGCTGTGCAGCTCAGAAGGTCCCTTCCTTGGTTAGAACTCAATGCACCTGGCATTTCCCGTGAGGATGGGCAGGTAGGCAGCCTGCTCGATGCCTTCCTGGCCTGGGTACTTTTCATCTGACCACAAAGGGCAGTTCTATTTTCAGCTCCGTTTCCTGAGGGATGCTGGCAGAGTTATTTTTGACCCCAGCCATTTGGCTTGAGCTTCGAGCCCCATCGATTGGGCCGTCTATGGCAGCCCTGTGGGGGGTTAGTGCCCCACAGCATGGGCTCATCTGTCACCACAAGTCTAGGAGTCCTCTGAGAGAGCCGGAAGCACAGGGTACTGATCCCACTTCCCCAGAGCCCGCAAAGGACATGAGCCCCTGGACTCTGCACACGGGACTCTGCTCTTGTACGGTTCGGAATCTACGTTGGGGCTGAGGGTGCGGAAGCGGGGACAGGCATGATGCACAAAGCCTCGCTCCCACCCCCGCCTGACTCTACCTAAGTGTCCAGACCCACCGCAGACAGGCAGCGTAACTTCTGGGAAACACAACTTGCCAGTTAGCAACACATCAGACCTGCTTCCTGATCCAGTTGTGACATTGGATGGTCCTGTGGTTTCAGGTAAGTCCCTTGTAGGCATGAGGCTTTGGCTCTGTGAAACACAACTCAAGGATGTTCCACATGGTACTATAATAAGAGTTCAAATTTACGTAGCAGTTTAAGACAATTTCTGGAACAGTGTAGGCGCTCATTAGTTCCCTAGCTCCATGGACAGGAATTTGGAGGTCCTCGTCATGAATTCCTGCAGGCTTAGCACAGACACGGGCATCCAGCCTGCATTATCCCCACTGCACACCATCCTCAGGACAAAGCTAATAGAACAGAGGCTGACACGCCCACTCTGATCGCCCGAGACTCCAGAGACAGACGGGGCAGCCTCTCAAGCCAGCAGTGAGGCTTGAGGGATATTTCAGGACACTTAAGATTGGCCAAAGCTTCTATATAGGAACTGGAAATCATGTTGTTCCTCAGAACAGTCTCCCTGTCCCCACGTGTCCCCCACACTCTTCATCCTCTCCATTTCTTGTCCCTCTCCCGCCCCTCAGTCAGCTGTGACGAGTGTTTTCCTGCAGCGGGTGCTTGTGGCCTGCCAGGGTCAAGCCTTCATTCTCGTCATTCTTTCCCCCCATTTCCAGGTCTCAGGCTTTGCTGGGGAAAGGCTGTCCATGCCAACTGCAGAGCGCTGGGTTTGAAGTGTTTCCCTTCCTGGAGCCCTTGTGAGAGAGGTGCCAGGGTGGAGAGTGGAGGGGTAGGGTAAGTGTGTGTGGCAAAGGAAGGGAGGTAAAGGCGCCAGAGAAAACCAGGGAGGGCGGGGGGAGGCGCGGGGGCAGCAGAGGGCTGCTGTGAGGTCATGGCCGTCCCTGAGCCCTGTTCCCAGCTCGGCAGGCAGAGGCTGGATCAGATGTCAACCTGGCAGTTCAAGTGCAGCACAGGCTGAAAGTGGCCTTGGGGCTGACAGAGGGAAGGAAGTGCTCCTTCAAGGTTTAGGAACAACTCAAACTGGACATTAAAATTGTGTATATGTGCATGCGTGTGTACTAATGCATGTACCCCATGCATGCAGAGGTCAAAGAACACCCAGTGTCCTCTATTGTCTGCTGCATGTGTTCTCGAGTCAGTCTCTCACTGAATCTGCATTGCTGCTTTAGTCAGACTGGCTGACCAGAGAGGCATGGTAACTAACTAACTCCCCCCCCACTCTGTGTGTGTGTGTGTGTGTGTGTCTCTCTTTCTCTCTCTCATACACACACACACACACATCTCTGCTCCAGACAGGACTGGGGTTACAGCCCTGCTTGGTGTGGTGGTTTGATTCAGGTGTCCCCCATAAACTCAGGTGCTCTGAATGCTAGGTTCCCCAGCTGATGGAGATTTGGGAATTAATGCCTTCTGGAGGCAGTGTATTGTTGAGGGTGGGCTTAAGGGTATTGTAGCCAGTTTCCCCTTGCCAGTGTTTGGCACACTCTCCGTTCCTGTTGTCTCTTATGTTGGCCAAGGGGTGATGTTCCCTCTGCTCATGCCATCATTTCCCCTGCCATCATGCAGCTTCCCCTTGAGCCTGTAAGCCAAAATCAACCTCTTTTTCCCACAAGCTGCTCATGTTGGGTGATTTCTACCAGCAATGTGAACCTGACTGCAACACTTGCCCATGCCCATCTATTTACATGGATGTGGGAGAATCAAACTCAGGCCAAATCAGATGCTCTCAGGCCCTCTTGCTTGTAAAGCAAGCACTCTTGCCCACTAAGCCATCTCCCAGCCCCTCCATTCTTTATCCAGAACGTAGCTCCAGACCCATGCCCAACTGCCCAGCCCTCAAACAGGGCATTTGAAGCAACAAGGAATTAACTCAAGGAAAACTTAAATTCTCCTTTCCTGAACCGAAGATCTAAAAGTAGAAACTACATTGCACCTGATTTGTTTAATTGGAAAAGTGAACATTATTTCCTCCAGGTCACCTTTGTCTTAATAACAAGCTTCACACAGGGCGGGAAAAGGACGTGTCTCCTGTAACCAAGGAGACACAGAACGACATCCTGAAAGTCGCCTTAACGGCAGGCTGAGAGCTCTGGGTGGTGACGCGAAGGGTGACCTCAGCTTCCCTAGGCCATCTGCTGCCCCTCCTGCTCTCCCGCTGGCTCCGATTTCGCCTTCGCAAGTGTTCTCAACTCCCACGGGCCTCTCTTCTCCTTGTAGGAAGGTCAAGGTTGCCACGAGTAGAAGCCATGCATAGAAGACGGATGCATCGGTTTCTTGCCCTGCTCCTCTCCGCTTTCCAGGCTTGTCACTCAACCCAACTTCTCGGCCAAGGTTCCAGATCCACGCACCCCACTGTGCTTTTTATTTCCTTTCTCCCCTCTACACTCAGAAAAAGCCATGGGAGCTGGGCATGGTGGCGCACGCCTTTAATGCCAGCACCTGGGAGGCAGAAGTAGGAGGAGCGCCATGAGTTCAAGGCTACCCTGAGACTACATAGTGAATTCCAGGTCAGCCTGGGCTAGAATGAGACCCTACCTTGAAAAGAAAAAAGAAAAAGAAAAAAAAGCCATGGGGTTGTGAAATTGCAAGTCTTTCTGGGATGGAGGTGGCCCATCACCCACCATCTCCTCCATTACCTACCATCTTCTTCATCACCCACCATCTCCTTGGGGAAGGAGAAGGGAAGGGTCTAACATGGACCACGGGATTAAGAGTGATGTTGAAAGTTTCAGGTGGTAGAAAACTAGTGTGCGGTGAGGCAGTGTTGTTAGATGACTGAGGAAAGCATGAGTTATGAAATGTACCTTCATGCCTTTTTATTTTACCACAATTCATATTCAGATTTTTTTCTGTTGATGCTTTGTTAAAAGAGATCTCAGCACCATGGGAGGGAATTACTGCCTGGTACTGAAAACCTAGTCAAAAGCATGTGGCTGGGAAGGTTATAAGCCCTAGCGGGGAAACTGCTACTGTTGCCTGGCTAAGTGGATACATTATGCCCACCAAACTGCTCTCTCACTACTTATGTTTATGCCCATATATTAATGTTGCTCTCGCTTTTGGCTAGAGAAGCTTCTCTTCTCACATGAAAGTAACCACTGGAGTAAGTCAACACTCACTATAGTGCTGAGAAGAATTGAAAGTGGAGTGTTCAGCACTGAGTGAGACACTTCTATCTCACCCTCCAAGGCTCAGGGTCGATTATGGAAGAGGAGGTGGAAAGAATGTATGAACCAAAAGGAGAAAACTGCTTAAAGTGCTCTTTCAGCCACAAAGTGACCTTCATATTCATGACCTCATGGTGCCTAACACTATCTACATAGGACCTGCAGAATAGGATAAAAAAATATGGACATCAAAATAGAAGAGAGGCTAATGTGAAAGAAGAAGGGATTCAATGGAGAGCAGACTTTTAGGGGGAAATGGAGGTAGTGGGAGGGGATTATCTTGGTTTGTTTTTTACACTTATAAAAGTTGTCAATAAAAATGTTCAAAACACTAGATCACAGGATGTTGGTCCATGTGGGCTTCTGGAGAGAATTTGTAATGGTGACCTTGGATAGAGACTGGGAAAGGCTATTGTAGTGCCAGGGCCCCTCAGCAGTGGGAGGGGCATAGTGGGATAGGAGGAGAACTCTGTGCATCCTGGTGGTAGTTGGGGTGGGGGAAGGGCACCCAGCAGAGCTGACGCTGTGGTGTGGTGGGCCACTGCTAGTACCAAGAACGTGAGGTGGGGAGCAGGAATCAGAAGCAGACAGGAGAGACCTCCCTGAGTGCACACCATCACTCCCGCCCTCCAATCTCAGCTCTGCCTCAGTCTTTACTTACTGGGGACCCTCAGGGCAAGAAAGGTTGGTCATGCAGATCTGTGGTCCAGCTCTGCTCCACATGCAAGCAAACCTCCCCCCCCCCCCACACACACAGGTGTACACAGAGAGCAGAGGACAGAGAAACCAATAGGCCAAGAGAGTTTGGCAGAGATGCAAACAGCTAAAGACTTACAGTATTGTTGACAAAATAAAACTTTTTGCCCATCCCCTAGCCTGTTTCTCAACCTGCCATACGTCTCAAAAATCTCAGGAAAAGTCACACTCACCAATGTTGACTGAGTGGAGGTGATGCTGTGCAAAGAAGACGACCAGGCATAAGCTAAGGAGTCAACAGGAAAGTAGATATTAGCAGAAGGAAGCAAGAGAGACAACAACGGGGAAGACAGAGGTGGGTGAACAACTCGTAGAAGATAGATGATAGATGGATGATAGATAGATAGATAGATAGACAGATAATAGATAAGGTATGGATAGCTGGTAGATGGCAAATAGATGATGGATAGATGAAGGGAGGCGAGATATGGGCAGTAGATAAATAGCTATAGATGACAGACAGATGTTAATAGTATATAGACATAAAACAGGTACAGAAGATAGGTAGATGATTGCTTGATAAATAATAGATAAGTAGATAGATGATAAATAGACTGTTAGATAAGGGACTAATGGTAGATAGATAAGTAGATAGATAGATAGATAGATAGATAGATAGGTAATAGATGAGTAGAGAGATATAAATGACAGACATAGAGGTAGATAATAGATATTTAAGGCAGATATAGATGAACAGATGATAGATAATAGGTTATAGGTAGATAGATCATAAAAGATAGATGATAGATTCATAGATATAAATAGATGTTAAATGAGTAGGTAGTTGATTGGTAGATGACAGTAGATATGTAGATTCTAGAAATTGACAATTGTAGCTAGTGGATAGATAGGTAAGTTGATGATAGCTACACACGAGAAATGGAAGAAGACAGAACCAAAAGTTCATGCCTGAACTTTTTTACTTAACTTGGCTTGGGAAAGCCCCAGGGTAGAACAAGACATGTTTTAACACTCTTGTGGGGAAAATAACTTGCATTGGGTTGAAACTTGTGAACAAGGCTGAGATAAGCACTGGTGTGCAGGCATCCCCTCCATATACTGATGTTCTTTCCTTTGGACACATGCCCAGTCGAGGAACTGCTGGATCATAAGTCCTTTGATTAATGTTACCAGAAACCACTCTCCCCTTCACACTAGCCTGACCTTAACTCATCATCAGACCCGAGACACAGAGAAAATGAACAAAACTGGGCAACGGGAGTGTTGTGTGAGTGAGGCTCCCTACCAGAGGACATGTCTAAGCTCTCCACTCCTTTCCATACACATAGCTCAGATTTAACCTAACCAGGGTTGCTGACATTTGAGATAGGAGAGAAAATGCTCAGCAGTTAGTGGGTATCTGCTCTGTGCACAGCTCTGTGTCCCCTTCGGGTGCTGATGGAGAGAAGTGTCAGCTTAAAAAAAAAAATCACTGTAGTGAGACAGTAATTCCCTCGCGACAGACAGAGGGTATAATAAGGACCACAACGGATGGGCTAGTGGGCTTCTGGAAGTTCTAGTCGCCTGCAGCCCACATAGGCACCTAACCAGGCAGATTTTTTTACTCTCTGCTTTCCAATTTGTCTAGTATATTTCACACCAATAGGTCAACAAGAAAATAATGCAACATTCCAATATGTTCCTTTACAAGCATAATTATGTAATCTTCTGGCAGACAAATAAACTCCTACCTAATGCAAAGTTTGTAATCAAAATGTTCTGTTTTTCTCTTTTTCTGCCTGGAGCAGCCACACAAGTAAATATTGAGTGTGCCAGGCAGTTGGTCAATTATTCATGTGCTGAATTTTTTAAGTGTAATGGGAAAGACAATCTCCTTGAATTTATCTACGTGTGGGAAAGCACTATTCATCGGGGGGGGCACATCTTCTCCATGTTCCCTTTACCTACCTGCCAGTTTGTTTCCAGGTAAAGAATATCAGAGGGCATTGCATGCCATCTAATCTTACAATGTAGTACCGATCTTCCTTAAGCCTAGATTCAAAGGATTATGGCACACCAATTGTGGGATAAGGGGTCAGTGATGCACATATATCCAGTCATACATTCAGTCCATAAAACATGAGACCCACTGGAGGTAGGGCAGGAAGTCAAAACTAAGAGACATCTGGCCAGTCATGTATTACTCATGTGACCTTACCCATCCCTTAACCCCTCTATTGGCTCAACATTTGCTCTATCTATTCAAAATTCCTATGTATTTAAGAGGTGATTTTAAAGACATGTATCTTACACAAATACTTGTGATATGGGAAAATTAGGCACACACAACTGGTACCAGAGACTGAGTGGAGAATCAGTTTATTTTCACACCAGCATGGGCCCAGAGGACTTTCTTCCAAAACCTGAACCCTGATTCTTAGAGGTTCAGAGCTTATATACCTTATCTTGGGCTATTTTTACTATTGTTAATTCTCAGAGCTCAGAGCCTGGGTCTAGTGCCAGAGACCTTGTGTATGCAATAGATAAGTTCTACAGAAACAGAAAAAATAAGGTTAACTAGCAGACATATGTCTGCAGCTGTGCTATGGAGATAAAAAGAAGCATGGGGATGGAGAGATGGCTTAGTAGTTAAGGTGCTTACTTGCAAAGCTTCAGGACCCATGTTCAATTCTTCAGATCCCATGTAAGCCAGACACACAAGGTTATGCAAGCGCACAAGGTTGCACATGCATGCAAGGTGGTGCACACTTCTGGAGTTCAATTACAGTGGCTGGAGGCCCTGGCATGCCAATTCTCTCTCTCTCATAAAAGGCCAGTTTGTTGGGCTTGCCTCAAACAAAAGATTTAAAAATAAAGAAGCAAAAGATGACTTACAATAGGAGCTGCAACATAGATCACAGCCTTGAGACAGTAGAAAAACTACAGTGTCAGTCTGCACAAAAGTCTGTGCAGTGCAGGACATGACTTTACGGGTAGATGATTCTGATTTTCCTTTCCCCTTGTTCCCACCTCACTTGTGTTCTCAAGTCAGTGATTGTATGCATTTTTTCACAGCTTGAACACGTGAGCTCGAAGCCTCATCTCGGTGTAGAGCCTGGACCATTCTCATCTTCCTCCTTTATTGGATGCTCCACCTGGCGGGTGTGATGGGAGGCTCTAGGGATAAAGACATGTCACTGAGCTCACTGCACTTTGAAGAAGCTAGAAGAGTAAAAGAATAGATAGTGATAAAACTTAGAATGCCTACATTCCAGACCTCCCCCCCCCCAAAAAAAAAACATACAATGGAGAGATGGAATTATCAAGTAGTTAGAGTGCAACGCAAAGTGGAGAGGAAGGTAAGAAGCTGCGTTCAGAAGTTTCTGGAAACATTTCCCTCTCATGACTCCTTTGCACCCAAGAAATTTTTACACCACCCAAGGTTTATAGGTGTTCAAATCAAACATTCAAACATTCAATGATTGTAAATAACAAAGGAATGTATTTTTAGAGCTGGAGAGATGGCTTAGCAGTTAAGCACTTACCTGTGAAGCCTAAGGACCCCAGTTCAAGGCTCAACTCCCCAAGACGGATGCACAAGGTGGCGCCTGTGTCTGGAGTTCATTTTCAATGGCTGGAGGCCCTGGTGCACCATTTTCTCTCTCTCTCTCTCTCTCTCTCTCTCTCTCTCTCTCTCTCTCTCTCTCTCCTTTCTCTGTCTGTCTATCGCACTCAAATAAATAAATAAAAATAAAACAAAATTGTATTTTTAGCCAAGCATGATGTGTCATGGGTCATGCTAACAATTCTAGCACTTGGGAGGCTGACACAGAAGGATTGTCATGAGTTTGAAGGCAGCTTGAATGACACACTGAAATCTAGGCCAGCCAGAACTTCAGTGAAACCCTGTCTCAAAAGAAAGGAATTTAGGACTGGAGAGTTGGCTTGGTGGTTAAAGGCACTTGCTTGCAGCCAGCCTAGGTGCAATTTCCTAGTACCCACAAAAATCCAGATGCAAAAATTGTAATTTGCATCTGGAGTTCATTTTCAGTGGCAAAGGGCACTGGCGTATGCACGCACACACACACACACACACACACACACACACACACACACTCCCCCTCTCCCTTATAAATAAATTTAAAAAAATATTTTTAAGGGCTGGAGATACAGCTCAAAGGTTAATGGTGCTTGCTTGCAAAAATCTGTCAGCCTTGGTTCAGTCCAGGTTCAAATCCCCAGCACCCATGTAAAGTCAGATACACAAAATGGTGCATGCATCTGGAATGAGTTTGCAATGACAAGAGGCCCTGGAGCTCCCTTCCTTTCTTTCTTTCTTTCTTTCTTTCTTTCTTTCTTTCTTTCTTTCCTTCTTTCTCTCTCTCTCTCTCTCTCTCTCTCTCTCTCTCTCTCTCTCCTTGCAAGTAGATAAAATGCAAAAATAATTTTCAAAACAGGAGTTTATATTAAAACAGCTCTTTTGTACATACAATTTTACCACTTATTAACGACAAAAGTAAATTTGCACACTAATGAGATGGACATGCTTTTTTTACAGGAAGAATTAAATCATGACTGAACATTTGATACTGCAGGACATAGAGCATCTTTGATATTTCTGAGTTAATTGCTATTTTCATTTTATAATCATCAATGCTGAGATATTGCTTCTCACAAATATTGCACAACATAGCAGAAGTATGTCCAGGGCCATTTCAGAAATTTTTAGAAATCCTATCCTCATCCCCAGCCAAAATTCATTTAATGATATTTTTATGAAACTTAAGTTAGCAACTCAAACAGCAATTTTAGAAATCAACCATTGTAACAGTGCAATCCAGAGCTATATTAATTTGGTGCATGCTGAGGGGTGACAGTTGGGAAATATTAAAGTCCTTATTTTCCATAATGAAGCCATTATGTTTCTGTAACAGCCGAAAGCTCTGTGTGCATGGTGAAAACACAGTAGTCTTGGACCTGAGCCGAGGAGTGTCAAGCGGCATCGGTCGGCATTGCTTGCCGTGACGGCATGTGTGGTGGGAAGTGAGCACGTCGCGTGTTCAGGACCAAGGCTGCCACAGTGGGTGTGAGCGCTGCCGGGAGCGCCTTGGATTCATCATATGCTTGATTTTGAATTAACTTTTGGTTACTGTGCCTTCAGAGACCTCTCACTGTTGCCAGATTTCTCCAGTGTCCACATTCAGTAACATAATCCTACGTGATCCCATAGTTCAGGAAGCTATAGTTTATATAAACCCAAGGAGGGAAAGGAGAGGTCATGCCCCCTGCTCTGCAGACTCACAGGAAGGGAAGGAAGACTTGAGTTTCACCAGGACCCTGGCAGCGTTTGGGGCCAGAGTCCAGTGCCCTTGTGCTGTATCAGCCCTGTACCTGCTGATGCCGCAGTGCCCACGTCCCCCAGAGCAGTGCACCCCTTGTCCTCTCCGCCTCCCTCCCTCCGTCTCCAAGGGCATCTAGGGCGAGGAGCTGTGCACCTGTCGAAGTCTTAGTCTCTGTACGGATGCATGACAGGCAAGCAATCAAGTTCTATCAGAGCATAGAAAAGCGGCATCTAGCTTGGCTAGGGGCTGGCAGGAAGAGGATAATGCAGGAAGATCTTTCCAGAAGAGGTAGCACCCCCTTGAGGTGTTTGTCATAAGCTCTCTGGAGCCCTGTCTTCTGCATATCCCTGTCCACAAGCACAGCTCCCGTGGCTAAACCCAGCATCCTCATCAGATCCACCATGGCCACCAGCATTTTGATCATTGCCATAGGCACTAATACTTTCCATATCCTTGGTCATAACACTTTTTAAATCCTCGGTTCCAGTTGGGGCCATGACCTCATCTATGAGCCCTCGTACCACCAGGCCTGCCAGCACCTCGCCCCCCTTTCCGTTGCTGCTGTCGCACACACTTCCCAGTTTGAGCCAAGTGAGTCGGTTCATGCTTGCCTGTCCCAGCTCCAGGCTCCGATAATTTTTCTTTGATATTTTAAAAATATTTTATTCTTATGTTTTTATTTGACAGAGAGGGAGAGAGAGAGAGAGAGACCCAGGGCCTCCAGCTGCTGCAAATGAGCTCCAGATGCATGCGCCCCCTTGTGCATCTGGAGTACGTGGGTCCTGGGGAAATCAAACTTGGATCCTTTGGCTTTGCAGGCGAACGCCTTAACCGCTAAGCCATGTCTCCAGGCCTCTAATAATAATAAACATCACTGGTTCTGACTCACATTGGCCTTGGGCCCCTTTGCGAATTCCTCTGTTGCTGAATTCATTCACGCCCTGCATGCCAGTGGAGCCGTGGGCAGAGGAGTGCTGACTCGCAGTCCTGGTCACCCAGCCCGCCGTGGCGGCAGGGCGTGGGCCGGAGGGGACTTCTTATGCGCTCTGGCACACTTCCTCTTTTCAGACAGGAGCATTGGAAATGTTCTCCCCCAATGGTGACATGACTATTCACTATTTATGATATGCATGATGATAAACATACAGAGAGGCCAACTTCACTTTTTCTTTTTTTCTCCTGTGTGGTTTGTGCTTATTACACCACTGTGTGAGCCATCTTTGCCTGCCCTCAGGTAATAAATTTTTTCCTAAAAATTAGAAGTTCCATGGTTCATATTCAGTTCATGTCTCCATGAGGAACAGTGTCAGGACACAGGCTTCTGCATGGCATGATGTGGATATGGTGCCACCCGAATAATCTGTCGAGTCACTTCCTTGCAATTCTATATTCCTTTTTATTTATGTTTTAAAATATGATAGTGTGGAAATATGTGCCACATGTTATGGGAACATATGTTTCATTTTGTCATCAAATAAAATTATGAGAAATGAATTTTTTTTTTTTTTTTTGGTTTCCTGAGGTGGGTCTTACTATAGCTCAGGCTCACCTGGAATTCATTATGGAGTCTCAGGGTAGCCTTGAACTCATGGCGATCCACATACCTGTGTCTCCCAAGTGCTGGGATTAAATGTGTGCACCACCACGCCCAGTTCTGAAATTATTTTCATAGTACAGCTACCATTTCTGCTTTATACAGACAATGGCATTGGCTCACTGGGCCTACTTTTGAACCCCATGTGCTCCTTTAGTCTGAGATCTATCCTGATGCCAGGGCCGGGCTGCTATTTCGTTTTACACTTTTAATAAAGGGATGAAATCAGGTAATGCAAGTCAAACTGTCATCACACTTTTAAAACATGTGTTCTATTTTCATTTAAAATTTAGAATCAACTTATGATTTCTACCAAAATGAAAAGCCTGCTGGGATCTGGATTCTGACTGCATCAGTCTTCGTATCCATCTGGGAGGAACTATTATTTTAACTATATATTGGATCTTTCTTCTTATGTTCATTTCAGTCAGGGAATGCTTTTGTTATGCCTATGGAGCTGATGCTATTGGCACATGCTGCTCACGATGCTCCATGCTCATCTTGGTATTTCCTATGACGTCACAGTTTTTAAAAGTTTCTACATATTTTAAAAAATATATTTATTTTCATTTATTTATTTATTTGAGGGGCGAGGCAGATAGAGAGAGAGAATGGGTGCACCAGGGCCTCCAGCCACTACAAAAGAATTCCAGACGCATGGGCCACATTGTGCATCTGGCTTAAGTGGGTACTGGGAATTGTACCTGGGTCCTTAGGCTTCACAGGAGTGCGCCTTAACCCCTAAACCATCTCTCCAGCTCTTTTTTAAAAGAATTGTTTAAAATATTTTATTTATTTATTCGTTTATTTATTTACTTATTTGGGAGAGAATGGGCACGCCAGGGTCTTTAGCCGCTGCAAGCGAACTCCATATGCCTGCACCACCTTGTGCATCTGGATTACGTGGGGACTGGGGAATCAAACCTGGGTCCTTAGGCTTCACAGGTAAGCACCTTAACCACTAAGCCATCTCTCCAGCCCATATCACAGTTTTTGATGCTTACTGGGCTTTGTGTTCTTTAATGACTGTATTGTGGTTTATCAATTTGCCAATATTTTTGACAAGTTTACCTTTGATCTTTATTTTCTCTGTCCTTAGATGTTTCATTTCATCTATTTCTTCTCTTGTCTCTATTATTTTCCCCCTGTGTTTATTTTTGGTTAAAACTGTTTTGTAGCTTCTAAATATGGAAGTGTATGTATGAAAAGAAGAAAAGTCAAAGATAATGATTCACAAAAAATCTAGGCATTTCTGTCAGCATCATTTTAGCTATGTGTCAGAAATTTCAATATATTCACTATTTGCTAATTCAGCTACTAATACTCTCTAATCTCCTTTGTAACATCTTTTTGATTCATGGATTTTTTTTTGGTTGCACAATATCTGAGTATCTGGGTTCTTCAATGTATTGTATTCTTATTGAGCTCCAATGTTTGTGATTAGGGAATACAATTTCTCCAAAACTAATTTAGAATTATTTTATGGCCCTCCATTTGGCTGTCTGTCATTAATATTTACAAATGTGTATTTGCTATATTTTAAAAGATATGGTAAAGCATTATCTAGATCAGTATTCTTTTAAATACCGATCACAATTGTATTCATCTATGGTGTTTTGTGTGCACGGTCCATGAATGTCAGGCTAAATAGGCTCAAGGCAATGTTCAAATCTTCTATTGAACTTATAATTTTTTAAGTATTTGTTTTATTTTATTTATTTGAGAAAGAGAAAGAGGCAGAGAGACAAAGGGCACGCCAGGGTCTTCAGCTGCTGCAGACAAACTCCAGATGCATGCGCCACCTTGTGCATCTGGCTTACGTGGGACCTGGGGAATCGAACCTGGATCCTTTGGCTTTGCAGGCAAGCACCTTAACCACTAAGCCATCCCTCCAGCCTGCACTTATGATTTTTAATAAATTACTCATTCTTTTACTGAGAGGGGAGTTAAAACTTCCAACCCTGATAATGGATTTATATGCAACTCCTTCATTTTTGTTGTTAACTATTCATGTATATGTACGTGTGTGTGCGTAGTATGTGTGTATATGGCATATGCATGTGTGTGTACAGATGTGTGCACCCCTTGTGCATATGTGTGGAGGCCAAAGGAATATGCTTAGTGTCCTCCTCTACCTCTCCTCTGCCTTATTTCCCCGAGACAGGTCCCTCGCCGCACATGATAGCTTCCTGGATCTCCCTGTTTTTCAGTTACACTGACTGACCGATGAGCCCTAGAGATCCTCCTGTCTCCTCCCCCTCAGCACTGGGCTTACGGGTGTGCACAGCCATGCCCTGTAGGTTCTAGGGGTTGAACTCAGGTCCCCATGCTTGCAGAGCAAGCGCCCTTGCCTGCTGAGCCATCTGCCCAGCTCTGACATATGTTAAAGCTGCTATCAAATGAATACAGCCATAAGTGTGGCATCTTATTTCAATCCCAAGATTTCCATTGTTTATTCTTATCATTTCCAGTTCTCTGCTGAAATTCCCCATCTGCTAACACATATGATTGGCCTTTTCCATTACATTCTTTAGCACATGTATTGTGATTATTTTATAGCCTGTAGCTATAAATGCATAATCCATATCTTTGGATCTTATTCTACAGGTAGTTTTTATTTTTCCTCTTGGTGGATCTCGTGTGTTTGACTCTTTAATAATCCATGTAATTTTTTTTTAAAAAAATTGTTTTCTATGTAAAAATAGCTATTGAGAATTAATTGGACAGTACTTTTCCCCCAAAGGTGGGGAAAACAGAGCATTCCTATAGTTGCTGCAGCCTGCATCAGACCCGGGTGGACAGCAGAGCTCCGCAGCGTTCCACTGCCCTCCAGACCCCGGAGAGGAGCTTGTCATTCTCTGCCGACGGAATGACAGGTGGCAAGGCTACGTGAGGTGCTGCAGGAGGACAAGGCGTCCTCATGAGACGTGGAAATATTCGTGAGGTGTGTGCAGGTTTAATATTCTGTTTTTCCTTTTTGGTTTTTCAAGATACGGTCTCACTCTGGCCCAGGCTGACCTGGGACTCACAATGTAATCTCAGGGTGGCCTCGAACTCTCGGTGATGCTCCTACCTCTGCTGGGATTAAAGGTGTGTGCCACTACGCCTGGCTCAAGTTTAATATTCTGGAAATCAGATTATTAATGGGTCAACTTGCTATTTCAAGAAATGTCAAAATGAGTTGTTTTTTCTTTAAAAATATTTTATTTTATTTACTTATTTGAGAGAGAGAGAGGAGGGAGCAGATAGAGAGAGAGAGAGAATGGGCATGCCAGGGTCTTCATCCATTGCAAATGAACTCCAAACACATTCGCCACCTTGTGCATCTGGCTTACTTAGGTCCTGGGGAATCGAACCTGGGTCCTTTGACTTTGCAGGCAAGTGCCTTAACCACTAAGTCATTTCTTCAGGCCCTGAGTTCTGTTTATTTTTAAGATTTTACAAATTTACTTATGAGAGAGAGGGAGAGAATTGGCATGCCAGGGCCTCCAGCAATTGCAGTCAAACTCCAGATACCTGTGCCGTCTTGTGCACACGCACAGCCTTGTGGTGTGCATCACTTTGTGCATCTGGCTTACGTGGGTTCTTGGGAGCTGAACCTGGGTCCTTAAGGCTTCGCAGGTAAGCACATTAGCCACTAAGCCATCTCTCCAGCCCCATGAGTTTTCTTTTAACTTAAAGTGAATTATGCTAAAAAGTGAGTAATGCCTCATCTTTCTCAAAACCATGTTTTCTTGAGGAAATTTTTATGGAAATGCATCTTTATTTACATCTGTAAAGTATTGTGCTTAAAGTCAGTAAATCTTTGGGGTGACCTTAAGGGGCCTTTTGGGTTTCTAGGTATAGTAAGTTCGCTGTGGGTGACTGCAAGCTAGAAGCTATCACCAGTGAGTCCTCGGGACCAGTAAACACGTTACAGGTCAAAAAGCATTAAGGTTTGAGAAGGCAGTAGCATGAGAGGAAGTGTGGCTGGCAACAGAGTCAAGGGGAAGCCTCCAGCTGATCAGCCAGGAAGTTCAAGGTGGGACTCAGGTTCTGCAGTATTAATACAGTCTCAGCCGCGGTCCTGGACCTGTCAGTCCCGAGTAATGGGAGAGGTTGTGCACTCTATTTTCCCCAGCCCACACCTGGAGTAAGGACTAATTAGAAAACTAGTGTGGAGAGAAGACCGGAAACTACTCTCTGGGGAAAGGTGAAGGAAATTGGCTCTGAATTGAACTCGGGAAGATGGTGAGTGGAAATTGGATTGTTGGCTGCAGAAGGGCCCAGGGCAGCCACTCACGTTATCCCTTTCGGAATTGCTCTAAACCCATCTTGGCACCCTTGACCCAGAAGTGACACATGGAGCCTCCAGCTCCACGATACACCTGTAATCTTATTCAGCTTAACGCCTGCTTTCTTACTGTGACTTCTTGAAAGTGCATGACCAGCAGGAAATACGCAGGCGATGAGAAGTACCCTGCGGTAAAGGACAGCCAGTGGGCGGATTCCCTACCTCTCCTCTGAGCAGTCACATCGGGGCAGCCCAGACCTGCGCTGCTGGGTGCAGAGGCAAGTGTCACAAGGGCAGTCCCATGAAGAAGGTGCCTAGGCTGGTGGCAGCCACCAGGAACTTCCTTTGTCCCACATCAGCTATCTCTAAAACAGGATGCTTGTCTACTTCCCTTCTCATTGCTGGGACAAAACATTGCAGCCAAACACAGCTTGTGAAAGGAAAGGGTTTGTTTCAGCTCACAGTCTGGAGGGGACATGACATCTTAGCAGAGCCTGGGCAGGAAGGCAGGAGTGCCGCACTTCTTGCCACAGCAGCTGGCAGAAAGTAGCAAGAGTGGCAAGGAGAGTGGGCTGTAACACCCCAAAGCCTGTCCCCAGAAACACACGTCCTCCACAAGGCACCACCTCCAAAACCGCCACCCGAGTGAAGTGCACAGTCACCTGCTACCGAATGTCCCAAGAGTGAGGCGCGTTGTCTTTCAGCGTGAGGACGATGATGATGAAGTGCAGCTAGCAACAGTAACAGCTGCCCAGCCACCGTCTCGAACACTGTTGAGCTTCAAATGCGTGTGCTTTCCACTCTCGCTCGTCCTAGTGCACGGGGCTGTGTGGTGATGCCCGTACGGGAAACAGATGTATCTGGGAGGTGGGGAAGTAGAGGCTAGACTCTGGTTCTGACACCTAAGACTGGACTGCTTGGTACTACAAAACAGAGACACTTCTGAGACCCACAAGGAAGCTGGGGACACTGGCTGGCACAGTGGGAGCTCCACTGGGTCCCCAGTGAAGGATATGGTGGACAAAAACACTCAGGAATCTTCTTACATTGTAAGACCCACTCGAAGGTCAAGGCAATGATTAGACTCCTTTAGGCTCCCCACACGGGAGGTAGATACTACTGCCCCAGAAAAGACCCCATGGATCTGTAAGCCCTTATTGACCACCTAGGGCTGGATCCAATCACAACAGCTTTGGGAGTATGAAGACCAGACAGTGTCCCTGTCATCCCCACAGGATATGTCCCAGAATGCCCAGTGGGTGCCTGAAGTCATGCCTGGTGATAAACCCACTATGTGCTGCGGTCTGTCCTTACTATGGGTCTTGGCAACTTCCACATGACTTTTTTTCCTCTCCCCATGAAGTCTAGGACTTGCACATTTTCATTTAAAGGAAGCACTTTATGGCTTCTCTGTGGCCCAAGTAGCCACCATCAACACGCCAATGCATTAGGACCATTCATCAGTAAACTAGGATTACGTGATGTGTGAATTTGACTTTCCTTTGCTGTGAGAAGTAACCCTAAAGCAAATAGTTGAAAAGGAGGACAGCATTACTTTGGCTCACAGTCTCAGAACCTGCAGTCCACGGTCAGATGGCTTTGTCACTTTGGGCGTGTGGTAAGGCAGTGTACTTGCCAGAAGCAGTGTGCCACATGTGGACAGGGGGCAGAGAGAGAGAGAGAGAGAAAGGACAAGCAAGGAACAAGACACATCCGTCAAAGGCATGCACCTGCTGACTTACTTTCTCCAGTTAGCTCTCACCTCTTAACTTACACCACCAAACCTACAGGTTTCAAGATATAAAAAGCTATGGGCTTTGAGAATATGATGTTAACAACCATTGAAATAAACAATAAAAGCACATGTAGGAAAAAAAAAGAAAGAAAGCCTACAAGAACCTATGACCAAAAATGTGTCTAAATTAGTCAGTATTAGCTTCGCAAATTCCTAAAAGTTAAATGAGAACATCACCGTCTGAGGCAGTGATTAGGCAGCAGCTCAGGCGGAGGGACGATAGCGACTCAAACTGCTCAGAAGAGCCTCGCCCATTCTTCTAGTCTAAATGCCCTGTAGTGACCACGTGGAGAGGTGGAGTCCTCATTTCCTGCCCTGGAACCTGGGAGTGCTTGGGACTCATTTTGATCGTTAGTAATCACAAGTTATCAGGGAAGTAGGGAGAGGGGAGTTTTACTCTGTGAAAAACTGGAGGTGCATGTGGTATCTATCTCACTTACCAGGGAATGGGGTTAACTGTCCCAAAGGCACACAGGCCTAGCCAGTTTCCGAGTACTCAAACCAGCTCCTGGTAGGTAACTTGGCATTATTTCCACAACAGCCTCCAATGATATCAGAGAACGTTTCTGATCTCTACAAAGTTGAACAATGAGCTATCTTTAAAATCAAGCTACCCGGTCGTTTTGGTAATACGTCCTCTTTTCGTACTTTCTCTGCCATGTATAAATTTCTTTTTGTGGTTTTAATTTCTAGGTTAGTATACAAAGCAATGGGCTGCAGCATGGCACCTTACACAGAAGTGCCCTTATCCTTGGTTCTCATTCATTTCCCTCCCTCACTTTCCTCTCCAGTCCCCTCCATTTCTCATCCTCCCTCCAGCTGGTTCCCTTCCTGCCCTCAATGGTCCTTCCTTCGACTGTCTTATTGTGTATATCCATCATCCTCCTTGCTTCCCACCTTCCTTAAACTCTATTCTTCCTCCCCTTTCATCTCCCCTGGCTAGTCGTGTGAGCTGCACACCACACACACACACACACACGTGAACATACACATATATATGCACATACATATACAATGCTAAAAACATGGACAGCTTCATGGCTTACAGGTTATCCTGGCACAGAGGCCCCCCTAGTCTCTGCATCATTCCCATGTTAATGTGTGTGCTACAAAAATAAGCACGGGCATATGGAAATGTCACACCATAAGAGTCCCTTATACAACCTGGCACTAAAAAGTAAGACATTTTCTCAGTGTTCCATACATTTTCCCCAAAAGATACCCATGTCAGTCATTCCTAATACCTCCCTTCTCCCCTTTATTGTAACACCAGTTAGTTGCTATTAGTTTATAAAAAGCAAGAAATCAGCTTCTCCCTTTCTTTAAGTGGAAGAAATGAAAAGGACTTCAAGGCTGTAAATGACCTCAAGGGACATTATCAAATAGGAAATGCAAAGGATGAGCTTTCACAAATGCAGTTCAAAGAAAACTGCTGACAAAATGTGTAATTTTCTTCTGTCTGTTTCACCCTTTCTCTCTTTTTTTTAGATTTTTATTTATTTATTAGAGAGGGAGAGAGAATGGGCGCATCAGGGCCTCTAGCCACTGTAAACGAACTCTAGATGCATGTGCCACCCTGTGCATCTGGCTTACATGGGACCTGGAGAATCAAACCCAGGTCTTTTGGCTTTGCAGGCAAACGCCTTAACCACTAAGCCATGTCTCCATCCCTCCCCCTTTCTTTCTTGATTTCCTGTTTGGGAAAATAAGGCAGAAAAAATGGAAGGCTAAGAGAAAAGCAAACTTTAAGCAAAGTTTCGTTGTGATGGATAGGTGAATATTAACAGAGCAGAAGCAGGGAAAAAATGATGAAAAAGTAAGAAAATATGTGACAAGCCTAGAATAAAAGAAGCGACCCTTTAAAGCTATGTTTTGGCTTATATTTCTAGTAGTTACAGATCAAAGACACACATGTGTGTTCATGTATGTGTGTGAGTATTGTGATTGGAATATGAAATGTCCCCACAGATTCGTGAGTTTGAACACTTGGTCTTCAGCTGGTGGCACTCTGGAAACCTTTTGGAACTTTTATGAGGTGGAGCATTGCAGAGGAAGTGGGTCACTCACTGCGGGGGTGGGGGCAGGCCTTGAGGTTTAACAGCCAGGCCCCACTTCCTATTCCTCCTCTGCTTCCTGACTCTGGCTGCATTGTGTCCAGCTCAGCCACCTGCTCCTGTGGCCACAGCTTCCCCTCAAAATGGACTATGTCCTCCAGGAACTGTACGCCAGAATGAACCCTTCCCTTCCACAAGCTGCTCTGGTCAGATGTTCCTTCACAGCAAAGAGAAAGTAAGTGATACAGGGAATTTGGTAGAGTGTCACAGCTGCTACCTTCTCCTTGGACCTGTTCACTTGACGAAAGATGGCCCTGCGCCTGGAGGTGCTTGCACCCCCGTCCCTGCCTCTCTGTGAAATGGCGATTGTAAGAGAAAGAGGCCTTACTCTCAGGCTGGCACTTTCTCCGCAACCCCAGCCTGCCCCATGCTGTGTGTCTCATTAGAGACTGCTGTATTCCTGCTCCTATACTAGCCCAGGGCTGTGACCCTTCGGGGCTCAGCATCCAATCTCTCTTCAGGGGCTCACGCTGCCTCAGCGCTGGCAAATGTCCTACACACTGCTTCTCCTCACGTCTGGGAGCTGAGTTTTCTGTTGGTATTTCTGCCTCTGCCCCATGATCTAGCACAGTAAGTAGCCAGCTCGGAGAAGTCTGCGCATATTTTCCCATAGTTGAGAAAAATTAAACAGATCTGTCACATAAATATTTGGCTGTATGTTGGATACCATGTCACGAGGGAGAATAAAATTACAACCATGGCTGAGCTGTCTAAACTGAAACCCACGGGCAGTTCCTTCCACCTGCCTGACCCAGTGTTTCTTGGGCTCTGAATGTTTTCACCTGCATTTTTGTGCTTGGGCAAGGCTGAGAAAGCTCTGTGAAGGTAGGGCAAAGGGGACAAATGAGAGGGGAGAGAAAGGGGACAGTAGGAAGGTATCATGGTTAAACTGCATTATATACCTGTATAAAAATATTCTAATGGGCTGGGCGTGGTGACACACACCTCTAATCCCAGCCCTTGGGCTGCTGAGGTAGGAGGGTCACCATGAGTTCAAGGCTACCCTGAGACTACAGAGTGAATTCCAAGTCAGCTTGGGCTAGAATGAGACCCTACCTTGTAATATATATATTCTTATGAAATCCAAAAACATGTATGTTGAATGATACATCAATTAAAAAATATAAAACTAAACCTTCAGTGGGCAGCATAGAGTTCTCACATACCTAAGCAATATCACAGAAAACCCATATTCAAAAAAAAAACCATACTAATGCAAATGTACTCTGAGTTTCCATTTAAAAATAAGTGCATTGTTTCTGACTTCCTTTGACATTATATTTACACTTGCAATTAACATGTTATACTGTGTAATTAGATGGAGAAAATGAGAAAGCAGTTTCCTCAAATCCAGCACATTAAATTTAACATTTTCCATCTACTTACTGCAGAGAGAAATATTACTTATACAACCAGCATCATATCAAATTAATGGATTCTGCAGGGTCTTCAAACAGGAGGGAAAGTCTGCTGGGAGAAAGTGGAGCGTCAAGTTGGGTGGAACAATACCAATGGCCACATGTTCAGGGAAAGCATTTCACTGTCTTTAGGTCAACAAGCAACAGGGTACATTTCTAAGTTGAAGGGGTCTCTTTCCATCTGCCAATCGCTTGACTAAACAGACAAAATATTCTTTCCAGCCTTAAGGTCACATAGCCATGTAATTAAGCCAGGAGAAGTGCCTAGGAGACCAGAAACATTGCTAAGAAGGGAATTCAGGAAACCAGGTTCGGAAACCCTAAATGGCTGGCCGACTTCTCTGCACTGTTTAAGCTTAACCCTGACTTCCTCGAACCTGCTGTCTTTTTCATGTCTACCATTCCAAACGTGACCTTTATTCTCCGAGTTTAAGCTTTTAGCTTGTTACTTGAACCCCACGGTGACAAAATCTAGGCGTGTCTGAAAGGTGCTACAAGAGTGTGTTTGTATAAAACAACCGGATGTGTGCATCAGTGTTGCAGGACACATCCATTCCCAGATCCCCGCAGGGAAGCCAACAGGCAACAGGAGCTTTTTCGCTCACTAGACAGGCTGGGCTCCATGAAGTCTCACAGATTTCTAGCATTGGCTTACAAGGCAAGAACCCTCACAGCGCGAGCTATTTGATGTGAGGTTACGTTGAGATTTTTTAGGGGTGCACTGAAACGCATCAAACACTATAAGTAGTTTACAGAACACAGCCTGCAAGGTGGTCCTCCTCTCGTGCTATGGCCCCAATAGTCAGCTTTGAGTCCATGGCTCTGTCTCCATCCTGTCTCTTTATTTACTTACTGGCCACTCTTAGGAAACACACTATGCACATTATCTTATCAGATGATCAAGACAAAAGGTGACTGATGAGACAGGAATGAGCAATTCTGAGGACAGAGGAACCCACCCCAGAGACTGCCAGGGGCGGAGCTAGCGTAAAGACTGAACCCCAGCTTCCCAAGGTCTTCTGTGACCTCTCACGCCGCACCCCAGGCTGCTTCGTTCCGTGCTTACAGCCCGCAGAGTTGGGGGGTACGCTACGGGAACACGGAGAAAAGGACAGCATGCTGTTACACACAAGTGGCCTCTCTTCGGATCTCTCACGCATCAGATCCTGGAAGAGGAAAACATTCATCTCTGGTCCCCTTGCTGTGATCACGCCACAGCGAGTCCTGAGCCTCTGTGACTAGCATGGTGGGACTGTTAGCGTCTAAAATACACTTGAATGGTTTTACTAAAGGCACATCTCTCTGGGACATTACCATTATTACCTAAGATAAGGACTTAGTTGGGTCATTAACTTCAGAGACCATTTTGGTTCATCTTGCTTCTCTTGGTTCAGGCAGAGACAGATGCTGCCCCCCTAATCCCCCTCACACACCGCGTACTTCAGGCATCATTTCTCCCTATGGGTCCTTCCTGAGGGCTTCCTTAGGAAGGTAACGGGAACGTCTGTAATGGTCCTGTAAGAGAAACATCGCAAACAAAACCTGGTTCTCATTTCGAGGAGCTCACAGGGTGTGAAAGAAGAGGGCACCTCAGACAAAAGCAGCTTAACCCATCGGTGTTGAGCGCCTGCGTGTGGGGCTTGGAAATGTCCACAAGCTGCTCCTTCTTACACGAAACCACGACCTACTCGTCAGCACGCGCCCAACACAAGTGGAATGAGTTTTATTGTTTTGCATGTGTGTGTCAAGCGCCCATATGTGTATGCCTGTCCATATATGTGTAGGCACACACGTGTATATGCATACATACATGTCATACATATGAGTGTGTGTGTGTGTGTGTGTGTGTGTGTGTGTGTGTGTGTAGAAGCTAGAAGACAGACCACGCCAGGGGTCACCCTCAGGATCACTGTTCACCGCCTTTGAGACAGGGTCTCTCGTTGGTCTGGACCTCTCCCATTAGGCTAGACTAGCTGGCCAGTGAGCCCCAGGGGTCCTCTTATCACTGCCTCCCCAGCACTGGGGTTACAGGTGCCTGCCACCATGCTCAACATTTTGACACTATTAGTGGGGATCAAATTCAGGTCCTCATGCTGGTGAGGCAAGCACATTACCAACTGAGCCGTCTCCTCAATCCCTGTATTGTTTTAAAGAATATGGATGCCTGCCTTTAATCCCAGCACTCCACTCGGGAGGCAGAGATGGGAGGATTGCTGTGAGTTCGAGGCCACCCTGAGACTACATAGTTACTTCCAGGTCAGCCTGGACCAGAGTGAGACCCTACCTCAAAAAAAATATATGGATGTCAATTTAAAACTTATATCACATTTTCTAGGACATCCATAACTAAAATTAAAAATATACAAACAATATGCTAAGAGAGGCAACAAACTGAAACAGTATAAAATGTTTAATTTTACAAAATTAAGGCAGAGAAAGATGGGCAATAAAGAAAACACAGAAAATATATCAAGTTTAAAATCTAGCAGATATTATCTAACCATATCAATAGTTAAATTAATGGGAGCAGTCTAACTATGCAAATAAAAAGACAGAGGTGGTAAGAGGGATATAAAGACAAAACCAACTGAATGCTATCTATAAGAAATCTACTTTAAGTATAACTAGGCTAAGAAAGAAAAGAAAATATATTTCATGCCAATACTGATAAGGAAAAGCTGAGGAAGCCAGTACTTTAGAAAAATCCAGGCTTCAGGGAAAGGGAAGGGTCATCAAAGATAAAGGCTATCATTGCCAGATGACCAAGGGTCAGTTCTCCAAGAAGACTAAACCCTCCACGTACAATGTTCCAACGACCCAGCGCCTCCCTCCATGAGCGGAGCTCAGTCTGCACTGTCAACTGGACAGGATCTAGAAGCACCACGGAAACAAGCTTCTCAGCTTGTCTGGGAGGGAGTTTCTGTATTAGGTTGAGGGGCAACCTACTCTGTGAGTAGAACTTTGTATGGCCTGAGGTCCCAGGTAGAAAAGAAAGAAGGAAAGAAAGAAAGAAAGAAAGAAAGAAAGAAAGAAAGAAAGAAAGAAAGAAAGAAAGAAGGAAGGAAGGAAGAAGGCAGGCAGGCAAAAGGAAAGGAAAGGAAGGAAGGAAGGAACGAAGGAAGGAAGGAACGAAGGAAGCAAGCGAGCTGAGCACCAGCATTCATCTCTCTTTCCTTTCTGACTGTCAGTACCATGTTGGCCAGCTGCTTCATGCCCCTGCCGCCACGCCTTCACTGCCGTGATGGGCTGTGTCGCTCACAGCCTAGATCAAGCCTTCCTTCTGCAAGAGGCTTCTTGTCAGGCACTTTACCACAGCAGTGAGAAAAGTAACTGATGTGACATGATTCCTAGAAGGTGGTAGAACTGAAAGGAGACAGACAAATCTGCTTCTATGACTAGAGAAGCCAACAACCTGTCAGGAGTCAGGAAATCGATAACATAGATGCTCTGGCTATCAGTCTCAGTTAACCTAATCTACTTAATATTTTAAATATTAATTAATATTTGAAAACATTGGACTGCACATTTGTCTTTATTCACTTGAAACATTCACCAAGACGAACCACATTCTATGTCATAGAAACATCATAACAAACTTAGCATAAATCATACTCAGTGTGTTAGGGATTAAACTAAAAAGCAATAATAAAAAGGTAGTTGGAAGTCTCCAAATTAAAGAGCATATATCTAAACAAACCATGGGCAAAGGAAGTTTCAAGACAAATTAAAATTTAACTTGAGGGCTGGAGGGATGGCTTAGCAGTTAAAGCATTTGCCTGCAAAGCCAAAGGACCCAGGTTCAATTCCCCAGGACCCACATTAGCCAGATGCACAAGGCGGCACAAGTGTCTGGAGTTCATTTGCAATGGCTGGAGGCCCTGGAGAGTCTGTATTCTCTCTCTCTCCCTCGCTTTCTCTCCCCTCCTCTCTCTTTCTCCGTCCCTCCCTCTTTCTGTGTCAAATAAATAAATAAACAAAAATAAAATACTAAAAAAAAAGCACACAACATGGCACCTTAGTAATATGTGCCATTAAAAAAAATTAACTTGAACTAAGTAAAAATGAAAATTACTAAAATTTATGGGATAGAGTAGCATTCTTGTAGGGGAACTTATAGCATTAAACACGTATTATAAAAGGCAGAAAACTAAAATAGGTAAACTAAGCCTCCACCTCAAGAAACCACTGATGAATACATGTTAGCTCTGTGGTTTTGCTCTGAAGAAACCTCACAGTGTTTTTTTAATAGCTGTACTAGCTTGTAGTACTACTAATGATAGGCAAGTTTCTCCATATGTTCACCATCTGCTATCTTTGCCTTTCTGATAAAAGCCAACCTCATGGGTATGAAGTCATACCTTGTTTGTTGAGCTAAATTGTGTCTCCTTGATAAGAGATGTTGAGGGTTTCATATAGCTGTTGGCCACTTACATGTTTCCCTGGAGAAAAGTCTATCCACTCCCACTTCTTCATAGGTACTCAGCAGAAAACGAAAGGAGAATGTTGAATGAAATGAGGTAGCAGCACTCCTATGATCACTAAAGCACCATTCACAACATTCAAAATAGGGAGTCAATCTGTGTCTGGCAATTAATGAATGGAATTTTATTATGAGACACACTGCACATGCACACACAATGAAATACTATTTAGTCTAAATTTTTTGTTTATTTTTATTTATTTATTTGAGAGCGACAGACAGACAGAGAGAGAGAGGGAGGGAGAGAACGGGTGTGCCAGGGCCTCCAGCCACTGCAAACGAACTCCAGATGCATGTGCTACCTTGTGTATCTGGCTTACGTGGGTCCTGGGGAATGGAGCCTCAAACTGGGGTCCTTAGGCTTTACAGACAAGCGCTTAACCACTAAGCCATCTCCCCAGCCCTATTTAGTCTTTAAAAGAAAACTTATTTGCAACAACACATATGAACCCAGAGAGTATTTTATATCAAGTAAAAGTATTTTATATTTCAAGTATATATATTACAAGTATTTTCTGTCAGGCACTAAGAGGCAAAGACCATATACTCATGAAACATCTAAATCAAGCTCATATATGTAGGTAAAAGGACAGTGATTGCCAGTGTCTGGGAATGGTGTATAATATGAAGGAATGGGAGATACTAGTCAAAGGACACAAGGGTACAGCTAAAAGAAGTAAGCTGTGGTGTTCTAGTTTATAGCAAGATGACTGTTGTTAATAATACTTTACTTTGTATGCCAAAATGCCTAAAAGAAAAGATGTTTAAATATTCATTTTGCATATCATCACATAATGAAATTATAAGTACTTCAGATGATAAATGAGACAATTACTCATCTTTGACCATTCTAGTCTCTACAGCATAGATATATATGAAACCTTCACTTAATACCCAATATATACATTCAATTATTAGCTTAAAAATAAAAGAAACTCTACTAAAGAAACTAAGATTAAATCAAGCCTAAATCAAGCAGGCAAAAAATAAATAAGAAATGCAATGATAAAAATTATATCAAGAAACTTCTGCTTCCAGGAAGATAGAGTTAACGTATTTTTTTTTCTCTAAGTACAAATCCAAGGACATTATAAATAAAATAAATCAAGGAAGACTGAAAGGTGGGGAGAATAAGGCAGATTGCCTGGGGAACAGGAGACCTGAGGAAAGATGAGGATGAGCCCCTATATTTCCCTCTGGCCTCATATGTTCCAGACTCCAGGCTGAGGAAGTTAGAAAGCCAGTACTTTACTAACCAAATGACCGAAGCAGCCTGGAAAGACAAAACCCTTCAGCCAAACAGTGCAGAAAACCCATGTGTACACGCACATCCACACTGCAAAGGCCCAGTGAGCAACATTGGCACTGCCTCTTCAGATCTGTAAAGACACCCCAACATGCCCACTGCAGTGATGCTGGAGAACTCCAAATGGGCATCCAAAAGTTTCCATACAATGCCCTGTGACTGAGTACACCACCACACCATCGCTCTGTCAGCACAATATCCAAGAAAGCAATAGAAAGAACACTTACATAAGACCCAATATCTAAGTTTTAATTGAAAATTATAATTAATCATTATTGGGAACCAGTATCATTTCAAATCATATACAGAAAAAGAAAGCCAGTTCTAAAGAGATAGCTTAGTTGTTAAGGTGCTTGTCTGTGAAGCCTAAGGACCCAGGTTCAATGCCCCAGAATCCATGTAAGCCAGATGCACAAGGTGGCACACACGGCTGGAGTTCATTTGCAGTGACTAAGAACCTGGTGCGCCAATTCTCTCTCTCTCTCTCGTCTCTCTCTCTCTATCATTCACTCACTGTCTCACCCTCTCTCTTTCTCATAAATGTATTTTTTAATTTTTTAAAAAAATTTAAGACTTCAAGGTAAGATAGCAGCATAGGAGTCACACCAAACCAGCCTAGGGAGAAATTTAAACAAAACCACAGCAAAATACACTCTTCTTCCAAAAAGTGAAGGTGTATAGGTTGTTTTTGGCCACAGCAGAGAAGAAAGAGAGACCAAGACCTACCATAAAGGAGGAAAACAGCCAGAATTCTGCCGAGGCACTTGTGGCCCTGATCTGCATGGATCTGTGTGCCCAGCTGGCTGGGTGCCGAGCTACAGGAGCAGAGGCCAAGTGAGGTGATTTTCCACTCACATCAGCCTCCTAGAAAAGTCAAGAAACATGAAGGGAAGATATCAGGGGATACCTGAACTGCTGCTGAAGGAGACCCGGGCAGAACCATGTGAGCAGTTCCAGTACAACTCCAGGCTTCCTGCACTCCCCCATCCCACAACCCGCAGGGCCATGAACCTCCACAGAACCCCTTCAGCCCCGTGGTGGCAGGGCACCCAGCACAGCTGATCAGAACACCAGGCCCACAGTGCAACACAGAGGGATCGAGGTGGGCACTCAGCATTAGTGAGACTGGAAACCAGCCCAAAAGGTTAAAGGCAGTGTGGCCACCTGACAGAAAAGCAGGTACACAGGCCTGCACTGGAAGTACTAATCCCTCTTTCCAGGTCAGGGCAGGTTATAGGTTATATATGCTTGGTTGACTTTACCATTCTCAAATAAGCTGTATTTGGGGGTTGACTATTGTTGCCTTGGATGCTTTCAGATTTATAGGGCCTTTGTCTTTTGTTTCTGTCATTATTGGGGGCAGAGTCTGATTCAGACTGAGGCTGACCTGGAACCCATTTCAGAAAAGAAATCTCAACCTCCCAGCTGACAGGATTAAGAGTATAAAGCAAAACACACCGCTAGGGTCTTTGGCTTTATAAGATTATCTGTTTATTTTAATCCCCACATCTGCATACTTTGTTCTCGTTTTTATGGAATGTGTATATTGTTCAGTTGAATTTTAGAATTTCCTAGTAAATTGTTCTACCCAGCCTACTAGAATACTTGAATAGAAGGCAAACTCAACACCTAGGAGTCCTTCTACTCTTAGCTAGGAGTACAAGAGCTGTACATGACACTTTAAACTCCTGCCCTAAAGGTATATAAAGGTGGATTTGTATGACCAACAACACTGAAGATAAGTAGAAAACCCAAGCATCAAATCTCAGGATGCAAAAATCTCTACATTATAATACAAGAAACACAAAGAATCAAGGCAACACATTCCACCAAAAAATTATAAATCCATCAGAAATGACCCCCAGTGAGACTGTTTTAGATGAAATGCCTGACAAACATTTCCAAAAATAAACCTGATTTTTATCTATACTCAAAGAAAAAAAAGAAAGACAATCAAAGGAATCAAAGAAGAAAACAAACCCCCCAAGGAGAACACAGGAAAGCAGTTTAATGAAATAAGGAAGTCATTACAAGGCATGAGTAAGGAAATAACAATACTGAAGAAAAACCAGGCAGAAATACTAGACCTGAAAATACAGTCAGTCAAATAAAAAACTCTATGGAAAGTCTCACCAGTAGACTGGATAAAGGAGAGAACAGAATCTCGAAATTTGAAGACCAGTTGGTGGATCTAATACAGTCCAACAAAGAGAAAGACAAGCTAATAGGAAGATATGAATGGGAATTTCAAGATATTCGGAACACTATGAAAAGATCAAACATACAAATTCAGGGTATAGTAAAAGGAGGAGAATTTCAGTCCAAAGGCATAGTAGGTGTTTTCAACAAAATCACAGAAGAAAAATTTTCCCCAAACTGGGAAAGCAATGGCAGTGCAGATACAGGAAGCTTTTAGAACACCAAACAGGCAAAACCTGGAAAGAACCTCTCCTCTCCGTGTTATAATTAGACTACTAAACACACAAACCAAAGAAAACATATTGAAAGCAGTTAGAAAGAAAAAGCAAGTCACTTATAAAGGCAAGCCCATCAGGATAATAGCAGATTACTCAATACAAACTTTAAAAGCCAGAAGGGCTTGAAATGGTGTATTCCAAGTTCTGAAAGATAACAACTGTCAACCAAGATCACTTTATCCTGAAAAGCTATCCATTCAAATTGATGGAGAAACAAGGACATTACACAACAAAAGCAGGCTAAAGGAATTTATGACAACTAAGCCAGCTCTACAGAAAATACTTGAAGGAACCCTTCACGCCTGAAGAAAAAGCAAAGCACACACGTGAGGAAATAGGAAAAAATAAACCATACCCAAATAACAGTTAAAACAAGTGAGTAAAGGGAAAACAGAAAGCACTAAAAAACAAGAATGGCAAGAATTAACACATACCTTTCAATAACAACTCTTTTTTTTTTTTTTTTTTTTTTGGTTTTTTTTTGAGGTAGGGTCTCACTGTAGTCCAGGCTGACCTGGAATTAACTATGTAGTCTCAGGGTGGCCTCGAACTCTCGGCAATCCTCCTACCTCTGCCTCCAAAGTGCTGGGATTAAAGGCGTGCGCCATCACGCCCAGCTCAATAACAACCCTTAATATCAATGGCCTCAATGCCCCAACCAAAAGACACAGGCTTGCAGATTGGATTAAAAGGCAGGATCCTGACATTTGTTGCCTCCAGGAAACTCATCTCTCAGTAAAAGACAGTCACTGTCTTAGGGTGAAAGGATAGAAAATTTCAAGTAAATGGGCCTAGGAAATAAGAAGGAGTTGCTATCCTCATATCTGGCAGGATAGACTTCAAACCAGTATTAGTTAGGAAAGATAAAGAAGGTCACTTTATACTGATTAAAGGAACACTCCAACAGGAGGACATTACAATCCTAAACATATATGCACCTAATATTGGGTCTCCCAATTTCATTAAACAAACACTATTTAAGACTTAAGGTCATAGATAACACCAAATACAATTTTGTGGGTAATGTCAATATCCCACTCTCATCAATTGACAGATCATTCTGGAAAAAAAAATAAACAGAGACATCTGGATTAAATGACGTCATAGAACAAATGGACCTAACAGATATCTACAGAATATTCCATCCAAATGCTGCAGAATACAAATTTTTCTCAGCAGCACATGGATCATTCTCTAAAATAGACCATATATTAGGACACAAACCAAATCTTAACAAATACAGGAAAATTGAAATAATTCTCTGTACTCTATCTGACAACAATGGGATAAACTACAAATCAGCATCAAGAAAAACTACAAATTCATGGAGACAAACAGTACACTATTGAATGATGAATGGGTCACTGAAGAAATCAAAAAGGAAATCAATAAATTCATAGAATCAAATGATGATGAAAATATAGCATACCAAAACCTTTGGGACACAAGGAAGGCAGTCCTAAGAGGGAAATTTATGGCTTTAAGTGCCTATATTAAGAAATTAGAGAGTTCATAAGTAAACAATTTACTGTTTCACCTTAAGACCTTGGAAAAAGAAGAACAAGGCAAACCAAAAATCATTAGATGGGAAGAAATAACAAAGATTAGGGCAGAAATTAATGACATAGAAACCAAACAAAAAAAAAAAATATCCAAAGAATCAATGAAACAAAAGAGTTGGTTCTTTGAAAAGATAAACAAGACTGATAAACCCTTAGCAAATCTGACCAAAAGAAAGAGTGAAGAAACAAAAAAGTTAATAAAATTAAAGACAAAAAGGAACCATTACAATAGGTACCAAAGAAATTCAGAAACAAATGGTGCTGGAGAAACTGGCTATCTATATGTAGAAGTATTAAAATAGATCCTTATCTCTCTCCATGCATAAGCATCAAGTCCAAATGGTTCAAGAACCTTAATATCAGATCTGAAACTTTGAAAGTGCTACAGGAAAAAGTAGAGGAAACCCTTCAACATGTTGGCAAAGGCAGTGACTTTCTGAATGTCCCAGTTTCTCAGGACATAAAACCACTAATCAACCAATGGGACCTCATGAAATTACAAAGCTTTTGTACAGCAAAGGACACTGTAAACAGAGCAAAGAGGCAACCCACAGAATGGGAGAAAATCTTTGCCAGCTATACATCTGACAGAGGATTAATATATACAATATACAAAGCACTCAGAAAACTAAATAATAAGAAATCAAATAACCCCATTAAAAATGGGCTAAGGAATTAAATAGGGAGTTCTCAAAAGAAGAAATATAGATGGCATATAAACATAAAAAAAAAAAGTTCTAAGGCCAGGCGTGGTGGCGCACACCTGTAATCCCAGCACTTGGGAGGCAGAGGTAGGAGGCAAATTGCCATAAGTTGGAGGCCACCCTGAGACTACACAGTGAATTCCAGGTCAACCTGGACCAGAATGAGACCCTATCTCAAAACAACAAAAAAAAAGTTCTACATCCTTAGCCATCAGGGAAATGCAAATGAAACCTACTCTGAGATTCCATCTCACTCCTGTCAGTATGGCTATCATCAAGAAAACAAATGACAATAAATATTTGTGAGGATGTGGAAAAAGAGGAACCCTTCTACACTGTTGGTGGGAATATAATCTGGTACAGCCATTGTGGAAATTGGTGTGGAAGTTCCTGATACAGCTAAAAATGGATTTACCATATATGCCATAGGCATATATCCCAAGGACTCTTCTCACTACCTTAGAGATACTTGCATAACCATGTTTATTGCTGCTGTATTCACAATAGCTAGGAAATGGAACCAGCCTAGATGTTCCTCAACTGATAAGTTAATAATGAAGATGTGGTACATTTATATAATGGAGTTCTATTCAGTGGTAAAGAAAAATGAAATTTGCAGGGAAATGGATAGATCTGGAAATGATTATACTAAGTGAGGTAACCCAGGCCCAGAAAGCCAAACATCACATGTTATCTCTTATATGTGGATCCTACTTTCAAATGTTGAGACTTGTGTGTGAGTTGGAGTAAAACTCAGTAGCAGAGGCCAGTAAGCTAGAAAAGGGCTATAAGGGAGGGTGGGGCGAGGTGGACTTAAGGGGATGGTACTGTATATATGTAAGCAGATGGACAGAATACTGTGGGTAGAATGGCCTAAGCGAGGTCAGGGGAAGAGATTGAGTAAAAGAAATGTGGGGGAAGGGTCAATAAAAACTCAGGATATTGTTAGCCATATGATAACCTACTTTTTTTTAATAACGGCAAACCAAGAAGCCATACACTGTTAGTAGAAAAATTTCATTGCCTGAGATGGGATACCTTCCAACGTGTTGTTGGCCAGAGAAGTCCCTCATTCCCCCAAAACATTACAGGCTATTGCCAAGGCTCTTGGTTTCCCACCAGAAATAGATGATAAGACCCTATTGCTGAAGACTCCACGTGTCTGGGCTGCAAGGTCACCTAGAAATCAAACTGGGGCTGGGATGGAATTATTCATTATTCATTATTCATTATTCATACTTCATTATTAACTCAACAGAAACCTGGAAAAAGCTGCACTGCATGCAGCCTTATGGGAGACAGAAGCTATCAGTGGTGAAAACAGTGGACACTGCAAGCCTCAAGTTTGGCTAGCTAGGCCAAATGAGACAATGGGTACAATAGTAGCATGTCTGCTATGGGGGAAATCAACTGTTCTCTAGTTGGTCTGGAGACCCACTCTATGGGAGGGAATACATGTCTGGTACTAAAAACCCAATCAAAAGCCTATGGTGGGGGAGGTCAGGAGCATTAGGAGTGTAACTCCTGCTCTTATCTGGCTTATATATTATGCATATATTACGCCCACCAAACTGCCCTGTAAGCACTTTACTTAATGTTCACACCCATATATTAACACGACTCTCACTTTTGATTAGAGAAACTCCTCTTTTCAGATGGCAGTGGCCACTGGGATGACTCAAAAGGCACCATAGTGCTGAGAAGATGTGACAGAGGAATGTTCAGCACTGAAATATCTTTATCACACCTTCCAAGGCTCAGGGTCCATTGTGGAAGAGGTGGCAGAAAGAATGTAAGAGCAGAAGGAAGGGTAGGACTGATTACAGTTCAACCGTCCAGACAGAAACTGGCCTTGAAATCCACGACCTCACAGTGCCTAGCACCAACTTTACAAGACCCTCAGAATGGGAGGCAAAGATGATGACATCAAAATTAAAGAGAAACTAATGGAGAGAGGGAGGGGATATGATGGAATGTGGATTTGTGAAGGGGACAGAGGGAAAGGGGTGGGAATTATCATGATTTATTGTCTATAAGTATGGAAGCTATCAATAAAAATAAATAAAATTTTAAAAATAAAAATTTAAAAGAATAAAAATCAGCAAGGCAAAGATGTCAGGACTATGTAACACACATTTTAAAGCAGTATAATAAAAACATTTCTAATAACCATCATGAACATACGTGAAACTAAGGAAAACGTAGGAAGCATATGTAGTATGATCAATACAAATAGAAGATATAGGGCTGGAGAGATGGCTTACTGGTTAGAGATGCTTGCTTGCAAAGCCTGATGGGCTGGGTTTGGGCCTCCGGTACCTACGTAAATCCAGATGCACAAAGTGGCACACACTTCCCAAGTTTCCAATGACAAGAGGCCCTGGTGAACCCATTCATATTCTCTCTCTTTTCTTACAAATAAATGAATAAATAATATTTTAACAAAAACTAGAAGACATAAATATGCAGGAAAAGGAAATTTAAGAACTAAGTTTAGTGTTTTGAGACAAAACATTCAGTGAAGAGGCTGGACAAGACTGGAGAGAACAGTCAGTAGCTGAAAGACAGGACAAGAGACAGAATACAATCTTTTATTTTATTGGCATTTATTTATTTGAGAGAGAGAGATATAGAAATAGGTAGGCAGAGAGATAGAGATAGAGAGAGAGAGAGAGAGAATGGGCGTGCCAGGGCCTCCAGCCACTGCAAACGAACTCCAGACACATGTGCCCCCTTGTGCATCTGGCTTACGTGGGTTCTGAGGAGTCGAACCTGGGTCCTTTGTCTTTGCAGGCAAGCGCCTTAACCACTAAGCCATCTCTCTAGCCCGAGACATAATACAATCTTCACAGATAAAATAAATTACCAGCTATGAGCAGAGCTTTAGGACCCTATGAACCTGTACAAATATATATTTATGCCACTGTAGTCCTGAAACCAGGAATTTGTGAGAATGAAAAATACTTAAAAGAAATAATAGCTGAAATTTTCCCACATAAAGCTCTAGACTTGGGAAGGTGAGTAAGCCACAAAATTATAATTTGGTGTACATAACAAAGCTAAATTTCCAGAAAACACACACACACACCTTCAGAGTAGCCGAAGAAAATGATACAACCTATGGGGGAAAACAACAAGAATGACAGCAGTTTTTTCAACCAAAGCCATGGAGTGCAGAAGGAAGCAACAGAACACATTTTTAGCCGCTAAACAAAAAGGACCTTGAAGACTATTGTATACAATAAAAATATCCTTCACTGGGGCTGGGGAGACGGCCCAGTGGTGAGAGGCACTTGTTTGCAAAGCTTGACGGCCTGGGCTTGATTCCCCAGTACTCACATAAAGCCAGGTGCACAAAGTGTTAATCAGCTTCATTCTTTGAAATTCCCCCTCTCTCACCTATACTTTCCTCTCCCCTCTTCTGTTCTTCTGTGTTCATTGCTAGTTGTGGATGTGCTTTTTATTTTGGGGAGGATGTCGCATTTTAGATACCCACCAAATTTTCCTAAAATAATTTGACACTGTTTTTACTATTTGTACAGCTTCTTGTGGATTCACGGGTTTCATTGACTGATTTTGGTCCTGGCTTTTGGTTTCCATGGCTATATTTAGGGACACAAATGTCTTTAACTCTGCTTTTCCAAATTTCCAAAGGTTGGCTCTATGCTAAAATGATGATCCTTTCTTCTCCAGACTAAGAATGGCCTCTGCCCACCCCTGTGAGCCACCTGTGGGAGCTGCCATCACGGCCTGCTCCGTCTCACCCACAGCCCTCCCTGCCTTGATGGGAGGACCACACTGCCTCCCCCTCCACAGGCCAGATTCCCACCCGGGGTCACACATCTGCTCCCTGGGACATATTGTGTTCATCCAGAACGAGGCCCAACAACACAGGGTGTGCCCTCCATCAGACAGCCGAAGAGTGGCGGCAGGTGAGCTGAAGCCCGGGTGGAACTTGACAAAGACCCATCTTTGTCACTGTGAATTCACCTCACGTTCTCATTAGGATGCCGATTGACCTCTAAGGAGCTGAAGGGTTTTCTTATTGCTTGAAGAGAAACACTCATCCTCCCCGAAAGTCAAACACAACATTTCTCTTCATAGGCTTCCCTCCTTCCTACGGCAAAACGGCTGAGACAGCTAAGATCAGCCCCAGCACCTGCTTGCTTTCAAGGCTCACCCAGAACTCAGGAATCTTAGCTGGTGTGACAAAGTAACAGTGATCTTCCAGAATGATTATGCTTCCCAGCGTCACTTTCTACATCCAAGGGGGAAAGAGAACTCTCCTAGCTGAGATTTGCATGGGAAAGTACCCCAGTTCTCTCTTCCCATAATGCTTTCAATAATTAAGGTAGGCGAGATACAGACATTAACATTTCCTCGAGCCACAAGGTACCAATAAGGATGGAGAAACGATTGTTTTTGAGATCCACAAAGGGTCTTAAAATTTGAAAGAAAATTATTGCTAAGAAGTAACTTTAGCACTGAAATGCAGTTAACCTCTGAGTGGATGCTGAGGTGTGAGCTACAGTCTGTCTTTCCAGACACACTGGAAAGGATCTCACTCATACGTTGGGGTAAGGATGAGCACCAGTGAGAAGGGGGGGATGCTTCAGAGAGTTGGCTGGGAGACATGGGCTTTAGAGTCCAACCTGCCCTTGGTTCTCATCAGGAGCAGCCACTCACAAGCTCTGGGACCTCGAGGAAGCTTTGAACTTCTCTGTTTTCTCCTCTACACATGAGGACAGAAGTAACATTTGACTTCTCGGATGCTATTGTTGGATGGTGCCTGGCCCACACTTTATCCATTTGTGGTGGGGCAGTAAGAACAATCTCAGTGGTTATTTTAGGAACCTCGTGTGAGTGGAATCATTCAGACGTGGTTCTCATGTGTCTGGCTTTAACCACTCACAGTAATGTTCTCTAAGTCCATCCACATTGTAGCAAATAGTAGTATTTCTTTTATTTTTTGTGAAAGGGTTTCATGTAGTCCAAGCTAGCCTCAAACTAACAATGTAGCTGAGGCTAGCCTGGAACTCCTGATTGCCTGCCTCTGCATCCTGAGGGTTGATTTTAAAAGTACTTGGCCATACACTCAGCTGGCTTCTTTAAAAAAGGAAAACCCTGGGTGATATTCCACTGTGTGTATGTACCTGTCAGATCCACACTGCTGGAATGAACAACCAAACCAGATATAGTTTATGGAAGGAAGGGATTTATTTCACACGTATAGATCCAGGGGAGATTCTACAAAATGCTGGAAGAAGCTGGCTCCCATTAAAAAATCCAAAAAGAGACCCCACCAAACAGCCAACACCATAAGCAAGCCCAGGCAGAGATCAAAATCTCTCTACACTCCTTTAAGCTGGAATCAGATCCACCCCCAGTGACAGCCCACCCATCACCCCCATAGCAGGAATATGCTGCAGCAGCAAATTTCAATAAAATACCTGAGTCATTGGGGGACATACATTTAAACTACCAAATTCCACCCTGACCCCCAATAGATCACAGTACCACATTTTCTAAGGCATCTAAAATAGTCAAACTCATAAAGGTGATAGTTGAACAGTGGTAGCCAGATGCTAGAGAGAAGAAAAGAGCTGTTACTCAGTGGTGGACTGTCCCAGTACTGAGAGGAAGGGAGTTCTTACTCAGTGGTGGAAGGTCCCAGTGCTGAGAAGAGGGGTGTTGTCACTCAGTGGTGGAAGGTCCCAGTGCTGAGAAAAGGGGAGATATTGCTCAATAGTAGAAGGTTTCACTAGTGGCAAGTGTTTAAGTTCTGGAGATTGGCTGCATACCTAGTGTATGAGGTCAACAATATGTATACTTTAGAATGATAAAGGACAGATCTCCTGTTAGGTGTTCTTAACACACACACACACGGAGAGAGAGAGAGAGAGAGAGAGAGAGAGAGAGAGATTCCCTTCCTATGCTCACAGCCCAGGGGAACATGTGGGAATATTACAGCCTTCACCAAGAGGAGGGACGCAAAGGGAGGGGTTATTAGATCCTGCATCCTGTTAAGAGTTCAGAAGATATAACAATCCTCAGCTCTCTCTCCATGGAAGCTCTGATCCTTAAAAACAAGAAAACAATGACTGTGTTTTCATAGATTATTGGAGTTCCTCTATCTTGAACATGTGATGGCCATTGCGTTCATAACCTAATGGCAGCTGTCACTACCTGCACAATATTGGGTTCATCAGTATGTAGACATGGATAATAAAGGAAGACAAAAGTAAAATAAAGACACTAAAATAGTATAAGGGATATGAGGGAATGAGGACAAGAGTAATGGGAGAGGGTGATGACCAAAATACACTTTGTACATGAATAATATTTGTCAATATAAATGTTGGAAATCAAGTCCTGAAATCAAAGATCTAACTCCACGCAGAAAAGCCAGCAGTAAGATGAGCACTTCACTGGACCCGTATTAAAAGCACCATCAGTACGTCCCACTTCCTCAAGGCCAGCCAGGCCCTTACGTAGATAGAACGTTTCTCCTATCAAACAGCATGGATGTCAACGTCCTAACATGGAAGCTGAGCCACTACCTGATTTGGCTTTTAGTGATGCCAACCTACTTCTGCATGTTCTCAAAGGAAGGGCTGAGTGTAGCCCAATTACAATTTAAACATAAAATGACAGGTTGCTGATTCCCAAGCCAACCATTGCAGTCAGATTCGCATTGCTGGCACACACATACACAAGCAGTGTGTAGGAGAAAAGGCTTTATCTTGGCTTACAGACTCAAGGGGAAACTCAATTATGGCAGGGAAAACCAATGGCATGAGCAGAGGGTGGACATCACCTCCTGGTCAACATCAGGTGGACAACAGCAACAGAAGATTATGCCAAACACTGGCAAGGGGAAGCTGGCCGTAACACCCATAAGCCACACAGCCTCCAGGAGGCTCCAATTCCCAAATCGCCACCTGCTGGGGCCCTAGCCTTCAGAACACTTACGGTTATAGGGAACGCCTGAATCAGCCGACCATGCCACCCTACCTCACCCCTGAAATGAGAAGGAAATGCTTCTGAGAAAACTTAGAGGCTTCTGCGCATCTGCAGGAGCGATTCCAGCTGTCCCACATGCCGGGAACACAGAGCCATGGTTTCTGCAAAAGATCCAAGGCTGGCGGAAGTCAGGAGGGGCGGGGCACAGGGCTGAGGGACAGTGACGCCGTTCTGCAGGACACAGTAAAACCGCCTGCATGACGGGCTCATGTTGTGACATGTTTTCTCAAACAAACTGCAGGTGCAACACCAAAAGAGAGCCCCAGGGGCAACCGTGGCATGGGGATGGAGTGTCAACACACGTTCCCAAACATGTGAACCAGGGTGCTGAAAGGAAGAGCCTGGGGCAGAATTTATATGGAAATCTGTACTCTCTGCTCAGTTTTGTAATAAATCTAAAACTTTTCTTTAAAAAAATAAAACATATTAGATATTTTAAGCTAATTCCATGCCATTAACTTCTGTAGCATGTGATAAAATACTGATCAGTGAAACAGATTAGCTCTGACCTTAATCAGGACATGTGGTGAATTTTTATTTGTATACAATTCCTTACTAAGAATACTACTGTCAGTCTAGATAGATGACCTAGCAATTAAGGCGTTTGCTTGCAAAGCCAAAGGACCCAGGTTCAATTCCCCAGGACCCACGTTAGCCAGATGCACAAGGTAGTACATGCATCTGGAGTTCATTTTCAGTGGCTAGAGGCCCTGGAGTGCCCATTCTCTCTTCTCTCTCTCTCTCTGTCTCTCTCTCTCCCTCCCTCTTTCTCTGTCAAATAAATAAATAAATATAAAATATTTAAGAAAAGAATACTACTGTCTAGAAAGTCTATGGTTTTTTGTTGAGGTTTTCTTGAGCTGGGAGATGGTTCCGTTGACAAAGTGCTGACCATGTAAGCATGAGGACCTGAGTCTGAGACTCAGTATCCACATGAAAATGCCAAACAGTCCAGAAAGAGGGAGACAGAAGGACCCCAAGAGCTCACTGGGCAGTCAGCACAGCTGTAGCCTAACTGGTGAGCTTCCAGCCAATGAGAAACCCTGTCCCAGAAGAGGTGGACAGCGTTCCTGTGGGTGACATCTCAGGTTGTCCTCTGCTCCCCATATGCGTGCTCACAGGTACACGTTTGCTTGCGCACACACGACAATGAACACACGAACATGTCTACACACATGCAAGTGATCACACATACACACAAGAAAGAAAAGAAGGAAGGAAGGAGGGAGGGAAGGAGGAAGGAGAAAGGAAGGAAGAAAGAAAAAAGAAAGGAAGGAAGAAGAAAGATAAGAAGTTCTCTTCAACATAATGTCTCTGGTTCAACTCCAGCTTAAGAGTGTAGTTAGTAGGTAGGTGTACCTAATGGCTAAGCGAGGTCTGATTCAGATGGACATGAGAAAGCAAATCAACTCGACATAGGAAAAAGGGAGGTATAACCACACTGTGGAGCAAGAGGAAAGGTGTCAGAACAAAGGCACAAGAGAGCCTTGTTGCTGAGGCCACAGATGTGAAGAAGATGTGTGCGAATTGTCTTCCTACAACGTTCGTCTCAGCACATTCGGAGTGATGGCTACGCAGAAAGGAGGGATTTTAGTTTGAGGTGCCGATGACTAGCCCAACCCAGAGCCAGCCCTCACACAGACACCCGCTCCAGTGGTTATGTGGGTTTCTTGCTTCCTTTGAAACCTGAAGTTCCCCAACAACTTCAAGCCTCAAGTCCAACCATAATTAAACCTATTGAAGAACAAAAGAAAACAAGCCTGAAAGGTCCTCTGTGTGGCTCATAAAACCTCAGCACAACAAACCAGGAAATATTCAATTATTCCTCAGCTGCCATAAACATTTTATAGCTCCATTCTATTTATTCCTGTTCCAGCTCTGAGGCGGGGATTTTGGTCTGCATCTGCCTTGCTGTCTCCTCTCTCTTTGCATTTGATCTGTTTTATGGACTTGAAAGATGAGTTTGTTTTTCAATTTACACTATCTCCTCCACACCGTGCCTGGGGAGAAGCAGGGAGGGTTAGCAGAAGTGCTCTCAGAGGAGGCTAGGAGCAACCATGTTTGTTTTGTCCAAAAAAAAAAAGAAAAGAAAGAAATGGGGACACCATGGCCCCTTAAACTGCAAACATGGTGACAGAAGAATTCCCATCTGCTGGACAGAGGCCATTTGTGTTGACCAGTGAACCAAACGGTGCTTCTAGGGGAAACGTGTCTAAGTGGAACCTGTGCCAAGTCTGGACTGATTCTCCTCATCTCTGTGCTCCTCTGGTGGCCACTCTGCTGTCCCTGCCGGCCACTCCCCATGGCCTCCGGCTAGCTTCATCCACAGACAACGAGAATGTGTGGGGATGAGTTTAGTGCCCAAACAACAAGAACCAGTCTCACTTGCTACTGTGGTACTCGGACCACTAACCTCCATTCCAGGAACTGGGTTTCTGCTTTGCTCCAAACTAAAAGAAGCTAGCATCTGTACAGATTAATATTCGCCATGGTTCACTCACTGTCTTGTTCAGCCCTTAGGAGGACACTGGGCACAAAGATGCTAAGCCTCTTCCTAAGTCACAGTGCAGATGGTGGCAGAGCAGGGATTCCGGGGTGAGGGTCAGACCAGAGCTGAAGCACCGTATGCCTTGTGGCTGGTCACCACTCGGCAATATCCCAGGGCTAGGAACTTGGTCATTTCATTCTCTTTTCCCAATTTTGGTTCTTTCCTTACTTGTGCCCAGGCCCTGGCCTCTCTGAGGTCTCCTTCCTTGGGCCAATTCTCTGCTAGGGAAGAAGTCTTTGTCTTGGCTCTCACGCATTCAACTGGACCCCAGAGCACCTGATGCAACTCACTTCCTGCCTCATCTTCCAAATGCCAGAATGCTTGGGTGTCATCCACACAGTCACATCTCCCACTGTCAGGTGTCCTTGGAGGATGCGTTCAGTTTCCTTCAATGAACTCTTCCAAAAGCCAGGCGGGGCACCAGAGCATTATAAATGACCACAAGTGAGACACATACTTCTCAAAGCTGGTCTTGGATTATTTTTCCAAAGGCATCTCCACCCCTCCCCTGTAACCCTGGTTCGCTCAGTTTCAGGTCAGTGCCCATAAGACCCGGGAGCCCACACCAGCTCTGCGCTCCATGAGTCCTATGCCTTGGCACAGCCAGAGTCAACAAACATCAATGGAGAGACCCAGGTTTTGTTTTTGTGTTTGTTTGTTTTTTAATTGAGGATCCATGTATGAACATGAACATACCACACTGTGATCATAACCCATTCCATTCCCTTCCCTAGCCCCCTCTCTCCTACCTTCATTGCACAGAGCCCCTTCTGCCTTCCAACCAGTCCCTCTTCTATTTTGATGACGTTTTTCCTCCTCCATCAGCCATGTCAAAATACTGATGGGCTCAATATTGTGCAGGTCTTGTGAAGGTAGCCACAGCTGGCAGTCACTATGAGGCCAAGAATGTGATGGTCACTTCATGTCAAGGACAGTGTCCCAAAGTTCTTCCTCCCATTCTCTGGCTCTTACATTGTTTCTATCCTGTCTCTTGCAATATCCCCTGAGCCTCGAAGGTCATGATAGAGATGTCTTATTTAGCAACAAGCATCCAGTGGTCACTTGTTCGCGGCAGTTTCACAAGTCTTGAGTCTCCCTAGTGTTAGGTCAAGATGGGCTTCCCAAAATGGGGTCACCAAAGACAGCAGGATGGTGACAGACACAAGGAAGTGGGTCATCCACATTCCTCAAGAAACCACCCAGCCATTATCCCTTCCTTGCCTAACAATGCTCCAGGTCTGGGTTTCCTGCCCCCTTATCTCTCAGAACACCTGGTCACTGTTCTGGTCTCACACCTTAGCTATGTGAAATGGCTAATGTAAAGAACAAAGGAGTTTTTTTTTTTTTTTCCCTTCCTCACCTTCCCCCAACTGAAGAGCTCTATATAGCTAACTATGTGTGCTCTGCTCTTGAGAGTCAGTCCTGGCAGCTTGTGCTTTTCCCAAATAAAAGCTTTCATCTTTGCCACAGAGTGGTTGGTCTCCATGGTCTTGGTCACTCCTGAACCTTACACCTAGCAGTCACCATTGTCTTCAAAAAGAAGATTCTCTGACCAAAGGTGAGAGCAGCACTTATATATGGGCATCAACACAATACAAATTTTAGGGGACAATTTGGTGGATACAACATTTAATGAAGCAATAGAAGTTTTCCCTTTAGGGTTTACAATCTTCTCAGCCATAGGCTTTTGACTAACTTTTCAGTACCAGGCTATGAATTCTATCCCATGGAGAGGGTCTTGGATCCATAAGAAAGTATTCTGTGACTCCATTAACAGTCATGCCACTATTGCACCAGTGAGTACATCTGGCCTGGCTGTTCAGTTGTGTAAAAGTAGGGTCCCCCCCATTGAGTAAGACCTTTGTGGGCTTTTACCTTCCAGTGGGCTGCAAAGCCCTTTCCACACCATGGCAGCTTGCCAGCAAGACAGAAGGTTCTACCTCAGCTCCAGCCTGGTTTCTCAGTGCAGGATGTTGTGTCTTCAGTAATTGGATCACACCATCTGGTGGACAATCAAAAGCCTTGACAACAGCTTGTGTTATTTTGAGGACTTCGGAGGTCTCACTGACCAACATCTCACTCTGAGGTATCCCACACCAGTACTAGTTATCCCGTCCCACCCCAACTCCAGCTACTGAGTCTTCCTGAAGCAACCTATGGCTTCAGTGAATTGTACTGTCCATCTCTTCCGGGGCTCGCTCTCTCTCTCTCTCTCTCTCTCTCTCTCTTAATTTTTAAATAGTTAACAAAGAAGTAAGTTACCCTGTGGGTTTTTTCATAACATCCTTAGTTTGAGTTGACCCTCCTCCTCCCTCTCCTTCCTTCCATTCCTTTCCTCTGGCCCCTGCTTGTCTTTGCATCTCCAGTATTCCACTTCTGTACTCAATGCCTGCTATTCCTCCCCATAAGCCCTGTCCCCACACTCTCATGACTCCTTTTTAGCTCCTTGGCCTTAATGACTGACTCCAACTTATATAAAAATCTAAAAATTTCAAATTAGGATCTGCATATGTGATAGAATATATCTCATTTGTCAGTTGGAACTTGGGTTACCTCACTTCATATAATATTTTCAAGACCTGTCTATTTTCCAACAAATTTCTTTTTTTTTTTTTCAATTTTCTTTGCTGCTAAATAAACTCCACTGTATCTAGGTCCCACACTTTTTCATTCATTCAGCAGTTGATGGGCATCTAGGCTGGTTCCATTTCCTAGCTATTGTGAATATTGCATGAACAAACACAGACAATCAAGTGTGTCTATAGCAAAGTTTAGAATCCTTAGGATATACACTCAGGAGTGGCATAGATGGGTCATATGATAGTTCTATTTCTAGCTTTTGAAGAAGCCTGTACACTGACTTCTGTAATGGCTGTACCAGTTTACACTTCCACCCACAGTGAATAAGGGTTCTTCTTTCCCCACATCCTCACCAGCATTTGTTGGCATTTGATTTCTCGATGTTTGCCATTCTGAGCAGAATGAGATGGAATCTCAAAGTTATGTTAATTTTCATTTACCAGATGGGTAAGAATGCTGTGGTTATTTGATGCAAGTGGACCCCATAAGCTTATGTGTTCTGAATGCTTGATTCCCAGCTGATGGTAGTTTGGGAATTAGAACTTTATTAGTGGTGTTCTGTTGGGGGTGGGTTTATGAGCAGTATACCCACTTTCCCCCTTGCTAGTATTTAACACACTCTCCTGCTCCTGCTATCTACCTGATGTTGGCCAGGAGGTGATGTCCAGGGTCTGCTTACGCCACATTTTCCCCTGCTATCATGGAGTTTCCCCTAGATCCTCTCAGACAAAATAACCCATTTCCTCCTATAAGCTGTTTATGATCATGTGCTAAGTGCAATAAATGTTAAACACTTTTAAAAACTATTTACGCAGGACTATAGCAATAACAGCAGCATGACACTGACACAAAAACAGACACATTGATGAGTGGAATAGAACAGAAGATCCAGGTATTACTCCTTGTAGTTACAGAACCTATTTTATGGCTTCATAGCAGATTGTGATGATGTGGGAGCACATCTTTTAGTAGGAAATATGCATGAAAATATTAGAGAAATTGTATCAATGCTCTTCATACTCTAATTGCAACTTTTCTATAAGTTTGAGTTTCAAATTTTCTTAAATTAAGAAATGAGCTTAGCCACTAGACACAATGGGATAAAGTCTATAATTTCTAAACTAGTAGATGAAATAAGCTCTATTTGTTCTTAAGAAGATAGTAAAGAGAAAGAGAAAGAGGAAAAAGAGCAATACCCATGAATAAAATACAGTACATAGAAGATGCAATACAAGGCTGTGGATTCAGATCTGTATAAATAACTATATGCATGAGAAATGTAATTGGATTAAACATCTCAGATAAAAATGTTTTAATTTTGCATGGAACAAATAACATTTATCTATGTGATAAACAAAGTAACTTTCCTGCAATTTGAAGCTGACAATAATGTAAAAGGAGAAGATGGAACACACAGTCTCTTGCCAAGGGAAAGTTTATGCTACTTGCATGTTTGGTCTCAGGCAAGGCCCAGGTGCTGCAGTACACACCGGCCTCTGGGTACTATATGAGGCAAATCAACAGAGCCACAGCGGTACAAAACTGGTGTGCAGGGATTACAGCTTGAAACTGAATGAATTAAAAGTTTACAGAAAAATAAGGAGAGCATATTGTACACAGGAAATAACTGATTTTATTCCTATTTCAATAGCATTTTCTAAAAAGAACAGGGGTAGGACACTGCCTCTAAAATTCTCTTTGAGCCTGCATACAATGGTTTAAACATTGGTCATCTGTTGGCTATGAAGAGGCAAATGTTAGTAAACACCAGACAATGAATAGTTTACAGACCACTGTGGATTCCATTGCACACTCTCCTCCCTCCTGCCGAGCGCATAACCAGGGGAGTGGGAGCCTTAAACCCATGGAGGAGACCCACTGTGCTGCTGCTGAAACTACGCCCCCCATGTGCCCGCCTTGCACACTCTGAGAGAACTCTGTCTCGTGGATGCACAAACCTGGCTCCTGGATTGCCCTGTATCTTTCTTTCAATGCTGTGCTTTGTCTGGAAGCATTATCTCAAATCAATCAAAAGTCTTGCAAACAGGACCCCATGAATGCATGGGCTCTCCCCTTCTGCCTTAACTCCTCTGAGCCTCCGCCCAGGGCCTCGGTGACTTCTCAGACCACCAGGCTCTCAACTTTGGATTTAATGATCACGTATTGTAACGTATATCCTTTCAGAACACCGGAACAAGTGTCAAGTGATGGGAAAGTATTGGGCTGATGCATTCTTCATCATCAACCAGTTGCCATTTTAGGAGAGAAAGAAATAACTGCTGAGTTTGAAATAGAACAAGAGAGGATGAGTATGTGGGCATGAGTGAGTATGTGTTCATAAAAGCACATGTGTAAGAGAGTGCTGAGAGCAAGTGAATGTATGAGTGTGAACTATGTGAGTGTACGGGACTATATGAGTGTGTACATGTATCATTAAGCGCCCCATGGATATAGCTAAATACCCGAGTGCATCAACTTATAAAGAGAAAAGGTTATTTTGGATCATGGTTCTGTATTTTCCAGTTCAAGGTCAGGTACTACATGGATTTAGGCCTCTGGCAAAAATGGCATCCTGTGTGGTGGGAGCCCGTGGTGGAGCAAATTGCTGATGCACAATTCAGGCAGTAGAGAGAGGACAGATCTGGGACTTATAATCCCCACTGAGGGCACACCCCAGTGGCTTACCTCTAAAGGTTTCACCCCTCCAATAGTACCACTTTGGGGACCAAGCCTAATTTAACACAAGCCTTTGTGGGACATCCAATATCCAAACTATAGCTGTGTGTGTGTGTGTGTGTGTGTGTGTGTGTGTGTGTGTGTGTGTATGAGAATGCATAGGCATAAGTGTACTTAAGTGGATGTATGTACAGAGAAGAATGCTATACATACTTGACAGTGGCCTGAAGGCTGTGGTCCCCAGAGATGGGGAAATGGTTTTCTAGCAAATGGGAAAGAAATGCAAAATTGGAAAAGAGGATAGTGAATGGCAAGTTTATCTGGCTTCATGATTTTGCAAGCAGGGAGATGAACAGAATGCAGTTAGCTTTTCCTTGATTCCTGGGCTTTGCTCTGGTTTGGAAAGCTCACGACACAGGGTTTCAGTGGCCATGGTGGGCAGGCTGATTGCCCTGGCACCCACTGCCCTAGACCACACCTGGACAAAGCAGGTGTTGAGAACACGCATGCTATGATGCTTGTAGAGCCCCGCCCGGACACCCAGCCTCCAGCCCCATTGCTGCCACCTAAGCATGGGGAGCTGGTCGTTCACTGGCTTCCCTGGGTCTGTGCTGTGTGTGCAATGTGACTAGTGTAGATAGGGAGCTCCCCCCAGCTCATTCTCTGTGGCCATCTCTGCACAGCCCACGGCTGAACACTAGAACAGCCATATTTTGAAGACCATGAGGGACTGTCTGGCAGATTGATAGTTAACTGCAACATTTTCGAGCCCAGACATTTGGGACTTTTGCACCACTTGGTCTGCGCTGGCCTGGGGCCTGCTGAGTGTCAGCCCTGCCAGTGTGCAGAAACACTTCATCTTGAGTTGCGCGTGTCGGGAACAAGCCAGCTGGAGCACAGGGCATGAGCAGGTTTCTGAGACTGTGGAAAGGTGTGGACACCACTGTGGGAAGAAAAGGCCCAGGCAGAAAAGCCAAGGAGCTACTCTGCCAACCCAGAAGCACTTTGGATCAACACTGCCAGGCTAAACAACTCCACAGTCCCCAAACAACTGCTTAGCACACTATACAAGAGGTTCCAGTTTATCTCCCAAGTGCGAGGAAGGTAGGAGCTTGGTTTTTATCTGTATGGTATTTGCCAGGCAATGCCAGCCATGGCTCATTTAACTGGCTCCTGGCTTAGGAAAGGAAGATCAATGTGATGGATAAATTACATCAAACAAGGACTGTATTGGTATTTAGCTGAAAATCAACAGACTACCTGGCCTTCTTTGTCCTACCATCAACGGACCCCAGTCAGAAGTCGCTAACACCCTGTGGCCAGATGGTGATAAGTCCCTGGCACACAGATGCCACGTCAGCCCCTTCCCGTCATTATGGACAGGTGATGCCCAGGATTATGGGATGATAAACGCCAGTCCTGATTTTCAATACACGAATGAAGTTTACATGGAATCTCTTCCATTTTCATTGGCTGATCTCTCCTCCTCTATGCATGGCCGTGGAGCTGTCTCTAAGGCAGTAACCCTAAGTGAGCAGCAAGACGAGAGGGAGGGGCACCCACCAAGCCAGTGGACTCTGGTACATGGCCCGCTACGACCCTCCAGCATCCGCGCCTCAAGGCTCCTCCGTCAGAAGAAGGAGGGTCGCAGTGTCGATCTTCATTATCTCAACCAGCGTGTCTTCATCACCCTGGCATGTGGATGTACGTGCGTGGTGTGCGTGTATGTATGTTTGTATAGGCATGCAAGCACACACATGTGCAAGTGCATATGCACACGGATGTTCACACATGTGGAGGCCAGAAGTCCTATGCTGGGTTATTGTTGCACAGAAATGTTCTCCATGTTATATTTAAATATTTTATTTATTTGTTTATTTGAAAGGAGACAGAGCAAAAGAGAGAGAGAGAGAGAGAATGGGTGTATTAGGGCCTCTAGCCATTGCAAACGAACTCCAGATGCATGCACCGACTTTGGGCAACTGGCTTTATATGGGTACTGGGGAATCAAACTCCAGTCCTTAAGAACTGCAGATAAGTGCCTTCACCACTGAGCGATCTCTCCAGCCCACCTCATTTCTTGAGACAGGGTCTTTCACAAACACAGAGCCCATAAATTCACCCAGGCTAGCTAGCCAGCAAGCCCCATGGATCCTCCGGTCTCCACCTCCCCAGAGATGAGATTATAGGCTCCTGCCACCATGGCCAACATTTTAGATGCCTGCTCGACAAGCGCCTTACCCATTGGGCCACCCCCTAGACCTGCCTTTGTCATTTGCCAGGTATAATCTTGTCTAAATCAAGATCACCTCGGGTTGTCCTCCCTGCCTTCTGCGCGGTCCTGTGAGATGCGGTGAGACCGGCGCTGCTTGCTGCTCTCTCCACCTTACGGGCACGAACCGCGAGTGGGAAGAGCTAACAGAAGCGGCACCTCAAGTGCCTGGGGAGCACTGGGCACATTCAGGGGCTCGGTGTGTATTTGCTCTTGAATCTTCACATCAGCCCATGAGCTACACCCTAGGAAACATGAGGCCCAGGCTGGTTACCAGCATGGTGAAGGTCAAGGGCAGCAGATCCAGGATTCCTACACAGGAGTTCCATTTCCATGGACTTCCCTAAACACCATGTCCCCTTGCACCAGGCTAAGTGACTTGCCCAAAGGAGTGTCAAGGGAACCTCACTGTCTCCTGGCAGACTCGGCTTTCACAGCAAGCTCTGTCTCATTGCTCCAACAAAATATTTAGAGGCAAAAACAAAACTAAGAGATCCTCAACTGGGCTGGAGAGAGCAGACAACCTGGGGGATATTTGGATCTGTATAGAGTCCCCTCCCCCCAAGCACATCCTCTGATCACATCCTGGGCTCCATGTGGCTCTGCAGCACCCCTGTTTTCTAACACGGGGTCTGGTCCAGGAGGCTGTGGCCCGTCTTCATCCACTGAGCAGTGCCTGGCCCCATGAGATGCTAATCATGTGTGCTGGGAGAGACAGTGAGAGGAAGTATCAAAACCTTCCTGAACTTCCTAAGTCTATATACCAGGACATGCCACGCCATCACCAGAGCTCCCTGAATCATGTATCCCACTGCCCACCTCCCTCCTTTCCGGGTACAGAGATTACCCTGCCCGACCAGGAAGAACTCTCAGCTTATTGGCTACACATGGAGGCAATTCAGGGGGCAGTGGGTGGTGATTCTAACACTCAAACTGTGTAGGCTTCGTCTTGAACCAGAAAGGATTTTAAATTCCTAGGTGACGCAGTAATTACCCACTATGTGGGCTCGGAGTTGTCATTTGAATTCAGCGTTCCCTTTGACAGTCAAGCCAAAGCGACATCACCACACGGCAGGATCGCAAAGTTGAGGCAGCACAGTCAACCTAGACAAACCACTCAGTGCCTCCAAATCTCGATTTCTTCATTGGTAAAATGGAAAGAGTTAAACCAGTAAGGAGAAAGTTTTCATTAAATTTTCATTGAACACTAAACATCAGCTCTTGTTGATTTCTCCTCCGCAAAAGACCTCTGTGTCTTTCAGTAACAAAACTGAAATGATCACAGCAATTGACTGACTCGTATGGCTGACCACTCTCTTCTTTGCATCTTACAGCTTGATGCTCAGACATTCCAAACTCTGCAAACAGGGCCTGGGGAGATGGCTCCTGTGGTGGTTAAAGGTGCTTGCTTACAAAGCCTGCCAGCCTGGGTTCAATTCCTAAGCCACCCACTCTCTTCCTGAAATCCCTCAGGTCACTCTGGTCAATCCTGAATTCTAATGCTATGGACAATGAGCTGTGCTCAGTACCTTGAGACTTGGCCTGTGTGACATGACCAGATGTCCTCGGCCGCCTCTTCTACAACATACAGAGCAAGACCAGAGACTTCCTGTGCCCCGGAGCTGAGCACCAGCCTCCAAACCATCTACCTAAAGGACGAGCCCTCTTTGTTCTGGCATTTAAAACTCATTGACAGACTTTCCATCCTCTCATTGCGTTTCTATACTTGAGAGAGCGAGTCTATTAGTCTCTCATTTTCAGCAAGTTCTGCCCTGAGAAGAAGGAGAGCCAAACCCTCCTCCTGAAACACAGGGAAGTGAGATTTACTGACTCATGATTGCGTTCCTATTATGTAGCATTCCAATGCGTTTGTCCTGCTGGAGCATAAAACAAGCGGAAAGTGAAAACCCCACTGGACACATGAGGAAGTGTCATGCACGATGGTGTGGATTAAGGAAGCGTAATTCACCAGTTCTAATAAAATCACTTTTATTTATGTGCTAGAGCTAATGTACCTGACATGCTCCTAATTTCTGCTTTGTTATTTATGAAATGGAAACCTGACAATTCACTAAATCACCATGAGCCATTCCTGCTAAAATCTGTTCCATTTGCTGGACACAAATTATTATTATCATTTTTTTATTCAGTGATCATGCTGGTTTTCAATGGTCTGAAGTTTACAGTAAGCAGTAAATAAGTCAAATGGGTGCGAATGTCATGAACTGAGGCATGTTCAGCGAAAATTTTACTCTGACTTGCACGCCTTGGTGCCTGCAATTACTTTGTTAGGTTCAAGAATACAAGAATGAGGGGCTGGGGAGAGTGCTCAGTAGGTAAAATGCTCATGTAGCAACCATGAGAACCCAAGCTCGGGTTCCCAGTACCCACATAAAAGCTGGGCATGGTAGTGCACACTTGTAACCACAGAACTGAGGAGGTGGAGACAGGGGGATCCCAGAGGTTGACTGGCTATCTAATCCAGCCAAATATACTTGAGATTCAATGAGAGACCCTGTTTCAAAACTAAGATAGAAAGTGACTAAGACAGGGGCACAGAGAACGGGGTGGGTGAGGGAGACAGAAGGTCTCACAGAGAGACCTAGATAGGTCCACAGAGGCATCGGGCCACAGGGAGAGGCAGAGGCCAGTCCCACCAATGGATGATGAAATGTGAACTGGTGGGGAAAGAGCCCTGTGGTCCTCATGGTGCGCACACACACACGCATAAATAATAAAAGCTGATTAAAATGACAAAGTGTTTACATACGACCCTTATACCCCCCCCCATGCCTGCAACCACCTGCAGATCACAGACTATGCCCAAGACTATGTAAATAGTTATTGTGACGTATGTTTAAGGAATAACAGCAAGAAAAAAATCCACACCCAGTGCAGGATTGTTTCTAGTATTTTCAGTCTGCAGTTGGTTGAGCACATGGATACAGTGCTTATGAAAGGGATTTAAAGCAGCAGTGTGAACTGATGAGATTCTGCTGTAATCTTTAATAAAGGGAATTAAGCCAAAAGTGAAGAATAAAGCTTGCATAATCAGCTTTACTCCACAAAACCATTGGGAGAATGAGCTCTGGGGCTGAAATAAAAGTTGGAATTTAGCGAAAAGAGAGTGATTCAATAGTGATCAGCAATACAGCCAAGTGTGCAAGACCTAAAGAGAACCAGTCTTGTCACGCTCCTACATATACCAACATCTACAAGTGCTTTCCTTTCCCTTCCTGCCTATGTTACCATGGCTACTCAGACAGTTGCTGCTAATTTTTTTTTTTATTTCAACTCAATCATCATCCCTTTCCCTCAGAGTAAAAACTTTTCTAAACCGTGCCTCCTGGCTTTATGTCACTTTCTTCTGAGCTGATGAAGGAGATGGAGCTCAGAGCGGTTTTATTTCCAGTTCTGGATATGCAGGGTATAAAGCCCATTAAAAAGCAGCCATGTGTCACTTGCATTAGGAGAGCAGAAAGTTTCCTCTAAAAGTCTAGATGGAATCGTAGAAAGTTAATGCTACAAGGCTCCTTAGAAGCCATCTCATTACAGTGCACACCAGACGCATAAAACTTGACAATCCAATGCCTTCAAAAATCGCTGCCAGCGCCGCCCTCTCTCCTGTACCTCACGGCTCTCTCGCCTGGCGCTGCTCCTGGATGCGCCGTCCTCTCATAGTCTGTGGCCCGGCTCTCCGTGGGCTCGAGTTGTGTGGCAAAGACCTCAGACTGTGCCCTTCACTTTGACCATCAGATTCTACACCATATCGCATGTGTCTCTAGTAGTCAAAGCAGAAACTCCCTGCCACGGAGGTGTCAGAGGATGTTGGGGTGTTGTGGTTACTTTACTCGTTGCTATGAACAAATATTTGACAAAATAAGCAGCATAAGGAAGGGTTTATTCCAGCTTATGATTCCAGATTCCAGGGGATGCGGTCCGCCAAGGCGTGGCCGTGGAAGCACAAAGCTGGAATCCAGTCAGGAAGAGAGAGTGATTGGGAGGTGGGGCTGGGCTGTAAAACCTCAAGGGCCAACCCCAGAAATCTACTTCCACCAGCAATGCTCCGCAGCCTTCCTAAAAAGTATCATCAGCTGAGGACCATGTGTGTAAATAGATGACCTCATGGGGAACATTTCATGTTCAAACCACAACAGGGTGTGAAATGCCTATCCAGGTGTTCCTCAAAGCCCCTTCCCTCACTTTAATAATGGCCATTCGAAACATCAGATCTCCATCAGCCCCTCACAGATTCACCCTCTGCTACCGAAAACATATGATGAAATCCCCAAACATCAAGGAGCCCGGTTAGGGACTGAGACTCTGGTCATTGTGGGCATATCTGAGGTCTGTGAAGTACCCCCCAGGGGTCCACCCTGGACAATTGAAATCTGTAAGGCACACCCCACCCATGGGCACATCCTCCAGAGTACTGTGATGGTTTGAGTCAGGTGTCCCCCATAAACTTAGGTGTTCTGAATGCTAGGTTCCCAGCTGATGAAGATTTGGGAATTGAATTCTCCTGGAGGGAGTGTGTTGTTCAGGGCAGGCTTATGGGTGTTATAGCCAGTGACCCCTTGCCAGTGTTTGGCACACTCTCCTGTTGCTATTGTCCATCTGATGTTGGCCAGGGGGTGATTCCCCCTTCCTCTCAGGCTATCATTTTCCCTGCCATCATGGAGCTTCCCCTCTAGTCTGTAAGGCAAAGTAAACCCCCTTCTTTTCCCACAAGCTGCTCTCGGTTGGGTGATTTCTGCCAGCAATGTGAACCTGACTGCAACGAGTACCAAAGCGGTTCTTAGCAAAGAACTCACCATGAGAGGAATGTCAAGATTCTCAGGCTGAGTCGCCAAAAAAGTGGACCATGCCAGAGACTGTTACACTGCTCTCCCAGCCTGACTGACTTGCAGCAGCCAGGGTGAAACAGACAGCGGCCGTGGAGATCCGGGTGCGGGTCAGAACAGCAAGAGGTGTGCCTCTGCACTTCCTTGGGTTTGAGCTCAGACTCTGTCCCTAGAGGCTCTCAGAACCCAGGCACATTACTTAACTCCTTGGGTCACATGTTTCCACTTGTTTAAGAGAAGGCTACACTAAAGTTGTGTAACAGATGCCTGCAGAACTTGGGTGCTGGAAGCATGCAATGATGTGGTTTGATGTGCGTGAGATGGGGCCGCTTAGGGTGGCTCTGCTTAGGCTGCAAGGGGACAGCGCTTCCTTCTGCACTTGGTGTTGAGAGGCATCCTTCCGCTCATTTCCACAGTCTTTTAACCTGCGTACCGGGGCGTGTATTCCTAGTGACCAATCACAGGGATTCAAGACACTAAGTTGAAATACTTAAGTACATTTACAATTCCATACTGAGTTCATTAAAATTCACACACAACATGGAACCTAGCATCCATCGACAGCCAACTTCCAGTGGCATGGAAGGTCACTTGCCTCAAGAACAGAGTGAAGAACGTAGAAGGAGACAGTCTACTTTTTTGTGGTTTCTAAGTGAAATTCCTGCCCTCCAAAGGCTCATGTGTTTGATCACTTGGTCCCCCAGATGGTGGCCCTGTTTGGGAAGGTTGTGAAACCTTTAGGAGGGGAAGTCTTTTTTTTTACTTTATTTTTATTTATTTATTTTGAGAGAGAGAAAGAGGCATAGAGAGTGAGAGAGAGAATGGGTGCACCAGGGCCTCCAGCCACTGTAAATGAACTCCATACACATGCGCCCCCTTATGCATCTGGCTAATGTGGGTCCTGGAGAGTCAAACTGGGATCCTTTGGCTTTGCAGGCAAATGCTTTAACCGCTAAGCCATCTCTGGGTGGGGAAGTCTTGTAGGAGAAAATGGATCACAGGAGGAAGGCTTGAGGCTTGACAGCCTGACCCCACTTCCTGTTCACTCTCTGCTTCTTGACTGTGGATATGATGTGAACAGTCTCCTCTTCCTGCTGCCGTGTCTTCCCACCATGACGGACTGTACCCCTGTACTGTAAGATGAAATAAATCCTTCCTTCCACCCTCCCTCCTTTCATCCCTTACTTCCTTTCTTAAGCTGCTTCTTGTTAGGTATTTGGTCATAGCAAAGATATAGTAACTAATACACTACTACACAATTTCATTAGTGTTTACTTATTCAGTGGAAGCAGAAGCAGGGTTTTCAATAGCCTCTCTTTAAATGCTGTTTGCTAACTTGGACATTAAGTTACTCACTTGCATCTTGCTTGGTGTTAACAGAGCTTAATAAATGTTCAATGGAAAAGTATGAGGAGTGGAGACACTATTATTGGTTTTATTTGTCCCAGGGCTTCTTTTGTTCCATTTTTTTTTCTTTATTTTTCACAACTTTAATATGTAAACATATTGCAATTCCTTCTCCCCTGCTCCCATTTCACTGAGAGCCCTCCTCAGTGGGTTTATCAGTATTCACTGTGGAATCAGGAATTTGGTTTCTTCATTTCTAAATTCTTCGCCACATGTTCAAACTTCAGTCTAACTTTTGTCATATTACCTCAGAGGTGGGCATAGTGAATTAATAAATAAGACTAACTCCACCTACCCTGAAGACACTCAAGGATTGAATGATGGGCTCCAATTACATATTTCTTGCTTTGCAAATCCATAATAGTTTTGTAATGTGAAAACTCTGAAATCACTGTGTTTAGCTTCACTGATTCTCAACCCATATCTTACCATGGAAACCAAGTAGCAGAAGTGAAGAATGTACAATAGGCCACTAACAGCGTAATTGGGAATGGTCAACAAAGTAATGAGTCCGTGGATTCCCTCTAACCCCAGGGGTTCCCACCACCTCCATCTGGAAATCACCAACTCACAGAGAAGCAGCGTGTCTATACAGCACACATGTGGATCATCCCCAACACCTGCCCAGTCCCTCCCAGTAGAAGAGAAGACTGATTTAGTACAAGACAGAAAATCCATTAGCACTACCTTCTGAGTGGCTTGTGGTGCCGTGTGGCATGCCTGCTACAATAGCATCTCCACATGTTGCCGGGTCGGCGCCACACCACAACAGTGCGCACATGTGCTTCTCAGGTGCCAGTGAGGAGATGACAGCTTCTGAGAGTAACTGATTTGACTGGATAGAAAGCAGGAGGTGGCACCGCCGCCCAGGGGAGGAAATGTCACCTGCCAGCTCTTCCACCGAGTGTATCAGCGTTGTCCCTGAAAAGACATCCAGCAGTGTGTATGTGTGTGTGGCCATGTCTTGTCAGTGCGACTCACCTCAACTGAACAGGGATCAACATAAATCTTTCTTTTTGCAACTCATGTCCCCAGTGTGTTATTCATTTACTCTGGAATCCAAGCAAAAAGGAGGCGCAGGTGACAAGGAAGGAGGAAAAACGGGGTGAAATGACCTGACTTCAATGACACATGAGACCAGGTAAGGTCAGCATTCTCTGGGTGTGCCGCCATTGGCACTGGGCAGGACACCCCTTGTCCCTCATCTTCTCCTCTGGGGCTGGCTTTCCACTGTGATCCAGGGTGTTCTCTCGGGGCCTCTCTGTCTGTGTAAGGCTGAAGGAGAGCCCGAGGTCAGAGGACAGGCCTTTGTGCCTGGAGAAGAAGGTGAGAGAATGGGGCCTGGTTCCCAACAATTAATATCCACAAATGCACACGCCCCAGACACTGCTGCTGTCTGAGTCGTGTCCCCACGTTGAAGAAGCTTTAATCGTGTTCATCCCCATGTGTTCAGGTCAGCTTTCCCAACCCGGCCATCCCTAGCTTGTGGTATCTCTGGACTGTGGCCCCAGTTCCCTCAGCATCTGACCTTAACACACTTTCTCATTTGTAGCCAATGAATAAAAACATTTCTTCTGCTGGAGGCAACCAATGAATGACAATGAGAGGATCTGTGGGCAGCGATTTGAAAGGGTGACTGGGCCCTGAAAGCAGAAAAAAGGCAGGATGGTCTGCACTTGCTAGAATTCTCATCTCTTACCTAGCCCTCTTTTTCCACAAGCTCGGGCTCCCTCTCCGTCTCCTGCTCGTTCAAGCACGTTAGCGCTTCCTGGGAACCTCCGTGCTCGTCTATGGCTGTTTGCGCATGGTACGTGTGGATGGCTCCTTAGCCCTGAAGCTGGAGAAAACGAGCTACCTTTTCAACAACACAGAAACAGCTCAGCGCTCCAGCTGTGTGCGACCGAGGGAGATGTTTGTGTTCCCACTTACTGATGTAGCAACAACAAGGGAGAGAAGACACCCCCAAATTCCCACATTGTAATATCCTCAAAATGGCCACCACATATTATTTCAGTGGTTTAATCCATGTCCTGATCAAGAACGGAACTTAGATGTCCATTTCCATCCATGGCAAAGACTCTCCCACATACTCAGTGACTGGAACGTGGAAAATTGACATTCGCCTCCAAAATACGATGCCATGGACAGCCCAAAGAATGATTCATATAAGCTCGTCTTGATGGGTTTATTAGAGACAGCTGAATTGCCCTTAACTTGCCAGCTCTTTATACCCCACCCCCACAGAGCCAGTTCGTTTTATACAACTCTCTGTCCACAGCAGAATTCATGCAGTCCTGGGGCTAGAACCCCCGGTGGTAAGGCAACAGGGCCGACTGCAGAGGCCGATGACACGAAGCATGTGGTAAGCCGACTGCAGGGAGGCTCGGTGTTTATACGTGCGCGTCCTTGCAGACAGGGCTTTAGCTGCCCACACCAAGCACTGTCCAGCGGGGGAAAGGGTGGCTTGTTTGGATGCACGCTGGCTCACAGAACGGCTAGGTGGAGCTAATACAAGAATTTGGGGGTTCCTCGCCAACGCACCAAAATACACCAACAAGCTGATGGATTTTGGGGTAATCCCCAGATTCTTGTCTTATGAATTCAACTAATTAAAACCTACAGACCAGGGCTGGAGAGATAGCTTAACAGTTAAGGCGTTTGCCTGCAAAGTCTAAGGACCCAGGTTCGATTCTCCAGGTCCCACATAAACCAGATGCACAAGGTAGCACATGTGTCTGGAGTTCATTTGCAGTGGCTGGAGGCCCTGGTGTGCCCATTCTCTTTCTGCCTCTCTCTCTCTCACTCTCAAATAAGTAAATAAAATTAAAAAAAATCCACATACCAGAGGGTAAGGTTAGAGAGATTTTATTAGATTCAGAAAAGGCAATAGGAGTATGAAGATCTCCTGCCCATGAGAAGTCAGGAGGGGGGAAAGCCCACCTAGAGACCCAAATCAGGGTCATTTATAGGTCCTGAATGGGGGCTGTGCTAACCAGCCCTGAAGCCAAGGTTTTGGCTGCTGACCTAACTAACCACATGCCAGGTTCAGGATTAATCCTTCCAGGAATTTTAAACCTAGGAAATGTGAACTCCTACCTATGCAGGTTGTTTATGGAGAACAGATCTAGGGAACTCCTTTAGGCAGATAAGGAGAACCTGTGTCTTTCTCTGATCTCTAGGAAAGTGCAGACTTCAAGTTCAGGCTCAAGGACATTCCCTGCCTTTACTTTCAGGGCCCAGTCACCCTGAACTGCCACAGATCTGCTCTGGGCAGGGTTCAGAGGCCTAGTCTCACTACTGATAGCAACACCTATGTGGATGATGGCTGAGTTTGGGGCCATTCATTGGCTGTCCCCACTCTGTGTGATGGGATTAGAGTTGACCCGGGTTAGTCTCCCCCATCCTGCTCCACACCAGGCAGCCCCACTTGCAGAGCTCATGCGTTGGCTTGTACCGCGATCATCACGTGCAGAGAGCGTGTGCCCCAGGCCAGCAGGGCTTCCTGGGGTGTCTCATCCACCATCACATTGTGGATGACAGACAGGTTTGGGTTTCTTTCATTTCTTTGAATCAAACAGAATTGAAGACCCCTGGCTCCAGTCCGAAGGGCAGCAGGCCATTTGTCCGAGGAGTTGAAATCAGGTGGGTGAGAAGTGTGACGGCCTAGCTGGCTTGGGGGTCCCAGTTCTGACAGCCCATGGTGTCCACCTGCCATGGTGTTTCAGGAGAAACGGGAGTGAGGAAGTTTTCTTTTATAGCCAGTGAGTCGGGGCCAGGAGCCCAGAGAGGGGACAAGGAGATGCCATTCAGCCCACCCTGGCAAAGCTGAAACTTGGGTCTCATCCTGTCTCTCCAAGACGGCTGCTGGTGACATGCTGTTGCAGTCAGGTTCGCATTGCTGGTAGAAATCACGCAACCGAGAGCAGCTTGTGGGAGAAAGAGGTTTATTTTGGCTTACAGCCTCGAAGGGGAAGCTCCATGAGGGCAGGAGAAAACGATGGCATAAGCAGAGGGTGAACATCACCCCCTGGCCAACATAAGGTGGACAACAGGAACAGGAGAGTGTTCCAAACACTGACAAGGGGAAACTGGCTATAACACCCATAAGCCCACCCCCAACAATACACTGCCTCCAGGAGACATTAATTCCCAAATCTCCATCAGCTGGGAACCCAGCATTGCGAACACCTGAGTTGATGGGGGACACCTGAATCGAACCACCACAAATACCCATAAGCCCACCCCCAACAATACACTGCCTCTAGGAGGCGGTAATCCCCAAATCTCCATCAGCTGGGAACCTAGCATTGAGAACACCTGAGTTGATGGGGGACACCTGAATCAAACCAGCACAGGGATCTTTTTGTTCTTATGCTTTCCCTTCCGCGCGTGGGTGTCTCTCCATCTCCCCTCTCCCTTTCTAGCAGGACAAGGAGAATTCTCTTCTGACTCAAGGAGAATTTCAGCTGGTTTCCCCCCTGGATCTCAATTCCCCCTACAGCAAACATCTTAATTTATGATATCTCCCTAAATAAACTAAGTAATTCATACTATATCCTTAACAGGGTCTGCCTTTTTCAATTCTTTGTTAGAATAAACAAGGGCCCCAATATTGGGGCTCACAAGTCTGGAAGACCCTTCTTGAACCCCAAAACCCTGCATCAATATCTGTTCCCCTTCAAGGCACATCATTCTGCCCCATTAGAGACTCCCTATGTAAGGACACACTGACTCCCTAAGAAACACTATGAGTCTTGCAGTGAAGACATGGGAGTGCATGACCTCATCCTTAGGACACACTGTGGCAAATTCTCAAAACTTCAGATAACAAAAAGTAATTAGACTAGAATATTCAAGAACAGAGGATCAAGGAACATGACCATCTGTCTCTCTCCACAGCCAGTACTACAAGTCAGCCAGCTGTTTGTCTCTCAGTTACATCCCATTCATAGAAAAGTCACTCAGCAAGAACCCTGTGGTCAGGCTGGAGAAGATGGGTTAGTGGTTAAGTCATTTGCCTGCAATGCCAAAGGACCCCGGTTCAATTCCCCAGGTCCCACATAAGCCAAATGCACAAGGTGGTGCATGCATCCAGAGTTCATTTGCAGTGGCTGGAGGCCCTGGCGTGCCTATTCTCCATTCTCTCTCTCCTTTTCTGTCTGTCAAATAAATAAACAAAATATATTTTCTAAAACAACAAAAAAGGAACCCTGTGGTCAAAAAAGGTCAATTACTTTAACACATGTTGAGAAAAATTTAGAAGAAAAGAACTATGTCTTGCATAAACACTGCAGGCACATGTGCTTGTCTAGTAACTTATCACCTCTCCCTCCCCCACAAAATCCCTAGAAGGAAGGTCAAGAAGGAGTGGCTGGGCAGGACTGGAGTGCAGGAAATATGGCCCCAGCCCCTTGCCTGTGAACTCTCTGCCTATGGTTCCCCGTATGTTTTCCTCACTGTTTCTGATCTATGCATTTTCAACATCACCTGCTCATCTGATTTCATTTCCCCTTCCTCTTTTCCTAACTTTTGTCTTATTAGTTTCAGTTCTGTTCTTTTCTATAACACTTAAAGCACTCTATCCTCTTTGGATTCCTCGGCATTATCTTCTCTTACTTCTCCATCACACAAAATAAGGGGTGGGAAGCCCTCATGGATCCTCAAACTCCCTCCTTCATTTACTGCTCTGTACCATACATCAGAGTGATTAGTTTTTACAGTGTAAAGATTAACAACTGCAGATGCAAAATGACACGTAAATCTTAAGTGCCTTCCATGATTCCGCTGTGTGCCGGTTCCAAATATTAAAAATCAAAACAGCACAGCCTGCAATACCAATGCTCCAGAGACTAGTCCCCGTAGGTTTGGGGGTGACCAGACTGCAGAGAGCACGCTAAGGCAGATAAGACCCCTGGGCCAGGCTTCTCTTGTCTAAAGGAACCAGTGGTGAGCTCTACCAGCCTTTCTAGGCTCCAGTTGTGGCCCTGCCCACTGTCCTATCAACGCATTAGTCCTTCACTTGACCCTGTCCAGTTACAAAATAATAGAAGGCAGGTGTGCTGTAGCCAATGATTAAGCAGGCACATTGTTAAACTGGTCATGGACTTGCAAACTCCAACGTTAACCCCCGCCTCCTGTCCCCCCCCCAAAAAAAGATAGAGCTCAGAGTGGCTTTGGCAGTCTCTGTAGGCTGTCTCAGCTTCTATCTTGGTCACTTCTAGCCTCTGTTTCCAGGTATGCAGGACATACACTGAGCAATTAACTAATAAAATGTAAGGGTGGGGCGTGGTGGCACACACCTTTAATCCCAGCATTTGGGAGACTAAGGTAGGAGGATCGCTGTGAGCTCGAGGCCACCCTGAGACTACATAATGAATCCCAGGTCAGCCTGGGCTAGAGTGAGACCCTACCTCAAAAAAAAAAAAAAAAAAAACAAATAAAATAAATAAAAAAAGCTAATAGACGATAATTCTCCATTGTTCCTTGTAAGGACCCCATAACTTTGCATACTGGACTCTCTACCTCCAACACCTTCTCCACCCTCTGTAAGGTTCAGGAGTGACAAAGACCACGGAGAGCACTCTGAGGCAAAGATGGAAGCTTTTATTCCGGGAAAACACGAGCTGCCAGGACTGACTCTCAAGAGCGGAACAGTCAACTTGGGGTTACAGATAGTGGGCTGTATAGAGCTCTCCAGTCGGGGGAAGGTGAGGAAGAGGGGAGTAAAGCAAAGGTTTCTTTAGGGGAGATCTGAGATAGCCAGGGTGTGACACCAGAACAGTAACCTGGTGTCCTGAGAGATAAGGGGCAGGATACCCAGACCTGGGGCACTGTTGGGCAAGGAAGGGATGATGGCTGGTGGTTCCCTGAGGAATGTGGATGACCCACTTCCTTGTGTCTCTGTCGCCCCTCCTGCTGTCCCTGGTGACTCCATTTTGTCCTGACCTAACAGTACATGCATCTGGAGTTCATTTGCAGTGGCTGGATGCCCTGGCGTTACCATGCTCTCTCTCTCTCTCTCTCTCTCTCCCTCTGTCTCAAATAAATAGATAAAATATTTTTAAAAATAAGAACTGGGAATGTGGCTCAGTTGTTACAGGGTTTGCCTTGCATGAGCCGAGTTCTAGGTTTGATCCCCAGCCCTGTTGAACCTGCGCATGGTGGAGCATGCCTGTAATCCCGCCAATCTGGAAGTGGAGGCTGGAGAATCAGAAGTTCAACGCCATCCTCGGCTCCATAATACATTGAAAGCCAGTCTGGAATACATGAGATTACATTTTTTAAAAAATGAAATTTGAGAGTAAAGATTTTACAACTTTGTAAGAATTTAATAAAGCCTCTCTATGGTAGTGCTGGGGGTGGGATGGCCTTGCCTTTGCTAGGCAAGAGTTCTTCTGATGATCCCACCCAAGGCCTGAGGACATGTTTCAAAATAAATATCTAGTTTAAATTAATTTGCATCTATTCTATTTTGCTTCAGTGAATAATAATTAGATTAAGCTGGGTGTGGTGCACACCTTTAATCCCAGCACTCTGGAGGCAGAGGCAGGAGGATGGCCATGAGTTCAAGGCCACCCTGAGACTACATAGTGAATTCCAGGTCAGCCTGAGCTAGAGTGAGACCCTACCTTGAAAAACAAAAAAAAAGTTATGGAGTCGGGCATGTTGGTGCACACCTTTAATGCTCAGCACTCGGGAGGCAGAGATAGGAGGATCACCATGAATTTGAGGCCACCCTGAGACTACATAGTGAATTCTAGGTCAGCCTGAGCTAGAGTGAGACCCTACTTTGGAAAACCAAAAAAAAAAAAAAAAAAGAATTAGATGAAAATAACACTCTGCAAAATCCCGCTGGTTGTAAAATCCTTACTGGCTCTAAGATTCCTGCACTATGGGGTTAAAGAGCCTTGGGGGCTGGGGACATACTCGGGTGTGTTATGTGCTTGCTGCATAAGGGTGGGGAGCTGAGTTTGGATCCCCAGAACTCACATAAACCAGACGCAGTGGCAAACACCCATCATCCCTGCCCTTCTACGGAAAGGTGGGAGGTAGAGCCAGGAAGATCTCTAGAAGCTCATGGGTGAGCCAATCTGGCATACACGGTGGAACACCGCAAGGAGACCCTGCCTCACACAAGATGGAAGGCGAGGTCAACACCCAAGATTGTCCTCTCCTTCTGAAATAGCTAAGATACCATCCTACCCCCTAACTAGACCCGGACTCCATTTATTGGGGGGAATAAAATAGCTGAGCTAACACTTACCTGGTAGGGTGCCTTGCAGTTGCAAACTCCCTAACTCCCCAGGAGGGCCAGGTCTGCATTGGAAACTCTCGCAGGGCTTCCCATGACCCGGAGTGTGACCCAGGTATTTAAACTCAAGACGAGGATAGGGAGTAGAATGCCTGTGATTCCAGAGATGCCCTCACCTACATCTGGCACCGCTGCCCTTGTAACCCTGAGCTTTCTGCACTGAGAGCGTTGTCTGGTGCAGAGCCCCTCTCAGTCGCCACCTTCATGAAAAGGACTCAATTGGCTGCTGAAGCATGGTGGTCCGTAATTCTCTCATGTGGACTATATAACACCTCCACATGTGCTGTGTGAAGCAGACACACACATCCCACACTAACACAGAAGATAAGAAAAGCAGAGCTTTTCCAGCTAAGGTGAGCATGCGGAGGTTGATGCGGTCATCCCAACGCTGGGAGCCCGACGCTGGGCCCGCTGTGGGAGAGGCTGGAGGCAGGCTCAGCACAGGGCTGCGAGGGCGAGCTGTGCTTGTTAGCTGGCTTCCCCCAAGGAAGAGCAAACCTTCCCCTGCCTGCGTCCCTGCTGGCAGTTCTATACTGGGAGCAGGTCTGGCTCCCGCCTTCCCAAGGACACTGGGAGAATGTTTGAAACCACCTGTCTTTACCTCCCCAGGACTGGGGTTCTAGTGATCAGCCCCAGGTCCTCATGTATTGTGCCCAGAGTAAAGGATTACTTGTGAGAGAGAGCAAGCTCTCACATATTTTATTACTGTGATGGTCTAAATGAACAACTCAGATTAAAAGATGAAAGGAGCCGGGTGTGGTGGTGCACACCTTTCATCCCAGCACTCAGGAGGCAAAGGTAGGAGGATCACTATGAGTTCAAGGCCACCCCGAGACTACAGAGTGAATTCCAGGTCAGCCTGGACTAGAGTGAGACACTACCTCGAAAAAAAAAAAAAAGATGAAAGGAAAGATGATGACCGTCTTCTAGACCAAAGAGCTTGAAACTACGTGAGGTTGAAGGGGCACTAATCTGTGGGGTCAATCTAGAGTGAGAGTCTGAGAGAAGACAGTAGTACAGGAAGAGGAGGAGGAGAAAGAGGAAGAAGGGGAGGAAGAGAAAGGCAGAAACAAAACAATAAACAGAGGTGAGGAAATAAAAAAATGACAGAAGAAAATTTCCAAGTTGAAAAAATGACAAATGCCTTTAACTGACAGGGCCCAGGCATACACCCCTGTAAGCAGTTGGACATATTCTCAGTACAATCTAACAGGAATAAAGAGCTCTATCTATGAAGAACTTCAGAGAGAATAAAGCAAAACACAGTTTTTTTTTTTTTCCTTTTCTGTTTTTTTTTTTTTTTTTCTGTGAAGACGTCTTAGCACTCATATGAGAAAGCAATAGACAAATACTTCTAAGCCCAGGAGAAACGATTTTAAATCAGAACTCCTTCATCAGTTAAAGTAGCATGTGACAAGGCAAAATAAAGGCCTCTCCACTCAAATAAAGACTCTAAAAGTGCCCCTCTTGTTCCTCTTATGAGGGGTCGGGTGGAGAGAACTAAAAACATGCTTTAGCCAAAGTAAGAGAGCAGGGAAGCTGGCCCTCGTGTGCTGGGGTGCACAGCCAGGGCTCAGGGAGCGTGGGGACTGCCAGGTCAGGACAAAATGGAGTCACTGAGGACAGCAGGAGGGCGACACAGACACAAGGAAGTGGGTCATCCACATTCCTCAGGGAACCACCAGCCATCATCCCTTCCTTGCCTAATAATGCCCCAGGTCTGGGTGTCCTGCCCCTTATCTCTCAGGTCACCAGGTCACTGTTCTGGTGTCACACCCTGGCTATCTCAGATCTCCCCTAAAGAAACCTTTGCTTTACTCCCCCTTCCTCACCTTCCCCCGACTGAAGAGTCCATAAAGCCCACTATCTGTAACCCCAAATTGACTGCTCCGCTCTTGAGAGTCAGTCCTGGCAGCTCATGTTTTCCCTGAATAAAAGCTTCCATCTTTGCCTCAGAGTGGTCTCCGTGGTCTTGTCACTCCTGAACCTTATATGTACCATGTGCATCTGGCTTACGTAGCTCCTGGGGAATTGAACCTGGGTCCTTTGGCTTTGCAGACAAGTGCCTTGACTGCTAAGCCATCTCTCCAGGCCCCCGGCTCTTATTTTTAATGACTTACAACAGAAGTTGACCACATACAGCTCCTAGAAGTACAAGAAGCCCCCTCGATGACGGAAATGAAACTTCTTCCTGCGGGCCATTAGGGAGGCACCGCAGCATCCGGACTACAGACTCATTCGCTATACTTGCAGAACGCGACGGTTTGAGCTTAATGCACTTCACAAGTAGCACGATTGCTGCTTTTAGACTTAGCCATAGCTCATATCGTTGTGCTCGGAAACATAGAAAAACAGTGAAGATCGCACAAAACAAGCCACAGCCATCAAACAGCCAAGGTGGTGAGGAAGACGGTGGTGAGCTTTGGAAGCCCACACACTTGCAGGGAAGTGGGCCGCCTTACAGTAGCGGGCAGGCCACTCAGATGCGGATGTGACTTCTACCCTGTCCCTCTCTTTCTAGTGCTCAGGTGGGCTTAGAGTCCAGCAGAGCAGCTTGCACTTGCAAGAGAGTAACCTGTGCTGTTACTCAAAACAGAATCTTCCATGTACATTGTGTGTGGGTGTGTGCGTGTGTGTGTGTGTGTGTGTGTGTGTGTATGTGTGCATGTGTGTGTGTGTGTGTTGAGGTAGGATTTCACTGTAGTCCAGGCTGACCTGGAATTCACTCTGTGTTCTCAGGGTGGCCTCAAGGCATGCACCACCATGCCCGGCTTTTTTTTTTTTGTTTTGTTTTTTTGTTTGTTTGTTTGTTTGTTTGTTTGTTTGTTTGTTTTTATTTTTTAATTTACTACAGTAGGTAGTCAAAGTCAAACATGTAACAATCAAAAAGGATATAAATCCCTTAAAAGAAAGCCAGGGAAGCGGCAGCTCACAGCCCTTCCTGCAGAGGGAACAGGCTCTGGATGCCATTGGGAAAACCTAAACGTGTAATAAGCTTCTGGCTCCAAAGAAGAGCCAAGCACGGAGCAGAACCCGAGCAGCTCCAGGTTCAGAGCAGCTGCCTTCTCCCGCTTCCTCTGCCTGCAAGCACAGACCAGACTCTCACAGATGCAGGCACCCCACCGGTGTCCAGGTCACGCACGGTACAAATCCCGGAAGGCCAACCAGCCTTCCAGACGTTTGATCCAATCCTACTTGTACCACAGGATTCCTGTGGTGACACCGAAAGGTATTGACGGTCTCAAGGATTTGGGTGCACCAGAAAATCCTTCTGGTGTGGACTTAAGTTTACAAAAAAGAATGTTTAATTTATAGCAGCTACCATTTCAGATGTCTAGTCCTCTCCAAGCTCCTCAATCTAACTGGTGTGCCAGTCTATTTATGACTGTAGAAACAATAATAAAGACTTCCCAAAGGACCTCTCTATACATTCAGGTGTATATCCACACTCTAAGCACCTTGAAACATTAAAAATTGCATTCCACAATTTTTTTGTTGTTGTTTTTCTGAGGTAGGGTCTCACTCTAGCCCATGCTGACCTGGAATTCACTCTGTAGTCTCAGGGTGGCCTTGAACTCAAGGTGATCCTCCTACCTCTGCCTACTGAGTGCTGGGATCAAAGGCGTGCGCCACCATGCCAGGCGCATTCCACAATTTAGAATGCTCCAGTTGGGCTAGAGAGATGGCTTAGCAGTTAAGGCACTTGCCTGCAAAGCCTAAGGATCCAGGTTTGATTCCCCAGGACCCACATAAGCCAGATGCACGAGGTGATGCGTGCATCTGGAGTTCGTTTGCAGCAGCTGGAGGCCCTAATAAGCCCTTTCTCTCCTCTCTCTCTCTCTCTTTCTCAAATACATAAATAAACATAAAATATTAACAAAGTGCTCCAGTTGTATGTCATTCCCATCCCCCAGTTCTGAATTCTTACAAAATTCAGTGGAGTAAGCGTAAGACCACAGTGTGCACAGCCTTTGCTGTATTTTCTAATGTGGTAGGTGGCCTTGTGAGGGCCTCTCCGCAGGCAGCGATCAGAGATGCGGTGGTGCGAGCTTTCCTGGCGGGTGGTATCGCGGCATGTGCTGTCCATGTTGGTGACCTTGGCCGTGCGCAGTTCCCAGGCCTGTGCTGACACTCTCTTCAGCTGCTATGAAGGCTAAAGCACTGTGTGGTGTAAGAAATTTAACAAAGACAGACCCAGATAATATTCTAAGACATAGTCTCTATTGTACAAGTTTTACCAGGGAGACAGCATGACCCTGAGTCTCCTCCCTAATTTGAATAGCATTCTCTTCAAAGAATGATTATCCCAGAAAATACAGCCACGGGCAGCTACAATAACAGGGCTCCTCACACACAGATTCCAAGTGGTAACATTTTTTTTTTTTTTTTTTGGAAGAGACTGTTTCCTATGACACATAAATCCCATCTGGAAGTGAACATTGTCTGACAACCTAGAGAAAGAAGGATGACAAAAGCCTAAGAAGCCAGCTAAGGAGACTCCACTCCCCCAGGGAGATGAGGGTGCCCTCCTTCAACAGAACCGGATGAAAAATAGACGAGAAGTATTCCTACACAAGCAGGTCTGAGGACATCCAGCAGCCAGCTGCAGGACTACCTGCACCCTGCACAGGACCACCCTGTACCCTGCACCCCACACCCAGGCCTGCAGGATCCCCATGCCCCCTGCACAAGACCACCCTGCACCCCACACACAGACCTGCAGGACCCCCCTGCCCCCTGCACAAGACCACCCTGCACCTTGAACACTGGCTTGCAGACCCACCCTGCACATCTTGCACGCCGTACACAGGCCTGCAGGACCACCTGGCTGACCCCTCCCCTCTGGATAGAAGTGCTGGGCTTAGGAGAGTCTCCACGGGTGAAGGCAGGAGGAAATCTGCACTGGTGATCGGGACCTGCTGACACTCGGAGACAGACTGGAACAGGAGGCAGCCCAGGTAGGAACACACAGGGTGAGGCTATCACAAGCGGAACAGCGTCTCTGTAAGCCCTGAGCCAGGCACAGAACAGGGACAAGGACTGTGGTAGTTTGGAAGTGGGATGGCTCCCATAGCCTCATGTGTCTGTAACTAACCCTCACACCTAGTCCCCACATGGTGGAGCCTTTGGGAGATGGAACCTTGCTAGACGAGGCTTGTCACTGGGTTGGGGGGCGTGGACACTAGGAGGTGAGCTGTGCCGTCTCCGCTCTCACACTCTCCCCACCACGGTGAAGCTTCCCCTTCAAACCGCAAGCCTGAAGTAAACTCTTTCCTCCCGCAGCTGCTCCAGCAATGAGAAGGTGATTCCAACAAGGACCTTGTGCAGCAATTTCCTCTGAGGTGGCACATTCCGTCCTGGAGACAGGTCTGCTAAGGCTCATAAAACTCAGAAAGTAAACAAAACTGTCAAGTCTCCAGGAAGCTGGAACGCTCAAGATTACAAGGCCCTCCCCAGTGTTAAACAACCCCAGGAGGGAAGGGGAGGCTTCTCCAGGCCCCAGCAGAGCTTCCTGCAGGTGGGGCGGGCAGGAGCTCCAGAGGTGCCGCTTTTGAGTTGTCCCCTAAGCTGGGGTGGCCTTGTCGGTGCTGCAGCTGTCTTAGAGTCATCCATGCTCCTGTGAGTAACCCCAGCAAATTCACTGGATCACCTAGCTGGACCCTGATGCAGCCATCCACTGGACTGTGTTGCTGACCTGTCTGCAATGAATAGGTGTGTGTTCGCATCTCTCATGGAAAGATGAATGTAGCAAACACAAAAACCAGAACACTTCAGATCATGTGCACACGTGAGAAAAAGAGAGAGAGAGAGAGAGAGAGAGCTGCTCTGTTTGCCCCCTGCATGTCCCAGACTATTCTACATACATAGAGGGGTACATAGACCAACGTAGGGAGTTGGGGTTACCCCTAATGCTGAGATGTGGTTTTGAATAATTTTTATACTGTTCAGTTATAAAGCATGCATACCTGGAGGACTTTCTCAGAGCTGAGATGAAAATTGTGCAATAGTGGCATGTCTGTTGTGGGGGAAACCAACCAACCTCTAATTGGACTGGAGGCCCACTCCATGGGAGGGAATACATCCCTGATACTGAAAACCTACAACAGGGATAGTCATAGCCCTAGGGGTGTAACGTCTGCTGCTGTCTGGCTAAATGTATATACTGTGCTTATCAAACTTCCCAGTAAGCACTTCTCTTAATGTTCATACTCATATATTAATGCTACTCTCATTTTTGGTTAGCGAACCTTCTCTTTTCAGATGGCAGTGGCCTTGGGATGACTCAGAAGGCATCATGGTGCTGAGAAGAAGTGACAGAAGAATGCTCAGCACTGAAACATCTCTACAACACCTTCCATGGCTCAGGGTCTATTGCAGAAGAGGTGGTGGAAAGAATGTAAGAGCCAAAGGAAGGGTAGGACTCCTTACAACGTGCTCCTCCAGACACAAAATGACCTGGATATCCATGACCTCACAGTGCCTGACACTACCCACACAAGACCATCATAATAGGAAAAAAGATGATGACATCAAAATAAAAGAGAGACTGATTGTGAAGGGGAGGGGATATGATGGGGAGTGGAATTTCAAAGGGGAAAGTGGGGGTAGAGAGGGAATTACCATGGGATATTGTTTACAATCATGGAAGTTTTCAATAATATATATAATATTACATATATTATATATATATAAAATAAATATAATATATATATTCTATATAGAGAAGAAAAGAAAAATGAACAAAATTTCTCAATGTGTGCTCTTTCATTGCATTTCCTTAGGACCAAGTTTGAAGTTGGCATTCCAAAACTAAATAGCGAGCTGGGGAAATGGCTCAGTGAGTGTAGTGCTTGCATTCAAGTGTGAGGACCAGTGGAAGTTTGGGTCTCCAGCACCCACAGGACAGACAGGCTCAGGTGGCCATCTGTAATCACAGCACTAGGGAGACAGAGGGTTCCAGGAACAAGCTCACCAGTTAGACTAGCCAAATCAGTGAGCTTTGCATTCAAAGTGAGAGACTGCCTCAGTACACACAGTGAAGAGCAATCAAGGGGGACACCTGTGTCGGCTTCCACACTGACCTGTGCACAAGTGAGTGAACATCTACACATGAACACACACCAACACAATTACACGTGGCTCAGTCGTTAAGGCACTTGCGTGAGAAGCCTAAGGACCTCATGTTCAACTCTCCAGATCCCACAGAAGCCAGACATACAAGGTGACCAAGTGCAAGGTTGCACATGCCCACTAGGTGGCACATGCATCTGAAGTTCAATTGCAGTGGCTGGAGGCCCTGGCATGCCGATTCTCTCTCTCTCTCTTTTACTCTCTCCCATAAAAAGAAAGAAATTCTAATTGGTTCCAGTAGGGTCTCACTGCAGTCCAGGCCAACCTGGAATTCACTATGTAGTCCCAGGGTGGCCTTGAACTCACAATTCTTCTTCCTCTGCCTCCCAAATACTAGGATGAAAGGCGTGTACCACCACGCCAGGCTAAGGAATATTTTTATTTTTATTGACTATTTTAATACATGTATAGAATGTATTTTGATCATAATCCTCTCCCATTACCTTCTCTTGACTCGCCCTCTCCATCCACCTTCCACTGAACCCCTTCTTCCCAACCAGTCACTCTTTTATTTAATTAATTTACATTCATTAACAGCTTCCATGATTGTAAACAATATCCCATGGTGATGCCCTCCCTCTCCCCACTTTCCCCTCTTAAACTCCACTCCCCATCATATCCCCTCCCCCTCTCAATCAGTCTCTCTTTTATTTTGATGGCATGATCTTTTCCTCCTATTATAACGGTCTTATGTAGGTAGTGTCAGGCACTGTGAGGTCATGGATATCCAGGCCATTTTGTGTCTGGAGGAGCACGTTGTAAGGAGTCCTACCCCTCCTTTGGCTCTTACATTCTTTCCTCCACTCTTCTGCAATGGACCCTGAGCCATGGAAGGTGTGATACGGATATTGCAGTGCTGAGCTCTCCTCTGTCACTTCTTTCCAGCACCATGGTGCCTTCTGAGTCATCCCAAGGTCACTGCCATCTGAAAAGACAAGCTTCTCTAACCAAAAATGAAAATAGCATTAATATATGGGTATGAACATCAAGAGGAGTGCTTACTGGGCAGTTTGATCAGTATAGTATATATATTTAGCCAGAGAGCAGCAGACGTTACACCCCTAGGGCTCATGGCTACCCCTCCAACCAGTCACTCTTCTATCTTTTTTGGTTGTTTATTTTTATTTATTTATTTGAGAGCAACAGAGAGAGAGAGAGAAAGAGGCAGAGAGAAAGAGGGAGAGAATGGGCACGCCAGGGCTTCCAGCCACTGCAAACGAACTCCAGACGCGTGTGCCCCCTTGTGCATCTGGCTAACGTGGGTCCTGGGGAATCAAGCCTCGAACCAGGGTCCTTAGGCTTCACAGGCAAGTGCTTAACCGCTAAACCATCTCTCCAGCCCCCACTCTTCTATCTTGATGTTTCTTTTTCTTCTGTGTGGATGTTATCCACTGAGTGAGAAAATAAAAGACAGTTCTCAGGAGGTGAAAATGGAAGAGAAACTACAGAGGTACGGAAGCTGGCGAAGAGAGTGACTCCCATGGCAAGACATCATCTTGAGCCACAGGTGGTCAGAATACACCCACTGAGATTGCTAAACCATACCACACTTCATTCCTCACTGCAAACCTCCACCCAGGACAGTAAAGAGAGTTTTAAGATGATCTTTTTGCTTTGCTGGTAGCCTAACATTATCCCCCCAAAATAAGGCAGCCCACTCACACATTCATCTTTCTCTTGCATATAAAAAAACTTCCACAAACTCTCAAAGAATGCTGGCCAGGAAACTCATTTTCTCCCCACTTGGTCTATAAAATACCATTATCATTCCAAGGTACAGACCTCTTGGACTATTTTTAGTTCAACAGTTTCAAAATATGATCTTCACGTGGCTGGAGAGATGGCTTAACAGTTAAGGCATTTGCCTGCAAAGCCAAAGGATCCTGGTTCAACTCTTCAGGAACCACGTAAGCCAGATGCGCAAAAGGGCGCATGCATCAGGGGTTCGTTTGAAGTGGCTGGAGGCCCTGGTGTGCCCACTCTCTTCCTCCTACCCTCCCCCTCTCTTTCTCTCTCCTTCTTCCTCTCTCTCAAATAAATAAATAAAATATATTATAAAAAATTGAAAATATGATCTTCATCACAGTTGTGTCTTTGGGGTCATTCACCTGCAATTGAGAACTGAGACCCGCACACATTCCTATCCATCCTAAAAGATTGACTGTACAAGTGGACAGTGGCCAGGATATTTATGGACTCCAACCTATAGCCTCTGCAGCAAGCAGCCTCAAGGGTCAGGACTCCCCCAGTCACTGTGATTGTCAACAGAAAGGGAATTGAGGGTCATCTGTGAGGAACACTTCTGAGTGTGTCTGTACGGACATTTCCAGAAAGATTTAACTGAGGAGAGAAAACCCACCCCGGATGTGTATGTCGTGAGCTGGGGTCACTGGATGAACAGAATGAAGAATGCTGCGCACCGTCACCCACCACTTTCCGCTTCTGCAAATGCAGCGTGACCAGCCGCCTCACACTTCCGCCACCATGTCTTCCCATGATGAGCTGTGCCCTCCAACTGTGAGCCAGAATAAACCCTTCCTTCCCCACTGTGCTGCCTTGAATCAGATGTCCCCAGTAGACTCGTGTGTTCCCAATTCTTGGTCCCCAGCTGGTGGTAACTTGGGAGGTAAAGCCTGGCCGGAGGAGCTGTGTTGTTGGGGGCGGGCATTGGGATGTCATAGCCAACTCTCCTTTTGCCGATGCTCAGCTCTCCCTCCCGCTGCTGGTTTCTACCTGATTGGCCAGGAGATGTGCCCAGCCTCTGCTCATGCCATGCTTTCCCCGGCCATCATGAGGCTTCACCTCGAGACTGGAAGGCAAAATGAAAACTTTCCTCCCGTTAGCTGCTGGTGGTCAGTGTGCTGTCTCGGGCGAGAGGTGACTGCGGCACTCACACTACTGCCCGTCAGTCCTGGCGTCCCAGCAATGGCAAAAGAGGTGACGGCGGCGGCAAGTACCATCTGTTTGCCCCTACTTCTTACACCAGGTCGATGAGAGAAAAGCCAGACATGTCCCCAGAATAATTTTTCTTCAGGCTGGAGAGATGGCTTAGTAGTTAAGGTGCATGCCCGCGAAGCCTAAGGACCCAGGTTCGATTCTCCAGGTCCCAAGTAAGCCAAATGCACATGGTGGCGCATGCATCTGGAGCTTGTTTGCAGTGGCTGGAGGCCCTGGCACACCCATTCTCTCTCCCTCTCTCTCTCAAATAAATAAATAAATAAACCTTTAAAAAATAATTTTTCTTCATCACTTTTTATTGGAAAAATAGCATATTTTTATCTTACTAAAGTTATTTTTAATATGAATATTAAAATAATGACCATGACTTAATGCTTAGATACTAGATTTTGAGTTGCTTCCTGTATCATATGGTAAGAATAAAAAGAGATGGCTGACATAGGATTTAGGCCAGCTTTCCACACTGACCAGGTGCTGGCCCACACGTCTTTCAGCCATGCTGCTGCCCCTCCGCACAAGGGACATGCCGTATCTAAGCCCCAGGATGGCTGCACCGCTGGTATGCCTCTCAGGCTCCCCCACTTTAATCTCTTTTAATGTCCTTTTGATTGCATCTCAAGGAGGCCTGGTGTCTTGATACATAAACACACGCTCACAGAGGCTTCATTAAATGTCCCCAGAGTGCAAAGTACAGTGTTCTAAGACAGCAACTAAAGTTCCTATTCCAAGGCATGTGGGAAGAAGTGGGGGGGGGGGTCACTGGGCCGTTGTCTATATGAATGGAGAAAAGAAATAGAAGCCCAAACACTATTACGCAGGACGGGGGAGAGAGGAGAGAACTCTCTTCTCATGGAGAGACGCTTAGATATTCAGAGGCCAGGCGGAATGTTCTGGAGGCATCCTGTAAGTACATTTCAGACAGAGATCAGTTCTGATGTTTTCAAAGCGTTCCTTGAAGCTGGTCAGGACTGAGCTATTTGCATATTGAATGTAAAACAACAACAGGGGCCTAATGCTCCCAAAGCTCGGGATTCTGGGTTGGCCACCCGCTGTCTGCCCTTCTTTTCTCCTTCTCTAAATATCAACTTGTGTACAAGCCTGGAGAGAGAAGAGAGGCCCGTTCTCTTCAGAAGTAAGGGTGATGAGCTGCTGCAGTCCCAGCAGCTGCGAGGAGGAGGAAGGTGGGAAGGGGAAGGAGGGCATTATGCTTTCTGAATTAGAGGTCAAGGAACTAGGCCTTTAACAATTAAAACTACTGGCCTCAGTCCAACCTTCCATCCTTCTCATTAATATTTGTCAAGATCCAAAATTAGAGCCGTCCCTCTGCTGCCCATCATACACCCGCGGGAAAGCCCATCTTTACACTATCCTCAAGCCACTCGGCCCAGCTGACTCCTACACGCCCCCCTAGCTTCCACCCCTTGACACTCTCCATCTGGTGAGCTAGCCCAGCTAACAGGCCCGGATGCAACTCAAGCATGTTCCTGTTGGCCTTGGACTCTGGAAATGGTCGTCCTAGACTTGGAGTAAAGGCTTTTATGCCAAAGCAGATCCTGGACACTGGGAAAACGCCAAGAAAGGCTCTGGAACTATGAAGCTCACCTGCAGGCGGGTTCCTTTCCATCTCATCTCCGGAATGACGCAGATCATTGCTCTCAAAGGACAAGCTGTGAGTGGGACAGGACGGTCCACCGAGCGAGCGGAAGACATTGTTCTGGATGACTCCAGCCAGCATGGGGCACGTTCACGTGATTGAGCATTCAGTAAGACTTTCCATTTGCAAATTAGATCTCAAAGACCGATAAAATGCTGATCACTTCTGAGAGCTATCAGTCCCCGCAACCGAATCATTACATTTTCCAAAATAGTTAACATAATCAAGCTCTGTTCAGAGTCACTCAGACATCCTCTTGGGATCGTTTGTGATTCTTCTCAAAGCCAAGGAGCCGAGGGCTCGTGTTCTGTTTCTCAATCCGTCTCTCGCACATGGCCGTGGGTCGGCATAATTGACTCTTGTGCACTTTATATGCGGCTCTGGGTACTGAAGCTACTGATAGTTCCCTGTGTTGAAATGTCAGCCTGGACTCATTTGAGAGCAGCCAGTGAGTGGTCTGGTAAAACAGTTCCCTGGCACACGAGGTCGGGAGCGAGGCCAGGTCACCACTGCTAGTAAGAAGCAGCACGTTGATGCCCACTGTGGAAGGCGGAGGTGTTTGTCTTCATCCTTCCTCCTCCTCTTCCTCCTCCCAGCCATCTCCTGCACTCTCCTAGAGACCCATCACTAAGCACCTTGAGCTCAACTGAGAGATTCTACCTCAATAGTGACTGAGGAAGACACTCAATGTCAACCTCTGGCAGCCACAAACATACAACATCCATGTACCGCACACACACACACACACACACACACACACACACACACGCTGCAAGGCATGAGAATGTGTAATCAGAGAACCAAAGTACAAGGCATCTTGATGCTTTCTTAATGATATGTTTATATTTGGAAGCAAATTATTTTTGGATTGAAGACAGGTAACTTGATGGGCCACAATGGCTAAGGACGAGGTTGAAAGGAAGCAGCAGAGGTTGGTGCAGCTCCCCGAAGGCACAGTAGAAGGATGCTTTTCCATTCTTAGGTCTGGGGCTTGAGACTCTCCCAGAGTGCAGAGAGCTAGGATTGCTGAGTCATAACCCTTAAGTAAGCATGACAGTGAGTTCATGGAGATATTTGCAGGTATTGTCTGTTTTACTTATGAAAAAAAAAATCAGGCTGGAGAGATGGCTTGGCAGTTAAGGCACTTGTCTGCAAAGCCTAAGGACTCATGTTTAACTCTCCAGGTCCCATGTAAACCAGACGCTCAGTGACGCAAGTGTGTAAGGTCGCACATCACATGAGCACAATGGGGCACATGCGTCTGGGGTTTGATTGCAGTGGCTGGAGGCCCTGACATGCTAATTCTCTCTCTCTCTCTCTCTCTCTCTCTCTCACACACACACACACACACACACACACACACACACATGCATTTTTTTTAAAAAAAAAGCAGTCTGTTGGGCTTGCCTCAAGAAAATAAAACCATGATTCAACTAGCTTAACATACAAATAATTCTAGTGGCTCTTGGAATTGAAACCCCTATGGCTAAGCCTTGGCTGTGATCCAGTGCTCTCTTCATCACCTCTCCCTTCCCCACCTTCCTTCTGAAGCTGGTTCTCCTGATGGCCCCAGGATGGCTTCTGACAGCCTCTAACAGTACAAGTTGGGAGTCACCTTTCCTTCACACCCCAGAGACGGCTCTGACTTCATTCTGACTGGATTGGCTCAGCCTGAGTCCCCATCCCGCCATCAATCACTAGTGACATAAGAATGAGATCACACTGGCTGCTGCTGAGAAATGGGCCAATCAGACAGAAAGCACATTGCCAATAAAGGAGGAAGGAGCGATTCCTCAAACAATGTAGAGCACCATTCCTCGTTCTAGAGGAATAACAGATGCTGGGCAGCGCAAGGCAGGTGCGTACTGCGCCTTCCAGGTTCAAGTCAAGCCAGTGCAGATCACGTCCCGAGCACTGCGCTCTGTGGGGTGGAGAGCACAGCGTCAGGCAGGACATGACTGATGGCTGCAAGGGGCTCAAACTGTTCGAATGACGAGGATGCTCACATGGAGCCGTGTGAGAAGATGCCAGAACAATCCAGGTGCCAAAGTCCGCAGCCCAGGCCACACACAGGGAAACCCAGCCGAGGACCCCGACTTCCAAGAGAGGAGACTGATGTTGGCCTCAGAGGGTGGCAGGGATTTGTCTCGTGGACAGATGGAACTGTGTGCATGCCGGGAATGACGAGTGAACTAGTCTGGTGGGCTAGCTGCCTGGAGCCGAGAGAGAGTGAGAAGCTGGCGCCCACCTCCAGATGCACCCCCGACCGAGGACCCGGCCGCTGCCTTCCACAGCAGCCATGCCTGCTTATTTCTTTTGACAGCCTCATTTAATGTGCGAGGAAAGAGCATCTCATCGGGATGGGAGAGATTTGGGTAGTCAATTCCTTTTATCAGTTTTCCCTTCTGGGAGAAGCATTCCACCTATCACTTTCCTTTTTCAAAACCATTGCTCAGTCAGCAATAAAGGGGCCAAGTGCTGTGCTGAGCCTGCTGGTGATAAATGAGGATGCTAATTTCCCTGAGCACACACTCTGGCTTGCCTTGTGCCTAACCAGCAGCAGACAAACACAGCATCCGGATAATGTCTTTAAGATTACATTGGCCTCTTATGAGACATAACTCGGGGTGATTAGAAATGGTCGACCTGGGGGCTCAGCCACAAAGGATGGCTTCCACATGAACCCTGTACTGACCACAGACATGGCGCTGAGGCATCCTTTGCTAGTTGTGCTCATTAAGACAGACAGACAAAATATGTCTACCAGGTTTCCTAGCTAACGCCTACGTGCAAGAGCCCCTTGTTGGCCAGAATGCAGTCAAGTCCAAGACTGGAAGCACTCCCCAGGCTGAGCTCATCATAAAACTCAAATCTTTGATTTGCCAGTGGACATTTCCCTCCTGGCCCAATGTGTCCGCCTATGAAGGTCATCTACAAATTCAAGCATTATGACTTAGAAAGCTTAGGTCCACAGCAAGTAGGAGCCGAATAGCAGCTGCAGCAACAAATTTGATCATTTCTTTGGAATTTTGACATGAAAACTTAGGAAATTTTATTTAAAAAAAAACTTTATTTTCATTTATCTATTTGAGAGAGAAAAAGAGACAGAGAGAGGGAGAGAGAGAATGTGCAAGCCAGGGCCTCCATCTACTGCAAACAAACCCCAGATGTGTGCGCCCCCTTGTGCATCTGACTTACATGGGTCCTGGGGAATCAAACCAAGGTCCTTTGGTTTTGTAGGCAAATGCCTTAACCACTAAACCATCTCCCGGCCCCAGAAAATATTAGCAACAGACTCTTATGGCACATGGAGTGTCTGTGTACATTTGTGTGCATGCACACACGTTTGTATGTGTGTGGATGCAGGTGTGTGTGCATGTGGAGACCAGAGATCAGGGTCTGGCGTCTTCCTAAATCCCTCTCCACCTGACTTTTGGAGTCAGGGTCTCTCACTGAACCTAGAGCCTTGCCAATTTGGCTAATCTAGCTGGCCTGCTAGTCCCAGGGATCCCCCTGTCGCAGCCTGCCCAGAACTGGGGTTGCCAGAATCTGCATTGCCGTGCCCAGCTTCTACATGGGTGCCGGGGATCCAAAGCCAGGTCTTCGTGCTTACACAGCAAGCACTTTACGCTAGCAGACGCTTAAGTCCAGAAGTTCAAGTTTATAACGATCATGCGCAAAATGTCAATGTATCAGCCTGTTCGAGTAACTACACAAAATTCCTGAGACTGGATAATTTATAGACAGAATGTATTTATTGTGCACAGTACTGAAGGCCAGGAGTCCAAGATCAAGGTGCCAATGGACTCAGGGTCTGGTGCTCTCTGCTTCACAGGAGGCAATTCCATGTAACTTAATGTGACAAAGGGGGTGACTAGGCTCTCTTGCATGCACTTTAAAAAAATTATCTATTTATTTATTTATTTTAAAGCAGAGAAAGAGAGACAATGGGCTAATCAGGGCCTCCAGCTGCTGCAAATGAACTCCAGATGCATGCACCACTTTGTGCAGCTGGCTTTACGTGGGTACTGGGTCCTTCGGCTTTGCCGGCAAGTGCCTTGACTGCTGAGCCATCTCTGCAGCCTGGTACCTGCACCGTTCAAAGGGTACTCGTCCCATTAATAAGGACCCTTGCTCGTGACCTACTCACCTTCCCAGGCCCAGTCTCTTCATACTATTCCTTTGAAGATCAGATTTTGTAGCAGTTGCCCTCACATTGCTGGGACAAAACACTCAGCCACAAGCAGCTGATGGGAGGGTTTATTTCCAGCCCACAGTTTCCAGGAGAGGTTTCCTCATGGCAGGGCCCCATGCCAGAAGAGACGACTGGACAACTGGGTATCACATCTGGTCACAGCAGCAGGGGAAAGACATGGTCTGAGGGAGCCAGCTTTCGACAGCCAGTGGGCAGCACCTCAAGGTCCACCCCCAGTGACACCTTTCCTCTATCAAGACCCCACATCCCAAAGGCTCCACAGATTGCTTCCAGCTGGGGACCAAGTATTCAAAACACATGAGGCTGTAGGGGACATTTGACACTCAAACCACCACTGGTTTCAACATAGGAATTGTAGAAACACAAATAAATGGCTTCACTATAGGGAGAAAAGTTGAGAAATTTCAAGGGAATCTCTTAAGGCCTTGATGCTCAGTTCTGTTTTCAGCAGCATCCACACAGGAATAGAAATGGGGGTTGTATCTCATGTTCATGTTCATGGAAAGCTTAGACTTTAGTTTATATATCTCACTTGACTTCTCAATTAAGGCTGATGTTGGTGGCAGTCAAAAGTCCTAAGACTTAGAGAAGAAAGATAACTGCTCCCCAACGTGGCCAAGAAACCATTTTCAGAAAAGACAATTTTCTGGGGCAGGCATATAGTTCAGTTGGTAGAGCACTTGCCTAACATACCCAAAGTTTTGGACTTGATCCCTAGCACCACACAGCTGGGTATGGTGTCACAAACCTTCCGTCCTGACACTTGCACTCAGAAGATGGAAACAGAAGAATCAGAAGTTCAAGGTCATCCTGAGCTACTTTATGAGTTTGAGGCCAGCCTGAGCTGAGCCCCTGTCAGAAAGAAAAGAAAGAAAGAAAGAAGGAAAGAAGGGAGGGAGAAAGGAAGTAAGGGAGGGAGGGAGGAAAGGAAGAAGGAAGGAAGGAAGATGAAAGAGAAGGAGGGAGGGAGGGTGGGAGGAAGGAAGGAAGGGAAAAAGAGAAAAGATTATAAATCCTGATATTGGCAAGAAATCATGGAAGTGTAACAATGTGAAATAAAAAGCCTGTGAATTCTCAGTTCCCAAGAGGACACCCTGCAATGGCCTGCTCTCTGGCTCAAGGACACCTGTGTGGCAGGACTAAGGCCCCACAGCCCGCAGGCCGGCCTGGAAGAGTGCGATAAGCAAGCAGCCTTCGGGCACTGCCTGACACCAGCCTGCGCCCCTAAGATGTGGAGCCACTTAGTTATGGTTCAACTGCATGTAGGAGCTCAAGCTGAGGTGAGCAGAGAGAGCAAGTCTCACTCCTGTGTGCTCAGCCTGTGGGCACGCTCCAGCCCAAGTGTGCTCTGTGACAGACACTGTCATGCAAGATGATGGAGGCTGATTCTGTAACCAATAAAGGCTGAGAAAGTACAAAACTAGTCAAGGTCCCCGCAGGACGCGAGTAATCAAAGCAGGCATTTCAAAATCAGAGTCATGTGCTGAGGACAATATGGATAAAAATCAAAAAAAAAAAAAAAAAACAGGGGCTAGAGAGGTGGCTAAGCTGTTAAAGGCATTTGCTTATGAAGCCTGAGAGCCAGGGTGTGAGTCTTCAGTGCCCACATAGACCCAAATGCATGTATCTGGAGTTCATTTGAGGGCAGGAGTCTCTGGAGTGCCCATTCTCTCTCTCTCTCTCTCTCTCTCTCTCTCTCTCTCTCTCTCTCTCTCTCCTATTTCTCTTTGTGTCTCTCAAATAAATAAATAAATTTAAAAATCAAAACACAGTGTGTTCCTGGGGTGCTTCTTGCATCTACCGCAAAAGGAGATGCAGCAGGACTGCCAGCGAAGGCTCCACGTGAGCCTGTCCTCCACTGTGACTGTCGTGAATGGTCAACTGTCAGCCACAAGCCAGCTAGGGCAGTGAGTGATTCAACCATTCTCTATCACTTCCCTCCTTGCTACTCATGTTCTGTTGGCCAAACCCAAGCGAAAGCTGGAGAGCATTGGTGGGTGGGGGGGTTCTTAACGAGTGTGGCATCCTGCTGGGGCACAGAGTGGGGAGGACATGGGCGGGAGTGGACGTGGGAGGCAAATCCAAAGCCAGTACGCCTTCCTCATATTCCTCTGGGTAACTTATGTTCTCGTGGCTGTGAACAAAGCCTGGCCAGGAGCAGATGAAGGACACAAAAGGCTTAATTTGGCGTAGAGTGTCTGTCAGGGGAAGCGTCGTGGCAGGGAAGGTATGGTGGCAGGAACAGGAAGCAGAGCTGGTCACACTGCAGCCAGGAAATACGGAATAGCCAGGAAGCGAGGCCAGGCTGTAAAACCTCAATGCTCATCCCCCACTGGCCTATATCCCCCAGCAAGGCGCCACCTCCTAAAGGTTCCACAAGCACCCCAAACAGCACCACCGGCTGAGAACCAAGTGTTCAAACACACGAGCCTCTGGGGGACATTTCACACCTAAACCACAACTGTTGACATAAAAGCTTATGAAGTCTTTGAGAACTTCTCTTTAGCAGAAAGTTATTTAGTGATGTTTACCAATTGTCACCTGATTTATCTTACCACAGCCTATTTTCTTTTTTTTAATTAATTAATTTATTTATTTATTTGAGAGAGAGAAAGAGGCAGAGAGAGAGAGGAACAGAGAGAGAATGGGCATGCCAGGGCTTCTGGCCACTGTAAATGAACTCTTGATGCATGTGCCACCTTGTGCATTTGGTTTACGTAGGTCCTGGGGAGTCATACCTGGGTCCTTAGGCTTTGCAGGCAAGCACCTTAGCTACTCAGCCATCTCTCCAGCCCTTATTTCTTTCTCTTTTTTTAACTTTTTATTGACAATTGGCATAAGGTACAGAAAATATACCATGATCATAATCTCTGCTCCAATTTCCCCCCTCCCAAATCTGCCCTTCCCTGAATCTCTTCTTCTTTCCAGTTAGTTTTTATTCTAATTTAATGTCATCACTTTTTCCTCCTATTATGCAGGTCTTATGTAGGTAGAATCAGACACTGTGAGGTCATGAAGATCAAGGCCAGTTTGTACCTGGAAGACAGCAGTATAAGCAGCCCTCTCCTTCCTTTGGCTCTTACATACTTTCTGCCACCTCTTCCACAATGGCCTTGGAGAGTGTGATAGAGATGACTCACTTAGTGATGAACACTCCACTATCATTTCTTCTCAGCACTATGAAGAGTTTGAGTCACCCAAGTGGTCACTAGCATCTGAAAAAAGTACTCTAACAAAAAAAAAAAATTGAGGGTAGCATTAATATATGGATATAAAATCAGCATTCGGGGAGCAGTTTGGTGGATATAATATATACATTTAGCCAGACAACAATAGCAGTTCCCCCCACCCACTCTAGGGTTTATGACTTCCCCAGCCATAGGCTCTTGACTAGGTTTTCTGTACCAGGCATGGATTCCCTGTATACAGTAGGTCTCCAGTCTAATCAGAAAGCAGTTGGTTTCCTCCATAAGGGACATTCCACCACCGCACACTTGGCACATTTGGTCTGGCTGGCCAGCCATAAGGCTTGCGGGGTCCACCACTGGTGAAAACCACCGTTGATTGCTGCCCCCCAGCAGGCTGCATGGCAGCCTGGTTTCTTTCACGTGACTTGCTGCTCTATGGGACCGTCTGATTGTAACTGACCATTCCAATGGGAATCCATTCCATGCACGGAAGTTCCTTACCAGCCTGGTGGGTCAGGTGTAAGTGCCCTTAGTGACCTGGGCTGCCCATCTGTGCATTTCAGTTCTCTGTCATCCCAGCCCTCATGTCTTGTATACTCTCAGCTCAGGAACTAACCAGTTTTAAACTCCCTGTATGCCTTTTATCCTCTTCCTTGCTTTTCGTTTGTTTGTTTGTTCATTGTTGTTGTTGTTGTTTGTTTTGTTTTGTTTTGTTTTTCCAGGTAGGGTCTTGCTCTAGTCCAGGCTAACCTGGAATGCACTATGTAGTCTCAGGGTGGCCTTGAACTCACAGTGATTCTCCTACCTCTGCCTCCCAAGTGCTGGGATTAAAGGTGTGCGCCACCACGTGCGGCTTCTCTTCCTTGCTGTTTTATCCTCTTCTCTCCCTGGCCCTCTTGAGACACCATTTTTATTCTCGGCATTCTTGGATGACTCTCCCACCCCTGGCCTGGTACCCTGCCTGTGTCCCTATGACATTCTGTTGTTTATCTTCAGTGAATTTACCTTTTATTGAAATTGCCTTGGTCATGACTCTTCCTCTAGACAGAAAATTCTGTCTAATTTGATTTTAAAAGTTTTATTTTTAAAAAATATTTTTTATTCCTGAATTTGCAAGCAGAGAGAGAAGAAAGACAGCAAAATGGGTGTGCCAGAGCCTCCAGCTGCTGCAAATGAACTCCAGAGTCATGCACCACTGTGTGCATCTGGCTTTTATGTGGGAAACTAGAATATTGAACCCAGGTTGTTAGACTTTCTAGGCAAGTGCCTCGACTGCTGAACCAGCTCTCCAGCCCAAATTTTGTCTGATTTTATCTCATACATATCTCTGCCATCTTACATATAAATGTTTGTTGCATGTATACATACAAGATAGAGTCTTTTCCTTATATGAACCTGAAACTCTCAAGAGGGCTCAGAATTTGGAAAAAAACAATAACATCTGTATAAAATGTTCATTATATAATCTTGCCTAGGATTTGATCTTGTTTCCAAAGTTGAAATTCAGGAGGGAATCATGATAAGAGTTCTCATTTAATTAAGTTGCCAATCAACAACCCAAGAAGAAATAAGAAATACCACGTTCATCCCCAGTTAAAGAAGCTATTTACCCAAAGGCCTGGAGAGAGTCAAGACACAGGGAGAAGAAATAAGTAAAATGTGTGGGAAATTGCCAAAAGCATTACTGGTATGAATGATGCTCCCTGGAGTCATTTAACATCCTTTCAAACCCAAAGGGCACCGAGGACCGGGAGATGCCTACAAACCACTTAGAAAGAAATAATCAAAGGCAGAAAGAAATATCCCCAAAACCAAATCTGACCATCAATGAAACCAGCCTTCTCCAGAACACTTATCTAGATCATGTTCGAGGGAGAAGAGCTAATGCTCAACTATGAATTTTTGTTGTTGCTGCTGTTTTCTTCAAGGTAGGGTCTCACTCTAGCCAAGATGATCTGGAACTTGCTCCGTAGTCCCAGGTTGACCTTGAACTCACAGCAGTCCTCCTACTTCTGCCTCCTGAGTGCCAGGGTTGAAGGTGTGCACCACCAAGCTTGGCTTCATCTGTGGACTTTGGTGTTAACTTCCTATGAGTTAGTGTCCCATAGACTTGTTCATCCACACTGTCCACGCAGGTCTGTAGTGGTTTAAGAGGTCCCTGAAGTGAGGTTGTGCCCCATTCTGTCTGCAGAGCCTTGTCCGCTTCCCTTCCTGGGACAATTTTCTGTTGATGCTGGTAGTTGTGTGACTGATTTTTATGTCACTTCATCTTATAAGATCTTAAGTTTTCCTTCCTTTCCTTGATTTTCTAAACCACTCAGTCACCAAAAATGCCTCTCCTGTTTTGTCCTTTTCTCTTAGAAGCTGTACATTTTGAAGACCATCTCCTCAAATCACGCTGCTTCAAGCCTCTGCTTTGTAATCAGGGCTGTACTCCACTCAAATAATTGTTCAGCATTTTCCCAATCGGGATCATCCTATCTTTCCAGTGGTGGTTTTGGAATAATTGTTGGCCGCACTCTCTCAGTCCCTGGTGTTACACGGTCACTGAGGACCTCACAGCAGCAGGTCATTTTCAGGTTCTCTTCTGGAATTGTCTTTTGTGTTCTGGTGAATGTGGATTAGGGTAGCTGTCATTCCACCAGCCACCAGGAAGAAGGCAGGCTCTGAATTCACAGCTCAATTAAAGACAATATGCTTTTAAACATAACAGTTAATTTACAAAGTAAGAAATAGCCACATCCCCATGCTGACCTGATTAAACCTCGTGAGGCGACGCCAGGGGATCAGTGTGAGTTTGAATCATGGCCCTTCACCTTTCCAGCTGTGCTCAGGTGATGCTGCACCTGTGTGTTGTCTAGGTCATGAATGCAGACTCCAGACAGCCAATCACACCTCCACAATCACACAGCACCAGTGACTGAGAGAAACCAGACCATGGGCTCTGGCTGGTTTGTGGTGTGTAATAAGTGTTCATCAGAGTTGACCACCATGATTAACCAAGCAGTGGGAGAACTCAGGAAAGCCTTTGTAGATCATAGGGACCTAATTTCCACATTAAAATTTAGGAAGCAAGCCATATGTGGTGGCGCATGCCTTTAATCCCAGCACTCAGGAGGCAGAAGTAGGAGGATCGCTGTGAGTTCAAGGCCACCCTGAGACTATATAATGAATTTGAGGTCAGCCTGGGCTAGAGCAAGACCCTACCTCAAAAAAAATTAGAAAGCAGAAACATGAAAAGAAAACATATTTAATATTTTCATCATGAGAAGATAAATGTTCCAGAAGATACACATCATGACCTGACATGACATTCAGCATTACACAATGGATGCACTCAGTGTACACACACACCTACATATACAACAAGCATCACATAGTGCCCTATCACTGTGGACACTTTTTTTTTTTTTTTTTTTTTTTGAGATAGTGTCTCACTCTAGCCCAGGCTGACTTGGAATTCACTATGTAGTCTCAGGGTGGCCTTGAACTCATGGTGATCCTCCTACCTCTCCCGAGTACTGGGATTAGAAGCATGAGCCACCATGCCCAGCGCTCTTTCTTTTTCTCTCTCAAATAAATAAATAAAAATATTTTTTTGTTTTTTTAAAGATCTGCCACAACTTTGGAACAATGATAGTTTTGCTGCCATTCTTCCAGGTAAACGAGGGGCATGATGAAAGTGGCCAGTGCTGACATTTTCTCAGTTGCCCAAGTGTTCTCTTGGAGACAGCCATCATATTTCAGGGTGCAGTAGAGGTAAGGTGCTGTATTTACACATTCCATTTCACCATGCAGAATGTTTAGAACACACACACCCATGGGTCAAGAGTCAGTGAACTTGATCACTCTCAACTTAAGGACGTTGTTAGGTAAAGCGGATTTTTCTTCTATGAGTGTGGCAGTACAGAATAAAGTGATTTATTCCTCTGTTTGCACCTGCTGTCTTAATTCATGCTGCGAGGTGCCATGCCAGCAGGGTTTTGTGTGTGTGATGGGGTGGGGGGTGAGGTAAGGTCTCGTTCTAGTGCAGGCTGACCTGGAATTCACTCTGTAGTCTCAGAGTGGCCTCAAACTCACAGGGATTGTCCTACCTCTGCCTCCTGATGCTGGGATTAAAGGTGTGCGCCACCATGCCCGGCTAATGTGGACACTTGCTATGGTCGTTGTATATCAGTTTAAAAATCAGTTTAATTAGGGAAGTAAACAAATAAAAATGATGGATCTAAAAATATGGGGTAATCATGGGATGAGGGCTATAGTATACAAGAAGATGGGGAGACATCCTTGGAGCAAGAGAGTATGGAGTGTGAGAACAAGACAATAGAGTTGCAGAAGCAGGAGACAATCTGTTGGCCCATCCTGTTGCAGTCTGGTTCACATTGCTGGTAGAAATCACCCAACCAAGAGCAGCTGGTGGGGACAAAAAGAGGTTTATTTTGGTTTACAGGCTTGAGGGGCAGCTCCACAATGGCAGGGAAAATGATGGCATGAGCAGAGGGTAGACATCACCCCCTGGCCAACACAAGGTGGACAATAGCAACAGAAGAGTGTGCCAAACAGTGGCATGGGGAAACTGGCTATAACACCCATAAGCCCGCCCCCAACCATACACTGCCTCCAGGAGGAGTTAATTCCCAAATCTCCATCAGCTGGGAACCTAGCATTCCGAACACCTAAGTTTATGCGGGACACCTGAATCAAACCACCACACAGCCAAAGATGTTCTTATGCATGAAGCAGTGGTTGATACCACACACACACACACACACACACACACACACACACACACACACAAGCTTGACTGCATAACCATAAAATTCAGACCAACCTGACATCTACGCCTGCTGAGGATGCTACTGGGAAAGTGAACATTGCTATCCACCTGAAAGAAGCCGGAGAGAGACCACGAACACATAAAAACCGACATTTCTGGCCTGGTGGCATCCTCCCTCCACATGCCCGAGCCATCGCTCTACGTGTACGTGCTGCATTCTGAAGACACAGGAAACTGTCCAAACACCTGCTCTCCATAATTATCTTCACCCTTTCCGTTCAAGTGATGCAGCACCTGCCTTCCATGCATATCACCAGCCCACGGTGGGACGTGATGGGTAGAGAGCTTTCCAGGCGCATTTGATGACTGTACTGGTAATTTGATGTGGGTTGCAGAGACATCCTCTTCCTTCTTTCCTTCCTGAGGACCATACTTCGCAAAGAAGCACTGGTACTGGGAGATGAGGTGGGAGAATGGGGCATCTGAGACATTTCCCTGCCCTTCCTCTGCCTCGCACAGCGGTGCCAGTGATAAGAATTGCATCTTCTCTGTGGCTTCAGCTCCTACCTACACCTTTTTCCTACTTAGAGTTTCTGGGCTCTGACTCCTCAACACCTTCTCTTCCTATTGTCCCAGGAACCTGGGGTAGGAGCAGTTACCTGTTTCTGCCACGCTCTAGGGCACTCTCCTGTCCTTTTTCATTTCTGTGCTCTTTCAACATAACCAAATCCACACATTAAATTCCTTTCCTCACTCGGATTAATACTAAGAGGGATTTTTTTTTCTTTTCTTAGAGTATTTCACAGGACCATAGTTTTATGGAAGATACCTAAAGAAATTTTGTTCGAGAATAATTTCAGTTTCAATAGACAGAGATTGGTAATGCACAAAACCAAATTAAACACTCACACAAGGTTTCGAGGGCACTCACAGGTTCTGACCATGAAGCTCGTGGTAAGCAGTGTTCATCTGATACCAAGAATACACAGGAAAGTGCGGGCACATCACCAAAGCCACTGGCTTGAAGGCTTCCAGACACTGCTAATGTGAGGACAGAAAGGTCAACATTGTTAATAGAAGCCTAACTTTCCAGTTGCTGTGTTTACAATGCCAACAGCCCAGGCAGAAGGTAGCTACTAAGAGGCAGAGAAGCTCACAGAATTTTTAGTGATGTAATGAGTCTAAGGAAATCAAAACTTGAGTTTAAACACAAACCATATGACTGAAAAGATAAAAGGCACAGATGGGCAGCTCTGACATGTGACATATTCTCTGAGAATACCACCATAGGCCAAGACCCAGCAAACCCTCCAGAAGGGCTACAGAGAGGCAACCAAGAGGAAACTGAAGCATGGAACTCAGATCTGCTCTTGACTGGAGTGCTGCTATCTGCCGAGTCTAAAGACCTGGCAGAAGGCGAATGAACCTGCTCAGGGGAAACAGCCTCTGGAGATGCGTTGTCAGCTCTGGCAGCTGCGGAGACGTACACACCTTATTTCAGACTTGAGCCAGAAGAAGAGATCAGAAAGCATCTCATTAGTAAATGTATGTTGATTGTATCTCAAAATAATCTTTTTTGAGGTTTTTTTTTTTAAATTTGTATTTATTTACTTGTAAGCACAAAGAGAGAGATAGAGAGGAGAGAGACAGACAAAGAGAGAATGGGTGCACCAGGGCCTCCAGCCATTGCAAACAAACTCCAGATGCCTGTGTCCCTTGTGCATCTGGCTTACGTGGATCCTGGAGAACCAAACCTAGGTCCTTTGGCTTCACAGGCAAAGGCCTTAACTGCTATGCCATCTCTCCAGCCCCCGGTATCTTGAAATAATCTTGATATGCTGAATTCAATAAATATATGATTAAATTAATGAATAAAAGATTGAATTAATTTCACTTTTTTTTCCTTTTGTCTCAGAACATCCAAAATGTCTACTGGAAATGTTCCCATGGGTAGGGTTGGGTTTTGTTGTCATTGCTATTTTGTTTTGAAGCAAGATCTCACGTTGTAGTCACAGCTGGTCTCAAACTCTATATAATTCAGGCTGATCTCAAACTCGTGGCAATCCTCCTGCCTCAGCCTCCAAGAATTGTGAGATGACAGTTTTACACCACCATACTCAGTCTTATGAGCATTTCTGATATAGATGACCTATATTCAATATTCAGTAAAAATAAGATGAAGGATAAAGTCAGACAGGAGTTAAACAGAGCCATAAATAAACAAGCTATTACTGGTGGTGGATACAAACGTCAAAATAAAAATGATTCACCACTCAGGAAACAAACTTATGTCAAGGTGACAGCATAGAGGGGTTAACCAGAGGAGGACCGCACATAAAAGGATCCAAGGAAATGTTAAAATACAAAAATTCAAATTACTAAATCAAATACTAAATACTACAGACAGGTTGTAACAAAGAGGAGAGGAGAGAAATGAAAGACGGCTCAGGAAAACATATCTAGCAAAAGCTGGAAAGAGAAAAAGCATTTCAGGGGAAAAGTTATTAAGTGTATATGGTATGGTTTAAGAGCCTAAGTCATGTAATTAGATGCCGCCCCCCCCTCAGAAAAAGATGGAAGAGCAGTTGTGGCTCTCAGAGAAAGGCATCTGTTGCCCAGGAGTGTGGCTGTCCCAGAGCATAGGACGGGAAGAAGCCTGGTGTACTTGTGAAACATTCATTGCTTCGAGCATCCCTTCAGAATCTGGATGAATAGCAAACAAGAATTGGCTTGGGTCTTGTTTGGATGTAAATATCTTCCGAAGGCTCAGTGTTGAAGGCCTGGCCCCAGCTAATGGTGTTGTGGTGCCTAGTGGAAGGAATATAGGACATTGGGGGTGTACCATTGAAAGATATACAGGGACCCCAGCCCCTTCCTGGCCACCATGAGGTGAATATCCCCTTGGCCTCGCACCCCAGCCATGATACACAATGCTTCCACAGACCCAAAGCAACAGGGCACTGCCATCGTGGAATGACACCTCTGAAACTGTGAGTCAAAATCAACCTTTTCCATCAATCAGTTGATTTCCTCAGGTGATTTGTCACAGCAATGGAAAGCTGACTAACAGAAAGGTTATCACTTGCTCACGTTACAAGCTGACTAGCAGAAGGGTTATCATCTACCCGTGTTGTAAATACTTCACAAGGATGTCTACGGATACTGGACTTGGTTACCTCCCTTGGTATCTGGGAATCTCAGTCACAAGCTCACCTGAACAAGACTACAATGACAAAGACACTCTTTAGATAACCAGACTATTACTGGCTGAGGCTCCCACTGCAGCAGAACCTCTATTCTTTCATGGCTGTAACCACTTTTAAAGTGCCACAGCATTTGTGGCAATGAATCAGTTTGTCATTCGACTCATTCTGCTCCTGAGATGGCTATGTGACACCCTCCCTCCTGCCTCGCTGCTTAACTGAGACAAGGGTGTCGTCAGAAGCACACCCCCATCATCTTAGAGGCACCAGGTCCTCTGGGCTTTCTAGCAGAGATGTTCTCAAAAACAGGAGCCAAAGAGCAGTTATGTCTTGCTACTAATCACCTTTCTCCCTGTCTCTCACAACCTTTTTGTAATTTCTTCAAAATCTTCTTAATTTGCCCCAAATCTTCCTGAGCCTAGACAAGGGGAAGAAAGCTATCCAACACAATCCTTGGACTGTTGACTTCTGCACACACTCTCATGGTGAAACATGGAGTCTGTCTCCTGCTCACATGAGTAGCTATATGGGAGACATTGTGAGATACCAAAGGAGTGAGTAAGAAAATTGATTTGTAAAACATCATTTTGCTGGATGTATAAAATACATGGATAAGAGCTGAGGAGATGGCTCAGTGGATAGAGCACTTATCATGCGAGCACCTGCATTCAGAACCCAGAACTCATGTAAAGCTGGTTGCTATAGCAAGAGCATCTGTAATGCCAGTGTGCCCATGGCAAGAAGGGAGGCAGGCTCTCTCTCTCTCACACACACTCTCGCTCTCACTCTCCATCTTTCCCTCTCTCAAATAAATAAGTAAAAATAAAGTATTTTTAAAATGGGATGGAGAGATGGCTTAGCGGTTAAGTCACTTTCCTACAAAGCTAAAGGACCTCGGATTGATTCCCCAGGACCCACATAAGCCAGATGTACGTGGTAACACATGAGTCTGGAGTTCGTTGGCAGTAGCTGGAAGCCCTGGCATGCCCATTCTCTCTCTCTCATTTTCTCTCTCTCTCTCTCTCTGCATCTTTCCCTCTCTCAAATAAATAAGTAAAAACAAAATATTTCAAAATAAAATAAATAAATAAGGAGGCAGAGGCAGGAGAAGGGCCTGGAAGCTTGTAGGCCAGCCAGCCTGAGGAACACAGCGGTGAGTGAACAAGAAACACCCAGCCTCAAGCAAGGTGGAAGGCCAGGATTGGTACCACAGTTGTCCACTGGCTCCTACCGCCACACACACGCCGTGTCACGAGCACCTATGTCTGCGCTCACACACATGCACACGCATGTGTGTAGTCTGGATAACAGGGAAGGTGGAGGAGCAGCTGAAGGAAGAAAGGATTGTTCTGGCTTTTAGTTTCCAAGGGACACAGTCCATCGTGGTGGGAAAGGAAGGCAGCAGGAGCAGACAGCTGGTCACAGTGCATCCACGGTCAGGAAGCAGAGAGTGATCAAGAAGCAGGGCTGGGCTCTAAAAGCTCAAGGCTCATCTCCCAAGTGACCCACTTCCTCCAGCAAGGCTCCACCTCCTGAAGATTTTACAACCTTCCCAAACAGTGCCACCATCTGGGGACCAAGTGTTCAAATGCACACGTGTCTGTGGCGGACCTTTCACATTCAAACCGGAAGACACATGTCAAATCACGATCTCAGAGCAGGCCAACTGGTGGCACCCAGTTTTGGACGGCTTCAACTTGCCACGTGCCTTTCATGGCATGCCCCTTGCTGATATTCTTTCTGAAGCTTGACTGAACTAGAAGATGAAAAAGTGAAAGAAAGAAAACACACACTGATTTTTGCTTGCGGTTTGACTGTTCCTCGAACTTAGATGCTCCTCTTAGACCCTGGAATCATAATAAATTAGAAAGAAAATAGGGGTGACTCACCCTGCATGCAATCAGAGAAGAGTCCTAGAACCACAGCAGTAGGCCAGCTGCACGGGGACGTATCAGTGAGAACGAGTTTTGTTTTAGCGCCTGTCACTCTCATATTGTTTTCTGTGGCATAAGAGATGAGAAAGGACTTGGTCTGACACATGAGTTATCTTCAGTTTTCAGGCGAGAACAGACAGTTTTCCTGGACACTGGCAGCCTCTCCCCATGATGGTTAAAATATGCGAAGAACTTTAATACACATCTGATCCTGATGATGTCAGGAAATGGTCGGAACATGATCCAATTTTACAGACGCCGGTGTCTCATGAAGAGAAGTCATTACTCACAATTGGAAGCTGAAGAGCCTGACTTAGAGGTCGTGGTCATCTGGCCCCTAGAAGGAAAGTCTGAGCCGAATTCAATTCAAGCAAAACTATGGAATCACTATGAGAAATGTAGTTCATCCCTCATTGAGTCTAGTGAAAATCATAATGAAGTGTAAGTCATAGGACTGAAATTAGAGTTTTTCATTCAGTAGTTTTGTCCTGACTCTCACTAGAGTAAATTAATAACAGAGAGGTCTAAATTGACTGAGTAAAGAAGATGCAGCCCACATGGAAATCACAAGGTACTCATCTTCCCTCAAATCTGAACATTAATTACCTCATTCAGCCCAGTTTTCTCTGTAGGCTAAAGGAACATGTATCTGCATTGCCTAATGGAGCTATACGGGCTGTGTAATGGTAAGGAGGCTTGGCTGGGACTGAAGTTTAGAGAAATCCCCCGCAGACTCACTCCACGCATGCTTGCTGTGCCAAGGCGGCCCACATCCTCCTCCGGGATCTCCGCAGAGCCGCCCCGGAGCCGCTTCACCTCCCACGCACCCTGACGACTTTCCCGGGGCTGTGTCCTCGAGATCCCACGTTTAGCAGCAGCCAAAAGTCCTTCCGAGTCAGGCTTGCTCCGTATTTTGTGGGCAGGTGAGGGTGTATGTGCGTGTTCGCGTGGGTGTGAGCATGGGCACACGCGGGGCGGCCCGAGGGCAGCTCCTGGGTGCCCGCCCTTACCGCCGTGGTCTCGCTGCTCACCGCCCAGCTGCCCAGGCTAGCTCACCCACAGCTTCCCGGGGAGCTTCCCGTCTCCGCCTCTCATCTTGCCGCTGGCGCGCTGGAGTTAACAGAAGCCCACCACAGCTTCCAGCTCTTTTAACGCGGGGTCTGTGGAGCCAAACCCAGGCGCTTGTGCTTATGAGGTGAGCACTTGATGTGCCAAGCCATCTCCCTGGCCCCTGAGTCAAGTTTAGAAATGAACTAATACCATTTTTTTTTTAATAAAAAACTAAAGTACTAAAACTTATTTAGCCTAAATGCTTAAGGAAATTCCTAGAGTGTTTAACAGATAAAGCCATTCTTTGTCTGTAATTGGACATTCAGGACTCCATCTTAAAAAAAAAAAAAAAAGACCTTTTAAACCATCCTTGGTTTCAACGGATGGCTGGGCCGTGTAGCTGGCAGCCTTGGTGCTTTTAGACTAATGTTAGACGCAATGGCTTCTGCAGTGCATAATCTCCACAGCCCTCCACCCTCATGATCAGGGGCACCTCCCTCCAGAGGCCCTTGGAGGGATTCCAAGGTGATGGAGTGGGAAACCACCCTCTTCCCTTTAGACCACAGTTGGCACTAGGGAAACCTTATGCTGTAACTGTCCTGTAGCACTGGAGTCTACTCAGGGCCATGCTGAAAGGGAAAGCAAGGACAATAAAGTTAATTTTCGTCAGCTACCTAGCTTTATTCCCGGAGGCAGGAAATGGCATACATGTTACTTGGAACTGCTTGTGAAAAACTTGCAGAAGTCGAGGTGCACAGAAAGCACCTTGTCTGCCAGATATCAGAGGCCTGCGCTCTCGCTGCTGACTAACCACTCACTACTGCTTCGTGTCCATGAAGACCGGGTCACGGGAGTCGTCAGCTCGGAGAAACAGAGAGGAAAAGACAATGAGAAGCAAACACAGCTGACGGGGCCTGTGAGGCCATCAAGTGAGCCAGCATGGGCACCATGGGATTTCCAGGAGGAGAGGAGAGAGGGGGAAGGAAAGGGAACATTTGAAGAAATAATGGTTGAAGTTTTCTCAAATTTGAAGAGTGACAGGAATAGCACCACTCAGGGTGTGTGGCAAACTTTAAGAAAGATGAACTCAAGAGACCCACCCCAAGACACACTACAGCCACACTTTAGAAAGATAGAGAATCTCCAACACAACAGAGAGAAGCCACTTGTCACCCACAAGTGCCTTCAAGAACACGAACAGCAGGATTCTCATCAGACACTAGAGTGGCCAGAAGGCACTGGCTGATTAACTCCCAGGGCTAAGAGAAAACTTTGTCCAGCAGAACATTTCTTCCGAAGTGGAGGTGAGCTGGGTACGATGGCGACCTCGGCTTGCCGCAGCAGGGCTGCAAGTGTAGGCAGATGTGGCATCAGCCTAGCCTGGAACTGGTCACACGGGGTGTCATGTCCTCTAGACCTTCCCTGCAAGAACCCGGGAGAGCTCAGGAGCATTCTACAGGGTGAAATGAATGGACACTAGACAGTAATCCACAACCACACGAGGAAATGAAAATCTTAGTTAAAGTATGTGTATGGGGCAATCATAAAAGCTAGGATTTATATAACATCAGTCTGTAACTGCATTTTTGTTTTCCATATAAATGACTAATGCAATTTTTAAAGATTAGTCTGAAAGCTAGTATTGTGGTAATTTTGGTTTGTGACTCCACATAGTGTTTCCTGTATAATTTGTAGCACTAGTACACCTAAGAGAATCGTTATGTTTTGAGAGACACGGTAAGTAAGTATGTAATTTTGCAGCATAAACAGCTGAAAGGCATGGGGTGAGACTGTAAAGGAGCGAAGTGTTTGCAGGTTATTGCAGCTAAACTTCTATAAATTCAAATTAGAGGCTTATGATTTTCAGATGCCAAATGTAATCTCTATGGTAACTACAAAGAAAGTAGTTATAGAGTATACATAAAGAAAATGCATTTCAACGTTTTTACTACAAAAGTCACCTAGGACAGAAGACAGAAATGCAGGGAGGAAGAGATGAAAGGCTTGAAGGAACATGGAAAACAAACAGCAAAGCAGCAGGTAGAAGTCCTTCCCTGTGAGTGACAACCGGAGATGCAATGGACTGGACCCTCAAGTCAAAGCCATGGCCCAGCAGGACAGATAAAGCCATGTGACCCAATTACATGTGGTCTCCAAGAAACCCACTTTCAATGGCACAAGTAAGCTCGCCCCAGGGAAGATTTCGGGCGAGGAGAAGGAAAAGTTGGGAGGAAAGAAAACACAAAACTAAACCCCAAATGTACTGGTACCATAGAAACCTTTCTCCTTGAAGGTAAACTAAAAGATTTAACCCTCAACAGGAGTATAGGGAGACTGTCGGGAAAAAAGGGCCCTGGAGATGCCTAATCTTAAAACATTTGCATTTAGCCTGTAACTCCCAGTACTACCCACACTGAGCTGTTGATCAGAGAGACCTATGAGGTCCCCAAAACAAGACAGGCTTCTGTCAAAGCACTTGATTACCAGCCTGAGCTAAAGGCAAGGCTCTCTTGCTGAAGACACCATATGCTGCTGACACAGAACACTGAGAGACCCAGCTGGAATCGAGACGGGAGCCAGTGCCCCAGTGGTCAGGCCATTTAGTGATGGACAGCGCTGCATGAGCTACTGGGGAAAGTGTCCAAACACTGTGTGAGCAAGCAGGGGTGTGGTGGTTTGAATAGAATAGATGGCCCCCAATATATTCAGTTGTTTGTTTGTAGTTTGCATCTGCAGCCACCTGGCTGGAGTCAATACCATTGTGTGGATCTTAAGGTGTGGTGGTGGGTTTCAGATTTCAATCTAAAGATATGCAAAGTGTGCCTAGCTGGAGTTCCTGAAATGTGCTGTGGCTTTTGACTTTTAGGCTTGTGCTTCTCTCTCTGTCTGCTTGGGCCTGTGAAGGCAGGCCAGCTTCTTCTGCCATTATGGAAGTTCCCCTGGATCTGTAGGCTTCAATAAATAGCCCTTCCTCCATAACTGTGTCTGGTCTGGAAGTTCATCTCAGCGAACCTGAACCTGTCTGCTACAGAACTTGGTACCGAGGAGTGGGCTGTGATGTACCTGGCCATGTGCATGTTGATCTTTTGGAACCTTTGTTTTGGAGGAATAGGCATGGATTTGGTGCTTGCAACTGAAGATGTCTTCTGGAGTGGTAAGCCAAGTTTTATGGACTATTCTGCTGAGAGTCTGAGAATGCTAAGTGCAGACAGCATTGAACTTCGAGGCTTGGCTTATGAGCTTTCTAAGAGGAAGGAAAGACTGCAGAGGACTTTGTTGGAACTGGGCTACTGGCATAAGGGCTGGCTGCGTCCTGCTGCCCAGGCCCAGAGAGTTTGATAAAGGTTAAATTTGTAATGGACCGATGTGCTTGGCTAGAGATATTGGACTGAAAGATTTAAGATTTTAAGCTGGAAAACCTCAAGCAAGTTAAAATTACAGGCACAGAGACTGGTTTTAGGTTACTGAATCTGCTATTGTCAAACACATTAGCAATCTTAAGGAAGATGTCCAACTGCTTTACATTAAAACAATGGAAAGGATGCCTGAGGAAAGACTATCAGAGAAATGCAAACACTTTTGGAAAGAGTTGACTGGAGAAGGAACCTGCTTTTCAAGGCTATGATTTGTTTCGTGCCTGAATTAAGAATATGGCTGTGTCCTGCACACCTGGTATTGGTTTCAGAAGCATGAAAAATGCATGGAGTGGCCGTGAATTGCACATACTTCCAGGAGCTGCCGCTGAGATGTGGCATGAGGCAGGGTCTGATGCCCTGATAGGCTGAAAGAGCCTTTGGAAAATGTGAGGAGTAGTCATGAATTGCACACGGTTCCAGGAGCTGCTGCTGAGATGTGGCATGAGGTAGGGCATGATGCCCTGATAGGCTGAAAGAGCCTTTGGAAGATGGACCGTGGTTTGCATAAAGACCTCAAGATGTTTTGGATATACCAGGACTGTGCAAGGGCTACCATACAGCGCATTGTTGGCCTGGGATGGAAGTGTTCCCTGGCTACTCTGCCCAGCTGGAGGGGCGGAATTGGAAAGTCTGGAGACTGTTAGTCTCTGGATATATTGAACTTGAACTGCAGAAGTTTGATGTTAATTTGATGGTGTTTGAGTTTGCACTGTTTTAGTCTTTCCTTGCTGTGCCTTATACCAGTTGAAAATGTTTACTCTGTGCCTTTATATGCTAGAAATGTTTAACTTGTTTGATTTTACAGGTCTTAATATCTTAAATTGGTCAAGACTGTGGGGACCTTTGAAATTGAACTGAGTACAATTTACAATGTGTGATGGTTATAAATCTATTGGGGGCCAGGGGCGGAATGTGGTGGTTTGAATAGAATAGATGGCCCCCAATATATTCAGATGTTTGTAGTTTGCATCTGCAGCCACCTGGCTGGAGTCAATATCATTGTGTGGATCTTAAGGTGTGGTGGTGGGTTTCAGATTTCAATCTAAAGATATGCAAAGTGTGCCTAGCTGGAGTTCCTGAAGTGTGCTGTGGCTTTTGGCTTTTAGGCTTGTGCTTCTCTCTCTCTGCTTGGGCCTGTGAAGGCAGGCCAGCTTCTTCTGCCATTATGGAAGTTCCCCTGGTGCATGTTGATCTTTTGGAACCTTTGTTTTGGAGGAATAGGCATGGATTTGGTGCTTGCAACTGAAGATGTCTTCTGGAGTGGTAAGCCAAGTTTTATGGACTATTCTGCTGAGAGTCTGAGAATGCTAAGTGCAGACAGCATTGAACTTCGAGGCTTGGCTTATGAGCTTTCTAAGAGGAAGGAAAGACTGCAGAGGACTTTGTTGGAACTGGGCTACTGGCATAAGGGCTGGCTGCGTCCTGCTGCCCAGGCCCAGAGAGTTTGATAAAGGTTAAATTTGTAATGGACCGATGTGCTTGGCTAGAGATATTGGACTGAAAGATTTAAGATTTTAAGCTGGAAAACCTCAAGCAAGTTAAAATTACAGGCACAGAGACTGGTTTTAGGTTACTGAATCTGCTATTGTCAAACACATTAGCAATCTTAAGGAAGATGTCCAACTGCTTTACATTAAAACAATGGAAAGGATGCCTGAGGAAAGACTATCAGAGAAATGCAAACACTTTTGGAAAGAGTTGACTGGAGAAGGAACCTGCTTTTCAAGGCTATGATTTGTTTCGTGCCTGAATTAAGAATATGGCTGTGTCCTGCACACCTGGTATTGGTTTCAGAAGCATGAAAAATGCATGGAGTGGCCGTGAATTGCACATACTTCCAGGAGCTGCCGCTGAGATGTGGCATGAGGCAGGGTCTGATGCCCTGATAGGCTGAAAGAGCCTTTGGAAAATGTGAGGAGTAGTCATGAATTGCACACGGTTCCAGGAGCTGCTGCTGAGATGTGGCATGAGGTAGGGCATGATGCCCTGATAGGCTGAAAGAGCCTTTGGAAGATGGACCGTGGTTTGCATAAAGACCTCAAGATGTTTTGGATATACCAGGACTGTGCAAGGGCTACCATACAGCGCATTGTTGGCCTGGGATGGAAGTGTTCCCTGGCTACTCTGCCCAGCTGGAGGGGCGGAATTGGAAAGTCTGGAGACTGTTAGTCTCTGGATATATTGAACTTGAACTGCAGAAGTTTGATGTTAATTTGATGGTGTTTGAGTTTGCACTGTTTTAGTCTTTCCTTGCTGTGCCTTATACCAGTTGAAAATGTTTACTCTGTGCCTTTATATGCTAGAAATGTTTAACTTGTTTGATTTTACAGGTCTTAATATCTTAAATTGGTCAAGACTGTGGGGACCTTTGAAATTGAACTGAGTACAATTTACAATGTGTGATGGTTATAAATCTATTGGGGGCCAGGGGCGGAATGTGGTGGTTTGAATAGAATAGATGGCCCCCAATATATTCAGATGTTTGTAGTTTGCATCTGCAGCCACCTGGCTGGAGTCAATATCATTGTGTGGATCTTAAGGTGTGGTGGTGGGTTTCAGATTTCAATCTAAAGATATGCAAAGTGTGCCTAGCTGGAGTTCCTGAAGTGTGCTGTGGCTTTTGGCTTTTAGGCTTGTGCTTCTCTCTCTCTGCTTGGGCCTGTGAAGGCAGGCCAGCTTCTTCTGCCATTATGGAAGTTCCCCTGGATCTGTAAGCTTCAATAAATAGCCCTTCCTCCATAACTGTGTCTGGTCTGGAAGTTCATCTCAGCGAACCTGAAGCTGTCTGCTACAAGGGGTCACTCAGAAGCAACCAGCCTGACAAGGTGTACACACCTGTGCAGTGGTGGCACACAGCTTTGGTGGGTAGCCAATGGTTCTCTGGCTATAAGATCCACTCAGTGGAAAGGAACCCATAGCTGGAACTGAAACCAGGTCAGAATCCTATGGAGACCAAAATCATAGTCTCCAACCACAAGCTCTCACTAGTTGTTGGCCAAGAAAGGGGCTACGTTCATCAAAATCTCCCTAAATTAACAATGGTTATCCTATTTAACCTATGCTGACTTCATTCTCAGTTGGAGAATCTGTTTTTCTTTTTCAGAAGGTAGTGAGACCTAAGGAGATAAACCACCCCTCGCATTTCAGCCGAGGCGAGATGAGCAAGAGTGCTGCTTCAGTGGTGAGCCTGTCAGTCAGCGCCAGGGTGAAGGAAGGGCTGAGTGGAGTGAGGGGGTCCTAGGAGGACTAGAAATGGGGTAAGGAGGACAAGAGAGGGTTATGGGAAATGAATACAATCAAATCATAGTATAGTCATGTATTAAAATTCTCAATTAAAAAAAAGAAAGGAGGGCTGGAGGGATGGCTTAGTGGTTAAGGCACTTGCCTACAAATCCAGAGGTTACAAGTTTGATTCCCCAGGACTCACATAAGCCAGATGCACAAGGGGGCACATGTATCTGGAGTTCATTTGCAGTGGCTGGAGGCCCTGGCGCATCCATTCTCTCTCTCTCTCTCTCTCTCTCTCTCTCTCTCCCTCCCTCCCTCCCTCCCTCCATCTTTCTCTGTCAAATAAATAAAAAGAAAGAAAAACTATCAAGATATCACACAAATTATACAAGCCATAATGGGATGAAATTTTGAGTCAATGATAGAAATAAAAGTGGCCATAAACAACCAACAGGTGAGAAGGAATCACAAGGAAAATTATCAAATGCGTGGAGAAAACAAAATCAGAAACACAGCATACAAAGCCAATGAGCTACAGTGAAACTGGCACTAAGGAGGAAATGTATAGTTATGAATATTCACCTTCAAAAGGCAAGAAAATTGGGCTGGAGAGATGGCTTACTGGTTAAGGCACTTGCCTGCAAAGCCTAAAGACTCATGTTCAGCTCTCCAGGTCCCACGTAAGCCAGATGCACAAGGTGACATAGGCGCGAAAGGTCACACATGCACACAAGGTGGCCCACACATTTGGAGTTTGATTGCAGGGGCTGGAGGCCCTGACATGCCAATTCTCTCTCTCTCTCTCTCTCCCTCTCTCTCTCTCTCTCTCATAAAAAGGCCAATCGGTTGGGCTTGCCTCAAAAAAAAAAAAAAAAAAAATGAAGAAAGAAAAAGAAAAAAAGGAAAGAAAAGGCAAGAAAATTCTCAAATCAACAACCTAGTCTTGCAACCTAGGGAACCAAGAAAAGAATGAACTGAACCAAAACTGTCAGCAGATTGCAAGTGAGGTTCAAGAAACGCAAGGCAGAGGGCAGGGAAAGTCAATACAATCAAAAGCGCTGATAAAATGGACAAATATTTAGTAAGATGGATGGAAACAAAAAAAGAGCAAAGGCCCAGATGGCTGAGGTCAGACATGAAAGAAAGGGGCCTTGCTACAGGTGCTACATGAATAAGAGGATCGGGAAGGCCCGAGTGCGCAGCCGTCTACAAGTGTGCGCCCAGCAGCCAGCCTATCCTTCACAAGCCTCTCTCTCTCTCTCCACTCCCTAGCCTCTGGTCGCCCGATCCTACTCCCCCCTTCTGTGGCTCCCTGTCTGCGCAAAGACATGCCGCATGTGTCTGGCTTGTTTTAGTTCACAAGGATCTTGGGTGCTTCCCAAGGAAAAGGAAGGATCACTGAAGAGACTGATACTCTGGTTAAATGTATCCGAGCGTCAGATGGCACTCCAGACATTACGAGGTATAAATCTTAAGGGTGCGAAAGGATCACAGGAGTGCTACACACCACAGTAAAATAAACTGGATAACCTAAATAAAGCAGGCCCGTCCCCAGGAACATAACCTACGAAGGCTAAGCACAAAGAAATGGAAAGTGCAAACAGACCTGTAACTGTTCAGAAGGTTCCGTCGGTAAGGGATGACCTCGGACAAGAGGGAGGCTGGCGATCCAACAGCTTCTGTGGTGAATTCTACCTATCACTGGGAAAGAGGAGTGGACACGTACTAATTCCACAGGACTGGTATCTCCCTGTCAGGTCCGAACAAGACCTTGAGAGATAAAACTAAGGCCAATGCTTTCATGGGCATTGATGTAAAATACCTGAGATACCCACAAACTGAATTCAGCAGCACGTTATAAAAACCATCCACCATGGCCCAGTGCAATTTATTCTTGGTGTACAAAACTGCTCAGCATATAAAAACTGACCAGAGGCTGGAGAGGTGGCTTAGTGGTTAAAGGTGCTTGCTTGCAAAATCTGATGGCCTGGTTCGAGTTTCCAGTGCCCCACATAAGGCCAGACACACAAACTGGCACGTGTGTCTGGAGTTCATTTGCAGTGTCAAGAGGTCCTAGCATGCCCATTCTCTCTTTCTCTCTCTCTTTTTCCCTCTCTCTCGCTCTTGCTCTCACTCTCTCTCCTTGCAAACAAATGTTTTTTAAAAATCTGACCAGTACAACAGAGCACAAAAATGGAATGAAAAGCAGCACGTAATTATCACAGTAGATGGAGTAACCACACTTGACTAAATTCAACACCCTTCGTAATAAAGCCCTTTTATCATAAGAACACATCTCAGTATGACAAAAACCCACGTGCTAAAAATCCACAGCAAGCATACTCAGTGCTAAAAGGCTGAAACTAGAACTGATGTTAGAACCAACAAATTAATTTGGCAAAGCAGCAATGTGGTCAACATGCAAAAATTGGTTCCATTTCTATATGACATGAGCAACACAAAGTAACTCCATTTCCAGACAAATCAAAGAATAAAGTGCCAAAGGGTAAAACATGACCAAGGGGCTGAAAGGCTTGTATAAATCTACAAAGTATTGTGGAAATAAATTAGTAATAACATGGAAACCTGTGCTCTGTCCATAGATTGGAAGGCAACATTGAAATGTCATTACCTCTCAAAGCAATCTAAAGGTTTATATGTTTCTATTTTTAAAAAGCCCACAGGGATTTTACATAAATAAGAAAATTATCCTAAAGGGATGCGGAGAGAGTTCATGAGGTAAAGAGCTTGCCTTGCAAGCATGAGGACCTGAGTTCAGTTCCCGGAACACACAGGAAATCCAGGATGTGGCAGCATGCGCCTGTAATCCCCGTGCTGAAGAGGCAAACAGACAACGCCTGCAGCTCACGGGCTGGCCACTCTGGCATAGCTGGTGAGCTGCAGGCCAGTGAGAGAGTGTGTCTCAAAAGAGAGGGAGGGCTGGAGGGATGGCTTAGTGGTTAAGGCGTTTGCCTACAAAGCCAAAGGACCCAGGTTCGATTCCCCAGGACCCACTTTAGCCAGATGCACAAGGGGGCGCATATATCTGGAGTTTGTTTGCAATGGCTGGAGGCCCTGGCACTCCCATTCTCTCTCTCTCTCTCTCTGTCTGTTAAATAAATAAATACATAAATAAATAAATAAATACAAAAGAAAAGGTCAATCTGTTGGGCTTATTTTAAAAAAATAAAAAAGAGAGGTGGACAGTGTTTCTGAGAATAACCCCTGAGGCTGGACCCTACTTAATACCATAGACTAAATTAACTCAAACTGCATTAAAGGCCTAAAGTAAAAATGAGACCTATTATACTCTCAGAAGAAAAAGAGTGGGAGAGGCCACAACACTGGATTTGGTGATGGTTTCTGGAATATGACATCCAAGACACAGGGGCAAAAGAAAACATGGAGAATTGGACTTCATGAAAATTATTAATTTTGCACCTTAAAGATAATATCAACAGAGTGAAATGACAACATATAAAATAAAATAATATATTTTCAGGTCCTATGCCTGATAAAGGAATCATATGCAGCACACATATAGGAATTCTAAAACTTAATAACATAAAAAGTAAGAGAATAGCCCAGCATGGTGGCACACACCTTTAATCCCACCACTTGGGAGCTGTGAGTTCAAGGCCACCCTGAGACTACATAGTAAATGCCAGGTCAGCCTGGGCTAGAGTAAGACCCTACCTCAAAAACAAAGAAAGAAAGGGAGGAAGGAAATAGCTTGGCTCAAATATGAGAAAAGGACTTAATATAATTTTCTCCAAAGACGATGTCAAATAGTAAGAAACATGTAAAAAGGGGGAGGGAGGGAATTACCATGGGATATTGTTTACAATTATGGAAGTTGTCAATAAAAATAAATAATTTTTTAAAAAAGAAGCATGTAAAAAGATGCTTATCATCTCTAATCACAAAAGAAATAAAAATTAAGATTATGGGGCTGGAGAGATGGCTTTAGCGGTTAAGCGCTTGCCTATGAAGCCTAAGGACCCTTGTTCGAGGCTCGATTCCCCAGGACCCATGTAAGCCAGATGCACAAGGGGGCGCATACATCTGGAGTTCGTTTGCAGTGGCTGGTGGCCCTAGTGTGCCAATTCTCTCTCGCTCTGCCTCTTTCTCTCTTTGTCTGTTGCTCTAGAAAAAAAAAAATTATGAGCCGGGCGTGGTGGCACACGCCTTTAATCCCAGGCACTCAGGCGGCAGAGGTAGGAGGATCACTGTGAGTTCGATGCCACCCTGAGACTATATAGTGAATTACAGGTCAGCCTGGGCTAGAGCAAAATCCTACCTCGAAAAAACAAAAACAAAAATTAAGATTTTGGGGCTCGAGAGATGGTTCAGCAGTTAAGGCACCTGCCTACAAAGCCTAACAACCAGGATTTGATTCCCCAGGACCCACATAAGGCCAGATGCACAAAGTGGTGCATGCACCTGGAGTTCCTTTGTAGTGGCTGGAGGCCCTGGCATGCCCATTTTCTCTCTCTCTCCCTCTCTCTCTCCCCTTGCAAATAAATAAATAAAATATTTAGAAAGAGCATTCTATAATATATTCAAAAATTATTATAGATTATAGCCAGGCCCAGAGGCACATGTCTGCAATCCTGTACTCAGGAGATCAAGGCAGAAGGGTTATGAGCTGAAGCCAGCTGAGGCTACATAGCAAGAACTTGTCACCAAAATTAAAACAATCAAAATCAAAATTACTCTTTGGTACCATAAGCTGAACTTCTAACTGTTTCTCCTGTGTTACTCTCAATGGAAAAATTAGAATGATTTTGTCCTTACTTTTTTTGTTTTTCTTTCCCATTAGCTTTGAGTAAAAATGTATAACCAATTTAAGACCAGTTCCAAAAAAAAAAAAAATCTACATGTAAGCAAAACTTGAAAATTTATGTGATGCCAACTCACACCCCTTCAAATGACTTTTATCAAAACAAACAAACACACAAGAAGCCCAGAAAGTGAGCAGTGCGGGCTCATGAGAAGAGCTGGCTCCCTGGGCATGCTGGTGGGATGGGAAACGCTGTGGCCACTGGGGAAAGTGCTAGGGCAGGCTCCAAAAAACACAAGTAAAAGTATGGAAGCAATTCAAAGGTGAACAGACAAGCAAAGGACAGAAAATCATTCATTCCCAGCAAGGAAGTCCTGCCTCACGCTACAGTGTGGATAAGCCTTGAGGGCGTTCTGCTACGGGAGAGCAGTCGGTCTCAAAGCACAGGTCCATCTTGGGTCCTGGTCAAAATCACAGAGTCAGAAGGCCATGCGGTGCGTACCAGCGGCTGGGCAAGGAGGCAAGGGGATGTCGCTGACTAACTGATATGGAGGTTCAGTTTCGCATGATGGGGTTTGGAGGTGGATGGTGGCAACAGCTACACAATGATGTGAATAGGTTGAATACAAATGTACTGTACGCTTCAAGTGGTTAAGTTGACAAACTTAAAGTTGTCTTTCACCACTGTGAACTGAATGGGGTTGCGAGGCCTGGGAAAGGCCCTGGATATAAGCTTCCACCACCATTTCATTGATTACAAAGCAAGAAAATGCTTATGTTTGCCTAAATTTCCCTGACTCCTTCTATTTTTATCAATTAATTGATTTATTTATTTGACAGAAAAAGAGGGAGAGAAAGAGAGAGAGAAGGGGCCCGCCAGGGTCTCCAGTCACTGCAAATGAACTCCAGATGCATGCGCTACCTTGTGCATTTGACTTACGTGGGTCCTGGGGAATCAAACCTGGGTCCTTTGGCTTTGCGGGCAAACACCTTAACTGCTAAGCCATCCCTCCAGCCCTCCTTCTATTTTTTTGTTTATTTTTATTTATTTATTTGAGAGCAACAGACACAGAGAGAGAAAGAGACAGATAGAGAGAGAGAGAGAGAGAATGGGTGCGCCAGGGCCTCCAGCCCCCGCAAACAAACTCCAGACTCGTGCGCCCCCTTGTGCATCTGGCTAACGTGAATCGAGCCTCAAACCACGGTCCTTAGGCTTCACAGGTAAGCGCTTAACCACTAAGCCATCTCTCCAGCCATCCCCTTCTTCTATTTTTTATTTGAAGAGAAAATAAAACATCAATACTTACATATCTTAGCTAACACTATGACACTCATTCCCACAAGCCCTTTGGGATTTTTAACCAGAATGGAATATCTATGCTCCAGTTCCATCTAAGATGAACTGCACATTACCTCTGCTCTCTTGTAATTAATACCTTCATATTCACAAGGCATGCTTAAGTCAGGCCAGTAAACTCACAGAGCAGAGCATCTATGCGAGCATGTGTCTTTAACCACTGAGCCATCTCCCCAGCCCTCTAAACAGCTATGCGATGCTCATACCTGGTCACTAGTTACACTAGCAAGGAGAGACATTTGGCTAGAACCTAGCAAGCATTTGCCTTACATTTCTGTAAGACGTGGCTCTGAGAAGATGTAAATATTATTCTCCAACCCTAAGCATGATGCTTCCATAGACAGAGCCTCACCCTTGACGTCTTGCAGCTGGGCATGAATGTGAAGGTGGAGTTCAGGCTGAGAGAGCGGTGCTTCCTCCCATAAGGTGCTCTGGCATCCTGCCCCATTCTTCTGTGCTTCAGACAAGATTCTGAGCAGAAGATATCTATCAGGGGACAGGCAGCTAAGCAATGGTTTACCTTGCTCACTGTCTACTCTAGTTAGGAATATCATTATTTTCCATTAAGTTTGATTCTCCAGCTACAGCCTAGGAGTGGATTTAGTACTTTGGGAAATTATATTTATTCTTGCATGCAACTAAGGCACTATTTTATCAATTACTAATCTAGAGCAATAAAGTTAGCTTGAGAGAGTTTTCAAAATTCATTAGAATGACAAAATTCTACCCAAGTTGGAGAGTTGTATGGACACATTTGTGTCATGTGTGGCCATAAGCCTCTCCTTTTTTCCTGCTTCACCCTGCAGTTGACTCCTGGTTCTAAACTGAGAGATGCTAGTTTGATGTCAAAGTTCTACTGAATTCCAGCACTTAACTCAGAGCTTGACGTGTAGCAAGTGCTCAAAAAAAAAAAAAATGTCACCAGAGACCTGGGGCGATGACTCAGTCAGTGAAGCACTTGCCTTGCAAACATGAAGACCTGAACTCAATTCCTAGAATCCACATGAAAAGTGGTGGCACACACTTGTAACACCAACGCTGGAAAGGCAGAAACAGGAGGACCCCTGGGGCTCCCTGGCCAGCCGTAGCCTACTCGGCAAGCTCTTCACCAGCAAGAAAGCCTGTCTCAAACCAGTGATGGTGCGAAACACTCAGCTCTCACCTCAGAAGGGATAAGAGATAGCTTATTCTGGAGCCAAATATCAGTGACAATGACCTGGAAACACAGATTTAGGTTACCCCTATGTTCCAACGTGTTAACAATGTCATGAAGGTTTTATAGGTACAAGACAGAAGAAAGTCATTAATCTAGGCATTTTTCAAATCGACTGGCTGACCATCATCAGATAGGTGGGTTACAGTGAAGCAGGAAGTCTCCACCATAGGTTTAAATGCTATCTGATGAATTCTTAGCCTTTGGGTTGATGGAATATGGGGTCTGTTCGCACATTCCAAAAAAAGATCACACCTGATCAACTATCAACTAAACTCACCAGGATGTTAGGGCAGACACACAGGAGGGCAATAAATGCCTATTACAGTGCTAAAGGTAGCCCAAGGTAATTTAGCTGGCATGTTGCAGGGTCCCATCTCTGTGGTCACAGAGTGCTTTCTATCAGTCTACCCAGCCTTGCCGGAAGTAGGTGCAACAGATACAGCACTTTTCTGGGAGCTTCAGTTCACACAAGATAGACAATGCCTGAGGACACCCAAGGTTGGCCACTGGCCTCCACATGCTTGCACACACACGTGCATGCACACCCACACACATTTGAACATGCACACATACACAAATGAGGTAGGTGCATTGGTGCAAATACTGTCCCAGAGATGAAGTAAGAGAGGAGGTCCGAGGAGAAGTGAGAATCCTAAAAATAGTATTACATTGAGCCACTGCCCCCAAGGAGCTTGTAGCCTGATTGGAAAGGCAAGGCAACATACATGTGAGAATGAGTTCATTTGTGCTATTTTTTTCTCCAGAATCTTCTCTAGAGTCAAAGAAGGAGTTAATCCTCACACACGTTAGAACAAAAGAAAACTTCTGAGCTTCTCTAGAATGAATGTGGAATCTGAGAGCTGTGAGGAAAGAAAAGCTGAGGGGCTGGGAAGATGGCTCCGCAGTGAAAGGTTCGTGCTTGCAAAGCTTGCTGGCCAGGATTCGATACCCCAGTCCCCATGGAAAGTCAGATGCACAAAGTGGAGCATGCATCTGGAGTTCATTCACAGCAGCAAGAGGACCTGGCGCTCTCTCTCTCTCTCTCTCTCTCTCTCCCTTGCAAATAAATAAAAATATTTTCTAGAAAAGAAGGAAGCTGATGGAGAGACAGAAAGGTCATGGTAATAGCTTCTTTTTTCTCTCATTGTAACAGTGAGAAGCCCCTGGATTTAGAAGGCGTCAGTACCATGTCGTCTGGTTATGTGAAGTCACCTTGGTGCTTGGTTGTTTGCAGAAGGATCGTGTCACAGAAGAGACTGGTGGTGCAGCTACCAACTTACCTCAGATGAGAAAGGGAGGTGACACGCGGCTGTGGTGGTTTGATTCATGTCCCCCCTAAACTTACATATTCTGACTGCTAGTCTCCCCAGCTGATGGCAATTGGAAATTAACGTCTCCTGGAGACACTGTATTGTTGGGGCTGGGCTTACAGTGGGTTTATTATAGCCAGTGTCCCCTTGACAGTGTTTGTCACAGTCTCCTGCTGCTATTGTCCACCTTATGTTGGCCAGGAGGTGATGTCCACCCTCTGCTCATGCCAATGTTTCCCTGCCATCATGGAGCTTCCCCCTCAAGCCTGTAAGCCAAAATAAACTTCTTTTTTTCCCCACAAGCTGCTCTTGGTTGGGTGATTTCTACCAGCAATGCAAACCTGACTGCAACAGCAGCCCACACTAATGCAAGTGGAGAAGGCCAATGGGACATGATCTGTTTGGAAGCTAGACATCTGGCTGCATTCTCAGGGGTCTGATGACCAAGGAACTTAATAGATGAATACTAAAGGCATTTCTAAACGTGTTGCTGATCACTGATCAACTTGAACACCAAATTGCTTTTCTTAAAGCCTCCCTCATCTCAGAAAAATGGCATCTTGCGGTAATCATAAACTTCATTTGGACATTTGAATCTCAAGATATCTATGTCAAGTGATTGGAGAGCTACATGATATAGAACTCACTGTGTTGACCTGCATAGGAGGTGCCAGCACCAGGACAGCCTTAACGCAATAGAATGGAAGTTATCCAGAAAATAAACGAAGACCAAAATGACACTAGGCCTCAATCACAGCTCCAGGGTCCGTTGGCATTTGTGATGCAGGCAGGCACAGGATCCAGGGAGTGACAGGAAATGTCACGTCGAACGCCGAGGAGGAAGTAACAGATTGTGTCAGATAAATACTGCTGGGAATTGTGAGAAATGAATAACATGTGCCATTTGGAAAGACAAGGTTGTTTCTAGACTGTGGTGGGAATGCGAGTCTCGTGGAAGTGTTTGAGACGCAGTGGAAAAGTGCCAGACGTCATCAGATCCAGCCATCTCTAGAGACACCTACACCATAGAGAAGACGGCCCTTGCCTGGGCGCAAATGGACTGCTGTAATCATCTGTCACCTTCGCCAGCTGTCCAGTGCCTGGGCAATGCGCACCTACCCCAGAAGACCAAACTGGGGAGCGGGGCTGCATGATGAGCAGTGGCCCAAGCACAAGGGGTCTATGGCACCATTTCCCCCAGCATGCACCACCAGCTGGACATACTCTGCTGTCACTATCTGTGGTGGTGTGGTTCAGGTGTCCCCCATAAACTCAGGTGATCTGAATGCTGGGTTCCCAGCTGATGGAGATTTGGGAATTAACTCCTGGAGGGAGTGCATTGTTGGGGGCGGGCTTATGGGTATTTGTGGTGGTGTGATTCAGGTGTCCCCCATCAACTCAGGTGTTCTGAATGAGAGGTTCCCAGCTGATGGAGATTTGGGAATTAACACCTCCTGGAGGCAGTGTATTGTTGCGGCGGGCTTATGGGTATTATAGCCAGTTTCCCCTTGCCAGTGTTTGGCACACTCTCGTGTTGCTATTGTCCACCTTATGTTGGCCAGGGGGTGATGGCCACCCTCTGCTCATGTTGTCATTTTCCCTGCCATCATGGAGCTTTCCCACTCAAGCCTATAAACCAAATTAAATCTCTTTTTCCCACAAGCTGCTGTTGGTCAGGTGATTTCTACCAGCAATGCGAACCGAACTGCAACACTGTCTATCTGCAGCCCATGGGCCTATGACTAGAGACACCATATGCAAGCTTATGTGGAAATCTGTTTTTCTAGTGCAAGGACCCACAGCATTATTCATCTTCTCAAAGAGGGTCCTGGGAGCTGGCTCAGTGGGAAAGGCACTTGCCTCACAAGCCCGCCACCTGCGATCAGATCTCCAAAACCCACATAAAGCCAACACTGTAGCACGAACACCTGCAATTTCATGTGCCTGGGCCAAGAAGGGAGGAAGAGATAGGAGAATCTTCCAGAAGCTCACAGACCAGCTGGCCTGGTAAACTGAGTGGTGATCGAGAAAGCCTTCCTCACCCAAGGTAGAAAGTGAGGACCAACATCCAACAGTTGTCTTCCAACCTCCACATGTGAGTTGAGGCATGTGTGTGCCCACAACCACATATGTGAATCTATGCACATAGAGTGCACCTATATCATACACACATATACCAGTAAATAAAAACTCAAAGGATCCATGACTTCCCTTGAAAGGGAATTTAAGCACTTTGTTCTACACTGAAGTATACAGCTCACCGAGTGGCGAGTTCCTGAGGTCGAGCTCCTGGGAGAGCCACATTTATCATCATCCAGGGCACTAAGGAGCACTTGCACCGCAGTCAAAGAAACTTCCAGTCGCCTAGCAGCCTAATAAATCACCCTCCCATCGCATCTAGCACTCCTGCACGCTTTTAAAGACTTTGATTCCAGGGAAATGTCACTTCTGGGCTGGAGCTTCAGAGGCTGATAAATGCTAAACGATTCATCAAATTGTATGAGGCCAGCGCAGGGTTTAAGTGGAGGCCACACTGAGCTTTTGCCTAAAGAATCATAGCTCAGGGCACATAGTGCTATCTGATGAGGGTCCTCCTAATCCAATTTCTGAAATCGGTTCCCATCAGGCAGCCCCGGGTGGGTGAGAGACGGCAGCTGGCTCCGAAGTGGTACTTGGCATTCTGAGTGGGTCAGAGCTGTCTCAAGTCCACGCTACTTCACTGCATGTGAAAACCTGGGCGCGGGCTGCTGGAAATGATGACCCGGAACCTCGTCCCTCCAAGGCTTTGAAGGAATTTGAGGGCACCTGCACTCCTGAAAGGGCCAGAGGGGAGCCTAAGTTGAATCTCTGTACATCAGAGCCCACTGTGCCCCCGGCAAAGCACCGTGAGAGGCTCAGACGGAAGAAGCCACATTCCCATAAGGATCCTGTCTAAACCCTCAACAGCTACCTCTACAGAGAGACGTGCCAGTCACTTAATTACTGCTGTCTGCGCTCTAAAACTGTCCTCCCTCTGGCTCGGCAGGAGTGACGTCTCTTATACACGGTGGTGTTACTCACCACATTTCAAGACAACAGACACTTAACTTCCTTTGCATCTTCCAGTCTCCAGCATCCAACACGGCGCCCTGCATTCAGAAGGAGCAACATTTATTCTTTAGTTTAAATCAAGGAAGGGTGCAGAAGATGATCATTCTTTGGTGATCTGATTACACAGGTATCACATATAAAGATCAGGCCAGGGAAGCCAACATTTCCATCTCCTTATCACTCCTTTCAGTTGTGAACCTTTATTTTTTTTATTTTTTTATTTTTTGGTTTTTCAAGGTAGGGTCTCACTCTAGCCCAGGCTGACCTGGAATTCACTATGGAGTCTCAGGGTGGCCTCGAACTCACAGCGATCCTCCTACCTCTGCCTCCCAAGTGCTGGGATTAAAGGCGTGCGCCACCACGCCCGGCTCAGTTGTGAACCTTTAAATGCTTCTTTTCTCATTCTTTATTTTTTATTTTTTATTTGCAGGTGTATATGGATGTGTGGTGTGTGAATGAGTGTGTCTGCCTGTGTTCATGTGGAGCCAGAGGTCAGTATTGTATACCTCCCTCTCTCTCTGCCTTGTATTTTTAGGCAGGGTCTCACTGAACGTAGTGCTCAGTAACTTGACTGGAGCACCAGCAAGCTCCAGGGGTCCTCCCCAGCCCTGGAAGTACAGGTGCATGCTGCCATGGCCAGCTTTTACGTGGCTTCTGGGGACATAAGTTCAGGTCCCAATGCTTGTGCAGAAAGCACCTTATCCACTGAGCCATGTCCCCAAAGCCTTTTCTAGTTCTTTATAAAAGATAGAATAAAATGTTTTGGCTGTAGTAACTCTAAGGTGTTGTATTTTAGTACCCTTTATTCAATCTCTTTCTATCCCATCTCCTCCCTTTTTTAAAATCTTAGATCATGATTGCTTTTATATATTTGTTGTTTATTATTTATTTGCAAGGAGAGCAAGGGAAAGAGAGGGGAAGGGCAGGAAAGAGTGAGAGAGAGAATGGCCTTGCCAGGGCCTCTTACCACTGCAAATGAACTCCAGATGCATGTGCCACTGTGTGCACCTGACCTTCAGTGGGTACTGGAGAATCAAATCCAGATTGGCAGGCTTTGCAAGCAAACACCTTTGACAACTGAGCCATCTCCCCAGCCCACAATTACTTTTTAATCAGTAAATGAGTTGCTGAGAAACTAGATGAACACTGTATCAGGACCCAAATGGAAACCAGTTCAGGATTTCAACACAGAGTATATTTAATGTGGGAACTGCCTCTGTAAGGTTCAGGGGTGTGGAAGAGTGATGAGCTGGCCCAGACAGCGACAATGGCAGCCCCCTCCCCCTGGGACAAGGATATCCGTGAGCTAGAAGTAGAATCAGTCCCCGTGGCAGGGTTAGAGGTCCGGAGAAGGGGCTGCCCTGAAGATCTGGAGCCGGGAGGAGATACTGCCTGAGACAGAATGGGCATACGCTGACGTCTCTCCTCCCGCCCTCCAGGCTTGGGACAGAGCTCCCACTGCCCGAGGACAAGGCAGCTCCATCGTGCAGAGCAGAATAAGCCTGAAGACACTAGAATGTTCATGTTTCCCCAGCGCCAAGGCAATCGTGCTCCGTTAAAGGTTGAAGCAAGTCCCCCGAGGTGCTTGACACCAGCCATGAGCTCGTGTGTCGCCCACAGGAAGAAGGTTGGGGTTCACCTCTGTGACCCCGTCCTCAGGAGGCGTTCGCTCTGAAGGCATTTGTTGGGCTGGTTTCCAGTGCGGATGAGAATGATCTGAAAGGATTTCTACAGGCAGCACGGAACCAGCTCTGCCGTGGGAGAGCGGAGGGGTCAGGTCAGGAAGAATTCAGGAATTCTGTCACGGCTGCCCGAGGGGTACAAGGTTCAAGTCTCGTCCCTTGTCCCTCCTGTCCTTTCAGGACACTGCTGCTGCCCCCGCAGCGAGACTGCAGGGAGTGGGAAGGAATGATTCTCCCTCCACCTCTGCCCCCAGGCTCCTAAACTCTAAAACTTGCGATGGTTGCCTCCATGCCTCTGCTCTGTGCCTGGTGTCTGGAGTCTCCCTGGGCCCCACGCCTCGCTCACTTTCCTACCTTCTCGTGTCAAAGTGGACAAAGCCCATGTGTCTCTGTCTCCTCCCTGGACTCCCACAAAAGTACAAGTTACAAAACGGGAACAGTTAGCAGACCATCTTGGCACAGGAATAGCTCCAGCCAGAAAAATCATCTTTGAGAAGTAGCCTGTGTCAGGGAGGTTTCCATTATCACAGCAAGTGTCTAAGATAATCGACTGACAAGGAGGGCAGGCTTATGTTGGGTCAACTTTCAGAGGTTTCCATCAATCTGTTTGGCACAGTTGAGTTGGACGTATGTCAGCACAGTACGCGATGGGGTGACCGTCGTATCTCATGGGCAAGGCATGGCAATAAAGAAAAAGAAAGGGACTGGAGGTCCCCAGCTCCCCTTCAAGGGTGTATCCACAATGACTGGAGGACCACCCACTGGGCATTGTCTCTTACAGTCTCTGCCTCCTCCTGACAAAGGGACAAATGGAGACAAAGCTGGACAAATGTGGCGGGTGGGGGAGGGGATTCCAGGTCAAAGTGTGGAAGCGAACATGAAACACGAACACAGCTGGGAACAGTGACGAGCGCCCTCTGAGTGCAGCACCCGTGACGTCGGCCGAACAGCCGAGGAGGTGAGGTGTGGCCGGCCTTCCCCACACCTGGCCTGGCCTCACCAGGGGAGGCACCCCTTCTTCCTTCTCGGCAGCTAGTGCTTATTTTATTTATTTATTTTATTTTATTTTATTTTATTTACCTGCTACAAGACGCGCTCATGCAGTCAGGCAGGTAGGACCGATTCTCCCTGCTTTACTGGATCTCAGAAGCATGTCTTCCAGGAGCTGGGACACTGGCTCTGCGGGTAATAGAGCTTGCTGTGTAAGCCCAAGGGCCTGAGAGGGCCTGAGGTACCCTGATTTTGGTACCTAGCACCCATGTAAATATCTTCGCATGGCCGCACATGCCTGGAACCCTAGTCCTGTGGGGAGAAGAGACTGGAGAATCACTCTGGCTCACTAGTCAGCCCATTTGACCAAAAAATGGCAGCTCCACATTCAGTGAGAGATTCTCGTCTCAAGAAAACACGTGGATGAGTGAAAGAGGGGAGGCTCTCCGAAATCCTCCTCTGGCCTCTGCATCCAGCAGAGGGTGTGCACACTGGCACACACGTGCACACACCACACACATATTTCGCCACATGTACTTCACATGTACACGCAGAACAATGAGGAGCTTTTCACCCCGGGGTGCCCTCTGCTTCTACCCGGGGGCATGGGCCCACCGAGAGGGAGCCTGGCTCACTAGCCTCTACTTGCAACAGAGATGAAATTGTCAAGTTAGAATTCATCGACTCCTAGCGTAGATTCATCAAATTCAGTCATCAGTTTAGGGAGGTTCCAGCCACCTTCAGGGCTAAGCCAGCTTTCTCCCGACGTTTTCAGAGAAGTACAATTCAGAAAAGCACACATTGCAAAATGGCTTTAATCGGCGAGCTTGGCCCTTGAGGCTTCCTGGAAACACGTACCACTTTGCATGAAGCAGATGGGAGAAAAGGGAAGAGTAAATCAATTAGGTCTGATTGAAATCTAGGGATGTCAATCTCTTACTACCAGAAAATGTTTCAAGTAGAAAAGAAAAGGCTTAACAGATAAGTTACTGAGGGAAGTGGGATTCAAAAGAAAGGAGAATATGTTAGGATGACCACCACACCTGAATGGAAGCAGAAAATTATGCAGGCACGTTACAGAGCTAGTTTTCACAAATGAATCAGGCGGCCCAATTCCAAACATTTGGAAACGAAAAGTGTTAGCCTTCTAACACAAGAGACCTGAAAGAATCAACTTTAAGAGGAGGGAAGGTTTATTTTGGCTCATAGTTTTGGAGGTGTCAGTCTATGGTCACTTGGCCTTGTTGCTTTGGGGCTGGTGGCAAGGTAGTACATCTTGGCAGGAGCACGTGGTAGTGGGAAACTGGTCACTCAAGATGGCCAGGAAACAGACAGAGAGAGAGGAAGAAGCTGGGTGGCAAAAAATCCCCTTTGAAGACACACTCCCAGTAACTTACCTTCCTCCCCCAGGTCCCACCTTTTAAAGGCTCCACTACCTTTCCTTCTTAAAATATTTTATTTATTTACTTGCAAGAAGAAAGCAAGAGAAAGATAGAGAGAGAATGGGTGCACCAGGACCTCCAGCCACTGCAAATGAACTCCAACACATGTGTCTCTTTGTGCATCTGATTTTATATGGGTACTGGGGACCCAAACCCAGGTCGTTAAGCTTTGCAGGCAAACTCCTGAACTTCTTAGTATGTCTCCAGCCCTCCACCGCCTTTCAATCACACCATAGGCCAATGACAAACCCATCAGCACATGGGTCTCTTGTGTGATTCTGACATGGATACTCTTGTGTAGTAAGAAGGTCTGAATCAATAATCATTATCTCCAGGAGGTTCTTGGTCCCAGTTTCTGTATCTATCAAGCAAGAATACAATGACTTCTCAGCTCATGGGGTTGGATTTGCTACTGTAATGCAGCAGACTTCCTTAACCTTTTACACCTCAATGCCTCTCACCTGACACAGTTTTATGTCACCCCCAAATATACAGTCTCATAAAACAGGTATATGAACCGAACATTTACTGATGACAAATCATAAATAAATTTATTTTAGAACAAGTCTTTGGTATACATGCTTTTTGTCATTTATTAAAGATTAAAGCAAGTTCCTAGCTAATGAGATGGAGGTGCTTGTGTACTTTGAATGTTTGAAACTGCACGATGCAAAGCATCTTCAATGTGTTCCAGAGTTGATGCATAACCATCAATGCTAAGAACATCACTTCCCATCAATACAGAGCACAAGATGGTAGACACATACTTAAGATCAGAAATTGTTATAAATTCTATCCTAATCCTAAACCAAAATTCAGTGAACAATTTTTTTTTTATGAAACTCTAGCCAGGAACTCAAACTACATTTTTAAAATCAAACACTAACATAACACAATGCAAAGCTAAGGAATGATGTAAAACAAAATGCTGTGTTTGTGTTTCCTAATTAAACCGGCGTGTTTCTATAAGAACAGAAAACTGGGTGTCTTTAGCACAAACTGCCGTTCAGAGCATACAGCAGCCTTGGACCTGCGGCGTGGCATCAAGCAGCCTCTCTTGGCATTGTGTGGTGTGATGTCAGGTGTGATGTCAGGCATGTTGTTTGCTCAGAACCAAGGTGTGGTGGTTTGAATAGAATAGATGGCCCCCAATATATTCAGTTGTTTGTTTGTAGTTTGCATCTGCAGCCACCTGGTTGAAGTCAGTGCCATTGTGTGGATCTTAAGGTGTGGTGGTGGGTTTCAGATTTCAATCTAAAGATATGCAAAGTGTGCCTAGCTGGAGTTCCTGAAGTGTGCTGTGGCTTTTAGGCTTGTGCTTCTCTCTCTGTCTCTGCTTGGCCTATGAAGGCAGGCCAGCTTCTTCTGCCATTATGGAACTTCCCCTGGATCTGTAAGCTTCAATAAATATCCCTTCCTCCATAACTGTGCCTGGTCTGGAAGTTCATCTCAGCGAACCTGAAGCTGTCTGCTACACAAGGCTACTGTAAAGTTGGGCAATGCAACGTGGGTGAGTACAGCCAGACACACCCCCCCATTCACATGTGTTTTGTTTCTGATCAACATTTGATCATTGCGCATCCAGAAACATGTACTGTTGCCAAATTTTTCACAACCCTCATATTAGTCATATAACACCCCCCCCCCCAAGTGGGGATCACAACACACAGGTTAAGAAACTGTTGAACCTTCTGGTGCATGTGACAGCACCAGTAACAGACAGCAAGAGTAAAGCGGTTCTGTGTCCTCTGCAAGTGAAGTTTTGCTGCGTGTTTAGGCCAAACACCTTTCCTTAATATTTCAGCTGAGCAACTTGCTCTTAAACCTGATAAATATGGGAGACTCGGCTCTAGACTCAGCTTGTGTCTTAATTCCCTTCATTGTCATGGAACAGGCCCAGTTAATCTAAGTTCAGTCAACTTAAATGGGTGGGCCTGGAGAGATGGCTAAGTAGTTAAGGTGCTTGCCTGCAAAGCAAAAGGACCCAGGTTCGACTCCCCAGGACCCACGTAAGCCAGATGCACAAGGGGGTACATGCATCTGGAGTTTGTTTGCAGTGGCTGGAGGCCCTGGCGCACCCATTCTCTCTCTCCCTGCCTATTTCTGCATTTCTCTCTCTCAAATAAATACAGTAAATAAATAAAAATGTAAATGGGTGTTTGTTTGTTTTTAGAGAGAGAGAGAATTGGCACGCCAGGGCCTCAGCCACTGAAATCGAACTCCAGATGCTTGCGCCACCTAGTGCACACATATGCAACCTTGTGCTTGCATCACCTTTGTGTGTCTGACTTGTGTGGGATCTGGAGAGTCAAACATGGGTCCTCAGGCTTCACAGGCAAGTGCCTTAACCGCGAAACCATCTCTCCAACCCCAATTTAAACTAGGAATTCTACAGTTCAAGTAAAGAAAAAGCTCTATCTGATGGATAAGAGAAACTGTTCTCTGGCAAAAGTTTCTCAAGTTTGCAACCTGGAATGATAAACTAAATGAATATAAAATGGCCAAAACTTCAGAATACTTAATTAAGACCACTTGAGCTATTTTATGTTAAGAGAAATAGCTCAGGAGGGCCAATAATCTTTTAGAGCCCACTTCTTGGAAATTTAGTCACAAAATGTGAAAAGCGACTCTTGCACAGGCCTTCAGAAGGTTCCCTTCCCCACCACTGCCTTCTGTCCCACCTGCAGACACTGAGAACCAGAACTGGAGACCTGAGGCCTCTGGACAAGGAGCATCCGATTGCTCCTTAATCATCAACACACACGCTCCTAACGTGAGCTAACTGGATGGTGGCACCCATGTTAGCAAGCTCCGTTTATTTTCCACATTGGGGGAATAATTAGAGCGTAGAGCTCCGACCTGAACGCAGCCTTGCTGTCTCCCTGGATGAACGCGGCGTGGGACACAGACGGGGAGGAGACACAGAGGCTGTGAGAAGAGGGAGGGCTGAGCCACTAGCTCTGACTGGAAGCTGGAAAATTCAATCTTTACCACCAGAAAATGTTTCCAATGGAAAAGCAAAAGACCTAAGAGCTCAGTGCCCTAGAGGCGGCTGGATTCCCCAGCAACAGGAAGATGCTGGAGTGACCAGTCCCAGGCGTGGGACCAGGAAAACTCCACGGCTCTCGGCAGTGGCAGGGATGTGAGGCTGGGAGAGAGAGACTGAAATCCAGAACTGGATGTGTCTTGTCACTAAGCATTCCATAACAAGCTCTGAGAAGGGGGTCCCCACGAATACTGAGAACGGGGTCCCCACCAGTACTGAGAATGTGGTCCCCACCAGTACTGAGAACAAGGTCCCCACCAGTACTGAGAATGGGGTCCCCACCAGCACTGATAATGAGGTACCCACCAGCACTGATAAGGGGGTACCACCAGCACTGAGAATGTGAACAGGATGGAAGCTTCTTCCTGCTCTGGAGGCCTGTCCCTTGATGCATGAAGTCACTCTCTTAGCAATGGCTTAGTGCCCATGAAAGGAAGTTGTTACACAAAGAACAATCTTGAGGCTTGCTGTAGCTTAGTGGGAGTGTTTGATTACATGCACAAGGCAAGTGTGCACATGCATGCACACACACACACACACACACACAGGCTGACCTTTAGTCAGGCATCCTTGCTCCCTGTCACTCCGTGCAGGGGCTGTTTTCCTCTTTTGTATGCATCAACCCCCTTTCTGTTTTGCTGATACATACTCTCTGAACCTTCTAGTCAACAAAGTCATGAGCCAAATTTAAAAAAACTCTTTACTTTATAAAATTGTCAGCCTCAAATATTTTGTCATAACAACAGAAAGCAGGAAATGTTTGGTATGCAATGAAAACTACATCACCAACACATCCATCTAATTCTCCAAACATTGATTACCAAGAAAATCTCAAAGCAAAGTTAATTAAAACCATCACTTAGCTGAGACTTGTCCAGAAATGTGTTTATTGGTTCACTGTGGGTGCATGAATAAGTTCTATTACAATGGACACTTGGTGTCTCAGAAGAATCTTTGCAAGAGGATGTGAGACAGGAAGTCACAAACTGACTTTGATCTGACTATTGACAAGGTAAAGATTTACCTTGAATATTTCCTGTATCCAACTGTAGACTCACAAACTCCCTTTGTAACCAGAACCTGAAAACAGTCTGTTTTATGTCAAGAAACCCAGCATTTTACACTCCATAAGCATATTTAAATTAATATGTGTGACTTCTACCATGGGAGGAGTTTGAAATTTTCATGTGTCTTGGTGACACATAGTGATTGTGCATTTTTATGAGGTGCACTGTGATCTTGTGGGATGGAGTGTAATTTTATGGCTATACTGTGAATTTATGAGGTACACTCTGATCTTGTGGGTGTCCATGGTGATCTTAGGGGATGAACCGTAGCCTTATGTATATGCTGTGATTTTATGGGGTGCACAGTAATATTTGTCTGTAATATGCCATGGGCAGAGCTGAGTAATTGGCATACTGGTCACCTCAAATATCTGCTACTTCCTTGTGGGAGGAGCATGCGCAGGACCCCTTTGTGCTCCCTCCCGGGACGTCTTCAGTCATCACTGACGACCAGAGGAAAGAGCTCACATGGACTGAGCACTTCCTGTGCTCCAGGCACCCTGGAAGGCACTGTGTGTGATACCTCACTGGCCCCTTAGAGTTCACAGTCTCTTAAATAAGATGCCCTCAGGCCATTCCCACTCACAAGTTCAAAACGCATTGTCCAGGATCATCCGCCAGCAAGGACACATGAGGTCTTGAACCCAGCCCAGCCCAGGGCTCTGTCTGCAGTTCCATTTTTCTTTCTTTCTTTCTTTTTTTCCTGTAAACCTTTTCCTTTACTTCCTTTTACACCCTCATTTTACTTTGGAATCTATGTTCTTAAAATCTTACGAAAAAGAGATTGACAGGTCAGAGGGAACAGAATTGCAGTTTTGTGGAATGACATCTAGTGAGGAGTATGTTTGTACTAAACTATACCAGAATGTGGGGATGCGCTGAGAGTAGACTTGAGGCACACACACATCCCACATATACACACACACACAGACACATCCCCCCCCCACACACACACACAATGTGAACGATGCATACACTAAAGAGTTTGTTTATTTGTTTGTTTTGTTTTTGTTTTGTATTCTGAGGTAGGGTCTCACTCTAGCCCAGGCTGGCCTGGAATTCACTATGTAGTCTCAGGGAGGCCTCGAACTCACGGTGATCTTCCTACGTATGCCTCCCAAGTGCTGGGATTAAATGCGTGCGCCACCACGCCAGGCGAACATGAGCATTTCTTAATGAATGCATTCATACTAATACTTTGAGTTCATAGAACTTTAAAAATAAAAGTCCAAATACTTGCTGGATTGAATGAAGTTAGGAAGAATTTAAACACTTGTCATATACCTTACTAAGGAATCAATAAAACACCTGAACTTTCTGGAAACAGACACAATACAGAAGACGTTTAAATACAGAATCGAGAGATGTGCAAAGAGCGCGCGAGGGATGCTCTGGGTGTGTCCACTGGGCCTCTCCTGCGGTCATCTGTCATGGCCGCAGCTCATGCGCCACCTTGTGGGCTTTGTGCGCTCTGCAGGGTCCTGCGAAGAGCACCTTCCTGGCTGTTCTTTTCCTTCTCTACCGGGGTGACTTCCGCCCCCAGGATATGCACCAGTCGACTGCTTCCAAAAGGAAAGCCAATTTGAGTAGCACTCATTGCATTCCCCTTTGGGCCACAACATTATCAGAAAGGAGGCAGATGGCTGTGACAGCCTTGAAGGCAGTGTGATCCAGAACACATTTGCTGTTACGCCCAGCTGGCAGCAAGCGGCTGCACGGCTCTCCTGTGGAAGGACGCCTCGTGGAGGAACGTCACCAGCCCAGTCTGAAGCAATCTGAAGGGAGACCGCAGGGTTTGAGAAGGCTGCCAGCATGGGCCGTGGTGGGCATCTCTACAGGACATTGTCTGTCTCTAGTGCGTGATGCCCACCCTTGCTCCAGAAAAGACTCAGCCCAGCCTGGTCCAGCTGCAGACAGTCATGGATTGAAAAAAAAAAATAGAACTAAGAGAAATGGGGATCACATTTTTTTATTTTGAATTAAAAACTAAAGATTTGCATTGGACACCATTTTGTTGTTGTTGTTGTTGTTTTTTGAGGTAGGATCTCACTCTGGTCCAGGCTGACCTGAAATTCACTATGTAGTCTCAGGATGGCCTTGAACTCATGGTGATCCTCCTACCTCTGCCTCCCGAGTGCTGGGATTAAAGGCGTGCACCACCACGCCTAGATGGATACAATTTTAGCTCACAGAAGGGAACATTTGAAACTCATCTGTCAACATATTTGAATCATGTAGTTTGGGATCTTCTGTTTAAAGAGTTTTTTGTTTATTTTTATTTATTTATTTATTTATTTGAGAGCAAAAGAGAGAGAGAGAGAATGGGCACGCCAGGGCCTCCAGCCACTGCAAACAAACTCCAGATACATGCACCACCTTATGCATCTGGCTTACGTGGGTCCTGGGAAATCAAGCCTCAAACAGGGGGTCCTTAGGCTTCACAGGTAAGTGCGCTTAACCACTAAACCATCTCTCCAGCCCCAGATCTACTTTTTAATTAGAAGCTTAGCTTGCAACCCAAGGATGTAAGAAGCACAGTGTGGTGGAAAGCAGGGATGGGGAGGAGAGAGTGAGCTCACACATTTAGTAGTCCCTCGACAGATGGCACCCAAAGGGACTCAGACCTCTAAGGTCACAGATCAGTAAGCTCCAAGGAAGTCACAACCAGGTTGTAAGGGGCCTGACCACAGCTGTATGGTGGCCTGTTTTCACTATTACCGGATGACTACGGAGAGGCTGACATCAATGCCACAGACTGGAGAATCCTCCAGAAACCCTCATTCTAAAAACAGAGCTTGGGGCCAGAGAGATGGCTTAGCAGTTAAGTGCTTGCCTATGAAGCCTTAGGACCCCAGTTCGAGGCTCTATTCCCCAGGACCCACGTTAGCCAGATGCACAAGGGGGCGCACGCGTCTGGAGTTTGTTTGCAGTGGCTGGAGGACCTGGCGTGCCCATTCTCTCCCTATCTATCTATCTATCTATCTATCTATCTATGTATCACTCTCAAATAAATAAATAAAAATAAACAAAAAATTTTAAAAAAACAGAGCTTGGGCCTCCTCTGCAGCTTGATCCAAATAATTCCTCTTGCTAGAGGTCAACGTTCCCATGAAACCAATCCCAGCTTCGCCACCTCCCCCGAGTTAAGGTCAAAGCTGAAACCATGAAAGGAGAAATCACGGCAGACAGGAAAGAGCTCAGAGGTCTTTCTCCCAGCCTTTCCATTCCCCACACAGACACCAAAACCTCCACAGGCTTTCTGCCCCATTGGTCTGCCTCCACGAGGCTGCAGCCAGAAGCCCTGGCCATGGTCACACAGCTGCCTGTTTGTCATCACTACTAGATTGCTGCAGAGGGGGTGATATAGTACAGGCCCACAGGGAGGGCTCCAAGGATGTCTGAGAACAGCCACCACCCAGAGAACAGAGGGAGCAAAATGAGAAACTGAAAAAGGAGGGCAACTCCAAGGCCAGGCTCAGTGCCATAGGGGAACTGGCTCTCACTATTTGGGAGAATGTGGTAAGAGACTGATTTCGTTTCTTCAGATTTATCCTTTCTGACCCATTCTAGGGAGGTGCTAAAGATGGCAGAACACAGACAGAGACCCAGAGTGGGATCACAGAGTGGATGGTGAGCACTGGTTGCCCTCTACCAAGCCTCGGCTCTTCAGGAAGGATGCCTCAGGCATGGAGGGCTTCAAACCCCTGGCAACCTCAGAACTTGAACCCAGTTCCCACTCCCCTTGACACAGGACCCAGTTCCCTCTCCCCTTGACACTGGACCCAGTTCCCTCTCCCCTTGACGCTGGACCCAGTTCCCTCTCCCCTTGACACTGGACCCAGTTCTCTCTCCCCTTGACACTGAAACCAGTTCTGTCTCCCCTTGACACTGGACCCAGTTCCCTCTCCCCTTGACACAGGACCCAGGTCCCTCTCCCCTTGACACTGGATCCAGTTCCCTCTCCCCTTGACACTGGACCCAGTTCCCTCTCCCCTTGACACTGGACCCAGTTCCCTCTCCCTTGACACTGCACCCTCTCCCCTTGACACTGGGACCCAGTTCCCTCTCCCCTTGACACTGGACCCAGTTCCTCTCCCCTGGACACTGGAGCCAAGTTCCCTCTCCCCTTGACACTGAACCCAGTTCCCTCTCCCCTTGACACTGGACCCAGTTTCCCTCTCTCCCTTGTACACTGGACCCAGTTCCCTCTCCTCTTGACACTGGGACCCAGTTCCCCTCTCCCCTTGACACTGGACCCAGTTCCCTCTCCCCTTGACACTGGACCTCAGTTCCCTCTCCCCTTGACACTGACCCAGTTCCCTCTCCCCTTGACACTGGACCCAGTTCCCTCTCCCCTTGACACTGGCGCCAGTTTCCCTCTCCCCTTGACACTGGACCCAGTTCCCTCTCCCCTTGACACTGGACCCAGTTCCCTCATCCCCTTGACACTGGAGCCAGTTCCTCTCCCCTTGACACTGACCCAGTTCCCTCTCCCCTTGACACTGGAGCCAGTTCCCTCTCCCCTTGACACTGAGCCAGCTTCCGCTTCCCTCTCCCCTTGACACTGGAGGCCAGTTCCCTCTCCCCTTGACACTGAGCCAGTTCCCTCTCTCCCCTTGACACTGGAGCCAGTTCCCTCTCCCCTTGACAGTGTTGCTAGACCCAGGCTCCCTCTCCCCTGACACTGGACCCAGTTCCCTCTCCCCTTGACACTGGACCCAGTTCCCTCTCCCCCATTTTTGACACAGGACCCAGTTCCCTCTCCCCTTGACACTGGACCCAGTTCCCTCTCCCCTTGACACTGGACCCAGTTCCCTCTCCCCTTGACACTGACCCAGTTCCCTCTCCCCATTGACACGGACCCAGTTCCCTCTCCCCTTGACACAGGACCCAGTTCCCTCTCCCCTTGAACATGGACCCAGTTCCCTCTCCCCTTGACACTGGACCCAGTTCCCTCTCCCCTTGACACTGGACCCAGTTCCCTCTCCCCTTGACACTGGACCAGTTCCCTCTCCCCTTGACACTGGACCAGTTCCCTCCCCCGACACTGGACCCAGTTCCCTCTCCCCTTGACACGGACCCAGTTCCCTCTCCCCTTGACACTGGACCCAGTTCCCTCTCCCCTTGACACTGGACCCAGTTCCCTCTCCCATTGACACTGAGGACCCAGTTCCCTCTCCCCTTGACACTGGACCCAGTTCCCTCTCCCCCTTGACACTGGACCCAGTTCCCTCTCCCCTTGACACTGGAGCCAGTTCCTCTCTCCCCTTGACACTGGACCCAGTTCCCTCTCCCCTTGACACTGGATCCCAGTTCCCTCTCCCCTTGACACTGGAGCCCAGTTCCCTCTCCCCTTGACACTGGACCCAGTTCCCTCTCCCCTTGACACTGGCAGCCCAGTTCCCTCTCCCCTTGACACTGGAGCCAGTTCCCTCTCCCCTTGACACTGAGCCAGTTCCCTCTCCCCTTGACACTGGAGCCCAGTTCCCTCTCCCCTTGACACTGACCCAGTTTCCCTCTCCCCTTGACACTGGAGCCCAGTTCCCTCTCCCCTTGACACTGGAGCCAGTTCCCTCTCCCATGACACTGACCCAAGTTCCCTCTCCCCTTGACACTGGAGCCTAGTTCCCTCTCCCCTTGACACTGGAGCCCAGTTCCCTCTCTCCCTTGACACTGGACCCAGTTCCCTCTCCCCCTTGACACTGGACCCCAGTTCCCTCTCCCCTTGACACTGGACCCAGTTTCCCTCTCCCCTTGACACTGGAACCCAGTTCCCTCTCGCCCTTGGACACTGGAGCCAGTTCCCTCTCCCCTTGACACTGGAGCCAGTTCCCTCTCCCCCTTGACACTGGAACCCCAGTTCCCTCTCCCCTTGACACTGGAGCCCAGTTCCCTCTCCCCTTGACACTGGACCCAGTTCCCTCTCCCCTTGACACTGGACCCAGTTCCCTCTCCCCTTGACACTGGACCCAGTTCCCTCTCCCCTTGACACTGGACCCAGTTCCCTCTCCCCTTGACACTGGACCCAGTTCCCTCTCCCCTTGACACTGGAGCCAGTTCCCTCTCCCCTTGACACTGGAGCCAGTTCCCTCTCCCCTTGACACTGGACCCAGTTCCCTCTCCCCTTGACACTGGAGCCAGTTCCCTCTGCCCCTTGACACTGGAGCCAGTTCCCTCCTCTCCCCTTGACACTGGAGCCCAGTTCCCTCTCCCCTTGACACTGGACCCAGTTCCCTCTCCCCTTGACACTGGACCCAGTTCCCACTCCCCATTGACACTGGAGCCAGTTCCCTCTCCCCTTGACACTGGACCCAGTTCCCTCTCCCCTTGACACTGGAGCCAGTTCCCTCTCCCCTTGACACTGGACCCAGTTCCCTCTCCCCTTGACACTGGACCCAGTTCCCTCTCCCCTTGACACTGGACCCAGTTCCCTCTCCCCTTGACACTGGAGCCCAGTTCCCTCTCCCCTTGACACTGGACCCAGTTCCCTCTCCCCTTGACACTGGAGCCCAGTTCCCTCTCCCCTTGACACTGGACCCAGTTCCCTCTCCCCTTGACACTGGACCCAGTTCCCTCTCCCCTTGACACTGGACCCAGTTCCCTCTCCCCTTGACACTGGACCCAGTTCCCTCTCCCCTTGACACTGGACCCAGTTCCCTCTCCCCTTGACACTGGACCCAGTTCCCTCTCCCCTTGACACTGGACCCAGTTCCCTCTCCCCTTGACACTGGACCCAGTTCCCTCTCCCCTTGACACTGGACCCAGTTCCCTCTCCCCTTGACACTGGACCCAGTTCCCTCTCCCCTTGACACTGGACCCAGTTCCCTCTCCCCTTGACACTGGACCCAGTTCCCTCTCCCCTTGACACTGACCCAGTTCCCTCTCCCCTTGACACTGGACCCAGTTCCCTCTCCCTTGACACTGGACCCAGTTCCCTCTCCCCTTGACACTGGACCCAGTTCCCTCTCCCCTTGACACTGGACCCAGTTCCCTCTCCCCTTGACACTGGACCCAGTTCCCTCTCCCCTTGACACTGGACCCAGTTCCCTCTCCCCTTGACACTGGACCCAGTTCCTCTCCCCTTGACACTGGACCCAGTTCCCTCTCCCTTGACACTGGACCCAGTTCCCTCTCCCCTTGACACTGGACCCAGTTCCGCTCGTCCCCTTGACACTGGACCCAGTTCCCTCTCCCCTTGACACTGGACCCAGTTCCCTCTCCCCTTGACACTGGACCAAGTTCCCTCTCCCCTTGACACTGGACCCAGTTCCCTCTCCCCTTGACACTGGACCCAGTTCTCCTCTCCCCTTGACACTGGACCAGTTTCCCTCTCCCCTTGACACTGCGACCAGTTCCTCTCTCCCTTGTCACTGGACCCAGTTCCCTCTCCCCTTGACACTGGAGCCAGTTCCCTCTCCCCTTGACACTGGACCCAGTTCCCTCTCCCCTTGACACTGGACCCAGTTCCCTCTCCCCTTGACACTGGACCAGTTCCCTCTCCCCTTGACACTGGACCCAGTTCCCTCTCCCCTTGACACTGGACCCAGGTTCCCTCTCCCCTTGACACAGGACCCAGTTCCTCTCCCCTTGACACTGGACCCAGTTCCCTCTCCCCTGACACTGTGACCCAGTTCCCTCTCCCCTTGACAGCTGGAGCCCAGTTCCCTCTCCCTGACACTGGACCAGTTCCCTCTCCCCTTGACACTGACCCAGTTCCCTCTCCCCTTGACACTGGACCCAGTTCCCTCTCCCCTTGACACTGGACCCAGTTCCCTCTCCCCTTGACACTGGACCCAGTTCCCTCTCCCCTTCACTGGAGCCTGTTCCCATCTCCCATTGACACGGGACCATTCCTCTCCCGCTTGACACTGGGACCAAGTTCCCTCTCGCCCTTGACACTGGCCCCGTTCTCTCTGCCCTTGGGACACTGGAGCCAGTTCCCTCTCCCCTTGACACTGAGCCAGTTCTCTCTCTGCCCTTGGACACTGGAGCCAGTTCCCTCTCCCCTTGACACTGGACACAGTTTCCCTCTGGACCAGCTTTGACACTGGACCCAGTTCTCTCTTCCCCCTTGACACTGACACCAGTTCTCTCTCCCCTTGACACTGCACCCAGTTCTCTCTCCCTTGACACTGGACCAGTTCCCTCTCCCCTTGACACTGGACCCGGGCAGTTTCCCTCTCCCCTTGACGACAGGACCCAGTCTCTCTCGCCCATGACACTGGAGCCAGTTCCCTCTCCCCCTTGACACTGCAACCAGTTCCCTCATCCCTTGACACTGCACCCAGTTCCTCTCCCCCTTGACACTGGACCCCAGTTCCCTCTCCCCTTGACACTGGACCCAGTTCCCTCTCCCCTTGACACTGGACCAGTTCCCTCTCCCTTGACTACTGGACTCCAGTTCCTCTCACCCTTGACACTGCAGCCAGTTCCCTCTCCCCTTGACACTGGACCCAGTTCCCTCTCCCCTTGACACTGGACCAGTTCCCTCTCCCCTTGACACTGCACCCAGTTCTCTCTCCCCTTGACACTGGACCCAGTTCCCTCTCCCCTTGACACTGGACCCAGTTCCCCTCCCCTGCTTCCCCCTTGACACTGGACCCAGTTCCTCTCCCCTTGACACTGGACCCAGTTCCCTCTCCCCTTGACACTGGACCCAGTTCCCTCTCCCCTTGACACTGGACCCAGTTCCCTCTCCCCTTGACACTGGACCCAGTTCCCTCTCCCCTTGACACTGGACCCAGTTCCCTCTCCCCCTTGACACTGGACCAGTTCCCTCTCCCCTTGACACTGGACCCAGTTCCTCTCCCTTGACACTGGACCCAGTTCCTCTCCCTTGACACTGGACCCAGTTCCCTCTCCCCTTGACACTGGACCCAGTTCCCTCTCCCCTTGACACTGGACCAGTTCCCTCTCCCCTTGACACTGGACCCAGTTCCCTCTCCCTTGACACTGACCAGTTCCCTCTCCCCTTGACACTGGACCCAGTCCCTCTCCCCTTGACACTGGACCCAGTTCCCTCTCCCCTTGACACTGGAGCCAGTTTCCCTCTCCCTTGACACTGGACCCAGTTCCCTCTCCCCTTGACACTGGACCAGTTCCCTCTCCCCTTGACACTGGACCCAGTTCCCTCTCTCATCCCCTTGACACTGGACCCAGTTCCCTCTCCCCTTGACACTGGAGCCAGTTCCCTCTCCCCTTGACACTGGACCCAGTTCCCTCTCCCCTTGACACTGGACCCAGTTCCCTCTCCCCTTGACACTGGACCCAGTTCCCTCTCCCCTTGACACTGGACCCAGTTCCCTCTCCCCTTGACACTGGACCCAGTTCCCTCTCCCCTTGACACTGGAGCCAGTTCCCCTCCCCTTGACACTGGACCCAGTTCCCTCTCCCCTTGACACTGGACCCAGTTCCCTCTCCCCTTGACACTGGAGCCAGTTCCCTCTCCCCTTGACACTGGACCCAGTTCTCTCTCCCCTTGACACTGGACCCAGTTCTCTCTCCCCTTGACACTGGACCCAGTTCCCTCTCCCCTTGACACTGGACCCAGTTCCCTCTCCCCTTGACACTGGACCAGTTTCCCTCTCCCCTTGACACTGGACCAGTTCCTCTCCTCCTTGACACTGGACCCAGTTCCTCTCCCTTGACACTGGACCAGTTTCCCTCTCCCCTTGACACTGGACCCAGTTCCCTCTCCCTTGACACTGGATCCAGTTCCCTCTCCCTTGACACTGGACCCAGTTCCTCTCCCCTTGACACTGGACCCAGTTCCCCTCTCCCCTTGACACTGGACCCAGTTCCCTCTCCCCTTGACACTGGACCAGTTCCCTCTCCCTTGACACTGGACCAGTTCCCTCTCCCCTTGACACTGGACCCAGTTTCCTCTCCCCTTGACACTGGACCCAGTTCCCCTCTCCCCTTGACACTGGACCCAGTTCCCTCTCCCCTTGACACTGGACCAGTTCCCTCTCCCCTTGACACTGGACCTAGTTCCCTCTCCCCTTGACACTGGAGCCAGTTCCCCTTCTCCCTGACACTGGACCCAGTTCCCTCTCCCCTTGACACTGGACCCAGTTCCTCTCCCCTTGACACTGGACCAGTTCCCTCTCCCCTTGACACTGGACCCAGTTCTCTTCCCCCTGACACTGGACCCAGTTCCCTCTCCCTTGACACTGGACCCAGTTCCCTCTCCCCTTGACACTGGACCCAGTTCTCTCTCCCCTTGAAAACTGGACATCCCTCCCCCCCCCCCCCCCCCCCCCCCCCCCCCCCCCCCCCCCCCCCCCCCCCCCCCCCCCCCCCCCCCCCCCCCCCCCCCCCCCCCCCCCCCCCCCCCCCCCCCCCCCCCCCCCCCCCCCCCCCCCCCCCCCCCCCCCCCCCCCCCCCCCCCCCCCCCCCCCCCCCCCCCCCCCCCCCCCCCCCCCCCCCCCCCCCCCCCCCCCCCCCCCCCCCCCCCCCCCCCCCCCCCCCCCCCCCCCCCCCCCCCCCCCCCAGTTCCCTCTCCGCCCTTGACACTGGACCAGTTCCCTCTCCCCTTGACACTGGACCCAGTTCCCTCTCCCCTTGACACTGGACCCAGTTCCCTCTCCCCTTGACACTGGAGCCAGTTCCCTCTCCCCCTTGACACTGACCAGTTCCCTCTCCCCTTGACACTGGAGCCATTCCCTCTCCCCTTGACACTGGACCAGTTCCCTCCTCCGCCTTCTCCTGACACACTGACCCAGTTCCCTCTCCCCTTGACACTGGACCCAGTTTCCCTCTCCCCTTGACACTGGAACCAGTTCCCTCTCCCCTTGACACTGGACCCAGTTCCCTCTCCCCCTTGACACTGGACCCAGTTCCCTCTCCCCTTGACACTGGACCCAGTTCCCTCTCCCCTTGACACTGGAGCCAGTTCCCTCTCCCCTTGACACTGGACCCAGTTCCCTCTCCCCTTGACACTGGACCCAGTTCCCTCTCCCCTTGACACTGACCCAGTTCCTCTCGCCCTTGACACTGGACCCAGTTCCCTCTCCCCTTGACACTGGACCCAGTTCCCTCTCCCCTTGACACTGGACCCAGTTTCCCTCTCCCCTTGACACTGGACCCAGTTCCCTCTCCCCCTTGACACTGGACCCAGTTCCCTCTCCCCCTTGACACTGGACCCAGTTCCCTTCCCTTGACACTGGACCAGTTCCCTCTCCCCTTGACACTGGACCAGTTTCCCTCTCCCCTTGACACTGGACCCAGTTCCCTCTCCCTTGACACTGGACCCAGTTCCCTCTCCCCTTGACACTGGACCCAGTTCCCGGACCAGTCCCTCCCCCTGACACTGGACCAGTTCCCTCTCCCTTGACACGGACCCATTCCTCTCCCTTGACACTGACCCAGTCCTTCCCTTGACACGGACCAGTTCCTCTCCCCTTGACACTGGACCAGTTCCTCTCCCCTTGACACTGGACCAGTTCCCTCTCCCCTGAATGGACCAGTTCCTCTCCCTTGCATGACGTTCCTTCCCTTACATGACAGTCCTTCCTTGACATGGACAGTCTTCACCCATTCCCCTTGACATGGACCAGTTCCTCTCCCCTTGACACTGGACCAGTTCCTCTCCTGACACTGGACATTCCTCTCCCCTTGACATGGACCAGTTCCTCTCCTACACTGGACCGTTCCTCTCCTGACACGGACCCATCCTCTCCCCTTGACACGACCAGTTCCTCTCCCCTTGCACTGACCATTCCTCTCCCCTGACACGACCAGTTCCTCTCCCCTTGACATGGACCAGTTCCCTCTCCTGACTGAAGTCTCACGGACCTTCCTCCCCTGACACTGGACCAGTTCCTCTCCCCTTGACACTGGACCAGTTCCTCTCCCTTGACACTGGACCAGTTCCCTCCCCCTGACACTGGACCAGTTCCCTCTCCCTTGCACTGGACCGTTCCTCCCTGACTGACCAGTTCCTCTCCTGACACTGGACCAGTTCCCTTCCCTTGACATGGACCCATTCCCTCTCCCTGACACGGACCAGTTCTCTCCTTGACTGACGTTCCTTCCCTTGACATGGACCAGTTCCTCTCCCTTGACACGGACCCAGTTCCCTCTCCCTGACACTGGACCAGTTCCTCCCCTGACCGACCAGTTCCTCTCCCTTGACACGGACCAGTTCCCTCCCTCCCTCCCTTGACACTGGACCCGTTCCCCCTTGCACGGCCGTTCCCTCTCCTGACACTGGACCGTTCCCTCTCCCTGACACTGGACCAGTTCCTCTCCCTGACACTGGACCAGTTCTCTCCTTGACACGACCAGTTCCTCTCCCTTGACATGGACCAGTTCCTCTCCCCTTGACACTGGACCGTTCCCTCTCCCTTGCACTGACCAGTTCCCTCTCCCCTTGACAGGACAGTTCCTTCCCCTCTCCCCCTCCTGACACGACCCATCCTTCCTGACCGCCCGTCCTTCCCTGACACGCCATTCCTCTCCCTTGACACTGGACCAGTTCCTCTCCCTGCACTGGCCCAGTTCCCTCCCCTTGACACTGACCAGTCCCTCTCCCTTGACACGCCTCCCTCACATCCCTGACATGACGCCTCCCTGACAGACCAGTTCTCTCCTGAATGGACAGTCTCTGCCCTTGACTGGACCTCTCTCCTGAACTGACGTCCCTCTCCTGACGGACGTTCTTCTGACCGCCGTTCTCTCCTTGACTGGACCGTCTTCCCTTGACTGGCGTTCTCCTTGACACGGACAGTTCTCCTGAAGGCAGTTCTTCCTGACATGGACCAGTCCCTCTCCCTTGACACTGGACCCAGTTCCCTCCTTGACACTGGACCCAGTTCCCTCTCCCCCTGAACTGGACCAGTTCCCTCCCCCTTGACACATGGACCAGTTCCCTCTCCCCTTGACACTCTCCCCTTTGACACTGGACCCAGTTCCTCTCTCCCTTGACACTGGACCAGTTCCTCTCCCTGACACTGGACCAGTTCCCTCTCCCCTGACATGGACATCCACTGACACCAGTTCCCTCTCCCTTGACACTGGACCCAGTTCCCTCTCCCCTTGACACTGGACCTAGTTCCCTCTCCCCTTGACACTGGACCAGTTCCCTCTCCCCTTGACACTGGACCCAGTTCTCTCTCCCCTTGACACTGGACCCAGTTCCCTCTCCCCATGACACTGGACCCAGTTCCCTCTCCCCTTGACACTGGACCTAGTTCCCTCTCCCCTTGACACTGGACCAGTTCCCTCTCCCCTTGACACTGGACCCAGTTCCCTCTCCCCTTGACACTGGACCAGTTCCCTCTCCCTTGACACTGGAGCCAGTTCCCTCTCCCCTTGACACTGGACCAGTTCCCTCTCCCCATGACACTGGACCCAGTTCCCTCTCCCTTGACACTGGACCCAGTTCCCTCTCCCTTGACACTGGACCCAGTTCTCTCTGCCCTTGACACTGGACCCAGTTCTCTCTCCCCTGACACTGGAGCCAGTTCCCTCTCCCCTTGACACTGGACCCAGTTCTCTCTGCCCTTGACACAGGACCCAGTTCTCTCTCCCCATGACACTGGACCCAGTTCCCTCTCCCCTTGACACTGGACCAGTTCCCTCTCCCCTTGACACTGGACACAGTTCCCTCTCCCCTTGACACTGGACCCAGTTCCCTCTCCCACTTGACACTGGACCAGTTCCCTCTCCCTTGACACTGGACCCAGTTCCCCTCTCCCCTTGACACTGGACCCAGTTCCTCTCCCCTTGACACTGGACCCAGTTCCTCTCCCCTTGACACTGGACCCAGTTCCCTCTCCCCTTGACACTGGACCCAGTTCCCTCTCCCCTTGACACTGGACCCAGTTCCCTCTCCCCCCTTGACACTGGACCAGTTCCCTCTCCCTTGACACTGGACCCAGTTCCCTCTCCCCTTGACACTGGACCAGTTCCCTCTCCCTGACACTGGACCCAGTTCCTCTCCCTTGACACTGGACCCAGTTCCTCTCCCCTGACACTGGACCAGTTCCTCTGCCCTTGACACTGGACCCAGTTCTCTCTCCCTTGACACTGGACCAGTTCCTTCCCTTGACACTGGACCAGTTCCTCTCCCCTTGACACTGGACCCAGTTCCCTCTCCCCTTGACACTGGACCAGTTCCCTCTCCCCTTGACACTGGACCAGTTCCCTCTCCCCTTGACACTGGACCAGTTCCCTCTCCCCTTGACACTGGACCCAGTTCCCTCTCCCCTGACACTGGACCAGTTCCTCTCCCCTTGACACTGGACCCAGTTCCTCTCCTACTGGACCCATTCTTCTGACACTGGACCAGTTCCCCTCTCCCCATGACACTGGACCAGTTCTCTCTCCCTTGACACTGGACCCAGTTCCCTCCCTTGAACTGACCCAGTTCTTCCGACACTGGACCAGTTCCTCTCCCCTTGACACTGGACCCAGTTCTCTCTGCCCTTGACACTGGACCCAGTTCCCTCTCCCCTGACACTGGACCCAGTTCTCTCTGCCCTTGACACTGGGACCCCAGTTCTCTCGCCCCTGACACTGGACCCAGTTCCCTCTCCCCTTGACACTGGACCCAGTTCTCTCTCCCCTTGACACTGGACCCAGTTCCCTCTCCCCTGACACTGGACCCAGTTCCCTCTCCCCAGACACTGGAGCCAGTTCCCTCCTCCCCTTGACACTGGACCCAGTTCCTCTCTCCCCTTGACACTGGAGCCAGTTCCCTCTCCCCTGACACCTGGACCCAGTTCCCTCTCCCCTTGACACTGGACCCCAGTTCTCTCTCCCCTTGACACTGGAGCCAGTTCCCTCTTCCCCTTGACACTGGACCCCAGTTCTCTCTCCCCCTTGACCTGGACCCAGTTCTCTCTCCCATGGACACTGGACCCAGTTCCCTCTCCCCTTGACACTGGACCCAGTTCCCTCTCCCCTTGACACTGGACCAGTTCCCTCTCCCCTTGACACTGGACCCAGTTCCCTCTGCCATTGACACAGGACCCCCAGTTCCCTCTCCCCATGACACTGGACCCAGTTCTCTCTCCCCTTGACACTGGACCCAGTTCTCTCTCCCTTGACACTGGAGCCAGTTCCCTCTCCCATTGACACTGGAGTCAGCCTTCCTTACCCTTGCCTCTCCCCTGACACTGGAACCAGTTCCCTCTCCCCTTGACACTGGACCCCAGTTCCCTCGCCCCTTGACACTGGAGCCCAGTTCCCTCTCCCCTTGACACTGGACCCAGTTCTCTCTGCCCTTGACACTGGACCCAGTTCTCTCTCCCCCATGACACCTGGACCCAGTTCCCTCTCCCCTTGACACTGGACCCAGTTCCCTCTTCCCTTGACACTGGAGCCCAGTTCCTCTCCACCCCTGACACTGGACCCAGTTCCCTCTCCCCTTGACACTGGACCCAGTTCCCTCTCCCCTTGACACTGGACCAGTTCCCTCTCCCCTTGACACTGGACCCAGTTCCCTCTCCCCTTGACACTGGAGCCAGTTCCCTCTCCCCTTGACACTGGACCCAGTTCCCTCTCCCCATGACACTGGACCCAGTTCCCTCTCCCCTTGACACTGGACCCAGTTCCCTCTCCCTTGACACTGGAGCCAGTTCCCTCTCCCCTTGACACTGGACCCAGTTCCCTCTCCCCTTGACACTGGACCCAGTTCCCTCTCCCCTGACACTGGACCCAGTTCCCTCTCCCCTTGACACTGGACCCAGTTCCCTCTCCCCTTGACACTGGAGCCAGTTCCCTCTCCCCTTGACACTGGACCCAGTTCCCTCTCCCCTTGACACTGGACCCAGTTCCCTCTCCCCTTGACACTGGAGCCCAGTTCCCTCTCCCCTTGACACTGGACCCAGTTCCCTCTCCCCTTGACACTGGAGCCAGTTCCCTCTCCCCTTGACACTGGACCCAGTTCCCTCTCCCCTTGACACTGGACCCAGTTCCCTCTCCCCTTGACACTGGACCCAGTTCCCTCTCCCCTTGACACTGGACCCAGTTCCTCTCCCCCTTGACACTGGACCCAGTTCCCTCTCCCCTTGACACTGGACCCAGTTCCCTCTCCCCTTGACCCAGTTCCCTCTCCCTTGACAGGACCCAGTTCCCTCTCCCCTTGACACTGGACCCAGTTCCCTCTCCCCTTGACACTGGACCCAGTTCCCTCTCCCTTGACACTGCACCCAGTTCCCTCTCCCCTTGACACTGGAGCCAGTTCCCTCTCCCCTTGACACTGGACCCAGTTCCCTCTCCCCTTGACACTGGAGCCAGTTCCCTCTCCCCTTGACACTGGACCCAGTTCCCTCTCCCCTTGACACTGGATCCAGTTCCCTCTCCCCTTGACACTGGACCCAGTTCCCTCTCCCCTGACACTGGAGCCAGTTCCCTCTCCCCTTGACACTGGACCCAGTTCCCTCTCCCCATGACACTGGACCCAGTTCCCTCTCCCCTTGACACTGGACCCAGTTCCCTCTCCCCTTGACACTGGACCCAGTTCCCTCTCCCCTTGACACTGGATCCAGTTCCCTCTCCCCTTGACACTAAAAACAGTTCCCTCTCCCCTGACACTGGAGCCAGTTCCCTCTCCCCTTGACACTGGAGGCCATAATGCAGTTAACTCAATGCCTGCCATCAAAACAGGTCATCTAGGAAACCTCAGTGGTTTCTCTCCAAAGTCCAGTACAAATGGCTTTGGTCAAGGAGTGTCATTTCTCCAAGTGATCACTAAGGCATTGGAGTCCTTCCAGTCTGGGCCACTTCCCCTTCCCACACAGGGTTTGTAGGTTCATCTAGGAAGGCTGTCCTAAGCCCAAGGGTCCTGTGCTTCCTCCTTCAGATATGAAGTTGCTTCCTCCTTCAGATATGACCTCAGACAATGAAATCATTCTTTTATCCTCTTTTCCATGTCTCTTCACACTTCCTGTTCCCAAGTTGGTCCTCCCACACTTTCCTTACTGCTCCTGCTATTACTGAAGAAGAAACAAAACAAAACAAACAAACAAAAAAACCTACCCATACATTGTGTAGGATATGCTCATAAAAGAAATATAAATATGTGAGATAGTGTGGTAGAATATCAAGTGTTTCCATGCTGGAAGTATGGGCTGGAGCCTGGCAATATAAGAAGAGATATTCTAAATTCTAAAAAGATAGATATGCATCCCTCCCTTCAGCTATCATACTATCACCTTTTATAGCTTGCAAAATTAATGTGCTTAACAGACCTGCAAGAGCTTGAAGATAAACTCCATAGACACTATATAAAAGACACCCCCCACCCAACATCTATAAGGGAATGGATTTAGGGGCAAGGAGCTCTACAAGCCTGTGACAGGTTTTGCATCAATGTTCTGCTTCCTAATTTCTTGTTAACATAGTGTCAGAACACTGGGTCTGAGTTGTACTTTGGGGGCTGGGTGGAGACATGACTTTATCACCTGCCAGGAAGATTATAACACCACTATCTGCCAGGGGGCTAGATTAAAAAAGAAATACATGCCATTACCCCCCCCCTTAAGAGTTGATACAAATGAGCCTGTCACTCACCTGAACAGAAGAAAACTATCTGTTCCAGAGACTTAGAAATCCTATAAAGCCTTCCTCAGTGGGCAGGTGGACACACTGGACTCTGGTCACTGTCCACTCTCATTCCTTGAGAGAAAGCAGGTTCCTCCGCAGAGGTCCCCTTGGTTGTTGCCTCTCTTACCCTGACAGAGCCTCGTGGTTTTGTGATGAGCCCCACCTGCTTTTACATTATGTTCTGTGTTTGGTCTGAATTCATCTGACAGGGACCACCAGGGCCGGGAGCCCAGCCAGGAGGCCAGCGGAGGATCCCAGTAGCCCGTTGATTACTGAAGAATTATAACTGGAGCTTTGTAACCTGGGTGATAAACACAGACCGGAAAGTCATAGGGCCCACTTCTCAACCAGTCACACTGTGCAACGCAATGGAAATAAAAGGAATTATTTCATGAAGAATTAGAAAGGAACACAATAAAAATAGCTAATATCAACTGCAGGTGGCATGGGGGCTGGGGAGATGGTGCCGTTGGTAGGAGTGCTTGCTGTGTAAACGTGAGAACCTGGGTTTGCTCCCCAGCACCCACATAAAAAGCCAGGCATGGCCACATATGCCCATAACCTCAGCTCTGAGGGGGCAGCAACAGGATGATCCCTGGTCATCCAGTCTAACCAAAAGGATGAGAGGCAGCTCCGGGTTCATTGAGAGACTCTGTCTCAGGGAAATAAGGTGGCAAAGCAACAGAGGCATCTGACATCGTCCTGTGGCCCTGACATGTGTGTGCATGGACCATGTACATCTCTGCACATGCATCCCTCACGCACACTCACATCTTCATGAATGCGCACACTACTCACGCTGCCCACACATACCAAAAATACGGTACCAGTTTGTTGATTTACTTATGATTTGCTTCATAAGGGAGAAGTATAAAAGGTTATAATACATCATAAATGTAACAATAACTCAGTGATTTAAAATAACTCATCTTATTGATATATTGCAGGCCATTGAAGTACTTCAAATTGACAGGTTAATGAAAAATAAGTATCATTGTTGACAGAGTCCTTGAGAGCTGATTCTGGGGGTTCCCCAATGGACAGACAAAGTCACTTGCCCCATTTGGTCTAATGGTATATAATATGGTAGCTTGAAGTAAAATGTACCCCATGTATTTGAACATTTGGAGGTACTGGTCTGGAAGGTTGGGGAACCTTTGGGAGGTGTAGCCTTGCTGGAGTAAGTGCATCATGGTGGTGCTAGTGGGATGTAGGTGCTTTATATAGTCCATCCCTGCTTAACATTCACGCCCTTGCTACCTCCTCCCTCTGACACAACGATATAATGCCTGGCTGCCTGATCCTGCCATACTTTCCATGCTAGACTTCCCCTCAGAACAGTAAGCCAGGGCTGGAGAGATTGCTTAGTGGTTAGGGCACTTGCCTGTGAAACCTAAGTACCCACGTTCTACACTCCAGATTCTACATTAGCCTGCCACACAAGGTGATTCATGAACAAGGTCACATGTGTGCAAGGTCACACATGTGCACAATGTGGCGCATGCATCTGGAGTTTGATTTCAGTGGCTGGAGGCCCTGGGGCACCAATTTTCTCCCCCCCCCCCCATAAAAAAGGGAACCCAGGAGTAAACCTTTTATTTCCTGAATTGCTTCTGGTCCAGTGTGCTGCACAGTGAGAAAGTACCTGAGGCCTACAGGTATGGAAAGGTAAGAAAGGAATGTATTCACAGCAGCCACTGAGAAGGAGCAGTGTCTACACCCTGTTTCCCAGGATCTGACAAGACCTCAAGATTACAAATGCAAGAAACACCAGCAGGAAGAGCAAGCAAGCCTAGCCAAGTGGTCGTGGTCCAAGTGTGGTCTGGCTGGTCATTATCTCAGGGTGGCTATGTGACAGAGATGTGTCTGCCCAGGAGACATTTTAAAATTTATTTATTATTCCTTATTTAAAACAAAAAGTTGTATTCTTATATCCTCTCTCCTGCTCCCATTCTACTGAGGGTCCTCCTTGGTGTCATTGGTATTCATTGTGGGGTCCTGCAGGCCGCAGTCAGTCCCTGGGGCAGGGATGGTACCTCAGGCTAACCCCACCTGGTGAATTTTCTGTCTCTGTCTCTACCACCCAGAACTGGGATTACAGGTGTGCACGAACATGCCTACCATCTTTATGTCAGTTCTGGGGTTCCAAGCTCATGTCTTCATGCTTGTGCAGCAAGTATGTTGTAGACTGACCCACTTCCCCAGCCCCCAAATACTGCTGATTCAAACAGACACAACACACACAGAGGTCATCGTGAAACCAAAGCTAAACAGACTATAAATTATAACTGAGCAGCATCAAAGAAGGCCTGTGGCCAACTCATGCACCGTATATGAGGACCGGTGACCTGCTGCTTGAGGAAGTTGAGGCCAGGGTGAAGAGTGGAAGGGAGTGGTAACCCGGGCAAGCTCCAGCTCCGACTTGAATGTTCTGCTCCTCTGTATGCATGGTTGGCAACTCTCCAGAACCATTCCGTGGCTCTTCAGCCCATGGAGGTCAAAGGATGAAAGTCAGACTGGGGACGTGGCTCAGTGGGTAAAGTACTTGATGCACAAGCCTGAGGACTTGAGTGTGAATCCCAAGTACCCATGGATCACCAGACATGGAAGCTTGTGTCTGAAATCCCAGACCTCGTGTGGGGAAAATGCGGGAGGCAGAGACAGGAGCTGCCCCAGAAGATCACAGACAGCCTGGTGCACACAAGGTCAAGCAAGACCCAGTCTCTACCAAGGTAAAAGTTAAGACCAACAGCCAAGGTTGTCCTCTGACCTCCACAAGCCTGCTGTGGCACACGCGTACACACACACACACACACACACACACTCACTCACTCACTCACGACTAAAGAAAAAGGAAGGAAACCTACGGAATGGCTTGTCTTGTCTTATGCCTGCAGACCAGTACGTCCGTCTGAGCCCCGCAGAAGAAACACATTTCCTGTATCTGATACTCTGATGCCACAGGACTCAGGGCTCTTGGCAGACAAAGAGGAGACATGAGGAATTTCCTGTTCTGACCCCGCATGCCAGATGAACAGTCTAGCAGGGCACAGGGCTCGGCCTCTGCAGGCTGTGGTTCAGAGTCACGGCTAGGTCCCTGTGTTCTACCAGCACCACCAGAGAGCCCTGGCTCCACTCACAAGCAGCCCAGCCACCTGGCACCATGGCTCCTCCTCCCCCTCCTCTTCCTCCTGCTCCTCCCCTCCTCCCTGCACTCTCCTTGGGGTCTCAGAAATACGTATTGGTTCAGAACAAAAGGTTCCCAAACAAATGAAGCCTACAATTCAAATCAATAGACTGTCAACCTCAGAGAGGCCCAGAGCACTAAGGGGAATATGAAGTTTAACCACCGAAGTAAACAAATTGCTTTTACGCAGTCATGACCCCGCAGGCAGCTAAGGGAGGCTCGTGCCCACGACTGACAGCCAGGAGCGACAGGGGAAGTTCGCTTGCAGACCAGGGGTTTCCTTTCTTTGATTCTCCTTCTGCCTTCTCTCTCCACCCCCACCAGAGGCCTGAGATGTGGGCCTCATACCACAGCTGCTCCTGAAAAGCCCCAGATGAACCTGTCCCTACAGCTCTGGTAACCACGGGGGTATACTGGGTGCAGAGGCCCCTGAGGACCAGCCTCCTGTCCAGTGCAGGCCACATCCTCTCCCAGCTCTAGAGTTGCCCACACATAGGTGACCCTTGAACAGAGCCATGTCTTCTGTAAACCTATTACCCAGTTTAAGTCATTCCATTATGTGTGTGTGTGTGTGTGTAGTGTGTGCGTGTGCATGTTCATATGTGTGTGTGTGCAAGTGTGTGTGTGCTTGTGGAGACCAGAAGCCAATGTCAGGTGACTCACTTGATCACTCCCCACCTTGCTTTTTGAGACACTGAGCCCGGAGCTCGCTGATTCGACTAGACCACGTAACCAGAAAGCCCCAGGATGTCCCAGCACTGGGATACAGGCGCACGGTGCCACACTCGGCATTTTACGTGAGTTCTGGGGATCCAAACTCAGGCCCTCATGCATGTGCAGTGACATGTTACCCACTTAACCGTCTCCCCAGCCCACATTCTTTATATTCAAAAGCAATGTGGCTAGGTGTGGTGGCGCACGCCTTTAATCCCAGCACTCGGGAGGCAGAGGTAAGAGGATCGCTGTGAGTTCAAGGTCACCCTGAAACTACATAGTGAATTCCAGGTCAGCCTGGACCAGAGTGAGACCCTACCTCAAAAAGCCAAAAAAAAAAATGTGATCTTTTCAATCTTTTCAGATCAGTTTTACATAAAATGACTGAAGTTTCCCAAAAGAAAAGGTTCCTTTTTCACCCAACCTTTCCTAGTGAAGAGACCTTCCTCCACTGAAGCTCCCCTGCACAGCCCTGTCCGACTCTGAGAGCAGGGGAAGGGATGGATAGGAGCCTCTCTTCTTCTTGTCACTTTGGCCATAGAGCCTTCCTTAGGGACCGTGACACTGGCCTGGATAGAGGGTTCAATGACACCTGAATCCTGGGCTTACTACCTCTTGTCCCCACCCCACCCCCAGCTCCATTGTTTTAAGGTTTGATTCACGTTTTCAGAATTTTATTTACTTGTTGACAACTGTGGCACTTTGATCTCGATCCCCTCCCATTACCCCCTCTTGACCCCTCCCAATGTCCCCTTACACAGAACACCTTCCTCTCAACTACTCCCTCTTTCACACTGGCGCCTCTTTTTTGTCCTGTGTGTAGGTGTGACCCACTTGAGTCTAGTTCGTGAGTTTACTTCAGAGTGTTCAATGCTAAATGAGACATTTCTATAACCCCCTCCAAGGCTCAAGGGGCGTTTGGAACGAGGAAGCAGAAAGAAAGAAGGTAAGAGGCCGAGGACAGGGAGGAGAGCTGTGAAGCGCTGTTACCCAGGCACTTCCCTCCCAGGACCCCAGGCCCCATGGTGACTGCCACAGCCTGCCCAAGACCCACAGAGCACTGGGCCCATCACGGACCATGGAGGAGGGCGTGAGGCCCCACCTCTCCCTGAGGAGCTATAACTGCAGGGGGAGGGAGAGACCTTGAATGCTTATTGGTATAACCACTGGTAGGAACCTCGTGCTCAGGTGAATAATCTCCAACTCATGCCCATGCAGGTCTTCTGTCTTCTAAGACTTTTTGATTTACTGACTTATTAGAGAGAGAGAGATAGAATATGGATGTACCAGGGCCTCCAGCCACTGCAAACGGATTCCAGACACATGAGCCACCTTGTGCGCCTGGCTTACATGGGTACTGGAGAGTTGAACCTGGGTCCTTGGGCTTCACAGACAAGCACCTTAAGCCTTAAGCCATCTTTCCATCCCTGTCTTCTGAGTTTTTAGGTTGTTCTTAGCTTCTCTGACCAGTGGGAGAGTGGTTGACTAATGTATTCTTGCCAACCCAGGAGGGCCTTGTTCTGGAAGTGAACTCCTACAGCTATGAGACGAAGCACAAGCTGACCGGAGCCCAGAGCATGGCTCCGGCTAGGTAAGCACTCTGCTTCTCATTCCAGAGTCTGACTCACCTGAACCCAAAAGCCCCCTGATGAGTTTCCTCTGTGTCTGCAGCCTGCATGGTCAGGACATTGAAGCTGTGGGTGTTCACGTATGGATGAAGGAGCCCTTAGCTGTCTACACTGAAGAGAACTGGTCTCCACTTACAGGTGTGCACACCAGCGTCAACACTGACTGCCCGAAGGCCCGCCTTGCTGCAGAAACGCCTTGGCATCATGCCAGGGCCTCCCTCTCCTGGATGCCTGGCCGCCCTGTGCCCTCAGAACTTAAATGCTTCCCTGAGGACTGAGGAAGGAAGCACTACAAGTTGAGGTGAACTGCAATGGAATGGAAATACATGTTAAATTTTGCAAACAAGTTACATTTTCTGAATACTTCCTTTTTGTTAATTTATTTTAATTAGCATGTAAAGTATTTAACATATGAAAGTTTTGTGGTAGTTTGAATGTATGTCCCCCATAGTCTCAGGTATTTCTTATTTTATTATTATTAGTTATGTACACAGTGTGTAAACAGCCATGTTGGTACCATCATTAGCCTCCTCCCTGTCCTCCCCCCTCTGCAGGGACCCTCCTCGCTGGGAAATGTGGGTCGTGCATTGTGAGGCTAGCCATCAGTTATGGGGAAGAGGCAATGTATGTAATGGGAAAGAGGCAGTGTCTCTGCATAATGTCCCAACATGTGGCTCTAACAATCTTTCCGCCCCTTCTCCTGCAAATTTCCCTGAGCCATGTTGGGTTGATTTTAGGTCTACTTCAGTGATGAGGTCTTGGGAGCCTCTGTGTCTCTGGATATCTGGTTTGGTAGGAGTTGAGTGTCCTCTGTGTCTGTCTCCATAACCCTTGTGCTGGTACCAGGTTCACCAAGAAAGCGGCACTCTTGCTCATTTCCCCAATTACTCTGTGCTTTCAGCTGGGGCCCTGGTGAGGTGCGATGGACTGATTCTCTCCTCAGGTTCTGCATCCATCTGAAAAAGAGAAGCAGATTCTCCAGTGGAGAGTGAAATTATCACCAGATAAATGGGATAACCATTGCTATTTTAGAGAGAATTTAATAGGTGTAGGCCTTCTTGCAGCCCTCAATTGGTGGGAGCTTGATATTGGAGAGCGGGCTCATTTTTTGGATATGGTTCTGACTTGTTTCCCAGAACCAGCTATGGATTCCATTCCACTGTGTGGATCCATTAGGCATTTCTTATTAAGGTTAAACTTCCTGCTTAAGTCTCCAGCAGTCAGCTAGATGGGACATGTCACTGGGGGGCAGTTCTGATTCCAGCCCAGAGGTACGCAGAGAGGTCTGAGCTCCGGGGTCCTGTTAGCTGCAGGTCTGTGCTCACTGCTTTTTGGCATTTGGCTGGACATTTGGTTGTTTCTCTCTGCTTGGATGGATGAAAAGGGAGCCAGCTTCTCCCACCATTGATGGAACTGTCCCTGGATCTGTAAGCTTGAAATAAATCCCTTCTTGTCATAAACTGTGTCTGGCTGGGGTGTTCATCCTGGCATTGGATAACATTGGAATTCTCTATGACAGGTTTCTTTATGGTTCAAACAAATTTTCTTTCTGTTGATTCTCTGTCCTCCTTTCTCCCCCATCTCCTAACCCTCCCTTCGACTGTTCTACCCCCTGTAGCCTCCCTGTTGTCCCTTCCCCTCAGTACTTCTTTCTCCCCTCTTATGGTGTCATATCTAGTTTTATAGCCCATATCTGCACTCATACCCACTTGTATACATACATATAAACATCATAAGCTAGGATCCACATCTGAGAGAGGACATTTGATTTTTGATGTTCTGAATATGGGTCACCTTGCTTAATATGATACTTTCTACAACCATCCATTTTTTTCCTGTCAAGTTCATAATTTCAATTTTCTTTACAGCTAAATAAAACCCCAGTGTGCACATGTACCACATTTTCATTACCCATTCTTCTGTTGATGGACATCTACACTAATTCCATTTCCTGGCTGCTGGGAGGAATGCACAGCAGACATAGATGTGTTGGTATCTCTGTGGTAGGCTATGACAGACCGCTGATTTCTAATGAAATATCTTTTACATGACAGTTTGTCTAGAGCCTCTGGGAATCCCCACGTGGCCATAAGACCAGAGGCAGTGGCTGAAACCCCAGGAAGGACGGTGGCTGACTTGCAAAGTTTTGGATTGTGACAAGACCAAAGAAAACACAGCAAAATTATTTAAATGCCCCAGGATGTGGCAGGAGTGAGATGAATAAATAAAGGGGGGAAGAGAAAGCAGGGGAGCTGTACCTTCTTGGTAGAATGAACTCCCTGGGTGTGGAAGAACACTTCAAAGGACAGTCACAGCCTCTCACCTGGACGCGGAGATGCTCTGAGTCCTGCAGACACACTCCAGGGCCCCCAGGTGCAGCCTCTCGGATCTGATTCTCCACCAGGCACAGTGCCCATGAAGCTGCCCTTAGTACTTAAATATGGCACCTGTCCTGCAGAGCACAGCAGGCCACAAGGAGAGCTGCCCAGATTCTTCAGCATGACTTTGGTTCTCTTTCAAGATTATTTTGTCCACCACACAACCCCAGCCCAATCCTTCATGCTAACGTTTTTTCCAATTTTAGTTATTTACCTATTTGGTTTTGAGAGTGTCATGAGTGCTGAGGAAAGACGTAACAACTTTAAGCTCCAGGATGCAGTACTGTCCCCAGTTTCCGGCATCCACTGGAGGACATCTTGGAATGTGCCCCTCTAGGACAAGGGGAACTGAACAGAATTTTTCCCTGATAGTCATGTACGCTGTTTCACAGAGATATCACCCCTGGAATCAAAACTGACAAAAGGAACAAAAACAACCAAGTCTTAGATTTTGAGTATCTTAAGAAAAGGACTCAGGGGAACTAACATGTCTAAGGCTTAGAAAATTAAATTCTCCGTGCTGGAGAGATGGATTAGCGGTTAAGGTGCTTGGTGCAAGCATCTATAATTCGATTGCAGTGGCTGAGGCCCTAGTGCACCAATTCTCTCTCTCTTTCCCTTGCTGTCTGTAAAATAAAATAAAATAAGAAAATTGAATTCTCAGGGAAAAAAAATACTAATGAAGTGCAAAGCTTCCTGCTCTAACAAGGCTGGTAGGGGAGGCTGGTCTGAGGGGAGTAATGAGAGATTAAATGGTGGAAACCTCAGACCTTTGGCCGGGGCAGATGAGGGGACCAGAATGGAAGTGCAGAGCAGACATGGGAGTCTTTGTCAAAAAGGACCCTGCTCCCTCTCCCAGGGCCGTGCAGGAGCTTTCAGTAATGGGAGGAACAGTGCCTCAAGAGGTATCTGGCAGTGACCCAGTGTGATGGTGAGATAGTCTGTGGCCATTGGCCGAACGCTCGTCTGAAGATTGCTATGCAGGTATTTTATAGATGCGGTCCGTGTTTCCACCCAGGGGACTGTAAGAACAGCTCATCCTCTGTATGGATGGCCTTGTGAGCAGAAAACAAGGATTCCTGGGAAAGAAAAACTTCTGCTTCACGACCGTCGCATGGAAGTCCTGCCTGGGATCCCAGCCTGCCGATCTGCCCTCCTGTCAGACCAGGGATCACGGCCTCACCCTGCAGCTCCCGGCCTGCCTCTGTTCTACACTGCGCTCAACATCCCCACAACCGCTGGGCCGATGGTTTGCTTGTGAATAATACGTGTTTGCTCCAGTAGGTATCAGTTACTCTATTCACTGCTAGGACAAACTATCTGACAGGATGCAATTTAAGGAAGGAAAGGGTTTCATCTGGCTTACAGTTCAAGTTTTCAACATGATGGGAAAGGCATGGCAGCAGGAGCAAGAGGTGAAGCTGGTCACATTGTTTCCATGACCTGGAGGCAGAAGGAGAAGAGGAAGCGAGCTGAGCTGTGAAAGCTCTAGGCCTGCCTGCCTCTGCTGACTCACTTCCTCCAGCAGGAATCCTCCTCCCAAAGATTTCACAACTTTCCCCAAAGTGCCCTTAGCTGGGGACCAAGTATTCAAACACGTAAGTCTATGGGGGATATTTATTTATTTATTATTCATAATTAACATAAAAAAGTGGTTTCAGGGCTGGAGAGATGGCTTAGCAGTTAAGGTGCTTGCCCGTGAAGCCTAAGACCCAGGTTCGATTCTGCAGGTCCCATGTAAGCCAGATGCACATGGTGGTGCATGCATCTGGAGTTCATTTGCAGTAGCTAGAGGCCCTAGCGTGCCCATTCTCTTTCCATCTCTCTCTCTCCCTCTCACTCTTTCTGTCTGTAATAAATAAACAATTAAATATTTTTTAAATGGTTTCATTATTGTATTTTTCTAACAAATTTTGTGGAATTCCTTTCCCCTTCCCTCCTCTTTCCCTCCATTCCCTTCCCTCTTGTGCCCTCCCGCAGCATAGCTTCCTTCCCTCTTTCTTACTATATGCTTCCTTTAATCCTTCCCTCCCCATTTCTCATCATCCCTTGCTCCCCTCTCCTGATCTCCTAACTCCATTCACAGTCTATCCTCTCTCTCACATCTCCTTATTTACTTATTTTAAAACATTAGGGGCAGGAGAGATGGCTCAGAGGTTAAGGCACTTGCTTGCCAAGCCTGATGGTCTGGGTTTGATTCCCCAGTACCCACCTAAAGCCAGATGTAGAAAGTAGCACACACATCTGGAGTTAGTTTGCAGTAGCAAGAGGCCCTAGTTCACCCATATTCTCTCTTTCTCCTCTCTCCCCCCCCCCACAAATAAATAAAAGTATTTATTTCAAAAAATATTTTATTTTATTTATTTATTTGAGAAAGGGAGAGAGGCAGAGAGAGAATGGGTGCCTCAGGGACTCCAGCCACTGCAAACAAACTCCAGACATGTGCACCACCTTGTGCAACTGGTTTACGTGGGTCCTGGGAGTTGAACCTGGGTCCTTTGGCTTTGCAGGCAAGTGCCTTAACTGCTAAGCCATCTCTACTACATCCCCATAAAAATATTTATTTGAGAAAACATTAAAAGTGATGATCCAGGGCTGGGGAGATGGATTAGGAGTTAAGGCGCTTGCCTGCAAAGCCTAAGGACGCATGTTCAACTCTCCAGGTCCCATGTAACCCAGATGCACGGGGACAGAAGCATGAAAGATCACATATGTGCACAAGGGGCCCTGTTGGACTTAGGCAGGGCCCTGAGTTAAAGCAAACCTAAGCTGCCTGACACGAAGGCCCCAGGCTATGGAGAGGTCACAGCAGCCTGAACCTTTGATCATATCTTGGGGACCAGACCAGCAGGGGAGCGCCTCCCCCCATTCTCGGGGGTTTCAGTGAGCCAGGATCCTCCCCCATTCTTGGGGGTCACAGTGAGCCCCCCCAGACACAATCTCGGACCCCAAGATCGGCAGGAAGTAAGGCCACTCCCTCTCCAAGCACAGGATACCTGGACATTCAGATAAGACATAGGCTTTGCCCATAACCCTGTGACCTTTGGCCAGTTGCCTAGGAAACTCCTTACATGGTATCAGCCAGCGCCTTTGCACAGCCCCTCCCCCTGTGCCCTAAACCTTCCCTTTACCATTGCCTGCGTGCTGGAATGAATGTCCCCATGTGCTAATCAGGCATCAGCAAGCAACCTTGTACATCCAATCCCCTTAGGACCCTCAGCTGCTTATTAACCCATTTCCCAATTGATTAAACCAAGCTGTTCACAGAGACTGTCTCCAGAAAGTCTTTCGCATGCTCACCACGGTTGCCTGGGCACCTTTGGGGGAACCACAGCCGGCCCTGGACCTACAGGGGCCCATGCATATGGAGTTTGATGGCAGTGGCTGAAGGCCCTGGCATGCCAATTCTCTCTCTCTCTCTCTCTCTCTCTCTGTGTGTGTGTGTGTGTGTGTGTGTGTGTGTGTGTATGTGTATGTATTGCACATAAAAAATGGTAGCCCATTGGTCTTGCCTCAAAAAAAAGTTACGATCCACCCATGAGCAAGAACATGCAATTTTTGTCTTTCTGGGCATGGGTTACCTCTTTGTAGGAAAATGGGGGACATTTTTTCCATTAATAACACAGCACAATGTGTCAAAATAAAACAGTACATCCTTAAAACTCTCTGTGTCTTTCACACTCTATGTATGTGTGTGTTGAGAGGGTTACAGGAACTACATACCAATGTATATCAGCACATAGGTTGTATTTGATGACATACCCAGTGTGATCTGTCACTCAGACCAGTGCTCAAATGCATGCTTAGACAACTTATAACACCCAGAACTGTGGGCCTAGTGGAGACGGCATACCTGTCACCTGCTGGGGAGGACTGGGGCAGCTGACAGCTCTGACCTTGAAGTGGCCATGAGGCTGCAGCGAGGCCTCACCTCAGCAAGGTGCTGGGCTGGGCAGGGCTGCAGGGCACAGGAAATAGAATCAATGGCTTGCCTTCAGAACAGGAGGGAGGGAGATCCAGAGGAGAAAGCCAGCCATTGTGGAGAGGACTTGAATACTAAGTTCAGACCTGATTTGAAAGTTTGCAGTCTGAGACTCATATTTACTCTGAAGTCTGTGGCTTTAACCATAATTCCGGTCTCTCACTCTCCTGACAGCTTGTCCTGGATTCCGAACCTCATCTCCTAGTCCTTAGGAGATGCTGTTGTTATTTGGCCCCATACACCGTGGCACTCAGTCCACAGTGCCTGACTTCACTCCTTGCTCTGACTGAAACTTTCTGCTCTTCCTTTGAACAAACTGACTTAGCACGTCCAGCAGCCCTGTCATGGTGAGAGTGTACCCCCAGGCTCACGTGGTGGTGCTTAAGGGCCCAGCTCGTGGCACTATTTTGGGACATTTTGGGAAAAAGTAGCTCTCAGGACATGTTCCCTGCGGGGACAGCTCACCTGATGCCTTCCTGTTTCTGGAGCTCTCTTCCTCCTGTCAGCCATGATGTGAACAGCCTCTGCCAGTACTCCTGCTGCCATGACGTCTGTCCAGCTTTACCACAGGCCCAGAGTCAACAGAGCCATGAGGCTGTGGTGCACTGAGAGCTCTGAAATCATAAGCCAAAATTAATCTGTCCTCCTTTAAGTTATTTTGCATAGGTATTTTGTTTCCTCAATGAAACAAGCCTAACATAAGCCCAAATTTAGGCATATTTCCACTAAGGCTAGATTCTCCCACAAGATTATCTGCATGACAATAAGAGTGAATGTATGCAGTTGGAACCCCCCCCCCCAAAAAAAAAACCACATGTATCTGTAAAAAGCAGGTGAAGGGCAACAGCGTCCCCTAGAGGAAGAGGGAAGATGATGAGGTGTGATGAAGGTTTCCATTCTGCTCAGGCCAGATGAGTGCATCTCAGTTGTCAAGGTACTTTTTACCCAGAGCTGGCCACAGAAACAATGTTCAGTTTCAGAGCAATGGAAGAGATTGAGTGAATAATGCATTTTTATCCAAAACAAAGCAGCAGCAGTACCACGTGTCAGAATCAGTATGGGCCCATTAGTGTTCCTGTAGAAATTTCATCTGAAATGGGAACTTGTTTACACAGCTAATAAAAATTCCAAACCGCAGCGCTTTGCCTGTGGCTCACCTTTTCAATGGAGGTGTTTTTCTGTTGTTGTTGTTGTTGTTGTTGTTGTTTTATATATATACTCAAGGTAGGGTCTCACTCTAGCCCAGGCTGACCTGGAATTCACTATGCAGTCTCAAGATGGCCTTGAACTCATGGTGATCCTCCTACCTCTGCCTCCCAAGTGCTGGGATTACAGGCGTGTTGCCACCATGCCTGGCTGCAATGGAGTTTTAAACACATTTACTATCACAGAATCATTGCAGAGAGGAAACTGGGAACGTAGCACGCATGCAATTTTCTTCAGAGCACTTCCCAAGGACATTTCTGCAGCTGCAACTGAAGGTCTGTGAACAGCTCAGATGCCATGAAGACCCACCCCCCGATCCCTTAGAAGAGAGGGTCTCTGAGGCTGAGAGCCAGGCAGTGGTTCACTTCACTTCTGTTTACTTCAAAGGTTTCCAGGACAACAGTTGAAAGGAAAAGGAAATACACGGGTAGTCTGAACACAAGTTCAAAGCAGTTAATCCCGGCGGTACTTCCAAACCCTGCCAGAATCACAAAATATCCAATGTTCCGTGTAATGTGTTACGTCTAGATATCCAGGGCATCTGCTCTTGCTAGTTGTTGGCTCTTGCTACGGTGGTAAAGGGCTGTATGCCCAGTGAGCTGGGGCATATCAAGACACCCCTGTCCAGCAAGGGGCAAGGTATGGTTCTCTATCCCAGAAGCCGCCAAGGAAAAGGGCCAGGTATTGAAGGAGGAGCTCTTTGGCAATCCTACAAGTCAACCCGCAGTTGGGTGGTGATCCTCTGCCGCTCGGCTCAGCACAGCTGCCTGGGGCTGGTCCGCTCCCTGCATGGAGTTGGAAAGTAAGCTGAGGGCAGGGCTCGCTGTGGTCTCGCGTCCTTTCCTAGATCGTAGGGCCACAGTCCCACTGGCAAGCAGTAGCTTCATACCGTGGTTCGGGCTTCATAGCAAATGGGGAGGACAGACCAGAGCTTCATCGTGAGAGAAGGAAGGGTCTCCCGTAACGAGCTCATTCCCTGCTTCTTCATGTGTGTGTCATGTGCACATGCATGTTTGCATGTGTGTGGGCATATGTGAGAGGGTGTGCTTGCACATGTGTGTGTGCATGTGTCAAGACCAGTGGTCGGCGTCAGGCATCTTCCTCAGTTGCTGTCCACCTTATTTTCTGAGTCAGGGTCTCTTGCTGCACCCAGACCCTACCGAGTAAGCTAGACTAGTAGCCAGGAAGTCCTAGCGATCCTCTTGCCTCTGCCTCCCTGTGCTGGGACTTCCCGTGTAGCAGGCTTTTTAAAATGTAGGGGCTGAGGATCTGAACTCGGGTCCTCATGGCTGTGTGGCAAGCACTTGACCCTCTGAGCCATCTCCCCAGCCCCATCTCCCCTCCTGCTCCCATCCTCACTTCCCCTTCATTCTTCTATGACCTTGCACATGCATTTTCATGAGTTCTACAGACAAATTAACCATGGATAAATCGCACATGAATATTAAATCAGCTCTTATCCTTAAACATAATTCACAGTCCCCAAATTCATAAATAGCATTCTGACAAAATAGACTTCAGAAACCAATCAGAAATGTTTTCCTCTCTCCCCTTGATACTCAGGACTTCCTTAACAAGCAGCTCCTCTGTCGTGACCTGGCTTCATTGTCCCAAAATAAAGAGCAGTTGGCTTTGAGGCCCTCTGTCCTCCTTGCCGGGGTGACTTCTGGGTCTGAGATTTGCTCAGTGCTGGAGCTTGTCTTTCAGACACCTCCAGTAGTTCCCTTTGATTCACAAGAAACACCTTGGCATGGGAGGCCAGGGTCCTCGCTCCTGGTTCACTCAGTCACCTCAGCTCACAGGGTTGCCTGCACAGCGGACTCCTGGGACTCCATCAGTTCATACATGTTTCATATATGACCTGGTTTTCTGTAAATCTCTAGACTTGAAGTTAGCCACAGTTTACAGATTTAAGCTGAGCTCCTCTTCATTTGAACTTTTCTTTTTTTGGGGGGGGCGGGGGTTCGAGGTAGGGTCTCACTCTAGCTCAGGCTGACCTGGAATTCACTCTGTAGTCTCAGCGCGGCCTCAGACTCAAGGCGATCCTCCTGCCTCTGCCTCCCGAGCGCTGGGAGTAAAGGCATGCGCAACCACGCCCGGCTCAATCTTTGCAGCACCAAGAACACAGACGTTTCTGAACCTGCCTGTGGTTTACACACAGCATGCCTGGCAGCCTGAGTCGTGTCACAGTGTTGAGTTGTTATTGATCTCGGCATTCTGTACCTCTGAGAGTTGGGTTAAATTTTCTAAGAGTCATTGCTTCTTTGATTGTTTCATTCTCTTTTTTATTTCCACTCGCAGCATCCACCATCAATATTCACTGGGGATCACATTTTATAGAGAAATGGGATTGATCACCGAGCACCAGTCTGTAAACATTTGAGAACAGAAAACAACAAGGTGGGTGGCTGATGGAATCTCTGCCACAGATCTCTCTGGCTTCCTCTCTGCCAGAGTGTCCCCTGTACTTGCAGCCTAGACTCAGGCTGGCAATGCAAAGCCGCTATTCAGCAAAGCCTGTATGGACCCTGAGGGCTATGTGTGAGAAACGAAAGCCACAAATATCAAGTCCTGAAATGCCACCATACTACAACTCACTTCATCATTACTGTCACGTTACCAGCATGTGCCTAAGTCACATGGTCATTACACGTTTGGCAACCAATGGCTTTAAAGTGGCCCATTCTCTACACGTGCTACATGTCAACTTTACTCTTAGGATATTTCTGTTGCTGAATTCTTTCAGGTTTGGTGTTGTCTTCCGAAAAGATGGGGACACTACAAAGAAATGTTCTACCTCTTGCCGCCGAAGTGTGAGGTAGGGACAGTCCAAGTGGGGCAAGGTTTTCAAGAGAGATGAGAACGGCGCAGAGCCCACAGCTTTCTGAACATGATGGGGCTCACCACCTGGTGCATTGACCCATCCGCAAACTAAACTGGTGCACACCAGTAAATGAGGGACAGGTTGGGTTGCTTATGGACTAACCCGTTGGGGAGACAGGAAGCAGGTAGTGGGTCAGAGATGAAGAGTAGAGGAATGGGAGATATGGGGCGGGCTCCAAGCATGATGGGAGTACCCTCCAGCCCTAACCCCGTAACGGGCACAGCTGGCAGCAAGGTGCCGCTGAAGCACTCATCGTGCAGTGACATTGAGGGGGCATGCCACCACTCCGAGAAGGTCAAACCCCGTGTCATGAACAGGGATGAGGTCCTCTGAGCAGCCCGGTGCACCCCTAGGAGAGGCAGGACTCAGAGAGGGCTCAGCAGCCAGGACTCCGCTTGTTGGAGCTGTGCATGTGTCGTCAGCCCGGGACCCTCACCTGCTCGGAGCTGCACATCCAGCTCACTTCAAACAGCACAATAGGCTGCTCCTACCTAGCAACCCCCTGTAGCTTTCCTTTCATGACACAACATCCTGAGACTAGGCTGTGGTCCATGAGTAAGATAAGAGGTGGACTCAGAGAGAACTTTTAGGGAACACCCCTTATTTACTGTTTTATCCCATCGCATCATTGACGTGACTATGATTGAAGTCGGATGCATCATGGGAAAGGAGCTTCACAGTGAACAAGGCTTATTTATACCAGGTCTGCCACTGAAAACAGAAATCTAGCCAAATCCCACCCCAGCAACCAGAGCTCCTCCTCCTGGATGCCTCAAAGGAAGCCCTGAGTGGCAACGCTCGGCTCTCAAGTCCAAGTCCTCCCGCTCGGCGAGCTCCCTGCGCCCTTACACTGTGTCCTTCTCTCTAACTTCGCTTTGCTCTGAAATAAATTGTAAAACTTCTGGCTGCTTTATTTTTTGTGTGTACTTTTAACTTTTTTTGAAAAAAGATTTTTGAAAAAGGGGTCAAGAACCAGTAAAGACTCATTTCAGACAAGACGACAGCTCGTCTCAGACAACGATCCTTCTCCTTGCTGTGCAGTAAGGGACTCTGCAGCCCCAAGGCCCCTCCCGACCTTAGAGTGGCCCCGCAGCTGATTGACACCCATGGTTCCACTTTTCCCAGCAACTTCCTCTCTCTTCCATCTCAGGGCATGAACTGAAGACTTGATTCCAAGGAGTTTGGTGAGCCCCAATTGAATGTAGAAATCAAAGATCGAAAGCCATGTGTATGTTCTTGACACATGAATAACTTCCACTTCTGTCTTCATCTATGTAATAGGGCAACAGAACGGCAAAACAATTGTACTCACACAGTTTCTTCCCTTGTGTTCTCACTTAACTGAACAAGTCTATCCAGAGTTGGGGGGGGGGTGGAGTTCGTGAACTCCTTCTTAATGAGCAGGGAAAGCATTCTTAGGCTGTTAAGACGTTGGAAGAGTGCAGGTGTGTGTGGCTGTTTTGCTGAGGCTCACCTTAGCTGAGGTTTCTGCACCAGTGGTTTCCTCACAAGGGAAGGGAACAGGGCAGGTTATTCGTGTGACAGGCTGTGCTCCCAAACTCCTGGATACTTGTTTCTTTAAGTCCAATCATTCTACAAGCTCATATGATATTGAATTACAGATCTCACATCATTCGAGATGGCTCATTTGTTCTGGGAAGTACATGCTTATACAAACATCATGAAAATGCTGATGCCCTGCACAGTGGTGGTGGGACAGGCACCCAGCAGCAGCGGACTTGGAAATGCAGAGCCGCAGAAAGAGGTTAGACACTGCTGCCGCTCCTGTCAGGTGCAAAGTGCCTGGGGGCCAAGGCCATGAGCTCCCACCCTGACGATGTCAATACCGCTCGCTCCACTCGCTCCTTCAGGAGTTCCACCCTGTGCCTCCCAGCTAGTTGGTGGCCCCCTATCCCATAGCTTTAAGGGCTCTTTCCATTCTTCTGTCAAAGGCTCCTAACCCCTTGCAGAGACAGCCATTTCCCCTGACAGAAGGCTGTTCTGAAAACCACAGTGACCTCCATAATGAATGCTGAAATGGGCCCAGGTTATCCCAGGACAGAAGGATTTATCTCTCCCTCCAGCTACCGTTCCTTAAGGGTCAGCCCAAATGGAGGCAGCGCCTTCACCCCAGATCATACTGCTGAAGGCCACAGCAGCCCCACTCTATGAGTGACCACCATGGGAACAGAGCAATGGGACCCCCACACAGGTCCACCCAGGGTCAGAGTCCATGGAGCGGCTGAGCCTTCTGGAAGCCGAGGCAATGGCTGCCCACTGCTGCCCAGCCCGGCCTCGCTGCCCTCTCACAGGTCTGATCTGTATAGAACTCCTACAAACTGCCATCAGGCTCGTTTCTGTCCCAGAGTGGGTCTAACTCAATATCCCCTCTCCATCAAGTTCAAGGCATTCACCACGGCTTTCAAGGCCACTGGAGTCCAGCCATACCCTCTCCAAATGCAGAGCTCAGTAAAGCCACACCTCACCTAGTTCACCCCATATTCACTTCTGTCACTCAGTTTTATTCCCTTTCAACATGGAGCAGCTTAGAGCCTACACCTTACTGGATAAATCTGAGAGTAGTACGCTCTGTAATGAAGCTAACCCAAGGTCCCTCAGACATCGCCCTGCACAAGAATAGAGCCAGAGTGGCAGTCGTCGACAGAAGAGAAGCTGTCATTTTATCACCCTTCCCTGGGGGGCACTAAGACTCAGTGTTAGGGGATATCATGGGCTCTGTGGTGGTTTGATACAGGTGTCCTCCATAAACTTAGGTGTTCTGAATGCTAGGTTCCCAGCTGATAGAGATTTGGGAATTAACACCTCCTGGAGGGAGTATATTGTTAGGGGAGGGCTTATGGATGTTATAGCCAGTTTCCCCATGCCAGTGTTCTACACACCCTCCTGTTGCTATTGTCCACTTTATGTTGGCCAGGGGGTGATGTCCACCCTCTGCTCATGCCATCATTTGTCCCTGCCATCGTGGAGCTTCCCCTTGAGCCTGTAAGCCAAAATAAACTTCTTTTTCCCAGAAGCTGCTCTTGGTTGGGTGATTTTTACCAGCAATGCAAACCTGACTGCAACAGTAAAGTGGTACCGAGGAGTGGGATTGCTGCTAGACACCTGACTGTGTGGCTTTGGCCTTTTGGAGCTGATTTTCAAGAGGAATGTGGAAGGATTTGAAACCTTGTCCTAAGAGATGCCTTGCAGTGCTGTAAGTACAGCTTGATGGACTATTCTGGTCAGAGTTGCAAGACCTGAATGCAGTAAGAACTATGGACTGTGAGGTTTGGCTTATGAGGGTGAGAAAGAGCTTTTCCTGGACTGAGCTAGCAGTTTGTGTGAGGCTTGCTGTTATGCCCATGTCCTGAGAAGTTATACAGGGTTGCTTTGCATAGAAATGAACTGGTGTGAGCAGAGGGTTATGGCACAGAAAAAAAGATGTAATTTTGGGGTTGAAACTTCTGCCCATTTGGCTGCAATTGTATGAGAGATGACAACCATTGTGATCGGGCCAGCTGACCTGCATTGGGAAACAATGCAGACTCTTTTGAAGGGGGCTGAGTGCTCAAGGAGTGTCCTGTTCCTCAACGTCTGCTTTATTCCCCCTGGATTAACAAATTGGCACCCTACCTGGTATTGTGGAGTATAAGAAATGCAGGAAAGAGAGGCTCATTGAGTTTGCAACATGGTCTTGTGTTTTGGAAATGGCCATGGGCAGTGTGAAGCAGGTTTGCTGCCTGCCTGCATGGAGACCCCATGGGGCCATGAGGATGAACCATGGGTTGCAGTGGAGACCCAGTGGAGATGCCGGGACCAAGCGATGGCTGCTAAGGAGAGCTTCCAGTCCTGATGAAGTTTTCCAGGACTGTGAGTAGCCTAGTTGGAGGGGTGGAATTGGAAGGTCAGAGACTTGATGCTGGTTAGAATTATCGGACTTGGAGATTTGTCAGTGGCTAGAGTTGTTGGACTTGGAGTTAGAGAATTTGATGTTTGTCCTGGTTGTTTTAAATCTTGTATTGGCTGGATGTTTCTTTGCTATGCCCAATGCCATATTTTGCAGTGTGAATGTTTATTCTGTGCCATTATGGGTTGTTTGGGGACTTTTTGGTATTATGGCTCAGTTAAAAGACCTTGGATTATGGAGATGTATGAACATCATTGGAATTGATAAAAACTATGGGGACTTTAAAAGATGGACTGAATGCATTGCATTTTACAACATGGGTGGTTATCATTTTATGGTGGCCAGGGGCAGAATGTGATAGTTTGATTCAGGTGTCCCCCATAAACTTAGGTATTCTGAATGCTAGTCTCCCCAGCTGATGGCAATTGGAAATTAAAGCATCCTGGAGACAGAGTATTGTTGGGGGTGGGCTTATGGGTATTATAGCCAGTTTCCCCCAAGCCAGTGTTTAGCACACTCTTCTGTTGCTATGGTCCACCTTATGTTGGCAAGGGGGTAATGTCCACCCTCTGCTCATGCCATCGTTTTCCCCTGCCATTGTGGAGCTTCCCCTCAAGCCTATAAGCCAAAATAAACCTCTTCTCCCCAGAAGCTGCTCTTGGTTGGGTGATTTCTACCAGCAATTCAAACCTGACTGCAACAGGCTCCATCAAAGGACAAAAGAGAAGGAAAACAAGAAAGTGCCAGAGAAGATGGGAAGCCCTCTACATGGCAAGGCAGAGTCCCATTGTCCCATCAAGGGCCATCTCCTAAATTAAAGGACGCATTTTCATCCCTGGGAAGTTTGCCACTTTGCTATCTGACAATAGAGTCACCTTTCTGCTGGGGTGTGAGAACAGGACGGGAGGATGCCTGAGGTCTTGTCTCCAGCTTGGTGCTCAGTCCCACACCGAGCCCAGGAGGTCACATGACTTGGCCGCCATCGCAGTGGTAAGAACAGCAAGTGTCTGTATTTCAGCTGCAGGACCTTTCTCCACACAGCAATGCCTCTCAAATATTGCAGACTGACACCAAGTGACACCTGAACCGTGACAGACACACCAGGGACCGTAACTGAAATTAAAAGATTAAATCTAGAGTGATGACATTTTGAAGATATTTGAAGAATTTTAGTTCACATTAAGCAAATGCAAATCTTTTTTATTTTTTTAATTTTTTTTGTTGTTGTTGTTTTTCCAGGTAGGGTTTCACTCTAGCTCAGGCTGACCTGCAATTCACTATGTAGTCTCAGGGTGGCCTCGAACTCGTGGGGGTTCTTTTTTTTTTTTTTAATTTTTTAAAACACTTTATTTTATTTGTTTGAAAAAGAGAGGAAGAGAGAGAATGAGTACACCAGAAACTATAGCCACTGTAAACCAACTCAAAATGCATGTGCCACACCATGTGTATCTGGCTTACTTGAGTGCTGGGGAATTGAACCTGGGTTCTTAGGTTTCGCAGGCAAATGTCTTAACTGCTAAGCCATTTCTCCAGCCTCAATGTTTTGTTTTGTTTTGTTTTGTTTTGTTTTGTTTTGTTTTGTTTTGTTTTGCTTTTTAGGTAAGGACTCACACTAGCTCAGGCTAACTTGGAACTGAGTCTGTAGCCCAGGTCGGCCTCAAACACACAGCAATCCTCTTACCTCTAAGCACTGGAATTAAAGGCATGTGCCACCATGCCCTGCTCTACATGTCTTGGCTTGGCTCACTGGCATAGGCCCCATGGGCATGGGGTATAAAGGTTGCACTCTTGGGCTCACTGGGACTGGATACATCACATTTGGTGTAAAGCAGACAGGCTGAGTATAAACTGGAGTTGGCTGTTGATGACCCACCACAGATGGGCTAGGCTGTGCTTGAGGATAAGGAGAAGTTGGGGTAGTAGAAGGCTTTGGCCGAGAACAAGACCTAGGGTTGAACTATTTCACAATGGGATTCAATGTTGACTTCTTAGCTTGCTCAGCTGCGTCTTTCTTCTCCTCTTGGTCATCTTTCTCTTGTTTGCAGGCTGGACTAGAAGTCTGCACTCCTTGGGATGTGACCTCAGGCCCTCTCTTGTGCTCCACGTTTAAAAAGATGGAACGCTTCATGAATTTTCGGGCCATCCTTGCGCAGGGGCCATGCTAATCTCCTCTGCGTCGTTCCAATCTTAGTATATGTGCTGCCGGAGCGAGCACGCAAATGCAAATCTTACGTAATCCTTTTCCAGAAACACTGATGTGGGCGAGGGACATGACCCAGAGGTTAAGGTGCTTGCTTACAAAGCCTAAGGACCCAGGTTCAGTTCTCCAGTGCCCATGTAAAGCCAGATGCACCGAATGGCAAACAAACCTGGAGTTTGTTTGCAGTAGCTGAAGGCTCTGGCATGTCCCTTCACTCTCTCCTTCCCTTCTCTCTGTCTCTATATCACTGATATTTATTGGCATACATTCACTGTGCATAGTACTGGCTTTCATATGGACAATTTCTTTCAACTATATTGGGATGTGACCTCAGGCCCTTGACCATTTCTTCACCTTAGTCCCCCTTTCCAAGTCTCCTTCCTTCCCCCAGTCTTTCTTCTGCTTTCATGTTATATGTGGTTTTATGTATCTATAAAGAATTCTAAAGCCCACAAACAATAGAAAACATGTGCTTTAAGACAGCATGGAGCTGAGAAATCTGCAAGCTTATCTCAGCCCTACTTACAATAGCAAATTTATAAAATCAACCCTAGTGGCCACTGACAGATGAATGGATAACGAAAATATGGTATAAATACACACAAAATTGAGCTTCATTCAGCCATAAAGAGGAATAAAATTATGTCATTTGTTAAACTATATATGTAACTGGCAATCATATTACTAAACTCTGATTGTTTTCACACCAACAAAATCAATAAATACAACTACAAACTCTCTTCTTAATTACACTTTCTTGAGAATGTTGGTTCTTTCTGATAATTTATCCCTGGGGCCTAATGACCTTTAGCCACAGGGTTGAATTAGTGCATGAGGGACATTCGGTGCTACATTGATCCAATATGAATCTTGCCAGTAATAGTTATTGAACAAGGTTACAGAACAATGAAGGTTCATACATCACATCAAAGGCTGCTGACTTTATGAAAATATTCAGTCTGTTGTAGAATTGATAAATTGGCTTGTTGAGCAGAATTATTAATTTACATTTTAAACTCGAGTACATTGCATTGACTTGACTGTCCATCACAATTTACAAAGGAGGGAAGCAGTCCAGGAAGGAATACTCATCCACAGACTTCAGTTGTCATGACAGAAGTATTGGACATGCAGGCTTTGAGAGCCTCCATAACAGAACATACGTGGCCACTGGCCAGCATGCTGTATGCTAGGGTGTCCTAAGGCTTGTACAAAAAAATATGCAGGAGCATAAGATAGCCAGACATACTCACTAGGCTCTTCAGGGTGATACTGAGCACCTGCACTTGAACAAGTTCTCCAGACAAATCTACCAAGGAGCCAGGCTTGAGATACAGCATACCCCCAGGATTGAGATACAGCAAAACCCCCTAATAATGGACAAATTCTACTGTCCTAAGCCTTGGAGACTTTACGATTAGGGGTTAGAGTCAGGGTTAGGGTCATGAATTTGCAACAGGTTGGTAGCAATGCCATTAGTACCAAGAATAACTCCCTAGCACCTCAAAAAAAATACCCTCAGTCTTCCAACCAAAGGGTTCAATTTGTTTCCATAGAGATCTGAGGATTTCTTATATAAATATGGTATGTGTGGATGCATCCATTTGATTGTCCAAAGCCTCTCTCACCTGTGCTGTGTTCTAGAAGTCTGAGCAGATGTAGCTCATCACCGGCATGCCACCCTTCCCTCAATGCCAGGGATGCAGGCAACGGAAGACAAGCTTGCAGTTAACACACAGTGGTCACTCTATTCAAAACCATACCGGGAGGCTATGGGGGACTGTTGTCTTGTGTCCGGTGGCAGGAATCTTCCCTCTCTTTTCTCCTCTCACATAAGGGTGGTTTTGTATGACTTTTCGTGGGAGGCATGATGTGAGTCTTTCCACTCCAGACAGGGCACCAACAGGCCAAAGAAGCAATTTCTCACAAGTGGAGCTCAGTGAGACACTGAATTTAATTGGGGTTCCTTTCAGGATCGTGAGTGCGGGGATACCTACAAGAACATGGGAAACTTAAGGATAGCTGCATGAACAAAGGGAAGTCCCAACAATTGTTAACTGTTTACGTACCCTCGGGAATGTGCGGTGGCCTGCGTGCCCGCCTCATATGTCCTCCACCTGCACAAAGGAGGTAAGCTTAGTGTGGATAATCACAGCTGCTGTGATTTCAAGATAACAATGACCGTGTCGTGCCTGGAGGACTGAGGTCCACAGCACGTGGAAGGAGCTTTACCTCCTGGGGCATTTCCTGTCTCAGAACTTTCACAGTATTACATCCTCCACACATTGTCCTAACCTGAGTATGTCAGCCCGGACCACCCTCAACGAGGACTCCCAGTGACTTCCACCTAGTGGGGGTGGCCGAATCAGCCTGAGTTGTGCCCTCCCTGTTGGCCTCACCTTGGAGTTCTGGCCTTGTTCTCATTCTACGGGAGCGGCAGGCCTGAGTGTGTCAGCGATTACAGAGGAAAATCTTTGTTGAGAATTGATTGGAAGTCATTAATCCAGTTTTATATAGAAGAATACCAATAGCACAATATAAAGCATTACTTTTAATTAACAAAAGCAATTAGCACTAATTTAAAAGCACTCACATTTGTCAAAGAGCCATTTCACCTTAATTGCTAGGTATGTTAAATAGGCAATTAAAAATGAATTAAAATGAAGACCATAGATAAAGGGGGCAGGCAAATCCATCTGTGACAGAAACACACTAGTACTCTGCAGCTTCAGATCTGCAAACCTGCCTGCCCAGCCATGTGTCGGCTCCTGCCCCAGGATGTCTAATGAGACAGTATCAGAAATACGTATCGGCAAAGCCAGCTTAAATAATTCTGAAACATTTGTTCATATTGTTTTGATGGTCCTTATGTTATTACTGTGTGGCAATAAATGTTGTGAGGTTGTTTTATTAAATTTTTTTTTAAATAAAGTGAGCAGGCTTGAACTTGGGCATGGAAAGACAAAATGCTTTCTGAGGCTTTAAACAGTCCACAGATGAGTCCTTCCTCTCTGACTCCTGTGCTAAGTCATACAAGGATGACAGGAGCCATCCCACTTTCCTACATCTTAGAGTGACGTTGTGTTGTAAAACAAGTGATCCCAACACTCGAGTGGATGGCAAAGATGTCAAATATCATAAGTACACTCAGGAAAACATCTCATTAAGCAGACAGGGTTCAACTGTAGAGGCAGAATTTATATCAGACTTTGAAATATGAGTAGAAAATGTTTTTAATAAGAAGAAACAAGCCAGGCATAGAGATGCATTCCTTTAATCCCAGAACTCAGGAGGCAGAGGTAGGAGGATCGCTGTGAGTTCAAAGCCAGCCTGAGAGTGCATAGTGAGTTCCAGGTTAGCCTGGGCTAGAATGAGACCCTAACACCCCCCCCCAAAAAAAAGGAAAGAAAGAAAGAGAAAAAAAAAGGAAGGAAGGAAGGAAGGAAGGAGCAAGAATTTTCTAGACACATAAATAGTATAAATAGACGCAGATATTGGATGGCCTGTATACCCTATGTATTTCCCAAGTATTGTGATGTGATGAGTTTGTACGTCTCTGTAACAGTGACCTTCTTATTGCTGGGACAACGCAGCAAATGGGAGAAGAGGGCTTATTTCAGCTACCATCTCGAGAGGAAAGCATGGCAGAGCAGAGGCTGGCATCATGTCCTGTCACATCTGCTGAGAGGTAACAGTGAAAGTAGGCTTGCTCTGACTACCCAGTGGGCTGAACTAACTAACCTCAAGACCCTCACCCATGACACACCTCCTCCAAAGAGCAAGTCCCACCTCCCGAAGGCTCCACAACTTTCCCAAACTGCCACTGAGAACCAAGTACTCAAAGCACAGGGGCCAAGGGGGGTATTTCATTCAAATGACCACAGTGTCTGAGGGAAACCTGTTGAGCAAGCCTGAGTATTTCCTTAAGTGTGTGTCACAGTTAATCCCATGTGTCACCTTGATCAGACTGAGAAGTATGTAGAGTCATGGGGCATGGCTTCTGGTTATGTCTGGGAGGGCATTTCCAGACAGGACTAATGATCAGGGAAGACCAAGCCCCAACGTGCAGCAAGCCATCCCACAGGCTAAGGGCTTGCCTGGTATAGAAGGGGAGTAGGAGAAGGCCTGAGAGCACAGATATTCTCTGCCCCACTTTCTGTCCACTATGAAGTGGGCTGATTGGCTCCACATGCTCCCAGCATGATGTTCAGCCCCAGACTCACAGCAATGGAACAAACCGACTATGTCCTGAAACCCTGGGAACCATGAGCCAAAACAAATCCACCCATCCTTAAGTTGTTTCTGTCAAAAATTTTGTCACAAGGACAAAAAGATAAAAGTAACACTTTGGGTTAACTATATGATATTCTGGGTATACTTATTTCTCTAATAGACTCAAGGAGAGGGCTGGCCATTCTGAGTAAGAAAAAAATTATCCATAGAATTCTTTGGCAGAATTTAGTTTCTAGAGGCTGAGGTGAGGATGTTTGACTCTAGTAGTAATGTGTAGGTGTGACCTTCCATAAGTTACTTCTCAGGGTATGTCTGTCCAAGGGAGGTGACTGTGGCCAGACCAACAGAGGCCGTGAAAGTGAGGGCATATAACTTCTTTATAGATCTCACACAAATAAGCTACATGGTTTTCAGAATAATTGAGTTACTATAACCTCACTGACAGGAGGACAACTTCTGAAGACATTAAACACCATTTCAGTGGTTGGTTTTAATGAAAGTGAAAAAAATTCAAGACTTGATTATTTGGAAAGTGTTCATATTGCAAAAGGTCTTGAGTTGAAGTCACTACGATAAATGAAAAGTGTCTACCTCCAGGGATTTTGGAATTTTTTAGGGACCATGAGAACTAAAGGCAACTGTAAGATACAGACATCTGAGGAGAAGATCACTCATGGAGAATAAAATGATGCGAATCTCAGGGATCAAAATCCAGGATTGAGCATTTAAAAAAATATATCTTGTTTATTTATTTACTTGCAAGCAGAGAGAGGAGAGAGAGAATGGGAGTGTCAGGGTCTCTAGTCACTGCAAACGAACTCCAGAGGCATGCGCCACTTTGTGCCCCTGGCTTCACATGGGTGCTGCGGAATCCAGTCCGGTCATTCGGCTTTGAAGGCAAGCTCCTTAACCACCGAGTCATCTATGCAGCCCAGATTGAACACTGAACATTTTTTGTGAATGACAGGGAGAGCATGGGTTAGATCAGATCCCTTACTATCTCAGGCAAACTCAACGACCAGGGAAGGCTGAAAAATAAAAAGTATACATGAAGAAGGAAGCCACATACAGGTATTCTTCAAAGCTGTCAACAGCACAAGTCCTAAGACCGAGAGAAGCATGACATTAGGGAGCTGGCAGAGGATAGTGTCCTGGGGCCACCTGGAAACATGAGGGTATTATCACGTGGGTGAATATGTGGGCAAGCTTAATGGTAGAGAGAAGGAGCCAGGACATCAAATATATTACATATACAGAACAAACCTGCCCTGTGAGAGAGGTCCTAGTCACATGGGCCATGGTACCTTTTAGAAGGCTATTTTGGGGACATAAAGTCATCCTAACTCAATCCAGTCAAGTAAATGTGTAACCAAACACTACTGCCCACTTCTTGGACTTCCATGTAGACCAGAGCTTTAGCCTACAGAAAAAGAGGATCGGGGCTGGAGAGATGGCTTAGCGGTTAAGACACTTGCCTGTGAAGCCTAATGACTCATGCTAGACTCTCCAGATCCCACATAAGCCAGATGCACAAAGGTCACACATGCCCACAAAGTGGCGCAAGCATCTGGAGTTCTATTGCTGAGGCCCTGCCACACCAACTCTCTCTCTCTCTCTCTCTCTCAAAGAGGATCAAATGAGGGAGCCACTAAGCAGGAAGCTTGTGTTGCTCACAGTAGTAAGTATGACTATTCTCTTAGCAGAGATTCAAATAACACAGATAAAACCACTAGAATTTTACACAACCCTCTTCTTGCCCAAGCCCTGTCATCCAACAGAACTCACCTTAGAGAAACAGTCTCTAAGTACAGTCTCTAGAGTACAGTCTTGGTATATCCAAAATATCAAGTCTCCATGCAAACCACAGCCCATCTTCCAATGGCTTTACTGGTCTCTTTACCAAGGTCATCACACCCTGCCCATGTGGCGATCTCAGCGGTGGCTCCTGGAACTGTGTGCACTTCATGACCCACTCCACCCATTTTTCATGCTTCCAAAACCAACACCAGGTGTGCAGGACATAGACATGTTGTTTATTCAGGGACAAAATTAATTGTGACCTTGAAGAGAAGATTCCTTCCTTTCTAACGTGTTTGCATTCCTATCACTGATCTTCCTTCACTTCCTAACCTGTTAAGCAGCTCCCCCAGCCCCCTGAAGATGGGACCTGGCCATGGGCTCCACTCTCTGGGGAAGGGCCAAGTCACCTGGGCTTCTCTTCCAGCCAAAAGATGAAACCCAGCACCCTTCTCCCCGAATGCCAATGTGCACATACTGACATGCTGGCCTAAGCGAGAGTACGTTTAGCCCACACTCCTTGGCTAATAATGACCTTGTAGGTATGAGCAAGAGTGAGTTTACCTGACACACACCTTGGCTAATAATGGCCTTGTAGGTGAGAGCAAGGGTGAGTTCATCCCACCCACCTTGGCTGGTAATGTCCTTGCGTCTAACAAGGTACAAAACTCTTCTGAGTTTGCTCCAGCAGGATCCTCACAAAAATCTTGCGTGGTGATTAGACAGAAATTGGCACATTTGACAGGTAAAATACAGAGAGAAGTGCAGTAATTTTCTCAAGTTGACACCACAAGTGGAAGTGCTAGAAATATTTCCTCACCTATCCTCCACATCCACTCAACATGCTTAGTGATGATTGTAGCCTATCTTTTCAAAACTAAGACTCATATGCCCACTCAAGTTCTCCTGGTGACATGAAAACAACCCCATAGAAGGCGAGTGCTCATGGTATCATGAAGACCAAAATAACATCTTTATGAAACACTTGGTTTGGCAGTGACATGGTCAAAAATCATGTGGTGGCTGTGAAAATTTTGCCAGTGGTCAGGTGTGGGGCTAGCTTCCCACAAACACTGCTGAGATTCACAGCCTCTCTCCACACAGCCTTGGCATCTGAGCCAGCATATGTTCCCACGTCTATACAGTGCTCGCAGAAGCAGCCACAGATCTCCTGAAGCCAGGAACAGCTGTGGAATGCACAATCCAAGCTTGTTGGAGTGCAATTCCTGACAATGTTGGGAAATAATCTCCTGTCTGAGGCCTTGAATATTGCTATAAAAATGTAGCAATGGCTGGTATTGCAAGCACAACACAGCTGCTCACATACACTTGGGCAACCAGATGGCAGAGCAGGTGAGCATCCATGAGCCAATAGCTTATGGACCAAGTCCTCCGTGGGCGGAGTAGAACAGTCCCTGTGTGAGAGGACAAGGGTCTTCCTGGCCTACCTCCTGATGGTCACACACAGCACAGACAATGACTCCTGAAGGTGCCCACTTGCTCTGGGCAGGGGTCCTCCACATTTTCCAGGTGACATCCTTTGAGTCGCTAGCGAGCTCCCACGGCTGCCATGGAGACAATGGAACGTGCTGCCTTCTGCCTCCACACGCTGCGCACAGGTGGAAGAGGAAGCCAGGCTGGTGTCACTTCTGAGCGGCTCTCCAGGACTCCAGCACTGCTCCAAACCCCAGGGACGGAGGGCAAAGGGCGTACAATCCGTACTTCCAGAGCTTTTGCTTCAGGACAAGTCTGCCGGCACTGAACCTGTGGCGTGTGATAAAGGGCTGGTGACGGGGCTCAGGGAGTAAAGGTTGCCATGAAAGCATGGGCGCCTCATTTGAATCCGCAGAGCCCGCGTAAAACCAGGTCCTATAGCATCAGGTCTGTCATCCCAACACACCTACGGCAGATGGGGGGCCACAGGCAATAGATTCTCCAAGAAACTCGTGGGTCAGCCAGCCTAGCAACAAGAAACCCCGCCTCAAACAAGGTGGAAAGCAAGAAGCAGTGCCTGAACTTGTCCTCTGATAACCTCACCTCATGCACCACACACATGAGCACCCAAGAACACACACACATCAGAGGAGAGTCAGGTGGCACCGCAAGAGTGACAGCAGGTACCATGTGAGGCCCAGCTGAGGTGGTTTTAGCCTAGATCTAAAGGACAAAAAGGTATCAGTCGCAGGAGACAGTAAGCAACAGGTACTTGGAATAGGAGCAGGCTATGGGTGGGTTTGCCCCGCTTCACGACGGAGGTAGAACACCTTGACAAGCTCAGAATAGAACCTGGATTGGCAGGGTACCGCCTTGGGCTGAGGGCTTGAGCGGGCGGTGCTGTGGACAGAGAGCGGTTGGAGCACCAACAGGACTTCGTTCCAGAGGGAGGGAGCCGCTAAGCAGCGCATCCTGGCCTCTCAGGGGTGATGAACAGGAAGGCACGAGTCGACTTTGAATTCTATTATCTATGATCTACCTAAAGCCAGGAACAAGTCATCTACCTGCCCCCACAGAAAACTCATAGCTTGTGTAAAATGGCTGGCTCAGGACTTGGGAAGACTTAAAGAGTGCGGGAGTTTCTCACAGGGAGACACGGGGCTCCGGCATCAAGGTGGAAGGTCTGCGGGTGACAACAACTGCGCAGGCAAGCCCGAGGACCCAGACTTCATCACTCCCCAGTGCTGTGCCAGCCAGCTCTGTGCCAGCTCTGCTCTAAGCACGCGCCAATTTGGAAGGACAGTAGATAGCCAAGGAGTCAGAGCAAAGGGTGAATGAGCTGCAGACAGCCTAGGGTCTCCCTCCCAGGGCAGAAAATGGCTTCAGAGCGGTCTTCCCCGTCGGAGATGTTTGAGCTGCAGCACCAGAAGAGTCTCAGAGTTTGTTCTTTTCCCAGCCATCCCTCTCACCCTTACCTCATCTGCTTGCAGTTCCAGGGAAAGAGCACATCACTGAAACTTTGTTGTGTAGATCCTGAGAATTTTTCCTAAAATGCTGAGACGACAACAGGCCCTTTGATGACAGTTTCAGAAGATGCACACCGTAAGGGAAATACAAATCAAAGTCACACTGCCATGCCACTTCACACCTACTAAGATGCCCATCGTTTTTCAAATTGGAAAACAGAAATGTTAGCCAGGATGTGGGGAAGCCTAACCGCTTGTACACTGCTGGCAGGAATTTTAAGTGGTACAACTGCTATAGGAAACAATTTGGAAATATGTAACACGACACATCCAGACTAGGTAAATCACAACGACAGATCAATATCTGCCGGGAGCATCAGGGTGAAGGCATAAGGGACATCTGCTCACTCTGACTTGGTTTTCTTTGGAGGTATTGTGGTTTCAATAGGCTCATGAGTTTGAACACTTGGTCCCCAGCTGGAGGCACTGGTGGCAAATGCTGTGGGACCTTTAGGAGGTGGAGCCTTGCTGGAGAAAGTGGGTCACCTTGGGCAGGCCTTGAGGTTTTGAGAGCTCAGCTCCACTTCCAGTTTATCTTTGCTTCCCTGTCAGTAGTGCGCTGTGGCCACCATGCCTTCCCCTGAAAAAACTCTTTCCTTCCTCAAGATGCTGCTGATTCTCTGCTCACAGCAATGACAGTCAGGAGTGAGGCAAAGGTTTTGAGACTGCACAGAGGTGCTGGTGGCCCAAAGCTGTGAAGTCTAAATGACAGCAAGCTATACATATAAGGTGGTTGATTTCACACAACATGAATGTTACCTGGATTCTTTGAAAGGTCTCATTCAGCTTCTACTCTGAAACCCAAAGGCCCTCCAGCTCAGCCCCATGTATCCCAGCCATGACCCAACTGTCCTACGTCTGTCCAGCTTTCCCTGGCTCACTCCTCCCTAGAGACAGGGGCCACATGAGTGAGCAAACCAGGAAAGTAGAGGAGGCCATATTCCCTGAGGTTCTGGTACCACGTCGGGGGTTATTGGAAGCTAAAATCCTTGAAGTGTAGGCCATGTGATCTTAGTCACCATGTAAACTTGAGTCTGGGCTGCTTAGCCTCTCAGAATCTATAGAACTGTGCCACCCTTTCTTAGCTAACCACAGAGCCTTTGAGAAGACCAAACACAATCTTCCAATGAAGCCCTCTGAGCAGGGTAAAGTGACTAGATAAGGCTCTAGAGCTTCCCTACAGTGTCTTCTTTCGGCAGCACCTGCATTTAAAATGCTGCAGTAGAAATGTGTTAGAAGTCAAGTATTCTGATACACAGCAAATTGCCTTTCACATGGATTACCAAATGCCAGTAAAAGACAGAAATACCCCCATTCCCATTCATCCCTGAAGACTGACCATGGGCACATTCATCTCTGCAGACTGAGACGGCATGGGTCAGGGTGTATGTCATCAGCTATCACACAGCAGGTGGAAAAAGAATGACCTGGACCTGGAAAGGTAGGATGTCCAGCATCAATGCACTCAGACATTTGAGGAAAGGACAGAAGAGATGCACAAGCCACACAGGACACAAACTGCCTCCTGGCAGCCACGCACACACAGGTAAGGGCCTCACCATTCTAGATCCGCCCTCTGGCTACAAGCCCTGCTTGTCCCCGCTCTCAACCTATCAGTGAGGGATGATGAGGAAGTCTCCCTGAGACCACCCAGAAGGGACTTCCTCAAAAAGGCAAAGGGGGGACTGGAGAGATGGCTTAGTGGTTAAGCGTTTGCCTGTGAAGCCTAAGGACCCCGGTTTGAGGCTCGACTCCCCAGGACCCACGTTAGCCAGATGCACAAGGGGGCGCACACGTCTGGAGTTCGTTTGCAGTGGCTGGAGGCCCTGGTGCGCCCATTCTCTCTCCCTCTATCTGCCTCTTTCTCTCTCTGTCTGTCGCTCTCAATTAAATAAATAAAAATAACCAAAAAAAAAAAAAAAAAAGGCAAAGGGGATTACATAAGACGAGAGAATTTGGGATTGACTTAGTAATTTGTACTCAGAACAGTGAGGGAAAAGAAGACCGAGGAAGAGGGAAAGGGGAGGAGAAGGGAGGGGGGAAGGGGAGGTAGAAAAGGAAAAAAATAAGGGAGGATAAAAGAAGAGTGGAAGGAAAGAAGGAAGAAAAGAAAATAGGAAGGAAGGAAGATAGAGAGGAATGGAACAAGGAGGGAGGAGAGAAGAAAGAGTGGCATATATTGAAGACAAGAACCAGCAGTGTACCACACACATACACTGCTCGAATGGGATTCACACGGGAGTCACAGAAACACTAACACACGCTCTAAGTAAATGTGAGACAGACTGGGACGAGCAAGGTGAAAACCCCCCTAAGGCCTCAGCTCTCTTCACAGAAAACCAACAGAGAATGCCTGGCACGTTTCAAGAGTAGCAATATCATGGTGATGCTTGCAATTATGTAAATGCTCATAGAATAAGATAGGAGAGTTCAAACCGATTACTTCCAGGGAATACCGTTAGAAACAGGACAGGAAAATTTTCTCCCTCATAATATTCCTTGCAACCTGGTCTCCCTCGTTTGGTCGGGTGCTTTGTGTCAGCAACATAAAGGTGACTCAATATTGTCTCCCGCATCTTTTCTGCAGGCCTGGCACAGGGCAGGCACACACTCTACTTCTAAGCCTCCCCCAGCTCTTTTTCATCGGAATGCTTGATCCCCAGCTGATGGTAACTTGGGAATTGCAACCTTGTTGGAGGTGCTTTGTTGGGGGTGGGCTTAAGAGTGTTACAGCCAGCCTCCCCTTGCCAGTGCTTGGCACACTCTCCTGCTACTGTTGTCTACCTGATGTTGGCCAGTAGGTGCCATCCACCCTCTGCTCACACCACAGGATAAGTTTTTTTAGTAGGTACAGTATTCATGACCGTGGGGCTTGCCTGGGAAGCATGAGGACTTGAGTTCAATCCCAAGAACCCACACAAAACCGCCGGGCGTCGTGGCAAGTGCATGTAATCCCGGGACTGGGGAGGTGGAGATAGACAGATTCCCCAGGCTCACTCAACAACCAGCTTGCCCTACTTGATTAACTCCAAACCAAGGAGAGACCCTGCCTCAAGAACAGTGGATGTTGCCTGGGGAGCTGGCTCAGTTCCACAAGCCTGCCAACTTGAGTTCAATCCACAGCACCCAAGAAAACCCAAACACAAAAGTGCTATATGCCTCTGAAATCCCAACATGCCTAAGGGGATAGGGGCTAGAGTAGGGAGAATCCTAAAACTCATGGGGCCAGATAGTCTGGCCTCCCCAGCAGCAAAACAAAGACCCGGTCTCAAAACAAGATGGAAGGAGAGAACCGACACTCCGGGGCTGTCCTCCAACCTCCACGCTGTGGTGCGCGCACGCGCACACACACACACAATTTAAAAATCATCAAAGGTAGATGGCATTCCTTAGGACTGACACCTGTGATTGTCTTCTGGCCTCCACACACGCATGCACATATGTGCACACATACCCACACGTTCATCCTCACACAGGTGCACACATGAAGATAGGGAAACTACATCAAGACAGAGCTGCTCCTACTTGACTGGAATGATGGATCAAATGTTCAGGTAGAAACTCCACTTGAAAAAGCTCCCAGCCACAGCAATTACTCAAGCCATTAACAGTCAAGTGGAGTGTGTTGGAGCACCTTTTCTCATGCAAATAATTGTAATTAGCGTCACTGCTTGCGCTGAAAGAGGCTTTCTTCAGTAAGATGAGCAGCCCCTCCCCACCTGGGACTCCTTAGTCATTCTCTTCCCCAACACTGAGAGACAGGGACGGTGCTCAGAGTGGACACTGAGTAATGGTGACCCTACACCCATCTGTGTTTTCTGCTCCAGGAGTGGACATGTGACCCAGCTCAGACACTCAGCTTCCCAGGTAGGGAAAACATCAAACCCAACCCAGTCCCAACTCATGGACATAATGTTGGAATTCGCAGGGACAAGATCACTTTTGTTGAAGTTGTTAACCATGAGGAAGCTAGCAGTGAAACAATGTCCACCGCATTTTGCAAAGTGCAAGAGGAAATGGCCAAAATTTTTAAATTCAGAATCTCTCGAGGGAAAGGGGAGCAGATGGAAATGAAAAGGGCCGTGTCTTGAGCTAGTATTTGAGTCCTAAATTTAGCTGCTACTCTGTGGGTGCACATTTGTGTGAGCATGGTGCGTGTGTGTGTGCAGGCCAGGGACAATATCAGAGGTCATTCTTCTCAGGTGGCTGAGTTAGCGTCTCTCACTGGCCTGGAACTCATCAACTAGGCTAGACTGGCTGACCACTGAGCTCCAGGGATCCTCCTGTCTCCACCTCCCCAGTGCTGGGATAATAAGCTAAGCCTCTGCCTTCAAGCCCAGTACTAGGGTTACAAGTCCTCACTATCATGTCTACTGCTGGAAGCATAAGCCCGCACCATAACACCCGATTTCTTTTATGTGAGTCCTGGGGATTAAACTCAACCACTTATGCTTGCAAGGCAAGCAATTTACTGACTAAATTATCTTCCCAGTCCTAAATTACTTTTTAATCAAGGCAAATATAGTCAAATTTACTTGTGAATAAAAGTCCTAGCTAGCACTGATTCCAGCGTTCAGGTGCTGAAACCTGATGGCCAATGTGACAGTGTTAGGAGGTGGGTCTTCAAGTGATGTGACACCATGAGGGCACCTCCCTCGTGAATGATTTAGGAATCCTTATGAAAGGGCTGAAGGAGGAAATTTGCCCCCTTTTTGCCATTATGCCTTCTGCTATCGGAGGCCAGAGTATTCCTCTCCAGAGTGCAACATTCAGGAAACCTCTGTGGAAGCAGAGACCAGACACTCATTGGACCATAGCCCGCCAGCATTCTGATCTCAGATTTCTCTTCTCTCTGTGTGTTCATGTTTATGTGTGTGTGTTCCTTCGTGTGTGTATGTCCATGTATTCACATGTTCGTGTGTGTGTATGTGTGTGTGTGTGTGTGTGTGTGTGTGTGTGTGTGTAGAGACCAGAAGACAATCTCAGGTGCTGTTCCTCTCAGGTGGCACCTACCTTTGTGTGTGACACAAGGTCACTGGCCTTGAACTCATCAATTAGTCTAGGCTGGCTGGCCAGGGAGCCCCAGGACCTGCTTGTCTTCAGCTCTTGGCACTGAGATTACAAGCACAGGCCGCCACACTCAACCCCCTTTACGTGAGTTCTGAGGATCAAAGTCAGATCCTCATGCTTGCAAAGCAAGCACTTTACTGACAGAGCATCCCTCGAGTCCAGCTTTTCTTCTCTGTGAAGTTCCCAGCCTGTTGTTCTGTTAAAGCTGCAGCACAGAGACGACCATGGTAACGTGTCATTCCCAGCATAGTTCTGTGAAAGCTGAAACTGTTCAGTATCAATAAAGGGAGGGATGGAATGTTCGTACCACTGTGCATAGGTACCACACACTCTTATCTATTGGCCTGCTGCTGGACACCATGGTTCATCCTATATCTTGGCTATTGTGAATAATGCAATAATAAACATGAATATTTACTGTGTCTTTGATATACTGACTTCATTTCTTTTGAATATATACCAAGTGTGGGGTAGTTGAATCAATGGAGGCTCCATTTATAGCTTCATGAGCAGCCAGAATACTCTCCAGAATGGATGGGGCAATGTCATTTTACAAACTGAGGTGGCCTTGGCTGACTGTACTCCATAGGAATGGGATGCACACATTCTTCCTGGAGAGGCTCACGCATGTGTCACACCTCCACACTGCTCAGATCTGTGTGTGTCACACCCCACACTGCTGAGATCTGTGTGTGTCACACCTCCACACTGCTGAGACCTGTGTGTGTCACACCCCACACTGCTGAGATCTGTGTGTGTCACACCCCACACTGCTGAGATCTGTGTGTGTCACACCTCCACACTGCTGAGACCTGTGTGTGTCACACCTTCACACTGCTGAGACCTGTGTGTGTCACACCTCCACACTGCTGAGACCTGTGTGTGTCACACCTCACACTGCTGAGATCTGTGTGTGTCACACCTCATACTGCTGAGACCTGTGTGTGTCACACCTCATACTGCTGAGATCGGTGTGTGTCACACCCCACACTGCTGAGATCTGTGTGTGTCACACCTCCACACTGCTGAGACCTGTGTGTGTCACACCTCCACACTGCTGAGACCTGTGTGTGTCACACCTCCACACTGCTGAGATCTGTGTATAACACCTCCACACTGCTGAGATCTGTGTGTGTCACACCTCCACACTGCTGAGATCTGTGTGTCACACCTCCACACTGCTGAGATCTGTGTGTGTCACACCTCCACACTGCTGAGATCTGTGTGTGTCACACCCCACACTGCTGAGATCTGTATGTGTCACACCTCCACACTGCTGAGACCTGTGTGTGTCACACCTCCACACTGCTGAGACCTGTGTGTGTCACACCTCATACTGCTGAGACCTGTGTGTGTCACATCCCACACTGCTGAGATCTCTGTGTGTGTCACACCTCATACTGCTGAGATCGGTGTGTGTCACACCCCACACTGCTGAGATCTCTGTGTGTGTCACACCTCCACACTGCTGAGATCGGTGTGTGTCACACCCCACACTGCTGAGATCTGTGTGTGTCACACCTCCACACTGCTGAGATCTCTGTGTGTGTCACACCTCATACTGCTGAGATCTGTGTGTGTCACACCTCCACACTGCTGAGATCTGTGTGTCACACCTCCACACTGCTGAGACCTGTGTGTGTCACACCTCCACACTGCTGAGATCTGTGTGTGTCACACCTCCACACTGCTGAGACCTGTGTGTGTCACACCTCCACACTGCTGAGATCTGTGTGTGTCACACCTCCACACTGCTGAGATCTGTGTGTGTCACACCCCACACTGCTGAGATCTGTGTGTGTCACACCTCCACACTGCTGAGATCGGTGTGTGTCACACCCCACACTGCTGAGATCTGTGTGTGTCACACCTCCACACTGCTGAGATCGGTGTGTGTCACACCTCACACTGCTGAGATCTGTGTGTGTCACACCTCCACACTGCTGAGATCTCTGTGTGTGTCACACCTCATACTGCTGAGATCTCTGTGTGTGTCACACCTCCACACTGCTGAGATCTGTGTGTGTCACACCTCCACACTGCTGAGACCTGTGTGTGTCACACCTCCATGCTGCTGAGATCTGTGTGTGTCACACCTCATACTGCTGAGATCTCTGTGTGTGTCACACCTCCACACTGCTGAGATCTGTGTGTGTCACACCTCCACACTGCTGGGATCGGTGTGTGTCACACCCCACACTGCTGAGATCTGTGTGTGTCACACCTCCACACTGCTGAGATCTCTGTGTGTGTCACACCTCATACTGCTGAGATCTGTGTGTCACACCCCACACTGCTGAGATCTGTGTGTGTCACACCCCACACTGCTGAGATCTGTGTGTGTCACACCTCCACGCTGCTGAGACCTGTGTGTGTGTCACACCCCACACTGCTGAGACCTGTGTGTCACACATACATGCTGTTGAGATCCATGTGTGTGCCACACCTCTGTGCTACTGAGATCTGTGAGAGCCACACACCTTCAGGGTGATTGTCCCTATCCATATACGTCCATGGAGGATGCTCTAAGATTCCTCTAAGTTTCTCCTTGGTGGGAAATTGAGATGGTGTGATAGTTAACTTCTTTTGTGAACCGGATTGGATCTGGAATCAACTGAGAGACAGGTTTCTTAGGCAGGTCTATGAAGGCATTTCTAAAAGGATTAACTAAGGGGAAATATCTTTCCCAGGGTGGGCAGTGACAGACAGACAGACACACACACACACACACACACACACACACACACACTCACACATACATAAATGAAGAAACAGTGCATCTGTCTGCCCACCTTTGCTTCTTGGTGGCACATACATTTACCCTTTTGCTGCCACCCTTCCCTAACATCAGAACCCAGCTTCTGCTGGCTTCCAATGTACACTGAATGAATACTAAAGACCAGCAGGTCTCCAGGAATCCTCCAGTCCTTCTGCACCAGATTGGGACTGCTGAGACATACTTGATGGACTGAGCAGCTTCTCTAAGCTTTGAGCACCGGAGATCACTCGTTCTGCTCAGGGACCAGGAGCATGTCTCAGCTGGCCAGGAGGAAGAGGTGAATAAAAGATGACACAACTTAAAGAAGGTTCTCATGGGGTCACACAGGGTTTCACCGTAGGAGTTGAAATAATTTATAATTGTACTCTTTTCTGTTAATGTACAAGAAAAGGGGGTGGAGACTTCACTACTGCTAAGCAGACAGCAAGATTGCCCCAGCAGACTGGCCCCTGTCCATGCACCAGGCAGATCTAATGTCTTGCATGGTCATGCCCAGGTCCCAGCACATCTACAAACCTCCATGGACATGCCCCGGTCCTAGCAGTGAGTGCAGAAGAAGCTCAACCCAGGACCCTCTCTAAACCTCTCTATTCCCTTCTCAACATACTATGATGCTGAGAACAGGAGCGCCAGTCCATCAGCACCCCCTTTCCCTCCCCCCACCATGGAAAGCCATGTCTCTGATGACCCTTACAGGTTCCAGGTCTGTTTCTCTTCATGAAGGTTAATCTGCTTCATGTCACTCAGGCGGTGCCCACTCTAAAGACACGCCTACCAGAAGAGCTCTCAGGCATTCTGAATATATTTAAGACATTTCATGGGGTTTTCTTGGGGGCAGTGTTCAAAAGCAAAGCATTCCTTCTTCTGGTAGTTTCTCTGGTGCCTCCTTGGAGAGACCACCTCCTACCCATGCAGACTTTAAACAGAGAAAGGACACTTCAGCCCACATTACAAGGAATTAAACGCCACCGAGACACCCTCATTCTCACCTCCCAAGAGAGGGAACAGAATGGATTTTCAATGGGGGACATATTTCTAAGGCAATTTCCACAAGTGATTTCCCTGACTCGGAGCTCCCAGCTCCTCCGCCTCCTGCGGGATTGTCTGCTTTTGCAATTCAGACCCATGCACTAATGTCTCAGAGTGCTTGGATGCTGGGGTTTCAACAGCGCCTGTTAATTTACTGCTTTTGAAGTTAATTGGGGGCTGCATTGCAGGTAGTTGGGAGGTGGGCTGCATCTGCAAGTTCTGAGCTGCACACAACTCCACCGTGGGCTGTGAGCATGACGTCTGATGGAGATCTATGCCAGCAGCCACCGAGGATGGTTAATCAACCTCAGTGCTGCTCAGATTCTGGCCCAAGGATGACCTATGTCAGAATCATTTGGATCGCTTGTTAAAAAGCCAACTCTCTGGTTCTTTCCCCGAAACTACTAGATCAGAATCTCTGAGGGAAGAAACGCAGACATGCATTTTAAGCAGGTTTCCTGTGTGGCTCGCCAGCATGATAATTTGGGAACCTTGACCTGGTGCACAGTCTACTCTGGGTGCTGCTTCTAGCCTGGGGCCTGGGAGCATCCCCTGGGGAGACAGTGAAGCAGGTAGCGTTGAGTGTAAAGGGCATGTCATTGGGCGGTATGGAAACAGAGTTCAAAGGTCCACAATGAAGCTCTATCTGTGACCTGAATGTGTCACTTCTCCCAATAAATCTTTTCTTTCCTAATGTCTAAAAAGTTTTATTTCCCTTCAAAAAGAGTTGTTGCAAAATTCAAAAGCATGATAGCTATGTGGGATAGTTAATCTCAGTTGTCAGCTTGATTGGATCTGGAATCACCTAGGAGACAAATCTCTGGGCATGTCTGCCTGTAAGGGAGTTCACAGCTTGCAGTAATGGAGATAAGAAGGTCCATCCCAAGTGAGGACAGCGTCCATAGGCCCAGACTGAACGGAAGGGGCAAGGTGACTGCGTAGGCGTTCCTCTCTCTCTCCTTCCTGACTGTGGACCCAGCAGCCTCCCATTCATGCCATCATAAATTCCCCACCATAAGAGATGTTTCCTCTAACTGTGAGCCAAAATAGATCCTTCTTCCCTTAAGTTACATCTTCTCAGAATTTTTTCACAGAATAAGGAAGTAACTAATACAGAAAATTGGCACTAGGAGTAGGGATGTTGTGATTAGCCTTTCCATATGGCTCTTAGGCCTTTGGAGCTTCTTTGTGGAAGGAATGTGGAAGACTTTGGAACCTTGGGCTATAAAAACCCTTTAATGTTGTAAGTAGAGCTTAATGGGCCATTTTGGTGGGAGTTTGGGAGACACGAACAACAATAGAAGCACAGACAGTTGGAAGCCCAGTTTATGAAATTTAAGAGGGAAAGAAAACTCTGCCCAAGGCTAGAGTTCCTAGAGACAATTTGTGTTGTGTTCCAGACAAGAATCTGGTTATATTCTGCCTGTGCCCTGGGAGCTTGAATGAGGCTGGATTCAAAAGTAATGGACTAATTTGTGTGGTTGAAGAAATCTCAAGTCAGGAAGGTGTTAGAGACCCAGAAATTCTGTCCAAAAATCACAGGCTGGATTAAGTTGTCACTTATCTTTCTAGGTGCTTGCTTAAAACAGCCCTTCAGACTCTCCTTAGCTCCCATAATTTTGACTGGTTTGAAGACAGTGGCTGTTTTATAGAGCATCTTTCATTTTGGACTTGTTTGTAATTACATCCAGCCACACATTGGTGGCAGCAGCGTTTCAGAGGGACCCGGCATTCTCCTGGTTGTGTTGTTAGGTACCACGTGATTTTGATTTCTTCCATTGCTGGAGACATTTGTTTTGAGCAGGTGGTTAGGATGCATCTTCCAGGATACTCCATGTGAACTTACTCCTTCCTTCTTCTCAGTGTAACAGAGTTTGTGGAGAGATACGTTGAAGCTCCCTTTCCCCAACAAACTTTCAACCTTCTGACATATCTTTTATAGTAATGGACTCACGTCTTCATGTTTTACTCTAGTTCACCATCTGTGACGGTCCCCACTTATGCTGGTCCCCACATTCCCTGTGATTTGGTCAGTGGAAAGCCCTTTCAGCTGGCTGTGTCCGTTAGACACACCCCATCGTGAGAGGAAATTTAAACAAGAAAGTTTGATCTAAATAAGTAACAGAACCCCTCAGAGCCTCTTTTCTACTTACAGATCCAGTTCATAAACCTTATCTCACAACACAGCTGCCTGCAGAAAGACTCTTACCCTAACTGCCTTTCTGCTTCAATAAGCCTTCTTATCATTAAGGGATTCCCACTCATGGCCCTGAGTCATGCAGGCAGGAAATTCAAGCTCACCGATCATAGAATGGGTCAGAAATGACTCTGAACTGTCTATTTATGTCCTGAGGAGCTGTGGCCTGGGACTCAGGCTTTGGAAGTAATTCCCTGAGTCCTTGTTGACATGAATAAATCTCCACACTGCCTGCAATGCCTTTTAAAAAAAATTGACAGTTTCCATAATTATAGACAATAAACCATGGTAATTCTCTCCCCTTGCCCACTTTCCCCTTCACAAATCCACCCTCTGTTATATCCCCTCCCCCTCTCAATTAGTCTCTCTTTAATTTTGATGTGCAATACCTATTTTGTGAGCAGCCATCATTCCCGAAGCACATCCTCACTAGATTGCTCTCCTTTGCTTTTTCCCCCTCCATTCCTGGGTCAGCCATTTCTCCAAGAAACCCAGCTCTGCTTTTGTAAGTACTTTACATGTTCATTACAACAGGAGTATCGCTGTCCCAGAGTCCCCTCAGGGACACAGATGTGTGACATGTACAGAGCATACACAGACCCATATTTATAGCTGGATTAGTTTCTTTAGCCACACATATGCTCATATTTATCATGTGTGTGTTATTGTAGTCAGCTCCTCACTACTGGCACAAAGCGCCTGACCAAATGCAACTTGTGGAAGGAAAGAGTTTATTTTGGTTTACAGACTCAAGGGGAAGCTCAGTGATGGCAGGGGAAACTGTGGCATGAGCAAAGGCTGGACAACACCAGAAGCAGGAGAGTGTGCCAAACATTGGCAAGGGGAAGCTGCCGACAACACCCACAATCCCACCTCCAGCAACCCGCCTCGCACAAGATTTTACCTCCCAAGTTGCCATCAGCTAGGAATCAAGCATTCAGAACACATAAGTTTATGGGGGAATCTGAGCCAAACCACCGTATATGCTTCATATATATTATATATTTCAACAATATAAAATCATTTAATATATCAAAATTATTTGTTCTCATAAGTAGCCCTAATTTCAGTCCAGTTCCATAGGACTTGTTCCAGATTTTTCCATTCCCATATATACAACTCCATATGTCAACTTTCTTCTCCAGTAAGAAACCTAACTTCTCCTGTTGCTTATATACCCACCTCATTGATCATCCTTGTGTGTGTAATCAACCTCCCATGGCTACCCTCATGTTATAAAGATGCACTCCTCATCCCTCAGATCCTAACACCCTGAACCAGAATTTCCTCCTCACAAGGACACCCCATCTTGCTAGGACCAGATGCCCCAACCTATTGGAACCAGAAGACCCATTCTGCTGAGACCAGATTCTCCACCCAAGAGGACCTGATGCCCAACACTGGATGACAGTGGTCACTGTCAGCGTGAGATTCTGTCCTATATCTGCGGAAAGTGAGAAGAGCTCAGTGGACACAGATAGAGACCACAGGGATGTGGCCCTCCCACGTGGTGCTCCTCCTTCTAGGCTCAGTGGGTGTGCACTGCTGGCACACAGGGTCTGGCACAAGTGATTTGCACTAACAGTGAGCTGTCACAATAATCACCCAGGCTGTGAGAGCTTCCAGGACGTGTCTTCCAGGAGAGACGGCCAGGCTCCTCTGGTTCTTGGTTCAATGTTCTCAGTAGCCTGTCCACCTGTGTCACTCTGTCACTTGCACACACAGCTCTGTGGCTCAAGTTGCCACTGAGATCAGCCATCTCATGCCTGCGCTGGAGTCCTTGGGGAGTCAGAGCTGCAAGGGTACCAGCTTGCAGGAAGAGTTATGACACAGCATCTCCTCCTCGCTCAGCACACCATGGCTTTACCTACTGGGTCAGGATGGCTCAGAACTTTTTCAGAGCCTCTACTTGTGTCATTTTTCAGGCTTACAAATGCTGCTATCTACTACTGGTCTCTGCAACAGGAAAAAATGAAATATAATATGACCTCTACATTTTAAGAGCAGCAACAAGAAAATCTAATTTTATCTGTACAAAGGCATGTGCCTACTGCCACCCTGATCTGTATTTTCTCCTGGAGAAACATCATTGCACTGGAGATAATGGAGACGTGCAGTTCTCTACTAAACTCAGATCTGTCTTTTATTCTATAAACCAGTGTGTTCAATTAGGAAATCTACACAAAGGCTTTCTTTGACAAAGGAAATTAATCAGGCAGCTGGCTAGTTTGTTAGCTATTCCCAGCCTTTCAAAGTTTTCAAATACTCTAATTTCAATTGCATCCATTTTTATGACATGACACCTACATCTGTCTCTATCTTTACCCTTCTATATATCCAAACACATATGTGAATACAATTGATTTACAGAAGTAGATCTAGTTTTCATTTAATGTTGCTTAAAAAATACAGATGGAAATGTAAAAGTAAAGAAATAAAAGGGACATTGATATTTTAACTGTCAATAACATCATTAAAAATATAATAATCCCAGCACCATGTGCGTGCGTGCATGCGTGTGTGTGTGTGTGTTTCTCCAAATCCAGAGGGATTTTAATTTTTTTTCTTTCTGCCCTTATGAAAGGCATGTTGTAGACAGAGAGATCCTGTACTTCCTGTTGGCTGGTCAATTACACTGTCAGGTTCTCAGGTGAATGAGTGAGTGTGAACTGTCTATATTTGCCCACAAAGAGCAGAGTAGACATGTTTTAGATTCAGGTGTGAGGCATGAAGCCTACAGTGGTGGTTTGATTCAAGTGTCCCCCATAAACTTAGGTGTTCTTTTTTGTAAAAAACCTGCTCAATTTTTTAAATTTATTTTTATTCATTTATTTACTGAAAAAGAGGGAGAAAATGGGCACATTAGGGCCTCCAGCCACTGCAAATGAACTCCAGATGAGTGCGCCACCTTGTGCATCTGGCTTATGTGGGTCCTGGGTAATTGAACCTGGGTCCTTTGGCTTTGCAGGCAAGGGCCTTAACCACTAAGCCATCTCTCCATCCCACTCAATCTTTTCCTTATTTTTTTTTAACTTAGATGTTCTGAATACTAGATTCCCCAGCTGGCAACTGGAAATTAAAGCTTTCTTTAGGCAGTGTATTGTTGGGGTGGGCTATGATTATTATAGCCAGTGCCCCCTTGCCAGTGTTTGGCACACTCTCCCATTTCTATTGTCCAACTGATGTTGGCCAGGAGGTGATGTCCACCCCTCTGCTCATGCCATCATGTTTCCCTTCCATCATGGAGCTTCCCCTTAAGTTTGTAAGCCAAAATAAACCCTTTTTTCCCCCCACAAGCTGCTCTTGGTCAGGTGATTTCTTCCAGCAGTGCGAACCTGACTGCAACACCTACTTATCTAATGAACAGGGATGCAGACCTCATGATACTTCACCGTAAAAATGGGGCAGACCTCAGGCTGCACCAGGACCACCAGGACTGCACTGGACCTGAAGGAACCTGAGTGTCTTCTAGGAAAGGGAAATGGACTCTCTGCTACAGAATGCCATAGACTGTAAGGCAGAAATACCATTATCCAGGGAACCATCCCCAGCTCCAGAAATCAGCCAATTCTGACATGGGCCAGGCAGGCAGCAAATGAACGAACAGACTATGTCCCACACAAGGATGAAAGTGGGGAGCAGCTGGCCATTGGGGCACAAGTTCCCAGGGCATAGTCACCATATTCAGTTAAAGAAAACACTATCCAAGTTAACACAAAGAGATTCTATGTAAGCTGGGGAGATGACTCAGCAGGTAAGAGTGTTTGCTGTGCAAGTATGAACATCTAAGTTTGATCCCCAGCACCCATGCACAAGCTGGGCATGCCTACACATGCCTGTTGTTGCTGTGCTGAGAGGAGTGGAGACAGGAGGACCACTGGGGTGCCCTGCTCAGCCAGCCTAGCCGGAATACAATAAGCTCTAGGTTCAGGTAGAGAGACTCGGTCTTGGGGAAGGAAGGCAGGAGAATGACAGAGAAGGACACTCAACGTCCTCCTCTGACTGCTGCTCATATGTGCCACGGGGCATGTGCACCTGCACACACATGCACACACATGCACACACATGCACACACCACACACTTACACCAACGGCAAAGACCTTCCACGTTTTAGATGAGGAATCAAAGTGACCAAAGCCTTGATATGATTTCTTCAAGACATTCAGTTACATATAGGAGAGTCTGGACACACATTTTCCACGCTACTTCTGATACCTGCCTCCGGATCTTGTTTCTGGCTGTGCCATTGGTCAGTCAGTCTTAGCCAGGATGTCTGGAGGGGAAGATGGTCCCTGGGGCTCAAGACAAGCGACAAGGTATCAACAGAGGAGGAGAGGTGTACATAACTAAGCAGTGCTGGTCAAGGTGCTGTCCCTCCCGCCCCGCACTGCCCCATCACTGTCTCCACTCCAGTCTGTTCTGCGGGGCAGTCTGACCTCCGGTTCTCTCTGGGGCCGGGCAGTGTCTAGTCCAAGGACTCCTGAAAGTGCTCCCAGCTGGAGCGTCAGGATTCCCACACTTCCTGGGAAATCTATGTGTCCAGGCTGAGGCCTGCGGCAGCACCTCCTTCCTTCTCTCACCTCTTCGCCGTGCTCCCAAAGTCCCACACTTCGTTCTCAGGGAAACACCAACTTGCTTACGCTAGGGGACCATACATTTGCCCTTGGGCTTGAGGCAGAGAGATATTTATCATCTCTGATACTTAGTTGTACAACCATGTGGGCAGACAGCAGGTGGATGTGCTCACAGTGTGGACATCTGTTACAGAGCTACAAACACTGGGAGGGGATGGGGATGGGGTGTAGTGATACAACAATCAGAACCCACTTTCCCCCAAGCCTTGCACTCTTTCTCTAATAATATTCATCATCCTTGAGGTGTTTTTTTTTTTCCATGTATTGTCTCAACCTGGCCTAGAAAAGGCAAGATCTGTTAGAGCGGAGAATACTGCCACATGAGGAGCACCTGACGACACACAGTGGCTCTGGATAAATTTGCTTAACTGAACAAATATTTATTTCAACATGTTGACTTAAAAAAAAACTCATCTTAAAAGGGGGGAAGGAAAAGATAACTGCAAAGATAATCTCAAATTCCTAAACTTTCATTCTAGGACCTCAGGGAGAAAACTTTGAGGAGCAAATGTTTATTTATTTAAAAAGCTTTCTTTTCTAATTGTATAACATCTGCTTCATGCAAAAAGACACTTAAGAGGTATCAAAGTTATTTGTGGTCTCTTCTGTGTAGGATGAATATAGATATATATAAATCTTCTAGACATGGGCAGACAGCATCAATAGAGGTGAATGATGGGCCGGCACTCACATAATTAAGAGGAATTAATCCTGAAGACTGCACAATGATAGGTGAGTTGTCCATAAGAGCCTTGTCAGCATTTCAAATATTTCCTAGCTGACAAAGATTGGACATTTGGGAAGAGTAAATAGATGTCATCAAACACAACCTGACAGGATCCTGGAAGATAAATCAACCACCCCACCCTGAAGGAAAAGGCAAAGGAAAAAGAAACAATCTGCTACGGAAGCAGAGCACAAGTGTAGTTTTACCTCCTAGACTCCAGAAGTCCCAGGAAGGCTAAATGACAGCCTAGGAACACAACGCAGGTGGCTTTTCTGAGTGACGGGAGCCGGGCTGGTCCTCAGTTGCTGATACACAAAAAGTGGCTTGCTGCTGGAACAAGGAGTTTGCGCTGCGACAGAACTCAACAAGGTGTTCAGGCGTCGTTTGGCTCAGACCTTTCTTTTTCTTTATAGCAAGACTTTCTCAATGAAATATGCTACTGGGGGCTGGTAATAATCGGCAGGTAATTGGGGTCCCACTAGCTGGAGACCTCCAGGCTCAAGTACTTCCCTCCATGGAGTGGGTGCTCTAGGGTGCGGCCCCAGTCCCTTTTGTGGAGGAAGAACTCACTCCTCGAGCCTGGGACAGCTGCATGATTTTGCTGGACCAGAGCAATTGCAGGCACCCGGTTTGATGCAGGTGTGCAGACCTGCCTTTTGTGACACCATTTGGACAACGAAGGGTCAGCTGAGGTTTCTGCTGGCATCTCTTCTTCTGTCAAATCCTCCTGATTCCTTAACAACTCTCAGGTGCTGTTCCCCAGGGACCACTGCTTCCTCTGTGTAAATGTCAACCTCTGTGCTCCGGGGAACCCAACCTTGGCATTCCCTTACTCACAAAAGCACAGTGATGGTGGTGATGATGGAATTCGAGAGTCCCTTCCTCTGCTCGGCCCAACTCAATCACCGGCTCGCTGGAGCCCTTCCTGTCCAGTCTCACAGACTGGCCTTGTACTGTCTTCTGCGCGTGTGGAGGGCCAGGGAGCGCTGAGGGGAGCAGACATCTTGGCCTTGCTGCTGGAGCCGTCAGCAGGTGTCCCTGAACACAGCCTCTATGCCATCACACCTTATGCCCAGAGCCCAATCCTGGATTTCTTTTATTCTTCCTGTCCCTCACAGAAACACCACAGTGGCCATCATCCCAGAACCCAGGTGGGTCTGGCTAGAATCCAGAAGCACTCTGGAACATGGGCGCACAGAGCACAGAAATCACATTAAAGCTTGGGTGAGGAACAGTCCATATGGGAGAAACCATCAAGTGAGCCACAGACAGGCCGGGTAGGAAAGCTGCTTTGGAAGGTGCGAGGTTCAGGCAGGTGACCATCATGGAGACCGGATGCAGCAGAACCAGGCAGGCCAGGCAGCCAGAAAGGAGAGGAAGGGAACCAACAGGAGCCAGGGCAGCTCACGGGGACCCGGTGCAATCACACCGCCATTCTCCTGGTTCTCTTCTGCTCATGGAGTGGCCATTCCTGGCTGAACATTCCAGAAGGATAGCAGAGGTGAGCACAGGGAACATGTTGCTGACTGAAACGAGGAATCAGTAGTCAGTCACAGGGAGTCAGAGGACAGTGAGTGTGTTTGCAGACCAGGATGCGCATAGCTCAGGCATCTTTGAGGCCGGGAAGATAAACTTTTGTTGCTCCAGCATCCAGACCCTTCCTCCTAAAGCACCACAGGCTGACTGCATCTCAAGGTGCAAGAGAAAAGTCAGGTGACAACACTGTGACAGGAGCCATGACAACGCTATATTGAGCACCAAGTATAACCTAGTTACATACTCACTCCAAGTCCATGGGACGGAAATCACTGTCCTCACATGGGTGATGAACAAACCAGGCAGGTCAACAGGACTCAGAAGACCAGACACAACACAGCGTGACTAAGAAGTATGGGCAGTGTTTAAGGGCTTAGAAGTTCAGAGGCAGGACGGAGGTTTGCTTAGGACAGCAGATCTGTGCCCTTCCCACTGCAGGCCTGTGCACAGCAGCCTGGAGCCTCTGTGGGATTACCTTTTGAGAGTGTGGGGTACAGTTAGGGTGACTGGACCCCTGAAGGTAAAAAAGGGCAGGAAAATCTGCATTTGCTAGAGATCAAAGATGATCTGACTTCTTATCTCTTGCCTAGTTCCCTAGACCTGTTTCTCCACAGGCAACCAGGACCCCTCCTAGGAGGGAGGTCTTTCATAGGATTTAAACATTGTGGCTGATCAAGTTCAGACCCCAGAGCTTGGTATTGGTCTAGCCTCTTCCTGAGATAGGCCCTGGCCCCAACCAACCAGCTGTCCCTCTCATTCACCAGAACCAGAAGACAGCTGTAAGGTCATAAATACCTTTGCAAGGGGAGGGCAGGCTCTCGGACCACTTGGGAACTTCCAGCCATGGGTGAGTTTTCCTCTTGGCTGGGCCTAGGCTGGCTTGTCCCAGGCCCAGCTGGGAGGTCCCACTAGCCCTTATTCTCCACATGGGTTCTTAATCCCCTCCAGCTCCCCACATGACAGGAGCTCCTTGAACTTTCTTTTCTCTTATCTCTTTCCACAGTGTTCCCAGGCCCTCCACATGGGATCTCTAGCCATATGGGTACTGTTCCTTGGCTCTGTACTTCCCTCAATAAATATAATAATTTAATAATTAGTCTTCTTTTATTCAATTCTTTGATTAAAATTAGAAACAAACCTAGAGTTTGAAGTTCAAGGACTTTCCTGGACCCCTAGCACCCCGTTACACTTTGCTAGACCAGAGTTCGGTTCTCAAGTGCAAGGACACAGCCTCAGTAATTGCTGAAATGAGCCAGATGGATCCATCAAACACTGGAACTGTGTGACCACTTCCAAGGCTCCCTAGCATGGCAATCAGTGAAGAGTGACTAGATCTGTTTCTGCTTGGCAGGAGGGAACAATCCTATTATGATATCATCTCAGTTTGCTTTAGGAGTCTGTGGTTTCTCTTCCTTCTGAGCTCATTGCGTTTTGTAGTTAATGTAAAGAGACAAGTAACCAGAGAGGGAAGAAACACCTGTTTTTAGAATTCCAAATGGGTGGACACAAACAACACTGGTGGGTTTGCTCCACTCTCAGTAGCACAGCAATAGTCATGTGTTGTGTATTTTAAAATAGCTGGAAGAGAGCATTTTAAATGTCCTCAACACAAAGAAATCACAATGCTCAAGGGGACTGATACACTCATTACCCTCATTTGATCATTGCACACTGTTTACATATATTAAAAGATCATACTTGCCCCATAAATATTATAATTATAAGTCAATTAATAATTTAAAAACTGTTCAAAAATAAATACCTCAAAGATGCCAATGGAGAGCATTCCGCTAACAACCTAAACACATGAAGATAAACAGATGAGTTCACTTACCACCACTTAATGTTTTGGGGTGAGGTGCTAAACATGCATTAGCAAATAAGAGGCCTTAGGCAGGCTCACCAAAGACCACATGGCACTCTGGGAACCTGCACTTTCTCCAGACAGCATCTGCTGCTCCTCTCCTCCAGGTCGTGCTTTATGTTATCTTTTCTTTCTTTCTTTTTTTATTTATTTGATAGAGAGAAAGAGGCAGAGAGACAGAGAGAATGGGCTAACCAGAGCCTCCAGCCACTGCAAATGAACTCCAGATGTGTGCACCCCCTTGTGCACATGGGAGACACTGCGCACTTGCATCACTGTGCATCTGGCTCACGTGGGACCTGGAGATTCAAACATGAGTTCTTAGGCTTCACAGGCAAGCGCCTTGACTGCTAAGCCATCTCTCCAGCCCCTTTATGCTATCTTAATCTTGCTCCCTTGACCACTGCACGTGGAGAAGTAACACTCCCACACCAGACCTGTCTGCCTTTCTCCTTCGTTTCTGCTCAGTTTCTGTCTCTCCTCCCGCAGACTTTAAGTGCCATGAGAGAGGGTCTACCTTTGCTCACCCCCAGGATTCCCAGGATGTGAAGTATGTGGTGGAGGATAAGCAGCACTGGGAGGAAAAATAAATTAGCTATGTGAATATGTAAATAAATTAGCTATGTAAATCTACTACATACAAGGAAATTAGTATGTAAATATGTAAATAAATTAGTTATGAGTTAAGCAAAAAAAAAATCCAGGTGTCAACAACATTTAAATTCATCAAGATGTTAATTTAAATTAATTTTCAGTACGGAAATAATTGATTTTTTATATTCTGTCCCTTGAAGCATTATGTAGAACAACTTGAACGATATCCATTGATTTTCTGAAAATATGATAGTACTGTGTCTCAGAAGCAAACCGTGTCTAGCTTCTGTTCTTCCTCTTTCAGACATGGAAAGATAATGATGATGATAAAAAATAGGTAGATAGATAGATGATAGATACAGATAGATGATAGAGAGAGAGAGAATAGATGGGTATAACCAAGTCAGTCAGAAATCAAGATACAGAACATCATAACCGTAGTGACCAGCTTTGCAGTGATACCATAGACCAAAATTGACCTGAAGGAATCTCAAAAGCCCTGGCCAGGCTTTCAGAAGTCACTACTCCCTCTCCCTGGAGGACATTCTTACTAGACCATGGCAAGCATCCACCTAAGATTTACCCTGCCCCCTTCCTCCCTTCAATCCTCACCGATACCCATGTGGTGGCTCCGACCCCACACCCAGTGACTATTGCTGGACTAGAGGTAGAAGTCTGATCCAAGGTGCCAAATCAGACTAAAATAAAGGGCTTATATTCTGAGGTTGGTGAGAAGTCTTGGGATAGGGGTCAGGATGAAGGTGATCTCTAACTTTCTCTGCAATCTGCTGAGATCAAACATGGAGCTAGTCACCCACAGATGTGATCGGCCACCCAGTTGTGATCTGGCAAAGGCTACATGCAGAGTGGAGAATCTTAGTGGCATGATCCCTCCTCAATCCTAGAGGCTTCCCTCTTCTCTGACCTCCGGAATCTGAGGAAATAAGTTTCTGCCATTCAAGCCAATTCTACCTGCAGACTTGTGGGAAGTCACAGCCATGCTCAGCCTGACTGAAAGGAGTTTTCTTATTTTTTTTTTTTTTGCTCATTTTTATTTATTTATTTGAGAGCGACAGACAGAGAGAAAGGGGCAGATAGAGAGCGAGAGAGAGAATGGGTGTGCCAGGGCTTTCAGCCACTGCAAATGGAACTCCAGATGCGTGCGCCCCCTTGTGCATCTGGCTAACGTGGGTCCTGGGGAATTGAGCCTTGAACCGGGGTCCTTAGGCTTCACAGGCTAGCGTTTAACCACTAAGCCATCTCTCCAGCCCGAAAGGAGTTTTCTCTGCAGGGTGCATCACCCTTCTCTCCTGTGAGGAAACACGTCACAGCTGACGACACGTCAGCCCCGTCTCCCAGTGAGAGGAAAGTGGCCCCAGGTGATGAATTTCTGGACACAGATCAGAAGTAGTTCACCTCAGAAGTAAGTTTGCACTGTCTCATATTTTAATGTAAAAATGAATAATTTATGTTCTATCCTATGTAGTTAACATAAAATGGTGGATTTTTCCAAGTCTTGTAGGAAATTTGACCATCCAAGAATAAACGTCACATACTATCAGAGTCCAGGCACCCAGAGTCCAGGTACCTCTTATCTAGATCCAGGAACCCCCCCCCCCAGAATATTGTCATGAGCACCAGAGTCCAGCACCTCAATGGGAGAAGCACACACAAGGTGCAGGGTTGGTGTCGGAGCTCCTGGGGCCTCACCCTTCACTTTACCACCCAGCCATGGGGATGAAAACAGCGCAGCCACTCTATCCCAAGCTTCAGGGCTCCAATACTCTCCAACCATGCTCACATACTGCAAGTTTTCACAGGAAAATCTATGGGATATGTAATTATTATTCCCTTCTTCCAGAAAAAAAGTTCAGAAGAATTGTTAGAGTCATAGAAGTCAGAGCCAAGACATGAAGAAGCCCGCCTTCTCTTCTGACCATTTCTTTTCTTTTCTTTTCTTTTCTTTTCTTTTTTTTTTGTTTTGTTTTGTTTTGTTTTGTTTTTTGAGGTAGGGTTTCACTCCTCTAGTCCAGGCTGACATGGAATTCACTCTGTAGTCTCAGGGTACCCTCGAACTCACTGTGATCCTCCTACCTCTGCCTCCCGAGTGCTGGGATTAAAGGCATGCGCCACCATGCCCGGCTTCTTCTGACCATTTCTATTGAGAACTTTAATACATGAACATACTGCAATTTGATTGTATTCCTGTAACATTTCCGTCTTTTGTTCCCCTTCCCTCACCCCCATTCTACTGAGGTGAGGACCCTTCTATTTCCAAGTAGTCTTCCTTCTGTTTTGATGTCACATTCCTTTTGTCCTCCGCCATGCTCCTTGTCAAAATGTTGATGGGCTCAGAACAGTGCAGGGCTTGTGGGGTTATAAGCCACCACTTTGAGGTCATGAACACACCAGTTTATGAGAGGAGGACAGTGCCCCAAAGTACTACTTCCCACCCAGTGGCTCTTGAATTCTTTCAGCCCCTCTTCCACTGTTGGTGGCCAAGAGGCAGCAGTGGTCAGCTCTGGAGTGTGACGCTGACGGGACACCGTTCAGCAGGGCTGCAGCATCCGAGATGTTCTTTGGCAGGGCCAATAAGTCTTTCAGCGACCTGGGGGAGTGCCTATTGTCTGACAGTTTGCGGTATTACTATCGTTTCCTTGAAATTTTTGGAATTATTTTAAGTTTATAACTGCTTATTTTTGCTTCCATTTTCCCTTTCTCAATAGTAATAAGGAATCCAATTCACATGTCACCAATGATTAAACAGGAAAATAGTGTTTCTACAGAAATTTCTGAGGCTTTATTGTTTAAACAGGTAAACAGATTATGGATCCTGAAACTATGACTAGTTTGAATTACAAAGTTTCTCAACACCACAAATGTATATTTCTCCTAATGAGACATGTTCCTTGAAATGCTATGGCTCATGCCTTAGGAATTGTTCCCAAGAAACATTACCTATGATTATAGGAATTAATGGGCACATTTCCTGAACCTACAGATGACTTACTAGAAAAGCGGCCTGAAATGCTAGGGAGCAAAAGCAAACATCTTTCAAAGGAGCCAGTTGGGCCACGCAAGGAAGTAAAGCAGAATATGCAACTTTCAGAATTAACAATAGAGTCAGGCTGGGCTCCTAAAGGAAAGACGTCAATACAAAACACTGGTTGGATAGATCAACCTTTACCACATACAGGGACATAACAACTTATAACCACAAGAGCTACCTGCCAGGTCTCTTGGCTAGTTCCCATGAGCCTGGGTAAGATATTAACTAGCTTGCAATCCTTGGCTTTCTTGTTTAAGAAGTTATCAGAATGTCTATGGGGTAAGAGTTTCATGAGTTAAGCAGAAGCAGGGGAAACCAAGGAGAATATTGTGCAAGATTTCTTAGAGAATAGAATCCACATGAATAAGTTGCTATGTCTTGATTGCAGAAAATAAAATAATGTATTGTAAAGTATAAATAAAGAAGCAGAGTTTTGCTCTGCATCCAGTATGCTTCACCTGAACTCCTGGTCCACATCATTTCCTCACAATGCCGACTCCACATGTCCCCTTCGAGGTCTACAACCTCAGCATTCCACAGTGTACTCCGAACCTTGCAGGGCATGATGGAGACATCGTCTTTAGTTTTGAGTTCCCGACAGCCTCTTGCATTCAGCTTTGAAGAGTTTTGAGTCTCCTCAGTGTCTACAGCCATCTCCATAGCGAAGCTTCTCTGGCTGTCAGTGAGAGCAGTGCTCACGTTCTTCCTGCCACATCCTCTGCAAGGAGGAAGCAGGCCTCTGAGCCCAGCACCTGCGCCCTGTCCTCAAGATTACACCAGCTGTCAATGGACTCGGCCTCTAAAGGGACATTCTTCCCAGCTGAGGGACCTGATGCTCAGAAATGTAACCAGAATCGTCTTCTCAAGAGGACAAAGCTGGTAAACAGGGAAAAATGGAATTCGGCCCCTGGCTTCCCACACTCAACACTCTACACTAGGCCTACTGCACTTGTGGCCAACATCTCATCCTGGCTCAACAAGCCCTGCACCATCAGGATACTTCACATCACTGACTCCAAATTGTCAACAGCACAATCCTGCTTGACAGGAAGAAACTCAAGGACCACAACAATGCAATGACTTGCACAGGTGACATGACTACTAAGTGGTAATGATAAATAAGGCTGAGATCCAGTGACTCTGTCTCCAAAGTCAGAGGTCTCAGCCACTGTGTGCCACCTCTGTGCAGAGGAGGCAGAGCATTCGGGAACTGACTGCCAACTTAGGGCAGGCGTCTTGGCATTCTTGGTTTTTCCCGTACAAAGGAAAGTTGGTGGATGGATGGATGGATGATCAGATGAAGGACAGATGGATATATGATGGATGGAAAGATGATAGATGGCTTGATGAGTGAGAACAATGATAAAAAGCTAAAATAGGAGAGTAGACAGAGAGAGAGAGATAGAGAGAGAAACAAGCAAGAATTGCATATATAGAGGTGACTGGCCTGTATCTAGAACATAATATATATGGGTCATTAGAGGTCAGATAACTAGATGACCACACCCAACAATCATCCTATGAAGTGACTATTATCATCCACATGTTTTCTAGGTGCAGAAATACTTACAGGGTATCTGACATGCCCAGAGTCACTCAGCTAATGGTCATCGAGCCTAATCCCAAAGTCCCACACTGTCCATCATCTTCCTTCATCAGACACCAGCAGGCAGTGACGCTGTGGCTGCCTCTGCTCCAGGATGGGGCTCTGTGAAAAGAGTGGCAGGGTGCAGAAGAGGGACCTTGTCTTCTACTGGAAGTTCACTTTCCTTGTAACATAATCATCTATTTTAAGAATTCTTTCTCGCTTGTCCCATTAAATGATGGGTAATAAAAAGCTTTTGCATGCATTTTTTAGCTCCCATTCTTAGAGGTCTTGAATCAATAAGAAGGTGATAATTACCTGTCTCCAGCCTTTTACAGTTGCACCCTCAGTCTGCCAGCAGCGTCACCGTCTCCCTTGTCTTTCTTCCATGACATGAGCAGCTGTAATGCATTTAAAGTGCTGTCATGCCAGTGGGGAGCTGTCTCTCTCCTTCAGAGGGAGGCTCAATAGGCAATTCACTCCCTCTATACTTCCTACCAAATCCATCCTTCTCTATCAAATGAGGGGGCCCCAGGTGCCCAGAGCTCCAGGTATGGTAGACTTCAGAAAAGTCACAGAATTCGAAGGGCTGAAAAAGACATGAATGGTCATTGAATTCCCTCCACGTTATACACATAAAAACTCTTGAGAGTCAGGGCAGTTAAGCAAGGACTGTGAACAACTATGTAGTTTCCTGGCAATGATGTCTAAAGTTGTGAGCCAATGAGGGTGGGACACAGAGAGGAATAGCCAGAATCTTAGGATCAGGCTCTCCCCACTCTTCTCTTCCCAATAGGGATTTGCCCCAGTATACCCCTCAGCCATCTCCATTCCTACAGACCTCTCAAAGTCCTTGTCAAGTACAATAAACTTCCTGGGGGCTGGAGAGATGGCTTAGCAGTTAAGGTGTTTGCCTACAAAGCCAAAGGATCCTGGTTCAGTTTTCCAGGACCCACATCAGCCAGATACACAAGGAGCCACATGCATCTGGAGTTTGTTTGCAGTGGCTGGAGGCCCTGGCGCTCTCTCTCTCTCGTAAATAAATAAAATATTAAAAAACTAAAAATAAATAAACTTCCTGCTTCTTCACCAGGTAACTCTACCTGATACAGAACTGAGAATCACAAATAGCTCAACTAATCTTCTGCATTCTTCAAGCCTCTCAATATAATTAGAAAAATGGGAGTCCATCTTAACTGTGGGCAGCATCATTCCATGCACTGGGGCCCTGGAGTGTCTAAAAAGAAGAGTGTTGAATGAGCAGCAGCATCCATCACTCTCTGCTTCCTTACTGTGGGCTGAACATGACCAGCTGTCTCAGGCGCCTGCCACCATGCCTTCACTCCATGATGGACTGTAACCTGGTACCCTAGGATGAAATAAACACGTCCTCCCATAAGCTTTTTTTTTTTTTTTTTTTTTTTTTTTTTTTGGTCAGGTGTTTTGTCCCAGCAATGAGAAGGTAATCAATGTGCCATCTCATACCATCTCACCTCCAAACTCACCTATATTGGCGATCCCTGACTTTTAGCAGGTAAGTGCTGCTACATAGCCTCTGGTGTTCCAAGATACAGTCATTCCTTAACATCTTAGGGTGTTACCCCTGATATCCATAGGATAGCACCACTGCCTTCTGAGAGTGGTAGTGACCCCTCACAACCTCTGGGGTATTGTCCACTCCTCATGTACTGTGACAAATCCCACCTCCAAGGAAGCATGTCCACTGTGGGTTAGGTCCAGCTCCAACAGTTCTTGCCAGTGATCTGCATGATGAATCACAAATGAATTCGCCCACATCAATCAGGTCTCCCTGATTCAGACTTAGGCTCAATCTACTCCAGCCAACACCTTCAACCTTGGTACCTATCAGCTCAAAATATCCAGGCCCTTCAACCTTTCCACTGAGGGAACGGGCTCTCCCCACAGCAGGACTGTGTGTGCCTACTAGGGCCATGCTGAAACCAGATCCAGTTATTCTGGAGGAATGGGGCTGAGCAGGAGCAGATCTTGAGGAGAAAAGCATCCACCTTGGGTGATCTTCTCAAGCCTGCATGCATCAGTGGATTGGCCTCATCTCCAGAGGGGAGCCTCATGGAGATCTGGGAGTTCAGAGTTCTCAGAGCATCCTTCCAAAGTCCTTATGCTAGATCTCAGCTGAGGCAACTTGCCCAAGCTCAGATCCCCACTGCGAATACACAAAGGATCCTCTGGGACCCCACTGAAAATGCATAAAGGATCCTCTAAGACCCCACTTCAAACACACTAAGGATCCTTGCAACCCCACTGCAAACACACGAAGGATCCTCTAGGATTCCCCTGCAAATGCACTAAGGATCCTCTGGGACCCCACTGCAGACACACTAAGGATCCTCTGGGACCCCACTGCAGACACACAAGGATCCTCTGGTACCCCACTGCAGACTCACTAAGGATCCTCTGGGACCCCACTGCAGACACACTAGGAATCCTCTGGGACCCACTGAAAACACACGAAAGATCCTCTAAGCCTGCACTGCAAACACATTAAGAATCCTCTGGGGCCCCATTGCAAACACATGAAGGATCCTCTGGTACTAAACTGCATTCACACTAAGGATCCTCTGGGACCCCACTGCAGACACACTAAGGGTCCTCTGGTACTCCACTGCAGACACGCTAAGGGTCCTCTGGTACTCCACTGCAGACACGCTAAGGGTCCTCTGGTACTCCACTGCAGACACGCTAAGGGTCCTCTGGTACTCCACTGCAGACACGCTAAGGATCCTCTGGGACCCCACTGCAGACACACAAGGATCCTCTGGTACCCCACTGCAGACTCACTAAGGATCCTCTGGGACCCCACTGCAGACACACTAAGGGTCCTCTGGTACTCCACTGCAGACACACTAAGGGTCCTCTGGTACTCCACTGCAGACACGCTAAGGATCCTCTGGGACCCCACTGCAGACACACAAGGATCCTCTGGTACCCCACTGCAGACTCACTAAGGATCCTCTGGGACCCCACTGCAGACACACTAAGGATCCTCTGGGACCCCACTGCAGACACACAAGGATCCTCTGGGACCCCGCTGCAGCCTGGAGTCCAGGTTGCACACTTCCGCTAGCAACAATTCCCCCACCCAAAGGGCCCCCGTCGCCTTGGATCCCACTCAGTACAGTGCACTCCATGACACACGTTTGATGCAATAAGGTGCAGTAGGAGTCCCTCTTCCTAAGGACCCAGCCGTGGTGAGGAAGGACCAGCTGCACACCAGGGGCAAAATGCAGCCACATGGTCTCCAGTCCAGTCTCCTAGAGAATGTGCAGTCTAGTTGTCCACATTTCTGCTGCATTCTCATCTTCCGAACTCCCAGCAGAATGGCTGAGTTAGGTCTGCTTACTGCATTCTAGGGCTCGGCTCTAGGCCACAGTGCCGAACTCTTCCACGTCCCAGCCCCCATCCCCGCCAAGCCAAAGGCCACACCGTCAGGATTAGCACGGCACTGGCCCCACAAGTACTATCAATTTTCTACAGTAGCAGCTTTCCTCATCACCGCGACAAGACACCTGACAAGAAGCAAGTAATACGGAGAGGTTTATCTTTGGTTCACAGATGTGGCAGGGTACAGTGGATGGTGGCAGCAAAGGTGTGACAGCCAGAGCCACTTGGTCCGTGGCAGCAAGAGCTTATAGCCCAGGTTATTCACAGCTTGGCAGATCAGCCAAACGCACACAGACGCTGACCCCTTTCCCCTGAGAGACTGTGTGTGGCGATAACCGTGCTCTGCTCACATCAGACCCTCGTTTCTTCGGTCTTTCCATGGAAACTGGACTAGAGAGTCTCCAAGAAGCTCCCAGACCTTCAGCACCAGCCGGGACCCCCAGGGAATCAGCCTCTTGAACAACTGCTGTTTCCCGCCTCTCCAGTGTGCAGATGGGCACTGTTGGACCACCCAGCCTGTAGCTGGCAAGGCAATCCAATACAGTCCCCTTTATAAAATATACATATAGCCTATTAAAGACTAGGCAGGGGATGAGGCGATGCCTTAGTGGCTAAAGCGCTTGCCATGCAAGCTTGAGAACCTGCACACACAGACATGTGGCACACAGCTGTGATCCGGCACTGGGGAGGTGGAGATGAGAGGATCCCCAGCTCTGGCGGCCTCGCTTGTCTAGCTGAGTTGGTGAGTTCCAGATTCAGTGGCAGACCCTGCGTCAGAAAAGTAAGGCAGAGACGGATAGAGGAAGACGCTGAGTCAGTCACGTCAGCACTGGGGCCTCGGTGGCCTTGCTCACTCCAGCCAGCCCCTCAGGACCCCTGTCTAGCAGCATGGGGCTCCTGGGGCTCCTTCCCCAGCATGTGCTGTCCCCGAGGTCTCCAACACACCCCTTCATTGCCACTTCCCGGGAGATGATGGTTCGAAGCCTTGGAAACGTCGCTCCTGGCTGTGCGGTATATTGCCGTATGAGGACGAAGCACATTTCTGGAGTGTCTTTTATGGGCGTGCCCCCAAAGGGCTCTGATAATGACTGTAAAATTGTGAAACACGCTGCGGAACAGATTTAATTTTCAAAGCAGCTGAAAATACCTATTAATGATTACCATCCTGATCCCTCACCAGGGCGGGCCGTAAGGAATGCTAATGACATGGCTCCACCTCTGAGCATGCCTCCCAAGCGTTTCCTCACGGGATCACATCTGCTCTCATACGGACCATCAAAATCACGTTCTGGAAGGGAAAGAGGGAGATGGTTTGGCAGACAAGTCACCCGCTTTGTCATTTGTTCCTCGCTGTCCTCTGCCACCCGCTCACCTCCACCGGCCTCCCTCGGCTTTGCCCTGGGCCACTTGTGCCCTACCTAGACCATATGAGGTGACATAAATCCAATGGAGTCAAGGGCATGGGCTCTCGCTACATGAATTGGGTGGATCTCGGGCTATTGGGAAAGCAGCCTGCCCAAAGCTGCTGGCGCCTTAACATCCAGATGGTGTCAGTATCTCGTCTGGTTATCTCCCAGCATGCATTGAAGCTGGACCCATTGCTTCTTGCCATGGTAGTTTGGGAACCACTGACTTTATGACTGATCTCTGACCAAACCTCTCTCTTGTCAGAACATTGTGGAGCCTTGAGTCTGCACCCGGCTCCTCCCTTCCCAACCATGGGTTTCTGTGTAATCCCATCAGAGGGAGGGCCAGGTATGAGGTTTGACAACTCTGGAGACTGCACCCTCTTGGGAATATGCTCAAGGAGGCAAGTTACTCAAATTGCTCCCAGCGGACACTTGTCACTGTGAAGCGAGAAGACCAAGCACAGAACACAGCAGCTCAAAGCTAAGGTGACTCCACAGAAAGATGGAACTCTCATGCTGCAAGCTGGGGAGATGGCTAACTGCATAAAGCGCTGAGCACTCAAGCCTGGGTGTTTGAGTTTGCTCCCCAAACCCCACACATTAAAAAAACAAAGCCCAACGACAGCTTAGACTTTTAAAATTTTTTATTTATTTATTCATTTATTTGAAAGAGAGAAAGAGGCAAAGAGGGAGAGAATGGGCCCGCCAGTGCAAACGAACTCCAGACGCATGCACCACCTTGTGCAACTGGCTTACATGGGTCCTGGAGAATCGAACTGGGATCATTTGGCTTTGCAGGCAAAAGCCTTAACTGCTAAGCCATCTCTCCAGCCCAACAGTTCAGACTTCCGTCATCCCAGGAGACTGACTGCAAGGTGGAGAGAGTCCTGGAAGCCATAGAGCAAAGCCCGACACTAGCAAAGCAAGACTCGGAGATCCTGCCTCAAATGAGATGGAAAGGCAAGGCTCAACCTGAAGGTTGTCCTCTGACCTCCACACACAGTGTGGCACATGTACTCCTGTGTGCATGTGTACATGCGTGCACACAAACACACACACACAACACAAAATTTATCTAAAATTTAATCTGGAATCGTTTACCACTTATGATGCTCAATGAATCAATTACATTACTTAAATGAAATCTGTGCGTGGTGATGCACACCTTTAATTCTAGCATGTGAGGGGCTGAGGGAGGAGGATCATTGTGAATTTGAGGCCAGCCTGGGCTGAAGAATAAGTTTCAGATCAGCCTGAACTAGAGCGAAATCCTGTCTTGAAAAAAAATCAAAGACCAAAAGAACAATTTTTAAGTAAGTGTGAGTTAAATGTCTACTATTTGTAACCCAAAGACTCTGTTTTTAATATTTTCAATTTATTTGCAAGCAGGTAGAGAGAAGAGAGATAGACAGAGAGAATGGGGCCATCAGGGCCTCCAGCTGCTGCAAACGAATTCAGATGCATGTGCAACTTTGAGCATCTGGCTTTGCAGGCAAGCACCTTAACCACTGAGCAATCTCTCCAGCCCCCAAAGCCTCATCTTTTAACATCTACCCCAGTGCACATTGTGATGCTAGGCCTGTAGGTCACAGTGGAAGAGTGGGGGTGATTGTGTGTCTGTAGGGTGGATTCTCTCCCTATAGGCCACTCAGAGTGACACTAGACAACTCAGGTCAAGCTAAGACACATGTTGTGTGCAAGAGGTCCAGTATGAGACACAGCAACAGAATCGTGATATTTCAACAGGCAACAACATTTTGAGGATTCATAGAAAATCTCTTAGAGCGCTTTCAGATTGTTTACAGGGACTGCAGCCACCAAACCTATTGCGGAGGCCTGACTCAGGTACCCCCATAAACTTATGTGTTCTGAATGCCTCATTCCCTGCTGGTGGCCATTTGACAATTGAAGACTCCTAGAGGCATTGTATTGTTGGAGGCGGGCTTATGGGTATTATTGCCAGTGTTTGGCACACTCTCCTTTTGCTATTGTCCATCTGATGTTCACCAGGAGGTGATGTCTACCCTCTGCTCATGCCATCGTTTTCCCCTGCCATCATGGAGCTTCCCCTCCAATCTGTAAGCCAAAATAAACCCTTTATTCCCACAAGCTGCTCTTGGTTGGGTGTTTTCTGCCAGCAATGTGAACCTGACTGCAACACCTATCAACCCTTACAGTTCAGAAACTGGTCCCAATAGAATAAGAAATTCCAGCAGTCAGATGCTGGTGGGGAGGGTATCAAGGCTCCGCTGGTGCCTGCTGTGGAGAGCATTTGCTCAGGAGTACAGGAGGGGCCTATGGAGAGGGAATGCGCGCCTCCTGGTGGTCAGAAGTGGAGATGGCAGAAAACGTGCTTTGAGAGTCAGTTCTGCACACCAAGCCCTGAGATCCTGCACTCAGTGGAGGATGCAGAAAAAAACAAGGGCCATGCCTATGCTTGGAAAACTCACTACTTGGATTCTGGGCTAAAGGAAGGCAGAGACAGCCAAATTACAGGGCTGCCTTCCCCCAACGCATAACCAAATCAACAAGTAAACAAAAATCACAATACCACAAGTTGCTTGGACAGATGTTGATCATTTTCCCCCAGTCGCTCATGTAGCACCTTCTGGAACTAGACGAGCTAACTGCCTGGGGACTGACTCTCTTCTAGATTCCAGCCAGATCACTCCATGTTCTGTACCAACAGCATATGGGGTCTTCAGCAGTAGGGTCTCACACAAGTGCAATAGTGCCGCACAGCCATAGTGGGTAACCAACTGCTCTTGATTGGACTAATTGATCTGCTCAGTGGAACAGAACCCATAGCTGGAGCTGGGAAACAAGTGAGAACCATATCCAAAAACCAAGCCCACTCTCCACTATCAAGAACCCACCAATTGTGGGTTAAATTCTCTCTAAAAGAATAATGGCTATCCCATTTATCTGGTGCTGACTTCACTCTCTGTTGGAGAATTTGCTTCTCTCTTTCAGATGGATGCAGATCCTGACAAGAGAATCAGACCATCGCAACTCAACAGGGCCCCAGCTGAAACCAAAAGCAATTGGGGAAATGAGCAAGAGTGCTACTTTCTTGGTGAACCTGGTACCAGCACAAGGGTGAAGGAGATAGACGCAGAGAACACTCAACTCCTACCAAACCAGATATCCAGAGACACAGAGTCTCCCAAGACCTCATCACTGAAGTAGACCTAAGACAAACCCAATGTGGCTCAGGGAAATTTGCAGAAGAGGGGGCGGAAAGATTGTTAGAGCCACAAGTTGGGTAGTTACGCACAGAGGTATTGCCTCTTCCCATAACTGATGGCTAACCCCACAATGCACAACCCATATTCCCCAACGAAGAGGGTCCCTGCAGAGGGGGGAGGACAGGGAGGAGGCCAATGATGGTACCAACATGACTGTATACATGCTGTGTACATAACTAATAAAAAATTTAAATCACAATATCATAAGCCTTGAAAATTCACATCACACAGAGAAAAAAAAGTAGCTGCTTCACCTCCCTCTGTCTTTCTGTCCTGACACACTCACTGTAGGGCTAATAGCAAGAGTGGAGCTGGTGGATTCTGGGACTGCCTGTCGAGCTCCCACATCGCACGAGAGCAGATCTCTGTTTACAGTGTGCACGCCTGGCATCGGGTTGCACACCCATCAGTCATGCTTCTGGGAGGAGCTGAGTGGTCAGGAGGCTGAGCTGCAAATGCAGCAAGGCGACCAGCTAGTTGATGGCTGGGGAAGGCATCTGGCCAGCTTGAGTGGTCAGGACAGGCACAAGGGGGGGGGGTGGCAAAAGTATGGAGAATGGAGAGCTATGAAGAGCCAAAGAAGAGAAATGGCAGGCCCTTGTCACCACGAGTCCCACAGAGCTGCCACGTCTTCAGGGCCAAGGGTCTCAGATATGGCTGCCGTCAAGGGCTACAGAACCCACACGCTGCAGTGCCAGCTGCTGACAAGAGCTGAGGGATCCTGAGTTCACAGATCTGCACGAGGTTGTAACCCTTGTCACTGCAAGGCTGAGGGCCCCGGGCCCCGTACCCGAGGCCTGCATGGGAACTGTAACACTGGAGGGCGCCACCTGCTGCTGCTCCTGCCTGATGCCAATACTCACTGCTGTCAAATGATGAGGGGTGCAAAAGCTGACCAGATCAGAGGTCCTCCCTGCCTGCCTATGACTTTTATCTGGGTGGAGCAAAAGGACCCCATCCTTATTGGTAACACCTCCAGATGGAAGAACGCTCTACTCAGTCTTATCTGTACCCCTAAATATCTGGCTCAGAGTGGCTCACATGCTAGTGGTCAGTGTGTCTTCCCTGCTGGATGACTTCCTGTGAATGTGAGCATCGGCCGCAGCACACTTCTCTGCATCCCGTGATCTCTGAGTGTACATGCTGAGATCTTTCTAGAAGGCTGCCCTCCCAGGTGGGGCCACTGTCACATTCACATGCACGCAAACCATTCCATCAACCAAGGCATACATGTCCTGATAGTAACTTCAGAGCAAGTGACTAAAGGGCAACACCATGGACAATCTCCACCCCTGCACTGGGTGTGACAAGTAAAAGAACTGTTCGAGAAGCAGGAACGGAAAGAGCTGGAGCTGGAGTCTGCCAGAGCTGAGGCTGGGGACAGCGTGGCCTGTTGCTCTCCCTCCCACACACTACTCCACTGAGCACGGAAACCTCTGTGATGACCAGTGCTCTCCAGCCTCCTGGTGACGCAGTCTGGCTTGTCCTGTGGGAAGCCTGACTCCCTCATCCTTGCATTCATTCTCTCCCGTCCCTCCTAAGCCCCTCAACATGCCTAAGTCCTACTGCATGTCCCCAGGATCCTGCAAGCACACTAAATGTGCACTAGGGTCTCTGGACAGTCCTTATGTCTGCTGCTGAATGGGCACTCCATTCCTCCTGGGGGTCCTGTCCTATCTGTGCAATAGTGGATCCCTTTTTCTACACAGTGCATCAGCCTGCCTGGCAGAATGCTTCCCACCTTTGCAGGGGGACCCTGCCACCAACTGCTGTGCCTCATGAACAGCCCGCTTCTTCCTAAGCAGGTGCTACCTCTGCATGGCCATAGCCCACTACTAGTAACCTCCAAGTCTCAGAGGCACAAGACCAGCTTCCCCTTGGGAAATGAGCCCCAGATACAGCCTCACCTCACCGTGACAACTCCAAGCTTTGGGAGCTTTTGCTGTAGCAGGGCTCAGGTAAGGAGAAGGAGTTGGAAGAGGAGGCAGGACCCACACGCTGGTCCTAGGTTTGACCCTGATCTATTGTGAACTTTGACAAGAGGACCTTCCATGCCTGTAGCCACGACCTCTCAGATTTCATAAGGCTCTGCTCTTAGAGAAAGGACTTCACAGCCCTACATGGCCACGCCCTCAGCCAAGGTCTCCCTGGCCTGGCTCTGGCTTTATGATGATCATAAATTTACAACCATGATCAGCGCTGCCTGGTGTATTGATCACTGAGGAGCCTTTTCTCCACCACATTTCTACATTGCCCTTTCCAGTCTCTGCTGCTGCATAATTCTGTAACTCTCCAGCACTCTCCCCTAGTGTCCTCTACTAAATGTCAGAGCCTTGTTGTGCAAAGCCCAGGCACCCACTTTGACACACATGGAATAGAGAACCCAGCAGCAGAAACTGCACCGGCCCAGGGCCACTTTGGCCTCACCAGCAGCGTCTGGCTGGCTCAGTCTGCATCTCCACGCGAGCATGGGGAGAAAGCTGTATCAATGCAGGTGACCAAGGACCTGGAGCAGACCGCATAACCTCGAGCAAGTCCGCTAGACTCTGGTTCTCAGATCCTGTAAAGGAAGTTTTGGACTTGGATTCTTTCTCAATTCCCTTCCAGATTTTATATCCAATAATTTATGAGTGCAAAGCCAAAGAAGGCCTAATCATTTCTGACTGCTCTCATTAATAAAGATGCAGGGAAGAAGGGGGCCGTGTAAGACAGGCAGTCAAGAAGCCCGACGGCACCATTATCCTCAGCCCATGAGTCTGGAGATCGCAAGCGGGGGCAAAGCTCCTTATGGCTTAATCCCCATCACTCCACTAAGCAAAGAACGAAGCTCTCTCATCAAATCCAATAAACTCTGGGAAATCACTAAAGGGTTCCCTGCCTTCCAGACCCATTCCATGGCCTCCTGTGGACATGTGCTCCTAGGCAATGCCAGAGACAAAGATGGAAGATAGATGTGTCAGGCTCTGGTGACAGGCCTATAGGCTTTAGCACAGGAGGAGCCCCTTGTCTGTCCTGGGTTGGACCATCTGATTTTAAGTGTGAGCAGAGAGACATTACCACTGGCTATAAGGGCCCAGGGAGAGATTAGGTACAGAGGTCCTGTGATGGTTTGATTCAGGTGTCCCCCACAAACTCAGGTGTTCTGAATGCTGGGTTCCCAGCTGATGGAGTTTTAGGAATTAAGGCCTCCTGGAGGCAGTGTATTGTTTGGGGTGGGCTTATGGGTATTATAGCCAGTGTCCCCTTGCCAGTGTTTGGCACACTCTGCTGTTGCTATTGTCCACCTGATGTTGGCCAGGGGGTGATGTCCACCCTCTGCTCATGCTATCATCTTCCCTGCCATCATGGAGCTTCCCCTCAAGCCTGTAATCCAAAATAAACCTCTTTTTCCCACAAGTTGCTCTTGGTTGGGTGATTTCTACCAGCACTGTGAACATGACTGCAACAGATCCTAATGCCAGCAAGAAGCAGACTCAGGACCCAGCCTGAGGCAGAGGCCCCAGGCAAGATAGCAACAAATTGAGATGTGTGTGTGTGTGTGTGTGTGTGTTGTAGTATGCACACATGTATTCATGTTCATATGTGTGTGGACTTGCATGTAGAGGTCAGAGGTCAATGCAGAGTGTCTTCCTCAGTTGTTCTCACCTTATTCATTAAGAACAGGGTCTGAGATGGAGAGCTGGCTAAGCGGTTAAGACACTTGACTGTAAAGCCAAAAGACCCAGGTTTGAATCCCAAGGACCCATGTAAACCAGATGCACACAGTGGCACATGTGTTCAGAGTTTGTTTGCAGTGGCTGGAGACCCTGGCACTCCCAATCTCTCTCTCCCTCTATCTGCCTCTTTCTCTCTCTCTCTCTTTCTTCTTCTTCTTCCTCTTCTTCTCTCTCACTCGCTGTCTCTCTCTCTCTAATAAATAAATAGAAATTAGGAACAAGGTCTTTCACTGAACCCAGAGTGCACTGATTCGGCTGGTGCACATTGGCATCCAGCTCGCCCCGGGGAACCCCTGTCCCTGCCTCATGAGAACTGGGATTACAGGCGAGCACCCCCACACTTGGCATCACATGGGCACCGGGGGACCTGAATTCAGGCCCTCAGTCTTACATAGCAAGCACTGTACCAACTGAGCCACCTTCCTAAGGCCAGGACTTCAATTTTTTGTCACGGTTTGCCTCTCGCCTGCCTTCTTTTCCCCCCCTCTCCCAGCATTTGAACACTCCAAACTGGTCCACTCAAACGCCCGAGCCCAAGCGGGGGTCTTCCTTGATGCCTCCCCTCTTCCACCTGTCAGACATCAACAAGTCACCATTTGATCATCAGACCCCAAACTGAGGTCCGTCCGCTCCTCCCCTGGACCACTGCTCAACTCCCAGCCGGGCCCAAGGCCACCTTCCACTCGCAGTTGCAGAGAGCATGGCTAACACAAAGGCACAGCTGCGGGAAGCTCTGGTCTGCTTGGCTGAGCACAGACCAGGCAAAAGCCAATTGCTGGGCAGAGTTGGAGTGACTGAACGCCCTTGTTGAGGCCTGGCCATGGGCTGGTTTCTGTGTGGGACAGAGAGCCAGAGCTCAACCTTACGCAGTAGGGAAGACTGTGTCTAATTGAGAAAGAAGTGGTGATACTTGAGCATAAATCACGACCCAGGAAGACCCGTGCAGGGAAAGCTCGTATTCTCAGAGCTCTTAACTCGGGTCCACACCAGCTGCGGGAAGATCATCAGTGAGGGGAATCCAGTTCAGTCATAGCAAACGCTGTCTCAGTCCACTCAACCTGGTGTAAAACAGTATCATAAACTCATGGCTTAACCGACGGCAATCAAGTTCTCAAATTCTAAAGGATGGAAGTCCAAGATGAAGGGCTTGGCAGCTTGGTCTGGTGAGGCCTTGTTTCTTGGCAAAGGTGACCCTTTGTTGCTGTGCCAAGGTAGAAGGGCATATGAGTTCCTTGGAGGCCCTTCCACGGTACAGATGCTACGCAACCTACACTGTGCCATGGAGAAGGCTCTCGGCTGGCACGAATGTACAGGGAAGCTCTCTGGTGGGTTTGGCGAGGGGGGCAGCGCAGCCGGATCTCGGGGGACCCAGAGTCTCTGGGGCAAAGAAGGAGAGCAGGTCCTCTCCCTCCTGGGCTGACCCAATTCCCATCCCATGCACCCATGGGTCTGCAGGCCCTGCCTCTGACCTGAAAGTCAGGAAATGACACAAACCACACAGCTGGTAAGTGCAGAGCTGGGATTTAAACCGCCCCAAGCAACCAGTATGTGAACACGCCCACACCACAGCGGCTCCCGTGATGACCACGTCAGGCTCTTCCGCGCCTTTGCCGAGCTTCCCTCCACCTGGAACACGCACCCTGTTGTTCCGAGGACTAGGATGAGAAAACTGGGCCAGGCAGACAGCTCTTCTCGGCTGCTTCCTCCAGGGTCAGGTTTCCACCTCCAGAGGGACCACAGTGTAGTCAGCCCGTGTGCACGTGTGGCTCGGAATTAGCCAGGAACGAAGCTGACTTCCTCCTTTCCCTAGGAAGTGTCCCCACCACCCAGGATCTGAGAAAGCTGCCCTGGTACAGCCTTCCTGGGAGGCACCGGGGTTTGCGCCACCTGGAGCTGGCTAGTGGCCCTGCCTCTGCTCACCCAGAAAACCACTCCCTCTCCCAGGGGTCCTCGGCTGATCTCACCGACTTCTGACATGGCTGAGAAGATACAACCCAACCCATAAAGGAACACAGATGGCTGGACAGTCACAGATGTCCCAAGGTCTCCTACCTACAAGATCCATTATACTCCAAAAGCAATTTTTTGTTTTTTGCAGAGTGTATAGTCAGGGCTTTTACATATTTTATTTATTTATTTATTTATCTATTTATTTATGAGAGAGAGAGAAAAAAAGAGGCAAATAGAGAGAATTGTCATGCCAGGGCCTCCAGCCATTGCAAATGAACCCCAGACGCATACGCCACCTTGCGCATCTGGCTTACTTGGGTACTAGGGAAACTAACCTGGTCCTTAGGCTTTGCAGGCAAGTGCCTTAACCACTGAGCCACCTCTCCAGCTGGAGGGCTGTGTTTTAATATGATGTCATTCACAAGAATGTTGGGCTGCATTTATGGCTATTCTGGAATGGCCCTGGGGCCCCAGGCCACAAGTGGGACACAGCTGGGCCCTTACCTTGCTTTAGAAAGGAGGGGAACGTGCATCATATCCTCCTAGTGAGGTTTGCCATGAAGTGCACATGCCTTTCCCCCCACAGGCGCTGCTCACACCGTGAGCTCACGTAGCCCAAGCAGGGGACGCTCCAGCTGCTGCCTGTGTCTGCTGCTGGGATGCTCCTGTGCTGACACCCCAAAGCCAGCAGCCTTCCGCCCGTACAGCGCCCAGGTCACAACAGGATTCCCACGTGCGCAGGAGGCTGGGGAGAGGGCTCGTGACTAAAGGCTCTCGCTCTGCCAGCCTGCCAACTAGCGCTCAGATGCCAACACCCACACAATGCCAGACACAAAGTGACACGCACAGCTGTGACCTCAACCTGCCTGTGGCAGTGGGAGGTGGTCAGGGAATCCCAAAGCTCGTGGGCCAGCTAGTGTGTGGAACTTTGTCATGAGGAAAGACAATCTATGATGCCAGCTTCTGTCACTTGGATGAAGAGCTCCAACTTCTCAAATGTTTAGACATTTTCCTTTTAACTTGTCCCTTAACTGATTTGGAAGTATGTTTTAACTATTATAAGAGACCCACCCTCAAAGAATAAGTCCACCAAAATCCAAAAATTATTCTAAGTATAGGCTTCAAGTTAAGTATGATACAAAGCTGACATAAATTCATCTTTTACTCTCAGTAATCCATTTTCCTCCCAGAAAATATAGAATTTTGCCCAGCACCCCATAATCATACTTTTTAGAATTATAAGGCCACTGACTTTTTATACCAGCACCCAAATGCCTTTAATAGGAATTAATTTTATGTGTCCATATGACTGGGCTACAGGGTGCCCAGGCATTTGGTGGGCGTGTCTGTGAAGATGTTTCTGGAGTCAGTGGACTGAGTCTAGCAGACTTCCCTCCTTCATGAAGTAAGCACAGGCCCAAGCAGGACCGAAAGGCTGAATAAGAATGAGTCCTCAGGCCTGCCTGCAAGGTGCAGCGTGGGAGTTCCTACCTCCAGACTCTTAACACTCGAGCATCCACACTGTCAGCTCTCCTGCCTCTCTGGCCTTCAAATTCAGACTTGGAACTGCGCCGCCACCTCTCCTGAGGCTCCATAATAAGCACAAGAGCCAATTTCATATAATAAAGAATTAGAACAAGTTATACTTAATTTAAATTATTTAATTATATTTAACTAATTTATATAATTATCAAATATGTAAACAAATGCATCCTATGCACATTATACATACATGCATGCACACACATGTCATGTGTATACACATGTGCGTGCACACACACCCTCCCGGTTCTGTTTCTGTGGAGAACCCCGATGGACACAAGCCCCTCATGGTTTGGCTGCGGGGGTCTCCTGTGAGGGTCACGTTACCCTGTTCTCCATTTCTTGATTCTGTTCTGTAGTGAGAAGTGTCCTGACTAAGGCTACGGGTCCTCCGAGGTCTCCAGGGTGGATGCAAACATGAGGTCCTGGTGTCAGCTGCATATCAGGTGAGATGCAGGCTTTCAAACTCGTGAGGACGGCATGTGCTTAGGAAACCATGGAGGGTCATGCTAAGGTGTGCTAGGTTCCAAGGCACCCTCACTCTGGCAGCCGTCACTCAGCCTGTGCCCCTGGTCCCCGTGTTCAGGGGTGTGAGGTGCGTAGCTACTACCATCCTGGTTACCAATGCGCCCCAGTCTTCACGGTTCGACCTGCTCAAAGTCACCAGGGCACCAAGGCCATGAGAACGACAGCCGGAATGCATGGCCAGCCTCTCCGGCCTCCTGAGACTTTTCTGGGGCCAGGGAGGTTAAGTGCCCGGCTCTCATCCTCCCAGGTGGCCACAGGCAGCAGCGAGATTCATGGCAGCCGTTGCAGGGCCCTTGTTGCCTCATTTGTCATGAAAATGAGGTATTAGGATTCAGGGCCTAATATCCCGCGTGAGTTATAGAGGAGAGTCAGGCTGCTCCTTTGGTATTTCCAATAATATGTTGCTTTGTCAAAGCCTGATGGCAAACGATCGGTTCAGAAGTGCCTTGGAAAAGCACACTCCTCATGTCAAAGAGGCTTACATTGTGGGAAAAATTACTATCAGTCAAAATGGCACACAGGGAGAGTGCGGGGCCGGGAGGAGGCCGCTCGACCCTCAGGAGGGACACAGCCTGCCTGCTGTCGCTGAGGCCAGGCCTAGCCCCCTGTGAAGAAAAGCCACTGTCTAGACCAACGGTCTCACAAGTGTGAGGGGTCTCCAGAGGCCAGCACTGTGTGGGATGCTCAGCAGCTCTCAGGAGCCAACAGGAGACAGATGCAAAATGGAAGAGAGACGAGTTGGAGAGAAGGGTTTAAGTGGTGGGAAGGGATTATGATCATGGTATCTTGTCTGTCTGTATGGTAACAGTAAAAGATTTCTAAACAAGCAATGTCCAAGAGACAATTCAAGACCGAACGTGTAAGGAAGCCCAAGGTGTTTCTGACAGCACTCACTCTCCCATATTGCGTCCTGTGACGCCGCTGCAGCCGCGGCTCTGAACGCACATGTGGCACTTTGCATTGTGCACACCGTCACGCCATGCAACAGCAGCAAACACCATCCGAAGCGTCTCTGCACAGCTGAGAAGACTGCATGCCATGAACTGCAGCGCTTTCAAGGGCAGTCAAAATTTTTCGCTCATAGAAACACAATGGTTTAATTGTGGAAAACAAAGATGTAACTGTTTTCTGTTATTATTCCTCAACATGTATCAAATTAGTATATTGGCAGGGTTGTATTGTGTTAGGATGTTTGGTTTTAAAAACTGCTCTTTTAAGCCGGGCGTGGTGGCGCATGCCTTTAATCCCAGCACTCGGGAGGCAGGGGTAGGAGGATCACCAAGAGTTCAAGGCCACCCTAAGACTACATAGTGAATTCCAGGTCAGCCTGAGCCAGAGTGAGACCCTACCTTGGATAACCAAAAAAAAAAAAAAAAAAATTGCTCTTTTACGGCTAGAGAGATGGTTTAGTGGTTAAGACACTTACCTGCGAAGCCTAAGGACCTACGTCCAATTCTCTAGGTCCCACGTAAGCCGGATGCACATGGTTGCGCATGCATCTGGAGTTCATTGCAGTGTCTAGAGGCCCTGGCATGCCCATTCTCACTCGGTCTCTCCCTCTCTGTCTCTAATAAATAAAAATAAATCTTTTAAAAATTGCTCTTTTAGTTGCTGTATCAGTTACTCTCATTGCTGGGAGAGAAAACTCCACCAGAAGCAACTTAGGGAAGGAAGGTTTATTTTCGCTGAGAGTTCCAGGCGACAGCGCATCTGACAGGGAAGGCTCAGTGAGAAACAGAACAGAGCAACGAATGTGGCTGGTCAGCCAGCTCTCTCCCTTTTATTCAGTCCAGGCCCCCAGCTGCTCAGAAGTAAAGAGGATCTTTCCACTTCAATTAGCCTAAGCAAGACAATTCCTCACAGCCAAGTCCAGAGGCTGACCTAATCTACATAACCCTTCACGTGACTCCAGGTCCTGCCAAGTCGACAATGAGTATAAACCATCACAGTTGCTGAACTGAATTTCATAAAAACCCATTCAGTGAATTTTGGCCTAGGATTAGGATAAAATTTCCAGTAACTTCTGAAATGACCCTAACCATACTTCTGTCATTTGATACTATACGTTTATGCAAAACAACACTCTCAGCACTGACAATTATAAAATATCAGTCAACTCTTTAAGAACACTGAAGTTGTTCTATATCCTACTGTATCAGACATTCAGCCAAGATTTAACTTTTTTAAGTGAAAGCAAATAAGCACATCTATCTTATTAGTATGAAAATTTACCATCATCTTTAATAAATAGCAAAATTATATGTACATCAACTAATTTTTAAAATACATTTTTATGATTTATTATCAGTAAATGTTTGATTTGCATACATGCTTCATACACCTATATACCTGGGGTCATGAGACAGGGTCTTGGGTAGAAACGGTTTAAGAATCCCTGCTTCACGGTGATGCCATTTGGAAGAAAGTCTTCTGGAGGAAGCTATGGTTACATGGACTCAGGGAAGTCGGGGCTCTCGTGGTGAGATCAGTGCCCTTTAAGAGACTCCAGAAAACTTGTGTCTCCACTGTGTGAGGACACAGCCAGAAGATAGCCATCTGCAGCCAGGGGGAAGACCCTCATCAAGACCCAAGTTGGCCAGCAACATAGTCTTAGACTTCTAAACTCCAGAACTCAGAATAAAGTCCTGCTCTTGAAGCCACACTGTCTGCTCTCTGTGGTGTTTGGTTCAGGCACAGGCTGAGACGTGGTCGTAAGCTCTACCCACTCACATGAGAGAGGACCAGCTACTTATGGCTTCACAGCAATACCTACTTGGTGCTTGGCAAAGCAACTGGATGTTCTGGCCTGGCTAAGTTGACCCATAGACTGAGCTCAGAGAAGAGCACCTGAGAAGGCTCAGAAGCCGCTCTCCTTCTCTGTGGCCTGCGGCAAGGAGGTGTGGGAAGCAGCCAGGAAGAACTCTGCTGCACTTCCAGCTTCTAACTCTCAGTGGCAACACGGCATCCGTCTCTAATCTCTTCCAGGAAAGGTTTCCAGGTTTCCATGTACGTGATGTTGTAAATGAATTTTAACAAAGAAAATAGCATGGCCACTAAAACTGCATGCTATTGTGAGCCAGTACACTGGATTCTAGACTATTCTCACAACAACCAGAGGAACTGGGGCGATTGCTCGCTAGTAAAGGTGTTGGCTTACAAGGCCTGCTGGCCTGAGTTCAATCCCCCAGCACCCACGGAAAGCCGCTTGCATGAGTCAGCACCTGTTTGCAGCAGCAAGAGAGCCCTGGCACAGTCACACCCCCACACACACATGCAGAGAAATAAGTACTCTTATTTTAAAAACTGAGGAAGATAGTACTATCTTCATTTCACAGAATTAAAAGAAAATCTGTGCCCACGTTTTACCAAAGCACACAGTATTAAGGACAGTAAGCCGTGGAGGTGATGCGTGGACTCCAGCAGTCTGGCTCTCTCCATGCCCTCCTTCTGTGCATGCGTCGGTTCACTTGAGAATATCTCTCGTGTGACCAGTGCTGCCCAGTCTGACACTTTATACCTGATGCCTTTGCTGGGCAGCTCTCCGGGGTCCTCAGCATTCTCCTTATCTTCTTTTCTAAAACAACCTCCCCTGAGCATTATTCCCTCAATCCCCTCCAGGCAAACCTGAGCATGCCATTTCAAGCAAAGATCACTGGTGGCCAGAATGTCTACAGTGACTTCAAAGAAGAATTCGCATATTCAGAAAGATATCTTGAAGCTCTACTCCACTCCTCTTTCGTTTCAGTCCTAAGGATTGAATTTATGCTAGGTAAATGTTCTACCACTGGACTATATCCCCACCCTTTTTAACATTTTTTAAATATTGGACACAGTCTCCCATGTTATCCAGGTTGTCCTTGAACTCATGCTGTGGCCCAGGCACATATCAACTTCCAGTCTTCCTGCCTCAGCTTTCCAGATAGCTGGGATTGAAGGAGTTCATGGTTACTAAGTTTAATTCAACTGTCAAACCCAAATCTGCCCCCCAAAAAACAACAAGGTGTTCCTATCAGAGCTGCATTGCCAAGTAAGGACAGGTTTCTTGTTCTGATACAGCTCTAGAAAAATGTTGGCATCAAATGTTATTTTAAAATATCAGGCTTTGGCTGGAGAGATGGCTTAGTGGTGAAGGAGCTTGCCTGCAAAGCCAAAGGACCTTGGTTTGATTCCCCAGGACCCACGTTAGCCAAATGCACAAGGGGGTGCATGCATCTGGAGTTCATTTGCAATGGCTGGAGGCCCTGGTGTGCCCATTCTCCCTCTCTCTCTCTCTCTCTCTCTCTCTCTCTTTCTTTCTCTCTCTCTCTCTCTCTCTTTCTCTCTCTTTCTCTCTCTCTCTCCCTCTCTCTCTCTCTCTTTCCCTCTCTCAAATAAATAAATAAAAATAAAATATTAAAATAAATACTAGGCTTGGGGCTGGAGAGATGGCTCAGTAGTTAAGTAGTTGCCTATAAAGCCTAATGACCCCAGTACCCACATAAAGTCAGATGCACAAAGTGGTGCATGCATCTGAAGTTTGCTTTCAGCAGCTAGAAGCCCTGGCCCACCCATTCTCCCTCCCTCCCTATCTCTCTCTCTCCCTTACAAATAAATAAAATGAAATTTTAAATATATATATATATATAGCTTATATATATATATAGCTTAATAGAATATATTATATATTAAGCTATATATATATATATATATATATATATATATATATATATATAGCTTAATAGAAATAAATGGACTAGTAATTTATTTCTCAGAGCAGCTTGGTTAGTGATAACACTGGGATGTACCTCCACTGTGCCTCACAGTGAGCTTACTGACAAGGCCTTATGCCCAGCTTCCAAAGTGGAGAAGGGGTTTTGCTGCTAGCAGCCATGTTATAGGTTCCCATCTTTGCCCAAAATTTCCTTCCTCTGAGTCAGGAACTTAAATAATTTTAATTTTAAATAGTAGAACTTCAGGCACTGTGGATCATGAGGGAGAAGCCTTGAAGAGCCCCTCTGATCATATCCTTCAGTGGCGATCTCTCTTACACCCTGCACACGCACGCACACACACACACACACTACACCGACATCTGGATGTACCCTGGAAATCAAAACACACACTTCAGCCAAGTAGAATTATACCCTGCCAGGAAAACATGATTTAGCTCAAACTAAAACTTGGGCTCTAATGATAGCCCCACATGTAGTGGAGTAGGGTCAGATTGGTTATCATGACCCAGTGAGCTTCTAATGAACACCTTGCCACTTTTCATGTGTCCCGCAGTCCCTGGGGCAGCCAGGGAGGAAAACCTAGACAGATGTTTGCACTGCAATGCCTGAAACCTGTGACAGTGTCACCTCATATGGAAAAGGGACTTTGCATATGTGATTAAGAGTTTGGACCTGAACCAGGCATGGTGGTACACACCTTTAATCCCAGCACTCGGGAGGCAGAATCACTATGAGTTTGAGGCTACCCTGAGAGACTTACATAGTTAATTCCAGATCAGCCTGGATCAGAGTGAGTCCCTACCTCAAAAAGAAAAAAAAAAAAAAAAAGGCAAGAGTTTGGACCTGAAGAGAGAAAGTTCTCCTGGCTTATACCAGTAGACACATTGTAGTCATGTGAGCTTTAGTGAGCAGAGACTGGGGTGGTGAGAAGCAAGTCTGAGAGACTGTGAGAAAGATTCACCACACCAGTGCTGGCCCTGAGAGTGAGAGCAAGGACCCGAGAGCAGCCTCCAGGAGGTGAGCATGGCGCAAGCCAGTGGATAGCAAGGAAGGGGAAGATGCCAGTTCTGTAAACACAAGGAGCCCATGAGCCGCTCCCGGCCACCCCCGGCCCCCCAGAAAGGAGCTCAACCTGCCCATGTCAGGATTGCAAGCTGGTGAGAGTTGGGTCATGAAAACTGTGGGAGGGGGATTGAATCTGGGTTCTTTCCAGATGAGCATTTTGTAAAGATGATGGTAATGGAACCGTTTAGTAGTGTCCACAAACTCCAGGAACACTTGGAGCTCTTGAGGCCAGCAGTGTCTTAGAGGTCAGGCATCAGTGCACAGATTTCAGCTGATCCTTTTCTGCCCATCTGATAGCTCTACCCAGGGGAGTCTGCTTAGTCCCCATCTTCAGTTTTGTAAGGGCTCTGACTCCTTCCCTCCTTCAAAGACAGGAGTCCAATCCTTCTTGCTCAGAACAAGCCCCTTGAGTTACCAAATGCTTGGCCTGCCTCATCATCTTAACTCTCTTCTACCCCAGGCCTCACCAACCGTGACAAAGGCAGCTTCCTCACAGCCAAGATCCTGGTGCTTTCAGCCCTTCTAGAATCTTCTGGAGGAAGTTATCTGGATTTGGAGCAAAGCTCAGGAGGGTAATGGAGACACAGTCTGCATGGGACGTAGCATGGGCAAGTGCGCTGGGCAGGTGAGCATGGCTGCCAGGCACACTTCCAGGCTCTGTGATCAGAAAAGGCAGGGACCTCAGGGATCTCAACGGACAGAGACTGTTTATTGAAGCACAGCAAGGGGCTATAACCTTCTCGTGAGATGGAGGCTGAAGCACTGAGCTAAGCTAGGGTTTAAGCTTGTAAGGAAGTTCCTTTAAAAAAAAAAAAGGCAGACTGGGGCTGGAGAGATGGCTTACTGTTTAAGGCTCTTGCCTGTGAAGCCTAAGGACCCATGTTCAACTCTCCAGATCCCATATAAGCCAGACACACAAAGGTGAGGCAAGGACAAGGTTGCACATGCCCACTAGGGGCGCAAGCATCTGGAGTTCCAATGCAGTGGCTGAGGCTCTGGTATGCCAATTCTCTTTCTCCCTCTCCCTCCCTCCCTCTCTCTCTCTCTACAAAATTAAAATTAAAAAAGAAAAAAACAGACTGAACTAGGTGCAGGTCCAAGGGAGATAGATAAGGAATTGTAGCTATCTGTGTCCTTGCTCAGAATAAGCTTTGTCAGCAAGATTGTCTAGGGAGGAGGCCCTAGATGGTGTCTGTTCCTTCAAGGCTCTCTGAGTTAAGGGAAGTTTATCAATCAGGGGAGGTGTCAGGCTTGCTTGGGACTGAATGCCTCTGGTGTTTCTTCAAGGCCTTCTGGTCATAGAGACAGTCATTAACCCTTCAATTGCCATCAAGAGACATAAATACAGGGCATTGGGAAGGAGCACATCTGATGCGTGAAGGATCTCAGCTGCAGGACGGAGCAGACTGAAGGTCACCACACAGGAAGGACTGAGGGAAGAATAACACAAAGGAGAAATGCATGGGGGGATGGAAAGAAAAACAGTGTTTCCTGAAATGCCTAGCAAACACCGTGAATTGTGTTTGGCATGCACTTCCCATTTAACCCTAGCACCACTCTATAAGGTAGGTAGTATTTTGCTCCCTTACAATAAAGAAAGAGCAGCTCAAGATCAAGGTCGTAGAGGCACAGCCACAATTCCACCAGAGATGCTGGATTCATCCCACACAAAGCTCTGGTCTTCCTGCCTTCTCGTCTCCAGCATGGCTTCTCACACAAGGACAGAGTTTGTAGCCAGTGTGTAAACCAGAGCTGCTGTAACCTGCTTCCCCTTCTATTCACTCTCACCAAAAGCAAACTGGGCAAACGAGAGAGAGCTGCTTCCTCCGTGAACCTGGCACCAGCACAGAGGAGAAGGAGACAGAAACAGAGGACACCCAGCTCCTACCAAACCAGACATCCAGAGACACACAGGACACCCAGCTCCTACCAAACCAGACATCCAGAGACACAGAGGACACCCAGCTCCTACCAAACCAGACATCCAGAGACACAGAGGACACCCAGCTCCTACCAAACCAGACATCCAGAGACACAGAGGACACCCAACTCCTACCAAACCAGACATCCAGAGACACAGAGGACACCCAACTCCTACCAAACCAGACATCCAGAGACACAGAGGACACCCAACTCCTACCAAACCAGATATCCAGAGACACAGAGGACACCCAACTCCTACCAAACCAGATATCCAGAGACACAGAGGCTCCCAAGACCTCATCACCGAAGCAGACCTAAAACAAACCCATCATGGCTCAGGGACATTCGCAGAAGAGGAGGCGGAAAGATTGTTAGAGCCACATGTTGGGTCATTATGCAGAGACATTGCCTCTTCCCATAACTGATGGCTAACCCCATAATGCACCACCCACAGTCCCCAACGAGGAGGGTCCCTGTGGAGGGGGGAGGACAGGGAGGAGGCTAACGATGGTACCAACATGGCTGTATACACACTGAGTATGTCCAAAACTAATAAGAAAAAAAAAAAAAAAAAAAACTCTGCGCTATCAGAAAAGAAAAAGGAAAAAATGGGGGGAACAACTTCCCCCTGGAAGAAAAGTAACAAAAGCAGAAGAGGACTCAGCCTCCTGGGAGCTGCAGGAGCTCAGAGACCCAGCAAGAAGGCTCCGTTTCCTTCACCACACACAGCTAAGTGCAGGTTACACACAGCCAGTTCCAAGTCCCAAAGACATGAAGAAGTCCCGGCCCACTTCCTTGGTCTATGGAGCTTTGTGAAACTTGACCTCTCCATTCCCCTTCCACCAGGAGCCACATTGTTGCCGGGGTGTCCTGCGGAGCTTCAAAAGACCCTTCTCTTTCCTTTTAGCCAGGGGAGGTGGGGACAGGTTAAAACATTGCTTCCCAGTAGCAATTACAGTAACAGCTCTCTCCTTGGAACTAGGCTGCTTGGGATTGGGGGGAGAGAGTTCCTGTAAGTAATCTGCCCAATAATAATACGTTTAAGTGCTAGAGAGGTTTTCTTATTTTTTATTATACTGTTACTCTGTACTAGCATGGGTTTGGCAGAAACAATGCAGTGCAAGGCTTTTCTGGAGGATTAATGACAGGTTGGAAGGAATAGCCAGCTTGAGAGAACACTGAGAGCAACTAATCCATCTGGCTGTTACATTCTCTTTCCTTTTTTCTTCCCTTCCCCCCACCAGCTTTCTTAAGTTTTAACTGACAAATTAAAATTGCATATGTACAATGGAGTTTTTACTCCACTGTAAATCATGAATTTCTCAGGAAAATGGATGGATCTGGAAAAAAAAATTATACTAAGTGAGGTAACCGAGGCTCAAAACACAAAGGCCACATGTTCTGTCGCATATGATCTTAGCTTTACCTGTAAGTTGGAGAGGCAGTACAGAGGCCAGGAAGCCAGGCTGAGGCTTGGAAGGAACAGAAGCAGGGAGGGGAGACGAGAGGGGACAGTGGACAGATAAGGGCAGGGACAGAGTACAGGAGAGGGGAAAGGTCCAATGGGCGCAGGGGGAAGGGAGGAAGGAGAGGAGAGTGGGATACACTATAAAGCCATAAGTCAGTCAGACAGAAACCTAGTTCTGTACTAGTTAATTTTAAAATATAATTTTACAGATGGAGAGGTGGCTTAGCAGTTAAGGCGCTTGCCTGCACCTAAGAACTCTTGTTCAAATCTCCAGGTCCCATGTAAGCCAGATGCACAGTGACGCAAGTGCGCAGTGTCATACATGTGCACAAGGCGGCACACACGTCTGGAGATCATTTGCAGAGGCTGAAAGCCCTGGCATGCCTAGTCTCTCTCTCTCTCTCTCTCTCTCTCTCTCTCTCTCTCAAAATTTACACACACACACACACACACACACATATGTATGTATGTATGTAAAATTATACATATATGTATGTATAATTTTAAAAGACAGATAGAGAAAGCTTGGGCAGAAGAACCCTGTCCCTGAGGCCATAGGTTGTGTCAGGTAAATCCCAGAGCCAGGATGGGTCATCTGTCCAAGTGGGTTGTTGGTCAGGGAGGCTCATGAGGCTCTAAAACAGTACAGCTATTGCCAATGCTCTTAGTTGTCCTCCAGAACTAGGTGATCAGACCCTATTGCTGAAGACGCACACGCTGAGGTCACAGGACACTGAGCCGGAGGCCGCCTCTCTGGTCGCTGGCTATCACAGTGCTGGAAAGTGTTTGCCACCTGCTGGGGGGAAAGCAGTCCACAGTCTTAACCGGAAGTCAATCCTACAAGCTACACATCAGCCAGCCCAGCAAGGCGAGCCCACAGATGAAATAGTGGCACATAAGTTATCCGTGTGACCAACTGCCCTCGGATTGGATTTGAAACCTGCTGCTCGGTGGGAGGAAATTCATGCCTGCTACTAAAACTAAGTCAAGAGCCCATTTTTGGAAGTACCTAGGTCGTAGATGAAAGCCACTACTGTTCTTTAGCTAAATGGATACATTAAGCCTACAAAATTACCTTCTAAATGTATCTGTTTATGCCCTTAGATTAATGTTCTCACTTTTGGTTAGAGAAATTTCTCTTTACAGATGGTGGTAAATAGCACCCAGACTCATCGAGGTGATAGGAAGAGAAAACCGAGAGCTTAGCACTGGATGAGTCAATCGTATCACACCAGCCAGGGCTCAGGGGAACATCTCAGAGGAGGTGGAAAGAATACTGATGCTCTTCTCACTGCCAGCCAGAGAACCTTCCCCATAGAGATGGCAGTAGACATTGAGAGTCTCAAAACTCATCAGAGCTGAAAATAAGAGGCTGTTGAGAACTCAACACTAAATGAGATGTCTTTAAGGCTCTAAGGCTCAGGGAACATTGCTGAAGAGGGGCCAGAAAAGATGTAAGAGCCACAGGGTAAGGAGGAGTGTTTTGGGGCACTGTCTTCCCTGTATGAACCAACTGGTGCATTCATGACCTCACAATGACTGTCATTACCCCTAAAGACCTGCACAATTCTGAGTCCATCAACATTTTAACAGAGGATGGAGGAGGACAAAAAGAATTAGGTATCAGGAGCTGGTTTAGTGGTTAAGGTACTTGCCAGCAAAACCAAAGAACCCAAGTTCAAATCCCCAGAACCCACATAAAGCCAGATACACAAGGTGGTGCATGCATATGGAATTTGTTTGCAGTGGCTAGAGGGCCTGGCACACCCATTCTTTCTCTCTCTCTCTCTCTCCTTGCAAATAAATAAATAATAGAATGAGACATCAAAACAGAGGAAAAGCCACATGTGGTGGTGCATGTCTTTAATACCAGCACTTGGGAGGCAGAAGTAGGAGGATCATTGTGAGTTCGAGGCCACCCTGGGACTACATAGTGAATTCCAGGTCAGCCTGGGCTATAGTGAGACCCTACCTCGAAAAAAAAAAGAGGAAGGACTACTTGGAAAGAGGAGAAAGTGCAATAGAATAGGAGTGGGGAGACAAAAGAGGGTAATAGAATGAGAATACAATCAAATTACAGTGTGTTCAACTATTAACATTCTCAATAAAAAGATTTTAAAATATTTTAAATGAAATTATGCACTCACAGTTACAGCATGTTTGATAAATGTATACTTTATCAAACAAGAAGGTCAAGTTAATGAATATATATGCATCACCTCAACATACCTGTACTGTATTATGTGGTTGGAACACTTAAGATGACTCTCTAGGGAATTTCTTTTACTTTTAGCATGTGCATCTGTGCGTGGTATACATATGTACATGAATGCACATTCATATATGTGAGTCCATTTGTGTACATATGTGCATGGAGGTCAACACTGAGTGTATTCCTCAATTGCTCACCATATTAGTTTTTTTAATTTTTTTTTTGTTCGTTTATTTATTTGAGAGTGACAGAGAGAAGGAGGCAGAGAGAGAGAGAGAGAGAGAATGGGCGCACCAGAGCTTCCAGCCTCTGTAAACGAACTCCAGACATGTGCGCCCCTTTGTGCATGTGGACAACGTGGGTCCTGGGGAATTGAGCCTCGAACCGGGGTCCTTAGGCTTCACAGGCAAGTGCTTAACCACTAAGCCATCTCTCCAGCCCATATTAGTTTTTTTAATATTTTATTTTTATTTGTTTATTTATTTATTATTTATTTATTTATTTTCGAGGTAGAGTTTCACCCTAGCCCAGGCTGACCTGGAATTCACTATATAGTCTCAGGGTGGCCTTGAACTCACGGTGATCCTCCTACCTCTGCCTCCCGAGTGCTGGGATTAAAGGCGTGCGCCACCACGCCCGGCTCTTATTTATTATTTATTTGACAGAGAAAGAGGGAGGGAGAGGGAGAGACAGAGAGAATGGGTACGCCAGGGCGTCCAGCCATTGCAAACGAACTCCAGATGCATGCACCCCCTTGTACATCTGGCTAACATGGGTCCTGGGGAATGAAATCTGGGTCCTTTGGCTTTGCAGGCAAACACCTTAACCACTAAGCCATCCCTCCAGCCCTCCATATTAGTTTTGAGACAAGGTCTCTCACTGAACCCAGAGCTCTCTAATTTGGCTATACAAGATAGCCAGCAAGTCCCAGCAATTCTCTTGTCTACCTCCCCAGTGCTAGGATTACAGGAGTATACCACCATGCCTAGCTTTTTTATTCATTTGTTTTATTTAGTTAGTTAGTTAGTTTCTCTAGGTAGGGTCTCACTGTAGCTCAGGCTGACCTAGAATTCACTATGTAGTCTCAGGGTGGCCTCAAACCCATGGTGATCCTCCTACCTTTGCCTCCTGAGTGCTGGGAGTAAAGGCATGCGCCACCACGCCCAGCCCCATGCCTCGCATTTTATGTGGAGTCTAGAGCTCTAGCTCGGAACCTCACGCCTGTAACTGACTAATTGAGCCATCTCCCCAGCCCATGTTTTAGAGCACACAGTACACTGGTTTTCGTTTTTAATATATTTTCATTTATTTATTTAAGAGAGAGAGAAAAAGGCAGAGAGAGAGACAGAGAGAGAGACAGAGAATGGGCACACCAGGGCCTGCAGCCACTGCAAACAAACTCCAGATGCATGCACCACCTTGTGCATCTGGCTTATGTGGGTCCTGGAGTGTCGAACTGGGATCCTTTTGTCTTTTCAAGAAAATGCCTTAACTGCTAAGCCATCCCTCCAGCCCCTCACGGTAGGCTGTTTTGACTATGGTCACTATGTCCTACAGTAGCTCTCCTGACTTACTTTAACTGTTGGTACTTTGGCCAACATGCTGCCCTCTCTAGTCTGTGGGATAGATTCTAAACGCACTGATCCCTTGGCTCTCACCCCTGCTGTTACTTCTCCCCTATACATGAAACCTCATGCTCAGTGTGCAAACGTGTGCCGAGAGGGTACGAGTCCCTGCCTCACAGGCTGTCATGCGTTCTGGACAGAGGAGCAGGTAGATGCTCTTGGAGTACATGTGGCAGTGGGTATGTGATGCACTCACCATCCATGGGTAGGAGTGGCAGGTCGGGAGATTCAGAATAAGGACTCTCCACTAATAAGCTCTCCATTATCTCCCTATACAGCCCGCTTGTCATGGTCCTTCTCCTGGTGCCTACCCACTCATGAAATATGGGTCTGATGCCGGAAGGCTGCCACCTAACATCAGATCACTTCGCGGATGAAAAGAAGTACAGCAATGTTGGATGACTGGCCCAAAGTCACTCATCTGGATGCTTGAGCCTATCATTGGCTTAGCATCCATACCTGCCGGGCTGGAGGGACGGCCCGGCGGTTAAGAACACTTGAACCTTAAGCATGAGGGCCTTTCGGTCCAGAGATCACCAAGTTCAACGCTCCAGAATCCACATGAAAAACACAGCTGGGCGTGGCCCCGCATGTCTCTAACCTCTGTCTGTGGGACGTGAGGATGGGGGGCACTGATAGAGAATTGCTAGGGCTTGCTGGCAGACAGCAGCTCCAGGTTGAGGGAGGGATCTTGTCTCCAGGAAATATGATGAAGGGTAAGAGAAGGACGTGCAATGCTCTTCTCTGACCGTCGCATGCACGCACACACATGGGGCATGCACATCCACACATCACTTGCCCACCGTGTCACTGAGAGCTTGCCTGCCTGGACTCTGTGCTGCCGCAATGCCTGAGTGCTCATCACTAAACTCACCTAATTAGCTGGTCCTTGGAGATGTGCAATTTAGCTGGATGAAAACCTATTGTGCCCTAGGAAGAGGAACACACTGATAAACAGCAAAATGCAAGGATTAATAAAGCTAATTAATTTCTTCATTGCTTGCTTCAGTATATTTGTTATAAAGAAGGATGCTATGTACCTTAAAATTATCTTCTCCCATGTTATTGTTCCTGCTCACTCCCCAGAGCTGTTACTTACCGTGATGAATCTGTGCGTGTCTTTCAGGCTCGTTTTTCACATTTCCTATATGCATTTTTGTGTGATTTTTAACAAATTTTATCGACTGCGTATATGACTCTAAAATTTTTTATGAGAGAAAGCAAGAGAGAGAGAGAGAATTGGTGTGTCAGGGCCTCCAGCCACTGCACTTAAACTCCAGAAGCGTGCACCACCTTGTGCATCTGGTTTACGTGGGATCTGGGGAGTTGAACATGGGTCCTTAGGCTTCACAGGCAAGCACCTTAGCCACTAAGCCATCCCTCCAGCCCTTCTCTAAAATTTGATACATGTAACCTAGCTCATACTTTTTAATTGCTATCTAATAGTAATCTACCATATGAATGTTTTTTTAATTTTTTTTGTTTATTTTTACTTGTTTGAGAGTGACAGACAGAGAAAGAGGCAGAGAGAGAGACAGAGAGAGAGAGAATGGGCACACCGGGGCTTCTAGCCATTGTAAACAAACTCCAGACGCATGAGCCCCCTTGTGCATCTGGCTAACCTTGGTCCTGGGGAATCAAGCCTCGAACCGGGGTCCTTAGGCTTCACTGGCAAGCGCTTAACTGCTAAACCATCTCTCCAGGCCCCATATGAATGTTTTAATGAGTGAATTAAACCTTCTGTTTCCATTGTATGTGTCAACTCTTGGGATACATTGATGCTGCATTTATCTTTCCCTACACTCTTGCCCGGGATTGACCAATTTTTCTTTCATTCCTCTACTTGTTCAAAAGCTTACAAAGCATGCATTCTATTAGGATTCAGCTGGTGAGTCTCTTCCCAGCTTCAGATGCATATCTAACATAGCTTAAGGCTAATCGATATATCTAGCTTTCCCAAAAACATAAATGTCTCAGAACTTATCTGTAGTTTTCCATTTGCTCTCTATCTCAGTTTTTGCTCTATATTTTAGAACTACTTTAAAAAAAAAAACACATGTGCCACCTTATTTATTGCTTTTGTTTTCAGGAGGAGTGGAAATAAATTTTAAGGGTGTTTTTCATTTTCCTCTACATATGAATCACTCAAGTGAAACCAACGTGGCAGCAGAAATGTAGTGCTGCTCTCTTATTCCTCAATTATCATTCTTAAAAACTAAACACACTTAGCGGTAAGTATTTTTACATGTTAAACATTAGCTTTTCTCGGGTTATCCTGACGCACGCCCCCTTCCTTGCTTGTGTTCTGTTGATGTGCATCTTCTTCTTGGTTTTGAATGGTATTGCAAAACTGCTATTATACACCTGAACACGTCTTCATCTGCCTCATGCTTGAATGACATTTCAGCTAAGAGTAAGACTCTAACTGAGAAATGTTCGCACTCAGCGCAAAAGAGCACTGTGACAGTATTGCATCTGCTGTCATTGAGAAAATGTCTGCTTATAATCCAATTACTCTTCCTTCACAGAAAGTTCCACGATTTTCTCTTTCCCTTGGCAGCCTGCGGTTCCCCCATGTTGGACTTTGCCGTGAGGCTCTTTACCTACAGTTCAGGACTTTGGGGGTCTCATGCACCCATAGCTCAGGGAGTCTTCAGGTCTGGAAAATGTAATTTTTTATTATTTTATTTTATCATACAGCATTATGTATGCCATTTTATGCAAACATATAATGTACTTTAAGCACAAGTGGTTTTCTTTTTTAATATTTTATTTTATTTATTTGAGAGAGAAAGAGGCAGATAGAGAGAGAGAGAGAATGGGCTTCTAGCCACTGAAAACAAACTCCAGACGCATGTGCCACCTTATGCATGTGGCTTATGTGGGTCCTGGGGAATCGAACCTAGGCCTGTAGGCTTTGCAGGCAAGCACCTTAGCCTCTAAGCCATATCTCCAGCCCCAATTTTCTTTTATCTACATAGAATTCTTGTTAAATATTTCTTCCCCACCCCCATTCTTCCCTTCATGCTTCATGGTATTGTTAGACATACATTGTGTTTTTCCCTGAATTCTCTGCTCCTCATGTGTGTGGCTCTTTGAAAACCTGTGATATGTTATGGCTTTTCCTCAGATCTATCTTCTAATTTATGTATTTCCTCTCCTCATTACTTACTATTTTCTAGTACTGTCTCTCATTCTATTAAACACCTGTGACCTTAAGGTTAACATTAATGTTGTTTCTGGAGTTCCCTTTTGGTTGTTTTTAACATAAGCCTATTGTGTTTTATGACTTGACCATCGCTTTATGGTTTTGTTAGTTTCTTGTCATGTTTTAAGTGTGTTTCATCAAGTGTGCTTCCTGCAGCTGCTAGCGGGCTGGCCTCGCCTGTGCCTGCCGGGCCTTCTACAAAGGGACTCACTTGCTCCCTTGGTTGTTTGCTTCTGCATGTGTGTGTGAGTATATGGTGTGTGTGTGTGTGTATGTATGTTTGTGTGCATGTGGGTGCACATGCATGTGCAGGCAGATGAGCGTGTGTGTGTGTGTGTGTGCGTGTGTGTGCGTGTAGGTCAGCAAACAATGTCACATTGCTTCAGCCTCGTCTCGGCCTGCCTTCCAGCTAATCTTGAAACAGGGTTCCTTACTGGCCTGCAGCTCAACAGTTACACGGGACTGGCCAGAGAGCTCCAGGTGAGACCTGAGGCCAGCTAGGGTTCTTTTCCTCCTCCCAGTGAAGAAGTAGGAGGCAGGAAGCCAGGAGTAGCAAGACAGAAGTGAAAGTTTATGGACAGAAGAGCTCCTTCCGACATAGGGACATAAGGAAGGGTCCCAACGCGGTTGCCACTGATGCAAGGGGATGAGTTTGGGTGACTTTGGGATGTCCCTCCCATTCTCTCTTTCTTCCTTGGATTGGGCTCCAGGATGTAGGCTCCATTACCATGCTCTTTCTGGCCTTGCAATTGGGTCCCCCACCTAGGACTATGCTGTCTCTTGGACCACCCCAGGGAGACCAAGACCTAATATTATTCTGGGGAAACAGAAACCATGCATGGGAAATCCGAGCCCTGGGGAGACCCTAGCCCAGGAGCCGGGGCCCTAATGTTATCCAGGAACAGCATGAGTGAGCTCTGAACCTGGAAGCTGGGCTGGTGTCATCTTACTCTCACACGACACCCACCATCCTGGAGCCTCCCAGCTCCAAAGCCATTGGTCTCAGACTCATTCTTCAAAGGCAGTGCTCGGTACACAGCCCCCACCACCGAGAGCTCAGAGCTGCAACGCTTCAGGCAAAACCCCTCTCGGCTGGCATCCTGCGGACTGCCAAGAGCTTAGAGCTACAACACGCCCTGGCAACCCCTGTCAGACGGCATCACCCCTCTGCCGCGAACGCGAAGCTGTCACACACCCTGGTCCATCTCCACAGCTTACCACTCTTCCGCTTGTGATGTCATTCCCGCTTTTGAGCCGTCACTCCTGGGTGGCTAAAGTCCTCCTTGCGTGTTCGCCCTTTGCCACCTGCCCACGTCACTCTTTGGGGTGGCAGACAACAAGCACAGGAAGCGTGGCTGGATCCCCAGCACTTGGGAGGCTGAAACAGGAAGGTGCTAGTTTGAAGCCAGCCCCATGATACAGCAGGTTTCAGGCCAGCCTCGTCTGTGTGGAGAGATCCTGACTCACAAAAGCCCAGACACAGCATGGTACCACTGGTAATAATGTCGTTGTCAATATCAATGGGGTTAGCCAATAGGTTTCAATGCTTTACACGCTTAAAACTTCAAGCCTCAGCCACCTCACAGGCCTTACTTGCTGGCATTGCCACCCAGTGTGACACAAGGCCAGAACTCACGGAGTGCATGTAGGGTCCTCTGCTGAGCAAGGGTCTAGATGCTGCTTGAGGACAAGGAGGGGTGGAGTGACTGGCTGTGGAGCTAGAAAGCCTTGAGGAAGACGGCAAGCATCCTGGCAGGAGGGTTACACGAGGCTCCTAGAAATGCATACAAGGCCAAAGTAGCAAGACACAAAATGAAATAATAAGATAGATTTGGAAAATGGTGACTGAGGATACAGCTCAGTGGTCGAGCTAGCCTGGCACACATTAGGCCCAGGCGTCTATCCTCGGCATCACGGTGACAGAAGGGGGCTTGGGAGACAGCTCTGCAGTACAGTGCTCAAATAAGCATGGGGACCCACGTTTGGATCCCCAGCACCCACATAAAAGCTGGGTGGGCGTGGCAGTCTACCTGTAATCCTGGTGGCAGGGAGGTGGAGACAGGATCCCTAGGGCAAACTGGCTAGCAGTCTAGCCAAATCAGCAAGTGCTGGATTCAAGTGACAGAGAGAGCCATTGGGGAAGATGCTCAGTGTCCACCTCTGGCCGCCACATGCACGTGTATATACAAGGATACACACACATATTCACTCACACATGTGAGCATACATTAACACACACACACACATATCACACATACATACACAGAAAAATATTTTTTAAATTAAATAATATACCAACAAAAGGATGTCAGTGAGAAGTGAGGGGGCTTTCAGGATGTGGCGGGGCACTTAGAGGGATAAGGGATGGGAGCCAAAGTTTTTCAACAACTAAAGAGGAAATGAGGTCACTTCCCTTCCTGATGTAGAAACACTGGGCTACAGATCACTGTGCTTCTCTGAAAATTAGACCAATAAGGGGCTTGGGGGAGGGCTTACCTCTCAGGCACAAAGATCGGGGTTCAACCTCCACATCCCATGTAAGTTGCCAGGTAGGGCAGCACATGTCCACCACACGCCCTTGTCTGCTGGGGCGGGGGTGCAGAGGCAGGAGAACCACTAGAGCTTGTTGGCCAACCGAACTGGTCTACTTGGTGAGTTTCAGACCAATGAGAGAGCCTATCTAAAAAAGGTAATGTGGATAGCACCTGAAAAATGACACCCAAGGTTGTCCTCTAGCCTACACACGCATATACACACACACACACGCATACACACACACACATGCACATGGGTACATTGCCCCCTCAAAAAAGAAATGTTCAAGTCAGGCACAGTGACTTATACTTTTAATCCTAGAACTCAGGAGGCTGAGGTAGAAGGATCACCATGAGTTTGAGGCCGGCCTGGGTAGAGTGAGACCTTCTCAAAAAGACAAGCAGAAAGAACATTCCATCAATAAGTAAGACAAAAAAAAAAATGGACCTCGGGCAACACTTCCTTGGCCCAAAAGCTGGATACACTGCTCTAGAATATCCTATGCTCTACCCCAAGGCTCCAGTCTCCCTGGCTGCACATCAGTGTCTCATTCCCCACAGCGCAGCTTTAAACAGAGGGTTCCTTTTCCACAGTATGCAGCAGACCAACTTTTATGACCCCCTCCCCTTTTCTCTAGTCAGAGTAGGGGATGAAAGATAAAAAGCAAGAGAAGGGGACAGTAACAAGATGAATTAAAACTACAGATATGGGCAAAGCCCTATGGAAACCTGCTGCTTGGTAAGCCAATTAAAATATGAATTTTTAAGTGTTTGAATGAAGGTCCCCTATGTGGGTGGATAGAGCTGCTCTCAGAGGTTATTAAAAATAGGTTATCCTCTGATTAGAATTGAGGCCCGCTCCAGGGGACGGAATTCCTGCCTGGTACTGAAAACCTAATCAAAAGCCTATGGCTGGGGAGGTCACAATCCCTAGAGGGAAACTGCCTCTGTTTCCTGGTCTCTTCATTCTAAATACTTATGTTCATACCCATATATTAATGCTACTCCCACTTTTGGTTAGAGAAGCTTCTCTTTTCAAGTGGCACTGACCACTGGAGTGACTCAAAACTCACCAAAGTGCTGAGAAGAAGGGACAGTGGAGTGAGTGTTCAGCACTAAGTGAGCCATCTCTATCACACCCTCCAAGGCTCAGGGACCATAGCAGAAGAGGTGGCGGAAAGACTGTAAGAGCCAAAGAAAGGGGAGGCATGCTTACAATGCTATCGCCCAGACGCAAAGAGGCCATGGTGTTCATGACCTCACAGTGGCTGATGCTACCTACACAAGATCTACATAATAGGAGGGAAAAAATGATGACACCAAAATAAAATAGAGACTAGTTGGAAGGAAGAAAGGATTCAGTGGAGGGGGGATTCCAGACGTGGAAAAGGAAGGGTGGTGGGAGGAAATTTTGATCATGGTTTATTGTCTATATTTATGACAGTTGTCAATAAAGTTTAAACACTAGGTTATTAATCATAAAAGTTCAGTATCAGGAGTGAGATACCTCCCAATAAATTGTTGGTCAGGGAGGCTGCAGAGGCCTCTATAACAATATAGACTACTGCCCTTGCTCATGGGTGTGTATTGAAACCAGATGGTAAGTTCCTATTGCTAAAGACACCAACATTTCAGCTGCAGGACATAGAGAAGCTAAGGTGGAACTGAGATAGAAGCTTCCTTCCTCCGGCCAGCTTTCTTCATGCCAAAAGGTACTATGTGAGCTTCTGGGGGGAGAAAAGCCATCAATAGTCCTACCCAGCTGTGAACCTGTGTATCCACAACCAACCTGCCAGGCAAGAAATGCCCACTGGTGCAAGAGTGGCATGAAAGCTATGGAAGCGACCAACATTCTGATTGGATTTGAGAGCTGCTCCAAAGGAGGGACTTCATTCTTGGTACCATAAACCTGGCCAAAAGTCTATGGCTAGGGTTGTAGCATACTGTGGGTATGCTAAATGAATAGCATATCAAATTGTATCTAGATATCTATATTTGTTGCCATGGATTAGTACTGCTTGAAGCTTGGATCACCAAAGTTTCTTACTACAATGGTTAAAGCAGGGATGCATAGCTGGAAACAATTGCCAAGAATAAGTGATTACTGGTGTTCAACCTCAAACAGAACATCTAAACTACTCCCTCCAAGACTCAAGGAATGTGGCAAAAGAAGGGGCAGAAAAAATGTGGGAGCAAGAGGATAGGCAGGAAGGCTGTGAAATGCTGTCTCCTGGATACAACTTAGTTGTTACACCCACGAACTCACAGCTGCCATGGTTTCCTGCACTAGACTGGAACTGTCAGTACTTCACCATTGATGGGAGAAGGATGCAGAGGCCCCAGACTTCCCAGAGCAGCCCATGGCAGCTAATGGGTGCTGGGAGAGAGCAGTCGGGTTCATCAGTGGCACAGCCGCTGGTAAGTTGTCCATTCCGTAGAAAATAACTTTCTGCCCATGATCATGCAAGTGACCGTAATTTAACTCAGTGGGTTAAAAAACGGGGCCGGGGAGGGAATGAGGGGCTGGAGTGATGGCTTAGTGGTTCAGGTACTTGCCTGCAAAGCCTAAGAATCCAGGTTCAGTTCCCCAGTACCCATGTAATCAGATGCACAAGGTGGTGCGTTCATCTGGAATTCATTTGCAGTGGCTAAAGGCCCTACCTGGCACACCCTTTCTTCTCTCTCTCTTTCTCTATCTATCTTCCTTTCTTTCTTTCTTTCTTTCTTTCTTTCTTTCTTTCTTTCTTTCTTTCTCTCTCTTAATCTGCCTCTCTCTGAAATAAATAAATTCTCCTCGTACGCCCACACTCATGCACATACACACCAGAGCACACCCCACTGGCTCCAGAGAAGCTGGGTCCACTGCATCAAAGTAAACTTCATTACATCCACTCATACTTATCACTCGTGCTTCATTAACAAGTACATAATAACCATGGTGCATGTAATTAATTACATGTCTGATTAGTGTCACTGTAAGTTCCAGTCCTTATCAACATCCTGCAAGCTCCTCCCGGCCGCCTGGAAGTCAGGGTTTCTGGAAACAAGAAGGCTGGAACTCGGCAGCCATTCATCAGAGAACAAGTCCAGAACGGACCCCTGTGCTCCTCTCATCCACTCAAGGGGCCGGTGGGTACCTAGGAGAGGCCCAAAGCCTAGCACACTGTGGCACACAGAGCGGGCAGCAGTAAGGACAGAGAAGAGGGAAGTCATCCACACCAGTGGCGCAGGTGAAGGTAGACCTGGACTGGTGCTGACGACAGCCAGGGCACCTGGGCAAAAGGTGTGTGTTTAAGCAACAAAAGGCAACACTGTGCCCATGAACAATGGTGCGAGTGGGTTTGGACGTGGCAGGTGTGCCCTTCAGTGATGCACGCTGGAGGAAATGACCGATACCCATAACACCAGGAGTCACCACCGTCAAAAGTGGAAGCAACCCAGTCTATCAGGGAACCGTGATCCACCCAGACAGTGGCATAGGGGGGTTCTGACACGGGCTTCCACATAGAAGCACTGGGTGCTGGGACCCGAACCCAGGTCCTCACGATTCTGCAGCAGCACTTGACCCACTCAACCACCTCCCAATTTTTCCACAAAACTTATAAAAAGATGCACTTAGAGAAAACTTAGTGCCACATCCTGGTACCTTTTATATGTCCCCAACTTGACAAATAGACTCAGAGAGATCAAAATCTGTCGTCTGGGGCTGAGCTGAACAGAGCTGAGTGCCAGTGCAGGACCCAGCCACGCACAGTGTCCTCAGCCGCTGCCATACCACAGCTCCTGAGTCCACAGAACCTGGCTGCTTAGCACCCACCTATGTGTCTTGTCCCTCCAGTTGGCATCTGCTGGGCAAGTTTAGGTGGAAATAGTGACAAAAATTAGTCACTTGAATAAAATCATGTCAGTACAGTGAGTCAGGTTGCCAGAAGTCACAGGAAGGGGGGCTGAGCCAGCCCGCATGTCACGGCAGCCAGCAAGAGCCAGGCAGAGATGGGGGTCCCACTGACGAAGGCCCGGCCGGAAGAGTGGCTGGGATCCATGATGACATACCAGCCCCTCGTCCTGGCCTCTCGGGAGCTAGGCTAGTGGCACCAGCCTAGGCCTTGCGTTACAAGCCCCTGGGAGAGTGACTCTGAGAGCTTGCACTGTCACTCCTGCCCATGAAAGACAGAAGTCTTCCCAGCCCAAGTGACAGACATCCTCAGATCCAAGCTGCCAGGAAACTTTCACCAAAAGTCACCCAGCCCTTAGCCCCTTCTGCTATCCAGCGACCACTGATTAATCTCTGGCCTGGCATGGGCTCCGGAGACCTGCCCATCCCCAACCCTCCCAGCAGTGCCCTGAAAACTAAGCACTTTAATGTCACTGTACAATGATTAATTTATACCACAGAAATGAGAACAGCCCCTCTAAGAAGAGTCCTACTGGTCAAAATGCTGTACCTAACATCTGAGTGTCCCTGAACAAGAATTTCCCTTGCGCCCCTCAGAAAAGTCACGTGGTTAGATCTAGAAACATCTCCTTCCGTGTTCAGTATCAGATTGGCTCTGCTTGAGGGTTGCACTCTTGTAGAACAGAGAGGTGATGACTTCCTGATTGTCCCGCAGCATTTGACACCCCAAAGTCTTGTTTTCTGCACTCAAGACAATTTCAGAACATTTTCAGGTAGGGCTGGGGATGTGGCTCAGTTGGTAGAATGCTTGTCTGGGATACGCATAAATCCCTGGCTTTTATCCCTACCTCTACACAACCAGGCATGGTACGATGTATGGCCTGTAATCCCAGGTCTCAGCAGATAGAGGCAGGAGAATTAAAAGTCCAAAGTCATCCTCAAAGCCATCCTGGACTACATGAGACTTTGTCCGAATTTTTTTTTTCCAAAGATAATATAAGCCATATAGATCCTTTCAAAAATGAATATGTGGCCTGGTTGTGGAGCTGCCCCAGAAGGCAAATTCCCGGGAGAGGGCGTGGAGGGCGGGCAGCGGCAGAGGCGGAAGAGAGTGGCGACATGGAGGACGACATGGGGGCGGGGTGAACTCACTGGAGCCCTCTCAGGTCATCTTCTGCAGCCACAGCCCTACCTATGCGCTGCTACCGAGGTCACCTCTGGCTCTTCAGGGATGCAGGGACCTCCGATGGACTTCTAGTTAACCAAACTGAATTATTTGTGCCATCTCTCGATGTTGATGGACAGCCTATTTTTGCCAACATCACACTGCCACTGTATGCCCTGAAAGAGCGGTGCCTTCAGCTTGTGCGAAGCCTGGTCAAGCCTGGGAGTTACAGGAGGCTGGACATGGTCAGGTCACTCTGTGAAGATCTGGAAGACCACCCGGATGTGCGCAAAGACATAGAGCGGCTGACCCAGGAGCACATTGAAGACCGGCAGTTGGAAGAGGAAGTGAAGAATTTAACTGAAATTAGCATTCCTGTGTCTCAGATTTTGGTAAATCTGATGAGTTTTGATCTAGATACAGGCCAGGGCACTTCCGGTTTTCAAAGTGTTTCATTCTTGGAGAAAGTGTACTCCATTGCTTGCAACAAAGTTACCTGACATCACGGGGTTTGTGGGTGGCCAGGGGGCAGACAATCCGAAGGGTCTGCATCTGCCCTTTCTAGAAGCACTCATCAGAAGAAAGTGGTTGTATTTTTCCTTCCTGGTAAGTCAGAAAAGTTTTAGTGTAAGCATGTTTGTTGAATTCAGTGAAAGAAAGCAGCAACGCCTACGTTTAATGGTGTGTGCTCGCCTCCACCTTGGGAAGGCTGTGGCAGGGTCAGGCCTCTCGGAGGCCCCAGGGCCCGGCGAGCTGTGCTTGGAGGGTCGGCCTTAAAGTACGAGTAAAGCAGCACCTTGTGGTCATTTTTATAGCCCAGGCTGGTCTTGAATTCATTATGTAGCTGAGGCTAGCCTTGAACTCCTGATTCTTCTCCTTCATTTTCCAAGTGCTCTTTTCTTTCTCTTTATTTTTCTCCTTTCTCTCTCGCTCCCTCCATCCTTCCCTTTCTTTATAGGTAGTATTTCACTGTAGCCTTGGCTGATCTGGAACTCACTCTGTAGCCCCATGCTTACCTCAATCTCATGACAATCCTCCTATTTCAGCCTCCTGAGTGCTGGGATTAAAGGTACCACTGGTGCATGGCTTTCTTCTTCTTTTTGTTTTTTTTTTGGGGGGGGTCCTTTTTGGGGAGGTGATGTGGGATCTCGTTCTGGCCCAGAGTGACCTGGAATTCACTATGTAGTCTCAGCCTGGCCTTGAACTCACAGCAATCCTTCTACCTCTGTTGCCTGAGTGCTGGGATTAAAGGTGTGTGTGACAATGCCCAGCTTTTCTTCTTCTTTTTTAAAAAAATATTTATTTGAAAACACAGAGAGAAAGAATGATTGTGCCAGGGCCCCTTGCTGGTGCAAACAAACTCCAGATGCATGCACCACTTTTTGCATCTGGCTTTATGTGGGTACTGGGAATCGAACCCAGGTCATCAGGCATTGCAAACAACTGAACTGCTGAACCATCTCCCCAGCCCTTTTCTTCTTTTTCTGAGACCACTTTTCTTACTGTAGCCCTGGGTAGCATTGAACACAAGACAATCCTGCCTCACAGCCTCCCGAGTGTTGCAAATGCAAGTGTGAACCACCTTGGTCCACTCTTGTAAAGCAGCGCTTCTGTTTCTGAACCAGGATGGGTTTTTCCATAGTTGCTGTCAAGAAATGACTCCACACAGAAAGTAGCAGAAAAGAGCTGTGCTCCTGTTTAATTCTAGTGTTGAAGAGCAACTGTACATTAAGTAAGCTGTAGGCAGGAATGGATATTTTTGTTCCTTACTGTAAGTCCCTGGTATTTCCATTGGGTTCAGCATTTTTCATGAATAGCACTGGCCACAGGTCTTTTTCAGATCATTATTCTGAACAGTGGGTTCACAGAGGACCTTGGAATGCTTCGTAGTTTTCGTGAATGTTGGCATTCTTTATTGCAGGTTGGACTTGTCGTTTATCAAATTTATTACTTCAATCACATTTTTGTTTGTTTTTTTTTTTTAAGATAGGGTCCACTGTGTACTCAGTGCTTGTGTACAGCCACTGCTGACCTGCTGAAGTGTTTTCTTTTCTAGGGCGTATTTGGATTGGTTGAGCCACTTTGACATAGTTGGAGATCATATAGTGTATACGATGTTGTATCCTCCTATTTTTTATTTAACTTTATAACTTAAATATCTTCCTATGCTATCATGACCATTGCATAAACACCAGCATGCTCATCTTTTCTGACTAGTGTTTAGGGTATGCTCAGGCAGGGTTACCTCCTCTGGGCACAGAAGCTCTGCCGTCAGTGAAAACAAGTGTTGTTAGCTACACACCCCTCAAGTGTCACCTAACCTTAGTCTCTTTGGTATTCGGCAAATGAAGTGGCTTCCCTCAGCGAGTTGTGCTAGTTCTCATTCCGTGACACACCTGTAACTACTGAATGTTTTGCTGAAGTGTCGGGTGGGGGAGAGAAGCCCAGGGGTGGCAAGTTCCGTGTGCCAGGGCAGATGGCAGCTGGTATGACAGTATCACAACATTAAAAACACCTTTTGTGTCAAAGTAAGATTTTGTGTTCGTCTCATCAAAACTCACAGTTTGGATACGTAGTTTTGTGTTGTCCAAGGAAAATTGAAAACCTATAGCATAAGTACCATGCGTTTCATTCGGGGCCACGTGAATGTATTACATGTCTTATTCCTCAGAGACCACGGTATTCCCTGTTTTCAGTTTTCTGGAAAAAAAAAAAAGCTGATGTTTAATACAATAAAATGGTGCTAAGCCGGGCATGGTGGCGCACGCCTTTAATCCCAGCACTCGGGAGGCAGAGGTAGGAGGATCGCCGTGAGTTCGAGGCCACCCTGAGACTCCATAGTGAATTCCAGGTCAGCCTGGACTAGAGTGAGACCCTACCTCTAAAAAACCAAAAAAAAAAAAAAAAAAAATGGTGCTAAGTAAAGGGGAAAAATGAATATGTGTCTTATCTTATTAAAGAAGATATTAAACAAGAATAACATAATAGAATGGAGTGCTTCATGTTTGGGCACTACTGTCAAAAATAATAACAAATTGTCTTGTCTGAGATGTACATATCATGTATGGTTTGGATTAAAGAAAAATAAGGTGGAGCCAGCACATATTAAAATCATACCAAGGGCAGGGCATGGTAGAACATACATTTAATCCCAGCACTCAGAAGGCACAGGTAGGAGGATCACAGTGAATTTGAGGCCACCGTGAGACTACATAGTGAATTTCAGGTCAGCCCGAGCTAGAGCAAAACTCTACTTCCAAAAATAAAATAAAGTCATGCTAGGGACTGGAGAAATTGCTCAGTGGTTAAAGGCACTTGCTTGCAAATCTGATGGCCTGGGTTCAATTCTCAAGTTCCCACATAAAGCCAGATGCACAAAGAGGTGCATGTATCTGCAGTTCATTTGCAGGAGGCTCTAGCGTGTGCTAGCTTGCTCGCTCACTCTCTCTCTCTCTCTCTCTCTCGCTCTCGCTCTCGCTCTCTCTCTTTCTCCTTCCCTCACTCTTAAATAAATAAATAAATATTTTTAAGTTAAAAAAATAAAACCAGGCCAAAGTAATCTGTTAATGTAAAATAGAGCTAGACTCTGGGTTCAAAAGTCACAAACAAGCTTTCTGTCCTCGTGAGTGGGATTCCAAAGGCAAGCTACACACGAGCAGTTTGCTTCTTGAGTAGTACTCTGCCTCCTTAGTGAAGGCCAACCTGGGTTTCATCTTCTGAAAGCCCCTGGGGGTCCTCACTGTCACTCAGGGTGGCTCCCAGCAGTTCTCACTACATCTGGGGACAGCATGAACCCCACTGTGACTCCCCAGTTGATGGGGACAGCAGAAGTGACTCTCCCCTCCTCAAAGCCTGCGTGTGTGCCTCGGGGCCAAGCAAAGAAACAGAGGGGTCCCCCGCCTTTTCTTCTGTGCTGCGTGTTAGAAGAAATGTGAAAGAAAGAAGGTCGTTGAAGGTCATGTTCTGAACTCTCAGCAGCTTGGAGAGCTGCAGAGCCAGCAACGGCGGAAGTCGGCCCCAAGGACTGGCTGTGCCACTCTCCTCCTGAGGCCATGGTCGGTGCGGTGTGCGGTGACAGCACAGGAGACCCCTGGGGTCAGCTCCAGTGGGAAGATTTATTCCATGGCAACCAGGATGCCATGTAAGCCTCTGCTGTGACTAGCTCCCTGAGCACCCTGGGTAGCAGGTGGGGAGGGAGTGGCCAAACCATAAACAGGTAAGGGACAAGGATGGGAATTTGTAGAAGAGGGAAAATTCAGTGTGAGGCATTTTGAGTTTGAACTGACAGTGTTTAATGTCTATGTTAGAATGATAGATAGATGACTCTCATCTTGCTTCAGTCCTAGAGAATGGAGTCTGGCCCTGGCCCCGTGCTGGAAATCTTCTCTCCGCCTGCTCGTAGGAGACAGCTGTGAGAGACCAGAAGGAGGCTGGGTGGAGGTGAAACAGGCCCCATTCTTCTGTGCACAGAATGACAATGGCTCTTTTCTTGGCTAAAGTCTAGTCAGGGCCCCGGCACCCTCTCTCCAACTGGCCCTCAGCTTTGACCCACAGAGGCTGCAGACTCAGCTGTGGGCGCGAATGATTACAACAGCCCAGCATCCCGCCCCGGAAGCCCTGCACCGCTCTCACGACTGAAAGAAGGCCACGTCACTCTTGCCCCACGGAAGAGCCATCTTGACAGCCAGGGGTTCTGGGAGAATTGCTTTGATTCCAGCCAGCACCGAGATCAGAGAGAAGCCCCAAGGATGCCTCCTGCTACAGAGCAGCTACACCAGAAGCTTGCAGTTGTACATCCCAGGGGCGAGCCAGGTCTCCCGCCACCCAGAATGTCTGCTCGGGACCTGAGAGCCTGCTCTCGGAGCTCCAGGCATCCAGCAGGATATCCCGCTGGCCCTCCCAGACCTGTGAGCATCTCGCCGTAACTTGCACCACCTCTCCTCCCACACACAGCCTAAGTTACATCCACTCAGGAGAGCCCACTCCCTTCCTCTGCTCAGGGCAGAGTGCAGCTCGGCCCACACTGAGGGTCTTTCACTACAGTCCATCCTGACCCCCAGAACGTTCCACTTTCACCTCACACAGAGCTATCTTAAGATCACAGGCCTGGCACATCATGGGCTTCTGAAGTTCTTTTCACAACTGCATGTCCTAGGTATTTACTTTGAATCCAAGTATCTAGATATGTAAGAGGTGGACAGAAGTCATCTGTTCTTCAACTGTCACCACCATCTTCCTCCGCCGTGAGCCGGCGGGAGTAGGCAGTACCCCAACAGCAGGCCGCAGGACGCCGATGTCCATGCAGGAGCCTCTCCGTAATGAAGTTCCCTCCGTGTGCACATCCATCACTGTCTTGGGATGGGTCTGCGCTTTTACCACTGGGAGAGTATTAAGTTAACAGGAACACATTAAGTGCTGGTGTAAATTAAAAGCCAAATCATTCTATAATCAAATAGTCATTATTCCAAAAGGAATTACTCACTGGGAACACTTTTATCAGTATTTATTGCCCTATTATGTTATAATGGGCCATCTAATAATAAAAAAATACATTATATTGATTGGAACCTAGCAATGGATTCAGACAAAATTGCAGAGGTCCTTTGTGTATTTTCATTTCATCTTGTAATTTATTCCCCAGTACTCGACTTTCACTGTGCCCCAACCTACAGAAGCAGCTAAGGACTCAATAGATAGATTACCTCCCCACCAGGGAATAGGGCGAAGGGACTCCAGGAACCAGTTCGCAGTGGGCATTATGCTTTGTTGTACATATGGAAATTAGTAGTTACTGCATAAGTAAGCCTCCTCTGTCCTGGGGTTGGAAACATGTGTGTGGGGGCCACTGTGCTTACTGCTAGGAAAGAGGGAACCCCTGGGGAATGGAAGGAGGAAAAGAGGTGAGGGGCCAAGGAAGGAGGAGAGGAGAAAGGGGACAAGAGTAAAGGAAAGAGAAAATAGAAAGGGGGAAGAGCAGGAGACCTAGGAGTGAAGAAGGCATGAGATTCCTACATCATAAAATAGTATCTTGGTAATTCCTGTGATTTAATTTTTTTTTTAAAAAAAGGGACTTTGGAGTGATCTTTGCTGCTAGTCAGAAATAAATCACAACATTTTCGTCTGTTTTCTACTGTAACTGGAATCCCAGGCCAGAGGCCCAACTCTGAAGGTTACAACATGCCCAGTGCAGCCACTCGCCCAAAACAAAGCAAACAAACGTAATGGTGCAAATTCAGGAAAGAATTTTAACATAAGCTTTGGGCTTAGGCATTGATTATTTGCTTATTCAGTGCATGCGTGTGTAATGTTGGCAGATGCCTGTGGGGGGGGAACAGGTGCACAGGTACGTGGAAGCCAGAGGACAGCCTCGGGTGGTGTTACTCTGAGGCACCATCCACTGTTGGTGAGCTGGCATCTCTCACTGGCCGGGAGCTTACCGCAGGCTGGCCAGTGAGCCCCGGCCACCTGCCTGTCCCCAGTGCTGGAGGAACAAGCACATCATAGTGTCCCATGCTTAGCCATGGGTTCTGGGGATTGAACTCCGGCTTGCAAGGCAAACGCTTTACTGACTGAGCCATCTCTCCACCCCAGCAGAAGCACAGTAGCTCAGGAGAGATGGGGGTGATGAGACAAGGAGGAAACAGCAGTGGGAAATACGTTGGAAGGAAATAAAGCCATCAGGCAGATTGAGATGAGCTTGGAGTGAGGGCAGGATGAACCACTTGGCTACATATGGAGAGAAACACTAATTACCTCGAGATAAAAATGATGCAAGTGGGCTGGGAAGATGGCTTAGCAGTTAAAGCGCTTGCCTGCAAAGCCTAAGGACCCAGGTTTGATTCCCCAGGACTCACATAAGCCAGATGCACAAGCTGGCGCTTGTCGAGTTTGTTTGCAGTGGCTGGAGGCCTCAGCATGCCCATTTTATCTGCCTCTTTCTCCCTCTCTCTCTCCTTCCCTCCCTCTGTGTGTGCGTGTCTCTCTCTCTCTCTCACTCTTGCTCTCTCTCCAATAAATAAATAAAATAAAATATTTTTAAAAAGCAATGCAAGTGAGAAAAATGAGGACAGAGACTGAACTTAAGAAAGCTAGCATACAGGTGATAGGCATAGAAAACAGGCAAAAGCAAGCTAGTGCAAGCACGATTTGATTTTTTTAAAGAAAACCAAAAATAATGGAACAAATTTAATTTATAATTTAAGAACTTTCTTGAAATGAGGATTTGTATATACACACTTACAAGAAACCCACTGTATCAGGGAGAATTAGCCTAGAATTATTGACCCAATGATGTATGCTATTAAAGTTATTGAACCCTAAAGATAAAAATGAGTCCTCTGTGAAGGCAGACAAAAAGATAAAGCCACTTTCAAGGGGAAGAAATCAGACTTGCCTCAGCGAAATTCAAAGCCAGAAGACAATGTAATGAGACACACAAGTTCCTCAAGTAAAGAGAAAGTTGTGTGTTTTATATCTAGCCAAATGTGCTTCGTTTTTAAAGACTATAGACTAATGTTTTTGGAAATAATTCAAATAATATCACTTTTATGAATCTTCCCTGGAGAAATTTCTAGGATTACCCAGAGCAGAAAATGAATTTTAATTTCACGTTTAAAATTTGTTGGGGTGGTGGGGGAGGACATCACTCACTGGTTAAAAGTACTTGCTTATAAAGCTTTGATGGCCCAGGTTCGATTCCTCAGTACCTAGATAAAGCCAGATGCACAAAGTGGCACATGCATCTGAAATTGGCTTGCAGTGGCAAGAAGCCCTAGTGCACCCGTGCATTCTCTTTCTCTCTCAAATAAATAAATATAATTTAAAAAATAAAATAAAATTTGCCAGGAAAACTAAACCAGAAGCAGAGCTTTGGCTATATTTAGCAACAGAATAAAGCCTAAAACAAATATAATCAGAGAGAGCACAAAATTCAGTATCATTACATAACAATGTAGAACTGATTTAGAAGAGAAGCTAGAAAGCAGGAAAAGGATGCTGGTAGCTTCATTATAATTACTGTGACCTGCCTGGGCGGGCTGACTCACACCTATAATCCCAGCACTTGAGAGGCTGAGGCAGGAGAATTACCATGAGTTTAAGGCCAGCCTGGCCTACAGAATGAGACCTTGTCTCACAAAAATAAATAATAACAGGAATGGAAAGAAGCTTATGGCGAAAGGCTTATTTTGGCTTATAGGCTCAAGAGGAAGCTCCACGATGGCAGGGGAAAACGATGGCATGAGCATTGGGTGGACATCACCCCCTGGCCAACATAAGGTGGACAACAGGAACAGGAGAGTGTGCCAAACACTGGCAAGTGGACACTGGCTATGACACCCATAAGCCCGCCCCCAACAATACAGCGCCTCCAGGAGGTGTTGATCCCAAATCTCCATCAGCTGGGAACCCAGCACTGAGAACACCTGAGTTGATGGGGGACACCTGAATCCAACCACCAAAGGCAGTAACAAGTGGTACAAGACAAAGGCACAGTGTTTAGAGGGGGAGGGGTGGCCCACAGTCGTTCCACCTTCATTCGGGGCAGAGGTCTTCCTGCTGCCGGACAAAGCAGGAGCGTAAAGCAAAAGTCCACAGCTGTCCTCAAGGTAGAGAGTGCTCTGTCTTTGCATGTGTGGGTGTGGTGTGCATACACGCGTGTATGCGTGCTCTTACGTATGTGGGTGTATGAGTGTGTGTGCGTGTGGGTGTGGCAGCACACTCCTGTGTGCCCCAGAGGTGGACATCAGATATCTTCTCAATCCCTTTCCACCTTATTCTCCCACGAACCTTGACTCGCCAACTCAGCAAGTCTAGCTAGCCCACCAGCCTGGCATCCTGCCCGTCTCTGCATCCGCAGTGCCTGGATTATAAGCGATGCCACCACAACTGGCATTTTGACACGGGTGGCGGGGATCTGAACTCGGGTCCTCAGGCTTGTACAACAGGCACTTTGCCCACTGAAAGCGCTCTATTTTGTAAGGCCATCCAAAGTGGCCACCTGTGAAGACTAAAGGCATGAAGGAAAGACGGCTGCTGCAGACGAGAGAGTTTACCTTTCAGTGGTGAGCTCTGTCTGCTGTGACTGAAATCCCGGCGATGCTGGCTTATGTGACTTCACCGTTGTTTGTGATTTTGTTAAAAGGAACGTGGAGCGATGAGCAAAAGCTCGAAGTTATGCCAACACCCTGGGAGCTGCAGCCGTGCTGTCTAAGAGGATTGGCTTTCTGAGGAAGGGACAATAGACCAGCGATGTGTTCGGCAGCTGGAGAATGCTGTGAGGAACAGCAGCGCAAACAGGCCACCAGCAGGTGTGCACAAGGTAATCCCCGAAATGCGTTGCTCAGGTGAGGGGAGGCCCGTGGGTAGACCCTCCACAGTCACTGGGTGGACACTCTCCCTTCCAGGATGGAGACACGGGCTCTAAAACCCACCGAAGGGCCCAGCGTGCTGACTTGAATCTTTGGCACTGGGAAGCTGAGAAGGTGAGCAGGGAGGCGCTCAGGTAGATGGATGGCCAGGGTGGCTTTTAGCAGCTGCACCTTGTCACCACTTGCTCAGTGACCCTCTCCATTCCTTGTCACTGCTGCATTTCACGAAAGTGTGGTTAACGTCGTTTGAAGCTTGAGAAGCGGCTCAGAGCCCGTCCGAACATGTCCACGAGGCGTACATTCCACTTACACTCAACCCTCGTGTTCCACGGTTTGCTAAACAGCCCCTCGCAGCTCATAAGAACCTAACGGGGGAACCCGCCACCTGGGAGTGCTGCTTGGTATGGGGTCACAGAGGGCAGAGCTGGACCCGATGAGCACAGCCTCACGTCGCTGACACACGTCACTGACGCCATCCTAGAGCGCCACCGTGATGGTTTGTACTGACTGTCAGCTAGAGTCACCTGTGAGCGGTCACCTAGACTAGGCCAGCCTCCGGGCTTGCCCGCAAAGGGTTGTCGTGATTAGGTTAACTGAGGTGGGAAGATTCACGTTAGCTGTGGGCTGCGCCAGCCCGTGGGCTGGGTCCTGGGCTCTGATGAGGGCAAAGCACCAGCACCCATTGCTCTCCGCTTCCTTTCCCTGCTGAAGGTGGCCAGCGGGTTCACGATCCTGCTACGCCGCAGCCCCTGCCGTGTCAGTCTAGAACCGGGACCTGGGAGCTGAAGGAAAATAAAACCTTCCTTAACTGCTTTCAGCAGGCATTTTGTCCCAGCAACAAGGTGACTAAAACAGCTACTCTCCGATCCATCGTCCCCCAGAACAAGGGGGTCACTGACCTTCAAGCAAAATGTCCATTTCCTTTGCTGTCTAAACACTGACGTTTATGCCCGTACATTAATGCAACTCTCGCTTTCGGTTAGAGAAGCTTCTCTTTTCAGATGGCAGTGACCCCTGGAGACTCCAAAGTCACCAAAGCGCTGAGAGGAAGTGACAGTGGAGTGTTCAGCACTAAGTGAGACATCTCTATCACACGCTCCAAGGCTCAAGGACTGTTGCAGAAGAGGTGGTGGAAAGAATGCAAGAGCCAGAGTGTCTTCCAAACACAAAGTGACTATGGTGTTCATGACCTCACGGCGGCTGATGCTACCTACACTAGACCTGCATAATAGGAGGAAAAACAGAAGCAAGAGACAAGTTGGAAAGCAAAAAGGATTCAGTAGAAAGGGAACAGAGGAGGGGGAAAAGAGAGGGCAGTGAAAGGGAATTACAGTAATGGCATATTGTGTATACGTATGGAGGTTATCAATAAAAGTTCAAAACTAGCAGTTTCCTGGTTTTAATAGGATTTAGAAAAGGCTCATCTAGCTTGCGGAAAGGTCTCCTTGTTGAACAAGTATTTCCCTTCTCAGCTGCATGTTGTGAGGGTGGCCTGTGTGGTTCCAGACACAGGGAGCTCCACATCAAGCGCTTCCGTCCTCCTGAGCATAGGCAGGGCGTGGACTGTAGAGGAGCTGCTTGCGTCTCAGTGGGAAGCCGCAGACGGGATCAGAGAGAGGGCTGGGGGTCCACTCTGCATTCCTTAATCTCTCCTCTCTCTTAACTTACTCTACAAACAAGTCCCCCATAAAGGAAAACGTCAGCCGTCCTCCTCCAGCCCATGTCAAGCTTGACTGCCATCAGACGCTAGCTGACATAGAAAGCTCTGCTGGGGCTGGGGAGATGGCTCAGTAGTTAAAGGAGCTGGCTTGCAAAGCCTGCCAGTCCAGGTTTGATTCCCCAGTGCCCACATAAAGCCAGTTGCAGAAAGTGGCACATGCATCTGGAGTGGTTTTGCAGCCTCAACAGGCCCAGGCGCACCCATACACACACCTATGCACATGTAAATAAAAGGGGGGACTGGAGAGATGGCTTAGTGGCTAAGGCACTTGCCTGCGAAGCCTAAGGACCCATGTTTGACTCTCCAGATCCCACATTAGCCAGACACACAAAGGTGAGGCAAGCGCAAGGTAGCACATGCCCACTAGGTGGTGCAAGCGTCTGGAGTTTGATTGCAGTGACTGAGGCTCTGGTGCACCAATTCTCTCTCTCTCCCTCTCTCCCTCCCTCCCTCTGTCTCTCTCACTCTCTCTAAAAAAAAAAACAAAAATAAGCCAGATGTGGTGGCGCACGCCTTTAATCCCAGCACTTGGGAGGCAGAGGTAGGAGGGTCATTGTGAGTTCGAGGCCACCCTGAGACTGCATAGTGAATTCCAGGTTTGCCTGTACTCAATTGAAACCCTACCTCGAAAAACCAATAAATAAATAAATAAATAATAAGAAAAATAAATAGAGGGAAAGCTCTAGTGTAATCTTCAGAGTCTCTTTTTAAAGTATAGGATCATGTCATTTGCAAATAGGGGTATTTTGACTTCCTTACGTTCGTTCCACTTTGTATCCTTTTTCTTTCTTCCTCTCGTCTTACTGCTCGAGCTAAGACTGGGATCATTATACTGAATTACAGCACAGAGTGGACTCCCCTGTCTCTTCCAGATTTCAGAGGAAATGCTCTGCCCCCCGCATCCCCTGCCTGATTCTTACCCATAGGACTTCTTACTACATAAACAACTGCATTTGTATACTTAAACTGTTTATAACAGATAATTTACTTATTAGCCTAGTGTCTGTCCCCTCCGAGAGGCACAGAGGAGAATTGCTGACCCGAAAACGATTCTGCCAGCTGTGTTCAGCGCCTAGACAGCCTGGTCCATGTCACTGCTTACCAGAGAGTGGGCAGGTTTCAGAATGAGGGGAAGCCCTGGGCAACTACCATGTGACCCTAAGGAAGACCCTGGGAGAATGCAAGGACCAGATGGGAAGTGATCTTAGAAAGTAGAAGGCAGGGAATAGTGAAAGAGGAACCCTTGTTCACTGTTGTAAACTGTATGGAAGTCAGTGTGGAAGTTTCTCAAAAACCTAAAGACATATCTATCTCATGACCCAGCTACACCACTCCTGAGCACACACCCTATACTTTACCATAGAGACACTTGCTCAGCCATGTCTATTGCTGCTCTATTCACAATAGCGAGGAAACAGAGGGTCAGCCCCAATGTCCATCAACTGATGAATGGGTAATGAAGATGTGGTACATATACACAATGAAGTTCTACTCAGCAGAAAGGAAAAATGAACGTCCTAGGAAAATGAGTAGATCTGGGGGGAAAATGATACTAAGAAAGATAATCAGGCCCAGAAATAAAAATGTCACATGTTCTCTCTCATATAGGGATCCTAGGTTGGAATAGCTGATGTGTGTGTATGTTGTGTCAGTACTAGTAGTCAGGAAGCTAGAATGAGGCTTGGAAAAAGGAGAATTTGGGAAGAACTAGGGGAGAAGATAGATAGGAAAGTGGTGGGACAGAATTCAGGGGGTGGAAGGGTGGAAAGGGGTACAGGGGAAAGGGAGAGACACTCTAAATCAAAGATGGTGGAAATAAGTAACATGGTGGGGTGGTTTGATTCAGGTGTCCCCCATCAACTCAGGTGTTCTGGATAATAAGTTCCCAGCTGATGGAGATTTGAGAACTAACGTCTCCTGGAGGCAGTGTACTGTTGGGCTTATGGGTGTTAAAGCCAGTGTCCCCTTGCCAGTGTTTGGCACACTCTGCTGTTGCTATTGTCCACCTGATGTTGGCCAGGGTGTGATGTCCACCTTCTGCTCATGCCATCGTTTCCCCTGCCATCATGGAGCTTCCCCTCGAGCCTGAAAGTCAAATTAAACCTTTTTCCCACAAGCTGCTCTTAGTTGGGTGATTTCTACCAGCAGTGCAAACCTGATTGCAACACATAGGAACTGACTTGGTTAACTAAGTTAAGACAATTTAGAGAGAGAGAGAGAGAGAGCGCACACTTGTGCAGAAGTGCTTTGCTGGGATAAAGCTTTACTCTGAAGCCACCACTTGTTGGGCCTGAACCCCAGCACCAGAGATGGGCCACGCACCCCTCACAGTGAGTGCTGGCCAAGGAGGCCCCCAAGACAATGCAGGCCATTGCCAAAGAGCTGGGTTGCTCACCAGAATTAGATGGTAAGACCCTGTTGCTGAAGACACCAGTGGACACTGGCAAATCAAGCCGGAACTGAGGTGGAAGCCGTCTCCCTACCGAACAGCTGCCACGGAGCTGGAAGGTGTTCTGAGACCTGCTGGGGAAGAAATGTCCTCCACCGTGAACGCGCAAAGGGCCCGCAAAGCAAAATCTCCACCAGCCAGGTGCGAGAGTACGACAGCAGCACATAGGTTAGGGGTAGTCCACTGTCTCTGATCAGATAAGAGGGCCTGCTCAGTGGAAGGGAATTCACACCTGGTCCTGAGAACTTATGGTCTGGAAGGTCGTAGACCCCAGAGAGAAGCTTCCACTGTTCTCTGGCTAAACAGAGATGTCATGCTCATCAAACAGCCTCCTAAGTGTATTTATCTAAGCATCTGCATTGATGCTGTTCTCACTTCTGGTTAAAGAGCCTTCTTTTTGGCAGTAAATACCAAAGCGACCCAAGACCCCTCACGATGACAGGAAGAGAAGGCCAATGCCTAGCACAGGACGAGTCATGTCTACCACACTGGCCAGGCGAGGGAAGGTCACAGCAGAAGTCACCAGAAGAACAGGAGGGCTGCTCTCACTGCAGCCAGAGAACATTCTCTCCAAGGATTACTCAAAACTCATCAAAGTAGAAAACAGGAGGCTGTGGAGAGCTCAGCACTAAAGGAGACCTCTGCCACACCCTCCAAGGCTCGGGGAACATCGAGGAAGATGGGGTGGTCAGAGAGTAAGGGCCACAGGATGCATAGGTTTGCTTTGGGGCACCGTCTCCCGACATGAACTGACTGGAACATTTGTGACCTCACAGTGGTTGTCAGACCCGCAAGACCAGCATGGCTCTGAGCCCATCAACATTTCAACATGGCTGATGGAGGAGGACGAAAGGGAGGAGACAAGAAGACAAAGGAAGGACTGCCCTGAAAGAAGAGAGTGCTCAGGGGGTGGGGGATGGTGAGGAGGGGAAAAGATAAAGGGATGGAAACAATAGAATTACCATATGTTCTTATTATTAAAGTGCTCAATAAAAAAGAAACCAACATGAGCTCATGAGAATGGAGTTCTTTGACATCTGGAGGGGAAAAAACAACCATTTAAAGGTACTTGCTTGCAAAACCTACAGGCCCAGGGTCAATCTCCCACATAAAGCAGGACAGATGTTCATTTTCAGCAGCAAGAAACCATGTCCCAACCACACACGAGCGAGCGAGCTCTCTCTCCCTTTCCTTCTCTCTCTCTCTCTTTCTCTCTGTCTCTCTCTCTCTCTCTCACACACACACACACTCAGAGAGAGAGAGAGAGAGAGAAATAATTCTTTACAAAAAGGCAAAAGGCAAATCCCAACCTCTGGTGCATCTTGCAGACTCTGAGCATCAAGGACCCTGAATCGCGCCGTCCTTATCATTTCAGGGAAGCCCTACCTGTCAACTCTAATTTTATCATATTCAAAACATATTCAGAAACGGCATTACCTATTTTTCTTGGTACTACCATCAAATACGTGACAAGAGGCAAGTTAAGAGAGGAGGGTTTTATTGGGGGGTCACACTTCGAGGGGATACAGTCCATCATGGTGGGGAGGGTACCGTGGCAGGACAGCTCCATGCCAGCCAGAGGGTGCGGCAGCTGCTTGCTCACATCTCCATGGATCAAGAAGCAGAGAAAGGACAGAAAGGGGACTGGGGAAATGGCTTAGTGGTTACAGTATTTGCCTGTGAAGCTTAAGGACCCGGGTTCAATTCCCCAGGACCCACGTAAGCCAGATGCACAAGGGGACGCACACGTCTGGAGTTCATTAGTAGTGGGTAGAGGCTCTGGCATGCCCATCCTCTCTTTCTCTCTATCTGTCTCTTTCTCTCTCATAAATAAAGAAATAAAATATTTTTTTAAAAAAAGGACAGAAAGCAGGCCCGGCCATAAACTTCAAGGCCTGCCTTCTAGCGGCCCACTTCCTGTAGCTAGGCCCCAGCTTCCAGTGGTTCCACAGTCTCCCAAAGCTGTGCCACCAGCCAGGGACAAGTATCCGGACACATGACCTGTGAGGGACATTTTACAGCCAAACCATGATGGAAATGGCGCCCTCTTTTCTTTAGGAACAAGCTACTTTTAGGTTTCATGAACATAATGAGTGAAGTTCTTTGCAGAGGACCAAGCAATGTGCAAGTCCAGTTACCCGCGCGGAAGCCCACAGTGTCTAGGGTGAAGCCCCCAACACCTGGCCCAGTCATGCCCACATTTTCAAACATCCAGCCTGGCTTTGATTTAGCCAAATTAAAGCTCATGTAGCACATTCACAAATAATAGAGGTACTAAACCCGTGAACCAGGCACAAAGCCCAGTACCCACCTAACAATGCCAGGCTTGTCTGTGGCCATACCACACTGAATTGTGCCCGATATCATCTGATCTCCAAAGCTAAGTAGGGTCAGGCCTGGTTAGTATTTGGATGGGTGAATGCCAGGCCTGATGGCGCACCCTGGATCCCAGCTCTGGGGAGGTGGAGGCAGAGGGTCCCTGGGAGTCACTGGCTAGCTAGTCTAGCCTAGTTGGTGAGCTCAAAGCAGATGAAAGAGCCTGTCTCAAAAAGAAGTGGACATTGTTCCTGTGAGTAACACCTGAGGCTGGCCTCTGGCCTCCATGCACACACATGCACACGTGCACACACATACACAGGCACACTGTACACACACGCACACACCATACCCAGACACGCAAAAGCAATAAAGAAACTGCCGGGAGAGGCCTGCCTGACGACGTCTGCTCTGCGGTCATCACTAGGCTAGATAAGGTCGTGCAAAGGCCTCGGTGATGGACACACCAGAATCTGACAACCGTTGTGTCTGCCCCAACTCCCACACCAAGCCCTCCCCAGTTCCTTCCTGCATCACAATGAAACCCACCTGTCAGTGGGAAACCCAGGCCTCAGGCGCACAGATCTCTTCCATGTTCTCCCAGCGGCCCGGCCCCAGCGCTGCCTTTCGGACCTCTGCAGGGCATATCGACTATGTGTTCGATCCCTTCTCTCACAGGCAGAAGCCGCATGAGGAAAGCAGCAACCCCCAAGACCGCTCATGTGTCTCTGTTTAAAGGTTGACAGAAAAAAAATAGACCTATATGTAATTTCCAAGAGCTTTTGCCTTCCAAGCAAAGAGCCTGTAGAAGCACATTAATTTTTCCATCCACAGTAAGAGAGACTGGACATCAGCAGTTCATCAGGGGGTGGGTGATGAGATGTCCTCTTCTTGTGACCCTGTTGGATTGGTGGCAGGTGTGCAGGTCTCAAAGTGAGGGGCTTTATCCTGCCAGCAAGATATTGTTTTATTCAAGTCGTCACCTCCTCAGCTACTGAGACGGAGGAAGGCCACAAATGTAGGACCCAAATCCAGAAGATGGGAGCTGAGGTGAGGAGACCCACCCACTGGAGCCCCCGTTTCCTGCCGCCAGGTCCTCCTGGGCCCTTTGCCCATTTATATTCCCAATAGAATTTTCCAAGTATGTAATGTTACCACCAGACCCTTGCTGGGCCAGTGCAGGACCCCCCACAACCTGACCACCATCAAAGTGCCCAGCCCTCTCTCACGACAGGGACAGTGTGGCTGCTCAGAATCTCGCTAGCCTTGTCGCCGAGCACCCATAGCCTTCACGGTGACGTCGGGGAATGTCAGGGGGTGGGGCACCCTCCAGGCAGGCTGAGGACCTGAGCAGAAGTCACACCAAGTCAGTGGGAGATGTGACATTACACAGTGCTTCTCACCACCCCCGCCTGTACTTGAAACTTCATTTCCCAGAGTCCTTTGTGCCGAGTCCAGCCGAAAGCAGACGTTGTCGTCATCCTCGCTGGCTAGGCCTCACCCGCCAACACAGCGAGGTCTGGGCCGTGCCTCTCCTTGGTGGCAGACTGAGCTCACTAGACCCTCGGGCATCCTCAAAGGATGTCCCACCTTCACTCCACAGGAGGTGAGCTTTCACTGAAAATGAGCTCCTTGCTTGTCACTCCCTTCACCTTCCAAAATTAGTTTACTCGTACTATCTGTTATATCTAATTTTCAATATTGAGAATTGCTTCTCCCTTCTGGCTGATTCTGATAAGGGGGAAATGTTAATGTTTTCAGTAGCTAGCTGCTGAAATGCTGTTAGGAATGGAGCGATAGTTACTAAGGAACAAAAGTCTCTTGAAATGTCTGTAGCACAGATGAGACTCCGGGGTCAGGTGTGCAGTCAAAACCCTTTCCCGGAGTCAGGAATTGATAGAAGAAAGCTTGTAGGTGGAACTAGAGAGGATGCCAGCCCCCCACCCCCACCCCAAGCTTCCAATCTTCACTGAGCTGCAATGTGTGAGAATGGCCTTCCAGTAGTCGCTTTCTATAAAGAAATGACCTTCATACTTGGGATGACATAGGAGTAGATGGAGCTGGGAGGGTGTGAGTCTTGGGTATGGGCAGGGAGAGGAATGCTCTGCCCAACTCTTCAGGTTCCCACAGCCCTGCTGTTTCCATGGCACCCAGGGGTTTGTGGCCTGCCACCCAACAATTCCTGTGATCCTCCCTCCGGGAGTCATGCATGAGCTCGGCTTCTCCTGCTGCCTAACCTGATCCATTACTCCCGGCACATGGAGCTGGGAGTGTGCGCCTCTCACAGCCCCCTGGAGGTGACAAGCCAGCAAGAGTGAGTTTGAGGGACACATTTCAGGTGCAGGTCATGAGAGACACTCAGTGACATTTCCATGTCCGTAACATCAATCACGGAGCAAAACAATTATTCTACAGTGAGGAAAGGCAAAGCTAGTGACGAAAGCCCCTGGCTCACGTAGTGCAACCCACCCAGGGCACCCCAGAAACACGTCCACACAGGTCCTGAGGCTCTGCCTGGTAATTTCGAACATGCGTGAAAAGCTCTTTCGGCTGCAGAGCTCTCCCTTAAAATGATTCACAGGGTCTTTGCTCTGGGGAAGACTGCTCTCCACCAGGGCAAGTCTGCCCCCCCTGCTGACCCCGCAAGATGTAGGGAGGTCAACGCGGGTCATGTCCATTCTCCAGAGCACCCTGTTTTCCTCCGCTATGATGTTCGCGTGTTCCACGGAAGGGTTACTATAAGAAAGAGATGGCTCAGGGCATGGTGGCGCACGCCTTTAATCCCAGCACTCGGGAGGCAGAGTTAGGAGGCTCACTGAGAGTTCGAGGCCATCCTGAGACTACATAGTGAATTCTAGGTCAGCCTGAGCCAGAGTGAGACCCTACCTCAAAAACAAAAAGAGAGAGAGATGGCAAACACAGATGACTCTGGAAACTACTGCCTGCCCATCCTCCACTGACTGGTCAACAATGTCAGGAATGTGCAGTAAACAAGCAGGTAGGTATGTATGTGTGTGTGTGTGTGTGTGTGTGTGCGTGTGCTCACATACACAAGCACACATGAGGTAGTGTTCCTTCAGATCACATCTACCTGTTTGGTTTGGCTTGGTTTGATTTGGTTTGGCTTGGTTTGGTTTGGTTTTGAAACAGAATTTTCATTGGCCTGGATGGAGCTTACCAAGTAGTAACTGGCTAGCCAGTGAGCTCCAGAGATCTGTTTCCACGTCCCACACGCTAGGATTATAAGCATGTGCCGCCACACCAGCTTTTTTTTTTTTTTTTTTTTTTTTGTAATGTAGGCTCTGGGGATGAAACAGTTTCTCATGCTTACACAGCAAGCATTTGACCCCTAAGCTATCTCACCAGTCGCCTACACAAGGCCTCTTAAACTTGGTTTAATCCAGAGACCTCCATACTTTCCGAGAAGCAAATCCTTCCACAAAGGTGAATCCGGGGGTGCTCATTTGGGCATCTTTGCCACCGAGAGCAAGCATGGTTGAGCCCCAGTTCCTGGCCATCTGCCTCCTCAACACTGGGCAACACCCCCTAGAGGAGAGGGCTCCTCTGCAGGCTGTGAGTCAAGCACCATCTCCATAGGCTGCAGGCTGCGTCTCCCGCAGCTCCAAAGCAAGAGCCTGCCTTCAGACAAGTCACTTGAGAGACCAGGATATCCTTTGACTGCTGACTTAATCTGTCCCCAGAGAGATGGAGCTTGACCTTGAGACAGTCAAGAAGCAGCAGACATTTAGAGGATTTGATGGCAGAGGTGATGGAACAGTTCCTATGGCGCAGAGCTGGCATGACCCGAGTGCCCTGACGGGTACTGCTGCACTCAGTCCTCATGGGAGCCCCTAAGGATTCTCATCAGTTCAGAAGATAAGCCATGTGGCTTGAAAACAAACTGAACTTTATTCCCCTCCGCTGTGGAGGCTTGGGAGTCCAGGAGCAGGCGCCAGCATAGTTGATTTGGTGAGAACAGAGCCTCTTCCAGGTTGCAGACAGCAGGCTTTTGGTTCATCTCACATGCTGGAAGGGCCAGGGGAGCTCTCTAGGGCCCTTTAAAGAGGTAACTGTCCTGGGCTGGGGAGATTGCTCAGTGGTTAAAGGCACTTCCTTACAAAGACTGCCAGCCCATGTTCAATTCCTCAGTACCTAAGTAAAGCCAGACACACAGAGTGATGGACGCAACTAGAGTTCATTTGTAATGGCAAGAGGTTCTGGTGCGCCCATACACTATTTCAAATAAATATCTTTTTTAGTCTTGGCCTTCTCTCTGAGGCTGAGCAAGAGCTTGGCTCATCTTGGAGGTCTGGAGCTTCAGTCGTTGCCACCACTTCTGCTCAGGGCCTCTGCCCTCCTCACCACACAGTGGACGGCAGTGCAGTGAGAAGGAGGTCAAATGATGAGATAGAAACTGGATAGACCCAAGGGTAGGTTTGTTCTTTCTAGAACAGCTCACCTTCACAAGGACTGTTTAGAGACCTACAGAACTGTAATAACCTGTGACATGTGTAACGACATGTGACACCCCATGACATAACCACCTTCCTCCAGATCCCACCTTCCACATGTGTGAGGGATACGGGGGTCACATTCATGTGTAGTCACATGTGTTACAGTCAGCTTTGGGTTGCTGGCAGAAAACACCCGACCAAGAGCAGCTTGTGGGAGGAAAGGGTTTATTTTAGTTTAAAGACTCAAGGGGAAGCTCCACGATGGCAGAGGAAAATGCTGGCATGAGCAGAGGGTGGATATCACCCCCTTGCCAACACCAGGTGGACAACAGCAGCAGGAGAGTGTGCCAGACACTGGCAAGGGGAAGCTGGCTAGAACATCCATAAGTCGACCCCTGATACACCCCACCCCCTCCAGGAGACTCCAATTCCCAAATGTCTACCAGCTGGGGACCCAGCATTAGAACTTATAGCTCATGGTGGGGGGGGAGCACCTGAATCAAAGCACCACAACATGTATGTGGAGAAGATAGAAGACAACCTCGGGTGCTGTTCCTCAGGAGTGCTTGTCCACAGGATCTCTTGCTTTAGGTTAGACCGAATGGCAGTGAGCCCCAGGGATCTGCCTGCCTCTACCTCCCTCGTTGCTGGGATTGCGAATGCAGGCTACCACACCCAGCATTTTACGTGACTCCTAGAGATTGAACTCAGGCCCTCATGCTTACACAACAAGCCCTTGACCAACTGTGCCGTCTGCCCAACCCCAGCTCCCACTTCTGAAAGGTTTCTCCACTGCCACACAGAAACCAACCTCCCAGCACATGAACCTTTGGGAGACAAACCAGACTCGTACCACACTGGACACATAAATAACAGAATTCCTAGTTTTTTTTTCCACACACACACACACACAAAAATCACTCCCAAATCTCACTAATTCCTTTTATCCTAGGGCAATGAAGAGAGTTCGCGGACTGCTAATGCTCTTCGAAGCAAAGGCCTTTAGAAGGACGATCGCTGAAGTCAAACCACCAGTGACTGCGGGTGAGAGTGGAAACGGTGCCGAAGGGAGCCCAGCGATGGAGAGCAAGTGGACCCTTTCCTGCCCACCATTAAAGCCACAGCTGGACATTTAACAAGAGACAGGTTAACAAGAAGAAAGCATAACACAGCTAGTTGATCAAAACTTTGCAGGCATGGGGCCTTTAGAATGAAGATCCCGAGACCCAAGGGAACTCTCCATTTGTATAACTAAGTTTTGTTAAAACCAGGACAGCCATGTAGAGATATGTGGACAAAATGGGTGTGGCCAAGCAATAGACGGGGAAGGGAAGCCCAAGGCCTGCCTGCTGGGGCTCTCTTGGTCAGTCCTTTCTCCTGGCTGTGGGGCAGAGCCTTTTCTGGAATGGGAGTCTTTTAACCAACAGATGAGGCAGCTGTTGTCAGGTTCTATAGAGAAACAGAACTGATAAAAGAAACCTATATTACAAAGGGGACTTGGGCTGCAGAGATGACTTAGCAGTTAAGGCGCTAACCTATGAAGCCTAAGGACACAGGTTCAATTCCCCAGTACCCACGTAAGCCAGATGCAGAAGGTGGTGCATGTACCTGGAATTCTTTTGCAGTGGCTGGAGGCCCTGGCATGCCCATTCTTTCTATATATCCGCATCTTCCTCTCTCTCTAACTAACTAATAAATAAAATATTTTAAAGGGAGGATTCATTAGCTTACTCAATGTAGGCTGAGCAGTCCAGCAATGGCTGTCTATAAGCTGAAGAGGCTGCTCAGTCCACAAGACTCAGTCCCAGTCTGATGTTGATGCCTGAAGGGTCTCTGGAGAGCCACTGTCTTCAGTCCACACTGGAAGACTAAAGAAGCTGGGTTCCAGAGTCAGGGGAAGATGGCAACAACAGGGTAGGTGCACTCGCCAAGAAGCGCAGGCAGCCAGGCAAAAGCACTGTTCTCCTGGGGCGCCGTTATATCACGGTCACTGCCAGGACGCCTGCCCGCTGGGGAGGGTCTTCCCCTCTCAGTTAACCCTTCCTGGGAATTCCTCAAAGATCCACCCAAAAGGCACATCTCTAATTTGATTGTTGATCCATCAAATTGAAAATAAAGATTTACAACCTCAGCAGGCAAGAGGATTTTTCTCTATGGCCAATTCTTACTGACAAGGTGGAGAAAGTTACAGTATAGTACCTTTAAGGTTTGGTGGGGTTTTGTTTTGTTTTTAGTTAAGACATACAAAATAATGGATTTCCAGGCTTGGTGGTACACAACTTCAGTCCCAGTACTCGGGGTGGGGGGTGGCAGAAGTAGGTGGATTGCTGGGAGTTTGAGGCCAGTCTGGGCCTACAGAGTGAGTTCCAAGTCAGCCTGGTCTACAGTGAGACCCTGCCTCAAAAAAAAAATCAAAATAATGGGATTTCATTATGACATTTTGAACAAACTTTAGGTTTTGTGACTACTTCTGAGGAGAGAGCTCTGGTATCCACAATCGGCCTGGAAGAACATAAACTAACTTCTTTTTATTTTTTATTTGTTTTTTGACTTATATACATATATATATACACACATATATCTATACATATCTATAATACTATACATGTTCAACATATATATATGTGTGTATACATATATATGTTGAACATGTTTAGTTTATCACCCTCTTTCTTGCCCTCCTCCACAGAACCCATTTTCCCACCATTTACCAGAGGTTACAACACTAAAAGAAATGACTCACCCTCCCTGAGACATGTGTCCAAGGCTTGCCTTGGGAGAGAATGAAGGGCTGGAAGAAGGAAGGAGAGGCTCGGAGGCTTTGATTCTGAGGCTTTCACTTTGGGGCATAGTTTCTGAGCCTGAACAACATATACTATTACTATATTATATGATTTTCATTCAAAACCTGAAGAAAATTCCACATTTAAAGATTAATTTATAGGACTGGAGAGATGGCTTAGCAGTTAAGGCACTTGCCTGTGAAGCCTGAGGACCCAGGTTTGTATCCCTAGGACCCATGTAAGCCAGGTGCACAAGGTGGTGCACATGTCTGGAGTTTGTTTGCAGATGTTGGAGGCCCTGGAGTGCCTATTCTCTCTATCTGCTTCTTTCTCTTTCTCTTACTCTCTCCCTCTCTCTCTCAAATAAATAAAAAATAAAATAAAATATTTTAAAAGTATTAATTTATGAAAAATCATGATCTACACATTTGATCTTGACCCTTAAACCTCCTAGTAATATCAAATATTAGTACAATGTGAAGAAAAAGTAAGGAGGGGGGGAAATTCACATGCACATGTAAAATATCACTTCAAGCACAATTCCTTTGTATCAATTTGCCCAAATGTTTCTGAACACAAAGTGCAGTCTCCTGCTCCTCCATCCCATTGCAGTTCAATGGGGACAGCAAGTCCTGGGGTAGCTTCTCAGGTGAGGTCTTTACAGACCAACAGACACTTGCAGAGCAGGCATGAAATTTTCTCTTCAAGCTCTCTTCTCCAAACCCTCAGCAAGTCCTCTCCCATGCAGACCAACAGACATTTCTCTCATGTATCAGGAACCTTGGAGATTTAAGAAGCCTATGGAAAGGAGGACCTGGGAAACTTTCCCATAACAAGGAGAGACTGGACCAATATAAACTCAATAATAGTCAAGCAAACATCAAGCATCTGTAGTTCAACTCTGATATCATAACCAGTGACTGACAGCCTCTGGATTTTTCAGTTCTGCCCCTGGAACTGGGCTGAGTAGCCAGGGAAAACTTCCATCCAGAGCCAACAATGCTTCATGGTAGCCCTTGCACAGTCTTGGTATATCTAAAACATCTTTGGTTCTCCATGCAAACCCTGGTCTATGTTTCAATGGCTTCACTGGCCTCTTGTATCAGGGTCATCACGCCCTATCTCATGCCGCATCTCAGCAGTGGCTCCTGGAACATGATGCACTCCATGTGTTTTTTATGTTTCTGAAACCAATACCAAGTGAGCAGGACAAAGCCATAGTTTTGATTCAGGAGTGAAAAAAAAAAAATGATGGCCTTAAAAAACAGGTTTCTTCCTTTCTAAAAAGTTTGTATTTTTACCATCTAGTCTTTTCTTAGGCATCTTTTCCATTGTTTTCATGTAAAGTATTTGGATCATCTTCCTTCTAAATGCTAAGATATTTGACAATAGCAACCTCAGTAACCAAAAACCAGTCTCTGTGTCTATAAATTTTAAACTTGTTTGGATTTTCTCTAATTTTAAATCTTACATCTTTCAGTTCCATATCTTTAGCCCAGCACATTAGTCCATTACAAATTTAACCTTGATCAAAATATCTGGGCAGGGCAGGAGAATGCAGCCAGCCCTTATGCCAATAGTCCAGTTTTAACAAAGTTCTCTGTAGTCTTTCCTTTCCCTTTGAAAGTTCATAAGCAAAGCCTCTGCACTTAGCATTTTCAAACTCTCATCAGAATAGTCCATAAAACTCGGCTTAGCACTCTGGAAGCCATCTTCAGTTGTAAGTACCAAGTCCATACCCAGTCCTCTAAAACAAAAGTTCCAAAAGACTAAAATTCACATGGTCAGATTTATCACACAGCAACAACCCACTTTCTGGTGCCAATTTCTGTCACAGTCAGTTTATTTAGCTGGGATGAACCACCAAAAACAAGAGAATAAAATGACAGCCAAACAGCAGGGAACCCAGGCAGAACTCAGGCTGCTCTCTGCATACCTTGGACTGGAATTCCAGATCCACCCCCAGTAACACCTTAGAGCTGGACCCTAGGATCCACCCACAGGGACAACGCTTCCGGCCAGGCAGCTTTAACAAAACTACATCTACGGGGACCATCCTCTCAAACTCCCAGAGTTGCCAAGGTAGCTAGTGTGGTTACACCTTCCCCAGCATCAGGAAGAAATCGAGGTCCCCAAGAACAGATGTCACAAAATGTACCCAGCCAGAAGATATCTTGTTAGCTCCAGTAGGCCTATTGGAATGGTCCACATTGTCTCCAAGGTGTCACCGGATGGCATCATGGTGCCGCTGGTGCTGACCCTCACCTGTCCCCTCATGTTGAAGCAATGTGTCACCCCTGTGACTACAATGGCTGAAGGAACTCTACTCAGGACCTATTAACAGAAGGCAGAGCACGTTCTCCTTGACCTTCAGTGCAAGGTAAGTTCACAACATTTCTTCCCATTTGCTCCGCCTTCAACAATGGAAAGTTGCTGTTTAAAGCACTGTTTCTAGACCATCATCATCTCCTCAGAGCTTCCTAGAAATAGACAGAGAGCCGGCGTGGTGGCACACACCTTTAATCCCAGCACTCAGGAGGCAGAGGCAGGAGGATAGCTATGAGGCCAACCTGGAAGTACAGAGTAAGTTCAGGTCAGCCTGGGCTAGAGTGAGACCCTACCTTGAAAAAAGAAAGAAAGAAAGAAAGAAATATAGAGACAGGAAGCAGGGTGTGGCTCAGTGGTGTGACATGTATGAGGCTCTGGGATTCCTTCTCACCGTGACAGAAAAAGTGGGGAGAAGTGAAAGATACAAGAGAAATGCACAGACTTTTATTTAACAGTGTTGTAAGAGAAAGGACATTGAACTCAGCTCTGCTGAAACTTTTTTTTTATTGACAATTTCTGTGGATCTAGACAATATAGCATGATCATAACCCACTCCTGCCACACTCCCTTTCCTCCTCCCAAATCTCCCCTCCACTGAATCCCTTCTTCTTTCCAACTAGTGTCTGTCCTATATTGATATCATCATGTTCCCTCCTACTATGCAGGTTCTGGGTAGGTAGTGTCACACCTGTGAAGTCATGAGTACCATGGCCACTTTGTGCTGCTGAACCTATTTGGTCAGGTCAGCAAGCCTGAAGGATCCTCCTGTCTACACCTCCCCAGCTCTGAATTATAGATGTACACAGCCATGCCCCACTTTTACATGGGTGCTGGGAATCCAAACTCAGGTCCTCAGGTTCTGTTAAGCCAACTGCTCATCCCTGAGTTATAGCACAAGAAAATGAGCACTCAGACCAGCGAAGGAAACAAGCTAGAAATAAACAGACAGCCTACGGAATGAGAAGATGCTCTTGTCCATCTGATAAGGGTTCATAGGCAAATACAGAACCTCATGGAGCTCAGTAACAAACATCTTTTTGATGAACTCACTCCCTAAAATGAAGCAGCCAAACGAAAAAAGCCAGAGAGACATTTGGCGTTGAGGAGATGCATCTCAGGGTGGGGTGCAGAGGAGCCCTCAGTATTGCTCTCACCTTGTCTCAGTGAGAACCCATCCAAAAAAGCTAAATTTTTTCAGAGGGCCCTGGGTGCCCACACCTTCATAAGCCTTTCTTCTTTGAAGCTCTATGTTACTTTTAGTACATGGGGGGTAATTACTTTCCTAGTGCTACAAGGGGGATGTTCTTTATAGACCCAGTAAATCACGGGATAAAAACTAATTGGAACCTGCTTGCTAAACCTTTGTGGGCTGAGCCTGGCAACAGGAAAGCAATCAGCCAGCAATTAAAATGCTAATGCAGGGCTCACCCCAGTTGGGTGCGCTTGCCAAAATGCACTGGGGCTGCTCCTGCAGAATTCCTAACAGCCAGCCTGGACTTCACTTCTTTTAGAAGCTGTGGATTCATCAGAGCCGCGACCAACATGGCGGGAGACGCTTTCCCAGTGGCAAACAGCAACAGCAGCTCCGTGCCCGTGGTTCAGGGTGAGTGTGAACCAGCAGCTTGGCCTCAGTCCCCGCAGGCTCTCCTGGGCAAAGCTCAGAGGTGCCACACAGTGAACAGGCGCTGGGAACGTGACTGAGGCAGGGAATGTGGGTCTGTCTGGGTTCCTCATCCGATTGTGACTCGGCCACTCGCCCGCTGTTGAGGTTTGAATATGGAATGTCTCCTACAGGCTCATGTGTTTGGACACTTGGTCCCCAGATGGCGGCGTTATTTTGGAGGGTGGTGGGACCTTTAGGAGATGGAGCCTTGCTGGAGGACTTGTGTCACGAAGGGGCGGGCTTTGAGGCTTGATGGCCTGGCCTCACTTACTGCCTACTCTCTGCTTCCTGATTGCAGACTCAGTGTGACCAGCTGCCTCATGCTTCTAACCCCATGCCTTCCCCTTCATAATTGACTGTATCCCCTTAGACTTTGAGCCAAAATAATACATTGGTTCTTGTCAAGTGTTGGTCATAACAATGACAGAAGTTACTAATATATAATTAATATATAACATATACTAATATACTGTAATTTAATACATAACATACTCATATTAACATATAATATTATGTTATAATATGCTAATATCCTCAGTTTCCTCATCTGTTTCATCAGGCTATTTATACCTACCTCATAAGCGGCAGGAGTTACACACAGTAATTCACAGAGTGCCAATAGAGAATAGATGTACAAAAAATGTTCACTACTGCCTTCTGACCCTCCCCTGCTCTGGTCCTCCCTCATGCGCACTGGATGGCTTCCTCGCTTGCCTTCCTCTGATGGAAGCTGTTCTTGGGGCTTTGCCTCCACCACTGACCTCCGCTGACCTCCGCTGACCTCACAGCTGTCTGTCTGTCTGTCTCAGAGCTTCTTCTCGGCATCATGCTCCACCCCACATGCCCAGACCTGGTCCAGGCATTTGAGCCAGTGCTTGGTACCCAGGCAGGAAGTTCTACACATTCTTATGAAATTTTCCTCTCTCTGGAAGGAAACTTGAAAGCAACTAAGTTTTATAAACTCCAGTTTAATTCAACAAACAATGCACAGAGTCCATCATGGGAAGACATGTTGGGGCTTCCCTTGTATTAAGTTCTTCCCTCTAGTGATAGACGGAGGCAAACAGAATGCTAACAATGCCCCGGACACATGCACATGAGAGAGAGAGAGAGAGCCCCAGGTCCCAGGACCCGTACGCATGGTTAGGGAAGGGGGTGAAGTATGATCAGATTAAGGATCTTACAATGGGAGGAGACAAGGTATCCAGATGAAACTGAGGGGGGATTTATACCAATTATTTGGACAGAGGCATCCACCTGAGTGGTCATGTTTTGAATGAGAGTCAATAAGGCTCATTTGTGATTAAGGAAAGAGTTTTCTGGACAATTGCTCAGGAATGGGAGTATGGACAATAGGGTAAGATGGCTTGCAGAAATATATAGAAACTTCCCTTTTGTTTACTATTGTGGGTTGAATTTTGTCCTCCAGATTGATGTGTTAAAGTTCTAATCCCTACTCTATGCCTATGAATGTGACCTTATTTAGAATAAGGGGGTCTTTGTAGATGTATTCAAGCTACAATGAGAGTAGACTGATTAGGTCAGCCCAAGTCCAATGCTTAATGGCCTTAGAAGGAAAGACAGATTTGGCAACAGAGACAGCAGCGCAGGCAGAAGCAAAGATGCAGAGGAGGGACCAGATGAAAACGGACAAATTGGGACTGGTGTCTACAAACCCAAGGAGCCAAAGACTGTTGACACCCACCACACGCTGGAAGAAGCAGGAAGGACCCACCACCCAGATACAAACACTCCACATTTTTACCTCAGATGTTGGCTCAGTCACGTCTTTCCTAATCTATGCTGGTCAAACTAGTTGTCAGGGCTGGAGACACAAAAGCTCATTTATTTTGTTAGGATTGGCCAATCATTCAGCTCCTTCCAGGAGATTTAAAATCACCCAAAACTTTTCATGGCCAGCCATCATTGTCTGTGCCCAAGTTACCAGTGAGAGCATGGAAGGGAGCCGCACTGAGCTGCACTGAGCCACACCAGGGACATCGGAGCCCATTAGCAAAGCTTCATTAAACAGTACTTCAGTGAGCCTGTGACTTTGCCCCTGATTCTACCATAATTAAACACACATTTTGTGTGTTTAAGGCAGGCTTGGTTCTGGACATTTTGAGCTTCTGAAAACATTCAAGAGAGGTTGGGGAGGCTGTATATGCAAATCTAGAGATCAGGAAGGAGGTGAAGGCTGAGGCTCGTGTGTGCACCGTAGTTTGAACATAATGCCCCTGTGGTGGTTTGAGTGGATGTCCCCCAATTCAGGACCTAATTCTGGGTCCTTAGTAAGAGTTTCATAAACATCAGAACGGCATGGTCACCTGTTACGTACACATGGCCATGGAGAAGCTGGCCAGCATGCAAGGCTTTCTAGCACACCGTGCCTGGACTCTGCTCTCCAGAACCCCACTGCATTAGCAGAGCTGGAAACTGCTTTCCTACTTAATGTTGTTCACTCATACTGGAGTGTGCCCCGTCTGGATGCCTACTCCACCCACCACGTCTGCCTCTGCTGCTGATGCCCAAGCATGCCAGGAACAGAAACGATCCTTTCCCTCGCTGTGTCCTGAATCCCACCATCAAGCATGCGCTCTAACATGCTTAAGCAGAAATAAGAACAGATACCAGAAGCTCCGCTATCCACTTGCTGTGACTACTAATGTCAAAATGATCAGCTCACTGGGGTAGTCTCCTGGGATGCTCCCTCTTCTAAACACTATTTACTTCAGTGTTTTTCAGTGATTTGTGTGGCTTCTGTGGGAGTCATGCAACGTTAGCATGGACAGAGAGGTAGAGAGATAGTGCCAGGAGACCTTAGCTGAACTGTTCTTAGAGCTAAGCTAATAAACTTCCCTTCCATTGTAATTCCCACTTCTCCACTTCCAGAAGAGAACATGGAGACATTAGTAATCCAATAAATGACCTTGGGCTAATTAAATCAATAGTCCCTGCAAATTAGGTTTTTAAATGAAAGTGTCTTAAGACCTTTAAAAAAGCCAGGCTTCATTCCTATGGGGGATAACTTTTGAGATAAATTAGCAAGAAGGAGAGAGGTAAGGAAAGAAACAAAATCATTTCCAGTTGTCTAAGAAGTCAATTACCATCTGGAATGCTAAGCGGAATATGTAAAGACTCTTTTCTGTCCCACTGAACAGTTACTATGCACCACATGGGAATCAACTTTGAAAGAAAGCAAGGGTCTTGGCTCCCCATACTGATATGTATTTTCATAAACTCTCATAGAGTGTGCTGAGGTCCATCGTTTTACCACAAAAAAATAAGTAAAAAATAAAAATAAACTGGTGACTATCCTATTGACTCTGGGAAAAGGGTTAATGCCCTTGAATGAGTATGACCTTGAACAAGATCCTTGCCCTTTCTGAGCAGTAGTTTATTCACAATGTGGGAGACAGCAGTAGTCACGTCAGGCAGCTCCCCGGGACAGTCCATGTGGAATTAAAATTGGTGTTCTGAAACGAAGGCACTTCAGTTTTCCCATCACCTCTCTGAAATCAGGGTTTCTCATAGTCCTGTAATCACTGGCCCTGAGGGGTAGGGCTCTGATTTGAATGCATGTGTCCCTCCAAAATTCATTATGTCAGGGTGTAATCTCCAAGGTGACTGTGGCTGGTCTTCATTGTCACCTTGATGGGATTGAGAATCACAGAAACCCTCTGGGCTTGTCTATGAAGGAGTTTCTAGAATTGAGCTGTGACGACCAACCCTAAATGTGGGATGTACCATTCTATGGTCTGAGATCCTGACTGCAGGAAAGGACAGGGGTAGCTGAGCACCAGCATCTGTCACTCCAGCTTCCTGACTGGCCGCTTCTGCCACCAAGGCTTCCTCCTCACAACAGACTGTGTTCCTTCAAACTGGAAGCTGGAAGAAACAAAAACAAACAAAAAAACAAAACCTCCTTCCCCTGAGTGCTTTTTGCTGGGAATCTGACCATAGCAACAAGAAAAGTAACTAATCCAGGGCTGGAGAGATGCTCAGTGGTTAAGGCACTTTCCTGTAAAGCCTAACAACCAGAGTTCGGTTCCCTAGTAGCCATGTAGAGCCAGATGTACAAGGTGGCGCATGCATCTGGAGTTCATTTGCAGTGGCTGGAAGCCTGGCATACCTATGCTCTTTCTCCCTCTCTCTCTCTCTCTCCCTCTCTCTCTCCCCTCCCTCCCCACCCCCACCCCCTGCTGGGCACCACAAAGCACACCTTTAATCCCAGCACTCAGGAGACAGGGGTAGGAAGATCACTGTGAGTTGTTGAAGGCCAGTCTGAGACGACATAGTGAATTCCAGGTCAGCCTGGACTAGAGTGAGACACTACTTCAAAAAAAAAGTAACTAATACAGTGATGATGCTAAGGTGTGGGGACCTTTGGGAGGTAAGAGGGTCTTGAGAGCTCTACCCCCATGGGGATGAACACCCGACACAAGAGGCTTCAGAGAGAGTGTCTAGGCCCATTCACCTCCCTTGCCATGTGAGGACATGCTCGCCTCCTCCTGTTCTTCCCCTACATGGACCTCGGCAGGAAGCGCCCACTATGAAGCCCAGAGCAAATGTCACTAGATCCCAAGACCTCCCTGCCCCCCAGATCTGGAAGGAATAAACTTCTGTCGTTCATCAGTTACCCATCAGAGGCAGCTTGTGACAGCAGCCCAAACAAGCTAGACGGGATGAGCCTGAGCGAGCTGCTGCCGCGGAGTGTGCTCATGGCACCTCCACGGTGACCACTGTCCTGCCTTTACCTTCTATTCGGTATGGCACAGGGCACGTGCTCTCCGTGCCAGCCTTTACCTGTGGTTTAAGACGTCTTCAAAGAAATGACAGAAGGAAGAAGGCACACAGAAACCCTGTGATTTCTTTCAGTTGGATTGTGAACTTTAAAATGCCCCAGAAATTGAAATGTATTCCCTTATAAACTATTGCATCAAGCCGGGCGTGGTGGTGCATGCCTTTAACACCAGCATTGGAAAGGCAGAGAGAAGAGGACTGTGAGTCTGAGGCAAGCCTAGGCTGCATAGTGAGTTCAAGGCTACCCTGAGCTACATGGCACGACCCTAATTCAAAATCAAAGCCAAGAGCCAGGGGTAGAGCTCAGTGGCAGAGCTCTTGCCTAACAACCACGGAGTGCTGGGTAGATCCATAGAACTCGCACAAACAGAGGCTCTACTTCAAAAAAAGACTCACAAGAGCCCAACATCCAATATGAAGACAGGTGAACATGGTCCCAACCAATGCAACGTCTTTAGACGTACATGCATTGATACATCTTTGCTCTTTTTTTTTTTTTGCCTTATTTTAAAATTTTTATTTATGTTCTTTTTTTTTGAGGTAGGGTCTCACTCTAGTCCAGGCTGACCTGGAATTCACTATGTATTCTCAGGGTTGCCTTGAACTCACAGCGATCCTCCTACCTCTGCCTCCCAAGTGCTGGGATTAAAGGCATGCGCCACCACACCCGGCCTATTTTTTTTTTAATTTTTTTGCTTGTTTATTTATTTATTTGAGAGCGACGGAGAGAAGGAGGCAGAGAGAGAGAGAGAGGGAAAGAGAGAGAATGGGCGAGCCAGAGATTCCAGCCTCTGTAAACGAACTCCAGATGCGTGCGCCCCCTTGTGCATCTGGCTAACGTGGGTCCTGGAGAACTGAGCTTCAAACTGGGGTCCTTAGGCTTCACAGGCAAGCGCTTAACCGCTAAGCCATCTCTCCAGCCCACCCAGCCTATTTTTTAATGTATCTTTTTATTTAAAAAAATCTATGGCTAAAATGTTTGTTTCACTAAATACAAAACAAGATGCTATAAAAGAGTGATGTCATTATTTGCAGATTCCTAGCAATACATAGCGGTCTTCTGCGGCACAGGCAGACTAGAATCCAGGGAAGAGTCGCGCAGGCCGACTCCCGGAAGCAGCTCAGCCCCCACTCAGGCCGGGCGTCCGTGGGTCCAGTAGCTGTCTGCAGCCAGCATGGCACGAGAGAGTGCCCACCTGGTCTCCCCACTTTGGAGGCAATTTAGGGTCACCATAAAAATCATATTCTCCCTTGGGTAATAAAGTAGCCACCACTGAGGGTAGTCAGGCGTTCCAAGAGGGGGAGACCGAACTTACTTCTCAGCAGGGGCCACCAGCATTACAATACACTATCCCAGGTGAATATCTGATAGGGACAACATTTGTTTGGATGTCTGTTTTTATCTGCTTTGGAAACAGTCGCACAACCTCACCCCTGTCCCAAAAGGAAGAATTGTTCTAGATGAATCTCCAAGTTCTCTAATAATGACAGGGGCCAAAATCATTACACTGACATTTGATTGATGACTACCTAGAAAATCCTAAAGCTAAAGAAATAAGCAAAATAAGTGTCTGTTTTTCATGAGTTAGGTGATAGCCATTTCCTGAAGAGAATCTAGGTGTTCCTTAAAATTATGCCTCAAAGATATTCAACAAGCCTAAATCCCTGTGTCAGTTCTCAGTGGTAGCCTTAATTATTGCAAATTGTCACAAACCTGGTGGCTTAAAACATACATTTATTTTCTTACAGTTGGGACTATTGGAAGTCTAAATTGGGTTTGGCTGGGCCAAAACCTGTAACAGGGCCAGGAATCCCCTCCCAACTGCTACAGCCACCAACGGTCTTTGCATTCTTGTTTGTTTTTGTTTTGTTTTGTTTTGTTTGCTTGTGTATGCAGTGTGTGTGTAGGACAAAGGGCAGTATGAGGTATTTTCCTGAATCACTCTCCACCTTGTTTTTTGAGACAGGTTCTCCCACTGAACCTGGGTCTCACTGCTTAGGCTCCTGTGATGGTTTGGATCAACGTTTCCCCATAAACTCGTGTCCTTTGAATGGCTGGTCTCCAGCTGCTGGCAGTTTGAGAGGTGGAGCCTTGCTGGAGGAGGTGTGTTGTTGGGAACAGGCTTTGGAGTATTGTAGCCAGCTACCCCTCGATAGAGCTCAGCTCACTCTCCTACTGCTGTTTTCCACATGCTGTGGCAAAGGAGATGCCCAGCCTTTGCTCATGCCATGCTTCTCCTGCCATCCGGATCGTCCCCTTAACACTATAAGCCAAAATAAAAATGTCCTCCCACCAGCTGCTTTTCCTCAGGTGCTTTCTCCCAGCAACGCAGAGGTGACTACAACGGCTACGCTGGCTAGTCAGCAAACTCTACAGGCCTCTTGTCTCTGCCTCCCCAAGACTGGGATCACAGGCATACGCCACCATGCCTGGCTCGCATGTGTGTGCTGGGATCTGAACTCAGTTCCTCATGTTTGTGAAGCAAGCACCTTACCCACTGAGCCACCTCTCCAACTGCCCACCCCTTTCATTCTTTGACCCATGGCCTCTTCCTTCACCCTCAAAGCCAGCAACATGGCCTCTTCCTCCACCCTGTGACACGGCCTTCTTTGATAGCCAGTTCTCTTCTGTCTCTTTCACAAGGACACTTGTGATTACAGTGAGAAGCCCCCATAAAATCCATGCCAATCTCTTCACCTCAAAACCATGTGGCAGTGACCTTTGTGTTGCTGGGACAGACACCCCACTGGAAGCAGATTATGGGAGGAAAGGGTTTATTTCAGGCTTAAAGAACGCAGGGGAAGGTCCATCATGGCAGAAGCCGGCTCCCATCATCATGTATCTACAGCAGATCAAACTGCCCGAGCTCAAGCTGGCTCTGAACACACCTCCGGGCTGGTCTCCACCTCGAGGTCCACCCCTCATGACACACTTCCTCCAGCAGGACTCCACCTCCCAAATTCTCCAGGCTGAGGACTAAGTAGCAAACTTAATCACAAACACCTGAGGCTATGGGGACCCCTTTATATTCAAACCACCACAACCTGTACCTTAATCACATCTGCAAAGTACCTTTTGCGATATGAGGTGACATTCATGAGAACCTGGATATCCCTAGGGGCCATCATTTTACCAGACACCCTCTCACATGACAGCGGGGCAATAGCTGCTTTTCAAAGACTATACTTGGGACAAGAAACTCATTCATTAACGTGCTTGCCTTGTAAGAATGAGGACTTCAGTTCAATCCCCAGAAACTACATTTCAAAAAACAAAATCCTGGAAGCTGGGCGTAGTGGCACACGCCTTTAATCCCAGCACTTGGGAGGCAGAGGTAGGAGGATTGCCATGAGTTCAAGGCCACCCTGAGACTCCATAGTGAATTCCAGGTCAGCCTGGGCCAGAGTGAGACCCTACCTCGAAAAACCAAAATAAAATAAAATAAAAATCTGGGGGCTGGAGGGATGGCTTATCTGTTAAGGTGCTTGCCTGCAAAGCCAAAGGACTCAGGCTCAATTCTCCAGGAAACACGTTAGCCAGATGCACAAGGGGGCACATGCATCTGGAGTTTGCTTGCAGTGGCTGGAGGCCCTGGTGTGCGCCCATTCTCTCCCTCTCTCTCTCTCTCTTAAATAAATAAATAAAATATCTAAAAAAATTAAAAAGCTGGGCAAAAGAGTACATTCCTGAAACCCTAGAACTGGGGTGGGGGTGGAGACAGGAGGTTCCCCGAGGCTCCCTGGCCAGCTAGTCTTGCCTAATTCGTGAATTCCTGGACAATGACAGACCCTGTTCTTCCTCCCCACAAAAAATGTGTATGGTGCCTGAGGAACAACACCCAAAATGGTCCTCTGGCCTCTGCATGCCATGCACACACATGGACAGGAACATGTACATGCACGTAAGGGGACTTGCACACCTGGTGCACACACATGGACAGGAACATGTACATGCACGTAAGGGGACTTGCACACCTGGTGCACACACATGAACAGGAACATGTACATGCACGTAAGGGGACTTGCACACCTGGTGCACACACATAAACAGGAACATGTACACACACGTAAGGGGACTTGCACATCTGGTGCACACACATGAACAGGAACATGTACATGCACGTAAGGGGACTTGCACACCTGGTGCACACACATGAACAGGAACATGTACACACACGTAAGTGGACTTGCACACCTGGTGCACACACATGGACAGGAACATGTACATGCACATAAGGGGACTTGCACACCTGGTGCACACACATGAACAGGAACATGTACATGCACGTAAGGGGACTTGCACACCTGGTGCACACACATGGACAGGAACATGTACATGCACGTAAGGGGACTTGCACACCTGGTGCACACACATGAACAGGAACATGTACACACACGTAAGGGGACTTGCACACCTGGTGCACACACGTGAACAGGAACATGTACATGCACGTAAGGGGACTTGCACACCTGGTGATGTTAGCCATGGGCAGCAAAGCTGGTGTGTGAATGAGTGAGTGCACTGACCTGCCACACTGACAGTCGCTGCCACTACCAAGTCCCTGGCTAGTTTCCTATGCAGACATAGCACTGCTTTACCTTGTGCCCCACACAAGCACTTTGAGAACTGGTGGTGGTGGTGACTTCAAGCTCTGACTTCCAGTGGATTAAAAATGGAATTATTTTCTCATTTCCCTCGATCTTCTTGTTTTTTCTACTCATTCTATAAATTTTCTTGAAACCCCTGGCCTAGGGTCAGCAGGCCCCAGCGTGGGAGCTATGCCCCTGCTTGTGGCTACACCAATCACTCCTGTCCTGCATCACATTTCTGTGGCTGGCTGTTTAATCATCCCCTCTGTCGGGAAAGTTTGGCTCATGGATAAATCAAAGCAGCTTTGCAGCAAAAGTCAGGGAGAGACGAACTTCCTGAGAAGAACTTGGCTTCCCAAATATATTGCCTTCTCCATCATAAACAAGGTCACCAACAGCACCTTTCACCTTGACAAGAAATTCAAAATTTCTAAAGGAAAACTGCTCTTCAAGCAGACACATCTTCGCTCATTGCACAGGATCCTTAAGAAGGAAAAAAACCCTCTTCATCATAAATTTGTCCTGGTTAACCCAAGAAGATCTGTGGTTTTTGATTTGTGTGACCAAACAGCTTAAATCTCACTGCTAACTACAGGTCTGTAAATCTAACTCTTCTGCTGACAAGAGAAGAAAATCGGGAAGGCCCAGAGTATCGAGACATTTTTCTTGGTCTTGGCATTCCCCACTAGGGCCTGTCAAGTTGATGTCGCCTTTGATCGTTTTGTTTGTTTGGACACATGAATGTAAAAAAAAAAAAAAGTACATCTTGTACACCATTTCTCCTGTGGGTCTGAGCCCATCGGCAGGGGCCAAGGAGAGGACAGCAGGAGCTGAGCACCACAAGCCGAGCAGAGAGCGGGGAGCAGACTGGAGGACCTCTACAGATACATGTGAGCAAACACATCGTCCAAAACCACTCACAGCAACGCTTCTGAGTCCACATGCTCATCAAAACCCACCCTTGTTGGGCTGGAGAGATGGCTTAGTGGTTAAGCACTTGCCTGTGAAGCCTAAGGACCCAGGTTTGATTCTCCAGGACCCACGTAAGCCAGATGCACACAGGGGCACATGAGTCTAGAGTTTGTTTACAGTGGCTGGAGGCCCTGGTGGGCCCATTTTCTCGCTCTCTCCCTCTTTCTCTCTCTCTCCCTCTCTCTCTCTCTCTCTAATAAGTAAATAAAATAAAATAAAATAAAATAAAATAAAATAAAATAAAATAAAAACCCACCGTTGCATCAAGAGAGGACATTTTCTATTTACCTTGAACCTGGGAAGGCCTAGTGACTACCTCCATGAGTAGAATCCAGGAGTGTTACTGTGTGACTTCCAGGCCTCTATTTGTCATTTGTCATTATAAGACACCACGAGCAGACTACTTTTGAAGAAACGAGGCTCATTCAACTCACAGTTCTCAAGATTAAGGTGCTCTGATAAGGATCTCATGGGTGATTGCTATGCATGAGAGGGAGAAAAAAGGTATGCAGGGGTCACACCTAGACTTTTCATAACAACTTGCGAGCTTGGGAATTCCATGAGTGTACTTAACCCTCTCCAAGGACAGCACACATGGCCCAAGAACCTTCCATCAGGCCCATTCACAGAGGTCACTCATCATCTCCCCTTTCCACAGTAGGGACCAAGCTTCCAGCACATGAACTGCTGTGGGCAGGGGGCAGGGTTAGTTCATGGCTATCACAAGCACTATGTCATAAAATGACATGTTTTCTCTCTCTTTCACAAGTGCAAGTTATACATTGCCTTCAAAAGTCAGCTGCCATATAGTTTTAAAGCCCAGACTCAGTAACTGTGTGCCACCCAAGAGCCCCAGGCAAGCTTTCAGCAACACCAACTGCCAGAGTAAGCAAGGGAAAGAATGAATAAGGAAGTGAGTTCGTGAACCCGTTACTTCAGAAGATTCCTGCCCCTGGCCTTCAAGCTTACGCAGCTGATGCTGCGTGGGGACACGTGCTGCCACCACCACGTCCCGAGCAGCAGAGAGCTGAGATGTCCTCCAGATCCTGCAGATCCAGGAGGTACCCCGCACTGGACAGCTCGCAGGCCACCTCACCCTAGCACAAGAATGGAACTCTTGGGCAGGAGAGATGGCTTAGTAGTTAAGGCACTTGCCTGTGAAGCCAAAGGACCCAGGTTCGATTCCCCAGTACCCACGTAAGCCAGATGCACAAGGGGGGGGGGGCATGCATCTGGAGTTCATTTAAAAGAATTTTTAAAAGAATGGAACTCTTTGGCAAAAATGAAACTTGTGTCTGATCGAGACTGATCCACAGCACCCCTGCTGCCCACAGTCGAGCATGCTATCTAAATAAAATGGTTTGGGGGGGTCTGGCTCTGAGATCCACCGCCCAAATTTACTAGCCAATCAGGTCTCCCCGTTACATACCTGAATCCATGTTATAAAGGTTGCTGCCTTCCAGCTTCTCTCTTCTGGCACAGTGGCACAACCCCAGGGGTCTCTCTCTCTCTCTCTCTCTCTCTCTCTCTCTCTCTCTCTCTCTCTCTCTCTCTCTCTCTCTCATCTCTGCTTGGATACATGTGAATGACTTCCCCTCTAACCCAGCCTGGCTGGGTTGGGGGAGGGAAAAACAATATTGTTTCTTGGCCTGGATGGTTTTTCTGCTTGCATCTGTTTTATAGTTTGGGGTAACTTCTCACTTTAATTACATACATAATTCTCCTCTGCTCTCTGATCTACCACGTGTGTGCTCTCACTAACTCCAGGCCTGCTACCTGCATAGCTTCCTTAAAGTCGGAGTAACCACGAGTGTAACTCTCTTCATTACTCATTTCTGCTCTGAATTTCTTGATCTCTTCTTTGATGTTTTCCCTCTTTGGGAGGCACAGGGCAGATGCCATGTGTGCTCTTTCTAAGTCTCTCTACATACACATCTAAGTTCTATCCTCCGCGTGCTTGCAGCTCTGCTCCAGTTCTTATAAAGTATACTGTTTCCACACAACAGCGTGTTTCCTAAATCCCACAATTTATGATTTTCCCCTAAATAAAATTAATACTTCATAATTTATCCTTCTTGAGTCCTTCATTAATTACTCATTAAAGATAGGATAGAACCCAAAACTTGCAGTTCATTAGTTCTGGAGGACTCCTCCTGAACCCCAAAATCCTGCATCAAACCACTTTATATTTAATAAGCTTACTGACTTGTCGGATTGATATCTACCATGTTAGTGGCTTTTAGTTTGTTCCATCTCTTCTTGGTTTGTTTTCCCCCATTTTCTGCCCTCTTTGGGGTTAACTGGATGTTTCATGATTGCATTTTACCCTCATCTTTGGCTTCTCTGTAGCTTTTTATGTTGTATGGCCATCCTATGGCTAGCCACACCTCTCTAGTTCATTAGATTCTACATTGAAGTAATGTCACACCACATCATGTGTGGTAGTTTGATTCAGGTGTCCCCCATAAACTTAGGTGTTCTGAATGCTAGGTTCCCCAGCTGATGACATTGGAAATTAAAGCCTCCTGGAAATGGTATATTGTTAGGGGCAGGGTTATGAGTGTTATAGCCAGCTCCCCCTTGCTAGTGTTTGGCATACTCTCTTGTTGCTATTGTCCACTTGATGTTGGCCAGGGGGTGATGTCCACCCTCTGCTCATGCCATGGTTTCCCCTGCCATCGTGGAGCTTCCGCTCGAGCCTGTAAGCCAAAATAAACCTCTTTTTCCCACAAGCTGCTCTTGGTTGGGTGATTTCTACCAGCAATGCCAACCTGACTGCAACAGTAAAGTGGTACTGAGGAGTGTGATTGTTGCTAGACACCTGACTGTGTGGCTTTGGCCTTTTGGAGCTGATTTTCAAGAGGAATGTGGAAGGACTTGAAACCTTGGCCTAAGAGATTCCTTGCAGTGCTGTAAGTACAACTTAATGGGTTATTCTTGTCAGAGTTGAAAGACCTGAATGCAGTAAGAACTATGGACTGTGAGGTTTGGCTTATGAGGGTGAGAAAGAGCTTTGCTGGACTGGGCTAGAAACAGTTTGTGTGAGAAGCTTACTGGTATGCCCATGTCCTGAGAGCTTGTGCAGGGTTGCTTTGCATAGAAATGGACTGATGTGAGCAGAGGGATGTGGCACAAGAAAGACATCTTTGGGCCTAAACTGCTGCCCATTCACCTGCAAATTTTTGAGAGATTGCAACCTTTGAGATTGGGCCAGCTGACCTGCACTGGGACAACAGGAAGAATGTAGACTCTTTTGAAAGGGCCTGAATGCTCAAGGAGTGTCCTGTTCTCAAAGTCTGCTTTATTCCCCCCTGTATTAACAAATTGGCACCCTACCAGGTATTGTGGAGTATAAGAAATGCAGGAAAGAGAAGGTCATTGAGTTTGCAGCACAGTCTTGTGTTTTGGAAATGGCCATGGGCAGTGTGAAGCAGGTTTGCTGGATGCCTGCATGGAGACCCCATGGGGCCATGAGGATGAACCATGGATTGCAGTGGAGATCCATTGGAGATGCCGGGACCACAAGATAGCTGCCAAGGAGAGCTGCCAGTCTCAGATGAAGTTTACCAGGACTGTGAGTAGCCTAGCTGTAAGGGGCAGAATTGGAACTCCAGAGACTTGTTGCTCATTAGAATTATTGGACTTGGAGACTTGTCACTGGATAGAGTTGTTGGATTTGGAGCTACAGAATTTGGTATTTGCCCTATTTAAATCATGTATTGCTTGAGTATTTCTTTACTATGCCCAATGTCATCTTTTGCAGTGTAAATGTTTATTCTGTGCCATTATGGGTTTTTTGAGGTTTTTTTTTTTTTTTTGGTGTTATGGTTCAGTTAAAAGACCTTGGATTATGAGGATGTTTGAACATCATTAGGATTGATTAAAAACTATGGGGACTCTTAAAGTCATACTGAATGCATTCCATTTTACATCATGTATGGTTATCAGTTTATGGGGACAGGAGCAAAATGTGCTGGTTTGTGTTAGGTATCCCCCATAAACAGGTGTTCTGAATGCTAGGTTCCCAAATTGATGGCAATTGGAAATAAAGCCTCCTGGAGGCAGTGTATTGTTGGGGGTGGGCTTATGGGTATTATAGCCAGTTTCCCTATGCCAGTGTTTGGCACACTCTCCTGAGCCTCCCCACCCCCACACTCCTAATGCATGTGCTCTGAATGGTCCACATACTGACATTATTGCTCTGGACAATGCATTACCTTTTAGAGAAGGTAAGATTAAGAAAAAGAACTTTATATGTATCTTCATTTTTGCCATTTGTAATACTCTTAATTTATTATCATAGATTCAAATTCTTGTCTAAAATCATATTTCTTCTCTAATGAATGTCGTTTAATGTTTCTGTCAGTACCGGCAATAAATTCTCTCCCAGTTCTAACATATTTCCTCTTCAATTTTAAAAGACAGTTTTGCAGGACATCGAATTTCAAGTTGGCAGGCTAATCTCGGCATTTCAGAACTGTCAGTTGAGGGCTGGAGGGATGGCTTAGCGGTTGTCTGGCCCAGTGTGTATTCTGTTCGCTCTAACACAGCAGGCACTCACTCATCCTCTCGCTGTTCTGGACGCCGCAAGTCCCTGGTCACACCCAGTCAGCACAGCCCCAGCGACAGCTCTCCCAGCCTGTGCCTGCATCACCACCTGCCTTCCCCTGCGCACTCAGAGAGAACTCTGACGTCAGTCTTCTTGTAAGGACACCAGACCTGGGGATCACGACCTTCCCCCATGACCTCACTTAACCTTGTAGTTCAGGGCCAACTGGCCCTATCTGTAAATAATGTCATCCTGAGTGCTAAGCTTCCTCTCACCTACGAAGCTGGGGCAGCCACGATTCAGTCCAGAGCACAGTTTCTGATGAGCAGTGATCTGGCAGCATGTTTTACACATATGTTCGGCACTTTGATAATAAACCCTCCCATTATTTTCTCTTGTTCCCTTCCTCCCATTCCCCTTACTGAACTCCTTCTCAACTAGACTTAGTTTGATAGCATTTTTCCCTCCATCACTCATGACAACATCTTGATGGGCCCAGCACTGTGTTGGTCTTGTTCAGCTGATGACAGCTGCTGAGAGGTCCTGAATATTATGGCCACTTCACGTCCGGAAAACAGAATTCTCCTCCCCACCCTCTGACTCTTACTTTTCTTTTAGCCTCCACAATGTTCCCTGAGCCTTGGAAGGTGTGATAGAGATGTCTCATTTAGGGCTGAACACTCAACTGTCACTTCTCCTCACATGTTGACAAGTTTTGAATCTCCCCAGTCGTTGCCACCAACTGCAAACAGAAACTTCTCTGCCCAAAGGGAAAGCAGCACTAATCTATGGGCGTAAACGCGAATATTTGCAGGGTAATATGGGCAAAACGTATCCACTGAGCCCATCCTGGGAGCTTCCCCTTAGCTGCCATCATTCGCACGGCTCCTCCGGCCACAACACCCCTCTTTATTTCTCTGCCTAGTTTCAAGATTTCTCTTTGTCTTCAGTTTTCAGAGGCTTAAGTGAGTTATTAGCTGTGAGGCTGGGGTATTTATCCTTCTTCTTTTTTTTATTAGTTATGTACACAGTGTGTATACGGTCATGTAGATGCCATCGTTAGCCTCCTCCCTGTCCTCCCCCTCCACAGGGGCCCTCCTCGGTGGCTGCTTGGATCTGTGACACGGCCTCGTCGTCATCTTCCAGTAGTTTTGGAAAAGTCTCAGTTGTCAGTTCCTCAAAATTTCTTCTCCCCCCGCCTTTGAAATCCTAATGACGCATATTTCACCTCACAGCTCTTAAAGCTCTGTTCTATTTCCTCTCTGTGCTTCTGTCCGGGTTATTTCTGTTGAACCGTACCTAGTGTCACACCTTCCCTGTGCTGTGTCACACCTGCTCTGCTGGAATCACCCACCTGCTCACGAGAATCACTCCCTTTCCCACTAGACTCTCGAGCACGCTGGGTACAGCTACTGCAAGCACCTCACGTGTGCCGCATCTCCATCTGCTTCTGTCGGCTGCTCTGTGTTCTTGATTCTTTATGTCTTGAAATTTGTTTGCTGAAAGCTCGATGCTGCGTACAGACGGGAGAGAATGAGGTACGGAGCTTTTAGGCCTGGAACGGCCTTGGCTGTCTCCTTCCTGGGCCTCTCTCGAGTTTGTGAGGCCGGAAGTTCAGTGGCACCACTTGAGTTTAGACAGGCTGGTTGTTGGCACTGTGGTGACCACCGGCACACGGAAGACTTCAAGTCCTTTCGTTTAAGGGTGAGGCAGGGTGGACCGAGTCCTCGCAGTTCCCTCCACATTCTCTCCGGACCCAGCTGTGCTCACTGCCAAGCAGCTGTTAGGCTTTGCTAGTGAGGAAGGGGGGGGTTTGCTGCTGCTCTGATTCAGCCTGAGTTTAGGCCTGTCTGTGTCCCTAGGTCATGGGGACTCTGCACTGTCCCCAGTGGAAGGAGATCTCTAATAGTCCAAGCTCAGGACAAGGTCCTGCCCCGCCACTGGGGAAGCGAGGTCTTTTCGGTTCCCTGCTCAGGGGACCACGGGTCCTCAGCGTGGTGAGGGTGCTGCTCTCGCCTCTGTGTTGGAGGTTTCTAGTTTATGTGGGAGATGGGTGAAGAGGCCCCACACCCTCGCTGCCGCTCCCACTCTCCTTAGCTCTGCACGGTGAGTGTTGTAGTCACCTTCTCTCTGCTGGGACAGACACCCGACCAGAAGCAGCTGATGGGGGAAGAGGGTTATTGCAGACTTAACGACTGCAGGAGAAGCTCCATCCTGCAGAAGCAGCCAGGGCTCAAGCTGGCGCCCCACACACCTAGCAGGCCTGGACTCACGCGCCACGCCCGTGACACACCTCCTCCCAGAAGGCTCCGCCTGCTGGAGACTCAAGTTGTAAACTCAGTCTCCATCAAAACTACCTCAGAGCGGTGGAGAGAAGGCACTTGCCTGCAAAGCCCAAGGACCCAGGTTTGATTCCCTGGGACCCACATCAACCAGATGCACAAGGTGGAACATGCATCTGGAGTTCGTTTCCGGTGTCTAGAGGCCCTGCTATGCCCATTCTCTCCTCTCTCTCTCTCTCTCTCTCTCAAATAAATAAATAAAATTTAAATTCAAAAAAGACCTCCCTCAGGCTCTGGGGAACAAATATCCGCATTAACACCTCTACAGTGAGGCAGGCTTTCTTAGGCCTCTCCCAGGCCCATCAACATTCAGTCGTGGATGCTGGAGGGGCTCAGGAGGCCCGACCCCTCCCTGAGGAGTTATTGGCAGTTAACGGTCGCTGGAGAAGGGAGAGACATATTCTCCAGTGCTGTAGCCACGTTAAGTTCCCCATTCCCCAGTAAATAACCCTCCCGCCCATGCTCATGCAAGCAACCCTAAATAAACTCAGTGGGTCATCAAAATAAAAGATCAAAGTAGAAGTGTAACAAGCTGGTAAAAAATAGGAGGCTCAGCAGAGGGTGGGGGACAAGAGAAGGCAATGGGGTGAATATGGTGAAAATAGATATATGTATAAAGGTGTCAAGAAAATTTTAAAATAGCATACATGAAAAAATAAACATTGAAGACTGGCCATCAATTGCCTTTTGTTGCTGTTGTTGTTGTTGTTGTAAAGGCGGAGCACTAGTCTTTCCAGCAAAAGCTGGGAAGCCTTCATTGAGGCCTGTTACTGAAGAAAGAGGAAAGAGTGGCCGTCATTGCGGCTTACAACGTAAAAGATGGGAAATGCTCAGGTGAGTATTTAAAGAAAAAGCTAAGTGAGCAATGGCACACCTACACGCTGAAAAGCTGAGCCACACAGAGGAGATTAAGACAGAGAAAGGAGCCATGCTGTGCAATAAATAAAATAATACAAAATATAATGGCTCTCAATAAGGACAGTCTAATTCTATTCAAAGAAGAATGCTATGCCTGCGTGTGGTGGGGGAGTCAATCTGTCATATGCATGGAAAAACATCTATTAGGAAATATTCTCAACTACTAACGCTGCAGTCAGTTCTGCTACATAACGCTTGTCTTAAAAACACATAGTGGCTCCAATATGTTTGATATATTAGGGAACATTCTGAGCATAATAAGAATCTTTCATTTGCTTATGTTGAGATTTTTTTTCCCCACAAGAAACGCTAAGTGAATGCAGAAATCGACCTCCAGCTTAGCAGAACACAACAGGAACACATCAGGCACACGCACGGGCGGGGGAAATAGCTCCGCAGGTGAGGTGCTCACTGTGCACATGCAAACAGGAGGAGCTGGTTTCAATTCCCAGCACCCACATAAAAAGTCAGGCATGGGGCTGGAGAGATTGCTTAGTGGTTAAGGCATTTGCCTGCAAAGCCAAAGGACCTTGGTTCAAATCCCCAGGACCCAGGTTGTCCAGATGCACAAGGGGCGCATGCATCTGGAGTTCATTTGCAGTGGCTGGAGGTCCTAGCATGCCCATTCTCTGTCTGTCCCTCTCTCTCTCCCCGCCCCCCACAAGTCTTTCTCTCTCTCAAATAAACCAATAAAAGTAAACTAAAATAATTTTTTAAAAGCCAGGCATGGCCATATATATGCCTATAACCCCAGATCTCAGGAAGGCAGAGACAAGAGGATCATAGGAGCTCCCAGGTTAACCAGGACCCATGCATGCACAGATACATAGCCCACACCACACATGCACACACATACATACCAAAAAAGCACATATGTGCATATATGTCCACTCCAGGATTGCCTTCAGCCTCAGTTCCTCTCATGTTATGAGCACCACACATCCACATCGGTTGTTATTCCTTTCCTACAACTTCAAGTAACCTTAACCTCCCCCAGTCACTTCATAATAACCCTGGCTGAGATCTATCTGACATACAGGCCCACAAACACCAGAACCTCCCAGTCAAGTACCACAGTGCCTGGTGTTTATACTGTTAAACCACTTAACACTGGGAAAACAGCTACTATTTTATTAGTTGCCAAATTTTAATATGCCATTCACATTTTAGAGTGTCATTCCTCTAACCCATTTTGCATATAAGCCATGGTAATTTTTAGAAAAGCTCATGTTGTTCTAGAACATAATTGACTGTGTGGATTCTGGAAGTGGATTGGGAGCATGGCCAGCCCCTTGCTTTTTATTATGCACATCCACATCACACAGTAAAATAAGAAAACATGCCAGGTGTGGTGGTGCATGCCTTTAATCCCAGTACTCCAGAGGCAGAGGTGGGAGGATCACCATGAGTTCGAGGCCACCCTGAGACAACACAATGAATTCCAGGTCACCCTCAGCTGGAGCAAGACCATACCTCAGAGAAAAAAAAAGAAAAAAGGGAGGCTGGAGACATGGCTGAGTGGTTAAGGCACATGCCTGTGAAGCCTAAGGACCCCGGTTCAATTCTCCAGGTCCCACGTAAGCCAGATGCACATGGTGCCACATGCATCAGGAGTTTGTTTGCAGTGGCTAGAGGCCCTGGCGCACCCATTTTTTCTCTCTCTCTCTCTTTCTAAGAAAGAAAGAAAGAAAGAAAGAAAGAAAGAAAGAAAGAAAGGAGAGGGGAAGGGAGGGGAGGGGAGGGGAGGGGAGAGGAGAGGAGAGGAGAGGAGAGGAGAGGAGAGGAGAGGAGAGGAGAGGAGAGGAGAGGAGAGGAGAGGAGAGGAAAAGGAGGAAAGGGGACATGATGGTGACCATTCTGAATGGCAGTCTGGGATCTCCTTCCATTTGCTTTCCTGAGCCTGTTGTCTGTTGCCTGGACTGCAGAGCATCAGACATAGGAGGCGTCTCTTCTCCGAGTCTCTCTAGAGCTGGAGCCTGGAGCAGCTGTTAGCAGAGTCGTGGAGCAAACCTTTCGTACATTCTGGGAGACCCAAACAGCCACTTTCCACCAGAAAACTTCCGAGTCATTTTCCTTGTCGTGAATCTGCAGAAATGTTATTTTCTAGCTTTTATTGACATGTGAATGACAAAAAAGTATCTATTTATCATGCGCAAGATGATTTCTTTTTTTTTAACAGTAACTAATGAGTTGTTTTTAATCATTAAGTAATTTGGAAAACATCAAATGAAATTATGTATTTATTTTTACCAAACAATTTAAAAGTCACATGTTTTTTAAATGTGGGGTCAGACTATCCCATTGGAGCCTTGAGTTGGTGATCCTCCTGTTTCATTTCCCAAGTAGCTAGACTAATAGGCTTGTGCCACCAGGCCTAGCTCATTTTACTTTAGACAACACCTGTGTGAACAAATGATTTACAGTTGTGTAAAGATGTGTGCGCCATAGAGCACCTTGGCAGAAAAGCGTGGCAGCTAGCACCATCAGGCACCTCTTTTTTCTATCTTGTCTCTGTGTTTTCTGAGGGGCAGCATGGTATTTCCCCCACCCAGCTGGCACAGCCTCAGGCCTCAGCTCCATGGTGGGGAGCAGGCATGTGATCGGGAGCCAAGCCTGTTTAAGAAACCTTCCAGCTAAACGCCTAGGCTTGGGGTTTGGCTAGGGCAGGCTCCATGTTCCGCTCATTTAGGAGGCCAGAGACCTGTATGTCTCTGGCTGACGGCTCACTCCAGAGGTGTGGACCCCAGGCCTCCAGGCCTCCAAGTCTCCAGTTGAATTGGGCAGACGGCAGCACGCACAGGAGGGATGGAGCCCAGAGCAGGCGTCAGAGCTCCATCCTCCCACCCACCATGGGCAGCCATGTGTGTTGTTGGCATAGTGGCTAGTAACGGGAAAAGGGAAGAAAAAAACAACTTGGTTCCTGAGCCTCCATGTGGCCACAAGACCCCTCCCCTCCCTCCCCTCAGCTCAGCAGAACAAGCTCCTGAGTTCAGCTTAAGTGTGGCAGGCAGCCAGAGATGCCCATGTGATACGCAGCCTGGCGAGCGGGGGCTGTGGCAGTGCCCCAGTCCACAGGGAGGCCTGTCTGTCTGCCTGGCCACCACCAATGCCACGCACCATTCATTCCCCTCAGCTTAGTCACACAAAGCTAGCTAGTTTTCCCTCAAGTGGAGAGAAACAGAAATACTCCAAGTCATGCCCACAGCCGAAAACCGTGCTTCCCATTTTCTTCCATAATATAATCATCATAATTTTAATTCTCAAGAGAGTTTCCTGTACAGGCTACAATATGTAGCAGGGAACTCAGGGTCCAGGAAAGTTCTTGAACCCTAAATCCTAGGTTCATTTCTAATTTTAATTGAAGAATTAAATTTAAAAAAGGATAAGAGAAGGATAATTATTAAATTATTATATTTGTTGAGGGAAGTACAGAGCCAAGAAAAAGCACTCACATTGCTAGAGATACCACATGGAGGGCCTGGAAAAATGGTGGGAAAAAAAGAGGACAGGAGAGGAGAGGAGAAGAGAAAGGAAAAGAAAAGAAAGGAAAAAGAAAAGAAAAGAAAAAAGCAAAGCAAAGCAAAGAAAAAAGAAAAGAAAAGAAAAGAAAAGAAAAGAAAAGAAAAGAAAAGAAAAGAAAAGAAAAGAAAAGAAAGGGTTAAGGAGCTCCTGTCATGTGGGGAGCTGGAGGGGATAAAGGAGCCCACGTGGAGAGTGAGGGCTGGGGAGGACTTTCCCCTGAGCTTAACCCAGCTGGGTCTGGGTCAAACCCAGGCCCAGCCAAGGGAAAACTCGCCCACCTCTGGAAGTTTCCAAGGGGTCAGAGACACGATTTCTTTTTTGTATGTATATGTTTGTGTGATGTCATGTGTGTGATGTCATATGTGTATGATGTCGTGTGTTGTGTGATGTCATGTGTACATGTGTGATTGTGTGATGGTGTGTGTGTGTGTGTGTGTGTGTGTGTGTGTGTTGCTGAGGATCAAGTCCAACACCTTGTACATGCTAAGCAAGCATTCTACCACTAAGCCATATCCCCCAAGAATATTCTTTTTTCTTTTTCTGTTTTTTTCCAAACTAGGGTCTCACTCTAGTCCTAATCATGCCCCTTAGAAACCAACCCTTACTTTCTGTGCACACCTTTAAAAAAAAGTGCCTTATTCATTAAGCCATCTCCCTCAGTCCCAGGTCTCTGTTTTAAAAACATACTCAGGCTGGAGAGATGGCTTAGTGGTTAATGTGCTTGCCTGCGAAGCCTAAGGATCCAGGTTCAATTCTCCAGGTCCCAAGTAAGCCAGATGAACAAGGTGATGAATGCATTTGGAGTTCATTTGCAGTGGCTGGAGGCCCTGGTGCACCCATCCATCTTCTCTCTCTCTCTCTCTCTTAAATAAATATACAAATAAATAAAAATATCCTCATTCTCAGGGACTAGGGAGATGGCTCAGCAGTTAAAGGTGCTTGTTTGGAAAGCCTGCCAGCCCAGATTCAATTCCCTAGCCAACCACATACAGGTAGGTGGGAAAGAGACCCAGGCATGTGCACACATGTGTGTGCGTGTACACACATATGCAAATAACAAGTGAATAAAATTTTGAAAATTAAAAAAGCATGCTAATTCTCACATTAGGAATTGAAAAGGTATCAAATTCTTGAAGGGAATGCAATCTTTGTTGTTGTTGTTGTTGTTGTTTGGTTTTTTTTCGAGGTAGGGCCTCTCTCTAGCCCAGGCTGACCTGGAATTCACTATGGAGTCTCAGGGTGGCCTTGAACTCACGGTGATCCTTGTATCTCTGCCTCCAAGTTCTGGGATTAAAGGCATGCACCACCACTCCCAGCAGGGAATGCAATCTTGAGTGCACTTTTTGCCTCCACATTTGCCATTGAGTTCCATTCACTTGAGTGTCTGACTGAACCTATGACATTGATAGACTGAGGGGAGACAGGTGACATCCCAGGCTCATCTCAAGCCCTGGAAGAAAATATATTTTTCGTGAAAAGGAAATGTACTAGACAGTATGCTCAGAGGCCATTATACACAATGCAGTGAAGAGTTATACTAAACAGACTATGTGTATATGACATCACAAAGACCATTAAAGCCTAGAAAAAAAAAACTGTAATGATTTTGTTGGAGAGTCATTTCAGTGCCTCTACTGAGTTGTATCTCTGGGTCCAATTTCAGACCAAAGCCAAAATCACCTTCTGCTTTTTGTTGTTGAGATTTCCTGCAGCGCTGTGCGGTCAGCTGGTGAGCATGCGCCCAGGTCCACCACGTTTACATCAGGAGACGTCCTTGCCCAGAGCATAAGGAAGATTCATCAGTAAGAGCAAAAGTGAACACTTCACTTTACGTGGAGTCCAGAACGTGCAATAACGGAAGACACTGAGGTGATGATATACCTCAACAAATCGCACACGGCCAGCACAGGCTCTCAGATGGGGATGCAGCTGAGCCTCGGTCCCAGCTACAATTCAGTATCATCTAATAGTCATGGTCCTTGAAAGATTAAATATTTACATCTTCGGTTTCCATGGCTGGTTGAGACTTCCAGAACCTTCCCATTTTAGCTACTAAATCCAAAATATCACAGGATATCGAAGACATAGGAACTCTCTGTGTCAGAAAAAAAAAAAATGCACCCACCTGGAGAAGTTAAACAGGCAAGGAAGACTTTACCCAAGACGACTGCGGATGCAGGAGAGGAGAGAGGCCATGACTTAGTCTGAACTCACTTGTGCTCAGAAAGAGCAGGGCGCTGGGGCCACAGGAGAAGGCGGCTATGCGCGTGTGCTACTTGCCTTAACTAAAACCTGCCAAAGTTGGGGTCTCACCCGCCTGTTGAAGCCAAAGACAGGAATCCCTGCCTCCTCTGGTAGTTACAATGCATAGAAATGGGTCCAGGTATTTGACAAAGAAATTCCTGGTGTACCCGCAGGAAGATATTTACATTGAAAAGGGACATAGAAACAGTTTACAGTGATGAGTCTTCAAAGATAAATGGTGTAGGAAAGGGAGATCAAGTTTTGATGCCAAAGTCGTGGGTCAAGGTCAGGAGAAAGTCTACATTTAGTCCACCTGAGGGCAGCATGAATCTTCTCAGTCCCTTCAGCAGCTCCCCTTCCCAAGCTTCGGTCTACCACATGAGAGACTGGCCTGAGGAGTGGGTGCTGCCTCACAGGCTTTACTCCATTTTTTTTAATTTAATTAATTTATTTATTTGAGAGAGGGAAAGAGGGAGGGAGAGAGAGAGAGAGAGAGAGAGAATGGGTGTGCCAGGGCCTCCAGCCACTGCAAACAAACTCCAGATGTGTGCACCACCTTGTGCATCTGGCTTACATGGGTCCTGGGGAATCGAACCTGAGTCCTTTGGCTTTGCAGCTCCACACTTCTTTTTTTTGGATGTGAGGCAGGAGAAAGGCATTGGGACTCACTAGCATTTGACTTGCTTTTGAAGGCTGACGCTGCTTCAGGTTGGGGGAGACATTATTACCCACTGCGTTGGCTGCCTGAAGCAAATGCCTGAGAAGATAGCTTTTTGCCAAGAGCTTGCCTCTGCTGCAATTTCTTCTGAGATCTCTTATTTAAACCACTATATCTTTATTCATTTTCTTATGAATGCTTGTCTGTATCTTTGCTTATCCTGGGATCCTCAATGACTTCCTGCCCTGTTAGCTTTGACTGATCTTCACCCAAGCTCTGCCAGCCATCCGCCAGGAGCCTCCTGTAATCTTCTCCGTTCATCCACTCCCTCTCTCTCTTCAGAGTGGACTCCCCTCATGATTGCTCCACCTCCCAAAACCAGTGCCCCCCAAGTGAAAGGAAAGGAACAGGCATAAAACGCAAAGCCCAGGTAGATGGGAGCATTGTGGAGAGTGGAGGTGGGAAACTGAGCTTGGAAGAGCAGGACATTGGGGCCACCATGCATGTCACCTCACTCTCTGGGAACTAGTCCTGTCCCATGTTTACACGAGAGGAGTTCCTCAGCGTGCCTGGGCACCTGCCACAGCTCCTTGGAGGAAGCGCAAGACAGTCCGCAGACAAACTCAGAGGACGAGCAATGCTCCAGACGCGGTCTGAGCGTGAGGATTGGGTCAAGGCAGGAGCCAGCAAACCGCGGGGCACGGTGGGCATGTGTTTCCTTAGGTAGGGATGTTTGCATGACCGTTTGTGCACATAGGTACATGCATGGGAGTGATTGCCAGCGTGGGGTATCTTGTGTGTGCAAAGGTGTACACGTATGTACATGAGAAGTATGTGCACACCTGTACGTACACTTGAGTGTCTTAGAATTGGCAGTTGCTTGGACTGTCTGGTGCTCCCTACTTCTGGAAGCCTCCAGGGAGGAGTTCTAAATGTGTCACGGAGTCCTCCACCCGGGAGGGGAAAGGAGGAGTGTTCTCCCTGCTCTCCATGGCCACAAGATCTCTCTCCTGGTGGCACAGGTTTGAGTGCTTCCTGCACTATGTGGTCGAGGATCCTGGGACAGGAAGCTGGGAACATGGATGACTTCAGGCAAAGCACAGCTGGGGTGAGGCTGGACCCATAGGTAAACCCTGGAAGGTCCGAGAGGTCACGGAGGTAGGGTCACAGAGGCGGTGAAGGGCTCTTGCAATACTTCACATGGCCAAGTGACACAGACTCGGAAGTACTATGTGGCACAGCAGACAGGAGGCTAGACAGATGTGCCAGGGAGTGCCTGGAGGAAGACACGTGGAAATTGAAGTGTCTGGGGACAGAGAATTGATGACTCGTGTTAGTGTAAGATCCTGTCCTTGCCTCTTTGAGGAGTAAACTGGCATAATCCGTCTAGAGGAAGGGACCAGATGGGGCATTTTCCAGGGACCTAATAGCCTGTTCTGTGGGAGTGTGTGCCCTGCAGGTAGAAGACAGAAATGACAGTCACACAGAACATGGCGTCGTGAACAGGAGTAAAGGAACCCTCAGATGACATATGCACACACGCACGCGCACGCACACGCACACACATACACACACACGCACATTGGGCCTTAGAAACTGCCTTCCAAATGAGAACCCTGCAAGAGGAGGCGCTTGGCAAGTCCGGCTAACAAAAGTCCCTCTGTGCATCACTGGAGAAGAGGAAAGTGCTGTGATAAGCCTTTCTTTCTGTTAATTCTTCTACATGAAATAATTGATAACACACCAAGCTTTTTCTTGAATGCATTCATCTTACCCCTGTGCCTAGCGGTCACGTATTCCCAGCCTGCTCCCCTGCAGCCCGCAGCAAAGCCATCATTTATTTTAACATTTGCATTTAAACCAAATGGTATTAAAATTCATCAGGGTGAGCTCACTAATATCACAAAACTGAGGGCATCGCCATCTCCACCCAGCTCTTGGAAACAATCTTTCCTCCAAATAACGAGACAGTCTATGTTCAACACAAATCATAACTGACAGTATTGTATTTTCCATTTAGGCTTGATTGTAGCACCATTAGGGAAAAAATATCCAGCAGTCATCCTTCTATCAACGATGAAGTCAAACTCAAGCAATAATGGGCCAGAAAATTCCCTTTATGATGGGGACAGTGTGTCCATTTTTATTAAATCACATAGTGTTTGGTGATTCTAAATAAAACAGCAGCGTGCAATCGTGCCACCATGGATAAACTACACGCAAAGTGCCAGGGCCTGGATCCGCAGTGCCTCTTTGCAGGAAGTCCTCCTGGTCCTCTGGTCCCTGGTCCACCTCCCGAGTTTGTGCGTCCCAGGGGCTTTCATACGCAAGGGAACATGCCCTAAGTGAACCTTAATTAGTGGTGAAATATAACCCCAGAGAAGTCAAAGATGAGAATTTATTCTTGTAGGACTTTAATCAATACCCCACAAGCGCCCAGAGAGCCAGTAATTTGTATTTATTAACTGCTTCTATTTTACTTCAGCCACAAAGCGCCCTTAGCAGATGGAGGAGGCATCAGCAGCCTGTGTCGCACAGAAGACAGGTGTGAAACGCCAGGTGGGAGTGGCCTTTGCCAGAAGGTGGTCTGCTGAGCTGTGTGTGCAGGAAGTGCTGCTGGGTGTACAGGAAGTGCTGTTGTATATGCAGGAAGTGCTGCTGGGTGTACAGGAAGTGCTGTTGTATATGCAGGAAGTGCTGCTGTGTGTGCAGGAAGTGCTGTTGTATATGCAGGAAGTGCTGCTGTGTGTGCAGGAAGTGCTGTTGTATATGCAGGAAGTGCTGCTGGGTGTACAGGAAGTGCTGCTGGGTGTACAGGAAGTGCTGTTGTATATGCAGGAAGTGCTTTTGGGTGTACAGGAAGTGCTTCTGGGTGTACAGGAAGTGCTGTTGTATATGCAGGAAGTGCTGCTGGGTGTACAGGAAGTGCTGTTGTATATGCAGGAAGTGCTTTTGGGTGTACAGGAAGTGCTTCTGGGTGTACAGGAAGTGCTGTTGTATATGCAGGAAGTGCTGCTGGGTGTGCAGGAAGTGCTGTTGTATATGCAGGAAGTGTTGCTGGGTGTACAGGAAGTGCTGCTGGGTGTACAGGAAGTGCTGTTGTATATGCAGGAAGTGTTGCTGGGTGTGCAGGAAGTGCTGCTGGGTGTACAGGAAGTGCTGCTGTGTGTGCAGGAAGTGCTGTTGTATATGCAGGAAGTGCTGCTGTGTGTGCAGGAAGTGCTGTTGTATATGCAGGAAGTGCTGCTGGGTGTACAGGAAGTGCTGCTGGTGTATGCAGGAAGTGCTGCTGGGTGTGCAGGAAGTGCTGTTGTATATGCAGGAAGTGCTGCTGGGTGTGCAGGAAGTGCTGTTGTATATGCAGGAAGTGCTTTTGGGTGTACAGGAAGTGCTGTTGTATATGCAGGAAGTGCTGCTGTGTGTGCAGGAAGTGCTGTTGTATATGCAGGAAGTGCTGCTGGGTGTACAGGAAGTGCTGCTGGGTGTACAGGAAGTGCTTCTGGGTGTGCAGGAAGTGCTGTTGTATATGCAGGAAGTGCTGCTGGGTGTGCAGGAAGTGCTGTTGTATATGCAGGAAGTGCTTTTGGGTGTACAGGAAGTGCTGTTGTATATGCAGGAAGTGCTGTTGTATATGCAGGAAGTGCTGCTGGGTGTGCAGGAAGTGCTACCCTTCAGTATGTGCTTCTTCCCCGGCCCATAGGACTAGAAGAGGCAGAGAAATATCAAGACCGTCCACTAAGAATCCTACTGTTGGGCTGGAGAGATGGCTTAGTGGTTAAGGCATTTGTCTGCAAAGCCAAAGGATCCAGAGTTGATTCTCTAGGACCCATGTAAGCCAGATACATAAGGGGGCGCATGCATCTGGAGTTCATTTGCAGTGGCTGGAGTCCCTGGCATGTGCTTGCTCTCTCTCTCTCTCTCCCTCAAATAAACAAATAAAATATTTTTTTAAGTCCTACCGTTGTCTTGCCTTGGTGAGCCACACTTCCAACACCCCAGTGAGGCTGTATCCTGTGGAACCTAAAGAGCTTTGGGACCAGCCTCAAACTGGGCTTGTGCCATCCGGAGACCCAGATGTCTGAGCTTTTGCTCCCCGAAGGTCCCTTTTGGTCCCTTTTAGCCAATTCCTACATCAACTCACAGACCTGCAGGACCAGACCCGCTGTGCATGCAAGTGGGGAAGCTGGCAGCTCTATGACAGTGGGCACACTAGAAGTCAACTATCCCCACCTCTCATCTCCCAGATCCTGATCATTCAGAACACCTGCCCTTTGAGGGAAGACCCTTGCTGCCAGAATCCTAAATTCATTTTTAAATTAAATATAAAATGTCCTCTGAATTTTCTGAAAGCTACAGCACAAACATAAAAGAAGTGAATTTACTAAGAATCTGTGTGAACAATTGTGAGATGCATACCTCACCAAATTTAATCATAAAAAATTTTTTGAATGCTAGAGGGGCAGGAAGTATTACTGTTAATATACAGTAAGCCAAAATCAAACATGCATCATTGTTAACAACCCATTCGCTCATTCAAATAGAGCCTTGGAGTGTGTTGTGAACACACATTATTGTGCTAGTCACACTTAGTGTTTTGTTCAAACTTGAAGGGAAGAAAACTGTTTAGATCACACAGAAGTTAGGCTCCTGCAGGCCCACCCCCAGCCAGTCTGCACAGCACGCTCAGAAGGACTTTCACACCCTGTCTGTGTGATCATCTTCCTATGGCAGGTGACCACGCGCTCCTCTGGGAACACATAGCTTGGCTCAGGTATATACACACACACAGGGCAAAAAGAAAGCTGTGCCAAAGCCTGTCACTCATAAAGCCAAAGGTCACAAATCTGTATAAGTGTGTGTGTGTTGAATGAGCATGTCAGACCCAACACCTCAGCCATCAGGGGTGGGTTCACCAGCACAGAAGTCTCTGCATCAGATGTAGAATTTGAAGGACAAGGCGAATTCATCATTAGAGAAGAAGGGAGAGAGACCTGCAGGTGGCAAAGATAAAGTGGTGCCTTTGGGGTGATGGTACAGAGGTTTGTCTCAATCAGAACTCTCATAAGTGACAGCATCTACACCGTAGAAAGAGTGTATGGTGCCTTTCAAACAAAGACATGAACTCAGCCAGGTGTGGTGGCGCACGCCTTTAATCCCAGCCCTCGGAAGGCAGAGGTAGGAGGATCGCTGTGAGTTCGAGGCCACCCTACATAGTGAATTCCAGGTCAGCCTGGGCTACAGTGAGACCCTACCTTGAAAAAAAAAAAAAAAGAAGAAGAAAAAAAAGACATGAACTCAAAGAAAATCATCATTAAAGTATGGGTAAAATGCCCAATCTATTCAAGGAAGGAGCAAGAATTTTAACAAAAATCCTATGTTTAGGGACACTACTACGATGGTGGTAATGGGGGCTGTGGAGATGGAGCAGTGGGCAAAGTGCTGATCACACGTCGTAAGGACCTGTGTGTGGATCACTGGTTCCTCATAACATGTCAGGCAGGTGGTGCACACCTGTAATCCCAGTGCTGGGGAGGCAGAGACAGGGATCCCTGGGGGCTCACTGGCTAGTGGGGAGCTCTGGTTTCAGCAAGACACCTTGTTCCAGGGGAAGGATACTGCCCCCTGAGTTGTTGGCCAGGGAAGCCCCTAAGACAATACAAGCTATTGCCAAAGCTCTTGGGTGGCCTCCAGTCCTAGCTGGTAAGACCCGTACACTTCAGTTGCAGGACACTGAGGAATCAAGCTAGAACCGAGCTCAAAGTTTCTTTCATGTTGATTGGCTATCATAATGCTGAAAAGTTCTACTCAGCTGCTAGGAGATAAAGGATAAAAGTCATCAGCAGACTTAACCAGAGGTGGTCTCTCCAAGCTACACAACTGGCCAGCCAGGCAAGATGTGCCCACTGGTGTAAGAGTGGCAATCTGTTAAGGGGAAAACCAACTGCTCTCTAGCTGGGCTGAGGCGTTATCAGTAGTTAATGGTGGCTGGTGGAATGGGAGAGATTTTCTGCATTGGTAGTAGGACCCATGTGAGTGGGTAAATAGTTCCCTACCTGTGCTCATGCACGTAACCCTGACTAAACTCAGTGGATCACACTCACACACAAGGAAAAAAAGAGAGAGACATCAAAAAAAAAAAAGGAGGGACTAGTTGAAAAGACAAAGGGGCTCAGTGGACAGGGGAATAGGGAAGGGGATCAACAGAGGTACTGGGAGGGGATTATGATCAAAACACACTAAATAAGCATAAAATATCAATTAATGAAATCATGGCATAGGTATTGAATTAATTGGCATAAAATATGCTAATGGATTATTAAAAAGCACTTTATGAAGCATTATGCATATTAGAATCAGTATATGATTTTGAGAGTTACTAGGACAATTCTTTTGTGGGGGACAGTGCTGGGAATGGAACCCAGGGCCTCTTGCATACTAGACAAGAACTCTACCCCAATGAAAAATTAAACTCAAGGGGCTGGAGAGACGGCTTAGTGGTTAAGGCATTTGCCTACAAAGCCAAAGGACCCAGGTTTGACTCCCCAGGACCCACGTAAGCCAGATGCTCAAGGGGGCACACGCAGCTGGAGTTTGTTTGCAATGGCTGGAGGCCCTGGTGCGAGCATTCTCTCCCTCCCTCCCTCTCTCTCTCTCCTTCCTATTTCTGTATATCTCTCTCAAATAAATAAATATAAATAAAATATAAAAAATATTTTTAGAAAATTAAATTCAAAGCTGACCTCTGAGTTTCCTGTCATCATATAAACATGATAATGACAAAGAAATACAGCTGGGGGAAGAAGAAGCTGGCTGTGGCAGAGCTGCTCTGATTCCGTGCCACCTACTGTCCTCACTTTCCTTAGTAGGACCCCCTCATCAGAAGTGGCCACTGTCCTCAGCCTTCCTTTTCCTCACCCACATCTCCTCCTCTCTTCCCCATCGCAGCAGTCCTGGCCAGGTCCTGGACACAGCTGTCTCCATCCTGTCCCACAAGCAGGTAGTCAAGTCACTCAGAATAGGGTCCCACGGGCTGTTGGGACAGAGCTGCACAGGACTGGGCCCCAGGAGGAGCAGGAAGTTAGAGACCCAGTCCACCAGCCTTCACCATTCACAGATTTGTGACAATTACGGGGAAGTTGCCAATTAAAGGGCTGCTGAGGAGGGGGAGGCTGGGGCAAGAGGCCAAGCAGGAATTGTCCTAAGGAGCTTCAACCCTGCCTTGACCTGCATACCCTCAGCCACTGCTCACCAGGAAAGGGCCGTTGCCCCTCTGCTAGACCCAGCTCTTGATCCAGCTGCTAAAAGAGATATGTTCCCACTTGAGAGCTGCCTGGGGGTACTCTCCGCGCCTGCCTCCGAATCCCTGGCTCTCACCGTAACTCATGTCTTCCTGCCCTGCTGAAGTCACACTTGTTCTCATATTTTGTTTTCATTGCGAGTCTTTCACGGTGCTGTCATCCGCTCTGCAGTCCTATCTCTGGCATGGCGGTTCTCCCAATGACTCTCGCTCTCTCCTTTTGACCAGCAGAGGTTCCCACTGCCCCACCCTCATCTCACAATACTTTCCGGGAGACTAGACCTCCTGAACATTATTATTTGGGCAGACGGGAGTCTTGGTGAAGCTTCTCTCTGCAGTCAGAGCTGGCCCGGGGCCTGCTCCATCGCAGACATACTTCCAGCCCTGGCTTGGGGATCCCTTTCTGCTGGCCTGTGTTCTCCAAGCCCACCCCGGCCCTCTGCTCTTAATGGCCTCTCTCACCTGCCTTCCTCCTTCAGAACTTGCTCTTGGACAGCATCCGACTCCACAATTTCTCTTTCCAAAGGAGAACCATCTGTACCTTCTTGTTAAGTGCCTGGGGGTGCCAGTCTTCACTGTAAGAAAAAGGGACAAGGAGCCAGGGCCCAGGCGGGGTAGGACAGCTGGCCAGGTTGGCTGTGGCCTCCTCACTGGGCACTGCTCGGATGCTGCCTGGCCTGGTCCTTCAAGGTCCCTTGACCCTGCAAGGGCTGAGCCACTCCCAGCACAAGCCCTATGCATCCACGGTAGTTGTCACTGTCAGCTAGAACCAAGGAGTAGAGGAGAGATTGGGACCTGAATGTTTTTAAAAGAAAAAGAGGAGATGCCAGCACAAAATCACCCATTGCTGATTGACCTCTGCCCAAAGTCCATTAAAACACTCCATGCTAGGTATCAATATCCTCCCCAGAGAATCAGTAGGGCGCTCCCCACCCTGGGGAGGAGCACAGCTCCCTGCAGAGAAAGGGGGCTTTGCTCTGCAGCCTACCCAAGTGGTCTGGGTTATGGCCTGGAAACATCTACCCTTCCCTCCCCCCCCCCGCCCCGGGGCATCTATGTATTGAGAAGCACTCCCACAGTTTAGAAGCCCACAGCCCTACCAACCCCCTCACAACTGTGAGGGGAAAGGAGGATGCCCTCCGCACAGCCCTCCCCCCACACTAGGAGAATGGGAATGCCACATGCTCCCTTGGAATTCAATCTCATTTCCAACCATCTGAGGAGTTACACTTCAACCATGTGACAGGCTCCCCCGGGTGTGACAGATCTGTCATCTGAAGAGCTAAAAGCCACAAGGTGTCCTTGTGAGCCCCTTGGTTCTGCTGAGGCCACTTTCCTCCAGGTTTAACTGGGGAGGTCTGGTCTGGTGCCACCACTTCTGTCTGGATGTCAGGGACCCAGAACTGGAGATGTTCCATTCTCTACAGGAAGTATGACATCACAAGCCAGAGGCTGGGGTTGGAGGCCACAGTATGACCAGTCTGCTGATGGCGCGAAGGACTATTACTGCCGCTCACTGCCTTGGAAACATCGTAGTGTACATTTTGCTGCTGTTGGTTTTCACAACTCACAGGTCATTTATCAATTAAAATAATTGGCCTTGTGTGACTTGGTCTCGTTTGTCACGGTGTGCGTGCACGCTGGGGAGGCTGGCACCTCTCCGTTCACGTGCACTTACGACACCGTCATTTCTGGCCCTGGAGGGGAGGGTTTCCCCCTGACTGCCTCAGACTTGCTGGCTAGGCCTTGGGGAAAGGGGAGATGAAAATACATAATGAGGCTCACACTTGGGCTCTGCTAGCCCTGTGTGGCACACCGCAGTTGGCAGTGCCAAGCATCTCTAAGGAATGGCTGTGAATCATCTTCTCCCCGTGGCACTTGCCAATGGGTGGCTGTGATTGATCGTGGCTCACATCACTCCCATTAGCAGCCTCCAGTCATTGATCAAAAGAGAGGCGGCCGGATGACAAAGGGTGTGATTCATCGGCCCCAGCCAGCTCACCACTGAGATGGGTGAAAATCCAAAGTACATTTGGCCCATGAGCTCACAGTGGCAGTTCAGGGCATGAGGTACTGGCGCAGGGGCTGCAGATAGCCCAGCCCACTCCAGGTGAGGAAACAGACTCAGAATGTGCAACTGCTGCCCACGGTGACACATGCATCAGGGGTCTTCCAATGACCTCTCATGGAACTCTGTTCTGCGGACATTCAGGCTTGGTCCAAAGGCACTGACTGAGTGCAGGTACCCACCCAAGTGAAAGATGCCGAAGACATCACAAAAGATAGCACTACCGAGCTGGAGGGATGGCTTAGTGGTTAAGGTGTTTGCCTGCAAAGCCAAAGGACCCAGGTTCGGTTCCCTAGGACCCACGTTGGCCAGATGCGCAAGGGGGTGCACGTGTTTGGAGTTCATTTGCAGTGGCTGGAGGCCCTGGAGTGCCCATTCTCTTTCTCTCTCTCTCTCCCTCTTTCTCTGTCAAATAAATAAAGAAATAATAAAATATTTTTTAAAAGAAGATGCACTATTTCTCTGCAGAGTGCCAGAGCACAAAGAACTCCCCAGAAAGCCTTCACAGAGCTGGAAGAGGACTCCATGGTAAAGCGCTTGCCTCTCAAGTCTGAGTTCCCAATTCCACCCTCCCCGGGCCCCGCAGAAGCCCTGGCACGGTAATCCGGCACACTAGAGGTTAGAAGGGAGAATTTCCTACGGCTCTTGTCCTGGCGAGAGCAGCAGAAAAGGACAGAGTGAGCTCTCAACAGCACAGCGAGATCCACAGAGAAACTGTGCCTAAGCCCAGGATGGAACGGTAAGGGCTGGCTGGAAAGTCATACTCTGACCTCCACACGCGCACCATGGCCCACGCATGCCCATACTGTCATACACAGAAATGCACGCATGCTAAAAGAAAACTTTCTTGGACCTGCATCTCATCCTGTGTGAAGCAGTGTGAAGTCTTCCCACTTCCTCATGGTATAGCATGGACATTTGCCCTGCTCCACCTTCATGGATGCCAGAGCTCTCACACCACCCTGTGTGCCCTTCAATTCACTTCTCGCCAGATGTGACGGAAAGGGCAGTTTGCCAGAGGATATTGGACAAGCCAACAGTTTGAGAAGGGGAAACAGGCCTGTGCCCCTGAGATCTTTCTAGATATCACTACTCTGTAATTCACCTACAGCCTCAGAAGTATTAAGGTGAGGATGAGAAGGCACAGCCTAGACCCAAGTTCCCCACGGGGATAGGAGCACTTACAAACTGTCACTTCCTTCCATTCCTCACTGAGATGGAACTGGTTCCATGAACTCATTCATGGATTCTTTGTTGTATCTCACAGACTGCAGGCAAGGGCTGGGGGTCAAACATACTCCAAAACCCAACCAACAAGCATGACCCCACACTCCTTATAAAGAATGACCCTGTAATCCAGCCATGGGAGAAAGAGTGTAGAGAATGGTCAAAACGCCTCATGGAGGATGGTCAAAACGCCTCGTGGAGGACGGACATGGAGGATGGTCAAAACGCCTCATGGAGGACGGGCACTGAGGATGATCAAAACACCTCATAGAGGATGGGCATGGAGGATGGTCAAAACGCCTCATGGAGGACGGGCACTGAGGATGATCAAAACGCCTCATAGAGGATGGGCATGGAGGATGGTCAAAACGCCTCATGGAGGACGAGCGTGGAGGATGGTCAAAACGCCTCGTGGAGGACGGGCATGGAGGATGATCAAAACGCCTCATGGAGGACGGGCGTGGAGGATGGTCAAAATGCCTCGTGGAGGACGGGCGTGGAGGATGATCAAAACGCCTCGTGGAGGACGGGCGTGGAGGATGGTCAAAATGCCTCATGGAGGACGGGCATGGAGGATGGTCAAAACGCCTCGTGGAGGACGAGCGTGGAGGATGGTCAAAATGCCTCATGGAGGACGGGCATGGAGGATGGTCAAAACGCCTCGTGGAGGACGAGCGTGGAGGATGGTCAAAACACCTCATGGAGGACGGGCGTGGAGGATGATCAAAACGCCTCATGGAGGACGGGCGTGGAGGATGGTCAAAATGCCTCATGGAGGACGGGCGTGGAGGATGATCAAAACGCCTCGTGGAGGACGAGCGTGGAGGATGGTCAAAACGCCTCGTGGAGGACGGGCATGGAGGATGGTCAAAACGCCTCGTGGAGGACGAGCGTGGAGGATGGTCAAAACGCCTCGTGGAGGACGGGCGTGGAGGATGATCAAAACACCTCGTGGAGGACGGACGTGGAGGATGATCAAAACGCCTCGTGGAGGACGAGCGTGGAGGATGGTCAAAACGCCTCGTGGAGGACGGGCATGGAGGATGGTCAAAACGCCTCGTGGAGGACGAGCATGGAGGATGGTCAAAACGCCTCGTGGAGGACGGGCATGGAGGATGGTCAAAACGCCTCGTGGAGGACGAGCGTGGAGGATGGTCAAAACGCCTCGTGGAACCGGGTGTGGTGACACACGCCTTTAATCCCAGCACTTGGGAGGCAGAAGTAGGAAGATCACCATGAGTTCAAGGCCACCCTGAGACTACATATTGAATTCCAGGTCAGCCTGGGCTAGAGAAAGACCCTACCTTGAAAAAACAAACAAAAAAAAAATGCCTCTTGGAGGATGGGCATGGAGTACAGTCAAAACGCCTCTGACACCCTTAGTCACTTGATTGTTCAAATTACATGAAGTAGAGGGACACATGTAGCTCTCCAAATTGTATTTGCCAAAAAATGAATTTTGCAAGTCATTAATAGTGGTCACGAGAAAAGAGGCATTGTGGCTTGAGCGGCACGGGGTTCATCTAAGCGGGGAGGGAGTGCGTGTCCTCGTGCGAGGGCTGCTGAGATGTGGAACGCTAATGTGTGTTGCGAGGCTCCATGAGGGCATCTTGGGCCACACAACTGCTGCCTCTCCGCACTGTCATCCCCTGCCACACCTGCATCCCCTCCCCAGGTCTGTTCCCATCAGTCTCCACACACCTCACCACTCACCCTGCTTGACCTTTCTTCGTTATGCCTACTACCACAAGGTCACGAGGCTATGATGTATGACAATATATGATCTATAATATGATATGCCATGATCTGATAAAATAAGATGGCACAATGTCTCTGTCAGCCAGACTGTGAGCTCCCCTAGAGTACTGTCCCTGTCTTGTCCATTGCTGTTGCCCGGCACTGAGCAGGGTTCATGTGAGGGACTGAACAAAAATACACCTTCTGTGTCCTTAGCTCAGACTCCTCCTCCTCAGGACCAGTGGTCAAGCCCACTCCATTATTCTGGAAGTCAGAGAAGTCTTAATTCTGGCCTTGGCCATTATAGCTGCTCATCATGTGGTTTTAGGTAAGTCCCTTCCTGTCTCCTCCTGTCTCCGTGAAATCGGAGGTGTGAGCTCAGTTTGGAATCACAAGCTGGATATCCTCAGAGAGCAGAAGGAAGTGACAGTGTGGTGTGGACAAGGTATAAGGCAAGCAGGTGCTGGCTAGAATAACCCAAAGTCAACCAAGACAACTAAAGACATTCAAAGTGTCGCCAGAGCACTCCATAAGAAATCCTCCTGCCATTCCAGTAACCCTGGGGCCAGGTGGTTCTTGAAATCTTCTTTCTAGAAAACTTCTCTATACATCCAAGGTCTAGACAAGCTAGACCTCACTTTCATTGGGATAATCTAACTTCCTAGATGGAGATCCATAGGTCCATCTCAAGAAATGGGGGACTAACTGAAGGCAATGGGTATAAGAACTCCCCCCCCATGAGGATCGGCTAAAGAACCGGGGCCAGGGACACATCCAGGACCTCAGCCAAGGGATTGGGGGACACAATCCACACATGAGATGATCTGCAGGGTGGGCTCTCCTCTGTCCCATCCCTGTGCTCCTGACTCAGTCTCCAGGTACCCACCTCTAGCTCCAAAGGAGGCTTCTTTGATCCTATCTTGAATCCAAGCCTCCTCCTGACTGCAGACCAAGAAGCCGTGGCCAAGTTGGGCAAGGAGGTATGGTCCACGTGCAGTTGTGTGGACATACCTCTGTATTAGACTGGATGTAGAGGAAGAATATAGCTTCTTAGTAAAGAATGGAAATGGAAAGTATTACTTTTCCTTGTCCCTTCAGAAGGTTCCAATGGTTCTAAGTGTCTAATGGCATCGCCAAGGGCTGAGCCACTGCCCTCGCACTCCTGTGAGGGACCAAGGCTGTCCATGGCCCCTCTTGCTGGATCAGTTTCCAGCATCACACCAGGGAACATGCCTCTTGTCTCCCCTGACACCTATGGAGGTAGGGGCTTAGCAGGTGAACACAGGGTCCCACACTGTCCTGGAACCAGGAGGATGACGAGACAGAGCCATTATACCTGTCATTCATCCTCAGCACACATGAGATGTCACGAAACTTTATGAGTCCTAAATCAGTTTTATTAGCCATATGATTTGATTGATCTTGTTAGAACTGACAAGAAATCAATTGGAAAAAAATATATGTACCTTCCCGGAATGTGCTTTCTACCTTAAGGAGAAACAGCAATGTGACGAAGAGGACCCATGAAACAGCCTCGGTAAATCATGACCAAGCCCATGGCTAGCAGAATGTCACGTTCTGACCTTCAAATTCCCAGAGGAAACAAGGACAGAAACAGAAAGGACCCTGTAAGTCCAGGATGTCACTTGCAGAGGACCTCCGAGCTTCCGCAAGGATAGGCTGTAGAGCACAGACCTCCCTACCACAAAGGACCTGCAGCCAAAAGAGTGACAGGAGAGGTGGGACTCATGGAGACTGGGAGGAACAGTGTCAGAGTCCACCATCTGCCCAGCACAACAAAGAGGGACAGGTTCTCTTGGGCCAGTGTCATCCAGCAGCTGTTTTCTGGCCACGTGAGTTTAAGCTGGTAACCTTCCTCTTGGACCCTCAATATCTGTGATGTGGGTGTCATACCACGCTATCATACTGCCTACCACATCAGACAACCATGGAGAATGGTAGAAGACAGGCTTGAGATAGCTGTGCCAGGGGTTCACCTGGTCAAGGCACCTACGGGGTCAGTGTGTTATCTGTACGTCTTCCACTGCCAGTCATAAAGGGAAATCTAGTGAGGGTACGAGACAGGCCATCTGGCTCAGTAGGAAGTGGGCTGCAGAGTCCCGTGAGCAAGGTTCAGGCACAGGTTTGATGGGCAGCTTAGCCAGCTGTGACTCTGGCTTACCATGTAACCTTTGGACATCTTTGTCCCTGCCCCTGCCACCTCCTCTCAACCTCAAGAGGTAATGCTGAAGCCAGAGGAGGCTCCATGGACTTAAAACAGAAGTCAGAGGTTCTCTCAACTCCACAGCTTCAGAAGAGAAAAATGGTGCGTGAGAGATGGTGACTCTGCTTATGAAGCTGCTGCTGCTGCTGATGTGATGATGATGATGATGATGATGGTGATGATGAAGATGACATCATGATGATGATGATTTGATGATGACAATGGTGATGATGATGATGTGATGATGATGATGGTGATGGTGATGGTGATGATGATGATGATGTGATGATGATGATGTGATGATGATGATGATGGTGATGATGATGGTGAAGATGTTGATGGTGATGGTTATAATGGTGATGATGGTGATGGTGACGATGGTGATGATGATGATGTGATGATGAGGGTGAGGGTGATGATGATGATGTGATTGTGATGATGATGTGATTGTTATGATGATGTGATTGTGATGATGATAATGATGATAACGATGCTGCTGATGATGGTGATGAAGATGATGATGGTGATGATGATGAAATTGATGACACTGATGATGATGATGATGTGATGCTTATGAGCATATGGGTGACAGTGGTGACAAGGATGATATTGATGAGAGTGGTGGTGATATGATGGTACAGACAATGGGGTGGTGATGATGCTACAAATGACAGTTGAGTGATGGTATATTGGCGATATGATAGTGGTTGTGGTGACAACATGGATGGTGATGGTGGTGATGATTGTGATACTGACAATGATAGTACTAAAATGCAAGGAATGCCTCCACTCCCTAATTCTCCTTACATTTCATCTTTGTTACTATAGAGGATACCTTCACACAAAGCTGTTCCTCAGCCACGTCCTTTCATTTATCAAGTCTCAAATGTGGACTCGTCTGCATACGTCACTGTTAACAGCAGGACCTGGGATTCCACACAACTGTAGGCTTCAGGGTGCAAAGAGCAGAAGTTAGTCTTCTAGGGGCCTTATGGGACATGTCTGGCACTTGCTGCTGCTGCTGCTGCTGCTGCTGCTGCTGCTGCTGCTATGAAAGATAACCACTGCAGACATCCTGAGGGCTTTGGTGATACTCTGTGGCGATGTAGCCCTCCACTGGCTTGAAATAGGGGACCTTGGTTCTACACAAGCAAGTGAGACCATGGCCAAGTCACTGCCCTCCCTAGACAACACACTTCCTTCACTTATAAAACAAGGAAGCCCTTGTGGCCCTGGTCTCCAGCTTCAGGTCTCCAGCCCTGGCCTCTATGTTCCTCAGCTCCTTATACCCACATGCTACACCCTACATACACATGACCCACAGCAGCACACTAAACACACACACACACTTGTACCAGGAGAAGGAAGATCCCAGAAGAGCTTCCTCAAGAAGCACATGAGAAGGCACCCTCCTGCCCCTCCACACACCCCACCCAAAAAGATGTCTGCAAAACAAAGAAAGCACCATGGGGAGTTCACATACAAAATACGTCAGTGTTGCTTCTTCCACTGCTCCCCCTGCAGTTGCTCCTACCCTCCGTGCTGAGGCTGAGCCCACCAGCATCCCAGGAGCCCCATTTGCAGCAATCTGTGCAACCATTTCTAACTGACGGACTGGGGTCCACCTCTTCCCACCCCACACCCACCCTTTTGTGTGTCCCAAGTGCAGGCCAGGTGACGGCCATCCACCTGTTCAGGCAGCACGGAGTGGAGTGTACTACACGGTAGAGTGCACCTTCTTCTGATGCACCATTGCAATGACAGCTTTCACGAGGTTTCACTTTCAGTCAAGGAGTGGTCACCAATTTAGTTCATTAGTGGTCCAAATGTAGATCAGAAGCTATGTACCATGTGAAGCGGTGAAGTGTGAGCTTCCATGCACGCCATAGCTAGTCCGGGGGGTGGTGCACTGGAGTCAGGCTGATGAATCTGGTTCAGTGAGTGATCTATTTCCACTTCCAGCCAGTAATCATTTTTTAATGTGTGATAGATCCTCTTCTGGATGAAGCGTATTAAATCCCTGAAAGCCGTATGTTTGCCTCCCTGTATTACATATGCTCGGTGCCATCAATACTCCCTCCGACATTGAATGCATCCACTTTAGCACGCCATCTATCCCTGACTCTTTCTGAAGTTTAAGATGGAATGGCACCTCATAAAAGGCCACTTCATTAAGAATCAACAGGAATAACCCAACCAGAAAAAAAAATTTTATTGATGAAAGTTGAACAGAGAAATATCAAGTTCACTTATCACTCCTCACAGGGGAACAAGACAATGAAATCTTTATGAGAAAATTCTATGTGTCAGGAATGTACTTCATCTTGTCAGGAGAAGCACACTCAGGAAGATAGACTGCCTGGTATGAACAGCTCAGGGGAGGAAGCCCTGACCCAGCACCCGGGCTCAGCCGTTCACCCGGGCTGTGAGTCAAGGGCTTTTGAGGCTTTCATTCCGTAGTGGCTTCTCATGACCAGTCAGCCTGGCATTCCAGTTCTTCCAAAAGTGCTTGAACATGGCAGGAGTCCTCTCCAGTTCTCTATCCTCCATCTCACACTGAGAGAGCCTAAGAAAGGGGCACCTGTTACGCACAAACACCTGAGGTCCAGACGACACAGGGATAAGTCAAGCACACGTGCAGGCTCCGCAAAGCCACTCAGTCTCACAGGGAGCCTGGGGCGTGTGTGATGCTGCAGGGTCATCCCACAGCGACCACCTCAGGAAGGGTAGTAGTGAGGTGACCACCACTATACAGACCCTAATGTCCCTTCTGCCCGGCATCGTGGGCCACAGGTCCCTCTTTAAAGGAGGGGGACTCCAGATGGGCCATCTCCACAGCCCCAGTGAAGCACATGAAATACGAGTTGGCTGCTGGCTCTGGTGAGGCTCCGGTTAGTTCTCCAGCGACCCCTGCCCCATTTGCCGTGAGAGCACACGAGCCCTCTCCTTGTGAATGGATCGAGATCGGGAGTCAGAGGAGCAGCAGAGTCTGCATGGCAAGTCTCACCAGCCTGAATTTGCTTTTCTGTGCTCTTCTCTCTGATCCCCCCAAATTCACCATTCCCATGCTGCCTCTGTCTTCAAAGACAAATGTGAGCCCCAAGACCCCAGGAGGGGTGAGGCCAGAGCTTCTGAAGAAGCCAGGACAGCCTTTCAGAGCAGGAGTGAGGACTGGCCACAGGAAGTCCCAAGTCACCTCCTCAGGTAGGAGCACCCCACTCCTCCTAGAAAGCTGTGGAGCAGGAGGAGACATAAACCCCGTCTCCTTTTCCCCTGGGCAAGGGAGCAGGATGAGGCAGGAACCCCATCTCCTTCTGACCCGGGTGCAGGGCCTGACTATGGGCAGCACTGTCGGCCTGTGAGCTGGATGCTGTCTGCTGCAGGATATCCTGGGCACCACAGACACTTGGCATCATCCTTGGCTTCCACCACCAGATGCCAGTAGCACAGCCAAGAATGTTTCCAGAATGGGCATGAGCCCCCTGGAAGCAGAACTGCCCCCGGATGAGCCCTTGCCACAGGCTGGTGCCTAATGAAACAGCACTGAAAACTGGTGGAGGGGGCTGAGAGATGGCCCCGTGGATAAAGCACTCGCCACTCAAGCCCAAGCACCTGAGTTCGATCCCCAGACCCTATATAAAAAACCGGAAGCCACAGCAGGCTTCTGTAATCTCAGCGTGCTGCTGCTGACGAGATAAGAGGCAGAGACGGGAGAAGCTCCTGGAAGCTCATAGCAAGTACACCAAAGAACAGCAGAGCAAGAAACCCGGCCTCTGGGCTGGAGAGATGGCTTAGCGGTTAAGCGCTTGCCTGTGAAGCTAAGGACCCTGGATTGAGGCTCGATTCTCCAGGACCCACGTTAGCCAAATGCACAAGGGGGTGCACGTGTCTGGAGTGCATTTGCAGTGGCTGGAGGCCCTGGGCGCCATCTCTCTCTCTCTCTCTCTCTCTCTCTCTCTCTCTCTGCCTCTTTCTCTCTGTCTGTCACTCTCAAATAAATAAATTAAAATAAATTTAATTAATTAAAATAAAACAAAAAAAATTTAAAAAAGAAGAAACACAGCCTCAAATAAGGAGGACGGGTGAGAATCAACTTGAAAAAATTGTCCTCTGTGCTCTGTGGCAAATGTACACACACACACACACACACACACACACACACACATACACACACACAAGGATATACACAAATAAATTTTTAAAAATTCAAAACTGATGGAAAGCAAAGGCAATCATTACAGGACATACGGACAACATCAAGACATCTAAGAGTCTAGGCTTTGAGGCTGGGGCATTTTGAGGTGTATCAGCAGTTAAAGGCACTTGCTAGCAAAGCCTGCCGGCCCTGGGTTCAATTCCCCAGTACCCATGTAAAGCCATATGCACAAAGTGGCACATGCATCTGGAGTTTGCTTGCAGTGGCAAGAGGCCCTGGTGCACCCATTTCTCTCAATCTCTCTCTCTCTCTCTCTCTCTCTCTCTCTCCTCACAAATAAACAAATAAAAATATTTTTGAAACATAAGCATCTAGGTTTGCTCGAATAATCTCCCTCAAGTCCTCAAAGAACTTCACAGCATCTTGATTCCAAAGACGACTGCAAGCCAGCAGCATCGCAGACTGAGCAGCTTCCTGTGCTCTCCATTTCCTCAGACAGGAGCAGCCTTCCCACCAAGGTCGCTTTTCTTTTTAATAACTCATAATTTCCATCATAACACAATGCATATACATTACACTATATATATTCCCATTGCTTGGGCATGTGTACATGTATATTTTTACAAAAATCTAAATCAACTTCTAGCAATTTTGTAGCCTGATTTTTTTCACTCCATCTTGTATAATAAGCATTTTTCCATAGAGCCTATTATTTTTAAAATTATAATTTCTAACAGGTGAGCAATACCCTAGCAATGACAAATCAATTATGTTGAGCTGGATTTTGCTGTGACAACAGCCACTTCTTGGACACAGAGAGAGAATTGGCATGCCAGGGCCTTAGCCACTGCAAACGAACTCCAGATGTGTGCACCACCTTTTCTGCATACCCCACCTAAGCACATGCATCACCTTGTGCATCTGACTTACATGCATTCTGAGGAGTTCAGCCTGGGACCTTAGGCTTCACAGGCAATCCTACAACAACCAATTCTTTATTTTTTTATTTATTTATTTATTTATTTTTTGCGTCCCATCCCTGACACTGAAAATTTTCTAGAAACAATCTACGGCTTCTGGATGTGCCATTGTCCAAAAAAGTAGGTTTCTTTTTTTTTTTTTTTTTTTAGGGTCTCACTCTAGCCCAGGCTGACCTGGAATTCACTATGGAGTCTCAGGGTGGCCTCGAACTCACGGCGATCCTCCTACCTCTGCCTCCCGAGTGCTAGGATTAAAGGCGTGCGCCACCACGCCCGGCTAGAAGTAGGTTTCTATATGACTTATGCATACCATCTTAGATTTTATTTATGTATTTATTAGAGGAAGAAAGAGGGGGTGAGAGAATGGGCACACCAGGGCCTCTAGCCACTGCAAACAAAGTCTAGACGCATTGCCACCATGTGCACCTGGCTTACATGGAACCTAGAGAATCAAACCTGGGTCCTTAAGCTTTAGGCAAGTACATTAACCTTAACCATGACTAAGCCATCTCCCCAGCCACCCCCTTAGATTTTTTTTAATTTTATGTTTTTATTGACAACTTCCACAATTATAGACAATAAACCATGGTAATTCCTTAACCCCCCACATTCCCCTCCACAACTCCACTCTCCATTGTATCCCTTCCCCCTATCAATCAGTCTCTCTTTTATTTTTGATGTCATCATCTTTTCCTCCTATTATGATGGTCTTGTGTAGGTAGTGTCAGGCACTGTGAGGTCATGGATATTCAGGCCACTTTGTGTCTGGAGGAGCACATTGTAAGGAGTCCTACCCTTCCTTTGGCTCTTACATTCTTTCCACCACCTCTTCTGTAATGGACCCTGAGCCTTGGAAGGTGTGATAGAGATATTGCAGTGCTGAGCACTCCTCTGTTACTTCTTCTCAGCACCATGGTGCTTTCTGGGTCATCCCAAGGTCTCCACCATCTGAAAAGAGAATCTTCTCTAACCAAAAGTGAGAGTAGCATTAATATATGGGTATGAACATTAAATAAAGCACTTACAGTGAAGTTTAGTGAGCATAATGCATACATTTCGGCAGACACCAGCAGAAGTTACATCCCTAGGGCTCATGACTTCATCCATCATAGGTTTTCAGTACCAGGCATGTATTACCTCCTGTGGAGTGGGCCTCTGGTCCAATTAGAGAGCGGTTGGTTTTCCCTATAACAGACATGCCACTATTGTACCCGCTGGCTCATTTGGCCTGGCTGGCCAAATTTAAGACTTGCAGTGTCCATTGGTGTCCACTGGTGAATTCACTTTCTCCCATGGAAGCTATATGCAGTATAGGTTTTTCCAGCTTTCTGTCAGCTGGTCTACAGAGAAGAGGTTTTCAGCTCAGCTCCAGAAAGATTTCTCAATGACTTTGCAGCCCAACTATGTGGAGTTTTCATCAATAGAGTCTTACCATCTATTCCTGGTGGGAAACCAAGAGCCTCTGCAATGGCCTATAATGTTTTGGGGGTATCAGGGACCTCCCTAACCAATATCTCACTAGAAGTATTCCATCCCTGACACTGAAAACTTTCTAGTAACAATCTATGACTTTTTGGTGCACCATTGTCCAAAAAAGTAGGTTTCCATATAACTTATTCATACCCTCTTAGATTTTGATTAACCCTCCCCCCACTTTTCCTTTATTCAATCTCTCCCTCTGACCTTACTTGGGCCTTTCCATCCCCAGTAATCTGTACATCTACATACATATATACAATACCAACTAGGATCCACATATGTGAGAGAACATATGATGCTTGGCTTTCTAGGCCTGGGTTACCTCACAAAGTACAATCCTTTCCAGGGCCATCCACTTCCCCCTGCAATTTTCATTTCATTTTTCTTTACCACTGAATAGACCTCCATTGTTATAAATGTTCCACTTCATTATCCACTCATCAGTAGAAGGATATCTAGGCTGGTTCCATTTCCTAGCTATTGTGAATAGAGTAGCAATAAACATGGATGTGCATGTATCTCTCTATATATGCCTAGGAGTGGTATGCCTGGGTCATATGGCAAATCTATTTTTAGCTATCTCAGGAACCTCTACACCAACTTCCACAATGGCTGATCCAGATTATATTCCCACCAACAATGTAGTAGGGTTCCTCTTTTTCCTCATCCTCACCAGCCCATTCTGACAGGGGTGAGATAGGATCGCAAAGTAGTTTTAATTTGCATCTCCCTGATGGCTAAGGATGACATTTTTGTAGGTGTTTATAGGCCATCTGTATTTTTTCTTTTTAGAACTCTCTATTTAGTTCCATAACCCTAGTTTTTAATTGGGCTGTTTGATTTGTTTTTGAGTTCTTTGTATATCCTGGATATTAATCCTCTGTCAGATGTATAGCTGAAAAAGATTTTCTCCCATTCTGTAGGTTGTCTCTTTGCTCCATTCACTGTATCCTTTGCAGTACAAAAGCTTTGTAATTTCATGAGGTCCCAGTAACAAGCAATTCTTTATTATTATTATTATTAGTTATGTACACAGTGTGTATACAGTCCCATTGGTACCATTGTTAGCCTCCTCCCTGTCCTCCCCCCTTCACAGGGACCCTCCTTGTTGGGGAATAGTATTCTTGATGGTTACTCTGAGCTTTATTTCAGGCTCACTTGGAGCTCACTGGGTGTCCAGGGACTGTCTACGCAAATGGCCCCAGCGATGGATACAGATGCAAACTATTGGGTTGTGTGACCCCTCCTGTGAACGGGTGTCTTCCAGGATATCTTCAGCAGGAGGGGGGGGACACAGAGAATGATAGGGAAGTTTTACCTGCCTCTTCCTGTGTGACACATCATGGGCCAGAGTCCCTCATCTCTCTGGGGCTGGGAAAGTCTTCCCTGTATCCAGGATGGAAAGGACTGGAAACCCGGAGCCCTTAGTGGTATCTGATGCATGCTGACTTTACTGGAAATGAATTGATCACTCCCAATTGCTGACCTTTACTTTCAAAACCCAACACCCATGCCCTTCCTTGAGTCTTGAGTCTTTTCAGACCCTGATGCACTGGGCAATGCTGCCCACTTTGGTGACCTTTGCTTCTTCTATTGACACAAGTGCTGACCTCTCCCTGAAACACCTCACAGGTGCACTTATGAGTACTCCTAAACCTGGACAACCCGGTTCTTAAAATTAACCACAAGCCCATGTGGTATTATATTCTTACGTATTTCAGGTTCCAGTTCCTAAAATCTATTAGGAATGTGTACATGAAAGTCCCGTGGATGGTGTCAGTGTGTGGATTTGCTTTCGTGCAATGTCTTTTCTAGTGTGGGTATTGGTGTAAAGCTGCACTTAGAGAAATGAACTGGAAGTGCGTCCTCCCTTTCAGTTTTCTGAAAGACGTGGTGTGGAATTGGCATGATTTCTTCCCTAAATTTTGATATAATCTGCCAAATTAAATCATGTTTTCTTTTTTTGTTATCTTTGGTGTGTACGTGCACATCTGTGCCACGCTGCACAAGCGGAGGTCAGGGAACAGCCGGAGCATCAGTCCCTGCCTTCCTCCTTGCTTGAGGCAGGACCTCTTGTTCACTGCTGCGAGCGTCAGGCTGGCCCGGGAGCATCTAGAACTCTCCTGTCCCCACCCCCCATCGCACTGCAGGAGGGCTGCAGTTACAGAAGTGTGCGACTGCACCTGGCTTTATATCGATCCTCGGGATCCAACCAAGGCTGTCATGCTTGCACGCAAGTGATTTACTCACTGAGCCATCTCCCATTCCAAACTATATGTTCTTTATGTGAATGGCTGGCTTCTTGTTTGCTGTTCTGGGGACAGAACCCAGAGCCTCCCACATCCCTCTACCACAGAGCTCTATATACTCAGCCCTTTGGGAAGGTTTTCATTACAAATTCAGTTGTTTTAATAATGAGATGGGTCCTCAGTACATTTATTCTTCCTGGAGTGAGTTTCCATGGTTTCTGCCTTTGAAGGAATTTATCCATCTTATTATCTAAGTTACAGAATCTTTTACCATAAAATTGTTCATAATATTCTCCCATTGTCTTCTAATGTCTATTGAACCTGAACGATCTTCTCTTCTCATTCCAGCTATTGGTAATTTGGGTCTTACTCCTTAATTCCCCAATCAATCTTACTAGAGACATCAACTCTATGGACCTTTTCCAAGAACCAACTTTTGGTTTCATTGATTTTTTTTCTCTCTTATCTGCTGTTTCTGTCACTTGCTTCTGCTCACACTTGTAGTACCCTCTTTCTCCTGTTTACTTGCGTTTTGGTTTGCATGCTGAAACAACCATAGGGAAGGGCAACCTGTTTGTTCTAGTGAAAACACTCTCCTACTTGTCCATTCCTGCTACAGCAGTGTGCACCGTGACAACAAAATGCACTCTCTGCCAGGCAGGACGGAGTTTCCTTGAAGATTAAATCTGACATGCTTTGCGTGTGCTAACTGTGACCGTAGACTCCACGGCATGCAGCCTCCATCCTCAGAGAATTTGTCCTCACTACCGGCCTACAGCCCTACACCTGCATTGGCTCCAGGGGGCCTTGAATGTTTGCTATCGGAAACGGTACGTGGCAGAGTATTTGTTGCAGAAGGTCATGTCTGTTCTCTGAGAGTTATGAAAAATGTTTGCCCTAGAAAATTGAATTTACTTGCCAACCTCGTTATAATTAACTCAGTAACTTTGACATAATCATCTCTTGTGAGTACAGTTACCCTTATAAAAACTGAATAGACTCTCTTGCTAGCTTATAAAACATCTTACAGTCTAGATCTTTCTTACTGTCAAGTAAACAAGTGAGATTCACATGGAGGTTCGAGCTCTGTGTCAGAAAGCCATGTGGAATCCTGAGCCCGGCAGTCTGTGCCTCACACATTCAGCCCCTGGCAGCAGGCTCATGCAAGGGCTCTCGGCAGCCACCTTTCATCAAATGGTCTTCATTTAAGCCTGCAGACCCATGCCCTCAGCAGGACAAAACCTCCTCGGCGGCCCCGCCGACACACCAAGCAGTCCCTCTGACTGCTCTAGTCTCTGGGCTCTGTGAGCCTTGCCTGCACTGCCCAGAGGGACTGGCTTCCTCTTGTCAGGCTGCTTGAGTGACAAGAAGGCAGAAAATCTCCTCCAAGGAGCTCGGATGGCAGGATGCCACAACCAGCTGGCTCTGTACTGTCAAGTGTGACGGTATGCAGATATGGGGGCAAGGAGGAGGAAGACGAGGGGCAGGGCGGCACTGCCAGCACGGGAGGGCATGGGAGTGGAGTCATGTGAAAGAATGCTCATCTGTTTCTATTCCTTGGGAACAGCATCTTCTTCAACAACACTGTCTATGTGATGTCACCATGGCAACATCATGACGTCCTGACAGTGTCATCATAGTGCCGGCATGACGTTTGATGATGTCATCGTGACATCCTGATGATGTCATGGTCCCACTCTGCTTTTATTCCTGCTTTTATCTGTTCCTTTTTCCTTTCTCCACCACCGATTGCTACCATGTTCACTAGGTCTTTACAGACCTAAACTCTGGATGGTAGCTTCGTATTATTTCCTCGCCCCTCGTTTTATAGGATACATCATAAAGTATAAGTCGCTGAACACTTATAGTGAGACAAGGACTGTCCGACAAGTCAACCATTTCTTCTCCTGTCAACCACAGGAGGTCAGTTTTAGCAGTTCTTCCTCCATTTTCAAGGGGAAGAAAGTAAGGCTCGTAAGAGGTGACGGCGCATGCCAGCAATCTCCTGCCTGATTCTAGACGGGGCTGGACTTGCTCTCAGTCTCTCTCCAGAACATTGGCTCAGCCTTCACACTATGGGTTATCTGTTTTCATTGTCATCTTAATGCCCATGATAGCTATATCTAATTGCTGAACTATTGTGCTTATAGACAGTGGGGAAGTACAGATGGAAAAGTCTCATCGGGCCTCATCTGCATTATTTTTCATGGGAAAGTCTGTCTGACACCTGCAGGTGTCTAAGGAAGATGTCCGTCATGTGAAGCCAGACCTTCTGGCCCTGCCGCTGGCCTGCAGGAGACAGCTAGCTCATAGTGTGGGCAACACAGCTATCAAAGGACCTTTTGGTCACTGACATGGCACATCACATAAAAAGTAACCAAAGCCAGCTCCAGGCAGGACTGAGCTACGAAGGTCACCTGTCCTGTCGGTCACAACACCCTCCCCCAAGGTCAGGCCCACCCGCTCTGTGCCAGGTTGGCTAACTACCAAGTGACAAGCAGTTGCTAAGGGGAAGGCAGTGGAGGAAGGTGGCACAGAGGACAGGGCAAGCTAGAGTCACACAGCCAGCATGTGCCAGACAGGAAGGTCTGATGGCCCAGCTCAGCCTAAGGGCCTCCAACACAGGGTATGTCATTCCTAATGACTCTGGATTTTCACTCCTAGCCAAAGTGGCCACCTCAGATAGACTCTAGAGCACAGCCACGTGCCAATGCCTTGACCATGCCCCTGACAACTCCACTCTGAGCAGCCAGAAAGGCTCACACCCAGCTGTACAACACACTGGTCCTGGAGCTTCAGGGAAGGCTAGCCTCAGAGAAATACCTCTTCCTCCACCAAGCCTGCCACAGGCCCCGCCGTATCCCTACGCACCACACCCTGCCGGCACCTTCAGCACATCCACACACTCTGTCAGCCCATTTCACTCCTTAAAATGCTAGGCAGGTGGCTCTCCGCACCCCCGCCAGGGAGGAGGTGAGCTCAGCCCACCGCCTCTTCCCTCCCCTGCCGCACTGCCTGGCAAACCGCCCTGACATCCTCCCTCCTCGCCGCTCAGGTGCCTGGCACGCCAACAAACCAGTGGATTCACCAAACTAGATTTGGTGTAATCATGCTTTGATCTGCCATCTGTGCCCTATCTGGGGTGAGTGTGGTGGCGTCGCCCCAGGGAAAAGGTTTCATGTGGAAATAAATAAAACACACAGAGGGCAAGGTGGAAAATGCACTTGGCCATGTGGATTTGGGGACCTTGGAGCCACCTTGTGAGCAGGGCTGGGAAAAGCTGCCCAAGGCACAGAGATTTAGCATTGCGCGTAGCCCTGGATGTGGTTCCAGGACTTCCACCATCAACTGTCCCTGGAAACGCCCTCGCAGACACGCCCAAGAGCACTGTCTCTTACTTGATCCCTAATCCCATCAAGTTGATGACAGAAGTCAACTGTCACCACGGGTACATGGATACAGATATACAGATATAATGTCATAGAGATATACACAGACAAATATAAAGGGATGTGTAGAGATGTAGCTATAAACACAAGCATGGCTAAAGATAAATGGACAGAGAGGGAGGCAGGGAAACACTGTCTTAGTCCATTCCATCCCACTTCAGCAGAACGCCCGAGAGTGGGTGACTTACAACAAACACAAGAAACCTTTTGGCTCAACGTTCTGGAGGCTGGAAAACTCAAAGTCAAGTGCAGGCACCTAACAAGGGTGTCCTTGCTGTGTGGTCACATGCAGAAGGCAGGAGGGAAGAGCAAGAGAGCGGGGACAAGCTCCTTCCATAGAGGCATTCATTCGCTGATCTCACCCACGCGCAAGCGGCCCTTGAGGCTTGATCACCTCTGATGGGGCCTCGGCTCTCAGCGCTCTTTCAGCATGATTTAGGGCGGGACACGCATCCAAACCACGCATGCACGCGCGCACACACACACGCAGTGAAACAAAGGAGAGGATCAGTCCTTTACCGTTGGAAAAAGTTGAATGATGTCTTACTAAAACTCCTATGTTGAAATCCCAACTCACAGGGTCTCGGAACAAGGCTGTGTTTGGAGAGGGTGTGGAGTACAGGTGATTAAAATGAGGCCGTCAAGGCAGTGACCTTGGGGTGACTCAGAAGACACCATGGTGCTGAGAAGAAGTGACAGGAGTGCTCAGCACTGAAATATCTCCATCACACCTTCCAAGGCTCAGGGTCCATTGTGAAAGAGGTGGCGGAAAGAATGTAAGAGCCAAAGGAAGGGGAGGACTCCATACAACATGCTCCCTCCACACACAAAATGGCCTGGATATCCATGACCTCACAGTGCCTGACACCATCTACACAAGACCATCATAAGAGGAGGAAAAGATCGTGACATCAAAATAAAAGAAAGACTGACTGAGGGGGGAGGGTATATGATGGGGAATGGAGTTTCAAAGGGGAAAGTGGGGGGAGGGAGGGAATTATCATGGGACATTGTTTATAATTATGGAAATTGTCAATAAAAACTATTTTTAAAAAGATAAACTTAATTACATAAATAAATAAAACAGGCCATCAAGGTGGGCCCTGTGCTAGTACAGCCAGCGTTGGGGAAAGCGGAGAGGAGAACGTGGGCAAGCAGCAGAGCACATCTCAACACAGACCCTTCCTGTCCTGAGGGAAGCACAGCAGGACTAGTGGTGTGTCTGGGCGCTGAGGAAACATCCAGGAGCCTCGTCAGCGTCCGCACCTCCGTCTTTGCTGGCTGAAAGCATGGAGACGCAGAGACCTCCTCTCCCCCTGCTCAAGCTCTGGCTTTCTCTTTTTTTTTTAATGTATAATTTTTTTAATTTTTTTGTTTATTTTTATTTATTTATTTGAGAGCAACAGACAGCGAGAGGAAGAGGCAGAGAGAGAGATAGAGAGAAAGGATGGGTACGCCAGGGTCTCCAGCCACTGCAAACAAACTCCGGATATATGAGCCCCCTGTGCATCTGGCTTACGTGGGTCCCTAGGGAATCGAGCCTCGAACCAGGGTCCTTAGGCTTCACAGGCAAGCTCATAACCACTAAGCCATCTCTGCAGCCCCTTAATGTATAATTTTTTTATTGACAACTTCTATACTTACAAACAATAAACCATGATAATTCCTTCCCCTCCCCTACTTCCCCCTCACAACTCCACTCTCCATCACATCCCCTCCCTCTCTCCATAAGTCTCTCTTTATTTTTTTAAAAGTTTTTTGTTTATTTTTATTTATTTATTTGAGAGTGACAGACAGAGAAAGAGGCAGAGAGAGAGAGAGAAAAATGGGCATGCCAGGGCCTCCAGCCACTGCAAATGAACTCCAGACGCGTGCGCCCCCTTGTGCATCTGGCTAACATGGGTCCTGGGGAATCGAGCCTTGAACCAGGGTCCTTAGGCTTCACAGGCAAGTGCTTAATGGCTAAGCTATCTCTCCAGCCCAAGTCTCTCTTTTATTTTGATGTCATTGTCTTTGCCTCCTATTATGAGGGTCTTGTGAAGTTATTGCCAGGCACTGAGAGGTTAGGGGTATCAAGGCCAATTTCTGTCTGGACAGTTGCATTGTAAGCAGTTCTACCCTTCCTTTGGCTCTTACATTCTTTCCGCCACCTCTCCCACAATGGATCCTGAGCCTTGGAGGGTGTGATAGAGATGTTTCAGTGCTGAGCACTCCTCCATCACTTCTTAGCACTATGGTGCCTTTTGGGTCATCCCAGTGGTCACCAAAAGTAAGAGTAGCATTAACATATGAATACGAACATTAAGTGCAGTGCTTACTGGGCAGTTTTGGTGAGCATAATATATGCATTTAACCAGACAACAGCAGGTCAAACTCTGGGTTTTTCTAATATCCCTGGGCTCCATCTTGTTGGGGCAGACACCTGGAGGTCACCAGGGTGGTCACTAACCACCTTAGGACACCTTGAAGCTGACTGACATGCTGAGTCAGAAACCATCTGAGTCGAACTTGACAGAGAAGGAAGGGGTCAGTCCTACAGGTTACACCTTCCACATCTCGGTGTCTTAACTTGGGCGTGGGGTGTGTGTGTATGTTCCTTTTTTGGTTTTCAGACAGGGCCTCATGTACCCCAGACTGGCCTAAAACTCACAGGAGTCTGTGCGGTTGCCAGCAAACTCAGAGGGTGTGGATGCTCAGCATTCCGGGTGGGAAACTGCTACCCCTGCACGTGTCGGGGAGGTAAAGAAGGGGGACCCCGCACAAAGGGTGGCCCGGTGTCTCTCGGAGGCCTGGAATCATTTGGATCAGCAGAAAAAGCTAAGACGGGCCCTCCATGGTCACCCCATGCCCCTCTTGTGGACTCTACCGTTTTATCCCACTGTTACTGAAACCTTACCATTGCCCGGGCAAAACACTCAACCGGAAGCAGCTTACGAAGGAAGGGCTGATCTCAGCTTCCAGCTTCGTGGCGGGGAAAGCATGGCAGAGCAGGCAGCTGAGTCACGTAGTCGCTCAGAAGCAAGGAAGCAGCGAGTGAGCCGGCACTGAACACCCCGTGGGCAGAACTACTTAACCTCAAGACCTGCTTCGAGGGACTCCTCCAGCCAGGTGCCACCTCCCGAAGGCCCACAACTTTCTCAAATTGCCACAGGCTGGGCATGAAGCATGTGAGCGCATGAGCTGAGGGGAGACACTTGAACTGCGGCACCCACACTCCTCCGGTGCTTGAAGTCTGTCCGTGAGCTGACTGGCTACAGGCCCGGCCATGCTGGGCAAGCCTCGCCTCCCGTCCTCCACCTCCGGCCACAGCACCACCACCCTCCTACACAACCGGTGTTTTTGCCTCTTTCTCTGAGGCCACCTGAGAAACCCCTACGTCCCTAGAAGTCCTTAGTGCGGACTGTGGCAGGGCATCCAATACCCCAGAACTTCCTCTTACTGCACCAGAAATGTCCGCAGCCCGGGGCTCTCAGCAAAGCCACAGTCTTCCAGTCACCACTGCCTCCTCTGAGAACCACAGGCTCCCGTCAGGCAGTGTCCCAGAGGCCGGCTCAGCCGCAGATGGCCAAGCTGCAAGGGCCTATGGGGGCTGCTGTTGAGACTCAACTGTCAAGAGGGGAAAGCGGACAGGATGGCAAGAGAGGGACCCATCAGGTAAGAAAGGTGATGGGTCTTCATATGACCTCCACTGACGCTAGGCAGCAGTCTGAGACTGGGTGGCCCCTTTAGAATTGCTCCACGGTGAGGCCAGAGGCAGGGCGGGGGTGGGCAGTGGCTGCCCCTTGCTTCTACTAGTCTTGGAGCCAGAGCTTTGAAGTGTGGCTTTGAGGAGGCCTCCTGCAGCCCAAGGGTCCAGCAGAGGGCTGGCAGATGAGCGCCATCTGCTGGCTAGAAGCCCTACGTTGGGAGGATCAGGGTAGAATTCCCCAAACCCTTGAGAGTGGACTCCAACTCTCACTCGCTTTTCAACTCCCATAACCTAGCAACCTGAGAGACCTGAGCTGGGGATATGGCTCAGCAGTTAAACAAACATTTACTTGCAAAGTCAGATGATCCAGGTTCAGTTCCCCAAGAACCACATGAAGCCAACCTCACAAAGTGGTGCAAGCATCTGGAGTTTATTTGCAGTAGCTAGAGGCTCTTGACCACTCATACTCTCTCTCTCTCTCTCTCCTTCTCTCACTTGCTCTCAAGTAAGTAAGAATATCTCTAAGATAAATGAATGAAGGTGAAAGATAACAAGCTGGGGAGATGGCTGAGCCTTTAAGATCACTTGCCACTTAAGCATGAGTGCCTCTTGGGCCAGAAACCACAGAGGTCAACTTCCCAGAGCTCATACGAAGAGCTGGACATAGCTGCGCATGTCTGTAAGCCCAGCCCACCAGGGAGGAGAGCAGAGCACTGCTGGGGCTCGCTGACTGACAGCAGCTCTGGGTTGGGGAAGAGAATCCCTCTCAGGAAAATGCATGGATAAGGGATATAGGAAGAACACCTTGCTCTCCTCAGGCCTCTCCATGCATGTGCCTGGCGTGCACGCATCAGCATGCATGCGCATACCACATAGCATGCCACACACAAATCTACACACATACACAATGTTGAAAAGTAAAATGTAACAAAATTTTCTTCTCTTGAATTAAATATGCTACCATCAGGGGATTTCTTCTCCTCCTAGCATCTTAAGAAAATAGAGCTTGCTCCGCTCTCTCTGAATCCCCTATGACCCACAGATCAGCTCCCGGGCCTCTTCTCTCTGAAGACTGAGCTGAAAGGGAACTGCAGGCTGTGTGGGCTGTCTGCAGCCGGCTCTGGCTGTGAAGCTTCTAGTAATGAGAACCCTCGAGTGTCTCCAGTCTCCCAGGAAGGACGGCAGCACCCTTGGGTGGGAGTCAGGCAGCGCCCACACCTCAGACGTCCTGGCCCCTGCCTCACAGGACCCTAAGACATCCAAGTCACAAGAACACACGCCGCCACATACCCCGGCTTTAGTGCCTGAACTCCAGTGCAGACCATTTACTCGCTCCTTTGACAAGGGCCTCCACTGCGCCTGCTGCTCGATCGCAGATGCCCAAGGAGACAAGAACGAGGCAAGCGGGGTGTCTCAGGCCGAAGCTCTGCCCTCAGCCATCTTCAGAGGATGAATGTGCAAAGTAATGATTGCCTTCTGGAAAAATAAGCCACATGTGTAGTGTGGGAAAAGCCAGCTAGGGCAGGTCACCACGATTAGCACGTGTCTGTCATTGACTTGACCTTCAGTGACATTTAACACAGGCCCTGCAGTCCTGACCCTGACGCCTGCTTGTGCCAGCTAACATCTATGTGCGTGGGAATTTCTATGCCTGTGTCTGAGTCCTGGAATGCCTGAGTGGCTTATCTCTCAGCAGCCTGTCAGGGGACAGGTGGGATGGATGGGGCACTTAAATTTTCTGTATTATATAGGCACTTGCATTCCATACCATGGAAAGGAATCTGTACGGGCATGTGACTAGCAGCTCAGCGCGTGCAGACTGCTGTTGGTCTCTGAGTTCACCACCACCATCCCCAGGCCAGAAGCCCCTGAATGAGCACAAGGTCGACACCAGCAGACGCCACGTAGACTCAGCCTGAGCCCAGACGTCTGGAGGATGAGGGAGGGGTGCGAGGGATGACGACGAGAGGCACAGGCCTGAGTCTCAGAAACGTGGCTGACCACCGGGCAAGTCTGAGCTCCAGAATGATTGACTACCCATGTTCCCTTCCGTCCCTGTGAAGCCCCCCGGCGGGATGAGATGGACAGCATGCTGCAGGCTGGCTTTTCGGATGACCTGCTCTGAGGAGAAACCACAACTTCAAGACTCATCTCCTGTCTCTGCTCAGCGGACTTTGTGACAGGCATCATGAGCCCCAGTATGGGAGTAACAGTCCCACTGGAGGAGAGTTCCTCGTGACATCATACCAGCCGGCAACACCAGTGTCCTTCTGTCCCCTCTACCTGAGATCATGCCAGGGTCACTTAGAAGCATTTGCAGTCTCACACAGTCAGAGATAGTGGCACAGGTCTGTAATCCCACCTACTCAGGATGCTCATAAATGCAAGCCCAGCTTGGAGAACTCAGTGACACTCTACTCTTTGAGACAGTCTCACTAAGTCCCTCATTACTTCACACAATTAGATTTTAAAATAACACAAAAGGGTTTGTGCAGGTCCCTTTTTTTCCCTTCTTTATTAAGATTTCATATCAAAACTGACTTCTAGGAGCTGGCCTTTAGTTCAACACTTAAAAATCACAAAATCTCAGCCAATCTGGGACGCAGACCAGGCCATGGTACCAGGCGCCCTCTGGCGTCCACTCTGAGACTGGCAGCCTGAAAACCACGCAAGATCAGGGCACTGCCCATTATGAATGCTTGAGAAAGGCAAGAGGGCACATTCCACCTGTGACCCTCCCTTGGTGCAAAGCTGAGGGCATCAGCACAAGGAGGGGGCACCCAGATTCCTGACCACCTTCTCCACCCACCTACTCACAGGTCAACTCACAGCCTGCTTTTAGAGACCTAGAGACTGGGGACCAAAGAGATTAGAGTACACTGAGGTTCACGCACTTGCAGGAGTAGCATCCTGGCCCTTGGAGCCCTTGTAAAACAGCAAATGGAAAAAAAATAAATAGAAGGCAGGAGTGGAATGAACCAAACGAAAATGCCCCTTGTTGAGAAAGGCAGAACTCCGTTCCTCCGCACCTGGCCTTGCTGCATGCTGGCGGGTAAGAGGAAGAGGCCTGAAAAGTTAAAGGACACCATGTATGAGGACGGCATTCCCTAAAGCAATTTCCATTCATAGTTCTACTATAATTTATAAGATGGATGATCTCATTTCTAAATTATAAACATGGATTAACCCGCCTGATCAGTCATTCATATAACTCACACGCATACATATCCTCTTCCAAGAAATTTCTCTAAACCACTAATAGGGTCTGTCGCTGCAAATAAATCTGCAGGTATTTATTTAAATCTTACAGATTTAGCAAAAAAAAGAAAGAAAGAAGGAAAGGAAGGAATAAGTGAACAAATAAAGAAATGAAGGAAGGGAGGGAAGATAGCTAGGTAAATTTGGATTTTAGATAGTCCCTGAATTTTTTTTTCTTGGTTTTTCAAGGTAGGGTCTCACTCTAGCTCAGGCTGACCTGGAATTCACTATGTAGTCTCAGGGTGGCCTTGAACTCAAGGCAATCCTCTTACCTTTGCCTCCCAAGTGCTGGGATTAAAGGCGTGCACCACCACACCCGGCAGGAATAATTTTTTATCACAAGTATGTCCCATGCAACATTGGCACTGCGCCATAAATATTATATGGGACATGGTTATACCAAAAAAATGTGTTATCTACCATAAATCTAAGTCTACCTGGGTATCCTGTGTTTTATCTGGAAGTACCATTGCAATTTTCAAGTACTCATGATGCTGGGCATGTGAGGAACAGAGGTGTGAGTTCTAGAAGATAGGAGGTGTGGTGGTTTGATTCAGAATCCCCCATAAACTTGTGTATTCTGAACGCTAGGTCCCCAGCTAGCGGTAATTTGGGAATTGGAGCCTCCTGAAGGCAGTGTATTGTTGGGGGGGGGGGCTTATGGGTGTTGTAGCCAGATTCCCCTTCCAGTGTTCAGCACACTGCCCTGCTGCTGTTGTCCCCCTGATATTGGGGGTGATGTCCAGACTCTGCTCATGCTACATTTTCCCCTGCTGTCATGAAGCTTCCCCTTGAGTCTGTAAGGCAAAATAAGCCCTTTCCCTCCATGAACTACTTTTGGTCGGGTACTTGCTGCCGGCAATGAGAAGCTGACTGCACCAGCGGTTATGCAGAGAAAGCGCGTCGTCACTATCTGCTGAGTCCCTTAATCGTGGGAAGCTTCGCTTTGGTTCAACCCACCCCTGCTTCTGCGTGCTTTTGCCTGTAAGAGGGAAAGTGCGCAAGTGCCCGAGAAACACGGCTGTGCCAAGGGATGTGGCCACAGGGGGCCTTTGAACAGTCTTCAGCCAAGAGGACGCAATGGGATAGGACAGGCTCTATTCTAATGGGTGTTAGGAAAATGCATGTCCACATGCAGGGTGGAAATGGGCCCCATCTCCCCACACACACAGGAAACATCTCACAGTGCATTAGAGGTTTAATAGAGGGAAATCTCTATGACATTGCTGATTGCTCTGGGCAGTGATATACATATATGTTGATTATACATATATGTTGATTATACATATTATGTATGTATACATGTGTATTGATTATATATATTATATATATGTTGATTATACTGATATATATCAGCAAAAGCAAATGTAGACCAATGGGACTGCATTAAACGAAAAATCCTGTGCACAGCTGAGGAAACCACCGAGTGAACAGACTACAAAATGGGAAGAAATATTTGCAAACCATACTCTGACAAGAGGCTAATGTACAAAATATGTAAGAAACTCAAACAGTTCGTGTAATGAGAAAACAAATAGCCATGCTTCTAATTCCTTGGTTAATTTTAAAGATGTTTATTGGCAATCTCCATACATAAACACAAGGTAGTCTGACCATAATCTCCTCCCAGAGCCTTCCTTTGTCTCCTCTTCCCCATGGCCCCCTTGACTGAACCCCTTCTTCTTTCCCATTAGTCCCTCTTCTATTTTGATTTCTTTTTTTTATTTTCAAAAACATTTATTAACAACCTCCATGATTATAAAAGAAATATCCCATGGTAATACCATCCCTCCCCCCACCTTCCCCTTTGAAACTCCATTCTCCCTATCTCAACCAGTCTCTCTTTTATTTTGATGTCATGATCTTTTCCTCCTATTATGATGGTCTTGTGTAGGTAGTGTCAGGCACTGTGAGGTCATGGATATCCAGGCCATTTTGTGTCTGGGGGAGCACATTGTAAGGAGTCCTACCCTTCCTTTGGATCTTACATTCTTTCTGCCACCTCTTCCACAAAAGACCCTGAGCCTTGGAAGGTGTGATAGAGATATTCAAGTACTGAGCACTCCGGTCACTTCTCTCCAGCACCATGATGCCTTCTGAGTCATCCCAAGGTCACTGCCATCTGAAAAGAGAAGATTCTCTATCAAAAGTGAGAGTAGCATTAATATAAGGGTATGAACATTAAGAGAAGTGCTTACTGGGCAGTTTGATAAGCATAGTATATACATTTAGACAGACAGCAGCAGATGTTACATCCCTAGGGCTCATGACTACCCCTATTTTAAGTTTTCAGTATCAGGGATGTATTCCCTCCTGTGGAGTAGGCCTCCAGTCCAATTAGAGGGCAGTTGGTATCCACCATAACAGACATGCCACTATTGCACCCATTGGCTCATTTGGCCTGGCTGGCCAAATATAAGGCTTGCATTGTCCACTGTTGAGTATCCTCACTGGTGTTTTCTCTTTCTCCCATTGAACTGCATGCAGAATGGCTTCTTCCAGCTTTCTGTCAGCTGGTCTACATGGAGGAGGTTATCAGCTCAGTTCCAGCAGGATGTCTCAGTGGCCTTACAGCCCAAGTATGTGGAGTCTTCAGCAATAGGGTCTTACCATCTATTCCTGGTGGGAAACCAAGGGCCTTGGCAATGGCCTGTAATGTTCTGTGGGCATCAGGGACCTCCCTAGCCAACAACTCACTGGAAGTTATCCCATCCCTGGCACTGAAAATTTTCTAGCAACAATCTACGGCTCCTGAATGTTCCATTGTCCAAAAATGTAGGTTTCCATGTGATTTATTTATATCCTCTTAAATTTTGAATAGCCCTCCCTCCCCCTTCCCTTTACTCAATTTCTTCCCCTGACCTCACTTGGGCCTTTTCACCACCATTCTTTTTTTTTTTTTTTAATTGCCCTCCTCAAGCCTCCATGGCATGTTGATGAGCACAATATTGTGCAGGTAACAACCGCTGTCATGAGGTCATAAGCACACCCATCACTGTGTGTCTGGAAGACAGGGTACAGAAGCACTCCTACTCATTCTTTGACTCTTCTTTTTTGTTGTTGTTGTTTTTGTTTTGTGTTGTTTTGTTTTGCTTTGTTTTGTTTTGTTTTTCAAGGTAGGGTCTCACTCTAGCCCAGACTGACCTGGGATTCACTATGTAGTCTCAGGGTAGACTCAAACTCACAGCAAGCCTCCTACCTCTGCCTCCCGAGTGCTGGGATTAAAAGCATGAGCCACTACACCCAGCCTGACTCTTACATTTTTAACTTTTCATTGACAACTTCCATAAATATAAACAATATACCATGATCACAATTCCTTCCCACCATACTCCCCTTCCTTCCCCCAAAATCTCCCCTCCACTGAATGCTTCTTCTTTACAACTACTGTCTCTTCTATTTTGATGTCATCATCTTTTCCTCCTGTTATGCAGGTCTTGTGTAGGCAGAATCAGCCACTGTGAGGTCATGGATATCGAAACCAGTTTGTGTCTGGAAGGCAGTATTGTAAGGACTGCTCCCCTTCCTTTGGCTCTTACATTCTTTCCACCACCTCTTTCCAAATGGTTCCCGGACCTTGGAGGGTGGCAGAGATGTGCCACTGAGTGCTGGACACTTCGTTGTCACTTCTGAGCACTTTGATGAGTTCTGAGTCTCCTTAGCGGTCACTGTCATCTGACAAGAGAAGCTTCTCTAATTAAAAATGAGAGCAGCAGGGCTGGAGAGATGGCTTAGTGGTTAAGCGCTTGCCTGTGAAGCCTGAGGACCCCGGTTCGAGGCTCGATTCTCCAGGACCCACGTTAGCCAGATGCACAAGGAGGCGCACACATCTGGAGTTCGTTTGCAGTGGCTGGAAGCCCTGACGCGCCCATTCTCTCTCTCCCTCTCTCTCTCTCTATCTGCCTCTTTCTCTCTCTGTTACTCTCAAATAAATAAATAAATAAATGAACAACAACAAAAAAAATTTTTAAAAATTGAGAGCAGCAGTAATATACCTCACAAATACACATGTTTAGAGGGCAGTTTGGTGGGCATAATGTACCCATTTAACCAAACAACCACAGTAACTCCCTCCCTAGAGTCCCTAGTGCTTATGACCTCTGCAGACATAGGCTTTTGACTAAGGTTTTCATATCCTGTGCAGCGGGCCTCAAATCCAATCAGAAAGCAATTAGTTTCCCCCATAACAGACTTGCCACTATTGCACTGGTGGGTACACCTTGCCTGGCTGGTTGGTGTGTAGCTTGCAGGGTCCACTGCTGGTTAAGACTGTTGATGGCTTTTCTCCTCCAGCAGTCTGCATAGCCCTCTCCAGCAGGGAGGAGGCGTCCAGCTCAGCCCTAGCTTGACTTCTCAGTGTTCTGCACCCAAAGCATGTGGTATCTTCAGAAACAAAGTCTTATTAGCTTCATTTTTTTCAAATGAGCAAAGAATCTGTATAGACATTCCTCAAAAATAATAAATAGCCAATGGGCATATGGTAATACGTCCAGTGTCATAAGTGATTAAAGGAATGTCAATTAAAATCACAGTGAGATTTCATTTTCTCCCAATAAGAATGAATATGGAATTGCCAATTCTTTGGTTAGTTTGCAGATATGAACTCAGCGCTTGGGGTTCCAGGAAGCACCCCAGAACCCCAATTTCCCATGGGCTTATAGTGAGGGTGGGGTGATGATTGGGATTCCTGTATGTTCGGAGCTTATTATAAATGTTATCAATATATTACCAGTTGCAAAGGTGGTGTGTTTGTGTTTATGAAGGAAACCAACTACTCTGGATGAATTTGAGGCTCACTTCATGGGAAGGAATCCATGCCTGGTACTGAAAACCTAGTCAATAGCCTATGGCTAGGAAAGTCATAACTCCTGGTGGTGGCAGGAGGGTGGGGTGGGGAGCAGCTGCCACTGTTATTTGGCTAAATAGAAATATGATATATTTTGCCCTCCAAATTGCCCTCTAAATATTTATGTTTATGCTCATACATTAATGCAATTCTCATTTTTTTAATTAGAAAAGCTTCTCTTAGCCAGGTGTGGTAGAACACACCTTTAATCCCAGTACTCATGAAGCTGAGGTAGAAAGATTGAGTTCAAGGTCAGCCTGGGGCTACAGAATAAGTTCCAAGTCAGCCTGGGCTAGAGTGAGACTGCCTCAAAAAAAAAAAAAAAAATAGAAGGAAAAGGGAAAATAACAGCTTCTGTTTTCACATGCTCATGACTACTGGGGAGACTCGTGACTCATCAAGGTGCTGAGAAGTGACAGTGGACTGTTCGCCACTGAGACTTCTCTACCACACCCTCCAATGCTCAGGGACCATTGCAGAAGAGGTGGAGGAAAGAATGCAAGAGCCAAAGAATAGGGAGGAGTTGCTCTGCAGTGCTGTCTTCTGGACACAAAGTGACCATGGCATTCATGACCTCACAGTGGTTGTCACCACCTAAACAAGACCTGTGTAACATGAGGGCAAAAACAACAACAACAAAAGGATGCCAGTCGGGCATGGTGGTGCACGCCTTTAATCCCAGCACTCGGGAGGCAGAGGTAGGAGGATTGCCATGAGTTCGAGGCCACCCTGAGACTCCATAGTGAATTCCGGTCAGCCTGGGCTAGAGTGAGACCCAACCTCGAAAAAAGGAAAGAAAGAAAAAAGAAAAAGAAAAACAAATCACAAACATAAGCCGGGCATGGTGGTGCATGTCTTTAAATCCCAGCACTTGGGAGGCAGAGGTAGGAGGATCACCATAAGTTCGACACCATCCTGAGACTACATAGTGAATTCCAGGTCAGCCTGGGTTAGAGTGAAACCCTACCTCGAAAAACCAAATATATATATATATATATATATATATATGCCATCAAAATAGGGGAAGAACTAGTTGGAAAGAAGAGGTCCAGTGGAAAGGAAATGGGGGCACAAAGAAAGGTGGTGAGGGGATTATGGTCAGGTACATTGTATATATATATATATATATATATATATATGGAGGTTGTCAATTAAAAAAAGTTGAACAACTATGTTACCATTGACGATTACTACTGTTCTCAGCGGACTTTTAAAGACCTTGGTGTGTGTTTATGATGAGCATGTGCACGTCCATGCGTGTGAGTCGAACACACGCAAGCCACAGAGCACATGCGGAGGTTGGAAGACGACCTCTAATGTCGGTCCTTGTTGAGGCAGGGTCTCTTGTTTTCCATTTTATTTATTTACACATATCACTATTTCCATGAGGGCCCTCCTCAGTGCGGTCCATGGTGTTCACTGTGGGGTAATTAGGACCTCTGTCAGTGTTAGGGGTGCTGTGAGGCAAGGTCTCTTGTTCGTTGCTGCATTCACCAGGCTGGATGGCCCACAAGCTCCCAGAGATTCTCCTGTCTCCACCTCCCATCTTGCCACAAGATGTGCTGGGATAGAGAAATGGCTCAGCGGTTAAAGGCCCTTGCTTGCAAAGCCTGTGGGCCTGTATTCAAGTCTCCAGTACCCACATAAAGCCAGATACACCAAGTGGCACCTGCTTCTGGAGTTCATTTGCAGTGATAGGGGGCCTTATTATGCCCATTTTCTCTCTGTGCCTGCCTCTTTCTCTCTCTCTCTCTCTCTCATAAATAAATATTTTTAAAATTTGCTATTGTATCCTGCTTTACATGGGCTTTGGGGATCCAAACTAACCCTCACGCTTGCACAGCAAGCTTTTTCCCCTCTGATCTATGTACCCAACACTTACCATTGGGTTTTACAAAGTAAACTAACTACAAGACAATGGTGACCATCAAGGAATTTTCTACAACTGGCAGTCAGCCAATAAAACAGGTGGCAGTGAGTCAGGACTGCAGGCAGGTGGGAGACAGTGCTACCATCAGGACCGCTGGGGCCAATGGAGACCTAAGACCTGAGCAGGAGACATGAGAAGCCGGATGCTTGGGAAGATGGAGCCCATAGTTGGCCACTGATGTTTAGGTGGTAGGAGGGGGCGTGCTCACAGGCCACGCTCAGATGCAAACCCCTCGGAGCCAACAGCACAGACACAACAGTCCTAGTGTGTGCAGTGTGATGAGCCCACTGATTCAGTTCCAGGCTCCTAAGTCCTGTGTTCCCTTCCACATTAGCCATTGCCCCACTCAGCATTCCCAGTGCTCACCAGCCACTGTCCCCAGGTCAGCGTCAGATGAACACGTGGCCACATGCTCCTTGCCACCCGTCGCTGCGGTGGGAAGGGATGAGGGTGGCCAGGCCCGGGGGGACGCGGGGCCTGCGGCTCTACCTCGCCTTTCCTGGCACATCCTTGAGGACATTTCAGAGACGACTATTTGGGTTCAAAAAGCGAGCAAGTCAATTCCCTTAGTGCCTGAAGATGCATGCTTCCCAGGCCGCTGCTGCGCTTTTGTGCAGACCGACCAAGAACTGCCTTATCTCAAGAGACATGCATAAAAGGGATACAAATCGGAAAGGAAGAGGTCAAGTTATCATTATTTGCAGATGACATGATTCTATATATAAAGGACCCTAAAGACTCTACTAGCAAACTGTTAGAACTGATAAAAACCTACAGTCATGTAGCAGGATACAAAATAAATACACAGAAATCGGTAGCCTTCATATATGCTAACAACAAACACACAGAGGATGAGATCAGAGAATCACTCCCATTCACAATTGCATCAAAAAAAATAAAGTACCTTGGAATAAACCTTACTAAGGAAGTAAAGAATCTATACAATGAGAACTTTAAAACACTCAAGCGAGAAATTGCAGAAGACACTAGGAAGTGGAAAAACATCCCTTGTTCCTGGATTGGAAGAATCAATATTGTGAAAATGGCAATCTTACCAAAAGCAATCTACACATTTAACGCAATCCCCATCAAAATTCCAAAGGCATTCTTCACGGAAATAGAAAAAACAATCCAAAAATTCATTTGGAATCACAAAAAACCTCGAATATCTAAAATAATACTGAGCAACAAAAATAAGGCTGGTGGTATCACCATACCTGATTTTAACCTATACTACAGAGCCATAGTAACAAAAACAGCATGGTACTGGCACAAAAGCAGACTCGTAGATCAATGGAACAGAATAGAGGACCCAAATGTGACCCCATGTAGTTATAGCCACCTGATATTTGATAAAAATGCCAAAAATATTCATTGGAGAAAAGATAGCCTCTTCAGCAAATGGTGTTGGGAAAACTGGATATATATCTGTAGAAGGATGAAAATAGATTCTTCTCTTTCTCCGTGCACAAGAATTAAGTCCAAATGGATTAAGGACCTTAACATCAGACCTGAAACTCTGAAACTGCTAGAGGAAAAAGTAGGGGAAACCCTTCAACATATTGGTCTTGGCAAAGACTTTCTGAATACAACCCCAATAGCTCAGGCAATAAAACCACAGATTAACCACTGGGACCTCATGAAAATACAAAGATTTTGCACTGCAAAGGACACGGTGAAGAAAGCAAAGAGGCAACCTACAGAATGGGAAAAAATCTTCACCAGCTATATATCTGATAGAGGATTAATATCTAAGATATACAAAGAACTCAAGAAGTTAAATAATAAGGAATCAAACAAACCAATCAAAAAATGGGAAATGGAGCTAAATAGAGAATTCTCAAAGGAAGAAATACGAATGGCATATACGCATCTAAAAAAATGTTCTACATCCCTAGTCATCAGGGAAATGCAGATTAAGACTACATTGAGATTCCATCTCACTCCTGTCAGATTGGCTACCATCATGAAAACAAATGATCATAAATGTTGGCGGGGATGTGGAAAAAGAGGAACCCTTCTACATTGTTGGTGGGAATGCAATCTGGTCCAGCCATTGTGGAAATCAGTGTGGAGGTTCCTAAAACAGCTAAAGATTGATCTACCATATGACCCAGCTATAGCTCTCCTAGGCATATATCCTAAGGACTCATCTCATTACCTTAGAGATACTTGCTCAACCATGTTTATTGCTGCTCAATTTATAATAGCTGGGAAATGGAACCAGCCTAGATGTCCCTCAACTGATGAGTGGATAATGAAGATATGGCACATTTATACAATGGAGTTTTACTCAGCAGTAAAGAGAAATGAAGTTATGAAATTTGCAGAAAAGTGGATGGATCTGGAAAGAATTATACTAAGTGAGGTAACCCAGGCCCAGAAAGCCAAGCGCCACATGTTCTCCCTCATATGTGGATCTTAGCTAGAGATGATTGGGCTTCTGTGTGAGAAGGAAAAAACTCAGTAGCAGAGGCCAGTAAGTTAAAAAAGGAGATAGAAAGGGAAGAGAAAGAAAGGGAGGAGGGCTTTTATTAGGTTGGTATTGTATATATGTAAGTAGAAAGATTGAGATGGGGAGGGGATATGATGGAGAATGGAATTTCAAAGGGGAAAGGGGGGAGGGTAATACAATGGGATTTTTTTTGTTATCATGGAAAATATTAATAAAAATGGAGAAAAAAAAAAAAAGAATTCAATCAAGTGCCTTCCATGAGGCAGTATTCCTCTGTGAGTGGCTTCCTTCACTTAGCATAACATCCTCAAGGTTTGCCCATATGGCAGCATGTGTCGGACTTCCTTCCCTTTGAAGGCTGAATGACAGTCCATTGTGTGTCTGTACCATACTGTGCTTGCCCATTCTCTGGTTGATGGACAACCAGGCTGCTTCCACATGTTGGCCATTGGGACTGATGCTGCTCTAAACATACAGGTGCAAATATCTGTCCCTAGCTCTGCCTTTTTTTTTTTCTTTTGTTTTTAAAATACCAGTGATTGGTGATATATCCACAGATTTCTACAACCATTATTACAATCAATTTTAGAATATTTTATTTCCTCAAAAAGAAACCTCTTCTGGGCATGGTAGTATATAACTACAATCCCAGCATTTTGAAATGGAGACAGAAAGATCAGAAGTTCAGTGTCATCCTCAGCTGCATTGCAAGTTGGAAACCAGCCTGGGCTACACCAGACCGTGTCTCAAAAAGAAGAAGGGGCTGGAGAGATGGCTCAGCTTTGAAAGGTGCTTACTTATAAAACCTGCCAGGCTGGGTTTGATTCCCCAGTACTCAAATAAAGTCAGATGCACAAAATGGAAAAAAAAAAAAAAAAAAAAAAAAAAAAAAAAAAGAACTGCCTTATCTGCCTCTGGCAGGAAGCCATGCCTGCAAGGTCTTCATTACCTCCTAATTGTCACAGTTTATTTGCTTCATTTTTCTTGTTAGGAAACATTTAAAAAATTAATCTCCAAGCTTGGGCTGCTGTTAATTTTAAAGCTCCTCCTCATTTATTAATGACATCTTTTTATCTTAATCATACCCCACCTTCACCAGTGCATGCAAATACATGCACACACATGTATGCACTGTCATGCACATGCATGCACACACCAGAAGACATACACTGTCATGAACATATGTGTGCATACACAGCACAAGCAAAACTGATTAAGCCAGTATAGCCAAGCCCTTCCTTTCCTCTCACCCTTACTTTTTTAATATTTTATTTTTATTTATTTATTTATGAAAGAGAGAGAGAGAGAGAATGGGCATGCCAGGACCTCTAGCCACTGTAAATGAACTCCAGATGCATGCGCCACCATGTGCATCTGGCTTACGTGGGCTCTCGGGAATCGAACCTGGGTCCTTAGGCTTCACAGGCAAGTGCCTTAATTGCTAATCCATCTCTCCAGCCCTGCTCTCTTCTTTTCTGATTAAAACCTGATTCTTTCCTCTATGTGGTGGCCTCTCTTGACTTTGTGAGAACTCATATTCAAAATGGCAGGTGGAGCTCAGGCAAGCAACCCTAAATAAATTCAGTGTGTCACCAAAAGAAAACATCGAAGTGGATGGGGGACTAGTTGGGGAAAAGAAAGGGTTCAGTGAGGAGAGGAGGACTAGAGAAGGTAATGGGACACGAATATGATCAAAATGCACTAGGTGCATGCATAAACATTATCAAAAAAAAAAAGGTTGTGTGTGGCAGTACACACCTTTAATCCCAGCACTTGGGAGACATTGAGAGGAGGATTGCTGTGAGCTTGAGACCAGGCTGGGACTACAGAGTAAGTTCCAAGTCAACCTGGGCTAGAGTTAGAACCTACCTCAAGAAATTTTTCACAAAAAAAAGTCAAAAAATAAATGGCAGGTGGACTTCAGGTCATGTGATGAAATGGAAGCTGCATCTATGCTATGTGACTCATAAAAAAGAGCATACTCTGGGGCTGGAGAGATGGCTTAGCGGTTAAGGCGCTTGCCTGCAAAGTCAAAGGACCCAGGTTTGACTCCCCAGAACCCACCTCTCTCTCTCTGTCTCTCATAAATAAATAAATGAAAAACAGGAGCACACTGTAGCACACAGAGAGAGGAAAGGCCTCAGAACTTCACAGAGGTAGAATTAAAGTGGAAAGTGTCAGGAAATGTACAAAAAGCAACAAGGTGAGCGTAGCTCCAGCCCCAGGCGCCCTAGCTGAGCAAAATGCAGGCCCTGATGAAGGGAAGGGCGGGACAAGCCCACAGCTCTGGATCCGGATTTTGGGACGACAGCAATCCTTCCAGCAGAGCCTGAATTCAACTGGGCAGCCCCAGGGAGAGAGATGCTCTTGGGAGGCAGTTGTAAAGTGAGGGAGGGCCAGGCAGGACAAACTGTGAAGCGCAAGTGGCGTGACCCTCAGCTCAGGCCCTAAAGTGCAGGCGAAGGAAGCCCTGCCCTTGGTGGCAAGAGCAGACCTCATCAGCTGAGGTCCTGAGCCTGAGGTCAACAGCCAGTTGTCTGCCATCCTCTGCTATAGGGTCCCCAAATGCCAGCAGAACACTTGACACTCACAAAGGCATCCTCAGCATGATCAAAACTGACGGGGGTGTGGGAAAGTGCAAAGACAGGTCCCCTGTCTGCTCAGATCACAGCACGGGGGCTGCCACCACCACTCCCAATGCCCAGCTAGAACACCACACAAGACAGTCTGGGGAGTCTCAGGAGACTGGGCGAACCTGCCCAGCCCACAGACTGCAAAGCCTAGTGTAGCCAGCAGAGCCTGCTGTTAGGCAAAGGAGGCAAGCTATTGTGAAGGCAGCTCTGAGACACTGGTCCAGGGTGAGCTCCCAACCAGAGTCACTCAGGGGAAAGACACAAGTTCAACTGACAGCCAGGGGGCTACAAGCTCTGAGGACCAGGAAGAGCCTGCTCTGAGGTTCACCTTCCCATCTTCCCTCTCTCTCCCCCCTCCCTCTCTGCCTTTCTCTCCCCCCTCTCTCCCTCTCTTTCTCCTCCCCTCTCTCTCTCTCTCCCTCTCTCTCCCCCTCCCTCCCTCTCTCTTTCTCCCTCTCTCTCTCCCTCTCTCTCTCTCTCCCTCTCTCCCTCTCTTTTTCCTCCCCTCTCTCTCTCTCTCCCTCTCTCCCCCTTTTTCATTTTAACTACACAGCAGTGTCTTCACTTTATTGTTTTGTCTTTGTTGTCTTTATTGTATTTAAAATGCAACTTTTTTCTCTATTCATGCATTCATCTAATTTTGTTCATACTCTTTTTCATTACTGTACAAGCTTTTTAATTTTCTTTCTTCTTTTAGCCCCTGTGAACCACCTCTTCTACTATACTCCTATTAGCTCTTTTTAATATTTTATCTTTATTTATTTAAAAGAGGGATAGAAAGAGAGAGGCAGAGAGAGAGAGAGAGAGCCAGGGCCTCTAGCCACTGCAAACGAACTCCAGATGCATGCACCACCATGTGCATCTGGCTTATGTGGATTCTGGGAACTCAAACCTGGGTCTAAGGCTTCTCAGGCATGCATCTTAACCGCTAAGCCATCTCTCCAGCCCTCTATTAGTGTTTTTAACTTCATATCATTGGCTTCTTTATTTAAGCTCTTATGGTTTGGGGATGTTTGTTTGTTTGTTTGTTTGTTTTTGAGGCAGGGTCTCACTCTAGCTCAGGCTGACCTAGAACTCACTTTGTAGTCCAGGCTGGCTTCCAAGTCATGTCAATCCTCCTACCTCAGCCTCCCAAGTGCTGGAATTGCAGGTTGAGGTACCATACGTGACTGTGTCTTTAATTTTTTTATTCTCTTTCTCACATTTACCAAATTTTTTAGAACTTTCTCATTATTTTGGGAATATCTTTGTATTTGTTCTTTCCTTCCTTATTTTCTCTAATCTCTTGATCTTTCCTCTATCCCTGCATAACATACTTCTCCATTTCCCCTTTCTTTTTCCATTTATTTCAACTTGCTTCTCTCCTGATTTTCTCCTTTCCTTGCCATCTTTAATTTAATTTACTATTTTCACATTTGTTGTAAATGATTTTAATTATAGCACATTCTACATTAGTCTTAACATTGTCTGTTTTATAGTCATTGCTGATGGATTGGTGGGTTTTGGTTGATTTAAGTGTGTTTCAATATCTTGTGTGCTTTGATGTTATCACCGTGACAACAGGATTTTCCCCTCTCTCAGTGGCACTGGAAATTGAGCCTTCAAGACTATGCTGCTCAGAAGAAAATCTCCAAATAAGACTAGATGAGATCTGAACCAACAGCTTCACCAATCACAGCACTGAAATATGAGATGCAAGCCAAATCCAAAAGCAGTAGGTGGCAAACCAACCAAACAAATAAGTAAATAATAGGATACAATAAATGAAACAGAGACGAAAAGAAAATATATAGAATCAATCAAACAAAGACTGGTTCTCAGAAAACATAAACAAGGCTGATAAACCTTTACCCAGACTGAATAAAAGAGAAAGACCGGGCTGGAGAGATGGCTTAGCAGTTAAGGCACTTCCCTGCAAAGCCTAAGGACCCAGGTTCAATTCTCCAGGTCCCACATAAGCCAGATACACATGGTGCTGCACACATCTAGAGTTCACTTGCAGTGGCTAGAGGCCCTGGCATACCCATTCTCTCCTCTCTCTCTCTCTCTCTCTCTGTTTCCTTTTTCTCCCCCTGTGTCTCTAATTAAAAAAAAAAAAAAAAGAGTCAGGCGTGGTGGTGCATGCCTTTAATCCCAGCACTCGGGAGGTAGAGGTAGGAGGATCACCATGAGTTCAAGGCCACCCTGAGACTCCATAGTGAATTCCAGGCCAGCCTGGGCTAGAGTGAAACCCTACCTTGGAAAACCAAAAAATAATAATAATAATAAATAAATAAGTAAAAGAGAAAGACCTAAATTAATATAATTAGAGATTAAGAAAATGTTGCAACAGAGATTGTTAGGTAATTCCTGAAAACTTATACTCAAAAAAACCTGGGAAATGAAGAAGAAATAGATGTATCTTAAACATACATGTCCTACCAAAATTCAAACAAGAAGATGTAAACAATTTAAACAGATCCATATCAAGCAACAAGACTGTCACAATAACAAATGTCTCTCCATATGGGAAAGCCCAGGGCATGACTGGTCCACTGCAGAATTCTATCAAACCTTTAAGGAAGAACCAATCCTAATCCTCCTCAAATGTGTCCATAAAATAGAAAGGGAATGGGCAACACCAGACTCATTCTCTGAAGAAAGCATTAGCCTGATGCCAGAACTGGATAGGGACACAACAACAATGAAAACTAGATAATTCTCAATAAAATACTTGCAAACTGAATGCAAGGACACATTAGGTCATACACCATGACCAAGCTGATTTCATTCCAGTGACTCAAGGTTAGGCTGACATACTCCAATCAATAAATCTAATACAACACATAAATAGTCATAAAGTTAAAAATCATATGATCATCTACATAGATGCAAAAAAGGCCTTTGACAAAGTACAAAATCTCTTCATAAAAAAATCCCTGAAAAAAAAACTACAAAAAGAAGGAACATGCTTCAGTATAGTAAAGACAGTATACAACAGATCTATAACCAACATGACACTAAATAGGGGAAAACTGAAAGCATTTCCTCTAAAATTAGGAATGAGACAAGTAAGTCCACACTCATCCCTTTTATTCAATATAGTGCTCAAAGTCTTAGCTAGAACAATAAGAGAAGGAAATAAAAGGTATACAAGTAGGAAACTAAGTCAATGTTTCCCAATTTGCACGTTAAATAATTCTGTAAGAGCCTAAGACCCTATCAGACCTGATAAACACTCTCAGCAGAATAGCAGGCTATAAAGTCAACATGTAGATATAAGTAGACTTTCTAAATACCAAAAATAACTTGCCAAGAAAGAAATCAGAAGAAAAAATTCTATCTACAACAGCTACAAAAACAATTGTCTATTAATAAACCTAACTAATGAAACCAAGTATCTCTACAATGAAAACCTAAAGACACTAAAAAAAAAAAAAAAAGTTGAAGAAAACACTAGAAACAAAAAGCCCTCCCATATTTATGGATTGGAAGAAGTAATATTGGGAAATAGCTATATTACTAAATGTAGTCTAACAGCATAATCCCCATCAAAATCCTAATGACAGTCTTCATAGAACTAGAAAAAAAATCTCAAAATTCATATGGACATACAAAAGATCCCCAGATAGCCAATGCAATACTGAGCAAAAAGGGGTAATGCTAGAATATCACAATGTCTGACCTCAGATTATAGTACAGAGATACATGCTACAGCATCACCATGCCTGGGCTCAGGTTACATTACAGAGAGAGATGCTAGAACATCACAGTGCCTGGGCTCAGGTTATATTACAGAGAGAGATGCTAGAACATCACAGTGCCTGGGCTCAGGTTATATTACAGAGAGAGATGCTAGAGCATCATAGTACCTGGACTCAGGTTATATTACAGAGAGAGATGCTAGAGCATCACCATGCCTGGGCTCAGGTTATATTATAAACGCTATACCTCACAGTACCTGAACTCAGATTGTACTATAGAGATAAATACTGGACCATCACAATACCCAACCTCTGGTTGAGCTGTAGCAATGAGTACTGGGGCATCACAGTGCCTGACCTCAGGCTGTACTGCAGAGACAAATGCTTGAGCATCACAATATCTGACCTTGGGTTATACTGCACAGAGATATAGTGACAAAACAGTGTGGCATGGACACAAAAACTGACACATAGAACAGTCAAATAGAATAGAGGACCCAGAAGTAAACATGCAGCTAACCACCTAACTTCCAATAAATATGCAAAAAAAATGCACTGGAGAGAAGACAGCCTCCTCAACAAAGAGTTCTGAGAAGACTGTGCAGTTACATGTAGAAAGAAACTAGATCCTCATCTCTCACCTTACACAAAATACAAATCAGTTCAAAATGGGTCAAAGACCTTCATGTAAAACTTGAAACTCTAAAACTACCACACATGAAAGGCACTTCAAAATACAGACATGAAACAAGGACTTTCTGAAAAGGACTCCAGTGACATATGCAATAACCCAAAAATTGATAAATAGAATTGCATTAAATCTAAAATCATCTGTACAACAAGGAAACAATGACCACAGTTAAGAATAGATAAGCAAAGAATGGGAGAAAAATCTTTGCCCAGTATGCACAAGACAGTGTTGAAGTTACCTTCCCATTGCTGAGATAAAGTACCCAACCAAAAGCAAGTGATGGGAGAAAAGGATTTATCTTGGCTTACTGATTCAGGGGGAAGCTCCATGATGGCAGGGGAAAAAATGATGACATGAGCAGAGGGTGGACATCACCTCCTGGCCAACATCAGGTGGACAACAGCAGCAGGAGAGTGTGCCAAACACTGGCAAGGAAAGCTAGATGTAACATCCATAACTCCCCCCCTTACACACACACACACAATACCACACCTCCTCCAGAAAGGACCCAATTCCCAAACTGTCATCAGCTGGGGACCTAGCATTCAGAACACAGGAGTTTATGGGAACACCTAATTCAAAGCACCTCAACAGGGAATTAATACCTATACTCTATAAAAAAAAAAACTGTACAAATTAAATGCCCTAAAAATCATCCAATCAATAAATGGTCCAGACAATCCTCAGGAGAATGAATATAAATGGTCAATAAATGCTTGAAAAAGTATTCAACATCATTAGCCACCAGGGAATTACAAATTAAAACTACAGTGAAATCCTTTCTCACTCCAATCAGAAAGGCTATCAAGAAAACAAATAACAAATACTAACAAGACTGTGTGAGAAAAGGATCCATTATCCACTGGGGCTGGCAATGTAAGCTATATAATCACTATGGAAATCAGTGTAGAAATTACTCCAACCCTACCCTAAAAGTAGACGTATTATATGACCCAGCATACCACTCCTGGGCATATACCTGAAGGACTCTGAGTCAGCATACCACAGAGATGCCTGCACATCCATGTTTATTGCTGCACTGTTTCTGGCAGCCAAGGTATGGAACCAGCTTAGATGTACAGCAACAGATGAATGGATAAAGAAAATGTGGTATGTTTACACAATGGAATTTTATTCAGCTATAAATAAAAATGAAATCATGACATTTGCAGAAAAATGGAAGAAATTTTATGTTGAACCAAATAAGCCAGTCTCAGAAAGACAAATACAATGTGTTTTCTCCATATGTGGAACCTAGATTTAAAAGTGTGTGTGTGTGTATGTGTGTGTGTGTGTAAGAGACAGAGAGAGAGACAGAAGTAGAAAGGTAGAAAGGGAACACGAAAGGGGAGGAAAAGCTCTTAAGGAGGGAGAGAGTAATGAGTAATGGAGTTCATGTGACATGAAAGAAGGGTGTTGCAGTCAACTTGTCATTGCTGGCAGAAACCACCCCACCAAAAGCAACTTAAGGGAGGGAAGGGTTTATTTGGCTTACAGACCTGAGAGGACGCTCCATGATGGCAGGAGAAAACTAACTATGGCATGAGCAGAGGGTGGACATCACCTCCTGGCCAACATCAGGTGGCCAACAGCAGCAGAACAGTGTTCCAAATTCTGGCAAAGGAAAGCTGGCTATAACACCCAAAAGCCTGCCCTCAACAATACACTTCCTCCAGAAGGCACCAATTCACAAATTGCCACCAGCTGGGGACCTAGCATTCAGAACACACAAGTTCATGGGGGACATCTGAATCCAACCATCACAAAGAGGGAACTACGTGGGAGAATGAGGGCCAGCAAGAAGTGGACAGTGGTGATGGGATGGCCAGTGTGGGAGAGGGATGATAAGTACAAAGAATGAGGACTTGGATTATGAAGACGCCATAATTAAATCCATTAATTTGCATGGCAACTTGATAAATTAACTTCCAAACTTGCAGGTGCACATGTCTTCTTACACCATGAACCTCAGGTTACTCTGATGTCAAGTTCATAGAGCCACATAACCCCTCAAGCTGCTACACACACGCACACACACACACACACACACACACACAGTGAAGGGTGCCCTGCCTCCTTCCTGTCTCTATAGCTCAGTAACATGAAAGGATGAGGAGGACTCCGCACACTCGTGGGATCCACTTCTCCCTCAGCAACTGATTCCACCTGATCCTGAGCCCCACACCACGTGGATCTTTTCGCTGCTCTGCGTCTTATCCCTCATTATCTCTGAAATACTGCACACAGCGCTTAGGCATCAGAAGTCCACACGTACTTGATGGAAAGTTAATTAGACAGTACTTAGGAGGAGAACTACAATGTTTTCCATTAACCAGCTTCCAAGAGCTGTCCCTAGAACTCAAAAATCAAACAGGTTTCCTCTCAAGAGTCAGCTCTAAACAATCATGCTGCCACTGCTGCTTCCAGATCCTTCTACAGCTTCATTTGCATTCTGAAGGAAAGAGCTATGACGACAGCAGCCCAGAATGAGCCTGGCTTGAGCTATGGGGAGAAGGTTCCAGTTCGGTGCCAGTGAGTGGTCTCCAGAAACACAGAGCCATAGGGGATATCTATGGATAGAGTTAGGATTATTTTGGCAATTTTATACAGGTACATCATGTTTACATCATGTTTTTCATCATAATCTCCTCCCATTACCTGCTCTTGACCCACCTCCCTGCCCCTCTCCACTGAACCTCTTCTTCTTTGTAACTAGCCCCTCTTCTACTTTGGCATCTCTTTTTTTCTTGTATATTTGTGGGACCCACTGACTTTAAATAGCATTGCCTTAAATAGGGTGAGGAAATATTTACCAGAACATGTGCAATTTTTCAGTGGCTGTACCATTGAAGAAAATGTCTCCCCGCCCCCCCCCCCAGCAAACATTAATTGCCAATAACCACAATCCTGCAAACAAAGCCCAAGAGACAGGCTGGGCTACTCTCAACCAGGTGCTCTTCCCATGAAGCAGAGAGGACATGGAAGCCTTCCAGCTCTGGTGGGTGCATGGGAAGGGGGTCAAGGCGACCCTCCCACAGCAGTAACTTCTGCTACACCCTACAGAATTGGAAGTAACAAGACACCAGCCAAAACCAGCCTTTGGCTTCCTCAGCACACCTCCTCTTTCCACATCTCCCAGCATGCTCTCCTTCTTCATCTAGAAAGGAGCACTTGTCCTGTGCCACTTCACACCAATGACTAGCTAATTGCCTCAGCTAGACACTGCATATGGTGATTTCTCACTATATTTTACTCAAAAGTAGGTAGTAATATGGCCCAAAGGTTAAAGACTCTTTCTTGCAAAGCCTGTTGGCCGAGGTTTAATTCCCTAGAGCCCATGTAAAACCAGATGCACAAATTGATGGGCATGTGCTTCAGGAGTTCATTTGCAGCAAGAGATCCTGATATACCCATGTACTTGCTGTTTCTCTCTCTCTCTCTCTCTCTCTCTCTCTCTCACACACACACACACACACACATAAATAAATAATAAAATCTTTTTCAAAGAATAAATACAGGACTGGAGAGATTGCTTAGTGGTTAAGGTGCTTGCCTGCAAAGCCTTATGACCAGGGTTTGGTTGTTCAGTACCCATGTAAAGCCAGATGCAGTAGCACATGCATCTGGAGTTTGTTTGCAGTGACTGGAGGCCCTGGCATGCCCATTCTCTCTTGTTCTGTCTTTCTTCTCTCTCTCTCTCTCTCTCTCTCTCTCTCTCTCTCTGTGTGTGTGTGTGTGTGTGTGTGTGTGTGTGTGTATCCTTGCAAATAAATAAATCTTTATTAAAAAGAAGAAATACAAATGGCTTATTAATATTTTGGAAAAAGTAGATGGTTCAGTGGTTAAGGGCTTGCCTGCAAAGCCTAATGACTCAGGTTCATTTCCTCAGTACATACGTAAAGCTAGATGCACAAAGTGTCACACGCATCTGAAGTTGGTTTGTAGTCCACCCTGTAGGAACTTCACTGCAGTACTCACAGATTTCCACCCTGGAGGACCTCCACTGTATTACTCAAAAATGTCCACCCCAGAGGACCTCCACTGTAGTACTCACAGACGTCCACCCTAGAGAACCTCCACTGCAGTACTCACAGACGTCCACCCTGGAGGATCTCCACTGTAGTACTCACTGACATCCACCCTGGAGAATCTCCACTGTAGTACTCAAAAATGTCCTCCCTGGAGGACCTTCACTGCAGTACCCACAGACATCCACCCTGGAGGACCTCCACTGCAGTACTCATAAATGACAACTATACCTTTTCCAAGCTTAAATTCTTCACTTGTCTGACACATTTGCAAGTGTAGTTGTATCATCATTGTGGACTTGAGCAGAAGAAAAATGAAGTTAAGCCAGCACCAAGTGAGACCGACTATGGGCAGTTGAGTCCAGCTCCTGTTGCAAGGATGTTCCATGGAGTGACACTAGGGGCTGGTCCACAGTGCCGTAGGACCGCACTCCACAGGTGCCTCCATCTTGGATGATGATTCTAGAGCCAGGGACCACATATGATATACTCTACTAATGTGTGCATCATAAGCAAATACTAACCAACTGAAAGAACAGCCCTCCAGGGAATTGCCATTGTCATGTGACCAGACAGAAAAAATGTATCCCAGATGCTGACAAGCTTCATGGCTCATCCTCCAACCCAGCCAGCTGACAACACAAGTGAGGGCCGGTCAGCTCATCACACATACATGTAGATGGGTCTATATTGTGTGTGTGTGTTAGTATTGTATTGCATAGTGTCATATAGTATCATACCATATTGCATTGTATCGCATAGCATTATATCATATAATATCATATAGCATAGTATCATGTAGTAACATGTATTGTAGTGCAGTGTAGCACAGCATAGCATAGTATATATTATAGCATGGCTTTGTACAGTATCATATAGTAGCATTTTTGTGCAGTATAGTGTAGTATTATTATGTATAGAATCATATTATATAACCAAGTATCATATTTTATCATATAGTATCATATAGCTTCATATCATTTGGTATAGTGTAGTATAGTGTAGCAATGTATAGAATCATATTATATCACAAAGTATAGTATTTTATCATATCATATAGTATTGTATCATATAATTAGGTATATTGTAGAATAGTGTAGCATTGTACCATGTAGCATCATGTAGTGTAGTAGAGTACAGCACAGTATATGTGAGGTTTGGATCATATCCACTATGGATAAGGGGGAACAATCTACTCCAAGTTAGTCTATTATCACACGGAACACAGTAAAATCATCTGGACACAGAGACACCTGGGCAGCACCCAGGAGCCTTCCAAAAGTAGAGCATCCAGCCATGGCTCACAGTGCAGTGTGATGTGTGGAAACAGGAGGGTGTCACTGCCCAGGGACATTACCCAGGCTCAGCATCAGTGTTTGCTGGACTCAGGCACACAGAAGGGATTGGTGACCATCCACCTCCAGTCCCCAGAGGTCCCAGGCTTCATGGTAAGCCCCGTGTTAGTGTGGACGACGTGGAGGGCCCAGCTCCCACACAGAAAAAGCACTCGGATCAAGGAGGGCACTCCAGGAGCCCAGGGTGGTGGCTAGGCCCTCTGGATGAGAGCAGCTCTGGACTGCACAGTAAGCAAACAAATAATTGGGGTATCAGGTGCCAAACGCAGTACTGGCAGAGGGTGAGAGCTCTAGACCCCTGAACTTCTGGTCACTGAAACAGGGCAGGCAGGAAAAGTGGGGGAGGTCCCTCCAGGCAGCCTGAACCACTACTCTGATCCATTATTCAAGTGTTAAGTTCAATACATCCACTTAAGAAACAAAAATGTGGTTTTTAGCCCATAATGGTTCCTTTTCTATCTGCTTTGGAAGACTACTCAGAAATCAATGACTGTCAGGACCCCGACACTCTATGGCTCATCCATCCACAAGCCATCTGCCTCAAAGCCTGCTCCTCCAAGGGAAGACGGAACTTGGTTTCGTTTTTGTTTTGTACCGTTTTGCATATGTAGTGTGCATACATGTGTGTATGTGTGTTCACACATGTGTGAGCATATGTATGTGTGTGTGCACACATGTACATATGCATGGGAAGACCAGAGCTCAATATTGGGTTCTTCCTAATTTGCTTTCCTCATTTTTTGAGACAGAGTCGCTCACTGAACCTCGAGCTCACAGACACAGCTAAACTGCCCAGCAAGCCCCAGGGGTCCTGCCTCCCCAGTGCTAGGATTACAGGTGCACGCTGCCACATCCGGCTTTCCTTGGATGCTAGGGATCCCAACACAGTTCTTCATGCTTGCAAAGCAAACACTTGTTAAAAATATTTTTATTTATTTGACAGAGAAAAAGAGGCAGAGAGAGAGAGAATGGGTGTGCCAGGGCCCCCAGCCACTGCAAACGAACTCCAGATGCAGGAGCCACCTTGTGCATCTGGCTTTCATAGGTCCTGGTGCATCAAACCTGGGTTCTTTAGCTTTGCAGGCAAGTGCCTTAACCACTGAGCCATCCCTCCAGCCAACAAACACTTTACCGACAAAGTCATTAAGCACACTGAAAAGGAACTGGTACTTCACGGCCAAGTTCTCTCCCGGTGCACAGGGAACACAGCGGCTGGTGGCTCTGCTGTAGGGCAAGGTCTGTGTACCCACACCAGCACCTCCCTTCCTCTGTGCGCCTTGCTCTTATGAATACTAGGATATAGCATTCACTACTGGAAGGCACTGGCCAAGGCCAGCTTAGTTGCAGGGAGGGGGCGTGGTCCCTGTGCAGACACACTGGATTCTACCCTCACTGAACCGGTGCAATTGTGGCATGTCTGCTCCGGGAGAAACCAACTGCTCTCTAATTGGACTGGAGGCCTGCTCTATGGGAGGGAATACACGCCTAGTATTGAAAACCTAATCAAAAGTCAATGGCAGGGGAGGTCGTGAGCCTTAGGGGCATAAAGCCTGCTCTTGTCTGGCTAAATGCATATATTATTCTCACCAAACTGCCCTGAAAGCACTACACTTAATGTTCATATTCATATAATAATGATACTCTCATTCCTGGTTAAAGAAGCTTCTTTTCAGATGGCGATGACCACTGGGGTGACCCAAAAGGCAACATAGTGCTGAGAAGAAGGGACGGAGGAGTGTCCAGAACTGAAACATCTCACACCCTCCAAGGCTCAGGGTCCATTGAGGAAGAGGTGGTGGAAAGAAGGTAAGAGCCAAAGGAAAGGTACCACTCCTTAGATACAACTGTCCAGACAGAAATTGGCCTTGATATCCATGACCTCATAGTGCCTAGCAATACCCACACAAGACCCTCATGATAGGAGAAAAGATGATGACATCAAATTAAAAGAGAGACTAATGGAGAGAAGGAGGGATATGATGGAGAGCAGAGTTGTGAAGGGGAAAGTGGGGGAGGGAAATATTATGGTTTATTGTCTGTAAGTATAGAAGTTGTCAATAAAAAATAAAAATTATTAAAAAAGAAAGATAAGGCTTGAATTGTGTCTCCCACATCCCAGCTTCCCAGAGGTCAAAGAGTGCACCAGGCCTCCCTAGAGACTAAAGGAAGAGGACAGCCTCCCTCTGAGTCGCACTGGAGTGCCTGGGGTTCCATAACATGAGCGTGCTGTGTGTACCATCATGGACTCAGGGTCTGATCGCTAGCTCATGACAGAGGGCCATCACACCCCTCAATATGCTCAGCCCTGCCAGTGTGGTTCCTTTCTTAGCCCTCCTCTCATATGAGATGTGTACTGTGCCCCTACCAGTGCTAGAAGGACCAGGCAACTGTCCTAGGAAAACTGAGGGTTGCAGCAGTTCCAGACAACAAGTAGCCAGTGTGCTTAACAGGCACAGCATGTATTCTTGTTAGAGTTACAACGTGTGCCCCAAATTCATGCCGTACTGACGCCCAGAGCCTCAGAATGTGATGTTATTTGGAAATAGAACCACAGCATAGATAGTTAAGGCAAGGTCATTGTGGTGGTTTGATTCAGGTGCTCTCTATAAACTCAGGTGTTCTGAATGCTAGGTTCCCAGCTGATGGAGATTTGGGAATCAACGCCTCCTGGAGGGAGTGTATTGTTGGGGGCGGGCTTATGCGTATTTGTGGCAGTTTGATTCAGGTGTCTCCCATCAACTCAGGTGATCTGAATGCTGGGTTCCCAGCTGATGGAGATTTGGGAATCAACGCCTCCTGGAGGGAGTGTATTGTTGGGGGCGGGCTTATGCGTATTTGTGGCAGTTTGATTGGGGGCGGGCTTATGCTTTTGTGGCAGTTTGATTCAGGTGTCGCCCATAAACTCAGGTGTTCTCAATGCTAGGTTCCCAGCTGATGGAGATTTGGGAATCAACGCCTCCTGGAGGCAGTGTATTGTTGGGGGCGGGCTTATGCTTATTTGTGGCAGTTTGATTCAGGTGTCGCCCATAAACTCAGGTGTTCTCAATGCTAGGTTCCCAGCTGATGGAGATTTGGGAATTAGCGCCTCCTGGAGGCGGTGTATTGTTGAGGGTGGGCTTATGCTTATTTGTGGTGGTTTGAATCAGGTGTCCCCCATAAACTCAGGTGTTCTCAATTCTGGGTTCCCAGCTGATGGAGATTTGGGAATCAATGCTTCCTGAGGTAGTGTATTGTTGAGGGCGGGCTTATGGGTGTTATAGCCAGCTCCCCCTTGCTAGTGTTTGGCACACTCTCCTGTTCCTGTTGTCCACCTGATGTTGGCCAGGCGGTGATGTCCTCATGTCATTGTTTTCCCCTATCAACATGGAGCTTCCCCTCGAGCCTGTAAGCCGAAATAAACCTTTTCCCCACAAGCTGCTCTTGGTTGGGTGATTTCTACCAGCAATGTGAACCTGACTGCAACAGTTATACTGAGGTACAGTGAGTTCCTAATCCAATGTGACTGATGTACTCAAGAAAGGGACAGAGGCAGGTGCGTGGCAGGATGTCATGTGAGATTAGAGTGGTGCTGCCACGGGGGAAGGAAGTGGCATCCACGGAAAGGTGGTCCTTCACTTGCACCTGCAAGGGGGAGCGTGGCCACTGTCACCGGCTGTTAGGGAAGCCGCCCAGTGTGTCCACTTTGTCAAGGAGCCCAGCAGACGGCCATAGGTCTCCTCAGCTGTCCTCAGGACTCTCCACCCCACTTCAGACTCACTCCTTAAAGGCTCTAACTTCTGAGACTGCAAATGCTTTTGAAAAGAGAAAGCCACAGGAGGGAATCCCTACTAATGAGCAGCTACCTAGGGAAGTGTCTGCACACCTCAGCAACCAAGGCCCACGGCACCACGATAGAAACTTTGGTCCAAGGGGGCCAGACTCCACACCAACATGCAGCAGGAATTGACACTGCTTTTGTAGGCATGAAAAATACGAAAAAAGAGGGCATCATGGTATCTTCCTCCGTGGTCTCAGAGAGCCTTTGAGGCCAGGAGACATGTGGCAAGGTCATATTGCCTGCAAGGAGGCCCTGAGAAGACACTGAATGGAGCGGTCGTGACGAAGCCTAAGTTGCAGTGGACAGCCCAGGATGTCGCAGGTGCCAGGACTGGGCAGTGTTACCGAGGAAAGCCGTGAGCTTGGAGTGGAGCCAAAAGAGGCCATGTGTGAGATGTTCTTCGCTGAGAGTCACCGAGGTTTCTTGCTTCAACGGTGCTTGAACGGAGCCCGGCGCTCGAACCCGCACCCCAGCCGGCCGCTCACAGTCAGGGCCCTTCGCCACCACCCCGCAGCGTCCTTGGGTCACCCCAGGCCTCCGCCGCAGCAGCTGCAGCACCGCTCGTCCAGCCGCTGCCATGACCACCACGTCCCCCTGATACCACCAGGCCTCGGAGGCTGCCATCAACCGCCAGACCAACCTGGAGCTGTACGCCTTCCACGTCTATCTGCCCACGTCTTGCTGCTTGGACCGGACCGTGATGATGTGGCTTTGAAGAACTTTGCCAGATACTTTCTTCACCAGTCTCCTGAGAGAGGGAGCACGCTGAGAAGCTCGTGAAGCTACAGAACCAGCGAGGCAGCAGAATCCTCCTGCAGCACATCAAGAAACCAAACCATGATGGCTGGGAAAGCGGGCTGAACGCAATGGGGTGCGCATTATACTTGGAAAAAGTGTGAATCAATCACTACTGGAACTGCATAAACCGGCCGCTGAGAAAGATGACCGACCCCCACTCGTGTGACTTCATTGAGACTCATTGCCTGATTGAGCAGGTGAAATCCATCAAAGAACTGGGTGATCACGTAACCAATTTGCGCAAGATGGGAGCCCCTGAATCTGGCATGGCGGAATATCTCTTTGACAAGCACACCCTGGGAGACAGTGATGAGAGTTAAACTGACTTCTCCAAAGCCGTGGAGTGAGTCCCCGGTCACCAAGGCAGTGCATACACGTTGGGGCTACCGTTATCTTTTCTAAAAGTTGTACCAAAACATCTGCTTAAGGTCTTTAATTTGTACCATTGATTCAAATAAAGAAATTCGGTACCCAGAAAAAAAAAAAAAAGAGTCTATGTGTGACCCAGGTAGCAGAGCTGAAGGGACAGGGGTAACTTTTGAAATCCCAGGATTCCATCCTAAGCTCATGATGCCTGACACGGAACTACATGGTTTGGTGTTTGCCCTGCTGGATTTCAACCTTGCTTGGTCCAATCTTCCCTTGTTATACTCCTACTCAGCCTCTGGGAACGAGAATGTTTCTCCGTGCCATTATATGTTAGAAGTGAGCAATTTTTTAATTTTATTTTATAAGGGGTCACGGTTAAGAGATTGCTTTGAGTCTCAAAAAGAGGTTTTGGATTGGGGGGTTAGTCAGTATTAGAACTGTTAAAAGACGTTATGGGAACTTTTGGACTGAATGGATGCATTTTGCATCACAAGGTGGCCATGAGCCCATGCGGTTCAGGCATGGAACATTACCGTTTGAAATAAAACCTCCTCTGTCAGCTCATATGTTTGGACACTTAGCCTCCCGCTGGCCACACTGTTTGGAAAGGTTGTGGAACCTTTAAGGGGTGGAGGCGTGCCTGGAGAAGTGTGTCACTGGAGGCTGGCCTTGAGATTCTGTAGCGAGGTTCCACTTCCTGTTTGCTCTCTGCTTCCTGACTGTGGCTGCGATGTGACCAGATGGCCTCCTGCTGCCATATCTTCCCCCAACATGGTAGAATGTATCCTCCCAAAACTGTAAACCAGAATCAACCATTTCCTTCCTTAAGCTGGTCCTTTTCAGGTATCTGGTCAGAGTAATGACTAAAGTAACTAACACAGCATGTAAACAACAGAAATAAGACCGTGTCACATATTGTGAACAAGACAAGCAAACTCCTTTACTGCCACTTCCTCCCAACAGATTTTTTTTTTTTTTTTTTGACAGAGAGAGAGAAAGAATGGCCACGCCAGGGCCTCCAGCCACTGTAAATGAACTCCAGACACTTGCACTCTCTTGTGCATCTGGCTAACATGGCTCCTGGGGAATCAAACCTGGGTCCTTTGGCTTTGCAGGCAAATGTCTTAACTGCTAAGCTGTCCCTTCAGCCCCCTCCCAACAGATTTAGTTGATATGTGCCAACTTCAGCTCTAGCTAGAGGGACACAGTGATCCTGAGGGGCCCAGGCTTTGACTCAATGAATAAGGGACACCAGGTTTTTATTTATTTTTGAGGTGGGCTAAAGTTTGGTCATAGTTTGTTTGACATGAGCACAGTTTCAAAAGATTTTTTTCTTCTCTTGTAAAAGGAATCTGGCCTTGAACTTCATGGGCTAACACACAGTGGACTTCATGTGGGAACCGCTCGGTTACATCTGGCACGATGTTTCATGCAAACATTCTGGCCTCGTGATGGGACCAGAGGGCATTTGGTGCTCAATCTGCCAAGAATGCACAAGGGCAGGATAGGAGAAATGCATTCCAGCTCCAACAGGCAACAGGCCAAGTGCACACCATATGACTGTATTCTAGACAAAATGTTTCTCAAATGATCAGCATGTCTACATGTAGAGCCAGGTAGTATGACACAGATTTTGAAAAAAAACAAAGGAGACAGACATAAAATGGAGAAAGAGAGATGCCAAGCCTTTTATCCATTCTAGTCACCCAGTACCCAGCCTCGGGCTCCAGGAAATCAGTGTTCAAGTAAAGCACCTTCAAACCTGTGGTAGAGCAAGGGTGTGTTACCCTAACTCAGGAGCACAGGTGGGATCGGTAGCAGGCTGTGGTTCCACTCCGAAATGCTTGCCAGCCCAGCTGAGTCTGGAACTTTTGCAAAGACATCTCACAGGATGAAGCTTTGCCTGGGCAGTAATTCTCCCTGTGTGTATTCTTGGTGTGGCCATCCCAAGCACACTAGGTTAAGTTTGGTTTCGTGGCAGGCTTTGAGTCTGTAATCATTCTGGCCTGTGTCCTCATGTACTAAGATGAAGGTGTTAAAAAGTGTGTGTGTCTGCGTGTGCGCACGTCAAAACTGACGGGTGTATGTGCACGTGTGGGCATGTATGTGGAGGACAGACGACAACCTCAGGTGTCATTCCTCTCAGGTATCGGTGCAGTTACTTTCTCATTGCTGGGACAAAGCACCTAACAAGAGCCAACTGCCGGGAGAAGGGGATTTATTTTGGCTTACGGTCTCCAGGGCAGCTCCATGATAGAAGGGGAAAGCAAGGCATGAGCAGAGGCTGGACGTCACCTCTGCCACAGCAGGAGGAACACCACAGCATGAAAGTGAGCTGACACTGGCAAGGGGAAGCTGGCTGGGATTAAAGGCGTGCACTGCCACACCCGGCTCTTTTTTGTTTTGTTTTGTTGTTTTGAGGTAGGGTCTCACCTTGGCCCAGGCTGACCTGGATCCAAAGCGGGGAGCTGCCATGAAGACGCTCAGACGAGGGTGGGAACAAGGCTGCCAGAGGCCACATTACACTGCAAACAGCTGGAAACTGACCACATCTCCAGCTTGTGAAACAAGAAAATGGCTCAAAGTCAATGTCATCAGTAACTCTTTATTCAAACCAAAAAAAATTATATATATATATATGCCACTAAAATTTCTCAGGCAAACAGAAATCACTTTTCCTCCTTCAAAATACTCCCCAAAGGGCTGGGGAGATGGACCAGTGGATAAGGCACTTCTCTGCAAAGCCTAAGGACCCTGGTTTGATTCCCCAGTAACCATGTAAAGCCAGATGCACCAGGCGGCTCATGTGTCTGCAATTCATTTACAATGGCTGTCACTTCTCGGCCTATTGGCTAAGATCAAGCGTACAGTGGCTAGAGGCTCTGGTGCACCCATTCTTTCCCTCTCTGTAGCTGCCTCCTTCTCTCTCTCTCTCTCTCTCTCTCAAAAATATAAAAAATTTTTAAAAATTTTTAAATACTCCCCAAAGCACATGGGGGCGTGGAGAAGGTGGAGGCAGGGTCTCCCTCTAGCCCAGGCTGGCCTTGAACTCACAGCAATCCCCCTAACTTGGTACACAACATGAAAACAAGGGACACAGGGTTCCTCAGGCCTGCATTGCACAGGCTCTGCACAGCACCACGTACTCCTTATGTTGTCTCACTGGGGACAGATACTTGATGTCACTCCCACCCCCATGGCCACACTCAACAATTTCCATCCATCAACCCTCCTGGAATCACCAGCGTCTCTAATCCCATCCCCTTGGGGTGTTTTGTTTACATTTGAAATACAATTCCAGTAGACGGAAATCATCTCGTTTCTTAAAGGCTGCTTAAATGCAATCTGGAGAGAGCTGTTAACTGAATGTTCCTCTGCCCAGAGGACCAGCGTGAGAAAGATGAAAGATTACCACCAGTGCCAAGTGGCCCGTTTTGTTAATTACAATCTGGCAAAGTACCCTGTAACTTGAATTTGCCTTAATTATTTATTACCAGTGACCATCAAAAGCACATCATCTTGTCTCTTCAGTTCACAATGAAAGTAATATCTTAAAATTTAAAAAATCCTTTCTAGAATCCACAGATTCGTTCATTCTCACACTCAACACAGTCTGCCAGGAGCAGCAACGAAGGCACCGTGCCTCCATTGCCAGCTCCGCATGGAGACAAGCCAGGCCCCATCAGGGCAGCTCTTCTGGGGTGTTGTCTGGTCAAGACAGTTGCCTACGCCCTACTCTCCCCACAGTGCCTGAGATTCGGAGGTTGGGTGGGAAATGTGCGTTCCAGGGTCAGAAGTGTATGGGAAAGGTTATAAACTCTGTTACCTGATGAAAAAACAGGGCACGGGAGCAACTCAAAGCTCACGAGGGGCTGAGGAGATGGCTCAGTGGGTGAAGTGCCACGCTTGCATGAGCACCTGAGGGCCGGCACTCAGCACTGGCGTGGCAGCCTGTGTCTGTAATGTGAGTGCGGGAGACAGAGACACAGATAGGCTAGCGGAGTCCGTGAGCTCTCTGTTTAGTGACAGGCCCCATCTCAAAAACAAGGCAGACAGCGATTGAGGAAGACAGCCAGAGTCAACCTCTGCCCCCTGCACACACACACTCACACGCTTTCATGCATAAAAATCCAAAGAAAATTTCTCACTAGACCCAGGTTAACTGTCCTGTGTTGCTCAGTCAGTCCGAAGCCTCTGAATCTCGGAGTCCGCTTCTCCTGGTTGTCCCAAGTCCACAGGTACAACTGCTCAGCAGGAAGCTCGGTTCACATGGGGCCAGACTGAGTTGCTTTTGTTTGGCCCTTGGGTGAGGCTCACTCATTGGACACCTGTGTGACCCAGTGAACTAACACCAGCCTTGTGGGATACAGCGTGGAACGATAAGCACCACAATGTCACCACATGTCACCAGTCACTTTCCTAGAAAATGAGGATAGAAGGGAGGAGCTGGTCCATCTCAGACAGTAGGGAGTGAGCACCAAGCCCAAGCCTGGTCCCTGAGGACAGCGCCCAAACAAGTGTGCCTCCAGGGCAACCCAATGGTGTGTGTGTGTGTGTGTGTGTGTGTGCGCGCGCACGGGTACCTGGGGCTGGGGAGATGGCTCAGCAGGATGGAGCTCTTACCATGCAAGCATGCGCACCTGAGCTCAAGCCCAGATCACGTAAGAAGCCAAGCGCTGCCACGCCCACCTGTAAACCCAGTCCTGGGCCGCATGGAAAGAGGACAATCTCTGGGGCTGTCTGCCCAGCCAGTCTGTGTGATAAGCAACAGCTCCAGGTTCAGTGCGAGACTCTGTCTCAAGTGACCAAAGCAGAAGAGCAACAGACGAGGACACCCACCGTCCTACTCCAGCTGCGACACACACGTGCACAGAGCGTGCACATCTGCACACACATGTGCTGTGCTGGTTTGAATGTGAAAAATTCCCCCATAGTCTCATGTGGTAGTAATTAAGCCCCAGACGTAACCCCCAGCTGGTGAGACTTTGGAAGGTGGAGCCTTGCTGGAGGAGGCGTGCCACTGGCAGTGAGTCCTGAGGTTTACTAGTCCAGCCACGCTGGGTGTTCAAAGCTCACACGCTCCTTCCTTCCTGCTACTGTACAAAGATGTGACACCTGGCTATTTGTTCCTGCTCAGGTTTGTCCTGCTTTCCCCTCCATGATGAAACTTCCCCTTGAGAGAGATGGCTTAGTGGTTAAGACACTTGCCTGCAAAGCCTAAGGACCCAGGTTCGATTCCCCAGTACCCACGTAAGCCAGATGCATAAGGTGGTGCATGTGTCTGGAGTTCATTTGCAATGGCTACAGGCCCTGGCATGCCCATTCTTTCTCTCTCTCTCTTTCTCTCAAATAAATAAAAATCTTTTAAAAATAAGAAGAAACTATAAACAAAAATAAACCCATTTCCTTCCATAAGCTGCTTCTGACCAGATGTTTTATCCCAGCAGTGAGAAGGTAACTACTACATGTGCATATATCAGTGCACACACGCGCACACACACACACACACACACACACACCCCTTTCTGTAAATAAATGAGATTTTTCCTTCAAAAAAAGAAAAAGGAAAGAGAGGGACTTAAAAGTTGGTCTGAAGCTTGCCTGCTAAGCCTATGAATACTTATGCCACCTCATTTCCATGTGACATCAGCACCACCTCACTATGTCATCAACGTAACAATGTCTCAGGGCACCGGGCACAAGAAGTGTGGCACACACGTTGTTGTAAGTGGCTGAGTGACTAGCGGTAAATCAGAGGACGCTCCTCGCTGGGTACACTGCTGGCCATAAGGTCTTGGCTTCAGGGCTGTTGGCTCTGTACAAGTGACCCAACTGTAAACCAACCCAGATCTAAACTGCACGTTACCAGAAAGTTGATAATGCTATTAATCCTTGCCATTAGGGGGCATTTATGTTATGTAAAATATGGTGATCATTTCCTTAAACTCCAACTCAGAGCGCAATCATGTTTTGATTACATATAGGGTTTACTTTGTTGTGGACATAAGTTCTAATGAATAAATATGTTAAAACATGCTGACTCAGCTCAAGACGACGAGTACCTAATCAGAACTGCGAGGTCAGTATACTCCCCGAACTAAGAAGAAGATGTCAGAGAAAGGCTCTGATCACTCCTTTGTGCCTTTCCAGCTCTCATGCTTACCTCCACCGCTAGCCTGGTAGCTAGTCTGGTTATCGTTCGTGTCTGGTTCCCGCCCACAGCGCGGCTCCACGGGCTCTTCTGTCACAGCCCTTGAACACCGCCACCACGGACAGATTTCACTACATGCTTTGTGCAAGATAAATAAACCACGGTGGAAAAGATGCTACTAAATTCAACCAGGAAAATGATCATATTTGTTGTTGTTGTTTGGGGTTTTTTATGGTGTTTGAAGCAGGGTCGCACCCCAGCCCAGGCTGACTTGGGACTCTGCTCTGTAGCCCAGGCTAGCCTCAAACTCTCAAACTCAGGGCAATTCTCCTACCCCAGCCTCCTGAGTTCTGGGACTAAATGTGTGCACCACCATATCCTCCTGGTAGCTCCAGTTTTAAAACCAAAAACTAACTCCATCCAGCAGCTCCGGACTTGACATTAACCTAAGCAAGGCTATCCCCAGTGCTCATGTGCAGGTGGTGACCAGACACTCTGACTTCTGTTCCCTTCTTATAACACTTGTCAACTTTCCCCCACTGCTTTGCAGAGATGCAGGTGCCGCCATTCCTCACCTGGTGATGTCACACCAGCTGGCCCCATGCCGTTGCAACGTCTCTCGGCTCAGTGGCCACGCACAGCCAGTGTCTCCTCTCCTCTCCAGGCCAGCTCAGTGGCTAGAGAAAACTTGGTGTGTGACTGCTTTTGATTCAACACAGCTCTGGTCAGCACTCCCTGGTTAACATCTTTTCCTATGTGGAGGGGCCTTGTCCTCAGCCCCACCCTACTCTGAACAGCCTCCTGTCTCACACTCACACGCTGTGTCTTTGGAAGCCACGTGCCCTCTGTACCTTGTATTCACATAAATGCACCAACTGGCAAGACTGATATTTTTATACCTTCTCCCTTTTGATCTAATATATACCTTTTCCTCTCTCCGGACCGTTTCTCCCTCCCTATTCTTCAGATACTGGCCTCCATTCCCAACTGGGACGTCAGGGGACTTCCTCTCTTGGGGGCGACAGTACCTGCCCTCACCCACATCCCAGGTCAAGTGTCTCATCACACACCGTGACTCACTTCTCCTGGCCTGCTCACAGTGCCTGCTTCTGTGGTGTGGCTACATGGTCAGTGCCACCTCTCCTGCTAGAAAAGGAAGCATCTAGTTGACTGGAATGTGACATGAGTCAGCACGTGTCCTCAGACATGGCATCTCAGCCACGGGCATTCAGTATCCAGCAAGCACTCAACAGCTGATAGCTCCTCCTGGTTTGAAATTTATAAATAAACAAACAGGTGAATAAGTAAATCAACTCGAGGCAAGAAGAGCTGATCATCACACAATCCAGTCCAAGGCTGAAAGTCCTAGGGGCACAGTGATACCCAGGGTGAAGCCAGGACTTGGGCTCTGCTGCGCCAGCAGAAGCAGTGATGCTAAAGGCATCGTCACGGTGCCAGCTCCCTTCCGGAAGCCGAAGAGAGATTGCCCAGCACAGCACACGGGCAGGCAGCTGTGCAGATTCAGTTCACAGGTGTCAATGTAGCCAAGAGTGAATTGAATGGAGTTCTATTACTCCATCTTCTCGGACCCCAATGCTGGAAATACAGTGGTGCTGTGTCATTACAGTTTCTATTGATGTCATAAACCCCCAGGTTTGTAATGATTAACTTTTAATAATGTAAAACTATATTCCTCTCAATTAGAAAATTTGAAAATCTTAGTAGTGATATAATATTATTGGCTGGAGGATTACATGAGACATGATTACATGAGACACTTGCAAGCACATAACCATCATGTAATGCTTGCCTAATATTTTATTTGGAATTCTTTTTGTCAGTATTAAATAATTCCAGTCTGCAAAAAAAAATGCACATACATACACAGAGAAAATAAAGCATATCAACCCAAACTAAAAACAAAAAATGAAAACAGAAGTCAAACTACAGAATAAACATCTGCTTGTGTGGGGAAAAAATGAAATTAAGAAATTTGCAGGAAAATAGATGGACCTGGAAAGAATCATATTTGAGCAAAGTGACTCCAACTAAGAAGGACCAAAACCACATGTTCTCTCTGATGGGCAAGTCCCAGCCGCTTACATCGAACTACTTATACATGAGGCCAACGTGGGTAAAGCCTACAAAGATAGAACTGTGACCCAAGAGATGGGCAGGGAAGGGTGAGAGGGTGCGTGCTCAGTAAACAGAAGGGAGCCGGCACTGGGGGAGATCAGAGCGGGGTGCAGGGAGAGGGGATGTGGAATAGGAGGGGGCACTGAACTCAACAAAAACAAATGAGAGCCGGGCGTGGTGGCACACGCCTTTAATCCCAGCACTCGGGAGTCAGAGGTAGGAGGATCGCTGTGAGTTCGAGGCCAACCTGAGACTCCATAGTGAATTCCAGGTCAGCCTGGACTAGAGTGAGACCCTACCTCAAAAAAAAAAAAAAATGAGAATGAATGAATTCTACCTACATCTCTGTTTGCCAACCAAAAATAAGTAAACAGCTGCATACATAATTGTAAAACAATACAGGATTTTTAAAAAACTCTTACAGTATTAAATGCTCAAAAAACTGTATTATTATTATTAATAATAATATGAAGATCAAACTATAGTTTCTCCTTGTTTTAAAAGGATTTAATTCTACACAACCAAGTAAAACTGATACAATTGCCAATCAGAGCTCTATGCAATTATCCTGCCAATCAATTTCCATTTCTATTTAGCAAGCCTGACAGTTACTTTTAAAGCAACATTATGAAATATTCTTTAATTAAGTAAAGACTTATTTAACAGATAAATATTCCTTATGGGGCTCTTGTGGTTTGAAGGGTCTATGTACTTGATTAACCTCACAGGCTTGCTCGGCACAGTCATAACTTCCACAAATGAGATGAAATGGAAGGATCATAAAAAATGAATCACAAACCATCAGTTCTTCTGTCACACAAGGTCCCATTATTCACATTAAGAAAGCTGTAGAATGAACGAGCCTATCCAGAAAACACATTCTCGTGCGCCCAGTTTCTAGGTGATTTCTTCCTCTGGCCTCTCGCCCGGGCGCCACTTCTCACGCCACGCTCCAGGTACGCCTTCCGGGAGGGGCGGCATCCACGCGCTGCGCCACCACGCAGACCCAGCCTCTTCAGGCACACAAAACACCCGCCAGAGCTGGAACTCACGCTGGGTTTTATGATGCCATCACAGCTCGTGAGGTCAGAGCCACCAAGATCCTCAGTGCTCAAAGCCCAGCACCCTGAGGGACTGCGCCTCAGCACCCGAGCTCACACGGCCCAGAAACCAGCAACGATCCTTCCTGAGGACAAACTGAAGCCAGAAAACATTTACTGAGCATCTACCCTGTCCCAAGTATTGTGAAGACCTGGGGGCCAAAGAACAGCAACCCACGGGCCCTGTTTACAAGGACATCAGTCTGGTGAAGGTCACAGTGCATCACTGCCACGTAGACAAAAGACAGGGTGACTCCCAGGGGAAGATCAAAGAAGGCCTCACAGATGGGCCATGCTAGAGCTGAGGGTGAACTTCACCTTGGGCTATAGACCACAGCATTGCCACCTGAGTGTCATGTGCTTGGAACAACATGGTGGTACGAATGTGAACTGTCCCCCATGGATGGGCTCACGTGTTTGAACACTTGGTCCCCAGCTGGTGACCCTGTTTTGGAAGGTTGTAGGACATTTAGGAGGTGGAGCCTTGCTGGAGGAAGTGAGTCACTGGAACTGAGCCTTGAGGTCTCAGAGCCCAGGCCCAGTTCCTGTTTACCCTCTGCTTTTGAAGGAAGAAAGTGTGACTGGCTGTCTTATTCTCAGCCCTTGACTGTAAGTCAAAGTACAACATTCATCTCGTAAGCGGCTCCTTGTCAGACAGCTGGCCACAGTAACATGAAAACTTGCAGAGCAAAAACCAAGGAGACCCTCACATGACCATGGAACAGGGGCTCCCATCATGGAACTGGGAGGGACAGTGGCTGAACAGGCAATGTGGACGCTCTGGGAGGTGTGTTTTTATTGTATGGATGATAAGAATGATCCAGTTATGTCAACAGTGGTAAGAGAAGGCCTGATGATTTTAGATTCCATACATTAATCTTTTTCTTATACTTTCTCACATTCATCAAGGCAATATACTGCATGAATCTAAAATTCTCTGAAGCCATCTATATCAGACAGCTTCAGGTTCGCTGAGATGAACTTCCAGACCAGACACAGTTATGGAGGAAGGGATATTTATTGAAGCTTACAGATCCAGGGGAAGTTCCATAATGGCAGAAAAAGCTGGCCTGCCTTCACAGGACCAAGCAGAGAGAGAGAAGCACAAGCCTAAAGCCAAAAGCCACAGCACACTTCAGGAACTCCAGCTAGGCACACTTTGCATATCTTTAGATTGAAACCTGAAACCCACCACCACACCTTAAGATCCACACAATGGCACTGACTGACTCCAGCCAGGTGGCTGCAGATGCAAACTACAAACAAACAACTGAATATATTGGGGGCCATCTATTCTATTCAAACCACCACACCATCTTACCACAGTCAGAATGGCTGCCATCAAGAAAATGGACAGCAAATTCTGACAAGGAACCCTCCTCCACTTTCAGTAAGAGTACAAACTAGTACATCCATTATGGAAATCAGTATGGAAGCATCTCAAAAAGTTAGAAATGGGATGGAGGGATGGCTTAGCGGTTAAGGCGTTTGCCCGCAAAGCCACAGGACTCAGGTTCGATTCCCCAGTACCCACGTTAGCCAGATGCACAAGGTTGCACATGTGTCTGGAGTTCGTCTGCAGTGGCTAGAGGCCCTGGCCCACCCATTCTCTTACTCCCTCTCCCTCTTTCTCTGGCAAATAAATAAATAAATAAAAAGTTAGAAACAAGCCGGGCGTGGTGGTGCACGCCTTTATTTAATCCCAGCACTCGGGAGGCAGAGGTGGGAGGATCGCCATCGTGAGTTTGAGTACCAGATTTCTCTGTGCCACAGCTTCCTGCATGGAAAGGGGAGCGCAATAGCAACCTCACAGGTATCAAGATTAAAACCATCACACTGCGTTGCACTGAGCCAAGCTCCCAGCACACAGTCAACACCCAACTTCCCCATGTGGATTAACAGGTGGCCCAGCCTTGCTCTTGCCTCTACTCCTCCACCATATACCCACCCAGATGCCAGCACCAAGCTAAATACCTTCTCTTAAGTTCTGCAAATTATTTGGTTTCCAATGACTTCATCCCAGCATGAAGCCCACTCCAATGTCCCTCTAAAAGTGTCAACATAAACCTCCTCCTCTGTGAATACAACCTCCCAGTCTTGACACTCAGGACCTGTGATGGTTACTCTCATCACCCAATTGGGATTTAGAATCACCATGGAAACAAACGTCTGGACACGTCTGTAGGAGAGGGTTCAAGATTAGGTTGAGGTGAGAAGCCACCCCTCCAAATGTGTATGGCACCACTCATGAGCTGGGAGTCTTGGGATATATATAAAAAGGAGGTGAACCAACTATGAGCACTCACTGCTCTCCTGATGCCACACCCTCCCCACCATAAGGGACTGTAAAAATAAACCCTCCCTCCATTAAAGTTGCTCTTGCCAGATGAGAAAAGTAACTGTTACAGGAAACTGGCACCAAGAAGTGGGGCCACTGCTGTGGCAAACCTATATATGGTTTGTGGCCTTCGGAACTGGTTTGCTGGAGGAATGTAGAAAAGTTTGAAATTTGGGGCTAGAATGCTGTAACAGTGATTCATGGAGTGTTGGGGTGGAGATTTGGAAGACTACAATGCTAAGAGCAACGCAGACCTGAGCTCACGAGGCTTCAGAGGAGCAAGGACCTTTACTGGGACCTGGGCTACAGGCCATTCTTCCCACATTCTGGCCAAGAATCTGGCTGCATTGAGCAGTGTTCTGGGATCTTGAGTGAGGCTCAATTCAAGAGTAACAGACTCATGTGTTTGGTGGAGGACATTTCAAGACAGGGCAGCATTCAGACTGTTCCGTAACTACAGCTCACTGCTCTGTGCCCTGAGCTACAGTGGGAGGGCAACAAATAGAGCAGAAAGATGGGAAATGTGAACTTTATGAAGGAAAGGAATGGGAGCAAGGTCGAAGTTTCCCACAAGGGGGACACTGAGAAAGCAGCTGCAATTAATTGTTAAAGAGAAACCTTGTGTTCTGCGCTGGGACAACATAAAAGACGCCCTGAGGAGAAACGCCCCACCCATTGAAGACGGGAACTTTTATTTTGAAAGGAGAGAGCCTGAATGGAAAAATGCAGTAGAAGGGGGTCCTGGCATAAACTCAACTTCCTAGGAAAGTGTTCTCACAGACTCAGCAACAAGTGCACAGACATCATTTCAGCTTTGGCCCAAGGGCTCCAGGCTCCACCCTCAGATAGCAGCACAAATTGGCAGCACCACAAGGTCCCTAGGCTTCATATGCACGAAAGATGCAAGACAGAGGAGGTCATGGCACCTTTCTCCCAGTTACAGAGAGTCACTGAGACTGGACAATGTGAGACAAGTAGAGTCTCTGCAAAGTGGCCCTAAAAGACTATTGCCTGAAGCACTTTGCATTATGAGATGACCAAGAGCTTTATGGAATCAAGGGGTGAAAGGTTATGACTTAAGTGATGTGTTTGGGAGTGCTGCTGGGGTTGCCATCACAAAGGGTGGAGCCGTGATGGCTAATATTGTCAACTTGACAGGACTTAGAATCACACTGGGAAAAACATCTCTGGTCATGTCTGTGAGGGAGTTTCTACATTAGGTAAGTAAAATGGAAAAACCCATCCTAAATGTGTGTGGCACCGATGTCATGTGACTTAACAACCTCCCCCTCCCCCCACCATGCTTCCCTCCCATGACGGGCTGTGTCACCTCAAACTGTAAGCCAAAATAAAGCCGTCCTCCCTTAAGATGTTGGTTGACCAACCAAGTGGCCCCAAACCCCTGAGCAGTGAGACTGGCACCACTGGCAACACAGGAGGAAGCAGCAGGCAGTGCCACCCAATGCCTAGTGAACTCATTCTTACCATACTTTAGTCTCCTTCATCCAGAGCGTAGAGTCCAAAACCCCGGTTGAAGTCTGAAGTCGCAGAGTAGCACCCCTACACACTCTTTTCCTATCCAAATATGTCCACCGCTACGGCTTGGCTGTGCTTTGCCCCCCTGCCCAACATTTCTTGCACTGGAGGCTTGGTTCGCAGGGAACCAGTATTGAGAGGTGGCACAGGATCATTAAGAGGTGGGACCCTTAGCTCACTGGGAGCCCTGTCCTTAGAAGAGATTAAGGTAGTTCTCAAAAGGGTCATCACAAGTTCTCAAGAGAGTTCCACCCCACACACAGAGCTCTGGCTTCCTGTGCTCAGGTGCAGCCCTTTGCTTCCATATATTTCCCACCACAGCTGTCCACCATGATTGGGCAGCTGACGGGTCCTCGCCAGAGGTGAACTGACCTTGAACCTCCAAGATTGTGAGCCAGATGAACCACTTCCCTGCATTAAAAGCCTGTCTTGGGTATTTCATTGAGTAACAAAAAGCAAATACACCCAAGATAAGCTTATTTATATATAGACAGCTCCTTAAATCATTCTTAAAATTTTATACACTGCCAACTTTGTTCTTTCCTCAGACTAGCAGCCTAGCCTATGCTGTTTTTCACATGGGTTCCTGAAGGTAGGATCTCACTCTAGCAGAGGCTGACCTGGAACTCACTCTGCAGGGCCGGTGACCTTGACCTCATGGCAATCCTCCTACTTCAGCCCCCCGAGGGCTGGGATTACAAGTGTGTGCCACATCCAGCTTATACTACTCTGTTGTGAGGTGGGCAGCAGTAAGCGGTGGTCCACAGTCACGAGGGTGGGCTCTGACACGCTGCACAGGGCTGTGCTGGCGGCGCTGTAGGAACGCTGCTGGGCTGTGAATCTGTTGTGTCTGCATAGTGTCATCTGTGTGTAGACATAAGATACTCAACAGCTTACTTTAAAACTGGCTTTGTGTTAGATTTTCCCTCACGTGGGCTCACATCATCATTATGAACATTCTTAGCTATGATATGCAGTATATGTAGTCAATGTCCTTTTGATGTAGTTTTTAATTTTCAATGAGTATGTTGGGGCATAACCATAGCACAAGTCACAGAGCATCTGCATGTGTGTGTGTGTGTTTGTGCACGCGCATGTGTGTGCATGTAGACACACAAATATTTTGACAAGCAAAGAAGATAAAATGTATATTCATTTAACAAATACTAATTATTTAAAAATAATAAAGTTTTATTTCTAAATTATACATGGTAAGAGATCATCAGTAACTGATAGTAAAATAGAACAATTATAACAATATACAAAAACAAGTTATGGGAACATGCTTATCTCTGGAATGGTCCAGACTTTGGTTTACCATGGATACCTGGAATATAGAAAGCAAAGGTAAAGGGAAGGCTACAACATTACTCCTGAACTGTTTCTAAATTTAAGTACTAAAGCCAAGTACTTATCAAGACACATTTTTATTTTGATGTGTGTGTACATGTTGGTATAGGCATGCATGTGCCATGACACGTGCGGAGGTCAGAGGAGAGCCCTTACCTTGCCTTGGAGTGCGGGTCCTTGCCTTCCACCCACACCGACGCAGGTCTCCCTTGTTTGCAGGTGGCACACGTGCTTTGGGATTCTCCTGATGCCGCCTCACGCTGCTGTGGGCATGTTGGGATGACAGACGCATGTGCTACCACACCTGGCTTTATGGGGTGCTGGGATCTGAACCCTAATCATCAGGACTGTACAGTAAATGCTTCTAACCACTGCACCAGCTCTCTGGCCCCTGAAGGTCAATTTTCTGAGAATATAAGTAACAGAAGTAACATAAGGATTACAGAAAACATGAAATATACTGAATGTGTTAATTTAACAAAGTTCCCTTTAAGCCAACAATCTATTCGGCCAATGTCAGCGTTGCCATTGACAGCTTGAAGTCACGAGTCCTACATGCCTAGGAAGGGACACTAGAAATCCTTAGGACATCCCCAACCACTCCCACCAAAGCACACTGAGCTCGGTCATCTGCTCCCTATGATGGCGTGTTGCTGAGGAACGGGCATTCTGCGTCATTTGAAGACACTTCCTTCCATAGACATGGTACCAGTCATCAAACCAGACGGACGTGAAACAAGTTTCAACATTCTCTGAAAGGATGGAGGACAAAAAGACCACCACATGAGTGTGTATAAAGAGTCCAACAGCTTTTATTATAATGGTGCAAGGTAATATTTTCATCCAACACTCAGCAACATCAAACCATCACCTTCCACAAAGCAGTTCAAGGAAGCCGCAGCAAACACACCGCCAGGAGCACCTCTCACAGAACATGCGGCGAGTAAGTGCTGTTTTGTGTGCGGGGGGGGGGGGGGGGTAAACATACCAGAACATGCCTCACAATTAAAAACTTTATTACACACTTCCATGATACCAACAGCTTTCGTGCTTAGTGTCAGCCAGTTGTACCAAATACCATAAAATACAAAATGATAGGAAATATAAACATTGATTTATATTTCAAGTTCACAACATTTTATTTACAAAAATAGGCTGGGAGGGTCAAGGCTTTCACCCCACGTTCTTTCCTGGGGGACTATTTTGAGACTTTTTTCCTCTAAAAGTTTTTAAGGTAGCACTGACTTCCTTCGGCTGTATTTGTCAACTAGAAGCTCATATGGAGAGAGAGGGAAAGTGGGTAATCAGGAGGGAGAAACAGTCGGCACACAGGTAAATGGCTTTACTGGAAAGACTGCACGGGGTCCATGCAGGCTGCTTGGACACCAACGCCACACGCCACTATTTACAGGAACTGTGGCTGCTCTGGGCTCTGAAGGACACTTGTTCCCTAACACGACACTGTCCCATGTTGGTTCTCACGCCAGTACTAAGACATGACTCCGAAGACAGGATTGTGGCGGCAGATGCTGGGCCCATACTCCTCATAGTCCTTCTTGGTGTGACAGACCTGAAAGAACTCCGGCTGCGAGAAGCCGCAGTGGGAGTGAGACTGTGAGCAAAGGCAGGGCTCTCCCCATCTCAGACCCCTCCCCTGCCACCACCTCACGAGGTCTCACCCTTGGGGTTTACTGGACCCATCTCAGACCCCTCCCCTGCCACCACCTCACGAGGTCTCACCCTTGGGGTTTACTGGACCCATCTCAGACCCCTCCCCTGCCACCACCTCACGAGGTCTCACCCTTGGGGTTTACTGGACCCATCTCAGACCCCTCCCCTGCCACCACCTCACGAGGTCTCACCCTTGGGATTTACTGGACCCATCCTCAGACCCCTCCCCTGCCACCACCTCACGAGGTCTCACCCTTGGGATTTACTGGACCCATCCTCAGACCCCTCCCCTGCCACCACCTCACGAGGCCTCACCCTTGGGGGTTACTGGACCCATCCTCAGACCCCTCCCCTGCCACCACCTCACGAGGTCTCACCCTTGGGGTTTACTGGACCCATCTCAGACCCCTCCCCTGCCACCACCTCACGAGGTCTCACCCTTGGGGGTTACTGGACCCATCCTCAGACCCCTCCCCTGCCACCACCTCACGAGGTCTCACCCTTGGGGTTTACTGGACCCATCTCAGACCCCTCCCCTGCCACCATCTCACGAGGTCTCACCCTTGGGGTTTACTGGGCCCATCTCAGACCCCTCCCCTGCCACCACCTCACGAGGTCTCACCCTTGGGGTTTACTGGACCCATCTCAGACCCCTCCCCTGCCACCACCTCACGAGGTCTCACCCTTGGGGTTTACTGGGCCCATCCTCAGACCCCTCCCCTGCCACCATCTCACGAGGTCTCACCCTTGGGGTTTACTGGACCCATCCTCAGACCCCTCCCCTGCCACCATCTCACGAGGTCTCACCCTTGGGGTTTACTGGACCCATCTCAGACCCCTCCCCTGCCACCACCTCACGAGGTCTCACCCTTGGGGTTTACTGGACCCATCCTCAGACCCCTCCCCTGCCACCACCTCACGAGGTCTCACCCTTGGGGTTTACTGGACTGCTACGCAGGAGTCTTCCACCTGTCAGCCCCCAACCCACTTGCTGTACTTCCGCTTGATGACCACTAGAATATTTTTATATCTAACAGAATTTATTTTGTCTGCTGAAAGCACACAGTAGAACATATGGACACTGTTTACCCAAAATGTACAAAGAAAGCTCTAGAAAGACTCACAGTCGAGGCCAGCATTGAGCCTCCAAACCATACGGCATAGCGCTGCATATGGTGCGTGATCACCTGAACCTCCACCGGCTTAGGCTGGAAAAGAAGGTAATGTTCGTTTAGTCCACACAAACGCATCCTTACTCCAAGAGTCTGTCAACCAACAAGACAAAGGGTTTCTCCTGGGCCCTCGTCCTCCTTCAGGCAGGTCCTAGGCATCACAAATCATTCTAGGGTTTCAGCCCCTGGTGGTTCATAAAAGAAAGCCCACACAACCAGCACAGCTCCCCTTACAGCCCTGAAAGCACTCAGAAATGGAAAAAGAAAACCTAAACAACTAAGCTGATGGGTTAAAAAACAAATTAGAGGCTCAGCACTGGAGTAAACTGCCGACACTAAAGCTGCACTTTTCCATCTGCAGTGGACTTTCTTTGTGCATCTGAGTTAGAAGCCCAAGAAAGCCACCAGCCAGTGAGCATTGCCACACTGGAGGGCCCGCTGTAAGTCCCCACACACCAGTTATGAGCTAGGGTCGGATCCTGGTCCCCGCCCCACACCTCATCCCACAAAACACGGGGGGGGGGGGGCATTGGTCTTAGCAACATGCCTAGAGTGAGGGAGTTCAGCAACAAACCTCAGCTGTCTGCTCACAGTAGGGCCAAAAATGTGACCCAAGCCTATCTGTCCTTCCCACAGCCACTGGGGCTGGAGCTGGAGCGAGGCGGCCAGGGCGAGGGTGCAGTCTCCTACCTTTATCCTGCCACCGCTGAGCTCCTCGCTCAGCCTCAACCGGGCATCCACCACTCTCTTCAAATCTCTCTGCAGACGACGTCCAAAATCCCTGAACATTGTCGAGCCTCCCGAAAGAACGACATTCTGAAAAACAGAAGCCGAAGGGCGCCTTGGGTGAGCCCCCGCCGCGAGGTCCAGTGACCGCTCCAGCACAGCAGGGCTTGTGTGACAAGCCGCCCACCGAAGCAGGGAGCATCCAGAACCACAGATGGTTGTTCCCGTGACAGTGCGAGTCACCCCTCAGCACTGTTCTTCAGCCAGAACCAAACACACATGCTGCTCCAGCCACTGCCTCTGGCCCGGCAGAGCCCTCGCTGGACCACGAGGACCGACAAACCCTGCAACCAACCAGCAGGACTAGAAGACCACTAACATGGGTCCTGCCTGTCAGCGGGCTCTTCCCATCTAAACTGGAGCCTTGTCAGGGCGACATGGGAAGAAAGCATAGCCAACCCTTTTCAAAGCCAGCCCCCTGCCCATACCTCCTGCAACACCCTAGCCTCCGCCACAGGGCCACATCAGACACTTGACGAAGGGACAGCCATGAAACCGCCTGTCCGATTATAATGAAGAACAGCTGTGCTCTCAGACTACAGATATTATTCAGGACAATGAAAGTGAAATTGTCCTCATTTAACTTCCTGACAGAAAATGGCATTTGAGAAAACTATGAAGAAAATAAAACCATCCTTTAAGGAGCCAAGAGCCCTACTTCAAGACCTTGGAGCTTGGCCCCACCTCACCTTCCGAGACCCTTAAAGAGCTGCAGGACTTCTCTGGCCAGGTGTTCGTTCCCCCATCCAGCCATCACCACACAAATTTACAGGAAAGAGATGTCGTAAGTTGGACTCAGGGGCCAGAAAGTGTGTGTTACTGTCCCTTAGCATGCATTTGGTCCTACTCACTGCTGCCTCAGCATTCCTCAGCACTCCACTCAAGAGATACCACAGTGAGCTGTGGCTCTGTGACGGGCACCCTCCTCCATCAAGACATGACAATGAGCCGTGGCTCTGTGACGGGCACCCTCCTCCACTCAAGACATGACAATGAGCCGTGGCTCTGTGACGGGCACCCTCCTCCACTCAAGACACGACAATGAGCTGTGGCTCTGTGACGGGCACCCTCCTCCACTCAAGACATGACAATGAGCCGTGGCTCTGTGACGGGCACCCTCCTCCATCAAGACACGACAATGAGCTGTGGCTCTGTGACGGGCACCCTCCTCCATCAAGACATGACAATGAGCCGTGGCTCTGTGACGGGCACCCTCCTCCATCAAGACATGACAATGAGCTGTGGCTCTGTGACAGGCACCCTCCTCCATCAAGACATGACAATGAGCCGTGGCTCTGTGACGGGCACCCTCCTCCATCAAGGAAAACCACAGTGAGCTGACAACCCGGTAGGCAGCACCTTTCTCACAGAGCCCACGTAGTAACAGGTGTGCTGAACACACTAGCTGACAACTGACAGCCACCAGCAACAGCATCTCGCCTGGGCTTTGATGGCACAATGCCTGTCCTCTGAGCTCTGGGCCAGGTGAGTGAGGGAAAGCAGGCAACAGCCAACCCTGTTCTGAAGAGGGGTTCTCCTCCACACTCCACCTCAGCCCCTGTCCAATTAAGAATCAACTGAGCCAGGCATGGTGGTGCATGCCTTTAATCCCAGCACTCAGGAGGCAGAGGTAGGAGGATCAAGGCCACTATAAGATTACATAGTGAATTTCAGGTCAGCCTGGGCTAGAGTGAGACCCTACCTCAAGAAAAAACAAAAAAGCAAAAACCAACTGAGGAAGCTGGAGAAATGGCTTAGTGGTTAAGGCACTTGTCAGCAAAGCTTTAGGACCTCGGTTCAATTCCCCAGTACCCATAAAGCCAGATGAACAAGGAGGCACATGTATCTAGAGTTTGTTTGCAGAGGCTAGCGGCCCTGATGTACCCATTCTCTCTTTCTTTCTCTCTCTCCCTCTTTCTCTCTCAAATAAATAAATTTAATTTAATTGAAAAAAATTAAAGGCTAGCATAAATACTGGCAAAATTCAGAAGCCATCTTTATCGATAACAGGCTATACTAGTTAGGAAATTCAGATAATAGTACTCAGAAAATATAAAGAATGTGAATAAGAGAGGAGTAAAAGACCAGAAAAGGACTCATGGGCTTATATGTGTACGTAACCCTCATGGCAGCAGCTGAAGGTGAAGAGAAAGAGGAGGGAAGGGGAGCGGAGGGGCAAAGACAGGAGAGGAGAGGAGAGAGGAGAGAGGAGAGAGGAGAGAGGAGAGAGGAGAGAGGAGAGAGGAGAGAGGAGAGAGGAGAGAGGAGAGAGGAGAGAGGAGAGAGGAGAGAGGAGAGAGGAGAGAGGAGAGGAGAGAGAGAGAGGAGAGAGGAGAGAGGAGAGAGGAGAGAGGAGAGAGGAGAGAGGAGAGAGGAGAGAGGAGAGAGGAGAGAGGAGAGAGGAGAGAGGAGAGAGGAGAGGGAGAGGAGAGGGAGAGAGGAGAGGAGAGAGAGGAGAGAGGGAGAGAGGGAGAGAGGAGAGAGAGGGAGAGGAGAGGAGAGGAGAGGAGAGGAGAGGAGAGGAGAGGAGAGAGAGGAGAGGAGAGGAGAGAGAGGAGAGAGGAGAGAGGAGAGGAGAGGAGAGAGAGGAGAGAGAGGAGAGGAGAGAGGAGAGAGGAGAGAGGAGAGAGAGGAGAGGAGAGGAGAGGAGAGAGGAGAGAGGAGAGAGGAGAGAGGAGAGAGGAGAGGAGAGGAGAGGAGAGGAGAAGAGAGGAGAAGAGAAGAGAGGAGACAGGGGAAGAGAGGAGAGGAGAAGAGGGGACAGGGGAAGAGAGGACGGGAGGGGAGAAGAGAGGAAGGGATCAGAGGGGAGGGGGAAGGAGGGGAGAGGAGGGGAGGCGAAAAGAAGAGAGAAGGTCCTGAGACACTGAGAGCACTAAGCAGTGATGACACAGCAATGGGTTCTGCTTGACCATGAAGTGGACAAAATCGTCTTGCTGACTATGGCAAGGGGACAAGATGCCTCCCATGGACCACTGAGAGTGAATTATGATGGCCTCACTGACTGGGTCAGCTAAAACCCGGTTTCTCTCAAGTTCTCAGATTTCTACCCTATGGGCAGACCATCAATATCTGGCAGCATTACTGGCTTTTTGTTGACTTAGTTGTGGCAGAAAATAAATCAAACATAAAATGGGACTTAAAACACAGTTCGCTTTACATAACACCTTGGAGCAACAACTGAACTTTAAAGTGATTCCAATGTATTCATGAAGGCTTATTTAGGGGTTCTGGTGTGCACAGCTCATAATAATCTAAACAGTTCATCTCAATGTATTTATCCAAAAAAGACAGTGAAGGAGATGACAATTTGTCATCAGAAAATTGTTAATAAGACAATTTGCTCAACAGAACAGATAGCTGGATATCAGAGACAAATTAATTTGTAATATGACACTTCATCAATATAATAACTCACATTCAGAATGGCCAACTTTCTGTTCACGGACTGGGGGTATAGCTCAATGATGAATGAGCCTGACTAGCACATGCGTAAGACCCAGGGGTCCATCCCCAGTACCAAATCACAGCTAATGGCTATTTTAACACAGCAGAGTCCTGCTTTTATAGAAAAGGCAACTATTAAACAACAAGTTGCTACAACTGATTTTTTTTTACCTCAAGACAATCACCTTGCTTGTCTGGACTTTAAACTCACAATCCTCCTGCCTCAGCCTCCTGAGTGCTAGGATTATAGGTGAGTTACCACATTGAACTGAGAGAATGAATCCGTGAGGCCATTTTGTTTGGAAGCACTTTCCTACTGGACACACTAAACACGCTGAACACTTTGGCAGCATGGTATTTTCTCTGTCACTTGTGTCCCCCCCCCCCCCCCGTCATCACCAGCTTTGTTTCCAGTGGAGGAAAGGACCCCTTCCTTGAACTTAGCGTGTGTCTCTAAGGAGAGCAGCACCCGTGCTGGGCCTCAGCACACCTGTCAGGTCACAGCGGCATGAAAGCAAGCCTTAATCTGCTGTTCCTATTCTCATCTCGTCACCTGCTCTATTAATATTCGTTATAGCATTTTCCCTCCAGTCCAAGATCCAGTCGGGCTTCACGATTACCTGCCATGTCTCTACAATGGATTTCTTAATTAAAAAATAATTCAGTAGGGCATGAAAATAAACGTTTACTGAAAAACTCCAGAAGTACCAGAGCTGCTTGCAAAGGCATCAAGCACATAAATTCACTTCTAGCTGATTCATATCACCATGAAAGCAACACTGTGGTCGGATGATTTCAGACAAAGTTACAGTGTACTTCGACAGGGAAAGAACAGTCTTTCTCAGCAAATGATGCTGGAATAACTGATAGTCATAGGGGGAAATGAGCACTGACTTCCCACCTTCAAACACACAAACTCTCTCCCCCTCTCTCCATATATACACTTAAACTTCACACTGTCCCTACACTTCTCCAGGAGTTCTCTAGCTTAACCAGCTGCTTGCAAGAAAATAAGGGTGATTCGCGAGCCAGCCTCTGGGCGTGCTTCCTGCTGGGACGGAGCACGTTCCCTGAAGGGGCTTTGCAGCTCCCCAGCTCTGGCACTCAGGCACGGCTGCTTTGGATTATTAGCAATGCTGACACTTGTTTTGCCACCCAAGCAGGGGCAAAAGGAAAAGAAGAAAGAAAGATGGGCTGGAGACACGGCTTAGCGGTGAAGGCACTTGCTTGCAAAGCATAATGGCTCATGTTTGACTCTCCAGGTCCCACATAAGCCGGAAGCACAAAGCGATGCAAGCACGCCAGATCACACATGTGCACAAGGAGGTCCACGCGTCTGGAGTTCAACTGCAGTAGCTGGAGGCCCTGGCGCACCAATATTCTCTCTCTCTCATTTAAAAAAAAAGGCTAGTCTGTTGGGCTTGCCTCAAAAAAAAAAAAAAAAAAAAAAAAAAGACAAGTGAAATCACCCAACAAATATACTCTTTCCATCCTATCTCAAGGCAATAGTGCTTACTTAAATGAGTGTGTACCTCAGAAACATGAACATTTATCCTAATAGTATTGTTAGTCATTTTCCACATGCAAGAGTATTTTTAAGCAATCTATTAAAAACATATCACAAACAATAAAATTTTAATATTCCAAGAATTAAACCCTTTTGCTCACAGAAAAACAGTGAACTCATGAAACAGAAGATCCCACACAGGATCTATGGAGAAAGCTCCCAGCAGAACCCAGCCCGACAGAGCACTCTGACAAACGCCCCTGACCTAGCCCAGTTCCTGCAGGGATGGGAAATGGTGACGCTGCCACTCACTTCAGTGTGTGCTAAGCAGAGGGCTGCGCAACTCTTCAGGGAAGACTTGAACTCCGTGTGGACTTACTTTAACGGTTTAACAAGCATTCACAAAGCTGACTTGAGCAACTCTCATCGCCGCGCACAAAGCCCTCCGCTCCCCGAGGCCTTCCTCTCGGCGCTTGCTGGGACACGGAGGCCCCGGCCCAGCGCAGCGCCCCTTCCCCTCCCTGCCCCATTCCCCTTGTCGGCACTTGCACCGTGTGCTCCACTCACTGATTTACCTGCTGCCTCGCACAGCATCATCTCCACGGGGCTCACACCTGTTCCAGTTAGTCGCAGCTTACCCCAGTGTCCGAGCCATGGCCAGCAGATGGCGAGTCACTCAGCACGAGTGAAGGAATCCCCTGAGCTGCTCAGACAGCCTGCTCACTGTGCACAGGGCCTTGACTCCGCCCCACCTGGCCATGGCCTTGACTTCTGCCGAGATCCTCAAGAAACCGTCCTCTCCTTTGTTCTCATAATGCCTCATCTTCAATGGAATATGTGATCAGAAGTGAGCAGTCCAAATGTGTATCCGCTGGGAGTCAAATCAAACCTGACTTACCATAAAGCCAGAGGACAGAATGTCTCCTCCCCCGCAGTCACTGTGACTCACACACTATTCTACTGGAATTAACACAACCGCATTCTCTCTGAACTGACTTGAAACTAATGTCATTTCATTTCAAGTACTTAGTCTGTCCCATTCAATCATACTTTGCCCTTTGGCCTTGCATTGCTCACTAAGTATTTTATCTCTAGATGCCATTTTTTAAGTTAGTAAGGGTTCATTCACTACTCACCAGTATAAATTTTTTAATTTTTGGATTTTTCAAAGTAGGGTCTCACTGTAGCCCAGGCTGACCTGGAACTCAGTCTGTAGTCCCAGTCTGCCCTTGAACTCACGGCAATCCTCCTACCTCTGCCTTCTGAGTGCTGGGATTAATGGTGTTTGTGGCTCACTTACCAGTATTAACAGCACTAACGACCTGCTGTGTGGTGGTTTGGTGTGAACTCTCCCCACAGGCTCACATGCTCATGTCTGAACACTTGGTCCCTAGCTGGTGGCACTGTTTGGGGAGGTTATGGGACTTTTAGAAGCTGTCGCCTGGCTACAGGAAGTGGGTCTCTGAGGTTGACAGCCGGCCCTCTTCTCGTCACGTAGTTCCCACTGCCACAGGCCGCCCCTGCCACTCCTTCCCTGCCATGATGGACCGCACGCCTCAAACAAGGAGACAAACAAACCTTCTCCCCAAGCTGGGACAAGCATGAAGTCACACTCAACAGGGGCCAGTCACCTACTACGACGCAAGCTGCCCCGCTTACACTGACCAGCACCTCAAGTTAAAGAGCAGGCCTGAAGCTGAGTTGGGAGGCCGCAGCAGACCTGCGCAGCCACAGGCAAGGCCTCAGGATGGAGTGAATAACGGTGCTACTTAGTAACTTCACTACTTAGGTCTGTGCACAGGCCTGCCTGCCTGCCAGGCTCTGCACTTTTTGCCTTTACAGGGGTCTCCCAGTTATACCCACCAACAACCGTACTAGACAACAGCATTCCCTGTGCAGGGAATGGAGGCTCAGAGAGGCTTGGGTACCACGTACCCTGATGCTAATAAGCAGCTTGGCCACTGTCTGGCTATGGACCACCCACTCCTCCCCATGAGGGCTGGAAATGGCACCGCTCAAGGAGATTTCAACAACGGCCACACCCCGACGTGCTTCACTGTCAGGGCAGCTTAACTGAGAAAGCAGTGGTCCTCAGTCATTCAGCAAATGCCATGGGTCACTGCTCTGGCTGCCAGCAGTCTTCTGGAAATACGTTTTCCCAATACCCAGCTAGGCTCTGCCTCAAGCCCACTTAACATTTTGATTGAAAATCCAAACGTATTCAGAGACCTGGTGAGCCAGGAAAGCATTTTAGCCAGACAGTATTGGCTCTGCTCAAGTCAGCAAATTCTCAACACAGAACCGTTCAACTCAGAAAGTATCTGAAATACAGACTTCCATATACGCCAGAGAATGTCCCAAAACATGTCCCAATAAAGAAAACATTGGCCATTTAATGTAGAAAAACACCAAAACCTAAATGTAAGAAAAGGGCCCTAAATGTAAGAAAAGGGCGGGCACTGAAACAGACATGGCCCAGAGCATTAGGAGTCGTTAAAAATAATGCTTTTGCTGGGCATGGTGGCACATGCCTTTAATCCCCGAACTTGGGAGGCAGAGGTAGGATGATTGCCATGAGTTCAAGGCCACCCTGAGACCACCCACAGTGAATACCAGATCAGTCTGGGCTAAAGCGAAACCTTACCTCAAAAAAAAAAAAAGGAATTAGCCTGAGCTAGAGTGAGACCCTGCCTCAAAAACAAAAAGAAAAGAACAGGAATGAAAAGAGTAAAACCGGGCTGGAGAGATGGCTTAGCGGTTAAGGCACTTGCATATAAAGCCAAAGGAACCAGGTTCGATTCCCCAGGACCCACGTAAGCCAGATACACAAAGGGGCACATGTGTCTGGAGTTTATTTGCAGCGGATGAAGGCCCTGGCATGCCTATTCTCTCTCTCCCTCTTCTTCTCTCAAATAAATAAATAAAAATAAAAAATATTTTTTAAAAGAGTGAAACTAATGCTTTTGAGAGTTTTACTGTACTTCGATAAAAAAATTTTAGAGCTGGAGATGGCTTAGTGGCTAAGGCACTTACCTGCAGAGCCAAAGGACCCAGGTTTGATTCCCCAGGTCCCACAGAAAGCCAGATGCACAGGGTGGCGCATGCATCTGGAGTTCTTTTGCAGTGGCTGGAGACCCTGGCACATCCATTCTCTCATGTGCACACACAATCTCTCCTCCTCGCTCTCTCAAATAAGTAAATAAATAAAATATTTAAGGAAAAAATAGTTTATTTACTTATTTTGTGTGTGCACACATGGGGATCTCTTGCCCCTGCAAACAAAAACCAGACACTTGTGTCACTTGTGCTTACGTGGGCACTGGGGAACTGAACCCAGACCAACAGGCTTTGCAAGCAAGAGCCTTTAACCACTGAGCCACCTCTCCAGGTCGTGCTCCCAACACAGTGCTCAGTGAACACAGGATACAAAATACATGACATGACATACCCATCTACCTCTTTACATCTCAGGACGACAACTGAGAAAAAGCCGGAGGAACAGCTGATGATCAGTGACTCCCGCTTTCCTCAGTCAAATCCTCAAACCTTCCATGGCCTGTGCTCGCCTGTTACAGAGGGCTCCCCACCAGCCCTCAGCCCTCGGCCCTGGGGCTCCCTATGCAGGACCCCTTTGCTGTGAGGGGTCACATGGTTGCTGTTTGGATATAATTGTTTTTTTACTTTTTTTTTTTTTTGTTTTTGTTTTTGTTTTTGTTTTTCGAGGTAGGGTCTCACACTGGCCCAGGCTGACCTGGAATTCACTATGTAGTCTCAGGGTGGCCTCGAACTCATGGCAATCCTCCTACCTCTGCCTCCTGAGTGCTGGGATTAAAGGCGTGTGCCACCATGCCCAGCTCATTTTTCACTTCTTATGTATCATGCATTCTAGCATTTGCTTTGGTTGACTCTCATCCCCTCTTTTTCCCCTCCCCCTCCCTTACATACACATACTTACTGATATTACATGCTAGGATCTGCATATCTGAGAGAACAAGTGGTTTTAGTCTTGGACCTGGAAAGAATTCTATTGAGTCATGTGCTTACGCAGCCCATTGTCTTGACTGGGTTTTCCAAGAGCCTCCACAGCAAGAGCAGCACCTTACCCTGCTGGACAAACGTGCCCTGTGATGGCAAACACAAGTCTCCATGTTAAATCACCCCTGCATATGGTACTGCCCCAGCACTGTGCTGGTGAAGAATGCCATGGCACCTGCATTATAAACACTACACATAACCCCTCAGTCCCCAGAAATTTAAGTCAGAAAGATTTCAAATAAAACCAGCACTAGTACCAAGTTTATTCATGAGTATCTAACAAGAAGAGCTGAGATGAAGTTCAGTGGTGGAATGCTTTCCCATCATGTGCAAAGTCCTAACTCCAACTTCTAGCACCCCTCAAAAAAAAAACTTTAAATGTAACATAGCATTAAAAATAACTAAACTAGGGCTGCAGAGATGGCTTAGCAGTTAAGGTGCATGCCTGAGAAGCCTAATGACTCAGGTTCAATTCTCCAGGTCCCACATAAGCCAGATGCACATAGTGGCACATGTGTCTGGAATTCGTTTGCAGTGGCTGGAAGCCCTGGCATGCCCATTCTCACTCTTTCTCTCTCCCTCCCTCCCTCCCTGACTATAATAAATAAATAAAAAATAGTATCTTTAAAAACAAAAAAGAATTAGCTTTTAAAAAAGATAATTCAAGCTGGTCATGGTGGCACCCGCCTTTAATCCCAGCACTTGTGAGGCAGAGGTAGGAGGATCGCCATGAGTTCGAGGCCACCCTGAGACTACATAGTGAATTCCAGGTCAGCCTGGGCTAGAGTGAGACTCTACCTCAAAATAATAATAATAATAATAATTCAGAAATCCATATATTTGTCATATTTATTTTTTAAGGCCTTCTAATCCCATGGGTAAATGGTATTTAAGAAAAAAAAAAACCTAAAATATTTGCTGGTTTTGTCAAAAATTTCATGTGTTGATAGCTGTCAGCCATCCATGTTAAGGGTTCATAAGAAAGTAGTTAAAATTGTATGCATTTTATATTCCTGTGGTGTTTGTGTGTACATTTCTAAATATTCAGTATGGAATTGTCACTACTGAAAACTTAAAAAAAAAAATAACAAAACTATCAGGGCAGGGTGGTGCATGCCTTTAATCCCAGCTGAGGTGGGAAGACCAATGGGAGTTCAAGGCCAGCCTGAGCTAGAATGAGACCCTGCCTCAAAAAAACAAACCCAAAAGAAACAAAGACTTACCACTCTTGTAATGCTAAGTATATTTTCAGCTACAGGTACTCTTAACTCAATTTGACAGACACGCAGCGCCACCTATTAGCCATCATGTGTAACTGCAAGCACGATGCTAACACTCATAGGCCAGGCCTAGTTAGGGCTGCAAGCCTGCAGCCCAAGCCCTTGGGAAGCTGAGTCAGGAGGACCAAAAGTTCAAGGCCAGCCTTGACAACTTAATAAGGCCCCATCTCAAAAACTGTTTAAAGCTGGGCTAAGGAGGTGGCTCAGTGCATAAAGTGGTTGCTACACAAGTGTGAGTACCTAAGTTTGGATCCCCAGAACCCATCTAAGGCCAAACACTGTAGGAGACGTCTTCAATACAAGCATACCTCCAGCAAGATGGGAGGCGGGGACAGAAGAATCACCTAGATCTTAGGCCAGGTAGCCTGGTGACTGTAGCAGTGAAAAACTAGAGACCCTGCCTCAAATAACGTGGAAGGCAAGGCCCAATGCTAGAGGTGGTCCTGTGATGTCCACACACACCCATGCACACTCTTACACGTTAAAAAGAGGGGAGGGAATGTAGCTGAGTGGTAGAGTGCTTGCCTAGCATGTGAGGGCCCTGAGTTCAATGCTCATCACTGAAGAAGAAAAAAGACTCTCAAGCAGGGCTGTGCTGGGGTACAGTGGAGCAGGCGGGGGACCGTGACCCTGGAGGGGTCTGACCCTGCACTGCACAGGAGCAGACAGGAGACCCCAGAGCTGCAGGAGAAGAGCACACAGTAGGCTCCCTCGCCTCTCCGCTATTGCAGCATGGTAAGCTCACGATGCTGTTGGAAGCCCCATCACTCCTAAGAACACAAGTTCTTAAAAGGATCTTTTTACAAACTACGGGTCTCATTCCCAACAGTTTGAGCTCGGCAAGGTTTGAGCAAGTAACACACATGCTGTATGTTACCTAACCATGCCCAGACAAGATCCAAGCATCTCTCCAGGGCTGGATTAGATACAACAGCCGGAGGCAAGCTCCACGAGAGCCACCTACCTCTCCCTCTCTCCTTCTCTCTCTCCTCCTGTGACTCTCTTTTCAGCTGCCAAACAACGCCCCACTCAAGGCCAGCCCTGGCGGGGACCCAGTGGCCACTTCTCAACACCCTCATCCTGTGGGGCCTCCCGGTGTCACAGGGCAGAAAGACCAAGGACAGATGTCTTCCAGTTCTCGCCTGAGAGTCTGCTCAGCTCGGGGATGACTAATGCTCTGTGGTAACCTGGCCAGACCATCAAACCCGTGCCTGGGGATTTCACCAAACATGAACCGAAGTGTTGCTGTGAGGGGACTGTTATATGTGGTCAACCTCAACACGTGTGTCATGGAATGATCCAATCAGCTGAAGGCCTTCCGAATGGAAACTGGGGCTTCCCAGAGGAGGAATTCTCTCTCAAGATGCAGGTCAGCTCCTGAGTTTCCAGCCGTACAAATTCGAGAGTCAGCAGCTCCCACATTCACCTGAGCCAGTTCTTCCAAATAAACCTAACAGTAATATAAATATGTAGAGAGAGGAAAGATGGAGGGAGGAGGGAGGGGCTGTAGTACAGTGTGTTGGTGGAAAAGACAATCTGCAAGTGGCTATCACCGTGGGATAGCACCTAGGCAAGAAGACGGGACGATAAAGGATTCACTGCTTGGCCAAGAAATGAGAACAGAGAAGTGATATTGGCCACTGCTCTCCAAAGCAATGTGCTCCTCCTCTTTTTCGCTCCCTCCCCTCCCCCTCCCTCATCTCCTTCCCAGGCAGCACAGGTGGCTCACACCCTCTACTCTAGGACCTGCACATATCGCAGGCTCCTTGCTCATCCTGCCATATTCAGTCACCAGCTCCTACTCCCCCAGCCCTGCAAACTACTCCCTTCACCCATCCTGTGCAGTGCGCCCTGTTCTGAGCGGCTGCAGGAGACTCCACGACTCAGGTCTCAGCTGTCCCACAGTGTAGCCCTTGACCAGAGTTGGCTATTTATATTTCTATCAATTAAATTAAAAGAAATCTAAAGTGCAGTACCTAGGTTACAGAAGTCACATTTCCAGAACACGACAGCTGCAGGTGGCTGGTGACTCCACACTGAATATGACGGCTGCAGGGCTCTTCCACAGAAGCAGAGCACCACACGGGGCGCACCAGCTCCAGAAGGCCCCACGTGCCACGGCCACCTGGGCTCCCACAGCTCACCACACTCAGCCCATGTGCAGTTGCCATGGGTGTCCTCAGTGCCCACAGTGATCCTATGGCCACAAGACACCTCCTCCACCATGCAGAGGCAATGGACCACTGTCATGGACACCTGCATCTCACGGCAGTGAAAACTTTCAACTCAGTTGCTGCTATCAGGCGTCCCTCCCAACAAGAAAATTAAATCTTGTCACTTTGAGATGCATTTGCAGCAAGCATCAGTTAAGTCATGGGGGAAGATGTGTAAGTACGAAGGCAGATACTAGAGAGGGAGAATGGCCTAACGGGAGGGGATGAAGGAGAGGAGGACTAATAAAAATTTATGATTTATGAATAAGCCATATGGAACCCTACTTCTTCACTAGCTAATAATATGTATGTTAACAAAGAGAAAACTTGGGCAGAAATATCTTGTGAGAGTAGATAATACTGTGCCCAGAAGCCACAGATTGTTATTAGAAAAATTTCAGTGCCAGGGATAGGATACTTTTGGTGAGCTGTTGGCCAGGGAGGTCCCTGATGAGCCCAAAACATTACAGGCCATTGCCAAAACTCTTGGCTTCCCACCAGAACTAGATGGTAAGACCCTACTGCTGAAGACTCCACATGCTTGGGCTGCAGGTCACTGAGAAATCAAGCTGGGGCTGAGCTAGAAGCCTCCTCCCTGATGACTAGATGTCAGGATGTTGGAAAGAGCTCTGCAGCCTTTGGAGAAGAAAACTCATCGATGGTGTGAACCAGCTGTGGGTCCTGCAGGTTTCATAGCTGGCCAGCCAGTCCAAATGCCCCACCTAGTGCAATGGTGACAGCTCTGTTATGGGGGACACCAAGTGCTCTCTGATTGGACTTGAGGCATTTCCACAGGATGGAATTCCTGCCTGGTACTGAAAACCTAATCAAAGCCTATAGCTGGGCTGGAGAGATGGCTTAATGGTTAAGGCATTTACCTGCAAAACCTAAGGACCCACGTTCGATTCTCCATTACCCATGTAAGGGGGAAACTGCGTCTGGAGTCTGTTTGCAGTGGCTAGAGGCCCTGGAGTGCTCATTCTCCTCTCTCTCTCTCTCTCTCTCTCTCTCTCTCTCTCTCTCTCAAAAAATAAAAAATAAAAAGTAAACTATGGCTTGGGAGGTCATAGGCCCTAGGGGGAAAAATACTACTTTGTCTGGCTAAATGCATATATTATGCCTACCAAACTGCCCTCTAAATACTTATGTTTATAGCTATATAGTACTACTCTCGCTTATGGTTAAAGAAGCTTCTCTTTTCAAATGGTGGTGACCACTAGGATGACTCAAAACTCACCAAAATGCTGAGAAGAAAGGACAGTGGCATGGTCAGCACTAAGCCATCTCTATCACACCCTCCAAGGCTCAGGGACCAGTGCAGGAGAGGTGGTAGAAAAAATGTAAGAGCCAAAGGAAGGGGAAGAGTGTTTAAAATCCTGTCTTCCAGATACAAAGTGGCCTTGATGATATTCATGACCTCACAGTGGCTGATGCTACCTCCACAAGACCTGCATAATAGGAGGAAAAAATGGTGACATTAAAATAGAAGAGAGGGGGCTAGGGAGACGGTTTAGTGTTAAGGTGCTTGCCTGCAAAGTTTAAGGACCCAGGTTTGATTCCCCAGTACCCATGTTAAATCAGATGCACATAATGGCACATGCACCTAGAGTTCATCTGCAGTGGCTGGAAACCCTGACACGCCCATTCTTTCTCTCCTTTCTCTTTCCTTCTCTCTAACAAATAAAAACAAAATAAAAGAGAGACTAGTTGGAAAGAAAAGAGATTCAGTGGAGGAGGATTTGGGAAGGGGAAAGAGAAGATGGCAGGAAGGGATGATGATCATGGAATATTTATGGAAGTTGTCAATAAAAACATTTTTAAAAGTCATGAGGGAGGCAGGTGTGGTAGTACACACCTTTAATCCCAGTACACAGGAGGCAGAGGTAGGAGGACTGCTGTGAATGTGAGGCCAGCCTAGGGCTACAGAGTAAGTTCCAGGTCAGCTTGAGCTAGACTAAGATGCTACCTCGAAAAAAAGAAAAAAGTCATGAGGGAATATGAATGGAGAAACAGGGCTGAAAGAGCAGAGTTCTAGAACCTTCTCTGCCCACTACCCAAATACCACCTGCTGACACATTAGACTTCAACCAGAATTTCAACTGGAAAAAATGTTTATTTAAAATGGAGAAAGAGGCCAGGTATAGTGGCACACACCTTTAATTTCAACACTTGTGAGGCCGAGGTAGGAGGATCACCATGAGTTTGAGGCCACCCTGAGATGACAGTGAATTGCAGGTCAGCCTGGGCTAGATTAAGACCCTATCTCAAAAAAAGAAAAGAAAAGAAAAGAAAAAGGATAAAGGTCAGGTATGGTGGCACACACCTTTAATCCCAGCCGTGAGTTCCAGGCCAGCCTGAGACTACATAGTGAATTCCAAATCAGCCTGGGCTAGAGTGAGAGCCTACCTCGGTGGGCGGGGGGTGGGGGGGAGGATGAAGGATTGGGATACAGCTTGTGACACAGTACTTGTCTAGGGTGCACAAAGCCCTTGGGTTTGAGCTTCAGTACTTGGATGGGGGATGGGGACAACGGACAGGATGAAAATGCCAATGATATATTTTTTCTAATTTTCTATTCCAAATATTAAAGACCTTTGAACTACTAATCATTAATAAATAATATGTGACTCATTTACTTTCAACATGCTTTTCTGATTTAAAAGGCACAACAGGGCTGGAGAGATGGCTCAGTGATTGAATCGTTTGCCTGCAAAGCCTAAGGACCCAGGTTCGATTCCCCAGTACCCATGTAAGCCAGATGCACAAGGTGGCACATGCATCTGGAGGCCCTGGCATACCCACATTCATATATTCTCTCTCTCTCTCTTTCTCTCTCTCTCCCTCCCTCCCTCCCTCCTTCTCTCTCAAATAAATATTTTTAAAAGGCACAGAGGTAATTTTACATATCTGATACATCTATCAAATCTAAGCCATTTGTTACAGAAACATCAACAGTGAACTGTATCACAGCCACACAGGCTAGAGATATGGCTTAGTGGTTAAGGTGCTTGCCTGCGAAGCCCAAGGACCCACGTTCTACTCTCCAGGTCCCACATAAGCGAGACGCACAAGGCGACACAAGGCTGCACATGAACACAAGATGGAGCACACATCTGGAATTCAACTGCAGTGACCGGAGGCCCTGGTGCACACACACTCACGCACTCTCTCTCCCTCTCTCATGAAAAATACAAAAAATAAGCTGGGCATGGTGGCGCACACCTTTAATCCCAGCACTGGGGATGCAGAGGTAAGAGGATCTCCATGAGTTCAAGGCCACCCTGAGACTACATAGGGAGTTCCAGGTCAGCCTGGGCTAGAGTGAGACCCTACCTTAAAAAACCAAAAAATAAAAATAATGAATAATAAAATAATAAATAAATAAAATATTTTATTTAAAAAAAGACACATCCACACTTTCTTGACAAACGTAACAAGCAGGATTTTACCAATCTCTGCCTCACTGCTAAGCAGACTTAGAGGCATTTCTTGTTGACCCATATTCCCTTCTAGACTCATTTCTCCCCTCCTCCCATCCCATACTGGCAATGGGGGGGGGGAGGGCGGGTGGGAAACAAACTCCTTGCACAACCCCAGTTCCCAATTCCTATGCACATGATCCTCCTGTATCGGGCTGCCTCCCCCACACCAGGCCTGCAGGTAGGCGTGGCTGCTCTGAGGCCACCTTCTCAAAGCCTGTCTTGATCCCCTCAATTAAATGTAAACTGCCCCTTCTCTCAATCACCATAATTTGGATGATTCACTTTAATGACATTGAGCTTGTAGTAGCTCCCATTAGAATTATTTCAGCATTTTCAGCTTTGTTAAAGCTCTTGAAGACAAGAACCATATCTCATACATACTTAAGTCCTCTTAAATTTAACAATACTGTCTGGTACCAATGGACACTAGAGACAACTCATGAACATGAGAAGCAGACATCCAGTTAATTCTGCCTGCTTCGCCCGTGAGCAGAGCAAGTTACTAAACACTGTGTCTGTATGAGGAAGGATGTAAGCTAAGCAAGGTATTAACCAAGACCCAGAATCACCAGGAAAATTCTGAACTCCAGCCCAGGCCCAACTATATTAGGATCTGTCGAATAGTGAGGTACTGTGCAATGGGAATTTGCTAAGAGAATAAAGCTCTTCAGTATTTTACACACACACACACACACACACACACACACACACACACACACAGAGGAAGCTGAGGTGCAGGGTGTTGTGAAGTGGGTGACTATGGAAGACTCCACACTGCACAGGTCAAATCACCACACTGTGCACATACACAAATATTCTCCCGTCCTGAGCCACTCGCACCCTCACCTCCTGCTGTCACCATCCTCCCTTATCCAGTACTTTGAGTTAGGTGCTGACCCATGCTAAGAAAACTTCAGATCGCCAGTGGAGTCTAAAGTGACCACTCTTAATCACTGCATCACAATGAGCCCTCTGCAGGTCACTGTGACTATAAATTGAGAACATATAAAAGTCCTGGCCCTCAGGCTTAGATTCATGCCTCAGGAGGCAGCAGCCTCTGCAGAGAGATGCCATGCCATGGTGTGAATAGAGCAACAAGGAGCCTGCTTGGGATCTCTGGTTTCCATTCTTGTTAACATGGCCACCACAGGTGCCCAAAGAAGGCAGTAAGACTGGAGGGAAGGCCTTACACAGGTGGCTGAGTTCCAAATGCCAGCCACCTCATTCCAGGAGAGGACATCTTGTCTGCCCAGGTAACTCAGCAAGATCCAACAGACATGTTACCCCTTCTTTAGTCTGTATCTGGACCATGTTTTATACACCATTCCTCACCATTAAATACCGTCTCAAAAAAGACAGTTCCTAAGACACTGGCAAGAGTGGCCTAACAAGTAGAAAACAGTACCAGAAACTGAAAAGGCAAGGGCCAGGGAATAACACTGGAGAAGACAAACCCATCACCCACACACCAGACACTTGGCCCCATGGAGAAGGATGTCCACGTGTGCTGCAGACATGTGGTTCTGTGGGGAAGGACGTCCACGTGTGCTGCAGACATGTGGTTCTGTGGGAAGGACGTCCACGTGTGCTGCAGACATGTGGTTCTGTGATGAAGGACGTCCACGTGTGCTGAAGACATGTGGTTCTGTGATGAAGGACGTCCATGTGTGCTGCAGACATGTGGTTCTGTGGGGAAGGACGTCCACGTGTGCTGCAGACATGTGGTTCTGTGATGAAGGACGTCCACGTGTGCTGCAGACATGTGGTTCTGTGATGAAGGACGTCCACGTGTGCTGCAGACATGTGGTTCTGTGATGAAGGACGTCCATGTGTGCTGTAGACATGTGGTTCTGTGATGGACGTCCACGTGTGCTGCAGACATGTGGTTCTGTGATGAAGGATGTCCACGTGTGCTGCAGACATGTGGTTCTGTGATGAAGGACATCCACGTGTGCTGTAGACATGTGGTTCTGTGATGAAGGACGTCCACGTGTGCTGCAGACATGTGGTTCTGTGATGAAGGACGTCCACGTGTGCTGCAGACATTGTGGTTCTGTGATGGACGTCCACGTGTGGCTGCAGACATGTGGTTCTGTGATGAAGGATGTCCACGTGTGCTGCAGACATGTGGTTCTGTGATGAAGGACGTCCACGTGTGCTGCAGACATGTGGTTCTGTGGGGAAGGACGTCCACGTGTGCTGCAGACATGTGGTTCTGTGATGAAGGACGTCCACGTGTGCTGCAGACATGTGGTTCTGTGATGGACGTCCACGTGTGCTGCAGACATGTGGTTCTGTGATGAAGGACGTCCACGTGTGCTGCAGACATGTGGTTCTGTGATGAAGGACGTCCACGTGTGCTGCAGACATGTGGTTCTGTGATGAAGGACGTCCACGTGTGCTGCAGACATGTGGTTCTGTGATGAAGGACGTCCACGTGTGCTGCAGACATGTGGTTCTGTGATGAAGGACGTCCACGTGTGCTGCAGACATGTGGTTCTGTGATGAAGGACGTCCACGTGTGCTGCAGACATGTGGTTCTGTGATGAAGGACGTCCACGTGTGCTGCAGACATGTGGTTCTGTGATGAAGGATGTCCACATGTGCTGCAGACATGTGGTTCTGTGATGAAGGACGTCCACGTGTGCTGCAGACATGTGGTTCTGTGATGAAGGACGTCCACGTGTGCAACAGACATGTGGTTCTGTGATGAAGGACGTCCACGTGTGCTGCAGACATGTGGTTCTGTGATGAAGGACATCCACGTGTGCTGCAGACATGTGGTTCTGTGATGAAGGACGTCCACGTGTGCTGCAGACATGTGGTTCTGTGATGAAGGACGTCCATGTGTGCTGCAGACATGTGGTTCTGTGATGAAGGATGTCCACGTGTGCTGCAGACAGTGTCCTTCACATTAGAGTGTTTAACTTATTTTTTCAAAATTATTTGTGATTATTGTTATTATTATTTGTTTATTTATTTGCAGGCAGAGACAGACAAAAAAAGGAGAGACCAAAAGAATGGGCATGCCAGTGTCTCTAGGTCCTGGCAAATGAACTCCAGACGCATGCACCACTTTGTGCATCTGGCTTCACATGGACACTGGGGAATCAAACCCAGGTCGTTAGGCTATGTATGCATGCGTCAACCACTGGGCCATTTCTCCAGCCTTCTACTTACTTTTTAAAAAATATTTTTATGGGATGGAGGGATGGCTTAGTGGTTAAGGTGTTTGCCTGCAAAGCCAAAGGACCCAGGTTCAATTCCCCAGGACCCACTTTAGCCAGATGCACAAGGGGGCACATGCATCTGGAATTCATTTGCAGTGGCTGGAGGCCCTGGCACAACCATATTCTCTCTTTCTCTCTCTCTCTCTCTCTCTCTCTCCTCTTTCTACTCTATCAAATAAATAAGTAAATAAAAATAAATATTTTTAATATTATTTTTTTATTTACTTTCAAGCAGAAAGAGAGAGAATGAACATGCCAGGGCCTTTTGCCACTGCTACCAAACTACCACCATCTGCCACATTTTGCATCTGGCTTTACATGGGTACCTGGGAATTTAATCTGGGCTGGTAGGCTTTGCTAGCAAGTGCCTTTAACCACTAAGCCTTCTCTCCAGCCCTCAACTTAATTTTTGAAAACAGTTCATTTATTTGGGAATAGTGGAGAGAGAGAGGGAGAGGGAGGGAGGGAGGGAGTGGTATGTGTGCACATGTATGTGTGTATATTCACATCAGGACATTTAGCTGCAAACGAACTCCAGGTGCATGCACCACTTTATGCATTTAGTTTTACTTGAGTATTGGGAAATTGAACCCACACCAGCAGGCTTTGCAAGCAAGCACCTGTAACTGCTGAGTCATCTCTCCAGCTCAACTTACTTTTTAGAAGTCCACACACCTAGGTATCTGTGCACTCCCCAACATTGAAGCTGAGGTAGAAGAATGTTTTTCAGCACAAGTTCACGTGTACACTTAGGGTAGAGTACTTCAAATTGGGCCTCAGCAGAGCAGGGTTCAGGGACAGCCCTGCACAGGACAGGGTCACAACACTCAAGTGTTACTGCCCAAGATGCTCTAATGGGGTCCTTCTTCCATCCCATAAAGCAGGAGTCCATCTAAGAAACACCAAGCCAGAAGCAGCCCTGGCCAGGCAATCGTGGTTCTACCCTGGGTTGTGCTGGCCAAAGCCACGAGCCCCTGGTGTAACAGGTGTCCAGTAACCACTCTCAGAAAGCCTTATCTCCATGCAGAACTACGAAGGACACACCTCTGCATACACAGCTGGCCCGGTGAGAGCAGCAAACGCTCACAGACCTGGAAAGGATGAACACAAGACTCATAACTCAAATGTCCAGAGCAAGCTGCCTGCCTGTTTTTGTAAATCAAGTTTTACAGGAATCCAACGTTTTCCAGCGGTTCACGTGTCTACAGCAGCTTTGGCAGAATGGAGTAAACGCAACAGATGGCCTCTCCAAAGCCACAACGATTTGCCATATGGCCCTTCACAGAAAAAGTTGGCCAACACTTGGCTTGAGATGGCATGAGAAAAAAAAAAAATCTTCTAACAGCTCTACCTGGTGGGTTCACACATATAAAGTAGGCAACTGTAAACCCCAATGTGAAACTTCAATGTGCCCATCAAGGCCCTAGCTTTGGAAAACAAGTCTTTCTTAGTGGCTGTGCTAGAGACTCGCTGCCCACCAAGCACGCCAGCAGGGCAAAGAACTGAAGGGATCGAGCACACATCACCTCCCCGCAGCCGCCACTGAGGGCTGACAAGACAGTGCAGGGCCGTTGCCAATCCACACGGGCACCGCCATGAGAAAGACAGGAAGCTCCATGGCTGAACCCTGAGGTCATTTCCCACAGAGTCCAGTCTACACTAACTCACCTCCTGGGAGGCAAAGGGGCAGTCTACTTTCCCTCCAGAGTACCCAGCCAAGCATGAGAGAGAACCAAGACGTGGTCAGCTCGCCATCCTCCATCCTCCCACCTCTCAGCTTACCTGAACTCTAAGCCACTCTCAGGGCTGCAGGAACACTAGGAGGCTCGACACCTACCTGCATACAGATATACACATAAACCTAACTAAAACAGATATCACGGGGGGGGGGGTTCTAAAGGGGTATTTTTACCTAACTACCTAACTAGTATCTCACACCATCTCCTGATACCACGTGTCACCACGAGCATCAGTGTGATCTATTACTTACAGCATCTCTGATGTGCCCCAGCACTCTTAGAGGGACTGTTAGAAGTGCTAGAATTAAGGACAGAATTCTAACTGTAACCAAGCAGCTTTTGAGGTGGCTAAGGATGTTACCCAGTAGTGTCTACACAGCAGATGGAAGCTGGGCGTGGAATGCATGCTCATAATCCAAGCACTCGGAATGCTGAGACAGGGGGTTCACCACAAGTTTGAGCACAGCTTGGGCTTCATGGCGAGTACCAGGCCAGCTTGGCATACAGTGTGAGACCCTGTTTCCAAACCCCTCCCTAATAAATCAATCAATCAATAAATGAAAGTAAATAGAAATTTTAAGTGGAATCTCCTGAGAGTAGCGAGGGAGGAGGTCGACTTGGGCTAAGGGAGTCTTAGAGTAAACATTCTCATCTCTCTCCCGAAGCACCCCACACGCACACACTAAAGCCTTCCTTCTCGCCAGTGAGCTTTCCCCGTTTCGCTACCAGGCCCGCTGCACTCTCACCTGGGGAACATGAACCTGCCTCTGACACAAAGAACTGGGTGGGATGGCGGGCTCCCACGGAAGGCACAGTCTTCTCACATGCTCAACCTTTTCTTGCTAGTTTACAAAGCCTTCTTGAGTTCAGGCTTAGTAATTTACTCATTCCAAGACATCACACTGAGATTGTTAGACAAAAAGATTCTCTGTGGAGACTAGAAAAGGTCACACACTTCCTTCTTCCAGAGCAATACAGTTTCTCAAACTCACCTTTTTAAATTGATGAGGATAAAGTCTTTTCCTCTACAAGACAACACACAGGATCCAGACAAAAGCCTAAGCCCAAGACCCTGAGTCCCCTGGAGCCTCCAGTTCCTTTGGCCTTTCTCATGCGCTCAGCGTTAAACAAGGGCTCAGCCAGTCCACAAGACCCCCAAGGCCACCTATCCTTCAAGTTCTACAACATCTACTGTAGAAATGAAAAGTTTTCACTCACCACAAGAGCTACACTCCCTTTATGATCAGACCATGCTCTGTGCAGGGTGTCCAGCCTTCATTGACAAGACAAGGCCCTGTTTAAAGTGTTCAGCCTGGGCTGGAGGGATGGCTTAGCAGTTAAAGTGTTCATCTGCAAAGCCAAAGGACCCAGGTTCAATTCCCCAGGGCCCATGTAAGCTAGGTGCACAAGGGGCGCACACATCTGGAGTTCATTTGCAGTGGCTGGAGCCCTAGCGTACCCATTCTCTCTCTCTCTTTCTCTCTCTCCCTCTTTTTCCTCTTTCTCTCTGTCAAATAAATAAATAAAAATAAAATATTTATAAAGTGTTCAGCCTTTTCACTGGCAAGATCATGTGACCAATGCCAATTAAAACTAGAAGAGGTGGTACACACAAGACATCCTACCTCACTTAAACAGCTAGTCTCTCTTTCCGGGTACTTTTTATTAGAGAAGAGAGTTTAATTAAGGAAATGAAATGAATAAAATATAATCATAATTTGTTTTTATCCATAAAAGTTCTATAAAAGAAAAATTTTCCCAATTATAAAAATAATTTTTAAGACACAAAGAGACAAAAACAGACCTTACCCACATCCTACCCACAAAGGTATTTTAAGTTCCTAGTATAAGTCATTCAAAAATGCAAACAATATTTTATATAAACTATATATATAGTATTTTATATATATAACATATATAACATTTTATATAAACTATATGTAAAGTTTGCAAGTTGCATTTTCACTGGACAATGTACATTCCAGATCTCTTTTCACTGAACGTACACTGATTGGCTTCACTCGTGAAAGTCTGCAGAGATCCCACCACAGGGACAAGCACCGCATTGCACCACTGCTACGCCTTCTCCCCTCCTTAAAACTCGGCCAGCCAAAGCTTGCCCAGTGTAAGCTGAGACCAGAAGGCCCAGCCACAGGCCATCAGCCGAAGATGGAGGAGGGGCGCCTGGACAGCAGTATTTCCTTTTATGCAGTAATTTCATCAACTAGATTTCCTCATTTCAAGTTTCAAATGTCAGATAATCAAAGAATCTTGAAGAAGACATCGCAAAAACACATCTCTGAGTGCCCTACTTCAAACCCCACTGTCCCATATGGGCCACATCAGCACTGACCCTAAGTCAGTGCACAGACAACCTGAAGGCTATCAGGTGTCATCTCCACCTTTCAATCAATACATAATGGCTAAGATGGTCTGACTTCAGATACCGCCTGCTCGATGAGATAGTACCAGCCAGACAAGACAGCAGAGACCTGCAACCCTAGATACCAGCCAGACAGACCTGTAATCCTAGCACCCAATAGGTAGAGGCAGAAGGGTCACAAGTTCCAAGCCATTTGGGCCAGCCTGGGCTACGAGATGAGACCCTGCTCAAGCACAGGAGAAGGGAGGAGACAGTACCATTCCCAACTTGAATCCCTCCAGCTAACTAAACTGCATTTCCAAACTTTTAAGACCTCTCTGAGTAAAATATGCCTGGAGCAAACCCCGTGGAACAGGAGAAACAGGACCTTCTCACCCTTCAGCAATAGCCTCAGGACCACAGGCCTTCAGCTGGGGATAAAGCCAGGCACCTTACCCAAGCATCTTATACCTTATACAGTGGGCGACGAACATCTATGGGACAGTTCTGTATCGCTTCATCAGCAACATCCGAGATGGACGCCATGAAGTCTGGGCTGGCAAACTAAATTGCATATAAATATAAAAGAAATATTACACATTATTCTCAAATAGCACAAGCTATCATTTTGTTTGTGCATGCATGCACACGCACACGCACATGCTTGTGCCAGGGTCCCTTGCTACTGCAAACCAACAACACACATGCAACATATTGCATCTAGCTTTACATGGGTGCTGGGGAATTGAATCTGTGCTGGCCAGCTTTGTGAGCAAGTGCACTTAACCACTGAGCCATCTCCCCAGCCCCCAAAATTAATATTTGTTTGTTTGTTTTGTGTTTTTTTTCTTTGAGGTAGGGCTTCACTCTAGTTCAGGGTGACCTGGAATTGTAGTCTCAGGCTGGCCTTGAACTCACAGTGATCCTCCTACCTCTGCCTCCCAAGTGCTGGAATTCAAGGCATTGCCAACCATGCCTGGACAGAAACTAATTTTAAAAGCAATAAATACCCAATTTACCACAGCTGGAAACATATCACACGGGTTTTTTGCAGGTGTTCCATGTGACCACCCATGTGTGCGGAGATGCTCCTCAGGTGAAGTGTGTGGGTTTAGAGAAGGGAATACCCAGCAGGGACAAGGACAGGCCAACCTCACGCCAGGAGGGCACAGTGGTTGGTGTCGGTAAGAGAAAGAGAAAAGCATGCACAAGCCCATGCGGCATGCAGCAAGAAATGTGCAAGTATGTGACCTGTGAATATCAGCGCACCCTATATGAGAGAAAGAAGGTTTCAATAAGAAACATGGCGGTACTTACATGCACACGTACGAGAGAAAGAAGGTTTCAATAAGAAACACGGGCCATACATACGTGGCAGCTCTAAGTACAGCAGTCTACAAACAGTCCTGCTTTGCACAGATCTTTAGATGTGACTCTAAGCTAAGCCAGCTAGTCCTAGCCGTCCGCTCAATCCCATTAGGAAGACATTTCAAGTCCAAGGAGAGGAGGGAGGAGGCAGTGTCTGGCCATTCCCTGGCTGGGCATCCCCTGGTTTCATGTCTAGTTCATATCAAAAATGTCAAAAACAGGCGGGTGTGGTGGCGCACACCTTTAATCCCAATACTTGGGAGGCAGAGGTAGGAGGACTGCTGTGAGTTTGAGGCCACCCTGAGACTACAGAGTGAATTCCAGCTCAGCCTGGGCTAGAGTGAGACCCTACCTCAAAAATAAATAAATAAATAAACAGAAATCAAAAGCAGGCTTGGGAGATGGCTCAGCGGGTAAGGCACTTGCCCACAAAGCCTGACAACCTAGGTTCAATTCCCCAATACCCACATAAAGCCAGATGCACAAACTGGCATATGTATCTGAATGTCATTTGCAGCAGCTAGAGGCCTTGGCATTCTCATTCTGTCTCTGTTTCTCTCTCCCTGCCCCCACCCCATGTGTGTGTGTGTGTCTCCCTGCTTGCAAATAAATAAGTAAAAACATTTTTTAAAAATTTGTACCAAAAGCATGCTTGTTCACTACATTAATGATCATTTAGTGATCAGGATATTCAGCAGATGATGAATCAGGTGCATGTGTTGTGCCCCACATGCATCTAAAAACAGGCAGTAGTCTGTAGTCTACAAAGCCAATGCCAACTACTCAGGAAAATACACAACCCAACATAAAATAAAATGCACTGGATGAAACCTGCCACTTAACTACCGCCTTCAGTGCACACTGACAACTCCTTGATGATGTGTCACGTGAACACGCGGCAACAGAAAGGAAGCCTTCAGACAGGGAACTCAGCAGACCAGCTGCCTGCCCTGAGCCGGCGTGATGAAGTGCCGCGCTCTATCCCACTTTTAGGCATCGGCACCCTGCACACAATCCTTGAGATTTCTCCTGGGTAGCACACCACCCGTGAAATCAATTTCAACTCCCTTATCTTCTCATCTCTGCTCTGTAGCACATGCCACCCTTGACATCAGTTTCAACTCCATTATCTTCTATTGTTCTTGAAACTTCTCCCTCACCTCAAGGGATAATCTGTCCTCAACTTAATGGCAAGTCTCTGGCCAAGCAAACCAGCTGAGCAGCCACACAGCAGGGGGCCTCCCACCATGCGCACAGCCAGCTTGCTCATGGCCCTGCACTGAGAACTGCATGCCATGCTCACTGGAGGGCAGCATCGCTCCACGCATGCTGGACTTCAACACACCCAAAGAGACTCTTACCTCAGGGTGAAAGAATATTTCAGGTCCCAGGAACCGTTCATAACCAACATCAATAATGAACTTCTTCTGGTTGATTGCATTGATACCAGTGTATTGTTTAATCCACTTCCGGGGGTCCATGTCATACTTGGCAAATTCCCTGACTATATCAGGGCAAATGTAACAGTATTTCTCCTATGTACACACAGAAAGACATCAGCCGGCATTAAAAGCTGCTGGGTATGTCTGTGCTCTGACAAAAACACAGGAGCCCACAAGTGAGAGGAACCCCTGGACTCAGATCTGCCCATGTCACAACTCCCAGTGCCGTGCTAGAAGTCTTATGGTCCTACAGCCCTCCAATGTTGGCATGACTATGTTGAACACACTTGAACTCTGAACAGGCAAGTCTGCTTTCTCTGCAACTCAGCTATTAAGCACAGCTTTTGTCTCTCAAATTCTGCTGCCATCTTATCTGAAATAATTTATGAAGGAGTCTAGGAAGCAGCAGCCTCCCATCTCCAGATAGTCTTCCTCACTCCCACAACCTCCCTCCAAGGTGCCTCACTGCTATCCACCTCTGGCCAGCAAACCAAACTTAGCCTCATCTACTGAGTGCACTGACCACCCACATCTAGGGCCAGCAGCATGTTGTGGTGAGGAAGTTATCTCCATCACCTGCTAGGTATCCCCTGCTCAAGCTCACTGTGTGCCTCGAGACTATCTATACCTTGCTGATAGGATATTCTACATCGCTAGATACACACACATGAATAAAAAACACAGATCCCTGCCAGACACACAGCTGAGAACCAGGCATCGGCAGTGGCAACGAGCAAGTGGCATAGTGTGTTCTAAGGTGACAGGCACCATGGACCAGAAGCAGAGTCGGGGTGGTCAGTGTGTGGGTACTGCAAGAGACCCTGTGAATAGTTTCCCACCAGCAGCAACACCGAGCCTAAGCCATGCAAAGTCAGCTGACAGCAGGTGATTCTCATGTTCCTGAGGTCTCTGTGCTGACCATCTGGCCAGTCAACCTCAGCAAAGAGCAGGTGACACCAGGGTCCTAGTCTCCTGTGGTGGACAGGCTGGTGGGCCTCTGTGCGTGCAAAGCACTGGACACATGGCTGAGCACTTCTGTGGGTGTTTTCATAGTCAAGTTTCTTAGGACTTGAAACCTATCTGAGTGCTGTCTTCTGAGTACCTTTGATACACTCTATCAGCGCTGTAGGTCTGTGGGGCAGAAACTGTTCACAACCTTGACTTCTCTGTAGTGCCAAAGAGTGAACAGTGAGAACTACTCTCAGCTAGTTGGGACCAGAAACAAGGATAGTCAGCTGTGCCTGAGAAACCTGGCCAACCTCCTTTAGCATCTCAACTCTCTAGGCTATTAGCACAAAATGCTCCCAACCGCGGGGGTGTGGGCAGCAGCATCAATGTGGCTCTGTGGAGCAGGGCCAAGGCCAGGGTGTTCTGCTGACACACTCCCTCAGGCCTGTTCACGACAGAGGCACCTGCCAGGATCTCTTCCTTCAAGGGCAGAAGCGAGGGCAGAGTGGCCGACAAGGCGTCTGCACAGGGTCTTTCCTCTCGAGCTTCACTGGTGTGACACAGGCGGCTCAGGCAGGGTCAGCACTGAGCCACAACAGCAAGCCATGTCAGCATGAGGCTCCCGAAAGCACCCTGGCGGAATGCTGACTAAGAAGGGAGCACACACTCCTGGGGTGAGCCGAAGCAAAAGCAACAGGAGGTTCAATTTTGACCCTCACTTATAACAGATTTGGTTGGGGCAACAAGGAAGCTTGGACCAAATCTTCAAATTGTTCTGCCATTGAAGAAAGGCCAACAAAGGCAAAGAGGAAAGCCTGAGCACAGTTCAGTCAAATAGCAGTCATCGGACACAGGCCCCTGCCAACTACGGGGCCACGCCTTCCCTTCTGCCGCAGTACTGACAGCCCCAGTCTGCACTCCTCGTAAAAGCTTGTCCTGTCCCGCCCCACCCTAAGAGCTCACTGCCACCCAGCGTCAGCCAAAGCTGCTGCTTCCTTCCTTCCGTTCAGCCAGCTTCACTTATGAAGCTCTCAGCTGGCAGATCAGCATGAAGAGGCATCTCTGGGTCAGGAACACAGTGATAGGAGGACTAATGAATGGGTTGAGCAGACACCCTACATAACAACCAAGTTTCCCTTCTGCTCTCATGGGAAATGTCCTGCAAATTTTCTCGTGTCGTGTCTCAGTCTAGAACAGTGGAATCTGCTCCACGGCCCTGGACCCCGCAGGCACGGCGGAGGGTGTGCTCAGCAGACAGGCCCCACTGACTCCTCACAGTTGCTGCTGCTGTGACCTACCACGGGACTCTAAGAGGAAGCGAGGGGCAGATGTGGAGGAGAGGCAGATGCAGCAGAAGCTGACTGAAGATTCTCTTTAATTAGGCTCCAATTAAACAACATTCCAATACACATAAGGGTGGCTTAATACTAGCTACCGAGCTGCTCTCGTTTACAGAGAGGATCTCTGTGTAGAAGAAGAGATTAAGCCAAGAGTCTCCAGCCCTCCTCCCGAACTCAGGGTAAACAAATCAAGGCCCACACTCTCGGGAGGGGAGGGAGGGGAAGGGAGAGAGGCATCAAGGGGAACATCCAGGCACCATTTCTCTCTCACCCCCAAACCAGCCAGGTTCCCATCTGTTTTTACCTTAATGGCTTTTGCGGTCTCCAGGGACTGCTCAGGAGGGATTCCCACCTCCCTCTCCCTTAGCAGCTGTTGAATGAAATACGTAATATCTCTACCTGCAATCGGGATGTGTTTGATGCAGCTTCCAATTACATAACCTTCTGCCTGGACAGGGGAGGAGGAAGAACAGACCGTGTCAGGAACCCCACATCAGGAATCCCACATCAGGAAAAACCAGGAGGGTCCCTGCTTGCCCCTCCTGCACCTAACTGGCCCCCACTCCATGAAGCTCAACCCTGGAGGTCGTGCTGAATGACTGCATATGCAGTTCCATTAATATTTACACTCCAAGTTACTCCAATCACCTGACCCCATAAGCAGTCATTAGGAACATGGAGAACTGTGCAGGAGGTTCATGTCTACAGGGCAATGCTGTGGGGAGTACACTAAGTCCAACACTCATCTTTCTCTAAAAAAGCATAAAGGCTTCATCTATCAATCACAGTTAAAAGTCAGCAGAGTGGAGCTGAGCTGGAAGCCTCCTCCCTGTTGACTAGCTGTCAGAAAGTCTAAAAGAGTTATGCTGCATGCAGCCTTTAGGAGAGAAGCATTAACAGAGTTATACAGCAGTGGACCCTGCAAGCCGTAAGACTGACCAGCCGGGCCCAATGTGCCACCCCTGCAATAGTGGCCTGTCTGTTATGGGGAAAACCAACTACTGCTCCCTAATGGGACTGGAGGCCTATTCCATGGGAAAGAGTACATTCCTGGTACTGAAAACCTAGTCAAAAGCTTATGGCTGGGGAGGTCATGAGCCCTAGGGTAGTAATAATTTCTGCTGTTTGGCTAAATCTATAAATTATGCCCATCAAACTGCCCTCTAAGCACTTTTTTGTGTTTATACCTATATATTAATGCTACTCTTACTTTTGGTTAGAGAAACTTCTTTTTAGATGGCAGTGACCACTGGAGTGACTCAAAAGTCACCACAGTGCTGGGAAGAAATGACAGTGGAATGTTCAGCACTGAAACATCTCTATAATACCTTCCAAAGCTCAGGGTCCATTGTGGAAGAGGTGGCAGAAAGAATATAATAGCCAAAAGGGAGGACTGTTTACAATGCAATCTTCCAGACAAACTATGGCCTGGATACCCATGACTTCTCAATGCCTGACACTACCAACACAACACCCTCATAATAGGAGGAAAAGATGATGACATCACAGTAAGAGACTGATTGGAAAGAAGGGATTCAATGGAGGGTGGAAATGAAAGGTGGACATGGGGGTGGAATGGGAATTATCATGGTCTATTGTCTATACTTATGGAAGCTGTCAACAAAACATTTTTTTAAAAAATCAGGAATATGGTTGCATACAGAGGCCTGAGAGCCTCACTACCCGGATCCAGATCCTGGGTCCACGTGTGGTAGCTGTGTGAGCCTGGGCAAGGCGAGCAGACTCCAGCCTCAGACCTTCATCCAGCGTGATCCCTGAGATGCGGCAAAGGAGTAACTGGAATCTGCGTGTCGGACATGTCGCACTTTTGTGGCACATTCCAAGTACGCAATGGTCCCACTGGCCATACTGAGAAACGGCTCAAGGAAGTGAACCCAGCCCTAAGCCATCCAAAGAACTGCATGGCTCAGGAGTCTGGATACCCAGGGCTGCCTCCCGGAGCGGCTGTCAGCATGTCTGTTAGAAGCCCTGGTGCACCCATTCTCTCCCTCTCTCTCTCTCTCTCTCCCCCCTTGCAAATAAATAAATAAATAATATTTTTTTAAGTTACTGGAATGAAATAGTGACTATTTAAAATTTTTATTTAGTGTGTATGTTCATGTGTGTGAGTACACATCTGTATGTTGGGCACACGTGCACGTGCCATGGCACACGTCAGAGAACACCTTTCAGGTCAGTTCTTGCCTTCCACCTCATCTCAAGGCAGGGCCTCTTCTTCTTCACTGCTCTTCAGAAGCTTGGGAAATTTTCCTTTGCACTTATGTGCACTGGGGTCACAAGAGCCTGCCTCACTTTTACTGGGCTGCTGAGTATCTGAACTCAAGTACTCAGAGTTGCAGAGCAAGCACTTCTTATCCACTGAGCCATCTCTCAAGCTGGGACTTTTTATTTTCTCAATGAAAGTAAATGGGAGCTGGAGAGATGACTCAGCAGTTAAGGCACTTGCCTGCAAAGCCAAAAGATCCAGGTTTGATTCTCCAGGACCCACATAAGCCAGATGCACAAGATGGCACATGCATCTGGAGTTTGTTTGTAGCAGCTGGAGACCATGGCATGTCCATTCTCTTTCTATCTGCCCCTCTCTCTTCCTCTCTCTCAAAAATAAATAAATAAAAATTTTTAAAAATTTTAAAAAGTAAATGGCCAGGCGTGGTGGCACACACCTTTAATCCCAGCACTTGGGAAGCAGAGGTAGTAGGATCACCGTAAGTTCGAGGCTAGCCTGAGGCTACACAGTGAATTCCAGGTCAGCCTGGACTAGAGTAAAACCCTACCTCGAAAAAATCAAATAAAAACAAAAAAAAGTAAATGGATTTTGTTTTTTTTGCTTTGTTTGGGTTTCACTTTTTTTTTTTTTTTTTTTCTGAATCAGGGTCACATGTAGCCTAAGTGGGCCTGAATTCAATATGTAACTGAGGAATGGCCTTGACTAATCTTGCCTCTACCTCCCAAATAGGAATGGACTACCATACCCAGCTCTGAATTTTTTTATATCCCTATTTGCATTTAAAAATTAATTTAGGGGATGGAGAGATGGCTTAATGGTTAAGGCACTTGCCTATAAAACCAAAGGACCCAGGTTCAAGTCCCCAGGACCCAAGTAAAGCCAGATACACAAGGTGGCACATGTGTCTGGAGTTCATTTGCAGTGGCTAGATGCCCTGGCACATCCACTCTCTATCTGCCTCTTTCTCTCTCTCCCTCTCTCTTGTAAATAAAATATTTTTTAAAAAATTAATTTAGGGCTGGACAGATAACTCAGTAGTTAAGGCACTTGTCTGCAAAGCCTGGTGGCTAGGTTTGATTTCCCAGTACCCACATAAAGTGGCGCATGCATCTGGAGCTCATCTGCAGCAATAAGAGGCCCTAGCGTGCCCACTTTCTCTCTCCCCCTCCCTCCCTCGCCTCTTACGTATGTGTGTGTGTCTCCCTCTCTGTCTTTCTCTCTGTGCTTACAAATAAATAATTTTAAAAGAAGTATACACACATGCAGGCAGAAAACATATCTGTAAAATACATAAAAAACTGTTGTTATCACAGTAGCTATGACTATTGAGGAGACCTGGAAAGGATGACTAGAAGAACTTTGACTTTCCATGGGATGATTAGTTGATTTTCAGAACCACTGAATCATTTCCTAAATAATCCCTGGGACCCAAGTAATGGTGCAAAGGCCTCCAGAGATCTGCATTAGTCTCTCCTCTGCATCTTAAACATTAAAACCAAAAATAATATATATTGCAGGGATTTCTGCCAGCTGAAATGTGTAATTTCTCCTTCTTGGCTCTTCAGTGAATTTTAAAACAAGAGCAAGTTCTCGGAAGCATCAACTGACTAAAGCTGTTCACAGCTTTGCAGAGCACGATGAGCTCTGAGCTCGGCTGTGCGGCACCTGCGCCTGACAACCAGCACGGCGTCTGCCGCCAGCAGCTCAGAGAGCTCCAGGCTGCAAGGAAGCAGCATTCTACGGATGTCGCAGTCAGTCAAGTGGGCCCTAGAGAAAGCACCTGACTGCAGGATTTGCCACAACTCAAGCCACAGTCGTGCCCCTGCTCTCTCTTCCTCACAGTCCTGGGTTTCTTGACTTTGGCTACATTTCTAAGGTATGGCACATGGAGTGGTGTTTTAATTACAGAGTGCCAGGCTTGGCTTGCTTTCTTAAGTCTTCCCTTACCTCAGATCACGTGTTAAACCTCAGAGAGTGAGGTAGGAACCTCTGAGCTTACCACTGGGATGACGTGGGTGACTCCATCTCCACTGTCAATGACTATCCCCGTGAGGGTGCGCTCACCAACTTGCCGGGAGGTCCAAGAGGCAGCTAGAGCCAGCACTGCCTAGAGAGAAGATATGGAGGCCACTAGCCCTCGGGGATGGTCCTCTGAAGACACGAGGCCACCAGCCCTCAGGGACAGGCCATCCTCCGAGTTGCAGCCTGCTGGTCTCTCAGCCTACAGAGAAGACATGAGGCCACCAGCCCTTAGGGACAAGACATCCTCTGAGCTACAGCCTACTCTCTCACAGCCTACAGAGAAGACATGAGGCCACCAGCCCTTAGGGACAGGACATCCTCTGAGCTGCAGCCTACTCTCTCACAGCCTACAGAGAAGACATGAGACCACCAGCCCTTAGGGACAGGACATCCTCTGAGCTGCAGCCTACTCTCTCACAGCCTACAGAGAAGACATGAGGCCACCAGCCCTCAAGGACAGGACGTCCTCTGAGCTGCAGCCTGCTGTCTCAGGTTCCATCAGGAAGCTCTCTCCTACTTAGTAAGTCTGAGAAACTCTTTCCTTTCCCTACCCTCCACTTCTCTTCTCCAAAATTGCAATTCCAATGTGGATAACTAGCATACTAATGTCAAGTCTTTCAAAGAAGTCAAGTTTTCAACAGACTTCTAAAGTCTCACAAACAAACCCAGTGAAATGCTACTTTACTCTAGACTCAGATTTCATTTCTAATCCATGACTCCTCCCCCCCCCACGGGGCCACAAACTGGCTGCAACACACTCATCTCTGGGTTTCTGTTATTCAGGTGACGCCCTCCCCCCATCTCTAATCTGGCAGGTACAGGACAGTGGTTCTCAGCCAAGGCAATTCCACTGCTCAGGAAATGTTTACCCTCTACTCCCATTTTTCCCTGCCACACTTATGTGATGACAGGAGGTGGGCAGTGGTCTTCCAGTGGGTAGAGGTCAGGTTGCTGCCCACACCCTGCCACGCACAACAAGAAACTGTCCGGCCCAAAGCAGCTCTACGATAGGACTCAGGAATCTGAACTGTTAAGACATGTTCCAGAGGATGTAATGTGAAGACTACCTTAAGAACTGTCATTCTTTCTAAGGCGTAGCGGCTCACGCTCATAATCCCAGTACTCACGAAGACATGGCAGGAGGATGGCCATAAGTTAAGAGTCTAGCCTGGGTACACAGTGGGATACTGTCTCCCAAAAAAAAAGAGGGACTGGGGAGATGGCTCACTGGTTAAACGCACTTTATTGCAAAGCCCCAGACCCATGTAAAGCCAGACACACAAAGTGGCTCATGCGTCTGGAATTTGCAGGAGCTCGAAGCCCTGGAGTGCCTATTCTCATTCTTCTCTCTCTCAAATAAAAAAAAAAAAATGTTTAAAGATTCAGTTCAGTGTTTCCTAAAGTGTCTGTCACACACACTATAAATACCTCAGAGAAGATGTGTGTTTGCATACACTTGGAAAAGCTAGACTTGATTGATTTAGTCAACACAGGAATGCCCAGTGTTTCCTACTACAGGCACGGGTGGCGGGAGCGCAGCACCTCCAACATTTACCTCTCCACAGAACTCTTCTTTCTTAGAGAAGCGCAGTGTTTAGAAAGAGTTGGGGAAACACCCACCTCACTTACTCAACAAGACTGCAATCTGCTCCCTTGTCAATGGCCAGCAGCAAAATCAGCAAGGAGTGCACAGCCCGGGAAGCAGCAGGTTCAAAACGAAGCTCAGGAGCTCTCGAGAGTGAGTTCCCAGGGCTGAGTGAGGCCCCATCTACAGGGACCTCCAAAAGCATCTACTCTGTTTTTCCATTTTTGCTGGTTTGTTTGTTTGATCTGGGTAAGTTTAATAACTTTGAAACTCTAATAACTTTAGAAACTTTGGTTTCTTTGCCACGGAGACTGGTCTAGAACATACTATGTGCCCCAGGCTTGCCCTGAATCACAGAGACCCTCTTGCCTCAGCCTTTGGAGTGGCAGACTTACAGGTGAAAGCCACCCTCCCTGGTTTACTTTGCTTTCCAGTGGATCCTATGCTATGGTTTGTTTTGTTTTCTGACCAGAAGCCAAAGGAGCTAGAAAAAGCAGCATATGCACACCTGTACCTTGTCCCCCAGAAAAAACACACCAGACTCTGCAGGGCACAGCCGAGCCAGAGCAGTTCTAGACCATGCAGGTAATACCCCAGGCCCGGTCTCTCAGACCTGGATGGTGGAGGGGATGAGGGATGTTCTGAGGGAGTGAACAAAAGAATGCCGTGCCCGCTGCCACAGAGCACCGCCTCGCCCCCGTAGACAGCCAGTGCTCCCTGAGCACTACAAAGGTAACGCGGTTTTTACCTGCACTGCGATGTAGAGCCCTGGGACATTAAAAGATTCAAACATGATTTCTGCAAGATATTCTCTGTTTTCTGGAGTATTCAGTGGAGGTTCTGTCTGTAAGAAAACATTTTGTTTAGTATCCATTCAAATTTCATATCATCACACTAGAATTATCAAAGGGCTGACTTCAAGGCATGCCAATCACGGCATATTATACAACACCCTAGTCACTCAGAGTTCAGTGAAGGTGATAAATTACAAAAACCTGACTAAGCACCTTAAAAACGATGAGGTGGCAGCATGAAGACCACTTCAAAGCTGCTACTCTGGGGACCGCCCACACAAGATAAGCCACAGGAAAGGGGACTCTTGCACTGTGTTCCTAACACCTGGTGCCCTGAAGCCGAGTAGTGTGTGTCTCTGTAAGAGGCAACAAGGAGAATGAAGGCATCCGAAACAATACCTGTGCCCGTGCCTGTGCCTGACGCAGGCAGCGAGAGCTCTCTGAGAAACCCAAGAGGCCCCTCTCCACCTGACACCCACAGCGGCTGGGCCAAACACCACACCACAGGGCGGCCAGAGTCCAGGCAGAAGCAGTGTCCCCGGCGCTAGGCTCCTGCCTCCCTAGTCCATATCCACACATGTGTAGAGGTAGCGGACAATGACCTACAAACTGCTGGAGGAGAGAGCGGGGAAATGGCAGGCCTAGCCACAAAACCCAAATACTCCAAACCTGGAACTCTGAGCTCAGACATGACATCATAGGTGGGAAACTCCACACCTACCATGCATGACAGATGGCAGTCAGAATACAAGTACACTAAAAAAAAAAAAAAAAAAAAAAAAAAAAAAAAACACTTTGTAAGATGACCCTGACGCTGTGTGTACAAGACACATATGAAACTATGAGATGACCCTAAGCTGTGTGAACAAGACAAACATGGAAGTATAGAATATGATCCCGAGGCTGTGTGAACAAAACATACATGTAACAGAAGCAAATTAGTGTTTAGACTCCAGTCCTGGCCTCACGATACAGCATTATGTATGTTCAAGTATTACAAAATCTAAACACTTCTGGTTCTAGGCATTTCCAATAAGGGACATTCAACATGTACCAAGCAGAACAGGAGAGTCCCAAGAAGGCAAATACCTACTTTAAAACAATGAGCATTATCGAATGGGAGACAATCAGCATAGTAGAAAGACTCAAGAACAAGTACACCTGCTTTATCATGGGGCAATGTGTTGTGAACATTTCCATCTCAATAGCGATCTACATCTCATACTTTGATAAGCCACCAACATAGATGAAAATTTCCTAGGCCTTTTGGCAAAAAGCCCACATTACCTTTAATGGTGGACTGAATTACACTCCATAAAAATTCATGTACTAAGACCCTAACCCAACAAGTCCCTTCTCCCCTCCCTCCCCCTTCCTCCTTTCTGTGGTTGGTGTCTATGTAGTTGGCATATGTAAGTTAACGTGCCTGTGTCATCAGCATTTATGAATTAACATGCCTATGTTACCTGTGCAGACTAGCCATCCTCAAACTTTGCATGTTTAAACTGAACTGTCCTCGTCAGTCCTTTCCCTACAGTTGCCTCTCATGTTTCCCATTTCACCCACCCATCACTATGACTGTCCCATGTGAACATCAGAGTTCTCCTCATGGAGACCAGCCAGCCCACCAGCTGCATCTCTGCTACACATAGATAACTCACCCTAACTGGCCACATTAGCTTCAAGAAGTGATAGTATGCAAGCTCAGGAGGGTACAAGCAAGGGCAAGAGCAACCAGTGACGCCGCTTCAGACTCTACCTACTGAGGCCTGGCTCTGTGAGTCTGAATTCTCCTGCTGGTCTCGGTCCCGAGAATTCTTCAAGTGTAAGCATATCACTGGAGTGTGGGTGATTCCAATAAAGGTGAGCTTTGTCATCAGGTGCCACACTGTCACCCAGCTAAGAGTCACGTGCCTCCGGTATACAGCAGAAAAGTTCTTCCAGGAAATGATCTTCTCCCACTCATCGCCACGCGGGAAATGATCTTCTCCCACTCATCGCCTCGCGGGAAATGATCTTCTCCCACTCATCACATCGCGGGAAATGATCTTCTCCCACTCATCGCCGCGCGGGAAATGATCTTCTCCCACTCATCGCCGCGCGGGAAATGATCTTCTCCCACTCATCGCCGCGCGGGAAATGATCTTCTCCCACTCATCGCCGCGCGGGAAATGATCTTCTCCCACTCATCGCCGGCGGGAAATGATCTTCTCCCACTCATTGCCGCGCGGGAAATGATCTTCTCCCACGCTTTACTACATAGAAATGATGGGGCTGTGGAATCGATTCAGTGTTTAAAGGCACTTGTGGCCAGGGCTCAATTCTTTCCCCTATTCTCATATAAAGTTAGACATACAAAAGTGAAGCATGCATTTGGAAGCATACTTGCAGAACCAGGAGACCCTGGCAAACTCATATTCCCACTCCCTTCTCATAAATAAATCAGTATATTTTTACAAAATTATCTTTGATACATTAATACATAGGCTCTTCTGGGAGATGCTCACCTTCAAATACAATTTCACACAACCTTAAGAACTCTATAAAAGGTATTACTTGAGGCCAGGGAGATGGTTCAGTGGTTAACAGCACTTGCTTGCAAAGCCTGTGGGCCTAAGTTTAATTCCCCAGCACCCATGTAAAGCCAGAAAAGCATTCATTTGCAAAGGCAAGAGACCCTGGTACACCCATACACACACACAAGTACAAAACAATAAATTGGGGGAGAGGAAAACAATTAGCTCCCTAATGTCTGCCACTTCCTCATTCACACTGACATCACCTTACCACGCCATCCTGTTGTCCTCTTCACTCTAAAACACCAACCACTCAGTATCTCCACACCTTCCTTTCTTCCCACTCCCTATCCCTCACTGGCCCTCCAGTCACACTAATCTAATCAGTTCAATAAAGTGATCACATCTCAATGCTAGTGGTTTGCACAAGCAACTTGTTTGTTCCTGTGTGAGCTATGTGAAGAAAGTTTGAAAGACCTCTTCTGAAGTTGTACCTCAAATTCCATGGAAGACTACTGCAGCCAGGCATGGTGAAAAAGCACTGTAATCCCATCTACTTGCAAGGCTAAAACAAGAAGATCAAAAGTTCAAGGTTTAGCCAGGCGTGGTGGCATACACCTTTAATCCCAGCACTTGGGAGGCAGAGGTAGGAGGATCATCGTGAGTTTGAGGCCACCCTGAGACTACATAGTTAATTCCAGGTCAGCCGGAGCCAGAGTGAGACCCTACCTCGAAAAAGCAAAAAGAAAGAAAGAAAAGAAAAGAAAAAAAAGTTCAAGGCTTGCCAGATGTGGTGGTGCATGCCTCTATTTCCAGCACTTGAGAGACTGAGGTAGGAGAATCACTGTTGAGTTCAAGGCCAGACTGAGACTACATAGTGCATTCTAAGTCAGCCTGGGCTAGAACAAGACCCTACCTCAACCAAACAACAACAAAAAAAAATTCAAGGCCTGCCTAGGCTACAGAAACAGCTCAAGGCCAACCTGGGAAACTTTGGCCCCAGTGTCAAAATCAAAATTTTAAAAAGTGGGGGGGCTGGAGAAATGGCTTAGCAGTTAAGCGCTTGCCTGTGAAGCCTAAGGACCCCAGTTCAAGGCCCAATTCCCCAGGACCCACCTAAGCTAGATGCACAAGGTGGCGCATGTATCCTGAGTTCGTTTGCAGTGACTGGAGGCCCTGATGTGCCCATTCTCTCCCCCCTCTCTCTCTCTCTTCCTCTTTCTCTCTCTCTGCCGCTCTCAAATAAATAAATAAAAATAAACCAAAAAAATTTAAAAAGGGGGGGGCTGGAAGGGCCTGCAAAGCCAAAGGACCCCAGGCTCGATTCCACAGGGCACATGTAAACCAGATACACAAGGTGGCACAAGCGTCTGGAGTTTGTTTGTAGCAGCTGAAGGCCCCAGAGTATCCCATTCATTCTCTCTCTCTCTCTCTCTCTCTCTCTCTCTCTCTCTCTCAAATAAATAAATAAAATATTAAAAAAAGAAAGGAAAGGAAAGGCTGAGGATAGGATGCAGCTCTGTGAAGAGTGTTTGCCTAACAAGTACAAGGCTCTGAAGTTCAATCCTATGCACCCAAACAAAAACACAAGTGCTGCATATCTTTGAAACTCTGGCCGTGTGTGGTGACTCGTGCCTGTAGTCCCAACACTTCAGGAGGCTGAAGCAAGAGAACTACCACAAGTTGAGGTCTGCCTGGGCTACACAGTGACTTCCAGGACAACTTGGGCTATATAATGAGCTCCTATCTCAAAAAGCCAAACGACAAAAAAAAACATGGTCCTGTTAACTCTGGGCAATTCCACTCTGGAGAAAAAATACGACTCCCCACTGGCATGGGCTCAGTACACAGGACTAGCCTGAATCTCTGAACCACTGTGAAGACACTCAGAGTCAAGAGTACATACCCATTCTGTGCCCCAGACAAGTGGGTACAACAATCATAAAGAACAACGCCATGAGCTCCTAAAGGACCCACAGTGTGTCACACAGGTACCTGGAGCAAGACTGCAGCAACTCAGTGCAGGTCTCTGCTGTCCCCTCTGTAGCTGGGCCCCTGCCCTGCTCCACTCCTGCGTTACTCCACTGACGGACAGTCAGGACACATGGGAATCCCTCACCCATGTCATGCAAACCAACTTATATTTTTAATAATAAACAACTGTTTCTAAACATTCATTTGCAAATGGACTTTTCCAGTTACACACACACACACACACACACACACACACACACCCTTATCCCTCTCCTGTGGGGTATGTCTGCATTTGCTCCACAGGCCTAAGATTGGATGGCCCTTAAGTGGAGGCACACAGCTGAAACAGGCCAGCTCCTAAGATGCTATCCAGCAGGTAGCCAGCAATGTGAGGGCAGATGTAGCTCTGTGAGGACTCTCCATGGGCTTCTGCCACACAGGCAAAGACACTCACACAGCTTCCATTTCTAGGCTCCATTTATTTAATGTAACCATTGTGCATGGACAAGACAGAAAAGACCCACAGCCAGCAAAACATGGTCACCACACTTGGCATTCAGGTGTGAAAACAGAGTTAAGACTTGCCTTAATGGACAAAGATTCCATTAACTGCTAGCCTTGTAGTTCACATTTTTAACCAAATAATTCTGAAGAACATTTGTGGTAAAACCTTAGGAAGAACTATAATTGGATCTGGGACCATCTGACAATGTAGCTGCATTGAGAAAATCCAAAGCAAAACAATGTAGGTTTTAACATGCAGTTAATATAATGCTCTCTATAAAGCAAGCATTTGCTATCCGCAATTACTTTTAATTTGAAAATGCTCTGTGGAAGGAAATATGTCACATTGAGTAGAACAGTTAGAGCAAACCCCATCCCTAAGAGAGCTCTCCTCACTTCTGTTTGAACGAGATGACTGAGTGGCATTATCAGCCGGGACTCAGCTCGGTAAAGAAGGCCTCGCCTCGGCTTCCTCTGCTACAGTGAGGAGCAGCCAGCACAGTGCTGGGATGGACACGGCTGGTCTTTCCCAGCCTTCCTCCTCTGCCGCTGCTGCTGGAGGCCTGCTTGGGTGATCACCCTCCTCCCACACTCGCAGCCCTCAGTGGATGGCCTTGGCACGTGCAGCAGACCCACTGGGGAGGTTTCATGCAAAGGACGTCTACATTTTTAAAAGGCAGTCTGCAAGAAAAGCTTTTCTTTTACCACTGAATGGAAATAAATGGAGAATCCAAAGATGACCTAGAAACTTGGGCAGCCACCCCGGCATCCTGGGAAACCCAGAGAACAGGTCACGCTAAAGGGGAGTCCACCCGGATCTGGTCGTGGGCCTCCTGCTCTGCGGGACAACAGGGCCCATTTGGGTTCAGGACACTCTTACTGGGCTTTCTCTGATTTTCCCCAAAATTACTGTGACTTGTACAGATGTGGAAGGAATTACAAACTGTCTGGGTACAAGCTCCTGCTTAACATCCAACCAGTCTGGAGTTCACAGGAACATTCCCGTAACCTCAGTTACTCACCAGTAGAAAGTAGTGGTCCTCAGGTTCTGCTCGAAGGTACTTAAACACCACCTGTTCCATGAACCTTTCCATGAGGTCCCAGTCTTCAATGATGCCATGTCGGATCGGCCACTGGAGCAAGAGGAACCGAGACACACGCAGCTCAGGAGAAGGGAATGAGAGCAGCTGCGCAGCACTGCGGAGGACAGGCCTCCCCGGCCCAGTGAGACACGCCCGCCCCTGACTGCAAGACCGAGCTGGGTGCTGCTTGTGCCCCACTGCGCGCTCCTAAACACAGGGCAGGGCAGACACAGCTCACCTCCCACAAAATTTCACCTTGTCCCTTTTTAAAAAAATTTTTTAGCTGGGTATGGTGGCAAACACCTTTAATCCCAGCACTCGGGAGGCAGAGGTAGGATTGCCATGAGTTCGAGGCCACCCTGAGACTACACAGTTAATTCCAGGTCAGCCTGGGCTAGAGTGAGAGCCTACCTCAAAAAAAGAATTTTTTTTTAGAATATCTACTTTTCTGGCAAGGACGTGGGGTTAAAAGGAGCTCTTATTCTCTGTTGGTGGGATGCAAACTGGTATAGCCATTGTGGAAGTCAGTGTGGCAGTCTCTAAGCACACAGGAGCCAGCTGTACCACTCCTGGGTATATACCTGAAGGACTCTTAAGTCAGCATACCACAGAGACACATGCACATTCATGTTTATTGCTGCACTATTCACAATTGCCTACAAGTCCATCAACAGAGGAATGGACTATTTTCAAACGTAACATATATACACAATGAAATTTTATTCATCCATACAGAAAAAAAAGAAATTTTAAATGTGAAAGAAAATGGATGCAACTCAAGATCACTTTGTTGAGCAAAATTAGTCAGACTCAGAAAGACAAGCACTGCACGTTTTCACTCATATGTGAGATGTACACTGAAGCACAGAGTCATGAATGAAAGTAGAAAGGGGACTGTGAAGGGGGAGGAAACGATCTTAAGAAGAGGAGAGAGAGGAAAAAGAGAAAGGAAGGAATCAATGTGACAGGAAGGCAAAGGGAGCATTATTTAGAGGGAGGAGGATGAGTCAAAATAAAATGACATGTATATATGAAAATGTCATATGAAACAATTAATTTAAAAAATTTTAGGGTTCGTTCCCCACCTCCCATTTCCATGGTCCCGGTACCCCCGCTGCTGGCTTGAGGCTACCTGGACCTTTCATGTGTGCTGTGGAAGTAGACCCTTTGATTGCCTTCCTGATTAAATGGCCCCTGGGTCCCTAACTCACAGATCCCCTGCACCTAAGGGTACATGCACAGACAGGTAACGAAACCCAAGGAGATAAACCACCCCTCACATCCCGGTCAAGTCCCAGACAGAACCACAGAGGAACTGGGGAGATGAGCAAGAGTGCTGCTTCCATGGTGGGCCTGACAAGCAGCACCCGGGTGAAGGAGACAGACGCTGAGGATACTCAACACATACCAATGCACAAATCCAGAGGCTCCTGAGAGCTCATCATTGAACTAGACTTAAAACACACCCACCAAGGCTCAAGAAACTTTGTGGAAGAGGGGGCAGAAAGACTGTAAGAGTCACAGGTTGGGATGTCATACCCAGAGGTATTGCTTCCCCCCAATAACTGCTGCTCCCATAATACATAACCCACCACTCCATGGGGATCACCAGCAACCCCACTGAGGAGAACCCCCTGTGGAATGGGGGCAGGGAGGAGGGAAAAGATGGTGCATATGTTCTTTAAAAATAGAATAAAAAATGAAAAATTAAAAAAAAAATTAGCTGGGCATGGTGGCACACGCCTTTAATCCCAGCACTCGGGAGGCAGAGGCAGGAGGATACCTGTGAGTTCAAGGCCACCCTGAGACTACAGAGTGAATTCCAGGTCAGCTTGGGCTGGAGCAAGACCCTACCTCGAAAAAAAAAAAAAAAAAAATTTTTAACTAAACAAAAACACCGCTGGGGATGTACTTCAGTTGGGAAAGTACGTTCCTAGCGTGGCCAAAGCCCTGGCTCCCTCAGCACCGTGTAGTCCAGGCGTAGTGGGGCACGCCGCGTCCCAGCACTTGGGAGGAGAGGGAGAAGGGTCAGCGATTTCTGGCCAGTGTTGGTTACATTGCAAGTCTGAGCCCAGCCTCAAGACCCAGACAAGAAAAAGAAAAGGGGGAAGATGAGGAGGAGGAGAAAATGCCTGCTTCAATAATGTGTTTTCTAGATCTATCACCCAGAGGAGCAGATCTCGCTTTCACAGGTGACAAGTCTTGTTCTCACTTGGTTCTCCACTCAAAAATACACTTCAACACCAGGCGTGATGGAGCACACCTTTAATCCCAGCACCCCGGACGCAGAGGTAGGAGAATTGCTGGTCTTGAACAGAGTGAGTTACAGATCAGACTGAGCTAGAGTGAGACCCTACCTCGAAAAAAAAAAAAAAAATCAGCAGCCAGGTGTGGTGGCACATGCCTTTAATCCCAGCATGCTGGAGGCAGAGGTAGGAGGATCGCTGTGAGTTCACTGAGACCAGAGTAAATTCCAGGTCAGCCCTGAGAGTGAGACCCTACCTTGAAAAAAATACACACACACACACACCCTCCTGAGGGTGGGAATGTAGCTCAGTGGTTAAAAGCACTTGGTTTGCAAAGCCTGTCAGACCCGGCTCAATTCCCAAGCCATCCGTTTAAGTCAGATGCAAAAAGTGGCACAAGCATCTGACATTTGCTTGCAGTAGCACTAGGCTCCCATGCACCCACACACACCTCTTCAAGAGCAAAGCCCTCTGTTCATCTGGCCACCTCCACCCAAGCACAGGAACAAGACTAAAGCCACACTCACAACACCACTTCCAGAAAACCTGTCACTTCCCTCAGTCACTCCACTCCTCTGCTCTGGGCTCTGCACACTGACAAGCAAGCCACTGTCAGAAGCTTACCTTGGTAGCATAGGTAGGTTTATCGATGGCTTCATCTCCTATGAAAAAGTCAAGGTCATCAACTCCCCTTAGCACCCTCCTTTGGGCCTGATCCACTACCTTTGCTGACTCTCTGATGGCAATACCTGAGGAAAAAGGAAAGATTCGCACTGTCCACACACATCTCAATGATCAGCCGCGAGTCACTCACGCCCTGTGCGTGGACAAGTCACTTCAACGCTCGGGCTGGCTCTGGGGTGCGGGTGCTCACAGAAGACTGTGTCACTGAGCACATAAAGTACAAGAAACAAGTGAGTACTTCCCGGTATTATTTTCAGTATGCCACAAAGGAACATGTCCGGTGTGTTTAACGTGGCATGGACACAACATCAGCGAACTTCTCAGCTTCACCTTGAGAAGCATTACCTCAAGGCTGTAGGTGAGCGTTAGCAGAGCTGTGCCAGTCACTTTAGATCTTAAAACACAGTATGGAAGGGACAAAAGTCTATACCACACAGAAGAGGAGCGTAAGCTAGCAAAATAATACCCTATGTGTTCTTAAGAAATTTTTTTTAAAAACTCTACATCAGGGGCTGGTGGGAGTAGATGGCTAGGGGTTAAAGGTGCTTGCTTTCAAAGCCTGCCGACCTGGGTTCGATTACCCAGTACCCATGTAAAGCCAGACACACAAAGCAACACGTGTCTGGAGTTCATTTCCAACGGCAACAAGTTGTTTGGTCCATTCTCTCTCTGTGTCTCTCTCGTAAACAAATAACAATATTTTTTTAAACTCTACGTCAGATCCTTTCAAAATGTATATTTGTGATGGGAAAGGCACTGTGGCTTCCAACTAAAATTTAGGCTAATAACTTGCAAAAAGAAAATTACCATATCCCACTGAGAAGGGCCCTCAGTGGCACAGGGGCAGGGAGGAGGGAAATGATGATACCAACACATGATACATCCACACAAAGTTTCTACTTAAATTAAAAACAAACCCAATGAGAATTTAATAATCATAGTGCAACAGTCACCTCAGCCAAATAACAATAAAAAAAACATGGACTCAGCACCTCCCAGGTGTGGCCCTGCAGGAACTTCTCAGTGAGCCTCAGAACTCTCAGCACTACAGAAAGGAACCCACCCTCCCCCCAGCCCCCGTGCACATGGCTGCTGGACCCAGCAGCATAATGCACTCAGAGCACCTAGCAGTGACCCTACTACAGAGCAGAATCCCAAAATAATATGATGCATATTAAACTTCACGCCAAAAATGTTCTTGTGTAAACACAAGCAGTACTAGGCGGGCCAGGAAGACGGCTCAGTGGGCACGGTGCTGACTGACAGCATGAGGACCAAGGTCACACCCCAGCACTCCCACAGAAGCCAAACACACAGCACCACCTACAAGCCCAGCACTGAAGAGGCAGAGGCGAGAGGATCCCCGGGGCTAGCTGGCCCATCTGTGGTGAGCCCCAGGACCAGTGAGAGACTCTGTCTCAAAATTTAGAGGCTCACCTGGAGTGGTGGCGCACACCTTTAATCCCAGCACTAAGGAGGCAGAGGTAGGAGGATCACCGTTGAGTTCAAAGGTCACCCTGAGACTATGTAGTGAACTCCAGGTCAGCCTGGGCTAGATTCAAACCCTGCCTCAAAAAACAAAAAAAAAAAAAAAAAAAATAGGGGCTGAAGAGATGGCTCAGTGGATATTTGCTTGCAAAGCCTAATGACCCAGGTTAAAGCCAGATACACAAAGTGGCATTCATTTGCAGTGGCTGGGGGCCCTGGTGAAGGAGAGCAGAAAGCTAGTTTCTTTTAGGCAGCTTCAGTTAGAATTGAGGCCCAGAGAGAACCAGGAGATGCCACCCTACATGGCACCTCACCTGGCACAAGAACGAAACTCTTGGCAGAAATGGACCTTGTGTCTGACCAAGACTGATCTACAGCGCCCTGCTGTCTACAGGCTAATGTTCTACCCTAGATGGGCTGGCCTAGATACACCAGTTCTGGGATCCACCCTCCAGATCTACAAGCCAACCAGGTCTTCCCCTTGCCTGTGAAGGCTGTGGCCTTCCTCCTGTGGCTGACTCCACCCGCTCCGCTCAGCTTTGCTGGCTCTGTTTGGCTCTGCCTGCCTTTCTTTGCTCAAGCCACGGGGACACACGTGAGACTGGCTTTCCCCTGGGTGTGGGGGGGGGCATGAAACTCCTCCTTGGTCTGGGGGACTCTCTGCTTGCCTCTGCTTTACAGTTTGGGGTAAGTTCTCACTCTGATCACATGCATGGTTTTCCTCTAGTCTCTAACCTACCACGTGCATAATTTCTTTAGACTCGGGGTACCATGAGTACAACTTTCTTCATTACTCATTTCTCCTCTGGATTCCTTGTCTCTGTTTTGATATTTTCCCTCTTATTTTCCTTGAGCCTCACTGTTTGCCCCCTGAACTCTACAGGAAGGCACAGGCAGATGCCACGTGTGTTCCTTCTAAGTCTCCCCACATACACACCTAAGTTCTGTTTCCCACATGCTTGCAGCCCTACCTCAGTCTTTCCTTGAAAGCCTCAGCTTAGCTCCCTTCTACATGCTTGAGGCTCTAGTCCAGCTTTTCCCCAAAAATATCAATTTCTCTTAAATGAACCTTATATGCTATGCAGTGTTTTCCACATTAGAGGATGTTTCCTACTTCCCACGGGTTTACGATTCTGCTCTAGCCTCTCTTCGTAGACCCCAATCTCCCTTAATTAGACCCAATCTGTGGTTTCCCCCTAAATAAATGAAATAATTCATAATTTATCCTTCTTGAGTCTGTCTTTATTAATTCTTTATTAAAGGTAAGACAGAAACCAAAAATTAGGGTTCATAAATTCTGGGAGAAACCCTTTTGAATCCCCAAATCCTGCATCACTGGCATACTCATTCTCTCTATCTACTTGAAAATAAATAAATAAAAATATCTTTAAAAAATTAAGGTGCAAGCCAGGCATGGTGGTGCACGCCTTTAATCCCAGCACTCAGGAGGCAGAGATAGGAGGATCACCATGAGTTCAAGGCCACCCTGAGACTGCATAGTGAATTCCAGGTCAGCCTGAGCTAGAGTGACACCCTACCTCAAAGCCCCCCCCAAAAAAATTAAGGTGCACAGTGACTAAGGAAAACACCCAACATCACCCTCTAGCCTTTAAACATATATACATACACGGAGAAATGGCTCAGCAGTTAAAGGTGTGTGCTTGCAAAGCCTGACAGCCCAGGTTCAATTGCTCAATACCCATGTAAGCCAGATGCACAAAGTGGTGCATGTATCTGGATTTCATTTGCAGTGGCAATGAGGCAGTTAGGATGACTGGGCCCCCCAAAAGCAAAGACAGGATTGCCCTTGCAATCTCCACTTTGCTACAGATCAAAGAATGATGTGACTTTTTAGCTCTTGTCTAAAGGACTAGAGTGAGACACTACCTTAAAAAAAAGGGGGGGGTGGCTGGAGAGATGACTTAGTAGTTAAGCACTTGCCTATGAAGCCTAAGAACCCCAGTTTGAGGATCGATTCCCCAGAACCCACATAAGCCAGATGTGCAAGGGGGCGCACGCATCTGAAGTTCGTTTGCAGTGGAGGCCCTGGTGCGCCCATTCTCTCTCTATCTGCCTCTTTCTATCTGTCCGTCACTCTCAAATAAATAAATAAAAATAGAGAGGTAACTCCAAGTACTGTGAGCCCAAGTCATAATAGATCTCAGTTGGTGGGAGGGAGGAAAGCAAGGAACTTTTTAAAACTATTATGTAGCAAGCAACTGAATCCAAGAAAGGGAGATGACGAACGGATGGATGGATACTTAGACTCAAAATCTCTGTTTCTATCTACAGAAACCAAAACAAGATGTGGCCCAAACAGTCATGAGGACTGGAATGGAGAAATGTGACCAAAGACTACATATAATGTTTCCCATAGCCTGAGGGTTTTTTTTTATTATTATTAAGATTAAGCTTTCTACTTAAGTCTCCAGCAGGCAGAGCCCTGTTGGAGGTGGTGTGTCACCAGGGACAGATCTTGACTTCAGCCCCACTAGGTGTGGAGAGAGCCAGCTTGAGCTCTGGCTGATGCTCTCCTCCTCTTCCTCCTCCTCCTCCTCTTCCTCCTCCTCCTCTTCCTCTTCCTCTTCCTCCTCCTTCTTCTTCTCCTCTCTCTCTCTCTCTCTCTCTCTCTCTCTCGCTGATGCTCTCCTCCTTCTCCTCTTCTTCCTCCTCCTCCTTCTTTTCTCTCTCTCTCTTACTGATGCTCTCCTCCTTCTCCTCTTCTTCCTCCTCCTCCTTCTCTCTCTCTCTCTCTCTCTCGCTGATGCTCTCCCCCTCCTCCTTCTCTCTCTCCTCCCGATAGGTATATAAAGTGAGGCTGATTCTTCCGCCATGATGAAGCTTGCCTAAACCTGAAAGCCTGAAACAAGCCCTCTCGCCCCATAAGTTGTTTCTGGCCAGGCGTTTGTCCAGCAGCACAAAGTCTAGCGGAATCAATGAGCTCCAGGTTCAGTGGGAGGCCCTGTCTCAAGAACATGGGGTGCAGGAGGCTGGAGAGGTACTCAGTGGTTAAAGGGACTTGCTTGCAAAGCCTGCCAGCCTGGGCTCAATTCCCAAGCTACCCATATAAAATACAAAAAGGGGGCACAAGCACCTGGCATTCATTTGCTGTGGCAAGAGGCCCTGGCAAGCCTATATGCAAACATGCACACGCACATGCAAATAAATAATTAAAAAGAAATAAGGTATAGAACTGCGGAGGAAAACACCCGGCTTCAACCTCTGCCTTTCACACACAGGTTCACACATACATGCACCACCACACACACATGTGCCCATACATACACACTGCACACACATACACATGGCCAAAAAGAAAAAAACCACATTTTCTAGTCAGATCATAGCAAAAGCATGTAAGTGTACACTGACTTACCCAGGGACAGACCTGACCAGAGATGCATCTCTCAAATCACGCCCAACAGTGAGGCACGACAACGTGCGCTGGCACTGGTCAGCACGTCCCACTTTTCACAACGGGCAGGGCTTACCCTCAGTGTGAAATAAAGGCCCACTCAGTAGTCTTTTATTCAGTTGATGTGGCTTGGCTTGGTTTGATCTGGTTTGGGTTTGAGACAGGGTCTTGCTGTATGGAACGCAGGCTAGCCTCAAGTTCTCCACCCTTGCTCCTCCTCCTGCCAGGCCCGGCTCCAAGAGCCCTGACTGGCCTTGCAGCAGCATGCCATGAAGACGGACAGCAACACTGCTGCAGCCTGAAGTCTTACTCTGGGGTCAGAAAGACAAAAGCACCTGCCGCCCCAGTTCTAGACATGCTTTTAGTAAAGCTCGAGCCAGCACAGCAACATCCGGACAAGAAACACAAAGAAAACCGGGACAGAAAGAGACACAAAGGCCATTACTTGCATGCAATGCGGTACTCTGGGTAGAAAAAAGAAAAACAGTCATGGTGGTGCACAACTTTAACCCCAGCACTTGGGAGGCAGAGGTAGGAAGATGTCCATGAGTTCAAGGCCAGCTTGGGATTACTTAGAGAATTCCAGGCCAGCCTGGGATTGAGTGAGGCCCTACCTCAAAAAAAAAAACAAAAAAGTCTGCAGACCGTTAGAACGAATAAGAGAGCTGCAAGGATGCTGGATTCAAACTCAACTTACAGGGCTGGGCTGTGGCCCAGTGGGCAGAGTGCTTGCCTAGCATACACAAAGGGTCCATTCCCAGCACATCATAAAGTGGGCATGGTGGAACAAGAGTCGGGAGAGTCAGAAGTTCAAAGTGACCCACAGCTATGTGGCAAGTTTAAGGCAGCCTGAGCTACAGGAGGCCCTTGCGTAAAAATAAATGAAATGAAACTCAACCGTATAAATCTCAACAGAATTCCTGCATGCTAGCAATAACCAACCCTTCTCTGCTCCCTCTCCCTCCCCTCCCTCCTTCTCTTCCTCCCTCTAGAACGGAATGTCTGGTGGGTTCTGCCACTGCACTTGGCCTGCAGCCCAGTTTTTCTTTTCTGATGCTGAGGCAGGCCAGCAAAGCACGCCTCACAACCTGAGACCCCATCTGACTTAGCTACACATACACCTTTGCCTAACAAAGTGCTTAGCAATCAGAGACCCCCTGCCTGCAACCAGATGGCATACAACATGGGCCCTCTCCAAGCAAAACAATGCTAACCACCCTAGGGAATAGTCAGCTTCCATTCAGTTGCATCTGGGAACACATGGCACCCTAGGGCTAGATGCAGGGACTTGTCCAGCTGAGCTGGTTTTAGGTGCACGCACAGGAAGGCAAACTGTCCTCCAAGTCAACGGTTAGGGAAACTCCCCTACTTACTACCCAATGCCTATGCATGATGGTATGTGCCTAACACTAAAATCAGACGCAGCATGGGAAAGGAGTGACCACTAACAAAGGATTATACAACCAAAGCCTGTCAATGGAAATAAAAACCACTCATACTCCACGCTAGCAACCGACTCCTTCCCCCTCCACCTCCCTGAAGACGCTGTAACAGGCTGCCTTGGGCGGCCTTGCTCAGGCAGCTGCTCCCTGGCAGAGGCCCGTCTGTCCCCGGGTGTGCACTCCACACCGTCTCTGTAAGTGAAACTTCCTGCTGCTCGGTGACCTGTGGGTGCTTTTCTCGATTTTCTGAGTGCACGCTGAGAACCCAGAAGTGCCTGGCCCAGAGGAGATGCTGGGAAACAATGCCACTCTGCAGTGCCTGCACCCTAGAAATCGTCTTATAAATGGGACCTCTTTAGACAGAAAAGCGATTCCACTGCCAGCACCAAGCAGTGAGCACACTCGTCAAGGGAACCAAGGCCCGCAGCTAGCCGGCACCTCACTTCTGTCTCCTGCAGCTTCCCTCTCCTGGACGAGTACCAGCCAACACTGCCACCATCCCCTCCCCCACTGCTCTCACACTGTCTTGTAGCTTCTGCCACAGCAAAGGCTCTGACAGGCCCAGTCTCCAGCTCACCTGTCTTCTGACAGTGCATGGGATCCTGATATAACGTCCACCAGTTCCCCCTCTGACTGATGACAGGTTAAGTGGCACAGCCAGCTAAGCGCTGCTGACAGCTTTCAATGGTGACATGTTAAAGCCAAGGGGCAAGATGGGCGCTTTCATGTTGATGCATTAACAAGGTTAAAGTCACATCTTCTGCTTTGCAAAGTCAGAAAGGCCAGTTTGTCAACTGAGCATGGAATGATCACTCACCTTCATAAAACTCACAAAAGACAGAATGTTGGACTCACCTGTGTCCACAGAGTTCAAATGCTGAAGCCCTAACCCCCAGCATGATATCAGGAGACAGGACTTTTAAAAAGGCAACTGAGGCTAAACGAGGGTATAAGGGTGGGGTCCTAATGTGATCAAGGTGGTAGCCTTATATAAGAAACGGAAGCCGGGTGTGGTGGCGCACACCTTTAATCCCAGCACTCGGGAGGCAGAGGTAGGAGGATCACTGTGAGTTCAAGGCCACCCTGAGACTACATAGTGAATTCCAGGTCAGCCTGGGCTACAGCGAGACCCTACCTCGGAAAAAAAAAAAAAGAAACGCCAGTGCTCACACAGTCACACAGAGAAAAGGCCACATGAGGACACACTGAGACACCAGAACCCGGCGATGGCAGCACCTTGACGCTGGCCTCCAGAGCTGTGACACAGTGACGTGCTGCTGGAAACTCCCCAAGTCTAGGAAGCTGGTTATGGCAGCTCTGGCAGACAAACACTCCAACTTAACAGTTTAAACTGAGGATCCAGAGTGCCAATAATGGCTTTCCCTGCCCATGTGTGTCACCCAAGTGATACCATGAGACAGCCAGAACCAGCGTTGTTATCCAGCAGCAAGGAGCTGGGGCAGGAGACCTAACCTTGGAGCAAGTGTACTTCCCAGGGATCAGGACGCTCATATTAACCACAAATCCAAACCAAGCACCCCTTTCCCTAGATGTCCACGTTTGGTCCTGGTCACAAGACCCAGTCATTCCAGCGTCACTGAGCGTCTAACCACATCCATTGTCTAGGACCCCAGCTCACCTACAGCAGCTGCCTGTGCAGACCCAGGTCCCCCTTCGTGCTTGGCTGACACGCCTTTCCCTTGGGCAAAGTGTCTGAAAATTACAACGTGGGATTTGGATAGGTCCAAAGAATTACACTATGAGAACCAATCTGCCCCTGGAGAATAAAAAGCAGGTCCGAGGAGCTGGTGCTGATGAAGATCAGGAGCGAGATAGTTCTTATAGGCAGTTCTTATAGTCAGCCAGGGGAGCTGCCACCTTGCCTGCCCCGGCAGGACTAGAACCTGTGCCTGACCCAGACCCATCCACATGGCTGCGTGCAAGCAGCACCTCAGTAGTCCTGCCTGCCCCTTCAGGCTCTCCCTCTGCTGAGCCAGCCTCTTGAGTCCACCAACCAACCAGTCTCTCCCTTATATACCTGAGTCTGACAGCGAGCCTCACCCTCACTGGATGTTTGATCCACATGAAGGGTCCTGACCACGGGTGTGAGTCTCCTGACTTCTTCCTCTGCGTCCAGGTGGACACAAGTGTGTAAGTCTCAGGCTTCTCTCCTCTGAGAAGGACTTTTTTTTTTTTTTTTTTTTTTTGGTTTTTCAAGGTAAGGTCTCACTCTATCTAGCTCAGGCCGACCTGGAATTCACCATGTAGTCTCAGGGTGGCCTTAAACTCACAATGTTCCTCCTATCTCTGCCTCCGGAGTGCTGGGATTAAAGGTGTGTACCTCCATGCCCGGCTAATTTTTTATTTATTTTTAACTAGTTTGTTGTATTTATTTTTATTACTTATTTGCTTATTTTGGTTTTTTGAGGTAGGGACTCGCTCTAGTCCAGGCTGACCTGGAATTCACTCTGTAGTCTCAGGGTGGTCTCAAACTCACGGTGATCCTCCTACCTCTTGAACCCCCCCCCCCCGCAAGTGCTGGGGTTAAAGTCGTGTGCCACCACGCCCAATGAGGATTTTCCAGCTTGCTTTCTATGTGTGCTTTGGTTTTCGAAACTTTCCTGTTTTGCTATCACACGTGTGATTGCTCTTCAACCTCCGAGTCCTTCACTGTCTCTCAATCCTCTGGTGCCCTTTGCACTGTCTTTGGGGCTCGACTGAGGGCGGCTGCTGGAACCTGTCATCAGCCACAGTGTCTCAACCGCCTAGAAGAGGCTCGGGGGCCTGGGCTGGGGGCCTGGGCTGGGGGGGGGGGGGCTCCTTCTCTGAAGGCTTCTTCCCTGGAGGTGTGAAGGAGATTTTCTCCATCTCCCCTCCTCCTTCCCAGCTTGGGGCTCCCTGCTAGCCCTCCCTCTGGATCCTAACTCTCAAAAACAAATCTCACAGATCATAATTTACCCTTTTCAGAATGCGTATTTTCAATTTTTTTTTGCTACCTTGAATATGAACCCAAAAGTTGGAGGTCACAGGCCTGGGATCCCCTGCAGCTTTATGGAATTTAATCCCTCCCTGGACCCAAAGTCCTGCATCAATGGCAAAACATGAAGCATTTCTTTTATGTGTCTCTGTCTGTCTGTCTGTCTCTCTCTCTCTCTCTCTTACACACACACACACTCCTGACTAAAAAATAAGCAGAACACTTCTGAACACAACAAAAGCAATCAACAGGCCTCTCGTTTCACCAAAAAATAAAAACAACTCTCTCAATAGTGACTGTTGTGGTATAACAGGCTCTCAGCCCAAGACACTGCTAAGCCAGGAGAACTGTGCCTCCTAAAACCACACGTGAGCCTTACTTTTTCTAGGCAGTTCAGACACTTATGATTATTGACAGATTCTGGCAGCCACCCTCAATCAAACCCCAATGACAGTGCAAAGGTTATCAGAATGGAACAAAAGGACTACAGCACCACTGAGGGGTTCAGGTCAGAGCTACCACCTACAGCAACACTCAAAAATGAGGTGTGAAAGCAAATAACCCTTCCCTGGGAAAGGAAACATCTTCTAAGACAGAGTCAGGACACTGAGAAATGCTTGCGATGCAAATGCTGACAAACAAGCCTTTAAACCCGAGGAAGAGCTTTACTTACATGATGGAATAATGAACTGTGGCTCTGTGTTGCCTGCGTAGCCAAGCTTGGTGTACCTAAAAGCACAAAGTCATCAACACATGTTTAGATGGCAATGCTCTCGTCCACATTCCATTAACGTCTTTCATCATAAGCCCTCCAAGCCCTAGAACATCAGGTCTCAGGAGATTCCTTTGAAATAACTGTGATTGCTGAGAATCAAACATCATTTCAAAGAAAGTAGATATAAAGCTTAAAATACCATGCTGGTTTCTTCCAGAATGGAAACGTGTGTGTGCACTGACACATAAAGTATGTCGGTACGTCCTGTGACTCTAAGTGCTTTCAGACTCTTCATACAAGAACCTGAAGATTTTGCAAATGAAAAAACTGAGGCACAGAGAAGTCAATTAAGCCACCCAGGGCCAAACAGCTAGTGAGACTCAGAAAAAGAGCCCAAATCAAACTACACGGACTAACCCAGCACCAGCTCTGTGGAAAGTACACTTATTGCCAAACTTCCTACACCCTGGGGGCGGAGAATGATTATATAATTTCCAAAGATGCCGTGACATATGCGCAGCAGCAGCCACTGTCGTTCCTGGGACTCCTCTGACAGGAGCAGCTCCCCACCATCTCGTTTCACAAGAAGCCCATTTTCTGTCAAGATCTTTGGATGACAGATTCCAAAAGTCTTTACTGAAACAAATGCCAAATACTACTCTCTGTTCCAAAAGCATTTGCTAATCTCCTAAATATAAAATGGAGGGAAAAAAAACCACCACCCGACCATCTGCTGGGAAAGAAGGTTGGGAAGCGGTGCGAAAGCACTTCCTGTTGCCAGGCCTGTCACAGGAAGTCTACACAGCCAGCCCTCAGACAGCACTTCTGAAGCTAGAGCCTTCCCAGCACTGCAAAAGGAATGAGGGGAGGTTCTTTTTTACGAATTACTCCAAGAAGTTTGACATTAGGGTTTTGGCGTGATAATATTCCTAATTCTAATTCCCTTAGGCTAGTTTGCAGTTTTTAATGTACTTTACCATATGCTGGTAGGGTATTTTTGAACACACAGCGAGTGGGGAAGGTTTGGAGACACTACGACAGCAAGCTGACTGTCCTTACATTACACCTACTGCTCAGCCTCCCTGGGGCAAGGGCTCCTGCGCCTCAGCCCTGCAGGACGAGGCCCGTCAGAAGCCAAGTCTGCAGAATTCAGAGCTGAGAACAAGTTAAATAACCAAGTCGGCCACGAGGTTCCCACTGCAGAGCTTGTAGACACACAGGAGGAAGTTCCTAGGCCAAGCCAGAGCCTGGAGGCTTCCCAGAATGAAGGCAGTACAAGAACCTGAAAACCCCGAGGAGCACAACACGGTGGCACAGGCCCTAATCCACGCACTGGGGAGGCTTGATGCAGGAAAACAGCTGACGTGGGGAAAGGGGCTTGAGGTTGCTCGGGCCTCTCTGCTCCCTGCGATGGGACCTGGTGTGAGGCAGACACTTCTCAATCTCTGCTGAAGAATCCCTTCCCAGACACCATGACAACAAGACTAATGTTTGAAAGAAGGATGCTGATGGTGGGGAGTGAGGGAAACAAAAAATGGAGACTATAATATATAATCTCGCTACGTAAAGATGAGACAGCACCCAACCACATGTAACAGGTTCAAACACAGAAGAACATTGAAACAAATATGGTGAGATGTAATCATTTATTAAAGCTAGGTTTTAAAAAAATGGGGGGAGGGTGTACCAGGGTCGCTGTGGCTGACCTATCCAGCTTTGGGTGTGCTACTGGGAAGTTGAACCCAGACCAGCTTTGTAAGTTAAGTAAGTGCTTTTAACTGGAGCCATCTTCCCAGCCTCAAGCTATTTGTTTAAATTTTATTTTCTTCAAGGTAGAGTTTCATTCTAGCCCACACTGACCTGGAACTCACTCTGTAGTCCCAGGCTGGCCTTGAACTCACAATGATCCTCCTACATCTGCACCACCACCCCCAGTGATTTTTTAAATATTTTTTATTATTTATTTGAGAGAGAGAGATTAGAGGGAGAGGGAATGGGTGCACCAGGGCCTCCAGCCACTGCAAACAAACTCGAGACACATGTACCATCTTGTGCATCTGGCTTATGTGGATCCTGGGGAATCAAGCCTGGGTTCTTAGGCTTCACAGGCAAGTGCCTTAATTGCTAAGCCATCCCTCCAGCCCCCCAGTGATATTTGCAATTTTGTTTACTGAACGTGTGTGTGTGTGCACATGCACATACGTGCACAGCACACAAGCATATGGGTGTGCCAGGGCCTCTTGCTGCTGTAAAGGAACACCAACTGTTGCACCACTTTCTGCATCTGGTTTACATGGGAAACTTGGGAATCAAACCCAAATAATTGAGTCTGGATCCACAGGCTTTGCAAGCAGGCACCTTTAACCACTGACCCACCTTCCCAGTCCCTTGAAATTAGATTCAAAATCATTTGTCTCCTGTATTATTTTCTAATCAAGTATGTATTATTTAAGACCACGCACCTTAGCACCAGACAGCCTGGATTAAATTCCTACTTCTGCTATTTGCAGATGTGGAGAAGTTCTTTCCCTCTACACATCAGCCTCCCCACCCTCATCTGTGCAAACGAGACAATCCTACTTTCTAGGATCAGCGTAGCAGTGGAGTGAGTTAACATACATAAAAATGACACAACAATGCTGCCTTTGTTTCAGTTATTACTTTACTATTATTTTCCTTTATGTTTGAAATATTTCCTTATTTAAATTTCTGAAGAGTAACTAGAGTTACAGAACATACTGTAAATCTCAGCACTTATGAGACAGAAGAGGAAGATCAGGAGTTCAAGGCCAACCTCAGCTACACAGCGACTTTAAGACTAGTCCAGGCTACATGAGAATCTATCTCAAAAAAATAAAAATAATGGACTGGAGAGATGGCTTAGCGGTTAAGGCATTTGCCTTCAAAGCCAAATGATGCTGGTGCGACTCTCCAGGACCCATGTAAGCCAGATGCACAAGGTGGCGCATGCATCTGGAGTTCGTTTGCAGTGGCTGGAGGCCCTGGTGTGCCCATTCTCATTTTCTCTCATTCTCTCTCTCTCTGGCTCTTTCTCTCTCAAATAAATAAATGAAAATAAAATGAATTTTTAAAATAAAAATGAATTTTTAAATGCGAGGGGCTAGGGAGATAGCCCCTCAAGCATGAGGACCTGAGTTTGGGTCCCCTGCACCTGCATAAAAAGCTGGGTGCAGTAGCATGCACCTGCAATCCCAGAGCTAGGAAGGCAGAGACAGTAGGACCCCCAGAACTTGCTGGCTAGTTAGTCTAGCTGAATCTGTGAGTGCCAGGTTCAGCAAGGGACCCTTTCTCAAAAAAAAAAAAAAATTGCCAGGCATGGTGGTACATGCCTTTAATCCTAGCACTTGGGAGGCAGAGGTAGAAGAATCACCTTGAGTTTGAGGCCACCCTGAGACTACATAGTGAATGCCAGGTCAGCCTGGGATAGAGTGAGACCCTACCTTGAAAAACCAAAAGAAAAAGAAAGAAAATAAAAAGAAAAGGGAAGAGAAGGGAAGGGAGGAGGGAAGGGAAGGGAACAGGAAAAGAAAGGGAAAAGGAAAGGAAAGGAAAAGAAAGAAAATGATAGTAGAACGATTGAAGAACACACGCCACATCGACCTCTGGCCTCCAAAGATCACACATGCACACACACATAAGGCCATGCATACACACATGCACACATGCACAAGACCGTGCATACACACATGCACACATGCACAAGACCGTGCATACACACATGCACACATGCACAAGACCGTGCATACACACATGCACACATGCACAAGACCGTGCATACACACATGCACACATGCACAAGACCGTGCATACACACATGCACACATGCATAAGGCCATACATACACACATGCACACACACATAAGGCCATGCATACACACATGCACACACACACAAGGCCATGCATACACACATGCATACACACATAAAGCCATGCATACACACATGCACACACACATAAGGCCATGCATGCACACACACCACACAGATATACAAAAAAAATTTTTGGAAAGTTAAATGTGCCATTTCCCAATCCAGTGTTGTCCTTCCTGCCATGCACCATGGTCAGACTGAAGGGAATGAAACACTCCCACAAATGGTGAGCAGATGCCCTTCAGCAGCTGTCTCACCTCCCTGCACTTGTCCACTAAGCCAGACTGTGCTCACAGCAACAAGACGTCAGACTCCAGAAACAGACTGGGGCACTTCTAGACCACAGCTCCAAAATTCAATCAAACACTGAAAATTCTACTCAGCCACAGCTGGCCAAGGTTCAGTGCTGAACCACAGGTTCTGCCAGTACCCATCTTAAAAGGAAGCGTCTCTCCCCGTGCTGCAGGGACACCCCAGCATCCGTAACACTACAGTGATGGCCATGTTGTCACTGTACAACTGCATAGCATTCTTATTTGCCCATTTTTTGGGGGGGAGGGGGTTCAAGGTAGGGTCATGCTCTAGCCCAGGCTGGCCTGGAATTCACTATGTAGTCTCAGACTGGCCTTGAACTCACAGTGATCCTCCTACTTCAGCCTCCCCAGTGCTGGGATTAAAGGCGTGCACCACCACGCCCGGCCTGCCCCAAGCATTAAGAAGTCCCAGTACAGACTCTTTCACTCTCCTGATTAAATGCTAGTACATATAGACTTAATTCTGCAAAGTCAGGAGAATTAACCTACTGTCAACTGAACACATTTATATATAATTGAAATTCCTCCTACAACCATGTGTCTGAGCAGAAGGTGACAATGTAAGCTCAATTATTTTACATTCCAAAGAGGAGCTGTTACATTTAATACAGTGTTGCATATTTATATAGTGTTCTCACACTGCGCCCGGCAAGGACGTACTTTTGACTGAGACCCTTGGAAGTCCTGTCTCAACCCTAACTTTCTATGAGAATAGCACTACTCACTCCCAAGACTTCACATAAAATTGTTACCAGGTCTTAATGATAGAGTTTTTAAATACCACACAGTTCCCACACTGTGTACTCTAAATATACATCCAAGTTTTGGATGCTGGAGTGATGGCTCAGCAGTTATGGCACTTGCCTGCAACGCCTAGCCACCCAGGTTCAATTCCCCAATACCCAGGGAAAGCCACAGGCACAAAGTGGCACATGCATCTGGAGTCCATCTGCAGCGGCTGGAGGCCCTGGCGCACCCATCCTATCTCTCTCTCTCTCTCTCTCTCTCTCTCTCTCCTTGAGGGAAGGAGGGAGGGAGGAATCAGTCAGGCATAGCTATTGCACCTATAATCCCAATAGTAGTATTTCTTGGTGTTTGGTGTTTTTGATATTTTTATTTATGTATTTGCAAGGAGAGAGAGAGAGTTTGGGCACACTAGGGGCCCTAGCCACTGCAAACAAACTCCAGATTCATGGACCATTTTGTTCATTTACATGGGTACTGGGGAACTAAACCCAGATCATTGGGCTTAACCACTGAGCATCTCTCCAGCCCTTGAGGGTTTTTTTTTGTTTGTTTGTTTGTTTTTAGACAAAAACTTGTCATGTAGTGCTGGCTGTTGTGGTACTAGCTATATAGCCTATACTAGCCTCAAATTCACAGCAATTTTTCTGCCTCAGCCTCCCAAGATGCTGGGATTACATTGACACTTGGGAGGCTGAAGCAAGATCTTGAGGTAGAGGCCAAGCTTGGCTACCTAGCTAGATGACAGAGAGTGGGAAGGAAGGAGGAAGAGGAGAGGGAGAGGGGAGGAGGAAAAGGAAGAAAGGAAGAGAGGAATGGGAGGACAGAGAGGGACCAAGGTGAAGAAAATCTACAATATTCCTAAAAGACACAAAATAGAATTGAATAGAAATACAGTATGTTCTTTCATAAAACAGACGATAATCCGTATTACATTAACTTAAAACAACATAATCTTAACAAAAATGCCATTAAGTGTTTTCTCTAGAACTGGGAAAGCTGATTGTAAAGTCTGGAAGAACCAGTAAAAGCAGAAGGCTAACCGTGAGAAGACTGTGTGCAGACATCAGTTCTGCAGGGCAGCATCAGTGGTCAGGCTGAGGCACCTCTGCATGAGCCGACCGTACAGCACAAGACAAAATCCAGAAGCAACAATGCACACGACACAGGGAGCATCGCCAGCCACTGAGCTTTCTTACACAGGACAGACAGTAGGAATCGGGATGCACACGAGTCCATTTCTCATAGCATATTCCAGAATAAATACTTAGCAGACTCACAATCAAGAAAAAGATGAGATCCGGGCATGGTGGCGCACGCCTTTAATCCCAGCACTTGGGAGGCAGAGGTAGGAGGGTCACCGCGAGTTCGAGGCCACCCTGAGACTCCATAGTGAATTCCAGGTCAGCCTGGGATAGAGTGAGACCCTACCTCGAAAAAAAAAAAAAAAAAGAAAGAAAGAAAAAGAAAAAGATGAGGAAATGTAGTTGCTTTAAAGCAATGGGGCTGGAGAGATGGCTTAGCGGTTACGGTGCTTGTCCCCAAAGTCAAAGGACCCAGGTTTGATTCCCCAGGACCCATGTAAGCCAGATGCTCAAGGGGGTGCATGCATCTGGAATTCATTTGCGGTGGGTAGAGGCCCTAGCATGCCCCATTTTATTTTCTCTCACTCTCTCTTTCTCTATCTATCTATCTATCTATCTATCTCTCTTGCTCACACTCTCTCAAATAAAAAATAAATAAATTTAAATATTTTGGCACGCCTTTAATCCCAGCACTCAGGAGGCAGAGGTAGGAAGATCGCTGTGAGTTTGAGGCCACCCTGAGACTATACAGAGTACATTCCAGGTCAGCCTGGGTTAGAGTGAGACCCTACCTTGAAAAACCAAGAAACAAAAAAAGGGAGATGGCCCGGGTATAAAGCACTTGCCGCACAAGCCCGAGTACCTGAGCTCAGACCCCAGCACCACATAAAGCCAAGATGCTGCGGTGGGCATCTGCGATCCCAGCACGCCTGGTGCAGAGAAGAGAGTCCCCAGAAGCACACAGGACAGGTCACCCAGCAAACCTGGCAATGGAGCAGGAGTGAGTGCGGACACCCAAAAGCTGTCCTCTGCCCTCCACACACACCTGCACTCACATGAACATGCACACACCCTACAGACACGCAGCCAAAAAAAAAGACAATACACAAGGAAATTTTATTTCTGTTCATAAAAGGTTAACATCACTATATGCATAAAAGGGTTAACAGGCCTGACATCACTGACCTTAGACAGACCTGCTTGTACTGCGGCCTCTGGGTGGCATCTGAGCTTAAATTCCTAGCAGGATGTTCAGGCTCCCTGTAACAGCCCCACAGCCGCTGTCACAACCCGGCAGGAGGAGCTCGGCGTGCGGATGGCAGTCACACAGGCGGAGACCTGAGGAAGCCGGCACCCGGCTGTCTCCAGACTCCACCGCCTCACATCCTCCTATTCTCCATGCAAATCCCTGAACCTCAGGTTGTCTGTGGACCCCCGCCCCACACACATGCAAACACATGAAGAGCTTCTAAAAATAAACCAGAAAACCAAAATCTCAGAGAAAAAGAGAAACAGAGACAGAAATGACTTTTAACCATATGAAAAGAAGCCTAGCCTCCCACGTAACAAGAAATTCAAGTTAAAACCACAGGGACACCACTGTTTACCTTCCAGATCCATAAAAGTCAAAAACTAAAATTAAGGGCAGGCATGGTGGCGCATGCCTTTAGTCCCAGCACTTGGGAGGCAGAGGTAGGAGGATCGCCATGAGTTCAAGGTCACCCTGAGACTACATAGTGAGTTCCAGGTCAACCTGGGCTAGAACGAGACCCTACCTCGAAAAGCAAAAAAAAAAAAAAAAAAAAAAAAAAAAAACTAAAATTAAAACCACAGAGGTACCACTGTTTACCTTGCAGATCTGCAAAAGCCAAAAACTGCCTGGAGACACAGTTTCTCACAGAGACAGTGCCCACTATTTGCTCTTGAACCCAGAAACCTCACTTCTAGGACTCTGTCACAGATACATGGACACAGTTTTGTTTTGTTTTTTTTGTTTTTTTTTTTTTTATCATTTTGCAACTAACACTGTCATAATGGATTCAGTCAAGAATTATCAGTAGGGAAAAAGCTGGGTGTAGTGGCACATGCCTATAATCCCAGCACTTGAAGACAGAGGTAGGAGGATCACCATGAGTTCAAGGCCACCCTAAGACTACATAGTGAATTCCAGGTCAGCCTGGGCCAAAGTGAAACCCTACCCCAACGCCCCCCCCCTCCAAAAAAAAAGAATTATCAGTTGGAGCTGAAGAAATGGCTCAGCAGGTAAGAGCGACTGCCACAGCATGAGGGTCTGAGAGGGCCTGAGAACAACTCAGTTTGATTCCCTTGCACCCACAAAAATAGCTGGGCTTAGCTATGCATACCTGTAACCCCTGTCCTGTGGGGAGCAAAGACAGAATTGCTAAGGCTGGCAAATGCTCTGGAGACTCACCTCAGGGAACACACATTGGGCAATGGAGGAGGAAAACCTATTGTTCTCCTCTGGCCTCACCCAATGCATTTGCACACACACACTACCACACACACCAAACCACATATACACACACACACACTGCACACACCACACACACACACACACCAAACCACACATATACACATGCAGACACCACCACACACAAACCATACATACACTGAGTACACTGCACACACACCACACATGCGCACGTTCTACACACACACCAAACCACACATACTACACACATGCATATGCTGTACACACATATCATACTACACATGTACATACACTGCACACATACTACCACACACACCAAACCACACACACTACACACACACAAAAAATCAACAATGGATACAATGAATCAGTGAGGTTGAAGGAAGAAAAGAGCAAGTATATATTAAAATTTTTTTTAACTTTAAAAAGGGACTGGAGAGATGGCTTAGTGATTAAGGAGCTTGCCTGCTGAGCCTAAGGACCTGGGTTCAACTCCCCAGAACCCACATAAGGCAGATGCCCATGGTGGTACATGTATCTGGAGTTCATTTTCAGTGGCTAGAAGCCCTAGCGTGCCCATTCCCTCTCTCTCTGTGCCCGTGTCTCTCTCTCTAATAAATAAATATTTTAAATTTTTTTTAAAGAGTAAGTATATAAAACACCTCACAGACACATCACTTGATCCAAATGAGCTTAAGAAATGTCACCAAGAATGTGGTGATGTCTGTCCTAAAGTAAATCAACATCACCCCTATGGTAGTTCCAACAAAACTGCATAACCTGTACCTACCAGAGAACCCCTAGGCAACTGAGGAACACCATACATAACTGGCTGTCAGAATTGGCAACATCCTAAATGACAGGCAAAAAAGAGAGAGGGAGGGAGGGAGGGAGGTAAGGTGTTTGCCTGTAAAACCTATCTAGCCAGGTTCAATTCTCCAGTACCCACGTAAAGCCAGATGCACAAGTTGGTACATGCATCTGGAATTTGCTTGCAGCAGCTGGAGGCTCTGGCATGCCCCATTCTCCCTGTCTCTCTTTTCTTTATCTCACTCTGCTTACAAATAAGTAAGTAAAAATATTTTTTTAAAAATCTCCTGCCGGTCATGGTGGCACACGCCTTTAATCCCAGCATTTGGGAGGCAGAGGTAGGAGGATTGCCATGAATTCAAGGCCACCCAGAGACTACATAGTGAATTCCAGGTCAGCCTGAGCTAGAGAGACCCTACCTCATAAATTAAAAAAAAAAAAAAAAAAAAAAAAAAACCTCCATCTCCCTTCTATCTCACTCTGATTACAAATAAATTAATTAAAATATTTCTTTAAAAAAAGGGAGGGAGGGGAGAGGGAAGGGGGAGAGAAGGAAGGAAGGAAGGAAGGAAAAAGCCAGTGTGAGCTGGGCATTGTCGCACATGCCTTTAATCCCAGCACTGGGGAGGCAGAGGTAGGAGGATTACCTTTGAGTTCGAGGCCACCCTGAAAAAAAGAAAAGCCAGTGTGGTGACTCAGGCTATAATCCCAAAACGTGGGAGGCTGAAGTCAGAGATTACCATAAATTTTAGACCAGCCTATGCAGAGTGTGTTCCAGGTCAGCCTGGGCTAGAGTGAGACCCTGCCTCAAAAAAAAAAAAAAAAGGCTAAGCAACTTCCAGATAATACATGTTAATATATGTGACTTCAATGACAAGAAGGCCAACCAGGTGTGAGGTGCATGCCTATAATCCCAGCACTCAGGAGGCTGAGGCAGGAGGATCACAAATTAAAGTCAGCCTGGGCTAAGTAACTGAAGGACCCTCTGAAGAAGAGAGAAAGAGAAAGAGAGAGGAGGATGAAGACAACCACCAAATGACATGTATGGTGCTGACCACAGAGGGAGTAAGATTCCAGAAGAGACATAAATGGAAGTGTTCACAAGAGTCCAGATTGCTATGGTATTCTTGCATAAATGTTAAACTTTCTGATTTTAGTAACTGGTCCATGATTAGCTATGCCCCTGCTCTCAGAAAGCCTTCTATTACAAGTGAATCAGCATTAAAAAGTATGCTGTCCGCAACTTCCTTGTACACAACTCAGAGACTGAGCACTAATCCACATGGGGACAGAGCGCAATGAAACCCGCGTGAGAGCCAAAGACACTGCAGACTAGAGTAGTTTCTTGTTCTCAGGTTTTGGTAGATTTGAAATTACTTCAGTCCATGCGTGGTGGCGCACGCCTTTAATCCCAGCACTCGGGAGGCAGAGGTAGGAGGATCACTGTGAGTTTGAGGCCACCCTGAGACTCCATAGTGAATTCCAGGTCAGCCTGGGCTAGAGTGAGACCCTACCTCGAAAAACCAAAAAAAAAAAGAAAAAAGTTTGGTGGAGAAGTGAGACAAGATTTGTACAGTTTTTGTTTGTTTGTTTCTGAAGGCCATGCTATCTGTCATCTCCTTAAGTAGATGGAACTTTATTTTTGGACCTAGCAGATCGCTTTGTCCCTTATTACCCTGACCCCAGCACACATGTTCACTCAATTGTTCTCAGGGTTTATCGGAGGATTCAATATTCAAGGTTACCAGAAGAAGTTTATTTACTATAAAACATTGGACACAGACGCACACACCAAGAAAATTAGAGAAAGAGGAAAAAACCACTGGGTCTTAGCCAGGCATGGTGGCTCACACCTGTAATCCTAACACCTAAGGGGCTGAGGCAGGAAAATTGCTCTCTGAGTTGGAGTCCAGCCTGGGCTATATTTTAAGACCTTGTCTCAAAAAAAAAGAAAAAAGAAAAACAAAACCGGGGCTTAGGGCGTGGTTCCATGGTGGAGGGTCGCCTGGCAGGCCCCAGAGGCCCTGGCTCAGTCCCTAGCGCCAACAGCAAACCTGTTTATCATATAATTTACTAAACATGGTGCCCATGGTGACTTCCTAGGTCCATTCTTTACCTCAGTCTTACTTTTTATCTGCATCTTACCACCATGTCTCCTATTTAAGGTAAAAACCCAAAGACTATTTTAGCTATTTGAGAAATATAAGAATTACTAAATGTTAAAATGCTAAAATGGGTAAATTTAAGCCGGGTGGGGTGGCACACACCTTTAATCCCAGCACTCCCAAGCAGAGGTGAATTCGAGGCCATGCTGTGGTGAATTCCAGGTCAGCCTGAGCTACATTGAGACCCTACCTTGAAAAAAAATTTTTTAAAAAAATAGATAAAATGGGTAAATTTAGGCTAACAAAGACTTCCTTCTGTTCAGGTACTGGACACTGAGGATTCATGATAATCACAGGGGCTTCCATGGCAGAATATGTCCAAATGAAACCTTCAGGAAGTTTCCCTGCCGCTGTTTCTAAAGCCTGAAACACAGCCATAGGCCACAGTGATCTGCTGAAGGGAAATTCCCCAGTGAGCAAAGCTACATTAATCACTTACCTGAAAAGGTCAAAACTGAGCACATTTTAGATTTTGTGTGTTTGTGTGTGTGTGATTTTTTAAGGTAGGGTCTCACTGTAGCCCAGGCTAATCTGGAATTCACTATGTAGTCTCAGGGTGGCCTCGAACTCACTGCCATCCTCCTACCCCTGCCTCCCAAATGCTGGGATTAAAAGCATGTGCCACTATGCCGTGCTATATCTAAAATATAAATGAATAAAATTTTAGGTATTTTTAGTGAGAATGGTGAATAACATCTCCAACTTACTAATATTAATAAAGGTCTGAGAATCTCTGGGTGAGTTATTTCACTGTCCACGACCAAACAATGCTTCATATTTCAGTAGTTTTAACAACACCAAAAATACAAAAGCATGTAAGTACGGCAATGTTGCCTTCATTCTTCATACTAACTGAAGGGGTGTGGAGTGGACATGACTGTACCCACCGGAATCAACAAATGGAGAAGGGAGGGATGGTCATATCAACTGATAGGAGCTTGTGTTTTTGGAAGTAAAGCAAATTCTTAAAGAGCCACAAAACTTCTCCATAATGTGTGTATTTCAAAAAGAAAAAACCAGCACAAAAAGACAGACTGCAGCCTCTGTGAGTCCCTGGGCAGTAAAAAGAAAGAAGTATCAGTAGGAGATGCACTGTAGCAAATTAGATGACACCCCCCCACAAGGTTGTCAAGGAAACCAAGCCAGTGCATGTTACCATAGAAAAGACACAAGGATAAAATGAACATGCCACGGAATATTTTGTGACAAAATGATTACAACCCCTTGTGGGGTGGGGGGAAGAGGCTAAATTTACTTGCAGGCTATTTTATTAAGCACCTCACCCACAAGGAGAGCAGGCATTCCCAAACTCCCGGCTCAGCAATGACCTTTGCCGAATCAGCTCAGCTCGAGCTTCTGCAAGTACAGGACATTTCTTAAGGTCTCTTCTGAACACCTAGCATTATCAAGGAGAAAAGGAAATGGGGGGGGGGTGATCATACCCAAAATGAGGGGGAGGGAATTCCCAAATTTAGATTGTTTTTCAAAATGGAGTCTTTTTAAACTACACACACACACACACATTTTCTTTTTAAGAGAATAGGCAAATCTATGCCAACTGAAACAAGAGCCTGGTCTGGGTGTGGCATTTCAGTCATGAAAGGGGCACAGCGGGCAAGGGAAGGGGTGTCCAGTGGGCAGCCCGGTGTGCCCACCTCTACAAGTCGGTGGCAGATCAGAAGGAGAAGGCAGCACGGGGTGCGGTCCGGGATGAGCACGGGGGAGTGGCAAGGTCGGCGGTGCGCCGGGCATCCCCGGCAGGTGCGCGGTTAGCGGGCGTCCGCAGAGCGCCGCGCGGGGTGCGCAGCGTCCCGGCAAGGTGAGGGTCCCGCGGGGCGGCGTCCCCACGGCGGCCACCCGGGCCCGTTCATCCACTCGGGGCGCCGCGTCCCTCCCCGACGCTCCTCCCGACACCGGCCCGGCTCCCACGTGGGAGGACGGAGCGGAGCCCCGGGCGCGAGCGGCTCTTACCCGGTGCCACAGTCCACCACGCAGGGAGGCAGGGAGCACGCCATGCCCCGCACGCGGACGCGGACGCCGCCGTCCGCAGCCCCGCAGCCGGCTCTCCAGCCCCGAGCTCGCCGCCGAGCCGCCGCAGAGCCGCAGCCGGGAGCCCGGATGCTCCGCCGCCGCCGCGTGACGTCACCCCAAAGTCGGCCAATCGGGGAGCGCGCTCCGCCCCCTCCTTCGTCCGCCACCTTTAGTGCTGGCAGCGAGGCTCATTGGTGTGCATGTCCATCCCCGGGGCTGGAAATATTGGGGTTTATTTTTAACTGACTTAAACTGGATGTGACCCCATTTCTCATTCTTTAGGTCTCGACTCAAAATGTTATCTTCTGGGGCACGTGGTCCCTGATCATTCTAACTAGGTTCCTCCATACTTCATTCTGTAATTCAACAATCTGCTGGCTTCATTCCTAGCACTTGAAGCAATTTTTAAAATATATTTTATTTTATTTATTTATTTGAGAAAGGGGAAGAGAATGGGCAAGCCAGGCCCTCTAGCCACTGCAAACGAATTCCAGACGCATGTGCCATATTGTGCATCGGCCTTATGTAGGCCCTGGGGAATCGAACACCGGTCCTTTGGCTTTACAGACAAACGCCTTAACCGTTAAGCCATCTCTCCAGCCCTGGAAGCAATTTTTTAACTTTTTATTGACAATTTCCATAAATATAGACAATATACCATGATCATAATCCTCTCCCAATACTCTCCTTTTCCCCCTTCCAAATTCCTTCTTTTGTCTTAACTACTATCTCTCTTTTCTTTTTTTTGTTTTTTTTGTTGTTGTTGTTGTTGTTGTTTTGTTTTGTTTTTTTGTTTGTTTGTTTGTTTTTCCAGGTAGTCTCACTCTAGCCCAGGATGACCTGGAATTCACTCTGTAGTCTCAGGGTGGCCTCGAACTCAGGGCAATCCTCCTACCTCTGCCTCCTGAATGCTGGGATTAAAGGCGTGCACCACCACACCCGACTTCTCTTCTATTTTTGATGTCATCATTTTTTTTAACTCCTATTAGGCAGATCTTGTGTAAGCAGCATCAGCCACCTTGAGGTCCTGAGTATCAGGGCCACTTTGTATCTGGAAGACAGCATTATAAGCATGCCTTCCCTTCCTTTGGCTCTTACATTCTTTCCACCACCTCTTCTACAATGGTTCCTGAGCCTTGGAGGGTGTGACAGAGATGTCTCACTTAGTCCTGAACACTACACTGTCATTTTTATTTTTATGTTTGTTTTTAGTCTTTCTCACGTGCTAGACTCTGCTAGTGCCACAGATTAGGAACAAAATAGCTTTTTTTTTTTTTTTTTTTTTTTTTTTTGGCTAGGTAGTTAGCTAGGGTCTGGTCCACAGAAACACGGATGCCACTTTGCCTGCCCTGGCAGAACTAGAACTCACATTTGATTCAATCTCATTAAAGATGGCTGATGGGGCTGGAGAGATGGCTTAGCGGTTAAGCGCTTTCCTGTGAAGACTAAGGACCCCGGTTCGAGGCTCAATTCCCCAGGACCCACATAAGACAGATGCACAAGGGGGCGCACGCACCTGGAGTTTGTTTGCAGTGGCTGGAGGCCCTGGCGTGCCCATTCTCTCTCTCTCTCTTTCTCTCCCTCCTTCTCTCTCTCTGCCTTTCTCTCTGTGTCTATCACTTTCAGATAAATGAATAACAATAAACAAAAAAAATTTTAAAAACTGGCTGAAAGTCTGCTCCCCTGCCCCTTGCCACAGCAGGTGGAAGATAACAGAAGAGTGAGCTGACCTCTGGCAAGGGGAAGCTGGTTATAACACCGGAAAGCCTGCACCCAGAAACACACCTACTCACTCCAGAAAGTCTGCACCTCCCAAATTGCCACCAGCTGGGGACCAAGCATTCAGAACACATGAGTTTATGGAGGAATCTGAGTCAAACGAACACACATAGGAAGCATCCAAATGTTAAATGAAGGAATAGCCTCCACTATAAAAAAAATCCCAAAAAACAGAATTATGAGGCTGGAGAGATAGCTTAGTGGTTAAGGTGCTTGTGTGCCAAGCCTAAGGACTCAGGTTCCATTCCCTAGTACCCACATAAGCCAAATGCACAAGGTGGCACATGCATCTAGAGACCCTGGTTCACCCAACCTCTCTCCCTTTCACTCTCTTTCTCTCTCTCTCTCTCTCTCGGCCTCTATCACTCTTTCTAAAATAAATGAAATATCTTTTAAAGTTAAAAATAGAATTATGTGGCTGGAGAAATGACTTAGTGGTTAAGGTGCTTGCCTGAAAAGCCAAAGGACCCAGGTTCGATTCCCCAGGACCCATGTAAGCCAGATGCACAAAGAGGGCACGTGCATCTTGAGAAAAATGAAATATTAAAAATATAAAATTATGTCTAATAGAGCATTGCATAACTTATACTAGGAGGAAAATCTGAGAAACGAATGCATAGGTAGCCTTACGGAATGAATGGCCTCAGGGTAGGTCAACATCTTATCAAAATCATTACCAGAAAATATGTTTAGGCATGAAACGTGGACAGCCACCCAAAGGACTTTCAGAAACCAGGAACCAGCAAAAGCAAGCACCTGCCTGCTGCATTATAAAGGTACTGAAAGTCTCATGTGCTCCTACATCTGGCCCTCTCAAAAGTTCTTGTCCCTAATGTGTAATGAACATTCTACACACACATACACACATTAAATAAACAATTAATTTTAAAAAAATATTCAGGGGAACAGGGAAGGGAAGGACAAGACAAGACAGTATGGACTGTGAAAGATCCCAGCATAGGATCCCAGAGACAAAGACTATTTATTTCCTCCTTTCTTTTCTTTTCCCTTCTTCCTTTGTTTTTTATTTACTTATTTATTTGTTTGTTTGTTTGTTTGAGAGGGAGAATGGGCATGCCAGGACCTCCAGCCACTGCAAATGAACTCTAGATGCATGCACCAGCTTGTGCACCTGGCTTTACGTGGGTACTGGGGAATCAAACCCAGAGCCTTAGGCTTTTCAGGCAAGTGCCAGAACGGCTGAACCATCTCTCCAACCGTTTCTTTCTTTCTTTTGACGCCCTAACCAAAACATCACAAAATGAGTTTCTGCTTACAGACTGTTGGCACAGCTATGTCTTAAAGTTTAGCATACTTACTGCATATTTATTAAGTGTCCACTGGGCGTCAGGATTTGTGCACGGCTGGCCATGCAGCAGTAATTAGGATGTTCACAGTACCTCTCCTAGACTCTAGCACGAGGTGGCACCAATGAGTGGGAGGATGCAATACAGAATGATAAATGCTAAATGGGACAAGGGCACGGTGCCCACAAAGCCATTCGAGGAGCTCCAGCACTGACTTGACATTGTGGTTCGAATGTAAAATGTCACCCATAGGCTCATGTGTTTGAGGCCCAGCCAGTGGCATGGCTTGGACAGGTTGCAGAACCTTTAAGAGGTGGGGCCTTGCTGGAGAAAGTGGGTCACTGGAGCTGGTGTTAAGAATTATAGCTTTGCCGGGCATGGTGGTGCACGCCTTTAATCCAAGGACTTGGGAGGCAGAGGTAGGAGGATCGCTGTGAGTTCTAGGATACCCTGAGACTACAGAGTGATTTCCAGGTCAGCCTGAGCTAGAGTGAGACCCTGCCTCGAAAAACCAAAATAAATAAATAAATGAATTTTTAAAATAAAATAAAAAGACAGGATAGAAAAAAAATAACCAAGGCTTTCAGATCATTTATGTCATGGAATTAAGCCCATGGGCGATTGAACAATGAGATCTTCTTTCTTGAATTTAACTAGTTGTGCTGGGCCAAGAAAGAAGAAAAGCACACAGGAACTAAAGGCCCTCTTCAAAAACTGCCTACCGGGCAGCTCTGTGACTCTTAAACCTCCGAGCTGTGGGCAGGAGCAATCTGGGTGTTCCCTGTTGCCAAGAAAGTGCAAAGAGAGAGAGGAGGACCAGAAAATTAGAACCCTGTTCCTTTGAAAGTATTTGGCATTCTCCTTTAAGAGGAAGGGCCTGTCACTTCACTCAATGGACCTCCCTGCTGTGTTGGCAACAGCAGGAGAAAGTGGTCCAAGCAAGAGTTGGTTGGCCAAGTGTGCGAGGTGTGTGCGAGAGAGAGTCGAGAACAGAGCAAAACCACAGACTGAAGGAAATTACTAGAGATCTGAGCACATCCAGAGCAGCTCCACTTTCTTTCAGTCTCCGGTGAGGACAATTACTCGGGCTGAAAATCTCGTCCTCCGCGTGCCCTTCCTATCCTCTCCCCGCGGCACCCAGCCGCCACGTCTTGCTCATCGCCACTTCCCTTGCATTCTATTCCTGCTGGGGCTCTTGCTGTGTAGTTTCCCACTGGCCAGACTTACCTAAGGCATATCTCAGGTAGATTAGCTTGCTATGACAGATATCATTACAACCCCCCAAAAAAAAATTTTTTTTGGTGTCTGTGTGTTGTAGTGTGGTGTACGTGCTGTATGTGTACATGTGTGTAAACGTAATCACGTCGAGTGTCCTCCTCTATGACTCTTCCACCTTATTTCCTCGAGACATAGTCTCTCACAAAACCAGAAGTTCATTGTTTTTCAATCAGACTGGCTGACCAGTGAGCCACAGAGATCCTTCTGTCTCTGCCCCACCTAGCGCCAGACTTAGAGGAACGCATGGCTACGCCCTCCTTTCCGCGTGGGTGCCAGGGAATGAAGTCGGGTCCTCATGCTTACACAGCAATGCTCTTACCCACGGAGCCATTTCCCCAGCCCCAAAACACAGGAAGCTTATGTAATGTTCAGCCTTCTTGCCCTGAAACCTTCAGTTTTTGTAAAATCTGGCCCAAACCCTTAGTATGTCATTCATAGTCCTCCGTTATCTTCTGCTAAATTCGCTTCTTAATCTTTCCTAGCATTGTGGTCCTGGGTATGTCTTACACACCAAGCCCTGCTCTCCAAACCCTCTCATTATCCTCCAGGCCTGCCCCGGCCTGCAGTCTTCCTCACCTACCTCATCCCCATCATCCGTCACAACGAGTGGACGCTCGCTCACCCTTCCAGCTGCCGTTCACACACACTCTGGATGGCTTAGTGGTGAGGTGCTTGCCTATGAAGCCTAAAGACCCAGGTTTGATTCCCACCCCTCAAAAAATAGAGGAAGAAAGACATTCACATGTACTCTGAATCCATTCCACGGAGCAGGCTGCGTCCTCCTCCTGCCTCTCGTCAGCTCCGGCTCGAAGTCCGCACGTTCTGCTCAGCCTCAGAGATGACATCTGGGCTCCGCGTTATAACAAGGCACTTCGCGCTGCGAACTGCGCTTCAGTTTTGTTTGTAACAGTTTCCTGCCCGGTTCATAAGGAGAGCTGAATTACGATAATGTCTTAGTGCAGAGGCGCTTTCGGTCCATCATCCCGTTTAATCTTCAGAACACTCCCATGAGATGGGTACTACAAACAGCTCTCGTAATCAGACAAGAATACCAAGGCTCATAATTTTACAATTAGCATGGATTAAAATGTAATTGCCCTCGGAGCACCTTCCTCAGGCTGTCTTGAGAAAACTGGAAAACCCGCGTCAGGGCCAGGGAGGGCCTCCGGCCTCGGTCAGTCCCAGGTGAGCCAATCCTTTTAGGGTCTCAAATGCACTCTTCTACTTGAGATCTCTACCTCTCAATGCCCCCCCCCCCAGTACAAACGCCCATGACCTCCCATGAGGCAGACACTATATGTACTAGAGCCTGAGGAGTGGCCAACGAAGACTGATTTTGCCAATGTACACAGAAACAGGACTCAGGACAGCACATACTGCCAGGTACACAGGAGCCCAGGGTTCCTTGTGCTTGCGCAGTCACACAAGCAGGCTTTTGGATGAGTTCTTTTTCCAAGGCGCTCTCCTTTTGGGTGGGTGGAGGGGGTGGAGAACAGGTTTGAGACAAGGTCTTACTATATAGCCATGACTAGTGTGGTGTCCCCCCACCCCCAATAGATTCAGGAGTTTATTAAAGCTTCTTAGACTTCCAGCTACCTGGCTGGAGGAGGTGTTACTGGGTGGATCCTGGGGTTCGGCCCTAAGGCGTGGGGGTGGATTTGGAATTTCAGTCTAAAGATAGGCAAAGTGTCTACGTTCGGCCTGGAGTTCCTGAAGTGTGCTGTGCAGTGTGGCTTTTGGATTTTTTGGCTTAGGGGCTTCTCTCTCTCTCTCTCTCTCTCTCTCTCTCTCTCCCCCTTTTCCTCTGGAAATGATCCAGATTCTTCTGCCATTATGGAGCTCCCCCTGGATCTGTAAGCTTCAATAAATATCCCTTCTTCCATATGCCTGGTTTAGAAGTTCATCTCAGCTACCTAAAGCCGTCTGCTATAACTAGGCTGGAATGCATTGTGTATACCAGATTGACCTTACACTTACAGTAATCCTCCTACCTCTACTTCTTGAGTGCTGGGACTACAGATATGTGTTATTGTACTCAGCATTTTTTCCAGTGCAGAAGAAAGGTGTAGTTTTGTTACAAGGCAAAGGGGGACACTCTCAAAGGGTGACAGGGGACAGCGGTCAAAGGAACTGTAGCAGACAGCTTCAGGTTCACTGAGATGAAATTCCAGACCAGGCACAGTTATGGAGGAAGGGATTTATTGAAGCTTACAGATCCAGGGGAAGTTCCATAATGGCAGAAGAAACTGGCCTGCCTTCACAGGCACAAGCAGAGAGAGAGAGAGCAGTACAAGCCTAAAGGTCAAAAGCCAGAGCACACTTCAGGAACTCCAGCTAGGCACACTTTGCATATCTTTAGATTGAAATCTCAAACCCACCACCACACCTTAAGATCCACACAATGGCACAGACTCCAGCCAGGTGGCTAAAGATGCAAACTACAAACAAATAAACAACTGAATATTTTGGGGGCCATCTATTCTATTCAAACCACCACAGGAACCATTGTGAAGGAAAGCACTCTCACAGGGTGAGAGTGGACAGTGCCACTGTGATGGTTAATCTTGATTGCCAACTTGATTGAGTCTGGAATCACCTAGGAGACAAGTCTCTGGTCCTGTCTGTGAGTGAATTTCTAGGCTAGGTTAAGAGAGGTGGGAAAATACACCCTGAGTGTGGGTGGTACCATGCCATGGACTAGGGTCTTGGAGTGAGTAAAGGAGACACTGAGCGGAGCACCAGCATTCGACACTCTCTGCTTCCTGACTGTGGGCACAGGTCACCAGCTGCTTCACGTTCCTGCTGCCACACCTTCCCCACTGTGATGGACTGTGAGCCAAATTAGGCCCTGCCTTGCTTGAGTTGCTTCTTTTCAGGTATTTTTGTCATAGTAACAAGCAAAGTGACTATACAGCCAGGGAGTTCATTGTGGAGGAAATCACTCATAGGTGAGGGTGGACTAGTGGACAATAGCCAGAGATAGCATCGTCTTTCCTCTCCTCACCGGTACTATTCTGGAATGTTTTAAGATGTACCACAACAGGGGCTAGACGGATAGCTTAGCTGTTAAGGTGTTTACCTGCAAAGCCTAAAGACCCAGGATCAATTCCCCAGTACTCAGATGAACAAGGTGGTGCACACATCTGGAGTTCGTTTGCAGTGGTTGGAGGCTCTGGCACACCCATTCTCTCTCTCTCTCTCCCTCTTTCTCTGTCAAATAAATAAATAAATAAAAACAAAAAATATTTAAATATTTTGTTAAAAACCAGGCATGGTGGTGCATGCCTTTAATCCCAGCACTGGGGAGGCAGATATAGGAGGATCGCTGTGAGTTCAAGACTACATAGTTAATTCCAGGTCAGCCTGAGCTAGAGTGAAACCCTACCTCGAAGAAAAATTATTTATTTATTTATTTATTTATTTATTTTTAAAAAAGAAGTAGCACAACAGGATTTCTCATGTAATTATACTAAAGTAAATGAAAGCAGACTCTGCTGTTCCAAAATTATTCTCACCAGATGTTGACTTGATCCTTTCAGACAGGAGTTGTGCTGGGAAACAAAGAGGTTGTGTTGAATGAGGGGGACAACTGAAAGAGGTAAGGGTGCCCACACCTACTGAGTCTGTCTTCAGGCATCCAAAGCTACAGGTGCCACAGCACATCCCTGAGGACTGGGCACAGGTGTGCCCATGTTTTGTCTCACTACTCCTTGCCAAGGTACAGAATAAATTCTAAGTAAGAGTAGCTTGCAGAAAAACTTATAGTCACTCTGTTCCTGGGAGCTATGACTGATGACAGCAAATAGCTTTCCATTAAGGCAAAAAAAAAAAAAAAAAAAAAAAAAAAACACCTCAGATTGTATTATTTTGTTTGTTTGGGAGAGTGTGGTGGTTTGAATTAGGTGTCCCCATAAACTTGTGTGCTTCGAATGCTTGGTTCCCATCTGATGTTAATTTGGAAGGTGGAGGCTTGCTGGAGGAGGTGTGCTGCTGGGACTGGCTTAGGAGTGTTCTAGCCTGCTCCCCTTTGCCAGAGCTCAGGGAACTCTCCTGCTGCTATTTCCACCTGCTGCAGCAGGGGTGATATTCAGACTTGGCTCATGCCATGCTCTCTCCTGCCATCATAGAGCGTCCCCTCAAGACTGTAGAACAAAATAAAAACTTTCCTCCTATCAGCTGCTTTTGGTCAGGTGCTTTGTCCTAGCAACAAAAAGAGAACTGTGACAGGAAACTTGTTTGGCTTGGGTTGGGTTGGGCTTTTTTTTTTGAGACAGAGTCTCATACTGTAGCCCAGTTTGGACTGGAACTCACTAGCTCAGACTAGCCTCAAACTCATAGTAAGCCTCCTTCATCAATCTCCCATGTGCTGGAATTACAAGCCTAACCACCACACCTGGATCGTATTGCTTTTCACTTTTGTTCATGTTTTTGTTTGAGACAGGTTATCATTATAGCTTGAGCTGGCTTCCAATGCACAATGTAGCCCAAGGATGACCTTGAACACTTTACCCTCCTACCTCTGTCTCCCAAGAGCTGGGATCTGGCTTTCTTATTATATTCTTAATCCAAATATGTTAGTTCTGTTAATTTGCACCAAGAAAATGAACGAAATCGGGCTAGAGAGATGGCTCAATGGTTCAGGTACTTTCCTGCAAAGCCTAACAACCAAGGTTTGGTTCCTCAGAACCCATGTAAGCCAGATGCTTAAGGTGGTGTATACTTCTGGAGTTCATTTGCAGTGGCTAGAGACCCTGGTGCACCCATTCTCATTCTCTCTCTCTCTCTCTCTCTCTCTCTGTGTGTGTGTGTGTGCAAATAAATAAAAATAAAAAAGAAAGTGTATAAAATTAATCTTATTTGTTATTGCAATATGGGAAGAGCCCACAATTTGAAGTCTGTCAGACATATCTGCAATCCTACAATAGGAGGATCACAAAGCCAGCCTGAGCTATATAGTTCCAGGTCAGCCTCAACAAAAAATTAAAAAGAAACCAGACATTACATATTCTCTCTCCTCTTTCTCTCTCTTTCTTTCTTTCTGTCCTGGTGTAGGCTGTCTTTTAACTCACCATGTAATCCAATAATCCAGTCTGAGCTCAAACTCATAGCTGTCCTCCTGTCTCAGCCCCCCTCCGTTCTGTGATTACAGTCTTGCACACTCATATCTGCAGTAATTCTCTTAACTTTAAATCCCTGTGGATGAAATCACATAGCTATGTTGGCCAAATACATTATAACTAAGGTGTTCAAAGAGTTGAGATATCAGCCAGGCATGGTGGCGCATGCCTTTAATCCCAGCACTAGGGAGGCAGAGGTAGGAGGATCACTGTGAGTTAAAGACCACCCTGAGACTACAGAGTAAATTCCAGGTCAGCCTGGGCTAGAGTGGAACCCTACCTCGGAAAACCAAAAAAAAAGAGTTGAGATATCCAGGTGTGGTGGTACACTCCTTTAATCCCAGCACTTAGGAGGCAGAGGTAGGAGTGTGGCTGTGAGTTCAAGGCCAGCCTGAAACTACATAGTAAATTCCAGGTCAGCCTGGGCTAGAGTGAGACCCTACCTTGAAAAAAAAGAGTTGACATAGACCTATTCTCAGTATTACACTTGAGACATTCCCCCATAGGGGAGACCAGGTATGGTGAATTGTTTAAACCCTCTTACCAGGTTTCCTTTGTGACCAAGTACACTTAGTGGCCATGATGCTAAATATTTTGCAGTTCACAATCAAAAAGGCCCTCTTCATAAACTTTCTATTGGCCACTTCCGAGTGTATAGGTAATATACCATGATTATCATACTCTCCCACCACCTCCATTTCCCCCTGCCAAATCCATCCTCCCCTGACTCCCTTCTTCTTTCCTGACTAGTTCCTCTTTCAAATAGTCCCTCTTGATGAAAAGGTATATTCTTGTGCTGGAGGGATGGCTTAGCAGTTAAGGCATTTGCCTGCAAAGCCAAAGGACCCAGGTTCAATTCCCCAGATCCCACGATAGCCAGATGCACAAGGGGATGCACGTGTCTGGAGTTCGTCTGCAATGGCTGGAGCCCTGGCATCCCCATTCTCTCTCTCTCTCTTCCTCCCTCTTTCTCTGTCAAATAAATAAATAAATAAATAAAAATAAAACATCTTTTTAAATTAAATTTTTAAAATTCTTAGAAGCCAAAGAGCGTGGTTTGATTTCAACCCTGGCTTTATGCATTTGTACCTTGAGCAAATTAGTCAACCTCTGTACCTCAGTATGAAATGCAGGGCATTATATAGAACAAACTCCACAGGCTGGTGTGAAGAATAAGGGTAAGTTATGCAAATCCCTTATAGTTGTGTCTGAACCTGAGTAAATATTAAGTAACTTATAACAACAACCATTGTGGGTAGTGTTATGATATTGTCATATGATGCAAGCAGCAAATGTTCAAGGTTGGTATCATCAGTAACTAGTTTTTTTTTAAAGGGAAGAAAAAGGAAGGGAGGAGGGTATTTAATAGGTTGGTATTGTATATATGTAAGTAGAAGAATAGATTAATGGGGGTGAAAAGTCCAAAGTGAGGTCAGGGGAAGAGATTGAGTAAAGAAAAGGTGGAGGGAGGGCTAATCAAAATCTAAGAGGATACAAATAAATCATATGGAATCCAATGGTTCTGGACAATGGAACACTCAGAGCCATAGATTGCTTGCTAGAAAATTTTCAGTGCCAGGGATGGGATACCTCCAGTGAGTTGTTGGCCAGGGAGGTCCCTGATGCCTCCAAAACATTATAGGCCATTGCCAAGGCCCTTGGTTTCCCACCAGGAATAGATGGTAAGACCCTATTGCTGAAGACTCCACATACTTGGGCTGCAAAGCCACTGAGAAATCCTGCTGGAACTGAGCTGATAACCTCCTCCATGTAGACAAGCTGACAGAAAGCTGGAAGAAGCCATTCTTCATGTAGTTCAATAGGAGAAAGAGATAACACCAGTGAAGATACTCAGCAGGGGACACTGCAAGCCTTATAATTGGCCAGCCAGGCCAAATGAGCCAACGGGTGCAATAGTGGCACGTCTGTCATGGTGGAAACCAACTGCCCTCCAATTGGACTGGAGGCCCTCCCCATGGGAGGGAATACATCCCTGATACTGAAAACTTACAACAGGGGTAGTCATGAGCCCTAGGGGTGTAACATCTGCTGATGTCTGGAAAAATGTATATACTATGCTTATCAAACTGCCCAGTAAGCACTTCTCTGAATATTCATACCCTTATATTGATGCTACTCTCACTTTGGGTAGAGAATCTTCTCTTTTCAGATGGCAGTGACCTTGGGATGACTCAGAAGGTATCATAGTGCTAGAAAGAAGTGACTGGAGTACTGAGTAACATCTCGATCACACCTTCCAAGGCTCAGGGTCTAATACGGAAGAGGTGGCAGAAAGAATGTAAGAGCCAAAGGAAGGGTAGGACTCCTTACAACGTGCTCCCTCCAGACATAAAATGGCCTGGATATCTATGACCTCATAGTGCCTGACACTACCTACACAAGACCATTATAAGAGGAGGAAAAGATCATGACATCAAAATAAAAGAGAGACTGATTGATATGATGGAGAATGGAATTTCAAAGGGGAAAGTGGGGGGAGGGAGGGTATTACCATGGGAGATTGTTTTATAATCATGGAAAATGTTAATAAAAATTGAGAAAAAAAATCAAAAGAACAAAAAAGAATAAAGTTTATTTTTGGAATGGGGGGAAATTTTTTTTGTTCATTTTTTATTTATTTATTTGAGAGCGACAGACACAGAGAGAAAGGCAGATAGAGGGAGAGAGAGAGAATGGGCACACCAGGGCCCCCAACCACTGCAAACGAACTCCAGATGCATGTGCCCCTTTGTGCATCTGGCTAACGTGGGTCCTGGGGAATTGAGCCTCGAACTGGGGTCCTTAGGCTTCACAGGCAAGTGCTCAACCACTGAGCCATCTCTCCGGCCCCCATCAGTAACTAGTTTTTAATTCACTGACCTATTGAAAAATAATCACTGAGGTATTTTTTTTCAGTCATTTCAAGCTATCTTATTTTTACCTCAAAAAAGAAGATAACCTCAGGTTTTTTTGGCTAAGGAGATGGCTTAGTAGTTAAAGGCACTTGCTTGCAAAATCTGTTGGCCAGGGTTGATTGTCCAGTACCGCTTGAACTCCTAATGTACCTGCCTCCACTTCCCAAGTGCTGGGATTACATGTATGTGCCACCATGCCCAGTTATGCAGTGCTGGGCATCATACCCAGGGCTTCACGCATGAACGAACTCAATACCAACTGAGCAATATCCCCAACCTCAGATTATTTTCTGTAGTGTAAGGAGTAAGGCTGAAGGAGCTTGATTATTGCGCCGGTTCAATCTGACCTGTTCAGGAATTTTGGCTGCTCCCTCTCCTGCTTCTCATAAAGTCAGAGCAACAGTTTCATTTCCACTCAGTGACATGGAACTCCAGCTCAAGTGACTCAATTTTGACTTTTACATTGGTCTGTTGGGACCCAGTGCAGGAGCCTAGTTCAAAACAGTGGTCTCCCGTCATTTCAGGAACATTGTTAGAGGCCCCCAGGCTTGTTTTAGGAAGAGCTGGTTGTGCAGTGAGAACTGACCTGGGGCACACTGGCCGAGATGAGGCTACCAGGAAGGGTCCAAATCAAATAGAGAACAGCTTCGGTTCTGCTGCACAACCCTGGCCTTTTACTGGACAATAAACAATAAATATCCTAAGGTTTAGCAGGGCGTGGTGGTGCACTACTTTAATCCCAGCACTCGAGGCAGAGGTAGGAAGATGGCCATGAGTTCGAGGCCAGCCTAAGACTACATAGTGAATTCCAGGTCAGCCTGGGCTACAGTGAGACCCTACCTTAGAAAACCAATAATAATAATAATAATATGATGATGAACTTATGAGTTTAGGCATATTTAGTGGATTTTAAATCATTGTAATACTTTTTCTTTCTTTTGTTTTTCAAGGTAGGGTCTCACTCTAGCCAAGGCTGACCTGGAACTCACTCTGTAGTCCCAGGCTGGCCCCGAACTCACAGCAGTCCTCCTACCTCTGCCTTCCGAGTGCTGGGATTAAAGGTGTGCACTGCCATGTCCAGCCCAAAGATTTTTTTCAAGTATTTTCCTCAGAGAGAAACTGGTGTGTGGGTGGGTGGGTGTGGGTGTGGGTGTGGGTGGGTGTGTTGCTGAACCAAAGGAGTAGAGAGGGCAAGACTGGCTCCAAGGATGTTAACGAAAGACCTGTGGAGTCATGGTGGCAGTGAGACTGATAATGACATCCCAGAGGTAGAAATCAAAGGTCTCTGGGACCTGCTGGATTGAAAATGCGGGACAGAAACATACAACTTGCGGCTGTCACGTGTCTGGCCTTAAGCGTGGTAAAGCTGGACACTGGGGAATGCAAGGGGTAGTGTTGTTCTGGAGCTGGGAAGATAGCAGACCTAGGGACCACACTCATTCCTTGCTACTGGCCGAAGTGACCCTCCCTTGCATTTGGAAGGGGAAGGCTCACCACAGGTTATCCAGCTCCGTTTCTGACAGGGAGGGACAAAAATGCCAATTGTCCTATTGCTGTGCCATGAGCCTCCTCTTCCCAGTCTTGTGCACCATCAGTTCCCAAGATATTGGCAGGCCTCTCAGCTTTAGTTATTCAATACCATTGTCCCCAAAGCTTTACCTGTACTTGTCAGAATTTATGTCCCAGTTTGGATAATCTGTGTACCTTAGTCATCAACCAGAGCCACACATGCTGCAGCTGGCTTGAGTGACAGCTCGTGGACACATAGAAAACCAGTCAACAAATAAACATGGGGCCCGTCAGAATTTACATGGGATCCTAATGAGCCAGAGTCCTTTTGGCCTACAACTCTCCAGAAAAGAAGACCAAAGCTCTTAGAAAAACTAGCTTTAGGGCTGGAAGGATGGCTTGACGGTTAAGGTGCGTGCCTGCAAAGCCAAAGGACCCAGGTTCTATTCCCCAGGACCCAGGTAAGTCTCTCTCAAATCAATAAAAAGAAAATGTTAAGAAAAAATACCTGAGCCAGGAGCCCTGGCACAGGCTTTAAAAACAAAAACAAAAAAAACTAGCTTTAGAAATGGAATAAGAAGTAATGAAGAAAATGATCCAATCCGAGTTGAACTTGCAACGGGAGCTGGTAGGCCTTAAAGGACCTTCAGCAGAAAGGCATGGCATATGCAAAGAGGTGGGGAAAATGCCCATGTCCCTTCAGAGGAACCCTTCATTCCAACAAAGATGTTGAAGGGAGGTACCAACTAAGATTTCACTGAGGAAGATTCTAGAATCTACCCCCTACCCCACATTCACTGCTGAATTTCTCTTTTAAAATGTAAACATCTCCCCAGCACTTGGGAGGCAGAGGCAGGTGGATCGCCATGAGTTTGAGGCCACCCTAAGACTACATAGTGAATTCCAGGTCAGCCTGGGCTAGAGTGAGACCCTACCTCGAAAAAGCAAAAAAAAAAAAGTAAACATTTCTCATAAGGTCAAAGGACACAGAACGTGCACAGAAATCATAAATGGTTATTTCTTCAGCCAAGAAATGAAGATGCAGGGTATGGGAAAGAAAATAGGTTTCTTTTCTTTTCTTTTTTATCTTTGGAAATCTGACAGAGGTGCCAAAGGTATAATGACTACTGCAGGAGAGAAATTAAATTTCTGAAGCAGGAAGCTATAGAAGTTGAAGGCAGCTGGAGGGCACGCAGAGGAAAAAGCCCTGCAGTGTGGTTAGGAGGCATGCTGAGGAGAAACCTTGCAGTGTGCTGATGAAGCATGCTGAGGAGAAACCCTGCAGTGTGGTGATAAGGCATCCTGAGGAGAAAGCCCTGCACTGTGGTGACTGGAAGCATCCTGAGAAGAAACTCCTGCAATGTGGTGATGAAGAATCCTAAGGAGAAAGCCCTGCAGTGTGGTGGTGAGCATCCTGAGGAGAAACCTTGCTGTGTGGTGACTGGGGCATCCTGAGGAGAAAGCCCTGCACTGTCGTGATGAGCCATCCTGAGGAGAAAGTCCTGCCATGTGGTGACTGAAGGAATCCTGAGGAGAAAGTCCTGCAGTGTGCTGATGATGCATCCTGAGAAGAAACCCTGTAGTGTGGTGAGTGGTGGCATTCTGAGGAAAAAGACCTGCAGTGTGGTGATGAGGCATCCAGAGGAGAAAGCCCTGCTGTGTGGTGACTGGTGGCACTCTGAGAAGAAAGCCCTACAGTGTGGTGACTGGAGGCATCCTGAGGAGAAAGCCCTACAGTGTGGTGACTGGAGGCATCCTGAGGAGAAAGCCCTACAGTGTGGTGACTGGAGGCATCCTGAGGAGAAAGCCCTGCTGTGTGGTGACTGGAGGCATCCTGAGGAGAAAGCCCTACAGTGTGGTGACTGGAGGCATCCTGAGGAGAAAGCCCTACAGTGTGGTGACTGGAGGCATCCTGAGGAGAAAGCCCTACAGTGTGGTGACTGGAGGCATCCTGAGGAGAAAGCCCTGCAGTGTGGTGACTGGAGGCATCCTGAGGAGAAAGCCCTGTAGTGTGGTGACTGGAGGCATCCTGAGGAGAAAGCCCTGCAGTGTGGTGACTGGAGGCATCCTGAGGAGAAAGCCCTGCAGTGTGGTGACTGGAGGCATCCTGAGGAGAAAGCCCTGCAGTGTGGTGACTGGAGGCATCCTGAGGAGAAAGCCCTGCAGTGTGGTGACTGGAGGCATCCTGAGGAGAAAGCCCTGCAGTGTGGTGACTGGAGGCATCCTGAGGAGAAAGCCCTACAGTGTGGTGACTGGAGGCATCCTGAGGAGAAACCTTGCTGTGTGGTGACTGGAGGCATCCTGAGGAGAAAGCCCTACAGTGTGGTGACTGGAGGCATCCTGAGGAGAAAGCCCTACAGTGTGGTGACTGGAGGCATCCTGAGAAGAAAGCCCTACAGTGTGGTGACTGGTGGCATCCTGAGGAGAAAGCCCTGCTGTGTGGTGACTGGAGGCATCCTGAGAAGAAAGCCCTACAGTGTGGTGACTGGAGGCATCCTGAGGAGAAAGCCCTACAGTGTGGTGACTGGAGGCATCCTGAGAAGAAAGCCCTACAGTGTGGTGACTGGTGGCATCCTGAGGAGAAAGCCCTGCTGTGTGGTGACTGGAGGCATCCTGAGGAGAAAGCCCTACAGTGTGGTGACTGGAGGCATCCTGAGGAGAAAGCCCTACAGTGTGGTGACTGGAGGCATCCTGAGGAGAAAGCCCTGCAGTGTGGTGACTGGAGGCATCCTGAGGAGAAAGCCCTACAGTGTGGTGACTGGAGGCATCCTGAGGAGAAACCTTGCTGTGTGGTGACTGGAGGCATCCTGAGGAGAAAGCCCTACAGTGTGGTGACTGGAGGCATCCTGAGAAGAAAGCCCTACAGTGTGGTGACTGGAGGCATCCTGAGGAGAAAGCCCTACAGTGTGGTGACTGGAGGCATCCTGAGGAGAAACCTTGCTGTGTGGTGACTGGAGGCATCCTGAGGAGAAAGCCCTACAGTGTGGTGACTGGAGGCATCCTGAGGAGAAAGCCCTGCAGTGTGGTGACTGGAGGCATCCTGAGAAGAAAGCCCTACAGTGTGGTGACTGGTGGCATCCTGAGGAGAAAGCCCTACAGTGTGGTGACTGGAGGCATCCTGAGAAGAAAGCCCTACAGTGTGGTGACTGGAGGCATCCTGAGGAGAAAGCCCTGCAGTGTGGTGACTGGAGGCATCCTGAGGAGAAAGCCCTGCTGTGTGGTGACTGGAGGCATCCTGAGGAGAAAGCCCTGCTGTGTCGTGACAAGGCATCCTGAGGAGAAAGCCCTGCAGTGTGGTGATGAGGCATTCTGAGGAGAAACCTTGCAGTGTGGTGACTGGATTCTCTTCCTGCTCATTCTGCTTGAGGCCACCAGGCTGTGTTGCAGACTAGGCAGTACTCCTAGCAATTCTATCACAATAGTTGGAGAGACCTGGTGCATGGCATAGTGGTAGGGCATAGCGGAGTCTGTATGCAGGCCTGCTTCAATTCCTGGCATTCCTAAGTGCAGATAATTCAGAATGTTCCTATGACTTTTCCTGGGGAGACTATTCATACCTGAAGGAGAAGGCACCAATAGGTCAAAGAAGGATTCTATCCAAGTCTAGTTGTTGAAGCAATGAGTTTACTGAGGTAACAGTCACAGGCAACTATACCATCAGGAAGTCCTCTGGACACCTTATGGGCAGCCACACCACTGAAGAGTCCCACCCCAGTCAACTGTTACCTCTATATAACCGTAGGAGGGGTGTGGTCTCATGAGGATTTCATTGGGGCTCCCGAACTCTGTGAGCCCCACCAGCCTTGTGAGCCTCCCCCACCCCATAAAGGAATATTTTTTTCTTTTTGATGTGTGTATGAGATATGTGATATGTGTGTGCACACACGTGTACATGATATGTGTGTGTGTGTGTCATACATGCACCCATACACATGTGTATGCAGGCCAGAAGAAAACATCAGGTGTTCTCCTGTCGTTCTTCCACCTTATTTTCTGAGACAGTCTCTCACTGAACCTGGGGCTCCCATTCTTCAGGTGGACTGGCTGACCAGCAAGTGCCAGTGATCCTCCTGTTTCCACCTCCTGCCCCCGTCAGCACTGGGGGTTACAGACATGTGCAGACATTCCCAGCTCTTTACTTGAATGCTGGGGAGCAAACCCAGGTCCTCCTGCTTATGTAGTCAGGGATCTTACCTGCTGAGCCATCTCCTTAGTCCTCCTATGAGGGTCTCATGTAGCACACGCTGTCCTGATTAAAGACAGCCAGAAAAAAACAGCTACAAGGCAAACGTCTCATATTTTTCCTGGCAGTTCTGGGGCTCAAACCCATGGCCTTGTGAATGCTAGAGACCAGCACTTTGCCACTGTGCTACACCTTGAACCCCTTAACATTCTTTATATGGGTAAATGTGTTCTTGCAATGGAGTATAGCATGAACTTTTGAAACTCAGTCCACAGTTAGTTTGGTAAGTGCACGCACATGTGCACACAGTACTGAGCAACTAGGCAAGTCCTCTACCCTAAGTATCTCTTTATATATATATATATATATTGGGAATGGGTGTACGGAGGTCTTCCTGACACTATAAACAAACTCCAGAAATATGCACCACTTTGAGCAACTGGCTTAATGTGAGTACTGGGAAAACAAACCCAGGCCATCAGGCATTGTAAGCAAGCACCTTTAGCCACTGAGCCAGCTCTCCAGGCAAGTCCTCTACCTTGAGTATCTTAAGCACTCACTAGTGGCTGTGTTCAATGCTTCGTGTAGGTGACGTCACTTGATCCCCACAGTAGCTCTGTGAGATTGGCACTACTATTTCTCTCATTTTATAGATAGAGGCGTAGATTTAGAAATGAATGTGCAAGATTCAAATGTAGCAACCGATGTCTCTACAACCTATCTCTAGACATAATGTGGATTGGCTGTGCTCAGTGGTGGCCACGTTTTACAATGTTTTTTATTTTTATTTTTTATTTGAGAGAGACACCCATGTAGAAAGGTGGGCACAGCCACACATGTTGCTGACCCCAGTCCTGTGGAGAACAGAGACCAGAGAATCTCTGGGGCTCACAGAGGGAAAACAGCAGCTCGGGGTTGAGCAAGAGACTTCTTCGCCTCAAGGAAAACCTGTGAGGGAGTGATAGAGGAGGACGCCCACCATTCCTCCCTGGCCTCGGCATGCATGTGCAGAGGGCACGTACTGTACACACATGCATGCCATCACATACGTGTGCATATGCCACATGCACAATACATCACATACCACACCACAATACTCTCCATACCCATGGTCCAAAAAACAAGAAAGTAAATATGGTCTGGAGAGATGGTTCAGCAGTTACTATTCTTGCCTGCAATGCCTAATGACCCAGGTTCGATTCCCAAGTACCCATGTAAAGCCAGGTGCACAAAGTGGCAAATGCATCTGGAGTTTGTTAGTAGTGGCTAGAGGTCCTGACATGCCCATTTTCTCTCTATGTCTCTCTCACTTCGCCGGTTTCTCTCTCTCTCTCTCTGTCTCTCTGCTTACATTTTTTTTTTTTTTTTTTTGGTTTTCCGAGGTAGGGTCTCACTCTAGCCCAGGCTGACCTGGAATTCACTATGTAGTCTCAGGGTGGCCTTGAACTCTCAGTGATCCACCTACCTCTGCCTCCTGAGTGCTGGGATTAAAGGCATGTGCCACCATGCCCGGCAATAAAAATATTTTTAAAAAGAGAAAGTAAATGTAAATTTCCCTAAATGCCATCCTAGTCACCATGGTAATTAGACTATATGTCCTTGCTCATCTGTCATTTACCTTATCAATTCGTCTATGCACTACATTAAAATTTGTCACAGTTTTCGTCTGTCCTTCTTGCTGACTAAGGCTTCATCACCTCGGTCTGCATCCCTTTTAAGTATAAAAATTCTTGGGCTGCAGAGGTGGCTCAGAGATTAGGGTGCTTGTCTGTAAAGCCTAACAACCCAGGTTTGATTCCCCAGTACCCAAGTAAAGCAAGATGCACAAAGTGGAACATGCATCTGGAGTTCGTTTGGAGTGGCTCTAAGCCTTGGTGTTCCCAGTGTGCGTGTGTGTGTGTGTGTGTTTCTCTGCTTGCAAATAAATAAATAAAATTTGATTTAAAAAGGATTCTAGCCAGACGTGGTGGTGCACACCTTTAATCCCAGCACTCAGGAGGCAGAGGTAGGAGGATTGCTGTGAGTTTGAGGCCATCCTGAGACGACATCATGAATTCCAGGTTAGCCTGGGCTAGAGTGAGACTCTACCTCGAAACCCCCCCCCCAAAAAAAAAAGAAGCTCAGCAGTTAAAGGCACTTGCTTGCAAAGCCTGGTGGTCTGGTTCCATTCCCCAGCACCCACGTAAAGCCAGGTGCACTAAGTGACACATGCATGTGGACTTTATTTGCAGTGACAGGAAGCCCTGGTGTACCCATGCTCACTCTCTCTATCTATGTGTCTTTCTCAAATAAATAAATAAAAATATTTTTAAAAAAGATTCTATAACTAGCGGAGCGTGGTGGCACACACCTTTAATCCCAGCACTTGGGAGGCAGAGGTAGGAGGATCATTGTGAGTTCCAGGCCACCCTGACACTGCATAGTGAATTCCAGGTCAGTCTGGACTACAGAATGAATTCCAGGTTAGCTTGGGCTAGAGTGAGACTCTACCTCGAAAAATCAAATAAATAAATAAATAAATAAATAAATAAATAAAAGATTCTATAACAACAAAAACTTCCCAAGTTCAGTAAGTACCCAGGCAGGTGGTGTGTAGACAACAATAGAGGCGATCGTATCTTGGCATGTCCAGATCACTAAAAAGAACATGGAAGCGTTAGCCAAAGCCTCATTCTGCATGCCTCTCTCGTCCAGTGCCAGCAGAGAACAATGCCCGCCCTGCCCACTGATCTCAGGGCTGTGAGGTTAAATGGGAACATGCATGCACTGTGAAGTGTGACCTTTTTTTTTTGTTTTTTCCAGGTAGGGTCTCCCTCTAGCTCCCTCTACCTGGAATTCACTAAGTACTCTCAGGGTAGCCTTGAACTCACAACAATCCTCTTACCTCTATGCCTTTCGAGTGCTGGGATTAAAGGCATGCACCACCATACCCCGGTTCAAGGTGTGAGTTTCTTTCTTTCTTTTTTTTTTTTCTTTTCTTTTCTTTTTTGTTTGTTTTGTTTTTCGAGGTAGGGTCTCACTCTAGCCCAGGCTGACCTGGAATTCACTATGTAGAGTCTCAGGGTAGCCTCGAACCCACTTCGATCCTCCTACCTCTGCCTCCCAAGTGCTGGGGTTAAAGGCGTGCACTACCATATCCAGCTTTCGCTTTCTATTTTGTTCAGGAATTTCCAATTTGTTCAAACTCTCTGTCAGCAAGGGCTGTTAACAGTGCCTTCCCTGCCTACCTAAAAGGAGCCCAGGATGTCAAAGCCAACACGGTAAGGCAGTGAGCATCCTCTGATGGAATGAGCCAAGCCATGCCGGCGTCACGCACTACTACAAACAGCTCACAACGGAAACACTGACTGCTGCTGGACGTGGAGGCTCATGCTCGTAACCCCAGCATGCGGGAGGGCGACGCGGGACTGCTGCAAGTTCACGGCCAGCGTGGTCTACATAGGAAGTTCAAGGCATCCTGGGCTACAGAGTGAGACCTTGTCTCGAAAAAGCCCAAAGCCGGTGAAGGACAGGCCAGCACTGACTAACGTTCTCCAAGCAGCACAAATTGGTTCTTGGACTTGGGTTTCTTTTTGCAATTTTTCTGTCTTGCTAGAAGATAGGTTTTACTGACAAAAGGAAGTGGAGGAGTGGTTCACTCCTAGCAAATTATTTGCATGCCAGACACTAAAAATTAGACTTAATATGTCAACAGAAACAATTAACTCAAAACGAAAGCCTGTTGTACAATGCTCAGGGAAGACGTTAGAACAAAAGGCTCTTAAGAGCCACTTCTCTGAGGTATGGCGAAGGTGCTGATTGCCAGGGGAAATCAAGTCACCCAGCAGGATGTGATGACATCAGTGTGAGCGCTGCTGGCATGAGGTCATTTCAAGCTAATCAGATGGGTGGCAGGAGAAAGGTGCCATTCAGTTCTTGTCACCTCCACCAACAACAAAAGGCCTGGGTTTGGTCCATGGAAACTGGGCCCTTAATGAATCACACTAAATAGGGAGGGTGGTGGTAATTGTGTCATTAAGGCCTTAACACTGAGAGTCCCTCCACTTAAACCGGCCCTAAGGCAACTTCTGCAGCAGTGATTCTGCGGTCATTACAAAAGCTGTCTGCTGTCAACCATGAGGCTTTTCTCAGGGCAGCCACTGAGCGGTGATTTCTGGGTTATGGAGGCTTTTTCTGGGTCAGTGGGAATGTGCATTTTTGTCTGGAGAAATCTTGGTAATGCCTCTCAGATCTCCCCATGGCAGGTGTTCAATCGGCCAGTTGATAGGTAGATAATTTTAAACTGAGGCTGTTGAATTGAAGGGTCTGTGGAGCCAGTCCCATTTTCGTACTGTGTCACCAGCCAAGAACATGCGTGATTAAAAGTGTGAGGAAGGCGGCACAAAAGAGGCGTGAAGGGCTGTGGAGGAGGGGAGGCCAAGAGACTGGTTTTATTTTATTTACTTATTTATTTATTTATTTTTGTAATTTCTGGTGGTGGAAGGCTCAGCAACTAGCTTCAGAAAGGTGACTCTGGCAGCCATTTGTAAGATAGACTGAAAGAGAGGCAGCAGGGTAAAGGTTAGGATGAGGCTCTTTGACAACTGGTATGCTAGTAGGGCAGGGACTTGTGAGAAATGTTCTTAAGATGAGTGACAAGGAGTAATGAAAACAGGAGTTAAAGAGCACTTGGATTTTCAGCTTCGGCATAAGGGATGGAAGAGGAATTCTTTATTTTTATTTTTTTTATTTTTTGGTTTATTTTTATTTATTTGAGAGCGACAGACAGAGAGAGAAAGAGGCAGAGAGAGAGAATGGGCATGCCAGGGCCTCCAGCCACTGCAAACGAACTCCAGACGCATGCGCCCCTTGTGCATCTGGCTAATGTGGGTCCTGGGGAATCGAGCCCCGAACCTGGGTCCTTAGGCTTCACAGGCAAGCGCTTAACCACTAAGCCATCTCTTCAGCCCAGGAAGAGGACTTCTTAAGTAAAATCAAGGAGATGCAGAGATGGGAATCCTGGAGGTGTGGCTGGGGACATGATAACTGAGGAGGCATGTAGGGTAGCCAGGCTGGGACCAAAGGTAAGACCCCGGCCCCCAGTCCCGTGTGCCTACCATAACAGATACATTCCGATGGACCAGGAGTGAATGGGATGTGATTCAACCGAGGGAGCCTCTAAGGCTCCAACACATCGGTGGCCAACTCCAGGATGTTATGAGATGGGAAGGCAGCCAGGAATGGGATGCAGATGGGCCCTGAAGAGCATCTTTCAAACTTAGAGCATGTTGGGACTGCCTCAGAGCTTGCTAACTTGGACCACTGGACCTGTCCCTAAGGGCTTTAGCGTCAGGAAGCCTGAGGAAAAATCTAGAATTTGCACATGTAACCAGTCCCCAGTGCCTAGTCTTGAGGCCCACTCTGAGAGCCGCTGGGGTGAAAGAAGGAGTAAGGGCTTAAGATTCTGAAAACCTCTCTGTAAGCTTCAACTACTCAGGTGGAAAATGCTTCTCAAGAAACATTCTGCTGGCCAAGGAGTTCAAGGTAAAGATTAAAGAGTATTACTGCTGGGCATGGTGGCGCACGCCTTTAATCCCAGCACCTGGGAGGCAGAGGTAGGAGGATCACAGTGAGCTTGAGGCCAGCCTGAGACTACATAGTGAATTCCAGTTCAGCCTGGGTTAGAGCAAGTCCCTACCTCAAACAAACAAACAAACAAACAAAAAGTGTTATGTACAGAGCCTATTCATAGGGTCAGTACTCAGTGTGAAGTCTTGTAGCAGGCAGGCAAAGAGTCCCGGGCCAGGAGAATGAAGATAGACCGAGAGAGTCATACATACGTGTCAGCCTCATTTATGGATTAAAGATCTAATTAGGATGAGCCTTGCCATCAGGTTCCCTAGGGATCTGTTTGTCCATGAACAACCCGAGCCCCTCCTTGGGAAAGGAGTTCCTCTTTCCTAGAATTTAAACCTGAGCCTGGCACTGTGGTTGGTTAAGCTCATCCCCCAAGACTTGGCTTCATGGCTGCCCTCTTCTTGAGCCAGCCCCTGACCCTGATCAGTCAGCCCTCACGCCCGCTCGCCTGAAGGTAAGGCCAGCCACCCTAAGGTTAGGTGGGCAGGCCTCTCATTTCGCTGGCTGTTCATCTCTCCTGAGCTTCCAGGGCCTGGAAAGACCCCCTGCTCCCCTCCAGCCTTGCGCTTTCTTCTCTTTCCTCTCTAAATCCCTTTTCCTGGATTCTCGGGCCATACGGACGTCTCCATTTTCCCTTCCTTGGTTCATGGGCACTCCCTCTTCCTCACATAGTCCTGAGTAAATGTAATTATTTAATAATGATCCTTCTCAGTCTGGTTTATCTCAATTCTTTGGGTAAAAACAGACATCAACCTGGGGTTTGGGATTCAAGGACTTCTTCTGAACCCTCAAAACCCCATTGCAACTGGATCAGACACAGGTTCTAGTCCTGCCACAACAGGCAAGATGGCATCTCCTTGGGCCTCTGTCCCTGGCTGATTACCTGTAAACAAAAGCGATCTTTCTCCTGTTTGTCCTTACTGGCATGCTTTCTCTCTCTCTCTCTCTCTCTCTCTCTCTCTCTCTCTATATATATATATATATATATATATATATATCCTTTCCTCCCTCCCTTCCTCTCTTGCAAATAAATAAATATAAAGATATCCCTGGGGCCAGTCGTAGTGGTGTACAACTGTAATCCCAACACTTGGAAGACTGGGGCAGGAGGATTGTTAGGAGCTGGAAGCTGGTCTAACTAATGAGTATACAGAGGAAGACCTCGCCTCCAAAACAGAAAGGGGGGCTGTGGATATGGCTGTGGCGGGAAATGAAAGGAGAGGAAGACTTAACAGCTGAAAAGACTTCATGGGGGAGGGAGTGAGCAGAAATGGCTCTGGCCAGGCAGGTCAGAAACAACTCCCTTTATAGACTGGGGGTTCTGATGGAATGCTTTGGTTGCGGGGCATTCTGCCTTGCCTAGGGGCTCAGGCCACTTCTGGGAAATGATAATTAGACAGGTGATTTGGACCGTTTCAGGGAAATGACAATTCATAATTGAGATGGGTGGCCTGGGTCATTTCTGGGAAACAGAACACTTTAAGAAAAAAAAAAAAGGTGGCAGGCCTTTAATCACAGCCCTTGTATGGCTGAGGCAGGAGGGTCACTGTGAGTTTGAGGTCAGCCTGAGAATTCCAGGTCAGCCTGGACTACAGAGAGACCCTACCTCAAGAAAAGGAAAAAAAAAAAAAAGGAGATATGTTGCTTTCAACACTTGCTTAGCATGCACGAGGCTTTGGGTTTGATTCCCTGGCGCCACATAAAACTGGGCACACCGCTGTAATCCCAGGTGGAGGCAGGAGGACCAGAAGTTCAAGAGTGAGTTTGAAGCCAGTCTGAAATACATGAGACCCTGTTTCCAAAACCAAAAAAAACAAGGAACATAAGTAAATAATAACTAAAAATAAAGATTCGTGGGCTGGAGAGATGTTAGTTAACATGCTTGCTTGCAAAGCCAAAGGACCCACGTTTGATTCCCCAGTACCCACGTAAAGCCAGATGCACAAGGTGGTACATGCATCTGGAGTTGTTTGCAGTGCTAGAGGCCCTGGCATGCCCATTATTTCTCTCTCTTTCAAATAAATAAAGACAAAATATTAACAAAAAATAAGGATGCATTTGGCAGCAAGAATAAACTTTGTAACTGGGCAGGTCCACAGTAACAGTAACACAAAGCATGTATCCCAGGCTGGCCTTGAACTCAACATAGTGAGGATGACCTTGAAATTCTGATCTTCTTTTTGTTTTTTTTTTTATTTTTTTATTTTTTTTTTTTATTTTCAAGGTAGGGTCTCACTGTAGCTCAGGCTGACCTGGAATTCACTATGTAGTCTCAGAGTGGCCTTGATCTCAGGCGATCCTCCTACCTCTGCCTCCCGAGTGCTGGGATTTAAAGGCATGGGCTACCATGCCTGGCTTAAAATAATTTTGTTTGTTTTTCAAGGTAGAGTCTCACTCTAGCCCAAGCTGACCTGGAATTCACAATGGAGTCTCAGGGTGGCCTTAAACGCACGGCAATCCTCCTACCTCTGCCTCCCGAGTGCTGGGATTAAAGGCATGCACCACCACATCCAGCTTAAAATAAATTTTTTTAAAATTTTTTGTTTATTTTTTATTTATTTATTTGAGAGCAACAGACAGAGAGAGAGAGAGAGGCAGAGAGAGAGAGAATGGGCGCGTCAGGGCCTCCAGCCACTGCAAACAAACTCCAGACGCGTGCGCCCACTTGTGCATCTGGCTAACGTGGGTCCTGGGGAATTGAGCCTCGAACCGGGGTCCTGAGGCTTCACAGGCAAGCGCTTAACCGCTAAGCCATCTCTCCAGCCCTTAAAATAAAATTTTAAGGAAGTCTCTTCATAGGGCTGGAAAGATGGCTTAGGTGGAGAGATGGTTAAGGTGCTTGCCTGAAAAGCCTAAGGGCCCATGTTCCACTCTCCAGATCCCATGTAAGCCAGATGCACAAGGTGATGTAAACACACAAGGTCACACATGCACACAAAGTGGCTGGAGTCCCTGGCTCACCAATTCCCTCCTCTCTTTCTCTTTCTCTCTCTCATAAAAAAAAAAAAATACAAAAAATTGGGGCTGGAGAGATGGCTTAATGGTTAAGGCACTTGCCTACAAAGCCAAAGGACCCAGGTTTAATTACCAAGGACCCATGTAAGCCAGATACACAAGGGGACACATGCATGTGGAGTTCATTTGCAGTGGCTGCAGGCCCTGGCATGCCTATTCTCTCTCTCTTTCTCTACCTGGCTATTTCTCTCTCTCTCTCTTAAATAAATAAAAATAAAATGTATTTTTAAAAAATACAAAAAAATATTTTTGTAAAATACAGTTGAAGCCACAGGAACAGGCTCACTGCTATAATTTCATCATTTGGGAGCCTGAGCTATATATGAGACCCTGGATTAAAAAAAAAAAAAAACACCTAAAACAAACAATATAAAATACAGTTGAATTAAAATATATTCTTGTTTTATTTTGAGTGGTATTTGTTCATTTGAATTTTGAAGGGATGTGTTCTCATGGGGCATGTGCCTTGGCCACACTCCTGTCTCTCACTCCCACCTGCCAGGCTGATGTATGAATTCCTAGATCTGGTTTGAATCCTGGTCATGAAAAATCAAAAGTTCCTCACTTGGGATCTCTGCATCTATTTGATGATGAAGCTTTTAGATTCGAAGGTTTGTGCTGGCCAGTACATATATACTCCCCCATCACCCCCAAAACCAGGCCTTCAGGTGCATGCATTTGGGCTGAGCCTATGTGAGACACTAGGAGGCAGTGTTGGCCAGCCATCTGTTTGAACTGCTGCATCCAAAGAGGGCTTAATGTGCTTAAAGTCCCATTAGCCGAGGGACTCAGAACTCTTTGTGAAATAGTAAAGGGATATTTCTTAATTGCCCATCTTACAGAAATCTAAGTGCACTTGAACTTTATGGAAGCCTGTAAAGGACAAAATGCAAATGTACTTCTGATTGCCATTACCAACCAGATCACATAACTCATCAACCCGAAGCTATAGGGTCTAAATTCTGGAAAGAGATGCCAATGGATGGCTTGTTCAGAACTGAATGGGAGCTTGGATTTTTTTTTTTTTCCTTCCAGATAAATTTGCAGGGCAATGCAGCCTGGGGCATTGGCTTTGACTGGAAGGGACAGGCTGTTTTGTTTGTTGAGCCCAGTGGGCTGGGGCTCTGCAGTTTCCATTGCTGGCAATGATACAGGAGAAGTAGCAGCGAACGAGCTAGCCAGGGCCCAGCCCCCATGTCATTTACCAGAGCTCAAGTTGGTATGGTGGACAACGGCACCCCATCGCAGTCCTCTGAGGAAGGAAGCTTAAGTCATTATTGTAACTCATTGCTTTATGGTTAGTAGTTGATATGGCTAAAGATGTAAACTTTCTCTCAGTGTGACCCATTTATTTCCACACAGTAAATCTGAGCACACATGTGTATGTGCATGCACACGTGAATAAAAGGTTTTCCAGGCTGAGGATGTAGCTCAGTGGGAAGAGTGCTTGCTTGGCATTCATGAAGCTGTGGGTTTGAGACCCACCACCACTGGATGTGGTAGTGCATGCCTTTAACCTCTGAGCCATCTCTCTAGTCCATTTTTTTAAAATTTAGTTTAGTTTAGTTTTGTTTTTCAAGGTAAGGTCTCACTAGTCTAGCTTAGGCTGACCTGGATTTCACTCTGTAGTCTCAGGGTGGCCTTGAACTCATGGTGATCCTCCTACCTCTGCCTCGCAAGTGTTGGGATTAAAGGCATGTGCCACCACACCCGGCTCTTTAATATTACTTTTAATTATTTTTATTTATTTGAGAGAGGGAAAGAGAGAGAGAATGGGCACACCAGGTCCTCCAGCCACTACAAATGAACTCCAGATGTATGTGCCACTTTGTACATCTGGATTTACTTAGGTACTGGGAAATTGAACCCTAGACCATTAGGCTTTGCAAGCAAGCACCTTTAACCACTGAGTCATCTTGCCAGCCTTTGTTTGGTATTGTTTATTTAATTTATTTATCTCAACAAGCCAGGTGTGGAGGTGCACACTTTTAATCCTAGAACTCATGAGACTGAGGTAGGAGGATCCCCTGTGAGGCCAGCCTGGGGCTACAGAGTGAGTTCTAGCTCAGACTACATTAAAGTGACACTCTACCTTGGAAAATCAAAAAAAATACAAACAAGCAAAGGGCATGTGTTTATCTTCACAGTACTGGGAGCAAACCCAAGTCTTGTACATGCTAGGCACACACTCTACCACTGAGCTACATCCCCAGCCATGCTCTGGTTTAGTGAGACAATATCTGACTATATACTTGCACCTGGAACTTTCAATCCCCTGCCTCCGCCTCTAGAGTGCCAGGATTTCAGACATGGGCCACTGTACCTGGCTTCTGCATTGTTTTGATATATAATAAAAGGGAATGCTTTAACATTTTTCTTCTGACATTAATATGACTGAAGCACAGTCTTATCTACCTGTAGATAAAAACGTTTTGCAAAGGGATAGTGATCTGGCTCAGTGAGTAAAGGTGCTTTTAAAAAAAATTATGTTTTAATTATTTTATTTATTTATTTATTTATTTGACAGAGAAGAAGAGCACAGAGACAGAGAAAATGAACTTGCTAGGGCCTCCAGCCACTGCAAACGAACTCCAGACCCATGTGCCACCTTGTACATCTGGCTTACATGGGTACTGGGGATTTGAACCTGGGCCCTTAGGCTTTGCAAGCAAGCACTTTAACCACTAAGCAATTTCTGTAGCCCAAAGGTGCTTTTTTGTGGAGCCTGCCAGCTCAGTTCCCATGGAAAGGAGGATGCAAAGTGGCCAATGCATCTGTAATTTCTATATATACATATATGTATGAATATATATGTGTAATAATAGCTTTAAACAGAAATATTTTACTAAGATTTCTTGCTTTGGATAAGGAAATGACAATTCATGGATCATCGGGAGCCTTATGAATTTAGAGATGCCCTTCCTAGGTTGTCCAGGTGAGGTAAGAGACAGGAGGGGAGATGGTCTTGCTCCAGTTCACGTCCTTCCTAGGATGTTCAGGTGAGGTAAGAGACAGGAGGGAGATGGTCTTGCTCTAGTTCACGTCCTTCCTAGGTTATACAGGTGAGGTAAGAGACAGGAGGGAGATGGTCTTGCTCTGCTCACGTCCTTCCTAGGTTGTTCAGGTGAGGTAAGAGACAGGAGGGAGATGGTCTTGCTCTGCTCACGTCCTTCCTAGGTTGTTCAGGTGAGGTAAGAGACAGGCGGGAGATGGTCTTGCTCCAGTTCACATCCTTCCTAGGTTGTTCAGGTGAGGTAAGAGACAGGAGGGAGATGGTCTTGCTCTGCTCACGTCCTTCCTAGGTTGTTCAGGTGAGGTAAGAGACAGGAGGGAGATGGTCTTGCTCTAGTTTACATCCTTCCTAGGTTGTTCAGGTGACGGTAAGAGACAGGAGGGAAGATGGTCTTGCTCTAGTTACGTCCTTCCTAGGTTGTTCAGGTGACGTAAGAGACAGGAGGGAGATGGTCTTGCTCTAGTTCACGTCCTTCCTAGGTTGTTCAGGTGAGGTAAGAGACAGGAGGGAGATGGTCTTGCTCTAGTTCACATCCTTCCTAGGTTGTTCAGGTGACGTAAGAGACAGGAGGGAGATGGTCTTGCTCTAGTTCACATCCTTCCTAGGTTGTTCAGGTGACGTAAGAGACAGGAGGGAGATGGTCTTGCTCTAGTTCACATCCTTCCTAGGTTGTTCAGGTGATGTAAGAGACAGGAGGGAGATGGTCTTGCTCTAGTTCACATCCTTCCTAGGTTGTTCAGGTGATGTAAGAGACAGGAGGGAGATGGTCTTGCTCTAGTTCACATCCTTCCTAGGTTGTTCAGGTGACGTAAGAGACAGGAGGGAGATGGTCTTGCTCTAGTTCACATCCTTCCTAGGTTGTTCAGGTGACGTAAGAGACAGGAGGGAGATGGTCTTGCTCTAGTTCACATCCTTCCTAGGTTGTTCAGGTGATGTAAGAGACAGGAGGGAGATGGTCTTGCTCCAGTTCACGTCCTTCCTAGGTTGTTCAGGTGAGGTAAGAGACAGGAGGGAGATGGTCTTGCTCCAGTTCACGTCCTTCCTAGGTTGTTCAGGTGAGGTAAGAGACAGGAGGGAGATGGTCTTGATCTAGTTCACATCCTTCCTAGGTTGTTCAGGTGAGGTAAGAGACAGGAGGGAGATGGTGTTGCTCTGCTCACGTCCTTCCTAGGTTGTTCAGGTGACGTAACAGACAGGAGGGAGATGGTCTTGCTCCAGTTCACGTCCTTCCAAGACAAATGTATATACCTCCTTCTCTGTGATGCACAACTGCCCATAATAAGTAGTGGCTATCAGGCAAAGAGAACCCTGCAAGTTGGTCTTGGGCTTTTTTCCTTTTGCTTTTCTCCTTGTACATCTGATCTGTCTTTTAGTTTCAATTCCATGCAGTGGGGAGATGTGTCAGCAAGCATTATCCCTGCCCTGAAGTAGTTGTCAACCCAGGAAGAGAAACCAGAGCAACTGGGGAGATTCCCTTGGCTTTGGTTTTGAGAGAACTTAATCATATCTGCCCAGAGAGCTATTCAATCCTCCTTCCCTCACTGCCCACAGAGACCAACGTGAAATTCCCTTTCCTAGCCTTCCTCTGGGCCCATCCTATCCAAAATGAGGCTTGCTGTGGACAAAAAGGAAATCAAAGCAGACTGGCCCAGTCACAGTGTCCCTGGGTGCTGTCACCTGCTGGCTGCCATGGCCTGGGAGCCTCCTTTGAATTGCCTACTCTGGCTGGCTCGCCCTGACCCGGCCTTAGCTGTTTAGTTTGTGTTTCTGACTCAACTCTAGTCTCTCTTATAAGGTGGCCTACCTCGCATGTACCTCCAGGCTGGTGCAGCCCACACCCCTGGTGTGACATATGGTCTGTGCAACCCTGGGACATGCAGCATGTGAAACACAGCTCTGCCTTGTTTGATGAAATTCCTGATTGCTTTATTCTTTGCATAAAGAGATATTTGCTCCAGGGAACAGGTAACACACAACTGGTGGAAATGGGATTGCTCTGAGAAAGAGGATGTCTCTTCAACCTAATTTGAGGACTGTTTCTTTGATCTCCATTGTGTGGACTGACTAACACAGTCTGAATTAACCAGATCATTCCCTTTACCTTGACTGGCCATCTGCCTCGCTTCTCAGTTATTTAAAACTTTAAGAGCATCTTTGTGAATAAGTGAAAAGAAACAAAAAGTGACATTATGTTTTTGAAAGGCAGGGTCTTGCTCTAGCCCAGACTTCCACTTTGTTTTCTGACACAAGCTCTTGCCACTGAACCCAGAACACTCTAATTTGGCTAGAAAAGTTAGCCTGCAAGCTCTGGAGACCCCCTTTGTCTGTGTCTCTCCAGTTCTGGAATTATAGGCACACACCACCATACTCAGATTTACACAGGTGCTGGAGGTTCGAACCCAGGTCCTTCTGCTTGCATGACAAGCACTTGGCCCACTGAGGCCTCTCCACAGCTTGAATGCTTACGTTTTGTGCAGCTTTTCTAATTGTCCACGGGAAGGATTATTCCCTGTGTCTTCTGCCATTTGCAGGATATAGCAAACTCAAGCACTGTCAAAACTTTATTCTTAACAGGTAAGCTAATAGTCAACAACAAACAGGCTTTTGGATAAAAATTGGGCTGGAATGGGCATGGTGACACATGCCTTTAATCCCAGTACTCAAGAGGCAGAGGTAGGAGGATCGCTGTGAGTTTGAGTCCACCCTGAGACCACATACTGAATTCCAGGTCAGTCTGAGTTAGAGTGAGACCCTACCTCAAAAAAAAAAAAAAAAAAAAAAAAGGGTGGGGTGGCTGGAGATATGGCTTAGCGGTTAAGGTGCTTGCCTGTGAAGCCTAAGGACCCGTGATCCCATGTCAGCCAGATGCACAAGGCGACACCTGCATAACGTGTGCATGCACACAAGGAGGCGCATGCGTCTGGAGTTTGATTGCAGTGGCTGGAGGCCCTGGCACACCAATTCCCTCTCTCTCTCTCATAAAAAAATTAAAATTAAGCCAGGCATGGTAGCACACGCCTTTAATCCCAGCACTCAGGAGACAGAGGTAGGAGGATAGCCGTGAGTTTGAGGCCACCCTGAGAATACAAAATAAATTCCAGGTCAGCCTGGGCTAGAGTGAGACCCTACCTCGAAAAAATAAATAAATAAAATCAAATGTAAATTTATGTCAAAAAAAAAATTAGGCATGGCACTATACACCTTTAATTCCAGCACCCAGAGGCTAAGGTAGGAGGATCACCAGGAATTTGAGGCCAGCCTGAGTTACAGAGTAAGTGCCAAGTCAGCCTGGACTAGAGTGAGACCCTGCCTCAACCCTCCTACTCAAAAATAAGGTGGAAAATGATTGAAAATACCTAACATCAACCTGGCCTCACACCTGCACACACACTTGTGTGCTAATAGGCAAACACACTCAAACAACACACACACACACACACACACACACACACACACACACACAGAATCCCTCTCCCATATGTTTAAATAGTAGCAGTTTTTCTCCAAGTTTGCAAGACAAAATTCTCAGGAGAGTATCTGTGATTGATAGTAAAATAAAAAGAATAACAAAAATTTAAATGTAAGAGTAATTTCTCGCCAGGCGCGGTGGGGCACGCCTTTAATCCTAGCACTCAGGAGGCAGAGGTAGGAGGATCACCCTGAGACTGCATAGTGAATTCAGGTCAGCCTGAGCTAGAGTGAGACCCTACCTTGAAAACAAAACAAAACAAAAAAAAGTAATTTCTCTGAAGGCATTGGAGGGAATAATACCACAGAAAGAATTATAGAGCTGGTCTGGAGAGATGACTGAATGGTTAACGCAAAGCCTAAGGACCCAGGTTTGATTCCCCAAAACCCACGTAAGCCAGATGTACAAGGTGGCGCGTGCGTCTGTAGTTCTTGCAATGGCTAGAAGCCCTGTAGTGCCTAGTCTCTCTCTCTCTGCCTCTCTCTCTCAAATAAATAAATAAATAAAATTTTAAAAGCATTATAGAGCTAACATACACACCATAGAAGGTATGTCCAATTTTAGGGCCACTGTTCTCTCAGAGTATATGCTAATTCCTACTGAGGTATCCAAAAGATCAAGAAGCTATTTTGACAGCCTTGTGAAGGGGACCTTCAAATGAGAGGGAACCCTGGAAAAATTCATGCTTTGTATTGGGAAGCTCAAGGACCGGAGCCCAGGAATAAGAATGCACAAGAAGCTGGGTGTGGTGGCGCACGCCTTTAATCCCAGCACTTGCGAGGTAGAGGTAGGAGGATCGCAGTGAGTCCTGAGGCCACCCTGAGACTACATAGTGAGTTCCAGGCCAGCCTGGACTAGAGTGAGACCCCACGTCGAAAAACAAAAAACAAACAAGAATGCACAAGAGCCCAGCTTCCAATTCACTCATAACCAGTGGGATTTACATGCTAGGGAATTGCTAGCATTCCTAAGCACCTGGGAAAAGCAAAGGTAAGTCTTTGCACCAATTGGTACAATGGTGGCATGTCTGTTTATGGGGGAAACCAGCTGCTCACTGGTTAGATTTGAGGTACTCTCTATGAGGGAATTAATGCCTGGTATTGAAAACCTAGTCAAAAGCCTTTGGCCAGGGCTGGAGGGGTGGCTTAGTGGTTAAGACACTTGCCTGCAAAGGCAAAGGACCCAGGTTCAATTCCCCAGTACCCACATTAACCAGATGCACAAGGTGGCACATGCATCTGGAGTTCGTTTGCAGTGGTTGGGGGCCCTGCTGTACCCATTCTCTCTCTTTCTCTATTACTCTCTCTCAAATAAATAAATAAAAATAAAAATATATTACAAAAAAAATTTTGGCTGGAAAGGTCATAAATCCTAGAGGGGACACTGCTATTGTTGTTTGGCTAAATGGATACATTATGCCCACCAAGCCGTCCTCTGAATACTCATGTTTATGCTCACATATTTGTTTTCCCCTTTTAACTATTTATTGACAACCTCCATAAGAATAGACAATATTAAATAAAATAAAAATATATGTGTATGAAAATGTCATCATGAAACACACTGTTTTATATGTGTAATATATGCAAAAAATAAACAATGATAAAAACTAAAAATATAATTTAAAATTATATTGTAATACAGCAGTCTCAAGGTTTTTTTTTTTTTTTTTTTTTTTTTTGTTTTCCAAGGTAGGGTCTCACTCTAGCCCAGGCTGACCTGGAATTCACTATGTAGTCTCAGGCTGGCCTCAAACTCATAGTGATCCTCCTACCTCTGCCTCCTGAGTGCTAGGATTAGAGGCATGCACCACCACTCCTGACTAAAAAAAAATTTTAATTATTTTTTAAAATATTTATTTATTTATTTATTTGAGAGACAGAGAGAGAGAATGGGTTCACCAGGGCCTCCAGCCACTGCAAACAAACTCCAGATGCAAGTGCCTCCTTGTGCATTTGGCTTACGTGGGTCCTGGGGAATAGAACCTGGGCCTTTGTCTTTGCAGGCAAATGCGTTAACCACTAAGCCATCTTCTCAGCCCTAAAAATCCTTTTTAAAATATTTTTTTAAAGGGGCTTGGAGAGATGGCTTAGTATTTATTTATTTGAGAGAAAGACAGAGAGAAAGTGAGAGAGAGAGAGAATAGGTGCACCAGGGCCTCCAGCCACTGCAAATGAACTCTAGATACATACGCCCCCTTGTGCATCTGGCTAACATGGGTCCTGGAGAGTCAAACTGGGATCCTTTGGCTTTGCAGGCAAATGCCTTAACCACTAAGCCATTTCTCCAGCCCCACAATTGGGCTTTTTTGAGACAATGTCTCATGCAGCCAAGACTGGTATCAAACTAAGGAGCTGAGGATGGCCTTGAACTTCTTGTCCTCCTTCCTCCAACTCCCAAGTGCTCGTATTATAGGTATCTGCCACCACATCCAGTTTAAAATAATTTTTTTGGAGGTGGGGGTCAAGGTAGTTTCTCACTCTAGCCCAGGCTGACCTGGAACTCACTCTGTAGCCCAGGTTGGCCTTGAACTCATGGTAATCCTTTTACCTCAGCATCCCGAGTGCTGGGATTAAAGGTGTGCGCTACCACACCTGGCTCAGAATAAAATTTGAAATGCTTAAATTATACATTTTCCAAAACAATTGCACATTTTCTTCAACTTATTTTGAAAGCCTTAGTCTTAGTCAGACTCTGCTGAAATCAGAAGGATTCTGCTGCCCTCAAAGAGGCTGCCGTTCTGTCAGTGACAACTGTGAGATTTTTAAAGCTAGAGCAAGGGCTGTGTAAGTGCCAGGACACAGACAGCCACGTCTCAGGACTGTAACCCAGGACGTCATTTCGCTTCCCCCTTCCCATTGCCTTTCTCTGGGTGTGAGTTCTGGGTGGATGCCTAAGGACAGTAAAAACATAGTTTAGTGCTGAGCATAAGCTAAGTATATTCCCAGAATTCCTGTGCTGATCAATTATTTATCCCTTACAAATGCTCAGATCAAAAATGAAGTCAAGTTATACATTTCAGCTTGACAGGAGGTCTGGGGAGACCAACAGGAACCGCAACTTTCATGCCTAAAGTGAGTAAAATGGGTAAAAATAAGCTTCCTGAATCCATTACGCGTTAGCTCAACAAGGCAAAAGATCTTCCTTTGCCACCAGGGGTTAAATAACACATGTATAATTTAGGAGAATTTTATAATTTATATGAAATGTTTTAGTCATTTAACATGGGAGTCGTTGGGACTCGAGCACAACAGCAAACGTTCTGTGGTATCTGTCATACTTACCCTTTGCTGGGATTTTTCTAAAGTTTTTTTCTCATGATTAGGCTGAGGTGACAGGTTTGCGGGAGGAAAGCTCAGAGGTGAGGCGCTGTGTTCATCCCATCTTATGGAGGAAATGTCTCCACGTCGTTTATCCCTGGGTCCACGCGGTGGGAAGCGTTCCTCCACTGTGAAGTCACCTGTCTTCTGCCTGTGCTGTGCTCCTTGAAGGGAGTCGTGATGTTGGCCACACGGAAGCAGTGGGGAATTATTCTCCATGCTGGGAGCCAGGATTGTTAGAAAATCTACCTGAGACACTGGCCCTGTCTCCTCTCATTATTCACAAACTCAGTCACTCGTGTGCGTCAGTATGAGATCACAGATACTCACTGTGTCCTTTGGGTTTCAACCCAATGTACGGGTGCTGCTGGTCACGTCCTCCCAGCTTTGGCTACTGGGCGCTCTTTCAGTTGTCCCCTGTGCACCTCTGTGGTGCCTTATCCATGAGAAGTTTGTCTTTCAGCATCTCGTTTCATTTTATCACTAGAAGGCACTCTGGCTTGTTTTACATACTTCCTGGTATAGTCGGAAAGCACAGAAGTCTGGCCTTCGCCTTTATTCTGAAGGTGTATCATGATGTCACAGTGGGTTTCATAGAAATCCCCATCCTGAAGGCCTACCGGTTAGGCGTGGAAGGGGGCTCAAATCCCATGAGGGCTCCACCCTTCCTCAACATGCAGGTCAGGGTGACTACCCTGCTGCAGTCAGAGACAGACAAGGACATCGTGGTCTCTCTCTCTCTCCATATGGATAATTTTCATATTGTATGTATTTATTGACATATCCACTGTATCCCATAACAGGTACAATCCTTATGTATAAATTAAAAATAAAAACTGAAGCAGGGTGTGGTGGCACACACCTTTAATCCCAGCATTCAGGAGGAAGAGGTAGTAGGATCACTGTGAGCTTGAGGCCACCCTGAGAGTACAGAGTAAATTCCAGGTCAGCCTGGGCTATAGTAAGACCCTACTTTGAAAAGCAAAATAAATGAATAAATAAATAAAGCCTGGTGTGGTGGCACACACCTTTAATCCCAGCACTCAAGAGGCAGAGGTAAGAGGATCTCCATGAGTGTAGGGCCACCCTGAGAGTACAGAGTGAATTCCAGGTCAGGCTGGGCTACAGCGAGACCCTACCTCAAAAAAGAAAAAATCTGATGAGAATATGACCAATATGCAATATGTTTAAAAATAATTAGCCTGTGAAACCTAAGGACTCATGTTTCACTCTTCAGATCCCATGTAAGCCAGACACACAAGGTGATGCAAGTGCATAAGGTCGCACATGTACACAAGGTGGCACACACATCTGGAGTTTAATTACAGTGGCTGGAGGCCCTGGGATGCCACCCACTGTAATTAAACTCTTTCTCTTGCTCTCTCACTTAAAAAAAAATGCCAGTTTGTTGTGTAATGGAAATTTGCATACTTGTAGAGGAGACGGTGGGAAGCAGAGATGGGGGAGCAGGGACTTATGATTAGGGTGAAGGGATCACAGATTACTGGCCACATGGGGGAAAAGGTCACTTTTTCCTGAAGGAAGAAGAAACCCAGCCCAGGAAACACGAAGAGGATTGCTCATCAGTACAGTCTTATTCTGTAGTTGTTAAAAATTAAATCTTCAGAAGGGATGTTAAGTGACGGGGTGCTATAACTTACTTCTAATGGACTGGAATGGGCAGTGAAAATGACCACATTATCTTAGAGGAAATGGGAGATCCACTCAGACACATCCTAGACTAGGAATAGCAGCAGTCTTTCAGATGGAAAACAAAGTTAAAACTAAGGCCTCTCGTGGTGGCGCACGCCTTTAATCCCAGCACTTGGGAGGCAGAGGTAGGAGGATCACTACGAGTTCAAGGCCACCCTGAACTACATAGTGAATTCCAGGTCAGCCTGGACCAAAGTGAAACCCTACCTCAAAAAAACAAAACAAAAAAATACTGATCTTGGGGGTATGGCTCAGTGGATAAAGTGATTGCTATGTAAACATGAGGACCTGAGTTCAAATCCCCAGAACCCACATAAATGTTTGATGTGGTGGTGCAAGCCTGTACTCCCAGTGCTGGGGAGACAGAGCAAAGGGGGATCCCTGGGGCTTGCTGCCTACCTAGTCTAGCTGAGTAGGTGAATTGTTAGTCTAGCCAGAAACCCTGTCTCAGAAAGAAATAAGGTGGAAAAGTGATTAGGACGATAGCTGATAGCCAACCTTGGCATGCAAATGCATGTCCACATCCATGTACATGCACCCACACACACACAGAAAAAAAGTTAAAGCCACATGGGTAAATAATTTAAGAGATTAAGGCTAAAGGAAGATGAGTTTCCAAAAATGAGTAAGTCCTTTTTATTATGGAATTGTCATAGATATTTGAATTAAACTAAGCATATGATGATTTGTGAATAAAATGGAGAAATAAAACCTGACAGGCAAAATAGTTTCACCACTGTCAAATCATTATTTTCAGATGGTTGACAAGAACATAGTCAATATTTTTCAGCCCCTCCATTTCTTTTTTTAAATATGTATTTATTTTCAAGGAGAGAGAGGGGGGGTAAGAGGGAGAGAGAGGGTCAGAGAATGGGCATACTAGGTTCTTCAGCCACTGCAAACAAATGCCAGATGCATATGCCACCTTGTGTATTTAGCTTCATGTGGGTACTGGGGAATTGAACCTGGCTCATTAGGCTTTGCAGGCAAGTGCTTTAACCAATAAGCCATCTCTCCAGCACACGGCACCTCCATTTCTAAAGATCCATCCATCAAAAATACACACAAAGGGCTGGAGGGACATCTGGGGGTTAAGGCACTTGATGGCAAAGCCTAAGGACCCAGGTTTGATTCCCCAGAACCCACGTAAGACAGATGCACATGGTAGCACATGCATCTGGAGTTCGTTTGTAGTGGCTGGAGGCCCTGGTGCACCCATTCTCTATATATCAATAAATTTTTATTTCAGTATTTTCTCATGATGCCTTCGTTCTTTTTTTTAAATATGTTTTGTTTATTTACTTGAGAGAAAGAGGCAGAAAGATAGAGAATGGGCACACCAAGGCCTCTAGCTACTGCAAACGAACTCCAGATGCATGCACCCCCTTGAGCATCTGGCTTACATGAGTCCTGGAGAATCGAACTAGGATCCTTTGGCTTTGCAGGCAAACACCTTAACCACTAAGCCATCTCTCGAGTCTCCATTCTCTCTCTCTCTCTCTCTATCTATCTATCTATACACATATATATTGAAGTATTTTGGGCTGGAGAGAGGCTTAGCAATTAAGGTGCTTGCCTGTGAAGCCTAAGGACCCATGTTCAACTCCCCAGATCCCACATAAGCCAGATGCACAGGGTGATGCAAGCTCAAGGTTACACATATGTACAAGGTGGCGCACATGTCTGTAGTTCGATTACAGTGGCCAGAGGCCCTGGTATGCCAATTCTCTCACTCTTGCTCTCTCTCTCATTAGAAAAAAAAAAAAGGTAGCTGGAGTGGTGGCACACGCCTTTAATCTCAGCCTTGGGAAGCAGAGGTAGAAAGATCACTGTGAGTTTGAGGCCAGCCTGAGACTACTACATAATGATTTCCAGGTCAGCCTGGGCTAGAGTAAAACCCTACCTCAAAAAACAACAACAGCAACAAAAGGCCAGTTTGTTGCGCTTGCCTCAAAATAAAATAAAATATTTTATTAAAAAAAAAAAGAATTATATGAGCAACAGTACAATGATCTGTTCAGCTTTTCTTGCAACAGAACAAAGTTAAAAACAATAATGAAATGGGGCATGGTGGCGCACGCCTTTAATCCCAGCCCTTGGGAGGCAGAGGTGGGAGGATCGCCATGAGTTCCAGGCCACCCTGAGACTACACAGTGAATTCCAGGTCAGTCTGGACTAGAGTAAAACCCTACCTCAAAAAAACAAAACAAAACAAAACCCAACAATAATGATGTTGATAAAGTTGATTGGTTAACTGATGTGGGAAGACCCACCCTAAATGTGGGTGGCACTATCCCATGGGCTCAGGTTCTCAAATGAATAAACAGGAGAAAGCTAGGTAAGCATCAGCATTCATCTCTCTCTGCTTCCTGACCACAGACACAACACGACCACTCACCTCATACTCCTGCGTGCCTTCCTGCCCCAATGAACCCTGTCTCCTCAAACTGTGAGCCAGAATCACCCTTCCTTCCTTAGGCTGCTCTTGTCAGTGATCAATCACCACAGCAATGAGAAAGTAACTAACACAACGCTGTTCCATTTTTAAAAGTGGGGACAGGGCTGGGGAGATGTCTTAGCAGTGAAGATGCTTGCCTTTGAAGCCTAAGGACCTAGGTTCGACTCCCCAGTGCCCATGTAAACCAGATGCACAAGGTGGTGCATGTGTCTGGAGTTCGTTTGCAGTGACTAGAGGCCCTGGTATGCCCATTCTGTCTTTCTCTCTCTGATAAATAAATACATAAATAATTTTAAAAAGGGAGTTGGGTGGAACTGAATGAATTGGTGCTGGGAGTGAAGGCACATGCCTTTAATCCCAGCACTCAGGAGGCAGCAGTAGGAGGATCACTGTAGGTGGGGGCCACCCTGAGATTACATAGTTAATCCCAGGTCAGCCTGGGCTAGAGCGAGACCCTACTTTGAAAAACAAAATGAAAAACAAAACAAACAATAGCAACAAAAACCACGGGTGAGTGCAGCGTGAGGAATCAGTTACCCTGTGAGGAAACACCTGACAAAGGAAACAGGAGACAGATGTGACGCCTCTAGACATCTGGATGGCAGGAAGTCATCACCACTGCCCAGAGGCTGGAGAGACGGGGAGGAAGGGATGTGCCTGGATCCAGGACTAAGGGCTTGCAGCAGAGGCTGGGCCTACTGCAGGGTGTCTGGGGGCAACGGAATTACAGAGAGGAGATGCTGCTGGTCCTCCCACTGGCTAAACTCAGCCAGAAGTTGACCAAGGAGCCTGGAAAAGCAGCTTGTGATGGTCCACCCACCCCCATTCCAGCCTACTCTGCCCTGCCCTGTTTTGCACGAGCAAGAAAATAACTTGAAGTGAACTTGACATTCAAAGGTACGAGTCTGCACACAGACAGATCACAGCTATTTGTGTACTACTTGTTGTCAATAAAGACACATTTCAAACAAGATGACTAAGGCTGAGGTGGGAGGATTCAAGGCCAGTTTGGGGTATTGAGTGAGCTGAAGGTTAGCATGGGCTAGATTGAGACCTTGCCTCAAAAAAGGGGGGAGGGGCTGGAGAAATGGCTTAATGGTTAAGGCATTTGCCTGCAAAGCCAAAGGACCCAGGCTCAATTCCCCAGGACCCACGTAAGCCAGATGCACAAGGGACACATGCGTCTGGAGTTTGCAGTGGCTGCAGGCCCTAGTGTGCCCCATTCTCTCTCTGTCTGTCTCTCTATCTCTCTCTGCTTGCAAATAAATAAATAAATAAAAATTATATTAAAAATGACTTATTGACTATTTTGCAAAGAACTGACAGACATCAGTAAACATATTAACTACCTGTGCAGGGACAAGACAAGGAATGAGAAAAGGTAGCAGAAGGGTAGGGAGGGGAGGAAGGAAGAGAATGAGAGAGAGACCTTGATGAAGCAGGTAACCAAACAGCAGATCACGACTCATTAAGTTCAATCAACCCTGACATGAAGGAGAAGTTGTGGTAAACATGATGTAGGGGCCGGGCATGGTGGCGCACACCTTTAATCCCAGTACTCAGGAGGCAGAGATAGGAGGATCACCATGAGTTTGAGGCCACCCTGAGACTGCATAGTGAATTCCAGGTCAGCCTGGGCTAGAGCGAGACCCTATTGAAAAACTGAACAACAGCAACAACAAAAAGATGACGTAGGATAAGGAATCCTCATTTAGCTGACAGTGGTTAATTCCCATAGAATGGAGTGCACACTTAGGTTATGAATTATTAGTGCCTTGTCAGACATGCCACTCCCCTGTCTTCTTGCTGCTGCTGCTGCTATTTTTTTTTTTTTTTGGTTGTTTTTAGAGGTAGGGTCTCACCAGCACCTATTCCCCAGTGACATAAGGCCCTGATATGGGTGTGCTCACAACCCCCCCCCCCCACCAAAGAATAAGGGTTAGAAATTGGCTAGGCAGCTTGGAGTCATAAGGACCCCAAAGTGAATAGCTTCCTCTTGGCTAAAGGTAGCAATTGTCCTGGGCCTGCAGGGGAAAGATTAGGTCATTTCATTTTACTAGAAGTCAGAAACGTCAGATGGGTCTGGCCTTTCCTTATCTCTGCCCCTTCGGGGAATTCTTCCACCCACTTCCAAGAAGGCCCTTCCTAGACAATCAAGATTTCTGGGAAGATTGCCTTTTTCCAGAAATCCTGACCCCAGACACCTGACATCAGGACTAGACTGATTAGACCAGATGCCCATCCAGGGGCTCACGTAAAAAGACCCCAGCCTGAGTCTCTCTGAAGGTGTTCTTCTCAAACCCCCTCTTGGCTCCCAGGGCAAGATATCTGCTTTCCTTCCTTTTCTTCTATCTACAATCTACAAAATCTCTAGAGACCTTATCCTCTGGCCTGTGGATTTCATTCATGAATGCATAGGAGCACAGAGGCCTCTGACTCAGTGGAAGGTGTACGTGACCACTGAATTTTCTGACTCCCTAACTCCTGAGTTATTGCCCACCCAAAAGCTGAAATAAGCTCCCAAACTCTCAAGTTCCCATAACACAAGCAAATAAATAATAACTAGAAAGAGAATCACAGGGCTGGGGAGATGGCTCAGTGGTTTGCTTGCAAAGCATATGGGCCAAGGTTCATTGTCCCAGGATCCACATAAAGCCAGATGAGCAAAGTGGCACAAGCATCTGGAGACTGTTTGTAGCAGCAGCAGCAGCAGTAGCAGCAGCAGCAGCAAGACACCTCAGAGTGTTCATTTTCTCTCTTTAAAATAAATAAATATTCTTTTAAAAAAAGAATCAGACTCTAGAAGGGCATAGCAGCATACATTTTAATCCCAGCACTCTGGGGGCTAAGGAGAAGCATCAGCCCCATGTGTTCAAGGTCAGCCTGGGCTACAGAGTTAGTTTTGAGTTCTGCCTGGACTAAAGTGAGATCCTGTCTGGAAAAAAAAAAAAAAAATCACAGAATCAACCAGGATGATGGCTCACATTGGATCCCAGCATTTGGGAGGCTTCTACAGGACTGCCAGAAGTCTGAGGCGAGCCTGGAATGCCTAGTGAGGATCAAGCCAGCCATGCAAGATCTTGTCTCAACAAAATAAAACAGACGATAGTCACAGGACCTAGAACTGTAAATGGCATTTAGGTATTTTGAATCCCTCTCTTCTTTTCTTTTCCTCCCTTCCTCACCCCTTTCTTCTTTAGCCAGAGTCTATGTTGCCCAGGGTGTCCTTGAACTAAGGATTCTCCTGCCTCTGCCTTCCAAGTGTTTGGATTATAGATGTGTCGTACCATGTCCAGCTATTCTTTTTGTTGTTGTTGTGGTTTTTGTTTTGCTTTTCAAGGTGGTTCTTGTTCTAGCCCAGGCTGACCTGGAATTCACTATATAGTCTCAAGGTGGCCTCGAACTCACAGTGATCCTTCTATCTCTGCTGGGATTTGTTGTTGTTGTTGTTGCTTTTGAGGTAGGATCTCACTCTAACACAGGCTGACCTAGAACTATGTAGCCCAGGCTGGCCTCAAATTCACGCCAATCCTACTACCTCTGCCTCCCCAGTGCTGGGATTAAAGGTGTGAGCCAACACACCCGGCTCTTTCTATGTCTGTTGTTAGTCAATACATGTATCTCCCCCAGATCCTATATATATATTTTTAAAATTCTCTTCTTCCTTCACAGCAAAGCTTCCTTAGGGATTGTTTGTACACATGGTCTCCACTGCCATATTTCCCATAATTCTGGCGGCTCCTTACTATCTGGTAATAAAGCAACACAGGCCAAAACCAGGCCACAGGTTCCTCATCTGGAACAGAGAGAGAACTGAACTTACCTCCCAGGACCATGAGGATTAGGCGGCCTGGCACGGATGAAACTCTCAGGATGGTGTGTGGCATAAAGGAAGCAGTACCAGGTGCTAACTCATAATGTTTTTATTTATTCAGCTGGAGAGATGGCTCAGTGGTTAAAAGCTCTTACTTGGAAGCCTGTTGGCCTGGGTTCAAGTCCCTAGTTCCCACATAGAGCCAGATGCACAAAGTGGCACATGCCTCTGGAATTTATTTGCAGGGCAGAAGCCCCGGCATGCCCGTGTTCACTCTCTCTCTGTCTTGGGAGACAGAATGAACTACCAGGCCTCCTGGTACTGCAAATGAACTCTAGACACATGTGCTCATTTTGGGCTCCTAGCTTTATGTGGGTGCTGGGGAATCACACTGGGGACGGCAGGCAGTGTGAACAAGCGTCTGTAACCACTGAACCATCTCCAGCCCAGTGAGTTCTAAATTACATAGCTGCGGGAGTGTAACTGTTGTGGGTGTCTGTCTTTTCTTGAAAAGATGAATTCGGTCAGCAGTCACAGTCTGAGAAGAAGTTTATTTAGCAGCAACAGAAGCGAAGCCAAGCAGAGCAAGCAGTCTGGGGAGACCAGTGCACTGCCCAAGAAGGGGAGATCCTAGTGTGTTCCGCATTGTGGATTTGAAGGATTGCTTTATGAATATTTATGAGGTGGGTGACATATTCATGAAGTACGGTGACACTTTCTCTGTCTCAAATCATGGTGGACCCTATCTTCCTTTTAGGGCATTTCCTCCCATGATCTCCACAAAAGGCGAGGGTGTCAGAACCACACCATGACATAATGTCAGGTCTCTTGAGGGTTCAGACCCTTCACTAGTACACAGGTGTGGTGAACACCCACTTGCCATAGTTTCTAATGTAATGGGAACAACTTAACTGCACCACAGATACAGTTCCTAAGATGTAACTCTAATTTTCCTTGACTACCTCCTGTCTATGGGGCAGTCTGGAGTGGTCTCCTTGATGGGAATAAATGGAAACTTTCTTAGAAACTGCTTTTACTTTTAATTTAGTCTGTTGCAATTAGACCTAAGAATAAAAGAAAGGGCAACAGCGTTTCGTACCCGCTCCTGAAGGGAGAGCCGCCTGAGTCAGGCTCTGTGTTTTGTTTTTCCCAGAGCCTTGTCCTTCCACGTATCATCAGATTGGACATCTCATACCCAGCCGCAAGCTCTTTCCTTTCCTGGTCTCCGTGACCTTGCCACTTAAACCCTAACATTCACCTTAACAATAACATAAGGACAAGAGAAAGAAAATTGAGAGAGTGCCACCTTCACAGTTTTGCTCAAATAAACAACAGATATATCTGTTGAGTGAATTCTAGGAATTCCAGTAAGTGACAAGGGGCTGTAAACTCTGCTCAGGCACGTGGCCTGTGCTGTATTCCCAGAATGACAAGATCTGGTGCATAGTAAATATTCTCTCATTGTTTGTACTGTATTTACGATATATGTATTTCTACATACACAAATATATTCTATGTGTATTTATTTATTTATTATTTTTTGGTTTTTCGAGTTAGAGTCTCACTCTAGCCCATGCTGACCTGGAATTCAGTATGTCGTCTTAGGGTGACCTTGAACTCATAGCGATCCTCTGCCTCCTGCGTGCTGGGATCACAGGCGTGAGCCACCACACCCGGCGACTCTATGTGTATTTGTATATTAATGATTTGACACTTCACAGACAATAGTAATGAAATTATTATCCCCTCCTCACCTTCCTCCAGAAGTTGCTAAACTGGGGCTGGGAATGTTGGTCCGTTGGTCAATGTTTGCCTAGAACATAAGAAAAGGGCTTCAATCTCCCGCACCCTATAAATCGGTGTGCACGCCTGAAAGGCCAGCATTTGAGCGAAAACAAAGAAACAGACAGGAACCAAGAGTCTCTATATATTTTTAATTCCATAAAATTTTTTTCTTTTTTTGAGGTAGGGTCTCTCTCTCGCCCCGGCTGACCTGGCACTCACTTTGTATTCCCAGGCTGGCCTCAAATTCAAAATGATCCTCCTACCTCTGCCTCCCGGATGCTGGGATTAAAAGCGTGCTCAGGCTGGGGAGAGCCAAAGGACCCAGGTTCGATTCCCCAGGACCGACGTAAGCCAGATGCCCAAGGGGGCGCACGCGTCTGGAGTTCGTTTGCAGCGGCCGGAGGGAGCATACATGGCGAATTCCAGGTCAGCCTGGGATAGAGTGAAACCCACCTCGGAAAACAAAAAAGCAAACAAACGAAAAAGAATAAGTTGCCGATTTCGCCTACTAAAACGAGTCCAAGCGGACGGGAGGGAAAGAAAAAGTCAAGGAGCCGGCAGAGAACGCGACGGGAGGCGCGGGAGAGTGACGTCACGGGAGCCGCCGCGGCCCTATACCGCGCATGCTCGGAGGGCGCAGGCCGGCGCAGTGCGCACGCGCGCCCCAGCGGCGTCCGGCGCGTCTGACTGGCGGTGCCGGGGACACGTGGTCCATGGCGTTGTTGGCGGGAAAGTCGAGCCTCGCTCGCGTTCAGCCGGCCGGGCGATGTGCAGTGACTTCCGCAGGGCCGAGTCCGGGACGGAGGTGAGAGCCGCGGGAGGGCGCGGGGAGGGCGGCCGCTCGGCGGGTCTGCGGGCAGGGGCCCTTCGGGCAGGGCGCTGACCCTTTGCCCTCCCTGACCGCGTGCCCAGCCTCCGCCCCCAGAGCCACGCCAGCCATTTGATGCCCTGTGTGCCAAGCACGCGCCAAGGGGTAGAAATGAACGGGAGGCCGCTCTGCATCCAGAAATCAGAAACTAAGGTTGCCTAAAAATGTACAGTATGTGGTAAGAAAGCGTGCTGACCCAAGAGGGAAGGCTCGGGCACGGTCCAAGACTGGTCGCAGGAGATGGTTGAACTGGTTTGTGTGCGAGCATTCTGCCACTGAGCTACACTTCCAGCCAAGTGTGGTTTGGTTTGGTTTGGTTTGGTTTTTCGAGGTAGGGTCTCACTCTAGCTCAGGCTGACCTGGAATTCACTCTGTAGTCTCAGGCTGGCCTCGAACTCACAGCAGTCCTACTTCTGCCTCCTGAGTGCAGGGATTAAAGGCCTGCGCCACCACGCCCGGCGTGTCTTTTGTTTTTTAATGACAGAGAGAATTGGTGCGCCAGGGCCTCTAGCCACTGCAAAAGACTCCAGGTGCATGAGCCCCCTTGTGCACATGTGACCTTGCACTCCCGTCACTGTGCATCTGGCTTAGGTGGGACCTGGAGAGTGGAGCATGAGTCCTTAGGCTTACAGGCAAGTGCCTTAACTGCTAAACCATCTCTCCAGCCCTTGTTTTTGTTTTCTACTCAAGTCCAGGCTGACCTGGAATTCACTATGTAGTCTCAGGGTGGCCTCAAACTCACAGGATCTGGGATTAAAGGCATGTGCCAGTACACCCAGCTTTAACTTTTTTATTGACAACTTCCATAATTAATAAACCATAATTCCCTCCCCTATTTTCCCCCTCACAAATCCACTTTCTGTCATATATATCATCTCCCCCTCTCAGTTAGTCTCTCTTATTTTAATGTCATCATCTTTTCCTTCTATTATGAGGGTTTTGTGAAGGTAGACTAGGCACTGCAAGGTCATGGATATCAAGGCAAATTTGTGTCTGGAAAATTGCATGTAAGTAGTCCTATCCTTCCTTTGGCTCTTACATTATTTTTTTAATGTTTTATGTATTTATTTACTTGAGAGAGAGAGAGACAAAGAGGCAGAGAGAAAGAGAGAATGGGTGTCCCAGGGCCTAGAGCCACTGCAAATGAACTCCAGACATATGCACCCCTTGTGCATCTGGCTTACGTGGGTCCTGGGGATTCAAACCAGAGTCCTTAGGCTTTGCAGTCAAGTACCACTAAGCATTTCCCCAGCCTGGCTCTTACATTCTTTCTGCCACCTCTTCCACAGTGGACCCTGAGCCTTGGAAGGTGTGATGGAGGTGTTTCAGTGCTAAGCACTCCTGTCACTTCTTGGTTGTCACTGCCATCTGAAAAGAGAAAGAGAAGCTTCTCTAACCGAAAGTGAGCCAGGCATGGTGGCGCACACCTTTAATCCCAGCACTCGGGAGGCAGAGGTGGGAGGATCACCATGAGTTCGAGGCCACCCTGAGACTACATAGTGAATTCCAGGTCAGCCTGAGCTAGAGTGAGACCCTACCTCGAAAAATAAAAAAAAATAAAAAATAAAATAAAATAAAGTGAGCATAGCATGAATCTATGGGTATGAATGTTAAAAGTGCTTACAGGACAGTTTGGTGAGCACAATATATACATTTAGTCAGACACCAGCAGGTGTTACTCCTCCACCATAGGCTTTTGACTAGGTTTTCAGTGTCCGGCATGTATTCCTTCCCGTGGAATGGAACTCCTGTCCAATTAAAACAGACATGCTCCTATGCACCAGTTGGGTCCTTTGGCCTGGCTGACCAAACTTAAGGCCTGCAGTGTCCACTGTTTATCAGTGCTAATGACTTCTGTCTCCCATAGGGCTGTATGCATTGTATCTTTTCACAGCTTTCTGTCAGCTGATCTACAGAGAGGAGGTTTTCAGCTAAGCCCCAGCTTGATTTCTCAGTGACCTTGCAGCCCAGGCATGTGGAATCTTCAGCAATAGAGTCTTACCATCTGTCCCTGGTGGGAAACCAAGAGCTTTGGCAATGGCCTGTAATGTTTGGGGTATATCAGGGACCTCCCTGGCCAGCAACTCAGTGGAAGGTATCCCATCCCTGGCACTGAAATTTTTTTGTAGTAACAATCTATGGCTTCTGGGTGTGCAATTATCCAAAAAAAAATAGGTTTTCATATGGTTTATTTATAATATTAAATTTTGATTAGCCCTCCTTCCACCCTTCCTTTACTGAATCTCTTCCCCTGACCTCACTTAGGCCATTCCACCCCCAGTAATCTGTTTATCTACTTACATATCCCTTAAGTCCTCCCCTCTCCTCCCTCCCTTATAGCCCTTTTCTAGCTTACTGGCCTCTGCTACCAATTTTTACTCCAACTCACATGCAAGTCTACACATTTATAGCTAGGATTCACATATGAGAGAGAACATGTGTTTGGCCTTCTGGGCCTGGGCTACCTCACTTAGTATAATCCTTTCAGATCCATCCATTTCCCTGTGAATTTCATATTTCCATTTTTCTTTACTGCCGAATATAACTCCACATTGTATAAATGTACCACATCTTCATTATTCATTCATCAGTTCAGGGACATCTAGGCTGGTTCCATTTCGTAGCCATTGTGAATAGAGCGGCAATAAACATAGTTGAGCACATATCTCTAAGGCAGTGAGAAGAGTTCTTAGGATATATGCCTAGGAGTGATGTAGCTGGATCACATGGTAAATCAACTTTTAGCTGTCTGAAGAACCTCCACATTGATTTCCACAATGGCTGTACAAGTTTACATTCCCACCAACAGTGTAGAGGGTTCCTCTTTTTCTTCACCCTCACCAGTATTTACTGTAATTTGTTTCCTTCATGACAGTCATTCTGATAGGAGATGGAACCTCAAAGTAGTTTTAATTTGCATTTCCCTGATGGCAGATTTTGTTTGTGTGTCTCTCTCTCTCTCTTTTTTTTTTTCTTTTGGAGGTAGGGTCTCACTCTATCCCAGGCTGATCTGGAATTCACTATGTAGTCTACAGATGGCCTCAAACTCCTGGCGATCCTCCTACCTCTGCCTCCCGAGTGCTGGGATTAAGGCATGCACCACCACACTTCCTTAGAAGGCTAGATAGAAAATATTTAGGCTGTGCAGACCAGGCTGCCCCTGTTATCACTGCTCAGCTCTGCTAGTCTTAACTTGAAGGTAGCCATCGATAGGTAGACAAATAAGCTTGGCTGAATTCCAACTTCTTGCAAATTTTTGAGTATGTTATTTATTTGCGAGAGAGAGACAGACAGACAGACTGCAAGGCCAGCCAGAGACCACATAGTGAATTCCAGATCAGCCTGGCCTAGAATGAGAACCTCCCTCAAAAAAAAAAAAAAAAAAAAAAAAAAAAAAGCCAGGGACATACAGACAGGCCTGTCCTCCCATGGGGAAGCTTGGAGGAGAGGAGGGAAGAATACACCAAAACTATGTCTCCAGTGGATTTCCTCCCATTATAGGTAGGTGGCCCAGTCAACATCATCCCATCAGAAAGTTCCTGCAGTACTTTGGGGTCTGGTGCAGTGATAAATCCCTGGCCTACCTAGCATGCCTAAGACCCTGGCTTCAATACCTGGCACTCAAACAAAAAAAAGTTCCTGAAATTTTGATTTCAATTTTTCCCAGCTCCCTAGGATTGTGCAGTGTGTGTTGTTTTTTTGAGGCAGGGTCTCACTGTAGTTCCGATTGACCTGGAGCTCACTCTAGTCCCAGCCTGGCCTTGCCCTGCCTCCTCAGTGCTGGGAATACAGGCACGCGCCACAATGCCAGCTTCAAGATTGTGTAGATTTTATATTTACATCAAAATTAGAAGCACAGTCTAGAGTGGCTTCCTAATGAGACCTTAGTTACACACTACAGGAACTGCTAAGTTCTTAACATATAAATTTCAATTCTTACAAATTACTTTTGAAATTAATGTTTAAGCATGTACATATAATTTTGTTTGCTTGGCTCTTATGCATTCATTTTCCTTTTTCTCTTACAGAATGATTGCTCTAAAAAATAATTAGCTAGCTGGAGAGATGGCTTAGCGGTTAAGGTGCTTGCCTGCAAAGCTTAAGGACCCAGGTTTATTCCCCAGAACCCCAGTAAGCCAGATGTATAAAGTGGTGCATGTGTTGAGTTCGTTTCCGGTGGCTAGAGGCCCTGTCGTGCCCATTCATTTTCTCCCTCTGCCTCTTTTTTTCTCTCTTTCAAGATAACTTTTTTTAATTTTTGAAAAAATTACAAAGGGCTAGAGAGATGGCTCAATGGTTAAAGGCACTTGCTTGCAAACCCTGACGGTCTGGGTTTGATTCCCCAGTACCCATGTAAACCCAGATGCACAGAGTGGCCTATTCATCTGGAGTTCATTTGCAGTGGCAGGAGGCCCTGGTGCTCCCATATCCTGACTCTCTTTGATTGCCTTGTTCTCTCTGTCTCTCATTCTTTTAAGTAAATAAATACAAATGCTTAAAAATAATAATTATCATTATGAAGCAGCAGCCCTTCTGAGAATGTACTTAGAAACAACAGAGTTTAACCATAGTATTGGAATAACAGTTGTCTTTCTGTGTAATTAGATAAATCTTCTACTCAAGAGTAAACCTGGTTCTGGAGCCAGACATCGTGGCGCACGCCTTTAATCCCAGCACTCAGAGGCAGAGGTAGGAAGATTGCCATGAGTTCAAGGCCACTCTGAGAATACAGAATGAATTCCAGGTCAGTCTGGGCTAAAGTGAGACCCTAGCTCAAAAAACCAAATAAAAAAAAAAAAAAAAGTAAACCTGGTTTTATGCTCTGAAGGACAATGGAATTTTGAAAGTGACTAAGAAGTCCAATTTCACATGGGAAAAGAATGGTCACCTGATTATTTCAGTGTGTATGGACACACTTGTGCCATGGTCCCCACATGGAGGTCAGCAAACAACCTTGTGTCAGTCCTCACCTTTTGTGGTGCAGTGTCTCGTTTGCTGCCACGTGGACCAAGCTAGCTAGTGCACAGGCTCCGGGATTCTCCTGGCTTTGCCTTCCATCTCGCTGGTGGTTGAGCAGGGCTGTGTCCTACATCAGACTTCATATGGGTTCTGAGGATCCAAACTCCAGGCAGCAGGCGTGCACAGCAAGTGCCTTTAGCCACTGAGCCATCTCCTCGGCCCTGCATTTTAGTTTTTGAGATGGGGTTGCACTGTGGCCCAGGCTAGACTAGGTATGACATGCCCTGCACAAACCTTCCAAGCAGCTGAGATTGCCGGCACGTGTCACCATACCTCGTCCTTGTCCTCTGGTTTCAGGGAAAGTCGCGGTAAAGGCCAAACTTTGCATCGATCACCAGTGTGTCAGTGTTTCTTACCCTTGCTCTCAGATGTCCCCCAGTGCTGGCTCCATAGTGACTGAGCACTCGTGCACTTCCGCTGCCACTTCTGTAGATGGAGGTGCAACAACAAAATTAGTACAGACTTCTTTTTCCTTCATAATTTCACAGTAGGAAGTTCATTCTACCATAGGTCTTAGCAACTGCATTGTATGAATTTTTGTTCTTTCCATTTGAGGCTTTCTTACCCTGCTCCTAGTTCTGTACACATTTTACCTGAAGGGAATTTTCTCTGTATATCATTAGTAAAACTTTTAAGAATTGTTGTCATCCTGAAGGTGGAAGTTGGCATTTTTTACAGGGCGGGGTTGAGAATATTTCAGTTTTTATATGTTGCGTTTTGAACCAGATATCCCCCATAACCTCCTGTGTTCTGAATGCTTGGTCCTTAGCTGGTGACAGCTGGGGAGGTGGAGCCTTATGGGGCAGGTTTGTTGCTGGGGATGGGCTTTGGGGTGTTACAACCAGCTGCCCCTTACCAGAGTTCAGCTCATTCTTAACTGCTTTCTGCCAGCTGTGTGGCAAGGAGTGATGATATCCAGCCTCTGTTCTACCATCATTTCCCGGCTACGATGAAGCTTCCCCTGAGACTGTAAGCCAAAATAAACTTGTCCTATAACAGGTGAAGCTAGGGATTGAACCCAGGGCCCTGTGCATGCTAAGCTGGTGCTGCACCCTCAGCCCAGATGCTTGCTTCCTTAGGCAGATGTTTATACTATTTAAACTAGTTTGAAACCTTACTCACTGTTGGGCCCATCTGCAAACAGATGTATGGAGTGTGCCTTTAACCAAGTGAATCTTACATACATTTGCCTTAATGCTGTTCATTTCTGGTTAGTTTTGCACTCTCCTGCTCTAGTGTGAGCCTTTCCATGACTAAATAGTTTGAAATCATCTACTTTGCAAGCATTAAAATACAAAGATTGGGGCTGGAGAGATGGCTTAGCGGTTAAGTGCTTGCCTGTGAAGCCTAAGGACCCCTGTTTGAGGCTCGATTCTCTAGGGCCCACGTTAGCCAGATACACAAGGGGACGCACACATCTGGAGTTCGTTTGCAGTGGCTGGAGCCCCTGGCGCGCCCATTCTCTCTCTGCCTCTTTCTCTCTGTCTGTCGCTCTCAAATAAATAAATAAAAATGAACAAAAAAAATATTAAAAACCTGAGCAGGAACTGAGTTGCAGCTAGTTGACAGTCTTAGTGAAGCTGCCGAGTGGACTCAAACGGCCATGTCCACTGTGTGTTCTCCCATCTTAGAAGGCTCTTAGGGAATTGAGAATGCAGCCAGTCTTTCTGCCCCGTGCTTCCAGCAACCACTGATCAACAGTGTTTGTAAGCTGAGTGTGATGGCTCACACCTCAATCCTGAGGCCTGTGAGGATCACTGTTGAATTCAGGGCCTGCCTGGGCTAGAGTGAGACCCTGTTTGGAAAAACCAATATATGTATATAGGTTACATATATATAGAGAGAGAGAGAGAAAGAGAGAGAGAGAAAAAATTTCATCTGTACTGAACATGTACAGGCATATATATTCCTAAAATACTGAATATACCAGCTGCTTACATAGTATTTACATTGTACTGAGTATTATAAAGTATTTGAGAAAATGTTTATAGATTGTTTTCATATGCTATGCCATTTTGTGTAAGGGGCACCCTGAGTGTTGGTATCCTAGAGCTAGTCCCCCAGAGACACCAAAGAACAAGTGTAGTTGATTTGTGTTAATGGCTGTGACAAAGTTAGTGAGACAGGAAACTTATAAGGAGGAGTTTATTTTGGTTCATGGTTCCAGAGGTTTCATTTAATGGTTGCAAGACCCATTGCCTTGGGGTCATAGGGGAGTGCATGGTAGAGGAAGCTTTCCCCCTTAGGATGGCCTAGCAACATTTTGTGACAGTGGGCAGAATGTTAACCAGATAGTCTCACCTAACTCTGGTGAGTCGTCTGGCCCTGCCTTGTAGACATGGTCAGCTGCTCACAGCTGACTCCTACCTCTAGCCTCATCATATGGTCGCTGACACTGCCGGCTCAAGCCCAGAGATACTTAACCAGGTGGGACTTCTGACGGTGTGCAGATTACCAGCCAAGAGCCATGGAAGAGGCTAGGCCTCTCTTTGAGCAAGGTTTAACTGTTTCCTACCGAGCTTGCTTCTCATGACATCACAGGAATATTTTCAGCAATGTAACTCAAGGGCCAGGTCTAGTGTGCTCCCCCAGACACAAAATGGCCTGGATATCCATGACCTCACAGTGCCTGACACTACCTACACAAGACCATCATAATAGGAGGAAAAGATCATGACATCAAAATAAGAGAGACTGATTGAGAGGGGGAGGGGATATGATAGAGAATGAAGTTTCAAAGGGGAAAGTGGGGGGAGGGAGGGTATTACCATGGGATGTTTTTTGTAATCATGGAAGTTGTTAGTAAAAAAATTTTGAAAAAAAAAAAAAGATATGCCAGGATAGTTAAAACAGGAAAAATGGTAGTTTTTTTTTTTAATTCCAAAAAAAAAATGTGGTAAATATTGAGATGAACTTCCAAATATATCCTTTTGTGTGTTTGTATTTGGAAGAGGACAGGCAAGAATGGGATATTACATGATAGCAAATAGTTTTGTTGTAATTTCACAAAAATATACAGTTAAGATTCCGAAGTGCTTTATAGAAAAATTCTTGAATAAACAGTATATCCCTAAAAAAAAAAAAGATATGACAGCTGGGTGTGGTAGCACACACCTTTAATCCCAGTATTCAGGAGGCAGAGGTAGGAGGATCACCGTGAGTTTGAGACCAGCCTGGGCTGCACAGTGAGTTCCAGTTCACCTTGGGCTACAGTGGGACCCTACCTTGGAGAAAAATAAAAATAATTTTAAAAAATATACCAGATATACATGTTGTTTGGTTTTTGCCAGCTTAAACATTTTTACTGACAACTTCCGTAATTATAGACAATAAACCATGATAATTCTCTCCCCTCCCCCAATCTCCTCTTCACAAATCCACCTTCCATCTTATCCCCTTCCCCCGTTCAATTAGTCTCTTTTATTTTGATGTCATCATCTTTTCCTCCTATTAAGAGTATCTTGTGTAGGTAGTATTAGGCACTGTGAGGTCATGCATATCGAGACCAAATTGTGTCTGGAAGATTGCATTGTAAGCAGTCCTACCCTTCCTTTGGCTCTTACATTCTTTCTGGCACCTCTTCCGCAGTGGATCCTGAGCCTTGGAGGGTGCCAGAGATAAATATTTTACTGTTAGAAATTTGGCCTTATATCCTAAAGTTGCTATCAATTCTTTCAGAGGTACAGACTCATTTTACTCTGACAGTATTTGTTACATAAATAAAAAATGAATTAAGCCAGGAGTGGTAGTGCACACCTTTAATCCCAGCACTGGGAAGACCAAGGCAGGAGGATCACTATGAGTTTGAGGCCAGCCTGAGACTGCATAGTGAATTCTAGGTCAGCCTGGTCTGGAACATGACCCTACCTTGAGAGACAAAACAAAAATGAATTTTAAAATGGACATAATATTTCTCATAAATTGTATTTCCTTTGTTATATATTTTTTATTTGCAAGTGGAGAAAGACAGACACAGAAACAGTATGGGTGCGACAGCGCCTCCAGCCAGTGCAAAGGAACTCCAGATGCATGCGCCTCATTGTGTATCTGCCTTTACATGGGTCCTGGGGAATCAAACCCCGGTCGTTAGGCTTTTCAGACAAGACCCCCAACTGCTAAGCCATGTCTCCAACCCTATATTTCCTTTTTTATATTTTACTCCAAATTTCCTTTTTTATATCTACCTCCAAATCCTTAAAGTTACCAAATCTTACAGATTTTTGGAAAATTATGTAAATGTAAATTTCTAGGGTTTTACATTTTTTAGTAATGGGTTTTCCCTTTTTCTTTTGTAAGCTCCTTGCCCGACTTGAAGGTAGAAGTTCCTTGAAAGAAATCGAACCAAATCTGTTTGCTGATGAAGACTCACCAGTGCATGGTAAAAACAGAGTGTCTAATAGGAATAAGTGTCACCCATTAAGCTTTATGAGACAAGCTTTGGTCTGTGTGTGTTCATGTGTGTTCATATGCTCCTGGCAAGAGGAAGCACAGGTGAAAGTGTACAGTTACAAAATGAGGGAGCTGGGTGTAGTGGAGCACGCCTTTAATTCCAGCACTCAGGAGGCAGAGGTAGGAAGACTGCTGTGAGTTCGAGGCCAGCCTGGGCTAGAGAGTAAGACCCTACCTCAGAAAACAAAACAATAATTGGCAAAGTGAGGAGACTGGGGAGATAGCTCAGTAGTTAAAAGCACTTGCTTGCAAAATCTACTGGCCCAGATACAATTCCCCAGCATCTACTTTTTTTTTTTTTTTAAAGTGGTACCTGCATATGTGATCCTCATGTGTCCATGACAATGGGAGGTGGGGCCAAGGTAATCCACAGCCTACTGGCCAGACCCATGTGCAGTAGCAAGAGACCCGCCTCAGAAAGTGAAGCACAGACACCTGGAGCTTTTCCTCTTATCCCCACATATGCGCCCTAGCATGTGTGTGCCCATACATACACACACACACATACACACATAAATAATTTTTCTTTTAAAAAGGAACATCAGGGGCTGGAGAAATGGCTTAGCAGTTAAGGCGCTTGCCTGCAAAGCCTAAGGACCCAGGTTCGATTCTCCAGGACCCATGTAAGCCAGATGCACAGGTGGCCCATGCATCTGGAGTTTGTTTGCAGTGGCTAGAGGCCCTGGTACACCCATTCTCTCTCTCTCCCCAATCCCCAGTCATCTCTTTGTCTCTAATAAATAAATTAATTTTAAAAAAGGAACATCAGGACAGAAATCTTTGAAGCCTTCTCATCCGTCCCTGGTGGACGCTGTGAAGCCTGGCGGACGTGCAGCGGTCTTTAGGGCACTGGCCGCTTCTCCCTCAACATGATGCAGTGGGAGCTTTGTTTTGTTTTGGTTCTCTATAAACATGCAGAGTTGCTGGAAGCCCTTGGATTCCCCCCCGGTTCTGTGCATATTTCTCCAGCAGGAAAGATAGGTACCTACTTGTTCTATACGCATTTATGTAGTGGGAAACTGAGAGAAGATCATGAGCTTAGGCTTTATAGAAATGAATTCCCTCACATACGTGAATAATCCAGTTATTTTTAGTGGAGTAACAGTTGTGTAGCCATCATACAAACTGATTTTAGAAGCTGAGTGTAATGATACCTGCCCTTAATCCCAGTACTAAGGAGGCATAGGTGTGAACAGTGTTGTGAGTTCAATGTCATCTTGGAACTACAGAGAGTTCCAGGTCAGCATGGGCTAGAGTGAAAAAAAAAAAAAATGATTTTAGAGCACTTTGGTCACCTCATAAAGAAAATTATCCAGGGGCTAGAGAGATGGCTCAGTGGTTAAAGGCACATTTGAAAAGCCTACCAACATGGATTCAATTACCCAGCCACCCATGTAATGCCAGATGGGCATTCATTCACATCAATGGGAAACTGGTGCACCCTCCCCCACACACACACAAAAAAAAATTCCTATGAAATAAAAGAAGCTAGGCTGGAGTGACGGGTCGGTAGTAAAAAGGTGCTTGCTTGCAAAGTCTGACAGCCCGAGTTCCTTTTCCTGGTACCTATGAGGTCAGCCTGAGGCTACATAGTGAATTCCAGGTCTGCCTGTGCTAGAGCAAGACCCTACCTGGAAACCCGCCCCCCAAACAAACAAACAAAACGAGAGAGACTGAAAGTGACATTAGAATATGGGAAGACCTCGTATGCACATGGATAGAAGGATTATAGTGAAAATGACTATCTTACCAGAAGCAATTTAATGATTCAGTGCCAACCCCATCACAATTCCAATGCCAATTTTCACACAGACAAAAGCAATCCTAAAATTTACTTGGAGCCACAAAAGACCTTGGATAGCCAAAGTAATCCTGAGCCAAAAGAAGGCGGGGGGGCATAGAAGTTATCACCAGACTTCAAGCTGTATTACAGAGCTTGTGTCAAAAGCTGTGCAGGACTGCCACAAAAACAGACAAGAGTAAAGCAGAACAGAAGATCCTGGTATCGCTCCGTGCGGCTACAGTGTATTTTCATTTATTTATTTGCAAGTGGAGAGAGAGAAGAGAGACGCACAGAGAGAATGGGCATGCCAGGGCCTCTAGCCGCTCGCTGCAAACAAACTCCAGATGCCTGTGCCGCTTTGTACATCTGGCTTTATGTGGGAATTGGGGAGTTGAATCTGGGTCATTAGGCTTTGCAAGCAAGGGCCTTAACCACTGAGCAGTCTCTCAAGCCCAGCATCCTGATTTTTGACAGAAATGCCCTTTGGAGAAAAGATAGCATCTTTAACAAATGGCGCTGGGGAATCTGGGTATCCCTGTGCACAGGAATGAAATTTGATCCTTACCTGTCACTCTGCACACAAAGCAACTCCAGGACTGGAGAGATGCCTCTTTCTCTCTCAAATAATAAATAAAATATTTTAAAAATCTATTCCAAATGGATTGCAAGATCCAAAACAGAGACTGCTATAGGAAAAATAAGACAACTTCTCAAGATACAGGATGAGTAAGAACTTTCTGGATTGGGACCCAGCTGCGAGGATAAGGTCAACAATCGACAAATGAGACTCATGAAATTAACAAGCAGATAGGGCAAAGGACACAGTTCAGTGAGTGAAGAGACTGCAGAAGGAGAGGAAATATTCACCAACCATATATCTGACCTGTTTTGTATCTAACATATAGAAAATTCAGGCTGGGAAGATGGCTCAGTGGTTAAGTCTGCTGCCTGTGTCAGAGAAACATGGAAATATACTTACCGTTATAAAACCATTTACTTCCAGTGGTTAAGGTGGTGAGTTTTTGTTTATTCGTATGTAATGCAGAGCTGCATGTATGTGTAGGCCAGGGGGCATCCCTGGGTGTCATCTTCGAGAACACTATCCACATTTTCCTTTAAAAAATATTTTATTTACGGCTGGAGAGATGGCTTAGCTGTTAAGGTGTTTGCCTGCAAAGCCAAAAGACCTAGGTTCAATTCCTCAGGACCCACGTTAGCCAGGTGCCAAGGTGGTACATGTGTCTGGACTTTGCAGTAGCTGGAGGCCCTGCCATGCCCATTCTCTCCCTTCCTCCCTCTCTCAAATAAATAAAAAATTTTAAAATATTTTATTTAGAGCCAGGCATGGTGGTGCATGCCTACAATCCCAGTACTTGGGAGGCTGAGGTAGGAGGACCATTGTGAGTTCAAGGCTAACTTGAGACTACATAGTGAACTCCAGGTCAGCCTGGGCTAGAGTGAGACCCTACCTCAAAAACATAAAAATTTTAAGAAAACACATTTTTTTTCATTTATTTATTTGTGAACAGAAAGAGAGTATGGACATGAGAGGGCCTCCTGCCTCTGCAAAGGAACTGGACAAACGCATCACTTTGTGCATCTGGCTTTACATGAGGACTGGTGAATTGAACTGGAGCTGGCAGGTTTTGCAAGCAAGTGCCTTTAACTGCGAGCCATCTCCAAACCCCCCCCCCCCCCATGCCCCTTTTTTTAGGAGTCAGAATCTTACTCTAACCTAGGCTGGCCTCAGCCACCTAAGTGCTGGGGTTAAATGTGAGTTTATTAAAAGCATGTGCCACCACGCCTGCATCCACATCTTCGTGAGATAGGCTCTCATTGGCCTGGAGCTCAGCAATTAGGCTGGACTGACTAGACAGCAGATTTGGGGATCTGCTTGTCTCCACCTCTCCAGTGCTGAGATTCAGGTCTTCCTGTTTGCAAGGCAAGCACTTGAAAGAATCGTTTTTAATTTTATTTATGTGTGTGTATACGCCCATGAGAGTCTCTTGCCACTGCAGAGGAACACCAGGCACTTGTGCCACTTTCTGCGTTCGGTTTATGCGAGTGGCTTAGGAATTGAACCCCAGGCCAGCAGGCTTTGAAGAAAGTCCCTTTAACCGCCGAGCCATCTTCCCAGCCCAGCAAACACTTTTTGGGGGCTCAGGCGCTCACTCTAGCTCAGGCTGCCCTTGAAAACCCTATAGAGTCCAGGCAAGCCTTGACCTTGTGGTAATTCTCCTGTTTCAGCATAGAGTGCTAGAATTATAGGTGTTAGTCACAACATCAAGATTAGTCATGTCTTCTTTAAAAAAAAAAGATTTATTTGCAAGTAGAGAGAGAATGGGTGTGCCTGCACTTCTTGACACTGCAAATGAGACACATGCACCGCCTTGTGCATCTGGCTTTATGTGGGTACTGGGGAATCAAACCTGGGCCACTAGGCTTTGCAAGCAAGAGCCTTTAAACACTGAGCCATCTCGTCATCCCCCTCCTTATCTTCTTAACACACAAACCCTCCAACTCTAATAACAGCCTTTGCCTTAGAAGTCTGTTTCGGGCTTGGTGACACATGCCTTTAATCCCAGCACTCAGGGGGCAGAGGTAGGAGGATGGCTGTGAGTTCATCCTGGGCTAGAGTGAGACCTTACTTCAAAAACATTTTACAAAGTTCTGTGATGGTCACAGTCTGCAAATTCTGCATATTTGTATTTGCATATTTGGTAGTGAAATGCCACTGGTTTTGGCTTTTCTTTTCTTTATCATGAAGGATCTTTAGATTCCTGACTCTTTTGGTCAGTTAACCCTGGCTCCTCCCCACATCTGTGTATGTAACACTCCCGCCAAACCATCTGAGTTAAGTTTAATTTTTTCAAGTGTCAAACTGGGGAGTTTTTGTTTTGTTTTGTTTTGTTTTGTTTTCTCTTTAAATTGTCATATTCAGCGCTATGGCTAGAAGGAGTTCTAGGTGGTTTTTATTTTTTGTTTGTTTGTGTTTCTGTTTTTGTTTGTTTGTGCTCCCCCCCCTCCCCAGGTAGTCTCTAGCCCAGGCTGACCTGGAACTTGCTCCGTGGTCCCAGATTGTCCTCAAATTTACAGCGACTCTCCTACCTCTTCTTCTGCTTCCTGAGCACTGGGATTAAAGACATGTGCCATCACATTCAGCTCTTTTTTTGTTTGTTTGTTTTTGTTTTTCAAGGTAGGGTTTCACTCTAGTCCAGGCTGACCTGGAATTAACTATGAAGTCTTAGGGTGGCCTCGAATATATGGTGATCCTCCTACCTCTGCCTCCCGAGTGCTGGGATTAAAGGTGTGCGCCACCACCCCTGGCTTCATCTTTTTTTTTTTTTTTTAATAAAATATTTTATTTATTTGCAAGCAGGGGAGAGAGGGAGGGAGGAAGGGAAAAAAACAGGTGAGCCAGGGCTTCCAGCCACTGCAAGCCCACTCCACATGCATGTGCTGCTTTGTGCATCTGGCCTCATGTGGGTACTGGGATTTGAACCTGGGCCAAACCCAGCCTGCAGCCTTTGCAAGCAAGCGCCCTTAACCACTGAGCCATTTTCCCAGCCTAGGTATTGGGTTTGAAATAGCTCACAGAGACATGAGAGAAATAACTTCAAATAAAGTTAAAAAGATCATGTCCCCGCTTATAAAATGTAGTATTTGTGCATAGTTGTGTATCCCAGCGCACGTTATTTATCAATTGAGAGAGAGAGAGACTAGGGGCATGCCAGGGCCTCTTGCTACTGTAAATTAACTGCAGATGCATGCGCCACTTTGTACACCAGGCTTTACATACCAGGGAGTTGAACCCCAGGCTGGTAGGCTTTGCAAGCAAGTGCCTTTAACCACTGAGCCATCTCCACAGTCCCAAATCTGCACTTTTAAATATGATGTTCCCAGTTAGATACACAGCATAAATTCACAGTGGTCAACTAGGCAAGAGGAGACCATTCATCTCTAAAATGGAGTTTAAAAAGCTCCGGCATCAGACCAGATAGCCAGTATTTGCTTCAGGGGTTGGTGCTGTTCTTAGTCAGGTACGAGAGCTAGCATGGAAAGAGACGCAAGGAGGACAGCTGGGTAGTTTGAAGAAGTTCTCGTCTCCCTGCAGTGCCTCATCCATGCCATGCAAATGTCCCACTGGCCTGCACGCCCACCCTCCAGAAATTCCAATAGCAAAAACTCAAAAGCAGAAGTTGCCCAAACAGTGTGAGAAGCTTGGAAATTCGCAGCAAACATCAACCGTGGCTCAGTAGCTCTCCTGCAAGTGGGAAAAAGTGTTTTTAGGTGGAGCCATTGCCTTCCCCCACAAATTGGGAATTTATTCTAAGAAAAGGGAGAGCATGGATGTGGTATGACCAACTGGAAATAGTATATGAGTGCGGTTTTGTTTGTTTTTTAAAGGTAGGGTCTCACTCCAGGCTGGCCTGGAACTCACTCTGTAATTCTGGGCTGGCCTTGAACTCAGTGATCCTCCTACCTCTGCCTCCCAAGTGCTGGGATTAAAGGCATGCAGTGCCATGCCTGACTTAACTCTTTAATTTTAATGTTTTTGCATTTGTGGGCACACATGGAGGCCAGAGGTTAGCATGCACTGTCTTCCTCAATCACTGAGACTCTCACTTGACCCCAGGGCCTGCGGATTCAGCTGGTCCATCTAGCCAGCTTGCCCTGGGTGTCCTGTGTCTCAGGCTGCCACATCCACCTAGCATTAAAGACCCTGCATCTGTAACACTACAAAGTCTGATCGCCATTTTAGTGTGAGTGCGTGTGGACCCATGTCGGGATTTCCCTGCAGTGTTTCAGCCTTCTTCGTGTGTGTGAGTGCAGGCACACGTGGAGGCTGGCGGATAACTGGGTGTCTGTCCTCACCTTGCACGCTGTTGGATGCCGGGTCTTTGGTTGTTCACCACCGTATTCACCAAGCTCACGGGCTTGAGCTTCTGGATTCTCCCATCTCGGCCTCCCTTTCTGCAGGAGGTTCCCTGGGCTGCTGGGCTTGCGCTGTTGCATTCAGTTGTGCACCGTGCACTGAGTTCTTGGGATCTGGACTCAGGTGCCCACATAGCAAGTGCCCAGCCTGCACTCTCCTTTTCACATTTTCCTGATGCTAGTTACCAGCTGCCACTGGCTGGCGTGTGACTCGGTGTTAGAGTCTTTTCCTGCTACACGTGAGGCTCTGGGCTTGATCCCCAGCACCACCAAAAAACACAAGTGGCTCCTTTCTCAGACATGGAACAGCGATTTCCTGATTTATTTCTGTTTCCTGACTGACACATGGGTGTGGGCTGTGACTCACATCCCAGCAGGAGTCCTGACCCTTCCTGCAGGGCCTGCATTTGTAGCAACCATTGTGCTGCTGGGTTTTTTTTTTTTTTTTTTTTTTTTGACTGATGCTTTTACATTTCACACAGGTGATGTTGTTGAATTTCATGGTCCTGAAGGAACAGGAAAATCAGAAATGCTGTATCACCTAACAGCCCGATGTGTGCTTCCAAAATCAGAGGGTGGACTGGAAATCGAAGTCTTGTTTATTGACACCGATTACCACTTTGACATGCTCCGGCTCGTGACGGTTCTGGAGCACAGGCTGTCACGGAGCTCCGAGGAAGCCGTGAAGCTCTGCCTGGCGAGGCTGTTCCTGGTGCGCTGCAGCGGCAGCTCCCAGCTGCTGCTCACGCTGCACTCCCTGGAGGCCGTGCTGTGTAGTCACCCCGCGCTCTGCCTCGTGATGCTGGACAGCCTGTCGGCTTTCTACTGGATAGACCGCGCCAAGGGAGGAGAAAGTGTGGCCCTGCAGGAGGCTACTCTGAAGAAATGTTCTCAGCTCCTCGAGAAACTTGTTGGCGAGTACCGCCTGGTTCTGTTCGCAACAACGCAAAGTCTAATGCAGAGAGTCTCAAACCCGCCCGAAGGGCCTGCTCCCTCCACGCACCCGTGTGATCCTGATGTGCACTACAGACCCTATCTCTGTACGGCCTGGCAACGAATGGTAAAACATAGACTATTTTTCTCCAAAGAAGATGATTCTCAAAGCAGCAGTCGATTCTCATTAGTTTCCCGTCATGTAAAAAGTAGCAATATAAAAAAACACTTTTTTAGTATCAGAGAAAGTGGGGTTGAATTTTGTTGATATAAATATCATAAAATAGGACAGTCTTGTGCAAATCTTAAAAATTCTTTTATAGGCTAAATTGGTTTGATCCTAAAGTTTTGAACTGGGAAAATTAACAGTATTTCTATACAGAATGGATTTGTTTTGTTTTATTTTTGTTTTTGAAGGTAGAGTCTTGCTCTAGCCCAGGCTGACCTGAAATTTACTATGTAGTCTCCAGGTGGCCTCAAACTCACAGAGGTCCTACCTCAGCCTCTTGAGTGCTGGGACTAAAGGCATGCACCACCACACCCAGCTCAAAATAGAATTTTTTTAAAGTAGTACAGTAAAACATCAAAGTATTCTGGCTCTAGGCCATTAAGGATCTGAGTAGCATTAAACTTGGTACTAAACTTTTTTTTTGTTTTGTTTTGTTTTGTTTTTGTTTTTCTGTGGTAGGGTCTCACTCTAGCTCAGGATGACCTGAAATTCACTACATAGTCTCAAGGTAGCCTCGAACTCATGGTGATCCTCCTACCTCTGCCTCCAGAATGCTGGGATTAAAGACGTGTGCCACCACTCCCGGTTCTAAACTTTTTTTAAAACTAAATAAATGATACGGATTTATAGTGTATATTTTGTACTTGGAGTGCAGTTAACTCATTATTTGTCTAAAGAAGTTTAAATGAGTTTCCAGTCTCATGTGCCTTCATTTGGTGACTGTGGCTTCAGAGAGCATCTGTAGAGCTTTCATCTCTCTGTGTAGGAGAGGAACACATGGGTTTACCTGTGTATCTGCCTCTCAAGTCAGGAACTGTGAATGCTAGGGTGCTCGCTTGCTCTCTTTCTCTCTCTCCCCCCCCCCCCTCTTCCTCTCTTTGTCTCTGTCTCTCTGTCTTTCTCTCTGTCAGTATATATGGCTCAAACTGGCCATTGATCTACAATTCGGCTCCAGTCTCCCAGGTAGCTTAGACTATAGGACATACCACTATGCCTGACCAGCCAGAGCATTTTGATCTTACACTGAATCCAGATGGTTTACATCATGGTTGGGTTTCTGTGTAATTATTCAAACACAGGGAAATGAGATCCCAAAGCCTATTCTTAAATGTTCATCTCCTCACTGACAAACAAGTCCTGAAAGTACATTAGAAGTGTGTGTTGCTGGTATTTTCTTACTAATGTGGAGCAGCCAGCTGACAGTGGGAGACGTCTGGAGACTTTGGTTCTTTGGTTCTTTGGTTCTTTGGTTCAGTGCAGCCGGAACCTACAGCGTGCGTGCAGGGGTGTATGTGGTAATGCGTAGTGGGGAAGGAGGCTCGTGTATGTAATCCAAGACAAGATGCATATCTGGTATTCACACTGACCCCCTTCTCCTTGGATCTGTATATCACAATGCCACATATCACATATGTATCTGAGTTTCTCTGTGGGAGAAGCAGGTTGTGTTCCTGTGGGCATGTTCGTTTACTTGTTATCTGTTGAATTAAAACTATCTACCTGTTAATCCACTTATCCAACGGAGGTTTTGTAGGAGTGAAAAAGCATGCTGTAGAGAGGTTTAGATGCCTTCATAATGCAGGTGTAGTACACCTAACCTGCTGTCTGTGCCCCACCCATGACCTGGGCCTGGTCTGCCCACAGGCAGGCTGGACAGTCCTTAGCCAGTAAGGGGCAGAAGCTGGTGTGTCTGTACCCCAGCTTTCATGGGCTCTAGTGAGAGAATATTGAGGGATTCTCGGAGCAGTTGCTTTAGGGGACCTCCCAGCTCAGAGAGATTCTGGAGGTGGCTGCTGTAAGGGAATGCCCATTGCTTGCAGCAGTGATCACACTTTGTACTGCCTTCCTCCTTTCTTTCTCTCATTTTCCTATTCTCATGAGGCCACATGGGATTGTCTCCCTTACCAGTGAGAAATTCTTATCTATTAAGTATTGTTGGTGTCGGGTGGGGAGTGCTAGGAAGATGGCGCAGTGGATAAAGGTGCTTGCTTGTAAAGCCTGCCACCCCAGGTTCAATTCCTGTCCACCCATGTAAACCAGACAGCAGTGGTGAAGGGGAACCAGCTGCCAGCCGACTATCAGTGCTTCCTTCAACCACATCATGAAACTGAAATGAAGACGATGCCATTGGATGCACCCTCACATCTATAGGTTCTCACTGAATACTCTTATTTTGGTATTAATATATGTTATTTTGTAAAATATTTATTTATTTTCAGGCAGAGGGAGAGAATGGGTGCCCCAGGGCCTTTTGCCACTGCATACAAACACCAGATATTTGTACCACTTTGTGCACCTGGCTTTACATGAGTACTGCAGAACTGAACCAAGGCCATCAAGCTCTGCAAGCAAGCACCTTTAACCCACTGAGCCATCTCTAGCCCACACTATAATTTAAACATGCAGTTCATCTTTTTTTTGTTGTTTTGGTTTTTGGTTTTTGGTTTTTCGAGGTAGGGTTTCACTCTAGCTCAGGCTGGTCTGGAATTCACTATGTAGTCTCAGGGTGGCCTCAAACTCATGGTGATCCTCCTACCTCTGCCTTCCAAGTGCTGGAATTAAAGGCATGTGCCACCACGCCCGGCTTCCATTTTTAAAAATATTTTATTTATTCATTTGAGAGAGAGAGAGGCAGATAGAGAGAATGGATGCACTAGGGCTTCTAGCTACTGCAAAGTCCAGATGGACGCGCCACCTTGTCCATCTGGCTTACGTGGGCACTGGGGAATCAAACCTGGGTCATTAGGCTTCACAGGCAAGCACTTTAACTGCTAAGCCATCTCTGCAGCCATTTTTCCCATTTTTATTGCATGTAATACATGTTACACAGAAGTATTTTCTATATCATTGAAGTAATTTATAAGCATTTGTGATGTTCCCTTCTGGTCAGAGTGTGATCTGTAGAATATATCAATGCTCATTGTAGCTCACAGAAGATGTGACAGTCCAGTCCTCTCCTTCAAGCCTGCCCAAGTGTGTGTGGTAAATGTAGATGAAAATTGCAAGAATTGTTGCCTTGGATATAATGGCATGTTCCATTTCTCCTTTGTAGAAATGAAGTTTTAATTTAATAGACTCTTATTCACAGATTTATAACTTATTCTTCAGGACATGATCTTAAAAATAATGAACTTTGGGGGCTGGCGAGATGGCTTAGTGGTTAAGGCATTTGCCTGTAAAGCCAGAGGACCCAGGTTCAATTCCCCAAGACCCATGTAAGCCAGATGCACAAGGGGCACATGTGTCTTCAGTTCATTTGCAGTGGGTACAGGCCCTGGTATGCCCATTCTCTCTCTATCTGTCTCTCTTCTCTCTATCTCTCTCTGCTTGCAAACAAATAAATAAAAAATTTTTAAACAATGAACTTTTGTATTAAATTATCAGTTGTATATTAATGTGTCAGACCAAAGAGTTTGTTATCTTAAAAAAATATATGCCATCTGACCTGATGGAAGACTTTAAAAGTACTGGTTATTAAAAATTCTTTTAGAATAAAAGTTTTGTGAATAGTAAACATTGTAGAAATTTTGTTCAGTTTCAAAGTGTGTTTATTGGGATTGTTCCCCACTCATCTTGATCTCACTGCTGTTAATGCTGCCTCCTCCTGAAGGTGCATCCTTCTGTGAGCCTTGCTTTTCCTCCTGGAGGCTGGCAGGATGGTGGAGCAGCCAACATACAAAACTGCCGTTTATGTATGGCTAAACTGTGGAGTTTTTATAGCATCCTGGGAGTTTCACATCCGTGAAGTAGGAATAGGGCACTTCCTGTGTTTACTCTTCTGTTTTGGAGAGGGGTGAAGGAGACCCTGGGTGAGAGGCATGTTCTTGTAGTGAGGTTGTCACCACCAGAAAGGCTAGAAATTCTAATATCTATAAAAAGAATCAGGATGGAAAAAAGAGGCACATTATAGATGCAGAGATGGTGAGAGTGGTGATGTTAAAATACCCGTCTGTGGGCAGAAGAGACGGCTTAGCAGTTAAGGAGCTTGCCTGCAAAGCCTAAGGACCCAGGTTCAATTCTCTAGGACCTCTATAAGGCAGATGCGCAAAGTGGTACATACATCTGGGGTTCATTTGCAGTAACTGGAGGCCCTGAGGCACCCATTTCTCCTCTGCCCCCCTTGCAAATAAATAAATTTTTAAAAAATCGTTACCAAGATGTAGGATCATGGCTACGATAAATCTGACCATGTGGTTTTGGTCTTTTGGAATGTGTTTGTGGGAAGGAATGTGAAAGAATTTGGTACTTTGAATGAAGAAATCGTGCAGTGCTGTCATCAGAGCTTTATGGACTATTCTGGTGAGAGCGTGAAAATGTTAAATTCAGAGAGAATTGTGGACTATGAAGGCTTGGCTTATGAAATGCCAAAGGGGAAGGAGAGGACCTTGTTGGAGCTGGGCTACTGGCAGAAAGGCTGGATGCATTCTGACTGTGGCAACTTGATTCAGGTGTCACCCATAAACTTACGTGTTCTGAATGCTAGGTCCTCAGCTGGTGGCAATTTGGGAATTAATGCCTCCTGGAGGCAGAGTATTGTTGGGGGTGGGCTTATGGTTGTTAGAGCCGACGTCCCCCTTCCAGTGTTTGGCACACTCTCCTGCTCTTATTGTCCACCTAATGTTATACAGGAGGTGATGTCCATCCTCTGCTCACCCGTGCCAGCATTTTCTCCTGCCATCATGGAGCTTCCTCTTGAGTCTGTAAGCCAAAATAAACCTTTTCCTCCCACAAGCTGCTTTTGGTTGGGTGTTTTCTGACAGCAACGCGAGGCTGTCTGCAATTGAGTAAGGTTGAGTTTTAAAGTAATGGACTGTTTTTTGGACAATTAAACACTCAGGAACCGTAGATTGTTGCTAGAAAATTTTCAGTGCCAGGGATGGGATACCTTCCAGTGAGTTGTTGTCCAGGGAGGTCCCTGATGCCCACAGAACATTACAGTCCATTGCCGAGGCCTTGGTTTCCCACCAGGAATAGATGGTAAGACCCTATTGCTGAATATTCCACATATTTGGGCTGCAAGGTCACTGAGACATCCTGCTGGAACTGAGCTGATAACCTCCTCCATGTAGACCAGCTGATAGAAAGCTAGAAGAAGCCATTCTGCATGCAGTTCAATGGGAGAAAGAAATCACCAGTGACAACAGTGGACACTGCAAGCCTTATTTGGTAAGCCAGGCCAAATGAGCCAACGGGGGCAATAGTGGCACATCTGCCATGGTGGAAACCAACTGCCCTCTAATTGGACTGGAGGCCTGCTCCATGGGAGGGAATACATCCTGCATACTGAAAACCTACAACAGGGGTAGTCATGAGCCCTAGGGGTGTAACATCTGCTGCTGTCTGGCTAAATGTATATACACTATGCTTATCAAACTGCCCAGTAGGCACTTCTTTTAATGTTCATACCCTTATATTAATGCTACTCTCACTTTTGGTAGAGAATCTCCTCTTTTCAGATGGCAGTGACGTTGGGACGACTCAAAAGGTATCATGGTGCTGGAAAGAAGTGACAGGAGTGCTCAGTACTGCAATATCTATATCATACCTTTCAAGGCTCAGGGTTCGTTGCGGAAGAGGTGGCGGAAAGAATGTAAGAGCCAAAGGAAGGGTAGGACTCCTTACAACGTGCTCCCTCCAGACACAAAATGGCCTGGATATCCATGATCTCACAGTGTCTGACACTACCTACAGAAGACCATCGTAAGAGGAGGAAAGGATCATGACATCAAAATAAAAGAGAGACTGATTGAGAGGGGGAGGGGATATGATGGAGAATGGAATTTCAAAGGGGAAGGTGGGGGGAGGGAGGGAATTACCATGGGATATTTTTTATAATCATGGAAGTTGCTAATAAAAAAAATTGAAAAGGAAAAAATAGTAATGGGCTGTTATGCTTGGTGGAAGAATAAAACAAAACGATATGAAGGATGCACAGTTTATCACAGGAAAAAATCAAGCAAGTTTGAAGTTACAGACAGACTGGTTTTAGGTTACATAAACTGCAGTTGAGATTACCACCATCAAGGATGGGCTAACTACTTTGCACTGGGACAATGAAAAGATATGTCTTCAGTGTGAGCCATTTAAGGCTCAAGGTAGTAAAATGCATATGCTTTTTTTTTTCATTTTCTCATTTTTTTTTAATATTTGTGAGAGCAATAAAGGCAAATGCTTTAACCACCAAGCCATCTCTCCAGCCCATATTTAAAAAAAAAAATATATTTGCAAGCAAAGAGAGAAGAGAAAGAGAATGGGCATACCACAGGCCTTCAGTTACTGCAAACAAACTCAAGATGCATGTGACACTTTAAGCATCTGGCTTTATGTGGGTACTGGGGAATTGAACCCAGGTCGTTACACTTCATGGGCAAGTGCCTTAACCACTGAGCAATCTCTCCAACCCCTGCATATCTTTTGAAAGTTCAGTGGCTTGAAAGAAGACTGGTGAAAGAGTATCCTGCTCTTCAAGGTTAAGCTTTATCCCCTCACCCCTTGGATTTACAACTTGGCTATGCCACCCACCTAGTACTAGGTTTGGTAGCATGAAAAACAGAAGTGGGTCATGAAGTACAGGAGCCACTGAGATGTGGCATTGTGAAGTAGGGTTAAAATCCCTGTGTGGACCCAGTAAGACCCTTGCATAGGAGTGATGAAGATCACCATGGTTTGCATTGTAGACCTGAGGATGTTTGGATATACCAGGACTATGGAATGGCTGCCATGGGGAGCTGCCAGCTAGGGAGCAGCCCAGCTGGAGAGGTGGGATTGGAAATCCAGAGACTTCATTACTGGTTGCAAACAGACTTAGAACTACAGGCGATGATGTCTGTCTGCTGACTATTAATTTGCATTGGTCCAAAGTCTCTCCTTGCCATGCCTTCTTTTTGCAATGGGAATGTTATTCTCCCTGTGCCACTATGACTTGGAGGCATGTCACTGGTGTTTTGATCTTACAGGGCTCACAGTTGAGAGACAGCCATGAATCTCAGATGAGACTTTGGGCTTTGGGATTTTTTTGTTTTGTTTTGTTTTTTTAGAATTAGGGTCTCACTCTAGCCCCAGGTGACCTGGAATTCACTATGTAGTCTCAGGCTGGTCTTGAACTCACGGTGATCCTCCTACCTCAGCCTCCCAAGTGCTGGGGTTAAAGGTGTGCACTAGCACACCAAGCGAGACTTTGGACTTTTGCACAGGGTTAAAGTTGGTAAAGTCTATGGGGACTTTTGAAGTTGCCTGAGTGTATTTTGCATTGTGAGATGATCGGGAGTCTATGAGGGGAGCGGAACGTAATGGTTTGAATGTAAATGAGTGTCTCCGTGGCCTCGGGTACGTGTGATTAAGCTTCCTGCTTAGTCTCCTGCAGGCAGATCCCTGGTAGAGGAGGTGAGTCACTGGGGTGGATCTTGAATCCAGCTCAAGCTCCGGCTCTGCATGCTTGCTGGTGTTGGTTTTTCACATTCTGCTATAGATGTATTTCAGTGACATAAGACTCAGATGTCAGCTGTGATGGGCAACACTGGTCCTTGTGAATGCCAGCAAACCATTCAGAGTTTAGGAAGTCCGCATCTGGCTGTGGATATCTCTTAAGAATTCAGGGTAATACCTGGGGCATTCTTAGTCTGATGAATTATTTTGCACTGCACCTGAAGTCTTGGATTGATATGCATTTACCTATGCATCATTAAATAATTGCAAAATGATAATTTATATGAGCCTGTAATAAATGACCAAATTACAATTCAGAAGCTGAGAAGTAGAGTTACCATGGGAACCTTAATGTGATATTCCTTTCTTTCATTTAAATTTCATTTTTAATATTATGTTAACATTTTTGCATTTAATGGATACATATTTGAATTAATATTGAAGGTCCTTCTCTAATATAAATAAAATATCAGAAATGAAGGTGTGATTTTCTTTCCAGGAAAAAAAATGAACAGCCTGAAAGCTTGTAGAAATGACAGCACTTGAGCTATAAGCTGTGAGCATCTATTCATTTCTACTGAAGTTTCTTCAAAGATTTCTTTAAAAAAAAATTTGTGTGTGGATAGTCACATTATTCATGTCTAACATTTCTAGTAGAATTCACAATTTCTTAAGCCTGTACGTGGCAATTCACTGTGCCTTGGTTTATTCTAGATTTTTCTGATCAGGTAATTTCTGAAGCTTCTTGTACCTCTAGAAACCTGCATTAGTATAATTGACACGGTGATGCACACAATTAATCTTTTTTGTTTGTTTGTTTGTTTTTTGTTTTTTGTTTTTCGAGGTAGGGTCTCATTCTAGCCCAGGCTGACCTGGAATTCACTAGGTAATCTCAGGGTGGCCTCGGGACTCTCGGGGATCCTTCTATCTCTTAGCCTCCCGAGTGCTGGGATTAAAGGCTTGCGACACCATGCCCGTCCTCTTTTTGTTTTGAATTGCTTTGTTTTTCAAGGCAGTGTCTCACTCTAACCCAAGCTGATCTGGAACTCACTCTGTAGTCCCAGGCTGGCTTTAAGCTCGCAGTGATCCTCCTACCTGGGGTTATATGTAAATAGAGCACTGAAAAATACAAATGTGTAAAATTTCTAGACAACTGAGTCTGTGATTAGAGTGAGTGTGGAATTAAGTATCAACAGTCCATAATTCCATATGATGGTATATGCCTCTAATTGCAACTCTTGGAAGGCTGAGGCAGGAAAATTGCCATGAATGAATTTGAGGCCAGTATGAGCTACACTGTGAGTACTAGACCAGTCAGGGCTACATAGAGAGGCCCCTCTTGGGCTGGGGAGATGGGTCAGTGGTTATAGGTACTTGCTTGCAAAGCCTGCTGGCCTGTTCTGGATTCTGCAGTACACACATAAAGCCATATGTACAACAACATGGTTTATGTGTCTGGAGTTTGTTTGCAGTGGCAAGAGGCCCTGGTGTACCCACCGATATGTTCTCTCTCTCTCTCTCTCTCTTCTCTCACACTAATAAAATATTTTTAAAATAGAATTTTACATTATTCGTGGTTTCATTAGTTTATATTTCCATTCTTCCCATGTGGAATTGTAATATAAAGGGTTTTTTTGTTTTGTTTTGTTTTTTGCTGGAGAGATGGCTTAGCAGTTAAGGTGTTTGCCTGCAAAGCCTAAGGACTTGGGTTCGATTCCCCAGTACCCATGTAAGCCAGATGCACAAAGTGGCTCATCTGGAGTTCATTTGCAGTGGTTGGAGGCTCTGGCATACCCATTCTTTCTCTTTTTCTCCCTCTCTCTCTGCTTCTTTCAAATAATTTTTATTTATTAATTCATTAATAAATAATATATAATAATAATATAATTATTAATTATTATATAATATAATATTTATGATATATGATATATAATTAATAATATAATAAATTATATATAATATAATATATAATGATATAGTAAATATAATAAATAAAAAGTTATTAATACTATTTATTAAAGTATTTTTAATATATATTTTATTTATTTATTTGATGCAGAGAAAGAGGAAGAGAGAAAGAGAGAGGGAGAGAATGGGCACGCCAGAGCCTTCAGCCACTGTAAACAAACTCCAGATGCATGTGCCCCTTGTGCATCTGGCTTTGTAGGCAGACACCTTAACCGCTAAGCCATCTCTCCAGCCCTTTTTTTTTTTTTTTCTTAAATAGAACTTTGTATGGACACATCATATGTTGGTACCATCATTTCCCCTTCCTGCCCCAGCTCCATTGAGGGCCCTCCTTAGTGGGGTTTCTTGTATTTACCATGGAGTTGTGGGTTATGAGTTGTGAAAGCAGCAGTCAGTCATTGTGATGGGAAGGTAAAGTATTTTTATCTGAAAGTTTTTATTTAGTTTTTGGCCCAATCATATTTCTCTACAAGTATATGCATATTTGTATTCAAAAATATATCAAAAGGCTCTGAATATTTAGTAATTGAGTAATTAAAAGTATTAATAATGCTGGGCAGAGTGGCAGATGCCTTTAATCCTAGCATTTGGGAAGCTGAGGTAGAAGAATCACCATGAGTTTGAGTCCAGCCTGGGGATACAGAGAGAATTCCAGGTCAGCCTAGGCTAGAATGACACCCTACCTAAAAAAAAAAAAAAAAAACTACTAGTAGGTGACACTTGTTCCAAACAACCTAAAGTACAAATTGATAAAAGTGAGTACTTAATGGGATTTGGAATCAGCTAGGAAACATAGCTTTGGGTGTGGGTGTGTCTGGGAAGGTGTTCCCATAAGGTCTGAGGAGGGAAGACACCCTGAATATGGACAGCACCCTTCCACAGACTGAACAACAGAGGAGAGGAGAGAACTGGCTGACTGGGAGCAGCTATTTCACGTCTTGATTATGGGATCTGGGAGTTTACTCCTACGGCCTGCTCTCTTCATCATAGTGGGCTGGACCCTCACACAGAAAACTGAAATAATTCCTTGCACTCTGTCTGATCACAGTGGGATCAAACTACAAATCAACAGCAAGAAAAGCTATAGAGCATACACAAAATCATGGAAACTAAACAATACACTAATAAATGAAGAAATCAAGAAGGAAATCAAAAAACTCATAGAATCAAATAATAATGAGAACACAACATACCAAGACCTTTGGGACACAATGAAGGCAGTCCTAAGAGGGACATTTATAGCTTTAAGTGCCTATATTAAGAAATTAGGAGGGGGGAAGAAATTAGAAAGATCGCAAGTAAACAACTTAATGCTTCATCTTAAGACCTTGGACAAAGAAGAACAAGGCAAACCAAATATCAGTAGATGGGAAAAAATAATAAAGATTAGGTTAGAAATTAATGAACTGGAAACCAAAAAAAAAAAAAAAACTACAAAGAATAAATGAAAGAGTTGGTTCTTTGAAAGGATAAACAAGATTGATAAACCCTTAGCAAATCTGACGAAAAGAAAGAGAAGAAACACAAATTAATAAAATTAGAGATGAAAAGCACCATTACAGCAGGTACCAGAGGAATTCAGAGAATCAATAAAACTCAGTAAAGATATACTTTAAGAACATATACTCCACTAAGTTTGAAAATCTGAAACAAATGGAAAGATTTCTTTGATTTATATGACCTACCAAAATTAAATCAAGATGAGCCAAGTGTGATGGCACACACCTTTAATCCCAGCACTCAGGAGGCAGGGGTAGGAGGATCACTTGTGAATTCGAGGGCACCCAGAGACTACATAGATTCCAAGTCAGCCTAGGCTAGAGTGAAACACTAACTCGAAGCCCCCCTCAAAAAAATTTAAATCAAGATGAGATTAACCACTTAAATAGACCAAAAAACCATGAAAACTGATAAACACTTTCAGCAATGTAGCACGATACAAAATATACACAGAAATCAGTAGTCTTCTATGTACTAACAACAAGCATGCTGAGGATGAAATCAGGGAATCCTCCCATTCATAATTGCCTCAATAAATAAAGTACCTTGGAATAAACCTAACCAAGGAAGTATAGAATCTCTGCAATGAAAACTTTAAAACACTCAAGACGGAAATGGCAGAAGACACTAGGAAATAGAAAGACATCCCATGTTCTTAGATTGGAAGGATCGATATTGTGAAAATGTCAATCTTACCAAAAGCAACCTACACATTTAATGCAACCCCCATCAAAATTCCAATAGCATTCTTCACAGAGATGGCAGAAACAGTCATTCCATTGGAAGCACCAAAAACCTTGACTATCCAAAACATTTTTGAGAAAATACGGCTTCCAGGGTATTCCTTCAGAGCCCTGTTGGGTCCTCACCGCACCTGTCCAGTGTCTGGCTTATCTGACAGCTCAGGAGGAGCAGAGGCTGACAGACTGTCCCAGTACAGGTGTCTTGTAGACGGCTTTCCAGCCAGCAAACACCAAAAACAGCAAGCAGCACGGAGCCCGCCAGAGCTCACACCTCTCTGCACACTTTTGGGCTGCAATTCAGATCCATCCCCAGATCCCCAGTGACACCTCCTCTAGCCAGGTGGCTGCAAATCCAAGTTACGAGCTTAGGCACCTGAGTCTATGGGGGACATGTATATTCACATTCAAACCACCACAAGAGGCATGTAATTCCTGTGTCATGGAAGGTTATGGCTTTGACCCTGTAATACATCAGCTAGCTTTGTATCCTAATAGTCCTCGCTGCACCTTCTGCTCGTGAGCTGTTACTAGCACTACCTCCTCAGCTCGCTTGAACCAGCGCATCTGAACTGACGAGGGGAAGTGTTTGACTGCAGCTTCGCTTTATAAGGGTGGACGCTTGTCCCTTTGAAAATGATTTTCTTTTCACCTAGGGTGATGCTCGTGCCTGTAATCCAAGCACTTTTGAGGCTGAGACAAGAGGCTTGCCATGACTATGAGATCAGATGGGCTACATCGTCCATCCAGGGATACAGAGTTGACACCCTTTGCCAAGACAAGAGAGGAAATCAGTGAGGGAATGTACAACATATTATTCTTTCATCTACTAAAGAACTGTTCCTTTCTACTTTAGCATCCAGTCAGGTTAGGCTGGTCATAAACAATAGAAAACCTGCCTTTACTACCACGACTTCTGCTAAGCCAGCTGACGGTCAGATCCTGGCTTCTTTATTTTTCTTCTTTCACTGTTGAGTGGCGCCTCTGTTGGTAACTGAGAAAAAAAGGGCTGGAGAGTGTTGCCAGATAGTTCTCTTAACTAATCCATCTGCCAACAGCATTTATAAAGCCCTGTGTGTGAACAGTATGCCCTGGAGGGCACCGTGAGCACATTACAAAGTGTGGGAGTATTCATCACAGCTTCGTGTTGTTTTCAGCTAGAATTCTGCTTGGCCAAAGCAGGAGGGAGAAAATCTCCAAGGATAATGAAGTTAGTATGCTAGATTTTTCCAGGTAAACAGGCAGAACTCCCTGTATCCTGTGTCCCCGTGGCATTAGCTAACCTATTGTGGTTTGATTCAGGTGTCCCCCATAAACTTGGGTGTTCTGAATGTTAGGTCCCCAGCTGATGCCAATTTGGGAATTAACGCCTCCTGGAGGCAGTGTATTGTTGGGGGCGGGCTTATGGGTGTTATAGCCAGCTTCCCCTTGCCAATGTTTGGCACACTCTCATTGCTGTTGTCCATCTGATGTTGGCCAGGGGGTGATGTCCACCCCCTGCTCATGCCATCGTTTTCCCCTGCCATTGTGGAGCTTCCCCTCGAGTCTGTGAGCCAAAATAAACCCCTTTTTCTCACAAGCTGCTCTTGGGTGGATGTTTTCTGCCAGCAACGAGCACCTGACTACAACACCTGTCTTTCAAAAGTGATGGCTTTCTCCACACAGAAGCTAGTGTCCCAGTAAGACATAACACATGTGGACCTCAGGGTCAACTCTCAGATGTGCACGTCCCCAGAAAGTGTTTCTTTCTGGAAAAGTTCTGCAAGATCTATGCTGAGGGAGAATGTTTTATTCAAGACCACCACTGATCCTGTCATCTCATTATACCTATACTGAGCTTCCAAGTCCAGCTCAGCCTGGCACGGGCGCACATGTGCAATCCCAGCACCGAGAGCGGGAGGCGGGAGGACGAGGAGCTGAAGGTCATCCTCAGCCGCATAGGCAGTTGGATGGGAGCCTGGGCTACATGAGACCTGTCTCAGATTACAGAAAAAAGGCCAATTCGGGTCCTTCGTGTTCTGTGACATTTCTCTGGTCATCTCAGGCTCAAGGGAACTTCCCAGAGTTCCTGCCTCCTTTACTGGAGACTTACACCGTCTGGACTCGCCTGCCAGTGTAGACTAACTTCGTGGAGAACCGGCTCTGAGTTGTGTACTTTTGTATCTTTTCTCAGGGCTGCTGTGGGGTCGTCTCTGTCACTGGCAACTCTTGGTACAGAAGACAGCAGATTGCTCCTGGCCAGTGTGGGTGGGAGAGGAACTGTACCCGGACTTTTCTTTTTCATTTATTTTTTTAAACAGTTTTAATGATTTATTTGCAAGCAGAAAGAGAGAGAAAGTGTGGGTGTTCCAGGCCTTTTACTTCTTGCCAATGGGAACAAACTGCAGACACTTGCACCACTTTGCGCATCTGGCTTTATGTGGGAACTAGGGAATCAAACTCGGGCCATCAGACTTGCAAGCAAGTACCTTTAACTGTTGAACTGTCTCCCCAGCCCATTAAATGTTTCCTTTTTAAGTTTTTTTAATTTTATTTATCTGAGAGAGACAGTGGGCACACCAGGGCCTCCAGCCTCTGCAAATGAACCCCAGATGCATGTGCCACCTTGTGCATCTGGCTTACATGGAGAACTGAGCCTGGGTCCTTAGGCTTCACAGGCAAGTGCCTTAACCACTAGGCAAACTCCCCAGCAACCCCCCATTGGACTTTTCTTAGGACAACCAAATTCAGTTTACTTCTCTGAAGTAAGGAGCAGAGTCCTCTAGGTAGCATTTCCAGCCATTGTACCCATCATTGTTGTCCTTCTACTATAAGACTGTGCTTAAACCATAGCTTCTGGAACTGTCTGTAATATTTAAATTTGATTCATCTAATGAAGAACAGTGTGTGTGGAAAGAACTAACCTCATTCCTTATAACATGCGTTTTTACTTGGTTGAATGAAATGTTTATTAAAGCAACAGGGCTTATTTTTTACAGCAGCTGATCACATTAAAGTCTAATGAGGTCTATTAAATTAAAGTATTAGGGGCTGGGATGTGGCTCAGTGTTAGGGTATTTGCCTAGCATGTTGAGGCCCTGGGTTTGATCACTAGAAAGAAACGGAAGGAGGCGAGGTGGCAGAGTCCACAACCTCAACCTGAAGTGCCTCCGTCTGACACGATGCTATCTGGATTACTTCCTTTTTCGAGGACAGCCTGTCTCCCAGTCACATAAATTAAGGTTTCATTAGAAATACATCTCCTGGGGGCTAGAGAGATGGCTTATTGGTTAGGTGCTTGCCTACAAAGCCTAAGGACCAAGGTTTGATTCCCCAGTACCCACATAAGCCGGATGTACATGGTGACGCTAGTGTCTGGAGTTTGTTTGCAGTGGCTGGAGGCCCTGGCACACCCATTTTCTCTGTCTCTCTCTCTCTCTCTCTCTCTCAAATAAATAACAAAAAAAAAATTTAAATACATATCCTGAGCTGGATGTACAGCCAGATGTACAAGTGGCTCTTACATCTGAGTTCATTTGTGGTGGCTAGAGGCCCTGGTGTGCCCATTCTCTCTCTTTCTCTCTCTCCTTGCAAATAAATAAATAAAATATTTTTAAAAATACATATCTTGAGCCAGGTGTGGTGGTCCATGCCTTTAATCCCAGCACTCGGGAGGCAGAGGTAGGAGGATCGCCATGAGTTCAAGGCCACCTTGAGACTACATAGTGAATTCCAGGTCAGCCTGGACTAGAGTGAAACCCTACCTCAAGAAAACAAAAAAACCCAAAATCCTGGTGTATGTATGTATGTGTGTGTGTGTGTGTGTGTGTGTGTGTGTGGTATATATACATGTCTTAGAACCTTACTCAAAAATATCTATTAGAGTGAAGTCAGGGGAAGAGATTGAGTAAAGGAAAGGTGGAGGGAGGGCTAATCAAAATCTAAGAGGATATAAATAAGTCATATGGAAACTTACCTTTTTGGACAATGAAACTCCCAGAAGCCATAGATTGTTACTAGAAATTTTTCAGTGCCAAGGATGGAATACATTTTAATAAGTTGTTGGCCAAGGAGGTCACTGATGCCCCCAAAACATTACAGGCCATTGCCAGGGCTCTTGGTTTCCTACCAGGAACAGATGGTAAGACCCTATTGCTGAAGACTCCACATACTTGGGCTGCAATGTCACTGAGAAACCCTGCTGGAGCTGAGCTGAAAAACCTTCTCTGTGTAGACCACCTGACAGCTGGACAAGCTATGCTGCATGCAATTCAATGGGAGAGAGAGGAATCACCAATGACAATACTCAACAGTGGACACTGCAAGCCTTAAATTTGGCCAGCCAGGCCAAATGTGCCAACAGGTGCAATAGTGGCACATCTGTTATGGGGGAAACCAACTGCTCTCTAATTGAACTGGAAGCCTACTCTATGGGAGAGAATACATCCCTGATACTGAAAACCTAAAACAAGGGTAGTCATGAGCCCTAGGGGTGTAACGTCTGCTGCTGTTTGGCTAAATGTATATACTGTGCTCACCAAACTGCCTGCCTGGTAAGCACTTCTCTTAATGTTCATACCCATATATTAATGCTACTCTCACTTTTGGTTAGAGAAACTTCTCTTGTCAGATGGAAGTGACCTCTGGGATGACTTAGAAGGCACCATAGTGCTAAGAAGAAGTGACAGAGGAGTGCTCAGCACTGAAATAACTCTATCACACCTTTCAAGGTTCAGAGTCCATTGCAAAAGAGGTGGCAGGAAGAATATAAGAGCCAAAGGAAGAGTAGGACTCCTTACAACACACTCCTTAAGACACAAAATGGCCTGGATCTATGACCTCACAGTGCCTGACACTACCTACACAAGACTCTCATAATAGGAGGAAAAAATAATGTCATCAGAATAAAAGAAAGGGGCTGGAGAGATGGCCTAGCGGTTAAGGCGCTTGCCTACAAAGCCAAAGGACCCAAGTTCAATTCCCCAGGACTCACATTAACCAGATGTACAAAGAGGTGCAGGTGTCTCGAGTTTGTTTTCAGTGGCTGGAGGCCCTGGCGTGCCCATTCTCTCTCTCTCTCTCTCTCTCTCTCTCTCTCTCTGTCTTTCAAATAAATAAAAATTTCAGCTGACAGAAAGCTGGAAGAAGCCATTCTGCATACACTTCAATGGGAGAAAGAGAAATCAACAGTGAAGATACCCATCAGTGGACACTGCAAGCCTTATAATTGGCCAGCCAGGCCAAATGAGCCAACGGGTGCAATAGTGGCACGTCTGTTATGGGGGAAACCAACTGCCCTCTAATTGGACTGGAGGCCTGCTCCATGGGAAGGGAATACATCCCTGATACTGAAAACTTAAAACAGGGGTGGTCATGAGCCCTAGGGGTGTAACATCTGCTGTTGTCTGGCTACATGTATATACTATGCTTATCAAACTGCCCAGTAAGCACTTCTGTTAATGTTCACACCCTTATGTTAATGCTACTCTCACTTTTGGTTGAGAATCTTCTCTTTTCAGATGGCAGTGACGTTGGGACGACTCAGAAGGTATCATGGTGATGGAAAGAAATGACCGCAGTGCTCAGTACTGCAATATCTGTATCATACCTTCCAAGGCTCAGGGTCTAATGCGGAAGAGATGGCAGAAAGAATGTAAGAGCCAGAGGAATGGCAGGACTCCATACAACATGCTCCCTCCAGACACAAAATTGCCTGGATATCCATGGCCTCACAGTGCCTGACACTACCTGCATAAGACCATCATAAGAGGAGGAAAAGATCAAGACATCAAAAGTAAAAGAGAAAGCCGGGCGTGGTGGTGCATGCCTTTAATCCCAGCACTTGGGAGGCAGAGGTAGGAGGATCGCCATGAGTTCGAGGCCACCCTGAGACTCCATAGTGAATTCCAGGTCAGCCTGGGCTAGAGTGAGACCCTACCTCGAAAACAACAACAACAACAACAAAAAAAAGTAAAAGAGAGACTGATTGAGATGGGGGGGGGTATGATGGAGAGTGGAGTTTCAAAGGAGTAAGTGGGGGGAGGGAGGGTACTACCATTGGGTATTTTTTATAATCATGGAAGTTGTTAATAAAAAATTTTTAATTAAAAAGAGACTGATTGAGAGGGGAAAGGGACATGATGGAGAGTGGGGTTGCAAAGGGGAAAGTGGGGGGAGGGAGGGAGTTACCATGGGTTATTATCTACAATTATGGAAGTTGTCAATAAAAAAAATTAAAAAAAGAAATGTGATGGAGGCATAACACAGGCACCAATTTGGGAAAAGGCACTTTGTCTAGTCCAAAGGTGTGCAGCCTATGAAAAGCCAACATGGCTACAGACTGAATGTTTGCCTTCAGATCCACCCTTGCAGCCCAAATGCCCGAGAGGATGGTTTGGGAAGGTATCTGGGTCACAAAAGAGTAATGTTCTTGAATGAGGTCAGGGATCTATGGAAGCAGCCCCGTTTTCTAGCATGTGAGCTGACAGGTGCCAGCTATGGACAGAGCCCTCATTAGTCACTCAGTCTGTTGGCACCTGGACCTTGGACTTCTCAGCTTCTAGAACTGTGCAGAATAAATTTATACTTTTTGGGCTGGAGAGATGGCTTAGCCGTTAAGGCGCTTGCCTGCGAAGCCTAAGGACCCAGGTTAGATTCTCCAAGTCCCACATAAAGCCAGATGCACATGGTGGTGCATGCATCTGGAGTTTGTTTGAGGTGGCTAGAGGCCCTGGTGTGTCCATTCTCACTCTCTCTCTGTGTCACTCTCTCTGAAGAAAGGAAGGAAGGAAGGAAGGAAGGAAGGAAGGAAGGAAGGAAGGAAGGAAGGAAGGAAGAAAGGAAGGAAGGAAGGAAGGAAGGGAAAGAAAGAATAAAGAGCGAGCAAGCCAGGCATGGTGGCTCACGCCTTTAATCCCAGCACTCAGAAGGCAGAGGTAGGAGAATCACCATGAGTTCAAGGCCACCCTGTGACTACGTAGTGAATTTCAGGTCAGCCTGAGCTAAAGTGAGACCCTACCTCAGAAAACCAAAGAAGGAAAGATAAAAAAGTATACTGTTTATAAACCATGGAAACTAGGCATGATGGTGCATACCTGTAATCCCAGCTCTGGGTATGTGAAGAGGGAGGAACAGGAGTACAAGATCGTTCTTGGCTACATAATAAGTTCAAGGCCAGTCTGAACTATATGAGCCTCTGTCTAAAAAAGTCCTCTTTATTATAACCCATACAGAAGCACACCTCCAAGTGCTTTTGGTGGTACTTAAGACTTAAAGAAGCTTGTGTTTAACTCAATAGTATTCTGCGGTTCTTGGATAAATTAGTTGCTGGATCTCACATATCACATATTAAATAAAAATTTGACTTCTCACAAGGTTGCTTGGTGGGAGTGAGGACATGAGAAAGTGACTCAAAGCATCTTGTAGGCACGTGCAGCATGCACCTTAACTCAGGAGGAGCTGAGCCATAATATGGACAGTGGAGAGCATCTTGCAGGCCTTGTAAAGACCCAGAAGTAGAGATGGTGAAGTCAGCCATCGTGTTCTGTGGCAGGCCTGTCAAGTTTATATAACGTCCAATCTGAGTTCTGCTTCCTGGACTGCCACTGTGTTTTTAAGTGCAAGAATGGAAAGTTCTCATTTTACCAGCGTCTGTTCTATTTATTTGCGCACGTTTGTGCGTGCGTGCACGCACGCACACACACACCAGTCTCTTGCCACTCTGGCTTTACATGGGTGGCTTGGGACTTGAACCTGGGTCTGTAGCCTTCACAAGCAAGTACCTGTAACTGTTGAGTCATATTCTCACTCCCTTTTTCTCTTCTCTTTCTTTCCTTCCTTCCTTTCCCTTTTCCTCCCTCCTTCCCTTCCTTGTTCCCCCCTCCCTCCATCCTTTCTTTCTTTCTTACTTGTTTTTTTTCTTTGAGACAAGGTCTCATGTCTACCTGCCTAGTCTAGAACTCACTATGTAGCCAAGGGTGATTTTCAACTTCTGATCTTCGCGCCTCCACCTCCTGAGTGCTAGGATTACAGGTGTGCTCTGCCATGCTACACCTGGTTTATGTGGTTCTGGGGATGGAACCCAGGGCCACATGCATGTTAGGAAAACTCTACCCACCAAGCTACATCCCTAGCCCCCACTACAGTCCCTGGATCCTCTGTTTCATATGGCACTGTTACCTCAGCTTGTCCCATAGTGCCATTAGAACCCAGGAGGGGTGTGGCAGGTGACAGGAGTCGTATATATCTGGAGTTCATTTGCAGTGACAAGAGCGTCTGGCATGCCCATTTTCTCTCTCTCCTTGCAAATAAATAAAGAAAAAAAAATTTTTTTTTAAATTTTTCAAGGTAGGTCTCACTCTGGCCCAGGGTGACCTGGAACTCATTATGTAGTCTCAGGGTGGCCTTGAACTCACTGCAATCCTCCTACTTCTGCCTCCCGAGTGCTGGGATTAAAGGTGTGCACCACCACACCCAGGTTTTTTTTTTTTTTTTTTGGCAATGAGAGAGAGAGAGAGATAGAAGAGAGACTGAGAGAGAGAGAAAGAATGAGCATGCCAGGGCCTCTAGCCACTGCAAACAACTTCCAGATGCATGTGCCCCTTGTGCACCTGGCTTACATGGGTCCTAGGGAATCAAACCTGGGTCCTTTGGCTTTGTAGGCAAATGCCTTAACAGCTAAGCCATTTCTCCATTTTTTTTTTTTTTTCCTGAGGTAGGGTCTCACATTTGCCCAGACCTGGAATTCACTATGTAGTCTCAGGGTGGCCTCGAACTCATGGTGAGCCTCCTACCTCTGCCTCCCATGTGCTGGGATTAAAGGTGTGCACCACCACTCCTCGCAAGAAAAAAAATTTCTTTAAACTGTATTGGGGGATAAGATTCCACCTTGGGGCTCATGGATTGGGGCTCTTGGTGCCTCGGCGGGATTCTGGCTGGTTTCCTCCTTTCTGGAAGATCTTGGTCTCTCCTGCTTCTCTGCTGTGGTTGATAATAACTTACACACCTTCATTTTTCAGGGGAGGAGTGTATTGGGCTGTGTTTCTGTTTATTTCCCTCCCTAGGCTGCTTTGGTGTGGCTGGAATGCCGCCATCTTACCCGGAAGCCTTCCTCCATCACATTCCTACCAGTGAGGATGCAGGGGCGCACTGGAGCCCGTCTGCACCTGCTCACTTAGTGTCTCTCAAGTAAGGGACAGACAAGCTCTTCTGCCCAGAGGCATATGAACAGCTTGCTCCTCCATAGTGAGGTTCGTCAGGGGGTGGTTCCCCAGACCCCTGCTCTAGGGAGCATGCCCCCGAGCTCTCCTACTTTGTCTTCTGCAGTGAGTGAAGCTGTGTTGGAAGGAATTCGTCTAATCATCCCTCTACCCATCTCCGTCCTTCCCACCCATCTGTATGCAAAGTAATCACCTCGTTTATATAGATCTCATCATGATTGTTTAAATGTTGTATTTATTTATGTATCTGCAAGCAGAGAGAGCGAGAGAGAGAGAGAGAAGAAAAACAGAGAATAGGCATGCCATGGTCTCTAGCTGCTGCAAATGGACTCCAGATGCATGCATCATTTTGTGCATCTGCCTTGACATGGGTACTGAGGAATCAAACTCTGATTGTTAGGCTCTGCAGGCAATCAAACACTCAGCCATCTCTCCAGTCTGCACATTCTGATTTTTGTACTTGATTTCACATCAAATCCAAGAGAGATATTCAAAGAAACATGACTAGGAGATCAGAGGTTTGTGACATTTCTTATGCAAGGAGAAGTTGAAGATTAACCCCAAATGGAAACTGTTGAGGAGAGATTTAATGCCTGCCCCAAATATTTGAAGGACTATGTAATAGAAGAAGGCTGAGACAAGGAGGATATGCTCTGAAAACTGGTGTCAGTTGAACGCATATTCTAGGCTAAAAGTGAACTGAGGGCTGGAGAGAGAGCTTGACAGTTAAGACGCTTGTCTGTGAAGCCTAAGGACCCAGGTTCAATTTCCCCAGTACCCACGTAAGCCAGATGCACAAAGTGGCGCATGTGTCTGGAGTTTGTTTCAGTGGCTGAAGGTCCTGGCATACCCATTCTCTATATATATCTGCCTCTTTCTTTCTCTCTCTAATAAGTAAATTAATTAAATTGAATTAAAAAAATGAACTGAGGGCTGGAGGGATGGTTTAGCGTTTAAGGTGTTTTTCTGCAAAGTCAAAGAACTCAGGTTTGATTCCCCAGGACCCACGTTAGCCAGATACACAAGGGGGTGCACACATCTGAAGTTCATTTGCAGTGGCTGGAGGCCCTAGCATGCCCATTCATTCTCTCTCTTTCCTTCTTTCTCTGTTGAATAAATAAATAAATATGAACTGAGCATGGTGGCTTACATCTTTAATCCCAGCACCAGCACGCTAAAATGGGAGGATCACCATGAATTCAAGGCCAGCCTGAACTGAGTGAGTTCCAGGTGAGCCTGGGCTACAGTGTGACCCTACCTCAAAAAAATTATTAAGAAAAAAAAAACCTAAGTGAACTTCTGTCCATTCAAAGAGTCTGGCATCAAACCAGTTACCCAGCATAGGTTAAAGGACTGTGTACCAAAGATATTTAGACATGTCTGTGTGGATTGACAGTTGACCTTACCGGTGTTCTCAAGTACAATCTGTTCTACAGCTTAGAATTTGTTCCTCCAAATCCTAAGGCACAATGTGTTCCAACTAGAACATGAGGCTTAAAAATAAATCCAATCCATGAGATAATTCTGGAGTAGTGGAGTGAAAAGTTCTACAGACTACTTTTCCTAGTGAAACAACTAGAACTGGTGAAAATTACTTTTTTTGAAGCACAGTCTCACTCTAACCCAGGTTAACATATACTCATTCTATAACACTGGCTGGCCTCAAACTCACCAATCCTCCCACCTCAGGCTCCTTAGTGCTGGGATTACAGACATGTGTCACCACACCCAGCTGAAAATTACATTTACAAAAGCAACTGTAGGTAGCCCCTGACTTACATTGGATCCTCACACAGTATCTAAAAATATTTAACTCAAATGGATTGTAGCTCTAAGTGTAAGAACTAAAATTGTAAGTATAAGGAGAAAAACAAAGCCATTATTCAGGTAATGGTTTTTTAAAATATTTTTTATTTATTTGTTTATTTATTTATTTACTTGAGAGAGAGAAAGAGGCAGAGAGAAAGAGACAGAATGGGCATGCCTGGGTCTCCAACCACTGCAAACGAACTCTAGCTGCATGCATCCCCTTGTGCATCTGGCTTACGTGGGTCCTGGAGAATCAAACCGGGATCCTTTGGCTTTGCAGGCAAACATCTTAACTGCTAAGCCATCTCTTCAGCCCTGTTCAGGTAATGTTTTCACAGATGTTACATTAAAGCCAGTACTAATAAAAGAAAAAGTAAATTGAACTTTAGCAAAATAAGACCTTGGTTGCCTCAACAGACACAACAAGGAAACAGACAACTTAAAATCCAGGCATGGTGGTGCACGCCTTTAATCCCAGCACTTGGGAGGCAGAGGTAGGAGCATCATCAGGAGTCAGAGGCCACCCTGAGACTACATAAGGAATTCCAGGTCAGCCTGGGCTAGAGTGAAACCCTACCTCAAAAAAAAAAAAAAAAAAAAAAAAAAAAAAAAAAAAAACTTAACAAATGGTAGAAATATTTTCATATCATTTGATAAGGGCTATATTCTTAAAGTTAAACAATAAAAGTAGACAAGTAAATAATAAAATTTAACCAAGTTTTAAACTAGATAAAGGATCTGAGTGAACATGAATCATAAGCCAGGCACTGTGACCCACACCTGTAATCCCACCGCTCAGGAAGTGGGAGCAGCATCAGACGTTCAAAAGCATCTTCAGCTATTTAGCCAGTTGTATGTGAGCCCGTGTGTCACAAAAGTATTTCAGTCAGGTGTGGTGGCACATGCCTTTAGCCCCAGCACCCAGGAGGCAGAGGTAGGAGGATCATTGTGACTTAGAAGACAGCCTGGGACTACAGAATGAGTTCCAGAACAGCCTGGGCTACAGTGAGACCCTACCTTGAAAAAAAAAAAAATGTATCCAGGTCTAGAGAGATGGCTCAGCAGCTAAGGCACTTGCCTGCAAAACCTAAGGACGAGAGTTCTATTTCCAGTACCCCATATAAGACCAGATGCACAAGGTGGCACATGCATCTCTCTCTCTCTCTCTCTCTCTCTCTCCTCTATTTCTCTCTCAAATAAATAAAAATAAAATATTTTTTAAAAAGACGTGTAAGTGGCCAAAGTCCCATTATAAGAAGCTCAAAACCAACCACAGTCAGACAGTGGCATGTGCCTGTAATCCCAATGCTTGGGAGGTAGGGACAGGAGGCGCAGAAGGTAAAGGTCAGCCTTGGCTACACAGCAAGTTCCAGATCCAGGCCAGCCTCATCCCAAAAACAAACTAAGACCAGGCCCAGGGAGATGGCTGAGTGAGTGAAAAGCCCTTGCGCAAGCACGATGACCCGAGTTCAGGTCGACAGAGCCCAGGGCGAGCTAGAGCTGGGTGTCGTGGCAAGTGTGCAATCCCAGTGATCCTGGCCAGACGGGAGGAGACAGGCGTCCTGCAAGTGCAAAGAGCAGCCGTCGTGGGTTACTCAGTAGTGAGCAAGAGACGCTCAAACAAGGGAGAAGGCAACTGACACCCACGGTTGTCCCCTGACGTCCACACATGTGCTGCGCTCACACACACGTACACACATACACTAAGATCATAAAAATAAAAACATAAGGGCTGGAGAGATGGCTTAGCAATTAAGTGCTTGCCTGTGAAGCCTAAGGACCCTGGTTCAAGGCTCCATTCCCGAGGACCCACGGTAGCCAGATGCACAAGGGGGGGCATGCATCTGGAGTTCATTTGCAGTGGCTGGGGGCCCTGGCGCACCCATTCTCTCTCTCTCTCTCTCTCTCTCCCCATCTCTAGCTCTGCCTCTTTATGGCTGTCGCTCTCAAATAAATAAAAATAAACAAAAAAAATTTTAAATAAAATAAATAAAAACATAAGCTGGGTATGGTAGCTCACGCCTTTAATCCCAACACTGGGAAGGCTGAGGTAGGAAGATCACCATGAGTTCAAGGCCAGCCTGGGCTATAGTGCTTAGAATAGTCATGCACTGCCAGGTCCAGCTTGTACATGGGCCCTGGGGGTCAAAGCTTAGGTCCTCATGCTGTGTGACAAGCACTTTACCTACGGAACCAGCTCCTAAACCCTTAACCTAATATTTTTTTTTGGGGGGGGGGTTGGTTTTTTGAGATAGGTTCTCCCTCTAGTCCAGGCTCACCTGGAATTCACTATATAGTCTCAAGGTAGCCTTGAACTCACGGCGATCCTCCTACCTCTGCCTCCCAAGTGCTAGGATTAAAGGCATGTGCCACTCCACCCAGCTCTTAACCTAATTTTTTTTGTTGTTTTTGAGGCAAGCTCTCACTGTAGCCCAAGCTGACCTGGAAATCATTCTGTATCCCAGACTTGCCTCAAACTCAATGTGATCCTACTACCTCAGTCTTCCAAGTACTGGGATTAAAGGTATGAGCTACCATGCCTGGCCTTCCCTTACCTAATTTTTTTAAATTTTGTTTTTATTTTAGTTTTACTTATTTTGAGAGAGAAAGAATGGGCATGCCAAGGGCTTCTAGCCACTGCAAATGAACTCCAGACACATGTGCCACTTTGTGTATCTGGCTTAAGTGGGTCCTGGGGAGTTGATCCTGGGCTTCACAGGTAGGTGCCATAACCACTAAGCAATCTTTTGAGACCCATCCCTTACCATTTTTAAATTTTTATTTATTTATTTATTTGGTTTTTTGAAGTAGGGTCTCACTATCGCTCAGGCTGACCTGAAATTCATTATGTAGTCTCAGGGTGGCCTCGAACTCATGGTGATCTCCTACCTCTGCCTCCCAAGTGCTGGGATTAAAGGTGTGCCCCACCATGCCTGGCTCTAATTTTTTTTTTTCCTCAGACAAAGTCTCACTCTAGCCCCAGCTGACCTGGTACTCACTGTGTAGTCCCAGGCTGGCCTCAAACTCACAGCGTTTCTCCTACCTCATCCTCTCCAGTGCTGGAATTAAAGGAGTGGGTCACCACACCCAACCCCCTTACCTAATTATTTTTGGTTTTTCGAAATAGGGTCTCACTCTAGTTCAGGCTGATTTGGAATTCACTATGTAGTCTCAGGGTGGCCTCGAACTCACAGCGATCCTCCTACCTCTGCCTCCTGAATGCTGGGATTAAAGGCGTGCGCCACCACACCCTGCCCCCTTACCTAATTTTTCAATGACACTCTTTCATTCAAATGTGCAGATGAGTTTTTTGCCAGGTATATGAGTTATCGTCTCATTGCTGGGACAAAACACCTGAGCAGAAACAGTTTACAGGAGGAAAGGGTTAATTTCCTGTGCTGTTTCAAGGGAAGCTGTATCTTGAAGGGGAGAGCATGAGCAGGTCAGACAGGGAGGAAGTAGGCCCCGAGCTGAGTGCAGCAAGCCAGGCTGCCTGTGACAGCTCGAGGCTCCCTCTCAGCAGCACACCTCTTCCAGCAAAGCTCCGGTGGGGAATTAAATAGGACGCCCGATCACAAACACATTTGAACCACCACACCAGGATTCCAGATTTTCCTCCTTGAAATTAGAGTGAACACTTTTCTGGGGTCCTCTGAGAGTGCTCAGGACTCCCCACCCCACTTCTCTGCTTTGTCACTTAAGCCAGTGTCTTTAAAAAAATTTTTTTGTTCAAATTTTTGTTAACAGCTTCCATGATTATAAAAAAATATCCCATGGTAATAACCCCCCCCCCTCCACTTTCCCCTTTGAAACTCCATTCTCAATCATATCCCCTCCCCATCTCAATCAGTCTCTCTTTTATTTTGATGTCATGATCTTTTGTAAGGAGAGAAAGAGAGAAATAATGGGTGCACCAGAGCCTCTTGCCACTGCAAATGCACTTCAGATGCATGCACCACTTTATGCATCTAGATTTATGTGAGTACTTGGGATTTGAACCTGGGCCAGCAGGCTTTGCAAGCAAGTGCCTTTAACCACTGTGCCATTTCCCCAACCCCTCTTTAGTTTTTCTTCTTATCTGTTCATAATATCATAAATTTCCTATAAAGTAGGAGCAACTCAGCTCATTTCCCACTGGAACTCTAGGTGTTTGATACTTTGATAAAGGCGCTCTGTAATTGAATAAATTTACTATTTAGCAATGACAATCCTATTCTAGTAACTAGAGCACCACTCAGATTCATTACATTTGATCTTACACTTAAGTTTCATGCAATTAACATGGTAGAACTCTAAAATACAACCCAGGTCTTCAGAGATTTTGATCTCAAGTGATCGCATTCTATTTTTATGTCACCTCACAAGAAGTGCCTGTATTTCAGAGCCCCATGGGAGCCGGGATACCATGGAGCACTCTGGAATGACAGGTGACATCTAAATCACTCACGCTTTCTTTGCTGTCCTTGCTGGAGCACGGCATGCTGACTATTTTTTGCTCCGCTTTGATCTCACTGTCCTTATCTGAACTCTTGTCATTTTATCCAAGGAACCCAGAATCTTCCTAAAAGCCACGGTTCCTTCACAGGGAATAGGAGTCTAGATTTCAAAACTTTCAACCCACCCTGAGAAGTCAGCAATAGACTGAAGAGCTGATGGGAAACAGGGTTAACAGAGACTGGCTTGCTGGCTTGCCTGGTATGGTGGCTCAGAGACTCTAATCACAGCATTTAGGAGATGATTGAGTCCAGCCTGGCCTTCAGGCTAGCTTAGATTATAAAGTAAGCCTCTGCCTCAGAAAAACAAAATAAGGGAACAAAAATCTCACAAAAAAAAAATCATTACTTATTTGAAAAGAGAATATGGGACAGGCATGGTGGTTCATGCCTTTAATCCCAACACTCGGGCAGCAGAGGCAGGAGGATCATCGTGAATTCAAGGCCGTCCTGAGACTATATAGTGAATTCCAGGTCAGCCTGAGCTAGAGTGACACCCTACCTCAAAAAAACAAACAAAAAAAAAAGGGAAAAGAGAACATGGGTATGCCAGGGCCTCCTGCCACTATAAACAAACCCCATACACATGCACCACTTTGTGCATCTGCCTTTACGTGAGTGCTGGGAAGTCAAACACAGGCTGACAGGCTTTGCAAGCAAGTGCCTTTAACCACTGAGCCATCTCCATGGCCCAGTAAAGTATTTAAAAAGAAAGAAAGAAAAAAAACCTGGGGCTGAAGAGATGGCTTAGCTGTTAAGGTATTTGCCTGCAAAGCCAAAGGACCCAGGTTTGATTCCCCAGGACCCACATAAGCCAGATGCACAAAGGGCACATGTGTCTGCAATTCATTTGCAGTGGCTGGGGGCCCTAGAGGCCCCCCCCCCTTTCTCTCTCTCTCTCTCTCTCTCTCTCCTTGCAAATAAATAAATAAAATAAAATAAAAAGGAAAACCTAAGCCAGGTGTGGTGGTACACGCCTTTAATCCTAGCACTCAGGAGACAGAGGTAGGAGGATTGCTGTGAGTTCATGGCCACCCTGATACTACATCATGAATTCCAGGTCAGCTAGAGTGAGACCCTACCTAGAAGAGGAAAAAAAAAAAAAAATATATATATATATATATATCTTAAAGAGAATAAATCAAAAGCATGTATGGTAGTTTGAATGCGTGTTTCTCATACACTCAAGTGCTTTATTAAGGCTTGCAACTTGGATCTCTAGCTGCCTGATTGGAGGAGGTGTCATTGGGATTGGATCCTGGGATCCAACCCTAAGGTATGTTTGGGGGAAGCTCTGATTTTTCAGGCCAAAGGAATGAAGAGAAGTCTTAGCTCTTCCTGGGTCTTCTTACTGGTTGCTGCCAAGTTGGTGTTTGATTCCTTTGGTGTTTGCTGGCTGGTGATGGTCTTTCTTGGATGTATGGAAGCAGCTTCTTCTGACAGTGATGGAACTTCCCCTGGATCTGTAAGCTTGACATAAATCCTTTCCTCCCCTGAACTATGCCTGGCTTGGATGTTCATCCCAGCAACATGAAACTGACAACAACAGAAATTTGGTACCAGGAGTGGGGTGTTGCTGCAATGAATCTGACCATGTGGATTTTGGTCTTTTGGAATTTTCGTTTTGGAGGAATGGACAAGAACTTAGTACTTACAACTGAAGATGCCTTTCAGAGTGGTAAGCCAAGTTTTATGGGCTATTCTGGTGAAAGTTTGAAAATGCTAAATGCAGAAAGAATGATATTTGTAGGTTTTGCTTAAGAACTTTAAAAGGGGAAGGAAAGACAGCAGAGAACTTGATTGGAACTGGGCTACTGGCATAAAGACTGGCTGTGCTTTTCTGCCCATACCCAGAGAATTTAAACAAGGTTGAATTTGAAAGTAAGGAACTAATGTGCTTGATAGAAGATATAGAACTGAGAGACATAAGATCTAAAGTTGAAAAAATTTAAGGAAGTTTTAAGGTTACTGGCAGAGAGATTGGTTGCTAAAGCTATTATTGTTAAAGAGATTAGCAACATTAAGAATGTCTTGCTGGACATGGTGATGCACACCTTTAATCCCAGCACTCGGGAGGCAGAGGTAGGAGGATCTATGTGAGTTCGAGGCCACCCTGAGACTACATATGAATTCCATGTTAGTCTGGACTAGAGCAAGACCCCACCTTGAAAAAACCACAAAAAAGAACGTCTTAACTACTTTACATTGGAATAATGGAAAGATGCCTCCTATGATTCCACCCAAAAGAGACTGAATGGTAGAAATGAAAACTCTTTGAAAGGAGATGACTTGAAAGGAGATAACCTGCTCTTCAAGATCACAGTTTATTTCTTCGAAGTGGCTGTGCCACTGCACATCTGGTACTGGTTTGGAAGCATAAAAAATACATGGAAACAGGTCATGATGTGCACACAGTTCCAGGTGCCACTGCTGAGATGCAATGGCTGTGCAGAGACTACCATAGAGCACTGTTTGCTTGGAATGGAAGTTTTCACTGGCTACTCAGCCCATCTGGAGGGATGGAATTGGGAAATCAAGAGACTGTCAACACTGGTTAGGATGTCAGACTTGAACTGCAGATGTTTGATGCTTGCCTAATAGTTATGATTTTGCATTGGTCTATTCTCTTCTTGTTATGCCTTCCTTATAGCAATGGAAATATTTACTCTGCACCATTATACAATGGATGTACATAACTGTTTTGATTTTACAGGACTCACAGTTAAGAGACAGTCTTAAACCTCAGAGATGGGATTTGGGAACAATCAAAGTTGGTAAAGACTATGGGGACTTTTGTTTTTTCTTGTTTGTCTTTTTACTTTTTTTATTTTTGAGAGAGAGAGAATGGGCATGCCAAGGCTTTTCAGCTACTGTGAACAAACTCCAGATGCCTTACCTGCTGAGCCATCACTCTAGCCCTGTTTTTCCTTGTTTGCTTGTTTTTGTTTTATGAGGTAGGGTCTCACTATAGCCCAGGCTGACCTAGAATTCACTATGTAGTCTCAGATGGCCTCTAATTCTTGGCAGGAGCCCAAGGTGGCACACACTTCTGGAGTTCAATTGTAGTAGCTGGAGGCCCTGGTGTGCCAACACTCTCTCTCTCATAAAACAAGCAAACAAAAAAGAGGGAGAGAGAATGGTAAAAAGTAGCCTTTTGTGATGTAATTTGAAAGCCACCAACATGGTATAGATGGCTGATGCTAAGATACTTACTTGTGACTCTCCCTTGAAGAGTCCACACCTCTACTTGTTAGCTCTCCTCTGTCCTCTCTCCCTCCTTCCCTCTGTCTCTCAAAAATCCACACCACAACAATAATCATGGTTTATTGTCTATATTTATGGATGTTGTCAACAAAAAGTTTTTAAAAAGAGAAATCCACATATAGGACCATACTCTTGGGTATGCCTCGTTTCCTTGAGCACCTCTTCTAATAAGATACCTTTTTAAGCATATTTAATTTATTTATTTGAGAGAAAGAAAGAGAATGGGTATGCCAGGACTTCTAGCCACTGCAAAGGAACTCCAGATGCATATGCCACCTTGTGCATCTGGCTTACGCAGGTATTGGGGAATCGAACCTGAGTCCTTAGGCTTCACAGCTAAGTGCCTTAACTGCTAAGCCATCTCTCCAGCCCTAAAATACCTTTAATAACATCTCCAACGATGCTTCAAACTGTCTTGTCTTAAAATTATTGTCTGCTTCAAAGACAGGAAGCTGGGTTTGGCCTGAGTCATAGTCCCTAGAAGATTAAGGGATCTCCTCAGACTGGAAGCCATGTTTCTGTCCCTTCCACACTGACACACCACTGGTAATTTGTAAGAGTGATGGGCAAGAGTCTTATATTCTTCCTTCTGCTGAGCTGGACGGAGGACAGCAGAAAGCTAGCAGTGACAAGGGGACTAGTGACAGCCCAAGAAGCCATGAAGGTAACAGGAGGTGCAATTTTGCTTCTCCCCCCTCCACCTAGTGTCATGTATCCCAGGCTGGCCTTGAACTCACTATGAAGCTGAGGATGACCTTGAACTTCTGACTCTCTTGTCTCAACCTCCCAAGTGCTGGGGTTACAAGTATGTGCCATCATGTTGTTTTTGCCCTGCTAGAGACTGAACTCAGGGCCTTGTTAAAGCTAGACAAACACACTACCAACTGACCTAGACCTCCAGATCTCCAAATTTGCTGCCTTTTCTTTTTATTTTGAGGCAGGGTATCACTCCAGTCCAGAGTGACCTCGAACTCACTCTGTAGTCACAGGCTGGCCTTGAACTCACAGTGATTCTCTCCCCAGTGCTAGGATTAAAGGTTTGTGCTACCACATCCAGCTCCAAATTTACTTCTTTTATGTATTTTTTTTACTGTTTTTGTAAAACAGCTAGTTGGGCAGGGAAGATGGCTCAGTGTTTAAAGGATCTTTCTTTGAAGACTGTGGCCCAGGTTCAATTCCTCAGTTCCCACATAAAAGCCAAATCCACAGTAATATATGCATATGGAGTTTGTTTGCAGCAGCAAGAGGCCCTGGCATACCTATACTATCTCTCTCATAAATAAAATTATTTTTAGGACTTGAGAGATGGCTTACTGGTTAAGGCGCTTGCCTGCAAAGCCTAAGTCCATGTGTTCAACTCTCTAGGTCCCATGTAGTCAGATGCACAGTGACACAAGCGCTTAATATTGCACATATGCACAAGGAGGCACATGCATCTGGAGTTTGTTAGCAGCAGCTGAAGGCCCTGGTGCACCCTTTCAATCTCTCTTTCTCTCTCTCTCTCTGCCTCTTTCTCTCTTTCTCTCTAAATTAAAAAAAAAAGTATGCAACTCTGAAAATATATATATTTTTAAAAATCATTAAGGAGGGATGGAGAGATTGCTTAGTGGTTAAAGCACTTGCCTGGAAGCCTAAGGACCCAGGTTCAATTCTCCAGGTCCCACATAAGCCAGATGCACAAGGTGGTGCATGCATCTGGAAATTGTTTGCAGTGGCTGGATGCCCTGGTGTGACCATTGTGTTTCACTCTATCTGCATCTTCCTCTATCTCAAATAAATGTGAATAAAATATTTTTAAAAAACAGTAAGGAAACTGGTTTTACAGACTACAGAGGAAGACGAATCTCCTGACTCAGTGTCTTTGGTGGTTTGAATGGGTGTCCCCAGTACAGTCAGGAGTTTAGTAAAGCTGGTCACTTAGATCTCTGTCTGTGGTGGTTGAATGGGTGTCCCCCGCACATTCAGGAGTTTAGTAAAGTTGGTCACTGAGATCTCTGTCTGTGGTGGTGTGAATGGGTGTCCCCAGTACAGTCAGGAGTTTAGTAAAGCTGGTCACTGAGATCTCTGTCTGTGGTGGTGTGAATGGGTGTCCTCCGCACATTCAGGAGTTTAATAAAGATGGTGACTTAGATCTCTGTCTGTGGTGGTGTGAATGGGTGTCCCCCGCACATTCAGGAGTTTAGTAAAGATGGTGACTTAGATCTCTGTCTGTGGTGATGTGAATGGGTGTCCCCCACACATTCAGGAGTTTAGTAAAGCTGGTCACTGAGATCTCTGTCTGTGGTGGTTGAATGGGTGTCCCCCACACATTCAGGAGTTTAGTAAAGATAGTGACTTAGATCTCTGTCTGTGGTGGTGTGAATGGGTGTCCCCAGCACAGTCAGGAGTTTAGTAAAGCTGGTCACTTAGATTCCAGCCACCTGGCTAGAGGAGGTGTAACTGTGGGCAGATCCTAGGGTCCAGCTCTACGGTGCCGGCTGTCCAGCACCCAGCCTGGAAGCCCTTGGGAAGGCTGAGGAGGTCTCCATAATATAGCAGCTGGCATTTGGAATCCTGAGTATAAATTGGAGTGCGGTACAGCACAGGTTTGGGAAAATGTGAATCCAGACATTTTAACAGAAATACAGGTTCATGAACCAGGCATGGTGGCACAAGACCGTAATCCCATCCTGCACTTGGTAGACTAAGGGAGGAGGATCTTGGCTTCAAAGCCAGTATGAGCTCCATAACAAATTCAAAGGAGGATGTAGCTACAAAGTTAGACCCTTGTCTCAGTAACAACAAAAGAGCAGCAATTTAGAGACCAGTTTCATAGTCACATAGCAACATCCTCGAATCATGGACTGCTTGTAGTGAGGCTGACAGGGCCAATGGGATCACTCATTGACACTTATACTGGTTGCTCCAGATTATTCTCGAGGTCAATAACAAGTTCGGAATACATCCAATCTGTTAGTTTTACTTTAGTTTCACTTTAATGCTTTTCAGAATTCTTCCAGTTTAGTGCAAGAGGCATAAGAATCTGCCCCTGCCCAAAATTATAAATAATAGTATGCGTCTCTTGTCTGATTTTCATAAATTGTTAGACTCAACCATGCAGTCACTGGAGAAACAAATTAATAGATTGAATTTGATGCAGTCTAATACTTAATCTCTGGAGGACATTCCATTCCTGAACAATAAGGGTGAGGAAAAAAGTTTTGTGTGACTCCTGCAATATTATAATATATCTATAGTGGGGTTACAGAAGCGTTTTCTCTGATGATACAATCCACACTTCACTGACTTCATTACAACAGTCAACAGTCCTGACCTTCCAAAATGGGTCAAAACTCAAAGATGTGTGTGTGCGTGTGTGTGTGTGTGTGTGTGTGTACAGATGCACGGGGGTGGTTAACAAAACAAATGGATGAAATGAGAAAGCATGGTGAGTGAGGGACACACACCCTTGATATATATATATATATATATATATATATAGGCTTCCGAAGCTTGGATCATGAGCGTGAGCCAGCACACCTGGTCACTGACCGCAGGGCTCTCAGAGGGTAAGAGTCAGATCTTCCTATTCTCATGAAGGAGCACAGAGCAGGCTAAAGTAATTCCCAAGAACACTGCCCTCTTTCAGTCACAGATTCCCAGCTCACAGGGATCCGAAATGTCTTCCTGCTCAGACTGCATGGAGCCCAGCTCGGGGAGCTCGGGGCACAGCTGAGGTCTCCCTGCTGCACAGGTCTTGCTTCCCCCCACCCCCACCTCCCCACTGTGCTAATCTCGCCCCCTGCCACACTCCATGCTTGTTTCTGTTTGTATTTCTACGTAACTGTGCTGGTGAGGGCAGTGCCTGCCTGTAATCCAAGGGGAAGAAAGCCATCATTTAGGGCAGAAAGAGACTAAAATCAGTGGAGAAGAACAGTGTGGGCCTGGGAGATGGTTCCCTGGGCTCAGAGCGTTTATTGCACAAGTAGGAGGACCTGAGTTTGATCCCTGGCACCCACACAGAAAGCCACACACACCTGCAACCCCAGTGCTGAGGTGAGCAGGGACTGGAGGATCCCTGGGGCCATCTGGCCAGCCAGTCTAACTGAAAAAATAGCAAGTTCCAGGTCCAGTAAGAGGTTTCAAGCAAAAATAAGGTAAAAGAGCCGGGCGTGGTGGTACACACCTTTAATCCCAGCACTCAGGAGGTAGGAGGATTGCCATAAATTCAAGGCCACCCTAAAACTACATAGTGAATTCCAGGTGGGCCTGGGCTAGAGTGAGACCCTGCCTTGAAAAACAAAAAAACAAACAAACAAAAAACAAAAGCTAAAAGAGCGACAGAGGACACCCAACATCCTCCTCTGGTCCCTGGAAGTACCCACATACATATGTGTGCACGCCACACAACTACACACACTTTAAAAACAAAAGTGTGCTGGGGGGGGGGGATGAGAAAGAAACCTGGAGGGCGGTTCACAACATCCCTTCCAGTAAATCTGGCGGCAGGCGGGCATGGAGAGAGTGGTCACCCTGCGGGGAAACCAGTTAACACGCCTGCATGTCCTCCTGGGCACACACAGCAGACGGCGGCCTCGCCACCGCCCAGCCTTTCCCTAATGGACTGCCATCTCTATCGATTGGGGACTTAGATGCGGGCTGGCAATTAGTCCTAATCAGGCAGCAGGAGTTTCCTAAGGGGACTGCCAGCTAGCCTAATCGCTGGCAGCTGTGGGGACGCTCAGCTGCCAGGGACAGGATGTTAACCCTCAGTGTTCCAGGCTCCACAAAGACTTGACCTAGCAGCATTCCTCCATGCTGGGTATAGTATGTTACTTTACAGTCACGTGTTCTAGCCCTAGGCTCTGCCCCTCCCCCACGTCTTTATTCTGGAACAGTACTGAGTGGCTTGAGATGTTGTTATTTGCTTATTTGTAAGAGTTTATAAAACTTAGACAAGAGAAAACCCATGCTGTTATTTTGAAGTTTTTTTTCTTCTCTTTTTTTGTTTCTTTATTCAAGGTAGGGTCTCAGCCTAGTCCAGGCTGACCTGGAATTCACTACATAGCGTCAGGGTGGCCTTGAACTCACAGCGGTTCTCCTACCTCAGCCTCCCAAGTGCTGGGATCAAAAGTGTGCGCCACCACACCGGGCTTCTTTTGCAGTTTTGTCCAGGGACGTGCAGACCTGAGGTCCACAGGGCTGACACTTTCCCGGCAGGGGCTCAAGAGTGCTGCCTTTCACAGGTCTTGCTGTAGAGCCATACTCACCCACAGGAGGCTCTCTGCAGGGGCTCCAACCCTGTGTCAGTGTCTGCCTGGCCTCCTAGGCATTTCTTTAAAAGTCTGGTGGGAGCCACCAGAACCTCACACTCTTGCATTCTGCACTCCTGCAGGGCTGGCATCCTGTGGACATGGCTAAGATCTGCAAGAGTGCTGTCTAGGCCACCTTGAACCATGGGAAGCAAGGACTTCCCATCCGGAGGTGGCTGTGGGCAGCAAGCCAGTGAAAAGTGCCCATGTCCCTTCCCACAGACTGTGGGAGGTGTCTGAGCCTGCGACGGGACGGCCATTTGCACAACGTCAGGCTCAGTGACAGTAAGAAGCCTGCTCGGGGCACCAGTGTTAGTCCCTTCCCTGTGCTGTGGATACAGCACCACCACGGGCACTCTCCAGAGACAAGGGCTTGTTGTGGCTCGGCTGGATGGCTTTCCTGCTGGAAGAATACCAAAGCGATCCAGGGCACCACAAGGGGGGGCCGGGGGGGCCGGGGGGACCTCTCATCTCTCCTTCCTATAAAGCTACCAGGATTCAATCATGGGAGCCCTCTTTAATAACTCTGATTGCAGTCATGTCCTGGAGGCCCCAACTCTAAACACCAGTCAGTTATTTCCACCTCCATTTTTTTTTTTTTTTTTTTTTGCTAGGTGGGATCTCACTGTAGCCTAAGCTGACCTGGAACTCACTCTGTAGTTACAGACTAGCCTCGAGCTCACAAGGATCCTCCTACCTCTGCCTCCCAAGTGCTGGGATTAAATAGGCAGTTCGAGGCCACCCTGAGGCTATGTAGTGAATTCCAGGTCAGCCTGGGCTACAGTGAAACCCTACCTCAAAAAATAAATAAAATTCTTTAGCCGGGCATGGTGGCGCACACCATTAATCCCAGCACTCTGGAGGCAGAGGTAGGAGGATCTCAGTGAGTTCCAGGCCAGCCTGAGACTACATAGTGAATTCCAAGTCTGACTGGACTAGAGTGAAACCCTACCTCGAAAAAACAAAACAAACAAACAAAAAAGGCATGCACCACCACACCCAGCTCTGTTTCATTTCTTTAATTCCTATACCAGTTTTTTTTTTTTGTTTCCAATACCAGTTTGAATTATTGTGGTATTACAGTAAATTTTAATATCTCAGAAAGCAAGTTTCCCCGCTACAATTCTTCCTTGATAACATTAAAATAGAAGAGAGATGAGTTAAAAACAAGAAGAAATGATTCATTGGAGAAGGGATTTAAAAGGGGGAAAAGAGTGTGGTGGGAGGGGATTATGATTATAGTATACTGTCTATATTTATGGAAGTTGTCAATAAAAAGTTAAAATAAGCCAGGCGTGGTGGCACATGCCTTTAATCCTGGCACTCAGAAGGCAGAGAGAGGTGGATTGCTAAACTCAAGGCCACCCTGAGGCTACATAGTGAATTCCAGGTCAGCCTGGGCTAGAGTGAGACCCTACCTCAAAAAAAAAAAAAAAAATTTAAATAAGGCAGGCATGGTGGCACATACCTTTAATCCTAGCACTTGGGAGGCAGAGGCAGGAGGATCACTGTGAATTAAAGGCCAGCCTGGAACTACACAGTGTTTCAGGTCAGCCTGGGCTACAGTGAGACCCTACTTCGAAAAAAATAAAATAATACCTTAGTGTGGGAGGCTGGGGAGATGGCTCAGCAATTAAAGTACTTGCTTACAAAGCCTGCTGGCCCAGGTTTAATTCTCAAGATACCTACATAAAGCCAGAGAGATATTTGTATGTATCGGCAAGAGACCCTGGCTTACACGCACGCACGCACGCACACACACACACCATATATATATATATAATTTACAACTTCCATAATTATATGCAATAAACCATAATAATCACTCCCCTCCCCCACTTTCCCTTTCACAAATCCACTCTCAATCTATCCCCTCCCCCTCTCAATTACTCTCCATTTTGATGTCATCATCTTTTCCTCCTATTATGAGGGTCTTGTGTAGGTAGTACCAGGCACTGCAAGGTCATAGATATCGAGGCCATGTTGTGTGTGAACCATTACATTGTAAGCAGTCCTATCTTCTTTGGCACTTACATTCTTTCCACCACCTCTTCCACAATGGACTTGAGCCTTGGAAGGTGTAATAGCGATGTCTCAGAGCTGAACACTCTGTCACTTCTTCTCAGCACTATGGTGCCTTTGAGTCATCCCAGCGGCCACCGCCATCTGAAAAGAGAAGCTTCTCTAACCAAAAGTGAGAGTAGCATTAATATATGGGTATGAACATTAAGAGAAGTGCTTAAAGGGCAGTTTGCTGAGCATAATATATGCATTTGGCCAGACAACAGCAGGCGTTACTCTCCTAGGGCTCATGACCTCTCCTGCCATAGGCTTTTGACTAGGTTTTCAGTGTAAGGCATGTATTCCCTCCCATGGAGCGGGCCTCCAGTCCAATTAGACAGCAGTTCTTTCCCCCTATAACAGACATGCCACTATTACACCCATTGGCTCATTTAGCCTGGGTGGCCAAAAAATAAGCTTGCAATATCCACTGTTGTTTATCACTGCTGGTGACTTCTCTCTCACGTAAGGCTGTATGCAATGTAGCTTTTTCCAACTCTCTGTCAGCTGGTTCACAGGAGGAGTTTTCAGCTCAGCTCCAGCTTTATTTCTCAGTGACCTTGTAGTCCAAGCATGTGGAATCTTCATCAATCAATCAATCAATCAATAAACAAACATATATATATATATATAGTTTTGTTTTGTTTGTTTTTCGAGGTAGGGTCTCACTCTAGCTCAGACTAACCTGGAATTCCCTATGTAGTCTCAGGGTGGCCTTGAAGTTATGGCAAACCTCCTACCTCTGCCTCCCGAGTGCTGGGATTAAAGGTGTGTGCCACCATACCCAGCAATAAATATATTTTTAATATTTATAATTTTATTTGTTTGAAAACAAGAAAGAGAACATGAGCGTGCCAGGACCTCTTGCCACTGCAAGCAAATGAACTCCAAGTGCATGTGCAGCTTTGTGCATCTGACCCTCCATGGGTCCTGGAGAATCAAACCCAGGCTAACAGGGTTTGCAAGCAAGCACCTTTAATCACTAAGGCATCTCTCCAGCCCAAACGAATAAAATTTAAAAATGATGTCTTGGGGGCTGGAGAGATGGTCAGAGGCTGGCCTCTGTATGTAAGTATGTAAGTATGTATGTAAGTATGTAAGTATGGGGGCTTGAAGGGTTCAGGTCTCCAGAACCTACATAAATAGGTAGACATGACTATGCACGTCTGTAACCCCAGTCTTGTTGGGAGCATAGACCAGAATTGTTGGGGCTTACAAAAACAGTGAGCTGCAGAATCAGTGAAGAGATGCCATCTCATGGAAACAAGTGGGTAAGAAATGGAAGGGGACACCCCATATTCTCTTCTGGTCTCCACACAGTGCACAGGATGCCATATCTGTGTGCGTGTGCACACACACACACATACACACACGCACGTGCACGCAAGAAAGCTGTATAACTTGGAGTCTAGGGAGATGACTCAGTGCCTACAGTGCTTACCACACAAGTGTGGTCCCTGAGCTCAGATCCTCAGAATCCACATGAAAGTTGGATGCAATAGCGTGTGTCTGTCATCCAGTGTGCCGACAGCAAGATGAGACACAGGAGAGGAAAGTCAGAAGCCCTTGGCCAGCTAGCCTGGTGAAAGCCACCGAGCACAGAGACCCTGCCTCAAAGAAGGTGCAGGTGAGGACTGATATCCAAAGTTACCCTCTGATCTCTACACATGCACTGTGCCATGCGCACACCCACATACACACACACGCATGAGCACACACTTACCAAGCATACGTACACCAAAAAAAGATTAAAATTCTATCTACCTCTTCCTCCACACTTGGCTATTCTAAATATTTTAATTATTTATTTATTTGAGAAGGGAGGGGGGAGAGGGGATGGGCATACCAGGGCCTTTTGCCCCAGTACTCCAGACACATGTGCCACTTCGTGCATCTGACTTTAGGTGGGTACTGGGGAATTGAATCAGGACCAACAGGTGTATCTAAAATTCAAATACTCCGTGATATGGCTGGTCTAATTTTCAGTATCTGTTTTTCACGTGTTTGGTTTTTGTTTGTTGTTTTGGTCAGTTTTGTTTTATATTGGTTTTGGAGACAGGGTCTCACTCTGTAATGCAGACTGACCTGGACCTCACTGTGTAGCTCGAGCTAGCCTCAAACTTGCAGTGGTCCTCCTGCGTCAGCCTCCTAAGTGCTGGCATTACAGATGTGAGCCATCATGCCAGGTTAGTATCTTTGTTTTCTATTTAGACATCTTTATAAAAAACTTACAACTTGGGCTGGAGAGATGGCTTAGCGGCTAAGGCACTTACCTGCAAAGCCTAAGGACTCATGTCCAACTCTCCAGGTCCCACATAAGCCAGACACACAGTGACACAGCGCACAATGTCGCACATACGCACAAGGGGGTGCACACATCTGGAGTTCAATTGCAGTGGCTGGAGGCCTTAGTGAGTCAATTCTTTCTCTCTCATAAAAAAGCTTACAACTTTTTGTTGTTGTCGTTAATTCTGAGGCAAGCCCAACAGACTGGCCTTTTTTTTTTTTTTATGAGAGAGTGCATGTACACAAGAGAGACTTGGCACGCCAGGGCCTCCAGCCACTGTAACTGAACTCCAGATGCATGTGCCACTTTATGCACATGTGCGACCTTGCCCATGTGTCATCTTGTGCATCTGGCTTCCATGGGATCTGGGGAGTCCAACGTGGGTCCTTAGGCTTTGCAGGCAAGCACCTTAACTGCTAAGCTAACTCTCCATCCCAAAAAAGCTTGCAACTTTTTTTAATGCAACCTGAGAACCTTTGTATTTTAATAGAATTTGAACCTTTAAAAATTGTAACAATCCTTGATAGTCTGGTTCAGTTTTTATCATCTTCGTGCTTCCCACTGATCTTGTCTTTAATTGATTTGTTCTGTCCTCTGCCGCATTGGTTTCATTTTCTTGGTTCCCGGGCCCTCACTTCAGCAGTCCCTCTTATTTATCTATTTTGGTTTTCCGAGGTAGGGTCTCACTCTAGCTCAGCTGACCTGGAATTCACTATGTGGTCCCAGGGTGGCCTCGAACTCATGGAGATCCTACTACCTCTGCCTCCTGAGTAGTAGCAGTCCCTCTTAATCCTGCCATTCTGCTGGCTTTTTTTTTTTTTTCTATCCAAAAAAACACTGTGTACCAATTAAGTCCAGCAAGCTCTCTGGCTAAGAGGAGGACCACTGTGACAGCAGCTGCGACCAAATGTACCTGCTGTTTCTCCAGCATAGTCTGAACACGCATTCAGTGAACCAAGGCAGAGAGCGGTGGGGAGGCTGTTCAAAGCAAGTACCAGGAGAATAAATAAAGTGGGGAGAGGTGAGAATGGAGTTGCTGTTTGAGAGAAGGCATGACTGGGAAGGTGGCACTGAGGACAATGCCAGGGGAGGAGTCCTACAGATACCCAAAGAAAGAGCTCAGCTGGGTATGGCAGCTCACATCTGTAGTCCCAGCACTCAGGAGGCTGAGACAGGAAGGTTCCCATGAATTCAAGGCCAGCCTAGGTTCATGGTGGGCTACAGAGTGAGACCTTGTCTCAAAAGAAAACAAGATAAAAGAGAGCTAGAGAGATGGTTCCGCAGTCAAGGCACTTGCCTAAGAAGAACCTGATGACACAAGTTCAGTTCCCCCGTACTCACGTAAAGCCAGATGCAGAGTGGCTCATGCATCTGGAGCTTGACTGCCGTGGCTAGAGGCCCTGGTGTGCCCATTTTCTCTCTCTTTCCCTCTCTCTGCTTGCAAATAAATATTTTTTTTAAAAAGATATATGGAAGCTGTCAATAAAATAAAAGTACAAGAGAGGGCTTGAGAGATGGCTTAGTGGTTAGGCCTGCAAAGCCTAAGGACCCAGGTTCAACTCCCCAGGACCCACATAAGCCAGATGCTCAAGGTGGGCGCATGCGTCTGGAGTTAGTTTGCAGTGGCTAGTGGCCCTGGCATGCCCATTCTCTATCTGCCTTTTTTTCTCTCTGTCAAATAAACAAATAAAATATTTTTAAAAAAATACAAGAGGGAATTGTAAGGAGAAGAGTCAGAGGGGCACAGGCCTTGGTGGGAGAACTGGCCTGTCCCAGCAAGAACCAAGAGTGGTGGGGCAAGTCAGGGAGGAGTCAGTCTGCAGTACTGATCCCTTGGGCCATGGTAAGGAGTTAGGTTTTTTTTTTTTTTTTTTTTCGAGGTAGGGTCTCACTCTAGCCCAGGCTGACCTGGAATTCATTATGTAGTCTCAGGGTGGCCTCGAACTCACGGCGATCCTCCTACCTCCACCTCCCGAGTGCTGGGATTAAAGGCGTGCGCCACCACACCTGGTTTAGGAGTTAGGATTTTCAATGTGATCAAGTCACTGGCCAGTTTTGCCCTGGCAGTGACACTAACCTCTGGAAGGATGTTTACCAGGGCCTTAGTGGACGCAGGAACCCAGTTAGAGTGACTTCTGCCGAAGAGGAGAGCGGTGCAGTGCAGGTGCCAGCGGTGGAGAAGAGGAGGAAGGGCGTAAGGCGTAAGGCGTAAGGCGTAAGGCCGGCGTCTGCAGTGGTGCAAGAGGGAAAGCAGGACCAGCGGCCCAGGGTGACTTTAGAGTCAGCGACCTGGGCAAAGTGAGGGCGGCATTCACTCAGGAGGGGGAAGGTTGAGTAAATACTGGCTGTGTGGAACTTGAGTTACTGTGAGAATAGCACGCACGTGTCTAAAGAGGCTGACGAAGAAAGGATCAGGACGCTGGGCGTGGTGGTGCACGCCTTAGTCCCAGCACTCGGGAGGCTGAGCCAGGAGGATCACCGCGAGTTTGAGGCCAGCCTGGGCTGCAGAGCGACCCTACTTCAAAACAGAAGGAAATGACCAGAAAAGCGACAGGAAGGGCAGGAAAGCAAAATCAAAAGCAGCCGCACCTAGCACGGAAAGGCCTAGGGAACCTGCTCCTGCCCAGCTCCTCAGCCCCTGATTGCTGGCCAGTGGACCAAGGCCAGTGGCCCATCTGTTGGCAGTTTCTCCAAGCAGCTGACTCACCACCTTTGGCTTTGGGGTTTTTTTTAATATTTATTTTATATTTATTTTTATTTATTTGAGAGCGACAGACAGAGAAAGAGGGAGAGAGAGAGAGAATGGGTGTGCCAGGGCCTCCAGCCACTGCAAACGAACTCAAGATGCATGCGCCCCCTTGTGCATCTGGCTAACATGGGTTCTGGGGAATCGAGCCTTAAATGGGGTCCTTAGGCTTCACAGGCAAGCGCTTAACCGCTAAGCCATCTCTCCAGCCCCCCCCCTTTTTTTTTAGGTAAGGTTTCACTCAAGCCCAGGCTGAACTGGATTTCGCTGTGTAGTCTCAGGGTTGCCTTGAACTCACAGCGATCCTTCTACCTCTGCCTCCCAATTGCTGGGACTAAAGGCGTGCGCCACCACACCGGCTCCACCTTTGGTTTTTTGAGGCAGCATTTCATATAGTCTATGTTCGGCACATGTGGCTGAGGTTGACCTTGAGCTTCTGATCCCCCACCTCCCAGATGCTGGGATTGCAAGTGTGAGCCACCACACCCAATTTATGCAGTCCTGGAAATTGAACCCAGGGGCTTCATGCGTGCTGGGCAAGCGCTCTACCCACTGAGCCTCTTCCCCAGCCCTCCAGTGGCCTCTTTTAGAGATCAGTTGTAGATCCTTTGTAGGAGTGCTTACATAATACCACACTGTTTTATCTGCTCTTAAAATCTCCTCTCAGTAAGTCAGAGATTCATGGAGGGCAGAACCTTCCTTTAAAACTCACAGGCACTATGCCAGGGCCATGAAGCAGCTATTAAGGCCCTCAGATGAACACATCTGTGTAAAAACACACTCCAGCATCAGCCTCCACCCTACTTTCTGATGATTTATCACAAATGAATATCTCCAGCATTTTGTACTGTCAAACCTGACACAATCAGAATTGGAGGAAGTAGCTTTGATATTCTGTCATTTTTTAAGCACTAAACAATCTCCCCAGGCTAAGAAATAATTTTAAAATATTTTATTTTTTTATTTTTCTTTATTTATTTGAGAGACAGAGAGAGAGAGAGACAGAGGCAGAGAGAGAGAGAGAGAGAGGGAATGGGTGCGCCAGGGCTTTCAGCCACTGCAAACAAACTCCAGATTCCTGCACCCCCTTGTGCATCTGGTTTATGTGGGTTCTAGGGAATCAAACAGGGGTCCTTTGGCTTTGCAGGCAAATGCCTTAACCACTAAGCCATCTCTCCAGCCCTAGGAAATAATTTTAGATACTCAAAAGAACTGGTGACCCAGAGATGAAAAGTAAACACCACGAAACATCATTTTTTGCCAGGTATGGTAACTCACACCTGTAATCCCAGCACTTGAGAAGCTGAGGCAGACGGATTCCACATGTTCAAGGCTAGTCTGGGCTACATAGTGGTAAACTGTCTTAATGACAACCAGAAAGTCATTAAATTATAATTTATAATACTAAATATAATTGAAAACAGGCCTCCTATGTAAAACTACAGAAGTGGATGTTACAACACATCCATATAAATAAATAAATAGCATGCAGCCCTATAATCCTGCCTCCGAGCCCTTCTGCCAGTGATGGTTCCCATTTGTTTCTGAATCACCCTTCTGTAGATGTATGATTAATGCAGATTCTCCCCCGCTGGGGACAGTCAGGTTGTTTCCAAGTTTTCTGCCTTTTAAACATCTTGGGCAAGCATTTATTTATTCTTTTTAAAATTTATTTATTCATTTAGGAGAGAAAGAGAGCTTGAGTGTACCGGGGCCTCTCACGACTGCAAATGAACTCCAGACACATGCTGGACAAGCATATATGAGGACAGAGAGACTCTCTGCAGGCCTGCGAGAACCTCGAGAGACAGACACACTGCAGGCCTACGAGCACCTTGAGAGACGGACACAGTGCAGGTCTAAGAGCACCTTGAGAGACACACTGCAGGCCTAGGAGCTCCTTGGGAGACTCACTGCAGGTCTAGGAGCTCCTTGGGAGACTCACTGCAGGCCTAGGAGCTCCTTGGGAGACTCACTGCAGGCCTAGGAGTACCATGAGAGACAGCATCGGAATCTATGCTAACCGGGGACCTGTGGCTCACAGCTCGGGGAGAGCCACAGCCTCCACAGCCCCTTCTTCATCCCCACTCATCATCACCCCTCCCAGAAGTCAGATGCCCAATGGAATGTTCATGTTTACCTCCCAGAATTCTCCACACACTGCTCCTCAGGTGAAGACAAATCCTCAGAGGTGTTTGCAGGCAGCCTTGCCACAGGAGACAGGCAGCAAAGAGACTCTGCCTGGGAAGCTGAGAATGCCCCTGTAATGACGGACACTGAAGGCAAATAGACAGGTAAACATGGCTTCCCAGTGACTCCTGGCCAATAGCCTTGTAGCCATTCCTGTACCTTGTGATTGATTGACTTCTTGTAGCTGGTTCTTGCATCCCTCCTTCTGCTGCTGCTAATCCAAACAGGAAGCCTCGGGGCGGGGACGTTGGTGAGAGACAGGGTGACAAGATGGAGCTTGGAGTAGCTCTGTCTTAGTTGGACCCTGGTTGGAGTCACGACCACCAGCGGGGCAGTCAGCCTGCAGTGTGCGTCCACTCCCAGAGGAGAGGTGGTGAGCAGGGTCATCTCCCTGCATCTGCTACAGGGCCTTCAGGCTCCAGCACACCGACGAGGAGGGCAGCTTCCACTAGAGGGGCTGTGCAGACTCCAAGCAGACCAGATCTCCCCAAAGCTCCCTTCCAGGTCACAAGAGCCTCCTTCTCCTGATGGACTCCCAATGCTCTCATAACAGTGCAAGCTTGACCGACAGCCAAGGCTGCAGAGACCTGCCTGGACCGTCCTCCTCAGAACAGGCAGAGCCCGGACCGGCCTCCTCAGGACAGGCAGAGCCCGGACCGGCCTCCTCAGGACAGGCAGAGCCCGGACCGGCCTCCTCAGGACAGGCAGAGCCCGGACCGGCCTCCTCAGGACAGGCAGAGCCCGGACCGGCCTCCTCAGGACAGGCAGACCCCGGACCGGCCTCCTCAGGACAGGCAGAGCCCGGACCATCCTCCTCAGGACAGGCAGAGCCCGGACCGGCCTCCTCAGGACAGGCAGAGCCCGGACCGGCCTCCTCAGGACAGGCAGAGCCCGGACCGGCCTCCTCAGGACAGGCAGAGCCCGGACCGGCCTCCTCAGGACAGGCAGAGCCCGGACCGGCCTCCTCAGGACAGGAAGAACCTGGGACGCCCTCCTCAGGAAAGGCAGAGTCTGGACCATCCTCCTCAGAACAGGCAGCGCCTGGACCGTCCTCCTCAGGACAGGCAGAGTCTGGACCATCCTCCTCAGAACAGGCAGAGCCTGGACCGTCCCCCTCAGAACAGGCAGAGTCCGGACCAGCCTCCTCAGAACAGGAAGAACCTGGGACGGCCTCCTCAGGACAGGCAGAAATGGGTGTGGCGCTGCTCACCTGTAACCCTAGACCTTGGCCGAGGTAAGGCAGGAGGATCGGGAGTTCTAGGCCAGCCTGGGCTCTATGAAGCCATGTCTCCAAGAGAGGGGGTCTGATTCCTTGAAAATTCAATGAGCCAAAATATAAGGCTATGAATTTATAATCTCTGCCTTTGTTTCTTCCCAGTGTGTTTAAAGGGAGCCATGTAGCTTGCTATCCTTCTTAATATTTTACATTTATTTATTTATTTGAGATAGAGAGAGAAAATGGGCATGTCAGGGCCTCCAGCCACTGGAAATGAACTCCAGACACAAACATGCACTATCTTGTGCATCTGGCTTACATGGATCCTGGGGACTTGAACCTGGGTCCTTTGGCTTTTGCAGGCAAGTGCCTTATCCAGTGAGCAATCTCTTCAGGCCCAGGGTGTTATTGTTTTCTTTAATTATTTACTTATTTGCGGAAGGAAACAGAGAAAGAGAGAGAATAAGCACACCAGGGCCTCTTGCTACTACTACAAACTCAAGATTGGCCTTGAGCTCGGGATCCTCCTGCCTCCACTTCTCAAGTGCTGGGATTACAGCAGTGCACCAGCACTCCTGGCTTTCCTATAGTGATTTTCACGTGAGCTCGCACACATGGGAGTGGGGGAACACCAACCCACCATGTTTACTCGTCTCTGACTGGACCTAAGCAATGTGTGCAGAGCCCACATGCATGTGCAGAACCACCACGGACCTTGCTGTCTAGGAGACGGGGCTCAGCGGTCAGCATGTTACTAGGCAGGAATGCCTGGGGACACGTGTGCCTTGTTGCAGGCAGTGTACGAGCCCAGCACAAGCACCAGCCTCGCGAAGCTCTAGTGACTGAAGCAGTAGTGAGGGGAGGACGGGACACCATCATGACCGCTACCAAGGAGAGCGAGCAGAGCAGGAAGCAGGGCCGCTCTGGAGAGGCCACGTCTGTGAGTACCAGAACAAGACAGCGTCGCCCTTCCTGGGAAGCACGCAAGGGACACAGGAGATGAGGGCAAGGACAGGAGATGAGGCCAAGGACACGCGGACAGGAGATGAGGGCGAGGACACGGGACAGGAGATGAGGCCGAGGACACAGGACAGGAGATGAGGCCGAGGACACGCAGACAGGAGATGAGAGCGAGGACATGCAGATAGGATATGAGAACGAGGACATGGGGACAGGAGATGAGGGTGAGGACACGCAGACAGGAGATGAGGACGAGGACACGGGGACAGGAGATGAGGACGAGGACATGCAGACAGGAGATGAGGGTGAGGACACGGGGACAGGAGATGAGGCCGAGGACACGGGGACAGGAGATGAGGACGAGGACACAGGGACAGGAGATGAGAGCGAGGACACAGGGACAGGAGATGAGGACGAGGACACGGGGACAGGAGATGAGGACGAGGACACAGGGACAGGAGATGAGGACGAGGACACGGGGACAGGAGATGAGGACGAGGACACGGGGACAGGAGATGAGGGTGAGGACACGCAGACAGGAGATGAGAGTGAGGACACGCAGACAGGAGATGAGAGTGAGGACACACAGAGGCAGAGGTTACTAGTGAGAGCACCACTGAGAGACACTGAAATCAAGCCTCTCTGCTCCAGTCAAAACCCTCATACCCTAAGATGGCCCCAAGCTATTTCAGGACACTTAGACATTAGCAATGACATGAATGTTAATATTTTATGGCTCTAACTTGTACTTCTAAAAGTTCAAATTAATCTCACTAGATAAAACCTGGCAAGCATGCTGGTACAAATGAGAATTACAGCCTCCTTGCAAGTCTGGGTGCCAGCTCATCTGGGATCCTGCCATGATCTGCCCTAACTGTCACAGCAACTTAAAGGGGCCAACAATTAGCATTTGGAAGCTAAGCCACACATCTCCACTGGATGCCATTTGATGATTGCTAATTAATTGATTGATTAATATTTCCTCTGGCATTAGCTACTAAGGACCCTCAAGGTGTCCTCCCTCATCTCCCCACCACACACCCTGGGGCATGAGAAGTCACTGCATAACAGCCTTGAGGGCCAGCCTACATCTTAAACATCGTTTGAGTAGCTTGCATAGCAGGCCCAGAGAAAATATAAGTAGTTGAGTGCAAGGATGGATAGATTGATGTGAAAATGGATTATATACTACTGACCTTTCTTCCATGACATGAAAACTTTTTATATATATATATAATTTATTTATTTGAGAGTGACAGACAGAGAGAAAGAGGCAGAGAGAGAGAAAGAGAGAATGGGCGCATCAGGGCCTCCAGCTACTACAAAGGAACTCCAGATGCATGTGCCACCTTGCGCATCTGGCCGGATCATTAGGCTTCACAGGCAAGTGCTTAACCACTAAGCCATCTCTCCAGCCTGACACGAAAACTTTTAAACAAAGCTGGGCGTGATTGCACTCACCTTTAATCCCAGCACTTGGGAGGCAGAGGTAGGAAGATAGCCATGAGTTCAAGGCCAGCCTGACACTACACAGTGAATTCCACCTTGAAAAAAAAAGATGATGATTATGATGATGAATAACAGGGACTGTTGGACTGGAGAGATGGCTTAGCAGTTAAAGTGCTTGCCTGCAAAACCTAAGGACTCAGGTTTAATTCCCTGGTATCCATGTAAGCCAGATGCACAAGATACTGCATGCATCTGGAGTTTGTTTGCAGTGGCTAGAGGCCTTGGCATACCCATTCTTGCTCTCGTGTTGGATCTCACTATCTCTGCCTCTTTGTCTCTCAAATAAATAATTTTTTTTGAGCCAGGCATGCTAGCACACGCCTTTAATCCCAGCACTCGGGAGGCAGAGGTAGGAGGATCGCCATGACTTGGAGGCCACCCTGAGACTACATAGTGAATTCCAGGTCAGCCTGGGCTAGAGTGAGACCCTACCTCAAAAAACAAAAAACAAAAACAAAAAAAGTTGTTTTTTTTTTTTTAAAGAACAGGAACTGAGGGCTAGAGAGATGGCTCAGCAAGTAATGTGCTTGCCTGCAAAGCCTAAAAAAACCATGGTTTGACTTTATTTTTATTTATTTATTTATTTATTTGAGAGAGACATAAATAGAAAGAGAATGGGCCCACCAGGGCCTCCAGCTGCTGCAAATGAACTCCAGATGCATGTGCTACCTTGTGTATCTGGCTTACATAGGGGCCTGGAGAATTGAACCTGGGTCCTTCTTTGGCTTTGCAGGCAAGCGTCTTCACCACTGAGCCATCTCTCCAGCCCAGGTTATCCCTTTTAGTCATGTGCAGCTTACTGTGTTCCACTGTCCCTTAATAAAGCTGGTTTGCCTCAGAGCAGATGGTTGGAAAGAGTTGGCGTTCTGAGCCGGAGCACAGTCCGGGACTGGCTCGGGGCTCTGCCCTCAGTACCCGTGGTGGCTCTCTCTCAGCGCCATGCCTGGTTCATCTTCCAGACTAGATTCAGGCTGCTGCTGACCACGCTCCACCCACCAGAGCTTAGAGTCTTCCCATAGTCCTCCTGGGCACTGTGTCCTTGCAGCTTGATGCAGGCGGCCGGGCACAGATCCACCGTGGTCTCCTAGGCGGACAGGCCGCCCTGCTCTTGTCGCAGGACAGAGCAGCCCTCACCAACCCTTGCCTATGAGAACCATCTTCCCTGACAGAGGTTTGATCTTGTTGTTTTTTTTTTTAATATTTATTTATTTGTTTGAGAGAGAGAGAGAATGGGTGGGCCAGGGCCTCCTGCCACTGCAAGTGACCTCAAGCGCCACCTTGTGCATCTGGCTTTACGTGGGTACTGGGGAAGAGAACGTATGCTGTCAGGCTTTGCAAGCAAGCACCTTTAACTCCAGTCCCAGCAGGGGTTTTTGACTAAGAATCTATGCAACTTTATTTCAGGGATTTCTTTGTGACAATGGTCAGTACTGTCTGAAAGGACACTATAGAGACCTGGGCCGGGACAGGTGCAGAGTGAGGCCTGGTCCCAAGCTTGTTCTTCATTTCCCGGGCCTGTGGTAGCTGGGACATGACTAACGCTACTGGTGGGCATGGGAGAAGCAGCTCGGCTGAATTTTTTATTTTTATTTTATTTCTGAGGAGAGAGAGAATGGGCTCATTAGGGCCTCTTGTCACTGCACACGTACTCCAGATGTAAGAGTCACTTTGTGCATCTGGCTTTATGTGTATAGTAGAGAATTGAATCTGAACTGGCAGGCTTTGCAAGCAAGTGCCTTTGACTGCTGAGCCATCCCCCCAGCCCAGCTCAGCTGATTTTTATTTTTCTTTTTGGTTTTTCGAGGTAGGGTTTTACTCTAGCCCAGGCTGACCTGGAATTCACTATATAGTCTCAGGGTGGCCTTGAACTCTTGGTAATCCTCCTACCTCTACCTCCAGACTGCTGGGATTAAAGGCATGCACCACCACTTCTGGCTCAACTCAGCTGAATTTTAAGTGGTGCCTCTTCAACAGAAAACTAGAGCATCATATTGGCACTGTACATGCCTCCTTTTGATACACACTTCTCAGACTGACTTGCTCTTTTCAGATTTTGTTGGTGTGTGTGTGCTGTTGGTGTGTGTGAAGCCCATGCACGTGGGTGCAGAGGCCAGAGGAAGATACCATACCGCATGTCTTCCTTTATTGCTCCTCTGCCTTATTTCCTTAAGACAGTCTCTCACTGAGCCTGGAGCTTAGTGTGAGCCCTCAATGCCCCTCTCCACCTCTCTCAGTGTTGGAGTTACAGGCGTGCGTGACCACGCCCAGCTTTTATTATTGTTATTTTTTAAATTTTTATTTATTTGAGAGCAACAGACAGAGAGAGAAAAGAGATAGAGAGAGAGAGAAAATGGGCGCGCCAGGGCCTCCAGCCACTGCAAACGAACTCCAGACGCGTGCGCCCCCTTGTGCATCATGCTAACGTGGGTTCTGGGGAGTCGAGGCCTCGAACCGGGGTCCTTAGGCTTCACAGGCAAGCGCTTAACCGCTAAGCCATCTCTCCAGCCCCATGCCAAGCTTTTTTTATGTGTATGCTTAGAATTGAACTCAGGTCCTCATGTTTGCACAGCAAGCACTCTTCCCCAGTGAGTCATCTTCCCAGTGCCTTCTTTTTAGATTTTGCCCTCTGTCAAGTAACCAAGTTTCCCCCTAAGTGAGAGAATGGAGAGTGATGTAAAGGCCACACACTCTGTCCCCAAAGTGCATTTACTCTCCTCCCTGACCTCAGGCAGGCAAAGCAGGCAGCCACCTTTCCTTGAGTGGCATTCTGAACAGAACAAACATAAAACAGAAACCCAAGAGGCTCAGCTGAGCTTTGAAGAAATCAGGGACAACGAGACATGGAGGTGCACACCTGTAATTCAGCCCTCAGGCAGGAGGATTATCCATGACTTTGAGGCCAGCCTGGGCTACAGAGTGTCAGATGAATATTCAAACTGGCTACAAATCAAGGGAGAAGACAGGCAGGTGGGGACATGAGGAGGACAGCTGGGGTCATGAGGATAGGAGAAGAGTGGGGTTCAGCTGCCAGGAAGCACCTCCCTCTACATTAGCAGAAGCACATCGTGGAAGTTTAAGAAGCTCCTTGCCGACGGAGAGGGCTGCTTGTGAAGCCAGGCATCCCACATCTCTGAAAGTTCCACCCGGGAACAGCGTTGGGAATCAGGCCAGCAACTCCCACGGCAGCCAGGCCTCATATCTTGGGGAGGGCCAGGGTCCCTCCCTGTAACACTGAAAATAGAAAGTCCAGAGCAACATCCTGGCGAAAAGCCACAACAAAAATGCTAGCGAGGGCGGGGGCCGTGGCCTAGCTGGTACAGTGCCTGCACACAGCCCTGAGTTCAATCCCCAGCACCTCATTCTCTGGTGCAGGCCCGCCATCCCAGCACTCAGGAGGATCAGAAGTTCAAGGGCGGCTCAAGGCCGGCCTGGGATGCTTGAGGAAAAGGAAGAGGAGGTTAGCTCCCACCCAGTTCACAACTCCCACTTTGCCCAAGGATGAGCTTTCCCTACGGGAGTGAGAATAAAGAACACACCGCACAGTGTGAGGCCAGCCTGGGCACATGAGACTCTGTCTCGGAGAAACAAAACAGCAGACACGAACACAGAAGGAATAATGCCCCTTTCTACCTCGGATCAGAGAACTTGGACTGTCTCGGCCTGGGCACACAATAATAGTGTGTGCTTGCCTCGCAAGCATGACAAGGATTGAGTTCCAGCCCCAGAACCCATGTTAAAAAATAAAAATACCCAGACTTGGTGGCGCACTTCTTTAATCCTAGCACTGGGGAGGCAGAAGTAGAAGGATCACCATGAGTTCAACGCCACCCTGAGACTACTTAGTGAATCCCAGATCAGCCTGGGCTAGAGTAAGACCCTACCTCAAAAAAACAAAAATTAAAATTAAAATAAAAACAAGCTTGGCTAGTTGAGACCATGCTTCAAAAAAAAAAAGAGCCAATAAAGGCTGGGCAAGGTGGAGCACGCCTTTAATCCCAGCACTCAGGAGGCAGAGGTAGGAGGATTACTGTGAGTTCGAGGCCACCCTGAAACTCCATAGTGAATTCCAGGTCAGCCTGGGCTAGAGTGAGACCCTACCTCAAAAAAAAAAAAAAAAAAAAAAAGCCAATAAAGGGGCTAGAGAGATGGCTCAGCAGTTAAAGGCACTGCTTGCAAAGTCTGACAGCTCAAGTTTGATAGTTTGATTCCCCAGTACCCACGTAAAGCCAGATGCACATGGTGGCAGCATGTGTCTAGAGTTCGTTTGCAGTAGCCAGAGACCCTAATGTGTCCATTCTCTCTCTCTCTCTCTCTATCATGAATAAATCAATAATTAAAAAATATATCCCTGAAAAAAGCCAACAAATAAATGAGCCAAAACTGAGCATGGTGGCATGTTTGTAATCTCTGTACAGGAGGATTCCTGGGGTCACTGGCCAGCCTGTCTAGCCTACTTATAACATTCTAGGCCAATGAGAGACCCTGTGTCAATAAAAAGGGTGGACAGCGGGCTGGAGAGATGGCTTAGCAGTTAAGCTCTTGCCTATGAAGCCTAAGGACCCCAGTTTGAGGCTTGATTCTCCAGGACCCACGTTAGCCAGATGCACAAGGGGGCGCATGCGTCTGGAGTTCGTTTGCAGTGGCTGGAAGCCCTGGCGCACCCATTCTCCCTCTCTCTCTCTCTCTCTCTCTCTCTCTCTCTCTGACTCTTTCTCTCTCTGTCACTCTCAAATAAATAAATAAAAATGAACAACAAAAAAAATTTTTTAAGGGTAAATAGGGCCTGAAAAACAATACCCAAGTTTATCCTCTGGCCTTCACACAAATACAGAGAGAGTGGGAGAGAGAGAGAGAGAGAGAGAGAGAGAAAGAATGCTTTTGGAGAGGTGCCAGTGCTTGGAAGGCAAACACATCTCCTCATCCTGGTACAGCAGGGCCAGGTGGTTTGCTGGGTGACATGTTGAGCCCTCAAGGCTGTGGTGCCTGCCTCTCTGCTCCTCTCCTGGACCATATGCCTTCTCCTTCTCCTCCTCCCCTGACCAAAAGCCATTACAGACACAGCTCTTAGTCATCCCAAACTAGTTCAGTCTGTCAGCACACATTGAGGGCTCGCTCTAATTCAAGGCTATGTGTTCCTGACGCTGGGTTCCAAGTATGAGTAAGGACAGCTCTCTTGGGCGTGTAGTGAGCGAGTGAAGACACACGAGGTCAGCAAGTGGACACAGGGCAGGGGCTGGGCTAGGGTCGGAGCAGGAGGGCTCAGGATGAAGCCGCCTCCGCCGGGCTTGCTGTTGGAGGCGCCTCCTTGAACCCAGGCAGCTGCGCAAGCTGAGAAGGGCAGAAAGAGCATTTCGGCGCTGGGGCACTGGTCCTGTTCTGGTGTAGCAGCCGCGAGGCTGGACTCGGAGCACCAGGGAGGAGGCTGATGGGTTGGCTGAGGCCATGCCTGGCAACCTCCTGGCACCTGTTCTCGACCTCTTGTTCTGGAGAGCTTGGAGGCCGTAGCATGTAAACAGCGATCACTGTAGGGGTCGGGGGTGTCGCTCAGTGGGTAGAGCGCCCGTCTAGCATGCACAAAGCCCTAGATTCAGTCCCAGCACCACTTAAACCAGACATGATGGTGCATGTCTGTAATTCTAGCACTGGGAAAGTGGAGGTGAAAACAGAACGAGCAAAAGTTTAAGGTCATCCTCAGCTGCATAGCAAGTACAAGGCTAGCCTGGGATACACGAGACTGCCTAGAAATACATCTATACATACACACATACATTATTAGCTACGTAGAAACTCCTGTAAGGCTAGGGAGGTAGCTCAGTGGGTAGAGTGCCAGTTTAACACGCACAAAGCCCTGAGTTCAATCCCCAGCACTGCATAAACAGGGCATAGTGAAGCACTTGGGAGGTAGAGGCAGGAGGACCAGAAGTTCAAGGTCATCTTCGGCCACATAGCTAGTTTGAGGCCAGCCTGAGCTACATGAGACTATTTCTCAAAAAAATAAAAAAGACTGGCCATATGGAAGACGAGTGGGGAGAACAGGAGTTGGAGGGTGAGGACAGCAGCTCAGGAACTACTTAGACCCGTGGGTACTGGGGGCGAGAGGCGGGTTGCCCAGCTGGGTCCCCAGTCCCAGGCCTGGCACGCTGCCCACATGTGAGTATGTGTCTGTCAGCTCTCCAGATCCCATTTCACTACAAGCCGCCCACCCTGGCTGCTCGGCCCTCCCACAGTACGAGGAGGCATATGGGAAACACTCAGAAATGCTTTTGAATAGCACACCGAACGGAGTAATTAATTGATTAATCACTCTGCTGAGTAAATTGCAGCTGAGCATAAGTACATTTCTTTTTCTCTTGCCCCCCCCCTTTGCCTTTTCTTTTTGCCAGAGTGGGAGTGGTACCAGGATGCTGCCAGTTTGTTTTAGGTTATTTTGGCTGAAATGAAACATTGCTGGATTTTCTGTGGGTGCAAAGGGGGCTTATCCACAGCTTCGAATAAGCAGGAGGGATGTGGTCTCTCTGTTGTCTAAGGGTGATAGACTTGCCCAGGGCAGCGTGGCTGTCGGTCTATCAAGCCCCCAGAGCCAGGGAGCCTGCACTGTGGTCTGGGGGGCAAATGTGTGTGTGGAAGGGAGGGCAGAGGGCGGCCCTGGGCGTGGGGCAGGGACTTAGGTGTCACAGGTTATTTTTCAGTTTGGCCCCTGGTGACAGTGAATCATGGAGCCATTGAGTGTTTCTTGTTGTTATTGGGGGGAGGAGGGTGTGTGGGTGCATGTGAGTGTGTACGTGCCACGGCACGCGTGGGGAGGTCAGATAGGGTCTCTTGCCGCTGAAAATGAACGGCCAGATGCAAATGAATATCCAACCAGCCAGCCCTTGAGCTTTGGGTTCTCCTGGCTCTGCCTCCCATTGTGGCAGGCATGTTGGGATTGCAAATGCATGTGCCACTTTGCGTCCAGCCTTTGGTGGGTGCTGGGGAAATGAAGTCTCGCCCAGAGACTGTGAGCAAGCGCTTTTAACCACTGAACCATCGCTCAGCCCTGCACATTGAGTTTTTTCCCCATAATTTTATTTATTTATTTGCAGGCAGAGAAAGAAAGACGAGAAACAGAGAGAATGGGAGTGCCATGGCCTCCAGCCCTTGCAAAGGAACCCCAGAGGTACTGGGGAAATTGAACCTGGATCATCAAGCAATACCTTACCCGCTAAGCCAATTCTCTAGCCTTCTCCCAGATGATTTTCAAATCCTTTGATAGCTTTGACTCACAGCCCCCTGTTCATTCATTTATTCATTTGAGTCAGGGTCTCACTCTGTAACCTAGGCTATCCAGGAACTCGCTGTGTTGACTACATTGGCCTCAAGTCCATGATCCTCCTGAATTTTTTTTGTTTGTTTGTTTTGTTTTGTTTTGTTTTTTCGAGGTAGAGTCTCACTCTAGCTCATGCTGACCTGGAATGACCTGGAATTCACTATGTAGTCTCAGGGTGGCCTCAAACTCACAGTGATCCTCCTACCTCTGCCTCACGAGTGCTGGGATTAAAGGTGTGCGCCACCACACCCGGCTTTTTTCTTTCTTTCTTTCTTTTTTGAGGCAAGGTCTGGCCATGCAATCCAGGCTGACCTGAAACTCACCGTATAGCCCAGCTGGCCTTGAATACATGATGATCCTCCTGCTTCAGCCTCCCAAGTGCGAGGACTACAGGAGTGAGCCACTATGCCCAACTGACCCCCACTCTTTGCCCCTCCACATACACTTTAAAAGAAGAAAAAACAAAAACAAATGAAGACTAGAGGCCAGACTAGACCCTAGGATGCGTGTGTAAAAACTCTTCATGGGCCTGTGTACAGCATCCTCACCTTACTGGATTTCTGGGTGGGAATCTATTCTCACTAGCACTAAGAATGTCAAGCTGGGAATGAAAAAAGGCAAGCAAAGTTTTGTTGAGAAGGGAAAGTAAGAGGGTCCTGCAGTGGAAGGGGGGTCCCAAACAGGTTGCCTGGACCAGAGTTTGTTTTTGTCTTAAGAACAAGCCTGAGTCAGGTGTGGTGGCGCACACCTTTAATCCCAGCACTCAGAAGGCAGAGGTAGGAGGATCGCCATGATTTCGAGGCCACCCTGAGAATACAGTTTGAATCCCAGGTCAGCCTGGACTAGAGTGAGACCCTACCTCAGAAAGAAAAAACAAAAAAAAGAACAAGCCTGAGTGGATCCTGTCCAGATGGCCCTCAGCAGTTAAAGGCACTGCTTGCAAAGTCTGACAGCTCGAGTTTGATAGTTTGATTCCCCAGTACCCACGTAAAGCCAGATGCACATGGTGGCGCATGTGTCTAGAGTTCGTTTGCAGTAGCCAGAGACCCTAATGTGTCCATTCTCTCTCTCTCTCTCTCTATCATGAATAAATCAATAATTAAAAAATATATCCCTGAAAAAAGCCAACAAATAAATGAGCCAAAACTGAGCATGGTGGCATGTTTGTAATCTCTGTACAGGAGGATTCCTGGGGTCACTGGCCAGCCTGTCTAGCCTACTTATAACATTCTAGGCCAGTGAGAGACCCTGTGTCAATAAAAAGAGTGGACAGCGGGCTGGAGAGATGGCTTAGCGGTTAAGCTCTTGCCTATGAAGCCTAAGGACCCCAGTTCGAGGCTCGATTCTCCAGGACCCACGTTAGCCAGATGCACAAGGGGCGCATGCATCTGGAGTTCGTTTGCAGTGGCTGGAAGCCCTGGTGCACCCATTCTCCCTCTCTCTCTCTCTCTCTCTCTCTCTCTCTCTCTCTCTCTGACTCTTTCTCTCTGTGTCACTCTCAAATAAATAAATAAAAATGAACAAAAAAAATTTTTTTTAAAAAGGGTAAATAGGGCCTGAAAAACAATACCCAAGTTTATCCTCTGGCCTTCACACAAATACAGAGAGAGAGAGAAAGAGAGAGAGAGAGAGAATGCTTTTGGAGAGGTGCCAGTGCTTGGAAGGCAAACACATCTCCTCATCCTGGTACAGCAGGGCCAGGTGGTTTGCTGGGTGACATGTTGAGCCCTCAAGGCTGTGGTGCCTGCCTCTCTGCTCCTCTCCTGGACCATATGCCTTCTCCTTCTCCTCCTCCCCTGACCAAAAGCCATTACAGACACAGCTCTTAGTCATCCCAAACTAGTTCAGTCTGTCAGCACACATTGAGGGCTCGCTCTAATTCAAGGCTATGTGTTCCTGACGCTGGGTTCCAAGTATGAGTAAGGACAGCTCTCTTGGGCGTGTAGTGAGCGAGTGAAGACACACGAGGTCAGCAAGTGGACACAGGGCAGGGGCTGGGCTAGGGTCGGAGGAGGAGGGCTCAGGATGAAGCCGCCTCCGCCGGGCTTGCTGTTGGAGGCGCCTCCTTGAACCCAGGCAGCTGCGCAAGCTGAGAAGGGCAGAAACAGCATTTCGGCGCTGGGGCACTGGTCCTGTTCTGGTGTAGCAGCCGCGAGGCTGGACTCGGAGCACCAGGGAGGAGGCTGATGGGTTGGCTGAGGCCATGCCTGGCAACCTCCTGGCACCTGTTCTCGACCTCTTGTTCTGGAGAGCTTGGAGGCCGTAGCATGTAAACAACGATCACTGTAGGGGTCGGGGGTGTCGCTCAATGGGTAGAGCGCCTGTCTAGCATGCACAAAGCCCTAGATTCAGTCCCAGCACCACTTAAACCAGACATGATAGTGCATGTCTATAATTCTAGCACTGGGAAAGTGGAGGTGAAAACAGAATGAGCAAAAGTTTAAGGTCATCCTCAGCTACATAGCAAGTACAAGGCTAGCCTGGGATACACGAGACTGCCTAGAAATACATCTATACATACACACATACATTATTAGCTACGTAGAAACTCCTGTAAGGCTAGGGAGGTAGCTCAGTGGGTAGAGTGCCAGTTTAACACGCACAAAGCCCTGAGTTCAATCCCCAGCACTGCATAAACAGGGCATAGTGAAGCACTTGGGAGGTAGAGGCAGGAGGACCAGAAGTTCAACGTCATCTTCGGCCACATAGCTAGTTTGAGGCCAGCCTGAGCTACATGAGACCATTTCTCAAAAAAATAAAAAAGACTGGCCATATGGAAGACGAGTGGGGAGAACAGGAGTTGGAGGGTGAGGACAGCAGCTCAGGAACTACTTAGACCCGTGGGTACTGGGGGTGAGAGGCGGGTTGCCCAGCTGGGTCCCCAGTCCCAGGCCTGGCACGCTGCCCACATGTGAGTATGTGTCTGTCAGCTCTCCAGATCCCATTTCACTACATTCCGCCCACCCTGGCTGCTCGGCCCTCCCACAGTACGAGGAGGCATATGGGAAACACTCAGAAATGCTTTTGAATAGCACACCGAACGGAGTAATTAATTGATTAATCACTCTGCTGAGTAAATTGCAGCTGAGCATAAGTACATTTCTTTTTCTCTTGCCCCCCCCTCTATCTTTGCCTTTTCTTTTTGCCAGAGTGGGAGTGGTACCAGGATGCTGCCAGTTTGTTTTAGGTTATTTTGGCTGAAATGAAACATTGGTGGATTTTCTGTGGGTGCAAAGGGGGCTTATCCACAGCTTCGAATAAGCAGGAGGGATGTGGTCTCTCTGTTGTCTAAGGGTGATAGACTTGCCCAGGGCAGCATGGCTGTCGGTCTATCAAGCCCCCAGAGCCAGGGAGCCTGCACTGTAGTCTGGGGGGCAAATGTGTGTGTGGAAGGGAGGGCAGAGGGCGGCCCTGGGCGTGGGGCAGGGACTTAGGTGTCACAGGTTATTTTTCAGTTTGGCCCCTGGTGACAGTGAATCATGGAGCCATTGAGTGTTTCTTGTTGTTATTGGGGGGAGGAGGGTGTGTGGGTGCATGTGAGTGTGTACGTGCCACGGCACGCGTGGGGAGGTCAGATAGGGTCTCTTGCCGCTGAAAATGAACGGCCAGATGCAAATGAATATCCAACCAGCCAGCCCTTGAGCTTTGGTTTCTCCTGGCTCTGCCTCACATTGTGGCAGGCATGTTGGGATTGCAAATGCATGTGCCACTTTGCGTCCAGCCTTTGGTGGGTGCTGGGGAAATGAAGCCTCGCCCAGAGACTGTGAGCAAGCGCTTTTAACCACTGAACCATCGCTCAGCCCTGCACGTTGAGTTTTTTCCCCATAATTTTATTTATTTATTTGCAGGCAGAGAAAGAAAGACGAGAAACAGAGAGAATGGGAGTGCCATGGCCTCCAGCCCTTGCAAAGGAACCCCAGAGGTACTGGGGAAATTGAACCTGGATCATCAAGCAATACCTTACCCGCTAAGCCAATTCTCTAGCCTCCTCCCAGATGATTTTCAAATCCTTTGATAGCTTTGACTCACAGCCCCCTGTTCATTCATTTATTCATTTGAGTCAGGGTCTCACTCTGTAACCTAGGCTATCCAGGAACTCGCTGTGTTGACTACATTGGCCTCAAGTTCATGATCCTCCTGAATTTTTTTTGTTTGTTTGTTTTGTTTTGTTTTGTTTTTTCGAGGTAGAGTCTCACTCTAGCTCATGCTGACCTGGAATGACCTGGAATTCACTATGTAGTCTCAGGGTGGCCTCAAACTCACAGTGATCCTCCTACCTTTGCCTCACGAGTGCTGGGATTAAAGGTGTGCGCCACCACACCCGGCTTTTTTCTTTCTTTCTTTCTTTTTTGAGGCAAGGTCTGGCCATGCAATCCAGGCTGACCTGAAACTCACCGTATAGCCCAGCTGGCCTTGAATACATGATGATCCTCCTGCTTCAGCCTCCCAAGTGCGAGGACTACAGGAGTGAGCCACTATGCCCAACTGACCCCCACTCTTTGCCCCTCCACATACACTTTAAAAAAAGAAAAAACAAAAACAAATGAAGACTAGAGGCCAGACTAGACCCTAGGATGCGTGTGTAAAAACTCTTCATGGGCCTGTGTACAGCATCCTCACCTTACTGGATTTCTGGGTGGGAATCTATTCTCACTAGCACTAAGAATGTCAAGCTGGGAATGAAAAAAGGCAAGCAAAGTTTTGTTGAGAAGGGAAAGTAAGAGGGTCCTGCAGTGGGAGGGGGGTCCCAAACAGGTTGCCTGGACCAGAGTTTGTTTTTGTCTTAAGAACAAGCCTGAGTCAGGTGTGGTGGCGCACACCTTTAATCCCAGCACTCAGAAGGCAGAGGTAGGAGGATCGCCATGATTTCGAGGCCACCCTGAGAATACAGTTTGAATCCCAGGTCAGCCTGGACTAGAGTGAGACCCTACCTCAGAAAGAAAAAACAAAAAAAAAGAACAAGCCTGAGTGGATCCTGTCCATATGTAAGCCAAGCGTCAAGCTGAGACAAGCCTGGTTGGTTAATATGAATGAAGATCTTAGATGGTCATGGGATCAGCTGCAAAGTGCAGACCCAGAACAAGCCCCCAGTGGGGGAGTGTGAGGGGGAGCAGGAAATGCCTGCCAAAAACTTTCCAAGAAAGAAGAAGGACCAGGAAGTTAAAAGAACAAAGGGCCGGTGTCAGGATTTCAGTTCCTGGGCTGGAGTTATCTTCCAGTTTGGTGAGGGCAAGTTGATGTTTGATGTCCTCTTTTTTTCCCTTCTTTTAGTTTTTACAAGGCAGGGTCTCACTCTAGCCCAGGCTGACGTGAATCTCACTATGTAGTCTCAGGGTGGCCTCAAACTCATGGCGATCCTCCTGCCTCTGCCTCTTGAGTGCTGGCCACACCGGACCAATGTTTGATGTTTTGGGCTTGTGTCCCTGACTAGCTGCCTACAAGGTGGACCTACCTTGCTCTTAATCTCTGCCATTAGTATGAAAACTCCGAGTAATAAAAACCAGAGGGACCAGTACTTTGTTCTGTGAACCATGAGAAAAAGCCTGACATCTCCCAGTTGCTGGGAGTGACGCTGAGCACAGTGTGCGTGTGGCAGGTGTCACCCTTCCGCGGCTTCTGTTTGGTCAGTTCACAGTGGCCGTGGCTCCTCAGAGTATGAGTCTCGGGCATTGAGAGGCCCACAGGGGAACGCCGGGAGAGACGCTGCATCCGCCCGAGGAAAGGAGCCGGAAGCGTTCGTGCAGCTGCTCGTGCTCTCTCCGGGCCGCACATGCACAGCCCTGCAAGACCTGCGTTACCCGCAAACACGCGCACTTTACAGGCCTGAGCCACAGAATTTGGGAGATCAAGAGAGGCATGCGGGGGGGGCAGGGGGGCTGGAGAGGTGGCTTAGCGGTTAAGCGCTTGCCTGTGAAGCCTAAGGACCCCAGTTCGAGGCTCGATTCCCCAGAACCCATGTTAACCAGATGCACAAGGTGGCACATGCATCTGGAGTTCATTTGCAGTGGCTGGAGGCCCTGGTGCACCCATTCTCTCTCTCTCTCTCTCTCTCTCTCTCTCTCTCTTTCTGTCACTCTCAAATAAATAAATAAATGAGGCATGGACTGGGCTTGGCCATGTGTGTCTGTAACTCCAGTCCTGTATGGGAGCAGAGACCTGAGAATCACTGGTGCTGCCGAAAGGGATCATTAAGAGATCATAAGAACAGATAGAAGAGCCACGGAACTGGACGCCTGCTGTTCCGTGCTCATCACTGCAGGAGCGCACACCCTGCCCCAGGTGAGCCACACTCACACCTGTGCATGCACCACACACAATCCCCCATACCACATTACACACGTAAGCAAAAAAAATAAATAAAATTAAAAGTGGGGGGCTTAGCGGTTAAGGCATTTGCCTGCAAAGCCAAAGGACCCAGGTTTGAGTCCCCAGGACCTACGTAAGCCAGATGCACAAAGGGGCAGGGGGCACACGCATCTGGAATTCATTTGCAATGGAGGCTCTGGCGTGCCCATTCTCTCTCTCTCTCTCTGCCTCTTTCTCTCTCTCAAATAAACATTTTTTAAAAAAATTAAAAAAACAAACTTCAGACGTATGTGCCCTTTGTGCATTTGGCTTATGTGAGCTCTGGCTTCGTCTCCAGTGCAGGACTGTGCACATGCACTGAGGGCCGAACTCGCACAGAAGCTGGCTGGGCCCGATCTGCCTCTGCCGCGACACCAAGTAGAGCTAGCAGGAGGGGAGAGTCGGGACAGAGGCCCCCTTGTCAGCAAAACATGACACAGCCTCTCCACTTTGAATTCAGGCTGAAGAGAAGAGGAAGGGGAGGGCCAGGAGGGGAGGGGAAGGAAACGGAAGGGAAAGGAAGGAAGGAAGGGAACGAACTGAAAATGCCATGGTTTTCTCTAGAAGCACTCAACAACCTTTCATCCTGTCTCAAATCAGTTTTAGCCCAGACGTCCCTAATCTTTTCTTGGGGTACACATGAGGGAAGGTGCTGGGGACCACAACCAAAACTGCTCGAAAGCCCTCCATCCAACATGAATGAATCTTTCTGTAGGTTACCATGGCCTGCCCCTTGTGAGTGGAGAAGGGAGATACCCCAATACAGCAGACATAGTGACTTCCTAGATTATAAATCAGGTCGTATCGCTTCACGCCTCAGACCATCCAGGGCTTCCATCACACTTGGATCAAAATCCTTCCTTAGAAAAACAGCCCAGGTCCTTGTGATCCAGGTCCTCACAACCGCCCAGACTCTTCCACACACCCTCACAAGTGCTGAGCCCAGCGCAGTGTCCATTTGAGCCCTCAGACACCCCAAGCCCTGTCCTACCTCAGCGTCAATGATTGCTGATCCTCTGCCTGGAATGCTTCCCCTGGCTCTGCAGCGTGTCTGCTCTCCTCCTGTCCGTCTGCAGTGGGTGGTCAGCCACACCTGGATCAGTCCGCACAGTTGTTTACACATTCTTGTCTCCCCAGCTGAACGTAAGTTCCCCCTCTTGCTTTGCTCATTGTCTAATGCTTTTGGCATGTGGTGGGCACTAGAGCAAGACTTGCTGATTGGCTGGTGGGGCCGGGTGGGAATGAAGAAGGCAGCAGCCACAGGCGCACCAGTGGAACCACGGAAGATCCACGTGGCACATGTGTTAGTGAGAGTAAATGAATAGGGTTGACAGTGGGAAACTGGGACCGTTAGCAGCACCAAAACATGGCAAGTCATGCAATTTTGGACGTGCCAGGCTGGGAAGTAGCTCAGTCGGTAGAGTGCTTCTCCTGTCTTCTCCTGCTAGGCTGCGGTTACAAGCACACGCCACAGCGCCGGGCAGATCTCCACGGGTTCTGGGGAGCCAGCTCAGGTGCTGCTCGAAGGGCAAGTGCTTTGCCCACTGGGCCAGCTCCCTAGCCCTGGTAGAGTGCTTCTCTAGCATGCAGGACTCCCTGGGCTCATCCCAAAGCACCCCATAAAACTGGACGGGGTGATGTATGCCTAGAATCCCACATTTGGGAAGTAGAGGCCAGAGGATTAAAAGTTCAAGGTCATCACTGCTCCATAGTGAGTTCGAGGCCAATCTGGGCTACATGAGGCCTTTTCTCAAAAATGAAAAAGAAAAAAAGAACTGTTATAACTACAAGGAGGCCTAGTAGTTTAGCTGGATGTGATAGCACATGCCTTTAGTCCCAGCACGGGGGAGGCTGAGGTAGGAGGATCACTGTGAGTTTAAGGTCAGTGTAGAGGTACAGAGTGAGTTCCTGGTGAGCCTAGGACAGAGTTAGACCCTGTCTCATGAAAACCAAAGTAAGAAAGTGAGAAAGAAATGAAAGAGAGAATTAGAAGTTCAAGGTCATCACTGCTCCATAGTGAGTTCGAGGCCAATCTAGGCTACATGAGACCTTTTCTCAAAAACGAAAAAGAAACAAAGAACTGCTATAATTAGAAGGAGGCCTTGCCAGAGGAAGGGTGCGGGGTCTGGCCATTGACACTGGCAGTGAGTGTGGGTGGCAAAGCCAGGGCAGATCAGCTTGGTTTTGAACTTTTCTAGAAACTCAACAGTTGTCTTAGAAATCATTTGGCAGGTTTGAAATTCTACACAGCCCCTTCCTAAAGTTCACCATGCTCGTCTTCCAGAAAAGAACAGGCAGTTTGCCCCGATGGCCACGCCCCACTTAGCAGTAGAAGGAGAGGGAAGAGACAGCAGCTTCCCGGTTTGTGACCTGCACTGGAGCACACGGGGTGTGGGTGGCTTGTCTGGTTGCCAGCTCAATGCTGCTTAGGTGAAGGCTCAGGTTCTGAGGGTCAGCCAGATGAGGTGAGGACCCGCTGTCCCAGAGACCTGTCATCCATGACCATTTTTGTTGATGACGTGTCCATGAGGGTGGTCTGCTTGCTCTATCAAAGAGTTAGACCTGGTCTGGAATAAGAGAGCCGAAAGTCACACCTGGCACCAAGCAGACAGGAAGTGCACTCCCCAGACACAGGGCTGTCCTCCCTTGATCCCTCTCTGTAAGCAGCAGACAGTTTGTTCCGAGGGTTCTTGGCCTCAGCTGAAGGGGAGGGCTGCCAGACAGACAGGCACTTTTCCCAGAAGCCCTGGGAGGGTGCACAAGCCAAACTTGTCTCGAGAATTGTCAGGCAGTAAGGCTCTCCTAGCTGTCCCTGCCCCAGCTCATGGCCATCACAGCCTTAGTGACTTCATAGAGTGGGCAAGTGTGGCTCTGTGGCAATGCCAATGTTCTGGAAGGCTATGGACTCACAGAACCAGAAGGCTGCAGACTAACAGAACCATGTTCGTTCCTCCACTGTATCAAGCAGCTACAAAGCACATGTTTTACTGGGCCTGGGCTAGACCATGGCCAGTGAGGTCTGCAGACATGGGGCTAAAGCTTTGCCAGCACCTCTCTGGGCTCTGTGGGCAGCACATCAGTCTCATAAAAGCTTTGAGTGAGCGACTGGGGGTCTGTAAGCTCTGTGGGCAGCGCATCGGTCTCATAAAAGCTTTGAGCTGCTAGGAATTTGGGTCTATAAACTCTGGCTTCCTTGTACTTGCAAATTATCATCTGTTTTCATTTTGGTTTGGTTTCTTTCTTTTTTTATTTATTTATTGGAGAGAGAGAGAGAAAGAGGTAGAGAATGGGCACATGCCAGGGCCTCAGCCACTTCAAACAAACTTTAGATGCATGTGCCACTTGCGCATCTGGCTTTATGTAGATAATGGGGAATCAAACCCAGATCATAAGGCTTTGCAGGAAAGTGCCTTAACTGCTAAGCCATCTCTCCAGTCCTAATATATATATATTTTTAATCTAGTAGTTTAGCTGAGTGTGATAGCACATGCCTTTAGTCCCAGCATGGGGGAGGCTGAGGTAGGAGGATCACTGTGAGTTTAAGGTCAATGTAGAGGTACAGAGTGGATTCCTGGCCAACCTAGGACAGAGTTAGACCCTGTCTCATGAAAACCAAAGTAAGAAAGACGGAAAGAAGGAAAGAAAGAAAGAAAGGAAAGAAAGAAAGAAAGAAAGAAGAAGGAAGGAAGGAAGAAAGAAAAAGGAAGAGAAAGGAAGGAAGAAAGAGGAGAGGAGAAGAGAAAAAAGAGGAAGGAGAGAGAGAAAAAAGGAAGGAGATGGAAGGAAAAGGAAAAGAACTTAAGATCTGGAGAGATGGGTCAGCAGATAAGGTGCTTGCCTGCAAAGTCTAAGGACGTGGGTTTGACTCCCAGAACCCACATAAAGCCAGATTCACAAAGTGGCACATGTGTCAAGTTCTTTTGCAGTGGCTAGAGGCCCCGTCACACCCATCCCCCCCCGCTCAGCCTTTTTCTCCCTTTCTCCAATAAATAAAGAACTTAAAACATGACATGGTGGCAAATGCCTTTAATCCCAACACTCTGGAGGCTAAGGTAGGAGGATCACTGAGTTTGAGGCCAGCCTGAGGCTGACTGAGTGAGTTCCAGATCAGCCTGGGCTAGAATGAGACCCTGCCTAGAAAAGACCACAAAAAAAAAAAAAAACAACACCGGGAAACATTTTCCTTAGCACTCTGATAGCATGGACCCCATTACTGTCTTCTTTCAGAGCACATGGCGGGTGAGACGCCCTCTCGTAGGTGTGTGTTTGTCTCTGGCATCTCCAGTGAGCTCCCTTCACCCTCAGCTGTCCCTGACTGGAGGCGGAGCTTTTCTTTTAGAGATTTTAGTCTTTTCCAGATCCTAGGAGCTCCTGAAGACACCTGTGTTCTGGAAATCCTGTGGTCTTGACTATGTTGATTCCTGTTAAAGGATGTTACAACATCCAGATCTTTCCATTGATTCCTGTGACCACCTCCTGGCTGAATAGATGCGTCCCTGAAAACTTCCTGGTCTTCAACTCTCAGCCCCTGGCCCATCTTTCATCTAGGCCTTGTCCACTGACCTTTTTTTTTTTTTTTTTGCACTGATTTTTTTTTTTTTTTTACATTTTATTTTACCTTATTAGTATCTTTTTTTGTGTGTGGTAGGGTCTCACTCTAACCCAGACCGACCTGGAATTCACTCTGTAGTTCCAGGCTGGCCTCAAATTCGTAGAGATCCTCCTATCTCTGCCTCCCCAGTGCTGGGATTAAAGGCAGGTGCCACCACATCATGGATTACCTTGAGTTCGAGGCCAGTCTGAGACTACAGAGTGAATTCCAGGTTAGCCTGGGCTACAGCGAGACCCTACACCGAAAACCAAAACAGGCGGGAGAGATGGATTTGTTGTTAAGGTGCTTGCCTATGAAGCCAAAAGACCAGGTTTGATTCCCCAGGATCCACATAAGCCAAGATGCGCAAGATGGTGCATGCTTCTGGAATTTGCAGCAGCTGAAGGCCCTGGTGTGCCCAGTCTATCTGCCCCACCCCCACAAATGAAATAAAATAAAAAGTTTAAACAAAAAGAAAAAACAAGCCAGGTGTGGTGGTGCACGCCTTTAGTCCCAGCACTCAGGAGGCAGAGGTAGGAGAATGGCCATGAGTTCAAGGCCACCCTGAGACTATATAGTGAATTCCAGGTCAGCCTGGGCTAGAGTGAGACCCTACCTCAACAAAAAAAAAAAAAAAAAAGAAAGAAAGAAAAGAAAAGAAACAAAATTTTTTTTTTTTTTTGGTTTTTCGAGGTAGGGTTTCACTCTAGCCCAGGCTGACCTGGAATTCACTATGGAGTCTCAGGGTGGCCTCGAACTCACCGGGATCCTCCTACCTCTGCCTCCCGGGTGCTGGGATTAAAGGCGTGCGCCACCACGCCCGGCTGAAACAAATAAATTTTAAAAAAACAAAGAAAAATAAGAAAAAGAAAAAAACAAAACAATATACTAATTCAGCACTTAGAAGATAAAGGGTATGAAATTCAATGGTTTGGCTAAAAAGTGAATTCCAGGATAGCCTCAGCTACATGAGACTTTGTCTCAAAACGCCAGCCCCTCCCCCCAGAGTCTTGAAACAGTAATAAAACAGCCTCCTCTATCCAGCTGTCAGAACACGGATTCTGCCGCACAAGCGCAGTGTTGCCTGCCTCTGGAACTGACGACAGAGGTAATTTAGAGCTGGGGAGATGGCTCAGTGATTAAAAGCGCTTGCTTGAAAAGCCTGACAGCCTGGGTTCAGTTTCCCAGCCACGCAAATAGAGCCAGATGCACAAAGTGGCACATGCATCTGGAGTTTATTTGCAATGGCTAGAGGCCTTGGTGTGCCCATACTCACTCTCTTTCCCAAATAATTAAATTATAAATTTGTTCTGTGACGATTATAATAATGCAAAAGACATAAAATTTAGTGAGCGTATTGTCCTCCTTAAAGCGGAGAATGTTTTGTAATCAGAAGTGCAAGAAAGGAGACTTGTGCAGGCCTGAGGCAGTAACAGGAAGCTCAAGGAACACTGAAGAACAAAAGCCTCGGTGACAGGCCTGGGGACACCGCCTGCTATGCAAAGGAGCCGGCAGTAGACATGGTCACTCAACGTTAGAAGAATGTCAACGTTATCAAAGAGAAACAAGTTGGGGTGGTGGTACTCTCCTTTAATCTCAGCACCTAGAGGCAGGAGGAGGCCTTGAGTTCAAGGCCAGCCTGAGCTACATAGAGAGTTCTAAGTCAGCCTAGGCTATACAGTGAGACCCTATCTTAAAAAACAAACAAACAAACAAAAAACCTGAAAATAAATAAGTAGAAAGATAAGCCATAAATACATGAAACACAAGCTCCTAAGTCCCAAGAATCAGGTCTAACACAAGTGGAAGGAGACTTGACAGCAAGGACCAGATACTGTTGGAATGTGAAAGGCTGGAATCACATCCCATAACGTGTGATATATATATACTATTATCAAAAAAAGGAACAGGGACTGGAAAAATAGCTTAGCGGTTAAGGCGTTTGCCTGTGAAGCCTAAGGACCCTGGTTTGATTCCCCAGGACCCATGTAAGCCAGATGCACAAGGCAACACATGCATCTGGAGTTTGTTTGCAGTGGCTGGAGGCCCTGGCATGCCCATTCTCTCTCTCTCTGCCAACTCTCTCTCTCCTCAAATAAATAAATAAATAAATATTTTTTTAAAAAGAAACAATTCTCTCTCTCTCTCTCTCTTTTTGTGGTAAGGTCTCGCTCTAGCCCAGGCTGACCTGGACTTCACTATGTAGTCTCAGGGTGGCCTCAAACTCTCAACCATCCTCCTACCTCTGCCTCCTCATGCCCAGTGTTTTTTGTTTTTGTTTTGTTTTGTTTTGTTTTGTTTTGTTGAGGGAGGATTTTACTATCCTCCAAACTAACCTGAAGTTTCTGATCCTCCTGCCTCAGCCTCCTAAGCATTGGGATTAAAGGCATGAAACATCACACTGTTTAGGACATTGATTTCATAAACAGAGTTACTTTGTTTGTGAGGTAGGGATAGGGTGATTGATCAATAGAAGAATAACTGGTTGGTTGACATCAGGTGACTTCTGGTGACCTTTTATGTGTACAGATTAAAGTTGAAGCAATGTCGTTATCTGGAATCTGGCCCATGTCTGGAACTTAACTGTTATCTCTCTTGCTTTTGGAGATGCTCACATAACAACTCAGCTTCCTTCTGGTGAGGTAAGATCCTAGCATGGGTGACTCCATTTTTATTTTTTAGTCTGATCTGTTGGGGATAGTAAGGAGCTTACTCCAAAACAATTCCCGGCTGTAACTTTCACTTAACACTACGTGTCTAAAACAAAGAAAGAGACATCATGTGTTTTCATGCCATAGTTTTGGGACAAAAAGTCCACCTTAAAGGTTGAGTGTTTTTCATCGTAGAGGTTTTTGCTTATTTTTTTGTTTTGTTTTTGTGTGGGATTTTATTTTGTTTTGCTTGTTTTGCTCTTCTGAGGCATGGTCTTATGTAGCCTAAGCAGGCTTTCAACTGGCAGTGTATTAGAGGAAGACCTTGAACTCACAGTGATCTTGCCTCTACCTCCTTAGTGCTGCTGTAACAGACCAACCATGTCATGGCCAGCTTATGTGGTACTGGGAATCAAACCCTGCAAGGTCCTTTAGGGGTGACAGTAAAAGCAGTAACAAAAGTAAAATGGGGCCAGGTGTGCTGATGCATGACTTTAATCCCAGTACTTCTGAGGCAGAGGGAAGAGGGTCACCATGAGTTCAAGGCCATCCTGAGACTACATATTGAATTCCAAGTCAGCCTGGGCTAGAGTGAAACCCTACCGCAAAAAGAAAGAAAGAAAGAAAGAAAGAAAGAAAGAAAGAAAGAAAGAAAGAAAGAAAGAAAGAGAAAGAAAGAAAGAGAGAGAGAACTAACTAAGCAAACAAACAAAAAGAGTAAAATGGTGCCAGGCATGGTGGCGCACACCTTTATTCCCTGCACTCAGGAAGCCAAGGTAGGAGGATCGCTGTGAGATCAAGGCTAAACTGAGACTATGAGACTACATAGTGAATTCCACGTCAGCCCGGGCTAGAGTGAAACCCTACCTCAAAAAAAAAAAAAAAAAAAAAAAAAAAATATATATATATATATATATATATATATATATATATATATATATGTATATTGCTAAAAGAATTGAACCTGATCTGATCACCTATGTAAAAACCTAAATTTAGGGCTGCTCAGTTCTGACCTAGGAAAGATCCCAGTCTGGATCTCTAGGTGGGCTTTTTACTCTGGAATCCCCTCCTACTGTACAAGACTCTGCCTTCCTTCCTTCTCTTAAATCTGATCCATAATCTGATTTTAAAAAAATCTCTAGCCCAGCATGGTGGTGCACGTCTTTAATCCCAGCACTACGGAGGCAGAGGGAGGATGATCGCCATGAGTTTGAGGCCACCCTGAGACTACATAGTGAATTCCAGGTCAGCCTGGGCTAGAGGGAGACCCTACCTCAAAAAAAAAAAAAAATTCTCTCTAGCTGGCCGTGGTGGTGCATGCCTTTAATCCCAGCACTCAGCCAGAGGGAGGATGATTGCCATGAGTTCAAGGCCACCCTGAGACTACATAGTGAATTCTAGGTCAGCCTGAGCTAGAGTGAGACCCTACCTCCAAAAAAAACAAAACAACAACAACAACAACAAAATCTCTCTAGATTTACCCTCTGGTCTGTGGATTTCAGTTCTTTGAATTCATAAGACAAGAACCTAGAGGCCACTGACTGACTCAGTGGCAGTTTTGTGTGACCACGACAGTCTATTACCCTAAGTCCTCGGTCAAAGCTCAACCAAGAGCTGGGAAAAGTTCGTCACTTTCAAGGGCACCCCAACTTCTTGTATTCTCCAGAGTTTGCATGCTGGGCAAGCACTCCACCGACTGAGCTGCATCCCTGGCAACTTCACCAGGTTTCTTTTTGTCCCTGTCCCTTCTCCTCAGCTAGTCCATTATGGCAGGAAGCATGGCAGGCTGGCTGGTCACAGTTCCACAAGGAGGACGATTGAACAGGAGGGGGTGCTGCCTTGTAAACCTCACGGCGAGCCCTGAGTCAAGCGCTACTTCCATCGAGGCCCTAAAGGCTCCACAACCTTCCCAAGCAGCACCACTAGCTGAGGACCAAGTGTTCACGCATATAGCATATTGGGGGTCAATTTACACTCAAGCCATAACACCCCAACATGCAGTTTGGGTTTGGTTTGATTTGGGAGTGGCGGTGAGGACACAGGGTCTTACTCTAGCCCAGGCTGCTCTAAAATTCACTCCATAGACCAAGCTGGCTTCAAACCCCCCAGTGATGCTCTGGTCTCGGTCTCCTCGGTGCTGGCATTAAAGGCGTGGGCCGCTGTAGCAGTCAGCTCCACGTTGCTGGGCACAGTTCAGGGGTTTATGACACCCTTACCGACCCAGGGGTGGTTTCAGCAGCGGCAGAGGCAGCTGCTTCCGCACACGCAAGCAGAGAGAAGCCGCCACCAGCCGGCAAGCAGCGAAAGCAGCAACGACCAGAGCGCAGCTCCCCTCCGCACATGTTTGGGTGGCGTTGTGGTCAGTTTCACATTGCTGAGTGAACATCCAAACCAGACACAGTTCACGGGAGGAAGAAGTCTGCTTCAAACGTACATATATCCAGGAGGACATTCCATCGGTGGCAGAGTATATCCACGTAGTCAAGCAATGGTCATTTCCCGCCTTGGGTTTGTGACTATATTTTCTTTCTTTTTCTTTTTCTTTTTCTTTTCTTTTTTTTCTCAAGGTAGGGTCTCACTCTAGCTCAGGCTGACCTGGATTTTACCATGTAGTCTCAGGGTGGCCTCAAACTCATGGTGATCCTCCTACGTCTGCCTCTCAGGTGCTGGGATTAAAGGCATGCGCCACCACGCCTGGCTCATTGACTATATTTTCTGTATCAGGCATGGGTTCCCTCCCATGGAGTGGGCCTTAAATTGAATTAGAGAGCAATTGGTTACCTCTATAGCAGACAAGCCACTAGTACACTATTGCCTGGGTGGCCAGCTGTGTAGCTTGCAGAGCACACTGCTGGTAAGGCCTCTAGTGACTTTTCTCCTCCAGCAGGCTGCATAGAAAGTTCTAGTACTGGGCTGGAGAGCTGGCTTAGTGGTTAAGGTGCTTCCCTGCTAAGCCTGAGGATCCATGTTTGACTCTCCAGGTCCGACATAAGCCAGACACACAAGGTTGCACATGCGCACAAGGTGGCACATGCATCTAGAATTCAATCACAGTGGCTGAAGGACCTGATGCACTAATTTTCTCCCTCTCTCTCTCTCTCTCTCATTAAAAAAAAAGTGGGGCAGGAAAGGCAGTCTGTTGGGCTTGCCTAAAAAAAAAAAAAAAAAGAAAAGAAAAAGAAACTTCTAGCACTATGACCACTAATCGACAGGAAGGAGGCTTCCAACTCATTTCTAGCTTGATTTCTCAGTGTCCTGCAGCCCAAGTGTGTGGTGTCTTCAGCAATTGGGTGTTACCATCTGGTTCTGGTAGGCAAACAAAAGCCTTAGGAACAGGCTGCAATGTTTTGGGGACCTCAGGGTATTCAATAACCAATACCTCACTGGAAGGTTGGAAGGTATCCAAACCCTGGCACTGAAATTTTTCTTTTTCTTTTGTTTTGTTTTTGAGGTATGGTCTTACTTTAGTCCAGGCTGACTTTGAATTCACTATGTATTCTCAGGGTGGCCTTGAACTCACAGTGATCCTCCTACCTCTGCCTCCCAAATGCTGGGATTAAAGGCGTGTGCCACCATGTCCAGTGACTTTCTTTTCTTTTCTTTTTTCAAGGCAGAATCTCACTGCAACCCATGCTGACCTAGAACTCACTCTGTAGCCCTAGAGTGGCCTTGAACTCATAGTGATCATCCTACCTCAGTCTCCCAAATTCTGGGATTGAAGGCATGCACCACCATTCCTGGCTGGCACTGAAATTTTTCTGTGGGTACTTCTGCCCAAACTTTCCTTTTTAAACATATTAATTAGTTTACAAAGAAGCATGTTTCCATATGGGTTATTTACAGCCTATTCAGTTTGATTGATCCTCCCTCCATCCTCTCTTCCACTCCCTCCACCTTCTCTGACCTTACTTAGACTCCCTCACCCCCAGTATTTCTTCCTTTACCCATTTATCTACTCTACCTTTCCTGTAAGCTCTCCCCTCTCTTCCCTGCCTCATGGCTCCTTTCTAGCTTCCTGGCCTCTACTTCTGATACTGCTTTCTTGATCATTGTCTTTGTTTTCTTAAAGATTTATTTACTTTTATTTATTTACTTATTTATTAGAGACAGAGAAAGTGTTGGCATGCCAGGATCACCTGCCACTGCAAAAGAACCTCTCATTTTCTTTTTCACAGTACCTAGTGAGACTTTTCATCATTGTGACAAAATTCCTGACATAACCTAGAAGAGGAAAGATGTGTTTGGGCCCATGGTCACTCAGTCCACAGTCACTAAGCCCACAGTCACTTGGCCCATGGTCATTTGGCCCATGAACTCTTGATGCATGGTCACTTGGTCCATGGCGAAGCGGAACATCATGGTGGGGAGCTTGCTTCATTGACAGGGACATGACATATCCTTCCAAAGACACACACCTAGTGACCTACTTCATCCATCCAGGCCTACTTCCAATTATGCCATCAATTATGAATCCAGCATTGGTTAGTCCACTCATGAAGTCAGAGCCAGCGTCATCCAGTCATTTCCCAACAGCCCAGCAACTGCCAAGTCCCCAGTACCTGCGCCTGTGGGAGGCAGTTCACATTCAAACTATGATGCACGGTGTACGTCAAAATCTGCCACAACCCCACTTCATGTATCCCAATGCTTTCAGCCCCACTTGTACTAAAATCTAAACTTCAGAAGACAGATATAGGGCCAGGCTGTAGCTCCATGGGTAGAGTGCTTGCCTAGCATGCATACAGCCCTGGGATCAATTCCCAGCACCTCAAGATTAGGCATAGAGTGATTCCAGAACCCAGAATGTGAAGTTCAAGGTTGGGGGCTGGAGAGATGACTTAGCTACTAAGGGACCCACGTTTGATTCCCCAGGACACACGCAAAACTGGGTCACAAGGTGATGCATGCATCTGGAGTTTGTTTGCAGTGGCTAGAAGCCCTGGTGTGCTCATTCTCTCTCTCTCTCTCTCTCTCTGTCTATATATATATATATATATGTGTATATATATATATATATATATATATATATATATATATCTGCCTCTTTCTCTCCTCTCTCAAATAAATGAATAATTTTTTAAAATAAAAATAAAAATCTGGGAATGGTGATGCACGCTTTTAATCCCAGCACTCGGGAGGCAGAGAGAAGTAGGAGGATCGCTGAGAGTTCGAGGCCACCCTGAGACTACATAGTGAATTCCAGGTCAGCTGGACTAGAATGAGACCCTACCTCAAGAAAAACAAAAAAAACAAGCTGGGCATGGTGCCATACACCTTTAATCCCACCACTTGGGAGGCAGAGGTAGGAGGATTGCCGTGAGTTCAAGGCCACCCTGAGACTACATAGTTAATTCCAGGTCTGCCCGGACGGGAGTGAGACCCTACCTCGAAAAACCAAAAAAAAAAAAAAAAAAAAAAAAAGCCGGGTGTGGTGGCACACATCTTTAATCCCAGCACTCAGGAGGCAGAGGTAGGAGGACTGCGGTGAGTTCAAGGTCACCCTGAGACTATATAGTGAATTCCAGGTCAGTCTGAGCTAGAGTGAGACCCTACCTTGTAAAACCAAAAGTAAATTAATTAATTAATTAAAACAAAAGAGTTCAAGGTTGGGACTAGGAAGATGGCTCAGCAGTTATAGTCAGTTGCTTGCAAAGCCTGATGGCCTGCATTCAACTCCCCAGCCACGCACTTGAAAGTGCGAGGTGGTGCATCTGGTATTCATGTGCAGTGGCAAGAGGCCCGGTGCGCCCGCACACATATGCAAGTGCGAGTAAATAATTCAGGGTCATCCACGGCTGCAGAGCAAGTTCCATGCCGGCTTGGGACATGTGAGACCCTGTTTAATAGAAGTGTTGGCTGTGGTAGAGCAATCCTGTAAGTCTCTGCAATCTGCAAGTTCCAGACCAGTCCGGGCTGGAGAGTGAGACCCTGTCTCAAAACAACAGCAACAACAACAACAAGTTCTGTTAGAGCTGAGCATTATGAAACATGTGTGTAATCTCAGCATTTGGGAGGTAGGGGCAGGAGGATCAGAAGTTCAAGGTGTTTACTACACAGTTCTAAGACAGCCTGAGTTACATTGAGACCCTGTCTCAAAAGCAAAATATTTTTTTTTGTTATATAACAACTCCCAGTCTGTTCTGTTGAAAGCCCAAGTTTTATACCTCTGATAAAATATACCTCTATGGAGCCAGGCATAGTGGCGCACGCCTTTAATCCCAGCTTTTGGGAGGCAGAGGTAGGAGGATCACCATGAGTTCAAGGCCACCCTGAAACTACATAGTGAATTCCAGGTCAGCCTGGGCTAGAGTGAGACCCTACCTCGAGAAAAAAAAAAAAAAGAATATACTTCACACTTGTGGGTGTACATTTTAAATGTTTCACATGCATTTAAGCATAGGCTTAAATTTCATATTTACATATTTTCATATTTACATATTTTCATATTTACATATTTTCATTTGACTTAGCATGAATACACCTTGCTTTTCCCTTAACAGTGTAAATTCCTCAAGGGCATATCATGTTTGAATTGTTTTTATCAAACTTCTCCATTATCGCAGAACAATGCCACTCTGACAATTGATATTCAGTAAAAAGAGGTCGATTCTGTCAGACTCCATTAGTGAAAGTGGTAGGGGGTGGGAGGAGGTAGGGCCAGGGGCCAGGGCTGGCCCATGGAAGGCTCCCCAGCCAGGAACCTTGGCACTGGACAAGCTGAAGACTGCAGATTCAGACAGTGGCTAATGGGGCTGCTGGACGGCCGCCTGCACCAGTATGCTAGCGCAGACAGCAGACAACACTCACTGCACAGTGACGTGTCCTCTGTTCCTCAGTGTGTGTGTAACACAGTCTCTTATCTCTTATTTCAACCCAGTATGTATTCGTTTGTTTATTTGTTTATATTTGGTTTTTTGAGGTAGTGTTTTGCTCTAGCCCAGGCTGACCTGGAATTCACTATATAGTCTCAGGCTGGCCTCGAACTCGCAATGATCCTCCTACCTCTGCCGCTTGAGAGCTGGTATTAAAGGTGTGTGGCACTGTGCCTGGCTGTTTATTTATTTATTTTTGTTGTTGTTTTGTTCGTTTTTATTTATTTGAGAGCGACAGACAGAGAGAGAAAGAGGCAGAGAGAGAATGGGCGCGCCAGGGCCTCCAGCCACTGCAAACGAACTCCAGGCACGTGCACCCCCTTGTGCATCTGGCTAACGTGGGTCCTGGGGAATCTAGCTTCGAACTGGGGTCCTTAGGCTTCACAGGCAAGCACTTAACCACTAAGCCATCTCTCCAGCCCTGTTTATTTTTTTAATGTGTTTTTTTAAAATTATTTATTTACTTGCAAGCAGAGAGAGAGAGAGAGAGATAGACAGGAAAGAGATAGACAGAGAGAATGGGCATGCAGGGCCTCCAGCCACTGCAAACGAACTCCAGACACATGTGACCCCCTTGTGCATCTGGTTTACGTGGGTCCTGGGAAATCGAACCTGGGTCCTTTGGCTTTGCAGGCAAACGCCTTAACCACTAAGCCATCTCTCCAGCCCCCCCGTTTATTTTTGTGTGTGTGTTTGAGACTTAGTCTCACTCTAATCCAGGCTTGCCTGGAACTCACAGTGAGCCTATACCCTCAGCCTCCTCAGCCCTGGGGTTAAAGAACTGTGCCTTTTGCCACTGAATTCTCCCCCACCCCCATATGTTATTCATTAATTTATTTATTTTTAGAGAGAGGAAAAGAGAGACTGAGTATGCATGTGCCGGGGCCTCCGGTCACTGCAAACAAACTGCAGACATAATGCACCACTTTGTGCATCTGGCTTTACGTGACTTGGGGGAAATCAACTACCTAAGCCAGTAGGCTTTGTAAGCAAGTGCATCTAGCCACTGAGAGAGCTCGCCAGTCCTTTTTTATTTTTTATTTATTTGCAAGCAGAAAGAACAAGAGAGAATGGGTGCACCAGAGCCTCCTGCCACTGCAAATGAACTCCAGACACATGCGCCACTTAGAGCACACAGCTTTACATGGGTACTGAGGAACCAAACCCGGGCCGCCAGCCTTTGCAAAGTGCCTGTAACTGCTGGGCAGTCTCTCCAGCCCTGCCGCTGAGTTCTTAATTCTCCTGCGTCCGTGTCCCAAATGCCGGCGTCACCAGCAAGCACCCCCATGCTGGGCTTGTGCAGCGCTGGGGGCTGACCCCGGTTTTGTGCGTGCCAGGCATTCTGCCAACCGTGCTACGTCACAGGAGTTTGTGAGGGCAGGAATGGGAAGTGAGCACGCTGTCACAAAATACCGGGGGTGGAGAACTGCAGAAGAGAGCTTGACTTTCGTGGATGTCATTAGAGGACAAAACCAGGACCAAGGGTGGAAAAAATTTGCTTTCAGCTCAGCGTCAAGCCTTTTGTGGGATAGGTGTGTGTGCGTGTGTGCGTGTGTGTGTGTGTGTGTGTGTGGTATATGCATGTGTGCAGATGACTGTGCCCCATGTGCATACCAGTGGAGGCCAGAGGAAGATGATGGATGTCCTCTCTATCATTTATGGCCATATTTCCTTGAGATAAGATCTCTAACTAAATCTAGGACTTGGCGGGTATCTATACCCTGAATGTGCCCAATCTCATCTGATCTCAGAAGCTAAGCGGGTCAGACCTGGTTAGTACTTGGATGAGAGAGAGACACAGAATGGGTGTGCCAAGGCCTCCACCCACTGAAAACAAACTCCAGATGCATGTGCTACCTTGTGTATCTGGCTTTACATGGATACTGGGGAATCAAACTGGGGCCCTTAGTCTTCGCAGGCAAACACCTTAACAGCTAAGCCATTTCTCCAACCCTGAACTCACCATTAAACAAAAATACTTATTTCAAAAAAATTAAAAATAAATAAATTAAAATTTTAAAAGGCTGGAGAGATGGCTTAGCAGGTAAGTGCTTGCCTGTGAAGCCTAAGGATCCTGGTTCAAGGCTCAATTCCCCAGGGCCCACGTTAGCCAGATGCACAAGGGGGCGCACGCATCTGGAGTTCGTTTGCAGTGGCTGGAAGCCCTGGTGCGCCCATTCTCTCTCTCTGCCTCTTTCTCTCTCTGTCTGTCACTCTCAAATAAATAAATAAAACTAACAAAAAATTTTTTAATATTTATTTAGCTGGGCGTGGTGGCACAGGCCTTTAATCCCAGCACTCAGGCGGCAGAGGTAAAAGGATCGCTGTGACTTCAAGGCTATCCTGAGACTACAGAGTGAATTCCAGGTCAGCCTGAGCTAAAATGAGACCCTACCTCGAAAAAAACCAAGGTTTTATATATATATAATGTATATTATATAATATATATGATATGTAGTATATTTATATATCATATTATTTATTTATTTATTTATTTATTTATTTAAAGCTGGGTGTGGTGGCACATGTCTTTAATCCCAGTACTCAGGAGGCAGAGGTAGGAGGACTGCCCAGAGTTCAAAGCCACCCTGAGACTACATAGTGAATTCCAGGTCAGCCTGGGCTAGAGGGAGACCCTATTTCAAAAAACCAAAAAAAAAAAAAAAAAGGAAGCCCAAGTAGAAGGCCCACCTCTGCAGCAGAAGAGTCAGCTGACAGGAAGACTGTCATCTACAGAACAGAACGGTCAGCTGACAGGAAGACTGTCATCTACAGAACAGAACAGTCAGCTGACAGGAGACTGTCACCTACAGAACAGTCCGCTGACAGGAGACTGTCATCTACAGAACAGTCCGCTGACAGGACACTGTCATCTACAGAGCAGTCCGCTGACAGGAGACTGTCACCTACAGAGCAGTCTGCTGACAGGACACTGTCATCTACAGAGCAGTCCGCTGACAGGAGACTGTCACCTACAGAGCAGTCCGCTGACAGGAGACTGTCACCTACAGAGCAGTCCGCTGACAGGAGACTGTCATCTACAGAGCAGTCCGCTGACAGGAGACTGTCATCTACAGAGCAGTCCACTGACAGGAGACTGTCACCTACAGAGCAGTCCGCTGACAGGAGACTGTCACCTACAGAGCAGTCCGCTGACAGCAGACTGTCATCTACAGAACAGTCCGCTGACAGGAGACTGTCATCTACAGAACAGTCTACTGACAGGAGACTGTCATCTACCGAGCAGTCTGCTGACAGGAGACTGTCATCTACAGAGCAGTCCGCTGACAGGAGACTGTCACCTACAGAACAGTCCGCTGACAGGGGACTGTCATCTACAGAGCAGTCCGCTGACAGGAGACTGTCACCTACAGAACAGTCTGCTGACAGGAGACTGTCATCTACCGAGCAGTCTGCTGACAGGAGACTGTCATCTACAGAGCAGTCCGCTGACAGGAGACTGTCACCTACAGAACAGTCCGCTGACAGGGGACTGTCATCTACAGAGCAGTCCGCTGACAGGAGACTGTCACCTACAGAACAGTCTGCTGACAGGAGACTGTCACCTACAGAGCAGTCCGCTGACAGGAGACTGTCACCTACAAAGCAGTCTGCTGACAGGAAGACTGTCATCTACAGAGCAGTCCGCTGACAGGAGACTGTCACCTACAGAGCAGTCCGCTGACAGGAGACTGTCACCTACAGAACAGTCCGCTGACAGGACACTGTCATCTACAGAGCAGTCCGCTGACAGGAGACTGTCATCTACAGAGCAGTCTGCTGACAGGGGACTGTCATCTACAGAGCAGTCTGCTGACAGGAAGACTGTCATCTACAGAGCAGTCCGCTGACAGGAGACTGTCACCTACAGAGCAGTCCGCTGACAGGAGACTGTCACCTACAGAACAGTCCGCTGACAGGACACTGTCATCTACAGAGCAGTCCGCTGACAGGAGACTGTCATCTACAGAGCAGTCTGCTGACAGGGGACTGTCATCTACAGAGCAGTCTGCTGACAGGAAGACTGTGACGTACAGAGCAGTCCGCTGACAGCAGACTGTCACCTACAAAGCAGTCTGCTGACAGGAAGACTGTCATCTACAGAGCAGTCTACTGACAGGAAGACTGTCATCTACAGAGCAGTCTGCTGACAGGAAGACTGTCACGTACAGATCAGTCAGCTGACAGGAAGACTGTCATCTACAGAACAGAGCAGTCTGCTGACAGGAAGATTGTCACGTACAGATCAGTCTGTTGACAGGAAGACTGCCATCTTCAGGTGTCACCCTACTGCCCCAGGTAATTCAGTAGCAATGATAGCCACCTGAGCCTCTAAGAAGCTCATGTGCACTTGAGAAATTACATTAAATGACTATATTTGTGGGGCGGGGATGCAGCTCCGTTAGTAGAGTGCTTGTGTAGCAAATACAAAACCCTGGGTCCACTCCCAGCACCACGTAAAACTGTGCTTGGGTGTAGACATCTGTAATTTCAGCATTTGGGAGGTAAAAGCAGGAGGATCAGAAGTTGATGGTCACCCTCAGCTACACATCAAGTTTGACTCCAGCCTGGGCTAAATGAGGTCCTGTCTCCAAAAAATATACATATATTACCATATTTGGGCTTCGTGGATGAACTGCATTCACCCTTATGTGTATGCGTGGATCTAAGACCAAGGCAGCGGAGAAGCCTGGGGCAAAGAGAAGAGCTAAGCAAGTTTTCCCCCCTCAGGGGCTTGTGCCTTTGGGATCAATCCCAGGGCACCTGAGACACACAGACCATTGTATATCCTGTTGCCTCGAGCTTTGCCAGGAAGCTTCCTGAGGCACCACTGGCAGTCCACAGTGAGCCGCCAGGGCCCACCCACCCAGGCACCTGGCGCAGGCAGCCACACACCCCAGGCACCCAGGAGCCAAGATCTAACTTTACTAGCCAGGTTTGTAAAGGAAGAAGACATCTTCTTACAAAGTGCAATTTGCCTGGAGACCCGTAAAGGGAGCGGTCCTGGGGGTGATCGAGTCATAAATCTCCACATAGTTGTCTTGACCTCTTTCGAAATCATGGTTGAAACAGAAGCCACAATGTCTCCTAATTCCCCCCACCCCCACCCCAGAGATTTCACTCAGGTCTGAGACTTGGAACCGGAACAGCTATTTCTACCTGTGAGTCCCTCAATACCAATCTTCTCCTTTGCAAGAAAATGACTGCAGTCTGGTGGGACTTTTGTTGTAACGGGAAGCAGAAGCTATAATCATCATTTGTTTCCTCAGACGCCCCCTCCCCAGTGGACTTTGACAACAAGGTACCATGGGAGACAGGTTATTTTTCCCATCTCAGAGTCCCAATAGTTCTTCATGCTGAAGTTTTCTGATTATATGTCTTTAATTATAACTAACTTTTATTTTCCCATCAGTGAATTTTTTATGTCAAATATAGAAAGAAATCTGAACAGACTAGAAGAAAATTAAAAGCACTGTTGCCCCATTACTAAGAGATAATCATTAGTTCCAACTGGGCGCATATCATTACAGTCATTTTGGGGTACATACATGAGTAATCCTTTACTTACAAAACAACAAAGTAGTGGGGGGGGGGTTGTTTTGTGCTCTTTCGTCTTGTTTCCCCAGTGCTGGCAATGGGCACAGGCCCTGCACGTGCTAGGCAAGTGCTCTCCCTCTGAGCTACATCCTCAGACCTGTGGTTTATTCTTGACTTGAGACAGGGTCGCACTCTGTAGTCTCTGAAGCCCTAGCTGGCCTGGAACTTAACTATATATATGTATCCCGGGCTACCTCAACTAATGGGCAATCCTTCCGCCTCAGCCTAGGGTTACAGACATGCAATCTCTGCCCAATCAATAATTTTTTTTTGCTTGAGAGGTCTGACAAGACAAGGAAGGAAGCTAGGCATGGTGGTTCCCTTGGGAAGTGGAGGCACAAAGATCAGATATTCAAGGGCAGCCTGGGCTACATGAGGCTCTGTCTCAAAAAAAAAAAAAATAAGAGGGCTGGAGAAATAGCTCAGTGGTTCAGGCACTTGCCTGTAAAGCCCAAGGACCAGGACCAGGACCAGGGTTCAATTCCCCAGATGCACAAGGTGGTGCATGCGTCTGGAGTTTGTTTGCAGTGGCTGGAGGACCTGGCTTGCCCATTCTCTCTCTCTCTCTTTCTCTGTCTCTATATTCCCCTTTGGGAAAAAAAAAAAAAAAAAAGATTAGGAAAGCATGTGTTTGTGTTTGAAAGAACATTGTTTTTGTCGAAATGCAACCGCCGTTACTTTATTTTATTTTATTTTATTTTATTTTTATTTTTAAGGTAGGGTCTCACAATAGCCCAGGCTGACCTGGAATTCACTACATAGTCTCAGGCTGGCCTCAAACTCATGGCGATCCTCCTACCTCTGCCTCCCGAGCGCTGGGATTAAAGAAGTGCGCCACCACGCCCGGCTAGTCTTCATAACTTTTGGCACACATGTGCGTAGAATATGTGTGATGTGTGGTGCATGTGCGTGTGTGTGTTCAGATGTATGCAAAGTGCAGAGGACAATGTCCTTTGTTTTTTCTTTAGAGAACGATGGCGAGAGAAAGAGAGAGAGAATGGGCACACCAGAGCCTCCAGCCACTGCAAACAAACTCCAGATGCATGTGCCACCTTGTGCATCTGGCTTACACGGGTCCTGGGGAATTGAACCCTGGTCCTTAGTCTTCACAGACAAATGCCATAACCACTAAGCCATCTCTCTAGCCCAAGAATGTCTCTCTCTTTTTTTTAAAGGAATTATCTTTTTTTAAAAACATTTATTTCTTGAGAGCTTGTTTGGGGTTCTAGCAGAGAAGCTGCTCGTATACCCTTGATGGAAAACCGGTCCTCTGTTCAGGGAAGGTCGTCCTCTTTCCTCTTCGAGGAGTGCCCAGCTTTGGGAGGGGCACACATGCACGGAGCAGGTGGAGGAGGAAGGAGACACCAGCCACATCAGCCCTGGAGATCAATTGGGTGACAGATGTCACAGCCAGATCATCCTCTCATCTTAAAATACTAATATCTTTCAAATTTCAGAGACAGAAAGAGAATAGGTGCGCCAGGGCCTCCTGCCACTGTGCTCCAGAGGCAGTTGCCATGTTGTGCATCTGGCTTTATGTGGATACTGGAGAATCAAACCTGGGCCTTTAGGCTTTGCGAGTGAGCGCCTCTGGCTGCTGAGCCACACCCGAAGCCCAGGAACGGTATTTGCTCACCTGCCTCTCTATCTGGGACGGAGTCTTTCCCTCGACCCAGATCAGCAAGTCCCGTGACGCTCTCGGCCTCCACCTCCAGAACGGCAGGTTGAAGATGTGGATGGCCACTCCCACTTGCTCACATGGGCTGGGTAGTCTCCAGACCCTCGTGCTTGCGCGAGACACCTCCCAGCTTCACCGTTACTTTATTGTTTGTTTGTTTGTTTTTGGCGGGGTGGGGAGGTTTCTGAGGTAGGGTCTCACTCTAGCTCAGGCTGACCCGGAATTCACTATGTAGTCTCAGGGTGCAAACTCATGGCAATCCTCCTACCTCTGCCTCCCAAGTGCTGGGATTAAAGGCGTGCATTACCACGCCTGGCTCTTCTTTTGTTGTCACTGTTAACTTAATATTGGTGAACAAAGGATTTGGTCAAGAGCATAGCCTCTAGATAGAGGCTAGATTGTTTTTCTAGGGGAGGCTGCCTCTAAACCTGAGCACATGAGTTCAGTAATAGCACTTATTCTTTTTTTTTTTTTTTTTTTTGGTTTGTCTCAGGCTGGCCTTGAACTCACAGCAATTCTCCTACCTCTGCCTCCCAAGTGATGGGATTAAAGGCGTGCGCCACCATGCTGAGCTGACTTGTTCTTTTCTTCCTTATGAATTATCTTCATGAGAGAGAAGACTCTAGAGAGTAGACTGTCTTCACTTATTACCAAGATGTAGAATGAGAAGGAAATGTAGTTCTTAGGGCTAGGAAGCTCACTCAGTGGTTAAAGTTTGCGAAGCCTGATGGCCCGGGTTCAATTCCCCAGGATCCACATTAAGGCAGATGCACAAAGTGGCACATGCATCTGGAGTTCATGTGCAGTGGCTGGAGGCCCTAGTGTGCCCATTCTCTCTCTCCCTCCCCACTTGCAAATAAATAAAAATATTTTTTCAAAAGAAATATTGGTCAGGTGTTGTGGTACACACCTTTAATGCCAGCACTCTCTCTCCCTCCCTCCCTCTCTCTCTCTCTTTCATAGATAAAAATATAATTTTTAAAAAGCCACAATTTCACAAGCCAAGAAACCTATCTGCAGAACTAAAGATTAGTTGGCATCCTTACATTCTCTGTAAATATAGGTGGTTAACATTTGGCATAGTGGAACATGACAGATCCTAGGCCCTAGGTAGGATTTATTCTGTGGCTGTCTCAGATTGGGGTAACAAGAAGTAGATAGGACTCCCGATAAATCTCCACACTGTGACGTCTAGGTGGGGTCACAGAACCCACCCTGCATTCAGGCCCACCTTGTGACAGCTGGGGCCTGGCATGTGTGTGTGTTACCTGTGCTTGCGAGGGCAGGCGAGCGTGCCACATGCACACGTGGAGGTCAGAGGACAAGTCCCAGCTGTCTGTCCCTGTTTGCCAGGCTAGCTGCTCAGTGAGCGTCCAGAAAACTCTCCCCTCTCTGCCTCCCATCTTGCTGTGCGCCACATCCCCCACGGGGCGGGGACCGGGAGCTCTAAGCCTCACCACTCAAGCCTTCATGGCCGAGTGCTCGCTTTGTCCACTGAGCCGACCCTCAAGGCCCCGGGTACCTCCTACGTGCTTGTGCTCCTCATAATGGACCCCTCCGCAAGGTGCGGGGACATAAAGTCAGTCCTGGGAGCGCTTCTCATTTTCTTTTGCTGTGCTGAAGCACTCTATGGCTGGGCTGTATCTCCCACCTTGGGGAGCACTTCGGACAAATCGGTCCCTACGGTGTAAAAAAATGGGGTGATTGGCTTGCAGACCACAGATTAGCTGATGGTACAGGGACATGCAAACTGGCAAAGGAACCTGACACCCTTCCCCACACACTGGCATCAAGAAGTTCACACTGGCATCAAGAAGTTCCCCTTGGGCTGGAGAGATGGCTTAGCGGTTTAGTACTTGCTTGTGAAGCCTAAGGACCCCGATTCGAGGCTCAATTCCCCAGGACCCACATTAGCCAAATGCAGAAGGGGGCGCACGCGTCTGGAGTTCGTTTGCAGTGGCTGGAGGCCCTGGCACCGCCCATTCTCTCTCTCTCTCTCTCTCTATCTATCTATCTGCCTCTTTCTCTTTGTTGCTCGCAAATAAATAAATAAATAAATAAATAAATAATAAATAAACAAACAAAAAAATACCGTTAGTGTACATTATTAAAAAAAAAGAAGAAGAAGTTCCCTTAAGCCGGGCGTGGTGGCACACACCTTTAATCCCAGCACTCGGGAGGCAGAGGTAGGAGGATCACATGAGTTCAAGGCCATCCTGAGACTCCATAGTGAATTCCAAGTCAGCATGGGGCCAGAGTGAGACCCTACCTCGAAAAACAAAACAAAACAAAAAAGTTCCCCTTACTTTCTTGAAAGTTTCCCTTCCTTTCCTTCCTCTCTTGTTCTCTTTTCTTTCTTTCTTTCCTTCCTTCCCTCCTTACTTTTTTCTCTTTTTCTCTTTTTTCTTGTTTTGAAACAGACTGTCACTATATAGCCCAGACTGACTTCAAACTCACAATCCTCCTGCTTCAGCCTCCCAAGTGCTGGAATTACAGGCCTGGGCCTCCATACTAGTTCTGATCTGAGCATCCAACAACACGTCATTAGGGAAGGAGAAGGCAGACAGCACTCCTCCCCAGCTGCAGGCTCTAGGGAAAACGTCAATTGTCGTTCTCCTAACCGCAGTCAGCACTGAGCCCCAGAGCCCGGAGGCCTCCCAGGGCGGCCCGCGCGCTGGTAAACAAGAGAAGCAAATCCAGAAACATTTCTCAACTAATCAGAAACACTCCCAGAAAGCAAGCTGTTGGAAACGTCCACTTTCCCTGAAGTGGCCTCCAGGCATGGCCTGGTCCTTCTCCTTCTCCTCCTAAGTCACTCATCTCCCCAGGTGATCTGGTCAGTTGAGTACCCCTGGCCTTTGATTGGCATGGCTTGAAGTTTTCATCAGCTCCCTTCCAAATTCCTGTAATTTCCACTTAGTCCAATTCAGATGTTTTGGCCCATTCTCTTCCAGCAGACTTGGGACAGAGATATCACCCTCACAGAAGGGACAGCCTGCTTGCCAACAGCAGATGACACCATGGCCCTGGCCCCATTTTCCCAAGGCCTTAATAATTAACTTTGGTTAATCGAATATTCTAATTCTATCCTGAAACAGATACCTTCTCAAGAAAAAGAACCCTTAAATTGAGTCTTTGGCAAGTTTGTTTTTATTTTAAAAACATACTTTAAATGCATGTATTCAAACAGTGATTTGGGGCCGGGGGATATGATGTATGTGTGTGAACGCAGGGGGCATGTATGCCGTGGCGCAAGTGTGGAGGTTGTTTGAAATCGCTGGCCTCTTACTCTCTCTTCGTATCACATACAGAGCCGAGGTGTGTCCAGAAAGCCATTCATGCTTTGGGAGAGGCTCAGATCCCCCGGAATGTAGAGAATCCAAGGGAAGGGATTTATTATCACCTCGTGGATGAACATTTAACAAACCGATGCTCTTTAAGTGATGGCGACTCTCCCAGCTAGAAGAAATTTGTTTGCTTGTTTTAGATCTTTGAGACCTGGGTCTCTCGTAGCCCAGGTTCTCATGTGACCAAGGCTGGCCCTGAACTTCTGATATTCCTGCCTCTACCTCCCAAGGCATGGCCACCATGCCTGACTCTATTTTTTAACTTTAATTGACTGAAATAAGGAATACCCACACCTATATTTTTTTTGCTTGTGTGTGTGCATGTGTGTAATGTGGTGTGTGTGGTATGTACACACATATGTGGCAGGTCAGGGGTTCTACTCCATCCCTCACCTGCCTGGTCTTATTTTGAGCCTGAGTCTCCCTTTTGTACTGATTCCGGAACTTTCTGGTGTCTGCTTCCCTGCTGGACTGGAGCTACTGGGGCGCATGTCCACGCCCAGCTACTGAGCGGCCTCTCGGGCCCCCATGCTTGCCCAGGAAGTGCACTTAGCCCTGAACCAGCTTTCCCATCCCACACCTTTTTAAAAAAATTAATTTATTTCCTTGGAGGTAGTGGGGGGGGGTTGAACCCAGGGCCTCACACTTGCTATGCAAGTGCTCTGCCTCTAAGCCATGCCTCAGCTCCAGGAGCGGTTCGCGGAAGTCATCTATTCCAGTTCTTTCTCTACAGTGAGGAAACTGAGACCCATGGAGAAGGAGGCATGGGCCCCGGCCACCCACTAGAGGAGTCACAGAGCACCCAGGCCAGCTCTTCCTGCACAACCCCTGACCATGACCCGATCTGCCCAGCTCTGCTCATTGTGAGCGCATGGCACCCTGCTGACAAAGGCGACTTTTTAAAGGCAGCAACACAGCCTGTGAGCACCAGCATGAACATATAACCAGGTAGTGACAAGCTGGCTACGTCTGTCCTTCCAGCACTTGGGAGGCCGAGGCAGGAGGACTGACGTAAATTTGAGGCCAGCTTGGGCTGAAAAATAAGACTCTCTCTTTCTCTCTCTCTCTCTCTCACACACACACACATAAAATAAATAAATAAATAAATAAAAATAAAACCTCAAGCCAGAAGTGGTGGCACACACCTTTAATCCCAGCACTCAGGAGTCAGAGGTAGGAGGATCGCTGTGAGTTCAAGGCCACCCTGAGACTACATAGTGAATTCCAGGCCAGCCTGGGCTACAGTAAGACCCTACCTTGAGGGGGGGGGGTTCGGAAGTAACAACTGGGGCTGGAGCTATTGCTCAGTGGTTAAAGGAGCTTGCTTGCAAAGTCTGGCAGCCTGGGTTTGATTCCCCAGTACCCACGTAATGCTAGATGCACAAAGTGGGGCATGTGTCTGGAATTTTTGTTTTGGGGTACCAAAAGGGTCTCTCTCCTCTGTCTTGTTCTCTCTCTCTCTCTCTCTCTCTCTCTCTCTCTTTCTGCTTGCAAATAAATAATTTTTTAATAGGAACAATTAAAGCCTGGGTGTGATGACGCACGCCTTTAATCCCAGCACATGGGAGGCAGAGGTAGGAGAATTGCTGTGAGTTTGAGGCCACCTGAGACTACACAGTAAATTCCAGGTCAGCCTGGGCTAAACTAGAGTGAGACCCTGCCTTGGGAAAAAAAATAGTAACAATTATATTAAGGATATGTTTAATACTGTTGGCTCCGAGAACAGAAAAGGACAGATAGCTGAGGGGGTTTGAACCTGAGTGTTTGATAACCAGATCATTCAAAGACTCCCTCTCTTCATCTCACTGAAGCTTTGGGGAAGTGCGGTGGGGGGGGGGACTTGGCAGGAGGTGGGGGGCCTGGTGGGGCTCCTAAGGAAAGCTCCAAAGGCCCTGTCTTTTCCCTTCTGCAATTGACTTGTTCCCCAGGGAAAGGTTAGGGGGTTGTTTCTCCAGGACAAGGAGGAGAGTGCCTTGATAAACTTTTGGCCTTTTCCTGATAAAAACTGGATGGGGCATCTAGGCTTGGTGCCTCACCCCTGTAATCCCAGTACTCAGGAAGCTGAGGTAGGAGGGTCACCACGAATTTAAAGCCAGCCTGGGCTACAGAGTGAGTTTCAGGTCAGCCTGGGCTAGAGTGAGACCATACCTCGGAATAAATAAACAAATAAATAAACCCTGGAGGGGGGTCGTTGGCGTGATGCTGGAGTGTTGCTGTGATTTGCAGAAGGCCTGAAAATCCCAGCTCTCATGTTCCAATCACCTTTCCTTCTCAACTGCCGCTTCCAAATGAGTAACATGATGTGATATCGGGATAACAAAGTAGCCCTTACGTCCAGGTTTTACCCATGGAAAGCCAGATGCACAAAGTGTTCCGTGCGTCTGGAGTTCCTTTACAGTGGTGAGAGATCCTGACACACGCATGTTCTCTCTCCCCCTCTCTCTCTCTCTCTGTCTGTCTTAAATAAATGAATTTAGGAGCTAGAGAGATTGCTCAGTGGTTAAGGTGCTTGCCAGCAAAGCCTAAGGACCTGGGTTCAGTTACCCAGTACCCATGTAAGCCAGATGCACAAGGTGGTGCATGTGTCTGGGGCTTGTTTGCAGTGGCTGGAGGCCCTGGTGTGCCCATTTTCTCTCTCTCTCTCTCTCTCATAAATAAATAAAATATTTTTAAAACTTAAAAATATATATATAAATGAGAGAAAGGCTAAAACCAGTCAGGTGTTTCCTTGCTTCCATGCCCTTCTGTCACTTTGCAACATACTAAATAAATTTTTATCTATCTATTTTGTGGTACTGGGGATTGAACCCATGCTAGGCAAGTGTTCTACCACTCAGCTATATCCTCCAAGCCTCTTTTTGCTTTTTATTTTGAGGCAGGGTCTCACTAAATAGCCCAGGATGGCCTTGAACTCACTCTTCCCTGGGGAAGGCTTTGAACTTATGACCCTCTTGCCTTGGTCTCCTGAGTAGTGAGGCTAACAAGCCTGTGCTGTCAGGCCGACAATAAGGGAGGCCGCATCTCAAACAAAGTGGAAGGCGAAGACTGATGCCTCGAGGTCGTCCCTGACCTCACCCATGCGCTGTGAAGGAGTGCCCATACAGACATGCACACACTTTCCTGCACACCAATCAACAAAGCTAGTGTTATAATCTACTTAAGTGCACACTGTGGATGCTAAGTCGCTCTGGGAGCGGTGAGATTTTAGCTCAGAGATGGGCATTTGCTTCACCCAGGGCTCAGTTGCCAGCAGTGTAGAAGGAGGAGGGGAACTGGTCCTCGCTCTAATACAATGTAATTTTGCGCAATGACAAAATAAAGGAGCAAAAAATATATTGTCATTGCAGAAGATGCACTAAAATGTTTTAATAAAATTAATCTATGCAATTATACTTCCTAGAGGAAAGTTGAAAATTCCCCCTTTGAAATGAAGAAATAGGAAAGATGCTAACCTCCACTATTTCTGTTCCCTGTTCTGTGGTGATGGTGGAGATCTGGGGATACTGCACAGATAAGAGTGAGAGTCTGGGCTGGAGAGATGACTTAGTGGTTAAGGCATTTGCCCACAAAGCCAGAGGCTCCCCGTTCAACTCTCCAGGACCCACGTAAGCCAGATGCACAAGGGGGCGCATGCGTCTGGAGTTCGTTTGCAATGGCTGGAGGCCCTGGCGTGCCCATTCTCTCTCTGTGTGTGCCTCTTTCTGTCTCTCAAATAAATAAATAAAATATATTTTGAAAAAAAAAGAGTTAGGGCCAGGCGTGGTGGCACACACCTTTAATCCCAGCACTTGGGAGGCAAAGTAGGAGGATCGCCATGAGTTCGAGGCCACTCTGAGAATACAGAGTGAATTCAGGTCAGCCTAGACTAGAGTGAAACCCTACCTCGAAAAAACAAAAAAAAAAGAGAGAGAGAGTCTGATAGTGAACTTCTAGAAGGAAGCCACGGTTATAGTGATAGCAAGGGTCAGGTGTCACTGGGCCTGAGAGGGAAAGGAGGTGAGGACTATGGACTGGAGGTGAGGGAGCCCTAGTAAAGGAGTTTCTGTTGTGGTTTGGGGGTCTAGAGATTTTTTTTTTTCTTTTTTTAGGTAGGGCTGCTCTAGTCCAGGCTGACCTAGAATTCACTATGTAGTTTCAGGCTGACCTTGAACTTACAGCGATCCTCCTACCTCCACCTCCAGAGTTCTGAGATTAAAGGCATGTGCCACCACACCTGGCTCTTTTTCTTTTTGGTTTTTTTTTTCTTAATTTCTTTTTATTTTTCTATTTGTGAGCAGAGAGAGAATATGGGTGTGACAGGACTTCCCACCACTGCAAACGAACACCAGATACATGGAGAATCAAACCTGGGTCCTTAGGCTTCCTAGACAAGCACCTTAACTGCTAAGCACCCACCCCTCTTTTTTTTTTTTTTTTTTTTTCTAGGTAGGGTCTCACTCTGGCCCAGGCTAATCTGGAACTCACTACGTAGTCTCAGGGAGGCCTCAAACTCACGGTGATCGCTAGCTCTGCCTCCCGAGTGCTGGGATTAAAGGTGAGCGCCACCACGCCCGGCTCCACCCCTCACTTTTTTGAAACAAGGTCTCACACTGTAGCCCAGGCTGGCCTTGAAGTTGTAGTGATCCTCCTGCTTCAACCTTCTGAATTTACAAGTGTGAGCCACCAAACCAGGGTCTCTCTCTAGCCCAGGCTGACCTGGAATTCACTATGTAGTGTCAGGCTGGCCTTGAACTCATGGTGATGTTCCTACCTCTGCCTCCCAAGTGCTGGGACTAAAGGCATGCGCCACCACGCCTGGCAGGCTAGAGTCTTATATGCACCGGGCATGGAATTCAGTCAGCATGAGGCAGAGCGAAGCTATAATGGAAGACGAAACCCACACCCAAGCCTTCAAGAAATGTGAAAGAGCCACCGGGATCTGCGCAGAGAGCATGGAGGGAGAGGCGGGAGGCAGGAGGCTGAGTCAGCGCTCAGCGGGAGCAGTGCTAGGGAGAGGGAGGGCATCTGAAAGGGCTCCGGGGAGCTCTGACCTGCTGCGGAAACACTGACCTCACGGGGTCGCCACGCAGGAGGAGGCCTTCTACGCAGAGAGGTTGTACTTCAGGTCATGTGACAGAACACCTGTCAGCAGCCTGGCACATAGGTGCTGTCACCTGTCAGCTCAAAAGCCCCGAGAAAGCTGGCTGTGGTGGCTCACGCCTTTAAACCCAGCACTCGGGAGGCAGAGGTAAGAGGATTGCTGTGAGTTCGAGGCCACCCTGAGACTACAGAGTGAATTCCAGGTCAGCCTGGGCCAGAATGAAACCCTACCTCAAAAAACTGGAGAAAGAAAAAAAGCCCTGGGAAGGGAAAAAGAAAAGAAAAGAAGGAGGGTCAGGACGGGGGACTGGGTCAGTGGAGGCAGGCATCTGTGTGAGGGTGGTGGGTACCATGTCGCTTCCTTCCTCAGGTGCAAACACTTCAGAAGACAACGCCTGCCACTGAACCATCTCTTCAGACCTTCCCTGGTTTTCTTTGTTTGTCTTTCAGTACTAGGGCCAGAATGCAGGGCCTGTGCAAGCACTCTGTCACTAAACTGTCCCCTCACTGTCAAGTTCTGATTTCGTCTTTGTCCCTGCTGTGCCTCCCCCCTGGGGTGCCCTCTCTGGTTTCTATTCATCAAAAGCCCGTTCTTCTTGCTCGGTTCACTTGTTTAGGATTGCTGTAAGCGTGGGGTCAGCCTGCCCTACACAGTGAATTCCAGACCAGCTTGGACTACAGTGTGAGACTCTGTCTCAAAATAAATAACTAGATAAACTGGACATGGTGGTGCACACCTTTAATCCCAGCTCTCGGGAGGCAGAGGTAGGAGGATCTCTGTGAGTTCAAGACTAGCCTGGGACTACAGAGTTCCAAGTCAGCCTGGACATGAGTGAGACCCTACCTCAAAAAAAAATCATCAATAAATAAAATAGAGCAGGGGAGATGGCTCAGTGAATAAGGCATCTGCTATGCAAGTGTAAAGACAAGAGTTCAGACCTCCAGCACTCACAGAAATGCTGGGTGGGTATGGCAGCCTGTCAGTAACCCCTGTGCTTAGGAGACGCAAACCAGCGATCCCAAGGCAAGCTGGCTGGCTAGACTAGCCGAATTGGTGGGCTCTGGGTTCAAGTGAGAGACCCTGCCTCGGGAAACAAAGTGAGGAGTGATGGAGGAAGACACCTGAATTCAATTTCTGGCCTCCACATGCACGCACACCTGCACACGTGCGTACTCTCCACATGCACATACATATACTCTCCACATGCACACACATGCATGCACATGCACACACGTGTACTCTCCACATGCACAAGTGTATACGCTCCACACACATATACTCTGCACACGCACACGCATATACTCTCCACACGCACACACGTATACGCTCCACATGCGTGTGTATACTCTCCACACGCACACAGCGTATACACTCCACACACACGTACACTCTTCACACGCACATGCATATATACGCTCAACACGCACATGCACATATGCTCCACACGCACATGTGTACACTCTCCACATGCACACATACATGCGCTTCACATGCACACATGTACACGCTCCACACACACACATATACTCTCCACACGCACACACCTGCACACACGTATACCCACATGAACACAGTAAGAACAATTCTCAGGTTGGACTGGCAACTTGAAAAGCCACTTAGAAAAACATCTTCATTTATAGTACTTTTAGTTCTTTTTGCCAACATTTTCTCCCTCTCTCCTTCCCCCTCCCTTCATTCTTTTCTCCTCTCCTTCCTTCCTTCCCTCTTTTCTTTTCTTCTTCACTGGGTTCTATGTCGCCCAGGCGGCCGTAAACTCCATGTGTAGGTATGTAGCAAAAGTGACCTTGAGCTCCTGAGCCTCCACCAACTCCAATACTAGGATTACAGTCATGAACCCCCATGCCTGGTTTGATATGGTTCTTTGTTTGTTTGTTTGTTTTGTTTTTTCAAGGTAAAGTTTCATTGTAGCCTAGGCTGACCCAGAACTCACTCTGTAGTTCCAGGCTGCCCTCAAACTCACCGGTGGTCCTCCTCCCTCTGCCTCCCGAGTGCTGGGATGAAAGGTGTGTGTCGCCACGCCCAACTGGTTCTTATGAAAGAAATCTCTTTCTGAACTTTTGAAAAAAGAGAATTTCAGCACAGCCCAAAAAGCATAAAGGGAAACTATTTTAATTTTTTAATTCGTGCCATTATTAGCTATCCCTGCATCAGCCTCTTCTAATTATGTAGAAATGCATTCATCTGACAGAGCGCCTGGCCCTGACTCTTGACTTACTAATGAGATCATATTTTTCATTACAATTCCTAAATCCCATCAATCTTTTCTTAATTATTTGTAAGTGAATTTGCTGCCTTAGAAAGAAAAGAGCTTATATGGTAACTGGGAAAGTTTCATGTGATTTCAATTTCAGAAACTTTGCTGGCAGGATGGCCTCCGATGATTAATAAATCAGATTTCGAAGTCTGGTTCAGTGCCACAGGCCCCCATGTACCAGCTCTCACTCGAAGACTCCCTGAATCAGACCTTCGAGGGCTGCCCCAGCAAAGCTCCTTCTAAGCACACGTCTGCCCTCAGACAGTGCAGTCACTGGTGTAGTGGTGGGCATGCTTAAAACGTGTGACGGCAGACAGGGGCACGCAGTGAGACGGCGTCCTGCACGTATAGCCTGGCTCTTCAGCAGTGGATGCTAAGGAGCTGGAGGAGGTCCCCAGAGGAGACACAGTTGAGGGCCCAGGAAGGGGAGACAGCAGCATCTATTTAAAAACTAGTAGAGATGTTGCTAAACATATGATTGTTTTGGGTTTTTTGTGTTTTTTTTTTTTTCAGTTTTATGAGGTAGGGTCTCACTCTAGCCCAAGGTGACCTGGAATTCACTATGTAGTCTCAGGCTGGCCTTGAATTCACAGCGATCCTCCTACCTCTGCCTCCCAAGTGCTGGGATTAAAGGCGTGTGCCACCATGCCTGGCCTAAACATAAATGTATTATTTTTCTAGCCCAGGCTGCCCTGAAACTCACTGTTTACCGGAGATTGGCCTTGAGCCTATGGTGATCCTCCTGTCTCAGCCTCCTGAGCGCTGGGATCACAGGTGTGAACCACCATATCTGGCTTGGCTTGTTGGTTTGTGACAGTGTCTCATGAATCCCAGACTGGTTTCAAACTCAGTATGTGAGTGAAGATGGCCTTGAACCCGTCCTCCTGTCCCTACCTAACAAGTGCTATACAATGACAGGTATGCTCCACCACGCCCAGCTTTAAGTGTTTTTCTTTTCTTGTTTTTGGTTTTTCAAGCTAGGGTCTCACTCTAACCCAGGCTGACCTGGAATTCACTATGTCGTCTCAGGCTGGCCTCAAACTCATGGCGATCCTCCTACCTCTGCCTCCCGAGCGCTGGGATTAAAGGCGTGCACCACCACGCCTGTCTAGCTTTAAGTGTTTTAATCTGCAGTAGCACCTAGGTCCTTACCGATTCTAACCCCACTATAGCACCTCAGGCATCCCAGCAATGCCACCTCCCAAACCACCTGTGGGGGAGCCAGTGGTCTTCAGTTAACTCCATGCTCTCCATGAGCATCCACGCTCAGCATCCCTTGACCTGAACATGAACTCCCAGCTACCCTCAACCCTTCACAGGCTATTGGCTATTGTGGTTTGAACAATAGGCTCATGTGTTTGAACACTTGATCCCCAGCTGGTGGTGCTATTTGGGAAGGTTGTGGAACTTTTAGGAGGTGGAGCCTTGCTGGAGGAAGTGGGACACTTGGGGGCAAGCCTTCAGGTTTTATAGCCTGGCCCCACTTCCTGTTTGCCCTCTGCTTCCTGGCTATGGCTGCGATGTAATGAGCTGGCTGTCTGCTCCTGCCGCCACACCTCCCCTGCCATGGTGGACTCTATCCTCTTGAAATGTAAACCATAATAAACCCTTTCTTTCCTTAAACTGTGTCTCGTCAATAACGAGAAAGTAACCAATATAACCAACCACCAGCCCTGATAGACACCTGCCACCTGCACCTGTGCCCCTGTCATAGAGGCTGAAAATGGCCTCTTGTCTGAGGTGCAGAATGTAGGAGATCAAAGTTACAGTGAATCTGCCTTCCCCGATCTGCTCATCCTCCTTGCTAACTTCGGCGATTTTTTTCTCCATGAAATATAAGAGCTGAAAATACAAAACTCCTTAAAAAAAAAAAAAAAAAAAAGCTCCAGTTATCTCATTACAAATTTAACGGGTCTAATTTACAAATGTTTTAAATGTAAAGCAGATGTTCTGTGTGAGAACCTCATCTATAGCTCTGAGAGGTTCCAGTAACCCCTTGTGAACAAAAGTGAAGGAGGAAGTCAGATCTAAAACAGAGGCCGTCTGCTGGCTCGGGTGGGGCTGGCCCAGCGGGGTGAAACGCTGAGCGGCTTCCTCATCCACATAGCAAGGGCCCCACCTGGCCTGGCCAGCTCTTCTTCCACCTACTCCAGCGCCAACCTCTTGCCTTTGTTGGGGTCACTTTTCTTTTGTCAATGACTGACATCTATTTATTATTTGGAGTTGACAAAGTGTGCCCTCCTCAAGCCTCCACACAGTGCTTAGCAGAGTGTTGTGGTTGTTACTTTTTTTATTATTATTATAATTTTTAAAGATTTATTTTTATTTATTTATTTATTTATTTATTTATTAGAGACAGAGAAAGGGAGAGAGAGAGAGTGGGCACGACAGGGCCTCTAGCCACTGCAAACCAACTCCAAACACATGTACCACCATGTGAATCTGGTTTATGTGAGTCCTGGAGAATCGAACCTGGGTCCTTAGGCTTCTCAGACATGTGTCTTAACCACTAGGCCATCTCTCCAGTCCCTATTATTATTACAATTTTTAAAAAGACAGGAATGGTGGGTCATGCCTTTATTTAATTAATTTATTTATTTAAGAGAAAGGGCGGGGGAGAGGCAGAGAGAAAGAATGGGCACGCCAGGGCCTCCAGCCACTGCAAACGCATGCGCCCCCTTGTGCATCTGGCTTATGTGGGTCCTGGGGAATTGAACCAGGGTCCTTAGGCTTCACAGGCAAACACCTTAAGCACTAAGCCATTTCCCCAGCCCTGTTACTGTTTTTTGTTTTGCTTTGAAACAGGATCTCATGTGTCCCAGTTGACTTCTTATTCATTTATTTTCAGGTAGTCTTGCTATAGTCCAGGCTGACCTAGAATTCACTCTGTAGTCTCAGGGTGGTCTTGAACTCACAGCAGTCCTCCTACTTCTGCTGAGATTAAAAGTGTGTGCTTTGAAGCCGGGTGTGGTGGCGCACGCCTTTAATCCCAGCACTTGGGAGGCAGAGGTAAGAGGATTGCCACGAGTTCGAGGCCACCCTGAGACGACATAGTGAATTCCAGGTCAGCCTGAACTAGAGTGAGACCCTACCTCGAAAAACCAAAAAAAAAAAAAAAAAAAAACAAAAAAAAAAAAAAAGTGTGTGCTTTGGGCTGGAGAGATGGTTTAGCAGTTAAGCACTTGCCTGTGAAGCCTAAGTACCCCAGTTCAAGGCTCCATTCCCCAGGACCCACGTTAGGCAGATGAATAAGGGGGCGCATGAGTCTGGAGTTCATTTGCAGTGGCTGGAGGCCCTGGCGCACCCATTCTCTCTCTCTCTCTCTCTGTCTCTCTATCTGCCTCTTTCTTTCTCTGTTTGTCACTCTCAAATAAATAAATAAAAATTATAAACAAAAAAAAATTTTTTTTAAGTGTGTGCTTTGAGCTTGCTATATAGGTAAGGGTGATCTTGAACTTCTGATCCTCCCCCTCCACCTCCCAAGTGCCAGGATTACAGGTATGTTCTACCACATCAGAACTTTCAATATTTAGTATGTCTTTAGAAATATCTAGGCAGGGTCTGGAGAGATGGCTTAGCAGTTAAAGCGCATGTCTGTGAAGCCTATGGACCCAAGTTCGATTCTCCAGGTCCCGCGTAAGCCAGATGCACACGTTGGCAGATGCATCTGGAGTTCATTTGCAGTGGCTAGAGGCCCTGGGGTGTCCGTTCTCACTCTTTCTCTCCCTCTCTCTGTCTCTAATAAATAAATACTAGGCAGGTGGGAAGCTGGTGTGGTGACAGATGCCTATAATCCTAGCATTGGGGAGGCTGAGGCATGAAGATCATGAGTTGGAGGCTAGCTTGGGCTGGGTAACCAGACCCTGTCTCAAAAAGAGAGGAAACCAGGTTTGTAGGGCATGGCTTTAATCCCTGCACTTGGGAGGCAGAGGTAAAAGGATCACCATGAGTTTGAAGCCAACCTGAGACTACATATACATAGTGCATTCCAGGTCAGCCTGGGTTACAGCAAGACCCTACCTCAAAAAAGGAGGGGAGGGGGCTGGGCGTGGTGGCACACGCCTTTAATCCCAGCACTTGGGAGGCAGAGGTAGGAGGATTGCCGTGAGTTCGAGGAGACCCTGAGACTCCACAGTGAATTCCAGGTCAGCCTGGGATAGAATGAGACCCTACCTCGAAAAAAAATGAGAGGGGAAAGAGCAGAGAGAAGAGAAGAGGAGGAGAGAGAAGAGGAGGGCAAGGGAGGGGAGAAAAAGGAAAATAGGGCCTAGTGGTTCAAGCCCTATAGTCTCTAGGATGTTGATATAGGAAAATCATCATGAGTTTGAGACCAGCCTGGGCTACAGAATAAGTTCCAGGTCAGCCTGGGCTGGCTGAGACCCTGTCAGAAAGGAAGGAAGGAAGGAAGGGAAATAAAAAGGAATACCCTAGGCTGGTGGGGACCAGGACCCTGACAGGGAACCCTACTATCAGCAGGCAGATCCTGCTCCTGTTCCTCACCAGGAAAGCAAAGTGACCCTGATCCCTGGCGATGTGGTGGCAGAGTCGGGCAGCCCCACTGGAACTATGAGAGAGAGGAGACTGGCCCGCACAGCCCTTCCTCCCTATGCATAGACTATAATCACTAAGTCAATTGGGGAAAAAAATGTCCTGAAGACAAGGCTGAGGAAAAGCAGAACAGGAGGGCAGCTGGGGCCAGTGGGGAGAGTGCGCGGGAGGCATAAAGGGCTATTGTGTGGGCGCTGGGACGGCCGGGGCGGCCTTGGCAGCTGAGTCAGAGAAGCTGCCTGGCCGCGATCTGCTTTCTCTGAGGGAGATCCTGGGATCCCAGCTGAATAAAGAACAACTTGGAACCAGGCAGAGGGAAATGGGGGTGAGCGGGGGTGGGGGAGAGATGGCCAAGGCCAGAGGAGGGGGGACGGAACGGCAGGGCAGTGCTGGGGGGACAGGTGAACAAGTCCAGAAAAAGGAGGCCCAGGTAAGAGCTCATGCTGACAGCTGTCGAAAAGGATGAGCAGTTTTCCCCATAACTGATGATAGGTATTGAAAGTCCGTGGTGGCACATGCCTTTAATCCTAGCACTCGGGAGGCAGAGGTAGGAGGATCACCACGAGTTCGAGACCACCCTGAGACTACATAGTGAATTCCAGGTCAGCCTGGGCTAGAATGAGAACCTACCTCAAAAAAATAAAAATAAAAAATAAAAAAAATAAAAAATAAAAAGGCAGCCCGTTCCTACCAGAAAGGGAGAAATGGAGAAGAAACTTACAGTCCATCTTAGCAATATGTTTTGGACAAGACTGTGTAAAGAAAGGAAGGCCTTAGCCCGGCGGGGGTGGCAGGGGCAGGAGTTTGTGTTTGTTCCTTCTTGTTTCCCCATCATGACCCACAGCAATCTCTTGCCAGCCTCAGGGGGTTGGGTTGCCTGATGGCCTTCCTCCTGCTCTTTCTGGGGAAGGTAGGCTAAGGAGCAGACTATGTCCTCAAAGTGACAATATTTGTTCAAAATGGAGCTTACTGAGGAAGCCTGGAGAGGCTCAGAGAGTCTCCTTCCACTCTCTCAAAGCTCCAGCCCTTGCCCCTGACCTTGGGGCCGCTGTTCAGACACTTCCGCCCTTCCAGAGGGAAACCCAATTCACCAGCCGCCCATGGTTGCCTCAAGCTGGGGGTAGGGGAGAATGGGGCTAGCAAAATAAAAAAATTTTTTTCAAAAAGTGCTAAGAGAGGGAAGAGCTGGCAGCGCTTAATGGAGAAGGGTTCCAGCAGCTTAATCCATCTTGAACAGATTCATTAATCAGGTGCAAAGCTCCTCAAAGGAGCAAAGCGAGACCCAGCTTCTGGCAAGGGCCGCCGGCCAAGCTCCCCCACTCCAAGTGCCCTTTCCAAGTCCCCAGTGCCTTTGTATCAGGGCTGGTCCAAGCCTGCCTGGTCAGGAGCCACCTGTTCCGTCTCCTCCCACCTCCACGACCTCCTCGGAAGTGAGAGGAGAAATGATGGGAAACCCAGACAGCTGCTGAGACCCTCCTCCCTGCCCCACAAACAAGCAGCCGGATTCTAGGAATTGGGCCAGCGCCTGGCAGATGAGTTGCTCTGTGAGAAATGCTTCTGTGAGCACATTAACTCTTTCCTTCATTGAGTTATAGAAGATGGAGCCCTGGATAGGAGGGCCTCACAGACAGGGCTAGGCCTACCTGCACTTCCCTCATAGACAGGGCTGGCCCTACCTGCACTTCCCTCATAGACAGGGCTGGCCCTACCTGCACTTCCCTCATAGACAGGGCTAGGCCTACCTGCACTTCCCTCACAGACAGGGCTGGCCCTACCTGCACTTCCCTCATAGACAGGGCTAGGCCTACCTGTACTTCCCTCATAGACAGGGCTAGGCCTACCTGCGCTTCCCTCATAGACAGGGCTAGGCATACCTGCACTTCCCTCATAGACAGGGCTAGGCCTACCTGCGCTTCCCTCACAGACAGGGCTAGGCATACCTGCACTTACTTCCCTCATAGACAGGGCTAGGCCTACCTGTACTTCCCTCATAGACAGGGCTGGCCCTACCTGCACTTCCCTCATAGACAGGGCTAGGCCTACCTGTACTTCCCTCATAGACAGGGCTAGGCCTACCTGCGCTTCCCTCATAGACAGGGCTAGGCCTACCTGCACTTCCCTCATAGACAGGGCTAGGCCTACCTGCGCTTCCCTCACAGACAGGGCTAGGCATACCTGCACTTACTTCCCTCATAGACAGGGCTAGGCCTACCTGTACTTCCCTCATAGACAGGGCTGGCCCTACCTGCACTTCCCTCATAGACAGGGCTAGGCCTACCTGCACTTCCCTCACAGACAGGGCTAGGCCTACCTGCACTTCCCTCATAGACAGGGCTGGCCCTACCTGCACTTCCCTCATAGACAGGGCTAGGCCTACCTGCACTTCCCTCACAGACAGGGCTGGCCCTACCTGCACTTCCCTCACAGACAGGGCTAGGCCTACCTGCACTTCCCTCACAGACAGGGCTAGGCCTACCTGCACTTCCCTCACAGACAGGGCTAGGCCTACCTGCACTTCCCTCATAGACAGGGCTAGGCCTACCTGCACTTCCCTCATAGACAGGGCTAGGCCTACCTGCACTTCCCAACCCAGGAGTTTCTTGCCCAAGGTCATGATGTAGACACTGGCAGTGACGTTACTAGCCAGCCTCCAAGATGGGATGCAATGAATGATATCTGTTTCCCAGTGTCCACAATCACGGATCCCCTCCAACTGTGAAATCGGTAGGGTAGTGCAGAAATGACAATGTGAAAGCCAGGCATGGTGGCACACACCTTTAATCCCAGCACTCAAGAGGCAGAGAGGTAGGAGGATTACTGTGGGTTCAAGGCCACCTTGGTACTACATAGTGCATTCCAGGTCATTCACAGCTAGAGTGAGACCCTACCTCAAGGGAGGAAAAAGAAAGAAAGAAAAAGAAACGTGAGACTTCAAAGCTATTCATAAAAGATGTGTGGCTCCTGCCTTGCTCTGCCTTCACGCTGGGGGGAGCCAACTATTGTGTGTGGAACACTAGACAGCCTTGTGGTGAAGTCCATGTGGCAAAAACAGATTCTTCCTTCCAATAGCCAGGCAAGTGGGGCCACCCTTGAAGTATACTTCCAACCCCCATTAAGCCTTCAAGTGACTACAAGCGTCTTCCTGTGTGAGCTACAAGTCCCCAGCCAAGGTGCCCTGAATGCACTGAAACTGTGATGTTGTTTGGTTTGGGTTTGTTCGTTCGTTCGTTCGTGTGGTGCTGGGGATGTAACACAGGGCTTTGCAGGACGACTGAGCTACTTTTTACTGACAACCCACCTACATATAGACAATACACCATGGTCATAATTCCCTCTCACCATCCTCCCTTCCTGAGTTTGGCCTTAAAAAAAAATTTTTTTTTTTATTTTACTTGAGAAAAAGAGGCAGACAGATAAAGAGAGAGAAAGAATGGGCACACCAGAGCCTTCAGCCACCGCAAATAAACTACAGACACATGTGCTACTTTGTACATCTGGCTTATGTGGGTCCTGGGGAATCAAACCTGGGTCCTTTAGCTTTGCAGGCAAGCACCTTAACCACTAAACCATGTCTCCAGCCCCTGAGTTTGGCTTTTTGAGACAGGGTCTTATGTAGCCAGGCTCTCCTCAAACTCGATGTGTAGTGAAGATTCACCTTGAACCTCTGATCCTCCTGCCTCTACCTCCCAAATGCTAGGATTGCAGGTGCATGCCATTACACCTGGCTGAAACTTAGTGTCATAAGTGTGTATTGCAGTGTCAGAGAGAAGCAGAGCTTGCCACTTCAGGTGACAAGGGAGATTTCTTTTCAATATATTTATTTATTTGCAAACAGAGAGACAGAGAGAGAGAGAGAGAACACTAGGGCCTCTTGCCACGGCAGACAAGCTCCAGTTGCATGCACCACTTTGTCATGTGGGTATTGGGGAATCGAGCTTGGGCAGTCAGGCTTTGCAAGCAAGAGCCTTTAACTCCATCACTCTAGTCCAACAATACAGATTTTATACAGGCTCCTGTCACCAAGAAGACAGGCTTCAGAATAAACTAAGCTCCTCTGGGGAACTGTGCAGAGTCAGTAGTGCATTTCAGGGGATATTGAGGGAGGGGCAGAGGAACAGCAGGGGATCCAAGTCAGAGAAAGTGGAGAATTGCCAAGGCATGGGACTGTTACATGAGAACATAGAGAAGATCAGAGTAAATCTCAAACAGCAAATCCTCCTGGCACCTGGAGCTTTTCTGGTAGGAACACAAGAGGTTGGATTCTACCAGGAACATGGTCTTTGCCTGTTAGGAACCAGGAAAGTGTTTGTTCCAGTTTCTCAGTTTGAAGATTGGGTAAATCGTGTACATATTTTGCAGTTCTGATAGGTCAAGGTTGAGGTCCAGGTAAGAAGAGGACTCAGGAACCTGACTAAAATTTGGTCAAGGACAGTCTTTGTCAACACTTCTAAACCACTAAGTTTGGGTGCTTTGTCTTACAGAGTAGTGAGACAAACCCTCAGTGGTCACTCCGTATCTCATGCCTTTCCTACCTTGCTGTATGGCCCCCTGCAGAAGATGAGGGTAGAACAGATAGCTATTGTGCTTTCAAACATCCCATGTTGCAGTAACTGGCACACTGGGCAGCTAGCAGTCCTTGCTTGTCTGTGTACTCATGCATGCCCACAGTCACTGTGAGCTAAGCACCCAAGCATTTAGAGTCCTGGACTCAAAGCTCAGCAGGCTCCTTCCTCATCAGAAACCCCATGCCAGACTTGACCTCTGTGATGGGCTTGTACCCCTGTGGTGAGAGCAGAGGCCTCGGGCTAGGGAGATAGTTTAGCGGTTAAGGTGCTTGCCTGCGAAGCCTAAGGACCCAGGTTCAGCTCCCCAGAACCCACGTAAGCCAGATGCACAAGGTGCCGCATGCACACAAGGTCACACATGCACACAAGATGGCGCATGCATCTGGAGTTTGATTGCAGTGGCTAGAGGTCCTGGTGCACCAATTTCTCTCTCTCTCTCTCTCTCTCTCTCTCTCTCTCTCTCTCTCTCTCTCTCTCCCATGAATTAAATAAATAAATAAACAGAAGAAAGCAGAGGTCTGTAAGAGTCTGGATCAAAGTGGTTCATACAACCGCCATGCTGAGCACTTCCTAGGTGTGTCCCAGAAAGGAACCTACTTAGGCTAGGGTTGTAGCACCATGGAAGATCTTTGCCTGGCATGTGTAAAGCACTAGGTTTAAGACCCCACACCACAGAAAAATAATGAACCTGCTTGGGCTGAGAGTGTTGCTCAGTTGGTAGAGTGCTTGCCTAGAAATAATGAAGCCCTGGATTTGAACCTCAATACTGCATAAACAAGGCATGGTACATGCATGTAATTTTAGCACCTCAGAGGTTATGGCAGCAGGATCAGGAGTTCAAGGCCAGCCTTGGTTACACTGTAGGTTCAAAGCCAGCCTGGGCTACAAGAAACCTTGTCACAAACAGCAAAAAGCTAGTGAGACAAAGCAGAGACCATGTTGCCACAGTCACACAATCAGGGCAAAAATTTGGCAATGACATGCTCATCACACTGCCTCCCTGATGGACTTGACATTCTTTTTTAAAAATTATTTTTATTCTTATTTATTTATTTGAAAGAAAGAGAGATTGAGAGAGAGAGAGAGAGAGAGAATGGGCATGACAGGGCCTTCAGCCACTGCAAACAAATTACAGATGCATGTGTAACCTTGGGCATCTGGCTTATGTGGGTCCTGGGGAAACAAACCTGGGTCCTTTGGCTTTGCAGGCAAGTGCCTTAACCATTAAGCCATCTCTCCAGCCCAGAATTACATTCTTAATATGTTACAGATAGGTGTGTACTTGCATTTCCATACCAACCTGTCCACTGAGCAATGCCATCAAGACCACAGAGACACCAGGGATGGCCATGCTTCTCAAGTTCTCCTAGGCCTTTCTATAGACAGTTGGTGATGTAGCCTCTTAGAACCCATAAACCTGAGAAGTCTCTACTTCCTAGAGAAGCAGTGGTGGCTACCAGGTAGCTAGAGAAAGTAAAGCCTTCAACAGTGCTCAGCACACAGTACACAGCACACAGCACTGGGTACGAGCAGGCTTTCTCTTGGGACTACCCAAAAAGAAAGCTATGAATAGAGAAACAGGAGAACTCAGCACACTGGAGGCTGAGGCAGGAGGATCAGGAGTTTGAGGCCAGACTGGCCAGCATCCTATCTCAAAGAAAATGAATGAAGGAAAGAAGGGGAAAACAGAAAGTGACTATGGGAATTTTAGTCAAGAAGCATAGCAGGAGAAACGAAGATGCTAGTATTTCTCGTTGGATCTATTAAGGAGCCTCAGAGCTGAAAACAAGAGGTTGCCAAGAGTTCACCACTAAAGGAAACATCTCTATCACTCACTACAAGGCTCAGGAACATTGCAGAAGAGGAGATGGAAGAATGTAAGAGCTACAGGGTGGCAAGAAATACTTTGGAGAATAGAAAGGTGGCTTAGCAGTTAAAGTGCTTACCAGCAAAACCAAAGGACCCAGGTTCGATTCCCCAGGACTCACGTAAAGCCATATGCACATGTGTCTGGAGTTCATTTGCAGGAGCTAGAGGCCCTAGTGCACCAATTCTCTCTCTCTTTATCTATCATCTATCTATTTATCTGTCTGTCTATCTATCTATCTATCTATCTATCTGTCTATCTATCATCTATCTACTTCCCCCTCCCCCGCTCTCAAATAAATAAATAAGATATTTTTTTTAAAAAGAAGTACTTTGAGGCCCTGTCCTTCAGACATGAACTGTCTGGTACATTCACAGCCTCACAGTGGTTGTCATTACCCCCATAAGCCCTGCACTGTTCTGAACCCATCAACGTGTTGACACAGAGGATGGAGAAGACAGAAAGAATGAGACATCAAAACAGAAGAAGGGGGCTGGAGAGATGGATTAGAGGTTAAGGTACTTGCCTACAAAGCCAAAGGACCCAGGTTCAATTCCCCAGGACCACATAAGCCAGATGCACAATGTGGCACATGCATCTGGAATTCATTTGTAGTGCCTGGAGGTCCTGGCACGCCCATTCTCTCTCTCTCTCCTTCTCCCTCTCCCTTCCTCTCTCAAATAAATAAACAAATAAAAGTAAAATATATTTTTTAAAAAACAGAAGGACATGGGCTGGAGAGATGGCTTAGTGGTTAAGTGCTTGCCTGTGAAGCCTAAGGACCCCAGTTTGAGGTTCTATTCCCCAGGACCCACGTTAGCCAGATGCACAAGGGGGCGCACGCATCTGGAGTTCGTTTGCAGTGGCTGGAAGCCCTGGCGCGCCCATTCTCCCACTCTCTCTTTCTATCTGCCTCTTTCTCTCTCTCCTTGTGTCACTCTCAAATAAATAAATAAAAATGAAAAAAAAATTGAGAAAAAAACAGAAAGACAACTTGAGACAAGGAGAGTCATCAGTGGAATAGGGGTGTGAGAGGGAAGGAAATCAAATTATCAAATCAAGCCAGGCATGGTGGCGCACGCCTTTAATCCCAGCACTCAGGAGGCAGAGGTAGGAGGATCGCCATGAGTTCAAGGCCACCCTGAGACTACATAGTGAATTCCAGGTCAGCCTGGGCTAGAGTGAAAACCTACCTCACACACACAAGAAAAATCATCAAATCACAGTATGTTCATATATTAAAATTCTCGCCGGGCATGGTGGCGCATGCCTTTTATCCCAACACTTAGGAGGCAGAGGTAAGGAGTATCGGCATGAGTTCAAGGCCACCCTGAGACTAGATAGTGAATTCCAGGTCAGCCTGGACTACAGCGAGACCCTACCTTGAAAAACAAACAAACAAACAAAAATTCTCAATAAAAATGTTCAAAAAGCCAGCTGGGTATAGTGGCGCATGCCTTTAATCTCAGCACTCAGGAAGCAGAGGTAGGAGGATCGCTGAGAGTTCGAAGCCACTCTGAGAGTACATAGTGAATTCCAGGTCGGCCTGAGCTAGAGCGAGACATTACCTCGAAAAACCAAAAAACTACATATATATATTATTCTGGCTATCAGCTGGGGAGATAGCTCGGCTATTAAAGGCGCTTGCAGAGCCTGAACCATGTTCAATTCACTAGTGTCCTCATAAAGCCAGGTACAAAATCACAAAGCTGCCCATTCCACTGGAGCTCCTTTGAGTGGAAAGAGGCCCTGGTGCGCCCATTCTCCCTCTCCTCCCTCTCCCCTCATAAATAAATAAATTTTTGTTGTTGTTTTCAAGACCCTACCTCACAAAAACAACGACAAAAAGTTCTAGCCAGGTCTCATCCCCGCTTCTCTGCACCTTTGTCCTAGGTGCAAATGCCCATGGCTGGCAGCTCTCTCACTGGCTGTGGGTAACATTCCAGATGTGGGAGCATGGGACTTCAAAAACAAAAGATTTAGTTAGATTTTTTTCTATAAATTTTTTTTTTTAATGTTTTTTGTTCATTTTTATTTATTTATTTGAGAGTAACAGAGAGAGAAAGAGGCAGATAGAGAGAGAGAGAAAGAGAATGGGCGTGCTAGGGCTCCCAGCCACTGCAAAAGAACTCCAGATGCATGCACCCCCTTGTGCATCTGGCTAACGTGGGTTCTGGAGAATCGAGCCTCGAACCAGGGTCCTTAGGCTTCACAGGCAAGCGCTTAACCACTAAGCCATCTCTCCAGCCCGATTTAGTTAGATTTTTAAGAACTCCAAATGAGCTCTTAAAAGTGATGTGTCTCAAACACATGTAAGTATGAGTTAGATTTCAAAAGTGAGTGGCCCTTGGGCCAGGCATGGTGGCGCATGCCTTTAATCCCAGCACTCGGGAGGCAGAGGTAGGAGGATTGCCATGAGTTCGAGGCCTCCCTGAGACTACATAGTTAATTCCAGGTCAGCCTGGACCAGAGTGAAACCCTACCTCGAAAAACCAAAAAAAAAAAAAAAAAAAAAGAGTGGCCCATCCTAGCAGGAGAGACGAGACGGCGCTTTCTCAGGACAAGCTGAAGCCTGTTTATTTGTCCATTAGCCTCGAGGTTACTTTCTCAAAAATAAAAAGGCTTTTTGTAAAAAAAAATATTTTTATTCATTTACTTGTGTGTGAGAGAGAGAGGCAAAGAGAGAGAGAATGGGCATGCCAGGTTAATTTCCCCAGTATCCACATAAAGCCGGATGCAAAAAGTGGTAAATGCATCTGAAGTTCATTAGCAACAGCAAGAAGTCCTGTCAAACCCCAGCCACCCCCCCTCCACACAAACATAAAAATACTTTTGTTTTGTTTTGTTTTGTTTTGTTTTTCGAGGTAGGGTCTCACTCTGGCCCATGCTGACCTGGAATTAACTATGTAGTCTCAGGGTGGCCTCAAACTCACAGGGATCCTCCTACCTCTGCCTCCCGAGTGCTGGGATTAAAGGCGTGCGCCACCACACCAGGCTTAAAATACATTTTGTTTTAGGGCTGGAGAGATGGCTTAGCAGTTAAGGTGCATGCCTGCAAAGCCTAAGGACCCAGGTTTGATTTTCTAGGTCCCACATGAGCCAGATGAACATGGTAGCGCATGCATCTGGAGTTCGTTTGCAGTGGCTGGAGGCCCTGGCGTGCCCATTCTCACTCACTCTCTCTCTCTTTCTCTCTCTCCCTCTCTCTGTGTCTAATAAATGAATAAATATAAATAAATCTTTAAAAAATACATTTTTAACATTTTATTTATCTATTTTATTTATTTATTTGAGACAGAGAGAGAGAGAATGGGAGCGCCAGGGCCATGTGTATCTCTGGCTTATGTGGGACCTAGACAATCGAACCTAGGTCCTTAGGCTTCCCAGGCATATGCCTTAACTGCTAAGCCATCTCTCCAGCCCAAAAAGACACATTTTTAAATAAATAAATAAATAAATAAATAAATAATGAAATGAAGCTCAACGCGGTAGGTCATACCTATAATACCAGTGCTCAGAGGCTGAGATAGGAGGATTGCAATGAGTTCAAGGCCAGCTTGGACTATAGTGTGAGTTCTCGGTCAGCCAGAGCTAGAATTAGACCCTACCTCAAAAATTATTTGGGCCAGGGAAGATGGCTCAGTAGTTAAAGGTTCTTGCTTGCAAAGCCTGCAAGTTCGGGTTCAATTCCCAAACCATCCACATAAGCTGGATGCAAAAAGTGGCTCAAGTGTCTGGTGTTTATTTGCAGCAGCCAGAGACTTCGGCGCCCGGACACACACCACATCTGCATGTCACTTTTCTTAGCAGTTACCAGTGAGGCTTGAGCCTCCCTCAATTCATAAGCATTTGTTTCCGATCTCTGCGATTGCAATAACATTCTTGCATGTGTACATTTGCATCATTATCTTTTTAACTTTTATTTATTTCTACGTTGCTTAGTACTTAGAAGGTTTTAGAATTGCAAAAGATTATTTTCTAAGTTGAATCCAAATCTAAAAGATGCCAGTTGTAATTTTAGATAACAAAAAGTGGGAGAGGGGAACCAAGCTAATGTCAGAAAATTTATAAGTGAATTAAGCTAAAATGCTAATTTTGAGAGGGTAAAACAGATGGGGCTTTGTTCTGTGTGATCCAACGGTTTTTGGAGACACTTGTGTTTGAATAAGAAGATCCAGCACGAGCTTTTCTTGGCAGCAGGAATTGAAAGCAAAGCTACGTGAAATTGACTTTTTTTTCTAAACAATTACTCCCACCAAATCTCCCTTCATCAAGCTATTTTTAAACACCAACAAGAATGTTGTCGACATTTAAAATACCTGACTGTTACTGAACGGAGCTTTAATGTATATACATTTTCTCTCTCTCCTTCTTGACATTGCCATGTTTCTCTGTCCTCATTTCTCTTGTTGTTGTTGTTGTTTTTCAATGCAGGGTCTCACTCTAGCCAACTCTGACCTGACACTCACTCAATAGGACCAGGCAGGCCTCAAATTCACAGTGATCCTCCTACCTCTGCTGGGATTAAAGGTGTGTGTCACACCTGGCTCCCTTTTCTATTTTGTTTAAATATTTTTATTTATTTGCATGGGGTGTATGTGTGTGTGTGTGTACATGTACACATGCCAGGGTCTGTTACCATTGCAAACAAACACCAGATGTTTGCACCACTTTTTGCATCTGGCTTTATATAGGTACCGGGGCCTGTAGGCTTTGCAAACAAGTCTCTTTAACCACTGAGCCATCTCCTCAAACCATGCTTCTATATTTGTTGTTGTTGTTTTGTTTTCGAGGTAGGGTCTCACTCTGGTCCAGGCTGACCTGGAATTCACTATGTAGTCTCAGGGTGGCCTTGAACTCTCGGCGATCCTCCTACCTCTGCCCCCCGAGTGCTGGGATTAAAGGCAGTGCCACCATGCTCTGCCCATGCTTCTATTTTAATATCAATTTTTTTCCTTCTCCATCATCCATGAGGACATGCCGTTGGGCTCAGAGATGTGCAGGTCTTATGCAGACTCACAGCAGTGACTGTGAGGCCATGAATGCAACAGCCACGCACTTTACGTCCAGAGACAGCACCCCAGGCCCTCTGCCCGGCCCCCGGCTCTCACACCCTTTCCTGTGAGGTGGCATACTCCAGTAGGCAATTGCTGAGGCACGGGACAGAGAATCAGTTCGAGGCCAGCCTGGGCTACATCTCTTCTTATTTCTTAAAATACTTATTTATTTATGAATCAGAGAGAAAGAGGCAGATAGAGTAGAGAGAGAAAGGGCACACCAGGGCCTCCAGCCACTGCAAACAAACTCTAGATGCACGTGCCACCTTGCGCCTCTGGCTTACGTGGGTCCTGGGGAATTGAACCTGGGGCCTTAGGCTTCATAGGCAAGCGCCTTAACTGCTAAGCCATCTTTCCAACCTAGTTTCTTCTTATTTCTAACATGAACTCTAGCCTTGATCCTACAATGTTTCTGCTTTGCAGTGTTGGGATGGTCGTCACACCCCTGAGCATGCTAGGTGAGTGCCATGCCATTGAGCCCACCCCCAACTCTGATCTTGGAAGTTTTATCAGAACCTGGCCTGCCTGACCTGCACACTGGCCCGGTGAGAAACAAATGGACTATACACAGCACAAGGCGTTTCCCCATAGGGAGACACACCTGTGAAAACTATGCCACGGGGGATGGTGGCTCACTCCTGTAATCCCAGCATTGGGGTGGGGGAGGGGACGGTAATGCCTGCAGTGAGGGCAAGGCCTGACTGGGCTACAGAAGGAGTTTCAGGTCAGCCCCCTCGAGATGGAGATTTGGGAATTAAGGCCTCCTGGAGGCAGTGTATTGTTGCGGGCGGGCTTATAGGTGTTATAGCCAGTTTGCCCTTGCCAGTGTTTGGCACACTCTCTTTCCTATTGCTGTTGTCCACCTTATGCTAGTTAGGGGGTGATGTCCACCCTCTGCTCATGCCATTGTTTTCCCCTGCCATCGTGGAGCTTCCCCTCGAGCCTGTAAACCAAGATAAACCTCTTTTTCCCAGAAGCTGCTCTTGATTGGGTGATTTCTACCGGCAATGCGAACCTGACTGCAACGCTGGGCTACAATAAAACTTTGCCTCAAAAATAAAACAGGGGCTGGAGAAATGGCTTATCAGTTAAGGCACTTGCCTGCCAAGCCTAAGGACCCAGGTTTGATTCTCCAGTACCCACATAAAGCCAGACACACTAGGTGGCACATGCATCTGGAGTTCGTTTGCAGTGGCTGGAGGCCCTGGCATGCCCATTCTCTCTATTCCTCTGTCTTTTTCTCTCTCATAAATAAATAAATAAAAATTAAAACAAAAACAAGTGTTGGCAAGATGGCTTAACGGTTAAGGTACTTGCATACAAAGCCAAAGGACCTAGATTTGATTCCCCAGGACCCATGTAAACCAGATGCACAAGGTGATGCATGTGTCTGGAGTTCATTTGCAGTGGCTAGAGGTCCTAACAAGCCTATTCTCTCTCTATGTACCTATTTCTCTCTCTCTCTCTCTCTCTCCCTCTCTCTCTCTCTCTCTCTCTCTATATATATATATCAAATAAATAAATTTAAAAAATAATAATAATATGGAAGGGAGGGAGGAAGGCTGGGGAGATGGCTTAGTGGGTAAAAGTGCTTGCTGGGCAAATGTGAAAACCTGAGTTCAAATACCCAAAACCCATGTATACGCCAGAGGCAGTAGTGCATATCTGCAATCCCAATGAGCTGAGAGACAGAGGGAGAATCCTGGAAGCTCACAGGCCGGCTAGTGTGGCATACACTGTAGTGAACGGGAGGCGACCCCGTGTCAAACAGGCAGAAGATGAGAGCTAACGCTGGAGGTTGTCCTCTGACCACAACCACCATATGCACACCCAAACTCACATGCACACACACAGATTAAAAAGAATCTGGACGTGGTGGCACACGCCTTTATTCCCAGCACTTGGGAGCCAGAGGTAGGAGGATCATCATGAGTTCAAGGTCACCGAGATATGTAGTGAATTCCAGGTCAGCCTGGGCTAGAGTAAGACCCTACCTCGAAAAAAAAAAAAATTAAAAAGAAAAACAACAGCTGGGCATGGTGGCACACATCTTTAAGGAAGGGGAAGGAGGATTGCTGTGAGTTCAAGGCCAGCCTGAGACTACATAGTGAATTCCAGGTCAGCCTGGGCTAGAACGAGACCCTACTCAAAGAAAAAGAAAAGGAAAGAAGAAGAAGACATCTATGTCAAGGCCATGTGCGTCCCTTCCACCCACTTCCAAGCTAAATAAGAAGACTTGCTATAGATCTCATCCTCACTACTGAACTCCTTCCAAAAGTTAGTGAAGCCATGTCTGATAAAGAGAATTCCTCACTCTGGGAACATACACAGTAAGTGCCTGCCAACTGGGTGTAGTGCTCCTAGCACTGGGCAGGTGGAAGTAGAAGGATGAAGGCCATCCTCCTCACATATCAAGTTCAAGACCAGCCTAGCCCCTCTCAAAAAGACAAAACAATAAATACCTGTGAGGATAACAGTGATCATGATGTGGGGAGTCAGGTGACTTCTTCGTGCATCCTCCCCACAGACACTCCCCAGTGTATGCTCAGATGGGCCTGTGGGGAGCTGGAGCTGGGACCTCACTCTGGGAATTTCTAAGCACCTTTCAAATCATACCATTTCACTATCCTGTCATGACTGCCTTCCTAAAGATGGTGGCCCTGCAGGGAGCAAACCTGAGCCACATCTAAGCCATGTCCCTTAACATGATATGGCCTGCATACCAGGCAGCAACGCTGCTATATAAAACCAGCCTTGGGCTGGAGGGATGGCTTAGCGGTTAAGGTGCTTGCCTGCAAAGCCAAAGGACCCAGATTCGATTCCCCAGAACCCAGGTAAACCAGATGCACAAGGTGGTGCATGCATTTGGAGTTCGTTTGCAGTGGCTAGAGGCCCTGGCATGCCCATTCTCTCGTTCTCTCCCTCTCTCCCTCTCTGCCTATTTCTTTCTGTCAAATAAATAAATAAAAATAAAATATTAAAACAAAAACAGCCTCTGGACTGGAGAGATGGCTCAGCAATTAAGGCTTTTATTTGCAAAGACTGATGGTCTGGGTTTGATTCCCAAGTGCCCACGTAAAGCCAGATGCACAAAGTGGTGTATGTGTCTGGTGTTTGTTTGCAGCAGCAAGAGGCCCTAGTGTGCCTATTCTCGCTCTCTCTCTCTCTCTGCTTGTAAATTAATTAATTAATTTAAAACTATGACTTAGGGCTGGAGAGATGGCTCAGTGGTTAAGATGCTTGCCTTCAAAACCTAACAACCAAAGTTGATTCCCCAGTACCTACGTAAAGCAAGATGCATAAAAGGGACACATGCGTCTAGAGTTCATTTGCAGAGGCTAAAGGCTCTGGCATGCCCATTCTGCCTGCCTGCCTGTCTCTCTCTCTCTCCTTGCAAATATATAAAAATATTTTTTTTAACTATGATTCAGCTAGGCGTAGTGGTGCATGCCTTTAATCCCAGCACTGGGGAGGCAGAGGTAGGAGGATCGTTGTGAGTTCGAGGTTACCCTGTGACTACATAGTAAATGAGGTCAGCCTGGGCTACAGCAAAACCCTACCTCAAAAAACAACAACAATAATAAAAGTAGTAGTGATGTAGGGAATGATTGAGGTAGACACCCAATGTGGACCTCTGGCCTCCACACACATTCTCCCCCACACATGCAAATACATATACTTAGTCACTCCAACATGTACACCTAAAAAAAAGAAAGAAAGAAAAGCCCATGTCTCATTGTGGACCTGAGAATCTTACTGTGTTCCATGCTTAGCTCTGTTATAATCCTCCAAGCCTTGTGACAACCAGAAGCACTTTAGGATGCCTGGCCGGGGGGGGGGGGGGGGGCAGTCTTCCCTGCGGAGCTCTTTCTGGCCTGCAAGAGCAGACTGTCAATTTTTGGGCCCCAACTGTATCTTTTATCCTCCACTCTAGAAATCACAGAACCAATAACGTACATCTAGCCCTGACTGAGCAGGAAAAGTTCGACTTTGGCCAAGAAGAGAAGCCGGGAGAAGGGCTCACAGAGCAGCTTTCAGCCTTTGGGGTGCAGAAGTCATGGGAGGGCCACGCGAGCCCAGGTGGCCTCAGAGCTGTGTCCTCCGTGCAGCTCTGCAGTTCCACAGCTGAGGAGTCCTGCCTGTGGGGTCAGCTGGAACTGGTAGAGCTGGCGTGGAGCGACCCTGCCCTCCAAGCACCCAGTGAGTGCCCAGAGTCCCTCCTAGGGCCTTAAGTTCCTGGCTCATCATGGTGAAGGAAGGGCTAGATATGGAGCACTTGCCTGAAAAGCCAAAGACCCACGTTCAGTTTCCCAGAACCCACACAAGCAAGATGCAGAAGGCGGCGCATGTGTCTGGAATTCATTTGCAGTGGCTAAAGGCCCTGGTGCTCCCATTCTCTCTCTCTCTCTCTCTCTCTCTCTCTGTGTGTGTGTGTGTGTGTGTGTGTGCACGCCTCTTTCTCTCTCAAATACATAAATAAAATATAAGAGATATTTTATTGATTGATTCACTTGAGAGAGAGAGACAAAATAGGGGCACACCAGGGCCTCCTGTCCGTGCAAATGAACTCCAGATGCATGCTGAACCACTCGTGTGTCTGGCTTTCCCTGGTTATTGGGGAATGGAACCCCCGGGGCCATTAGGCTTTATCAGCAAGCACCTTTAACCAGGGAGCCATCTCTCCAGCCCTGTTTCTTTTTCTTTCTTTGTTTCTTTCTTTCCTTTCATCCTTCCTTTCTTTTTGAAGCAGGGTTGGTATGTACTAGGACTTTTTTTTCCAGGTATGTGTTCATATGTCTATGTGCATGCCACTGGAGGCCAGAGGTCAATAGTGGGTCACCTGTACCTTGTTTTTATTTCTTGTTTGTTTTTGTTTTTTCTTTTTCTTTTGTTTTTTTGTTTTTGTTTTTGTTTTCCAAGGTAGGGTCTCACTCTAGCCCAGGCTGACCTGGAATTCACTATGTAGTCTCAGGCTGGCCTTGAACTCACAGCAATCCCCCTACCTCTGCCTCCCGAGTGCTGGGATTAAAGGCGCGTGCCACCACGCCCAGCTTAAATCCAGCATTTTAACATGGGCTCTGGGGTCTGAACGTGGGTTCTCATGCTTGAACAGCAAGCACTTTATCCACTGAGCAAACTCCCCAACTGCCCCCAAAAAAAACTTTATTTTCTTTTTCTGAGGCAGTCTTACTATAAAAGACATTTTTGACAGACTTTTAAGAGCAAGGGGGAGGAAATGGCTTAGTGGGTAAGAGAAGCTGCTCGGCAAACATGAGGGTCTGAGAGGGCCTAATTCACCCTGATTTCAATTCCCCTGCACCCATGAAAATAACTGGGCATGGGCATGGGCATGCACGCCTGTAACCCCAGTCCTGCGGGAGTGAAGACAGGAGAATCACTGGGGTTCACTGGTCAGCCAGTTTGATTGAAAATGGCAGCTCCACACTCAGTGAGAGACTCCATCTCATGGGAATGAAGTGTGTGTGGGGGGGAACAGAAGGGGATATCTGATCTTATCCTCTGCCCTCTGCATGTGTGTGAATGGGGCATGTGCGTCTGCACACACCACACCGCACACACTAAACACACACACACACAGAGAGAGAGAGAGAGAGAGAGAGAGAGAGAATTTAAGCACAAGGGTTAAGTTAAAAAGACATGCTCAGGAAAAAAGTCAGATCCACCGCAGTGCATGGGAGTAGAAGGCGTGCACCTCGGCGGTGCAGGCGTTTCGAGCCAGGCATCGTCCCGTTTCCATTTATGCTGCGCTGTCCTGGTAGAGCCACTCCTACGGAGGTGCCTGGCACACAATTGGCACTAAACAAAAGTTGGCTATTCTCGCTGAGTTTAGTAATATATGCCCATAATCCCAGCACTCAGGAGACTGAGACGAGAGGATTATAAAGTTCTGACCAGCCAGAGCTACACAAGAGCCTGTCTCCAAAAAGAACTCTACTCTCACCATTATTAGACTACATCCTCTCCGCCAGGTAGGTGATCACTGGGCTCAGCGCCAGCCTGGAAATACAAAGTGAGTTGCAGGTCAGCCTGGACTAGAGAGAGATCCTATCTTGAAGAAGAAAAAAAAAAAAAAAAAAAGACTACATCTTCAGCCAGGCATGGTGGCAAACTCCTGTAACCCCAGCAGAGGTAGGAGGGTCACCATGAGTTTGAGTCTACCTTGAGACTACATAGTGAATTCCAGGTCAGCCTGGGCTAGAGTGAGACGCTACCCAAAAACAAGAAAGAAAGAAAGAAAGAAAGAAAGAAAGAAAGAAAGAAAGAAAGAAAGAAAGAAAGAAGAAGGAAGGAAGGAAGGAAGGAAGGAAGGAAGGAAGGAAGGGAAGAAGGGAAGAAGGGAAGAAGGGAAGAAGGGAAGAAGGGAAGAAGAGAAGAAGAGAAGGAAGGAGGGAGGGAGGGAGGGGAAAGAAAACATCCTCTCACCTGGAGCCCTGTGCCTGGCAGGCTTTCTACCTTTCACAGGTTAGGTCAAGGGTCACGTCTGCTCAGGGACACAGGGAGCTAGACATATGGCCGCTGTTAATAAAACATCTACAACAGCAGAACACAACATTAATCATGGAAATGACTTTCATTCTATTTTATTTAAGTTTTATTTATTTAAGAGAGAGACAGAAAGAGGCAAAAGGGGGTAGAGGATGGGCACACCAGGGCCTCCAGCCACTGCAAATTAACTCCAGATGCACGTGTCACCTTGTGCATTCTGGGTTACGTGGGTCCTGGGGAATCAAACCTGGTCCTTTGGCTTTGCCAGCAGGTGCCTTAACTGCTAAGCCATCTCTCCATCTCTCCAGCCTTTTCTTTTTGAGGTAGTGCCTCACTCTAGCCCAGGCTGACCTGGAATTCACTGTGTTGTCTCAGGATGGCCTTGAACTCACAACAATCCTTCTGCCTCTGCCTTATGAGTGCTGGGATTAAAGGCGTGGGCCACCATGCCCAGGGGAGATAACTTTTAACAGTTAATTCTGGAAGGATAAATCACCAAAGATTTGAGACAGAGTCTCATTATGTAGCCCAGGCTGGTGAGGAACTCATAATTTTCTTGCTAATATCTGAGCACTGTGTGTTTGAATATTTGCCTGGAGGGGGCTGGAGAGATGGCTTCGTGGTTAAGGTGTTTGCCTGCAAAGCCAAAGGACCAGGTTCAATTCCCCAGCTCCCAAATAAACCAAATGCACAAGGGGGTGCATGCATCTGGAGTTCATTTGCAGTGGCTAGAGGCCCTGGTGCACCCATTCTCTCTATCTCTCTGCTTGCAAATAAATAAAATATTCACCTGGAGGAACAGGCCACCAGCTATATCTGGGGAAGCCTGTCTGGAGAATCCATTTTTCTTAAATATTTTATTTTTATTTATTTATTTGACAAAGAAAGAGGGAAAAAGAGAGAGGGAATGGGTGCACCACAGCCTCTAGCCACTGCAAGCAAACTCCAGACACATGCACCCCCTTGTGCATCTGTTTTACGTGGGTCCTGGGGAATCAAACCAGGGTCCTTTGGCTTTGCAGGCAAAGTGCCTTAACCACTAAGCCATCCCTCCAACCCCTGGAGAATTCTCCAAGGAGTTTCGCTCCAGGTGCTAGACTATGACCCTGAGCTGTGTGGGCGGCAGGAGAGGAGGAGGCCTATGTGGCCTTGGAGCAAGGATTAGCCAATTTGAGAACACGTCAGAAGCAGCTGGCCACTCCAGCTGCCAGCTCTTCTCTTTCTCTAAAACTTCAGGACACAAAGGACTAGAACACTCCTGAAATTAAAATCATGATCACTTGGGGTGCTTTTCTACAATATTTTCTGGTTTTTTTATTTCTTAAGAATCCAGTTTAAACTGGGTGCACGCCTTTAATCCCAGCACTCGGGAGGCAGAGGTAGGAGGATCGCGGAGAGTTTGAGCCCACCCTGAGACTACATAATGAAGTCCAGGTCAGCCTGGGCTAGAGTGAGACCCTACCTTGAAAAAAAACAAAGAACCAGAATCCAGTTTATATCACTATCCCAATGTAAATATTCCCTTTAAAAGTCTCAAGTCCAGATGTTCTTAAGTGTTTATTTATCTGAGAGCTTCAGCTAAAGCTCTTAATGCTATTGACGTTTTGACTTAGTGTTCTTTGCAAAGCCTTTAACAGTGGACAGCTGCCATTTTCTCTACACATTAATGGTAAGAATAACTTGCTGAAAATAGCAAGAGTTTTAGAGAGAAACCAACCTGGTTCAAATCCAAGCTTCACCACTCAGAAGCTCCAGAAAATAGAAATGGCATCTGTGTGCACTAGTGAGATCAGACTGGCTGGAGTGAGGAAAGTACCTTCAACAGACACTTAGGGTAGCTGTTCAGTTAAAAAAAAAAAAAAAAAAAAAAAAACCTGGGCATGGGGGTGCTTGCCTTTAATCCCAGGCAGAGGTAGGAGGATCACTGATGAATTCCAGGTCACCCTGAGACTACATAGTAAATTCAAGGTCAGCCTGGGCTACAGTGACACCCTACCTCAAAAAAGGAAAAAAGAGGCCTGGAGAGATGGCTTAGCAGTTAAGGCACTTGCTTGCAAAGCCTAAGAACCCAGGTTCAGTTCCCCAGTACCCACATAAAGCCAGATACACAAGATGGCACATGCGTCTGGAGTTTGTTTGCAGTGGCTGAGAGCCCTGGTATGCTCATTCTCTCTCAATCTCTCTCTCTCTCTATCTATCTATCTATCTATCTATCTATATATATATATATATATATCTGCCTCTTTCTGTCTCTCAAAACTAAGTAAATAGGGCTAGAGAGATGGCTTAGTGGTCAAGGCACTTGCTGGTGAAGCCTAAGGACCCAGGTTCAATTCCCCAGTACCCACATAAGCCAGATGCACATGGTGGCACATGGTTCTGCAGTTTGTTTGCAGCGCTGGAGGCCCTGGAGCACCCATTCTCTCTCGCGCTCTTTCTCTCTCTCTTTCTTTCTCTCTCTCAAAAAAATAAATAAACATAAAAAAATTTTAAAAAAAAAAGAAAACAAGAAAGCACATGTTTGCCTGTCCCCAACAGTCATGGCACTGTGTGTTCATTTTTCTTAAAGACATTTTTTCCTCTGTGTGTCATTCATTACAAATAAATGTATTGATTGGTCTTAAGTTTCTAATGTATGTTTTTGGTGGGGTTTGTTTGTTTGGGTGCTGGGAATCAAACCTAGGACCTTGTAAATGCTAGGCAAGTGATCTGCCACTGAGCTATATCCCAGCCCACTCATCCTCTTGGGTTGTGGGGGGGTCGGTGTTTTTGCTTTGAGACAGGACCTCATGTAGCTAAGGTTGTATCCACTGCACAGCTGAGGATGACTCTGAACTTCTGATCCTCTTAGCGCTTATCTGAGAAACCTCCAAAAGATCGACTGTTCCCAAGAAACTCACTGTGTCCCAGTGCAGAGCTCTGGGGTACCCAGCACAAGGTGAACTTCTCACGGCTAGTATCTAACAAAGAATTGCCAGCCACGTACAGTTCCAGGCCGAGGCAGAAGGATCACTTGAGCCCAGCAGATAGGGGTTGGCCTGGGCAACAGAGCAACAAGACCTTGAAACACAGAAAGAGAGAGAGAAAGAAAGAAAGAGAGAGAGAGAGAGAGAAGAGAGAAAGAGAAAGAGAAAGAGAGAAAGAAAGAAAGAAAGAAAGAAAGAAAGAAAGAAAGAAAGAAAGAAAGAAAGAAAGAAGAAAGAAAGATCCACAGGGGGCAAGTCAGAGCTGACTGACTGCCAGGTGAGATCATTGCAAGCCCTTAGGACATGCAGGCCTGGCACCGCAGGCTTTGCGCTTGAAGCAGCTCCCTGGGCACTAACTGCATACCTTTCACCAGCATTGCGGCTCCTGTGCCCAGAGGGCTTCTGCTTGCCTGGGGATGTGACCTGCCTGTCACAGGAGTTCTCCACTGACCAATTCGAACTCCACAAGCAATCCCTTCTCAATGAGGCCCAGGCAGGACCTGCAAAAGCTCTCCTCCTCCCTTCCTTTTCCTCTCTCTATTTTTTTAAATATATGTTTACTTATTTGCAAGACTAAGAGGGAGGGGGAAGAATGGGCACACCAGGGCCTCGTGCTGCTGCTAATTAACTCCAGATGCATATGCCACTTTGTGCATCTGGCTCTATGTGGGTACTGGGGAAACGAACCCAGGCAGCAGGCTTTCCAAACACATGCCTTTAACCACTGATCTCTCTCTCCAGCCCTCTCTCTTCCTCATTCTGTTTCTCTCTCTCTCCTTCTACCTTCAGCCTCCAAGGGCTGAGATTATAGGCACAAGCCACCATGCCTGGCCAACAAATTTTGTTCTATGTATTTATGTATTTACTTTTGCTGTGCATGTGTGTGCACGCGCACGCCCGTGCATGCGCTCACGTCCCATACTCTCACCTGCAGGGTGGAGGCATTCCCCAGACATGGCTGGAGCAGAAAGTCAGCATCTTGTTGGCATCAAGCACCATCGCGTTTACTGATACTTTTGTTTTGTTTTGTTTTTCTAGGTAGAGTTTCGCTGTAGCCCAGGCTGACCTAGAATTCACTATGTAGTCTCAGGCTGACTTGAACTCATAGCTATCCTCCTACCACAGCCTCTTGAGTGCTGGGATTAAAAGCATGTACCACCATGCCCGGCTTCAATAACTTCTTGTCCTGAGTGGATATCTAACTTTATCACTTTTTTTGTTTGTATGCTTTTTGAGGTAGGATCTCACTCTAGTCCACGTTGATCTGGAATTCACTTTGTAGTCTCAGGGTGGCCTGAAATTCACAGCGATCCTCCTACCTCTGCCTCCCAAGTGCTGGGATTAAAGGCATGCACCACCACATCTGGCTTTTATCACATTTTAAAAGATATTTTATTTCTTCCTTTCTTTTTTGGGGGGGTGTGGAGGGGTTTCTAGGTAGGGTCTCACTCTGGTCCAGGCTGACCTGGACTTCATTATGTAGTCTTAGGGTGGCCTCAAAGTCTCTGCGATCCTCCTACCTCTGCCTCCCGAGTGTTGGGATTAAAGGCGTGTGCCACCACACGCAGCTTATTTCTTTATTTGCAAGCAGAGAGGGGGAGAGACAGAGAGAAAATGAGCACACCAGGGCCTCCAGTCATTGCAAACGAACTCCAGACGCATGCACCACTCTGTGCATCTGGCTGTATATGGCTACTGGGGAATCAAACCCAGATCATTAGGCTTTGTAGACAAGCACCTTAACCACTGAACCATCTTTCCAGCCCCGTCACATTTTTTTCCGGGAGCTTCTGAGGTGATCCTGAGGATATCCGCTTCAGACTAGGACAAATTTGTTGTTAAAGTACAGACACAGTTAGTGTCCTAACGGAGAAGAGAATGAACACAGTGAACTGTGGAGGAGATGCAAGGTAGCACTTTTAGACACCGGCCTGGGCTACATAGATACGTTCAGCAGTTAAAGCCACTTGCTTGAAAAGCCTGTGCCAGCCTGAGATGGGATTCCCCAGTACCCACATAAAGCCAGATGCACATAGTGGTGCATGAGTCTGAGTTCAGGGTAGCCTCAAACTCATGGCGATCTTCCTACCTCTGCCTCCAGAGTGCTGGAATTAAAAACATGTACCACCATGCCCGGCCAAAAAAAAATTTAAGGTAGAGTTTCAGTCTAGCTCAAGGCTGACCTGGAATTCATTATGCAGTCTCAGGGCACCCTTGAACTCATGGCAATCCTCCTACCTCTGCCTCCCAAGTGCTGGGATTAAAGGCATGTGCCACCATGTCTGGCTCAAAAATATTTTTTAAAATATAAAATAAAGGCTAGAGAGATGGCTTAGCGGTTAAGGCATTTGTCTGCAAAGCCAAAGGATCCCGGTTCGATTCTCCAGGACCCATGTAAGCCAGATGCACAAGGGAGCACATGCATCTGGAATTCATTTGCAGTGGCTGGAGGCCCTGGCGTGCCCATTCTCTCTCTCTCACTCTGCTTCTTTCTCTCTCCCAAATAAACAAATAAATAAAACATTTTTTGTTTATTTTTATTTATTTATTTGATAGCGACAGACAGAGAGAAGGAGGCAGAGAGAGAGAATGGGCATGCCAGGGCCTCCAGCCACTGCAAATGAATCCCAGATGCACGCGCCCCCTTGTGCATCTGGCTAACCTGGGTCCTGGGAATCGAGCCTTGAACCAGGGTCCTTAGGCTCCACAGGCAAGTGCTTAACCACTAAGCCATCTCTCCAGCCCAGTAAAATATGTTTTAAAAAAATAAAATAATGAGCTGGGTATGGCAGCACAAGCCTTTAATCCCAGCACTCCACAGGCAGAGGTAGGAGGATTGTTGCAAGTTATAGGCCAGCCTGGGACTATAGAGTGAGATCCAGGTCAGCTTGGGCTAGAGTGAAACCATACTTCAAAAAAAAACAAAAAAAAAATTTTTAAATGGGGCTGGTGAGATGACTCAGCAGCCATTCACCCCCCCCTCTCTCTTTGCTTACAATTAAATAAATGAATAAATAAACAAATAAATAAAATTATGGCATGTAATTCATAGCTGTAGGCTAGAGTGTGCTAACCCATAGGAAACAAGATTTGTGCTTCACTGAGGATTGGCACCTGCTTCACGATCTGATTCTTTTTTTTTTTTCTTTTCTTTTTAAGATTTTGTTTATTTGCAAGCAGAGAAATACAGACATGCAGAGAGACAGGAGAGAGAGAGAGAGAAAGGGGCCTCCAGCCACTGTAACCAAACTCCAGACACACGCGCAACCTTGTGCATCTGGCTTTATGTAGACCCTGGGAAACTGAACCCTGCTCCTTAGGCTTTGCAGACAAATGCTTTAACTGCTAAGCCATCTCTCCAGCCCCCCACCTTTTTTTAACCTTTTTATTGACAACTCCCATACATATAGATAATATATCATGATCATAATCCCCTCTCACCATCTTCCTTTTTCCCTCTCCCCAATTCCACACCTCTACCGAATCCTTTCGTCTTTCCAACTAGTCTCTCTTCTATTTTGATGTCTTCATTTCCCCCTCCTATTATTCAGGTCTTGCTTCAGCCACTGATGACATGAATGTCACGACCACTTTGTGTCTGAAGACAGCTTACAAAGTCTGGTTCTCACGTTCTTTCTGCCACCTCTTCCACAACGGCTCCCGAGGCACTGGCACTTCTCAGCACTTTGATGAGTTTGAGTATCCTCGGTGGCAGATGCCACCTGAAAAGGGAAACTTCTTTAACCAAAAGTGAGAGTGGCATTAATATCTGGGCATAAACATAAGTGTACAGAGGGCAGTTTGGTGGGCAAAATATATGCACATAATCAGACAACAGTAGTAGCTTACCCACTAGGGCTTATGAGCTCTCTAGCCATAGGCTTTGATTAGGTTTTCAGCTCCAGGCATAAATTCCCTCCTGTGGAGTGTGCCTTAAGTCCAATCAGAGAGCAGTTGGTTTTCCCCATAATAGACAGCAATTGGCATATTTGACTGGGCCAGCTATAAAGCTTGCAGAGTCCACTGCTGGTTAAGACCGCGATGACTTTCCCCCTCCATCAGGCTGCAAAGCTCTTCCCAGGATCCTGACAGCTGGTCAGCAGCGAGGAGGCTTCCAGCTCGTCCCCAGCTTGATCTCTCAGTGACCTGCAGCCCAAGTGTGGGGTGTCTTCTCCAGCACCAAATTGTTTTAAAAAGCATCTGATGTTTTGGGGAGCGTGTCACTAATAGCAAAGTACAAATGACATAAAAGCAGTATTTTCTGGAAATTTTAAAGCAGACGTCCATGTGGGCAGCCCCCAGGGCAGAACCAGCGTCACCTCTCCTGAAGAGCTGAAGTCCCCTCCGGCTCACACCCTCCCCTCTCAGGCCCAAGGTTAAACATAAAGTTCACAATCTTGAACTTTATGAGGCTCAAGTCCTCCCTTAACTCTAGCTTTACCAGCTGTGTGTATATCCCTAAGTATTACCTCTTCTGACTTTTTTTTGTTACTTTTCTTTATTTATTTGAGAGCGACAGACAGAGAAAGAGACAGATAGATAGATAGATAAAGAGAGAGAGAGAGAGAGAATGTGCGCGCTAGGGCCTCCAGCCACTGCAAACGAACTCCAGATGCGTGCGCCCCCTTGTGCATCTGGTTAACGTGGGTCCTGGGGAATCAAGCCTCGAGCTGGGGTCCTTAGGCTTCACAGGCAAGTGCTTAACCGCTAAGCCATCTCTCCAGCCCCTCTTCTGACTTTTATATACACGGGGCCACTATGCACATACTTTTTCATGGATTGCTTCTTTTGCCTAACGCTGTTCTTGCTTTGTGTGTCTGTGGTTGAGTTGTTAGTAGATAGCTATCTATGGAATGAATACGGCTAGGTGTCATGGGCCGGCTATTGGAACCATAAGTTTCTCTAGTGCTTAAAAAGTCTTTTTTTTTTTTTTTTCGAGGTAGGGTCTCACTCTAGCTCAGGCTGACCTGGAACTCACTGTGGAGTCTCAGGGTGGCCTCGAACTCACGGCGATCCTCCTACCTCTGCCTCCCGAGGGCTGGGATTAAAGGCGTGCGCCACCACGCCCGGCTGGAACGATCTGATTCTTGATTGTAAAATATCAATTGGACCTGGGCGTGGTGGCGCATATCTTTAATCCCAACACTCAGGAGACAGAGGTGGGAGGATCACCATGACTTCCAGGCCATCCTGAGACTACATAGTGATTCCAGGTCAGCCTAGGCTAGAGTGAGACCCTCCCTCAAAAATATATATATATCATGGCACACACCTTTAATTCCAGCAATTGGGAGGCAAAGGTAGGAGTATCGTCATGAGTTCAAGGCCACCCTGAGAGTACATAGTGAATTCTAGGTCAGCCTGAGCTAAGGTAAAACCTTACCTCAAAAAAAAAATATATATATATATATACACACACACACACACACATATATATATCAGCTGGAAGTAGTTTTTATTTATTTGTTTGTTTGTTTTTTTCCAAAGCAGGGTGTCATTCTATCAGTTCCAGGCTGACCTGGAACTTACTCCAGCCCAATCTGGCCTCAGTCTCATGGCAATTGTCAGCCTCCCTGGTGCTAGGATTAAAGAAGAGCCCCATTACACCCAACTTCATTTTATTTATCTTACTTATTTATTTGAGAGAGAGATAGAAGCAGAGAGAGACAGAGAGAAGGGGTGCACCAGGGCCTTCAGCAACTGCATATGAACTCCAGATGTATGTGCCACCTTGTGCATCTGGCCTACGTGGGTACCGGGGAATCAAACCTGGGTCCTTTGGCTTTGCAAGCAAGACTCTTAACCACTAAGCCATCTCTCCAGTCCCCAAATTTACTTAAGTCTCTGATAATTTACTGCCATAACTAACACTTGAAAGTTAAGATTATTTGTTCCAGATATCAAACAATGAGGAAATGTTTCTTTTTTAATTAAAAAGACTTCATTACAAAAGCAATGCATGCATATTGCATAAAAATTAGAAAACTGTCAAGGTATCCTGTAAAAATGGAATTTCTCTAGCCTCCTTTATTCCTCCCCTATCTCATTACAGACCAGGTGCTTTATACCCTAGAACCTCGGGAAACCTTTTCGGTTTAGCTATCAATTTTCTGCAAGCCGAATAGATATGACAGCAAAGAATATGTAATTGAGAAAAGTAAGGGGCACTCCAAATTGTAATCCTTGAAAAATGTCAAGGTAATATCCTCTCCTTTGAATTCTCATTTTATATTATCGAGGTAGCCCAGAGGCACATGGACAAGTCTAAGGTTTCTTCCTCTGGAGAAAATTCTTAATTACCTTTTTCAGCCCCCAGGGACCCTGAAAGAAAGTCATCTTCCAGTGAGAGAAATGGGAGGATACCTTGAGTCAGGATGAGCAGGGACATCTTTCCTCAGTGTGGACAGGGCAGCAGGAGCTGAGCAGGGGAGAAATATGGAAAGTTCAAAGTTCAAAAGCATGGTGCCTGCCTGTAGACACTCCCCGCACCTCCCCAAAAGCTGCCACATGAAGTCCTTGTTTTGAAAACAGACATCTTCCCCCCACCCTCACCTTTTCTTTTAAGGTAGGGTCTCACTCTAGTCCAGGCTGACCTGGAACTCGCTATGTAGTCGCAGGGTGGCCTCGAACTCACGGCCATCCACCTACCTCTGCCTCCCAAGTGCTGGGATTAAAGGTGTGTACCACCACGCCCAGCTTCCCTTTCGTTTTCTTATTTTATTTTTTATATATTTATTACAGAGTGAGAAAGAGACAGAGAGAGAATGAATGGGTGCACCAGAGACTCTGGCCACTACAAAGGAACTCCCACCATGACACCATGCACATAGGCATCTGGTTTATGTGAGTCCTGGGGAATTGAACCTGGGTCCTTTGGCTTTGCAGGCAAGTGCTTTTACCTCTAAGCCATCCTGTCCTGTTATTTTTAAAGCATAACAAGACTATCTATCTTTGTTTGTTTGTTTGAGTTTTTGAGATAATGTCTTACTATGTAATCCAGGCTGGCCTTAACCCATAGTAATCCTCCTGCCTCAGCCTTCCCAGTGCTGGGATTACAGGTGTGCACCGCCAGCCCTGGCTAGGCTATCTGTTGAAGGCCTGTTGTACCCTGGGCTCCCCGAGAAGTTGTGCCTAGTGCACAGGCTCATAGGGATCGAAGTCCAGGAGGAGGAGGAGGAGGAAGGAAGCCAGCCGAGGTAAGAGCGGATAATCTGACTGCTGCTAAATGTCACCCGTTGTCACTCTCACATGAGGGCCTCTAGAAAGACGAGTCACCCACAAATCAGGCTGAACATCCAACAGAACACAGAGCGGAATAGTTCACTGGCGCCAGTACCCCACCCCTCAGGGCTTGTCGCAGGAGACATTAACTACGCCTCCCCACCCCCCCCCCCCCCCGCAGGCCCAGCAGGAACTGTGCTGAAAGGTCACCCGAGAGCAGCAGAGACAAGGAGCCCCCAGGGCCCGTGGGTACCCGGGGGGGGGGGGGGCATGCAGCTGCCCATGCTCAGGCAGGCAGGCCTGGTCACAGCCACACCTGAAGCAGGTGGTCAGGGGGCGGAGGTGTACGTGAATGAAAGGTGTCTATGGGGAGGCGTCTCTATTTGTTCCCACAAAAAAAAAAAAAAAAAAAAAAAATGTTGCAGCAAATTACTACAAGCCGGTGACCTAAACAAGAATGTATTTAGGAGGCCAAAACGCAAGGTGTTGGCATCTCGTTACAGTAAGTGAGGTCATATTTGAACCCATCTGACAGGGGAGTGTCTGCTGTGGGGGTGGCAGAAGCATGTTCCACGGCGCTCGCCAGCTCCGCTGGCTGCGGGCAATCTTTCTGCTCCTCAGCTGGCAACTGCACGGCTCTTGTCTCTCTTCCTGCCAGGCTGTTGTCTCACAACCATGAAAGATTAGGCACACCGACAAGGACTGAGGAAAGCAAAGGAAATTCATTGAGGAAAAGGTGGAGAATCCCTAGAGTGTCAGAGAAAACATTGCTAGGAGTTGGGGCCAGCTTCTAAAGAGATAGGGCTGGAGAAATGGCTCAGTGGTTAAAGGCATTTGCTTGCAAAGCCTGACTATGTGGGTTTGATTCCCCAGTATCCATGTAAAGCCAGATGCACGAAGTGGCACAATTTTCTGCATGTGCGGTGTCTGGAGGCCCTGGTGCACTCTTGCTCGCTCTCTCTCTCTAATGAATACATATTTAAGGCACTTGCTCTCTCTCTCTCTCTAATGAATACATATTTAAGGCACTTGCCTGCAAAGCCAAAGGACCCAGGCCTGATTCCCTAAAGCCAGATGCACAAGGTGGAGTATGCGTCTGGAGTTGGTTTGCAGTGGCTGGAAGCCCTGGAGTGCCCATCCCATTCTCTCTCTTTCTCTCTCTCTCTGTCTCCCTCTCTCTGCCTTTCTCTCTCAAATAAATAAATAAAAATAAAATATATCAAAATAAAATAGCCAGACATGGTGGTGCATGCCTTTAATCCTAGCACTTGGGAGGCAGAGATAGGAGTACTGCTGTGAGTTCAAGGCTACCCTGAGACTACATAGTGAATTCCATCCAGGTCAGCCTGGACTATAACAAAACCCTACCTTGAAAAACCAAAAAAAAAAAAAAAAAAAAAAAAAAAAAAACAAGTGGGAGCTGGAGAGATGGTTTAGCAATTATGGGACCTGACTGCAAAGCCTAAGGACCTAGGTTCAATTCCCCAGAACCCATGTAAGCCATATGCACATGGTGGCGCATGCATCTGGAGTTCATTCACAGTGGCTAGAGGCCCTGGCACACCCATTCTCTAAATGAATAAATAATTTTTTTTTTTTTTTTTTTTTTTGGTTTTTCGAGGTAGGGTCTCACTCTAGCCCAGGCTGACCTGGAATTCACTATGGAGTCTCAGGGTGGCCTCGAACTCACGGCGATCCACTTACCTCTGCCTCCCGAATGCTGGGATTAAAGGCGTGCGCCACCACACCCGGCTCGAATAAATAATTTTTTTAAGTATGAGATATGTTTCAACCCAGCCTCAAAACCAGTGTGTTATCATCTTTGCACGCTAAAATTCTCTTGGTAGCTTCCTTCCACGTGCTTCCAAGTGAATTCCATGAGTGAACGCTAGAGAAACGGTGGAGGAGCCCAAAGGGCTGTGCTTCTCCTGTGGCTCCTTCCTATTTCATACCTGGGACATATTTAAAAAGAAAAACGACACGGAGAAGGAGGAAAGGGAGAGTTCCATCTCTCAGAAGCATCAGCTCACAGCGTACATCCGGGAGCACCACACCTAGAAAGGAGTTCTGAAAGTGCGGTATCTGGTCTCATCCGGGAGATGAACGTTCCTCCCACCTCCTCAGCATGTCTCAGCAGAGGGTGGACTCTTGACCAGGTCAGTTATTGACAAACTCCATTGGAACAACACTTAAAGGAGGGGCCACAGCTGACACTTCATCTTCCACCTTTCATCTATTTAAATTTGTTGGAGGGGAAATTGTGACCTTTGAGCCTGCTGATGGCTGCCTCCCTACAATATCTGCTTCTGTACTTACGTGGCTGTCTTTCATATATATTTTGTTAATTATTATTTTTTAAATTTTATTTATTTATTTGGAAGCAGAGAGAAAGAGAGAGAATGGGCACGCCAGGGCCTCTAACCACTGCAAACAAACTCCAGATGCATGTGCCACCTTGTGCATCTGGCTTACATGGAACCTGGGGAATCAAACCTGGGTCCTTTGGCTTCCCAGGCAAATGCCTTAACCGCTAAGCCCTTTCTCCAGCCATATATATAATATAATTATATATTAAATATATAAATATAAATAAATATTATACATATAATATTTTTATATATTATTTATTTATTTATTTATGAAAGAGAAAGAGGGAGAGAGCGAATGAGCACACCAGGGCCTCTAGCCACTCTGAGTGAATTCCAGATGCATGTACCACCATGTGCATCTGGCTTACACGGATTCTGAGGAATTCAGCCTGGGTCTTTGGGCTTCACCAGCAAGCACCTTGACCACTAACTCATCTCTTCAGCCCATGGCTGTCTTTCTTGTGTCACATGGCCACCCCCTCTGTATGTGTGTTTATATCTTTCCTCCTCATCATCTTGTTTTTGTTTTTTGGTTTTTGGAGGTAGGATCTCACTCTAGCCCAGGCTGACCTGGAGTTCACTATGTAGTCTCAAGGTAGTCTTGAATTCAGGCAATCCTCCTACCTCTGCCTCCCGAGTACAGCCCAGCCTTTGTTTTTTGTTGTTTTCTTTTAAATATTTTTTATTTTTATTTATTTATTTGAGAGAAAGAAAAAGAGACAGAGAGAGAGAATGGGTATGCCAAGGTCTCCAGGAGCTGCAAACAAACTCCAGACACATGTGCCACCTTGTTCATCTGACTTATGTGGGTCCTAGGGAATCAAACCTGGGTCCTTTGGCTTTGTTAGAAAGCGCCTTAACCTCTAAGCCATCTCTCCAGCCATTTTGTTTGTTTTTTTGAGACATGGCCTCATATAGTCCAAGCTGGCTTTCAACTCCTGATCCTCTTGCCTCTACCACTTGATGAGTGCTAGAATCACATTCATGCACCACCATGCCCAGTTTGAATATGACCTCATCTCAATGACTGTTCACAAATCAGACTTTAGGAAGGATGTGAATCTGGGGGTCACCAATCAAGACATATGGTTTATTTTACATTGTTTTATATGTATATGTGTGTATATATATATATATATTAATATATACACACATATATTAATTATATGTGTATATGTATTATATATATATTATATATACACATATATTAATTATATGTATATATGTATTTATATATATATTAATATATATTATATGTTAATATATATTATATATTAACATATATATTAAAAACAAAGTAAAATAAAGTGAGCGAGAGGTGGCTTGATTCAGGTGTCCCCCATAAACTTAGGTGTTCTGAATGCTAGGTTCCCAGCTGATGGATATTTGGGAATTAATGCCTCCTGGAGGGAGTGTATTGTTGGGGGTGGGCTTATGGGTGTTATAGCCAGTTTCCCCATGCCAGTGTTTGGCACACTCTCCTGTTGCTATTGTCCACCTTGTGTTGGCCAGGGTGTGATGTCCCCCCTGCTCATGCCATCGTTTTCCCCTGCCATCATGGAGCTTCCCCTTGAGCCTGTAAGCCAAAATAAATCTCTTTTTCCCAGAAGCTGCTCTTGGATGGGTGATTTCTACCAGCAATGTGAAAATGTGAACCGGACTGCAATATATATATATATATATATATATATATATATATATAATTTATGTATATAATTTTGTTGGGCGTGGTGGTGCATGCCTTTAATCCCAGCACTCAGGAGGCAAAGGTAGGAGGATCACTGTGAGTTCGAGGACACCCTGAGACTACATAGTTAATTTTTTTTTTTTGAGGTAGAGGCTAACCTGGAATTAACTATGTAGTCTCAGGGTGGCCTCAAACTCATGACAATCCTCCTACTTCTGCCTCCCAAGTGCTGGGATTAAAGGTGTGTGCCACCACACGCAGATATATATATATATATAGATATAGATATAGATATAGATATAGATATAGATATAGATATAGATAGACATAGACAAGACATAGATATATAGATATATAGATATATAGATATAGATATATAGATATATAGATATATAGATATATAGATATTTTTTTTACCCCCTGAGGTAGGGTCTCACTCTAGCCCAGGCTGACCTGGAGTTCACTATGTAGTCTCAGGGTGGCCTTGAACTGACAGCAATCCTCCTATATCTGCCTCCCAAGTGCTGGGATTGAAGGCGTGTGTCACTATGTCGGGCTAATTCTAATTTTTTATATATTTATTTTTTATTATTATTTGGTTCTTAGAGACAGAGTCTCATGTATCCAAGGCTGGCCTTGAACTCTTTTTTTTTTTTCCCCGAGGTAGGGTCTCACTCTAGTCCAGGCTGACCTGGAATTCACTATGTAGTCTCAGGGTAGCCTCAAACTCACAGCAATCCTCCTACTTCTGCCTCCCGTTGAACTATTTTTTAAAAATAACTTTAAAAACATTTTCATTTATTTATTTGAGAGAGAGACAGACAGACAGAAAGAGGGTTAATATGGGCACACCAGGGCCTCCTACTACTGCAAACAAACTCCAGACACAGGCACCATGTGTATTTGGCTATATGTAGGTACTGGGGAATTGAACCCAGGCCATCAAACTTTGCAAGCAAGTGCCCTTAACCACTGAGCCATCTCTCCAGCCCTGGCCTTCAACTTGATCTTCCTGCTTCCACTTCTCAGGTGCTGGGACTACAAATGTATGCCAGAATGCCTGGTTTATATTTTATATTTCAATCTAATCAATATTAGTTTAAAATGCAGTAAAAGGCCAGGTGTGGTGGCGCACACCTTTAATCCCAGCACTCAGGAGGCAGAGGTAGGAGGATCGCTGTGAGTTTGAGGCACCCTGAGACTACATAGTGAGTTCCAGGTCAGCCTGGGCTAGAGTGAGACCTACCTCAAAGATAAATGAATAAATAAATAATAAAGTAGAGGGTGGCTGAGCCCAAAGCATCCATTGCTTTCTGCTTGCACACTGTGAAATGAAGGTGGCCAGCTGCCTCAGCCTCCTGCTGCTTGATGGACTGAAATAGTCAATTGTAAGCTGAAATAAACGCTTTCTCCCTTAAAGTGAATTAAAAAAAAAAAAGTTTTAGTTGAGAGAGTGGTGTGGTGTGTGTGTTTGTTGAGACAAGGTCTCGCTCTCCAGTGTGAGCAGACCTTGAGCTGATGCTGACGCTGACGCTGACGAGGCTGGCCTCCGTCCCAAAGTGATCCTCCTGCCGCTGCTCCTGACTGCTGGGATTACAGTACACGCCACCACGCCCTGCTTAGCAATGCATTTTGAAAGATCAATAGTAAACTGTTCAGCATGGCACACACCTGTCACCACAGCTTTTGAGGTGCAGAGGCAGGAGGACCACTGTGAGTTCCAGGCTAGCATGGTCATAGAGCAAGATTCTGCCTCAAAAATCAAAACAGAACAGAACAACCTACATCACGTTGCTTGCTTGGGGGCTTGGTTTGGTTTTGAGAGTCTCATAAAACCCAGGCTGGCTTTAAACTCACTATGTAGCTGAGGCTGGCCTTGAATTCCTGGCCCTCCTGCCACTACTTCCCAGGTTCTGAGGTTATGAACACACACCTTATGTGCTATAAAACAAACAAAACCAAATGGGGGAAGAGTGGCATTGTTTTGCAGTTTTATAAATCTCTTTGCTGCCTGGCTTAAAATTGGAAGAGAGTTGATTTCTCATGTCTGATGGCATCTCTTACAGGATGGTGTTCTGGTTGACTTCTGGGAAGAGAACCTGGCCTCACGTGGATCTGAAATGGGGAAAGGGAGGGCCCCACAGGCCCCCCTGGAAGGGTCCGCAGGCTCCCAGAGGTCCTGAGACCACACCCTGAGGATCGCTGTTGGAGAAAGCAACCCTCCTAATAAAGATGGGTGCAGTGGGGAGTAAAGACTCTGAGAAGCTGCAGTTGGGGGGTTGGAAACTGTACATGTCAGTTCTCGACATTTCCAGCGCAGCATGAAGGTTTAACTTGTCTCTCTTAAATAGTAAAATGAGAGTCAGGCGTGGTGGCACACACCTTTAATCCCAGCACTCGGGAGGCAGAGGTAGGAGGATCGGTGAGTTTGAGGCCACCCTGAGACTCCATAGTGAAATCCAGGTCAGCCTGGGCTGCTAGAGTGAGACCCAACCTCGGGGGGAAAATATATATATATATATATATGGAGAGAGAGAGAGAGAGGTGGGGGGAGGGAGATTAAAATGAAACAAGGGCAACATTTGCCGTTTCAAATACAGTTATGGGCAGGAGCATAGTGGCTCACACTTGTAATCCCAAAACTCAGGAGGGGAGGCTGAGATAGAATCCAGGTCAGCCTGGGCTACAGTAAAACCATAGCTTGAAAAACACACACACACATACAAAAAAAAACTAAATGTATTTAATTTATAAATTGGTAGGTGAGACATATTCTCTGGCACACACAAGACTATGATTTGCTGGGCATGGTGGCACACACCTTTAATCCCAGCACTCTGGAGGCATAAGTAGGAGGATCACTGTGAGTTCGAGGCCACCCTGAGACTACATAGTGAATTAGTGAATTCCAGGTCAGCCTGAGCTAGAGTGAAACCCTACCCTGAAAAGCCAAAGACTATGACTCACAGTTTAACCACTTATTTTGCTTCCTGTTTTTCTTTCACAGTGCTAGGGAGTGAACCCAAAGCGCACTGAAATATCTCTATCAAACACCTTCCAAGGCTCAGGGTCAATTGCGGAAGAGGTGGCAGAAAGAATGTAAGAGCCAAAGGAAGGGTAGGATTCCTTACAACGTGCTCCTCCAGACACAAAATGGCCTGGATATCCATGACCTCCCAGTGCCTGACACTACCTACACAAGACCATCATAATAAGAGGAAAAGATGATGACATCAAAATAAAAGACAGACCGATTGAGAGGGGGAGGGGATATGATGGAGAGTGAAATTTCAAAGAGGAAAGTGGGGGGAGGGAGGGAATTACTATAAGATATTGTTTACAATCATGGAAGTTGTCAATAAAAAATTAATTTAAAAAATAATTGAAAAAAAAAAAGCATACTTTTTCCCCCCAAGGCAAGGTCTCACTCTATCCCAGGCTAGCCTGGAGCTCACTCTATAGCCTCTGGCAACCTAGAACTCACAGCAATCCTCCCACCTCAGTCTCCTGAGGATTGGGAATAAAGACAGGTGTAACACCCACCCCAGAACACTTTTAGTATACATGTCTCAGAGAATAAGGTGGAGAGGGATCATGAAGACAGGCTTGAGCCAGGTGTGGTGGCACATGCTTTCAATCTCAGCATTTATTTATTTGAGAGAAAGAGAGAGAGAGGCAGTCAGAGAGAGAGAATGGGCACACCAGGGCCTCCAGCCACTGCAAATGAACTCCAGACGCATACACCACCTTGTGCATCTTACTTATGTGGATCCTAGGGATTTGAACCTGAGTTCTTAAGCTTTACACGCAAGCACCTTAAATACTAAGCCATCTCTCCAAGTCCTGTTTGATTAGATTTTTTTGTTGTTGTTTGTTTGTTTGTTTTCGTTTTTCGTTTTTGTTTTTTCGAGGTAGGGTCTCATCTTACTCTATCCAGGCTGACCTGGAATTCACTATGTAGTCTCAGGGTGGTCTCGTTCTCATGGTCATCCTCCTACCTCTGCCTCCTGAGTGCTGGGATTAAAGGCATGTGCCACCACGCCCAGTTCAACATTTCATATCTTTTTTAAATTTTATTTCATTTCATAGCTGGGCATGGTGGCACACGCCTTTAATCCCAGCACATGGAGGCAGAGGTAGGTAGATTGCTGAGAGTTTGAGGCCACCCTGGAACTACATAATGAATTCCAGGTCAGCCTTGGCTACAGCAAGACCCTACCTTGAAAACCCAAAATAAATAAATAAATAAATAAAATGAAAAATTTTTAAGTGGGAGGATTGTTCCCACAGATTAGGTTGCCCCCCCCCACAAGGTGACACTGTCTTTAAGTAACAATACCCCACTCATTTACTCTATTTCCAAACTATTCATCTGAAGGATACATTTGTAGGAATGCCAACATTGGGATATTGGACACAGTAGTTTGAAATGTTTCCTTGTGATATGACAGTGAAATGGTACAATATTTCATTTTGGTCCAGATTAGCAAATTGATATTTCTTAAATGTGTATGTGAAATGTGCTCATATTTTCTTTTTTAAAAAAATTTATTTATTTGAGAGAGTGAGAGAGGTAAAGAGGCAGACACAGAAAGAGAGAGAGAGAGAGAGAATGGGCACACCAGGGCCTCCAGCCACTGCAAACAAACTCCAGATGCATGCACCACCTTGTGTATCTGGTTTACATGGGTGTGTCCTGGAGAATCAAACCGAGGTCCTTTGGCTTTGTAGGCAAGTGCCTTAACCATTAAGCCATCTTCCCGGCCCCTGTGCTCATATTTTCTTAGTCAAATGTAAAAATTTTAATCCCAGTAGTGGGAACGCTGAGGTAGGAGGATCCTTAGGAGTCCAAGGCCATCCTAGGATTACAGTGAGTTCCAGGTCAGCCTAGGCTAGAGTGAAACCCTACTTTGAAAACAGTAAATAAATAATTAAAACAAAAAAATTAGTTTTCTTTCACTTTTCAGTTTCAGCTTTATTTCAGTGTATTTGAGCCACACACTGAGGCGAGTACTACATCATTTGCTACCTGTACGGATGTAAAGTTTGTACATTTGCATTTTTCTTTTCTTTTTGTTCTTTTCTAGGTAGGCTCTCACTCTAGCCTAGGCAAATCTGGAACTCATTCTGTAGTTGCAAGCTGGCCTTGAACTCACAGTGATCCTCCTACCTTTGCCTCCTGAGTGCTGGGATTAAAGGCATGCACCATCATGCCTGGCTCCCCTTATGTTTGTGATTAAATGTGTTACCTTACTAAAATTCCCAATTTAGGGCTAGGGACCTAAAATTTCTCAGTGGTCAATGGTGCTTACCTGCAATGCCTAATAGCCGTGGCTCAATTCCCCAGAACCCATATAAAGCCAGATGCACAAAGTGGCACATGCCCAATTTCTCTCTTTCTCTGTTCACAAATATTTTACTATAATAATTCTTTGTTGTTGTTGTTGTTTTGAGGTAGTGTCTGACACTAACTAGCCCAGGCTGACCTGGAATTCACTATGTAGTCTCAGGATGGCCTTGAACTCACAGTGATCCTCCTACCTCTACCTTCTCAGTGCTGGGATTAAAGGTGTATGCCATCATGTCCAGCTAAAAAATATTTTTAATTCCTCAAATTTCATATAAAAACAAATTAACTCAGGCTGGAGAGATGGATTAGCAGTTAATATGTTTGCCTGCAAAGCCGAAGGATACTGGTTCGATTCTCCAGGACCCAGGTAAGTCAGATGCACAAGAGGGCACATGTATCTGGAGTTCGTTTGCAGTGGCTGGAAACCCTGGTGTGCCCATTCTGTCTTCACCCCCTACCCCCCACCTCTTTCTCTCTCAAATAAATAAATAAAATATATTTTAAAAAATATCCAGGCCGGATGCACATGGTGGCACATGCATCTGGAGTTCATTTGCAGTGGCTAGAGGCCCTGGTGAGTCTATTCTCTCTTTCTCTCACTCTCCCTCCCCCCACCTCACCCTATCTCTCAAATAAATAAAAATGAAACTTAAAAAAAGATGCTCAGCTCCAGAAGGAAAGTCCCTCCCTCTCAGAGCACAGATGTGGATTTCTTTCTCTCTCTCTCTCTTTTTTTTTTTTCGTTGTTTGGTATTCTATGGTAGTGTTTCACTCTAGTCCAGGCTGACCTGGAATTTACTATGTAGTCTCACAGTGGCCTCAAACTCATGGTGATCCTCTTACCTCTGCCTCTCAGTGCTGGGATTAAAGGCATGCACCACCACACTAGGCTTTTCTTTCTTTTTTATTTATTTATTTTTTGTTTATTTATTTATTTGAGAGCGACAGAGAGAAGGGGGCAGAGAGAGAGAGAGAGAGAGAGAGAGAGAATGGGCACACCAGAGCTTCCAGCCTCTGTAAATGAACTCCAGATGCGTGCGCCCCCTTGTGCATCTGGCTAACGTGGATCCTGGGGAATTGAGCCTTGAACCGGGGTCCTTAGGCTTCACAGGCAAACGCTCAACCGCTAAGCCATCTCTCCAGCCCCTTTTCTTTCTTTTTTAAAAGTATTATTCACTGGGCTAGAGACATGGCTTAGCAGTTAAGGTGCTTGCCTGCAAAGCTAAAGGACCCAAGTTCAATTCCCCAAGACCCACGTAAACTAGATGGATAAGGTAGCGCATGCATGTGGAGTTTGTTTGCAGTGACTAGAGGCCCTGGAGTGCCTATTCTCTCTCTCTCTCTCTCTCTCTCTCTGTGTCACTTCCTCTCTCTCTCTGCCTTTCTTTCTCTCATATATATATTGTTTTTTGAGGTAGGGTCTCACTCTAGCTCAGGCTGACCTGGAATTCACTATGTTGTCTCAGGGTGGCCTTGAACTCACATCTATCCTCCAGCCTCTACCTCCCTAGTGCTGGGATTAAAGGCTAAAGGCGTGTACCACCAAACTTGGCTCAATAAAAATATTTTTAAATATTATTTATTTATAAGCAGAGAGAGAATATAAATGGGTGTGCCAGGGCCTCCAGTTGCTGAAAACAAATTCCAGATGCATGCACCACTTTGTGCATCTGGCTTTATGTGAGTATTGTGGGTACTGGGGAATTGAACCCTGACTGTTAGGCTTTGCAGGCATCTTAACCACTGTGCCATCTCTCCAGCTCCATTTTCTTTCTCTTCTTTCTTTCTTTTCAAGGTAGTGTCTCACGTTAGCCCAGGCTAACCTGGAACCATGTGGCTCCAGGCTGGCCTCAAACTCAGAGCAATCTTCCTACCTCTGTCCCCCAAATTCTGGGATTAAAGGCATGTACCACCATGCCTGGTTCCCGTTCTCTCTCTCTCTCTCTCTCTCTCTCTCTCTCTCTATATATATATATATATATATATATATATATATACACACACACACACACACATATATATACACATACATACATACAAACATACATACATACTTTATTTATTTATTTATTTTAAATTTTTTTCAAAGGAGCCGGCCTGGTACCTGAAGCTGGGATGTGCTCTCCTCCTGCATCAGAGGTTCCAGCCTGCTGTGCATCACTGCAGGGCCTGACCCTGCTGACCCCCGTAGCGGATGAGGGTTTGAAGGACAGTGCGTGGAGGCAGTGAAGGTAGAGTGCTACCACTGAGGGCAGGTGAGTGGAAGCCCGAGGTTCTGAGCCGGGAGTCAGGTGGCCATGCAGAGTCCACACCAAAGGCACAGGCCCCAGCTCTCCTACGGGCTTTGTCCCCACGGAAGGGGCAACTTAACTGTGCCCTGCTATGTGACTGATTCAAGCACCTTCCAGAGACTCCTAGAATAGCTTCCTGGCAGGACAGCAGGTGTGATTCTGAGCCACATGGCGCCCAGTGCCACCAGGGTCCTGGCCCTCGGTCACGACAGGCTCATGACAGACCTTTAAGCTGTGGCCAGATGTCCTGCATCCTGAGAGAACGCCCCTGAAAACCTGGGCTGGATATCAGAGCTACTGGCTGCAGAAGAGACCCACTGAGGAGTTCCAGAACATGGGGCCAGCAGGAAGGAGTCTTCCCGGGGTGCTCCTCTTGGCCACACAGGACTGCAGAAGGAAGGGCTCCATGGAGCTCTGAATCCATCCCACCTTTGCCATAAAAGGCCCTGGGCTCGTGGTGGCCATGGTACAGCCGGAGTGCTTTCCTGACAGTGGCTGAACTGCATCCAAGAGGGGAGCCAGACCTGGGGCAGACTCTTACTGTTTTTAGTTTTAGTTTTTATTTTTGGGGCGGTTTTCAAGATAGGGTTTCACTCCAGTCAAGACTGACCTGGAATTCACTATGCAATCTCAGGCTGGCCTGGAACTCACAGCAATCCTCCTACCTCTGCCTCCTGAGTGCTGGGATTAAAAGGTGTACACCACCATGTTCAGCTTCTCTTGATGTTTTTGAACCAAAAAGACATAAAAAATTGTATCAAAGGGCCATGACAAATAATAAAAACAAAGCACTAAAACAGCCCTCATGAGGTGTACAATCCCCATACCACGCAGGCTGAGGAAGGAGGGTTACAAATTCCTTCTGCAACCTGACTGAGCAACTTAGTGAGACAGTATAAAAAATAATAATAATAGGGGCTGGAGAGGTGGCTTAGTGGTTAAGGCACCTGCCTGCAAAGCCTAAGGGCCCAGGTTCGACTCCCTAGGACCCCTAGGTAAGCCAGATGCACAAGGTGGCGCATGTGTCTGGAGTTTGTTTGCGGTGGCTGGAGGCCCTGGTGCGCCCATTCTCACTCTTTCTCTGCCTCTCTCCCTCTCTCCCTCTTTCTCTGTCAAATAAATAAATAAAAATAAAATAGTTAAAATAATAATAATAATAAAGCCAGGTGTGGTGGTACACACCTTTAATCCCTTGGGAGGATTAATTTGGGAGGCAGAGTTAGGAGGATCACCATGAGTTCAAGGCCACCCTGAGACTACATAGTGAATTCCAGGTCAGCCTGGACTAGAGTGAGACTCTGCCTCAAAAATACCAAAATAGGGCTGGAGAGATGGCTTAGCAGTAAAGTGCTTGCCTGTGAAGCCTAAGGACCCCGGTTTGAGGCTTGATTCCCCAGGACCCACGTTAGCCAGATGCACAAGGGGGCACACGCGTCTGGAGTTCATTTGCAGTGGCTGGAAGCCCTGGCGTTCCCATTCTCTCTCTCTCTCTCTGTCTGTTGCTCTCAAATAAATAAATAAAAATATTTTTTAAAAATACCAAAATAGATGGACTAGAGCAAGACCTACCTCAAAAAACTATATATAGAGCCAGACGTGATGGCGCACACCAGCACTCGGGAGGCAGAGGTAGGAGGATCGCCGTGAGTTCGAGGCCACCCTGCGACTCCATAGTGAATTCCGGGTCAGCCTGGGCTAGAGTGAGACCCTACCTCAAAAAACCAAAAAAAAAAAAAAAAAAAAAGAAAGAAAGAAAGAAAATAGGGCTGAAGAGATGACTTAGGGGTTAAGGTTAAGCTTGCCTGCAAAGCCAAAGGACCCAGGTTCGATTCCCCAGTACCAATGTCAGTCAGTGCACAAGGTGGCACATTTGGTTTCTTTGCTGTGGCTAAAGGCCCTGGTGCACCCGTTCTCTCTATATATCTGCCTCTCCCTCTGACTCACTCTCAAATAAATAAATAAATTTTAAAAAGGAAAGGTTTGAAAAACCAAGATAAATAAAAAAGAGGGATGAAAATGTAGCATGCATGATGCCCTGAATTCAATTCCCAGTACGACAAAATTAAACAAACAACAACGACCAAAATCATCATCATCATCATCATCATCATCAACCTGTGTCATGAAAAAGGAAAAGAAACTAGAATTAAACTTAGGTTGTACTTAATAAGTTAGTGCCATGAAAGAAACCAAAAATTGATATCACAGTCACAGATGTTACTGTCTCCAGATTTCAAAGATGCTTTCCACTGATCTCAAGGGGACTGGCGAGAGAGGACAGATGGCCGGGCATAACACAAGAGACTAAATCAAAGTGCATGTCACACAGAGGCACAGCTGTAATGAAAGCTCTATGCAGAGAAGCCTGGCACATACCACCATCCCCCTCCCCCCGCCCCCAGCAGCTCCTGAAGTCCACAGTCCCCGGCTTCCAGGGACAGGACCCAGAACCTCTGAGGAAGGGGGCTAGGCTGCCACAGACCAGGCGGCTTAAATAGTCAGGATTTATTCTCTGAGTTCTGGAGGCCAGAATTTGAGATCCAGGTGCAGGCAATGTGGCGGCTCCTCCTCCTTTTTTTTTTTTTTTTTTTTTTTTTTTTTTTTTTTTTTAAGGTAAGGTCTCACTCTAGATAGACCAGGCTGAACTGGAATTCACTATGTAGTCTCATGGTGGCCTTGAACTTGCAGTGATCCTCCTACTTCTGCCTCCGAATGCTGGGATTAAAGGCATGTGACACCACACCCAGCTTCATAATATTTTTTAAAAAGCTTTTTTATTGACAGCTCTCATAATTATAGATAATAAACTATGATAATTCTCTCACCATCCCCACTAACCCCTCACAAATCCACCCTCCATCATATCCCCTATCGCTCCTAATTACTATTTCTTTTGTTTTGATGTCATCCTCTTTTCCTGCTACTATGAAGATCTTGTGTAGGTAGTGTCAGGCACTGTGTGGTCATGGATATCCAGGTCATTTTGTGTCTGGAGGAGAACGTTGTAAGCAGTCCTACCCTTCGTTTGGCTCTTACATTCTTTCCAACACCTCTTCTGCAATGGACCCTGAGCCTTGGAGGGTGTGACAGACATGTCTCAGTGCTAAACACTCCTCTGTCACTTCTTCTCAGCACTATGGTGGCTTTTGAGTTATCCCAGTGGTCACCACCATCTGAAAAGAGAAGCTTCTCTAACCAAAAGTGAGAGTAGCATTGATACATGGGTATGAACATTAAGAAAAGTACTTATAGGGCAGTTTGGTGGGCATAATGTATGCACTTAGCCAGACATCAGCAGGCATTATTCTCCTAGGGGTCATGACCGCCCCAAACCACAGCCATAGGCTTTTGACTAGGTTTTAAGTACCAGGCATGTATTCCCTCCCTCAGAACAGGCCTCCAGTCTAATTACAGAGCAGTTGGTTTCTCCCATAACAGAAACGCCACCATTACACCCGTTGGCACATTTGGCCTGGCTGGCTCTGGCCAACAACTCACTGGAAGGTATCCCATCCCTGACACTGAAAATTTTCTAGTAACAATCTATGGCTTCTAGATGTGCCATTGTCCAAAAAAAGAAAGAAAAAAAAAAAACAGGTTTCCATATAACTTATTCATACCCTCTTAGATTTTGATTAGCCCTCCCCCACCTTTCCTTTACTCAGTCTCTTACCTGACCTCACTTAGGCCTTTCCACCCTCAATAATCTGTTCTTCTACTTATATATATATTGCCATCCCCCACTCCCTTTATATTCCCTTTATATCGCTTTTCTACCTTATTGGCCTCTGCTACTGAGTTTTATTCCAACTCATATAGAAGTCCAAACATTTATAGCTAGGATCCACATATGAGAGAAAACATGTGACATTTGGCTTTCTGGGCCTGGATTACCTCAATTAGTATAATCCTTCCCAGATCCATCTATTCCCAGCAAACTTCTTTTTTCTTTACCACTGAGTAGAACTCCATTTTGTAAATGTGCCACGTCTTCATTATCCACTCATCAGTTGAGGGACATCTAGGCTGGTTCCATTTCCCAGCTATTGTGAATAGAGCAGCAATAAACATGGTTGAGCAAGTGTCTCTAAGGAACTGATATGAGTCCTTAGGATATATGCCTAGAAGTGGTATAGCTGGGTCATATGGTAAATCTATTTTTAGCTGTCTCAGGAACTGCCGCACTGATTTCCACAATGGCTGACCAGATTCCATTCCCACCAACCATGTAGAAGGGTTCCTCTTTTTCCGCATCCTCGCCAGCGTTTATGGTCATTTGTTTCCTTGATGGCAGCCAACCTGACAGGAGTGAGATGGAATCTCAACATAGTTTTAGTTTGCATTTCCCTTATGGATAATAACACTGTTTCTTGATCAGAACTTTTCTGCTTGCCTATTTTTTATAGTTTGTAGTAATTTCTTTCTTTATTTTTGGTTTTATGAGGTAGGGTTTCATTCTAGTCCAGGCTGACCTGGAGTTCACTATGTAGTCCCAGGGTGGCCTTGAACTCACAGTGATCCTCCTACCTCCTGAGTGCTGGGATTGGAGGCATGCACCAACAAGCCTGGCCAGTTTGGAGTCATTTCTCACTTTGATTATGTGTATGATTTTCCTCTGGTCTTTGAATGTACTACGTTCATTCCTCCCTTGCATTCCATATCTACCGTGTGGTGCTTTTATTAACTGGGCCTTTTACCTGTGTAATTTCTTTTAAACTCGGGGTACCACGAGTGAGACTCTCTTCATTACTCACTTCTCTTCTGAATCTCCCGGTCTCTGCTTTGGTATCTGCCCCTCATTTTCCTTGAGCCTCACCATTCGCCCTCTGAACGTCCCTACACGGAAAGGACACAGCGGATGCCATGCTGGTTCCTCCATAGTCTCCCTACACGAGCTCCTAGATTCTACTTTCCAAGAGTTTGACGCTACTCCAATCCCTCTTTATTGTTAAATTTTATTATTTATTTATTTTGGTTTTTCGAGGTAGGGTCTCACTCTAGTTCAGGCTGACTTGGAGTTCACTATGTAGTCTCAGGGTGGCCTCGAACTCACAGCAATCCTCCGACTTCTGCCTCCTGAGTGCTGGGGTTAAAGGTATGCACCACAACACCCGGCTTTCTTTCTTTCTTTACCTGGGGAGAGAATGAGCGCACCAGGGCCTCTAGCCACAGCAAAGGAATTCCAGACGCACATGCCACCACATGTGTCTGGCTTATGTGGGATCCGGAGAGTTGAACCTAGGTCCTTAGGTTTCACAGGCAAGCGCCTTAACCACTGAGCCATCTCTCCAGCCCTCTAATCCCTCTTTAAAAGCCTGTTTCTCTTAAAAGAACTTTAACTACCTTCCACGTGTTTGTGGCTTAATCTGTCTTTAAAAGCCTTATTTTCTCCTAAATGAGCTTTATGAACTACCTTCCATGTGCTGGCAGCTTTAATCTCTCTTTAAAAGCCTCAGTTTCTCTTAAATTAGCTTTATGAACTCCCCTTCATGTGCCTGTGGCTCTACTCGTCTTTCTCTAAAAACCTCAAACTTTCTTATAAACCATGCAGTGTTTTCCACATGACGGCATGTTTCCTACTTCTCACGTTTGTAACTCTGCTTTAATCTTCCTTCCTAGATCCCAATCGCCCTTAAATAAACCCCACAATTTGTGATTTCCCCCTAAATAAACTTAATAATTCATAATTTATCCTTTTATTTATTTATTTTATTTTATTTTATTTTTTGGTTTTTCGAGGTAGGTTCTCTCTCTGGTCCAGGCTGACCTGGCATTAACTATGTAGTCTCAGGGTGACCTCGAACTCATGGAGATCCACCTACCTCTGCCTCCTCAGTGCTGGGATTAAAGGCGTGTGCCACCACGCCCGGCTTCCTTTTTTTTTTTTTATTATTATTATTGTTTTGTTTTATAAGGTAGGGTCTCACTGTAGCCTAGGCTGACCTGGAATTCACTATGTAGTTTCAGGGTGGCCTCAAACTCATGGCGATCCTCCTACCTCTGCCTTCCAAGTGCTGGGGTTAAAGGTGTGTGCCACCATGCCTGGCATAATTTATCCTTTTTTGAGTCCTTCATTATTATTTATTAAAGGTAAGGCAGAACCCAAAGTTTAGGGTGCATAAATTCTAGGGTGCCCCTCTTGAACCCCCAAATCCTATATCAGTGATGCACTCCTTTAATCCCAGCACTCAGGACGTAGGAGGATGTCTGTGAGTTTAAGGCCAGTTTGTAGTTACAGAGTGAGTTCCAGGTCAGCCTGGGCTAACGTGAAACCATACCACCACAAAACAAAACAAAAAATAAAAATAAATAGGGCTGGAGAGATGGCTTAAGCAGTTAAGGCGCTTGCCTGGAAGGCCTAACAACTCCAGTCCAATTACCCAGTACCCGGGTAAAGCCAGATACACAGGGTGTGGCATGCATCTGGAGGCCCCGGTGCACCCATTCTCTCTGCTTGCAAATATATTAAAAAATATATTTTTAAAAATAGCCTGGCATGGTGCTGCACACTTTTAATCCCAGCACTTAGGAGGCAGAGATAAAGGATCGCTGTGAGTTTGAGGCCATGCTGGCCTAAAGGAAGACCCTGCCTCGAAAATACAAAAAACAAGAGTGGGGGCTGGAGAGATGGCTCAGCAGCTAAGGCGCTTGCCTGCACAGCCTAAGGACCTGCGTTTAATTTCCCAGTACCCACTGAAAGCTAAATGCACAAGGTGATGCATTGCCTCTGGAGTTCGTTTTCAGTGGCTAGAGGCGCCGGTGTGCTTTCTTTTTTTTTTGGTTTTTCGAGGTAGGGTCTCACTCTAGCCCAGGCTGACCTGGAAGTCACTATGTAGACTCAGGGTGGCCTCGAACTCACTGCCATCCACCTACCTCTGCCTCCCCAGTGCTGGGATTAAAGGTGTGAGCCACCACACCCGGCTGGTGTGCTCTTTCTCTCTCGCTCTCAAATAAATAAATAAAATCAAACTACAATTTTTTAGCAGGGCATGGTGGCATGACAATGGAAGCACGACTGTCCCCCAATGTGGGGTTCGGAGCAGCACTGCAGGGAGACTGACGGGGCGAAGGAGGCTGAGGGGTGCGTGCACTTCCACGGGGGACCACGGCGAGGGATGCCCATGCCTCAGGAGGGGAACCCCAAGCAGCAACGGGCGCCGGAGCTGACGACGCTGCCCGGGCCCGAAACCACGGGTTCTGCTAGGCTTCCTTTTCTTCCCGTGGCCCGGGACCCATCAGCACGCGGCGGCGGGCCGCGGGGACCACCGTGCCCCCAGCTCACGGAGAGCCGAGGTCGCCGCCTGGACACACGGCGTCACCCCGGGAAGTCCGGCCCGGGGGACAGGTGACCGCGGGCGCGCCTGAGTGTATCGCAGCCGCCCCGCCGGGATCCCTCCGCGTCAAATAGTGCGCCGCTCCCGCGAGCCTAGGGCCCGACAGCCAGGCCGCCTTCCGGGGCCGGCGGGAGGCAGGTGTCCGCCCCGCCCCGCCCCCACGGCCGCCGGCCAGGGGAGGGAGCCCCCACCGACCCCGAGGGCCACCCGCCGGGCTCCGCGAGGCGCGTGACCTAGTTCACCCCAAAGTGGATTTGACAGCTTGTCAGCTCGCCTCCCCGCCCCCATCGCCTTCCGGGTCTGTCTCCTCCCTCCCCCCCAGCGCGCAGGCTCACGTTCGCCGCCCGTCCCCCCATTGGCTGAACGCCATGCCCCGCCCCACTGCCGCTCTGCTATTGGCCTCCAGCCACCTGATGTCCTGCCTCCCTCACGTGGGCCCGCCCGTTCCCTAGCTTGCCCTCCGATTGGTCGGGTGCCGCATGGTACCCCGCCTCTCTCTCAGCTCGCCCTCCCATTGGTCTGGCGTCGCACGCGCCCCGACCCCTCGCGCCAGCTGGCTCCCCCGCGGTGGTCGGCTGGCTGATACGCCCGCTGGGATCCCGCCGCTTTTGCGCTCCTGCCTCCGTTCCTCTCCGCGGCTCTCCCTTGTGTCCTCCGCCCGCTCAGGCCCACAGACCGGTGCCGCCAAGCGGGGCGCCTCGGTCACTGCGCAGCCGCGCCCCACCTGCCTCTGCTCCTTCCTGCTTTTCGTTCCCCGCCGATGGCGTTCTGGGGCTCCGCCTTCCCCCCCTTCCCGCTCGCCTCCGTCCCTCCCTCTCCCCGCGCCCTCCCGCCAGGCTTACCGAACTCAGCCCCGCGGGGTGCATCTCACTGCGAGGCGAACGAGGGAGAGGGCGAAGATGACCACGACGAACGTCAGCGTGGGCATTTTTATTGCTTCTGGCTCCTGAAAAAGAAAGATGATGTAAAACGGACCAGATCAAACCTAGGATCGAGGCTGAGCTCTTGAAAGCGCCCAAGGTGGACTGCAAGCTTCATCTTCCCAGCCACACAGTCTGCTTTCCCTGAGGAGTTTAAATTTCTATTGTTTGTGTGGTGTAGAGGTGTAAAATGTGCACTGTGTCAATTACGTTTGAGCTAGGTGTGGGTGTGGTTTTTCGAGGTAGGGTCTCACTCTATCCCAGGCTGACCTGGAATTCACTAGGTAGTGTCAGGGTGGCCTCGAACTCATGGCGATCCTCCTACCTCTGCATCCCAAGTGCTCGGATTAAGGGCATGCGCCTTTTGCCTTTTAAAAGCAAATGCTTTATACCATCTGAACAGAAACCAATATAGTACTTTTTTTTTTTTTAATACAGGGAGCTGCTTGTAGAATACTTGTTGGCTTTTCATTTCGTTTTGAAGCAGGGTCTTATTCTAGTGTCCAGGATTTATCCCAGGGTTTTATTATTATTATTAAATATTTTTATTTGAGAGAGAGAAAGAATGGTTACACCAGGGTCTCCGGCCACTGCAAAAGAACTCCAGACACATGTGCCACATTGTGCATCTTGCTTACGTGGACGTACTGGGGAATTGAATCAGTCCTTAGGCTTTGCAGGCAAGTGCCTTGAACACTAAGTCGTCTCTCCAGCCCAGTAGCTGGTTTAAATGATAAAGTTGCATACAAGTCACTTGGACCCCAACAAGAGAACCCCTGTTTAGAAGAGGGACCCCAACTGCCACAGAAGAATTTCAACTTGAGCTAGTTTGTGAGAGAGATTGGGAAGGAGCGCTACGTGTTGAGACCTTGTCAGAAAGAGAGGAAGGGAAGAAGGCAAGGAGAAAAGAAAGCCTGGTGGTGGTGCCTGTAATGCTGACCCTTGGGAGGTGGAAATAGAAGGATCAGGAATTTAGTCAGCCTCAGCTGTCTACTGAGTTCAAGGCCAGCCTGGACTACAAGAAGCCTTGTATTACAAGACAGAGAAAGGAAGGAGAAAAAAAAAGAGAGAGAGAGAGAGAGAGAGCAAATTTCTCAAGAAGATCTCAAAGGGGAGCCCAGGTCGGGCGCTGGGGATGGGCCCATCAAACTCGTGAACACACCCAGAATGAAAGAACTGCCTTTCTAGCGGTCCCTGACCACCCCAGGGTCCTTACAGCTCCCTGCCCTGGCTGCTCTGTAGGAGCCTGGCTCGCTCTCCTCCAGCCTTTCTCACCATTTTTCCTCTGGGCCTTTGCAATGACTGTTTCCTGACTGGTCTGGAGACTGCTCATGTCAGTCCAGGGAGATATTTCTTTTTTGTTTTTTCCTTTTCAATTTTTTTTAAAAAAATTAACAACTTTCATGATTGAAAAAATATCCCATGGTAATGCCCTCCCTCCCCCAACTTTCCCCTTTGAAACTCCATTCTCCATCATATCCCCTCCCCCTCTCAATCAGTCTCTCTTATTTTGATGTCATCATCTTTCCTCCTATTATGATGGTCTTGTGTAGGTAGTGTCAGGCACTGTGAGGTCACGGATATCCAGGCCATTTTGTGTCTGGAGTAGCATGTTGTAAGGAGTCCTATCCTTCCTTTGGCTCTTAAATTCTTTCTGCCACCTCTTCCGCAATGGACCCTGAGCCTTGGAAGGTGTGATAGAGATATTGCAGTACTGAGCACTCCTGTCACTTCTTTCCAGCACCATGATGCCTTCTGAGTCGTTCCAAGATCACTGCCATCTGAAAAGAGAAGATTCTCTACCAAAAGTGAGAGTAGCATTAATATAAGGGTATGAACATTAAGAGAAGTGTTTACTGGGCAGTTTGGTGAGCATAGTATACATTTAGCCAGACAGCAGCAAACATTATACCCATAGGGCTCATGACTACCCCTGATTTAAGTTTTCAGTATCAGGGATGTATTCCCTCCCATGGAGTGTGCCTCCGGTCCAGTTAGAGGGCAGTTGGCTTCCATCATGACAGACGTGCCACTACTGCAACCATTGGCTCATTTGGCCTGCTGGCCAAATACCAGGGAGATATTTCCAACCCTGTATCTAAGCAGATCCCCTGTCTGCTCCCAACCATGCACCTTGTGTCCTTTCTCTCTATTATTTTCTTCAGGGCTCTTAGCCCAGTCGAGAGTCGTCTTGTTTACCTACTGGCGATGGCCTCTTCCCCTTCACCTCCCTACACCACTAAGATGTGGGCACCAGGAAGTAGGGCCTTTTCTGTTTTCCTGGGCTGTATCTCCCGGGCAAGAGGCAGGTGATTAACAAATACTTAATGAATAAACAAATGGTTCCATTAGCGTTGAGCCAATGGCCTAAGCAAACTCTGCTTCTTGCTGGGCCCTGCCAAAAATCTCAGACACACCTGTAAGTAAGAGAGTTTGGGAAATCGCTATTCTCCTTGTAAATAGTTTATGATTCTTTGATTGTCTTACACTATTTCCTGTTAGCCCATGGTGAGGAGAGTGAGGAGCAAGGCCTGTTACCTCAAGGCCACCCTTTTCCCCACTTTAAGCTGTTCACAGAATGGAGTATCTGACCTGGCGGTGGCCCCAGGTGGGCAGATACTTGGCAGGCAGCCCCTTCCCCCAGCGCAGCTCAAGGCTCGGCTGGCAGCCAGCTAGAGTGGGGGAAGGGAAGGAGGCTGGTTCCCAGTGACCATTCTTACAGCCCAGCTGCTACCCTGGAGGTGGCTAAGTATCACCCGCAGGGCTGGAACGCTGCAAACAAGCTCTTTCCCAGCCTCCTCCTCGGCCTCCAGCACTCTGATAGGCTCTCACTTGGCTGCTGGGCTTTCTGTGCTCACTGGCCACTCTATGCTGAGACCAGAGGCGAGGAGAGCCCGGGTCAGCTGACCCAAACAGGCAGTGTGAGCTTGCTGACGTCTCTTTAACTCTCTGGGTCTCAGTGATACCATCTAGCTTTGTCAGTAATGTTCCGTTTCTAGAAATATAGACATGAGATTTAAAAAATAAGTATTTTAATATTTATTGATTGATTTGAGAGTGAGAAAGAGGCAGATAGCCATGTGTGGCAGCACATGCCTTTAATCCCAGAACTGGAGAGGCAGAAGTAGGTGGATTGCTGTGAGTTCAAGGCTACCCTGAGACTACATGGTGAATTCCAGATCAGCCTGGGCTAGAGAGTGAGACCCTACCTCGGAAAAAAAGAGAGAGAGAGAGAGAGAGAGAGGGAGAGAGAATGGCTGTGCCAGGGCCTCTAGCCACTGCAAACAAACTCTAGACGCATGAGCCACCTTGTGCATCTGGGTTTACATGGGTACTGGGGAATAATTAGGCTTTGCAGACAAGCACCTTAACCACCGAGCCATCTCTCAAGCCCCAACATATATTTTATGAATTTATTTATTTGAAAGAGAGCATGGACATGCCAGGGCCTCTTGCTGCTGCAAACGACCTTCAGATGCATGTGTGGTGGTGTGCATCTAGCTTTCCATGAATGCTGAAGAAGTGAACCCATGGCTAATAGGCTTTGCAAGCAAACACCTTTAACCACCAAGCCATCTCTCCAGTCCCTAATTGTGAGATTTTAGCCAAAATCTAACAGCCCCAAGCTGGCATGGTGGTGCATAACTATAAACCTAGCATTCTGAAGGAATGGCAAGAAGATCAGGATAGCTGGGCATGGTGGTGCACGTCGTTAATCCCAGCACTTGGGAGGCGGAGGTAGGAGGATCGCCATGAGTTCCAGGCCACCCTGAGACTACATAGTTAATCCCAGGTCAGCCTGGGCTAGAATGAGACTCTACCTCGAAAATACAAACAAGCAAAAAAAAAAAAGAAGAAGAAAAGAAAGAAAGAAAGGATGAGGAGGAGTTCAGGGCTAGCCTTAGCCTCACAGGGAGTTGGAGAGCAATGGGCTATATGATAGACCTTGTCTCAAAAAAAGGGAAACATAACATCAAAAACTTAACAGTTTCAGGGGCTGGAGAGATGGCTTAGTGGTTAAGGCGTTTGCCTGCAAAGCCAAAGGATCCCGGTTCGATTTTCCAGGACCCACATAAGCCAGATGCACAAGGGGTGCACGCATCTGTAGTTCGTTTGCAGTGGGTGGAGGCCCTGGTGCGCCCATTCTCTCTCTCTCCCCTGCCTCTTTCTCTCAAATAAATAAGTAAATAATATATATATATATTTTAAAGTTTCAAACAAGCATCCTGTGGGCATCCTCTCCGTGTTACAGAGAAGCTGCTTGGACTCATTGAAGCCACAACTTCCTTACTTCTAGCCAGTGTCTCCCTCAGGGCCTCCAGCGTGCTTCACTTCCTGCATTCCAGGCCAGAGTCCCCAAGGCTTGGAGTGTGGGAAGCAGGTGAAATCCAGTGGAGCACACCCTTGGGGCACAGTGGACTGGGTGTGGCCGGTGTGCTTGGAATGGCACTGGCTAGCCTGTCAGCAGAGCTGGGCAGTGGGTACTAAGTCGGTTTTCAATACCTCAGAACCAGGTGCGCACGCAGGGAGCAGCCGTGTGTGAGCCCCGCTGTGGCCGGGGAGGGCCGGGCTGGCGCAGGGAGAATGAACCCGCCACCTGTCATTCATCTGAGGTCCCTGCCCATCCCCAACTGCTGTCTTTGTGGTTGCAGACAAACCCTTGAATCTAAGCAGTTCTAGAATTGAAATAGTTTTGGAAGTCACAGTGTGCAGTCCTTCCTGGAACAGGCTTGGGAACTGTCCCCGCAGAGATTACTCTGGGCCTCAGTCTCTCCCTCTGTGAAGTGGGGTTGGTAATAGTTATCCTGTTTTCCTGCGGGGGTTTGCATGAGGATCAGGTGAGGTCATGTGTATGTCCCCAAATGCTATTGCTGTGCAAAGCCTTTCATGTGTATTGTGGTTACTGTAGTAGTGCTGTTTCAGGGGGGCGGGGAGAGCCTTCAAAGGGTAATGCACCTGGTTACAGATGAATACTTTCACTGAGGGAGCACGTGCATGTATGCGCACGCACACGTGCTCTCTCTCTCTCTCTCTCTCTCTTTCTCTCTGGTGAAGGTGGTTAAGAGTTGAGATGTAGCTCTGGGCAGTACCTAAGGGAGCAGGCCCGGGGAGGTTCTTAGCATGAGAGCCTGATTAATAATTAGCTGTACACTGCGGTGTCTCTCCTTGACTCACTGGGGTGGGGAGACGAGGTTTTGTCAGGAAAAGGCAGTCTGTTCCAGAGTATTTTGATTAGTTTTCCTCTTCTAAAAAGAGATGTCAAGGGGCTGGAGAGATGGCTTATTGGTCAAGGCATTTGTCTGCAAAGCCAACGGACCCAGGTTCAATTCTGCAGGACCCACATAAAACCAGATGCAAAAAGTGGCAGATGCGTCTGGAATTCCTTTGCAGCAGTTTCCTTTGCAGAGGATGGCTTGCCCATCCTCTCTCTGTCTTTCTCCCTCCCTCTCAAGTAAATAAAATATTTTAAAAAGTGAAATAAAAAGAGATGCCAAAAATCTTATCATGCAAGATACGTGTAGAGCCTTTAATCTCAGCACTTGGGGAGGCAAAGGTAGGAGGATTGTCGTGAGTTGGGGCCACCCTGAGACTATATAGTGAATTGCAGGTCAGCCTGGGCCAGAGTGAGACCCTACCTTGAAAGAAAAAAAAAGATGTGTAGGGGAGAAAGCTGGAGGCAGCATGGAACTCTTGTATCCCCAACAACCCCTCCCCACATGCAGGCTGCCACTGGTGTTCACGGGTCAGTGAAGGGGGAAGGTAGGACAGAATCTGAGATGGTTTGGACCAGGCTGGCCTGTTGCAGGAATGAAGACAAGTAATTTTTCAAGGTAGGGTCTCACTCTGGTCCAGGCTGACCTGGAATTCACTGTGGAGCCTCAGGGTGGCCTCCAACTCACAGCAATCCTCCTCCTACCTCTGCCTCCTGAGTGCTGGGTTTAAAGGTGTGCGCCACCATGCCTGGCTCTGAAGAGCTATTTTTATTTACTTGTAGTGCTGAGGATCAAACCAGAGAGTCTCATGAAGGCTGCTCAGGCACTCTACACCTTCAACCCTGGGGCCCCCTTTTTTATAATTAAAAAAAATTTTTTTTAAGCCAGGCGTGGTGGCGCACGCCTTTAATCCCAGCACTCGGGAGGCAGAGGTAGGAGGATCGCCGAGGTTTGGAGGCCACCCTGAGACTCCATAGTGAATTCCAGGTCAGCCTGGGCTAGAGTGAAACACTACCTTGAAAAACCAAAAAAAAAAAAAAAAAAAAAAAAAAAAAAAAAGTTGTTGTAAACAATATCCTATGGTAATTCCCTCCTTCCTCCACTTTCCCCTTTGAAACTCCACTGTCCATCATCTCCCCTCCCCCTCTCAATCAGTCTCTCTTTTATTTTGATGTCATCATCTTTTCCTCCTATTATGATGGTCTTGTGTAAGTAGTGTCAGGCGCTGTGAGGTCATGGATAGCCAGGCCATTTTGTGTCTGGAGGACCATGTTGTAAGGAATCCTACCCTTCTTTTGGCTCTTACGTTCTTTCTACCACCTCTTCCGCAATAGACCCTGAGCCCTAGAAGGTGTGATAGATTTCAGTACTGAGCACTCCTCTGTCACTTCCTCTCAGCACCATGGTGTTTTCTGAGTCATCCCAAGGTTACTGACATCTGAAAAGAGAAGCTTCTCTAACCAAGAGTGAGAATAGCATTAATATATGAGTATGAACATTAAGAGAAGTGCTTACTGGGAAGTTTGGTGAACATAGTATATACATTTAGCCAGACACCAGAAGACATTATACCCCTAGGGCTCATGACTACCTCTGTTGTAGGTTTTCAGTATCAGGGATGTATTCCCTCCCATGGAGCAGGCCTCCAGTCAAATTAGAGGGCAGTTGGTTTCCCCCATAACAGACATGCCACTATTGCACCCGATGGCTCATTTGGCCTGGCTGGCCAAATATAAGGCTTGCAGTGTCCACTGTTGAGTATCTTCACTGATGATTTCTCTCTCCCATTGAACTTCATGCAGCATGGCTTTTTCCAGCTTTCTCTCAGCTGGTCTACGTGGAGGAGGTTATCAGCTCAGCTCCAGCAGGAGTTCTCAGTGAACTTGCAGCCCAAGTATGTGGAGTCTTCAGCAGTAGGGTCTTACCATCTATTCCTGGTGGGAAACCAAAGGTCTCGGCAATGGCCTATAATGTTTCGGGGGGGCATCAGGGACCTCACTGGCCAACAACTCACTGGAAGGTATCCCATCCCTGGCACTGAAAAATTTCTAGTAACAATCTATGGCTTCCATAGAGTGATCCATTATCCAAAAAAGTGGGTTTTCATGTGACTTATTTATATCCTCTTAGATTTTGATTAGCCCTCCCTCCACCTTTCCTTTACTCAGTCTCTTCCTCTGACCTCACTTAGGCCTTTTCACCCCCGTTAGTGTGTTCTTCTACTTACATATATACAATACCATCCTATTAAGTGCCCCCCTTCCCTCCCTTTCTATTCCCTTTATATCTCCTTTCCAGCTTACTGGCCTCTGCTACTCACTTATTCCTTATTCCTTATTACTTATTCCTACTCACATAGAAGTCCAGTCATGTGTAGCTACCTACCTCTGCCTCCGAGTGCTGAGATTAAAGGTGTGCACCACCATGCCCAGCTCTAAAGAGCTATTTTTATTTACTTGTAGTGGTGAAGATCAAACCAAAGAGTCTCATGCAGACTTGTCAGGTGCTCTACACTTTCAGCCCCAGACCCTTATGTTGTTTTATTAGCATGTATTAGTTATACACAATAATGGATTTCATTATGACACTTTAATACTTGTGTATAAATAACAATTTTAACCATATCCAGCCCCATTACCTTAATCTCTCTTACCTACTCCCCCTGCTCTTTGAGGATACCACCATCCTCAGAGGACATAGTGAATTCCAGATCAGTCTGGGCTAGAACAAGACCCCACCTTGAAAAACCAAAAAAATAATAAACAAATAAATTGAGATAGAATGGGCATGCCAGGGCCTCTTGCCACTGCAAACAAACTCTAAACACATGTGCCACTTTGTGCATCTAGTTTTTCATGGGTACTGGGGAATCAAGGGCAGGCCATCAGACTTTGTAAAGTAAGTGCCTTTAACTGCTGAGCCATCTCCCCAGACCGTAAAAAATCCTATTAAACTGGGCTTAGTGGCTCATGTCTATAATCCCAGCACTCAGGAGGTTTAGGTAGGATGATCAAGGATCACTGTGAGTTTGAGGCCAGCCTAGACTGCAGAGTGAGTTTCAGGTTAGCCTAGGCTAGAGTGAGACTGTCTCAAGAACAAAAACTGGGGCTTTATCTTCCTCCTGCCTTCTCATAGGCAGGGACTCTTCATACTCTCTCCTCCTTTCTTTCTTTCTTTTTTAAAAAAAATATTTTATTATTATTTAAGAGAGAAAAAGAGGCAGATAAAGAAAGAGAGAATGGTCTGCCATGGCCTCCAGCCATTACAAAGGAACTCCAGACACATTTGCCACCTTGTGCATCTGGCTTACGTGGGTCCTGGGGAATCAAATCTGGGTCCTTTGGCTTCATAGGCAAGTGCCTTCACCATTAAGCCATCCCTCCAGCTCCTTTTTCCTTCTCTCTTTTTAAAAAAATATCTTGTTTTTATTTATTTATTTGAGAGAGAGAGAGAGAGAGAGAGAGAATAGGCACGCCAGGTCCTCCAGCCACTGCAAACGAGCTCCAGACGTGTGCGCCTCTTTGTGCATCTGGCTAACGTGGATCCTGGGGAATTGAACCTAAGTCCTTTGGCTTTTCAGGCAAACTCCTTAATCACTAAACCATCCCTCCAGCCCTCCTTTTTCCTTCTCTTAATCTGAGAGTCTCTGTAAACTGTACAAAGAAAAAAAAAAAACCCAAAAACAAACAAACGAAAAATTTAGAATCGAATCTGGTTCTTATCATACAAAGGAACAGATCTGATACAAACTCAAAATGAGAAAGTCAGGACTTAGAGAGGAAAAGGAACTTTTGTTGTTGTTGTTGTTTTTTCAAGGTAGGGTCTCATTCAAGTCCAAGCTGACCTGAGAGTCACTCTGTAGTGTCAGGGTGGCCTCGAACTTACTGCGATCCTCCTACCTTGGACGCCCAAGTACTGGGTTAAAAAGCGTGAGCCATCATGCCCAGCCGTAAAAGGAACTTTTATGTCTCCCTGTAATTTGTTGTTGTTTGAGGGTCTTCTGTATCCCAGCCTGGTCTTAAACTCTCTGTGTAGCTGAGGGTCACCTTCAACTCCTGATCATGTCACCTCTACCTCCTCAGTCCCAGCATTACACGTTTGCCACCACGCCCGGCTCCAGTTGTTTTAAAGACGCTGACTAACAGTACTTAGCATGAGAGGAATAAATAAGGCAAGCATCCGTATTTTGGGGTGACTGTGCCCTTCTTGGTGACCCCCATTTTATTGAAGGCATTGCTATGGACACGTTCCAAAGAACTTTTTCCTCTGGGGTGGGTGTCCCTTTGTCTCCTGAGGATCGGGACCCAAGCTCTGCGGCTGCACAGGCGCCTTCTTGGCCACTATGATCCTGTCCACTCGGAGAAGCTGCTGCACCACGTCGGCCACGACCTGCAGCCCTTGAGCTTTGGTCCTCAGGAGGTCCCACACCCCTTCCTGGGCCACATTGAAGACCCCATCCATTCCCACGCCGATGAAGAAGTTCCCCATCTGGTGAATTCCGGTCAGCAGTGCCATCACTTTGTGGGCAGCTAAGCCTGCATTCTCTGCCAGGGCCTTAGGAAGTGATCTCAGAGCCTCGGCAAATGCTAGGTAGACAAGACCCTCGGGGCCTGCCAGTCTGCTCCCTTTATCTGCCAGTATTCTAGCCAGAGCCATCTCCACCGCCCCAGCTCCGGGCAGCAGCCTAGGGTCTTGGCACAACTGGAAGTAGGCGTTGATGCCGTGGAAGATGGCCTGCTCGGTGTCACGCAGGCCGTCCGCGGTGGCCCCTCTGAGGATCAAGGTGAAGGCTGGCGTGCTCACGTGCTCCCACTCAAACACCACCACGGACCTGTCGCCAAGTTCGTGCTTGTAAACCTTCTGGCACAGCCCTGGCTCCATGGGAGGAAGCAGGCGACTTTGGGCCATGGTGCTCAACACCTCACTCAGGTAAGCCATCTCCTTCCGGGAAGAGACTTGAATCACCATGATGCCCTGCTTGTCGGCCTCCGCCAGTGCCTTCTCGTGGACATCTCCCCAGACCACCACCACGTTAATCTCTGCAGTGGTCAGCTGGGCCACTTCCCTTTCCATGAGTGGATCACTGACCTTCTTAAACTCCGCTAGGTCTTCAGGGCTTGTGAGCCGGGCCGTGACTGCTGTACTTGGTTGGGCAGGACCAAAGGGGCAAGCAAACAGGGCCACACGGGCACCAGTTAACACCGAAGTATTTTGTCCACAGAACTTCCCGGACATGACCAGCCCTGGGAGGACACAGGAATCAGTCAGCGTCCCTCCCAGCAGCGTGCACACTCCAACCCGCTCGGGCCTAAAGCTGCCATCTGGCTCCCTGCTACTCCAGCACATGTGGGCCACAAGACTGGTCAGGTAGTGAACGCTGGACAGGGTGTGGGTGTTCATCACCGTGTGGAGCGCCCAGGACGGATCCTCCAAAGGCCCCAGGGAGCGGATGGCCAAGGAAGGCAGAGAGCTGAGCACTTCTGCTGTGGCTGTTGCAAAAGCATCCTGCAGCTGGCGGCAGGACAGGCCAGCTCTTAGGAGGTTCTCGGCCTGCTCTAGCAAGGCTTCGGTCAGGAGAATCACAAAGGCGCTGCCATCCCCACTATTCTCCGCCTGCGTTTGGACTGCTTCCCTGACAAGCTGGGCGGCTGGGTGCTCCAGCTTCAGGACCCTGAGGATGGCAGCTGCGTGGCCCGTGCACATCATGTCTCCATTAGCAGCCACCAGGAACTTCTGCCGGCCACAGGGGCCATAGCAAGGCCGGATGATACTGGCCATGGTGCGGGCTGCGGATGTGGTTGTCAGTATACACGACGGCTCCCGTCCCAGACTCTTGTCCGGGTCTGTCCCCAGCAGCTGGGGCAGTTCCGGGGCAGACGGGCCTTTGCTCTGCATGGCTCGCAGACTCCAGACACTGCAGCAGAGGCGCCCTGGACACGAATCTTTAAAGCCACTCCAGGAGCCAAGCGCTTATCACCTGATACCCGCAGAAGTGAACAGGTAGAGACCCTGCAGCTCGCATCCAGGGGTGAACTGCCAAGAGCTCAGCCCCGACACCCCGACTGCTTCGAGATAGAACTGGGCTCCTGGGCCGTCTGAATCCCTGCAGCTGAAACTAGATCTCTGATGAAGTCACAAAGTGGCAAATGGAACCAGTGACAGGGAATGAGGTCACAGAGGGGCAGTTAGCATTGAGAAGGCCCTGCCAACATGGAGAAGTCAGACCTTTCCACCAGAATTTCTCTTTTTTTCTTTCTTTCTTTCCTTTTCTTTCTTTTTTCTTCTCTCCGAGGTAAGGTCTCGCTCTAGCCCAGGCTGACCTGGAGTTCACTCTGTAGTCTCAGGGTGGCCTTGAACTCAAGGAAGTCAGAGGTTGACATCAGGTGTTTCCTAAGGCATTCTCTCCACCTTATTTTATTTTATTTTTTGTTTATTTTTATTTATTTATTTGAGGGCGACAGACAGAAAGAGGCAGGGGAGGGGGGGAATGGGCGCAGCAGGGCCTCCAGCTATTGCAAACAAACTAGATGCATGTGCCACCTTGTGCATCTGGCTTACATGGGTACTAGGGAATTGAGCCTCGAACTGGGGTCCTTAGGCTTCACAGGCAAGCACTTAACCTCTAAGCCATCTCTTCAGCCCCACCTTTTTTTTTTTTTTTTTTTTTTTTGAGGTAGGGTCTCACTGTAGACCATGCTGAACCAGAACTTACTCTGTAGTTTCAGGCTGGCCTCAAACTCATAGCGAATCCTCCTACCTTTGCCTCCAAGTGCTGGGATTAAAGACATATACTCCACATTGTTTTCTTATATTTATTGATTTGAGAGCGAGAGAGAGAGGCAGATATATAGAGAGAATGGGTGCACCAGGGCCTGTAGCCACTGCAAACCAACTCCAGACACATGAACCACCATGTGCATCTTGGGGAATTGAACCTGGGTCCTTAGGCTTTGCAGGCAAGCACCTTAACCACTAAGCCATCTTTCCATCCCTTTTTTATAAACTTAAATTTTTAAAAATTTTATTTATTTTAAAGCACAGAGAGAGAGAGAGAGAGAGAGAGAGAGAGAGAATGGGTGCACCAGGGCTTCCAGCCACTGTATGCACCTCTTTGTGTTTTAGGCTTATGTGGGTACTAGGGGGAACCAAACATGGGTTGTTAGGCTTCACAGGCAAACATCTTAACTGCTGAGCCATCTCTCCAGCCCAATTTTTATATTTATATTTATATTTATTTATTTATTTTCGAGGTAGGGTTCACTCTGGTTCAGGCTGACCTGGAATTCACTATGTAGTTTCAAGGTGGCCTCAAACTCATGGCAGTCCTCCTACCTCTACCTCCTTAGTGCTGGGATTAAAGGCGTGCACCACCATGCCCGGCTTTATTTATTTATTTGAGAGAGAAAGAGGGAGGGAGGGAGAGAGAGAGAGAATAGGCATGCCAGGGCCTTTAACCACTGCAAACAAATTCCAGACACATTCACCACCTTGTGCATCTGGCCTAGATGGGTCCTGGAGAAATAAATCTGGGTCCTTTGGTTTTCCAGGCAAGTGCCTTAACCACTAAGGTGTCCCTCCAGCCTTTAAATTATTTTTATTTTGCTGGGTGTGATGGCATACACCTTTAATCCCAGCACTGAAGGATCATCGAGAGTTCTAGGCCACCCTGAGACTACATAGTTAATTCCAGGTCAGCTTGGACCAGAGTGAGACCCTACCTCAAAAAACCAAAAAAAATGTGTGTGTATGTGTGTGTGTGTGTGTGTGTATTATTTATTTATTTACTTATTTATTTATTTATTTATTTGAGAGAGAGCGAAAAGGCACATCAAAGGCCTCCAGCCACTGCAAACAAACTCCAGATGCGTGTACCACCTTGTGGCTTATGTGTGTACTGGGGTATTGAACCTGGGTCCTTAAGCTTTGCAGGCAAGTATCTTAACCGCTAAGCCATCTCTCCAGCCCCTATTTTTTTTTTTTCAGGTAGGGTCTTATTCTAGACCAGGCTGATTTAGAACACACCCTGTAGCCCAGGCTGGCCTCAACTCATGGCAATCCTCCTACCTCAGCTTCCCAAGTCTTCCCAAGACCTGAGCTACCATGTTCAGTTTCCACTGTATTATTTCAGACGGGGTCTCAAGCTGAGCCTAGAGCTCACTGATTCAGCTAGACTGGGTAACCAACAAGTCCTAGGAACACTTCCATCTTTGCCTCCCCAGCACTGGGATGCTGGGCTTTTATGTGGGTGCTGGGGATCCAAACTCAGTTCTTCAAACTTGTGTAACAAGTACTTTGACCACTGAGCCACCTCTCAGTGCAGTCCTGTTTGTTGTTTTTGACAGGGAACTGAGACATGATGAGGTCTGTTTGGTTTTATTTGTAGTACTGTGTAATACCAGCCCAGTGGTACTATCGGCCCGCCTTTGCCTCTTGGGCTAGCTGTCTTACCATCTGGTGCCTGTTTACCAGGCTCCTTAGCATGCAACTATAGCTGCACTATAGTTGAAACAACTTTCCATGCTGGTCCTGTAACAGCAAGTCAAGACAAGGGAGGAAAAGATGACCTATAGATTTACAAACAGAAATAAGCCAGAGGGACCAGAGAGATGAGAGATGGCTTACTGGTTAAGGCACTTGCCTGCAAAGCCAAAGGACCCAGGTTTGATTTCCCAGGACCCAAATAAACCAGATGCACAAGGTTGGCACATGTGTCTGGAGTTCGTTTGCAGTGGCTGGAGACCCTGGCATGCCCATTCTCTCTATATATCTACATGCCTCTCTCTTTCTCTCTCAAACAAATAAATAAAAATTATTTGCTGGGCATGGTGGTACATGCCTTTAATCCCAGCACTTGGGAGGCAGAGGTAGGAGGCTGTCCAAGAGTTTGAGGCAACCCTGAGACTGCATAGTGAATTCCGAGTCAGCTTGAGCTAGCATGAGACCCTACCTTGGAACCCCCCTGAAAAATAGAATAATAATATTAAAAAAAAAAAAAAGGAAAGAAATGAGCCAGGGAAGTAAGAAACTACTGGCTTTCCAGAGTCCAGGAAGTAGAAGGCCAAAGAGAATAGAAAAAGAGTGTCTATGGCCATAGTACCTTGAACACTCCCAATCTTTGGCAGCTAAACCAGGTGGGCCAGGTTAATTAGTACTTGGATGGGAGAATGGAGAGGAGCTCTGAGGTTGAAATGCTAACTGCCCTCCCACTCCTACCCTTCACCCTTACAGATATATGTGCCTTCTGGGACCGGGGTGGAGTGGGCTTGCTTGGTGTAGCACCACACACAAAAATCAAAACAAGCTGCAAGGCCACTGAGAAATCCTGCTGGAATTGAGCTGATAACCTCCTCCATGTAGACCAGCTGACAGAAAGCTGGAAGAAGCCATTCTGCATGCAGTTCAATGGGAGAGAGAAATCACCAGTGAAGATACTCAACAGTGGACACTGCAAGCCTTATATTTGGCCAGCCAGGCCAAATGAACCAATGGGTACAATAGTGGCATGTCTGTTATGGGGGAAACCAACTGCCCTCTAATTTGACTGGAGGCCTGCTCCATGGGAGGGAATACATCCCTGATACTGAAAACCTACAACAGGGGTAGTCATGAGCCCTAGGGGTGTAATGTCTTCTGGTATATGGCTAAATGTATATACTATGCTCACCAAACTGCCCAGTAAACACTTAATGTTCAAACCCATATATTAATGCTACTCTCACTTTTGGTTAGAGAAGCTTCTCTTTTCAGATGGTAGTGACCTTGGGATGACTCAGAAGGCACCATGGTGCTGAGAGGAAGTGACAGAGGAGTGCTCAGTACTGAAATCTCTCTATCACACCTTCTAGGGCTCAGGGTCTATTGCGGAAGAGGTGGCAGAAAGAACATAAGAGCCAAAAGAAGGGTAGGACTCCTTACAACATGCTCCTCCAGACACAAAATGGCCTGGATATCCATGACCTCACAGTGCCTGACACTACCTACACAAGACCATCATAATAGGAGGTAAAGATGATGACATCAAAATAAAAGAGAGACTGATTGAAAGGGGGAGGGGATAGGAGGGAGAGTGGAGTTGTGGAGAGGAAAGTGGGGGGAGGAAGGGAATTACCGTGGAATAGTGTTTAAAATTATGGAAGTTGTCAATAAAAAATTAAAATTAAAAATAAAGATTAAAAAAAATAAGAGACTAATGGAGAGAGGGTGGGGATATGATGGAGAGCGGAGTTGTGAAGGGGAAAATGGGGGAGGGGAGGGAAATACCATGGTTTATTATAGGTATAGAAGTTGTCAATAAAAAAAAAAAAGCTGGGCTGGAGAAATGGCTTAGTGGTTAAGTGCTTGCCTGTGAAGCCTAAGGACCCCGGTTCAAGGCTCGATTCCCCAGGACCCACGTTAGCCAGATGCACAAGGGGGCGCACACGTCTGGAGCTCGTTTGCAGTGGCTGGAGGCCCTGGCGTGCCCATTCTCTCTCTCTCTCTCTCTCGTTCTGCCTCTTTCTCTCTCTGTCTGTCACTCTCAAATAAATAAATAAAAATAAAAAATATTTTAAAAAACTGGGCTGGAGGGATGGCTTAGTGGTTAAGGCATTTGCTTGCAAAGCCAAAGGACCCAGGTTTGATTCCCCAGGGCCTATGTAAGCCAGATGCACAAGGGGGGCATGCGTCTGGAGTTCATTTGCAGTGGCTAGAGGCCCTGGCATGCCCATTCTCTGTCCCTTTCTCTGTCTCTCCCTCTCTCCCCCACTCTTTCTCTGTCAAATGAATAAATAAATAAAATAAGATATTTTTAAAAACATAAAAATGTAAAAAACAACCCTTAGGCCCGAGAGATGTCTCAGCAGTTAAAGTGCTTGCCTGCTAAGTCTAAGCACCCAGTTTGAATTCCCCAGATGCCACATAAGCCAGATGCACAAGGTGGTGCATGCATCTAGAGTTCGTTTGCAGAGGCTGAAATGCCTTGGAGCACCCATTCTGTCTCTGTGTCCCTGCATCTTTCTTTCTCTCTTTCAAATAAATAAATCAACAAATTAAAAAAAAAAACTTTTGACAACTTCCATAATTATAACAATAAACCATGGTAATTCCCTCCCCTCCCCGCTTTCCCTTCACAAATCTACTTTTTATCATATCCCCTCCCTCTTTCCATTAGTCTCTCTTTTATTTTTATGTCATCATCTTTTCCTCCTATTATGAGGGTCTTGTATAGGTAGTACCAGGCACACTGCAAGGTCATGAATATCCAGGCCATTTTGTGTCTGAAAGAGTGTACTGTAAGAAGTCCTACTTTTCCTTTGGTTCTTACATTCCATTTGTTTTTCCTGGTTTCTCAAGGTAGGGTCTCGCTCTAGCCCAGGCTGACCTGGAATTCACTATGTGCTTTCCGGCTGGCCTTAAACTCACAGCAATTCTCCTACCTCTGCCTCCCAAGTGCTGGTATTAAAGGCGTGTGCCACGATAGCTGGCTCCTTTTTTTCTCAATTTTTCCTTTTTTTTTTTTTTTTTTTTTTTTGAGGTAGGGTCTCACTCTAGCTCAGGCTGACCTGGAATTCTCTATGGAGTCTTAGGGTGGCCTCAAAGTCATGGCGATCCTCCTACCTCTGCCTCCCGAGTGCTGGGATTAAAGGCTTGCGCCACCACGCCCGGCTTTCCTTTTGGTTTTTTTGAGACAGAATGTCACTCTATCCAGTCCAGGCTGTCCTGAACTCACTATGTAGATCAGGCTGGCCTTGAACTCATGGCAATATGCCTGCCTCAGCCTCAAAGTGCTGAGATTACTTCTTTGAGCCACAAGGCCTGGTTGTAAAATCAAGACTTAAACTCACAGAAAAAAAGAAAAAGAGGCCCAGCGTAGTGGCACACGTGAGGCAGAGGTAGGAGAATTACCTTGAGTTCAAGGCTACCCTAAGACAACATAGTGAATTTCAGGTCAAAAAAAAAAAAAAAAAAAAAAAAAAAAAGAAGGGAAAGAAAGCCGGGTGTGGTGGCACATGCCTTTGATCCCAGCACTCGGGAGGCAGAGGTAGGAGGATCGCGGAGAGTTTGAGGCCACCTTGAGACTACATAGTGAATTCCAGGTCAGCCTGGACTAGAGTGAGAACCTACATCAAAAAAAAAAAAAAAAAAAAAAAAGGAGCCGGGCGTGGTGGCGCACACCTTTAATCCCAGCACTGGGGAGGCAGAGGTAGGAGGATTGCCGTGAGTTCGAGGCCACCCTGAGACTCCATAGTGAATTCCAGGTCAGCTTGGGCTAGAGTGAGACCCTACCTGGAAAAAAAAAAAAAAAGGGAAGAAAAAGATAGGGTCTCACTATGTAACCCAAGCAATCCTTCTGCCTTCCAAGTGCAGGGATTTCAGGTGTGGACCGCCACGCCATGCCCTGCTCTATAGGGTTTTCTTTGTTTCATTGGGGTGTTTGTTTGGTTTGTTTTTTTGGAGGTAGGGTCTCACTCTAGCCCAGACTGATCTGGGATTCACTCTGTAGTCCCAGGCTGGCCTTGAACTCACAGTGACGCTACCTCTGCCTCCTGAGTGCTGGGGTCTCACTCTAGCCCAGGCTAGCCTTGAACTTGAGGGTAGCCTACCTTCGCCTTCCAAGTGCCGGAATTATAGGTGCGGCTTTGTCATTTTTGATTGTTTGCTTTGATTTTTTTTTCTTTTCAACTTTTTTATTAATGACTTCCATGATTATAAAAAATATCCCATGGTAATACCCTCTCTCCCCCCACTTTCCCCTTTGAAACTCCATTCTCCATCATATCCCCTCCCCCTCTCAATCAGTCTGTCTTTTATTTTGATGTCATGATATTTTCTTCCTATTATGATGGTCTTGCATAGGTAGTGTCAGGCACTGTGAGGTCATGGATATCCAGGCCATTTTGTGTCTGGAGGGAGCACATTGTAAGGAATCCTGCTCTTCCTTTGGCTCTTACATTCTTTCTGCCACCTCTTCCGCAATAGACCCTGAGCCTTGGAAAGTGTGATAAAGATATTGCAGTACTGAGCACTCCTGTCACTTCTTTCCAGCACCATGATGCCTTCCAAGTCATCCCAAGGCCACTGCCATCTGAAAAGAGAAGATTCTCTACCAAAAGTGAGAGTAGCATTAATATAAGGGTATGAACATTAAGAGAAGTGCTTACTGGGCAGTTTGATAAGCATAGTATATACATTTAGCCAGACAGCAGCAGACATTACACCCCTAGGGCTCATAACTACCCCTATTTTAAGTTTTCAGTATCAGGCATGTATTCCCGCCCATGGAGCGGGCCTCCAGTCCAATTAGAGGGCAGTTGGTTTCCCCCATAACGGATGTGCCTCTATTGCACCCATTGGCTCATTTGGTCTGGCTGCCCAAATTTAGGGCTTGTAGTGTCCATTGTTGGCTGTCTTCCTGGTGATTTCTCTCTCTCCCATTGAACTTCATGCAGCATGGCTTTTTGTAGCTTTCTCTCAGCTGGTGTACATGGAAGAGGTTATCAGCTCAGCTCCAGCAGGAGTTCTCGTGAACTTGCAGCCCAAGTATGTGGAGTCTTCAGCAGTAGGGTCTTACCATCTATTCCTGGTGGGAAACCAAGGGTCTCGGCAATGGCCTGTAATGTTTGGGGGGCATCAGTGACCTCCCTGGCCAACAACTCACTGGAAGGTATCCCATCCCTGGCACTGAAAAATTTCTAGTAACAATCTATGGCTTCCATAGAGTGATCCATCATCCAAAAATGTAGGTTTCCATATGACTTATTTATAACCTCTTAGATTTTGATTAGCCCTCCCTCCACCTTTCCTTTACTCAATCTCTTCCTCTGACCTCACTTAGGCCTTTTCACCCCCGTTAGTGTGTTCTTCTACTTACATATATACAATACCATCCTATTAAGTTCCCCCTCCCTCCCTTTATACTCCCTTTATATATCCTTTCTAGCTTAAAATGGCCTTTAAAAAAAAGATTTATTTTTATTTATTTATTTATTAGGGACAGAAAGAGGGGTGGGTGGGAGGGAGTGAGAGAGAGAGAGAAAAAATGGGCAAGTCAGGGCCTCTAGCCACTGCAAATGACCTACAGACACATGTGCTATCATGTGCCTCTGGCTTATGTGGGACTGGGAGAATGAAATCTAGGTCCTTAGGCTTCACAGGCAAGTGCCTTAGCCATTAAGCCATCCCTCCAGCCCAGTCTCTCTTTTATTTTGATGTCATTTTGTTTTTCTCCTGTTATGAGGGTCTTGTGAAGGTATTGCTAGGCACTGTGAGGTCATGGATATTGAGGCCAATTTCTTTCTGGGCAGTTACATTGTAAGGAGTGGTACCCTTCCTTTGGCTCTTACATTCTTTCCACCACCTCTTCCACAATGGACGTGAGCCTTGGAGGGTGTGATAGAGATGTTTCAGTGCTGGATACTCCTCCATCACTTCTTCTTAGCACTATATGGCCTTTTGGGTCATCCCAGTGGTCATCGCCACCTGAAAAGTGAAGCTTCTCTAGCAAGAAGTGAGAGTAGTATTAATATATGAATATGAACATTAAGTGTAGTGCTTTCAAGGCAGTTTGGGAGAATGATATATGCATTTATCCAGACAAGAGCAGGCTTTATACTCCTAAGGCTCATGATCTCCCCTACCATAGACTTTTGATTAGGTTTTCAGTACCAGGCATGTATTCCCTCCCATAGAGCGGGCCTCCAGTCCAATTAGAGAACAGTTGATTTCCCTCAGAGCAGACATGCCACTATTGCACCCATTTGGTCATTTGGCCTGTCTGGCCAAACTTGAGGCTTCTAGTGTCCACTGTTTTCACCACTGATGGCTTCTGTCTCCCCAAAAGCTGCATGCAGTGCAGCTTTTTCCAGTTTACAGTTGGCTGGTCTAGTAGGTTTTTTTCCAGGTAAAGTTTTGCTCTAGCCCAGGCTGACCTGGAATTCACTCTGTAACCTCAGGCTGGCCTTGAACTCTCAGTAACCCTCCTACCTCTGCCCCGAGTGCTGTGATTAAAGGCATGCGCCACCATGCCTGACACATTTCTTCCTTTTTAAATGAATGTGTCTGTGGCTGCATGTGGGTGCCGGTGTGCAGTTTGTGTGGAGGCCAGAGGACATCTTATGGTGTAATCCATCCTCAGGAATGCTTTCTACTTTTCCTTTTTGAGATATGCTCTTTCATCCATCAATTGTTCTACATTGGCTGGTCTCAGGGATCCTCCTGTCTCTGCCTCCTCAGTTCTGGAATACCACCATGCCTAGCTCACTCGCTCTCTCTCTCTCTCTCTCTCTCTTTGTTTTTTTTTTTTCCAAGGTAGAGTCTCACTGTAGCTCAGGCTGACCTGGAATTTCACTATGTAGTCTCAGGGTGCCCTTGAACTCATGGTAATCCTTCTACCTTTGCCTCCTAAATGCTGGGATTAAAGGTGTGCACCACCATGCCAGGCCCAAAAGTTTTTTTTTTTTTTTTTAAGTGAAAAAAAAAAAAAAAAAGGCCAGGTTTGAGGCCACCAGCTTGAATTTTCAGTGATCTTGCTGCCCACGCATGTGAAGACTTCAGCAATAGGGTCTTACCATCTGTTACTCCTGGGAAACCAAGGGCCTTGGCAAAAGCCTATAATGTTTTGGAGGCAGCAGGGACCTCCCTGGCCAACAGCTCACTGGTAGATATCCCATCCCTGGCAATGAAAATTTTCTAGTAGCAATCTACGGTTTCTGGATGTGCCTTTATCCGAAGAAGTAGACTTTCATATGTCTTATTCAGAATACCTTGAATTTTGAATGACCCTGCCCCCATCCTTCTCTTACTCAATCTCTTCCCCTGGCCTCACTTAGGCCATTTCACTCCCTGTGATCTGTTCTTCTACTTACATATATACAATACCATCCCCTAAAGTCCTTCTTTCTCCTCCCTCCCTTATAGCCTTTTCCCAGCTTACTGGTCTCCACTACTGATTTTTTTGGTTCCAGCTCACACACAAATCTAAACATTTGTAGCTAGGATCCACATGTGAGAGAGAACATGTGACGTTTGGCTTTCTGGGTCTGGGTTACCTCACTTAGTATAATCCTTTCCAGATCCATCCATTTCCCAGCAAATTTCATAACTTCATTTTCTTTACCACTTAATAGAACTCCATTGTGTAAAGGTACCACATCTTTATTATCCATTCATCTGTTGAGGGACATCTAGGCTGGTTCCATTTCCCAGCTATTGTGAATAGAGCAGCAATAAACATGGTAGTGCAAGTATCTCTGAGGTAGTGAGATGAGTCCTTAGGATATATGCCTAGGAGTGCTATAGCTGGGTCATATGGTAGTTCTATTTTTAGGTGTCTCAGGAACCTCCACATTGATTTCCACAATGGCTGTACAAGTTTACATTCCCACCAACAGTGTAGATAGAGTGTTCCTCTTCTTCTGCATCCTCACCAGTATTTATTGTCAATTGTTTTCTTCATGATAGTCATTCTGACAGGAGATGGAACCTCAAAGTAGTTTTAATTTGCATTTCCCTGATGGCAGATTTTTTTTTGTTTGTTCCCCAGGCCCCAGGTAGGGTCTCACACTATGTAGTCTCAGGCTGGCCTCGAACCTGGCTTTTTCACTTAAAAAAAAAAAAACAAAAAACTTTTGGGCTTGGCATGGTGGCACATGTCTTTAATCCCAGCATTTAGGCGGCAGAGATAGGAGGATCACTGTGAGTTCGAGGCCTCTCTGAAACCACATAGTGAATTCCAGGTCAGCCTGAGCTACAGTGAGACTCTACTTTGCAAAACAAAACAAAACAAAACAAAAATCAAGAGCTAGGCATGGTGGTATTCCAGAACTGAGGAGGCAGAGACAGGAGGATCCCTGGGACCAGCCAACTTAGAACAATTGATGGATGAGAAATCATATCTCAAAAAGGAAAAGAAAAAATAGAAAGCATTCCTGAGGATGGATTACACCACAGGTTGTCCTCTGGCCTCCACACAAACTCCACACAGGCACCCACATGCAGACACAGACACATTCATTTAAAAAGGAAAAAAATGGGGCTGGCGGGATGGCTTAGCAGTTAAGGCATTTACCTGAAAAGTCAAAGGACCCAGGTTCAATTCCCCAGGACCCATGTAAGCCAGATGCACAAGGGGGCTTACACATCTGGAGTTTGTTTGCATTGGCTGGAGGCCTTGGCATGCCCATTCTCTCTCCTTCCCTTTCTCTCCCTGCCTCTCTCTCTCTCTCTCTCTGTCTCTTAAATAAATAAATAAATAAATAAATAAATAAATAAATAAAATAAAAAGGAAGAAATGTTGGGCGTGGTGGCACATACCTTTAATCACAGCACTCAGGGGCATAGGTAGGAGGGTTATTGAGAGTTTAAGGCTACCCTGAGATTACAGAGTAAATTCTAGGTCAGCCTGGGCTAGAAGAAAAACCCTGCCTGGAAAAAACTAATAATAAATAAATATTAAAAGAAAGAAATAAGCTGGGCGTGGTGGCGCATGCCTTTAATCCCAGCACATTGAAGTCAGAGGTAGGAGGATTACTGTGAGTTTGAGGCCACCCTGAGACTACATAGTGAATTCCAGGTCAGCCTGGGCTAGAGAGAGACCCTACCTTGAAAAACCAAAATAAAATAAAATAAAATAAAAACAATAAAAAAGAAAGAAATATGGGCTGAAGAAATGGATTAGTGGTTAAAGTGCTTGCCTGCAAAGCCTAAGTACCCAGGTTTGATTCCCCAGTACACGCATAAGCCCTTACAGTGGCTAGAGGCCCTGCCCATGCTCTCTCTTTCTCTCTCTCTAATAAATAAATAAAATACTTTTTTTTGTTTTGTTTTTTGTTTTTTGTTTTTTGAGGTAGGGTTTCACTCTAGCCTAGGCTGACCTGGAATCCACTATGTCATTTCAGGGTGACCTCAAAGTCACGGAGATCCTCCTACCACTGCCTCCCAAGTGCTGGGACTAAAGGCATGCGCCATCATGCCCGGCATAAAATACCTTTTATATATATATATTTGAGAGTGACAGACAGAGAGAGGAAGAGGGGGAGAGAGAGAGAGAATGGGCGCGCCAGGGCCTCCAGCCACTGCAAACGAACTCCAGATGCGTGCGCCCCCTTGTGCATCTGGCTAACGTGGGTCCTGGGGAATCGAGCCTTGAACCGGGGTCCTTAGGCTTCACAGGCAAGCGCTTAACCGCTAAGCCATCTCTCCAGCCCCAAATACCTTTTTTTTTTTAAATAAAAAAATTTATTATTTGAAAGAGAGCAAGAGAGAGAATGGGTGCACCAGGGCCTCCAGCCACTGCAAACGAACTCCAGATGCATGTGCTACCTTGTGTATCTGGCTTACATGGGTCCTGGGGAATTGAACCTGGGTCCTTTGGCTTTGCAAGCAAGCGCCTTAACTGCTAAGCCATCTCTCCAGCCCCATAAAATACATTTTTTAAAAAAGAAAGAACTATAAATCTGGGTGTGGTGGTACACACCTTTAGTCCCAGCACTCCACTCAGGAGTGGAGGGTGAGGCAGGAGGATCACTGTGAGTCTGGGGCCAACCTGTGAGGTGGAGAAGGGACAATTTCCTTGAAGTTTCTGGTGAGCACAGCAAAGAACAGAGAGTGTGAATCTAGAATGAGGAAGCCTGCCTCAAATGAGGAGGACAGGCAGAGGATGTGCCTGCAAGTTGTCCTCTGATCTCCATGTGTGCACGGCACATGTGTGCCCTCACTCACACACATGAACACACCCAAGTAATAAAATAGAAAAAAAGGTTACAAATATTTTATAACTAGGGCTGGAGAGAGATGGATTAGTGGTTAAGGCACTTGCCTGCAAAACCAAAGGACCCAGGTTTGATTCCCCAGGACTTACGTAGGCCAGATGCACAAGGTGGCACATGCATCTGGAGTTTGTTTGCAGAGGCTGAAGGCCCTGGCATGCCTATTCTCTCTCTCTCTCCCTCCCTGCCTCCCTCCCTCCCTCCCTCCCTCCTTCCCTCTGTCCCTCTCCCTCTCTCTTAAATAAATAAATAAAAACATTAAAAAATATTTTGTAACTAAATAGTGATACAACCATCCCTGTGAATATATAAAATACCCATGGAATTGTACACTATAAACAAGTGAATTTTCCTGCACTCAGAAAGCAGAGGTAGGGGGATCACTGTGAGTTCGAGGCCACCCTGAGATTACATAGTGAATTCCAGGTCAGCCTGGCTTAGAGCAAGACCCTACCTTGGAAAACAAAAAAAGTGAGTTTCAGGGCTAGAGAGATGGCTTAATGGTTAAAGCACTTGCCTGCAAAGCCTACAGACCCAGGTTTGATTCCCTGGCACTCAAGTAAGCCAGGTGCACAAGGTGGTACATGTGTCTGGTGTGCCCATTCTCTCTCTCTCTGCCCCTTTCTCTTTCTCTCAAATAAATAAATAAAGCCGGGTATGACCTTTAATCCCAGTACTCGGGAGGCAGAGGTAGGAGAATTGCATGAGTTCAAGGCCACCCTGAGACTGTGTAGAAAATTTCAGGTCAGCCTAGGTTAGAGTGAGACCATACCTCAAAAATAAATAAATAAATAAATTAAATAAAATAAGTTTCAGCCAGGTGTGGTGAGGCTCACCTCTAATCCCAGCCCTTGAAAGTCCCCTCCCACCTAAAAAAATGAATTTCATCATAATAAGAAAAAAAAAAGGACAGAAAAAAAGAAAGAAAAAAAGAAAGCCAGGCATGGTGGGTTCATGCCTTTAATCTCAGCACTCTGGAAGTTGAAGTAGGAGGGTCACCATGAGTTCTGGACCAGACTGAGTTACAGAGTTCTGGGTCAACCTGGGCTAGCATGAGATGACGCCTCAAATAAATAAATAAATAAGGAAAGGAGGAAGGAAAAAAGTACTTGGAAAGTAAAAGTCATATGGAATCCTAGCCCAGAGATAATTATTTACCTTTTATATTTTTTGTTTTATTTTTTTCAAGGTAAGGTCTTGTTCTAGCCTAGGCTGACCTGGAAGTTGCTCTGTATTCCCAGGCTGGTCTTGAACTCACAGTGATCCTCCTACCTCTCCCTCCTAAATTCTGGGATTAAAGGAGTGCATCACCGTGCCTGGCCTAATTTTTCTTTTTCTTTTGTTTTTTTTTTTGAGGTAGGGTCTCACTCTAGCCCAGGCTGACCTAGAATTCACTTTGTATTCTCAGGGTGGCCTCGAACTGATGGTGATCCTCCTACCTCTGCCTTCTGAGTGCTGGGATTAAAGATGTGCACCACCACACCTGGCTTTTTAAATTTTTATTTTTTCAGTATTTATTTGCACATGTGTGTGTATAGGCACACCTGAGCCTTTTGCTGCTGCAAATGAACTCCAAACATTTGAGACACTTTTGTTTTGTTTTTTGTTTTTTGTTTTTTGTTTTTCAAGGTAGGGTCTCATTCTAGTCCAAGCTGGCCTGGAATTCACCATATAGTCTCAGGGTGGCCTCACAGTGATCCTCCTACCGCTGCCTCCCTCCTACCTCAGCTTCTTGAGTGCTGGGATTAAAGGTGTCACATGCACCCCCCCCCCAACATTTCCATCTTTTTGTGGGGGCAGGTTTTGAGGTAGGGTCTCACTCTAGCTCAGGCTGACCTGGAATTCACTATGTAGCCTCAGGGTGGCACAGAGTTCCTCCTACCTCTGCCTTCCAAGTGCTAGAATTAGAGGTGTGCGCCGCCATGCCCAGCTCATTTTCATCTTTTAATGACAGTCTAATGTAGTTCAGGCTAGCTTTAAACTTCCCATGTAGCTGACCTTGAGTTCCTAATCCTCTTCCCTTGCCTCCCAAGTGATAGGATCACAGGTGTACGCCGCTTTTGTGTGTGGTGTGTGTGTGTGTGCATGTGTGTAGGTGCACGTGTGTGAGGTTAAAGTGTTGGTGGTCTTCCTGCATCATTTTTCACCTCATTTACTTGGCAAGCCCTTTCACTTGAAGCCAGGGCTTGCCGATTCAGCGAGTCTGCGTCGCCACTTGTCCCATATGTTCCCAGTACGCTTCCCCAGCACTGGGGTTACAGGTGGGCTGCCACACTGAGCAGTTAGTTACATGGTGCCGAAACTCAGCGCTCGGGTACTCCTGCTTCCATGGCACCAGCTTGGCCCACTGAGCCGTCTCTCTGTCCTTTTCTGCTATCTTGAGACAGACTTGTCCTGTAGCTCAGGTTGGCTGGAACTTGGCAATCCTCCGGAGTGTGTAAGGTTGTGAGGCAGCACCTTGCCTCAGTGCCTACTTCTTAATTTAATTTTTTATTTTTTCATGTTAGGGTCTTGCTCTAGCCCAGGCTGACTTGGAATTCATTCAAGCTGGCCTCAAACTCAGAGCAATCCTTCTATCTCTGCTTCCTAAGTACTGGGATTAAAGATGTGTGCCACACCATGCCTGGCTCATTTTTTTTTTACAGTATTCATTTTTTATTCTTATATATTTATATTATGATATTGATGGCTTGTTTTTAATACTTATTTATTATTATTATTTTGTTTTTTCGAGGTAGGGTCTCACTCTAGCACAGGCTGACCTGGAATTCACTGTGTGTCTCAGGATGGCCTTGAACTCATGGCAATCCTCCTACTTCTGCCTCCCAAATGCTGGGATTAAAGGCATGCACCACCATGCCTGACAATTACTATTATTATTTTTTGAGGTAGCATTTCACTTTAGTCCAGGCTGATCTGGAATTCACTTTGTGTTTCAGGGTGGCCTTGAACTCACAGGATCCTCCTACCTCTACCTCCCAAGTGCTGGGATTAAAGGTGTGCACCACCACGTCTGGCTTGATTTTTCCTTTTTTTTGTTGTTAAATAATTTTTCTTTCTTTTTTTTATTGATTTTTTTTTTTTTTTACTTATTTGAGAGAGAGAGGCAGGCAGACAGAGACAGACAGAAAGAGAGCGCATGGGCACGCCAGGGCCTCCAGCCACTGCAAACCAACTCCAGACACATACGCCACTTTGTGCATCTGGCTTACTTGAGTCCTGGGGAATTGAACTGAGGTCCTTTGGCTTTGCAGGCAAACGCCTTAACCACTACACAATCTCTCAAGCCCTAATTTTTCTTTTTTAATTAATGTGTGTGTTCATTAATATCATGCTAGCACTTTTCACCTGGCTTTATATGAGTGCCAGGGAGTCAAACCCAGAATGACATGCTTTATAGACAGAAAAAAGCAGAGAGGGAGATTGGGCATGCCAAGACCTCCCGCTACTGCAAAGGACTCCAGGCACATGGGCCACTTTGTGCATCTGGTTTTACATGGGTACTGGGGAATCGAACCCTGGATCCTTAGCTTTTGCATGTAAGTGACTGTAACAACTGACCCATCTCTTCAGTCTCTCTCTTTTTTTTCTTCCCGAGACAGGATCTAACTAGGTACACCCAGACTGGTCCCAGATTCACTATGTAGCCCATGTTGGCCTTGAATTTGAGATTCTCCTGCCTCAGTCTCCTGAGAGCTGGGATTACAGTGTGGGACAACAGGTCTGGTGATTTGTGATTGTGGAGATCACTGGCAATGGGCATAATCTATGTTCAGGCTCCCGGAAGTTTGTGACAGCAGCCATAGTGCCACATAGTGTTATTTATGCCCGGCGGTGGTGCACGCCTTTAGTCCCAGCACTCAGGAGGCAGAGGTAGGAGGATTGCCATGAGTTCAAGGCCAACCTGAGACTACATAGTGAATTCCAGGTCAGCTTGGGCTAAAGTGAGACCCTACCTCTGAAAACCAAAAAAAAAAAAAAAAAAAAAAAAAAAAGGTTATTTATGAGGAAAGTGACTTGCCTGTATTTATACAATTGTAAAGTGTAACAACACAAAATGTAGCAAGCTGGGCATGTATACATTGTCTATAGGGATAGTTTTTCTTTTAAACAAACACTTTTGTGATGCTTCCTCATTTTTAAAAGATCTGCCTTACATTTCATGTGTATTTCAGCCATTTTGCAACTATGTATTGAGCTGCTGCTGCCCCTGCTGCTGGAGAGACAAAGCAGAGAACTGTCCTGTTTCCACTTGGGGTGAGTGAATTTACAAGGTACTGGGGAGCCCAACTTCTTCTTCTTCTTCTTCTTCTTCTTCTTCTTTTTTTTTTTTTTTTCGAGGTAGGGTAGTGTCTCTCTATAGTAGTCTCAGGGTGACCTTGAATTCATGGCGATCCTTCTACCTGTGCCTCCTGAGTGCTGGGATTTTAAAGGTGTGTGCCACCATGCCCGGCTTAGATGTTTTTATTATATATATATATATATATATATATATATATATATATATATATATATATGTATATATATATAACTTCTATACTTACAGACAACAAACCATGGTATCCCTCTCCCCCACTTTCTCCTTCATTGCTCTGCTCCCTGTCAAGTTTATATATGTATACTTTTTGGTTTTCTGTGGTAGGGTCTCACTCTAGTCCAGGCTGACCTGGAATTTACTATGTAGTCTCACGGTGGCCTTGAACTCACGGTAATCCTCCTACCTCCACCTCCCAAGTGCTCGGATTAAAGAGTATATATACTGTTTGCCAGTTTTGGAGTTCCCCCCACCTCTCTGTCGGGTCTTGCTCTAGTTCAGGCTGACCTGGATTCACTCTGTAGTCTCAGGGTGGCCTTGAACTCACAGCGATCCTCCTGCCTCTGTTCCCCCACACCTGGCTTTTTTTTTTTGTAATTATCACAAAAAAGATTTTGAGAAAAGAGCAAGAAAGCCTGGAGTGCCAAGGCAAGCGTGCTCAGAATTTTGGCTAACATCCCAAGAAGAAATAGGAGGGAAAGACAAGGTTATGGTTTTTGAGTTAGGCCTCAGAGAAACGGGGAGGATTAGCAGTGAAGGTCCTAGAGCACATGCCTTTGCCTTTTATTTTCTGGAAGCATCTCACTAAATTGCCCAGGGTAGCCTTGAACTCTGTGCCTGAATTTATGATCCCTTTGTCTCAGCCTGCTTGCAGGCTGTAGCTGTGCTTAGAAGCTGGTGATAGCTATTGGTGCTTGTCAGATGGATGCTGAGTCCTGTAAGCTCACAGAGCATGGAGACTTAGTGTGGGGTCACTCCATCTTCATCATCCTCTCCTTCTGTACTTCCCTGTACTCAGCCACCCTCTGGCTCCGAGGCTCTAGTTTCCCTCAGACTGTCCAGCAGGAGTGACTTGCAGTTTACGTAGGCACACAGACACTCCTTCCAGGCCTTGTGTTCCAGCACTGGGGAGGAGGAGGCAGGAGGATCAGGAATTCAAGGTCAGCCTCAGCTGTACTGTGAGTAATTTGCCCACCTCATCCTCCCAAGTGCTGGCTCCTACTATTTGTTTTGATCTATTGTATAGTAAACTTTTCAACTATCAACCTTCAATACAGAAAAGATCTTTCAAGGACAAGCATAACAGGATTGATATAACCCAAAGTAACTAAATGTGTTCTTACAGCATAAAATAAATAGTCTCCATTTTAACAGTAGTAACAATGACCCGTGGATATATACTAACTATTCTTTTATTTTTGAACTTAAAAAATATTTTATTCTTATTTATTTGAGAGAGAGAGAAAGAGAGAGGGAGAGAGAGAGAGAGAGAGAGAGAAAGAATATGAATCCGTGCACGAGGGCCTCTAGCAGCTGCAAACGAACCCCACCTTATGCATCTGGCTTATGTGGGTCCTGTGGAATCCAACCTGGGTCCTCTGGCTTTACAGCCAAGTGCCTTAACCACTAAGCAATCCCTTCAGCCCTAAGTATTCTTATTGTAGTTCCAAAAGGAAACATTTTATTTGAAAAGTCTTAAAAAGCCAGCGTGGGTTTGGGAGATGGCTCAGCAGTTAAAGATACTTGGTTGTAAAGTCTGTAGGCCCTGGTTCCATTTTTCAAGTATCCGATACAAAGCCAAATGCACAAAGTAGGACATGCATCTAGAGTTCCTTTACAGAGGCAGGAGGCTCTGGTGCCAACCCTCGCCTCCCTCTGTCATATATAACTGAACACATATTAATATAAAATCAACTTGGTGGTGTGGCTCCCATAATCCCAGTACTTGGGAGGTTGAGGTAGGAAGATCACCATGAGATTAAGGCCAGTTTGGGCTACATGGTGAGTGTTTTAGGTCAGTCTGGATTAGAGAGGCCTTGTCTCAACACTCTCCCACCTCCAAAAGACCATAACTCAGTGGCAGAGCGCCTGCCTAGTATGTGAAATGGCCCGAGTTCAATGCACAGTATTACAAAATAAATAAATTATAATAAAAATATAGATAAATACAGGAGAATATTAAGTTTTCAAAATGTATTTATTTAAAGGAAATGAGCAGAAATAAGTGAAAACGAATATTTTCTAAGTCTGCACTTACTAACTTTAAATATACCAGGTCAAAAGTTTCATCAGCAATCACTTATCTATTTCTTTGTGTGACAGATACTTTTTAATTTATCGTTCACATTACGCGCGAGCCTTCTTCCCAACCTTTAACTTCCATTGGCTGTAATGAAATATGCAGTCCTGAAAAGGCCGCAGGGGTTAAACGAACGGTGCAGCCATTCAAATGCCTGTGAAAACATTCCTGGCTTCTTCGGCCATTGCAACAAAACTAACAAACAAACTCTCTCAAGTGGCACAAGTAGGAAACAAGGTTACTCGCTTAAAAAAAAAAAAAAAAAAAAAAAAAAGTCCAGGCTCCTGGGAGGAAGGAGAGGTGAACTACCCCGCCGCGGTGCGTGGGAACCGGGCGCGAGGGTGGAAAGAGGAGGCGAGCAGGGGCAAGTGCGCCCCGGCTCTGGCCAGCCCGGCCCGCGGGGGACAGGTGTCCGTCTTTCCCTGCACTCGCGAGCGCGCCGTTTCCCACCCATCCGTGGCCCGCAGACGGGGCCGAGCAGCCCGGGTGTACGCGCCCCGCCCGCCAGGCGCTCGGCACGACCCCGGCTCGGGCGTCCGCGCCCCCGTTGCCGTGTGCGTCCCTGAAGCGTCCCACTCTCAAGACACCATCGCTTCTTCTTTTCCCCTTGTGCCCCGGCTTTCAGGGTAGAAAGCAGGCCCGAGAGGCGAGGCCGCGGCCGCGATCACCGCCCAGGCCCCCGCGCGGCTCTCCACCCGCGTGCGCACGGCTCGCCCCGGCCGGCCCGGGACCGCTCTCGCCGTTTCCCAGCGCGCCGCGCCGCGCCGCTCCGCCGCCGGCCCGATCCCGGATTCTCGGGCCGCAGCTTGGCTCTCTCCCGGAGCCCGAGCCGCCTCGTCAGAGCCGGCGGGCGGCCGGGCGGGGGAGGGGCGGTGAGGTCAGCGGCGGCGAGACCGCGGGCGGCCCGGCGGCGCATGCGCGCAGCGTGAGTGGCAGCCGCCCGCGGGTGTGTGTGTGTGTGTGTGTGTGTGTGTGTGTGTGGAGGGGGGACGCGCGGGGGACGCGCGGGGGGCGGGGGCGCTGGCGTGTGGGCGCCGCGGCGGACGACTTGGCCAGGTCTGTCTCCGGCGCGGGGTGCCCGGCCACGGCCGAGTGTGCATGCGTGTGCGGTGAGCGCACAGCCGCCAAACTTCCTCCTCCTCCTCCGCGGCCCGGGGACGGGCGGCCAGCGAGCGAGGGGCGGGCGCGAGCCCGGAACCCACCACCGCGACTGCAGCAGCTGTCAAAACTTCGCCGCCGCCGCCCGGGGCCGAGTGACGGCGCGGGGGAGGGGCGGCCTTCGGGGCGTGGCTCCTGCCGCCCCCGCCGCGGCCCTTTCTCCTCCCGCCGCGGGGCGGCCTGGGGGAGGGGCGCAGGCGCAGACCCCCTCCCCTCTTTTCCCTGGGCGGCCGCCCCGCCCCGCCCCGCCCCGCCCCGCCTCACCCGGCCTCGCCTCGCCTCGCCTCGCCGCGGCGTCCCCTCCCTGCGGCCCGGCCCCGCCGCGCCCCGCCCCGGCCGTCCCGCCCCGCCCCGGCGTCCCCCCACCCCCCCGTCCACCGGCCCCTGCGCGCCGAGTGCGCGCGCCCGCGCCGATGTGTGTGAGTGCGTGTCCTGCTCGCTCCATGTTGCCGCCTCTCCCGGTACCTGCTGCTGCTGCTGCTGCTGCTCCCGCTCCCGGGGCCGCGGGCGATGCGAGAGGCTGAGCCGGGGAGGAGCAACCCGAGCAGCAGCGGCGGCGGCGGTGGCCGCGGCGGCGGCGGCGGCGGCAGCGGGAGGAGCCCCTCAGGAGGAGGACCGGGATCCATGTGTCTTTCCTGGTGACTAGGAATGTCGTCGGAGGAGGACAGGAGCGCGGAGCAGCCGCAGCCGCCGCCGCCTCCCCCGGAGGAACCCGGAGCCCCGGCCCCGAGCCCCGCAGCCGCAGACAAAAGACCTCGGGGCCGGCCTCGCAAAGATGGCGCTTCCCCTTTCCAGAGAGCCAGAAAGAAGTAAGTTGAGCGCGAGGGAAGCCAGGCGGGCGGCCAGCGGCGGCGCGGCCCCGAGCTGTCAGGCGCCCGCCCGCCCGCCCGCACCCCTCGGCGCCCGGCCCGCGGCCCCTCGGCCCCGGAGGGGGGGCGGGGCGGGGCGGCGATCCCCGCAGGACGCCCGCCCGCCGCCCGCCGCCCGCCGCCCCGCGCGCTCCCCCCGGCCCCGCGCCGCCGCGCACTTTTACTTTTCCACTTGTGGGAGGCGTTTTTCGCCGTCGGTTCCCCGTGGCCGAGGCGGAGTCCGCCCAGGTGCTGCCCTCGCCCGCCGGGGGTCCGTGCCGGGCCGCGCTCCCGGGGCCACAAAGCCGCTGGCTCCCGGGCGAGCGGAGCTGTCAAAACGCCGCGGCCAGGTGGTCCCCGGCGGGCGGGCGCAGGGCGCCGCGGTGCCTCCGCGGGACGGGCGGTCTCGTCTTCTTTGTCAGCTTCCCGGATCCTTCAACTTTCTTTCTTTTTTTCTTTTTTTCTTTTTTTTTTTCTCTTTCCTTCCCCGTTCGCACAACCTGTGTTTTCGCCCCGTAATGATACGGGAGGAGGAAGCCGGCCGAGGCCTCCCCTCCCCCATCGCCCGGAGCGCGGCGAACCCCCAGGTGCGGGCGAGCCCCGCCGGGATGCCCGCCCACCCCCCACCCGCGCCGGGGGCTCCGTGATGCCCGGGTGTCGGGGGTGGGGTCAGAGGAACGGACGGGATCCCGCAGCCTCCGCCGCCCGCGTCGCTTCCCTCGCCACTTGCACCGTCGCCCGGGCCCGGGTAGGTTTCGATGATCTCCCAGCGTACGAGGAGTGAGCCCTGGCGTCCCGGTGGCCAACGATCGTGCGTGCCAGCGTGGAGTGGGTATCCGCGAAGTTTTTCCGTGGACGATGAAGGATCCCACCCCCCCGCGCCCACCCTCCGGGGCAGGGGCAGTGCCCAGGGCGTAGGGAATCGCTCTGCCTTGGTGGTTCGTCGGGATGCTGGGGTCACGACCGGGGACGTCTTTCAAAGTTGCGGGCTGGCGTGTGCTGCCCGCTCGTTGCATTGTATGCTGGCCGTGGAGGGGAGGCGCGGCGCGCGGGGAGCTGGGCCGTGGAGGACGCCGGCGCTTCTGCGGGCGCGCGACTCCCTTGCTTCCCCGCGGCACCCACTTCTCCGCGATGCTGTTCCGTTGGGTGTTCGGAGTGAAGATCGTGGTGTTAATTGAGGTGTAGCAGGGTTGTGGGAACCCATGGAGCTGCTGCTGCTGTCGGGGTGCGCACTGCTTTTCTCCCTTTGCCGCCCATCCTCGCGCTATGGAAACGTTTCGGGGCCTTCAGTTGCCTCCATATTTTATTGGCAGATCTCACCTAGCTGTGAGAAATCTCGAAATATGTACGTTGCAGCCTTAGCTTCTTTGTGATACAAAGTTAAGATGTGGTGGTTATGTCACTTGCCCTGCAAACTGATACCAGGCATAAGTGCCATTATTATGCCGACCTTAACTGAAATTTGGAGAAGGAAGGTGGAATTCGTGGTCACTTTTTTGTATCCTTTTTGAAAGCAACAGAGGACAAAACCGCATTAGAGTTTTACTTCCATTCTTTCCCATATTCACTATTTGAACAAAATTTTTGGATCTCTTACTGAATGTTAGTTTGAAATTACTATATGTTTTAGATTTTTCCTTTAGAAAGAGACGTCACTGTTGTCACACTCTTAACCTGATATGCCTAAAAGCTCTCGTGCTTGTGCCCAGGCATGCGCGCGCACGTACGTACACACACACACACACACACACACTTACTTCCCTATTATTGAAATGAGCTCAGTTGCATTAGTGTAACTTCTGTGTGCCCTGGAAGAAAGGTTGATTTAGTTGTATTTTAATTCTACCATATTATGAATGAAAAAAAATGACCTTTTGAGCAGCTAAATTTCTAAAGCATGACAGTATAATTAACAAACTCTGGAAAATGTTTAGGTTCTGAATATTTTCGTTTCAATTTAAAAAGCAGTACAGCATTCTACAGAAAAGTGGTAATGACTCTGACAGCTCCAAATTTCTAGTAAATTCTGTAAAATAAGGTGTTTTGAAGGGAATGGAATCTCCAATTGTTTTTAAAATACCTAAGGGGAGCTAGTATGGGAAGTGGAAGGCAGAGAAGGGTTTGTGTATATCTGTGTCATAGTAGAATCCATGCAGAAAAGACCCCGAAGTTAATGAAGACCCTGAAAGTGAAACTGATGTATAACATGTGATTTAGGTTTGTCGTAGGTGACATACTGGACATACTGTGAAATTACACAGAGGATTTAATGCTGTCAGTGTTGATCACTAATGCCTCCCCCCCTCCCCCAGGTACGGTCTTGCTCTAGGCCAGGCTGACCTGGAATTCACTATGTAGCCTCAGGTTGCCCTCGAACTCATAGCCATCCTCCTACCTCTACCTCGAGTGCTGAGATTAAAGGCATGCGTCACCACACCTGGCTCTCTAAGTGGTTTTAATTAGAAAAGACGCCTTATGTTTTTAAAAAGTGGATAGTATATTTGCTTTTGGATTAAAAAAAAAAAAGGAACCATGCACTGCCAGTTACTCTTATGTTTGAATTTTTGTTAACTAGATAAAACATTTTTTCTTGTTTTTATAGTTTTTAGTTAGCTGGATTTGTTTTTATTGTATTTAAAAGGCATAGGCTAGGTAGTTAATAGTTTTACATTAACCATAGGTAAAATTATGTTAATTACTTAAAGCAAGCATTTTGAACTTAAGGTATTAATCTTCAAGGTAGAATTTGAAGAGTAGGTATATAAATAGGGATTTCCTGTTGTACAAATGTCAAGTGAAACAGTGAAATTTACATTTGTCTAAAAAGTCTCCTTAATTGTAAAGACTTATTATTTGGTTATTTGGAGTGTTCATAATCTTTTTTTTTTAATTTAAAAATATTTATTTTTTTGAGGGGGAGGCAGAGGCATATAGAGACTGGGCACTCCAGGACCTCCTAGCCACTGCAAATGAACTCCAGATGCATGAGCCACCTTGTGTATCTGGCTTTATGTGGGTAGTGGAGAATGGAAACTGGGTCCTTTGGTTTTGCAGGAAAGTGCCTTAACCAGCCCAGTGCTCCTGATCTTTATCTGAGGCACTGGTCTTTCCACCAGTGAAGTAGCCCCTGCTTGCCAGGGTATTGCACATGCAAGTAGCCAATTATTTTTCCTGTTAGTCTTAAACTTTCCTTAGTCTGTGATCTCATTTTCTCCTTCCTTAGACTATGCATTCTAACTGCTAAGCTGAGAAGCCAAGGAAATGGTCTACCATATTCCTTACCCACTCACCAGAGTTCTTATTAAAGATGGAATGGCTGAGTGTTGGAGCCCTTTATATCAGGTGGTAAGGATAGGGTTTCTGAGGAACTCTCCTTGGCCCTTTTTGAGTCAGTCCACCCCTCCCCCTTTCTCCCCCTGGAATTCACTGTGTAGTCTTAGGCTGGCCTCAAACTCACTGTGATCAGATCCACCCACCTCTGCCTCCTGAGTGCTGGGATTAAAGGCATGCACCAACCACCACACCTGGCATTTATTCCCCCCCCCCCTTTGGAGCCAAAGACTTCACTGCATATCCCAAACTGACCTTAAACACACTGTCCAGTCCAAGCTGGCCTGCAACTTGTATCCTCTTGCCTCAGTTTCCCATTGCTGAGATAATAGGCATAAACAACTATGTCCAGCATGTGATAGCTTTCTTAATTTTTTTTAGTTTTCTTAATTTTTATTGTTTTTCAATAAATTAAATAAATAGGATTTTTTTCCCCCATACTGGCCTCTGGCCTATTAGCAGGCATTGAAGTTTTAATTGAGATGCTGAGGACTGCTAACCTCTCTTGTCTGCTAGGCATTTTTCTCTAAACTGACCTCACTGTGGTGTACTGTTGTAGGAATTTCTAACATTTTATAATTTGATATTTCTAGTGTCATAATTTTTTTTTATTTTGGATTTTTTTGAAGTAGGGTCTCAAATATAGCTCAGGCTGACCTGGAATTTACTCTGTAGTCTCATGGTGGCCTTGAACTCACAGTGATCCTCCTACTCCTGCCTCCCAAGTGCTGGGATTAAAGGCGTGTGCCAGCATGCTGGCAGTGTCATAATTTTTACCTTGGTTATTAATATGTAAACTCGATAAACTTGGATTCCCATGTAAATTTAAAACTATTACTACAGGGATGGAGAGATGGCTCAGTGGTAAGACACTTGCCCGCAAAGACTAAGGACCTGGGTTCGATTCCCCAGTACCCACATAAAGCCAGGTGCATAAGGTGACACATGCATCTGGTGTTCATTTGCAATGGCTAAAGGCCCTGGTATGCCCATTCTTTCCCTCTCCATCCCTCTCTCTCCTATGTCTGCACCTCTCTCATAAATAAATAATTTTTAAAGAAATTACTACACCTTAATTTCCCATTCTTAGAATTGTGGTTTGTAAAGTGGGCATGGTAGTGTATACCTGTAATCCCAGCACTCTGAAAGTAGAGGCAGGAGGATCAGAAATTTAAGGTCTTTTTACTACCTAGAGGGTTCAAGACCAGCCTTAGCTAAAGACCTTGTGTCCAACCAAAAAAAAAAAAAAAAAGTGTACCCAGGCTTGGTGGCACACACTTTTAATCCCAGCACTAGGGAAGCAGAGGTAGGAGGATTGCTGTGAGTTGAAGCCAGCCCGGGAGTAGTGAATTCCAGGTCAACCTAGGCTACAGTGAGACCCTACCTTGAAAAAAATAAAACAAACTGGGTGTGCTGGAACATGCCTTTAATCCTAGCACTTGGGAGACAGGTAAGAGGATTGTCTTGTGAGTTCAAGACCAGCCCGGGACTACAGAGTGAATTCCAGGTCAGTCTAGGCTAGAGCCAGACCCTACCTCAGAAAAACAAAAAACAAACAAAAAATTTGTGTTGTATTATACTTTTCTATCTCAGTTCCATGATGTCAGATTTGTAGTCAGTTTGCAGGGTGACTGATTCCTGTGTTATGCAAAGTTGCATGGTGTACTGCAGGCCACTGATTCTCTAACCTGTACCTTATTTGAGGCTTTCCATGGAACTTCAGAGACCTTGAAATAAAAACGGTCAGTTTTTAGCTATAGTGAACATTGTACATTGGCCTGTTAGAGAAGTGAGAGGCACCCTTGATATAGGTTGTGATTTAGCTTTTCATCGGTGAGGCTCTTGGGTAAATGCAGTTTGTTGTGGTGGTGGTTGTGGAGGAAGGGTTTTGAGGTGGAATCTCACTGTAGTCCAGGTTGACCTGGAACTTGCTTAGTAGCCCAGGCTGGCCTCGAATTTATGGAGATCCTCCTATGTCAGTCTTTTGAGTGCTGGGATTAAAAGCATGCATGCACTGCATGCCTGGCTCTGTGAACATAATCTTTAGATACTGTGAAGTAAACTTCATTTTCTTTTTGTTTTTTAAAAATATATTTTATTTATTTATTTATTTGCTTATTTATTTATTTGAGAGAGAGGGAGGGAAAGAGAATGAATGAGAATGCGCACGGCAGGGCTTCCTGCCACTGCAAATGAACTGCAGATGCCTGAACCCCTTGTGCATCTGGCTTACATGGGTTCTGGAGAGTCGAACCAGGATCCTTTGGCTTTGCAGGCAAATACCTTACCCACTAAGCCATCCCTCCAGCCCTTCATTTTCTTTTTATTGCAATGGGAGGGATTGAACCCAGGGCCTCATGCATGCTATGCAAGCACTCTACTGTTGAGCTACATCCCTAGTGTGCAATAAATGTTCTGATGGATGTGTCCCTTTAATAATTTTTCTGTATTGTTTTTGTCTTTTTTAGTTTTGGCAAGCTGATGGTCTCTGTCCCCTCTCAAACTTTTCCTTTATCATGTCTGCAGTGCAGTGGCTATTTTCAGAACGTCTTGGCAACATAAATTGCAAAAGTTCTGGAGTGAAATGGGATGATTTCTTCCTCTGGTGGCCTGTGTGGATGATGGATGCTGGTGGTTATCATGATCTATTGACTTGAATGTTGAGGGGCTCAGTGCAGTCTGAGAGAGGCGGGAGTGACGCAGTCTTGGTAAACTTTACTATTGTAGAAGAGGCCTGTGTGAGAGGCACTGAAGTTGTTTCACTTTGCTCCTGCTGTGGTGTGATAGCGGGAGCTGTATGGATGATGATGCATGGTTGTGAAGAAGTAGTTTACTTACTTATTTATTTTTGTTTTTATGAGGTAGGGTCTCACTCTAGCTCAGGCTGACCTGGAATTCACTATGTAGTCTTAGGCTGGCCTCAAATTCTCATGGTGATCCTCCTACCATTGCCTCCCCAGTGCTGGGATTAAAGGTGTGCGCCACCACACCTGGCTCTAATTATTTTGTTTTGAGACAGGATCTCAATATGTAGATGTGGGCTGACTGGAACTCCATATGCAGACTTGGCTGGCCTTGAACTTGCCATGATCCTCTTGCCTCTGCAACAGAAGTACTGATGTAACAATCTCTCCCATACTTGTGCCACTTTTATTTATTTTTAAATATATATATATATATATGATATGATATGTATGTATAATATATATATACATATGTATGTGTATGTTATATGTGTATATACAAAATTTAGGACAGAAAGAGAAAGAGATACTGGATGTGCCAGGGCCTCTAGCCAAATGAACTCCAGACACATGTGCCACTTTGTGCATCTGGCTTACGTGGGTTCTTAGGCTTCGCAGGCAAGTGCTTTAACTGCTAAGCCATCTCTCCAGCCTCTGCTTTCAAACTTCTTAGATCTTTGGCACATGTTCCTTCAGAACATGTGAATGTTGAATTTTCTAGACTGTCAGCTCTGCAAGAAGATTCACTGTGATGAGTGGAATTGTCAAAAATTTTCAGGAAATACTGTTTGAATTGGTCCTTGATGGGTTGGTAGGGTTTAGCTAAGTTGAATGAAAAGAAAATGAAAATTGGTTTGGTTGGTGAACAGTGGGAATAAAATTAAACACTTTAAAAAAAGCTTTTATTTATGAGAGAGAGAGAGAGCGAGAGCGAGCGCACGTGCCATGGCCTCTAGCCACTGCAAACAAACTCCAGGTGCATGCACCACCTTGTGCAGCTAGCTTATGTGGAACCTGAAGAATTGAACCTCGGTCCTTAGGCTTCACAGTCAAGCACCTTAACCACTAAGCCATCTCTCCAGCCTGGGAATAAAATTATTAAGGAGGTGTAGATTGTGAATAGAACAGAGGTTTACTATAGGGACTAGGATCAAGCTGTGTTTGATGGTTCTTGGACTAATAAGTTTGGGCTTTACCCTGTAGTCCAGTGTTTTCAGCAGTTTATAGGCACTAGATAGGCACTTAAATGAGTTGCAAGCCACTTATAAGTTCCTGAATGATAGGTTACCCTGGAGGCCTTGAGTTGGGAAAAATTGGTGAGTAAAACAGGCATGGAGAGACTTTTCTATTTTTTAATTTTTATAGTATTTTTAAAAATATTTTTTAAAATTTTGTTTATTTTTATGAAAGTGACAGGCAGAGAGAGAAAGAAGCAGATATATATATGTAGAGAGAATGGGTGCGCCAGGGCCTCCAGCCACTGCAGACCAACTCCAGATGCATGCGCCCCCTTGTGCATCTGGCTAACGTGAATCCTGGGGAATCAAGACTTGAACCGGGGTCCTTAGGCTTCACAGGCAAGTGCTTAACCGCTAAGCCATTTCTCCAGCCCTTTTATGTTTTTGAGACGGGGTCTTATATAGCCCAGGATGGCCTTGAACTCTCCATGTAGCCAAATACTACCTTGAACTCTGGGATTATAGGCATGAGCCACATCTGGTTTAATCTTGGAGTCTTAAGAACCTTCATGCCTTTCTGAGGGTACATCTTGACAAATAATTCTTGTTAATGGTTTCTATACGAGAAATTCTTTTTGATCTTTTTATACAGGCCAGAAACTTGGATTTGTATGTGAAATTTTTAAATTTTGTTTCTTGAGGTAGGGTCTTACTCTAGCCCAGTCTGACCTGGAATTTACTATGTAGTCTCAGGGTGTCCCCAAACTCACAGCAATCCTCCTACATTTCTGCCTCCCAAGTGCTGGGATCTAAGGCATGCACCACAATGCCTGGCTTTTTTTTTTTTTTTTTGTTTGTTTGTTTAGTTTGTTTTAAAGATTTATTTTTATTTTATTTATTTATTAGAGGAGAGAGAGAGCGAGAGAGAGAGAATGAATGGGTGTGCCAGGGCCTCTAACCCCTGCAAACGAACTCTAGATGCATGCGCCACCTTGTGCATCTGGCTTATGTGGGACCTGGAGAATCAAACCTGGATCATCCTTAGGCTAAGGCTGATAAGCCATCTCTCCAGCCCCCTCTTTTTTTTAGTACCCTAAATTAATATGTTCAGAGCCAGGCTTGGTGGCGCCCAACTTTAATCCCAGTACTCAGGAGGCAGAGGTAGGAGGATCTCTATGAGGGAGTGCAGAGTGAATTCCCTCCTCAAAAAAACAAATTAACAGGCATCTGTGCAATTTCATCATTTTCGTGCTTGTGCATGAGCATGCAGGTGCACCAATGTATGCACGTTTATGGATAATCAGGGTCTGCTGTTGCAGACAAATGCCACATTGTGCATCTATCTGGCTTCACGTGGATCCTGGGCGGTCCAACTGGGGCTGTTAGACTTTGCTAACGAAGGTCTTGAACCCTGAGCCATATCTCCAGCCCTACAATTTTAAGATTTTTTTTTTTCAAGGTAGAGTCTCACTCTGGCTCATGCTGACCTGGAAGTCACTATGTAGTCTCATGGTGGCCTCCAACTCACAGCGATCCTCCTACCTCTTGCTTCCCAAGGGCCTAAAGGCATGCACCACCACACCTGGCTCAATTTTAAGATACTTTTTGGCTGGGTGTGGTGGTACATGTTTGTGATCCAGCACTTGTGTTAGAAGTTCTGGCTTTCTAGTGAGTTTGAGGCCACACCTATAATCCCAGCACTCTGGAGGTAGCAGGATCTCCTGAGCTGCAGAGTTCCAGGTCAGCCTGGTCTAGAGAGCCTCTGCCTCAAAAAAGAAATAAAGAAGTTGGGCATGATGGGTCACACACCTTTAGTCCTAGCACTTGGGAGGCAGAGGTAGGAGGATTGTCATGAGTTCAAGGCCACCCTGAAACTACATAGTGAATTCCAGGTCAGCCTGGGCTAGAGTGAGACCCTACCTTGAAAAACCAAAAAAAAAAAAAAAAAAAAGGCCTGGGGTGATGATGGCTCAGCAGTTAAAGGCACTTCCTTGAAAAGCCTGTTGGCCCAGGTTTGATCCCTCAGTACCCATATAAAGCCAAACGCAAAAAGTGCAGCCTGAGTGTTTTTGCATTGTGTGTTTGCATTGACAAGAGACCCTGTGGCATACTCATCCATGCACACAGACTCACACACACCTGCATATACATAAAATTATTAAAAAATGCGTACAGTCTTCCTAGGACCAGAAATCTTACTTATTGCTGGGCGTGGTGGTGTGAGTTGGAGGCCAGCCTGAGACTACATGGTGATTCCAGGTCAGCCTGGGCTAGAGTGAAACCCTACCTCAAAAAAAAAAAAAAAAAAAAAAAAAAAAAGAATCTTATTTATTTCTTATTCTGTTCAGCATTTAATGATGTTGAATGTAGGCACTCAAGTAATTGGTGATTAGACGATGGCTATTTTAGAAAAGTTACCCTGGCAGTAAGTATGAAGAGAGGAGTTACCTGGAGGCAAAGATAATGCCACTGTTGCAATAGTCATGGCATGAGGTCATCAAGGCAAAGGGTAGAATGTTGGTAGTGCGGCAGGAAAGGGGAGATCTTAGTCACTGCAGAGGAGGAATCTTTGAAGTTTCTGGCATAGGTGGCTAGAAGATAAAAATGTTCAAACAGCATTTGGGGGTGTAGGGTTGGGATTTAGGGGTAGAATAGGCTAAGTAATTTAAGATGTGACTTAACCTGAAACCCTTCTAAACAGTGGTTCTGAGGATGAACCAAGGACCTCACGCTTTCTAAGTAAGCTCTAACACTTTTTTCCCTCCCTCCCTCCCTCCCTCCCTCCCTCCATCTTTTCCAGGTAGGTCCTACACTCATGACTTCCTACTGTGTAGTTTCTTTAATTTTTTTAAAAAATATAATTTATTTATTTGAGAGAAAGAAAGAGAGAGAGAGAGAGAGAGAGAGAGAGAGAGAGAGAGAATGGGCACATCGGGGCCTCCAGCCACAGCAAACGAACTCCAGACATATGTACCCCCTTGTGCATCTGGCTCATGTGGGTCCTGGAGAATTGAACTGGGATCCTTTGGCTTTGTAGGAAAACGCCTTAACTGCTAAGCCATCTCTTCAGCCCCCTGTGTAGTTTTTTATCAAGATCAAGACATAAATCTACGAGTAGCAATGTGGGCTACTACCTGTTACATTGTTAGCTTGATGAAAACCTTTGCAGGAGTTGTAGTGTTGTTTGCTTAGTATGCGTGCACAAGCCCAAATTATGTTTATTTTGTGGGTAGAAAAAGATTTGGGAGGATGCATAACAAGTATTGTTCCTTTAGGGAGTATATACTTTCTAATGTAATTCCTGATTTTTGAAAAAGTTGGAGCTGGGCACCTTGGCACACGCCTTTAATCCCAGCACTCGGGAGGCAAAGGTTGGAGGAGGATCACAATGAGTTCTAGGTCACTCTGAGACTACATAGTGAATTCCAGGTCAGCCTGGGCTAGAATGAGACCCTACCTCGAAAAAAAACGAAACAAAACAAAATGGCAGAGGTAGGAAGAACATTGAGTTTGAGGCTAGCTTGTGGCTATAGAGTGAGTTCCAGATCAGCTTGAGGTAGAGTGAGACCCAACCCCCCTTCCAACAAAAGTAACTTAAAAATACTATTTCACAAGTGAGAAATACAAGTTCTGCAGATATCTTGGATTCTGGAGCCAAGTTTATCTGGTTTCAAATCCACGTTCTGCCACTCATGGTGGCCTCTACCTGAAATTCCTGCACTTTGGAGGCTGAGGTAGGAGGATGAAAGTTTGAGGTTATCTATCACATAGTAAGACCTTGTCTGAGATCAAGCATCAAAAGAGTTGGGGTTTGTAGCTCAGTTGGTAGAGTGCTTGCCTAGCACATGGGAAGCCCTGGCTGTGAGCCTTAGCACCACATCAGCCATGCGTGGCAGAGCATGCTTGATCTCAATACTAAGGAGGTAGGGCAGGAGGATCAGAAATTCCTAGGTTGTACCACACAGTGGCTCATGTCTGTGATACCATACTGAAGCTGGCAGGTTGCTGTAGTTCAAGGCTAGCCTGGCCTTCATAGTGAGTTCAGTATATCAGTATAGCCAGGGCTACAGAGTGAGACCCTGTCTCAAAACAACATGAAATCCTAAATAAATGAAAGGAAGGAGGGAAAATTTAATGTCTCCCTCAGCTACATAGAGCTTGAAGTCTCAAAACAAAACCAAAAAACCAGGTGGAGATACCTTAGCTGTACAAGCCCTTGCCACCAAAGTCAAAGGACTCAGGTTCGATTCCCCAGGACCCACATAAAGCCGTATGTGTCTGGAGTTCATTTGCAGTGGCTAGAGGCCCTGGCTTGCCCATTTTCTCTCCCTCTATCTCTCCTCTTAAATAAATACATAAAATATTAAAAAAAAAAACCCTCACAAAACACAAATGAAAACAAACCCAAATCCCTTGTTTTTCTTTTCTCAATTAAGAGTTTTATTGACAACTTCCATAATTATAGACAATCAAGCATGATAATTCCCTTCTCCCCCTTCACAATTAACTCCACTCTCCATCATATCCCCTCCTCATCCTCCCCCTCCCCCCAAGGTAGGGTTTCCGTTGTAGCCCAGCCTGACCTGGAATTCACTGTGTAGTCTCAGGGTAGCCTCGAACTCATGGCAATCCTTGTACCTCTGCCTCCCGAGTGCTGGAATTAAAGGTGTGCACCACCATGCCTGGCTGGCTTTCTTTCTTTCTTTCTTTTTTTATCATTAGAATAGTGCTGGCTTTCTTTTTATTTATTTGAGAGAGAGAGAAAGAGGTACAGAGAGAGAGAGAATGGGTGTGCCAGGGCCTCCAGCTACTGCAAATGAATTCCAGATGCCTATGTGGTCTTTGCAGGCAAGTGCCTTAACTGCTAACCCATATATTCAGCCCCCAAATTCTGTATTTTTTTTTTTTTTTTTTAGTAGGGTCTCATTCTGGCCCAGGCTGACCTGGAATTCACTACATAATCACAGGGTGGCCTTGAACTCATGGCAATCCTCCTACCTCTGCCTCTGCTGGGATTAAAGGCATGTGACACCATGCCCAGCCAAAATTCTGTTTTTTAACTGGCTATTTTTCCCTGGGAAAGTTGACATTTTGTGCCTTGGTTCTCTTCCTTCGAGAGGGCATACCAGTAAACCTATTCAGGATTTTCATGAGGTTATTTATCTGTAAACTGTTGACAGTGTCTAGTGCAAATTAAGTACTAAGGTGTTTGTAAGGATTTACCATTGTCCTTGCCACTGGTTGTCAGTTACTGAACAAGCAGCTACCTATTATCATAGAGTTAGTGACAGAAGTGCTAGATACCAAAGTCCCTTCGAAAGTGCCATGAAGTTCTTGCCTCTGGAGGCCCTGGCATGCCATTCTCTCTCTCTCAAATAAATAAACGAATAAAAATGAAACAATAAAAAAGACCTTAAATTTTTTGGAGGGGCTACATATATATATATTTTTTTGGTTTTTCAAGGTAGGGTCTCACTCTGGTCCAGGCTGACCTGGAATTAACTATGTAGTCTCAGGGTGGCCTCGAACTCATGGCGATCCTCCTACCTCTGCCTCCCGAGTGCTGGGATTAAAGGCGTGCGCCACCACGCCCGGTGGAGGGGCTATTTTTGCAGGGAGAGAGAGAATATGAGAATGGGCATGCCTAGGACTCTTGCCACTGCAAACTAACTCCAGATGCATGTGCCACTTTCTGTCTCTATGTGGGTACTGGGTAATCGAACCCAACTCATGAGGCTTTGCAAGCAAGCATCTTTAACTACTGAGCCCTGTCTCCAGCCCCTTCCCTCAGAGTTTTAGACAGATGCGCTCCGGAGACGTTACAATATGCTAGGGGCCATACAGCAAGGTGTTACCGAAACTGAAGTAGGAGGTGGCAGTCTACTGTATTGGTGCCAGTGGACCATGCTTATGAGTAAGTAGCTCTAAGGTTGTGTAGTGCCTTCCCCTTGGCTAGTCTTGTGATCACCTTGTCCAGCAGAACACCCAGCGGCACTTAGCTGGGCTTGGGTGGAAGCCTTGAAAGGAGCAGGTAGCTTTTTCTTATGCATTTTTGGGACTGTGAGTTGCTGCAATTCAAGGATCTGGCTGCAACCCTGTTGGAGGGAACATGGAGAGGCAGACGTTCCCAGACTGTAAGCAAAAAGAGAGAGTGGTTGAATGCAGTCACAGACGTGACTGCCAGTAAGAGTAGTGGAGGAGTCACTCAGCTGAGCCCAGCCCAGAGTGTGAAATCATGAATAAATACAATAGGGTTTGCTTTCATTTATTTTGTAGTGGTTTGTTGTATAGCAAAAACAATAGCAGTAGTGGAAACAGATGGTTTTATGAATCAAGGGAAAATATGGGATACAAAATGATAGAAATTATTACTGTTAACCAGGAATGGTTATTCGTGGTTTTAGTTCCAGCACTTTGGAGGCTTAGGTAGGAGGATTGGCATGAGTTGGCGTTGAGCTAGGGCTAGAGGGAGATCTTACCTCCAGACAACAACATAAACCCCAAAATTCTAAACCTCCTTTACTGAGATAGTTAAATGTGGCTACCCTCTACCTTTGGCATTTATTTCTCTAAAATATTTTGAAATAAAAATAGATTATTAAAGACTACACTTTCAGGGATCATGGCTATAGTTCAATACTAGAGAAGTTTCTCTGACTGTGTAGTGTACCGGAAACCACGGGGGGAGGAGGAGTGTGTAGCATTCTCTCCTGAGTGTAAATCCGCCTCTTGGTGTTGCTTTGCCACTGGCCATTGATTGATCATTTCTGCTCTTCTTTGGGAGGGCTGGAAGGAGAGGACACAGTCTGAGTGAAAAAATGGATTATTATTATTTTTGAGTTTTGGTATTTAAAAGGCAGTTACCATTGTAGATTGCATTTATTCAAAACCTCATAGAATTGTGAATGTCAACTACCCAAAAGGTGTGATTCTACCTTTTAAAAAATAGCCGGGCATGGTGGCACATGCCTTTAGACCCAGCACTCAGGAGCCAGAGGTAGGATCACTGTGAGTTAGAGGCCACCCTAAGACTACATAGTGAATTCCCGGTCAGCCTGGGCTATAGTAAGAACCTTATAAAACCAAAAAAAAAAAAAAAAAAAAAAAAAAGAGAATGGTATCTAACCTGGGCCATGATGCTTTACAAGCAAGTGCCTTTAACTCCTGATCCATCTCTTGAGGCCCCTGATTCTACATTTTTTTGTTGTTGTTGTTATTGTTGATTCTGCATTTCTGTTGTTTTTCCAGTCAGGGTCTCACTCTAGCCCAGGGTGATCTGGAATTTACTCTGTAATCTCAGGTTTGCCTTGAACTCATGGTGATCCTGTCTCTGCCTCCCGAGTGCTGGGATTAAAGGAATGCGTCACCATGCCCAGTTTATTTTATTTTTTTTGGCTTTTCGAAGTAGGGTCTCACTCTAGTCCAGGGTGACCTGGAATTTATTATGAAGTCTCAGGCTGGCCTTGAACTCACAGTGAGTGCTTGCTGGGATTAAAGGCATGTGTACGTGTGTGTGTGTGTGTGTGTGTGGTGTACGTATGGGTGTGCAGATGCACGGGCCCTGTGTGCATGCTTGGGGAAGTCAGAAGAGAATACAAGGTGTCCTATAACTCTTCTGCTTTATTTTCTTGAGATGAGCTGTCGTTTTGGTCGTACTTGCTGTTCAGCAAGCTCCAGCCCCCCGCCCCCTGCCCTGCACTTGAGTTATAGGCAGACAGCAAGGCACTAGAGGTTGGGTATAACCTTCAAAGGCCTGTCCCCAGTTGTGTGTCTGGAGTCAATTTTTTTTTTTTTTCCCTCAAGCTAGGGTCTCACTGTAGCTCAGGCTGACCTGGAATTCACTATGGAGTCTCAGGGTGGCCTCGAACTCATGGCGATCCTCTTACCTCTGCCTCCCGAGTGCTGGGATTAAAGGCGTGCGCCACCACGCCCGGCTAATTTTTTTTTTTTTTTTTTGAGGCAAGCCCAACAGACTGCCTTTTTTTTAAAAAAATGTGTGTGTGTGTGTGTGTGTGTGTGTGTGTGTGTGAGAGAGAGAGAGAGAGTGTGAGTTGGTGCACCAGGGTGTCCAGACACTACATTTGAACTCCAGATGCATGCACCCTCTTGTGTGCATGTGCGACCTTGCATGCTTGCATCACTGTGTGTCTGGTTTACATGGAACCTGGAAAGTTGAACGTGTGTCCTTAGGTTTCACAGGCAAGCACCTTAACTGCTGAGCCATCTCTCCAGCCCAACATCATTTATATATATATTTTTTCTTCTTTTTCTTTTTCTTCTTTCTTCTTTTTTCTTTTTCTTTTTCTTTTGTTTATTTTATTTATTCATTTGAGAGCGACAGACAGAGAGAAAGAGGCAGAGAGGGAGAGAATGGGCGGTCCAGGGCCTCCAGCCACTGCAAACGAACTCCAGATGCATCTTGTGCCCCCTTGTGCATCTGGCTAATGTGGGTCCTGGGGAATTGAGCCTCGAATCGGGGTCCTTTGGCTTCACAGGCAAGCACTTAACCGCTAAGCCATCTCTCCAGCCCCATTTATATATACATATATTTTTTTTTCATTTTTTTCATTTTTATTTATTTATTTGAGAGTGACAGAGAGAGAAAGAGGCAGACAAAGAGAGAAAGAGAGAGAGAATGAGCACACCAGGGCCTCCAGCCACTGCAAACAAACTCCAGATGCGTGTGCCCCCTTGTGCATCTGGCTAACGTGGGTCCTGGGGAATTGAGCCTCGAATCGGGGTCCTTTGGCTTCATAGGCAAGCACTTAACCGCTAAGCAATCTCTCCAGCCCCATTTACATATATATTTTTTTTTTCATTTTTTTCATTTTTATTTATTTATTTGAGAGTGACAGAGAGAGAAAGAGGCAGACAAAGAGAGAAAGAGAGAGAGAATGAGCACACCAGGGCCTCCAGCCACTGCAAACAAACTCCAGATGCGTGTGCCCCCTTGTGCATCTGGCTAACGTGGGTCCTGGGGAATGGAGCCTCGAACCAGGGTCCTTAGGCTTCACAGGCAAGCGCTTAACTGCTAAGCCATCTCTCCAGCCCCCCATTTATATTTTTTAAAAAAGTTTGGGACTTACATACTTGGGATGTAAAGTCACTGAGAAATCCTGCTGGAGCTGAGCTGAAAACCTCCTCCATGTAGACCAGCTGACAGAAAGCTGGAAGAAGCTATGCTGCATGTAGTTCAATGGGAGAGAGAGAGAGAATTCACCAGTGGAGACACTCAACAGTAGACATGGCAAGCCTTATAGTTGGCCAGCCAGGCCAGGTGAGCCAATGGGTTTGTTATGGCGGAAACCAACCACTCTCTAGTTGGACTAGAGGCTCACTGTATGGGAGGGAATACATCCCTGATGATGAAAACCTACAACAGGGCTGGTCATGAGCCCTAGGGGTGTAACGTCTGCTTGTGTCTGGCTAAATGTATATACTGTGCTCACCAAACTGCCCAGTAAGCACTTCTCTTAATGTTCATACACACACATACACACATATTTTCATATATATACATACATACATACATATATATATATATATATATATATATATATTTTGGTTTTTCGAGGTAGGGTCTCACTCTGATCCAGGCTGACCTGGAATTCACTATGGAGTCTCAGGGTGGCCTCGAACTCACGGCAGTCCTCCTACCTCTGCGTCCCGAGTACTGGGATTAAAAGGTGTGCGCCACCATGCCCAGCTTCATACCCATATATTAATGCTACTCTCACTTCTGGTTAGAGAAGCGTCTCTTTTCAGATGGCAGTGGTCTTGGGATGACTCAGAACGCACCATGGTGCTGAGAAGTGACAGAGGAGTGCTCAGCACTGAAATATCTCTGTCACATCTTCCAAGGCTCAGGGTCTATTGCGGAGGAGGTGGCAGAAAGAATGTAAGAGCCAAAGGAAGGGTAGGACTCCTTACAACATGCTCCTTCAGACACAAAATGGCCTGGATATCCATGACCTCCCAGTGCCTGACACTACCTACACGAGACTATCATAATAGGGGGAAATGATGATGACATCAAAGTGATTGAGAGGAGGAGGGGATATGATGGAGAGTGGAGTTTCAAAGTGGAGAGTTGGGGGAGGGCAGGGAATTACCATAGGATACTGTCTACAATTATGGAAGTTGTCAATAAAAATAAATAAATTAGCTGGGCATGGTGGTGCATGCCTTTAATCCCAGCACTTGGGAGGCAGAAGTAGGAGGATTGCCATGAGTTCGAGGCCAGCCTGAGACTTCATAGTGAATTCCAGGTCAGCCTGTGCTAGAGTGAGACCCTACCTCAACCCCCCCCCAAAAAAAAAATTTAAAAAAAGTTTGGGACTTGAGAGATGGCTTAGTGGTTCAGGCACTTGTCTGTGAAGTCTAAGAACCAAGGTTCATATTCCCAGGACCCATGTAAGCCAGATGCACATGGTGGCACATGCACCTGGAGTTCATTTGCAATGGCTAGAGGCCCAGGCACACTCATTCTCTCTTCCTCCCTCCCTTTCTCCTTCAAGTAAATACACCCCCCCTTTTTTTTTTTGGTTTTTCAAGGCAGGGTCTTCCTCTAGCCCAGGCTGACCTGGAATTTGCTGTGGAGTCTCAGTGTGGCCTTGAACTCACAGCAATCCTCCTACCTCTGCCTCCCGAGTGCTGTGATTAAAGGTGTGCACCACCATGCCCAGCTTACCTTCTTTTTCTTCGTTTTTAAAAAATATATTCATTTATTTATTTGTAAGCAGAGAGAGAGAGAGCAGAGAGAAGAGAGACAGAGTGAATGGGTGTGCCAGGGCCTCCAGCCACTGCAAACAAACTCCAGATGCATGCTCCACTTTGTGCATTTGGCTTTACTTGGGTACTGGGGAATAGAACCTAGGTTGCTAGGCTTTGTGGGCAAGTGCCTTAACCACTGAGCAATATCTCCAGCCTGTAAATAACCTTTTTTGTTTTGTTTTGAGATGGGGGTCTTGCTCTAGCCCAGCCTGACCTGAAATTCATTATGTAGCCTCAGGCTGGCCCCAAACTCACGGTGATCCTCCTACCTGTGCCTCCAGAGTGCTGGGTTTAAAGGTGTGTGCCACCACACCTGCTATTATTATTTTTAATAAATGAATTTTTAAAATTTATTTGAGAGAGAGAGAATGAGCGTGCCAGCTCCGGCTGCTGCAAAGGAACTCTAGACACATGTGCCACCTTGTGCATCTGGTTTATAGGGGTCCTGGGGAATTAAACCTGGGTCCTTCAGCTTGCAGGCAAGCACCTCAACAGCTAAGCCATCTCTCCAGCCCATCATTTTTATATTATTTTTTTTACTTTTTGGTTTTTCCAGGTAGGGTTTCACTCTATAGAGCCCAGGCTGACCTGGAATTCACTGTGTAGTCTCAGGGTGGCCTTGAACTCACTGTGATTCTCTTACCTCTGTCTCCCAAGTGCTGGGATTAAAGGCATATGCCACCACACCCGGTTTAGATTCCTCCGTTTTGACTGCCAAGGTAAGCAAGGTAAGGTGTTGTCTATGAGTATGCCACCTCCATGTGGTTGCTATTGTTGTTTTATTTATTTATTTTTCAAGGTAGGGTTTCACTGTAGCCGAGGCTGACCTAGAATTTACTATGTAGTCTCAGGGTGACCTCGAACTCCTGGCAATCCTCCTCCCTCTGCCTCCCAAGTGCTGGGATTAAAGGTGTGTGCCACCCCACCTGGCTTCCCTAATTTATTTTTATTTCTATTTTTTTCTCAATTTTTATTAACATCTTCTATGATTATAAAAAATATCCCATGATAATACCCTCCCTCCCCCCACTTTCCCCTTTGAAATTCCATTCTCCATCATATCCCCTCCCCATCTCAATTAGTCTCTCTTTTATTTTGATGTAATGATCTTTTCCTCCTCTTATGATGGTCTTGTGTAGGTAGTGTCAGGCACTGGGAGGTCATGGATATCCAGGCCATTTTATGTCTCTGGAGGGAGCACTTTGTAAGGAGTCCTACCCTTCCTTTGGCTCTTACATTCCTTCTGTCACCTCTTCTGCATTAGATCCTGAGCCTTGGAAGGTGTGATCGAGATATTATTCAGTACTTCTGTCACTTCTTTCCAGCACCATGATACCTTCTGAGTTGTCCCAAGGTCACTGCCATCTGAAAAGAGAAGATTCTCTACCAAAAGTGAGAGTAGCATTAATATAAGGGTATGAATATTAAGAGAAGTGCTTATTAGGCAGTTTGATAAGCATAGTATATACATTTAGCCAGACAGCAGCAGATTTTACACCTCTAGGGCTCATGACTAGCCCTGTTTTAAGTTTTCAGTATCAGGGATGTATTCCCTCCCATGGAGCAGGCCTCCAGTCCAATTAGAGGGCAGTTGGTTTCCACCTTGATAGATGTGCCACTATTGCACCCGTTGGCTTATTTAGCCTAGCTGGCCAAATATAAGGCTTGCAGTGTGCACTGTTGAGTATCTTCACTGGTGATTTCTCTTTCTGTCACTGAACTGCATGCAGAATGGCTTCTTCCAGCTTTCTGTCAGCTGGTCTACATGGAGGAGGTTATCAGCTCAGTTCCAGCAGGATTTCTCAGTGGCCTTGCAGCCCAAGTATGTGGAGTCTTCAGCAATAGGGTCTTACCATCTATTCCTAGTGGGAAACCAAGGGCCTCGCCAATGGCCTATAATGTTTTGGAGGCATCAGGAACCTCCCTGGCCAACAACTCAATGGAAGGTATCCCATCCCTGGCGCTGAAAATTTTCTACCAGCAATCTATGGCTCCTGAGTGTTCCATTGTCCAGAAACGGAGGGTTCCACCTAATTTATTTTTAAATAAGTGTCAACAAGCCTCAGTGTCTTACATATAATTAATAAGAACATTATTATATATTAATTATATATTATGAGCTCGGTGTGGTGGCTGCAGTGTTAGATTGAGGCCTTATCTCAAAAATAAAACTGGACATGTTATCATATGCCTCTAATCACAGCACTCGGGAGGGAGAGCTAGGAGGATTGCCTTAAATTGGAATTATGTTGGAATATTGATATTATTGACAGTGGGAACTGCCACTCTGAGGTCCAAGATTTTTTCAAGTAACTTGGGACACAACTGAGGAAAGTGATTATACTGTGAACTTTCCCAGGATAGTGATGGTGGTTCTTGAACCTTGTATCTCCAGGAACTAGAGCGATTAAGATTTTTGATGTGCTTTGGTTTATGTTTTTGTGTTTTTTTTAAAGGGGAAAGATTGGAATGAACACAAGTTAGAGCTTTCCCCACTTAAAAGTAACTTATATTGGGATTATCTTTCCTTTTCTTGTTTTTTTTCTTAGTTTTGCTTTATCTTCACTATATTGCCAACTTATTAGCATCCCTAGTGACCCTTAAGTCCTGCAGGTTACCCTTCCTTCTGTTTGTTGAGCCCTGTGTCTTGTTCCTTTTTAAAGGGTTGAGGTTAATGGTCACTTAATGGGAATATAACAGAAATCTTATCTTTTTTTTTTTTTTTTTTTTTTTGAGGTAGGGTCTCACTCTAGCCCAGCCTGACCTGGAATTCAGTATGTAGTCTCACGGTGGCCTCCAACTCACAGCAGTCCTCATACTTTTGCTTCCTGAGTGCTGGGATTAAAGGCGTGCCCCACCACACCCAGCTATCCATTTTTTTGGAAGTAGGGTCTTGCTCTAGTCCAAGCTGACCTGGAATTTAGTATGTAGTAGTGTCAGGTTGGCCTCGGATTCATTGCAATCCTTTACCTTGGCCTCCCAAGTGCTGGAATTAAAGGCGTGTGCTACCATGTCTGGCAAATCTTATCTTTTAAAAAATATTTTTATTTATTTGAGATAGAGAGGGAGAGAGCTTCCTACCAATGTAAACGAACTCCAGATGCATGTGCTAGTTTGTGCATTTGGCTTCACATGGGTACTGGGGGATTGCACCTGGGCTGTTAGGGCTTGCAAGCAAGTGCCTTTAACTGCTGATTTATCTCCCTAGCCCAAGCCCTTTTTATATTTTGCTTCCATTCTTCCTGGACAGGTAGGTGCTGTTTAGTCTGCAGAAGGATTGCTAGTGGATAGTGTGGTACCAAGTATCTTGAGATATTGTCAGTGCTGCTATTGGAAAACAGTGCTAGGCAAATAACTTATTTCGAGTTTAAGAAAATTCATTTTGGCCGGGTATGGTGGTGTAGTCTTTAATCCCAGCACTGGGAGACTGAGATAGGAGGATTACTGGATGTTCCAGGCCAGCCTGGGCTATAGAGTGAGTTCCAGGTCAGTCTAGGTGACAGTGAGACTCTGCTTCAAAAATATTAACTACCAGAAAGATAAAACAACTCCCCCTTTCCCCCCAAATAAAATAAAATAATTCACTTTAGAATTTCCTTACTGTTACTTCCTGTTATTTCCTTATTATTACTTATCACATGTTTGTTTATGAGATCTTCTTATTCTTCTCAGTTCTAGTTTTTTGATGATCCTAATCTAGTTCATGACAATTTTTACCTTCTCTTGTTCCTTATTGGTGATTGTCAAATATAGCCCTCTTCTTTCAAAGCCTTTGGGAGTAATTCTGGTGATAGGATTAACTTGAACTTTGCTTAAAATACAGTTTTGGGGGGCTGGAGAGATGGCTTAGCGGTTAAGCGCTTGCCTGTGAAGCCTGAGGACCCTGGTTCGAGGCTCGGTTCCCCAGGACCCACGTTAGCCAGATGCACAAGGGGGCACATGCGTCTGGAGTTCGTTTGTAGTGGCTGGAGGCCCTGGCGCGCCCATTCCCTCTCTCTCTCTCTGCCTCTTTCTCTCTGTCTGTAGCTCTCAAATAAATAAAAATAAACAATTTTTTTTAAAAAAATAGAGTTTTGGAAGCTTGGGAGATAAGTCAGCTGGTAAAGTCTGAAAGCATGAGGACCTGGGTTTGATTCTCATTCCCCACATAAAATTGCCAGGTGTGGTGGCTTGTGTGTAATCTCAGCACTGGGGAGTGGAGACAGGATGATGACTGCGGCTTGCTGGCCAGGTAGTCTAGCTTGCACAGACAAAAGTGCACATGTACACATGCATAAAGAGAAAAAAATAAGTGTCTTACCTTTAAAAGCTGAGCACAAGGGCTGAGAGATGGCTTAGCTGTTAAGGCACTTGCCTGTGAAACTTAAGGAGCCAGGGTCAATTCACCAGTATCCACATAAGCCGGATGCATATGGTGGCACATGCATGTGAGGTTGGTTTGCAATGACTATAGCCTCTGGTGGGCCCATTCTCAAATAAAATAAAAAGATGAACGTGATTTAGGAACAGAAACAATAGAATGAATAGCTTATATGATATGGGCTGGGTAGTCCTATAATGACTGTCTGCTCCTCAGTCGCTGCTCAGCACTTGAGGCAGGGTGTCTCAGCAGTCCCAATCTGGAGCTGAAACCTTGGTCCTGGGGAATCGAGCCTTGAACTGGGGTCCTTACGCTTCACAGGCAAGTGATTAACCGCTAAGCCATCTCTCCAGCCCTTATTTTTATTTTTTATTTTGTTTTTTCAAGATAGGGTCTCACTCTGGCTCAGGCTAACCTGGAGTTCACAATGTACTCTCAGGGTGGCCTTGAACTCATGGCGATCCTCCTACCTCTGCCTCCCAAGTGCTGTGATTAAAGGCGTGCGCCACTATGCCTGGCTAATCACTTTAATTTTATTTAAAGTTATGTTTTTAGTACAGAAAAATTAGAAGACATAGGAAAAAATAATAAAAATGTATACTTTTATGTCACTGTAATATAGACACTTAGGATCTGTTTTTCCTCTCCCTGCTTCCTCTTCCCAGGATCTATGTGGCTCCGGTTGGCTTTGATCTTGTGGCGATCCTCCTACCTGTCTCCCAAGTGCTGGGAGCATGAGCCAATCATGTGCTACCATGCATGGCTTCAGCTTTTTAAAGACATTATTTAATTTAATTTAATTTAATTTATTTGAGAGAGAGAGAGAGAGAGAATGGGCTCATCAGGGCTATTGCAAATTAACTTTATATGCATGCACCACCTTGTGCATCTGGCTTATGTTGGTCCTGGGGAATCGAACCTGGGTCCTTTGGCTTTGTAGGCAAGCACTTTAATTGCTAAGCCATCCCTTCTGCCATTCATCTTTTTTGTTTATTGCCTTTTTCCCAATGAATATGAAATATTTCTCTGTTTTATTCTTCACAACATTTTCTATGTAACATTAATTTTCTATTAAGTAAACTGAATGTCCACACTATCTTTTATGTGACCTCCCCTTTCTGCTAGTGTATGTGATAAAGTTCTTTTTGTATTGCCTGTTATTTTCTAAGACAACTTTCCTTAGGCAGGAGCACTAGGGTGAAAGTGTCTCATGATTCCTTACATATAGACAGGGCTCTCCACTGTCTAAACATTGGTCTTTTATCCACTGTTGAAGCTCTTTGTTTGCTCACCTATGAAATAAATAGAGATGAGAGGTGGCCATAGTTGTGCATGCCTTTAATCCCAGCACTTGGGAGGCAGAGGTAGGAGAATTGCTGTACGAGGCCACCCTGAGACTACATAGTGAATTCCATCTGAGTTAGAGCAAGACCCTGCCTTGAAAATCCAAAAAAGTAAAATAAATAAAATAAAATAGAGATGATCAATTGAATCTTTGAATATTGTTCCCCTCACTTTCTAACCCCCCCCCCCCCAGTAGGGTCTCGCTCTAACCCAGGCTGACCTGGAATTCACTCTGTCGTCCCAGGCTGGCCTTGAACTCACAGTGATCCTCCTACCTCTGCCTCCCCAAGAACTGGGATTAAAGTCATGTACCACCTCACCTGGGTTGTTTTTGTTTTTTTGATATAGGGTCTTCTTGTAGCCCAGGCTGATCTGGAATTCATTGTGTAGTCTTCAGGGTGGCCTTGAACTCACAGTGATCCTCTTAGTTCTACCTTCCTAGTGCTGGGATTAAAGGCTTGTGCCACCATGTCCAGTTTACTAAATCCATTTTTTTACATGTATGTATGTGATTACTTGATTGCTCTCTTTCTTAGTTATGAAGACAGGGTCTCTCCTTTATACCTAGAGCTCACTGATTGAGCTGATCTGTGTACCAGATAGCCCCTCCTGAGCCCTTTTGTCTTCTGAATTCTAGGATCACAGGCAGGCTGCCTTAGGATAGTGCTTAGTAGATGCTTTAAATGAGTTCTGTAAATTTAGTTTAATTAGAATGATAATCTTGGGATTGAAATTTGTGTCAGATTTTAATTATATTTGAAAATGATTATCATAGTGGAAACTAAAACTGTAGTTTTGTATTGTCTTCTAAACACATTTATTTAAACTAATTTCATGGGCTGGAGAGATGGTTCAGTTCCCCAGGACCCATGTAAACCAGATGCACAAAGTGTTGCATTTGTCTGGAGTTTGTTTGCAGCACCTGGAGACCCTGCTCTCTACCTTTTTTCACAATAAAAGATAATTTCACAGTTCTTCATAGTATATGGACCTTTGGAATGACATTTAACAAATCTTTTTGGGTTTTCGAGGTAGGGTCTCACTCTGGTCCAGGCTGACCTGGAATTAAATATGTAGTCTCAGGGTGGCCTCGAACTCTCCGCGATCCTCCTAGCTCTGTCTCCCAAGTGCTGGGATCAAAGGCGTGCGCCACCACACCCGCCTAACAAATCTTGTTATTATAAAATAATAGATTTCTGCTTCCCAGTTCTTTTTATGGAACTCACAGCCTGGTTTATATTGGTCAGTTGTCTCCTGCCTAAGGAAAGTTGTCTTAAAAAATAACAGGCAATACAAAAAGAACTTTATCACATACACTAGCAGAAAGGGAGGGGGTCACATAAAAGATAGTGTGGACATTCAGTTTACTTAATAGAAAATTAATGTTACATAGAAAATATTGTGAAGAATACAGGGAAATATTTCATATTCATTGGGAAAAAGGCAATAAACAAAAAAGCTGGATGGCAGAAGGGATGGCCTAGCAATTAAAGTGCTTGCCTACAAAGCCAAAGGACCTAGGTTCGATTCCCCAGGACCCACATAAGCCAGATGCACAAGGTGGTGCATGCGTATAAAGTTAATTTGCAATGGCTGGAGCCCTGATGAGCCCATTCTCTGTCTCTCAGTAGCATTTGTGGGGTCTGCTGTCTGGATTTGGTCTGTAATCTTAGCGCCTTTAGATTTTATTCTGAACTTCACTGAATTACTGTAACCTTTCAGGTTTGGAGAATATTTTGTGGAAATTGGTCGCCTGTAGACAATGTTGTATGTATAATCAGGGTTCTGAGTCCATGAGATTTTTTAGTACTGGAGCAAATGAAAGTAATTCCTGACCTGGCCTCTGTGGATATCGGTACTTGACCTCTAGTTACGCTGCTGTTACCCTTCCCTCATATTGAAAGTCTTCATAAAGCTTATTTAAAAAAATTAGTTCCTTCATTTTAGCATAGGGCTTGTATTAAGTCATTATTTGAACTCATTTAGTAGTCATTAGAACAACGGAAGTAGACTATGGTTACATAATGTTTCCCTTTTGTTTGGTGTGTTTTGTTACGAGTCAGGAGTAGAAAATATTTGGCCAGCTTTGTTGAGCATTAGAAAGTCAGAGGAGTAACATCACTAGTTTTTTGAGCAGAAGGGTAATTGTTGTAATTGTAGATGCTTGTTTTCAAGCTTGGAAAAGGTGGTTAATAAACTTCTATTCAGCCGGGTGCGGTGGTGCACGCCTGTAACCCCAGCACAGAGGCAGAGGGAGGGGGAGCGCTGTGAGTTCAAGGCCACCCCGAGACTACATAGTGAATTCCAGGTCAGCCTGGGCTAGAGTGAAACCCTACCTCAAAAAACAAACAAAAACAAACTAACTAACAAAAAACACCTGATAAACCACTTATAACCATGCGGAAGGAGAAAAGCTGGGTGCAGCATCTCGACTTGCTCAAGTAAAAACTTCCTTGTTACATATGAGACTAGTCGGGCTTGGCATGTGAAGCTCACATAGGGCTTCTAGTGTGGTGAGTTCTTGTTTTGACTTCTTCCCACTGGATGTAGTAGGTGGAAAGGATTTACTGATGGGGTTAACCAAAGCCGGCTTTTACCGTAGTGAAGCAAAAACCATGCTTGTTTCCCTTTCTTTCATATTCTCAGCTTCCAACCAGATTCCTTTAATTAATATAAGATAGTAGGGTGCTCTAGTTGAGTTACTTGGAATTGAAGTTAAGGGGGAAACTCCCTAAATGGTTAGCAAAGAGTTAACCTTGAAGGCAGTTCCTGCTGGCTCTCTGTAGTAGGATTCCGGATCTGGACTTAAAAGAAATCCACCCCATGTTTTGTAGGTGCCTGCTATGTGTCGGATCTACTTTCTTTAATCAAGCAATCTCCTCCTTTTTCTCTTTCGTGTGTGTGTGTGTGTGTGTGTGTGTGTGTGTGTGTGTGTGTGTGTGTGTTTCCCTGTTTGTCTGTCCATCCATCCAGATTCTCAGAGCCTTAGGAGAATTTGTAAAAAAGAATCGAAAGAGTCTTATCTTAATGCCTGTTTATTTTATTTTATTTTTTGGGTACTGCTTCAGGATTAGGTTGATAGTACTTAGTGCCCAGCCACCAAACCTGCCTTACTTAAATCTATTACCCAGGCTCTTCCCTAGTGGCACTGCATCTGCCAGACTTATCTGAGATACCACCCCCCCCCCCACCACCCAGTAGGGTCTCACTCTCGCCCTGGCTGACCTGGATTCACTATGTAGTCTCAGGCTGGCATTGAACTCCTACCACTACCTCCTCAGCCTGGCCTGGCTTATCTGAGTTTTTATAAGATAATTTAAATAAGAAAAAATATAAAATGTAGCAAAGGATCATTTTTTTGTTTCTTTTCAGAGGTTTAATCTTTGAAGAGTGTCTTGCCTTGAATTGTGCTGCTAAAGACAAAATGAAAAGAAAGATTTTTGTTTTTAAACTATGGAATCAAAGTTAGGCTTGTAAATGAGGAAAACAATCATAAAGCATTTTATATTAGGGACTTACACTCCTGTGTGTAGTTCTCAGGATTTTTCTCTTATTTAACAGTGTCTTGCTATGTAGCTTAGGCTGGCCTCAGACTCCTATTATCAATGATTTGAACCTCTCAAGTGCTGCTGGGATTGTTGGCATGTGCCACCATGTTCAGCTCTTGATTACTATGAGTGTATAAAGATATGCAGATACATGTTTACAAAATGTAATAACATATTTAGCAGTTTATAATATTATAAATATAATACATAATATAATAATTTGAAAACTGAAAGAACACATTCTAGGTTTGAGGATTATTTTTATTTGAGAAATAGAGAGAATGGGCACACCAGGGCCTCTAGCCGCTGTAAACGAACTCCAGACACATGCGTCATCTTGGGCATCTGGCTTTACGTGGGTATTGGGGAATTGAAACTGGGTCCTTTGGTTTTGCAGGCAAGTGCCTTAACTGCTAAGCCATCTTTTGGCCTTCAAGGTTGCTTTGTACATACATTTTTCAACTTTTTTTTTGTCTCTCCTTTTTTTTGAGGTAGGGTCTCACTGTAGCCCAGGCTGACCTAGAATTCACTATGTAATCTCAAGCTGGCCTCAAACTCACAGCAGTCTTCCTATCTCTGCCTCCCAAATGCTGGGATTTGGTCTGCAATATCAAGCTGTTTGTTTTCAATCTATAAATCCTCACAAAATATAACAATGAAAGATACACATTTCAGTTGTTTCATTTCTAAACCACTTAGTGCCTTATTAAAAGAAGAACTTAGTGAGTCCCAGGTCAGCCAGAGCGAGACCCTGTCTCAAAAAACCAAAGCCACAGGGGCCTGGAGAGATGGCTTAGCTTTTAAGGTGCTTGCCTGCAAAGCCAAAGGATCCCGGTTCACTTCCCCAGGACCCACGTAAGCCAGATGCACAAGGGGGCACACGCATCTGGAGTTTGTTTGCAGTGGCTGGAGGCCCTGGTGTGCCCATTCTCTCTCTCTCTCTCTTTCTGTCTCTCTCTCTCTTTCTCTCTCTTTCCCCCTCCCTCTCCCCCTCCCTCCCTTTCTTCCCTGCCTCTTTCTCTTTCAAATAAGTAAATAAATAAATAAAATATATATAAAAAAACCCGAAACCAGCTGGGTGTGGTGGCACATGCCTTTAATCCTAGCACTTGGGAGGCAGAGGTAGGAGGATCACAGTGAGTTTGAGGCTACTCTGAGACTACATAGTGAATTCCAGGTCAGCCTGGGCTAGAGTGAGACCCTACCTTGAAAAACAAAACAAAATAAACAAAACTCTCTGGGACTGGAGAGATGGCTCAGTGGTTGAAGGCTCTTGTGTACAAAGCTTGACAGCCTGGGTTTGATTCCCTGTACTCATGTAAAGCCAGACGCATGAAGTGGCACATGTGTTTGGAGTTGATTTGTAGTGGCAGGAGGCCCTGGTGCAGCCATATCCTCGTCCATCCCTTCTCCCCAAATAAATAAATACTCTGTAGTACTTTTTCTTTGCTTTACTTGGATGAGAAAAGAAAAAGCTATTATTTATTTATTTATTTGACAGAGAAAGTGGGAGAGAGAGAGTGAGAGAATGGACGTGCCAGGGCCTCCAGCCACTGCAAATGAACTCCAGATGCATGCGCCCCCTTGTGCATCTGGCTAATGTGGGTCTGGGAGAATTGAACCTGGGTCCTTTGGCCTTATAGCAAAGGCCTTAACCACTAAGCCATCCCTCCAGCCCAGAAAAAGCTATTTAGATGTGAAATTATTTTGTAGTTTAATAGTTTTCTGCTTTAGGAGGCAAATTTGGTAAATTATTTTAAGTATTTCTCTCTCTCTCTCTCTCTCTTTTTGTTACAGTTATGACCTTGAACTCACTCTGATTCTTCTACCTCTGCCTCCCAAGTGCTGGGATTAAATAAGGGTGCATGCCACTACCACACCCAACTTAAAAAAAAAATTTCTATTTATTTATTTATTTACTTATTTATTTGAGAGAGAGAGAATGAATGAATGAATATGGGTACATCAAGTCCCCTAGCCACTGCAAATGAACTCCAGACACATGCGCCACCTTATGCATCTGGCTTACGTGAGTCCTGGGGAATTGAACCGAGGTCCTTTGGCTTTTCAGGCAAGTGCCTTAACTGCTAAGCCATCTCTCCAGTCCCACCTTTTTTTTTTTATGTGTGTGTGTGTGTGTTTGGAGGTAGGGTCTTACTCTAGCTCAGGGTGACCTGGAATTCACAATGTAGTCTCAGGGTGGCCTCGAACTCATGGCAATCCTCCTACTTCTGCTTCCCAAGTGCTGGGATTAAAGGCGTGTGCCACCACGCCCAGCTTCCGATTTGTTTTTTTTTAATGTGAGAGTGAGAGAATTGGCATGCCAGGGCCTCTAGCAACTGCAATTGAACTCTAGACACGTTCTCTCCCTTGTGCACATGTGTGACTTTTTGTGTGTTTGCATCACTGTGCGTCTGGCTTAAGTGAGACCTGGAGAGTCGAACGTGAGTCCTTAGGCTTCACAGGCAAGCACCTTAACTGCTAAGCTGTCTCTCCAGTCCAACACCAGTATCTTTAATATTTACCTTTGTTTATTTATACAACGGTTCACTGTGTTCCTTAGGTTGGCCTTGCACTCAAGATTCTCCTGTCTCTACCTTACCATTGCTGTGAGTGCTTGGTATATAGGTGTGTACCACTATACCCAGCTTCTTATTGCCATTAAAAAATTATTTATTTGCAAGCAGAGAGAGAGAGCGATAGAAGAGAGACAGAGAAAATGGGCATGCCGGGCCCTACAGCTGCTGCACATGGACTCCAGATGCATGTGCCACTTTGCAAATCTGGCTTTACATAGGTACTGGGAAATCTAACTTTGGTCTTTAGGCTTTGAGCTCTCTCTCCAGCTCCCTATTACCATTTTTTTTTTTGTTTTTGCAAAGCATTTTTTATTTATTTTTCTGCAGCCAGAGAAAGAAAGAGACAGGGTGTGGAGGGTGCCCGGACCTCTTACAGCTGCAGTTGAATTCATATGCATGTGCTACTTTGTGCATCCAGCTCTTCGTGGGTACTAAGGAACTGAACCCTGGCTGCCAGGTCTTTGAGGCAAGCGCCTCAGCTACTGAGTCATCTCTTCACCTCTTCCCCCATCCTTATTACTAATTACTTTTTTTTTTTTTTGTTTTGGTTTTTCGAGGTAGGGTTTCACTTTAGTCCTGGCTGACCTGGAAGTCACTCTGTATTCTCAGGGTGGCCTTGAACTTTCAGAAATCCTCCTCCCAAGTGCTGGGATGAAAGGCGTGCACTACCACGCCCAGCTCCAATTACCATTTTTGATGTTTCATTTGTATCTTCTATCATAGGTTAAAATTAATCCTGTTTCTCATAGAACTTGCTTTTACCTTTGTATTTTGCCCTGCTACCAAACTAATACTAGATGCTTTTTTTTTTTTTTTTTTTTTTAAAGGTAGGGTCTCACTCTAGCCCAGGCTGACCTAGAATTCACTATGTAGTTTCTGGGTGGCCTTGAACTCACAGAGGTCCTCTTACCTCTGTTTTCTGAGTGCTGGGGTTAAAGGTTGCATATGTGAATGTGGTTGAAGGCGTTGCCGTTACTTCTTTCTTGGATGAAACACCTGACCAGAAACAGCTGATTGGAGGCAAGGGATTATTTTGGCAGGGGAAACCCTGGCATGAACAGAGGCTGCACATCACCTCCTGGCCAACATCAGGTAGACAACAGCCTCTTTATTATTTTGTTTTATTTTAATTATTTTTAAGTATTTAAATTTTATTTATTAGAGAGAGAGAGAGAATATGGACACATCAGGGCCTCTAGCCACTGCATATAAACTCCAGATGTATGTGCCACCATATGCATCTGGCATAATTGAGACCTGGGGAATTGAACCTGGGTCCTTAGGCTTCAAAGGCAGGTGCCTTAACCACTGAGCCATCTCTTTAGCTGCTTTATTACTTTGTTTTGTTTTGTTTGTTTGTTTGTCTATTTTTTGAGGTAGTGTCTCACCCTAGTCCAGGCAAGCTGACCTGGAATTCACTATGTGGTCTCAGGATGGCCTTGAACTCACAGTGATCCCCCTATCTCTTGCCTTCTGGGTGCTGATTAAAAGTTGCTTCACCATGCATGCCCAGCTATTTTATTTTTGAGTTAACAGTTTCATGTGGTCCAGGAAGGCTTCAGATGCTTTTTTTTTTTTTTTTTTTTTTTCTTTCAGGTAGGGTCTCACTCTAGCTCAGGCTGACCTGGAATTCACTATATAGTCTCAGGGTGGCCTCACACTCTCAGTGATCCTCCTACCTCTGCCTCCCGAGAGCTGGGATTAAAGGCGTGCGCCACCATGCCCGGCGCTTCAGATGCTTTTTATAGTTAAGGATAAGTGTGCTTGTGTGTGTGGTGTGTGGGTGTGTGCCTGCTGTGGCTCACATGTGAAGGTTGGAGCACTTATTTCAGGTGTTGGCCCTTGACTTCTACCTTGTTTGAGGTAGGCTGTCTTACTTACTGCTCTGTTCATGAGGCTAGCAGCTTCCAAGATTCTGGCTGATTGTCCCGCTTCTGTCCTGCTGCTTACCTCAGGTAAAGTGGGGTTACAAACCTTGACCTTTATGTGGATTCTGGGGTTTGAACTCAGGTACTCATTGCTTTATCCACTAAACCATCTTCCTAGTCCTAAGATGATCTTGGACTTTCTTTTATAAATTTTTAAAATTTATTTGCATGAGTTGGTGGGTGGGCAGGGAGAGAGAGAATGGACACACTAGCCTCTTGCCACTGCAAACAAACTCTGGATGCATGTGCCACTTTGTGTGTCTGGTTTTATGTGGGTGCTGGGGAATTGAACCTGGGTCCTTTGGCTTTGCAGGCAAGTGAACTTAACTGCTTAGTCATTTCTCTAGCCTCTAACTTTTTATTTCTGATCCTTTTCACTCTACCTCCCCAGCAGCTGGGATTAGAGGTGGGTGCCACCATACCCAGCTCTAATCTTGTTAAACTGAAATTTCTCATATATGTATATATGTGGTGGGGTATTTTCCCCTCCCTCACTTTCCCCTTCCCCTCCTCTTCCTCTCCCTCCACCTTGGTTTTTGAGACAGGTTTTTGCTATGAACCCCTGATTGGCCTGGTATTCTATGTGCAGCCAGGATAGCCTTGAACTCAAGGCAATCTTCCCTCAGCCTCCTATGTACTGGGATCACAGGCATGTGTCACCATTGCCTGGCTTTTTTTTTGGTTCTTCAAGGAAGCTTCTTGCGCTGTTCAGGCTGACCTGGAATTCATTATGCAGTTTCAGGCTGGCCTTGAACTCACAGTGATCCTCCTACCTCAGCCTCCTGAGCACGGGGATTAAAGACATGTGTCAACATGCCTGGCCTGCCTCTTTTCTATCCTTTTTTATTTTTACTTTCTGGATTTTTGAGATAGGATCTCACTCTAGCCCAGGCTGACCTGGAATTCACTATGTAGCCTCTGGGTAGCCTTGAACTCACAGCGATCCTCTCTTACCTCTGCCTCCCGAGTGATGGGACTACAGTGTGATCCAACACACTTGGCTCTGTTTTTTCTTTTTCTCCTTCCATCCCACCATGCCCTCCCTCCCTCCCTCCCTTTCTTCTTCTGTGTTTCAATGTAGGGTCTCACTCTAGCCCAGACTGACCTGGAATTCACTACGTAGTCTCAGGGTGGCCTTGAACTCACAGTGATCCTCCTACCTCTGCCTCCCAAGTGCTGGGATTAAAGGCATGCACTACCATGCTTGCCTCTTTTTAATTTTTATTTATTTTTTTAATTTTTTTTTATTTTTTGGTTTTTCGAGGTAGGGTTTCATTCTAGCTCAGGGTGACCTGGAATTTACTACGTAATCTCAGGGTGGCCTTGAACTCATGGTAATCCTCCTACTTCTGCTTCCTAAGTGCTGGGATTAAAGGCTTGTGTTACCACTCCTGGCCTCTCTTCTTTTTTCAGACAGAGTCTTTACCAGATTTTAGAATGTAATAATTTTCTCTTAATTATTTTTATTATGGTCTTTTAAAAATAATTTTAGGGCTGGAGAGATGGTTTAGCAGTTAAGGTGCTTGCCTGCGAAGCCTAAGGACCCATGTTCGAGTCTCCAAGTCCCACATAAGCCAGATACACATAGTGGCACATGCATCTGGAGTTTGTTTGCAGTGGCTAGAGGCCCTGGTGCATTCATTCTCTCCCTCCTCTCTCCAATCTTTCCCCATCTGTCTCAAATAAATAAATATAAATCAAAAATTAAAAGAAATAATTTTAGGGCTGGAGAGATGGTTTAGAGATTAAGGCACTTGCCTGCAATACAAAGGACCCAGGTTCGATTCTCCAGGACCCTCATAAGTCAGATGCACAAGGTGGTGCATGTGTCTGGAGTTCCTTTGCAGTGGTTGGAGGCCCAAATATGCCCATTCTCTCTATCTGCCTCCTCCCTCCCTCTCTTACTCTCTCTAATAAATAAATGATTATAAAATTAAAAATAATTCTATTAGCCGGTCGTGGTGGTGCACACCTTTAATCCCAGCACTCAGGAGGCAGAGGTAGGAGGATTGCTGTGAGTTAGAGGCCACCCTGAGACTACCTAGTGAATTCCAGGTCAGCCTGGGCTAGAGTGAGACCCTACCTCGAAAAACCAAAATAGTAATAATAATAATATAAAATAAAAATAAAAATAATTATATTTACTTGAGAGAAAAGTGTGTATAGGATGTGTCAGGACCTCTTGCCATTGCAAAGAACTCCAGACACATGATGCAGGTGTGCAAGGCTGTATGTGCATACAAGGTGGTGCTTTCATCTGGAGTTCGATTGCAGTGTTTGAAGGCCTTGACACACCAATTCTCTCATACCCATATCCCCTTCTGTTTGTCTATACATGTATATACTGATACTCATTTCTACAGTAAAGGGATCATTTAGCATATATGACTTTGTGATTTCCTTTGTCACATCACAGTTAGTTTGGGCATCTTTCCGTTATGTACACCTGTCTCGTGTCTTTGAAAATTTATCCAGTGATACAGACTAAGTGTTTACTTTACTCATGCCCAGGATTTCATAAGAAACTAGTGCATAAGAGTCTAGTCCCTGCCTCCATTGATAAAAGACATCCTTGAAACAATCAATCAATCAATTAAAATTTTTTTATTTTTATTTTTTTTGACTCGGGCTCTCACTCTAGCCCAGGCTGACCTGGAACTCACGGCAGTCCTCCTACCTCAGCCTCCCAAGTGCTGGGATTAATGGCTTGTGCTACCATGTCAGGCTAATTAATTTTTTGTCTTTTTTATTTCTATATAAATGTGTTTTTACATAGGTTATAGTCTTGTATCCCTTCATCCCTCAGCAGGGTCCTTGATGTTCACTGTGGGATAGTTAGGGCTTCTGTTAGTTTCTGTGAGGTCTGTACCTCAGGATATTTCTACCCGCCCTGTGGCTCTTACATAGTTTTCCTGCTCTCTTCCACAGCTGTCTCTGAGCCTTGGGGGTGTTAGTTAGCCCTGTGTGTTTAGTGTTGAATTCCCTGTAGCCTCTGTATTACTGTTTTGAGGTGTTTCAGTTCACACCCATGTTTGTCGCCCTCTGCCTGGAGGTGGTTGTCAGGATGGTGCTTCCTTTGTCGTCGTTCCTGTACCTTCAAATGTGGAGGACGCGCATCTCGTGGGGAGGGCCGGCTGTGTGGTGAATGTGGAGGACGCGCATCTCGTGGGGAGGACCGGCTGTGTGGTGAATGTGGAGGACGCGCATCTCGTGGGGAGGGCCGGCTGTGTGGTGAATGTGGAGGACGCGCATCTCGTGGGGAGGGCCGGCTGTGTGGAGAATGTGGAGGACGCCTATCTCGTGGGGAGGGCCGGCTGTGTGGTGAATGTGGAGGACGCGCATCTCGTGGGGAGGGCCGGCTGTGTGGAGAATGTGGAGGATGCCTATCTCGTGGGGAGGACCGGCTGTGTGGAGAATGTGGAGGACGCGCATCTCGTGGGGAGGGCCGGCTGTGTGGAGAATGTGGAGGATGCCTATCTCGTGGGGAGGACCGGCTGTGTGGAGAATGTGGAGGACGCCTATCTCGTGGGGAGGACCAGCTGTGTGGAGAATGTGGAGGACGCGCATCTCGTGGGGAGGGCCGGCTGTGTGGTGAATGTGGAGGACGCGCATCTCGTGGGGAGGGCCGGCTGTGTGGTGAATGTGGAGGACGCGCATCTCGTGGGGAGGGCCGGCTGTGTGGAGAATGTGGAGGACGCCTATCTCGTGGGGAGGACCAGCTGTGTGGAGAATGTGGAGGACGCCTATCTCGTGGGGAGGACCAGGCTGTGTGGAGAATGTGGAGGACGCGCATCTCGTGGGGAGGGCCGGCTGTGTGGTGAATGTGGAGGACGCGCATCTCGTGGGGAGGGCCGGCTGTGTGGTGAATGTGGAGGACGCGCATCTCGTGGGGAGGGCCGGCTGTGTGGTGAATGTGGAGGACGCGCATCTCGTGGGGAGGGCCGGCTGTGTGGTGAATGTGGAGGACGCGCATCTCGTGGGGAGGGCCGGCTGTGTGGTGAATGTGGAGGACGCGCATCTCGTGGGGAGGGCCGGCTGTGTGGAGAATGTGGAGGACGCCTATCTCGTGGGGAGGGCCGGCTGTGTGGTGAATGTGGAGGACGCGCATCTCGTGGGGAGGGCCGGCTGTGTGGTGAATGTGGAGGACGCCTATCTCGTGGGGAGGGCCGGCTGTGTGGTGAATGTGGAGGACGCGCATCTCGTGGGGAGGGCCGGCTGTGTGGTGAATGTGGAGGACGCGCATCTCGTGGGGAGGGCCGGCTGTGTGGAGAATGTGGAGGACGCCTATCTCGTGGGGAGGGCCGGCTGTGTGGTGAATGTGGAGGACGCGCATCTCGTGGGGAGGACCAGCTGTGTGGTGAATGTGGAGGACGCGCATCTCGTGGGGAGGGCCGGCTGTGTGGTGAATGTGGAGGACGCGCATCTCGTGGGGAGGACCAGCTGTGTGGTGAATGTGGAGGACGCGCATCTCGTGGGGAGGGCCGGCTGTGTGGTGAATGTGGAGGACGCGCATCTCGTGGGGAGGACCAGCTGTGTGGTGAATGTGGAGGACGCGCATCTCGTGGGGAGGGCCGGCTGTGTGGTGAATGTGGAGGACGCCTATCTCGTGGGGAGGACCAGCTGTGTGGTGAATGTGGAGGACGCGCATCTCGTGGGGAGGGCCGGCTGTGTGGAGAATGTGGAGGACGCCTATCTCGTGGGGAGGACCAGCTGTGTGGTGAATGTGGAGGACGCACATCTCGTGGGGAGGGCCGGCTGTGTGGAGAATGTGGAGGACGCGCATCTCGTGGGGAGGGCCGGCTGTGTGGTGAATGTGGAGGACGCGCATCTCGTGGGGAGGACCAGCTGTGTGGTGAATGTGGAGGACGCGCATCTCGTGGGGAGGGCCGGCTGTGTGGAGAATGTGGAGGACGCGCATCTCGTGGGGAGGGCCGGCTGTGTGGAGAATGTGGAGGACGCGCATCTCGTGGGGAGGACCGCTGTGTGGAGAATGTGGAGGACGCGCATCTCGTGGGGAGGGCCGGCTGTGTGGTGAATGTGGAGGACGCCTATCTCGTGGGGAGGGCCGGCTGTGTGGAGAATGTGGAGGACGCCTATCTCGTGGGGAGGACCGGCTGTGTGGAGAATGTGGAGGACGCGCATCTCGTGGGGAGGGCCGGCTGTGTGGAGAATGTGGAGGATGCCTATCTCGTGGGGAGGGCCGGCTGTGTGGTGAATGTGGAGGACGCCTATCTCGTGGGGAGGGCCGGCTGTGTGGAGAATGTGGAGGACGCGCATCTCGTGGGGAGGGCCGGCTGTGTGGTGAATGTGGAGGACGCCTATCTCGTGGGGAGGGCCGGCTGTGTGGTGAATGTGGAGGACGCTATCTCGTGGGGAGGGCCGGCTGTGTGGTGAATGTGGAGGACGCGCATCTCGTGGGGAGGCCGGCTGTGTGGTGAATGTGGAGGACGCGCATCTCGTGGGGAGGGCCGGCTGTGTGGAGAATGTGGAGGACGCCTATCTCGTGGGGAGGACCGGCTGTGTGGTGAATGTGGAGGACGCGCATCTCGTGGGGAGGGCCGGCTGTGTGGTGAATGTGGAGGACGCCTATCTCGTGGGGAGGACCGGCTGTGTGGTGAATGTGGAGGACGCCTATCTCGTGGGGAGGACCGGCTGTGTGGTGAATGTGGAGGACGCGCATCTCGTGGGGAGGGCCGGCTGTGTGGTGAATGTGGAGGACGCGCATCTCGTGGGGAGGGCCGGCTGTGTGGTGAATGTGGAGGACGCCTATCTCGTGGGGAGGACCGGCTGTGTGGAGAATGTGGAGGATGCCTATCTCGTGGGGAGGGCCGGCTGTGTGGTGAATGTGGAGGACGCCTATCTCGTGGGGAGGGCCGGCTGTGTGGAGAATGTGGAGGATGCCTATCTCGTGGGGAGGGCTGGCTGTGTGGTGAATGTGGAGGATGCCTATCTCGTGGGGAGGGCTGGCTGTGTGGTGAATGTGGAGGACGCGCATCTCGTGGGGAGGGCCGGCTGTGTGGTGAATGTGGAGGACGCCTATCTCGTGGGGAGGGCCGGCTGTGTGGTGAATGTGGTGCAAATCTCCTGGTGAGCAGTTGGCTATCTTTTCTTGGTAAATTGTTGGATGTTGGATCTCTCTAGTATTCTGTGCTGTCTGTAAAATGGAATAGATTCTTCAACCAAGGGTGAGAGCAGCTTTGATTCTGAGGGTACACATTTAATTTTGAGAGACATATTTTAAAAATATTTTATTTGCTTATTCATTAATTTGAGAGAGAGAGAGGGAGAGGGAGAATGAATGAATGAATATGGACCAGGGCCTCCAGCAACTGCAAACGAACTCCAGAAGCATGTGCTACCTAGTGCATTTGGTTTTTATGGGTACTAGAGTATCAAACCTGGGTCCTTAGGCTTCTCAGGCAAGTAGTGCCTTAACCTCTAAGCCATCTTTTCATCCCATGAGAGACATTTTTATGAGGATACACACTCAATTTATCCAGAGAACAGTGAGGGCTTTTCTCTGGGGGTTGTGAATTTGCTGCCTGTGGGGTGCTGACTTGTTTCCCAGCACCAGTTATGAGCGCTCTCACTGGAGTGGGCTCATGTCCAGTTGGAGGGCAGTTGGTTATCTACAAAGGCTGTGTGCCACTATTGCACAAGTGTGTGCCTGGAAAGTTATCTCCTGATAGTCATATGTGTACCTGCACATGGCCATAGATAGGAACACACATTTGGAGTCGAATAAATCATAAAAATGAAAAAAAAAAAAAGAATCCATCTTTCAAAGGTCCCCCTCCAGAAAAAGGAAAAGGAAGAAAAGATGAGTGTTACTGTGGAGCCCAGTCTGGCCTGAGCTCCTTGTGTAGGAGAGGCTGTGCTGGAACTCACGGTAGTTCTCCCTCACCGTCCGGAGCTCTGGGCTTGCGGAAGTATGTCACTGTGCCTGCCCGCCCCCCATGTTTGTATGTGTCTTTTTGGCTTTTTAAAAAAGATTTATTTATTTATTTATTAGAGAGAGGGAGAGAGACCTAGAGAGAGAATTGGCGCACCAGGGCCTCCTCCGAACTCCAAATGCATGCACCACCATGTGCATCTGGCTTATGTGGGACCTGGAGAATCAAACCTAGGTCCTTAGGCTTTGCAGGCATGTGCCTTAAGCCATCTCTTCAGCCACCCCTCCCCTTTTTTTGTTTTTTTTGAGGTAGGGTCTCACTCTAGCTCAGGCTGACCTGGAATTCACTATGTAGTCTCAGGTTGCCCTTGAACTCATGGCGTTCCTCCTACCTCTGCTTTCCAAATGCTGGGATTAAAGGGGTATGCCACCATGCCCAGATCTTTTTGGCTTTTTCAAGGTAGGGTCTCACTTTAGCCCAGGCTGACCTGGACTCACAACAATTCTCCAGATCTCTTACCTCTGCTTCACAAGTGCTGGGATAAAAGGCATGTGCCATCATGCCAGACTGGCTTTAAGTTTTGAAGGATTTTGAGCAGTTGGCCTCTTATTTTATTTATTTGGGGGAGCGGGAAGAGGCATATATATATAGAGGGAGAGGGAGAGAACAGGGCCTTCAGATGCTGTAAATGAACTCCAGATTCATGCTCCACCTTGTGCATCTGAGTACTGGGCAGTCAAATCTGGCAAGCACCTTAACCACTAAGCCATCTCTCCAGTCCTCCTCTTTTTATTTTCTTTTTCTTTTTTCATCCCCTTTCCCTTCGTCCCTCCTTCCTTTTAAAAAAATTAAATTATATTTATTTATTTATTTGAGAGCGACAGAGAAAGAGGCAGAGAGAGAGAGAGAGAAAGAGAAAATGGGTGCATCAGGGCCTCCAGCCACTGCAAACGAACTCCAGATGCATGTGCCACCTTGTGCATCTGGCTTACGTGGACTCAGGAATTGAGCCTCGAACCTGGGTCCTTAGGCTTCACAGGCAAGCGCTAAACTGCTAAGCCATCTCTCCAGCCCTTTTTCTTGTTTTTTTGAAGTAGGCTTTCATTCTAGCCCAGGCTGACTTGGAATTCACTTTGTAGTTTCAAGGTAGCCTTAAACTCATGGCTTTCTTATCCCAGTGCTGTGATTGCTACCACATCTGGCTTATCCTCTTCCCCTCCCCTTCACCTGCCTGCCTCTCTCTCTCCCTGTCTCCCCTGTCTCCTTTCAAGCGGGTGTGCATGCCCAGGCCAACCTGGAACTTACAGTGTAGCCCAGGAACTTACAGTGATCTTCCCATGTCAGATTCCTCATGCAGAGCTACCATACCTGGCTAGAAATGGGAATTCTAATAAGATTTCTTTGCTAATTCACTTTGACACACTAGGAGAGCAAAAATCACTAATTATGTTTTTTGTTTTAGTATATATAGCCTTAGTTTCTTCCAGCTACTGGCTGCATAGCTATTGGCCAGCCACTCTAGACTTAAGTAACAATAAAAATATTGCTTATAACAACTGTAGCAGCTTACAGTGAAAATAAACATGATTTTTTTTCTTGGTTTTCTGAGGTAGGGTTTTACTCTAGCCCAGGTTGACCTGGAATTCATTATATAGTCTCAGGTTGCTTTCGAACTCCCAGTGATCCTCCTACTTCTGCCTCCCAAGTGCTCAGATTAAAGGTGTGTGCTGTCATGCCTGGCTAAACATGGTTACTTAATGTGTGCCAGATGCTGGCATGTCTCGCATGAGCTGTACTCACAGCAATCTAAAATAGTAAATTTTTTCCATTGAAACTGAGAAAAAGGACTCCTACCAAATTATTTTCATTTTGTTTTGTTTTGTTTTTCAAGTTGGGGTTTCACTCTAGCTCAGGCTGACCTGGAATTCACTCTGTAGTCTCAGGGTGGCCTTCGAACTCTTGGTAATCCTTCCACCTCTGCCTCCTGAGTGCTGGGATTAAAGGGGTGTGCCACCATACCCAGCTGATCATTTTTTAAAAGTATTTTTAGATATATTTGTTTATTTTGGTTTTTCAAGATAGGGTCTCACTCTAGCCCAGGCTAACCTGGAATTCACTGTGTAGTCTCAGGGTGGCCTCAAACTCATGGGTGCTGGGATTAAAGACGTGTGCCACCATGCCCGGCAAACTGTCATTTATTTGAGAGAGAGAGATGGGGGGTGGAGGGGTGGAGAGTGAAAGAGAGAGAGAATGGGTGCACCAGGGCTTCTGGCCACTGCAGATGAACTCCAGACACCTTGTGCATCTTGCTTACATGGGTCCTAGAGAATCAAACCTGGGTCCTTTGGCTTTGCAGTTGCACCTTAACCAGTAAGCCATCTCCCTAGCCCCCATTGATCGTTTTTATAGTTTAATTTCCTCACCTTTAAAATGGAATAACAGTAGCATCTTTTGGGTTGTTGTGGGTAAATGAATGTATGTACAAGTGACTACTAGGAGGCCAGACATAGGGAGCCCTGGTTAGTCTGCCTTTGTTTCTGTGCTTTTGCCAAGAGCAAACACTTTTTCTAGCACTCAAGGTATGAGGATGAACATGAGGAATAAAATGTCACATGCTTGCTGAGTTATAGATGTTATGTGTAAAATTTAAAATCTCAAGCTGTTTTTTTTTTTTTTTTGTTTTTGTTTTTTAGTTTTTTGAGGTAGTGTCAAGCTGTGAGTGGTGACTTATGCTGAGGTAGGAGGATTGCCTAGAGCTGCAGAGTGAGTTGTAGGTCAGTCTCGGGTAGAGTGAGATCCTGCCTGCAAAAACCTAACACCATCACCAACAGAAAACAAAACAAAACCCTCAAACTGTACCTCTTAGTTGGGCCTGGTGGTTGACACAGTCTTCTTATCTTAGTACTAAGTAGGTTGGTATAGAAGGATCATGACTTAGTTCTGTCTTGACTGTAGGGCAAGATCTTGTCGGAAGCAACAAAAGGCTCAAAAATGAACCATGGAGAGGAGTGGTGGCTCGGCAGTTAAAGGTGTGTGCTTGCATGCCTGACAGCCCAGGTTTAATTCCCCATTACCCACCTAAAGCAAGAGGGAGGGAGGGAGGGAGGGAGGGAGGGAAGGAGGGAGGGAGGGAGGGAGGGAGGGAGAGAGAGAGAGAGAGAGAGAGACAGAGAATGGGCACTCCAGGCCTCTAGTCCAGGCCTCTAGTCACTGTACAAAAAAAACTCCAGACACATGAGCCACCTTGTGCATCTCTCTTATGTGGGCACTGGGGAATTGAACCTGTGTCCTTAGGCTTCTCAGGTAAGCTCCTTAACCACTAAACCATCTCTCTAGCTCCCCCTTTATTTATTCATTTTTTTGGATAGGGTCTCATTTAAGGCTGGTATTGAACTCTTAAACTTTGTCTTCCTGTGTCCAGTATTCCTTGCTTTAAATAGCAAAATCCTAATTAAAATAGCTTAAAGAAAAAATAAACATGTTATTTTTATTTATTTATGAGACAGAGAGAGACAGAGAGAGACAGAGAGAGACAGAGAGAGAGAGAGAGAGTGTGTGCGTGCATGCAACAGGGTCTGTAGCCACTGCAAATGAACTTTAGACACATGCGCCACCATGTGCATCTGGCTTACGTGGGTTCTGGGGAGTCAAACCTGGGTCCTTAGACTTTGCAGGCATGTACCTTAACTGCTAAAGCATATTTCCAGTCCAGAAAAAGTAAACATGTACCTCACATGATCTGAAGTCCAAGTGTAGTACAGTGGTTTATGAAATTGTCAAGGTCCTAGGTGCCCCTTTCTTGCTCCTTCATCTGCAGGTTGTTGACGGCTGGGATATTAATTCATTTTACTCAGCACCTACCCACCGTATATGAGACAGTATGCTGTAAGTGTGGATAACACTGCAGAGCAAAACAAAGCTAACTACTCTCATGGAGCTTGCATTCTGATGGGGATCCAGAAGATGACACTGTAAAATTTATATTATATCAGAAGCTGTTAAGTTTTATGGAGAAATAAAGCAATGAGGGCATGGGAATGGCTGTGTTGGCTTATCATCATGAGGTGACCAGGAGGCTTCAGTAAGGGAAACTTTGAGTCTTAAAGGCATGTAGGTTTGGGGGATGACCGTTGCCACACAGGAACAGGGAGCTGCGAGGCTCTTGATTTTGGCTTCATCATAGAATTGAAAAGAGCTGGCAAGGCTGAGCTGAGTGATGAAGGGCTTAAGCAAGGAGTCAGGTCATTCAGGGTCTTGCAGATCATTGTGAGATCTTATTTTACTCTTGGTGAGATGAGATAAGTGGGGTGAGGGCTTTTGAACAGAGGGAGGGTACCATCTTATTGAGAGTAATAGGGTTTCTTCGAGGCTCAGGGGCATTGAGCTACAGCAACATGCAGTCTTTGCCTAGTGTGGGTGAGGACATGGGTTCAGCCCCCAGCACAAGTTAAACACACACACACACACACACACACACACACACACACACACCAAAAAACAACTCATACCAGCCGCTTTGTTGAAACTAGAATGAAAGGGGATGAAGGGAGGAGCAGGCATGGTAATTAAGAGAATAAATACTAAGCAGCCAAGAACGAAGGTTTAGAACAGGAGTCAAGAGAAGCACTACAGTGATTCCTGTATGTTTTCAGACCAGGATAAAGGGCTTTAGCAAGAACTTGCTAAAGAGTGTGAGAAGAAGAGGGTTCATAGCCAGAGAAGATGGTAATTGTTCATATACATTTCTTCCGTTGGGATAAAATCCTTTCCTGGAGCCCTCGTCAGTTTTTCCCTCAGTTCGTGGCCATGAGCAGTCATGGGTCCATGTGCTAGGTTCAAGTGGGGCCGGGAGATGTGAGAAGCTGTGAGAAAGGAAGAAGCCGTTGGCAGATAACTAATACTGATTGCTGTATGTCCATTTTTCTGTTGTGTTGGTAGTATTTCTATAGTGATTTGTCAGTAATCTTTGCATAATTATAAAATAAGTACTTGGACCCTAAATATTCCCAAGCTACCATAATATATTTGGCTTATGAACACACACACACACACACACACACACACACACACACACACTTTTTTGAGACAGGGTCTCCACACTGCATAGGCTGGCCTAGAAGATTTTATTTTGAAGTAGAGTCTCTCTCTAGCCCAGGCTGGCCTGGAACTCACTAGCTCAGGCTAGCCTCAGGCTCACAGCAATACTCTTGCCTCAGCTTCCCAAGTGCTGAGATTACAAGCATGAGCCACTATGCCCTGCTAGCCTAGAGCTTTGTTTTAGAAAAAATATTTATTTATTTATTCGAGTGAGATGGAGAAAGAGAAAGAGACAGACAGAATGACAGAATGAGTATTGGGTAATTGACCCAGGCTGTCAGGCTTTGTATGCCAGTGCCTTTGAACCACGGAGCCATCTTTCCAGCCCCATAGCCTCAAACTTTTGATTGTACTCCTTCAGCTTCCTGAGTCCTGGGATTACACAGGTGTGCACTGCCACACCCGGTTCATAAATTGGCCTTTTAACTCTAGGACTCATTTAAAAATATTATGTTTTAGGCATGATATATGCGCATGCATGTGTATGTGTGTTTGTGTGTGTGTGTGATGCATGCACAGATGTATGCACCCCATGAGTATGAATATAGAGGCCAGAGGAAGATGTTGAGTATATTCTATTGCTCTTCTGCTTTATTTCCTTGAGACAGAATCTCACTAAACCTGGAATTGTTTCTCAGTTAGTCTGGTTGACCAGGGAGTCCCATCAATTCCCCTCCCCTCCCCTCCCCTCCCCTCCCCTCCCCTCCCCACTGTTTCTGTTCCCTCAGCGTTGGGGCTACAGGTATCATAGTCACACATGCTTTTAAAAAAAAAAAAAAGTTATGAGAGAAAGAAAATGAATTGGCATGCCAGGACCTCCAGTCACTGCAGTTGAACTCCAGATGCATGTGCCACCTTGTGTGCATTGCAACCGTGCATGCTTGGGTCACTTTGTACTTTGTGCATCTGGCTTATGTGGGACCTGAAGCGCCTTAACTGCTAAGCCATCTTTCCAGCCCCAGCTCTACACCCTGATTTTTACGTAGGTGTTAGGGATCAAACTTAGGTCCTTACGATTGGGCAGTGAGTGCTTTTACCCACTGAGCCATCTCTACAGGCCCCTAAGAGCAGCCTTTAAATTTTGAAATAAACTAATCTCTTTCAAAGTTACAAGTAAGGCAACTGCAGAGTCCAATGCATAATTTATAGGTTTTCCTACACTGGGTTTAAGTGTCACTTTAACCTGAATGCTGACTGTAGTAGACAGCCTCAGTTAGCTGAGATGAACTTCCAAACCAGGCACAATTATGGAGGAAGGGATATTTTATTTTATTTTATTTTTTCCTTTGAGGTAGGGACTCACTCTACTTCAGGCTGACCTGGAATTCACTACGTAGTCTCAGGGTGGCCTCGAACTCATGGTGATCCTCCTACCTTTGCCCCCCAAGAGCTTGGACTAAAGGCATGCATCACCACGTCTGGCTCTAGTTTTTAATTTCCTTTAACTTTATTTATTTATTTATTTATTTATTTATTTATTTATTTATTTATCTATTTATGGATTTTCAAGGTAGAGTCTCACTCTAGCTCAGGCTGACCTGGAATTCACTATGTAGTCTCAGGGTGGCCTTGAACTCATAGTGATCCTCCTACCTCTGCCTCCCAAGTGCTGGGATTAAAGGCGTGCACCACCATACCTGGCAACTTTTTTTTATTTTGAGTCATGGTGTTGTGTTAGCCTTGTTTCCTAATGATATAAATGTGGCTCTAAAGAATTTTTGAGCCATAACTCCTCAGTGAGAATTTGAATCTAGAGCCTTGGGACATGCATTATTTTTTTTAGGCAGAGCCCCACCCTAGCCCAGGTTGGACTTGAACTCAGGGCAGTCCTCCTACTTCAGCCTTTTAAGTGCTGGGATTAAAAGCAGCTATTTTCTCTAAAGAGGGGGAACATAATAAAAATAATAATAATAAAAGAACTGGGATTTAGAGACAGAAAAACCATACCCTGTTTTTTTTAACGACAACAATAAAAACTCACAAAACTATATGTTTATACTATCCACATGTTAACTGTTAGGAAGTATGTGTGTCAAATTTGAATATTAGGGGCTGGAGAGATGGCTCAGCAGTTAAGATGCTTGCCTGCAAAGCCAAATGATCCAGGTTCAATTCCCCAGTACCTACAAAAAGCTAGATATGCAGAGTACACATGCATCTGGAATTTGTATACAGTGGCTAGAGGCCCTGGTGTGCCCATTCTCTGTCCTTTTTCTCTCTACCTCTCTGTGCTTGCTAAAAGAAAAGTAAATAAAAAAAAAATTGAGGGCTGGAGAGATTGCTCAGTGGTTACAGTGCTGACCTGCAAAGCGGAACAATCTGGGTTTGCCTCCCCAGTTCCCACTAAAGCCAAATGCACAAAGTGGCGCAAGCCCTGGGATGCCCATTTATTCTCTCCTCCTCCTGGAAATAAATTTAAAAAGTTTGAATTTTAGGCCCAGTGTGGTGGTGCATGCTTTTAATCCCAGCAAAGGTAAAAGGATTGCTGTGAGTTTGAGAACAGTCTGAGACTACATAGTGAATTCCAGTTCAGCCTGGGCTAGAGTGAGACCCTGCCTCAAAAAATAAAAACAAGGGCTGGGGAAATGGCTGAGCCGTTAAGGCGTTTGTCTTTGAAATCTAAGGGCCCCAGTTTGATTCCCCAGGACCCATGTAAGCCAGGTGCACAAGGGGCCACATGTGTCTGCAGTTCGTTTGCAGTGGCTGGAGGCCCTGGCGTGCCCATTCTCTTTCTCTCTACCTGCCTCTTCCTCTCTCTCTCAAATAAATAAAATAAAATAAAATTTCAAAAACCAAAAATTGGATATTTTCGTAGTATGGTAGTATTTTGGTAGGAATATAGAGCAGAATGGATCTTGCAGCGGACTGAAGAACTGAAGTTCCAAATCTACTCTATGATGTTCTAATGAGGATCCATGTTCTTTCACATTTTCTCAGTGCTCACTGTTTTCCAGGCCTTCTTCCAATCACTTTCATATACATTACTTAATCCAACCTCCCTTTGTGTGTGCGTGCATGTGTGTGTAGATGTGCATTCCTTGCACATGTCTGGAGGTCAGAGGGGAATGTTGATCATCCTCCTTTATCAATTTTCTGGGTGTTTTCTTGAGATGGAGCTTCACTGATCCACCCAGAGATGCCATTTTCAGTCAGATGGTAGCTAGTCAGCTTGTGCTAAAGCGAGACCCTACCTTGATGATGAGGAATCCAGTGTGTTGATTTATGTCAATGATAAGTAAGAGTTTTTTCTTTTCTTTTTAAAAAATATTTTATTTATTTATTTATTTATTTGATACAGAGAGAGAGGGGGGGGAGGAGGGAGAATATGGGCATGCCAGGGCCTCCAGCTACTGCAGACAAACTCCAGATGCATGCGCCCCCTTGTGCATCTGGTTAATGTGGGTCCTGGGGAATCCAACCAGGGTCCTTTGGCTTTGCAGGCAAATGCCTTAACTGCTAAGCCATCTCTCCAGCCCACAAGTAAGAGTTTTTCTATGTCTCTGAATCCCAGTTCTTTTTTTTTTTTTTTAAATTTTTTATTATGTTCCCCCTCTTTGGAGAAAATAGCTGCTCACACACCTAGCACAGTGCATTGCAGTCCAGATCAACACAGAGAAAAAAAAATAAACAGGCTTATAATCTCACTGTCTATGTAACTTCTGCTGGTTTATGAAAATTTCCGTGTATATGATCAGGAAATTTGAATACTATAAACTAGAATTTTCATCTGTTTGCTTCCTAGGGCTATAATAACAAAATACGACAGACCAACCAGCTAGGTAAAATATAAATTAATTTTCTCATAGTTTCTGAGGGCAGAAGTTCAGGACCATGGTGTTAGCAGAGCCAGTTTCATTTGGACCTTCTCAAATTGGCTTGCAGATGGCTGTGTCCTCACAGTGGCTCACATGCCTTCCTTGGGTGTTATATGAGTCCTGATGTCCTTGTTTAATACCAGGGTTACTGGATTAGGCTCTAACTTAACTCCATTTTCCTCTATAAAGAGCCTGTCTGCAAATAAGGTTACATCTGGGGTATTTGAACATTAGGGCTCAACATACGAATTTTTTGGAGGGATACTTAATCCAAACACTGTCCTACCCCTTACAACCACTAGTAACTTACGCAGTTACATGATTACAGATAATCAAGTTAGTTTATTTGTGTACTTACGGTATACATAATAGCAAAACCACCACCACCACCACCATAGAAGTGTACTAGGTTAGGGAACTGACCTTGTGTCGAACCAGACATGGCATGTTTATGTGTGTTGTAAAACATCTGTGGTACGAAGTTAGCCAGTTCCATAATTCATTTTAAGTCCAAATCTTTTTGTTTGTTTGTCCGTTTGAGAAGGCTTAGGTGAGAATTTTTAAAAATTTATTTATTTGAGAGAGGGAAAGGGTGGGGGGGGGAGAATGGGCATGCCAGGGCTTCCAGCCACTGCAAATGAATTTCAGATGCGTGCACCCGGCTTGCGTGGGTCCTGGGGAGTCAAACCTAGTTCCTTTGGCTTTGCAGGCAAGCGCCTTAACTGCTAAGCCATCTCTCTACCCAGGTGAGAATTTTCTAAAACTGGTGACATTTAAACTATTTTATTTATTTGACAGAGAAAGAGAAAGAGAGAATGGGCTCGTCAGGGCCTCCAGCCACTGCAAATGAACTCCAGATGCGTGTGCCCCCTTGTGCACCTGGCTAATGTGGGTCCTGGGGAATCGAACCTTGGTCCTTTGGCTTTTCAGGCAAATGCCTTAACTGCTGAGCCATCCCTCCAGCCCTAAAATTGGTGACATTTAAACTGAAGGTTTTTTACTTAATGGTGTTGGGGATCAAACCCAGGCCCTCTCAGGCATTTTAGGCAAGTGATCTACTGATCTGCACCTGTCTCTAAACGTAAGCTTGTAAGAACTATGCAGGTGTTATACAAGCTATGCATGGTGGCCATGGCCTGTAACCACAGCGCTCAGAAAACAGAGGCAGGAGGAATACTGCAAGTTTGATGCCAGCCTAGTCTACTACCTAGTGAGTTCCAGGTAGGTCAATACAGTGAGACCCTGTCTCCCCACTCCCAAAAGTGTTTCTTCCTTTTGTTTTTTCAAGGTAGGGTTTTCTCTAGCCCAGGCTGACCTGAAATTCACTATGTAGTTTCAGGGTACTCTTGAACTCACAGTGATTCTCCTACCTCAGCCTCCTGAGGTCTGGGATTAAAGGCATGTGCCACTTCACCCAGATTAAATATTTTTATTTGTTAAGGAGTGAGAGGGAGAGAGGAAGAGATGGAGGGAGTAGGGGAATGAATGAATATGGGTGCACCATGGCCTCCTGTCACTGCAAATGAACTTCATAACCATGTGCCACTTTGGGTATCTGGCTTTATGTGTGTAGTGGGGAATCGAACCCAAGCCATCATTCAGGCTTTGCAAGAAACCCTTGAGCCATGTCTCTAGTCCAAGTGTTTAGATTGCAAAGAGCATGTACAGACAAAGAACCTGAAAGATGATACACATTGGATAGACAAAGGTCTATTCATGTGTATACAGAGCCATGAAGTACAGTAGGCAAGGTTGAATTGGTTGCTCATAGTCACATTATGAAGGGTCTTATGTGCTTTATTTAAGAAGTTGGTATTTCTTTCTTTCTTTTGACTATATAGTCATTGGATGCTAAAAGAGGGGGATTGGAGCCAGGCGTGGTGGCTCACACTTTTTTTTTTAAAGATTTTATTTTTATTTATTTATTAGAGACAGAGAGAGGGCGAATGGGCACGCCAGAGCCTCTAGCTACTGCAAAGGAACTCAGGAAGCATGCGCCACCTTGTGCATCTGGCTTATGTGGGACCTAGAGAATCGAACCGGGGTCCTTAGGCTTTTCAGGCAGTATTGCAGTACTGAGCACAATATTGCAGTACTGAGCACTCTGATCACTTCTTTCCAGCACCAGTCATCCCAAGGTCACTGCCATCAGATCATATTTTAATCTTTAGCAAAGTGGAAACTGCAAGGACAGGCCCAAAGATATTACTGCTTCTTCCTGCCAGGGGCCCAGTCACCCTAAGTGCCTAACAAAGCTACATGATTCCCTGTTAAGAGTGAAACCCTACCTTGAAAAACCAAAAACAAAAAAAGGGGGGTGGGCACTGGTATGAGACTTGTGTTTTCAGAATATATGAAGGATGTACATGGATGGAGATTGGAAAGAGTTGGAAGTTGACAGGAGGAGGAGGAATAAATGCTTAAATAAGACAGATTGGGGATGTTGAAGAAACAACAGGTTATTCAGATGTTGTAGACAAGATTAATAGAGTTAGGAAGAGGAAGACACCAAACTGCTTCACCAGTTTCTACATGGCTGGAGGAAATTTGAGAAGAAACTAGGGGATGCGAGAGTCATTTTGCATCTTTGAATATGAAGCTGCTTGTGTTGTATTCATGTGAAGTGTTTAGTAGCTGCTTGGGGTGTAGGTAAATAGGTACAGCCTAGGGGTCTGAGAGTCGGTGTGAAGGTGGACAGTGAGGAAAGTTCAGTGACGTTGAAGCTTACATTATTGCTTCCCTTGGTGGCCATAAGGAAACATGGCAGGAAACTGAGAAGGAAATTAACCAATTTCTAGGGTCTGATAGGTGTATGAGTATCAGTGAAGCAGGTGGTCTGTTAACCAGCATTGGAAATATGCCTAGGCATAAGCGATGGATTAAGTTTGCCTCTGAAGGTAAATAATGTTTGATGTCAAGAGAGGAGGGAAACAGGGTTCATGAATTATGGGCCTTTAAAGGCAGGTAAAATGATGGCTTAGTGAGAAGAGGACAGTGGCAGGAATGGTGGTATCTTAGGTTCTCAGCTCTAACAGTTTGCTGGTAGGGTCTTTAGGGTCCTTTGTGTATAGAATCATGTCATCTGCAAATAATGATAACTTGATCTCTTCCTTTCCAATTTGTACCCCTTTTATGTGCGTCTCTTGCCTTATTGCTATGGCTAAGACTTCCAGTACTATATTAAATAAAAGTGGGGACAGTGGACATCCTTGTCTTGTTCCAGATTTTAGTGGAAAAGCTTCTAGTTTTTCCCCATTTAGTAATATGTTGGCTGTAGGCTTGTCATAAATAGCCTTTATTATATTGAGATATGTTCCTTCTATTCCTAGTCTCTGTAGGACTTTTATCATGAAGGGATGTTGGATTTTGTCAAATGCTTTTTCTGCATCTAACGAGATGATCATGTGATTTTTGTCCTTCAGTCCATTTATATAATGTATTACATTTATCGATTCGCGTATGTTGAACCATCCCTGCATCTCTGGGATAAAGCCTACTTGGTCGGGATGAATGATCTTTCTGATATATTCTTGTATTCTGTTTGCCAATATTTTGTTGAGATTTTTTGCATCTATGTTCATGAGGGAGATTGGTCTGTAATTTTCTGTTTTTTGTTCTATCTTTGCCTGGTTTTAGTATCAGGGTGATGCTGACTTCGTAGAAGGAGAAGAAGGATTCTTTCTTTTTCTATTTTATGGAAAAGCTTAAGAAGCAATGATGGTAGTTCTTCCCTAAAGGTCTGGTAAAATTCACCAGTGAATCCATCTGGGCCTGGACTTTTTTTAGTTGGGAGATTTTTTGATAACTGCTTGGATCTCCATACTTGCTAATAGATTTATTTAAGTGATTAATTTCATCTTGATTTAATTTAGGTAGGTCATATAAGTCAAGAAAATCATCCATTTCTTTCAGATTTTCATACTTAGTGGAGTATATGTTTTTGTAGTATGTCCCTATGATTTTTTTGAATTTCTCTGGTATCTGTTGTGATGTTGCTCTTTTCATCTCTAATTTTATTAATTTGTGTCTCTTTTCTCTTTCTCTTGGTTAGATTTGCTAAGGGTTTATCAATCTTGTTTATCCTTTCACAGAACCAACCCTTTGTTTCATTGATTCTCTGGGTTGTTTTTTTGGTTTCTATTTCATTAATTTCTGCCCTAATCTTTATTATTTCTTCCCATCTACTGATTTTTGGTTTGCCTTGTTCTTCTTTTTCCAAAGCTTTAAAGTGAAACATTAGGTCGTTTACTTAATTTCTTAATATAGGCACTTAAAGCTATAAATTTACCTCTTAGGACTGCTTTCATTGTGTCCCAAAAGTTTTGGTATGTTGTGTTCTCATTATCATTATCATTTGACTCTCTGAATTTTTTGATTTCCTTCTTGATTGACCCATTCATCATTTATTAGTGTATTGTTTAGCTTCCATGATTTTGTGTATGATCCATAGCTTTTCTTGCTATTGATTTGTAGTTTAATTCCATTGTGGTCAGATAGAATGCAAGGAATTATTTCAGTTTTCCTGTATTTGTTAAGATTTGCTTTGTGTCCTAATATGTGGTCTATTTTCGAGAATGTTCCATGTGCTGCTGAAAAGAATGTATATTCTGCAGCATTTGGATGAAATGTCCTGTATATATCTGTTAGGTCCATTCCTTCTATGACCTCATTTAGTCCAGATACCTCTCTGCTTATTTTTTCCCGGGATGACCTGTCAATTGATGAGAGTGGAGTGTTGAAGTCACCCAGTACCGCTGTGTTTGGCGTTATCTGTGAACTTAGTTCTAATAGTGTTTGTTTGATGAATTTGGGAGTCCTCATGTTAGGTGCATATATATGTTTAAGATTGTAATGTCCTCCTGTTGGTGTGTGCCCTTAATCAATATAAAGTGACCTTCCTTATCTTTCTTAACTAATGTTGGACTGAAGTCTACCTTGTCAGATATTAGGATAGCAACCCCTGCTTGTTTTGTAGGCCCATTTGCTTGAAACACCGTTTTCCAACCTTTCACCCTAAGATAGTGTCCATCCTTTGTAGAAAGGTGAGTTTCTTGGAGGCAACAAATTGAAGGATCCTGCTTTTTTTTTGTTGTTGTTTAGTTTTATTTATTTTAAATCATCAGACAGAGAGAGAAAGGGGGAGAAAGAGAGAGAGAGAGAGAGAGAGAGAGAGAGAATGGCGCGCCAGGCCCTCCAGCCACTGCAAATGAACTCCAGATGCATGCGCCACCTTGTGCATCTGGCTTATGTGAGTCCTGGGGAATCAAGCCTTGAACCGGGGTACTTAGGCTTCACAGGCAAGCGCTTATCTACTAAGCCATCTCTCCAGCCCCAGGATCCTGCTTTTAAACCCAGTCTGCAAACCTATGTCTTTTGGTTGGGGCATTGAGGCCCTTGATATTAAGAGATATTACTGAAAGGTGTGTCTTTGTTTTTGGCATTTTTTTGTAGTTCTTCCAGTTTTACCTTTGCTCTCTTAACTAATATTTGAGTATTGTTTGTTTTTTCCAGGTTCCTTTCTTTTCTTTCCAGGTTCCTTTTCTTTAGCATGGAGGATTCTTTCAAGTATTTTCTGTAGAACTGGTTTTGTCTTCAAATACTCCTTTTAGCCTGCTTTTGTTGTGGAATGTCCTTATTTCCCCGTCTATTTGAATGGATAGCTTTGCCAGATAAAGTAACCTTGATTGACAGTTGTTATCTTTCAGAACTTGGAATACATCACTCCAAGCCCTTCTGGCTTTTAAAGTGTGTATTGAGTAATCTGCTGTGATCCTGATGGGCTTGCCTTTGTAGGTAACTTGATTTTTCTCTCTGACTGTTTTCAATATTTTTTCTTTGGTTTGTGTGTTTGGTAGTTTGATTATAATATGGCGAGGAGAGGTTCTTTCCAGGTGTTTTCTGGTTGGTGTTCTAAAGGATTCCTGTATCTGCACTGGCACCTCTTTCCTAATTTGGGGGAAGTTTTTTTCTGTGATTTTGTTGAAGACGCCTACTATGCTTTTAGAGTGAAATTCTTCTCCTTCTGCTATACCCTGAATTCTTATGTTTGATCTTTTCATAGTGTCCCAAATATCTTGAAATTCCCATTCATACTTTCCTATTAGCTTGTCTTTCTCCTTGTTGGACTATATTAAATCTGCCACCTGGTGTTCTAGCTTAGATATTCTGTCCTCTCCTTCATCTATTCTACTGGTGAGATTTTCTACAGAGTTTTTTATTTCATTAAATCTGTTCTTCATTGCTAGTAATTCTGACTTTTTTCTTTATTATTTCTATTTCCTTATTTATGTCTTGTGTTGACCTCTTTATTTCATTAAATTGGTGTCCTGTGTCTTCTTTGATTCCTTTGATTTCCTCTTTGATTCCTTTGATTTCCTCTTTCATTCATTTGATTTCCTCTTTGACTTCTTTGAGCATATTTATAATCATTCTTTTGAAATCTTTCTCAGGCATTTCCTCTAACTCATTCTCACTGGAGGTCATTTCTGATGCATAATACTGTTTGGTGGATTTATATTGTCTTGATTTTTGGTGTTTCTTGTCTTATAATGTGTATATTTTTGCATCTTGGATTCATGCTTGGATTTTCTATTTAGCTGCAGTATTATTAGATGTATCAGTCAATCTGATGTTACATATCTTCAGGGTTGGAGCATAAGGTGGTAGGTGTGGCTCTTAAGACTCTCAGAGTATCTATCAAAGTGATCCTAGATGTTGGATTTGCCTGCTGTAAGAGTATTCAGGTAGGGTGAGTGGAACAAAATATAGGCAGATTCTAAAATTTAACTAAACAATGTACACTTTCAATGAAAAACAGCACAGACTATGCAAGAGTAGGTGTTATCACAACCAGATCCTCTAACTGTTCCTTAGGGTGTGTGGTGCCCCACACCCTTAGTCCTGACAACAAGGAGGTTAAGATTTCTGGTCTGTTGAGGGTTCTAAGTCAGCTTGTGACCAAGTGAGACCCTTCCCTAATGTATAACAGAAGAGGAAACAAAGCCACTATAAATCAAGAAGCAACAAAAACAAGCCCAAAATATAGCTTATTTAAGAATGGCAAATCTGACCATCCATCAGATTTAACATATAATTTATTCTGCAATTAGCACTTCTGGTTCAGGCCTATATACCAGGTTTATTTGGCAGGTACTGACCTGTTTAATCCCAGTTACCTTTTGGGATGATTTTGGTCTCAGTTATAGTGCGCTCCTGCTTGGGTCCTTCTTTAGTGTACTGTAGGTTCAAGTAGGCTGCCTGGGTCGTTGGATCACTGCTCTGGTCACAGGTGCTGGGTACTGTGATCTCCCTTCCTCTGGTCTCTGGTGCTTGCTGGCACTTGCGCTGGCATTGGGGGGGAGGGGAGGCTGTGGATGGTGGCTTTAGTTCTCTGGCTGGTCCACGTGATCCTCTACCTCGTGATCTGCTCCTCCGTTGTTTACTGTGGTTCTCCCTTCATGTTTCTTGAGTTTGCGAGGAGCTGCGGTGTGAGTGGAAAATCCCCTCACCTGGCTTTTCCTGAGGCTCAAGCTGAGCCTGGCAGCTGTGGCCCCGTGGACCTGGTACTGCCGCTGCTGGAGCCACTTCTGCCTGCCTGTGTGGGCTCTAGATGCTCTGGATCTCTCCTACTTCTCTGCTGCCATTTTAGTTTCTTATACCCCTCACATTTTAGTAGAAGAGTGTGTTTTGGTGTTTTGGCTTTTTCTCCCCTAGACTGCTTTGGCATGGTTCCTATGCTGCCACCTTAACTGGAAGTCCTATCTTAGGTTCTCTAGAACAGTCCAGATAGAATGAATCTATATTCCAAAGGGGATTTATTTATTAGATTGCTTACAGGGTACCCCTGGACCATCCAACAGTGGCTGTCTCTAGGCCCAGACCCAGCGGCTGCTCAGTCCTCCAGGCTGGATGCCTCCACAGTTTCAGTCTAGTGTTGAAGGACTGGAGGATTCTGGAGACCCGCTGGTCTTTGTTCATGTGGAAAGGCCTAACAAGCTGGGCTCTAATGTTAGTAGAGGATGGCAGCAACAGCGTACTTGCTGTAGTGAGGGCTGCTTTTTCCTGGACTCTCTTTTATGTATAGGTTGTGCACTCTGGAAGAAGGTCTTTCTCCTTTGGTTGGTTCTTGGAAATGCTCTCATAAGACCTGCCTAAGAGGCATTTGATTCCTGCTCCAAACAATCAGGCCAGGCTTGCTGGCGAATGCCTTCAATTCCAGCACTTGAAAGGTGAGGTAGGAGGATCGCTATGAGCTCGAGACCATCCTGAGACTACATAGTAAATTCCAGGTCAGCCTGGCCTAGAGTGAGACCCTACCTCAAACCTCCACCCTCAAACAAACAAACAAACAAACAAAAAAAGAATTTGAACTTTTGAACTGGTTTGCAGTTTAGAGGTGAAGACTGAAAATGCTTTGAATGCTGTAGAGTTTAAGGGATTAAAAAAATATTTTTATTTATTTATTTGAGAGCGAAAAAGAGGCAGAAGGAGAGAGAGATAGAAAGGGCTCTCCAGGGCCTCCAGCTACTGAAAATGAACTCCAGACACTTGCGCCACCTTGTGCATCTGGCTTACATGGGTCCTGGGGGAATTTAAGGGATTAAAAAAAAATTTATTTATTTCACAGAGAAAGAGAGAGAGAGAGAATGGGTGTGCCAGGGCCTCCAGTCACTGCAAATGAACTCCAGACGCATGCGCCCCCTTGTGCATCTGGCTAACCTGGGTCCTGGGGAATTGAACCTGGGTCCTTCTCCTTTGCAGGAAAACAACTTAACCACTAGGCCATCCCTACAGCTCTTATGAGAATTTTGATGGGAGCTCAGAAGACAGACAAAAAGGAAAGTGGACATCATAAGACCGTGCTCATGATGTTTCAGATGTAATGAAGAGTCTTCAGAATTGGACTATATGCTGTTATATTACTTTCATTGTGGCGATGAACTTGTTTGTGGGAGGCTGATTTTAAAGATGATAGAGTAATTAATTTGAAAGAGGAAATTTCAGGGTTATTGTTGGTGACTTTTAGCTGGGCCTATACTGAGAATTGTGAGTAAGAAGCAGAAGTAAAAGGTTTGAAAAACATGCAGTTTGTCCAGGAAAGAAACATATAAAGTTGGTACTCAAAGAAGTGTGGTTGCTGAAGAGATGAGGGCCATTTAAAAGATGTCAAAAAAGATACTTTGCATCAGGCAAGTTTTAACTCGGTGGGAAGATTTTGCGAGGGAAGGGGAGTTCTAGGACATAGTGCTAACAAAGCCACCCGGAAGTGTTTTGTCCACCTGCTGTTTGAACTGCTGGCAGACTTTGGTGTTGTCCATTTGATGCTGGTTTGGCAGGCATACATAATGGGAAAGTTGCAGGATCATGGAGGCATCCACCCACATTTCAAGCGAGCTCCTTCCTTTAACTGCTGATCCATCTCTTCAACCCACCCACCCACCCAGATTTCAAAGGCACACAGTGTGTGATTCAGGATCCTTGCAGACAGCCCCAAGAGGGTGATGTTTGACATGCTTGACGTTGAGTGTGAAGCTGAGGTCTCAAGGGAGACACCGGGAAGCTGGAAACATAAGGAGCGTGAAACACCTGCTTGAGCCAGCCCGAGAGAGAGTTTCAAAAAGGCAGTGGTCCTTGGTGCATGGCTTTCTAACCCCTTGGGAACTCATGTCAGGCCACCATATGTCTTGGATGCCAGGCATGGATCTGTACGACTTAATGTTTATTCTGCTGGCTTTTGTCTGGCTTAGGTCTCACCTCTGTTTTCTGTGTTCCTCCCTCTCTCCTTTTTGGACTGAGAATGGGCACTCTGCTCTGGTTGTATTGTATGTTAGAAGTCTGTGGCTTGGTTTGATTTTACATGGCCTCACATCTAAGAATTTTCCTTGAGTCACAGGGGAGACTCTGGACTGAAACTTTGAAATAAATAAACAAATTTATTATTTATTATTTTGAGAGGGATGGGGAGGAAGAGAATGGGCATCCCAGGGCCTTCAGCCGCTGGAAACGATCTCCAGACTATGTGTCACCTTGCACATCTGACTTTACGTGGGTACTGGGGAATTGGACTCAAGTCCTTTCCTTTGCGGGCAAGTGCCTTAACCACTAAGCCATCTCTCCAGCCCTGAAAATTTTGAAAATGTTGTAATGAGGTTCTAATGACTCATGATATGGACTGAATACATTTGTATTATGAGGTGGACATGAGCCTTTGAGGCCAGGAGTGGAATGTTATTGTTTATGGAATGTGTTTGGGTGTTAGATTGACAGAAACTGTACTTAATGATAATTAATTCTGATTGTCAGTCTGATTGGGTTGAGGATTACCTAAGAAATCAGTAAAGAACACCTTGTGTTTGTGAGGACACTCTCAGACAAGAGTAAGCATGGAACGACCCCTGAGTGGTGTCAGCATTGTCCCGTACACAGGATCCCAAGGGGATACACTGTTAGTTGAGAGAGCAGTCTCTGCATCTGCTCGCCATGAGGTTGAAGATCCACTTCTGGCAGCATCTGCAGTCACAGTGTTTTGCTCAGGTGTGCGGAGTCATGAGCTACGATAAACCCTTCCTCATGAAGGTATTTTGCTTAGGTGTTTGGTCACAGCGAGAATAGCTATATGGTAGTACAGAAAAATTGGAAACCAAGTTGGTTGTGTGGCATAGGCCTGTGAAATCCTCACACCTGGGAGGTGAAGGGAGACTACTGAGTTCAAGGCCAGCTTTGGCAACATAAGACTGTCTAAAACACCAAAATCATACCACAAAATGAAAACAAAAATTAGGGCTGGAGAGATGGCTTAGTGGTTGAGGCGTTTGCCTGCGAAACCGAAGGACCCTGGTTCAATTCCCTAGAATTCACGTAAGTCAGACGCACATGGTGGCACATGAGTCTGGAGTTCATTTGCAGTGGCTAGAGGCCCTGGCATGCCCATTCTTATTCTCTTCATCTCTCTCTTTCTAATAAAGAAATAAAAATAAAATATTTAATAACAAACCAAAAACTATAAACCAATCCAGATCAAAATTAGCATTCAAGTGAAGTTAAAATTCAGAAGAAATCCAATTTAGATTTGTAAATCTGAATTATAAATTAAAATATTTCTCACTGGGCTGGTGAGATGGCCAGTGCTTAAAGGCACTTGTCAAGCCTGAAGGCCTGGGTTCAATTTCCCAGTACTCACCTGAGGCCAGATGCATGTATCTAAGGTTTGTTTGCAGTGTCAAGAGGCCTTGGTGTGCTCATGCTTTCTCTCTCTCTCCCTTTCTCCCTCTCCCTTCATTCTTAGAAAACACACACACACACACACACACACACACACACACATATATAATTTTTCAAGGTAGCATTCTCAAAAATACTCTTGCTGTCTAGCCCACGCTGACTGGGAATTAGTTTCAGGCTGGCCTCAAACTCACAGCGATCCTACCTCAGCCTCCTGAGTGCTGGAATTAAAGGGGTGCACCACTATGTTTGGATTTTTAAAAAAGTATTTTACTTTATTTAGTTACTTATTTGACAGAGAGAAAGAGGGAGAGAGAGAAAATGGGTGTGCCAGGGCCTCCAGCCACTGCATGCACCCCCTTGTGTATCTGGCTTACATGGGTTCTGGGGAATTGAACCTGGGCCCTTTGGCTTTGCAGGCAAACGCCTTAACCACTAAGCCATCCCTCCATCCCTGTTTTTTTTTTTTTTTTTTTAAGGTAGGGTTTCACTGTATCCCAGGCTGACCTGGAATTTACTATGTAGTCTCAGGGTAGCCTTGAACTCATGGTGGTCCTCCTACCTCTCTGCCTCCTGGGTGCTGGGATTAAAGGCATGTGCCACCACACCCGGAAAAATTAAAACTTTTAAGTCTTCTCAATTTTACTATTTTTATGCACAGTGGCATTGTTATTAATAGGCTTTCTGAACAGATGAGGAATATATTGGCTATTATTAAGTGAATAGTTACAAATTGCTTGTGTTGAGTTTACTTTTTTCCCCGAATGTGAGGTAGGTTGTCAGGTAACATACACTATTATAAATATAGTGTTAAAGAATAAAATATACATATTCCAGATACATTATCCGTTGAAACAATAACTTTTTTACTTTTAAAAAAGTTTTATTTTACATAGTTTAAAAACTTTTAATATATTTTAATTTTTGTATATTTATCTACCTATCTGTCTATATTTATTTATTTTCAGCTTTCAGAGAGGGTAGAAGGACCATGTCTGACCAAGGGTGTTGAATCTTTTTTCTTTTCAACTTGAAAAACCTGGGTTCTTAGGCTTCTCAGGCAAGCGCCTTAATGGCTAAAGCCATCTCTCTAGCCCTCTTTAACTTTGTTTTAAATCACACCCAGGGTTGCTTCCTTGCTTGGCAAGCACTCTATTCACTGAGCTGTGTCTTCTTGCCCAATCTCACATAAGTGGAATTTAAAAAGCCTTTGTGTAGCCACTAGCTGGTCCAGACATTTCCTTTTTCTCTGTCTTCAATCTTTGGACTAGTCATTATTAGTTTGGTTTATACACTACTAGACCTTTTTTGTTCATTTAGAATAAATATATATGCATGTTTGTGTGTATACTGTTAAAGAGCATTATTCCATTGTAAGCATTAATCTGAGGCTTGAATTTTTTCCTTTTGATCCAGTCTGAACCTCTGGACCTGTAGAAGTCTTCAGTTTTACTGGCTGCTCTGTATGTAGCCTGCATAAAATTCATGGTTGTTTGTGTATGCTGTGTACACAATGGCCAGATATGGATGATCTTGAATTCATTTTAAGATGTAAACTTATTTGAATATATCCATATTACTCCCCCTATTTTTCTTAAATCTTGGCTTAGTCTGTTTTGTCCTCCATGGGATTTCATATGAATTTATCTTTCTTGAATTAAAACTCAAGTCTGATCTGGGCCTGGTGGCACATGCCTGTAATTCCAGTACTGAGGAGGCAGGCAGGAGATGAAGACTTGGTGGCCAGCAAGGTCCAGGTCGCTCAGGGTTGCATATAGAGACACTGTCACAATACAAAACAAATTTATATTACCAGAACTCTTTTTTTCAGTTAAATACCCTTAAGTCATACCACTCATCTACCTTGGGAAAAAAAATAAGCAGACAAAAAGTAATCAAATTTAGCTTGATCATTTTCTTAAAAAAATTATTTTCAAGTACAGAGGAAAGACAAAGAGAATGAGTGTGCCAAGAACTCCACCCACTGGAAATGAACTCCAGACACATGTACCACTTTGTGCATTTGGCTTTACATGGATACTGGGGTCTCAAACCCAGGTCGTTAGGCTTTACAGGCAAGGACCGTTAACCACTGAGCCATGTCTGCAGCCCCTAGTTTGATCAAAAAAAAAAATTTTTTTTTTGAGTTGGGGTCTCACTCTAGCCCAGGCTGACCTGGAATTCACTATGTGGTCTCAGGGTGGCCTTGAACTCACAGTAATCCTCCTACCTCTGCCTCCTGAGTGCTAGGATTAAAGGCATGTGCCACCACGCCTGGCTTATTTTTATTTATTTATTTGAGAAAGGGAGGTGGGTAGAGAGAGAATGGGCGCACCAGGGCCTCTAGCCAATGCAAATGAACTCCAGACACATGTGCCCCCATGTATATCTAGTTTATGTGGGTACTGGAGAGTTGAACCTGAGTCCTTTGGCTTTGCTGGCAAGTGCCTTAAATGCTGAGCTATCTCTCCAGCCCTATTATTTTGTGTGTGTGTGTGTGTGTGTATGTGTGTGTGTGTGTTTGAGGTAGGGTCTCACTCTAGCCCGCTGAGCTGGAATTTACTATGTAGTCTTAGGCTGGCCTCAAATTTAGAGCAATCCTCCTATCTCTGTATCCCGAATGCTGGGATTAAAGGTGTGTGCCACCATGCCCGGCCGGCCATTCTTCTGTATTCTTTCTCTCTCTCTTTTATTTGGTTTTTCAAGGTAGGGTCTCACTCTGGCCCAGGCTGACCTGGAATTCACTATGTAGGCGCAGGGTGGCCTTGAACTCACAGCAATCCTCCTATCTCTGCATCCCGTGTGATGGGATTAAAGGCATGCACCACCATGCCTTCTGTATTCTTAGGGAGTGGTTATTGAGCTATCCTCATAACCAAAAATTTTGAGATGCTCATGTTTCATATAAAATGACCTGATATTTGCATATAAGCTACACTTTTTGTAGCAGTTACTTTCCTGTTCCTGGAGCAAAACACCCTACCAGAAACAGCTCATGGGAGGAAAGGGTTTATTTCCACTTAACAGTTTCAAGGAGAAGTTCCTCAGTGGAGAGGGTAGCCTGACATGAGCTGGAAGCTGCCTCCTGTCACCACATGCCAGCTGGGGAAGAAAGTTACCTGAGTGAGCTAGCTCTGAACAGGAACTAGACTGGACTAATGAACCTTACAGCCTACCCCCAGTGGCACACCTCCACTATCTCAAATTGCTACCAGCTGGGGACCAAGTATTCAAAATACATGAGCCTGTGGGGGACATTTCATTCAAACCATCATACCCTAGCAACTAGTTTTATTTTATTTTTTGACATGAAGTCTCAGTGTGTTGCTCTGGATGGTCTTGAACCTGGGTAAAAGTGAGCCTCCGCTTCCTGAGTCATTGGGATTGCAAGCGTGTTCCATTGTAGCGTCGCCTGCCTGCATACTTTGACCTCTCACCAGAACCCTGAAGCACCTGACGCAGAGTAAATGCCATGTGGGGCTGTAGTTATTTAGGGTAATGACAAGGAGAAAGGTTTCATGATTAGTAAAATAACATTTTTTTTTTTTTTGGCCTGAATGTTTTCAATTTGTAAATGTTTGAATCTCTGGATGCAAAATCTAGGTATCTGAATAATTTATTTTGAATGCTAGAGGTTTTGTCCTATCATTATTGTAATGTCTCTCCAGTCCTGTAACATGACATAAAAAATTGTTCCTTGAACCACTATTATGCAGACATGTAAAATTCCAGATTAAGGAACACTGTGTATATGTAGCCCTGGCTAGTCTGGAGCTTGCTATGTATTCCAGACTGGCTTTGAACACATCATGATCTTCCTGCCTCTGCTTCCTGAGTGCCTGGATTACAGGCATGCACTAGCATTTTTGGCTTGGGCTTACATTAATATCCTTTCATTACAATAACTAAGTTTGAATTCTGGACAAAGGCTTTTATTTTTATTTACCAAGAGAGAGGGAGAGGGAGAAAGAGGCAGAAAGAGAATGAGCACGCCAGGGCCTTTCAGCTGCTGTGAACCAACTCCAGATGCGTGCACCCCGTCGTGCACATGTGCAACATTGCATCTTGTGTGGGTCTGGCTAAATAAATGGGACTTGGAGATTTGAAGAGGAGTTCTTAGGCTTTGCAGGCAAGTGCCTTAACTGCTAAGCCATTTCTCCAGTCTCCCCCGCTTTTGTTTTGAGGTAGGGTCTCACTCTAGCCCAGGCTGACCTGAAATTCACTATGGAGTCTCAGGGTGGCCTCAAACTCATGGTGATCCTCCTACCTCTGCCTTCTGAGTGCTGGGATTAAAGACGTGCGCCGCCATGCCTGCCTGACTCAGCCCTTGTTTTTCTTTCCTTCCTTCCTTCCTTCCTTCCTTCCTTCCTTCCTTCCTTCCTTCCTTCTTCCCTCCCTCCCTCCCTCCCTCCCTCCCTCCCTCCCTCCCTCTCTCTCTCTCTCTTTCTATTTATTTATTTATTTATTTATTTATTTGAGAGTGAAAGAATGGGCATGCCAGAGCCTTCAGCCACTGTAAATGACTAAATGACTCCAGATGCAGGTGCTATCCTGTGCATCTGGTGTCCTGTGGATACTAGGGAATTGAATCTGGGTCCTTTGGCTTTGCAAGCAAACACCTTAACCAATAAGCCATCTCTCCAGCCCTGGCCAAAGGCTTTATTATTCATTCATTCATTCATTTTTTTTTTTTCCTTTTGAGCAGTCTTACTCTAGTCCAGTCTGGTCTCCCAATTCATCATGATCTTCCTACCTCAGCCTCCTGAATGCTGGGATTAATGGCATGAGACACCACAGTGGATTGATTCCTTATTTATTTATTGTTAGTTTACTTGGATCTAATGTGTCTCAGGCTGGTCTTGATTTAACTATGTAGCCTAGGATGACTGTGAAGTTTCTAGTCTGACTATTTCTACGTCTAGTGCTGAGCTTACCTGTGTAGACCACCACACCACACAAATGCTATTTTGATAAAGGGCTGTAGTGTTACATCAGTTTAGAATAGTGCTTAGGGCACAGTCAAGCTTTTGACTAATGTCAGTTGGTTTTTGAATCCCCTTTTCCTTCTGGACAACCTGAAACATTTGAAGAAAGCCTGAAGTCTAACACAGCCCACCAAACATTGTAATATTTGAACTAAAAATAAGAAGTGTTGGAGGGATGGTTCAGTGGATAAAGTGCTTGCTGCTCAATTTGTGAGTCCTGAGTTTGGATCCTCAGATTCCATGTAAGAGCTGCAAGCTGTGGTGGGCTTCTGTAATGTTCTATAATCTGTGTTCCTGTGATGAGGTGGGCAGTAGAGTTAGGAAAATTTCATGAACAGAGTTATGAACTTCAACAACAGGTGTCCCTGCCTCAAATGAGGTAGACTGTGAGGAGGACTGATTCAAAAGATGTCCTTTACCCCGGTTTGAGGCTTGATTTCCCCAGGACCCACATTAGCCAGATGCACAAGGGGATGCACGCGGCTGGAGTTTGTTTGCAGTGGCTGGAAGCCCTGGTGCGCCCATTCTCTCTCTCTCTCCCTGCCTCTTTCTCTCTCTGTTGCTCTCAAATAATTAAATTAAGATAAACAAAAAAATAAAAAAAAAGATGTCCTTTGACCTCCACATGTGCTCTGTGGCAGGCATGTGCATTCCCCTCACTCCCAAATAAAAGCACCTTTAAAATTCTGAGATACACACACACACACACATATATGCTCACACATACATATGTACATATGTATAGTAGTATATGCACACACACATATAGTAGTCTATGCACATATATATAGTAGTTTGTGTACATATATAGTAGTCTATGGACACACATATATATATACACATATATATGGTAGTCTATGGACATATATATAACAATACAATACATATATATATATTCAGTGGTCTATGGATATATATATATATAGTTGTCTATGCACATATGTATAGTAGTCTATGCACATATATATAATAGTTTGTGTACATATATATAGTCTATGGACATATATATATATGGTATATGCATATATATATATGGTAGTCTATGGTCATATATAGTAGTATATGCATATATATAGTAGTCTATGGACATATATATAGTGTATGCACATATATATAGTAGTCTATGGACATATATAGTATATGCACACATAAATGTATAGTAGTATATGCACATTATATATAGTAGTCTGTGTACATATATATAGTAGTCTATGGACATATATATATATATATAGAGAGAGAGAGAGAGTATATGCACATATATATATATAGTAGCCTATGGACATATATAGTAGTATATGCACATATATATATAGTAGTTTGTGTACATATGTAGTAGTACATGCACATATCTGTATATATAGTAGTATATGCACATATATATATAGTAGTTTGTGTACATATGTAGTAGTACATGCACATATACGTGCCCTGGCAGCACCCCATGCGCTCACCTGCAGTGGCTGGAGCCAAACATCTTCTGCCAGTTCTTTGAGTCAGAGTCTGTTACTCATACTGGTTCTTGGGGTTTTTTCCAAGCTCAGCCAATTCCCTGGTCTCTACTCTCCTTTAAAAATTTTTTAAAAACATTTATTTATTTGCAAGCACAGAGTAAGAGAGAGAGAGAGAGAGAGAGAGAAGAGAGACAGACAGAGAGAGAATGGGCACGCCAGGGTCTGTAGCCGCTGCAAACAAACTCCAGACATATGTGTCCCTTGTGCATCTGGCTTATGTGGGTCCCGAGGAATCGAACCTGGGTCCCTTTGGCTTCGCAGGTAAATGCCTTCACCACTAAGCCATCTCTCCAGCCCTCTACTCTCCTTTTTAAGACTGGAATTATTGGGGTTTGAGTTAAGGTGGGAAGTGGCCATACCTAGTTGTTTATGTGGGACCTGGAGTTTTGAACTTGGGGCATTTTTAGGCCTATGCTTGGGTAAAAGTTCTCTTAACCATTGAGCCATCTTTCCAGCCCTAATACATTTTTTTTTCCTGACAAAATCCCAAGTATTCTTCAGGTTAGAATGCAGTTTCATAAAAAAAAAAAAATGTCTGTGCTTGGTATTAATTTATAAAAATTTATAAAAATTCCCTGGTTGGGCTGGAGAGATGTCTTAGTGGTTAAGTGCTTGCCTGTGAAGCCAATAAATAAATAAATAAATAAACAAAAATTAAAAAAAAAATTCCCTGGTTAGGGCTGGAGAGCTGGCTTACTGGTTGTAGCAGACAGCTTCAGGTTTGCTGAGCTGAACTTCCATACCAGGCATAGTTATGGAGGAAGGGATTTATAGAAGCTTACAGATCCAGAGGAAGTTCCATAATGGCAGAAGAAGCTGGCCTGCTTTCACAGGTCCAAGAAAAGAGAGAGAAGCACAAGCCAAAAGCCACACAGCACAGCACAGCCCACTTCAGGAACTCCAGCTATGTGTACTTTCACTTTGTATATCTTTAGATGGGAATCTCAAACCCACCACCACACCTTAGGGTAGGACCCTAAGGTCCACCCACTGACATCACCTCCAGCCAGGTGGCTGCAGATGCAAACTACAAGCTAAGAAAACACTGTATATATTGGGGGCCATCTATTCAGACTACCACAGTGGTTGAGGCATTTGCATGCAAAGCCAAAGGACCTAGGTTCAACTCCCCAGGACCCACATAAGCCAGATGCGTCTGGAGTTCCTTTGCAATGGCTGGAGGCCCTGATGTGCCCATTCTCTCTATCTGCTTCTTTCTCTCCCTCAAGTAAATAAAAAAAATTTTTAAAAATTTAAAATTTCCTTGGTTAGAAGGTACTTATTTTTTAGTTTGTATGATTATTTAAATGTTTACTCATAACCACATTAAAAATGTATCTGCATGGGCTGGAGAATATGGCTTAGCTGTTACAGCGCTTGCCTGCAAAGTCAAAGGACCCTGGTTCTTTGTAGTCTCAGGGTGGCCTTGAACTCACAGCGATCCTCCTACCTCTGCCTCCCGAATGCTGGGCTTAAAGGCATGTGTCACCAGGCCGGCCTGGCTATAATTTTTATTGTTTGTTTTGTTTTGGTCATTGTTTCTAGGCTAGCCTGGAATGCATTGCTCTCCTGCTTTATCTTTTTTTTTCTTCTCCTTTTTATTTTTTCTTTTCTTCTTTTCACAGGGGAGAGTGTGAACACATTCCCTCCTGTTTTATCTTCCTTTGTGCTAGGAGTATTTGTGCTAGGAGTATAGAAATATACGCCACCACACCAGGCTGGTATATATGTGCCTTTTGAAAATAAATGGGATTATACTGTTAATACTCTCTTGTAGCTTCTTTGTCTTTTCTTTCCATGTGGAACTCAGTGCTTATCCCATGCAGGTGGAACTCAGTGCTTATCCCAGGCAGGTCTTGAGGTTGTGGACATCTGCCTCTTAGCTTCCCCAGTGCTAGGATTGCAAGCATGTGCCATCATGCCCAGCTAATTCCTGAATTTCTTACTTAATCATTGGCTATGAGCTATGTTTCAGTTTCTTCTGTAAAATGGAATGATTGTTGTGATGAGTCCATCAAAAGTGCTTTAGTTGACGTTGCATTGGCTGAACTCTCAGGAGCTTACCACATTCGTAGTTTAGTCATCCAGGTACTGGGCCTGGTCTGTTCTCTGATGTCTCAAACACAGGACTTCAAGATTGCCCAAACATTGATGTCTGCCAGGAAGAGAAGGTAGAGAAGAGGCAAGGGATTGCGTGCTACATAGGAGGGTTTAGGACAAGGCCTGTCAGAAATGTCATCTAGTGGCAAGCCACGAAGAAAGGAAGAGCCAACCAGTTGTCCAGCAGTCAGTCCTCTGTAGTGCCGGAGAGGTGGTTCTGTTGTTCTTAAGCAAGTCACTTCACCTCTCGGGGTCTGTTTGTGTTTGTGAAGTAGGGCTGATGGTGACAGCAACTTGGATGAAGCACTCTTAGGAAAACTGGATATCCATCTTAACTGATTTATTTCTTACAGAAATCTTCTGAATAAAGACTCAGCCATTCACCTTCTTTCCTTTTCAGCACCACCCCTGAGGCTGAGAGTGGGAGTGAGGCAGTCGTTACGCAGCTCTGTGCTTTAAGAGTAGCTGAAGGTACCACGCTGACATGTCTTCTCGGCCCCATGAGCTTTCCTGTCTGAAGTCTTTCTGGGAGGTCCTCTGTGCTGACGTTTTTTTTTTTTTTTTTTTTCCACCTGGCCTTCATCTCTGTGATCCCTTCCCTCTCTTTTTACTCCTTGTAGAGAATAACATATTGTACCCTGTGTACTGTCAGCACCTATCTAAAACAGAAAACAGCCCGGTCTTCTTTATATTGTCATCCTCTTGCGTTGGTGTGAAACAAGTTTCAGGTGTGCTATAATTTCATTTATAAATACTTCTATAAAGTAATGATTCATTTTATTTAATTTTAACTTAAAATTTTATTTATTTGCACATGTATATGTCTGTGCATGTATAGGTGTGCCAGGGCCTCTTGCTGTTGCAAGGCTTTATGTGAGTGGCCCAGGATTTGAACCCAGGCCACAAGGCTTTGTAGACAGTCACCTTTGATTCCTAAGCCGTTTTCCCAGCTCCTGAAAGTAAAGATTGTTAAAACAACAACAACAACAACAACAAAAACCTAGCATCTAAAAAGTTAAATCCATAATATCATAGACACTCAACATTTAGATACTTGCCCTTTTTTTTGCCCCCTCAAGGTAGGGTCTTGCCCAGGCTGATTTGGAATTCACTACGTAATCTCAGGGGGTCCTTGAATTCACAGTGCTGGGATTAAAGGTGTGCGCCACCACGGCCCGCTTTGTTTTTCTTTTTTCTTTAGTTTAAATCAGTATCTGAAAAAGGCCTGCATGTTGTGATTAAGTTTGTCTTCATCTGTAGGTTACTACCTTCCTTTTCTTGCAACTAGCTTGTTACAGGTGTGGGACACTTGTCCCATGAAGTTTCCTGTACTGTTGACTTTACTGATTGTATCCTCAAGGCTTATCCCTGCTGTTGATCTGTTCTCTGTTTTTTATTTTTAATATTTTATTTATTGATATATTTAATAAGGACACACACAGAGAGGGACAGAGACAGAAACACATTACATCCATGCAAGGGCCTCTTTCTACTGTAAATGAACTCCAGATGCATGTGCCATGTTGTGCCTCTGGCTTTTTGTGGGTACTGGGAAGTTGAACCTTGGGCTGGCTGGCTTTACAAGTGCCTTTAACAACTGAGCTATCTTCCCAACACTATTGTAATATTTTTTTAAAATTAATTAATTTATATTTTAGCATAGGTTATAGTATGTCCCATTCTGAGGTTCCTCATTTCCCTGAGGGACCTTAATCAGTAGTGTTATTGGTGTTCATGGTGGGTTAACTAGGGCCTCTGTCTCCAGGGGGAGCTATGCCTCAGTTGTTTCTACCCACCTTGGGGCTCTGACAATCTTTCCACCCCCTCTTCCTTGACAGTCCCTGAACCTTGGCAGGTATGCTATTGGTTGGCATTGACTTCTCTGTAGTCTCCATATTTCTGTTCCAATGTGTTTCAGTTCACCACAGTGTTTGTTGCTATTTTCCAGGATGTGAATGTTGGTCCAGCACTGGGAGCAGTACTCATGTTGCTGCTGCTTCTGCAATTTCTTCTGGACCCCAGTAAACGTGGTAGAGGCACATCTCATTGCAAGCATTTGGCTATCTCTTCTTGTATTGATGGGTCTTGGATCTCCCCAGTATACTCTGCCATCCATTCTTCCTGCTCCAGTGGTGTCTCCCTGAAAGCAGGGCCTGTGTTGTAGTCACAGCTGCACCTCTGTACCTGGTCACAAGCTGACTTGGAACCCTCAACTGGATTTCCAAATGAGTAGTGGCAACCAGATGCTTAATGATACTCAGGTCTAGCTTTGTTGTTACACTGTGGTTGAGTCTTAGATTAGGCATCTCACAATGTCAGGTTGCCTTTTTGTCCTTCCCCTATTAGCAAATATTCATGACCTGTGCTTAGAACTGTTGATTGGAAGGGGAGATGATGTTATACTGCTACTCCTTCATTATTTATTTAAAATAATAATTTATTTAAACTGCCTTATTTAAAAAATGTATTTTATTTATTTATTTGGGAGAGAGAGATAGATACAGAAATAGGCAGGTGGAGAGAGAGATGGAGAGAGAGAAAGAGAGAGCGGGTGAGAGCAAGAGAGAGAGAGAGAGAGAGAATCGGCATGCCAGGGCCTCCAGCTATTGCAAATGAACTACAGATGCATGTGCCCCCTTGTGCATCTGGCTTATGTGGGTCTTGGGGAGTCAAACCTGGGTCCTTTGGCTTTGTAGGCAAGTGCAGTAACTGCTAAGCCATCTCTCCAGCCCCATAGAGTTCTTTTTATAAGAGCTCTCTCCCATGCTTTAAAAAAATATTTTATTTTTGGCCGGGCGTGGTGGTGCATGCCTTTAATCCCAGCACTTGGGAGGCAGAGGTAGGAGGATCGCTGTGAGTTTGAGGCAACCCTGAGATACCATAGTGAACTCCAGGTCAGCCTGGGCTAGAGTGAGACCCTACCTCAAAAAAACAAAAAACAAAAACAAAAACAAAAACCAAAACCCAACAACAACAACAACAAAATTATATTTTTGTTTCCGAGAGAGAGGTGGGGGGATATAAATGAATATGGGCATGCCAGGGCCTTTAGCCACTGTACACAATCTCCAGATGCATGTGTGCCACCTTGTGCACCTGGCTTATGTGGGTCCTGGGGAATCAGACCTGGGTCTTGGCTTCACAGGCAAACACCTTAACTGCTAAGCCATCTCTCCAGTACCCATGCTTTTTTTTTTTTTTAATATAAGACAGAAAGAATGGGTGCCAGGGCCTCCTGCCACTGCAAACCAACTCTAGATTATATGCACCATTTTTGTGCATTTGGTTCTATGTGGGTACTGGGGAATTGAACCCAGGCCAGTAGGCATCTTTAATCACTGAACCATTTCTGCAGCCTCTTATGCTTGTTTTGAGATGAGGTCTTAGGCTAGTTCAGGTGCTCCTCTGACCTCAGTCTGCAGTGTAGCTGGGATTGCAGGTGTGTGCCAGCAGCCCTGGGTGCCCAGCCTCTCTGAGCTGATTGTCCAATAGGAAAGGCAGATAAGTGTTTGATTCTTCTCTCTCTCCCTCTTCCTCTTTTCGTTTTTTTGAGGTGGGGTCTCACTCTAGCTCAGGCTGTAATCTCAGGGTGGCCTTGAACTCATGGCGATCCTCCTACCTCTGCCTCCAGAGTGCTGGGATTAAAGGCATGCGCCACCATGCCTGGCTCTTCTCTTTTTTTACCAGTGATGGTTTGCATTGATTGTCAGCTTGACAGGACCTAGAATCACCTATGAAGAATTATCTAGATTAGTGAGCTTCTGGGCATGTCTGTGAGGGAATTATCTTGATTACATTGAGATGGGAAGACCCACCTTAACCGTGGTGGCACCCTTCCACAGGTCGGGGTCCTGGACTCTGCATAGGAGAGAGCGATCTACCTGAGTACCAGCACTCGTATCTCTGCTTCGCCACTGCAGGCCGAATGTTACCACCTGCCTCAAGTTCCTGCTATGACGGCCTGACCTTGAACTGGGAACTGAAATACACTACTCTCCCTTAGGCTGATTTTCTTTGGGGTACCAGGTATTTTGTTCTAGCAATAATAAAATAACTACTACACTTAGTTTTTCTTTTTAGTATAATCAGTGTGTTCTCTAGCATTACTCAGCTGAAATTAAGTTCACCTTAGTTTCTATCTTTTGTGCTTAAAAATAATGGCAATAGGGCTCAGAGTTAAGGTGCTTGCCTGCAAAGTCTATGTTCGAATCCCTAGTACCCACATAAAGCCAGATGTACAATGGCACATGTATCTGGGGTTCATTTGCAGTAGCTGGAGGCATTGGTGTGCCTATTCTCTCTCTCCCTCCCCACTCCTTGCAAATAAATAAAACTATTTAAAAAATACTGGCTATACACAAAGACAAGATGGCTGATCCCCTTCAAGAAGTCAGAGGCTAGTGGCCCAGGGCAGTGTGGCAGTGAGTGATGGCGCTATGTGCACTCAGGGCTGCAGCAGAGACACCCAGTGAGGACCAGGAAAGAGCCGTGGAGTTAATCTTGACCTTTTGGAAGGCTGGTGGCAGTTGGCTACTAGAGGAAGAAGAGGTCACTTTTACAAAGGCTCTGAGAAATGATGTGTCAGTAATTGAAGAGATTCAGTATGACCAGGAGGTTAGCAAGTTTGATGCCAGAGTCAAGAGATGAGGCTGCAGAGGTAGAGTGGGTTTTCAGTCATTTTTGGCGATGGTTTTGATTTAACTTGTGAATATCGCAGAGAGACTTTGCAATGTTCAATCCAAGTGATTGACAGAAAAAAATGTACTATGACAATGGCTCTTGGAGCCTTGAAGAGAGTGACTCACTGTATCTTTTTTTCTGAACTGCACAAACACACTTGACTCATTTTCCCCTCCTGCCTTGTAGAATCCTAGATTCTCTTCAAATGTTAGAAGAGTAGCAAGGCTGGAAAGGAGTCTGTATAAAAAGTGGTTCATGGTTCAGAAATCTTTGCTACTGTCCTAACATCACAGCTCTTCATGTTACTATAGTCACAACATCCATAAGGTTATCTATCTTTTTTTTTTTGTTTGTTTGTTTTGTTTTGTTTTGTTTTTCGAGGTAAGGTTTTGGCTCTGTCTAGTCCAGGCTGACCTGGAATTCACTGTGTAGTCTCAGGCTGGCCTCGACCTCGCAGCGATCCTCCTACCTCTGCCTCCCGAGTGCTGGGACTAAAGGTGTGCGCCACCACACCCGGCCTGTCTACCTTCCTTCCTTGCTTCTTCCCTTCCTCCCTCCCTTCTTTCCTCTTTTTGGTTTTTTGAGGTAGTGTCTTGTTCTAGCCCAGGCTGACTGGGAACTCACAGTGCTCTTCCTACCTCAGCCCCTGCCTCTCCTCAGTGCTGGGAGTAAAGGTGTGATCCACCATGCCTGGCTCCACCTTGGTGTTTTAGGCAGAGTCTCCCCCTGGAATCTAGAGTTCACCAGTTTGGCTAGACTCACTATCCAGCAAGCTCGAGGAATCTTGTCTTTGCCTCCCCAGCTCTGTATCCTAGGCTTTTGTGTAGGTGTTGGAGATCCTAACTTGGCTCCTCTCCTCATGTTTGTGTGGCAAGTACGATACCCATCTGGCCACCTCCCAGTCCTGGTGGTATGTTTTGCTCACACCACATAAATCATATATATGTGTATAAAATATCCAGAAGATATGAATATATGAAATGAGTAATGTGGAATCTTGTTTGTGTTCTTTTCACAAAGAGGCTATTCATAAAGATTTACATGGCTGCAACTGAAGTTCTGTAGGATCTTAGTAGCTACTAAGTGTCATTGCATGGGCTTTTTCTGTTGGACAAGGAAGTGTGATGGTGCCACCCCTCCTCCCATTTTTGAGAGTTTAAAACAAGGCACAATTGAATATTCTTTAGTTAACCCTTTGTGTGCCTTATTGTGTACTCAGGATAAATTCTGAAGTGGAATTCTTGGGCCCAAAGAGTTACACATATTGACACATATCGCTATAGAATAATTGTACCAGTTTGAGCCAGATGTGGTGGCACATGCCTTTAATCCCAGCACTTGGGAGGCAGAAGTAGAAGGATTATCATGAGTTCAAGGCCACCCTGTGACAACATAGTGAATTCCAGGTCAGCCCCCGCTAGAGCAAGACCCTACCTTGGGGGAAAAACAAAAAGAATAATTGTACCAGTTTGTATTCTTACCAATAATAAATGTCAGGTGTGATGGCATGTACCTGTAATCCTAGAGGAAGGAAGCCCAGGCAACATAGTGAGACCCTCATCTCGAAAAAGGAGAAGTGTATCTGTTTCACTTATTCTTGCCAATTGTCGAAATTGTAATGCTGGGCTGGAGAGATGGCTTAGTGGTTAAGGCGCTTGCCTGAGAAACCTAAGGACCCAGGTTTCAATTCCCCAGGACCCACACAAGCCAGCTGCACAAGGTGTGGCACATGAGTCTGGAGTATGTTTGCAGTGGCTAGAGGCCCTGGCACGCCCATTCTCTCTATCTGTGCCGCTCTCTTTCAAATAAATAAGTAAAATATTAAAAAAAGAAATTGTAATGTTAATAAAAGGTTTCAGAAAGTATTGAAGATTGACCTGGGAATGTAACATCACCCCAATTCTACTTACAAATGAATTGGTTGTAATTTTAGCTGAGAATAAAAGAGAACTAGGGGCTAGAGAGATGGCTCAGCACTTAAGGCCCTTGCCTGCAAAGCCTAATGACCCAGGTTTGATTTCCCAGTACCCATGTAAAGCCAGATGTACAAAGTGGCATATGTATCTGGAGTTTGTTTGTAGAGGCTGAAGGCCCTAGTGCACCCATATTCATTCTCATTCATTCATATTCTCTCCAAATAAATAAAATATTAAAAAAGAACTAGTAACATTAGAACAAATTCATTTCTAAAGAAAATGAATTTGGCCTGATGGCACAAGCTTGTAATCCTAGCTACTTGGGAGGTTGAGGCAGGAGGATTGCAAGATCCAGGTCTGGCTGGTTTGGGCAACCGAGATCCTGTCTCAAAATAAAAGGTAAATGATGGCTAGGAACATAAGCTTAGTGGTAGAGTAGAGTGCTTGCCTAGCATGTATGAGGTCCTAGATTCAATGTCCAACCTTCCCAAGACCCCCTTCCAGGAAAAAAAAAAAAAAAAAAAAAGAGGCCTGTGAGTCACAAATACTGGGGTATGGTGGACTGGTGGTAGTGGTACCAATGACTAAAGGTACTTCTGTGAAAAGTGTGCGTGTTTGGATTTTGTGAGACCAGGTTTCACTGGTGGTCTTCAATGTTAGAGCCTCCTGCCTCAGCTTTCTGAGTGCTGGGATTACAGGTGTGTCCCGCCACTCTTGGCCGTAAATGGCCTTTATTTCTCCAGTATGGAAAGGTTGTGTGTGTTGCAGAGTCAGTCATTTTGCAGGGGAAGGCTCTTCCAGAGAGGAATGGGGAAAAGAATGAGTGAGGGCATTTGTTTAAAAAAAGCTTTCAAGGTCAGGCTTTAGGATTGTGTGTTCTTTTCATTTTTGTTTTTGTTTGTTGTGTTTTAGGCAACCTTATGATTTTTTTGGGGGGGGGGTTCAAGTTGGAGTCTCACTTTAGCTCAGGCTGACCTGTAATTCACTATGTAGCCTCAGGGTGACCTTGAACTTACAGTGATCCTCCTATCTCTGTCTCCGAATGCTGGGGTTAAAGGTGTGCGCCACCACGCCTGGCTAACCTTATGAATTTTGAGCAATGGAAAACACTTAGCTTGCTGGAGAAGCCTGATAGTGAAATGTCTTAGGAATTGGCATGGAGGCAGAAGGGAAGCTTTGTGTGTGATGTTGTTTCACACTGTTTATTTGCTGGGCTGTGCTGTGTGGAAGCATTTTACTTTGATGCAAGCTTATTTGTCAGTTTCTGCTTTTGTTGCCTGTGCTTTGGGTTATAGCTCAGGAAACATTGCTGCCAAGACCAGTACTGAAATGGCCCATCCTGTTTGCCAGCACCATTTGTTGAAGGGAGTACTCTTTCTCCATTGCTCTTGGCACCTCTGTGAAGATCAAGCTGGCTACAAATGTACTTTGTTCCATTGGTCTCTATGTCTGTTTATGCCAGTGCTCAGCTGTTTTGTTTACTATAGCTTTGGGGTGTATTTGGAAGTCAGACAGTGCGATTCTTTGTTCTCTTTGCTAAGATTTGACTATTCAGGGTCTTGTGTGGTTTCATGTGAACTTTAGGATCTGTGAGTTCTTCATCCCTTTATTCAACCAACTGCAGATGAAACTAGTTTGAAGAAAATTTGTACTGACCATTCATAAGCTTTCCTGTCCTTGTCTGAACAGCACATCTATACTATACATATAGTGTTTACACTTTATAGGGCACCACAGGTACTTTAGAGATGGCCTAAGTGTAAGAGAGGCAGGGTCCACAAAGGTAATGTCCAAAAACTATGATGTTTCATGTAAAAAACTTGAACATCATAGATTTTTGTCATCCAAGAGGGTCCTGAGACCAGTCTTTGCTGCAGATACTAAGACATGGCTGTCTTGTGTGCTTTTGGTGTAGGGATAATAATGTTGACTCTTTAGAAAAGTGAAGCATTCTCTATATTTCCTGGAAGAGATTCTATAGAATCGATATATCCTCTCCCCTATCCCTGTGTCTGTCTCTCTCCCTCCTTCTCCCTCTCCTGTCTGTCTGTCTGTATCTTTAAGGTAGGGTCTTGTGGTAGCCCAGGCTGACCTGAAATTCACTGTGTAGTCTCAGGCTGACCTCAAACTCACAGTGATCCTCCTACTTCGATTTTCCTACTTCGGCCTCTTGAGTGCTGGGATTAAAGGTCTGAGCCATCACCCCCTGCTCTTGTCTTATCTTCTTTCCTCAAATTCTTCTTCTTTTTAAAAATATTTTATTTTTATTTAAGCCGGGCGCGGTGGCCCACGCCTTTAATCCCAGCACTCGGGAGGCAGAGGTAGGAGGATCGCCATGAGTTCGAGGCCACTCTGAGACTCCATAGTGAATTCCAGGTCAGCCTGGGCTAGAGTGAGACCCTACCTCGAAAAACCAAAAAAAATAAAAATAAAAATAAAAATAATAAATTAAATAAATAAATAATAAAAATAAAAATATTTTATTTTTATTTAACAGAGAAAGAGGAAGAGAGAGAGAAGGATGGAGAGGGAATGGGCACGCCAGGGCCTCCAGCCACTACAAACGAACTCCAGACACGTGCGCTCCCCCCCCCTTATGCATCTGGCTAACATGGGTCCTGGGGAATCGAACCAGAGTCCTTTGGCTTTGCAGGCAAATGCCTTAGCCTCTAAGCCATCCCTCCAGCCCTTCTTCTTCTCCTTTCTTCTTTCTTCTTTTGTCTTTTTTCTTGAAGCAGAATCTCACTTTACTAGCCAAGGGTGATCTGAAACTCACTCTGTAGCCTAGGCTGGCCTCTAATTAACAATCAGTCTTACCTCTACCTCAGCTTCCTGAGTGCTGGAACAAAAGATATGCACCAAAATGCCTGGCTGTTATGCCTTTTTTTGTTGTTGTTGTTGTTTTCAAGGTAGGGTCTCGCTCTAGCCCAGGCTGACCTGGAATTCACTGTGTGGTTTCAGGGTGGCCTAAACACATAGCAGTCCTCCTATCGGTGCCTCCTAAGTGCCAGGATTAAAGATGTGTGCCACTATGCCCAGCTGTGTTATGTCTTTAAAATGTCTTGGAGAGTTAGCTAGTGGATCTGGAGATTGCTATTCCAGTAGACTTTCTACTAAAAATTCAATTTCTTGGTTATATATTTCTTTGAGGTAGGGTCTCACGCTTAGCTCAGGCTGACCTGGAATTCATTATGTAGTCCCAGGCTGGCCTCAAAATCACAGCAATCCTCCTACCTTTGCCTCCCAAGTCGTGGATTAAAGATGTGCACCACTACACTCAAGCTAATTTTCTGGGTATTTATTTATTTACTTGAGAGAGAGAGAGAATGAGTGAATGAATGAATGAATATGAAAGAATGAGAGTGGGTGCATCTGGACCTCCAGCCACTGCAAACGAATTCCAGATGCATGTACCACCATGTGCATCTAGCTTACATGGGTACTTGGAACTTGAACCTAGTTCTTTAGGCTTTGCAGGCAAGTACCTTAACAACTAAGCCATCTCTCCAGCCCTATTTATTTAATTTATGAGAGAAAGAAAATTATACATGAAAGTGGTCATGCTAGGGCCTTTGGGCACTGCAAATGATCTACAGGCACATGTACCACTCTGTGCATCTGGCTTTACCTGGGCTAACTTTCTGGGTATTTATTTATTTAGTTGGCGGGGGGGGGGGGGGGAGGGAGAGAAAGAAGCAGAGAGAAAGAGAGAGAGAGAGAGTGATAGGCAGATAGAGAGAGAATGGACGTGCCAGGGGCTCCAGCCACTGCAAAGGAACTCCAGACACGTGCATCATCTTTTGCATCTGGTTTACGTGGATCCTGGGGAATCGAACCTAGGTCCTTTGGGATTGCAGGTAAGCACCTTAACTACTAAGCCATTTCTCCAGCCCTACATTATTTTTTAAAATTATTTACTTATTTGTTTTTTCGAGATATGACCTCACTCTAGCCCAGGCTGACCTGGAATTCACTATGTAGTCTCATGGTGGGCTCAAACTCACAGTGATCCTCCTACCTCTGCCTCATGAGTGCTAAGATTAAGGTTGTGTGCCACCATGCCCGGCTTTATTTTATTTATGGGAGAGAGAGAGAAGAAAATGAGAATGGGTATGCCAGAACCTCTAGCCACTACAAATAAACTGCAGATGCTTGTGCCACCATGTGCATCTGGCTTATGTGGGTTCTGGGGAATTGAACCTGGGTCCTTAGGCTTTGAAGGCAAGTGCCTTGACCCTAAGCCATCTCTCCAGCCCCCAAGTTTTAAAGTTTTGTTTTGTAATTTTCATTTTGAGAATTTTCACTTGGGACCTAAAATTTTAATTTTTTTCACTTTTTCATTATATATGTTATACAAGTCAGTGGGCTTATACTCTGGGATTATGAAGGCCCTAGTCAGTCCCTTTGGCTGGGAGGGGGAGGATGGAATGGACCATGCCTCAGGATATTCCTACCCACCCTGTGGCTTTTACGATCTTTCAGCCCCTCTTCCCCAATGTTCTCTAAGCCATGGCAGGCTTGTTGGCCATCTAATTTAGTGTTGAGTTCTCTGTAGCCTCTGGATTTCTCCTTTGATAGGTTTTGATTGATCACTGCGTCTGTCACCATCACTCTGGAGCTGGTTGTCAGGCTAGCAGTAAAAGCAGTATTCATATCACTGCTTTCTCTGCAATTTCTCTTGGTCCCTGCCAGATCCATTGATAAGACAAGAAAAGAAGGTAGTCGACTGCCCATCAATGGATTGTGGTTCTCCATTTTCTCTATCTGTAAAATAAAACAGATTCTCCAACCAAGAGTGAGAGCAGCTTGGGTTAAAGGGGATATGCAAAGCTATATGAGAGACTTGGTGTGCAAGCCTACTTTTCTTCTCCAGAGGGCAGTGGGCCCTTCTCTCTGTAGTCTGAGTTTCCTGACCATGGGATTCTAACTTGGTTTTCAGTGCCAGATATGAATGAGTTCTTTCCCACTGGATGGGCCTAACGTCCAGTTAGAGAACAGTTGGTTACCTGCAGGGGCTGTGTGCCACTATTGCACAAGTGTGTACTTCTTGTCTGCCTGGTTGAGTTTGTAGCCTGCAGGATCCCCTGTGTTCCAGCAGCTCCCATAGGGCTTTCTAGCACTGTGAATGCTAGCCAGAAGGTGCTAGTTTCCCTTTTGGTTCTAGCATGATATTCTCATGTCCTGTGATTGCAGCCTGTGGTGTCCTTAGCAATAGGGACTTCCCCCCCGCCCCCCGCTTTTTTTTCTTTTTCCCGAGGTAGGGTCTCACTGTGGCTCAAGCTGACCTGGAATTCACTATGTAATTTCAGGGTAGCCTCAAATTCATGGCGATCCTCCTACCTGTGCCTCCCAAGTGCTGGGATTAAAAGTGTCCACCACCACGCCTGGCAGGACTTACCTTTTAGCTCTGGCAAGTAATCACGTGTTTTGGCAATGGCCTAAATTGTTTTAGGAACCTAGTGGGTCATCCTGGCCTACAGCTTATGGGTGGGGGGACACCCAGCTCTGGGCCTGGGATTGATTGGTCAGAGTCCATGGTTTAAGATTTTTTCCCCTTCTGTCCAGACTGTCCTCCCTCCCTCTTTATTGCTGGTTATATCTTATAAAATGCTAACCAGAGTGAGGGTTTCTATAGGACTCATTCGTGTAGTCTTAGCTTTTGTGAAATTCACTCCCCATCCTTCCTTTCCTCTACCCCTCTAAGCTCCTCCCACCCTCAATAATCTGTCCCTCCCCTAACAGGTCAAGTAACTCCTCTCCTCTCTCCCTAGTTCTAATCTCTCATGGCAAAATTTTAATTTTGTTTATGAGTGTTTGTTATTACTTATTTGACTTTGTGTAACTTCTTTAAAGCTTCCAGCACAGAGTTCCAGCCTTTTTTCATTGCCCTTTGTTGACTAGTTTTTCATGTGATTTGATATATTTGTAGATCTTTGTGCACCAACTAATTTTGAATTGTTTCTTAGACATTTTGAATATACTATGAAACTATCCATTTTTCAAACACTGTGAAGAACATTGACAGTTATAGCTTATCAGGCATAGTCTGCGTCGTTACAGGGTAGAGGTTCCAGTGAGTGGTCTGTGCGCCCATGTCAGCAGAGCATTGGCAGCGTGGTTTCTGTATGTAGGCATGTGCACCCAGCCAGAGGCCTGTTGACTGGATTCTCATCTTTGTTGTACTGATCATGCTAACTAGGGTCAGGTTCACTCTTGGGCAGGTGGTGGGTGAGACCAGGAGACACAAGCATATGTTCTCTGTGTGTATCAGACTCACTCCTGGGTTTTGTGCTGCACTCAATTTAGGCCAGGGGATCCTATATGGACAAAATAGTGAACTCACTGCTGCTTTGGTAATACATTGAGTAGGATGTTTATACTTAAAAAGCCTGCTTTTGCATGTTTTGTAGGAGATTCCAATAGTTGTTCCATGTATTATTTCCATGGTTTAAAAATCAGTTTTAAAAATTGACATGTGGGGTTGGAGTGCTGGCTCAGTGGTTAAGGCACTTGCTTGCAAAGCCTAACAACCTGGGTTTGATTTCCCAGTATCCATATAAAGCCAGATACACAAAATGGTGCATGTGTCTGGAGTTCATTTGCAGAGGCTACAGGAGCTAGCACATCCATTTTCTCTCTCTGCTTTCAAATAAATAAAAAGGATATATTAAAAAATATATACCTCAGTCTTATTTTTGGTCTTATTTATTTATTTATTTATTTAAGAGTGAGAGAAGTAGGCAGGGGAAGGGGGGGGTAGAGAATGAGCACACCAGGGCCTCCAGCTGCTGTAAACGAACTCCAGATGTGTGCACCCCCTTGTGCATCTGACTTATGTTGGTCCTGGAAAATCGAACCTTGGTCCTTTGGCTTGGCAGTCAAGTGCCATAACTGCTAAGCCATCTCTCCAGCCCTCTATTTTTGGCCATTTTGTAGGTATCTTCTCTTTGTAGCTTTTAAGATTTTTGTGTTTCATAGTCTTTTTAAGAAAGCAGTCTTAAGCCAGGCGTGACACACACCTTTAATGCCAGTTCTTGGGAGGCAGAGGTAGGAGGATCACTGTGAGTTCAAGAATTCCAGGTCAGCCTGAGCTGTAGTAAGATCCTACCTCTAACCCACCCCTGCCAAAAAATTTTAAAAGGCAGTTTTACTATAAAGTGCAATGTTGGTTTGTATCTGTTTTTATCATGCCATTTGTAAAATTCATAGGTATTATTTCACTCATCTCCTCTCCAACCCACCTCACATATGTGTGGTAGATTCTGTTGTCCCCCTGGGAACTATTGCTGTGTTTGTCATTTTTCATTCAGTCCTTCATCTTGGATAATATTTTCCCCCTTAATGTCTGTAAGGCTAGTGACTTTTTTCTTTCGTCATTAAAAAAATATTTGTATGTGTATGGCACCAGGGTCTCTAGCCACAGCTGCGAATGAACACTGGCTCTGTATGGGTGTCTGGGGAATTGAGTTGAGGCCTGCCAGTCTTTGAAAGCAAATGCCGTTTTCCCAGTGCCTGTTTTTTTTTGGTCATTCCTAATTATTTGGTAATCTTTAATTTTTTTTGTTTTGTTTATTTATATTTATTTATTTGAGAGTGAGAGTGAGAGAGAGAGAGAGAGAGAGAGAGAGAGAGAGAGAGAGAATGAATGAATGAATATGGACACACCAGGGCCTCTAGCCACTGCAAATGAATTCCAAATGCATGCACCACCTTGTGCATCTGGCTTACATGGGTCCTGCGGAATGGAGCCTCGAACTGGATCCTTAGGCTTCACAGGCAAGTGCTTAACTGCTAAGCTATCTCTCCAGCCCTATTTGTTAATCTTTAAATGTAGAATTTTAATTTTATGTTATTTTTTTATGCTATCTTTATGTGATTAAAGGCATGTGCCACCATGCCCGGCTATATTTTTTTTATCTGTTTTCCTTTTCTGAAACAGGGTCTCTCATTCTGTAGCCTGAGCTGACCTGCCTGTAACTCACTATGTAGCTCAGGCTCAAACTTGGGGCCGTCATCCTACCTTAGCTTTCTGGGTGAGATTACAGATAGATGCCACCCAATTTAGCTGTCCATTTTTGTGCCTTCTTTCTCTCTTATATTCATATTTCTATTTCTATTCTCGAGAGCCTGAAAAAGTGATGGTAGCATTAACATATGGGCATAAACATAGGCATTTAGAGGGTAGTTTGATGGACATACTATGATCTCTTAGCCAGACAACAGTAGTAGCTCCCCCGCTGGAACATAGGATCTTTCTAGCCATAGGCTTTGTGATTAGATTTTTCAGTACCAGACAAGAATTACCTCCTGTGGAGGGGCCTCAAGTCTCATCAGAGAGCAGTTAATTGGTTCTCCCCATAACAGACATGCAGCAGTTGGTAGATTTGGCCTGGCTGGCCAGCTTTAAAGCTTGTAGGGTCCACTGCTGGTTAAGACCATTGATGACTTTTCCCTCGTAGGCTGCATAGGTCTTCCCTACATGTGCTGCACATAATCAGGGAGGTCTTGTCACCTTGGGCAGAGGGAATATGGTTGCTTCTTGGGGTTTCTGTGAGCTCTGGACTTGTTCATGTTACAACCTCTGGAATTATTCATCTTCTGGAAATTATTCTTTTTTATTTAAAAAAAATAAAAATATTTATTTGAGAAAGAGAGGGAGAGGGGAGAAAGGAAGAGAAGAGACTGGGCATGCCACAGCCTGCAGCCACTGCAAATGAACTCCACGTACATGTACCACCTTGTGCATCTGGCTTACATGAGTATTGGTGGATCAAACTGGAGTCCTTAGTCTTTGTAGGCAAGCACCTTAACCACTGAGTCATCTCTCCAGCCCTGAAAATTATTCTTGATTTATTCTTATGAGATTACATAGTATACACACAGATTGGTAGCTTCCCTGTGACTCTTGAATAAATGATTTCTGTCTCATTTCAGTTCTGCTGCCAAGTTTTCTCTCTGTGTTGTCTAGAATGAATTAACTCAGGACAGAAGGCAGGGCTCACCTTGCTTATTTCCCGTAGTTCAGGACTACAATCCTGTCATGCCTGTGTTCCAGTACCTCTCACAATAGTCTTACATTTCTGTCTGGTTTCATGGCTGTAACTGGAGAGTAATTTTGCTCCCTCTTTACCACTCCCATGTGGCTCTCAGCAGAAGTCTTTTACATTATTTTAGAAACTCAAATTAGTTTCAGCTTCTAAGATTAATATGAAACATTAAATTTGGTAGAAAGTTTTTCCAAGTAAACTTGATGGCTATCCTCTTATCCAAATTTATTTTATCCATTTATTTATTTTTTTTTTCTTTTTGGTTTTTTGAGGTAGGGTTTCCAGGCTGACCTGGAATTCACTCTGTAGTCTCAGGGTGGCCTCGAACTCACTGCGATTCTGCTACCTCTGTCTCCCGAGTGCTGGGATTACAGGCGTGTGCCACCATGCCCGGCCAAATTTATTTATTTTAAAAAAATTATTTATTTATTTATTTGGAAGAACACCCCTCTCAAATTTCTTTGTAATAAAGTAAAGGAAAAAAAAAAAAAAAAAGAAAACCAAATAGTAAGAAAAAACCCGAAATGATGAAAACCCAAGGGTTAACACACCCTTTATGTTACTGTTCTTTCTCTTTTCCTCCTTTCCTCCCTCCTTCTCTCCCCTCACTTCTTCCTTACTCCCCCCCCCCCCACCTTACTTGTTCTGGACTGGGTCTCACTGTGTAGCTTTGGGTGGCATGAAACTCAAGATATGTAGACCACATAGAGCAAGATTGCCTCAAACCTGTGGTAATCTTCTTGACTCTACTAGGATTACAGTGCCATGCCTCCAAGCCTGGCATATCTTCCTCCCTTCCTATTTTCTTCCAGATGGGGGCTGTTTCTGTGTTGTCTAGGCTGGCTTCAAAACTTTAATCTTCCTGCCTCAGTCTCACATCTGTTCTGCTATTTAAGCATGGAACTTGGCAACTTATAAGTATAACTATTAACTTGTGCATTTGGTTAGCCAGAACAGCCACACACCAGAGGCTGGACTCATCAATAAGAAAACATGAATGAATATGAGAGAAAAGTTTTAAAAGGACATGCTGTTGAAAAGTTGATGGTCCATTGGTCAAAAGAAAAGAAGTCTGATGAGTTGTTGAATATAAGCAACATCTTCCGGGGCTGGAGTGATGGTCTAGCGGTTAATGTGCTTGCCTGTGAAGCTTAAGGAACCAGTTTCGATTCCTCAGTACCCGCCTTTGTAGTGACTAGAGGCCCTGGCATGCCAATTGTCTCCCTTTCCCTCTCTAATAAGTAAATAAAAATAATTAAAAAAGCCAGAGCAATAGTTACATTATTTTTTAAAAGCAAGTAAAATATTTTCCAGTCTGTTTGAAAGGAGAAAAGAGGGCTGGAAAGATAGCATAGCGGTTAAGACATTTGCCTGCTAAGCCTAAGGACCCAAGTTTGACTCCCGAGAACCCACATAAGCCAGATGTACATGGTGGCACATGCGACTGGAGTTCTTTTGCAGTGGCTAGAGGCCCTGGCATGCCCATATTCTCTCTCTCTCTCTCTGTAATAAATAAAATAAAAGATAAAAAAGAGAAATTAAAATTTGAATTTGCTCCCATAATGATTCCTTAATATTTTATTTTCTGTCCTATTATAGAAGCCACCTTGGCCTTATTTCATTTATTTTAAGTCCTTCTCTTGGTCTGGAGGCTTCGAAATGAAGCCATCTTAAACATCTCTCCCTTTTCCTCAGTCTTAGGTCTCACTGCCCTCTAGCTGTGATGCATCAGAGACATATCTGTGGGTGGTCCTGACCCTCTCAGTGTGTCAGAGACTTTGAGAAGTTGACATTTGCTGCTCTTTATTTACAGGGCTTTGCTCTCAGATGTATTTGAAGTGTCTCCTTACGTAATTGTTTTGTTTGTTTTTTTGAGATAGGGTTTCCCTTTAGCCCAGGCTGACCTGGAATTCACTATGTAGTCTCAGGGTGGCCTTGAACTCATGGCAGTCCTCCTACCTCTGCCTCTGAATGCTGGGATTAAAGGTATGCGCCACCAGGCCCGGTTTTCACATAAATTTTTATTGTGATAGTTTATAAATCAGTTACTTTCTTTGTGTTTTACTTGTTGACTATTGTCGTTTGTGAAGACAGTGATCTTGTTTAACCTCTGTATTCCTTTTGTTTGAGCAGAGTCAGACACAAGGAACGTTGGTAGAGTGAGATTGGGGGTGTTAGATCTCCCATAATGATTGGTTGTTAATGTCTTTTTCCTATGTAAATGTTTCTTTATATAATTTGAATCTCTGCTGAGTTATATTATCTGTATGAATTACATTAATTTTTTTTAAAATTTTTTGAGGAGAGAGAGAGAGAGAGATAGATAAGAGAGACAGAGAGAATGGGCATGCCAGGGCCTTCAGCCGCTGCAATTGAACTCCAGATCTGTGGGCTACTGTGTGCATCTGGCTTTACGTACCAGGGAGGCATGTGCCTTAACCTCTAAGCCAATCTCTCCAGCCCTGGGTGAATTTTTGTTTTGAAGTAGGGTCTTGCTCTAACCTAGGCTGACCTGGAATTCACTATGTAGTCTCAGGGTGGCCTCAAACTCAGAACTAATGGAGATCCTCCTGCCTCTGCTGAGATTAAAGGCATATATGCCACCATACCCGGTTGAGTTAATTTTTTAAAATTTTGTTACTTTTAAAATTTCATTTCCATACATGGACATAATGTGCTTTAATCATATTCACCAATTACCCTCTCTTATCCCCATCTCCTCCCACCAATCCCTTTCTTCCTGACTAATCCCCTTCCTACTTTCATTTCTTAAAAGTTTCTTTTATTGACAACTTCCTTAATTATAGACAATAAGCCATGATAATCCCCCCACTTCCCCTTCACAACTGCACTCTCCATCATATCCCTTCCCCCTCTTAATCAGTCTCTCGTTTATTTTGATATCATCATGTTTTCCTCCTATTATGTTGGTCTTCTGTAGGTAGTGTTTGGCATTGTGAGGTCATGGGTAACCAGGCCGTTTTGTGTCTGCAAGAGTGCACTATAAGGAGTCCTACCCTTCCTTCTTTCTGCCACCTTTTCCGCAATGGACCTTGAGCCTTGAAAGGTGTGATAGAGATATTGCAGTGCTGAGCACTACTCTGTCACTTCTTCTCAGCACCATGTTGTCTTTTGAGTCATCCCAAGGTCGCTGCCATCTGAAAAGAGAAGGTTCTCTAACCAAAAGTGAGAGTAGCATTAACATATATGGGTATGAACATTAAGAAAAGTGCTTACCAGGCAGTTTGGTGAGCATAGTATATGCATTTAGCCAGACAACAGCAGGAGTTATACCCCTAGGGTATAATTAGTAGTAATATTATTAGATTGTACTAGATAGTTATGGTGACCTTTTCTTCTTATTTTTAAAAAATTATTTATTTATTTATTTATTTGAGAGCGACAGAGAGAGAGAGAGAGAGAGAGAGAGAGAGAGAGAGAGAATGGGCACGCCAGGGCCTCCAGCCACTGCAAACGAACTCCAGACTCATGCGCTCCCTTGTGCATCTGGCTAACGTGGCTCCTGGGGAATCAATCCTCAAATCAGGGTCCTTAAGCTTCACAGGTAAGTGCTTAACTGCTAAGCCATCTCTCCAGCCCCTTTTTCTTAGTTTTGATTTATTGAGGTAGGGTCTCGCTGTTGTCCAGGCTGACCTGGAATTCACTATGTAGTCTCAGGCTGGTTTGAACTTACAGGAATCCTCTTCCCTCTGCCTCCCAAGTGCTAGGATTAAAAGGGCTTGTGCCACCTTGCCCAACTTGAATTAAATTTTTAAGAGTATATAATGATAGAAGCTAAGTTTGTATACACTAAAAATTTACATTTGAATTCATTATTGTCTTTTCAATTACTTTTCTAGTAACTGCATTTCTCCCTTTTGTCTGATGAAGGAATTGAATAAGCCTTTCTCTCCCTTTTCTCTTTGTTTTAAAGTTTTGTGTCCATGAATAATGTCTTTTTATTCCTGCTTGTGTTATCTTCCAAATTTTGCAATCTGTTAATTTGTTGCTCTTTCTTACACTTGTTCAAATTCAAATAATACTATTTAGGTTCTTTGACTTGTTAGGTAATAATAATAATTAAAATATATTTTAAATATTTATTTGAGAGAGAATATATGGGTGTACCAGGGCCTCCTGTTCCTGCAGACAAACTCCAGACACATGCACCACTTTGTATATCTGGCTTTCAAGTTGGTACTAGAAATTGAACCCAGGCCCCTCAGGTTTTGCAAGCACGTGCCTTTAACCACTGAGCCATCTCTCTCCAGCTCCCAACTGAAAAAAATATGTTCATTTATTGCCCCTGTAAATGAACTTCAGATGCATGCTTCAGTTTGTGTATCTGGCTTTACATGGGTACTGAGGAGTTGAACCTGGCCAGCAGTCCAAAGACTGCAAGCAAGGGCGTTTAACCACAGAGCCATCTATCCAGCTAGTATATTAGCATATTATTTTAGAGGGGCGGAGTATGTATGATGTGCCATGTGTATGTGTTCACGTGTGTGAGTTCAGGTGCGTGCCTGCCATAGTATGTGTGTGAAGGTCACAGGACAACCTTGGATGTCGGTTGGGCCTCACCTTCCAACAAGAGGCAGGATCTCGTTTGCTGCTGCATACACCAGGCTACCTGGCCCCTGAGCTTTTGGAGATTCTCTTGTCTCCACTTCCCATCTTGCAGTAGGCACACTGGGATCGTAGACTCATACCACCACCGTGTCTGACTTTATGTGAGTTCTGGGGATCTGAACTTAGGGTCCTTATGTGGTTCAGCAAGTGCTTTCTCTGCTGAGCCATCTTGCCAGCCTATACTAACAAATTTCTAGTAAGTCAATCTTGAATTCGTATTATGTTTGCTAGCATTTTTGTTTATTTTTTTAAAAAGATTTAGTTTTATTTATTAGGGGGAAGGAGGGAGGGAAGGAGGCAGGAAGAGAGAAAGAGAGAATGAGAATGGGTACACCAGGGCCGCTAGTCACTGCAAAAGAACTCTAGGGACATGTGCCACCATGTGCATCTGGTTTATGTGGGACCTGGAGAATTGAACCTGGGTCCTTAGGCTTTGCAGTCAAAGTGCCTTAGCTGCTAAGCTGTCTCTCTAGCCCCTGTTTATGGTATATTTTGATTGTTAGATTTTTGTTTTTAAAAAGATACAGGGTCTTGTTATGTAGCCCAGGCTGGCCTCAGATTCCTAATCCTCTTTCTTAAGTCTCCTGAATGTTGTGATTATAGATGAGAACCACCATGCCTGGCTCTTATCTATGGATTTTGACACTCAGCTACCTCCCCAGTTGTATGTGAACTGTTAAATGTATTTGTCAGGTATTATCACTCAAAAATATCACTGAATGTAGAGCTACACCTCTGTTCTGTGAAGAGAACTCATTAGGCAGTTATAGGCACTACTACTGTGGACAGAAGGAATCTTGGGAAGGTCAGTCCAAAAAAAGTAAAGCCCAGAATGAAGAGTACTTGAGTGTTTATAAGTTACAGTAATACAAGCACACTGACGGTTCTTTCCTCATATTTAGGCTATAATAAGAAAGGGCTGAGTGTAGGGAAGGGAAGAAAATGTCCAACATTTGTGATTTGATAGGGTAAAATGCTAGAAATTACCTAAGTTATTTTATTTGGTATACCTTCACATAGTTTGTGTGGAGCATAAATCGAAACCTTCAGATTTCACATTTAGCTGGGCATGCTAGAGACCCTAGCACTTGAGCACGAAGCAGGAAGATCAGGAGGTCAAGGTCAGTCCAGTGTCATAGCAAGACTGTCTCAAACCCATCAAATGAAAATATTTAGTGTTTAACTATATGTATTTCTTTCTTTGCCCTAGGCCTCGAAGCAGAGGAAAAACAACAGTGGAAGATGAGGACAGCATGGATGGGCTGGAGACAACAGAAACAGAAAATATCGTGGAGACAGGTATCAGAGCACAAGAGTTTTGAAAAAAATAATCATTTTCACTTGTTTATGTTTTGCATTTAGCATTTGTATAGCAAGGTACTATGCTAGCATTTTTCTTCATAGTTTGATGTATAGTGATAGTGAAAAACCAGTCTTATTTCTCATGTTTTCCTTGAGTCTTGATTTAGTTGGAATTATTTTATATCCATTAATACCTGTTTTATCAAAGTAAAATCCCGACTGAAAGAAACTAACTGTATGCCCTTAGTATGTAGCTCATAGTTTACTTCTGGCGTGTGAACCATCAAGTATTTGTCCAAGGCTTATTTTGTTTATATCAGTGCAGAGGAAAAAATGTATCATTTGCAAATAATACTGTTAAGTCTTGAATTACACTAGTTTCTGGTGGGCTTTTAGATACCTCAGATATGCACCCTGCTGGGGAAGGCACAGCAGTGGAGCAGTTTGTGAAAAGCTAGGGCTTGTCTTGCTTTCTCACCTTCCGTGTCAGTCCAGGAACCCAGTCCATGGGATGGTGCCACCCGTATTTAGGCTGAGCCTTCCCATCTGAACTATGTTATCTAGAAACTCCCTTACCAACAGGCCCAAAGATTTGTTTCCATGGTGATTCCAAATCTATCAATTTGATAACTGATTAACTGTCACAGAGCATATTATGAAAATCTATACAAAATCTACATAAGGTTAATAATGATACAGTAAATGGTCAGGGTTCATGGTATGATCAGAAGATAACTGATACATGAGATAGTGTGTCTCTGTGTTTCCAACACTGTTGGGGAGAATCTGGACAGACATATGGCCTGCTTCTGTTGCATTAAAAAATATTTATTTATTAGAGAGAGAGAGTGTGTGTGTTAGTTATGCCAGTGCCTCTAGCCACTGCTACAAGGAATGAACTACAGACACATATGCCACTATGTGCATGTGCATCTGGCTTTATGTGGGTATTGGGGAACAACTGAGCCTGAGTCTTTTTTTTTTTTTTTTTTGGTTTTTGAGGTAGGGTTTCATACTAGCCCAGACTGACCTGGAACTATGTAGTCTCAGGATGGCCTTGAACTCATGGCTATCCACCTATCTCTGCCTCCCGAGTGCTGGGATTAAAGGCATGCACCACCATGCCCAGCCCTAAACCCAGGTCTTTAGGCTTTGAAGGGAAGTACTTTAACTGCTGAGCCATCTCTCCAGCCCTCAGTGCTTCTTTTTTTTTTTTTTTTTTGGTTGGTTTTTCGAGGTAGGGTCTCACTCTAGCCCAGGCTGACCTGGAATTCACTACGGAGTCTCAGGGTGGCCTTGAACTCACGGCGATCCTCCTACCTCTGCCTCCCGAGTGCTGGGATTAAAGGCGTGCACCACCACGCCTGGCCCTCAGTGCTTCTTATAACATGAGCACCATTATGCTTACACAATATCATACAGGTTTTAGAGGAAAGATAAAGATCACACACTATCTTTTAAAGTTTTATTTTATTATTTGAGAGAGAGCAAGAAAGAGGCAGATATAGAGAGAATGAATAGGCATGCCAGGGCCTCTAGCCTCTGCAAACAAACTCTAGATGCATGTGGCACCTTGTGCATCTGGCTTTATGTAGGACCTGGGTAATTGAACCTGGGTCATTTGGTTTTGCAGGCAAATGCCTTAACTGCTAAGCCATCTCTCTAGCCCTTATTTAAAAACTATTTTTCAGAAAACACTTTTATGGTTGTCAGATATGTTACCATGTCACCATACAGTTCTTGGAAAGCCTTCATGTATTCTGTAGCACCCACCTTCCTTTCCATAGGCAAATTAGATAGGCAAAGAGAAGCTGGGTGATTCAGGAATCTTTTTTTTTCCCCCAAAATATTTTTATTTATTTGTGGGGGAAAGGGAACTTGACCTTTTTTTTGCACATTTATTATTATTAATCATACCACTTAAACTCAATTTTATATAAACTACATTAGTTTTTTTTTTTTTTAGAGCGAATGAGCTAGACACAAAGAATGATGCCTCAGCCACTGAACTTGCACTCCAGATGTTGTGCCACGTAGTGGGCATGTGCAACCTTACACTTTCCTTACTTTTGTGTCTCTGGATTATGTGGGATTTGGAGAGTTGAACATGGGTCCTTAGACTTTGCAGGCAACTGCCTTAACCACTAAGCCATCTCTCCAGCCCAGTTCGTTTGTCCATTCATTTGTTCTTTCTTTCTTTTTAAAAAAACTTTAAAAAATATTTTTATTTGTTTGAGAAAAAGAGATACAAATGGAGAGAGAGAGAGACTGGGGGTGGGGGAATGGCTAGCCACTGCAAACACACTCCAGACGCATGCTGCATGCTCCACCTTGTGCATCTGGCTTTATGTGGGAACTGGGGAATCAAACATGGATCCTTTGGCGTTGCAAGCAACTGCCTTAACTGCTAAGCCATCACTCCAGCCTTCCATTAGTTCTTTTTCTTAATTTCTTCTTTAGCAGTGAAAAGTCTAAAGCTTTAAATGGAACCTTCATCATGGTAAATGCTCATATATTGCTTTTAAAACAATGCTGTCAGCCGGGTGTGGTAGAACACTTCTTGAATCCCAGCATTTGGGAAGCAGATGTAGGAGGATCTCTTTGAGTTTGAGGTTAGCCTGAGACTGCATAGTGACTTACAGGTCAGCCTGGACTAGAATGAGGCCCTACCTTAAAAAACAAAACAGAACAACAACTACACCACTACCACCACACACATACACACGTACGTACGTATCCAATAGTATCCTCCTTTGGTTGTGCTTGGTCAGCCCTTTTCTTGGTTATTTTATCTTATACACAGAAGATTTAGCACCTGTATTTGTATTTTATGCTTTTTTTTTTTTTTTTTCCTTTCTGAGGCAGGGTTTTACTCTAGCCCAGGCTGACCTGGAACTCACTATGTAGTCTCAGGTGGCCTTGAAATCACAGTGATTCTCCTATCTCTGCCTCCCAAGTGCTGGGATTAAAAATATACACCACCACACCTAGCTGTTTTTGTATTTTTACTTTCTTAGACTTCTGCTTTTGTCTTTGTGTGTGAGAGAGATAGGTGCACATATGGAAGTCAGAGATGAACTTTGCTTTCCTCCTTGTTTGAGGCAGGGTCTCTCGTTTGCCACTGTGAACACTACACTAGCTTATCCGTGAGCGTCGGGATCCTCTTGATATTGCCTCCCATTGCTGTAGGCCTTCATCCCCATTTATGCGGGTTCTGGACAGCCAGACTCCACTAGTTAGGCTTGTGTACCAAGTACTTTTAAATCACCTAGCTGTCTCCCTGCCTCATCCTGTTGTTGTTTTGATAATGGGTTCAGTACTCTTGCCTTTTCGGTTTCCTTATTTTTCCCAAAATTCCATTCTCCAATTCTTCTCAACTATATACATATCTTTATGCCTCATACCCATTATTATTGTACCAATCATTGGATAATTGCTGCATTATTCCCATAATCTCACTTCAACTCTCCTACCCTCTGAGTATTCTATGTCCTTAGTTCACTCTCTCCTAATATACTTGCACCATATTTTTTCAACCACATTGAGGCCATAGGCTCAGTGTTCTCATCTGCGGAGTTTGTTATTTTCCTGTTTAGATCAGATTTGCCAACCCATCATTGTACTCACTGTTTTAATGTACTGCAGTGCCTCTGAACCCAGAGTTTGCATTGTAGCCTCTTAACATGGTTGTTGGAAAAACGTAATCTAGCTGTGTGGCTGGTTTTACTTTAAGTTTGTATCATGATTTCTCCTTTTGGTCATCCTCCATTTACTTAGAAATTTCTTTTCCCATTATTGAAGATGATGATCTCTCCGTTTTCCTTTTTCTCTTCACATTTTTAATACCTTCCAGTTTTTGTTCTTCATTATTTCATTAAAAGGAGAAACTAGGGGGTTTGAGAGATGGCTTAGAGGTTAAGATGCTTGCCTGCAAAGCCAAAGGACCTCGGTTCAGTTCCCCAGGACCCATATAAGCCAGATGCACAAGGGGGCTCATGCATCTGGAGTTTGTTTGCAGTGGCTGGAGGCCCTGGTGCACCCATTCTCTCTCTCCTTTCTCACACACTGCCTCTTTCCCTCTCTCAAATAAGTAAAAATAAAAATAAAATTTATTATAAAAAAAAAGTAGAGAGAAGCCAGGTGTGGTGGCGCATGCCTTTAATCCCAGCACTGAGCTAGAGTGAGACCCTACCTGGAAAAACCAAAAAAAGGAAGAAAAAAAAAAAGACAGAGAAACCAGTGCCCGGTGTGGTGCAGGAGGCAGAGGTAGGAGAATTGCCGTGAGTTTGAGGCCATCTTGAGACTATGTAGTAAATTCCCGGTCAGCCTAGGCAAGACTCTACCTCAAAAAACAAACACAAAAAGAAACCATTACATTTGCCCACTGTCGGTCTGTGTGTAAGTGGGGATGGGGAAGCTTTGTGGCTGAAGGAACTCTGCTTGTGTCCTGGCTTTAGTCTCCTCTCCATTCACCTTTTATGGAGTTTGTGTTTGCAGTTTTCCTGTGTCAGCATTTCCCTGCTCCATGAAGTGCTACTAGCATGCAGTGTGCTGCAGAATTGCTTCTCTTCTCTAACACAGCTTACCGCTTTTGACTAGAGAGTTTCCCCCTCCCCACCGACTGCTGTCTTGCTTCATTGCTTATCTTTTTTTGTTGTTTTGTTTTTCAAAGTAGGGTCTCACTCTAGCTCAGGCTGGCCTGGAATTCACTACTTAGCCTCAGGGTGGCCTCAAACTCACAGGGATCCTCCTACCTCTGCATCCTGAGTGCTGGGATTAAAAAGCCTTGCACCACCACACCCGAAATCATTTTAATTCCTTTTTTTTAGGTAGGGTTTCACTTTAGCCCAGGCTGACCTGGAGTTCACTATGTAGTCTCAGGCTGCCCTTGAACTCAAGGTGATACTCCTACCTCTGCCCCTTCAGTGCTGGGATTAAAGGTGTGTGTCACCACATCTGGCTGGATTTCGATACTTTAAATTCCTAAGACAAGAATCTGAAGACAGCCCAAAATTCCCATTGACTAATACGCATCACATGTACATGTGCCTCCTCGCTTTCCAAAAATTCCAGGACGATAAAAATCACATGATCATCTCAATAAATGTAGAAAAATCCTTAATAAAATTCAACATTCATTCATGATGAAAAGTGCTAAAAAAAGGCTGGGCATTTTGGCAAAAACAGATAATCCCAGCACTCGGTGGAGACAGGATGGTCAAGAGGTCAAGGATATCCTCTGGCTACATAACGAATTCAAAGTCAACCTAAACTACATCGAGACCCTGTCTTGAAAGTCAAAAAATAATCTTAAAAAATTTTAAGACTCAAATTAGATGAAGGAACATTACCTCAACACAGGACAAAACTCCATACCTACTGAATGGGAAGAAGCTGAAATCATGACGTCTGATCTGATAAGACGGGGATGTTCATTGTCACCGTTGTACTGCATACTGCACTAGAAGCCTGAGAGAGACAGACCAAGAACACAAATAAGAAAGGTGGGCAAATCCTTTAGAGAAAACACGGTTTTATAGTAAACAACCCTACACAACACAGGGCATCTAACTGTCCCCTCCAAGGCTCAAGAAGATCCCAGAAGAGGGAGGATGGGAAGGAAGACTGTGATGCTGTCTTCTGGACAGACATGTCCGGTACACCCATGAATTTACAGTGGCTGTGGCTTCCGGCACAAGATTAAATCTGTCAGTTTACTTTACCATCCACGAGGGAAGGGTGCACGAGACCTTAGGCCTCCTGAGTAACTAATGGCAGCTCAAGGTTGCGGGGAGGGGGAGTCAGGTTGATCACTGCTATTCTTGCCCATTCCACAGTAAATAACTGTCCACCCATGATCGCCCAAGCAAGTGTAATTTCACTCAATAGTATTATTTTTATTTTTATTTTTTGTTTATTTTTATTTATTTATTTGAGAGTGACAGAGAAAGAGGCACACACACACACACACACACACACACAGAGAGAGAGAGAGAGAGAGAGAGAGAGAGAGAGAGAGAATGGGCGCGCCAGGGCTTCCAGCCACTGCAAACGAACTCCAGATGCGTGCGCCCCCTTGTGCATCTGGCTAACGTGGGTCCTAGGGATTCGAGCCTTGAACCAGGGTCCTTAGGCTTCACAGGCAAGCACTTAACCGCTAAGCCATCTCTCCAGCCCTATTTTTATTTTTTGGTTTGTCGAGGTAGGGTCTCACTCTACCCCAAGCTGACCTCTAATTCACTATGTAGTCTCAGGCTGGCCTTCAATTCACAGCGATCTCCCATAAAATCTTTTATTTATTTATGTGTAAGAGAGAATGAGCGGACAAGGGTCTCTGTCCACTGTAAACAAACTCATGCATGTGCCACCTTGTGCATCTGTTTTGTTGGGCTGGAGAGATACCTTAGCGGTTAAGTGCTTGCCTGTGAAGCCTAAGGACCCCCGTTCGAGGCTCGACTCCCCAGGACCCACGTTAGCCAGATGCACAAGGGGGCGCATGCGTCTGGAGTTCATTTGCAGTGGCTGGAGGCCCTGGCGTGCCCATTCTCTCTTCCTCTCTCTATCTGCCTCTTTCTCTCTCTGTCTGTCGCTCTCAAATAAATAAATAAAAATAACAAAAATTTTTTTGTTTATTTTATTTATTTATTTATTTGCGAGTGACAGACAGAGAGAAAGAGGCAGAGAGAGAACGGGCACACAAGGGCCTCCAGCCACTGCAAATGAACTCCAGACACGTGCGCCCCTTGTGCATCTGGCTAACGTGGGTCCTGGGGAATGGAGCCTTGAACCAGGGTCCTTTAGGCTTCACAGGCAAGCGCTTAACCGCTAAGCCACCTCTCCAGCCCGAGATCTTTAAATTTTTAAAGATATTTAATTAATTATTTATTTGAGAGAGAGAGAGAGAGAGAGAGAGAAAGAAGCAGATAGAGAAAGAATGGGCATGCCAGGGCCTCTAGCCCTTAGTGGTTATGGTGCTTGCCTGCAAAGCCTAAGGATCTAGTTTTGATTTCCCAGAGTCCATGTAAGCCAGTTGCACATGGTGCATGTACCTGGAGTTTGTTTGCAGTGGCTAGAGGCCTGACATGCCCATATTCATTCATTCATTCATTCATTCATTCTCTTTCCCCCCATACACACATAAAATATAAAAATATTTTTCTTTATTTATTTGAGATTGATAGATAACAGACATGCCAGGGCCTCCTGCTGCTGGACAGGAACTACAAACGCATGTGCTGCTTTGTGCATCTGGCTTGACGAGGGTACTGGGAAACCATATACAGCTCATCAGGTTGGCAAGTAAGTGCCTTAATGGCTGATCAATCTCTGCAGTGCTTTTTTTTTAATTAAAAAATTATTTGAGCCAGGCATGGTGGTGCACACCTTTAATCCCAGCACTCGGGAGCCAGAGGTAGGAGGATTGCCGTGAGTTCGAGGACACCCTGGGACTACATAGTGAATTCCAGGTCATCCTGGGCTAGAGAGAGACCCTACTTCGAAAAACCAAAACAAAAAAAAATTTTATTTGAAAAAGAAATAGAGTATGGACATGCCAAGAAATGAAACCTAGGCCCCAAAGGCTTTGCCAACAGGTGCCTTTAACTGTTGAGCCATCTCCCCAGCCCTCAATTTTCTTTTTTAACCCCTTCAGTATTTTTCATTTATGTGTGTGTGTGTGTGTGTGAGAGAGAGAGAGGGGGGGGGGGGAGGGAGAGGGAGGGAGGGAGGGAGGGAGAGAGGGAGAGAGGGAGAGAGGGAGAGAGAATGGGCATGCTAAGTCTTCTTACCACTACAATTGAATTCCAGGTGCATATTCCACCTCATATATCTAGTATTACGTGGGCACTGGGGAATTGAACCTGGACTCTCAGGGCTTGCAAGCAAGTGCCTTTAAGTGCTGAGCAGTCTCTGCTCCTCCCTCAGTTTTCTTTTGTAAATCTTGTCTATTTTGAGAGAGAAAGAGAGAGAATATGAATGGGCACCCCAGGGCCTCCAGCCACTGCAAATGAACTTCAGATGCTTGAGCCACCTTGTGCATCTGGCTTATGTGGGAATTGAACCTGGGTTCTTAGGCTTTGCAGGAAAGTATCTTAAATGCTAAGCCAACTCTTCAGCACTCAGCCTTACATACATACATACATACATACATACATACATACATACATACATATCTATATCTATCTATCTATCTATCTATCTATCTATCTATCTATCTATCTATCTATATAAATTTTATTTATTTGAGAGAGAGGGGCACACCAGGGCCTATAGCCACTGCAGACGAACCCAAGACATATGTGTTCCCTTGTGCATCTGGCTTACATGGGTCCTGGGGACTCAAACTGGGGTCCTTTGGCTTTGTGTGCAAATGCCTTAACTGCTAAGCCATCTCTCCAGCCCTCGGTTTTCTTTTTAATACAATCTTATGTATGTGTGTATACATACATGTGTGTGCCGCAGAGGCTGCTGTTGCTGCAAATGACATCTAGATGTATGTACCACTTTCTGTTTGACTTTATGTGGGTGCTGCTAAATTGAACCTGGGTAGGAAAGTTTTGCAAGCAAGAACCTTTAACCACTGAACAATCTCCCCATCCCCTCTGTCAGTTTTCAGACCTAACATGGATGGAGACTACACAGTAAATTCCAGGTCACACTAAAAGCCAGAAAAGGCAGAATGATGAATTTCCAGACAAGGATAGTGTGGTGTTTCAAATGTTAATGTATGTCTTCCATAGCCTTAAGGTTACTCTTCCTACTTAAGTCTCCACTAGTCAGCTGGAGGAGGTGTCACTGTGGGGTCAGATGTCAGTCCAGAGCCATTAGGAGCTCCGGTTTGCTGGTGCTCACTGGTGTTTTTCGATCTCTGCACCTATGGAAGTGAGACAGCTTCTTCCAACATAAGAAGCTTCCCCTGGAATCTGTAAGCCAGAAATAAACCCTTTCTTCCCATAAGCTGCTACTGGTGGGTGTTTGTCCCAGCAACAAGAACTGTATCAAGACAGTAATCTTTGTTGGTACTCATTTCCTATCTCCATCCATGTTAGCACAAAGGACCCAGGTTCAATTGCCCAGGAACAATGTAAGCCAGATGCACAAGATGAACAATGGAGTTCATTTGTAGTGGCTAGAGGCCCTAGCACACCCAATCTCTTTCTCTCTCTCTGACTCTCTCAAATAAATTAATTAAAAAAATTCTAAGTTAAGGAAAGGGAAAGACTCAGGGGAAGAACGCTTCATAGAAGGAAAGAGTAGAGATAACTGATTGTACAATAAAGAAAAATGCGGAAGGAAAAATCATAGAAATATAAGAGGAATAAAGACTATAACCTGCTTTGAAAAGTAAAATGAAAATAGTAAGAAAGAGTATTGTAAAAGGGGAACCAGGAGGTTACCTGAGACAAAAGAAAGAAACAATTGAAAAACAAGCAAAAAAGAAAACCACAAGGGGCTGGAGAGATGGCTTAGCATTTAAGGCCTAACGATCCAAGTTCTAGTCCAGTACCCACATAAAGCCAGATGCACAAAGTGGCACATGCATATAGAGTTCATTTGCAGCGGCTAGAGGCCCTGGTATGTCCATTCTGTTTCTCGCCTATCTCTCTCTACTTGCAGATAAATCAATAAAAATAATAAAAAAAGAAGAAAAGGGCTGGAGAGATGGCTTAGCAGTTAAGGTGTTTGTCTGCAAAGCCAAAGGATCCTGGTTCAACTCACATCTGGAGTTTGTTTGCTTGGCAGGAGGCCCTGGAGCATCCATTCTCTCCCTCCCTCTCTGCCTCTCTCTCTCTCTCTCTCTCTCTCAAATAAATAATTTTTTTTAAAAAGAAAAAAAAAGCACAAATATACTGGAGCGCCTTATTCCCTAGTTCTCTACTATGGGTGCATAGGGGAATTACATGTTTTGATGCTCTTGGAGGCCCTGTGATTCGTTGTGTTCAGTGAGTTGTGGGTGGAAATCATATTGGTCACTCCTGGACTGGAACAACATCCTCATGAAGTTTGTTTCTGAGGTGGTTAGTGTAGAACAGAAACATAAATATTTAGTCTTCAATTAAACATTTTCTATAATTTTCAAACAAGCTTAAGAAGAAAACTGAAGTAATTTGTTGTCACATCGCAAGTTACCCCAGAACATGAGTTGAAACAACAAAAATCCCATGATTTTATGGGACACAGTTGAGGTCAGACTTGGCTGAGCAGTTCTGTGTTGGTGACACCCACTATTACCATTTGTGGGGTCCTTTTGGACTGGCCTGGAGGATGCAAGTTTGTTACATTGCTGGATTTTTTTTTTTTTTCCAAGGTAGGGTTTCATACTAGCTCTGGCTGACCTGGAATTCACAGTGTAGTCTTACGGTGGCCTTGAACTCACAGTGATTTCCCTACCTCTGCCCCCCAAGTGCTGGGATTAAAGGCATGTGCCACCACGACCAGCTACATTACTTGATTTTTGAAGACCTCATCAATGTGAGGTGTCAAAAAATTATCAGTATTGAGGCTAAGAATATATATATATAGACAGTTCTGATTTCATTTTTGTATTTTTTATTGCAAAAATCTACTAAAACATCATTTGAAGCATCATATAGAAAGCTGGAGGAAATGATAGAACTAAGTAAACCACTTAGAAAATGATTGACTTCCAACAAGTACTACTTTAATTTCATGAGTTTTCAAAAGCTTTTGATTAATATTGCTATCCTATTTTTTTTTTTTTTTTTTTGGTTTTTCGAGGTAGGGTCTCACTCTAGTCCAGACTGACCTGGAACTCACTATGTAGTCTCAGCGTGGCCTCGAACTCACGGCAATCCTCCTCCCTCTGCCTCCCTAGTGCTGGGATTAAAGGCGTGCGCCACCATGCCCAGCTGTATCCTAATATTTTTATAAATATTTTATTTATTTATTTACTTAGTGGGAGGGAGGGAGGAAGAGAGAGAGAGAGAGAGAGAGAGAGAGAGAGAGAGAGAGAGAGGGAGAGAGGGAGGGAGGGAGAGGGAGAGTGTGTGTGTGCGTGTGAGTGAATGGGTGTGCCAGGGCCTCTAGCCACTGCAAAGGAACTCCAGATACATGTGCCACCTTGTGCATCTGGCTTATGTGAGTCCTGGGGAATTGAAACTGGGTCTTTAGGCTTCAAAGTCAAGTACCTTAACTGTTAAGCCATCTTTCCAGCCCCTCTTATTCCTTTCTTTTTAAATTTTGCTAGGTGTGGTGGCATATGCTGAGACTACATAGTGAATTCTAGCCTGGGCTACAGTGAGACCCTACTTTGAAACCCAGCCCTCCCCCCACAAAAAATATTAGCCAGGCAAGGTGAAACATGACTTTATTCCAAGTATTTAGTAGGAGGCAGAGGCAGGAGGGTTGCTATGAGTTTGAGGCCACCTTGAGACTACATAGTGAATTCCAGGTCAGCTTGGGCTAGAGTGAGACCCTATGTCAAAAAACAGAACAAATTATTTAAGAGAGAAGGATTAGGGGGGGGGGGATATGGGTATGTCTGGACCTTCTGCTACTTCAAACACTTCATGCACCTCATTTTTTAGGCCTGGCTTTACATAGTGTTGCACTCAGGTTTGCATTGCTGGCAAAAGTCAACCACCCAAGAGCAGCTTTTGGATAAAAGGGTTTATTTTGGTTGATAGACTCCAGGGGGAAGCTCCATGATGGCAGGGAAAAATGATGGCTTGAGCAGAGGGTGGACATCATCCCTTGGCCACAGGAAAGTGTGCCAAGCACTGGCAAGAGGAAGCTGGCTATAATACTCAAGGTTGCCCCCAATAATACACTGTCTCCAGGAGGCTTTAATTCCCAAATTGCGGGAGAACCTAGCATTCAGAACACCTGAATCAAACCACCACATTTCACTCTGGCCCCCATAAACTGGTAACCATTCATAATATAAAATACAATACATTCATCCAACTTTAAAAGCCCTCATAGTATTTGTTAATCTTAATGATATTCGAACATTCCCATAGTCGGAGATCTTTTAACTGAGACATAAAAGCAACAAAACTCATAATGGCACAGAATAAACATTCACACTGTAAAAGATGGCATTGGGCATAAATATAGTAAATTCTGTTTAATCAATACAAGACTTAAAACGACCTGGGTAAACATAAAACTCTGCAGCTACAAGTCCAACAACTCTACTAGTGACAAAACTCCAAGTCCAGTAATTCTAAATAGCAAGTCTCTGGAGTTTCAGTTCCACCCCTGCAGCTAGGCCACTCACAGACCTGGAAAACTTCATCTGCAGCTGACACCTCTCCTTAGCAGCCATCTCATGGTCCCGGCATCTCCACTGGGTCTCCACTGCAAGCCATGGTTTATCCTCATGGCCCTATGGGGTCTCCATGCAGGCATCCAGTAAACCTGTTTCACACTGCCCATGGCTGTTTCCAAAATATAAGACCACATTGTAGACTCAACGATCCTCTCTTTCCTACATTTCTTATACTCCACAATACCAGGTAGGGTGCCAGTTTGTTAATCCAGGGGGGAATAAAGCAAACTTTGAAGAACAGGACACTCCTTGAACACTCAGGCCCCTTCAGAAGAGTCTACCTTGGGCTGGAGGGATGGTGTAGCAGTCAAGGCATTTGCCTGCAAAGCCAAAGGATCCAGGTTTGATTCCCTAGGATCCATGTTAACCAGATACACAAGGTGGCACATGCATCTGGAGTTTGTTTGCAGTGGCTGGATGCCCTGGCATACCCATTCCCATACCCATACCCATACCCATTCCCTCCCTCCCTCTGTCAAATAAATAAAAATAAAATATTAAGAAAAGAGTCTACATTCTTCCTGTTGTCCCAATCTCAAAGGTTGTAATCGGTCATATAATGCAGGTGAACAAACAGCAATTTTGGCTCAAAGATTTCATTTTGTCTGTGCCACATCCCTCTGCTCACATGAGTTCATTTCTATGCAATGCAATCCTGCGCAAGTTCTCAGGACACAGGTATGACAGCAAGCCTCTCGCATAGACTGCTTCTAGCCAGTCCAGGCAAAGCTCTTTCTTACCCTCATAAGCTAACCCACACAGTCCCTAATTCTTACTGCATTCAGGTCTTTCAACTCTGACCAGAATGTTCTGTCAAGCTGTACTTATAGCACTGCAAGGCCACATTCCTCTTGAAAATCAGCTCCAAAAGCCACAAGTCAGGTGTCTGACAGCAATGATACCTCTTTTCATTACCAACTTTACTGTTAGCATTGCTGACAGAAAACACATGACCAAGAGCAGCTGTGGAGGGAAAAAAAAAGGTTTATTTTGGCCTACACACTCGAGAGAAAGCTCCATGATGGCAGGGGAAAACAAGGGCATGAGCAGAGGATGGACATCACCGCCTGGCCCACAGAAGGTGGACAATACCAACAGGAGAGGGTGCACACTGGCAAGAGGAAGCTGGCTGTAACACCCATAAGCTCGCTCCCAACAATACCCTGTCTCCAGGAGGCGTCAATTCCCAAATTGTCATTAGTTGGCACCCTGGCATTCAGAACACCTAAGTTTATGGGGGACACCTGAATCAAACCACCACACATGGGGACTGGGCAATCACACCTGAGTAGTCAAGCTCTGCAAGCAAATATCATTCACCTCTGAGCATTATCTCCAGCCCCTGGGCTCATATTCTTCTTTAAAAATTTTTTATTATCAACAACCTCCATAATTATAGACAATAGACCATATAAATTGCCCCCCCCTTTCCCCATCATATCCCCTCCTGCTCAATCAGTCTCTTTTTTAATTTGATGTCATGATCTTTTCCTCCTCTTATGACGGTCTTGTTAGGTAGTGTCAGGCACTGGGAGGTCATTTTGTGTCTGGAAGAGTGCATTGTAAGGAGTCCTAGCCTTCTGTTGGTTCTTCCATTCTTCTGCCACCTCTTCTGCAGTGGACCCTGAGATGTACCACATCTTCATTATCCACTCATCAGTTGAGAGACATCTAGGCTGGTTCCATTGCCTAGATATTGTAAATACAGTGTTAGTAGACATGGAGGTTCAAGTATCTTAAGGTAGTATGACAGGTCATTAGGATATATGCTTGGGAGTGGTATATGTGGGTCATATGGGAAATCTATTTTTAGCTGTCTCAGGAACCTCCACACTGATTTCCACAGTGGCTATACCAGATTACATTCCCACCAACAGTGTAGAAGGTTTCCTCGTTTTCTGTATCCTGGCCAGCATTTATTGTCATTTGATTTCTTGATAGTAGCCATTCTGACAGGAGTGAGATGAAATCGCTAAGTAGTTTTTTTGTTTGTTTGTTTGTTGTTTTGAGGTAGGGTTTCACTCTAGCCCAGGCTGACCTGGAATTCACTATGTAGTCTCAGGGTGGCCTCGAACTCACAACGGCGATCTTCCTACCTCTGCCTAGGATAAAAGGTGTGTGCCACCACACCCAGCTTCGAAGTAGTTTTCATTTTCATTTCTCTAATGGCTAGTGATGTAGACTTTTTCAAAAAGATGTTTATATGCTGTGGTTGTTTGATTAAGTTGTCCCCCATAAACCTAGGTGTTCCAAATGCTATGTTCCCAGCTGATAGCAGTTTGGGAACTAAAGCCTCCTGGATTAAGTATATGGTTGGGGCGGGCTTACGGGCATCATAGTCGGTTTTCTCTTGCCAGTGTTTGGCATACTCTTCTCTTGCTATTGTCCCCCTGATGTTGGCCAGGAGGTGATGCCCACCCTCTCTGCTCATGCCATCATTTTCCCCTGCCATCATGGAGCTTTCCCTTGAGTGTATAGGCCAAGATAAACCTTTTTTTCCCCCACAAGCTGCTCTTGTTTGGGTGTTTTCTGACAGTAGTGTTAACCCTACTGTAACAGTAAAGTTGGTATTGAGAAGGGGGATCATTTATGCTATATCCTTGACTTGCGGCTTTTGGCCTTTTGGAGCTGATTTTCAAGAGGAATGTGGAAGGATTTGAAACCTTGGCCGAAGAGATGCCTTGCAGTGCTGTAAGTACATCTTGACAGACCATTCTGGTCAGAGTTGAAAGACCTGAATGCAGTAAGAATTATGGACTGTGTGGGTTAACTTATGAGGGTGAGAAAGAGCTTTGCCTGGTCTATGTTAAAAGCAGCTTGTGTGAGAGGCTTGCTATTATGCCTGTGTCCTGAGATCTTACGCAGGGTTGCATTGCCTAGGAATAGACTTGTGTGAGCAAAGGGATATGGCACAGACAAAATGAAATCTGTGGGCCAAATCTGCTGCCTATTCAGCTGCAGTTGTATGAGACATTACAACCATTGAGATTGGGCCAGCCCACCTGCATTGGGACAACATAAAGACTTCAGACTCTTTGGAAGGAGCCTGAATGCTGAAGGAGTGACCCGTCCTTCAAAGTTTGCTTTACTTTACCTTAGAATAAAAAGTTGACAGCCAACCTGGTATTATAGACTATAACACATGCAGGAAAGAGAGGGTCATTGAATTTGCAACGCAGTTTTGTATTTTGAAAATGGTCATGGGCAGTGTGAAGCAGGCTTGTTGGATTACCTGTGTGTAGGCCCAATGGAGCCATTAGGATGAAGCATGAGTTGCAGTGGAGATCCAATGGAGATGCCAGGACTGTGGGATGGCTGCCAAGGAGAGCTGCTGGCACCAGATAAAGTTTTCTGTGACTGTGAGTAGCCTAGCTAGAGGGGTGGAATTGGAACTCCAGAGACTTTTCAATGCTTTAAAATTTTTTTTTAATTTTAATTTAAAATACTTGTTTGCGAGAGAGAGAGAGAGAGAGAGAGAGAGAGAGAGAGAGAGAGAGAGAGGGAGAGAATGGACATCCCAGGGCCACCAGCTGCTGCAAACAAACTCCAGATGCGTGTGTTCCCCCTGTGCATCTGGCTTACGTGGGTCCTGGGGAATTGAACCTTGGGTTCTTTGGCTTCGCAGGCAAGCATCTTAACTGCTAAGCTATCCCTTCAGCCCTCAGTATTTAGAATTATCAGACTTGGAGACTTGTCACTGACTAGAATTTTTGGATTTGGACCTACAGAGTTTGATGTTTGCCATGTTTTTAAGTCTTGTATTGGTTGAATATTTCTTTGCTATACTCAGTGCCATCTTTTTGCAGTGTGTATATTTATCCTGTGCTGTTATGGTTTTCATGGTTTTCTTTTTTAGGGGGGGATATTACTGCTTAGTTAAAGGACCTTGGATTATAGCAATGTTTGAACATCATTGGGATTCATAAAAACTACGGGAAAATTTTAAAGTTGGATGAATGCATTGCATTTTACATCATGTATGGTTTTACATCATGTATGGTTATCACCTTATGGGGGCCAGGGGCAGAATGTGGTGGTTTGATTCAGGTGTCCTCCATAAACTTAAGGTGTTCTGAATGCTAGTTTCCCAGTTGATGAAGATTTGGGAATTAATACCTCCTGGAGGCGGTGCATTGTTTGGGGTAGGCTTATGGGTGTTATAGCCAGCTTCCTCTTGCCAGTGTTTGGCACACTGTCCTCTTGCTGTAGTTCATCTGATGTTGACCAGGAAGTGATGTCCACCCTATGCTCATACCATCATTTTCCCTGCCATCATGGAGCGTCCCCTCGAGTCTGTAAGGCAAAATAAACCTTTTTCCAACAAGCTGCACTTGGTCAGGTGTTTTCTGCCAGCAATGCAAACCTGACTGCAACCTATGCCTCCTGTATTTCTTCTTTTGAGAACTCTATTTAGTTTCATAGCCCATTTTCTAATTAGGTTGTTTAGTTTCTTACTACTTAGTTTTTTGAGTTCTTTGTGTATTGTGGAAATAATCCTCTGTCAGATGTATAGCTAGCAAAGATTTTCTCCCATTCTGTAGGTTGCCTCTCTGCTCTATTCACAGTGTCCTTTGCTGTACAAAAGCATTGTAATTTCATGAGGTCCAGTGGTTGATCAGTGGTTTTATTGCCTGAGCAATTAAGGTTACATTCAGAAAGTCGTTGCCTGTGCCAATGTGGTGAAGGGTTCCTCTTCTTTCTCCTCTGGCAGTTTCAGAGACTTGGGTCTGATATCAAAGTCTTTGATCCATTTGGAGTTAATCCTTATACCTGGAGAGAGATAAGGATCTATTTTTCATCCTTCTACATATAGATATCCGGTTTTCCCAGCACCATTTGTTGAAGAGACTTTCTTTTCTGCAGTGAGTATTTTTGGCACTTTTGACAGCTGTGCTGTCCAGACTTTTGGGTTCTCTGTTCTGTTCCGTTGAGCTATATGTTTGTTTTTGTGCCAGTAACCATACTGTTTTTGTTACTATGTCTCTATAATGTAGGTTAAAATCAACTATGGCAAGTCCACCAACCTTATTTTTGTTGCTCAAAATTGTTTTGGATATTTGAGGTTTTTGTGCTTCCAAATGAATTTTTGTTGGTTTTTTCTATTTTTGTGGAGAATGCCATTGGAATTTAATTTGTTTTTTTTTATTTTTGAGAGAGAGAGAATTGGCACACCCGGGCCTTAGCCACTGCAGTTGAATGCCAGACACTTGGGCCACCTAGCGGGCATGTGCAATCTTGTGCTTGTCTTACCTTTGTGCGTCTGGCTTACATGGGATGTGGAGAATCAAACATGGATCCTTAGGCTTTGCAGGCAAGCGCCTTAACCACTAAGCCATCTCTCCAGCCCTGCCAATGGAATTTTTATAGGGATTGCTTTAAATGCTTTTAAAAATATTAATGTTTTTAAAATTCTTATTTTGTTTAATTAAATAGATTGTTTCTGTAAGATTGACATTTTCACAATATTGTTTCTTCCAATTCTAGAACATGGGATGTCTTTCCATTTCCTAGTGTCTTTTGCATTTTCTTTCATGAGTGTTTTAAAGTTTTCATTGTAGAGATTCATCACTTCCTTGGTTAAGTTTCTTCCAAGGTACTTTATTTATTTTGAGGCAGTTGTGAATGGGAATGTTTCCTTGATTTGATCCTCAGCATGTTTGTTCTTAGTATATAGGAAAGCTACTGATTTCTGTGTTTCATTTTGTAACCTGCTACATTGCTTGAAAGTGTTTATCAGCTCTAACAGTTTGCTGTTAAAGTCTTTAATGTATAGAATCATATCATCTGCAAATAATGATAATTTGATCTTTCCCTTTCCAATTTGTATCCCTTTTATGTGTCTTTTTTTTTTAACCTTTTTATTATAGCTAAGACTTCTAGTACTATATTAAATAAAAGTGGGGGACAGTAGACACCCTTGTATTGTTCCTGAATTTAGTGGAAAAGCTTCAAGTTTTTTCCCATTTAGTATTATGTTGGCTGTAGGTTTGTCATAAATAGCCTTTATTATGTTAAGACATGTTCCTTCTATTCCCAGTTTCTGTAGGACTTTTATCACGAAGGGATATTGGATTTGTCAAATGCCTTTTCTGTATCTATTGAGTTGATCATGTGATATTTGTCCTTGCGTCCATTTATATAGTGTATTACATTTATTGATTTGTGTATGTTGAACCATCCCTGCATCTATGTGATAAAACCTACTTGGTTGGGGTGAATGATATTTTTGATATTTTCTTGTATTCGTTTGCCAATATCTTGTTGAGCATTTTTGTATCTATGTTCTTGAGGGAGATTGGTTTGTTTTCTTTGTTTTGTCTGTCTGGTTTCATCAGGGTGATGCTGGCTTCATAAGGAGTTTGGTAGAATTCCTTCCTTTTCTATTTTATGGAAAAGTTTGAGAAACATTGGTGTTAGTTATTCTGTGAAGCTCTGGTAAATTTCACCAGTGAATTCATCTGGACCTGAACCTCCGTACGTGTTATAAGTCTATTTAAGTGATTAATCCCATCTAGATTTAATTTTGGTAGATCATATAAATCACAGAAATCATTCATTTCTTTTGTATTTTCTGAATCTGATTTTCTGTTATAATGGTTACTTTTTCATCTAATTTTATTAAATTGTGTCTCTTCTCTCTTTTGGACTGATTTGCTAAGGTTTTATCAATATTGTCTATCCTTTCAAAAACTAACTCTTTGTGTCACTGATTTTTTTTTTTTTTGGTTTCTGTTTAATTAATTTCTGCCCTAATCTTTATTATTTTTTTCTGTCTACTGATTTTTGGTTTGCCTTGTTCTTTTTCCAAGGCCTTAAGGTGGAGCATTAAGTTGTTTATTTGTGACTTTTCTAATTTCTTTTTTATTATTATTATTTTTATTAACAACTTCCATGATTGTAAACAATATCCCATGGTAATGCCCTCCCTCTCCTCACTTTCCCCTTTGAAATTCCATTGTCCATCATACCCCTCCCCCTCTCAATCAGTCTCTCTTTTATTTTGATGTCATGATCTTTTCCTCCTATTGTGATGGTCTTGTGTAGGTAGCGTCAGGCACTGTGAGGTCATGGATATCCAGGCCATTTTGTGTCTGGAGGAGCACCTTGTAAGGAGTCCTACCCTTCCTTTGGCTCTTACATTCTTTCTGCCACCTCTTCCACAATGAACCCTGAGCCTTGGAAGGTGTGATAGAGATATTGCAGTGCTGAGCACTCCTGTCACTTCTTCCTAGCACCATGATGCCTTCTGAGTCGTCCCAAGGTCACTGCCATCTAAAAAGATAAGATTCTCTACAAAAAGTGAGAGTAGCATTAATATAAGGGTATGAACATTAAGAGAAGTGTTTACTGGGCAGTTTGATGAGCATAGTATATACATTTAGCCAGACAGCAGGAGACGTTACACTCCTAGGGCTCATGACTACCCCTGTTTCACATTTTTAGTATGAGGGATGTATTATTCCCTCCCATGGAATGGGTCTCCAGTTCAATTAGAGGGCAGTTGGGTATCCACCATGACAGATGTGCCACTATTGCACCCATTGGGTCATTTGGCCTGGCTAGCCAAATAAAAGGTTTGCAGTGTCCACTGTTGAGTATCCTCACTGGTGATGTCTCTCTCTCCCATTGAACTGCATGCAGAATGGCTTCTTCCAGCTTTCTGTCAACTTGGTCTACATGGAGGAGGTTATCAGCTCAGTTCCAGCAGGATTTCTCAGTGGCCTTGCAGCCCAAGTATGTAGAGTCTTCAGCAATAGGTTCTTACAATCTATTCCTGGTTTGAAACCAAGGGCCTCAACAATGGCCTGTAATGTTTTGGGGCCATCAGGGACCTCCCTGGCCAACAACTCACTGGAAGGTATCCCATCCCTGGAACTGAAGATTTTCTAGTAACAATCTACAGCTCCTGAGTGTTCCATTGTCCAAAAAAGTAGGTTTCCATATGATTTATTTGTATTCCTCTTAGATTTTGATTAGCCCTCTCTCCACCTTTCTTTTACTCACTCTCTTCCTGACCTCACTTAGGCCCTTTCACCCCCATTAATCTATTCTTCTACTTACATATATACAATACCTCCCTTTCTATTCCCTTTATATCTCCTTTCTAGCTTACTGGCCTCTGCTACTGAGTTTTCTTCCTACTCACACAGAAGTCCAATCATCTATAGCTAGGATCCACATATGAGAGAGAACATGTGACGTTTGGCTTTCTGGGCCTCTCAGTATAATCCTTTCCAGATCCATCCATTTTCCTGCAAATTTCCTAACTAATGTTGGACTGAAGTCTACCTTGTCAGATATTAGGATAGCAACCCCTGCTTGTTTTCTAGGCCCATTTGCTTGAAATACCGTTTTCCAACCTTTCACCCTAACGTAGTGTCCATCTTTTGTAGAAAGGTGAGTTTCTTGGAGGCAACAAATTAAAGGATCCTGCTTTTTAACCCAGTCTGCAAACCTATGTCTTTTGGTTGGGGTATTGAGGCCATTGATATTAAGAGATATTATTGAAATGTGTGTATTTATTTTTCCTTCTTTTTTTGTAGTTCTTCTGGTTTTTACCTTTGCTCTCTTGTGTTAACTAGTATTTGGGTATGGTTTGTTTTTTCCAGGTTCCTTATATGTGTGCTTTTCTTTTTCTTCAGCATGGAGGATTCTTTCAAGTATTTTCTGTAGAGCTGGTTTTGTCTTTAAATATTTCTTTAGCTTGGCTTTGTCATGGAATGTCCTTATCTCTCTGTCTATTTGAATGGATAGCTTTGCAGGATAAAGTAACCTTGGTTGATGGTTGTTATCTTTCAGAATTTGGAATACATCACTCCAAGCCCTTTTGGCTTTTAAAGTTTGTGTAGAGTAATCTGTTGTGATCCTGATGGGCTTGCCTTTGTATGTAACTTGATTTTTCTCTCTAACTGCTTTCAATATTTTTTCTTTGGTTTGTATGTTTGAAAGTTTGATTATTATATGGTGAGGATAGGTTCTTTCCAGGCTTTTTCTTTTTCTTTTTTCTTTTTTTGAGGTAGGGTCTCACTCTAGCCCAGGCTGACCTGGAATTCACTATGGAGTCTCAGGGTGGCCTCTAATGGCGATCCTCCTACCTCTCTGCCTTCTGAGTGCTGGGATTAAAGGCGTGCGCCACCACACCCGGCTTCTTTCTAGGTTTTGTCTGTTTGATGTCCTAAAAGATTACTGTATCTGCATTGGCACCTCTTTCCCAATTTGGGGGACGTTTTCTTCTGTGATTTTGTTGAAAATGCCTACTATGCCTTTGGAGTGAAATTCTTCTCCTTCTACTATACCCTGAATTCTTATGTTTGATCTTTTCATAGCATCCTGAATACCTTGAAATTCCCATTCATACTTTCCTATTAGTTTGTCTTTCTCTTTGTTGGACTGTATTAAATCTGCCACCTGGTCTTCTAGTTTAGATATTCTGTCCTCTCCTTCATCATTCTACTGGTGAGATTTTCTACAGAGTTTTTTTTTTTTTTTTAATTTCATTGACTGTGCTCTTCATTGCTTAGTAATTTTGACTGTTTTTTCTTTATTATTTCTATTTCCTTATTTATGTCTTGTATTGACCTCTTTATTTCATTAAATTGGTTTCCAATGTCATCTTTGATTCCTTTTATTTTCTTTTTGACTTCTTTGAACATATTTATAATCATTCTTTTGAAATCTTGATCAAGTGAGACCCTTCCCTAATGTATAACAGAAGAGGAAACAAAGCCACTATAAATCAGGAAGCAACAAATAACAAGCCCAAAATAAAGCTTATTTAAGAATGGCAAATCTGACCATCCATCAGATTTAACATATAATTTATTCTGATTTGGAAGGTGCAATTAGCACTTCTGGTTCAGGCCTATATACCAGGTTTATTTGGCAGGTACTGACCTGTTTAATCTCAGTTACCTTTTGGGATGATTTTGGTCTCAGTTATAGTGCGCTCCTGCTTGGGTCCTTCTTTAGTGTACTGTAGGTTCAAGTAGGCTGCCTGGGTCGTTGGATCACTGCTCTGGTCGCAGGTGCTGGGTGCTGTGATCTCCCTTCCTCTGGTCTCTGGTGCTTGCTGGCTCTTGCGCTGGCAGTGGAGGAGGGGGAGACTGTGGATGGTGGCTCTAGTTCTCCCTCTGCTCCATGTGATCCTCTACCTCAGGAGCTGCCCCTCTGTTGGTCGCTGCTGTTGTTCTTTGTGTTTCTTGAGTTTGGGAGGAGCTCCAGTATGAGTGGAAAATCCTCTCACCTGGCTTTTCCTGCAGCTCAAGCCCAGCCTTGCAGCTGTGGCCCTGTGGACCTGGTACCGCCGCTGCCGGAGCCGCTTCTGCCTGCCTATGTGGGCTCTAGATGCTCTGGGTCTCTCCTACTTCTCTGCTACAGTTGGTAATTTCTTATACCCCTCACTTTTTTGTAGAAGAGTGTATTTTGCTGTTTTTTTTTTGGGGGGGGGGGGCTTTTGTCCCCTAGGCTGCTTTGGCTTGATTCCTACACCACCATCTTATCCGGAAGCTAATTTCTTAATATAGCCACTTAAAGCTATAAATTTGCTTCGTAGCATTGCCTTCATTGCATCCCAACAGTTTTGCTATGTAGTGTTTTCATTATCATTTGATTCCATGAATTTTTTGAAAAGAATGTGTATTCTGTAGCATTTGGGTGAAATGTTCTATAGATATCTGTTAGGTTCATTTGTTTTATGACTTCATTTAATTCATATGTTTATTTATTCTTTGCCAGGATGACCTGTCAATTGATGAGAGTGGGGTGTTGAAGTCACCCACTACAACTGTGTTTGGCGTTATCTGTGACCTTAATCCTAATAGTTTTTTTTTGATGAAGTTGGAACCCCCATTTTAGGTGCATATATATTTAGAATTGTAATGTCCATCTGTTGGAGTATTCCTTTAATCAGTATAAAGTGTCTGTCTTTATATTTCCTACTAATTAAAAAATTTTTTATTTATTTATTTACGAGAGAGAGAGAGAGAGAGAGAGAGAGAGAGAGAATGGTTGCGACAGGGCCTCCAGCCACTGCAAATGAACTCCAGGTGCATGCACCCCCCCCCCCCTTGTGCATTTGGCTTACGTTGGTGCTGGAGAAATTGAACCGGGGTTCTTTGGCTTTACAAACACCATATTTGCTAAGCCATTTCCTGCTAATGTTTGTTTGAAGTCTGCCCTGTCAGGTATTAGGATAGTGACCCCTGCTTATTTTTTAGGTCTATTTACTTGGAATACCATTTTCCAGTTTTTTACTCTAAGACAGTGCCCATCTTTTATGGAAAGATGGGCTTCTTTGAGGCAACAAATAGAAGGATCCTGCTTTTTAACCCAGTCTGCAAACCTATGTTTTTTGGTTGGGGCATTGAGGCCATTGATATTAAGAGTTATTACTGAAAGATATGTACTTATTTTTGCCATTTTTCTTGTTTTGTAGTTCTACCAGTTTTACCTTTGCTTTGTTGTATTAACTAGTTTTTGAGTATTGTTTGTTTTTTTCAGGTTCTTTATGTGTGTGCTTATCTTTCTCTTCAGCATGTAGGATCCTTTCAAATATTTTGTGTACAGCTGGTTTTGTCTTCATGTATTCCTTTAGCCTGCTTTTGTTGTGGAATGCCCTTACTTCTCTGTCTACTTGAATGGATAGCTTTGCAGGATAAAGTAACCTTGGTTGACAGTTGCTATCTTTCAGAACTTGGAATACATCATTCCAAGCCCTTCTGGCTTTTAAAGTTTGTGTTGAGTAATCTGCTGTGATCCTGATGGGCTTGCCTTTGTATGTGACTTAATTTTTCCTCTTTAACGGCTTTTAATTAATTAATTAATTAATTAATTTGGTTTGTGTGCTTTATTGTTTAATTATAATATGGCAAAGAGTGGTTCTTTCCTGATTTTGTTTGTTTTTACGTTCTGCAGCTTTCCTGTATCTGCATTCGCATCACTTTTCCTCCTTGGGGGAAGTTTTCTTCTTTTTTTTTTTTTTTTGAAAGTACCTGTTATCCCTTTGGAGTGAATTTCTTCTCCTTCTACTATGTCCTGAATTCTTATGTTTGAACTTGAATTTCCCATTCATGCCTTCCTATTAGTTTGTCCTTCTCTTTGTTGGACTGTATTAGATCTGCCACCTGGTCTTCTCATTTAGATATTCTGTCCTCTCCTTGATCCATTCTACTGGTGAGACTTTCTACAGGGTTTTCTATTTGACTTACTCTGTTTTTCATTTTCTAATATTTCTGATTGGTATTTTTTTCATTATTTCTATTTCTTTACTCATATGTTGTTTTGACCTCCTTGTTTCATCAAGTTGGTTTCCTGTGTTCTCCTTCAGGAGTTTGTTTTCTTGTTTCCTTCCTTTGATTTCTTAATTTTTGGTGTATTGTCTTGATTTTTTCTTTTTTTTTTTTTTTTTTGTATTATAAGGTAGAGATTTTTGTATCTTGAGTTAATTTGATGCTTGGGTTTTCTTAGCTGTGTCAATCCAACTTTATATATCTTCAGGTTAGGGGTTTAAGGTGCCAAATGTAGCTTTTATACCCCAAGAAAACAGCAGGAGTGACCCCATGTGTTCAGTTTGCCTGCTATTTAAGTATTCTAGGCCCTGTTATCTTTTGGAATGGCTTCCATTCTCACCAGTGCTGATCGCGCACTTCAATCCCTCTCTGTTGTGCCTTGATCTGGTGTTCTGTTCAGCTGTGCTGAATGCCATGCGGCCTGGGTGAATGAGTTCTCTAGAGGTTCCAGGTCCTGACGGTTGGGGGACAGAAAGCTGTGCAAGATGACTGGAGTTGTACTGGACCTGCTCGGCTGGTCCCCTTTGTCTCCTTCTGCAGCTGCTCAGCTGGTCCTTGCTGTCTCCTCCTTTGGGTTTCTGGACTTTGTGAGGAGGATGATGTGGTTTCTGCTCTTGCAGCTCTGCACCAAGTGGGCGCAGTGCTGGGCTGCTGGTGCCTCAGTGGGATGCTGGAGGCGGGATTCTGGCTGGTTTCCTCCTTAGTCTCTCCTGCTTCTTTGCTTTGTTTGGTAATATGTTATACACCTTCACTTTTCAGTAGAATAGTGTATTTTTTGCTGTTTTTCTGCTTATTTCCCTCCCTAGGCTGCTTTGGCATGGCTACACTATGCCACCATCTTACCAGAAGTCTGGGCTCCTATTCTTAACTTTGTGTTTGCCTTTGAAAATTCACTTTAAGTTATTACCTTAATGAGTATAGTCTGTGTGCAATGTCAGGTTCTGTTTCTTTTCCATTTCAACTTTTAGTTATTGAGAGGTGGGAGGGTGGGAGGGTGAGAGAGAATGGGCACACCAGGAAACTCCAGATGCATGTGCCACCTTGTGCATTTGGCTTACATGGGTCCTGGGGAATTAAACCTGGGTTCTTTGGTTTTGCTGGCAAGTGCCTTAATCACTAAGCCATTTCTCCAGCCCAGGTTCTGGTTTCAATATTGTACAATATTTCTGTAAGACGTTATCATTGGAAGAAACTGAGTGATGTGTACACAGATCCTTACAGTGTTTTTTCCTAACTTCCTGAGAATATGTATAGGTACTTTGAAATAAGAGTTTAAAAAACAAATATCACAACAGTAATACATATAGCAATTCCAATTTCTGGAACTGTGACTAAATAACAAAAAAGTAAATAACCTGTAAAAATGTTAACTCTTTAATAAAACTATTGGTTCTCCTTGTTGTGTATTTATTTTTAGTTCTTCAGAAGCAGTGATGGGGTCTACTGTATTCATGTCAGTGATTTGAGGAGCTTGATGACTGGAGAGGATGAACAAAATGTTTGCTGATTTTATAGCAATGCTAATATTTTAGACATTGCAGTTATACTAAATAAAACCTCTTGCCAAAATATTGTCAGAAGGCAGACTTGTTTTGGCCACTGCCATTCAAAGAAGGAAAGGGGTTGGAGAGATTTCTCAGTGGTTAAGGTGATTGTCTGCGAAGCCTAACCACCCAGGTTCAATTTCCCAGTTCCCACAGAAAGTATGATTCACAAAGTGGCACATGCATCTGGAGTTCACTTGCAGCAGATGGAGGCCCTGGCGTGCCCCGTCTGTCCATCTCTCTTCTCTCTCTGCTTGAAAATAAATAAAAATATTAAAAAAGAAACCACAGAAGGAGGAAAGGGCATGATTACATCATTTCTTAGATGATTTCTTCTGCAATTTTCCTATGCAGGGAACATGAAAAGTACTGCCATTCTGTAGAAGTAGAGGAAGTTACAGAAGGAAAAGAATTGTATTCTCTTTGACCAAAGCTGAGAGGGAGACATTCACCTCCCCCCCCACACCGTGTGATGTCACGCCTGGCTCACTTTTATCTTTTTTGGGGGGAGCTTTTCGAGGTAGGGTCTCGCTCTAGCTCAGGCTGACCTGGAATTCACTATACAGCCTTAGGGTGGCCTTGAACTCACAGCAATCCTCCTACCTCTGCCTCCCAGGTTCTGGGATTTTGCGTGTGCCAGCATGCCTGGTATTTTTTTTATAATAGTAGATAGTAAATGGCATCATTGGCTAATATAAGTAGTAAATATTAGTTCATTGAAAGTGTAATATTTCTTGGGCTGGAGAGATGGCTCAGTGGTTAAGGCAATTGCCTGAAAAGCCTAAGGACCCAGGTTTGATTTTTCCAGTACCCACGTAAAGCCAGATGCACAGTAGTGGAGTATTTTTTGGAGTTTATTTGCAGCCGCAAGAGGTGCTGGCACGCCCATTCTCTCTCTCTCTCATCTCTCTCAGCTTTCAAATAAATAAATAAAATTTTTTATATTTCTTTGTGTCTATCTAATTTATTTACTTGTTTTATATTTAATATAAAATTAACAAATTAATGAAATAATTACTGAATATCACTGCAGTCTTGTGATAGCCTCTGCTTTATAAAACACAGTGCCCATTCCTGCAGATCACAGGCACATTTGGTCTCCTGTGATGGGTACATAAAAAGAAAGGGATTCTCAACCTCTTCTGTGCCATTGACCCCTTTGACAGCCACATTAAGTTCATGAACTCTTTTCAAACTCACCTGTTTAAATGAATAAAATCAAATCCATAGGATTACAATCGTCTCTATGCTGAAATTATGCTTTTTCTTTTTTTGAAGCAGAATCTTATTCTAGCTCAGGTTAGAATTCTGTAGCCCAAGGCTGGCCTTGAATTCACAGTAATCCTATTTTGGGGATTAATGGTATTTGCTACCATGCCAGGCAATGTTAAAATTATGAAACCTAGCCAGGCATGGTGGCGCACGCCTTTAATCCCAGTACTTAGGAGGCAGAGGTAGGAGGATCGCTGTGAGTTCGAGGCCACCCTGAGTCGACATAGTGAATTCCAGGTCAACCTGGGCTGCAGTGAAACCCTACCTTGGGTGGATGGGAGAAACCTGGCATTGAATTTAACAATGGCTATAGTGAGGTTAAATGATACTACTTTGGGTTATATGTAATATTATAATGTGATGAGGACATAACTTCATTTTAAAAGGCTTCTTACTGATAACCTCCATACATATAGATAATATACCATGATCATAATCTTCTCCCATCATCCCTCCCTGTTCCTGCCTCCTCTACCCCCCTCCACTGAATCCCTTCTTCTTTCTAAGTAGTCTCCTATGTGGATGTCATCTTTCTTTTCCTCTTCTGTTATGCAAGTCTTGTGTAAGCATCATCAGCCACTGTGAGGCTAGGAATATTAAGGCCACTGTGTGTCTGGAAGTTAGGACTGTGAGCAATCCTCCCCTTCCTTTGTCTCTTATATTCTTTTTACCACCTTTCCTACAATGGTCCCTGAGCCTTGGAGTATGTGATAGAGATGTCTCATTTTGTGCTCCACTGTCACTTCTTCTCAGCACTTTGATGAGTTTTGATTCTCCCCAGTGGTCACCACCATCTGAAAAGAGAACCTCCTCTAACCAAAAGTGAGAGCACCATTAATATATGATATAAATATAAGCATTTAGAGGGCAGTTTGTTGAGCATAATATATCTATTTAGCCAGACAACAATAGTAGTTTCCTCCCCTAGGGCTTATAACCTTCCCAGTCATAAGCTTTTGAGTAGGTTTTTAGTACCTCACATGAATTCCCTCCCTCCCTCCCTTCCAGCAGGCCTTAAATCCAATCTGAGAGCAGTTGGTTTCCCCCAGAACAGATGTGCTACCATTACATCATTTGGCATGTGTGGCTTGCTGTCCAGCTATAAAGCTTGCAGGGTTCACTGCTGTTTAAGACTGTTCTGCCCCAACAGGCTGCATAGCTGTTTCCAGCATCTTGACAGCTAGTCAACAGGGAGGAGGCTTCGAGCTCAGCTCCAGCTTGATTTCTCAGTGACCTGAAGCCCAAGCATAAGGTGTCTTCAGTAGTAAGGTCTTACAATCTACTTCTGGTAGGCAACCAAGAGCTTGACAATATCCTGTAATATTTTGGGGGCATTCAGGTCTTTCCTGACTAACAACTGATTGGATGATATCCTGCACCTGGCACTGAAATTTTCTTGTAAGTCTTTGGCTTCTGGGTACAGCATTATCCACTCCCTCAGGATACTTCTGCCCAAACCCTTACTCTTAAAATGAATGGATGAATGAATAAAATATTTATAGTCTAAAGAGATATTAAAAGGCAAAATTTATTGAGCATACTCTATTTCTCATTACTTCCCCAAATTCAATGTAATATTTTGTGGTCCCACATCAAGAGTTAGAAAGGTATTAGAGCTGAGTGTGGTGCTTTAAGCCCCTAATCCCAACACTTGGGAGGCTGATGTAGGAGGATGACTGTGAGTTTGAGGCCAGTCTGGGACAATAGAGTGAGACCCTGCCTCAAAACAAATAAATACATACATACATACATGCATACAACAACAACAACAACATGTTTTTTATTGGACTGAAATTTCAGCCCCATGGTAATATGTGTGCTTAGTGTGAATGAGGAAGATAACCAGGAGGTGAGATGGACAAGAAAATGAATAGTGCGTAGCATGTGAGTGTGTATACTCAGAATAACTGTATGCCTACCCTAATACCACACATGGACACTTGGACTAATTGCTCTTCATGCATTTTCTTTTTTTCTTGTTCATTCATATTCATATTCATATTCATTGGCTCATTCATTCATTCGATGTGTGTACGTGAATGGCCGCTCCAGATCTCTTGCCACCAAACAATTGTGTCACTTTGTGCACCTGGCTTTGGCTTTATGTGCATGCTGGGGAACTGAACCCCAGGCTGGTAGGCTTTGCAAGCAGTCACCTTTAGCCATTGGCCATCTCCACTATTCCTGCATCGTCTTATTTGCCCTCAAGGACAGCTTTATATTAAGTGGCATTTTCTATTTAGATGGGGAGCACACCGAAGTCAAGGTAAGGTTAAATAATTTACCAAGGAATTACTGCAGCCCCTGCTGAGCTCAGAAGCAAATTCTGGATCATTAGGGTTTAAACCTTCAGTTTTAGTTCCCTTGTTTTTTCTCTTTTCTTTCTTTCAGTGCTGAGGACCAAACCCAGGGCCTTGCACTCGCCTAGCAGGCACTCATCCACTGAGCTAAGTCCCCAACCCCAAGCCTTCAGTTTCAGCATAGCAGATCGTTTGTACTATTGATTTGAACTTTTCCTTGTCTTAAATGAATTGTTTAGGATCAAGTAAGAGTTGTGGGAGGTGGTAGGAGGAGTGAAAGTGGGGGTGTGCAATGAAATTACATAAAGTCAGAGGTCAGACCTAATGTGTCTTTGTATTCCTCCTTATGTTTGCTAGACACATTGATGATAGTATTTAATGAAATGCACAGATACTTAAAAATACTCTGAAAATGGGGTTAGTAACCACTTTATGCTGCACATGTGCCCTCTAGTGGTTAACCACTGGCTGTGGACTGTGTCATCTCCAAGTATACCCTCCTTCTGGCTTTGGGTCATTCTGTGACTGAGCAGCACTGCAGATTTTATACTGAAGAAAAATAGACTGAAAAAAAATTAAAGTGACAGTTGTAGTTTCCACAGTTTTGAGCTGCAGGTAATTTGAACAAATAAAACCCCATGAAGGGTAAAAAGTTTGGACTATCTTTGGGCGAGTGGCCACTGATCCCTTCAGACATAGCACGAGCTGAATTTACATGAGCATTCTTAGGGAGAGTGTCTGGATGAGCCTAACTGCTGCAGGAGTGTCCCTCCACCAGTTACCCCTGGCCTCAAAGTCACACATTCATCACATGTCTGCATGAGATCGTTGGTTGGATCCCTGGTAGATACTGCAACCAGAGCAGTGTGTTTTACATTTTGCTTTCAAACTCTGACAAGCGTTGCCAAGTTAGTCTAAGAAAAGAGGGGAGACATGTACACTAGCCCTGCTGACCTGCCTTGACCTAGACAGTGTCCTGTCAAATGAAGGGTGACGGTTTATAGATAGGGTCATGTCAGGGCCATCTTCTGTTGTTTCTGTTCTGTGGTTGGAATTACTGCTCCCTAGGAACCAATTGCAATATTTCTTCTTACTGGTTAAAGAACAAAAAAAGTCCATTCAGAAAAATGCAGATTAAGCTGGGTGTGGTGGCACATGTCTTTAATCCCAACATTTGGGAGGCAGAGGTAGGAGGATCACCATGAGTTCAAGGCTACCCTGAGACTGCATAGTGAATTCCTGCTCAGCTTGGGCTAGAGTGAGACCCTACCTCAAAAAGAGCCAATAGCAGTAATAAAGGAGAAAAGAACAGGTTTCAAAATAGCTTTAACACTGGTCCCTTTAGTGGGCCAGAATTGATTTTTATACATATGCTAATTATATATATTAATGGGTTTCATTAGGGTGCACACCTTTAATCTCAGCACTCAGGAGGCAGAGGTAGGAGGATCACTGTGAGTTCAAGGCTACTCTGAGATGACATAGTGAATTCCAGGTCAGCCTGGGCTAGAGCGAGACCCTACCTTGAAAACAGAAAACAAACAAACAAAAAAAGCAGAGCTAGGACATTTTCATACATGTATATAATATATATTTATCTTATATACACTATTGTTCTCCTCCCACTAGCATTGTTCTCTTCCTAGCTAGTTCCTCTCATAATTCCCCACAGCATATCCCCATAGATTTATTAGTGTTGATTACAGGATCCTGTGTGAAATAATATTTACAGAACCATAGGTTCCTTATCTGTAAGGAGACCACTGAAGAAAAATGTCTCTTCCTTTCCAGGGGGCCATTACCTGCCTCTAGACACTAGCGATGAGAGTCATAGAGCAAAAAAGTGGTGAGAAATGGCACAGTTGCTTCTAGACTTGCTAAGAAATTTCCATGCTTTGTTTAGCTGCAGAGAAGGTTGGGAGAGAAGGCAGAGGATGAACCTGGACTGTGCCCCCCTAAGTCTGATTTGGTTAGACTAGCTAGCCAGAGACTCTCCTGTTTCTGCCTCCCCAGTGCTGGAATTACAAGCACACACTGCCACGCATATTTTACCTGCTTGTGTGGCCAGCACTTTACCCTCTGTGACATCTCCCCCCACAATGTTAGGTATGGAAGTGTTTGAAAATCCTTGCAGCAGTTAGGCTACCTCCTGAGAGGATGTATAAGGTTTTGGGGGGTTAGAAAAAAGGCAGTAGAAACAGCAAGACTTTTGGTGTAATGCTTGGCTAAAGGGGCGAAGCTACCATCTGTGAGATTATGACTGAACACTTGTAAGTCAGGTGGAACAATATGGTCAAAAAGCGGGGGGCCGTAGAGTTAAGGAATATACTTTTTAAAAATTTCGATTTTTCAAATGGCTAGTAACTGGAATATATGATGACTTTTTAGCTTTTTAAAAATTTTTATTTATTAGTGTCAGAGAGAGAGGGAGAGAGGAGAGCAAGAGTGAGAATGGGCGTGCCAGGGCTTCCTGCCACTGCAAACTCCAGATGCATGCACCACCTTGTACATTTGGCTTATGTGGGTCCTGGAGAATTGAACCTGGGTCCTTTGGCTCTTGCAGGCAAGTGCCTTAACCAGTAAGCCATCTCTCCAACCCTATGATGACTATTTTAAATTAAATATAACTTAACTTATACAGTGTGAAGAGACATAAAAGATGAGTCACTTTGAAATATGTTTGTTCTTGGATCAACTACTGTAATCCTGACAATAAGATTCTAAACTGTTTTGACTAAAGCTTTGGGTGCAAAGAAAACTATGCCATGTTTTACATTATTTTAACTACTTAATTTTTTTTCTTTTTTTGAGAGGGAGAGAATGAATTGGTATGTCGGGGCATCTGCCACTGCAATAGAATTCTAGACACTTGCACCACCCAGCGGGCATGTGCGACCTTACGATTGCCTCACCTTTGTGTGTCTGGCTAATGTGGGATCTGGAGAGTTAAACATGGGTCCTTAGGCTTCACAGGCAAGAGCCTTAACTGCAAATTCGTCTCTCCAGCCCTATTCTAACTATTTTGTAGTAACAAAGTACAAACTGCCATTAGTTATGTATATGAACTTTTCATATATTCAGGAAGTTATCATTTGCTTGATTCCTTTTCCATTACTGTTTATGGTTTGTAGATAAATTTACTAATGGTTAAACACAAAATGACACTATCCTGTTGTTTGCTGTGCAGCAGAAATCAAAGAACAGTCTGCAGAAGAGGACGTGGAAGCAGAAGCGGACAACAGCAAACAGTGTGCCCCAGCGCTTCAGCGGTCCGAGTCTGAGGGGTCTGCTGGCTCCCTGCTCTCCATTTCTGTCGGTGTAGAAGCTAAAAGCAGGTCAGCAACGAGAGCGGGTGGACTTGGACCATGCAGGGAGGTCGGGTATCGGAAGTGGATGGCGTTTTATCACTTAGTGGCTTTAAATTTGAGAATGATGCCTCTGTGCACAGTTGGTGTAGAAGATGACTGGACTTTGGTGATTTTAGAGCAGGGAACATGCTAGAGTGTTGCTCTAGTCACTGTGGATGAGTGGAGAATATTAGTAATGTGCTATTCCCAACTGAAGAAGTAATCATGAACATTTAACATACGAATTACTTTTTAGTCCAGAAAATAAGCTATGCGTGGTGGCATACTCCTTTCATCTCAGTGCTAGGGAGGCAGAGGTAGGAGGATCACTGTGAGTTCAAGGCCAGTTTGGGGCTGCAGAATGAGTTCCAGGTGAGCCAAGGCTAGATTGAGACTCTATCTTGGGTGGGGGGAGGCGGGGAAGAATTAACTTTTTTTTTTTTTCCTCGTCTCATTGTAGCCCAGGCTGATCTGGAATTCATTATGTAGTCTCAGGGTGGCCTCGAACTCATGGTGATCCTCCTATCTCTGGCTCCCGAGGGCTGGGATTAAAGGCGCACCTGGCAAGAATTTATCCAATACCTGTTGTTCCTCCTCTCTCCCCATTGCTCAAGAAACGGGGGCGTTATCAGTGTATAGCTCATTGTAGACATCTCGTGTTATTCTAGGCTGTGTTTGGAAGACATGACTGAACTGAAATTCTTAGGTAACTGAGTACTCATCTCATTGAAATGTTCTCTTTGTTTTGCTGTTGGCTCCTCTGAGTCCTCATTTTAACTTTTGCTGGGTGCTGTGAAGGCCCTTCGCCTTTATAATGGTGGTGTTCTTAGTTACCTTGTCTGCTCTTGGACTTCCTTTAATCCCCAACAAAGTGCATCAGATCTGTCAACTTTGCATGTGTTTTTCTGAGCCATGCATTTCCTTCCCAGTGAGCTGCCTTCCCGGAAGTCCAGCCTCTTACCTCTGGCGAGCACTTCCATCTAGAAGTATATTTACATCTTGTCCACAAAATGCCCCAAACTGCTCTGTATTTATTCTGCCTCCACCTCTACTCGAGATCTGCCCACCCCCCACCTCCCTGATTTCCCCATTTCCATAAATAGCACCAATGTTTACCCAGTCACTTACTTAGGCCAAAAACTGGAGTTCCCTCTTGATTGTCTTTTCTCATACTTCATATCCAGTCCAAGAACTATCGTAGCTCAGCTTCCGAGGACACTGATGTTGCTGATGCTGGGCAGTTTTCTTCTGTCCAGCCTAATTTATTGCAGCAGTCATTCTGAAGCAGAAGGCAGGGTTCTTTGCTGTCTTATTGGCATTACAGCTAAACAACATATTACACTTAGCATTTGGAGTCCTTCACATTTCTAAGAGGCTTGGTCTGGCCCACTTGTTTCTGACATTGTTTCATTACTGTGCTCTCATTGCTTGTACATGTGCTGGGGAGGGTTCTGTTTTAGGGGACATTGAAAGTGCTATGTTCTCTGTCACATCTCTTGCTCTTCGGAGACCCTGGCTAGCCACTGCTTACTGTGCAGGTCATGTTCGTCTCCAGCCCAAGTTCAGGTAGAGTGTGGATAGGTGCTTGCTGTGCTGCACTGTGCTGTACTGTCATTCCCTTTTCTTCAGAAGTTTCTGGAGCTTTGATTGTTTTCAAAATAAAAGGCCTTATGGATTCTTTAATCCATTTTGAGTTGTTTTTCTTTAAATTTTTAAAATTTTTTTATTAACAACTTCCATGATTATAAAAAATACCCTATGGTGATACCCTCCCTCCCCCCACTTACCCCTTTGAAATTCCACTCTCCATCATACCCCCTCTACATCTCAATCAGTCTCTCTTTTACTTTTGATGTCTTGATCTTTTCCTCCTCTTATGATGGTCTTATGCAGGTAGTATCAGGCACTGTGAGGCCATGGATATACAGGCCATTTTGTGTCTGGAGGGAGCATGTTGAATGGAGTCCTGCCTTTCCTTTGCTCTTACATTCTTTCCGCCACCTCTTCCGCATTAGACCCTGAGCCTTGGAAGGTGTGATACAGATATTGTAGTACTGAGCACTGCGGTCATTTCTTTCCATCACCATGATACCTTCTGAGTCGTCCCAAGGTCACTGCTATCTGAAAAGAGAAGATTCTCAACCAAAAGTGAGAGTAGCATTAACATAAGGGTGTGAACATTAACAGAAGTGCTTACTGGGCAGTTTGATAAGCATAGTATATACATTTGTCCAGACAACAGCAGATGTTACACCCCTAGGGCTCATGACTACCCCTGTTTTAAGTTTTCAGTATCAGGGATGTATTCCCTTCCCATGGAGCAGGCCTCCAGTCCCATTAGAGGGCAGTTGGTTTCCCCCATAACAGATGTGCCACTATTGCACCCATTGGCTCATTTGGCCTGGCTGGCCAATTATAAGGCTTGCAGTATCTGCTGATGAGTATCTTCACTGGTGATTTCTCTCTCCCATTGAACTGCATGCAGAACGGCTTCTTTCAGCTTTCTGTCAGCTTGAGTTGTATTTTTTTTTTTTTTTTTTTTTTTTTTTTTTTTTGCGTTGGGTAAGAGAAGTATCCAGCTTTCTCAGCTTTAATCATTGAAAACACTGATGTTTTCCTGTTGTGTATTATTCTTAATACATTTGACAGACATCAATTGTTAGAACTATTTGGGCTTGTTTCAAGGACTCATATCTTTTTGGGGGGTAGTTTATTAAAATATTAATTTATTTATTTGAGGGAGAGAGAGGGAGGGAGAGAGAGAAAATGAATGGGTGCACCAGGTCCTCCAGCCACTGAAAACAAGCTCCAGATGCATGTGCCTCCTTATGCATCTGGCTTACGTGGGTCCTGGGGAATCGAACCAGGGTCTTAGGCTTCGCAGGCAAACACCTTAACTGCTAAGCCATTTCTCTAGCCCATTTTTCTTGGTAGTTTTGAAGCAGGGTCTTATGCTAGCTGAGGCTGACCTGGAACTCACTTTATAGTCCCAGGCTGGCCTCAAACTCACAGTGACCCTCCTACCTCTGCCTGCCAAGTGCTGGGATTAAAGGCGTGCACCATGATGCCTGGCTAGGACATCTGTCTTGTCACATTTGTGATGTATCTTATTCTAGCATCATGTTATCATGTTGTTTTAATTCCAATCACTTTATGATAACGTTGTTATTTATTTATTTTTAGAGGTAGAGCTGGACTTCACTCTGTAGTCTCAGGGTGGCCTTGAATGCACAGTAATCCTCCTACCTCTGTCTCCCAAGTGCTGGGATTAGCGATTTTGAAGTTTGAGTTTATGATGCTTCTGGCTGCATTTTCTGTTTATTCAGGTTGCTGCTGCTGCTGGGTCTCAGCACAGCCCAGCGTGGTGGCAATTACGGTCCTTCTGCTCCAGCTTCCTGAGTACTGGGGTGCTGGGTATTGTTAGCAAGGCTGGTGTGGGTTTGGTTTGGTTGCTTCTTGTTTTAGTTAGGGTCTCACTCTAGCCCAGGGTGACCTGGAATTGACTATTGTAGCTCAGGATAGCCTCCAACTCACTGTGATCCTCCTACCACAGCCTCCTGAATGCTGGGATTATAGCAAGTGTATTTAACTTTAAGTGGCTTTGGTTATTTTCACATGAGCATGGGATGTCTTTCTATTTATTCATTTTCTTCAACAATATTTCTAATTCCAAGTGTATATATAAGATCTTTTTACCTCCTTAGTTAAATTCATACAGAAGGATTTTTTGTTTTTGTTTTTGTTTTTGTTTTTGTTTTTGTTTTTCGAGGGAGGGTCTCAGTCTAGCTCATGCTGACATGGAATTCACTATGTAGTGTCAGGGTGATCCTCCTACCTCTGCCTCCCAAGTGCTGGGATTAAAGGTGTGTGCCACTACGCCCAGCTCAAATACAGAAGTATTTTGTTGTTGATTAGTATGAGTGATTGGTTTTTCAATTTTCAGATAGCTCATCATTAGTATATAGAAACAGTACTGCATTTTGTGTCCTGAAATTTTACTGAAATTTTCAATTGTAACTTTTTTTTTTCTCCTGAGGTAGAGTCTCATGTAGCTCAGGGTGACCTGGAATTCACTATGTGGTCTTAGGGTGGCCTCGAACTCTTGGCGATCCTCCTACATCTGCCTCCGGAGCACTGGGATTAAAGGCGTGTGCCACCATGCCTGGCAATTGTAACAATTTTTTAGTGGAGCCTTTGGTGGTTTTTATATAATTAAGGTCATGCTATTAGCAAACAGAAATAACTGTCACCTTGTGATCTTGTTTAGGTCTCCCTCTAGCCTCTCTGTTTGGTTTTTCAAGGTAGGGTCTCACTGTAGCCCAGGCTGACCTGGACTTCACTGTATTGTCTCAGGGTGGCCTCAGACTCATGGTGATCCTCCTAACTCTGCCTCCCGAGTGCTGGGATTAAAGGCATGCACCACCATGCCCGGGTTAGGTCCCTTTTATTTATTCCTTCTTCCTAATGACTCTAGCAAGGACTTCTAGCCTTGTGCTGAAAAGAAATGGTAAGGGTAGGTTCCCACTCCTTGATGATTGCTTATTGCTTTTGTGGCTATTTCTCTTATTTACTTGAGAGGTGGGGGAGGGAGAGGGAGAGAGGGGAAAGAGAGAGAGAGAGAGAGAGAGAGAGAGAAAGAGAAAGAGAAAGAGAAAGAGAGAAAATGGGCCTCTAACCACTTCAGATGAACTCTAGACACATGTGCCACCATGTGTGTCTGGCTTACATGGGTTATGGGGAATTGAACCTTGGTCCTTAGGCTTTGCAAGCAAGTCATCTAAGTCAACTAAGTCATCTCTCCGGCCTTATTTCTCTTTTGTAGCCTTTGATTTTTGCCTGCCTTTTTCCCTCCTGAAATATTTTAAAAGAATTAGATTTTGGTTTTGTGGGTCATTATTATTGTTTTTAGTTGTCTTGTTTCATTAATTTGTTATTTTCCCTATTATTTCTTGTTGTCTTCCTATGAATGTTCTATCAGTGCACTCATTTAATAAACCTGTTGGTTGAAATGTCTTCACTCCCCACCCCCAGGTAGGGTCTCACTCTATCCCAGGCTGACCTGAAATTCACTCTGTAGTCCCAGGGTAGCCTTGAACTCATGGCGATCCTTCTACCTCTGCCTCCCAAGTGCTGGAACTAAAGGTGTGCTCCACTATGCCTGGCTGGTTGAGGTGTTTATTTATTTATTTTTTTCCAAGGTAGGGTCTTGCTCTAGCCCAGGCTGACCTAGAATTCACTATATAGTCTCAGGGTGGCCTGAAACTCACTGCGATCCTCCTACCTCTGCCTCCCCAGTGCTGGGATTGAAGGTGTGCACCACCACGTCCAGCTTTTTTTTTTTTAATTTTTTTTTTTTTTGGAGATGTCTTTTAACCAAACTTTGTAGTTGAAAGTTTAGCTCAGTCACGTCTAAAGTTTTAATTTCTATACATTTGTAACTTCTCTTTTAGTTAAAACTTTAGCTATAATAGCTTATAATTTTTTGGGGGGAAGGAATTTTTTTCAAGGTGACCTGGAATTCACTATGTAGTCTCAGGCTGGCCTTGAACTCATAGTGATCCTCCTACTTCTGCTAGGATTAAAGGTGTGTGCTACAATGTCTGACAGCTTATTTTTTAAATATTTATTTATTTGTGCTAATGGCATGCCAGGCCATTTAGCCACTGCAAACCAACTCCATATGCATGTGCCACTTTGTGCATCTGGCTTTACATGGATATTGGGGAAGCGATCCCAGATCATTAGGCTTTGCAGGCAAGTGCCTTAATTGCTGAGCCATCTCTCCATCCCAAGGTTTTTCTTGTTTTGTTTTTTTAAACTGTGCCAGACCCTAGAGAACACATTCACTTTCTGTCTTGGCACTTTTGTTTGTTTGTTTATTTATTTGAGAGAGAGAGAGAGAAGGAGGGAGAGAGGGAGGGAGGGAGGGAGGGAGGGGGAGAATGGCCGTGCCAGGGCTTCCAGCCACTGCAAACAAACTCCAGACACATGCGCCCCTTGTGCATATGGCTAACGTGGGTCCTGGGGAATCAAACCTCGAACTGGGGTCCTTAGGCTTCATAGGTAAGCGCTTAACTGCTAAGCCATCTCTCCAGCCCCCTCCCCCTTTTTTCCTTTTCCTCAAGGCAGGGTTTCACTTTGTAGCCCAGACTGACTCAATTCACTATGTAGTCTCAGGGTGGCCACCAACTCACAGTGATCCACCTAACTCTGCTGGGATTAAAGGCGTGCACAACCACATCTGGCTCGTTGTTGTTTTTTTAAACATTGCCTTACTTTCTGTTCTATGTACTTTGATTTATATTTTAATTGAAAGATTCTTAATATTATACTTGCCATTCCACATATTTAAAAAATTATCAGGGGCTGGAGATATGGCTTGGCGGTTAAGGCGCTTGCCTTCAAAGCCAAAGGACGCAGGTTTGATTCCCCAGGGCCCAAGTAAGCCAGATGCACTGTGGCACATGTGCCTGGAAATCGTTTGCAGTGCCTGGAGGACCTGACGTGCCCATTCTTCCCTCTCTGCCTGTCTTTCTCTCTCTCAAATAAAAATTAAATTAAATTAAAAAATAGATTCAATTCTAGTTTACTAATTTATTGTCAGAGAATGCTGTCTGTATGATTTTGATTGTTTTGAATGCACCAGATATTTTTTGTTTTTGTCCCCCCCCCCCACAAGGTAGGGTCTCACTCTAGCCCAGGCTGACCTGGCACTCTAGTTATGGGCTAGCCTCGAACTCACAGTGATCTTCCTAACTCTACCTGGAATTAAAGGCAAGCACCGCCACACCTGGCTAAAAAATTTTTTTTACTGAAACTTTAGCATATGAACATACTGCACATTGGTTGCGTCAAGTTTTTAATGGACTAAGGTTTTGTCTATATATGTCATATATTAATATGCTTGAAAGAAAGTGAAGTTTTTTTTTATTGGTTTTATGAGGTAGGGTCTCATTTTAGCTCAGGCTGACTTGGAATTCACTGTGTAATCTCAGGGTGGCCTACAACTCACGGTAATCCTCCTACCTCTCCTTTCCCTTTTCCTTAAAGGGGTGCACTACCACACCCAGCTTTAAAATTAAAAAAAAATTTATTTAAGTATTTGAGAGACGGAAAGAGGGAGGGAGGGAGAGAGAGAGAATGGGCATGCCAGGGCTTCCAGCCACTGCAAATGAACTCCAGATGCATGCACCACCTTGTGCATCTGGTTTTTGTGGGCACTGGGGAATCGAACCAGGGTCCTTTGGCTTAGCAGGCAAGCACCTTCTTTCCAGCCATAAATTTTAAAAATATTTTTATTTAAATGTTTTGTTGACAGCTTCCATAGTTGTAGAGAATAAGCCATGATAATTCCCTCCCCACCCTCACTCTCTCCCTCACAAATCCACTCTCCATCATATCACCCCTCCCCAATTAGTTTCTTTTATTTTGATGTCATCCTCTTTTCCTCCTATGATGAAGATCTGTGTAGGTAGGGCCAAGCCCTGCTGGGTCATGGCTATCCCAGCCATTTTGTGTCTGGGGGAGCACACTGTAAGCAGTTCTACCCTTCCTTTGGCTCTTACATTCTTTCCACCACCTCTTCTGCAATGGACCCTGAGCCTTGGAAGGTGTGATTAGAGATGTCTCAGTGCTTCAGTGCTGAACTGTCACTTCTTTTCAGCACTGTGGTGACTTTTGCGTTATCTCAGTGGTCACTGCCATCTGAAAAGACAAAAGAAAATTGTTTATATCAGTTTGGTGGACATAGTATGTGCGTTTAGCCAGACAACAGCAGGTGTTACTCTCTTAGGGCCCATGATCTCCCCAACCAAAGGCTTTTGACTAGGTTTTCAGTACCAGGCATGTATTCCCTTCCGTGGAGTGAGCCTCCAGTCCGATTAGAGAGCAGTTGGTGTCCCCCATAACAGACATACCATTATTTGTCAGTTGGCACTTGGAGGCTTGCAATGTCCACTGCTGTTTACCACATTTGATGACATCCCCCCCCCCCAATTGGGTTGTATGCAATATAGCTTTTTCCAGTTTTCTGTCAGCTGATTCACAGGGAGGAGGTTTTTAGCTCAGTTCCAGTTTGATTTCTTAGTGACCTGCAGCCCAAGCATGTGGATTCTTTAGCAGTAGGCTCTTAACCTCCAAGATGCACCCCCCCCCATATAGCCCGGGCTAACCTGGAATTCACTGTGTAGTCTCAGGCTGGCCTTGAACTCGGCATTCCTCCTACCTGTGCCTCCTGAGTGCTGGTATTAAAGGCGTGCGCCACCATGCCTGTCTCCACCAAGATACACTTTTAAAGCACAAGTGCGAGGTTGTCTATTCACTGCAACACTGTATAAAGTTATTTTCTCCTCCTTCCTCACTTTCCATTTTACCAGTGAACAACTCTGCGCCTTTTGTTACTGTGGGGAGAAGAGTTCCTTGGGACAAGGAGACCTAAGACAATTCCGAGTGACACCTGGATTCATATTACCCTGGAAAAACCAGTCTTGTAACAAGGACGCTGATGACAACAGCAGTGGCATCCATGAGAAAATACAAACCTCAGCTCCGCGGAAACAAAGAGGACAGAGAAAGTAAGCAGCTTTGAATTTAAGTTGCTGAGATGGAACAAAACTGGATGTAACTTTATCTGAGTTGTAATGGTTATGCATCTCTGTGAGGGGCTGTTAGAGACAGCTTTTTTCCTGTTTCCTATATTCATGTAGTACTTTATGATTCACTAGTATCCCAAGAAACAGTCCTCTTCTCAAAATTTCTTGCTCATTTTAGGAAAGTTTATCTTAATTACACACTGACAAAATCAGTGTGCTAATAAAACTAGAATGAAAAGTTAAAGAACACGAACATACACTCGAAGTGAGTTTATGGAATTTATAAATGGAAAGTAAAACATAGCAAAGGAGTTATTCCTTTCTGAGCAGGCTTTTGTTTGAAATACAGCAAAATGAATTGTTTCCACTGTTCTTGTCCTTTGTATCATTCATTCATTTTTCCTTTTCTCAGTTACATATGTGTATGTTCCAGAGAACGTTAATGGGGTCTGTCAGCTCTTCATCTTCACATAGTCACCTCTCATCTGACCCTCTCTTCCTTCCTTTCCTCTTTCCCTTTTACCCACCTTATAGATGACACTTTGTTTTAAAAATAAAATACTTTCTAACTCTATCTATGTATCTCTATCTGTATTCACAGGCACTATGTAGTTGCCTAAAAGCTGTGGAATATGCTTTTAAAATACATTGTCTAGGTTTGTGGAAGGTCTGGCTCTGCTGATTAAGGGAATAGAAGCTTCCTTAACCAGTGAGAAAGGGTTAAAATAAATTCAGTTTGGAAGGCTAACCAGCCCTGCATGTTGAGGGTAATGATGTAATTATCAAAGCGTCTATCTGGCTTATATCCCAATTTAATTACTAAGGCATTGCTGTACTTATTTGATTGGCTCATGGTTTTGAGCTGTTGCCAATCCCTTGAAGAAGGAAGTTAAACAATAACAAGAAAGACAATTCCTTTAAAGAATTTAAGGTGGAACCATTTAAGGAAGCTTCGCAGTGCTGTACTTGCAGAATCATAGTTTTTTTTTTTTTTTTTGTATTCATTCATTCACTGTTTGTTTGTTTGTTTACAAGCAGAGAGAGAATGAAAGAGGAAATGAGTGCCCGAGGGTGTCTTGCCACTGCAAATGAACTCCAGATGCACTCCAGATGTGTGTGCTACTTTGTGCATTGGTTTTACGTGGGTATTAGGAAATCAAACCCAGGCTGTCAGGCTTTGCAAACAAGTGCCTCTGACTGCTAAGACATCTCTCCAGCCCCAAGTCAGTTTTGAAGGCCAGTGTAGGTCTTATATAAGACCCTTATTTTTGTTGTCAGTAATGTGCTTATATGTTAAGAACTATGTTTCAAAAGTCCAGGAAACTTTCAGTGTCCATCAGTAAGTAACAAATATGATGGACAGGGTCAGCTGTGTCTTATGTCCTTATGTTCTGTCTTTAATAATGGCAGTTAGATAAATTCTGTCTTGAGAAATAGAATCAGACTTCATTTACTTTGTAAGTGAAGCTAATTTTTAACAAAAAATTTTATGAGCTCAGATAATTGTGTAAAAATAACTGTAGCTTTATGAAAGTTAATATGCAATTAATTAGTGCTTTCCAGGTTTGTTAAGTAATGGTAAGTCCATTAATGAAGTAATGAAGCCGGCAGTCTTGTAAGGGGAGATGTTTAATTTACCTTAGTAATGATTTTAAGTATTTACAAAAATATATGCTACTAATGAAGTATAAACAGCAATTGAAAAAATTAACAAAGGAAGTTTAAAAAATATTTAGCTGAGAGAGAGAGAGAGTGAGACACACACACACACACACACACAGAAAAAGAGAGAGTGTGGATACACCAGCACCTCCTGCTACTGAAACCAAACTCCAGACACTTGCGCCGCTTTGTACATCTGGCTTTATGTGGGTACTGGGGAATTGAACCCAGGCTGTCAGGCTTTGCAAGCAAGTGCCTTTAACTGCTGAGCCATCTCTTCAGCCCCAGATGAGGTTTTTACAATGGTTTCCCTTTCTTGATTGTACTACATGTAAAAATGTATGGTCAAAGATCTTTTTCTTCTTTTAGTTATTTTATAATTTGAGATTTTGTGGGTGTTCCAACTGACTTCTCTTTATATTCTTTGCTGTTGTTAAAATTTTAATTTATTTATTGGTAGGGGAGGGAAGGAGAGAATGGTGCCCCAGGGACTGTAGCCACTGCAGATGAACTCCAGATGAATATGCTACCATGTGCATCTGGTTTATGTGGGTCCTTAGGCTTTGCAGGCAAGTGCTTTAACTGCTTAAGCCATCTCTCCAGCCCTTTTTTTTTTTTTTTTTTTTTTTTTTGGTTTTTCGTGGTAGGGTCTCACTCTAGTCCAGGCTGACCTGGAATGAATTTACTATGTAGTCTCAGGGTGGCCTCGAACTCACAGTGATCCTCCTACCTCTGCCTCCTGAGTGCTGGGATTAAAGGTGTGCACCACCACGCCCGGCTCTTTTTGTTTTTTCGAGGTAGGGTCTTGCTCTAGCCCAGGCTGACCTGGAATTTAGTATGTAGTCTCAGGGTGGCTTTGAACTCAGGGTGATCCTCCTACATCTGTGTCCCAAGTGCAGGTATTAAAGTTATTTGCCACCACATGTGGCTGTTAAAAAAACAAAAAAAAATTTTTTTTGAGGCAAGTCCAACAGATCGGCTTTTTTTTTTAACGGGGTGGGGGGAAGAGGAGGAGAGGATTGGTGTGCCAGGGTCTCCAGGTATTGCAATCAAACTGTAGACACATGTGCCACATGTATGACCTTGTGTGCCTTACCTATGTGGAACCTGGAGAGTTGAACATGGGTTCTTAGGCTTCACAGACAAGTGCCTTAACCTTTAAGCCATCCCTCCAGCCCATCTTTTGATATTCTTACATCAGCATCTGATATAGTGTAAACAGACAAAACCTGAAGGTTGAGTTTGATTAATTTTTGATTAGGAACAGATTAGTAATACAATAGTTAGTCATTCCATTGTTTTTTGCAACCCCTTATCAGAATATGCTAAAACATTTAGTATCAGTATTTATGGATGAAAGGCTAGTTCTTATTCCAATAAAATGGCAATACTAGTAATGGAGAAGGTAATGTAGGAATGGATTTATATTCATGGGAAGGTATTTTTATTTTCCTGTAGATATTTATGAAAATGAAAATTTGCATTTCTAGTATTAAACTGAAAAATTACTGCTCTTTTTTTTTTTTGTTTGTTTTTGTTTTTTTGAGGTAGGGTCTCACTGTAGCCCAGGATGACCTGGAATTCACTATGGAGTCTCAGGGTGGCCTCAAACTCACAGCGATCCTCCTACCTCTGCCTCCTGAGTGCTGGGATTAAAGGCGTGTGCCACCACACCTGGCCCACTGCTCATTTTTAATGTGGTATGATATCTGAATGTACTCATTGAGATACCTTATTTCTTTCAATGATTCCAGATATAAAAAAAAATTAGTATCCTGGTCATTGTACTGCTACTGTCTTAGTAGGAATCATGACAATTGCCCAGCATAAGGAAGTGTGGTGAATTACATATGTTCAGTGGTGACTGAACTCAAAGTTATCACCAGCTGCGTTACTGTAGTATTGGAGAAGGTCTTAATGGTAGTTATCAGACTTCTCATAGTGAATGTTGAACCCAATAGTTCTCTTTGCTTACTGAATGATCTAAAGTTTTATCTTATATGTTAGGGCATATAAGACCCAAATCATACATATGACATTTATTTTATTCAACATTCTTCTGCTTTAGGTGTTTTTTTGTTTTTTCAAGGTAGGGTCTTACTCTAGCTCAGGCTGACCTGGAATTCTCAAGGTGGCCTCGAACTCACGGTGATCCTCCTACTTCTGCCTCCCCCAAGTGCTGGGATTAAAGGCGTGAGCCTCCATGCCCAGCTCTGTTTTAGTTTAAGCTATGATGCCACCGCTCCTCTTTCCTGTGCCTCTAGTGTTTGCTTTCACTTAAAAAAATTTTATTTATTTGAGAGAGAGAGAGAATATGAGAATAGGGATACCAGGGCCTCTACCCACTGCAAACAAAATCCAGACACATGTGCCACCATGTGCATCTGGCTCATATGGGTACTGGGGAATTGAACCTGGGTCCATAGGCTTCACAGGCAAGTGTCTTAACTGCTAAGCCATCTCTCTATCCCCTGCTTTCACTTTCACTCCTGATCTGTAAGGCAGCCTTAGTCAAGACTCCTTGTAGCATCTGTCACTTGTCAGGGAGACCAGAAGAATGCCACAGCTCAGCTGTTCCTCTTCCCCTCCCTCCCTTTTCACACTCTGTAGTGTAGTGAGTTCTCAGTTTCTCTGGAAATAGTCTTCTGTGCATAGAATTTACTGCTACCTTTGCTGTGTTAGTTCTCTGTTAAGATGAAACACATTACAATGGAATAATCCAAGTTGTGTTTTGTAAGCATTTAAGTGAAGCCAAAGGACATATTCATTTATATATTGAAATAAAAAACATGGTTCCTGGGTAGAGAGTTAGATCTAAAATACAAATTAGGGCTGAAGAGATGGTTCAGCTGTTAAGGCACTTGCTTGCAAAGCCTAAAGGCCCATGTTCAATTCCCAGTGCCCATGTAAAGCCAGATGTACAAAGTGGCATATGCAATTGGAATTCTTTTGCAGTGGCAGGAGGTCCTGATGTGATCCCCTTCCCCCTTCTCCCTGCAAATAAATAAATAAAAATATTTAAATATATATAATAAAATTACATTAGAGAGCATAAAAATGATTTACAACTATAATTTTAATATTTCTTTATGGTTTAGAGAATATTTTATAGTTGTTAATTATATGAAATTATGTGTTACCCACGTCAATGTGATACTGCAAATGACAGGTGAATTTTAAGTTTTATGGCATTTTCTACTTAAGATAAAAATAGATTAGGCATTTATTATATTTAAATTGTTATGAATTAAAATGATTTTTTCTACTCACATTTTTACAGCTATTTATCTTGTTTAATGTTATTTTCAGAGACCGATCTCCTCAGCAGAGTGTGGTGTCCTATGTAAGTGTAAGCACTCAGACTGCTGCGGAGGACCAAGCTGGTAAATTATGGGATGAACTCAGCCTGGTTGGCCTTCCAGATGCCATTGATGTTCGAGCTTTATTTGATCCTACAGGTAAGCACCGCTCTTCACTAATTGTCTCTTGGTTCTGGAATCACTAACATGTCAGGCAGTATAAACTTTTTTTTTGTTTGTTTTTTGGTTTTGCGAGGTAGGGTCTCTGGCCCAGGCTGACCTGGAATTCAGTGTGTAGTCTCAGGGTGGCCTCGAACTCACGGCCATCGTACCTCTGCCTCCTGAGTGCTGGGATTAAAGGTGTGTGCCACCACGCCCGGCATAAACTTTCTAATAGTAAATATTTTTCATGTAGAAATAATTATGATCATATATATTGTTAAAATGCCATTAATAAATATACCTGGCTAGGAAAAATGTCTGATTATGTTTAGTGCCTGATTTGTTAAAATTTTCACAGTGCCAGCACTGGAGTAGATGCTTTTATAGACATTCCTGTTTACTCTGTAAATAGCAATGGATGGTTATAGACAGAGTCAGTTTTAAAGGTATATGTGCAAACGTAAGGAGCATTGCAGACTGGTTCTATTTCCTGGGTGGGTGTAAAGCACAGAAGGTGTTGGATCCCTTTCTACAGTGACTCACAGGATATGGTACCATTGGAAGGTTAAGTCACTCTCATGTGCTATGTAGTCAGCTTGCCTGTGGGCTGATAGTAGGTCAAATGCTATATGATGGAGACTATGTTGGATGGTTGCTCTTGCTTGAAATGGCAGGACTAGAAATCTAGGTACTGTTAGTATGTCATCTTCCTTTATTATCAACCAAATATTGAATGATGTCAATTTCATTTTGTGTAAAGATACCAAATAAGACATAGTATTTAAAAGACATGACTAGAAGTAATTTAGCTTGATTAAGAAATAATCACTAATGCAGTCATTCCCAAATTTTTGTATTTGTATCTTCTGGAAGGCTTACTATTACTGGGCAACACCCCACTTTTGCTTCATTGGGTCTCATTTGTGACCTAAGAGTCTGCATTTCTGATTGGTATTAATGATGCCAGGTGCTGATAAGAAGTTTACTGATTAGTACTGGTGCCATCCGATCACAGTCTGCATCACTTTGAGAAGGGCTATCTAATGGCACCACAAATGTAGGGTGCATTGTATATTTACATACTACAGTTAATTTTGAAGACTTGTCTTCATTTATTTGTGGTGTTTTTTCGGGGGGGGGGAGAGGAAGGTTCTTTTTTAAAAAAATATTTATTTGAGAGAGAGAGTATGAGGTAGAGAGAGAGAGAGAGAATGGGCACACCAGGGCCTCTAGCTACTGCAAGCAAACTCCTGATGCATGCCCCCCCCAAGGCATCTGGCTTATGTGGGTCCTGGGGAATTGAACTGGTGTCCTTTGGCTTTGCAGGCAAATGCCTTAACCACTAAGCCATCTCTCCAGCCTTTTTATTTATTTTTATTTATTTGACAGAAAGAGGGAGGGAGAAAGAGAGAGAGAGAGAGAGAGAGAGAGAGAGAGAGAGAGAGAGAGAGAATGAGAATGAGCATGAGCACACCAGGGCCTCCAGCAACTGCAAACAAATTCCAGATGCATGTGCCACCTTGTGCATCTGGCTTACATGGGTCCTGGGGAATCGAACCTGAGTCCTTTGGCTTTGCAGGCAAATGCCTTAACTGCTAAGCCATCCCACCAGCCCCTACCCCCTTTGTTTTGAGAAACTTTATAGCCCATGTTAGCCTGGAACTCAAACTGACCTTGACTATGGTCTTCCTCCTGCCTCAGCCTCCTAAGGGCTGGGATTGTAGGCATGAGCCACCACACCCAGCTTACATTAATATTTTCTGTTTTCTTGTTCCTTTTCCATTTTAGGCACTTGTTGGGCTCATCACCGTTGTGTGGAGTGGTCCCTGGGAGTCTGCCAGATGGAAGAACCGTTGTTAGTGAGTGTGGACAAAGCAGTTGTCTCAGGGAGCACAGAAGTGAGTAAGAAAGAGCAAATATTGAACCTGAACTTTTCTAACATGTATTTTACCCAACACAATTCACTTGGAAGAATTAAAAGAAAAATGAGTACCTATAATATTAAAACCCTCAATATGGGAAGTTGGTATTTTTTTATCAGGGTTGATTAATGCAGACTACTAGAATATAATAAATAGTATATTGTTATTCATAAAAATGTATTTAAATCATAAACTGTCATTTAAAAAATACTTTACTTTTTATTTATTATTTGAGAGAGTGAGCAGATTGAGAGGGAGACAGAGAGAATGGGCATGCCAGGGCCTGTAGCCAGTGCAAATGAACTTCAGACACATGTGACACCTTGTGCATCTGTCTTACGTGGGTCCTGGGGAATTGAACCTGGGTTCTTTGGCTTTGCAGGCATGTACTTTAACTGCTAAGTTATCTCACCAGCCCAGAAACTATCATTTTTAAAAATAGGGTTTAGTAGCTACATTTATACATTCATGTGGTTATTTTTTAAATGAAAACTATTTAAATTATTTTTATTTATTTATTTGAGAGTGACAGACAGAGAGAAAGAGGCAGATAGAGAGAGAGAGAATGAATGGGCTCGCCAGGGCCTCCAGCCACTGCAAACGAACTCCAGACATGTGCGCCCCTTGTGCATCTGGCTAACGTGGGTCCTGGGGAATAGAGCCTCTAACTGGGGTCCTTAGGCTTCACAGGCAAATGCTTAACTGCTGAGCCTTCTCTCCAGCCCAAATGAAAACTATCTGATGAAGATTTAAATTAAGAGAAGAGCTGGGTGTGGTGGCGCACACCTTTAATCCCAGCACTCAGGAGGCAGAGGTAGGAGGATCATAGTGAGCTTGAAGCCAGCCTGAGACTAATTCCAGGTCAGCCTAGGCTAGAGCAAGACCTTACCTCAAATAAATTAAAATAAATAAATAAATAAATAAAATAAGAAAAGACCCCTCCCCCCAAAAAAAGTATTTAAAGAAGAAATGATTTAGGGCTGGAGAGATGTCTTAGTAGGTACAGCTCTTACCTACAAAGCCAAAGGACCCAGGGTTGGTTACCCAGGACCCATGTAAACCAGATGCACAAGGTGGCACATGTGTCTGGAGTTCATTTGCAGCAGCTGAAGGCCCTATCACATCCATATTCTCTCTCTCTTTCAAAATAAAATATTTAAAAAATAAAATAAGAGACAATTTTTATCCATAACATGGACTAACTATGTTCAATACTTTAACATTGATGGCAATATTTCTTTTTGATTTGACTGGCAGTTCATTTATTCTTTTTGGCATTATCCCAAAGTATTATGCACACAGCATGTCATTTTTCTTTTTAAAATATTTATTTATTTGTGAGCAGAGCTATAGAGAGATAGAGAAGGGGAGGGAGGGAGAGAAAGAAAGTAGGCCCACAAGGACCTTCTGCTACTATGCATGAACTCCAGAAGATGCATGTGCCACTTTGTGCAACTGGCTATATATGGGTACTGGCGATTCAAACCTGGGCCACAAGCTTTTGTAGTTCCAGCAGTGATGACAAGGAGGCGGTGGTGGGGGGAGACAGGAGGATTTCCTGGAAACTCACGAACTAGCTAGCCTGGTGAACACAGCAGCACACAGCAAAGGGAGAGAGACCCTCTCTCAAAAGGAGGTAGGAGATGAGGACCAATATCGGAACATACTCTGATCTGCTCATGAGCAGGGTGGCACACACATGCATGCTTGCACTCCCACACAGAACAAAACTAAGAAAAATGAAAAAAAAAAGTAAAAAAAAAAAGTGAGGAAGATGGGTCTCACTGACAAAATTTCAAACATACAACACCTCTGTTGAGAAAGCAAAACAGGCACTGCCATACTTTGGTGGAAGTAATTCACATTGATTTCTGTGTTCTGGAAGAAATGTTTGTTCTTGTAAGGTAAGTTTCTCATGAACATGCCTTCAACTATATACAAATGTGTACTACTAACAGTTATTTATTTATTTGAGAATCAAGTTTTCAGTATATTCGAAACAAACTAAGTTGCCCACATACATATGTTATTGAAATGTTTGAATAAACCATAAGATGTAGTATGGTGTAGCTGTCAGAACACATTGGGGAATCTTTCTGAAGTGACGTGCTTTGGTTCCATCTTATATTACTAAGTGAACAATAAGTGAGAAATAACACTTATGGTATGCTGCTCTTTGTGTAAGAAAGAAACACAAAAGAAAGTAGAAATACATATTCTTTTTTTCTGAGGTAGGATCTCACTATAGCCCAGGCTGACCTGGAATTCACTATGTAGTCTCAGGCTATCTCCAAACTCATAGCAGTCCTCCTACCTGGGCCTCCCGAGTGCTGGGATTAAAGGTGTGCACCACCATGCCCAGTCATCTTCCTTTTTGATATCCCAAATGGCTGTATGTAATATGACGGCTCAGACAATTGCTTTCATTTATTATTGGGGTTATCTTTTTGTTACTGGGATAAAGCATCCAATTAAAAGCAGCTAATGGGAGGTATGTCTTGAGGGGAAGCTCCATGGTGGCAAGAAAAAGATAGGAGAACAAAGGCTGGACAGAACCTTGCCAACACCAGGTGGACAACAGAGCAGGAAAGTGAGCTGATGTAACATTGGCAAGGTAGGGGCAAGTAAACCCCAAGTTCCATTCCTAGCAACACACCTCCTACTTGGCAAGGCTGTATTTCTCAAATTAATATCAGCTGGGGACCAAGCATGCAAAACTCATGAGTTTATTATGGGGGACACCCAGTTCAAACCACAACATTTATCATTTTCTGTCTGTGTGTAACAAAGATTTGTAGCATAAGAGTTACTTCTTCAGTAAACATGTACATAACATTTTCCAGTAAAAGGCAGAATTGGGTTCATGTGTTTGAATGGCTAACATTTATTACTATAATGTGTCATGGATATAAATATTAAAGGTTCTGAGCTGGAGAGATAGATGGCTTAGCAGTTAGGTGCTTGCCTGCAGTGCCAAAGGACCCAGGTTCCATTCCCCAGGACCCACATAAGCCAGATGTACAAGGTGGTGCATGTTTTTGGAGTTTGTTGGCAGTGGCTGGAGACCCTGGCACGCCCTTTCTCTTTTTCCTATCTGCCTCTTTCTTAAATAAATAATAAAATATTTTTTAAAAAGATTAAAGGTTCTAAAGGGTCTGGAAGAATCTATGTGTCTGCACCTTTATTCTTCCTGTATAAGGGGTTACACACAGTACTTTGTTTCTCTAGTAGTCAAAATAAAGCAACATGCATGTGATATCCCAGGAAGCTGAAAAAAATTTTTTTTTCCTTTTTTGGGTTTTTCGAGGTAGGGTCTCACTCTAGCCCAGGCTGACCTGGAATTCACTATGGAGTCTCAGGGTGGCCTTGAACTCACGGCGATCCTCCTACCTCTGCCTCCTGAGTGCTGGGATTAAAGGCGTGCGCCACCACGCACAGCTGGAAGCTGAAAGTTTTTATTGAGGGCTGGTCACGCCTGAAGTAGCATGGGTGAGGTTTTCAGACTTGTAAAGAACCTCAGGATGAGCCAAGTAGTTTCCTTGGTCTGGGCACAGTGAACTGTGCTCATCACTTCGGGAGCCTCTTCAAGCTTGCAGAGTCAGCTGACCAGCCAGGAAAAGGAAAGGAGTGGCCCCAAGCCCACTAATTTCACCTTTTCTTGCATGGCACTATAATTGAAAACGACTCAATTTCAACATGTTTCTGTCTGAAAGGCTACATTAAGTACTGTGTGGTCTATTGTGCTGCGTTATTCACAGTTATAGGTATGTTGTACAGCCAGTGATTATACAAAACAGCTTTGTAACTTTGAACACAGTACAGATATATAATCTCAAAGATACTTAATGTCTGCAAATAGCAGAGAAATCTTATAATTTGAAATATGATTTATGTGATACTAATATACCAGTTATTTCATCCTTTTATTTCCCCTTACTACTATCTTCGCATTTAACATGCTTTTTTTTTTTTTTGAAATTTGTTGAGAAAACACTAGGGGAGCACAAACTGAAGTGGAATCTGCAGGAGAAGATTTTGTGTTGGTTTGAATGTGAATGTATGTCCCTCATAGCCTGGGGGCTAGAGAGATGGCTCAGTGGTTAAGGTACTTGCCTGCAAAGTCTTAAGGACCTGGGGTTGATTTCCCCTAATTCCTATGTAAAGCCAGATTCACAAGGTGGCACATACTTTTGGAGTTTGTTTGCAATGGCTGGAGGCCCTTGTGTGCCTGTTTTCTCTCTCTCTCATTAAAAAAAAAAAAAATTAGTTTCAGTTACTGTCCTTAGAATAACAATTATCAATACATTTGTGACCTCTTGTCAGATAAGTACTGCATAATATCCTTACTTTGCCGTTAATCCAACAAAGCCTAAATTATTTACTGTCTGGTCATTTTTAGAAAAAGTTTTTGCGTAATTAGGTTACACTGTTGAAATAAGGGGTAGGGGGAAAAACCTGACTACACAAAGACTTGAAACCCAACTTAAAAGCTCCTTTGGGGATGTACTTATGGCTCAGTGTTTAAAGTTTGTTTGCAAAGTTTGATGGCCTTGGTTTAATTCCCCAGTGCACATGTAAATCCAGATGCACCAAGTGGCAGATGCATCTGGTGCTCATTTGCAGTGGCAGGCAGCCTTGACACGCCCATCTGTCCCCCTGTGTCCATTTCCAATAAATACATAAAAATCAAAAAGCTCATGTGTTTTAAGTTCTGTTCTTCAGCCTAATGACCACCTAAAGAGAAACAATCTAGTAGAAAAACAGCAAATTGATAAAAAGCATAACTGTCTTTGGGCAAGAAGGTAATAATTGTTGAATAAAATAAAAAATAAAACAGGGCTAGAGAGATAGCTTAGTGGTTAAGATGCTTCCCTGCAAAGGCAAATGACCCCAGTTTGATTCCCCAGTGCCCACGTAAAGCCAGGTGCACAGTGTGGCTCAGGCATCTGAGAGGCTCTTCTCTGCTCTGTTTTTGAGTTCTGACTTGTACTTTGATATCTGCTTCTTCCCTCAATTTGGGAAATTTTCTGCTATGATTTTACTGAGTAAATTCTGTGTGATTACATCCCTTACAGCCAGTGTTACACTGGTGGTGACCACGCTGAGTGAGACACAGAGTAGATTACACTGCTTAGAGCCAGTGTTACACTGGTGGTGACCACACTGAGTGAGACACAGAGTGGATTACACTGCTTAGAGCCAGTGTTACACTGGTGGTGACCATGCTGAGTGAGACACAGAGTAGATTACACTGATTAGAGCCAGTGTTACACTGGTGGTGACCACGCTGAGTGAGACACAGAGTAGATTACACTGCTTAGAGCCAGTGTTACACTGGTGGTGACCACGCTGAGTGAGACACAGAGTAGATTACACTGCTTAGAGCCAGTGTTACACTGGTGGTGACCACGCTGAGTGAGACACAGAGTAGATTACACTGATTAGAGCCAGTGTTACACTGGTGGTGACCATGCTGAGTGAGACACAGAGTAGATTACACTGCTTAGAGCCAGTGTTACACTGGTGGTGACCACGCTGAGTGAGACACAGAGTGGATTACACTGCTTAGAGCCAGTGTTACACTGGTGGTGACCACGCTGAGTGAGACACAGAGTAGATTACACTGCTCAGAGCCAGTGTTACACTGGTGGTGACCACGCTCAGTGAGACACAGAGTGGATTACACTGCTTAGAGCCAGTGTTACACTGGTGGTGACCACGCTGAGTGAGACACAGAGTAGATTACACTGATTAGAGCCAGTGTTACACTGGTGGTGACCACGCTGAGTGAGACACAGAGTAGATTACACTGCTTAGAGCTAGTGTTACACTGGTGGTGACCACGCTGAATGAGACACAGAGTAGATTACACTGATTAGAGCCAGTGTTACACTGGTGGTGACCACGCTGAGTGAGACACAGAGTAGATTACACTGCTTAGAGCCAGTGTTACACTGGTGGTGACCACACTGAGTGAGACACAGAGTGGATTACACTGCTTAGAGCCAGTGTTACACTGGTGGTGACCACGCTGAGTGAGACACAGAGTAGATTACACTGATTAGAGCCAGTGTTACACTGGTGGTGACCACGCTGAGTGAGACACAGAGTAGATTACACTGATTAGAGCCAGTGTTACACTGGTGGTGACCACGCTGAGTGAGACACAGAGTAGATTACACTGCTTAGAGCCAGTGTTACACTGGTGGTGACCACGCTGAGTGAGACACAGAGTGGATTACACTGATTAGAGCCAGTGTTACACTGGTGGTGACCACGCTGAGTGAGACACAGAGTAGATTACACTGCTCAGAGCCAGTGTTACACTGGTGGTGACCACGCTCAGTGAGACACAGAGTGGATTACACTGCTTAGAGCCAGTGTTACACTGGTGGTGACCACGCTGAGTGAGACACAGAGTAGATTACACTGATTAGAGCTAGTGTTACACTGGTGGTGACCACGCTGAATGAGACACAGAGTAGATTACACTGATTAGAGCCAGTGTTACACTGGTGGTGACCACGCTGAGTGAGACACAGAGTAGATTACACTGCTTAGAGCTAGTGTTACACTGGTGGTGACCACGCTGAATGAGACACAGAGTAGATTACACTGATTAGAGCCAGTGTTATATCGTTGGTGACCATAGGGTACAAATGGCAGAGGCACAGTGCTTAGAAGTTAGAAGTCATGTAGTGTAAAAGTAAACGGAGGAGGTCAAGGAAGGAGGCACGTGATGCTAGAGAAGAAAGTAGAAGCTATATTAAGAGAAAAAGATTAGGAGGGAGAGAAAAGACGAAATTAGAATGGGATTAGACTACAAAAATACATAGACATAATTTGACAAATGTAAGAGTAATAAATAGAGGTTGTTTTCAAAACAGGAAAAAATTAGAATACTAAGAGAATAATCAGATGAAAGAAGGAGAACTATAATGCTTAAAAACAAAAGAAGTATTAGAATAGCTTTCTTCTGAGTCCTGGAACTCTGGAGCCTTCTAGTTGGTAGGGCTGGATGGAATATCATTTGAATTAGTCTCTTTATGTCTTAGCATTTTGGCTAGTGTTGAATCTAAACCTTTCATGGGTCAGATGTATGCTGAGTGGCTTCTCTTCTTTCTGTTTCAGGCACCTCTGCTGGCCACACATTGCTTTGCAGCCTGTAGCTAAGCAGGTTCTCCCTTCCCGGAGAGACTGCCCAGTTCCTGCACTGATCTGCCCATCAGGTGTCTCCTGACGGGGAATGGGGGAACTGAACACAGGAGAACCATTCCTTTGCTTTTAAAACGTACTAGGTGATAAGCATCCTCCCAGAGGAATGAGATGGGCATGAAGTACTCAGATGAACTTTCTTTTGGGGTCGGACCATCTGGTGACCTCAGGTTTGAGCTGCTAGACTCCATAGATAGCCGATGCTGAGGATGTGTCAACAGATCTCTCTGGTCTGCAGTGAGCCTCTTGCCACCGGAACTTCTTTGGCATATCTGAATCGGGCTCTTTCCTTTGTACAACTGCCTCCTGCAGTTCTCTGTGTTTGAGTCTGTGACAGGTTGACTCCAGGTTCCCTGACTTGTGATTGCTCCTTGTTCCCAGCAAGCAAGTTCTCTGAGTCTTGAAAATAGGGTCTCTCTGAGGGTGGTGCCTGGCCACTGCCAATCTTCCACCACTTGGAGAATGAGAAAATGGATCTTTTTTCCCAGTGCAGGAGTCAGTGACTCACCAGTAACTCCAACTGGACTGTAGGCTTTCCGTGTGGATAGTGGCTCCAGTCTCTTCTCCAGGGCCACTTGTCCTAGGTCTTGGACAAGAGTTCTGCTTCAACGCCCACTGGGGAAGCGAGGCTGGGGCTGTCGTGCCAAGTGCTGCTGTGTCTTCCTTTCATTTCTACACACTTGCCAGCTTTCCTGTCATCTCTGTTGTGATGTCTGGTTCTGTTTCCATCTTTGCATCTTTGAAATAGACTTTATCGTGTGTTGTTTTGACTCTTCATTACCATGTCACATGAAGGCAACTTCTAACCTGTCATCTTACTCCTGAAGTCGTGTGTGTGTGTGTGCGTGTGCGCATGTGCCTGGGTCTTTAGAAAGTCTTGTGTGCTTGTGTATGTATCTTTAGAAAATCTCGTGTGTGTGTGTGTGTGTGTGTGTGTGTGTCTGTCTCTTTAGAAAGCTTTTAATGCTTTTTTCTTTAAATCCTCTCAGCCCTTTTCTGCTTCTTCTGGAATTCCTGTAATCTTAATATTCCTTAACCATGTGCCATTAGTCTCATAGGTTTGCTCATGCTATTTCTCCCTGCCTTCCCCTTTCTTCTCTTTTCCTCCCCCTTCTTTCTTTTCTCTTCCTCCCCTTCCTTTCTAAAATGCCTGTCCTGATTACACATGTCTTTTCCTTTCGGGTTCAGTCTGTTGTTGTAGCTTGTAGGGATGCTCTTTGTCCCAGTGATTGGTGCTTTCACTTCCAGCATTTCTTTTTTTTTTAAAATATTCTTTAATTAATTAATATATGTGTGTGTACTTGTACACAAGTGTACCCCTTTGCCAGGATCTCTTGTAAATAAATGCCCATTCTGCTTTACATTGGTGGCTAGGGAATTGAACCCTTGGGCCAGCAGGCTTTGCAAGAAAGTGCCTTAGTTGCTGAGCCAGCTTCCCAGCCGGTTCTAGCATTTCTGATTTTTTTTAAGAAAAGATTTTATGTAGTATCTACATATGCATGCAAAGAGAGAATGGGCATTCCAGGATCTCCAGCCACTGCAAACAAACTCCAGATGCATGCACCACTTTATGCATCTGTCTTCATGTGGGTGCTGGGGAATCACACTTAGGTCATGGGGCATTGCAGGCAAGTGCCTTATTGCTGAGCCATATTTCCAGCTCTGATTTATAAAAAAAAAATACATTTATTTGAGAGAGAAAGAGGCAGATAAAGAATGGGTGTGCCAGGACCTCCAGCCACTGCAAACAAGCTCCAGATGCATGTGCCACCTTGTGCTTCTGTCTCATGTGGGTCTTGGGGATTCAAAACAGGGTCCTTTGGCTTTGCAGGCAAGTGCCTTAACTGGTAAGCCATCTCTCCAGCCCCAATTATTATTATTATTTTTAAAAGCATGGTCTTGGGCTGGAGAGATGGCTTAGTGGTTAAGCTCTTGCCTGTGAAGCTTAAGAACCCTGGTTCGAGGCTTGATTCCCCAGGACCCACATTAGCCAGATGCACAAGGGGGACGCACGCGTCTGGAGTTTGTTTGCAGTGGCTGGAGGCCCTGGCACGCCCATTCTCTCTGTCTCTATCTTTGTTACATTTTTTAAAATTTTTATTTATTTATTTGTTAGAGAGAGAGAGAGAGAGAGAGAGAGAGAGAGAGAGAGAGAGAGTTGGTTACTCTAGTAATAGTCATGTCACTATTGTACCAGTCGACATATCTTGCCTGGTCATTCGGATGTACAGTTTGCAGGGTCCACTGTTAGTATGTATCTCTTCCCACCCCTACCCCCTGAGTTCTGGGATTAAAGGCATGCGCCACTACACCCAGCCTAGTATGTATCTTTTTATGGGCATTGGGAATTAATACTTTGTGGGTTTCAAATCCAATTTTTTTTAAAAAAATTTCTTAGAGAGAGAGAGAGGGCGGGGGGGGGGGGGAATATTGGCGCACCAGGGCCTCAGCCACTGCAATCGAACTCCATATGCTTGTGCCACCTAGTGGGCATGTGCGACCTTGTTCTTGCCTCACCTTTGTGTGTCTAGCTTACCTGGGACCTGAAGAGAGAGCAAACATGGGTCCTTAGGCTTTGCAGGCAAACACCTTATCTATTAAGCCATCTCTCCAGCCTCCCAGTTTTATTTTTATTTTGATCATGTTTTTCAAGGTAGGGTCTCACTTGAGCTCAGGCTGATCTGGAACTCTTTGTAGTCCCAAGCTGGCCTTGAGCTCAGAGCAATCCTCCTACCTCTGCCTCCCAAGGGCTGAGATTAAAGGTATGTGCTCCTATGCCCAGTTTAAGACTATTTTCTTATACCCCAAATTTAAGTTATTATGTTACTAAGGCAGTATTCTATATGTTCTTATCTATTTCTATTCTATCTAATTGATGGAATTTGCCTTGATTTCCTGTATCTACTCATTTTTCCTCTTCTGGCCTTGTGAACAGAGCAATGAATTTAACCTTGCTATGTCTAGACTTGAGTAAGGTAATTTCCTTAAAGCAATTGGCCTAATTGCTTGTAGGTATTATTTATTGTGTGTGTAGGTGATGGGAATGAGATTTTGAATGAGAATGAAAATGAATTGGCACACCAAGATGTATTGTAAACCAACTCTAGACACATGTGCCACTTTGTGCATCTGGCTTTATGTGGGTAGTGGGGATTTGAACCAGGGCTAGTAGTTTTTGCAGTCAAGTGCCTTTAATCACTGAGCCATCTCCCAGCCCATTGCTTGCAGTTACAATGCTCACTAAGTACTACACATTAAATACATCATATTGGCCAGTTGTATGTCTCTTTTAAATTATATATTTTCACACAGTGTTTATTTTTACATTTTGTTTTGTGTCTGAGATAGTAGGTAGTTGTAATTCAAATGTGAACTTTATTTTTGGACATTTGATTTTCTCTGAGATTTTTTATAACATAAATCTTTTTATTTATGGGTATGTTAACTATTATAGCTATTAATAAACTATTCAGAGATGTATAGTTACATATATGACTCCATAAAGAGAAATTAGTCTTTGACCCAATAGATGACACTCTTGTGGTCTTAGAATTTATGCCTCTCCTATTTTTTTTCCCCCCCTGAAAAACAAGTTTAATGATATACTGCTTGTCACAGAAATGACTAGGGAATTTAAGCTGTAATCCAGGAATACACAACCATGCAACACACAACTGAAATAAACTGGCTTTTTACCACAACTACCCTATGAACACCACACCCTTCTTTCAGTCTTACATGAAAACAGTCATGAGGGGCTGGGGATGGGTGGGCCAAAAATCTAGTTTTGTGGCCAAAAGGAAAATGACCATTCTGTGGTTCTGGGGAATCAGGAAGCGCAGTGCTGCTCGCTGTGCTGGTTTGGTCTTGTTCTTGGTATTTTTGTCCCTCTTGAATGCTGGCTCTTAGAAAATTGGAATACGCCATTTGAAACTCTCCTATTTTTCTTATGGCATTTTTTCTGGGATTTTACTTCCTCATTTCAGTTTTGTTTTGTTTTGTGTCAAGGTCTTATTTAGCCCACTCTGTATATTTAAGGAACTTTAAATTTTGGATCCTACTGTCCCCACCTCCCAAGTGTCAGTGTTAGAGACAGGGATTCTGAGTTAGGTTTTATGTAGTGCTGGGAACTGAACCTAGGATTTAAGTACTCTACCAACGAAGCTACATTTCGAACCCTACACATCCCCATTTATAAGCAGGAATTTAAAATACCCAGTTTACTTCATGGTATTAAATAAGACTTATGGTATCACAATAAGTGATTCTAGGTTTTGTCAATTTAGCAGAAATTGTTTTCTTAATGAGTAATAAGTATAATTTTTTTCAACAAATTGATGGCACTTTCTTTGACTTTTTTGGGGGGATTTCTGTGGACCATTCAGACTATTTAGATATATTCTTGTGATTAATTCTGGGTTATTTCTATGCCAATCATATATACATACCTTGGGAAGTCATATTTTAAAATATAACTCATTTTAAACAGTAATTACATTTATCATGAAGAGAAATAGGCTTTGCTTTTTGTTTTCTGACTTTTTCATGCACTAACAGTTGCCAATATTAAAATAGAACTGAAATATAGTTTGTGTTCTTATGAACATTATATACTATTTTTGTTTTTCGTCTTTTTAAATTTTTTTTCGTTTTTTGTTGTGTCACAAATACAGTATTTTTCAGTTACTTAGACATTCTAATGGTTTGTGGAGTTGAAATAAAAATATATTAAAGACAAACCAATTCCCTAAGCTTTCTTACATTGTCCTCTGCAATGAAGTAATGATAATGATATGTAATAGTTTAGATGGATTTACACATAAAATGTTGAAAATATTTACAATTAAAAAAAATAAAGCCAGCTGTGGTGGCGCATGCCTTTAGCCTCATCACTAGGAAGACAGTTAGGAGGATTGCCAAGAGTTCGAGGCCACTCTGAGACTACACAGTGAATTCCAGGTCAGCCTGAGCTAGAGTGAAACCCTACCTCGGGAAAAAAAAAATCTGGGGCTGGAAGGATGGTTTAGTGGTTAAGGCGCTTGCCTGCAAAGCCAAAGGACCCAGATTTGATTCCCCAGGAGCCAGATAAGCCAGATGCAGAAGGTGGCACATGTGTCTAGAGTTTGTTTCCTGACACACCCATTCTCTCCCTTTCTCTCTTTCTTTGTGCCTGTCCCTTTCTCTCAGAAAATAAAAACACAAACTGCCATTCTCTGATAAGCAGAAACTAATCTGAGGACATGAACATGTGGAGACACGGTAATGTTCACAGTCTTCCCGTCTCTATTAAGTGAAGCTTCAGTTGTATGAGCTAGGCTATTTGTGAGCCACTGTTAGGAACAGTGTTATCAGAACCAGTGCGTATGCTATGTACAGGCCTGAAGACTGCTCACCAGCCTCTCTGTGTCAGGCAGCACTCCTGGGGCTGGGGCTACAGAGACAGTACAGTCTGGACCCTTGACACAGCACATAGATGCTGAAGCAGAATGATACCAGGCAGATATGTAAGTTTGTCGTTGAGAAAGATTCTGTATTGTATGCTGCAGAGGCTTAAGCTCCCTAAGTGGAAATTGGAAAAGTAAACGTTTTATTTTAAATTTGTGCTGATTCTTATGCATTCACTTGCCCTAAATGACCTTGTTTGAGACTTTCTTTTTCCTTTTTTTTAAACCACTTGCAAGAGAGTAGAGGCAGACTGAAAGAGAGAGGAAAATAAAAGATCCCCAAGTGATCTAGTTCTTACACATTCCAGGCTTTTGTAAAGAAAGTAGAAACTGATTGCTACAGTTAAGTTTATAGATTTTTTTCCCCCACCATCAGTAATTTGGTTTTTAAAAAATAATTAATTTATGAGTGTGAGGAAGGGAAGGATAGAGAGAATGGATGTGCTAGGGCCTCTAGCCACTGCAGATGAACTCCAGACACATGTGCCACCTTGTGCATCTGACTTATGTAGGGACTGGGGAATCTAACCACTAAGCCATCTCCATAGCCTGTTTTGTTTTGTTTTGTTTTGTTTTTTGAGGCAAGGTCTTACTCTGGCCCAGGCTGTCCTGGAATTAACTATGTAGTCTCAGGGTGGTCACAAACTCATGGCAATCCTCCTACCTCTGCCTCCCTAGTGCTGGAATTAAAGGCATGTGCCACCATGTCCAGCTAATTTGGTGTTTTTTTTTTTTCTTGTTTTGAGACAGGATCTCGCTGTGTAGCCCAAGCTGGCCTTGAATTCTCCATCTACCTGCTTCAGTCTCCAGAGTGGTGGATAGTGTTGCAGACAGCTTCAGGTTTGCTGAGATGAACTTCCAGACTAGGCACAGTTATGGAGGAAGGATTTATTGAAGCTTACAGATCCAATGAACTATGTAGTTTTATAGTGCCTTTAACTATATAGCTGTCCTTCATTAATTTAGATTGACTGGTTCCTTTCATATTGAATTTTTTATTTTTTGATTTGACAGAGTAATTAAATAAATAAAAATAAATACATAAAAGCATAGTAGGCTTTATAAATATATCTTATAATTGGCTTTGGTTGGATCTAAAAACTGTTATCCCTGTTCTATAGACATGCTTTTATTTTATTTTATTTTATTTTATTTTATTTTAATTTTTTTTTGAGGTAGGGTTTCACTCTAGCCCAGGCTGACCTGTAGACATGCTTTTAAATCATACTGCCAATTAAGGAAGTTCTTTTGTCATATGTTTTTGACATGGTAAAGTGAAATGCTAGTTGGTTTGTGGCAGGGTCTCAATCTAGCACATTCTAACCTAGAACTCACTCTGTACAAGCCAATCTTAAACTCAATGATTCTCTTACATCACTCAGCCTCCTGATTATAGGCATGAGTCACAACACCTGGCTGCTAACTTTCTATTTTATTTTATTTTATTTATTTTATTTTGTAGCACCAGAGAGAGAAAGGGGGTGGGGAATGGGCATGCCAGGGCCTCCAGCCACTGCAAATGAACTCTAGATGCATGTGCCACCTTGTGCATCTGACTTACGTGGGTCCTGGGGAATTGAGCCTCAAACTGGGGTCCTTAGGCTTCACAGGCAAGCGCTTAACTGCTAAGCCATCTCTCCAGCCCTAACTTTCTTTTTTCAAAAAATATTTTATTTTTATTTATTTATTTGACAGAGGGCTGGGAGGGGGGGGAGAATGGGCGAGCCAGAGCCTCCAGCCACGACAAATGAGCTCCAGACGTGTGTGCCCCTTGTGCATCTGGCTTATGTAGGTCCTGAGGAATTGAACCTGGGTCCTTTGGCTTTGCAGGCAAACGCCTTAACCGCTAAGCCATCTCTCCAGCCCCTGGCTGCTAACTTTTTTGTAGGAATTGCTAGCATAGAAATGAACTGGCTACCTTGGATTTTTTGTACTTTTAGCTTGGTCCTTTGTTTTCAGGTTTGAATTATTTCATTAGTAATGTACAAGTATTTCTATCTCTTTGCTCCTACATTTGAATGTTAGGTGTTTGTTTGTTTTTTTTGTTTGTTTGTTTTAATGAAGAGATTTCTCTCCTTATCTTTGCAGCGATGTGCGTTTTGCAAGCACCTTGGAGCCACTATCAAATGCTGTGAAGAGAGATGCACCCAGGTGTACCATTACCCGTGTGCCGCAGGGGCCGGCGCCTTCCAGGACTTCAGTCACTTCTCCCTGCTTTGTCCAGAGCACATTGACCAAGCTCCTGAAAGATGTAAGTTGATGACAGATGCCGTTTTGAATGTTTTGTATGGTGTTTACCTAAAATAACACCTGTAAAATACAAGTGTTATTTTATTTGTATTAAAATGGTCCCAATGGTCTGACAGATCCTTTTCTTAGGTCTTTCAAGAGAAATCTGTTACCCATAAGTTTAGCATTATTAACTCCAAAAGGTTATTTTCTCTGAAATTCAAATAAAGTGTGAATATTTAAAATCTTTCTCCCTCCCAGCCCAAGGTAGGGTCTCACTCTAGTCTAGGGTGACCTGGAACTCACTCTGTAGCTCCAGGCTTGCCTTGAACTCAGTGACCCTTCTACCTTCAGTCCCGAGTGCTGCGAGTATAGGCATGCACCACCATGCCTGGCTAAATTTCCATTATTATTATTATTTATTTATTTATTTATTTACTTTTTCCCCCAGGTAGGGAAGGTCTCACTCTAGTTCAGGCTGATCTGGAATTCAGTCTGTAGTCCCAGGCTGGCCTCAAACTCCAGTGATCCTCCTATCTCTGATCCCCCAGTGCTAGGATTAAAGGTGTGTGCCACCATGTCTGTCTTTAAATTCTCTATTTTTTAAAATATTTTATTTTTATTTATTTATTTTTGACAGAGAAGGAGGGAGGGGGAGAGAGAGAGAGAGAGAATGGGCACACCAGGGCATCCAGCCACTGCCAACGAACTCCAGATGCGTGCGCCCCCTTGTGCATCTGGCTAACATGGGTCCTAGGGAATCGAACCAGGGTCCTTTGGCTTTGTAGGCAAACGCCTTAACCGCTAAGCCATCTCTCCAGCCCAAAATTCTTTATTTTTTTTTTTTGGTTTATTTTTATTTATTTATTTGAGAGTGACAGAAAGAGGCAGATACAGAGAGAGAAAGAATGGGCATGCCAAGGCCTCCAGCCACTGCAAACGAACTCCAGACGCATGCACCCCATACGCATCTGGCTAACATGGGTCTAACATGGGTCCTGGGGAATCGAGCCTTGAACTGGGGTCCTTAGGCTTCACAGGCAAGTGCTTAACTGCTAAGCCATTTCTCCAGCCCTGGTTTTAAATTCTTATGTTTAAAAAATTATCACTGGGGGATGGAGAGATGGCTCAGTGGTTCAGGCATTTGTTCACAAAACCTACTGACCCAAGTTCAATTCCCCAGTACCTATGTAAAACCATATGCACAAGGTGATATTTGCATCTGTAGTTCTTCTACAGTGGCTAGAGGCTCTGGTGTGCCTATTCATATTCATATTCATATTCATATTCATATTCTCCCTCCCTCTCCCTTCTTCCCTCCCTGGTATGGTGACACATGCCTTTAAGCCCTGCACTCAGGAGGCAGATGTAGGAGGATCACTGTGAATTCGAGACCACCCTGAGACTACACAGTGAATTCTAGGTTCGCCTGGCTAGTGTAAAGACCCTACCTTGAAAAACAAAAACAAAAATTACCACAGTACAAAGCCATAGTTAGTGTATAGGATTTCTAACATGTACTATGAAGAGCTAACAGTGTTCAGTGTCTTTATCCACGGCAGAGTGCAAAGTTGATTGTCTCCAGTGTTACTTCATGGTAGTTCCCATAAGAGCATCATCACATATTCGTGAACCTCTCAGGAGCTGTGTAATCCTGGAAGCATCCATTTCTTTCCTTTTTTTACTAAATATTTTTTACATTTATTTATTTGAGAGAGGGAGAGGGAGAGGGAGAGAATAGGTGTACCAGGGCATTCAGCCACTGCAAACAAACTCCAGACACATGTGCCACCTTGTGCATCTGCCTTACATGGGTCCTGGGGAATTGAACTTGGGTTCTTTGGCTTTGTAGGCAAGTGCCTTAACTGTTAAGCTATCTCTCCATCTCTCCAGCCCAAGAGCTGTGTAATCCTGATAGTTGTAACAGGAATCTCTGAATCATCTGTCTGTTGTCTGTAATCTGCAGTGTTGCTTGTTTAAATTAAATTTGACTTCTACCTTATATAGGATATAATAATTCTTTTATACTATGTCATTAAAGATCTCCTCATGTTTTTCACTAGCTAGAATTCCAATGAACACTGTATGTTTTAGAATCTTTTTTTCTCCAAATAAATTGAATTTTCATGTTTAATTCATGCTTTTTATACCACCTCTTAACATAATTTTTAGCTTTCACCTGTTTCCTAGCAATGTTTTTAAAAGCTTTTTTTCTGTCTTTTCCAGGTCTGTGAAACAAAAATATAGCTACTTTAGGCTTAACTTAATTCCAGATTATTTTGTACCTAATTTTATCTGTAGTCAAAGTTACTTTGTGTTCATTCTTGCTTGCTATACAGAATTAAGTTATAATTAAGGCAAATTGAAATTTCAAATTATATTTAGGTTAATAAATAACTGATTTAAAGTTACAATGTTTTAGAATACATTGTATTAAATCTGGGAGAAAAAGAACATTAATATACAGTGACTGCCACAGGTATTACTTAAATAGTAAATTATTTTCATAAATGCATAAACTAAAATGTCAAGTGTTGGTTATATTCTGGATGGCATGAAACACCTAGCCAACTAAATGAATCAGGTAGTTTTAAAAAATATTTTATTTATTTATTTGAGACCAGGTGGGGGGTGGTGTGGGAACTGGGTGAATGGGCATGCCAGGCCTCCTGCCATTGCAAACAAACTCCAGATGCATGCACCACTTTTGTGCATCTGGCTTTATGTGGGCACTGGGGGATTGAACCTAGCCTATCAGGTTTTGCAGGCAAGTTCCTTTAACAGCTGAGCCATCTCTTCAGCCTCCCCTCCCTTTTTAATGTATAGGGACATGAATTTTATTCAGCCTTTCAGACTCAATCATGTTTGATTCTCTGTAAACAGAATGAAAACCTCTGTAGGAATATGGGTTTAATATTGGAAATTTAATGACATTGCTCCTTTTTTACTGATGACTGTGTTCTAATGGTGCATGCTTAGTTAGATCAGTTTGTAAGATTATGAGCTGTAAGAGGTCGTTGAGGTGGTTGGCTGTCCTTTATGCTGATGGTGAGAAGTTATGCTGCCAGTGTAAAGCTGAAATCATTGGCATCATGCTTTTTTCCATTGTAGATATATGGAGACTCATAAAAACTTATGAACTACAAGATAAAGCCAGAACTAAGTAAGGAAATTTGGCCATGGGAAATGGAGGTGGACAGTGAGTGAGAGTGATCCCAAAAGAAATGTGGACTTTTAAAATGTGAGCCATACATTTGATCCTAGGCCTTTCCAGAAACAACAGAAGAAATGAGAGTGCTCATTTGATTTTTAGTGTGCATAATAGAATTTCTCTCGGTACTGAGACTAGAAGTGGACATTAAATGCTCTAGTGACAGATGACCTCAGAATAGCTGCCTGGCAGTATAAACACATCTGACATGGCTGTCTCTTGTACCTAAGCCAGTGCCATAGAATGGAGACCTTAAACAGTATAATCTCAGTGCACCACTTCCTGACCACCTGTCTTAGGCCAGGAACTTACTTTAGAGGATATTTCAGAGACTGTACTGCTGCCTCCCTAAAATCTTTTACAAGTTTATTTCCAGCTATTTTCATTTTTGGCCATGCAGTTGGCATACTTAACTTTTTATGTGTTTTAAATGGCTATATCTGAAATCACTGTGTCATTATGAATATTAAATAGCATTGTGCTTTGTATAAATGAATTACAAAACTGTAGGCTTTCTAAACTCTTTAAGGGTTAAGATGTGAAAAGAATAATTTATATTTAATCTGGCTAAGTCCAAGATAGTATGCTTTGACTGAGTTAGGAAATAAGATTGTACATCTTTTTATGCAGGTTTAAAAATTTCTCAAAACCATTGGACTCATTAGATCAAAATTCCATCAAATAACATAACTGTGAACAAAGTCAATATTTTCATCGGAAATGAATTTTAGGTTGCTCTGCCCTAGTTAAATGGCTCTGTCCATGGTGCCCACATAATTTTCACCATGAAACAAAGATTAGCCTAACTTTGCCTAGAAAATTTACCCTGAATACCCATTGAGAAGATGAAATGAGCTATACTCACAAAGTAGGAAAGCTGAATAGCAAAGAGTTAGTTTTGCAAAATCACGGATAGAATCTTCACACACAGAGAAAGCTATTACATAGGCCTTGGAAATGAGTTGCAGTCAGGTAGCTAGTACTGAAAGTACCCTGCTGTGTGAACTAGAGAGATCACATCAAGATGAATGGAGGCTAGAGGGATCTGCACTGCACCCTCTTCAGGATTTAAACACAGGGTGCTGTGGCTTTACCACCTGAGCTAGTGGGGCTGCTGTGTTGTGGCTTTTTTTTTTTACTTTAAAATCTTTTTTTAAATTTTATTTATGATATATATATATATATATATATATATATATATATATATAGAGAGAGAGAGAGAGAGAGAGAGAGAGAGAGAATGGTTTTGCTAGGGTTTTTAGCCACTACAAACGAACTCCAGACACAAGCATCTGGTTTATGTGGGTGCTGGGGAATTGAACTGGGTCCTTTGGCCTTGCAAGCAAGTGCCTTAACTGCCAAGTTATCTTTCCAGTCTCCCTTTTAAAAGAAAAGGCATTTTATTTCTTTATTCATGAGAGAGAGAGAGAGAGACAGAGAGAGAGAGAGAGGTGGTGGGTGGGTGGGAGGGAGATAATGGGCATGTCAGGGTCTCTAGCCACTGCTAATGTAACTCCAGATGCACGTGTCACCTTGTGCAGCTGGCTTACATGGGTCCTGGGGAATCAAACCTGGGTCCTTTGGTTTTGCAGACAAGTGCCTTAACTGCTGTCTAGCCCATTTTTACTTTTTAAAATTTATTTGAGAGAGAGAGAGAAAAGGGGGCAGGGAGGGAAGAAGGGAGGGAAGGAATGGGCATGGGCATGCCAGGGCCTCCAGCCACTGCAAATGAACTCCAGACGCATGCGCCACCTTGTGCATCTGGCTTACGTGGGTCTGGGTGAATTGAACCTGGGTCCTTAGGCTTTGAAGAGTGCTTTAACCACTAGGTAGTCTCTCTAGCCCTGTTGGGCCTTTCCACTCTGTACTTTAAGTGGTTTTCCCAATCATGTTGTGTTCAGTCTTTTGACATTGTGTGATTTTTAAACACCAGCCTCTTTCTAGATTGTCTGTGTATGTCTTGACACCGAGTCTTGCTACTTTGTTATTACCCTAAATTCTCTCAGCTGTCTGACCTTTCTTACACACACACACACACACACACACACACACACACACACACACACACACATGTATGTATGTATGTATTGAATGATATCGTGCATTTTCTTCATAGGGTCTCACTTGATTGACAGAGCACCCAGCAGTGGCCAGTCAGGAGGACTGGCAGAGGGTAGTTGTCTCAGTGACCCAGAGTTAGGAAGCTTGTCTGAGTTGACCTATCAGTGCTTCTGTGTGGCGGATGGCAGCACGCCTGCTGCTGCTCTTCATCATGGCTTTTGTTAAGTGGCACCGTCTCCTTCAACGGGAGCAAGTTACAGATGGTTTCTGTCTTTGCCTTTATCTCTCTTTTTTCACAGCTGCAACTCGGGCCTTACCCTTGATTTTAGCCGAAAGGCCAAGAAGCAGCCCCAGCTGTGACTCAGATATTGACCTTCTCAGTCCTGCAACAAGAACCTTGCTAGCCTCCCTTCTTTCTGCTTCTCACCCCATGCTTCTGCTTTTGCTTCTACTGACGCTTGCTTTCTACTCTATGTGTGTATTCAGGTATTCATCACCTTCACGGACCACTGCTAATGTCTGCTTAGCAGTAAGTCTCGGGTGGCAAGCGGTCTAGTCAAGTGGACCTGGATTTGACTCCTGCCCTCTCCTAAGAATTATTTTTCATGGAACTGGGGAGATGGCTCAGCAGTTAAAGGCCTGGCTTGCAAGCCTGTTGGTTGAGTTCAGTTCCCCAGCACGCACATAATGCCAGATGCACCTGCCTGTAATCCAGTGCACCTATGGCAATGGGAGGAAGAGCCAGAGGAATCTGGAAGCTCACGGGTTAGTTTGGCAGCTTGTGTACATGCCACAGCCAAACAAGGGAGACCCTATTTCAAGCAAGGTGTGAAAGGAGAGATTGTCCTCAGACATCCATCCACACATGTGCTGTGGCACATCCACACATAATGTATACCTCACTTTTTGTCTTTCAGTGTCTTTTAGTTTTCAACTACTTAAAGAACAAATTCATTTAGTTGTATGGTTTTTGTTATATTCTTAATGTCTCTGTGGCTTGCAGATATGCACACATAGGTACATGTACTTATTTCTCACATGAAACCAAAACCACCCAGTAACACGATCTGATACGGAATCCCCAAGGTTGTTTTGTGTTGTCTCCACTTTTACTAAGAAGAGCCATCCTTATTGTTTTGCACACTACTTTTTTCTGTCATTATCTTGTACATCATGCATCTTATATGCTTTTGTACTGGTTGCATCACATTGATGGCTTTGGTTGACTCATTACCAATGGTTTGTAGTAAACTGCCTATGAGGATCGTCATTAAGGAGCTGCATGCACATGCGGTCTCTGTAGCAGATGAATACATACATGGGTTTAGCTATGCAAAACAGCACTGTGAAGTAGAAAATACAATGTTGAAACAAAGTAGAAAATAGCAAGTTGAAGTGGCTAAATATCAGATTTTAGGAAGTTCCACAGAAGCATTTTAGACAGTGTTCATGCAAAACAATAATGTAAGTTTAAACTGATTTTTAAGAGAGTAGGCCAAAAACTAAAGATTAATTTTTTTGAGGAAAGCCCAACAGACTAGCTTTTTTTTTTTTTTAAATGCAAGAGAGCAAGAGTGAGAGGGAGAGAGAGAATTGACATGCCAGGGCCTCCAGCCACTGTAATCAAGCTCCAGACATGTGCACTACCTTTTGCACACTTGTGTCACCTTGTGCATCCTGCTTTTGTGGGATCTGAAGAGTCAAATATAGGTCTTTAGGCTTTGCAGGCAAGAGCCTTAACTGCTAAGCCATATCTCCAGCCCTAAAGATTAATTTTTAAAAGTATAGTTTGAGAAGATACACATTGGTGGTCTCTTAGAATTAAGAAGAATAATTTATCCTCTATGTTCTGTTGATCAAAAGAGAAATAATTATGACACTCTATGTTTAAATTCATGGCTTACTTTAAATGCTTGCTAATTAAAGAGCCACTTAAAATTGATTTTAGAAGAAAATCCTCCATTTAAAATACATTTAATGTGATTGACTTATTGTGGGTAACTGGATTCCGAAGAGAATTTTTTGGAAGAAAAATGGTCCCTGGGGCTAGAGAGATGGTTTAGTGGTTACGGAGCTTGTCTGAGAAGCCTAAGGACCCAGGTTCGATTTTCCAGTATCCATGCAAGCAAATGTGCAAGGTGGCACACACTTTTGGAGTTCATTTGCAGTGGCTAGAGGCCCTGGTGCGCCCATTCTCCCCCCAATAAATAAATAAATATCACCTGTTCTTCAAGGTAAATCAGAATTCAATGAATATGAACAGAGTTTTAAAAAATTAAATTTTGGAGGGGGTTCAGGGTAGGGTCCCTCTGTAGCCTAGGCTGATCTGGAATTCACTATGTAGTCTCAGGGTGGCCTCAAATTTATGGCGATCCTGCTATCTCTACCTCCTGAGTGCTGGGCCTAAAGGTGTGTGGACCATGCCCAAATGTTAGTTTTTTTAAAAAAATAATTTTTATTTGTTTATTTGTGAGAGACCAACTGAGAAAGAGGGAGGGAGGGAGAGAGAGATTGAGAGAGAGAGAGCGTGTGCTAGCGCGAGCACTCCAGAGCTTCCTGCCACTGCAGTGTATTACTTCATGTGCGTGTGGCTCACTTTGTGCACCTGGCTTTACGTGGCTATTGGAAAATCAAACCCCAGTTGTCAGCCTTGTGCAAGCAAGTGCCTTGAACTGCTGAGCCATCACTCCAGCCGTAATATATATATAAATAAATGGTCCAGGCTGACCTGGAATTCACTATGTAGTCTCAGTGTGGCCTTGAACTCATGGTGATCCTTCTGCTTCTACCTCCCAAGTTCTGGGATTGAAGGTATGCACCACTATGCCTGGTCTGAGCAGAGGTTTGAAGGCCTCTTTGGAATGGGCTAAGGGCAGAGCAGGCACATGGTTTCAAGCAAAGGGAAGAGAGGACCTAACGAGCACACAGACATTTAGTAGCATGTGCTCACAGCACAGCACTCTGCTGACTGGGATCATGAAGTAGTGTGGTTCCCAGGTTCATTTGGAAAGGGACCTGTAAGGCCTTTTTACTTTATACTGCTAGTTTGTGATTTTGTTCTTTTGGATGAAAAGGAAGGTAGTGATATACACACATGGGCACACTCAGGCTGGCCTTGAACTCCTGATTCTCCTGGGAGTATAAGTGTGTGCCTTACTGTAGGCTCTGTTGACTGGTTTTTAATGTTAGCAGAAAATAACAAAGTTGTGCTTTTGCAAGTTTGTTCTGTATGTGCAGGTGGTGATTTGGAGAGGAGATGAGCATCATAAGTACAGAGGATTTTACTTAGAAGCCGCTGCCGTCCTTAAGACTCTGTGGTGGGCCAAACTGCAAGGCCAGAAAGAGCCAAGATGCATAGAAAGCTCAGTAACAGAATCAGGGTCTGGCTGGTGTGGGGTCGGGGGGATCCACAGGCACAGTGATACAAGGTTTCTGATCTCTGCTGAGAAAAAGGAAAGGTTTTAAAACTTTTTATTTTAGAGCTAAGAATAGTGTTTGTGTGTGTGTGTGTGTGTGTGTGTGTGTGTGTGTGCGCGCGCACGCATGCACGTATGTGTGGGTGTGTGCACAAGTGTGTGTCCCCATGCACGTGTATGAAGGTCAGAGAAGAACGTCAAGTACCTGCCCCCCCATTGCTCTCCTGCTTGTGTTTTCCTGAGACGGGGGCTCTTACTGAATTGGGAGCTGCCATTTTTGTGTCTTTGTCTTGGGTTTTGTTGCAGACAGCTCCAGTAACCTAAAACCAGTCTCTGCTGGTAATTTTAACTTGCTTGAGGTTTTCCATCTTAAAAATCTTAAATCGCTCAGTCCAATTATCTTTAGCCAAGCACATCAGCCCATTACAACTTTAACCTTGATCAAACTCTCTGGGCCTGAGCAACAGAATACAGCCAGCCCTTATGCCAGTAGCCCAGTTCCAACAAAGTCCTCTGCAGTCTTTTCTTCCCCCTAGAAAGCTCATAAGCCAAGCCTCGAAGTTCAATACTGTCTGCACTTAGCATTCTCAAACTCTCATCAGAATAGTCCATAATACTTGGCATACCACTCCAGGAAGCATCTTCAGTTGCAAGCACCAAGTCCATGCCCATTCCTCCAAAACAAAAGTTCCAAAAGGCCAACACCCACATGGTCAGGTACATCTCAGCCCACTCCTCGGTACCAACTTATGTAACAGACAGATTTAGGTTTGCTGAGATGAACTTCCAGACCAGGCACAGTCATGGAAGAAGGGGTTTATAGAAGCCTACAGATCCAGGGGAAGTTCCATAATGGCAGAAGAAGCTGTCAGCTTTCACAGGACCAAACACAGAGAGGAAAAGCCACAAGCCAAAAGCCAGGAGCAACACAGAACAGCACACTTCAGGAACTCCAGCTAGTCACACTTTGCATATTTTTAGACTGAAATCTCAAATCTACCACCACACCTTAAGATCCACTCAGTGACACCGCCTCCAGCCAGGTGGCTGCAGATGCAAACTACAAACTAATTGAACAATGAACATATTGGAGGCCATCTATTCAAACTACCACGGGTTTTAAATTTAAATTTGTGTTTATTTGAGAGAGAGAAAGAAAAAGAGAGAATGAGAACAAAATATAGGTACACTGGAGTTTCTTGCCATTGCAAAGGAACTCCAAACACATGCACAACTTTGTTTTGATTTACTTGGGTACTGGGAACTCAAACCTAGGCCTTCCGGCTTTGCAAGCAAGTGCCTTTAACCACTGAGCCATCTCCCCATCTCTGGAGCTGCCATTTGTGCTCAGATGGTTGAGCAGATTGTCCCAGAGATTTTTCTGATGTTTGGCCCTCCTCCAAAACTAGGGTCACAGGTGTGCTTGGCCACACCAAGCTGTTCACTTGAGAGCTGGAGAACTCAGGACAAGTCAGGCTCTCTTGGGCCCTCAGGTTTGCACAGCAGATGCTCTTAACATTGAGCCATCTCCCCATCCCCCATGTTTATATTTTCAAAGGACCGTAAGTTAAAAAAAATTTAAAAGTCTGTGTTACAGAGACTGCTGTGGCTTATAAAGCCTATTTACTATTGCAGAGTTTACAGAAAAGATATGCCGTCTTTGGGTAGAAGTAAAATGAGTAGATTACTACTTTGTTTCAAGATGTTTGACCCAGATTAAAGGTATAAAATGCTTTTATCCTGAGGGGAATAGATGCAATTTCTTAACTTTTAAAAAATTTTTATTTTTAAGTTTTATTTATTTGAGAGAGGGAGACAAATATAGAGAGAATGGGCGTGCCAGGGCCTCCAGCCACTGCAAACAAACTCCAGATGCATGTGCCCCTTTGTGCATCTGGCTTATGTGAGTCCCAGGGAATCGAACCTGCGTCCTTTGGCTTTGTAGGCAAACACCTTAACCGCTAAGCCACCTCTCCAGCTCACACACAATTTCTTAACTTTAAACAGAAGAAAATAAATTACTTTGTGATACTTATTATTATTTAAAAGGTGTTCCTTTAGAAAACGTTGTTTTTCTTATATTGTAAGTGCATAGACTATATATTGGGCAAAGCAATTTAGTCTTACTTTTTTTGTTTTCAATAATAAAGACCTGTTTTAAATAATAAAGACTTTTTCTCTTTATTCATATTTAGGGATAGTTGGTATCTGTAGCATATTGACTTTAATGCTATTGTAAATGTAAGTCAGTAAGGCAAGTATAGAAATAGTATGTGAACTACTGTATTCATGATTAATACACCTTCCATCATTAATGATCTTCCACACAAGACATTTCATTTGATTGGAGTAGTTTGTTAATGATTAAGAATCGTTTTAATTTAATTGATAGTAACATATCCTAACTTTGTCTCCTCTGAGTTTGTAAATTTCCAAATATGTTTATTATGAATAAAATTTCTCTTTTTATATGACAGGTGTCTCTTTGTTCATTTTCCCCTAGTTCAGTTGTTTCTGTTAAGCCTGTGCTGAGCATCCACTAAATGACCAGCCTTGTGTTGGTATTAGGGATATAAAATTACTTAAGTACTGCTTATGCTTCCAAGGAGATATAGGCATACATAATTGCAAAGCCACATAGCTAACTTCAATGTGACTAAGTTTAGGATACACTATAGTGTCTTATTGAGGCCTCATTTTGGCTGGATGTCAGTTCAGTGTGTACAATCTCAAATGTCTGAAAGATTCACCATGCCAATTCCTGTCAAGTGATTTGAAACTGTCAAGGTAGAAGATTACAAAATTCTTATACAACAATTTCATTGTTTTGCTGTTAATTATAGCAAAGGAAGATGCAAACTGTGCAGTGTGCGACAGCCCGGGAGACCTCTTAGATCAGTTCTTTTGCACTACTTGTGGTCAGCACTACCATGGAATGTGCCTGGATATAGCGGTTACACCATTAAAACGTGCAGGTTGGCAGTGTCCTGAGTGCAAAGTGTGCCAGAACTGCAAGTAAGTTTTAATTTCAACTTAAAGGTGTGTGTTGAGTTACTAGAGGCCCTGTCATTAGGTGCTAAAGATTGACATAATGTGATAAAAGTCATCATATTGCAAGCTATATTCATTCAAAGTAATTTCATCTTAAGTTACTGAATATGTATCAGCGTTTCTACTGCTGTGAAACATGTGTAAGCAAAATTAAATGTGCCAACAATTTGTAAATAAATAATTTAGTAATTTAAGACAAAGATTAGAAAAAGCACAACAGTTTTTCTTGAGGGGCGAGGGGATTTAATGGGAAAGTGAAACTTGACAGAAATTGTTACTGGAGCTGAGCATCCTCCCCTCCTCCCAACCAAAAAAAAAAAAAAAATCAATGTTTTAATTTCTATTCACAGAAGGACAGGATCTACTAAGATTAGAATTCTAATGAAAATCTCAGTATCTGGCTGAAAGACAGTTATTTTTATAGATTCCGGTCACCATAGTTAGAAAATGTAGTCCTGTGGCATTTAAGTACTTATGAGGAGTGATCTTTTCTATTTGCTGTATTCCATCTCGGTCATTTCTGAAGTCTTTGCTTTTCCCTCCCAAACCCATGAGTCTACTTAGTGTGATAACATGGGGCAGCACCAGCCACCATCTCTCTGGCCCCTGGAGAACTTTTCAAGCTGAATAAATAACCAAGACCCAGGTGCCCATCTTCCTGTTCACATACTCATCTCCAGGTTGATTCATAATTCCTCTAGCAACTCTTCTTCAAGTCCCCACATTTTCTTTTCCTCACCTCTTGAATTAAATTCTTAGCATGAGGGTGATTAATTTGCAAGTGTCAACACAGATTATCCTGTAAGGTAGGAGCTCAATCTTTGGGTAAAGGAGGTTCTAGAGAAGATTTTAGGTTTTTAATGGTAATTCTTAATCATGACATGACTTTATTTTTTGGTTTTTCAAGGTAGGGTCCCACTCTAGCCCAGGCTGACCTGGAATTTACTATGTAGTCTCAGGGTGGCTTCAAACTCACTGTGATCCTCCTACCTCTGCCTTCCAAGTGCTGGGATTAAAGGTATGCACCACGCCTGGCTTTGGTTATTTTTTAATAATATTAGTATTATTTAGCATGTACTGCTTAGTAGATATTCTAAGCTTTTTTTTTTTCTTTTTGATGTAGGTTCTCACTTTAGCTAAGGCTAACCTGGAATTCACTATGTAGTTAATCTTAGGGTGGCCTCCAATTTACGGTGATTCTCCTCCCTCTCCTTCCTCAGTGCTGGGATTAAAGGTGTGTGCCACCATGCCCGGCTATTCTAAGCTTTTGAACCTGCAGCAGTATTTAATTCTCACAGTAACTTTTGATTATTCCCATTTTCTACCCGAAACTTAGTTTAAGTTGTGAAGAGTCACATAGGAAAGAACAGTGTGAATACAGAGGCCGATTTGGACCATACTCAGTCATCTGTAATCACGTCAGTGTCTTTCCAATTCACTGGGCCAGGGTTTGTTCCCTTCTTCCAGGATTGTCTGGCAGTTTTATAGCTCCCCCTAAAAGGTAGGAGGTGTTAGAGTTTTAAGAAGTAAGGCTGAAAGGCTGTTTCTCCAAGCCCTCCTCTAAAATGACTAAGGCCAGGTAACCATACATACACCTTAAGGATGGATTTTTAAGGCGCTCATAATTTATGCATAAACAGATTCTAAGCAGTTCGTGGATTCTGAAGCTTTTAGGAGTGACTATTTATGTTCGTTCATGTTATCAAACCAGCTACGAGACGAGGCATCATTAATGCCATCTTGTTTTTTAGACAATCGGGAGAAGATAGCAAGATGCTAGTGTGTGACACGTGTGACAAAGGTTATCATACTTTTTGTCTTCAACCAGTTATGAAATCAGTACCAACCAATGGCTGGAAATGCAAAGTAAGTTGTTTTTGTATTTTTTACTTTTAAAGAAAATGATCCTATCTATGTTTTATACACAAAGCAGACAAATCAGATACCTGTTCAAATATGTACATTTTCATCAGCTTTAAAAAAGTTTTTGATGTATAATTGATATGTAACAAACTGCACATATTTAAATCCTATTATTTTGACATATGTATGCATCAAACCATCATCATCTTCAGAAAACGAGCCTCCTCATTACCTAAAAATGCTTCCTGTTTCCTCTTGGGATTTCTCTATCTTGGCTGTTTATATGCTTTTCTATTTTTCCCAGGCAGCCTGTCTTCTCATTATAGATTACTGTTCATGTTCTAGAATTTGGCATGAATACTTTCTATAGTACAAACTCTTTTTGGGGGTGTGGAGAGGGGCATTTATTTTTTTTATTTAATTGAATTTTATTGGATTTTTCGAGGTAAAGCCTCACTAAGCTCAGGCTGACCTGGAACTCCCTAATCTCAGGCTAACCTCAAACTCACAGCGATCTTCCTACCTCTGCCTCCAGAGTGCTGGAATTAAAAGCATGCATAGGGACTGGGCTTAGCAGTTAAGGCGCTTGCCTGTGAAGCCTAAAGCCCCATGTTCAACTCTCCAGATCCCATGTAAGCCAGACACACAAAGATGAGGCAAGTGTAAGGTTGCACATGCCCACTAGGTGGCACAAGCATTGAGTTCAGTTTCTGTGGCTGAGGTCCTGGCTTGCCAATATTCTCTCTCTCTCTCTTCCCCTGAAATTTAAAAAAAAAAAAGCATGTGTTGCCACACTTGGCTTACTTATTTATTTATTTTAATTTTGCTTATTTGGTGTTTTAAGGTGTAGGGTCTTACTCTGTCATACCAGGCTGACTTGGAAATCACTATATAGTCTCAGACTGGCCTTGAACTCACAAAAATCCTCTACTTCTGCCTCCTGAGTGCTGGGATTGAAGGCGAGAGCCACCACACTGGCATCATTTATTTATTTGTATAGGATCATGTTTTCTTAAAAATTGCTCCTTAGCTTTTTAATTTTTTTATTGACAACTTGCATAATTGTAGATAATAACCCATGGTAATTCCCTCCCTCTCCCCACTTTCGCCTTTGCAACTCCACTCTCCATCATACACTTTCTCCCTCTCAATCAGTCTGTTTTATTTTGATGTCGTCATCTTTTGAGAGGGGCTTTTCTGACTCTGCAAGTGTCTTGAGGTTTACACACACCTAGCAGTTCCTTCTTGTCAATGCTTGTTTGTTGACCTGCCTGTTGCTGATGCCAGGTGGGGTGGTGTATTAAAACGAGGTATAAACTTAGAACCTGACATATGTGTGCTGCTTCATGGAAGAGCTTAGCTTTTCATTGCTTTTTGATATTCCCAGAACCCTTCTGAAATAGGGAAACTTTCTACACGAGGAAAAGGAAAAATAGGTACATTTTAAACTCTGTTGGTTTACAGTCCAGAGGTCAATCACACATTATTTTGACTGATGGGGCCTTAGGTTCCTGCAGATGTAATGTTTGTACACATGCCTGGGCTAGTATGCGCTCACACCAAATGTTTGGGATCATATGCTACTTTGCGGGGGAGGGGGTTTAAGTACGTGATTATTGATCATATTAAGTCTTAGATGCTTTAAAATCTTCTACCCCTCCTTCTCCCACACCCTCTCCTCTCTCATCTCTGTGCAGTGCAGACTGGTCTAGCACTCTTCATCCTCTTGCCTCCTCCACAGTGCTGGGATTTTGCCATGCGTATTATAGCCAGTTGCCTTGACTTTTAAATTTAGAGAAGATCTGTAGAGATTATTTCATTGTATTGTTATGTTACTTAGGCTATCAGACTCTTTACTTCCTAAGAATTGTTGGTAGTTACTTTTTTTGTTTGGGTCAGTTTTTTTCCATTCTGATTTTGTAACTCTGTGAGCCTGTGATGCTCCAAGTTGGCTTCCTCGAGAACTCACTATGGACGGCTTTGTCATTAGTAGACTTGTCTGTAGTCTCTAGGTTGTCAGCTGTATCTACTTGGGCATTTGGGGTAGTATCAGATAAGCACAATTAGATTTTATGACCTAGTTATATTTTTAAAAAATAACTGAGAGAGAGGTGGGGGGGGGGAGAGAGCACGAGTGCGAGCAAGCGCAAGCATGCATGGACACATCAGGGCCTTTTGCCATTGCAAATGTACTCCAGACACATGTGCCACTTTATGCATGTGGATTTACATGTTACTAAGTAATCAAGATACAAAGAGAGAGAATGGGACACCAGGGCCTCCGGTCTCTGCAAATGAATTGCAGCATGCATCACCTTTTTCATCTGGCTTATGTGAGTGCTGGGGAATTGAACCTGGGTCCTTAGGCTTTGCAGGCAAGCACCTTAATCATTAAGACATCTCTCCAGGGCTCCCTCCCCTTTTGAGGTAGGCTTTCTCGCCCAGGCTGACCTGTACTCACTCTCTAGCTCCAGGCTGATCTCAAACTCATGGAGGTCCATCTACCTCAGCCTCCCAAGTACTGGGACTATAGGTGTGAGCCACCATGTCTGGTTCAAATAAATTCTGAGGTACTTTACACTTCTTTTTCCTTTTATTATTTATTTATCTATTTAGTTATTTTATTTTATTTTATTTTATTTGGTTTTTCGAGGTCTCACTCTAGCTCAGGCTGACCTGGAATTCACTATATAGTCTCAGTGTGGCCTTGAACTCATGGTGATCCTCCTACCTCTGCCTCCCAAATGATGCTATTAAAGGTGTACACCACCATGCCCAGCTATTATTTTTCCTTTTTTAGAAACATTTTCATTTGTTCATGTGCATGTATATTTGTGTGCACATGTGGATGGCTGCACAAGGGTCTCTTGCCACTGTAAATAAACACCAGATCTTAGGTTTACATGATGTTGAGTAATTGAGTAATTATATATATATATAAATATTTTTTTGAGGCATATTCTCATGTGGCCCAGGTTGACCTGAAACTTAGTATGTAGCTGAGGATGACCTTGAACTCCTGGTCCTCCTTCCTCCACCTTTGTACTGGAATTATAGATATGTACCACTATGCCTGGTTTATAGGGTTCTAGGAATTGAACCCAGGGCTTCATGCATGCTAGGTAAGTGCTCTACCCATTGAGGCACCTCTCAAGCACTATTTAATTTTTTTTTTTTTTCAGTGACAAGAGAAGATATGGGCTGGGAAGGTGGCTCAGTAGGTAAAATCCCTCTAACCACCACATACATCCCATAGTATTCATGCACACATGTCTTGCGTGTGTACCCCCCAAAAAATAGAAGATAAGAATTCCTCAAGTTTATCATCTCCTCCTCTTCCTCCTCCTTCTCCTTCTTTTTTTTTTTTTTTTTTTTTTTTTTGAGGTAGGGTTTCACTCTAGTCCAGGCTGACCTGGGATTCACTATGTACTCTCATGGTGGCCTCAAACTCACAGTGATCCTCCTGAGTATTGGGATTAAAGGTGTGTGCTACCACTCCTGGCTTATCTTCAGTTCTTAACCTACTAAGTAAAATTAATGTTTCTTCTTAGAAGATATTTGCAAACAATATTTATAGCTTTCTTTTCAAGTTTTCTAGGTTGTCTAGTCAGTCATAAGAAGTGATTCTAAAAAAGAGTGCTGGGCATGGTAGCACACTGCTTTAATCCTCAGCACTTGGGAGGCAGAGGTAGGAGGATCACTGTGAGTTTAAGGACAGCCTAGAAGTACAGAGTAAGTTCCAGATCAACCTGGGGTATAGTGAGAAACAAACAAACAAAAGCCCAACCAGACAAACAAAAACCTATTCCATGTGCTTTTTTTTGAAATTGATACTGGCTAATTAATCAATTTTAAATTGGGATAGGTAAAGACTTAGTGGCTAAGTAAATATTAGATGTAGAATAAGGGAAAAAATTAAGAAAAAAAATCCGGGTGTGGTGGTGCATGCCTTTAATCCCAGCACTCGGGAGGCAGAGGTAGGAGGATCACTGTGAGTTCGAGGCCACCCTGAGACTACATAGTGAATTCCAGGTCAGCCTGGGCTAGAGTGAGACCCTACCTCGAAAAACTAAAAAAAAAAAAAAAAAAAAAATTAGATGTAGAATAGGGACTAATACTCACTGTGTATGTGTCTTATTTTAATGGATTGTGTTATCTTTGGCACCTCACTATACATCCTTACTTGAAGTAATAAGGGCTTTGTGGCACTCTAAACTAATTAAGAAATATTTCTTGGTGTACTTCTCATTTCTGTTAGAATGTACGTTCAAAGAAATTAAGGGCACCAGATCCATACTTTATTTTCCCCAATGCTGACTTCAGTTATTACAATCTTAATTTAAAAAAATAAAGTCAAATAGATTTTTACAAAGTAAATATAATTATGTAAAGTATTAATGAAATTTAACAAATGTTCTTTGATGCTAAATTGCCAAGCCTGAGTAATGGAATAATGTTTCTTCAGGTCTAAGTCCTCTTTGACATTAGTCATGTGATACAGAGATGCCTTGTTCCCCCTGGGACTGAGCACTGGGCCTCAAACAACATAAGTGAGTGCTCTACCAAGGAGCCTCAGCCCAGACAATGTCTTTTGATGAAAGTTTTGTATAATGCTGTTGCCTTGCTTTCTAGTTCGGGTTAGTTCTGCTATTCTTGAACCCAGGCAGAAGGGAGTGTCACACAGTTGTGTGAAGGCTTTTGTTCATAGACTCTGAGAACTAAAATCTACAATATTGGGCTATAATTTCCTTGTTTCTAAAATACAGACTTACAGACTTTCCTTAGTTTAATTCACTGATGTGTGGGTTTGCAGTTACTGTTGTAAGTAGTCATGTACAAAGAGAGACCCTGAGACCCTGACTTGAATAAACAAAAATGACTGACTGCTGGCGTGCGTAGCTCTGTGCCATTCAGACGGCTGCTGGTGTGGAACCTCTTCCTTCTTTCCTGCATTTTTGTAGCAATTGGGGCTAGTGTGGATATCAATGTAGGCACTTAAATTTTGTATTAAGTTTTGATTAGCATCCCCCCATTTTCACAGCCTTACCCCCCATTTTCTTAGCTTAGGCTGGCTTCATGTTTCTCCTGCCTCGGCTTCTGGGTGCTGGGATTACAAGTGTTTCCCACCATTCCAGCTTTAGTAATTCTATGGAAAATTCCACATCTTAGGTATTGGAATGCTGCATTCTGTGACCTCCCTTGTAGTTGGAAGTTCTTGGCCCATTGGCTCACAAAAGGGCTTCTACTTACTGCCCTGTGCATCACAATGTTGCTGGCATTTTCCTAGGTGTGGCATTGAGAAGGGTGTGGAAGTGGATGGGTTGAGGGAGCATCTGACACTGAGGCCACGGAGCAGCTTCTCTGGTGAGGCTTCCCTGGCTGCTGGGGTGGAGGACAGTGGAGCCAACTGGAGAGTTTTCCTGGCGGCCTTGGAGAGGGCAGGCGCTGCTGGGGTATCCCTAGGCCTCCTTTCAAGTGCATTTCATGTGTAGATGCAGGGCACTGGCAAGGAGGGCACTCGGGTCCAGGGGTGTAGTGGGCCGGGTTGCCAAGGGAGACCTCACGGGTCCCTGGGACTGCAGGTTGCATCCCCTGTTCTAGGGTGGGCCCCACCCAGTGAGGCCTTGTAGGTGTTGTTTGCGTGGAGATGTTTCTCACCTGCAACAAGGACTTTCAGAGGAGCCCCACTCAGGTGGAGTCATGCGTGGGGGCGGGGCCTTGGGCTAGTCAGGCTGCTCTGGCTCTGGTCCTTCCTGTACCTTGCCTGGCTGAAGGAGAGGTGACTGACTATGCGTCCTCCTGGCAACACTTAGGGGAAGCTGAACTTCCTGCTTGACAGATCAGATCGGTCTGTGGGCACTTTTATCTTCTGTAAGTGCTGTGGCTGGCCTTAAAGCCTTTCTGAAATACAAAGTTGAATTTGTAATTCCTTTCCTTTGCTCTCTTTAGGAGATAACATTGCTAAGGACTAAATTTGCTGTCAATTATAAGTTTGGTTGCACCTGAATCAATTTGTAACTACATATAGCTGACCCAAATAGTCTTCTTTTTTATTTTATTTTAAGAGAATAAAGTTTATTCTAGAGGAAGAGGGGAAGAAAGGAAAAGGGCACAGACTCTTTAGAGAGGAGGGGGCTCTGAGAGCTTGGGACCCCCTTCCCCCACATGGTCTTTTTTTTCTTTCTTTCTTTCCTTTTTTTTTTTTTTTTTTGGTTGTGCTGAAATGTGTTAATTCATGTTTTAATTGCATTCAATCAGAGAACATAAGTAGTGTTGTTTTTTTGTTTGTGTGTAATTTAAGAAATATTTATTTGGCTTATTTGTGGTTTTGGCTTTTGAGACAATCTCATAATATAGCAGTAGCTGGTCTGGAACTTGGTATGTGGACCATGCTGGCCATGGACTTGTGGTGGTTTTCCTCTTCTACCTGCATAGTGGGGTTATGGGTTGTGGGCTGTAGGTTTATAAGTAAATGTTTTCATACCTGAAATAGTGACTCATTTGTGTTTATTACTTTTAATTTGTTATTGAAGTCCTTAACTTCCTTTTTTTTGACTGACTAGAAACATAATGAAATTAACCACTTCAGTTGGTTCTCTCAATGTGACTTTTATTATTTTATGCTCTCCATGTTGGTTTTTTTTTTGTTGTTGTTTGTTTTTGATTTTTGAGGTAAGGTCTCACTTCAGCTCAGGCTGACCCAGATTTCACTATATAGTGTCAGGGTGGGCTCAAACTCATGGCGATCTTCTCTCCCTCCTGAGTGCTGGGGTTAAAGGCATGTGCCTAGCCTCTCCATATGTTTTCATTCCTTAACCAAACATTTATTTTGTAGATGTCAATTAGCAAACAGGTTAGAAAAGTTTTTATATATTGTGCTCTTTTTGAGGGGTGGGGATTGAGGCAGGGTTTCAGTCCATCCCAGGTGACCTGGAAGTTACTCTATAACCCATAACCCAGGCTGGCCCCACTTTACAGCAGTTTTCTTACCTAGCTCAAGGGTTGGGATTACAGGCATTAAGCCACCATGCCTGGCTTTATTTGTGTAAAGTTATTCTTTAGCCTACCCCCCAACACACACATTTGATATTTTGTTTTGCTTAACAGTATGTCCAAATGGTGGGCTTGTTAGCTTATTAGGGGTATGTGATCTCTTAACATCCTTTTATGTTGTAACTTTCTGTGTCATTTTAAATGTATGTCTTTTAGCAGAAACATGTATATTTTATTATTTCGTATCTTTTCACAAATGAGATTGACTTTATAGTTTTAAAATATATATTCATTTATTTATTTGTATGAATACTAGATGCACACACCACTTTTTGTGTCTGTCTTTACGTGGGCTGGGAAGCTTTGTAAGCAAGTGCCTTTCATTGCTGAGCCACATTACCAGTGTGCGCCCCTCCCCTCCTGGTTTGTTTTTGGAGGAACGGTCTTACCCCTGGCTGATGTGGAACTCCCTCTAACCCAGGCTGGCTTCATGCTTATGGCGCTCTTCCACCTCAGCCTCCCTAATGCTGAGATTGAAGGTAAAGGTAAAGGCGTGCACCATCTCACTGGGCCTGAAGTGGAGGCTTTGAAAGACTTAATGGAGTTAGCTGTCTAGATTGGCTCTAATGAAAATATTGGTATTTCTCTGGACTTTTTAAAGGGTCTTATTCTACCTCACGCTGATCTGAAACTCACTCTGTAGTTCCAGATTGGCTTGAAATTTATAGCAATCACCATCTCTGCCTTCCCTCCCCTCTCTTCCCCTCCCCTCCCCATCCTTCCTCTCTCTCTCCTTTCCTTTTTTTGTTTTCTTCTTTCTTTTTCTTTTTTCTTTTGTTTGGTTTTTCTAGGTAGGGTTTCACTTTAGCCCAGGCTGACCTGGAATTCACTATTCTCAGGGTGGCCTTTAACTCACAGTGATCCTCCTACTTCTACCTCCCAAGTGCTGGGATGTGCCATCATGCCAGAAAAAAACATTCTTTTAATTTTCTTTTTTTCTGCTTCTTTTACTTCCTACACTGATTTGCAATTCAGAATCTTATTTTATGAATGCTAATGGTCCTAAATGTTGAAAATATAAATTTTTCTTTCTCCCAATTCCCATTTTAAACATATTTCCACCCTTCTCTTTTTAGTTTGAGTAAATTAACACAAACTACAAGCCTTGGTTTGTTTTCATTGCCAAAAGTATATTATTTGCCTAGAATGGTAATTCATTCCTGTATTCTGAGCACTCCCATGGCTGAAGCAGAATCACCAGTTCAAGGCCAGCCTGGGCACTTGCACTCGCTCGCGCTCTCTCTCTCTCTGTCTCTCTCTCTCTCTCTATATATATATATACACACACACACATATGTATATGTATATCTCCTCTATTACCCTCAAATACACCTCTAACCTCAAATTCACCTCACCTACAATTTTACTTAATAAGAATTGACAATTTTCTGAAATGGATATATCACAAAAAGACTGTTGCCTGCAGACTATCACAAGAACTTTATATGTTAGAAATATTTTTCCACTTTTCCTCAGTTTATTACTTTTGTTGTTGTTCTTTTCGCAAGGTAGGGTCTTACTCTAGCCCAGGCTGACCTGGAACTCCCACTTTAGTCCAAGGCTGGCCTCATACTCATAGCAATCCTCATTCCTGGCTCCTGAGTGCTGGGATTAAAGGTGTGTACCACCACATCTGGCACTCTTCCTAAAAAAAATCACTTCATTTTCATCCCCCCTTCCCAAAAACTTTGGTTGGCTTGTGTTTTCATTTATTTATGAAGGAGGGAGGGGAGAGAGAGGAGAGGAGAAAGACAAAGTGAGAATGAGAGTGAGCATGGATGCCAGGTCCTCTTGCCACTGCAGATGAACTCCAGATGCATGTGTCACTTTGTGTATCTGGTTTTACATGGGGTATTAAACCTGGGCCATCAGAGTCATCTTTCCAGTTCTGGTACCCTTATTTTGTTAGTTCTTTGGGTTTGTGCCCAGGCTCTATCCAGCAGTGGCTCTGCACTGATTATAATTAGTTTTGTCCTGAACATTGTGGTCACTGTCAGTCTCTGGCAAGTACCTTGGAAGGACTGGAGAACTACCTTTTGTTTTTAAGTATTTACCTGCTTAAAAAATATTTAGCTTCTTTTTAAAATTCATAACAACTGGATTTTTTCCCTTTTCTCTTCATTATTTCTCCCCCCTATTACCTTGGAATTTTTGTATAGAATCTTGAAAATTGTTTTTCTTCTTGTCTTTTGGCTGTCCTTTGGTATAATCTCATTGATTTGATCTCTGATAGTCTGTCATTCTCTTTCAGAATGACAGTTATCAGTTATGCATAGTACTGCTAATAATACTATTGGCTACTTAAATTTATTATTTATTTATTTATTTATTTATTTATTTATTTATTTATTTTTGTTTTTGTTTTTCAAGGCAGAGTCTCACACTAGCCCAGGCTGACCTGGAAATCACTATCGTGGAGTGGCCTCAAGCTCATGGTGATCCTCGTACCTCTGCCTCACGAGTGCTGGGATTAAAGTCGTGTGCCACCATGCCTAGCTTAATTTTTGTTTTTTGTTTTTCAAGGTAGGGTCTTGCTCTAGCCCAGGCTGACCTGGAATTCACTATGTAGTCTCAGGATGGCCTTGGTGATCCTTCTACCTCTGCCTCCCGAGTGCTGGGATTAAAGGCGTGCACCACCACACCTGGTTCTTAATTTTTTTTACTTTATTTTTATTTATTTATTTGAGGGGGGGGGGAGAATGGGCACACGAGGGCCTCCAGCCACTGTAAACAAATTCCAGACGCATGTGCCCCCTTGTGTGTATGGCTTACTTGGGTCCTGGGGAATTGAACCGAGGTCCTTTGGCTTTGCAGGCAAATGCCTTAACCACTAAGCCATCTCTCCAACCCATGGATTAATTTTTTAAATTCTCTTTTATGAAGGATGAATACACACACACACACACACACACGTTTGTACATACATAGGCTGTATAGTTAGAATTCTGCCTTTTCAGTTACTAAACATACGATCTTTGGCAAGTTACTTAATTTCCCTCAGTAAGTGTGTAGAGTGCATTTTCTTCACAGGGATGTATGTTGGCTTTTATGAAATGAGGCCTGTCAAGTGCCCAGCATATGCCTGGTACAGTGTGAATACCTGGTTACCGATCATGTTTTTCCTCAGTACTGGGGTCTGAAACCAGGGTCTCACACATGCTAGTTGTAGACCCTCCATCCTGCCATGGCATTTTCAATAGAAAGATTAATCCTTTGAGCCATTTGTTAGATGAATTTCCTCCCCATCCTATTTGGCTTCAATGGTGTGAACTGGAGTTACATGGACATATATAGGTATATCCTTTAGGGGGTGCCAGTGCAGAGGAACTGTTTCCTAGGGGGGCAGAGCCAAAACTTTTGCTGAACAATCACTCTTAGATCAGCTTCTTTCCCCTATTTCTTTTACAAGACTTTATCTATATATTTTACATTTCTTTAAAAAGTTTTAATTTGGGGCTGGATAGATAGCTTAGTGGTTAAGGTATTTGCCTGCCAAGCCTAAGGACCCTGGTTCAATTCCCCAGGACCCACGTAAACCAGATGCACAAGGGGCACATGCATCTGGAGTTCATTTGCACTGGCTGGAGGCCCTGGTGCACCCATTCTGTCTGCCTCTCTGCCTCTATCTCCCTGTCTCTCTCAAATAAATAAATAAATAAATTTTTTAAAAGAAGAACAAAAAGTTTTAATTTGAAAATAATTTTAAACTTGCAAAGTTGGAAATATAAAAATAACATCCATACCACTTACCTAGACTCAGTGTTGATAACACTTAAAAAATGATTAGTGGGCTGGACAGACGGCTCAGTGGTTAAAAGCTCTTGTTTGCAAAGCCTGCTTGCCCAGGTTCTATTGTTCAGTGTCCCCGTGAAGCCAGGTGCATAAAGTGGTACATGCATCTGGAGTTTGTTTGCAGTGGCAAGAGGTTCTGGCATGTTTATTGTCATTCATATTCTCTTCTCTTTCCTTGCAAATAATTAAAAAGTATTTATTTAAAGCCTGGTATGGTGACACAACATCTTTAATCCCAGCACTTGGGAGGATCTCTGTCAGTTTGAGGCCAGTCTGAGACTGCGTAGAGAATTGCAGGTTAGCCTGGTCTAGACTAGTGCCCTACCTCGAAAAACCAACAACCAAACAAAAAATATTAGTGTAAAAGCCATTTCTTCTTCCGCTTGAGTTTCTCTATGAGATTCTCTGCTAAGCAATGACATCCACCAAGACCTGAAGGCTGGATAACAAAGACCCAGTGGAGGTTCTGGCCGACCTCTTCACTAGCCTTGTATTGCACAGTCAGTGCCTTGGTAAGGCTCGAGCCATGCTTCTGTTCTGAAAATGTGAGGAATCATTATTGAATTTTGGTGTAGGGTGATTATTTTCAGTTTTAAGCACCAAGCCCCATGGAACGGGCCCACTGTTTTTTGTGAGCATCCTTGCTGTTAGTTCCTAAGCTACCGGGAGCAAATGGAATAAATAATACACGGCCTCATTTTGCTCTTTACGGTGGTGGCCCATTTCAGAGGAGGCGCTTTCTGGCGGCAGCACGTTCCCTGTTGGCGTTTGTCTGGTGTCTCTGGTTTCTTTCTTCCATGCCGATACTTACTCGAGTATCTCCAGCCATATGTGAAAGTTTCTGGAGGTTTTAATGCAGTTTTTATGAGGCCAGACATTCATCATTCAAGACAAATTGCTCTTTCAAAAACACGTGTTCTATACTGATATGAAAGTTAAAGTTCAGTTGACAGTCTACAAGTATTTCATTGATTTCATTAAGATTTATATCACAGTTTCAAGTACAGATGTGTAACAGGCTTTTTGTCTTTATTTTCCTGGTGTTTAGAATTGCAGAATCTGTGTAGAGTGCGGCACTCGATCTAGTCCTCAGTGGCACCACAACTGTCTGATATGTGACACTTGTTATCAACAACAGGATAACTTATGTCCTTTCTGTGGAAAGTGCTACCATCCAGAATTACAGAAAGATATGCTCCATTGTAATATGTGCAAGAGGTAAGGAGCAGCAGTTCCTCCACTTCACTGTTTACTGACTCTAAGCTTCCCGTTGTTGCTCAGCAATCCCTTCCTACTGTGTGCTGGCTTTTATGACTGAAAGTAAAGGAATGTGAATGGGCAAAAGATAAGAGGAGCGCAGACAGAAATCAGTGCTCAGAGGGAAAAATAAAGACATGCTTTAAAAATATGGCAGGAGGGGCTGGAGAGATTGCTCAGCAGTTAAGGCACTTGCCTGCAAAGTGTAATCACCCAGGTTCGATTCCCCAGTACGCACATAAAGGCAGATGCACAAAATGGCCCATGCATCTGGAGTTTGTTTGTAGCATCTAGAAGGCCTGATGCGCCCATTGGCACGCACTCTCTTTGTTTCTCTCTCTCTCTCTGCTTGAAAATAAATAAATAACAAATACTTGAAAGCTATGGAAGGAAAAATATGTCGGCACCATTCAAATGATATCTACAAATGCCACCTCCGTTTTGAAAACCTTTGACTGTTGCATGCCCTTGTAACCATTCTTCTTTTCCTTAACCCTTTTACACTCAGCTTGAAGCAGTTGTCTTCCCTTTCTTAGATACTAACTCGGCTTTAAATTAGAAGTTTTTATTTAAATATACTTATCACTGCAGATGGGTTCACTTAGAATGTGACAAACCAACAGATAATGAATTGGATTCTCAGCTCAAAGAAGAGTATATCTGCATGTATTGTAAACACTTAGGAGCTGAGATGGAACCCCTGCAGCCAGCAAACGAAGTAGACATGGCTGAGCTCCCCACCGCAGGTAAGTGAGAGGATGAGCACGATCGTGTGTGCTTTTTCTCACAGTGAGAGTCCTGTGACTCAAATCCTATCTTACTCTCAGTTTCTCAGTCTCACTTCCTTTTTCCTTTCCTCTCTTCTTTTCCATTTTCTGTCAGGGCCTATTATATATTCCAAGTTAGCCTTGAATTAATGAAACACCTGCTTTAGCCTCCCAAGAGCTGGGATTGTTGGCGGCTGCTGCCTCGTTTGGCTTTCAGTTTCTCAACCTTTAAGTCTTTAAGTCTCTATATTTTTCTTAATTTTGATCATCTCAATCTGGTGATTGGAGTGTAGCTTCTTTCAGATTTGCAGTCTAGATATGGTGGGCGATAGTGAGTTCTTTAAGCCAGTGCTTCCTACTGTGGCCTAGTTTGTTCTTTTTGGCCTGGGTTATCTTACTACGAACACATTTGGTTTTGTAACATACTTATTAAATGTTTATTATTACTTCGAACCTAAAATTTTGTTCAAGAAGACAGTGTTTTTAATGGATATCCTGTTGCTTTAAATATAATAACAAGATAGCCTACCAAAATTTTCATTTTCATCAGTGTAACTGGACACTTTTTATCATCTACAAGAGAGGTTAAGTAGAGGCATCTGGACAGGTACCATTTTAAGGATACCGTGCCATGATATGCAGTAAAACAATACCCTTTTAAAACAGGCAAATGCCTCTTACCTATATATAGACACATAAAAATACCTTCTTATTTGTTTTGGTGGTGATGGGGATCAAACCCTAGGGCCTTGTTTGCCACTGACCAAGGATCCCTGCCTGCAAAGCATATCTTGAATTAATACATTATCAGTTACTTTTTAAAGTATTATGATTGTCATGAGCTTTAAATGTAGATATGTATTTAGTTCAAAAAGAAAAATCTGAAGAAAATCCTTTGGGCATTTCTGTTGGTAATTGATCCCACTAGAATAAGATCCCAATTATTGACTTAGCTTGAAAACAAATGGCAACCCTGAGCTAAAGAATCATTTCCTGTTAAGATTACAACAATGGAATGGAAATTGAAGGACCTGAAGACCAAATGGTATTTCTGCAGCAAGCAATTAATAAAGAGGTCACTCATCATGAATCTACACCTGGAATTGTTCCAGATGGTAAGCACTTTTTTGATGATAGATGTACTGTCTTTTGGAGAAAATGTAATGAGCTGAGAGGGGCTGGATAGATTGCAAAGTGGTTAAAGACACTTGCTTGCAAAGCTTGACAGCCTGAGTTCAGTTCCTTTGTACCCACATAAAGCTAGTTGCACAAAGTGGCACAGGCATCTGGAGTTTGTATGCAGTGACAAGAGACCCTGGTGTGCCTGTTCTCATCCTCTATACCCACCTCCCTTGGAAATATATAAATAAATATTTTAATAAAATGGACTGAGGCATGGACACTTTGGAAATTATTTAGATAGGAACTTTGTAAGAAAAAAATTGAGGTAAGAGGATTGCCATGAGTTCAAGGCCAGCCTGTTGCTACAGATTGAGTTTCTGGTTGACCTAGGCTAGAATGAGACCCTGCCTTGGGGGAAAAAGAATCAAGAAAAAATAATCTAAGGCATAAATTAACAGGAGAAAGGGCATGCATATATTTATAGTTGAGTTATAATCTAGTTTTAATCATAAGTATGTACTTGATTTAGGGATCAAGTAATTTCATTAAAAATCAATTCAGGGTTTTCTTTTTGTACTTTGGTACTTGTAATTGCTAACTAGAGCTGTTACAGATCGTGAGGGTTTCATGCTGAGGTCTGAGACACTTAATGTATTAGGCCATCTTAGCAGTACTAAAGAGGGCTAGTTCAGTGGTGCTTCACCTAAGGTGTTTTGTTTTTTGTTTTTCAAGGTAGGGTTTCGCTCTAGCCCAGGCTGACCTGGAATTCACGCTGTAGTCTCAGGGTGGCCTCCAACTCACAGCAATCCTCCTACCTCTGCCTCCCAAGTGCTGGGATTAAAGGCGTGCACTACCACGCCCGGCCTTCCCCTAAGTTTTTGCAGCATTGACAATTGCTGTTCTTGAACTTGAAGAGGTCACATTAGCACAATTTTATGTGTGGGGGAGCTGCTTCTTAAATGAAATCATGAGTCTTTAATATTGTTGTAAAGTTAAATCACATATTCTGAATGAACACATAAAAAGCTTTGGTGCTTGTGAAGGTAAGATGACATTTAACAACTCTCATTAGAAGTTATATTTCATAAAGATGTAACCTGAAGAAAAATAGTAAAGTTGGAGTAGAACTTGTAGCATATAAGCAGATACTGAATTTTCTTTCTATGCTGCTTAGTAATAAATAGTATGTTTTGTGCTTATTTTTGGAATTGGCATTTTGTAGGTAAAGTAGTAAGGTAAAACTGTGATTCAGTTACTGTTGAGGAAGCAGTGTTAGGGAAATTTTGACTCCTTGCTAGAGATTCCATAATAGGTTGTCTGCAGCAGGTCAAGTCCACCCTGAAGAACAGCAGAAAAGCAATCCACCAGAAAGTCTCAACACTTGTGGTCTTCTCATATCTGGTAAGCAGTGTGTTCAAATTGTTGAATTTGATTGAATCAACTCTTCAAATAAATTCTCCCAAGGCTGGAGAGATGGGTCGGTGGTTAAGACGCTTGGCTGCAAAGCCTAAGACGAGTTGGGTTCAGTAAAGCCAGATGCATAGGTAAATTATCCCAGAGACATTCTTGCAATTACTGTATACACATTACATCTTAAGGCATTTTTTTTTTTTTAAGTTCTCAGGATGTAGAAGACTTCTATTTTTTCTTTGGGGGTGGGTCTCACTCAATGGATCATTTCTGTATAAAGATTATTTTTGTTGTTGTAAACATGTCCAGTAATATCAGATGTGTTATTTTATCTTTTATCTTCATGTAGTCTTTCAATAAAGAATGAGATTTCGTTTTGATTTAATATAGATAAATTTTAATCACTGATTGGCAAACAGTAAATGAAAGCAATGTTTCTATGTGACATTGAGGGCATTTTGGGTAAATGCCTTCTTTATCTTCAGAACAGTTACTTTATAGAGCCACTTAGACTGCATATGCCAACTGAGACTTTTAATTAGACTTGTCAAGATTAGTGTCTTAGGTTATAGCAATGAGAAAAAACAAGGGTTATATATAATATGTGTTGGATAAGTTGATATGTATAGCTCATTGGCAAAATAAGTGTTGGTGTGACTAGTAGACCTTTTATTAAAAATGTTTTCGAAAAGGAGGGAGGGAGGAAGGGAGGGGAGAGAGTATGAATGGACACTGCAGGGCCTCTAGCCTCTACACATGAACTCCGGATGCATGCACCACCTTGTGCATTTGGATTTATGTGAGTCCTAGGGAATTGAACCAGGGGTTCTTTGGCTTTGAAGGCAAGTACCTAAACTGGTAAGCGATTTCTCCAGATTGCTAGTAAGTCTTTTATATGTGCTCATTACTCATTCAGAAGTTATGTTACAACTATATGTCTGCAGAATATTTTTACTTTCTAGACCATTCTTTCCTTTAACTATATAATCCTATTTATAGTTAGAAATTACAGTTGAAATTTGTACATTAACATTATATGTGTTCTAAATTTTGCAGGATCATCCCCCAATAAAATGAATCTTGAAGTGGAAAATGAGATTTCTTATGAAATTTATAATGAAAAAATAGAACTGCCTTCTAAAGTGACAAGTATTTGTGATCAAGATCAAAATGAAGACAAAATGGAAGTGACAGAAAATGTTGATATCCTTACACATACAGTGGTTGGGCAGCAAGAGGAACTGCGGGTGTTAGAGGAACCGAAAATGGTGGTATTCAACGAAGAAACCAATCCCCCCAGACCAAGCACTGAGTCTGTCCTTGTTCCACCAGAAGCCTTAGTGTCCCCACATGAGGAAAGTACTTTGTTACGTTGTGAGGGACAGTTGGTGATAGAAAGGGTACCTGAAGAAACGGAACAAAAAGAAAATCCTGAACTTAGCACTGGGCATGTAGACTTTGAAATGACTCCCTCAGTTGAGAGTTGTGCAGACAGTAGTTCATGCCATGGAGACAAATCGATAAAATTGCCATCTGCAGTGTCACCGTTTTCATCAGCAGCAGACCTAAGCAAGGCAAATGTGTCTTCCTCTCCAACCCTTTCTTCAGACTTGCCTTCACATGACCTGCTGCATGTTTACCCTTCAACTCTCAACTCTTCTGCTGGGAATATCATGCCAACAACTTACATCTCAGTCACTCCAAAAATTGGCATGGGTAAACCAGCTATTACCAAACGAAAATTTTCTCCTGGTAGACCTCGATCCAAACAGGTAGGGTGATATTAGTGATGCTGACAGAAAAGTTGTAGGAGCAATTATATGAGATAAAGAGAGGTACATCTGGGTTTGATATGGAAAGCAGCCTTTTGCATCCACAGAACTCAAATGTCATCTTGACATGATGTGTTTTTGCCATTATTTAGAAAAAGCTGTAAGTTAAGACCAAAATAACAAAAGTGTTATCCATTCAATGATAGTTTTCAATAACATTTTTAAAAAAGTTTTAATTTTATTCCTCAGTAATCATATAGCTTTTAAAAAAAGTTTTAGGTATATAGTAACTAACACTTTTTCTATAGTTATTGATGATATCCAGTGCATATATTTTATTTAGTTATCTATCTATCTATTTATTTATTTTGGTTTTTCAAGGCAAGTCTTGCTCCAGCCCAGGCTGACCTGGAATTCACTATGTAGTCTCAGGGTGGCCTTGAACTCACGGTGATCCTCGTACCTCTGCCTTCTGAATGTGGGGATTAAAGATGTGCACCACCATGCCTGGCCAGTGTATATATTTTAATTGCATAAGCATCAAGATTTATAAAGGAATTTTTATACTGAAAATTTCTAGTTTTGATGTCTGTTTCCATGTAATTTTTGTTTTGTAAGTTTTAAAATTTATTTTGAGAGAGAAAATGGGTATGCCAGGGCCTTTAGTCACTGCAAACAAACTCCAGACATGTGTCCCCTTGTGTACATGCACAACATTGTGCACTTGTGCCATTGTGTGTCTGGCTTACATGGGATCTGGAGATTCAAACATGAGTTCTTAGGCTTTGCAGGCAAGCGCCTTAACTGCGGAGCCATCTCCCCAGCCCATATTTTTTGTTTTTAAGCAGTGCTGGTTCTACATTTTAGGGATTACTTCAGTTCTTTTTAAGTGGTTGTAAGTGAGGCTTCATGTAGAAATGAAGATAATGCAGCTACAAATTATTTATTTTTCTACACAATTGCTGCTTTCTGAATGAAGTGTTATTTAAAAATGGCAAGATATCAGACAGACAACAGTTTAGTCATACTAATTATTTAGAATTTTAAGTCTTAGGATTTAAATTGCTTCCAGTAATTATATTTGCCTTTTAAGTTTTTTTAAAACTTTTATTTTTATTTATTTATTTGTGAGAGAGAGAGAGAGACAGAGACAGAGACAGAGAATGGGCACATCAGGGCCTCCAGCCACTGCCAACGAAGTCCAGATGCATGTGCCCCCTTGTGCATCTGTCTTACGTGGGTCCTGGGGAATCGAACTGAGGTCCTTTGGTTTTGCAGGCAAATGCCTTAACCGCTGAGCCATCTCTTCAGCCCTTATATTTGCCTTTTAACAGGAATAATTTATTAGTCTTGACCAACTAAATTTGGAATTATAAACCCTGGGTGTATTCTATTTTATAAAGGCAAACACATGAAAGACAAAGGGTCCAATGGACCAGCTCTTGCTCTGTTCAGAGACATATGTGATAAGTAAAACATCTTTATTTATTTAAAATTATTTTATTTATTTATTTGAGGGGGAAGAGGAAGAAGGAGGAAAGGAGGAAGGGAGGGGGAGAGAGAGAGGAAGAGGCACAGGGAGAGTGAGTATGGGCAAGACAGGTTTTCCTGCCACTGTAAACAACCTCAAGACATATGTACCATATTGATCTGGATTTCCATGGATACTGGGGAATCAAACGCAGGTTGTTAGGCTTTGCAAGCAAGTGCCTTTAACATCTGAGCCCTCTCCCCAGTGTAAAACACTCTTTTTTAAAATCTGAGGTTTTTTTTTTTTGGTTGTCTATTTATGTATGTATTATTTATTTTGTGTGTGATTGTTTGAGGTAGGGTCTCTCTAGCTCAGGCTGACCTGGAATTCACTATGTAGTCTCAGGGTGGCCTTGAACTCAATGTGATCCTCCCACCTCTGTTCTCCTGAGTGTTGGGATTAAAGGTGTGCGCCACCATGCCTGGCTTGAGTATTGTTTTTGGTATTTGTCTTTTTCCCACTTTATTTATTTATGCTTCTCACATCATTTTCCTCCTTCAATAAGTCTCTTTGTTATTTTAAAAAATAGCTTCTGGGCTGGAGAGATGGCTTAATGGTTAAGGCGCTTGCCTGCAAAGCCAAAGGACCCACAGTTTGATTCCCCAGTACCCACATAAACCAGATACACAAAGTGGTGCATGCATCTGGAGTTTGTTTGCAGTGGCTAGAAGCCCTGGCATGCCCATTCTCTCATTCCTTCTCTCTCTCAAATAAATAAAAAAATAAATAAAAATATATAGTTACATGATATATAGTTTGACTCTTAAGAACATTAGCAGTGGAAATTGGAATGTCACCTTTTATTTTTGGTTAGGATTTTTGTGTCCTATGAAGATTACTATATCATAAGCTTTTAGGGGGAGGCAGTCTGGTCTGACTATAGCCTGACCTGCCTTGGAACTCCCTGTCTCCCTCCCTCAGCCTCCAGAGTGCTGCACTTTCAGACTTGAGCCCCCTTGCTTTGAAACAACCTGATAGTGCTCCCACCTGAGGCCGCTTAAAACTTCCCGTGAGGATAGTGTTTGACCTTAACTCTGAAAGAGCCCTAAATTTAAGAAACGTGTTCCTGTTTCTTCTATTAATTTTTAAATATATTCACCCAGTACTATTCAGGATATGCCCCCCCCCCCTTTCAAGGCAAGGTCTAAGTTTAGCTCCAGCTAACCTGGATCCTACTCTTTTGAACTCAGCAGTTCTACCTCTGCCTCCTGAGTGCTGGGATTAAAGGCACTCAGGAGGCAGAGGTAGAACTGCTATGAGTTTTCCATATATATGACATTAACAAGAAATGGTAGAAAAGTAAAGATCAAAAATGAAGTTTTCTTACTAGTTACCTAAAATTATCAAATTATAGTGCCAGATTTCCTCTAAAATTTTTTATTGAAATATTTACACAAATCTTAAGAAAATATGTCACAGAATGTTAAATAAAAACATTCAGGCAAGGGCCGGGCATGGGGATGCATGCCTTTAATCCCAGCACTTGGAGGCAGAGGTAGGAGGATCACCATGAGTTCCAGGCCAGCCTGAGACTACATAGTGAATTCCAGGCCAGCCTGGGCTAGAGGGAGACCCTACCTCAAAAAAGAAAAAGAAAATCAGTCAGGCAATCACAGATAACAAGGAGGCTAAGGCAAGAGGATGATGAGTCACTGTCAGATTAGGCCACAACTTAACCACTAAGCCATTTCTCCAGTCCCAACATATGAGAGAGAACATCTGGTGGCATTTGACTATCTGTGCCTGGGTTACCTCACTTAGTATAATCCTTTCCAGACCCATTTATTTCCCTGCACGTTTCATTGTTCCCCCTTCCCTCCCCTCTCTTCCCCTCCATGTTTGTTTTGTTATTTTCAAGATAAGGTCTTTCTCCAGCCCAGGCTGACCTGGAAATCACTTGTAGCTCCAGAATGGCCTCTAACTCATGATAATAATCCTACCTCAGCCTCCTGAGAGCTGGGATTAAAGTCATGCACCACCACACCTGGCAATTTCATTTTTCTTTACCACTGACTAAAACTCAATTGTGTAAATGTACTCCATCTTCATTACCTGTTCTTTAGTTGAAGGGCATCTAGACTTGTGCATTTCCTAACTATTGTGAGTAGAGCAGCACTAAATATGGATGAGCAAGTATCTCTAAGTAGTGAGATGAGTCCTTAGGGTATGTGCCCAGGAGTGGTATAGCTGGGTCATATGGTGAATTTGCTTTTCGCTGTCTCAGGAACCTCCATAACCTCCACAATGGCTGTATCAGTTTACACTCCCACCAACAATGTAGGAAGGTTCCTCTTTTTCCACACATTTGCCAGCATCTATCACTTGTTTTCTTGATGTTAGCCATTCTGACAGGAGTGAGATGGAATTTCAAAGTAATTTTAATTTACAGTTCCCTGATGGCTAAGGATATAGATCATATTTTTAGATGCTTATTGGCCATCTGGCTCTCCATTCAGTTCTATAGCTTATTTTTTGATTGCTTCATTTGATTTCTTTAGTTCTGTGTTTTAGTTCTTTGTGTGTCCTGGATATTAATTTTCTGTCAGATGTGTAATGCCAAAGATTTTATCTCTGGGAGAGAAAGAGAAAATGGGCACGCCTGGGCCTCTAGCTGCTGCAAATGAACTCCAGATGCATATGTCCTCTTGTGCATCCGGCTTATGTGGGTCCTGGGGAATTGAATGGGGTCGTTAGGCTTCGCAGGCAAATGCCTTAACCACTAAGCCATTTCCTCAGCCCTAAAACATTTATTTTAATGACAGCTTCCATAATTATAGACAATAAACCATGATAATTCCCTGCCCCCTCACTTTCTCCTTCACAACTCCACTCTCCATCATATCTCCTCCCCCCTCTCAATCTCTTTTATTTTGATGTCATCATCTTTTCCTCCTATTATGTATGACGGTCTTGTGTAGGTAGTGCTAGGTACTGTGAAATCATGGATATCCAGACCATTTTGTGTTGGAAGAATGCAATGTAAGGAGTCTTACCCTTCTTTTGGCTCTTACATTCTTTCTGCCACCTCATCTGCAATGGACCTTGAGCCTTGGAAGGTGTGTTAGGGATGTTTCAGTGCTGAGCCTTCCTCTGTCATGTCTTCTTAGCACTATGGTGTCTTTTTTTGTCATTCAAGAGGTCACCACCATCTGAAAAGAGAAACTTCTCTAGCCAAAAGTGAGAGTAGCATTACTATATGGGTGTGAACATTAAGAGAAGAGCTTACTTGGCATAATAAATGCATTTAGTCAGACACCAGTAGGTATTAACACCTCTAGGGCTTATAACCTCCTCTGTCATAGGATTTCACTATCAGGCATGTGATCACTCCTGTGGAGTAGACCTTCAGTCCAATTAGAGAGTGGTTGGTCCCCCCCATAACAGATACACTACTATTACACCCATTGGCCCAGTTGGCCTAGATGGCCAAACTTAAGGCTTGAAGTGTCCACTGTTGTTTATCTCCACTGATAACTTTTCTCTCAGCTTTATGCAGTATAGCTTTTTCCAGCCCCCCCCCCCCTTTGTTCTTTCAAGGTAGGGTCTCACTCAGGCTGACCTAGAATTCACTATGTAGTCTCAGGGTGGCCTTGAACTCACAGCAATCCTCCTACCTGCCTCCCAACTGCTGGGATTAAAGGCATGCACCACCACATCTGGGTTTTTCCAGTTTCTATCAGCTGGTCTACCAGGCAGAGTTTTTCAGTTTAGCTCCAACAGGATTTCTCAGTGACCTTATAGCCCAAGCATTTGGAGTCTTCAGCAATAGGGTCTTGGTAGGAAGCCAAGAGCCTTGGCAATGGCCTATAATGTTTTAGGGGCACCAGGAGGGACCTCCCTGGCCAACAACTCACTGAAAAGTATCCCATCCCTAGCACTGAAGTTTTTCTAGTAAGAATCTATGGCTTCTGGGTGTGCCATTATCGAAAAAAGGAGGTTTCTATAAGACGTATTCATACCCTCTTAGATTTTGATTAACCCTCCCCCACCCTTGTTTTACTCAATCTCTTCCTCTGATCTCATTTAAGCCATTCCACCCCAGTAATCTTTATATCTACACACACACATATATATTATATATATACACAATATGTATATTGTGTATATATATGTATATATATGTATATATATGCCCCATCCCCTTAAGTTCTCCCTCCCTTATATCCCCTTTCTAGCTTACTGGCCTCTGCTACTGAGTTTTATTCCAACTCACATACAAACATTTGTAGCTAGGATCCACATATGAGAGAGAATATACGGTGCTTGGCTGTCTGGGCCTGGGTTACCTCACTAAGTCTAATCCTTTCCAGGTCCATCCATTTCCCTGAAAATTTAACAACTTTATTTTTCTTTAGGCTGAATAGACCTCCATTGTATAAATGTGCCACGTCTTCATTATCCACTCATCAGTTGAAGGACATCTAGGCTGGTTCCATTTCCTCTGAATAGAGCGGCAATAAACATGGTTGAGCAAGTGTCTGTAAGGTAGTGTGACGGGTCATTAGGATATATGCCTAGAAGTGGTATAGCTGGGTCATATGGTAAATCTGTTTTTAGCTGTCTCAGAATCTTCATACTGATTTCCACAATGGCTGGACCAGATTGCGTTCCCATCAACAGTGTAGAAGGGTTCCTCTTTTTCTGCATCCTGGCCAGCTTTTATAATCATTTGTTCTTGATGATAGCCATTTTGACAGGAGTGAGATGGAATCTCAAAGTAGTTTTAATTTTTATTTCCCTGATAACTAAGGAGGTAGAACATTTTTTAGATGTTTATATGCCATCTGTATCTCTTCTGAGAATTCTTTATTTAGTTCCATAGCCCATTTTTAATTGGGTTGTTTGATTTCTTATTTTGAGTTCTTTGTATATCCTTGATATTATTCCTCTGTCAGATGTATAGCTGGCAAAGATTTTCTCCCATTCTGTAGGTTATCTCTTTGCTCTATACACAGTATCCTTTGCTGAACAAAAGCTTTGTAATTTCATGAGGTCCCAGTGGTTGATTAGTGGTTTTATTTCCTGAGCAAGTGGGGTTATATTCAGAAAGTCATTGCCTATGCCGATATGTTGAAGGTGTTTCTCTACTTTTTTCTCTGGCAGTTTCAGAGTTTTGGGTCTGATATTGAAGTCTTTGATCCATTTGGAGTTAATTCTTGTATATGGAGAGAGATAAGGATGTATTTTCATCCTTCTTCATACAGATCCAGTTTTCCCGGCACCATTTGTTGAAGAGGCTGTCTTTTCTCCAATGAGTATTTTTGTTGAAGATCGGGTGGCTATAGCTGCCCAGACTTACATCCGGGTCCTTTGTTCTGTTCCATTGATCCGCATGTCTGTTTTTGTGCCAGTGCCATGTCGTTTTTGATTAGGTCTGGTGATCTTCCAGCCTTCTTTTTGTTGCTCAAAATTGTTTTGGATATTTGAGCTTTTTTTTTTTTTGCAATTGAGGAACATGGGATGTCTTTCCATTTCTTACTGTCTTCTCCAATTTCTGCCTTGAGTGTTTTCAATGTAGAGATCCTTCACTTTCTTGGTTAGGTTTCTTCCAAGGTACTTTATTTTATGTATGTATTTATTTTTTTTTTTTTGAGGCAGTTGTGAACGGGAATGATTCCCTGATTTCATCCTCAGCATGGTTGTTGTTAGTTTGTAGGAAAGCCACTGATTTCTTTATTATGTGTCCTGCTACATGACTAAAAGTGTTTATCAGCTCTGACAGTGTGCTGGTGAGTCTTTATAGAATCGTGTCATCTGCAAATAATGATAATTTGATCTATTCCTTTTCAATTTGTATCTCTTTTATGTGTGTCTTTTGCCTTACTGCTAGAGCCAAGACTTCTAGTACTGTATTAAATAAAAGTGGGGACAGTGGACACCCTTGTCTTATTCCTGATTTTAGTGTAAAAGCTTCATGTTTTCCCTCATTTAGTATTATGTTGGCTGTAGGTTTGTCATAAATAGCCTTTATTATGTTGAGATATGTCCCTTCTATTCTCAGTTTCTGTAGGACTTTTACCATGATGGAATGGTGGATTTTGTCAGATGCCTATTCTGCATATATTGAGATGATCATATGATTTTTGTCTTTCAGTCCATTTATATAGTGTACTATATTTATTGATTTACTTATGTTGATCCATCCCTGCATCTGTGGGATGAAGCTTACTAGGTTAGGGTGAATGATCTTTTTGATATATTCTTGTATTCTGTTTGCCGATATTTTGTTGAGTTTTTTTTTTTTTTAACATCTATGCTCATGAGGGACATTGGTCTGTAACTTTCTATGTTTGGCCCGTCTTTGTCTGGTTTTGGTATAAGGGTGATGGTGGTATGCCTTCCTTTTCTATTTTATGGAAAACTTTGAGAAGCTTTGGTATTAGTTCTTCTATGAAGGTCTGGTAAAATTCATCAGTGAATCCATCTGAGCCTGGACTTTTTTAGTTGGGAAATTTTTTTTATAACTGCTTGGATCTCTGTACTTGTTATAAGTCTACTTATATGGTCTATATCATCTTGATTTAATTTTGGTAGGTCATATAAATCAAAGAAATCATCCTTTTTTCAGATTTTCAAACTTAGTGGAGTATATGTTCTTAATGTATATCCTTCTGATTTTTGGAATTTCTTTGGTATCTGTTGTAATGGTACCTGTTTCTTCCCCAGTTTTATTATTTTGTGTCTCCTCTCTTTCTTTTGGTCGGATTTGCTAAGTAAGGGTTTATTAATCTTGTTTATCCTTGCAAAGAACCCATTCTGTTTCATTGATTCCTTGTTTGTTTGTTTTTTATTTCTGCCCTAACCTTTATTATTTCTTCCCATCTATTGAGTTTTTGATTTTTGGTTTGCTTTGTTCTTCTTTTTCCAAGGCCTTAAGGTAAAGCATTAAGTTGTTTACTTGCAGCCTTTCTAATTTCTTAATATAGGCAATTAAAAGTATAAATTTTCCTCTTAGGACTGCCTTCATTGTGTCTCAGAGGTTTTGGTATGTTGTGTTCTCATTGTCATTTGATTCTATGAACTTTTTTATTTCCTTCTTGATTTTTTCATTGAGCTGTTCATCATTTAGTAGTGTGTTGTTTAGTTTCCATGATTTTGTGTATGCCCTATAGCTTTTCTTGCTGTTGATTTGTAGTTTAATTCCATTGTGATCAGATAGAATTTTTTTAAAGTTTGCTTTGTCAGACGTAGATTTTTGATTAGGGTTTCAGTACCAGACATAAACACCCTCCTGTGGAGTGGGTTTCTAGTCCAATTTGAGAGCATTTGGTTTTTCCCATAACAGACATTCCACTGTTGCACCAGTTGGCACATGTGGCTTGGCTGGCCAGTCATAAAGCTTGCAGGGTCCATTGCTGCTTAAACTGTTGATGTCTTTTCTCCCCTAACAAGCTTCACAGTTCTTTGTAGCACCCTGAAGCTAGTCAACAGGGAGAAGGCGCAGCCGGGCGTGGTGGCGCACGCCTTTAATCCCAGCACTCGGGAGGCAGAGGTAGGAGGATCGCTGTGAGTTCAAGGCCACCCTGAGACTCCATAGTGAATTCCAGGTCAGCCTGGGCTAGAGTGAGACCCTACCTCGAAAAACCAAAAAAAAAAAAAAAAAAAAAAAAAACAGGGAGAAGGCTGCTAGCTCAGCTACAGCTTGATTTCTCAGTGACCAACAGCCCAAGCAGATTAAGTCTTAAACAATAGGATCCTATCATCTAGTTTGGGTTGGCAACCAAGAACCTTGCCAATGGCCTGCAATGTTTTGGGGGCATCTGGGACCCCAACATCTAGCTGGAAGGCATTGAACCCTGGGCACTGAAATTTTCTTGTAACAATCTATGACTTCTGTGCTCAGGATCATCTACCTTCACAAGATACTGCTGCCCAAACTCTCTCTCTCTTTTTTTTTAAACATGCAAATTCCTAGTTGGGGAAGTGGTAGGTTTCCATATGTCTTCCTTGTAACATTTTCATTAACCCTTCTCCCATCCGCTCCCTGTCTTCTGTCCCCTCCTCTGTAGGTTTCATTTTCCTGATGCTGTGTATTTTCTATTCTTTGTTATTTGTCCTTTTTCTTCTTATTTATTTATTATGGGTATGTGGGGAGGGGCATTGTATATGTGCCCGTGTAGTGCCCTTTTGATTGCTTGCGGTCGCACCGTTGCTCCTCTGCCCATTCTTGGTGCTAACTAGAGTCTCTTACTGTTTACACAGCTTATAGTTGCGCCCAACCCAGCTCTGGCATTTCCCAGGTCTCCGCTCCCTTATGGAACTGGTGCCACACCCATCAGTCCTGGAAATATAAAAAAAAATTATTTTATGAGACAGAGTGAGCAAGCAAAAAGAATTGGTACACCAGGGCCTCAGCCACTGAAATCAAACGCCAGATGCATGCGCCACCTAGTGGGCGTGTGTGGCCTTGCACTTGCCTCACCTTTGTGTATCGGGCTTATGTTGGATCTGGAGAGTCAAACATGACCCTTTAGGCTTCACAGGCAAGCTCCTTAACCACTAAGCCATCTCTCTAGCCCCTAGTTCTGGAGAACTTTTCTTGAGGCCCTCATGCTTGTGCCAGAAGCTCACTTACCTGCTGAGTCATCTCTCTAGCCCCAACTCCTTGTTAAATCTTGTCAAGATCTTCCTTCTGTTCTCCCCCTTTTTTTTTTCAGGGGAAGCAGGGTGGCATTGAACTCATGGTGAATCTCCTACCTCACTGTGGGAATTAAAAGTGTGTGCCACCACAGCTAGGTTGTTTTCAGTTATTTTGAGAGTAATGGATCGCATAAATCCATAATTATAGATTGTAACTTGTCAGTTTAGTATATTTGATAGTATAGTGCAGTGTTCTGATGAGTTCTTTCATGCATACATGCATGTGAAAAGATAATAGATAGTAGAGAATGTGTTCAGTAGTTTCTGAACAGAATACTTAACATACAGAACAAAAAGGGAATGGCTTATTCTTACAGTCAGTGGCAAGTAACTGTAGAGTAATGCAATTTAAAGACAAGTCTGTTGCAGTTGGAGCACACACACTTCAGAGGCAGCTCACCTTTCTCAGTGGTGTAATGCATGTTAGTTTTGATCAAAGCTGTTTTCTGAAGGCTGCTTTGTAGCTTAACTTTGGTAATTGCAACTACATTTCAGTTACAGTCTAAAGAATGTATTGGGTAATATATATATATATATATATATAATTTCCATAATTTTTCTTCAATCCCCATAAAATTGCACACAGTCTACCTTTTCCTGAGGAGGTGGGGAGGGAATAGACACATATGACCTCTAGCCACTGCAGGTGAACTCCAGATACATGCACCACTTTGTGCATCTGGCTTTATGTGGGTTCTGGGGAATTGTACCTGGGTCGTAGGCTTTGGAGGGAAATGCCTAAATCACTGAGCCATCTCTCCAGCCCCATGACTAGTTTGTTACTTGTCCCTGTAAAGGCTCCAAGTGTTTTTGGTCTAGGGTGAAGCCCTTCATTTGGTTCATCTGTGTTATATGAAATGAGATATACTTTTGGCATGAAAACTAACTTCTAAATAATGATGACTAATACATAATCACTCAAAAATTCTTGATAAAAAACAATTCAAATATTATGCTTTTAAAGTTTTTTTTTTTAATGTTAGTTCTGGGAACTTGTCTACTTATAGAATACTAAAAGATCTACCAAAAGGAAATGAAGATTTCTGCTAGGTAAATATCCCCAGAGAAAAGCCAGGAGCTAACGAGAGAATTAAGTTTAGACATGTGTTGCCTCTGCTTTTCCACCACTGAATAAAATTCTAGGTTGTAATGCACCCTAGTTGGTGGTGCATTGGGGAAGGCTGTAGGAGTGGTAAGGAACAGTGATGGCTCACATGTAGTGCTAAGGAAAGGCTGCCTGATGAGGGGATACTTACGGACTTAACTGAAGTGTTTTCAAAGGGATGGAGAAGTAGTGCAGGATCGTCAGGTAGGGCCTGATCAGGAAGAGGGCAGCTTGTTTGAGGGATAGTAAGGATGTTGTAATTGACCCGATGCACAATGAAAGGGTTCAAAATTGGCCAGAGACTTCCCAGATGAGGTTTATATTTCTGAGTTCATATGGCTGCTGGGTGGAGTACAGCAGGGGAAGACGTGGGGACTGTTGGAGCAGGTGGGTGAGATGAGGTACTGGACAGGGCTGTTGGCAGTGGGCACGCAGGAGAGTCTGTGTCAGACACACAGCTGGACATAAACTCCAGTTGTACGGATTTGCAGTGAAGGGGTGACAGAAAGCCTATCAGAAAGGCAGAAGAGAGTGACTAGGAAAAGGACTCTCCAAGTTTTCTGAGAGAGAACTTTTTGCAATTATAAAGATGGGAAGGACTGGGAGAGACTTGGGTTGCAGGAGTGTGTGGAGGAAAAGCTTATATAGGATGCACAGGAAGGCCAGCAGGGCAGTGTGCTGCCATCAGTTCCACAGAGCTGCATGCCAAATCTAGGAGCTTGAGTACAAAGAGACAGAAGAACTTTTGGCAACATGGAGGTTATTGTGGTCCATGGATGCTGGTGTAGAAAAGATAGTTCAGGTACAGATGCTGTGGGAAGTGGGAGTCTCATGGGGAGTGGTTCACTGCAGTGATCACTGTGTGGTGAGAGGAGTCTGGCCTTGCTAGTTAAGCATGGGTAAATTGAGTTAGAGATACAATAGCCAGGGAAAAAGCCTAAGCACATGCTGAAGAGAATAATGGAGGGTAGAATGGAAGCGCTGTGCTAAGAGAATGCACCCGATTGCTCAGCTTCAGATGTGTGTGGCTTTAGTTTTTGAATTAAAAATGAAACTCGTTCCTCCCTCCCTGCCCCCTCGTGTTTGTGTGTGTGTGTGTGTGTGTGTGAGAGAGAGAGAGAGAGAGATACTGTCTTATTAGCCCAGTGGGCAAGCCCTTATTTTTGGTTATTTAAACTCATGGTTGTACTTTTGTTATTAACGATACTCTTCCTAGTCTAATGATAATTTAGGTGTCTGGTAAGTATGGCATATATTATGCTTTGGTAATTTTAATTGGTAAAATGATATTAGGTAGGCCTGAATGACCAGCTTCAGCATAGGTTCTTGTTTGGCATTTGTAGTGTTGTCTGTAACATGGTACCTTCATGGAGTAAACATTTTCCTGTGCTCTCTAGCATCTTCATCAGATTGAGAATGCTACTTGTGATTATTTGGAAGTGAGGTGCTTTTGTTTTATTTCAGCTGTTTTAATGAGATACTGTTTCCTGTATACTGTTACCAGGCATGTTAGTCATTTTAATTTGCAAATTTAGGACAATTTGCCTTAAAAATCTCTTCAATATTCTAACTAGTTGATTGAATATAATCTCCATAAGATAGTCAAACCTCTAAATATAAATCAAAACCAAAATCTCCAGCTGATGTCATGGAATGAAGAGTAATTAAAAGCCAAGATAAGGTGATAATTTGTATTTTAAAGTTACGAGCTAAGCTTCACAGTTTAATGTATATACATTTGTTTTCAATGTGTATTTTGGTCTCCTGCTTTGATTACTTACAACAATAGGATGTAACATTCTTTATGGTTATTTCTTTTCCCTTTTTGGTACTGTTATACTTGTGAGAGGAGATTAATCCCTGACTAGTTTCCTCTAGTGTTAATTCTCAGTGTGGCTGACTTTATATTATACTTGCACTTGATGACTCAATGCTGGTGTTATGCAATCTTTTATTTTAACATGCTTTATCGTGCTGACACATCCACCCAAGTGAAATAAGACATTTAATGAAAATTACAACTGCATATATTAAAGTCTAAAGTCACTGATAGTGATAAGTGTATTTTTCCTCTCTCGAAGCAATTTGTCCTAAATTTCTCTGAGTTTGCATTTGCTTTTGCTGTTATAAAATTCCTTAGTTGCTGGCTTTGACCTTTTATGTTGCTGAGTTTTATACATCTATTTTCTCACCTGCCATATCCTAGGGGGCTTGGAGTACCCATAATACAGTGAGCCCACCTTCCTGGTCCCCAGGCATTTCAGAAGGCCGGGAGATTTTTAAACCCGGGCAGCTTCCTGGCAGTGCCATTTGGAGCGTCAAAGTGGTAAATAAAACTGCATTTACCTTCATGTCTTACTTCTTTCTGGTCTGTTTTGTCTTATTAGGTGCTAAGAATTAAACCTTTCTATTCTAGATTGAGCTTCCAGAGCCACCTTTTCAGTACGAATACTTAGTGTAACGAATAGTTAGTGTAAAGCCACGAGAACTTGCTGGCACTCAACAACTCTAGATGGGGAAGAAGCTAAACTGAGTGTTGTTACAAGTACAAATGTTTAATGCCTCTTCCTGTGGTTGATTCTTTTCATTGTTGTCACCACTGTTCTGTGAGGGCAAATCCTCCTCACTCTGGCCAAAATGGAACTAGGGACTTGCGCATTCTTAACATTGTAAAGTTTAGTATGTGCTAACAGAGGAGAAATACTAATAGAATTACATATTTCCTTTTTTTTTTTGAGTTCACCTCAAAAATCAGAACCTCTTCCTTGCATGTCATTGGTGGTTGACTCTCTCTTAGTTTTTGAAGTAAATTAAGCATTCTGGTATATTTTGAAGGGGAAAATTAATTTCAAAAGCACTAATCGCCTTAAAAGTTAAATTATTTTAGTGACTAGAGAAGATAATTTTCCTCATCTTCTATATTTACTATATTTTTAAAATAATTTTTATTTTCAATTAATTGCAAGCAGAGAGAGAAAGAGGAGAGAGACAGACAGAGAATGGGTGTGCCAGGGCCTCTGGCCACCACAGATGAACTCCAGCTGCATGTGCCCCTTGTGCATCTGGCTTATGTGGGTTCTGGGGAATCAAACCTGGATCCTTTGGCTTTGCAGGCAAACGCCTTAATTGCTAAGCCAACTCTCCAGCCCTATATTTAGTAAATTTTTGAAATAGGCCTATCTAATTCAGGCTAACCAAATATATCTAAAGATTTCTACATTATACTGTCTAGTTTCTGTCATGATTGGAAGAACACTTTTTTTTTTTTTTTTTTTTTTTTGAGGCAGGGTCTCACTCTATCCCAGGCTGACCTGGCACTCATTCTGTTATCCCAGCTGGCCTTGAACTCATAGTGATCCTCTTACCATGGCCTCTGCCATTAAAGGTGTGCATTACGACACTTAGCTTGGAAGGACACCTTTTCAGTAATCATGAGGATAATCACAGTAGTATAAGGCATTGAAATGTTAACTGTTTTATTTTGCCCCTCCCCTTTTGAAAAATATTTTTAAAATATTTTATTAAATTATTTATTTGACAGAGAAAGAGGGGGAGAGAGAATGGGCACACCAGGGCCTCCAGCCACTGCAAATGAACTCCAGATGTGTGCTCCCTTGTGCATCTGGCTACCATGGGTTCTAGGGAATAGAACCTTGGTCTTTTGGCTTTGCAGGCAAACATCTTAACCGCTAAGCCATCCCTCCAGCCCTTAAAAATATTTTTATTTATTTGACAGAGGGAAAGAGGCGGGCTGAGGGGGAGGAATGGGCATGCCAGGGTCTGCAGCCGCTGTAAATGAACTCCAGACACATGTGCTACCTTGTGCACCTGGCTTATGTGGGTACTGGGGAATTGAACCTGGGTCCTCTGGCTTTGTAGACAAGTGCCTTAACCACTGAGCAATTCCTCTAGCCTGCCCCTCCTTTTAAAAAAGTTTTTTTTGGGGGGGGGACTGGTCTTATTAGGTAGACCACTCTGATCTTGAACTCTCCATCCTTTCATCTAAACTTCTCCAGTGCTGGGATTACAGGTGTTCACCAGCATCCATAGCTTTAAATATTTAAGAGTGTAAAAAGTGACTTGCTTCAGCCTCTTTTTAGCAATTACCACCAGTTTTTATGCACTCTGTGCATGCGGTTAGGGAAAATAAATTTAGAGAGTACTATTATCTTGGGTTTTAATTATTGCTTTAACTTAAAAATATCCTTACTAAAACAAACCCTGTCTATCCCTTATTCAAAGCTGAGGACCTTTTAAGAGACTTAAAGGATAGCAGGATGAGGGAAGACAGGGAGAGCTATGTGAAACTGGAAGATGAATGAGTAAGAGTGCCCCCACAGTGTGCTCATGTATATCTTGTGTCTGCTTTATTCTCGCAGCATAACCAAGATATTTGGACTTGGAAACTGCTCTGTGAAACAGGGACTGAGTTCAGTGTATAAAACTAATGAGCGGCGTCAGTTGAAGATAGGGCTTACTAATGCTATTCAGTTTGTTAGGGTAACAGAGAACAAATTTTCCTGATTTCTTTAATAATTTTACATAATGCCTACTTACATAAATATCAATTTTATTTCTAGGAAGGAATACATATGTCTGAGTACAGTTAAGAAAAAGGAAATACTTGAGATGTTGAGAGCTTAAGATTTTAGGGAATTGATTTTATTTTCTAATAGGATTTCTTTTTTGTGTGTTGGATAAAAATTCAGATGAGTCACTAGTGTTTCAAGTATCATCTACGACATTTATAACGCAGGGCTTTTATCTTTATGTCAGTTTTCTTAAAATTTTGTCCCTCTCAATGTGTGGGATGAGTTAGACATGTTCAGTTTCAGTGGTAGCTGTTGAGCAATGGGTTGGGTATTGATTTTTTGTTGTTGATAGGAAGAACGCTGATTTACACTAGTAAAAGCCAGCTTTCCTGGAATGTAACATGACAGAATAGTTCTTAAAAACAGGCTGGCAGGAGGCTTGCTAGCTCAATGACCTTGTTCAGATCATGTAAATTTGTTATCCCTGGGCACCTGTATCTCTAAATGAGCATGCTCTGTGGGTCTGTTGAGAGGAAGAAGTCATAGAGCACGCGTATGGATAACCAGTGTGTGTTAGCTGCTGCTGTCGTACCTGAGAGACCTGCTTGCAAGAGTTCTTATTCCACTTAGAAGGAAGAAGCAGCAAGTAGGAAAATAGTGCCATGGCCTGCTTGATGGGGAGCATTCACAAAGACAGATACAACTTTCCATGTGTGTTTTAAGTTGCAGATTATCAAGATGGAAGAAAAAAAAAAAACCAAAGATGTAAATAATAAGCCTGGTCCACTAATATGTATCATTAATTGGAGCAAAAGAGCAGCAAGTGTTTCTGAAACATTTAATGAAATCTTTTATCTTACTGACATTTGGACTTAAAATTTCTTTGTGTATTAGAGAATGTTAACTCATTCTTCTCTGTTATATAGGGCCGTGGGTCTGGATTTCCAGGGAAGCGGAGACCTCGTGGTGCAGGGCTGTCAGGACGAGGTGGCAGAGGCAGATCCAAACTAAAAAGTGGCATTGGTGCTGTTGTACTACCTGGGGTGAGGCTTGTTTTATTTACATTTGCTATGTAATCCTTAAAGAGCAGTTAGTAGTGATAATCTCATTTGAAACAAGTTATTTCTATCCTGAGAGTCACATAAACAACCTAATCTCTTTAAATGTTACCATATCTGTACTTTGTATTTTTGTTTGTTTATAAACCTCTGGTCAAGCTTTGCGTTTTCTAATGTCTCAACTTTCTTTCTGACTCAGTCTTCTTATGCCAACCTTCCTCAAGCGTAAACGTTTAATATAATTTGCTCGTTTATTAAGGGAAAAAATTCAGACCTTGTTGCAGTCTTGGATCTATTTGAGAAATTTTGGTAACTTGGAATTTAAAATTTTTGGTTACACTTACTTTCAGTGTTATAATAACACTTATAGAAGAAACCAAACATACTGCAGATTATTATGGATTCTGAAATACTGACTCTATTATGTCTGTCTTTTATGTGTTTTAGGGTTAATAAATGTTTCTTAATTGGCACATTATGAGGTTTTTAAAAAATATTTTTATTTGTGATAGGAAGGAAGAAGAGAGAGAGACAGAGACAGAGAGACACAATGAATATAAAGGAATGTGAGAAAGTGCAGGTCAGGGCCTCTTGCCACTGTAAATGAGGTCCAGATGCATGAGGCACTTTGTGCATCGTGGTTTTCATGGATACTGGGGAATTGAACCCAGGCTTATTTATAGGTTTTCCCCATACCCTAAGGCTGTCTGGCTTGCTGGCTTTCTTTTTCCATGGAATTCACTATGGAGTCTCAGGGTGGCCTCAAACTCATGACGATCCTCCTACTTCTGCCTCCCGAGTACTGGGATTAAAGGTGTGCACCACCACACCCAGCAGGCTTTCTTTTAATATGTATTGAAAAAACATATTTGATAAATACTGGTCAATATTTTATGTATTAACATTCCTATTTCACTAAAATCCTGTCTTTCACATTTTTTGGGGGGTGGGGGGAATAGGGCCTCACTTGTAGCCCAGGCTGACCTGGTACTCTATAGTCCCAGGTTGGGCTCCTACTTCTGTCTGGAATTAAAGGAATACACCACCACATCTGGCTGTATCTTTCACATCCTAAATGTCATTTTAAGTTCAAAACAACAACAGCAACAACTCAGGGCTGCTTTATTCCATTTTACTGCTACACTGGGTGGTGGTGGTGGGGTTACAAGGCCCCACCTTTCCCTAAGGAGTCATTCAAGGTTTAAGGCTCCTTGGGGAGGGAAGACATTTTCCTCAGTGATGTAGCCAATGGTAAGCTGCCCACGCTATGGTAAATTAGCCCCTCCGAGCTCAGGTGAGCAAGCCTAATTAAACTCAGTGGGCCAAAAGGTGAAAAGACATGAAAATAGAAAGGGGACTGCCAGGGAAGAGGAAGAGTAGGAGGGGATGAGGAGCAAGAGAAAATAATGGGCATGATCAAAATCATTCTAAACATGTATGAAATGGTCCAATAAATTAATTTCTAATAATAAATTTAGAAGCCCTTCTTTGAGGCATAAGTGATAGGAAGGTACAGCTATTTAACAAGTAGGCTCTGGCTTGTATATTCCGTTGTAAACCACACCACAGTCAAGATAGTGAATATGTTCACCCTGAAGGCTCTTCAGGACCCTCCGTAATCTCTCTGGCTCCCCACAGTTGCCAGGAGTCCTTGCCCCAGGCAGGTCTGAGTCCCTCACTACAGTTTATTTTGCTTTTTCTAGACTCGATAATGGGTAAGACATACAAAGCATAACACTGTCTGATTTATTTCATTTAATATCATTCTGTTTAGATTCTTGAAAGTCACTTTACTGATATATGTGTAGGTCTGTTTTTCTGGCATCTCATGCTGTGCTATTGATCTATATTTTATAAGCCAGTGTTGCATTCCCCTCCCCCCCAGTCCCAGGCTGGCCTTGATCTCACAGTGGTCTTCTACAGCCTCCAGACTGTTGGCATTAAAGGCATGAGCCATTACTCCTGGCTTCTTGATTGTTGTTATTTGTTTGTTTGTTTGACAAAGACAGATAAAATGAGTGAGTATGGATGCACCAGGGCCTCCTGCCACTGCAAGCTGACTCCAGACATATGTGCCACGTTTCGCTTCTGGCTTTGTATGGGTACTGGGGACTCAAACCCAGGCCGTTAGGCTTAGGTGGCAAGTGCATTTAACTACTGTGTTATCTCCCCAACCTCTCATTACAACTCTTGAAATCAGGCAGTGTGCTGATTTCCTACTTTTTCAAAGTTGATTTGGGTTTATAAGACCCTTTCTATGTTAATTTTAGAATTAGTTTGTCAGTTTCTATAAATAACGCACCTAGGATCTTGGTTGAGTTCATTCAGACTATAGGTGGTTCATGAGTGCAGTCCTAGCAATTTGAGAAATGGAGACAGGGTAATTGCTAATGGCTTGAGGCCGGCCTAGTTTATTGTGTAAGGCCCTGTCTACACACACATGGGGGGGAGGGAGAACCATAAAAACCCCCTTGTCCTGCAAAAACACCACCCAAAAGTGCTATAGAGCAATTTTGGTTAAAAATGATACTTCAGGGCTGGAGGGATGGCTTAGTGGTTAAGGCGTTTGCCTGCAAAGCCAAAGAGCCTAGTTTTGATTCCCCAGGACCCACGTTAGCCAGATGTGCAAGGGAGCACATGTGTCTGGAGTTTGTTTGCAGTGGCTGGAAGCCCTGGCATGCCCATTCTCTCTCTCTCTCTCTCTCTGTCAAATAAATAAATAAATAAAATTTTATAAAATGATACTTTAAGCCGGGCATGGTGACACATGCCATTAATCCCAGCACTCGGGAGGCAGAGGTAGGAGGATCACCGTGAATTTGAGGCTACCTTGAGATGACATAGTGAATTCCAGGTCAGCCTAAGCTAGAGTGAGACTCTACCTCGACAAAACAAACAAAAAAAACCCAAAATCAAAAACAAGAAAAGATACTTTAACCACATCGACTCTTTAAGCTTATGAATATATGTTTCCATTTCTTTTTAAAATTTTTTTGTTTATTTGAGAGAGACAGAGAAAAAGGCAGAGAGAGAGAGAGAGAATGAATGAATGAATGAATATGGGTGCACCAGGGCCTCGAGCCACTGCAAACGAACTCCAGATGCATGTGCCACTTTGTGCATCTGGCTTATGTGGGTTCTGGGGAATTGAGCCTCAAACCAGGATCCTTAGGCTTCACAGGCAGGTGCTTAACCGCTAAGCCATCTCTCCAGCCCCCAATTCCATTTCTTTAGGTCACCTTTACTTTCTCTATGCTTTTGTTTTGTTTTTTTCAAGGTAGTGTCTCACTATAGTCCAGGCTGACGTGGAATTCATACTGTAGTCTCAGTTCTATCTCTGCTTCCTGAGTGCTGGGATTAATGGTTGTGCACCTGCTCTTGGCTTATATATACCTTTATTTATTTATAATACTTTTTTATTCCTTTACCCCTGTTCCTGTTTCTCTGGGCCCCTCTCTGTGGAGCCACAGGATTTACTGTGGGGTCATGAAGGCCTCTGTCAGGCCCAGTGGGATACTGGGGAGACCATGCCTCAGTATATACCTTCCCACTCGATGGCTCTTACAGTCTTTCTGCTCCTTCTTCCACAATGTTCCCTGAGCCATGGCAGGCCTGTTGGCATTCTGTTTTTTCTTTCTTTTGGCATTCTGATTTAGTGCTTCGTATGTATTTTTCAACATATACACATTTCATATTTTCTCGTCTTCTAAGTTTTCGTATTTTATGCTGTTTTGTAAATAATCATGTGGTTTCATCCAAATTTCTGATTGTTGACTGCTAGCATATAATACTACTTCTTATATTTGTGTACTGATCTTGTATCCTACAGTCTTACAAGATGCCAGTAAGTACCTAGTTGGTTTAGTGAAATATAGTTCAGCCCAGAAATCATTATCCATGGTTGATAATTTTTTGGTCAATGTGACATTTTTGCTATTCAAAATAATATCTTAAGTACATGTGAAGTTTAAATTTTCTAACAAAAGTTACGGTGAACAAACAGTTATTGGTTTTATTGCTTATCACCTGGTAGCTATACCTTAAACAGTAACATTTCAACATGTAGCATATGTATGTATATAGTTTTCTGCTAGTTCTGTGCTTTTTAAGTGTGTGGTACTAAGTCCGTGAGGACTGCCGCGAGTTTCTTGCATGTAGTCCATCTCAACTTCAGCTACCCCTGCAGTTACGAAGCTGCACTAGAAGCAGTATGCACACGTGTGTAGTAACTCTATGGTTTCCTAGTTAAAATTTGTATGTTATGAAGTATACTAAAGGTAGATGCATGGGTCTTGTTTTTCTTCATCTATAGGAATTACGTAATTCTAAAATGACAATTCAGTGAAATAAAAAGTATAACGGAAATAAATAAAATATTAAAAAATGGGGGGTGGAGAAGTGGCTTAGCAGTTAAGGTGTTTGCCTGTGAAAGCCTAAGGATCCAGGTTCGACTCCCCAGAACCACTTAAGCCAGATATACAAGGTGGTGCATGCTTCTGGAGTTGTTTGCAGTGGCTAGAGGCCCTGGAGCACCCATTCTGTCCCTCTCTTCCTCTCTTTCTCTTGTCTCTGAAATAAATAAAACAAAATATTAAAAAAAGTGACACAGCTAGTTTTTATTGGACACGAGGGTCTTTCTACGTAGCCCAAGCTTCAGCCTTTTGAGTATGTGGCTACAGATTTGCATAGTTGCTGTGACACATAATTTTATGGTAGTATTTTGAATTAATGATATTGTTTGGAATTGTTAATAGTTTAGCAAAACTGTATTTTGAATATGAATTTTCTTGTTTGCCTGCCTTCCTTCCTTCCTTCCTTCCTTCCTTTCTTTCTTTTTTGTTTTTCAAGGTAGAGTCTTGCTGTAACCTAGGCTGACCTGGAATTCATTATGTAGTTTCAGGGTGGCCTTGAACTCACAGTGATCCTCCTACTTCTGCCTCCCGAGTGCTGGGTTAATAGATAAGAACTTTCTGGTGCTTTCTAGTTAAGTGCATTGCAATGTAAGTGAGTAATACAACCTCATATTTGGTATATTTTGATTTTTGTAGGTGTCTGCCACAGATATTTCATCAAATAAGGATGAAGAAGAAAACTCTATGCACAATACAGTTGTGTTGTTTTCTAGTAGTGACAAGTTCACTTTGCAACAGGTTTGAACTTTTACCTTCCACTTTCCTGCCCTTGTTTACTCCATCCCATTTACACAGAGACCATCTAATTTGGTGAAAGTGCTATATCCACTAATAATGTAGTTTTGGGGTTTGTATATTCTCAGTTTCTGCAATTTAAAGTAAGTTTATATGTTCTATATTTTAGGATATGTGTGTGGTTTGTGGCAGTTTTGGCCAAGGAGCAGAAGGAAGGTTGCTCGCCTGTTCACAGTGCGGCCAGTGTTACCATCCGTACTGCGTCAGTATTAAGGTAAATGTGCTAATGTGCTTTAGTTAAATGAGTTCACAAAAGTGCGCTGAGGTTCATTTGCTATGGGCGGTGACATGGTGCTCAGCCGGACACTGGGTATATACGTGCATGACGTGTCAGGTACTTGTTACTATGCACATGTAACAGGAGGTAAGTATTTTAAATAGTGCTTGTAAGTTTCTGTTAACCTGAACAATTAACTCCTGTATAAATACGGATTCTTAAATTGCACTATTTATCTTACCACTGTGTTAAAAAAGACATAAAGACACATTTTTTGTTGTTGTTTTGTGTTTTATGTATTTATTTTGAGACAGGGTCTCACTCTAGTCCTGGCTTACCTGGAATCTACTCAGTAGTCTCAGGCTGGCCTTCAACTCATGACAATCCTTTTACCTCTGCCTCCCACGTTCTGGGAATTACAGGTGTGTGTCTCTATGCCCGAGAACTCCAATTGCCTAAGCCTCCCTGAACTACCATCTATCTTCTAAACTCAGCAAAACTTTTTTTTTTTTTTTTGGTAGGGTCTCTCTCTAGCCCAGACTGACCTGGAATTCACTATATAGTCTCAGGGTGGCCTTGAACTCACAGCGATCCTCCTACCTCTGTCTCCCAAGTGCTCAGATTAAAGGCATGTACCAACATGCCCAGCAATGTAATTCTTAATAATAGAAGGACAGAAGGAGGGAGGGAAATAGCACATCAGAGTAACTGAACTCTAGGTGAATGTGCCACTCTGCATCTGCCTTTATATGGCTGCTGGGGAATTGAATCCCAGCCATCAGGCTTTGCAAGCAAGTATCCTTAACCATCCTGAGCCATCTCTCTAGCCCTATCTTTTTCTGAATGTGTTTTGCTTGCCCCTAACACATTGCAAGTGTGGAGGTCAGAAGATAACTTGGAGGAATTTGTCTTCTTCCAGTTTGCTTGGCTGCTCCAAATGCCGGTCCTGCTGTCTAGCCTGTGAGCTTCAGGATTGTTCTTTGCTCTCCGCCTTCGGTTGCCTTCAAAGTCTTAACTATTCATGGATACTGGGGAGGGCACTCAGGTCAGCAGGCTTGCACAGCAAGTGCTTTGAACACTGAGCCGTCACCTCAGGCTGGACTTATCTCTTGACATATACTTCATGCCATGCCTTCCTCCAGCGTCTTCCCATATAGTATACCCACAAAGTGAGTTACTGAACTATTGGTAGTGACCTCACTGCAGACCTCAGTAATGCACTTGTTGGGTCTAGTGTTGGGTGTGTCTTTCAGTGACTCTCCATTCTTTTTTTTTTTAATTTCTGCTGGTTTTTTTCAAAATATTTTTTAAATTTATTAAATACAGAGAGAGGGAGGGAGAAAGAGATAGAGAGAGGCAGAGAGAGAGAGAGAATGGGCATGCCAGGGCCTCTAGCCACTGTAAACAAACTCCAGATGCATGTGCCACTTTGTGCATCTGGCTTATGTGGAACCTGGAGAATCAAACCTGGGTCCTTAGGCGTCATAGGCAAGTGCATTAACTGCTAAGCCATCTCTCCATTCTTAGTGCTGTTTCTTTTAACCTGTCATGCATGCACCATCATATCAGATGATTGGCTTAAGACCTTTTTCCTGGAGGAGTGCTGTGCCAGCAGCACCCAGTGAGTGGCTTGTCTCACAGACTTAAACTTCCTACACTCAGCTCCTTTTCTGAGTACACATCCTTGATCTCTATATATGTGTATCTAAGTGAACATTAGGCATGTGCAGGAGCTGAAGTTTTAAAATTTATTTTTTATTATTAACAGCATGCTTAGTATGGATACCTCATGTGTTGGTACTATCATTTCCCTCCTCCTTGCCCCCAATCCACAGAGGGCCCATCTCAGTGGGGTTGCTGGTATTACCCATGGGGTTGTGGGTTATGTGTTGTGAGAGCAGCACAGCAGTCAGTCATGGCGGTGGGGAGGGGAGGAATGGCTCTGGGTATTCTGGGTATGCCCTTCGACCTACGAGGAGTTCTTGTTCTATGAGTTCTTGTGTTTCTTAGATGGTACTGTAGGCGAAGGTCTGTGCTTTGAAAAGGACTGTTTTTCTGTAGACCTTAGATACTGTTACTGTAGCACCTGGGTTATGAGAAAGTTTGATGCTTATGTAACTTTGTACTAGCTAAACCATTCAGATAGATAGCAATTTCTTTGAGTTTAATTCTTTCCATTCTCTTTTCTGGTCCCTTCTAAGCTTTCCTAACCTTTCATGGTCTTTCAGGATTTCCCCATCCCATGGTCTGCATTTTGCTATGTACCTTAATTGCTTGCTGTGTCATTGTGACACGAGCATTTCAGTCTTCTGAGATATTTTAAGAACTTGATTACAAATTCATAACTTATGTGGTGTGGCTTTTTTGAGGAGTTTATCAAGAGTATGGAAATTCTCAAAATTTCTGCTAACTGAGGTCATGAGATAGAAGAGGAGTGAAAGTGAACTTGAAGTCATAGCTTTATGGCCTATAACTGCTTCAAGGACATGCACAATGCCTGTGAGAGCTCGTGTTTTGTATTGGTTCATTTTTTTTTCTTTCCCCCATCTTACTCCCTCTGCCGGTCTTTGCAGATAAGTTGCCATGCTATGTCCATAAAATTTAAAGACACGAACTTAAAGAAATGTCATAGATGGAGATTTGGTTGATGTAATTTCAAATCTGGTGTCAGTAGTAATAAGGTGCTTACTTGACCTGAGAATCAAATTACCAGATGTATTAAAAACAAAAGAATAGGGCAGGGGAGATGGCTTAATTATTAAAGGTACTTGCTTGCAAAGCCTGCCAGTCCAGTGTTGGTTCCCCAGTGCCCACATAAAGCCAGGTATAAAAAATGGCACATGTCTGGATTATGTATGCAGTGTCAGAGGCCCTGGTATTCCCACCCCCCTCAAATAAGTAAAAATAATTTTTAAAAAGTTAACAAGAGCAGTAGAGTTATATCTATAGCCCAAGGTAGCTATATGGACTAAAATAGCATTAAAGTGTGTGTCACTTTCAATTACTTGGCTGACCAGATAGGCCCATAAAGATAATAAGTATGCTAGTATTCCCAGTATTGGTCAATAGTGTCGCTTGCTTGCTTTTCTGCTTCTGTGTACATAACACCATGTTAATTTTGACAATATGCTTGATTATCAAAGTAATTTCTAAGTTAGTATGTAAATCACATGGATTGGTGGTTTCTTTTGCAGATCACTAAAGTTGTTCTTAGCAAAGGATGGAGGTGTCTGGAGTGCACAGTGTGTGAGGCCTGTGGGAAGGCGACTGACCCAGGAAGACTCCTGCTGTGTGATGACTGTGACATAAGTTATCACACATACTGTCTAGACCCTCCACTGCAGACAGTTCCCAAAGGAGGCTGGAAGTGCAAATGGTATTCTAGGGTCTATGTTACCTTGTCGGTCTTTGAAGTTCAGACTTCCTCATAAGCATGTTAGTTTTAAAACTTAGCCACTGTTTTTTGAATGGCATAATTCACATTTGCCATGATAGATATTTCTAATTAAAAAAAAATTCACTTATGGGCTGGGGAGATGGCTCAGTGGTTAAAAGGTGCTTGCTTGCAAAGCCTGACAGCCCAGATTCAGTTTTTCAGTACCCATGTAAACCCAGATGCAGTGACCAGAGGCCCTAGTGTCCCCTCCCCCATTCTCTATCTCTGAGAGTGAAAGTAATTTTAAAAATTGAAGACAGTTCACATCTGCAAAATGACCCATATTCTGTGCACATGCAGCATAAGTAAACAAGACAATAAAATTAAAATAAAATAGACTTCTGGGGTTTGGATTTCAGGTGTGTTTGGTGCAGACACTGTGGAGCAACTTCTGCAGGTCTGAGATGTGAGTGGCAGAACAACTACACGCAGTGTGCTCCTTGTGCCAGCCTGTCTTCCTGTCCCGTGTGCTGTCGGAGCTACAGAGAAGACGACCTTATTCTTCAGTGTAGACAATGTGACAGGTGTTGTGCCTTCACCCCATGCCAACTTTATGAGTTTCTTTCCTTTCAACTTACAGAATAACTTTCTTGGTCTTAAATTTAAGGAAAAACCTTTGCTTTCTAGATATATATATATTTTTTGTCAGTTAGAAACTTAAAGAAGTCATTTCCTGTTTTAAATTTTCAACTAAGATTTTTAATTGGGGGCTTTTTGAAGATTTATCAATCTCAAACTTAGATGCAGACCTGATGCCTGACAATATGCATTTTCTGATGGAGGATTTCTGAATCTTTTTTATTAGTTAGTTCTGAATGATCTCTCATATTCTCTTTAAATTGCTTTCTTAAAACTCTTAATCTATTATCTAGATAGTATATGTGCTTCTGGCTGCTCCTAGGTGGAAGTAACGTGTATAGCAACTTCAAAATCAGAACCATTTCTTTGCTTTCAGTCACGTATTCCTGTACCCTGTTAGCAGTTAGCACTGTGCATACAAAATCTTTTTTTCTTTTTGAGTTGTGTATTTTTATTAGCACCATGCCTGTGAATTCTGCAAAGCAAGACACCACCTTTGTTCTATTTCCCACTTACCACTCTTGTCTTTCTAGTAGTAATGCCTGCTTCTAGTTAGACACAGAGCACACATGGGCTTGTTTCCTTTCACTCTTCTGAACTCCTTCCCAATGGCTGACTAGCTTCACCACTTTTGTCGTTCATAACATGATCATAAAATGACCATTTTCCTCCTAATATAGAGCACATCTGCTTCCTCCTGGTGCTCATTCTTTCCTTGTCTGCTCTCTGAAAGTTGCTGGTGGCCAGTAGGGCTAGTTAGTTAAGAAGGCTAAGGTAGGCTAGGTTGTGGGAGCATGTGGGGCTTGGTACTTTGGAGAAACTGTCAATTCCTGTTACAGGTTTGAAAAGGAAATTGTTTTTAATAATTCCTTTTATATTTACAAATGTGGTCTCTTTAGATGGATGCATGCAGTTTGTCAAAACTTAAATACTGAGGAGGAAGTAGAGAATGTAGCAGACATTGGTTTTGATTGTAGCATGTGCAGACCCTCCATACCTGCATCAAATGGTAAGAGAATTAAGCTGTGAGTTTGTGCTGCCCCAGGACTCCCTAGCACCTTGCTGTCCATAAACCAGAGTGGGCTTAAATCTAAGTACTTGTGGAGCCGGGCATGGTGGCACACACCTTTAATCCCAGCACTTGAGAGGCAGAGGTAGGAGGATCGCTATGAGTTCAAGGCCAGCCTGAGACTCCATAGTGAATTCTTGGTCAGCCTGAGCTACAGTGAGACCCTACCTCAAAAAAACAAAACAACAACAAAAATATCTGATTACTTGTGGTTTCATGAACCTATGAGAGTTGTTTTCTGTTATAAAACAATTTTTTATCCCAACTTTATTAGTTATTTATATAAAGGGAGAAATGACAGCTACTCTTTAGATATAAATTAATGTTGCTTTCGAAGGATTATGATCTTTTGTAGCTGTTAACAATATAGAAGGGCACTGATTCTTTCTCTTTTTGCTAATTGTTGTCTTGATTTCTCCTTGTTGCTGTTTTAAACATTTAATTTAATTAATTTATTTATGAGGTGGGGAGAGAGAGAATAGACATGACAAGGCCTCTCTTGCTACAGCAAATGAACTCCATATGCATGTACTACTTTGTGCATCTGGCTCTATGTGGGTCCTGGGCAACTGAACCCAGGCTAGCAGGCTTTGCAAGCCAGTGCCTTTTAACTGCTAAGCTATCTCCTCAGCCCAAATACATATTTTTGTTGCTATTGTTTTGTTTTTTTCCGAGGTAGGGTTTCACTCTAGACCATGCTGACCAGATCGAACTCACTTTGTAGTTCCAGGCTGCCCTTGAACTCACAGTGATCTTTTTACCTTTGCTTCCCGAATGCTAAGATTAAAGGCATGTACCACCACACCCAGCTTTTTCTCCTTGTTGCTTTTTATTCAAAACATTGTCAAAAACTAAATGCTACTAATAAGCCAAAAACTGCTTTTGGATTAGGGCTAGAAGTCACTGGTAGAGTTCTTGATCAGCATGTACAGGGCCCCGGGTTTGATATCCACACTCCTAAACCTTTGACCCTGTTTAGTATTCAAGCTTTTATTTCAATAAAACAAGTACAGAAACTACTCATTTTAATTTATACAAGTCTTCTCCTCCTGAAAAAATTTCCTAATTTTTCCCTCCCATTTCAGCGCCTTCCTCAGACGGCTGTGGGTCTTCACTTGTAGCACAAACCATCACAAAAGTGAAGGAGCCAGGTAAGAGTTGAGGTGGTTTGACTGCTTGTTTTCAGAAAAAGCACATGAACATGTAACCCTTATATAACAGGCTTGCCACATCACTCAAAACTGGCTTTAATCATAGGCTTGATTACTACTATAGGTTGTCTGATGTGAATTGCTGGAATTAATGTATAAAATGTTTATTTATGTTGTTTCATGGGACAGTAATTCCTATAAGTTTCAGGAAATAGAAAATTAAAGTAGTAGCACTTAGAATTAAAAGTCTGTGCTATAATTGCTCCGGCTTCATTTACACCCTGCTTGCTTAGTTATCAGGAAAAAAAAAAGGAAGCCTAGTTAGCACACAGATTCCCTTAATTAATTCTTTTTTCTGTTATGCCTAGGATGGTGATTCACATGATGTTTCTGTGAAAGTCATTCTTTTGGAATATTGACATGTCTGTCATATGGACATTTGGGATATACAGGAGCTGTTTTAATGAACAGCAATTTGCTCATGAAAATTTTCAGCTTGCAGGATTTACTGAGTTATCATACAAAATAATGGTTTGCATTATGACATTTCCATGCTTGTATATCCTTGTATTTGAGGCTGCATAATCTTGACACATCTCCATGTATGTAGTCACACTGCTTGTCTCCAAGAAAAGGCTTATCATCGAGTGGCTGCAGCATTGAGTTTAGCATCAATGGTTTCTTTCTAAATTTTTTCATAATACATGAGAACAGAAATGTTAGGAATGCCATTTTTTTTAAACATGCAATTTTTCTGCCTGTTTTTTGTAGAAAATTGAGTCAGCTGTTCTGTTTAATTGAACATTCTGAAATTAATCCATGCATCTCATAGATAAACTCTCTATGGAGTTCATTCCTTCCACATATGCATATTGCAACACTAATCACAAGTCAACTTAAAACAATAGCTTACATTTTTTCTTGGGTTTTGTACTTTTAGATCCACCTAAGACCTACACCCAGGATGGTGTATGTTTAACTGAATCAGGGATGACTCAGTTACAGAGCCTCACAGTTACAGTTCCAAGAAGAAAACGGTCAAAACCAAAATTAAAATTGAAGATTATAAATCAGAATAGCGTGGCTGTCCTTCAGACCCCTCCAGACATCCAATCAGAGCACTCAAGAGACGGTGAAATGGATGATAGTCGAGGTAATACCAATTTATTTTCCTTGGAATATGTGATTAAGAATCAGTAGATATAGGGCTGGAGAGATGGCTTAGCAGTTAAGGTGCTTGCTTGCGAAACCTAAGGATCCGTGTTTGACTCTCCAGACCCCACATAAGCCAGACGCACAGAGGTGAGGCAAACACAAGGTCGCACATGCCCACTACGTGGTGCAAGCATCTGGCATTCTATTACAGTGGCTGAGGTACTGGTGGGCCAATTCTGTATCTCTACTCTCTCTCTGTCTCTCCCAAAAATAAAAATAAACAAATAAAAGAATCAGAAGATATGGTAACTTTTGAACAATATGTGATTTGAAAGGGTAAGTCACACTGGCTTAGGTAACCTGCGCTTTCCACTGAGTGGTGTTTGAAGACCTTGCCATTTCAGGTTCATTTGCTTTCATGTACACACTTCCGTACAATTTCTCCCATAGCACTTTTGTCTGTGTAGCTCATGAGTGGGAAGTCCAGAGGCTTGACTTGAGTGTGCTGGAGGTCAGAGAAGCTGTCTCTGATACTCTGAGCTTAGGTGCCATGTTGAAGCTGAACAACCCCGTGTGTATCCAGAAGAGCAGCTGTTGCTGGTCCTTTGTCAAGTGAAAGCCGCATACTCACTAACCCAATTTGTAAACATTTCCTTCAGCTCCACATATCATAAGGTTTTACTGGCGGAAATCATGAAGCCAGAGTAATTTCTGCTGTTAAATTCAACATGAATTACATTTTTGCTTATTTGTAAAGATGACTTGTAGATGGTCATTTTGGAGGACAGCTGATTCTGAAATAAAAGAATAATAATAATTTTTGTTTTGCTAAGTTTTAGTACTTAGCAGTATTTATTGAATTCATACCCAATGTTGGAAGCCTTGGTAGTGAACAAACTAAAAGAATCACAGTAACAATTCTAACAAGAAAATAGTCAATGCCAAATTGAACATGAACATTATAAATCGAAATACTGTGGCTGTCCTTGTTTTCTTCAGACTTTATCATTAGTGTCTATGCTAAATAAATAACATTTAAACACAAATTTCTTCCCAGTAAGTTGCACAAAAGTGCATCATTTAAATTCTAAAACAGAGCACCTTTATTAAAAGTTTATTAAAAATTTAAAGTTAGTTAATTCCTCCTTGAAAAATTTCATTTCCATAAACATAACATGGCTTTATAAGAGTTAGATTTGCCTATATTGTAATATGTAAGCATGTAAGCACACTTGAATCATCACTCTGTATTGACCACCCCTTTCCCCACCTCCCCCCCTTTTTTTAAGATTTTCAAGGTAGGGAGGGTCTTATTCTAGCCCAGCCTGACCTAGAATTCACTGTAGTCTGGGGCTGGCCTTGAACTCACAGTGATCTTCCTAGTCACTACCTCTGGAGTACTAGGACTAAAGGTGTGTGCTACCATGCCTGGCTTGACCTTTGTTCTTTGTTTTTAGTTATGAATTAAGTTTGTTGATGAGAAAATCACAAATTGTGGGGTTTATTTATATGGGAGAAGTCACAATTTGTGGGGTTTAGGAAACAGGGTCCGACATGGAAACACTGCAGTTTATAATGTCCATTTAAGAGAAATTTAGGGTTTGGGGGGAAAAACTGGAGTAGAGCTGCAAACATGTGGACTTGAGGGAAACTGAGGCTTTTAAAGACAGAATGAAGCTGCTGGCCCGTGGAAGGTAGAGTATAGGAGCTTGTGTGGGAAGACCTGGGAAGAACCTGCACATGGTAGAATAGAAACCAGAGGACAGTCATGCATGTAGTCTAAGAGAGAAGTTATCCCAAACTATAAAGCAGAGACAGGAAGAAGACAGGAGCCTTTCTAGGCAAGGGAAGACAGGATTTGTTGGTAGATTGAGGGCGGATCCCTGGGCCAGCCCATCCTGGACTGACTGTCTAGGTAGTGTGCTAGACTGGGCAGCAGGGGACACAAATTCCATTTTGGGGGTGGCATTTTATGGTTCTCTTTGAGCCTTGATCCCTAACTGAAGTTGCCTAAAAGCTAGCTTTCTCCTTGTAGCAGACAGCTTCAGGTTTGCTGAGCTGAACTTCCAGACCAGGCACAGTTATGGAGGAAGGGATTTACTGAAGCTTACAGATCAAGGGGAAGTTCCATAATGGCAGAAGAAGCTGGCTTGCCTTCACAGGACCAAACACACAGAGAGAAGCCCAGCCAAAAGCCACACAGCACACTTCTGGAACTACAAGTGGAACTAGGCACACTTTGCATATGTTTAGATTGAAATCTCAAACCCACCACACCTTAAGATCCCCCCAGTGACACTGCCTCCAGCCAGGTGGCTGCAGATTCAAACTACCACACTCCTGTTTCCCCATCCTGACGTAAAACTACTGTTAGAGGGAACCAGACACAAGACCACTCTTAACTTCTTCAGATTGAATGAGGCTGCAGGATGTATGCAGCATTGAGAGTCTCGCTCAGAGGGAGGTGCTACTCTAGAGGAAGAGAGAAACCGGAGAGCCAGTTGGATGTCTTACTGAGATCTGTGTGTAGGTCTTTTTTCTTCATCCCTGAAAAAGCGAACAATAAAAACATAGCAGTTTGAGACAATAGGAAATAGTTTCGTGTCATTGGAATGAGGAGGCCGAAGTTTAAATGGAAGCTTGGCAGAAGAAATCAGAATCAATATCTATTGGGAATATTATCTGCTTGTTTGAAAAGAATTTTAAGTTTTTGTCACATAAGAAGCCTGTGTATAGGAGTCTAGGTCTTATGATGAACCTGTATAGGTTTGGCTGTCTTAGCTGGATTGATTTTTTTTTTCCCCTCAGTGGCCCAGACTTTGGAATTAATATTTATTTCCATTAGAGGTAAGCATAACATTGCCTGGGGGGGGGCAGGTGAATGGAAGTCCCTGATTTAGCTAGGAGATCTCACCCTAATAGCAGGGAGATTTTGGTATAATTTAAAAAGTGTGGGAGAAAGGAAATTCTCCCTCGTTATAGCTAAGAGCCATGAAGGAGCGTCTGTTGACCCCCGTTTTTAATTCAGCTGAAAACTACATCTGTGTTTAGGAGATAGCAACCAAACTCCTCTGCCCCAAATAGGAATGAAGTAATAGAATACTAGTGAGGCAAATTCATTTCTAGAATTTTTTAAAAAGATAATAAACAGGACTGGAGAAATGTCTTAACAGTTACGGCACTTGCCTGCAAAGCCAAAGGACCCAGGTTTGACTTCCCAGGAGCCACGTAAACCAAGATGCACAAGGGGGTGCATGCATCTGGAGTTTGTTTGCAGTTGCTGGAGGCCCTGGTGTGCCCATTCTCTCTCTCCCCCTGCCTATTTCTGTATCTCTCTCTCATTAATAAATAAAAATAAAAATATTTTTAAGATATATATTTGTATTTATTTATTTGAGAGAGAGGGAGAGAATGGGCATGCCAGGGCCTCCAGCCACTGCAAATGAACTCCAGATGCATCTGCCCCATTGTGCATCTGGCTTATCCTGGCTCCTGGAGAATTGAACTGGAATCCTTTGGCTTTGCAGGCAAAAGCCTTAATCGCTAAGCCATCTCTCCAGCCCAAAAATAAGATAGTTTTTAAAAAGATAGTAAACAATGACACACTTCAGGAAATGAGGCTGGCAGGACTCGCCCTTCCGCAGTACAGATGCATAACTGAGCCTAATCTGACTTGGAAGAATAACAAAAAGCAAGTACAACTTGCTGCACTCTTCCTCACTAACATACAGAACAAACCTCATGCAATTTTAAATTTTGATTCCCTAGAACCCACGTAACGCCATATGCACAAAGTGGCGCATGCATTTGGAGTTCGTTTACAGCATCAAGAGGCCCTGGTGCACCCATTCATTTTCATTCCCTCCCCCCTCTTGCAAATAATCAAATAAAGATATATTTTAAGAAAACTGCAAAATTAAAGGTAGTTACATCTACATGAATTAAAATCCAGGTTGCTGCTGCAGTGAGATTATTTCAGACAAAATCTTAACAGTCATTTTGAGCTATAGACTAACATGTAGAACATCATATCACCTGTGGCTAATTTTTCTCATAGTGATGCCAAGTGTTAAAAATTTACAGGCTTACTTGTCTGCTTGGACTTTTCATTTCAGTGTTAGAAGGCAAGAATTAAAAAAAAAAAAAAACATGTCACAATAGTGGCAAGTGCTAAAGAAAAAAAAAGTTAGAGGGACTAGAGAGGTGGCTCAGTAGTTAAAGGTATCTGCTTACAAAGGCCCAGGTTTTATTCCCCAGTACCTACGTAAATCCATATGCACATCTGGAGTTTGCTTGTAGTGGCAAGGGTCCCTGGCATGCGTCTCTCCCTCATGTCCAATCTCTATCTTAATAAGTAAGTAAAATATTTAAAAAATAATTAGACTAAGTAGAACTGGAAATTGTAGCAGTTACCTTCTTGCTACTGGGACAAAACACCCAGCTCAAAACAGCTCATGGGAGGAAGGGGTTTATTTCACCTTACAGTTTCAAGGGAAAGTTTCCTCACAGCAGGAGAAAGCATGGCAGAAGCAGACAACTGGGCATCACATTGTGCCACATCAGCAGAGAGGTAGCAGCAAGGGGATGCTAGCACTGGCAAGTGGGGCTGGACTGTGAAAGTCAAGGCCTGTCCCCAGTGACACACCTCCTCCAGCAAGGCTCCGCCTCCCAAAGGCTCCACTTGTTAAGAGATTGAGTATGAGGCTTCATCAAAAGCACATTAGGCTGTAGGGGACATATATCCAATCATAATAGCATAGCATAGCATATAGCATGCGCTATTGTGGTGTCATATAACTTGAACACCAGGGTACGTGTCCAGCATGTTTGATGAATGCCATGAAAACCACTGCCCAGGAGTGTAAACGAGTGGGGACAGTGGGAGAGGACAAGACTGGAGATGTGAAGAGATGGACAATTCAGTAGGTCTTGTATGACCATGAGACCTAGGAATCTGTATGTACTGACCAGATGTACCTCTCCTGCTGAGACAAAACATTTGACAAAAGCCAACTTGTGGAAGGATTTATTTCTGCTTCCAGTTGTAAGGGTTACAGCCCATTTTGGTAACAGGAACTAACCACATTCAGTCCACAGTCAAGACGCAGAGTGAAATGAATTCCGGTGCTCAGTTGTCTTTCTCCTTTTGGTCAGTTTGGGACTCTATTAAACATGTAACTGTTACAGTTGTACATGCTGTTACAGTTACATGTTGCCTCTTTTTGCCCCAATTAACCTAATATAGAAACTCCGTCACAGACATGCCCCTAGATTTATTTCATGGTGATTGTCAGTCCAGTCAGGTTGGCAGACTATGACACTGGAGTAGAATGGGGCTGTCATCGAGTGCTTCTCAAGAAGAAAGAGCATGATGTCATTTATTGCTCTGCTGTTATGTGAATAGACTTTTCAGTACAGGAGTGAGGCAAGTAGATTGTTCTTAGTGAATGCTACCGTAGCAGCCCAGGTGAGCAGTAGTGGTGACCTGGAAAAGATCTCTCTGTCCTGTGTTCCTTGTCCTTACCATTTGCTTCCTTGCATTCCTTCTGTAGCATTGGCATCCCCTGTTCTGGTCCTTACCTGTGGGCTGGTTTTCAAAAACGGTTCAGAGAATTTGATTGTGGTGTTGACCATGGCTTTGGGTTGTGCAGACGTGGTCTGTGCAACTAGGAGTTCCCCAGATGAGTTGTCAGCCAGGAGACTTGGGAGAACTTAGTACTCAGTCATTCAAGACTTCCTGGAAAAGATGGCTCCATAGCGACTTTGGGAAATGCTGCATTTTACAAGATGTGAAATTTCTTGAGTAGTCTACATTATTTATCAAATAATCGAAAATAGTATGAGGCTGTAGAACCTTTCAGAAATAGAACAGACAGACCTTGGAAGATTTTCTGTGTGACTGCTAATATGCACTACAACACAATAAGTAGTGGTGCTGTATCCAAGTTTATATTCACCTTTTGTTGGAGTAACAGAAAATTAGTTGAAAATTACTGTTGCACTCTTGATCATTTCTTTATTATCTTATTTAAAGATTTTTTTTCTTTGTTTTATTTTGTTTTTCAAGGTAGGGTCTCACTTCAGTTCAGGCTGACCTGGAATTCACTATGTAGTCTCAGAGTGGCCTCAAACTCACTGAGATCCTCCTACTTCTCCTCCCTGGGCTTAAAGGCATGCACTATTTAAAGAGTTCTGTTTTTTACTTTGGTTTCTTTGGATCTTGAAGGCTGTCCTTGAACTCACAGTGATCCTACTACCTCTGTCTCCCAAGTGCTGTGATTAAAGGTGTGCACCACTACACCCGGCTAAAAAAATATTCATTCATTTATTTATTTATTAGAGATAAAGAATGGGTGCACCAGGGCCTCCAGCCACTGGAAATGAACTGTAGACACTTGTGCCACCTTATGTATCTGGCTGAATGTGGGTCCTAGGGAGGCAAACCTGGATCCTTTGGCTTTGCAGGCAAACACTTTAACCGCTAAGCCATCTCTCCAGCCCTGTTATCTTTAGTTTTAATACTTACTTATCTTTGTAACAGGGTCTCAAGCAGCTTGGGCTATATAGGAGACTCCCAGTTGAATTCTCAATTCTCTTCTCTTGCATCGTGAGTGCTGGGGCTATAGGTATCCTACACTGTGACTGGCTGCCATTCTTTTCTTCATCATGTTAATTATTGAAAATTAATCAAGACCATTTTAAGATTTAAGGAATCAAGTATATAATTTTTCTGACTATTCTTTCATGCTCATTTGTATTTCAATCTCAAATCATTTTGTAAAAGGAATGTTTTCTGTGTGCATGTGACAAACATGTTATGTGAAGAACACACATACTTTTTCCTGTTTGCTAAATCAAATCCATTTTTATAATTTAGTATTAATTGCATTTTACCACACTACACTCACATGTGCACATGCTTAAAATGAATTTCATGGCTTTTTAAGTATGTCTGTGCAGGAGAGAGAAGCAGGGAACAAACGAATACAGCCATCACCAGTTATTACTGTTAACGGTCAGATTTCTAATGCAACTGCTCTGCTTTGCTGTTTTGTATTAAACCTAAAATTTGTCACATTATAGGCCTTCTTTTTTATGGTTTGTTTGAAGCAGGGTCTCACTCTAGCTAGCCCAGGCTGCCCTAGAACTCCCTGTGTAGTCCAGGCTGGCTTCAGACTCAAGGTGATCCTCCTTTCTCAGTCTCCAGAGTGCTGAGATTATATGACTGAGCCACCAAGCCTGGCTTTGTAGCCTTCCCATTTGTAAAGTGCATGCAGTAAGTAGCACAGCCCCGTTGAGTGTCATTCTGGTGAGATTTAAGGATGCATGCCAGCCCTTAGCACAAGGGAAACACAATTCTCAGCACCTGCTCCTGCTAGAACACTGGTGCCCAATTGGTGCTTCTGTAATGACTGTTAGCTGCGTTTGACAGCCGCCAACAGTGTCCACGACTGCTGTGTGTATATGTGATGCATGCTCCTTTTGAATTAGTAAAAGGGATTATGCCTGTGTTCATTTAACTTGAGTGCTGACTGCAGAGAATTGTCTGCCAAAATCATTCTTTGAACTCAACATTTCCAAAGGTGTAGGCACAATATAATGAAAAAATATCTAGCCTTAGTGTTCTACAGTCATATCTCTATTTTCTTAATTAAAAGTTCAGTATGCTAGAGTGAGGCCCCACGATTTTAATATTGATCTCTTAACTATACAGTTCCAATTTGGAGCTGCTGGAATGTAGTATTCCACATATAATGTTGCGCGCATTCTTCACTAGTCTACAGAGTCCATTATTAACTTATGATACTTCTGAAACACTGCAATACCTGTAATTTAAAAAAAAATTCCTCTTGCTGATTATTTTTTTAAAATTTATTTATTTAAAGAGAGTGAAAGTCAGATAGAGAGGGGGGGGAGAGAGAGAGAGAATGGGCCCAATAGGACCTCTGGCTGCTGCAAATGAACTCCAGATACATGCATCACCGCATACATCTGGGTTAGGTGAGTACTGGGGAATCGAACCTGGGTCCTTAGGCTTCACAGGCAAGTGCCTCAACCACTAAGGCATCTCTCCAGTCCTGAGTACCTTTTCTGATTGGCCATTTGTATGTCTTCCATACAGATTTAAGACACATTTTTTTTTTCTGATTTGTGAATCATGCTGTTTTTTAAAAAATATTTTATTTTGGGGGGTGGGTGGGAGGGAGGGAGGATGTGCCAGGGCCTCCAGCCATTGCAAACAAACTCCAGACCCGTGTGCTGTTTTGTGCATCTAGCTTTATGTGGTTACTGGGGAATTGTACCTGGGTCCTTTGGCTTTGGCAGCAAATGCCTTAACTGCTAAGCCATCTCTCCAGCCTGAATCATACCATTTTGATAGGGATTGTTGGGAACATATTGCTTCGGGTCATTTGGAAATTTTAACAGTGCTCTTCTAGCCTACAATTATATGATAACTATTTGTATCTTTAGTTTCAGTGTCTTATAGTTTTAAGTGTACAGAGCTTTCATTTATTTAAACTTAACACCAGACATTTATTTCATTTTGAAGCTTTTGTATTGTGAAGAAATTGCAAGTGATTTTATTTTTTAAGGCAAGCCCAATAGATTGGCCTTCTTTTTTTTTAATGTGAGAAAGAGTGTGAGAGAGAATTGGTGCATCAGAGCCTCCAGCCATTGCAATTGAACTCCAACTGCATGCACCACCTTGAGTGTATGTGCAACCTTGTGTGCTTATGTCACCTTGTACGTCTGGCTTACATGGTACCTGGAGAGTCGAACATGAGTCCTTAGGCTTCTCGGGCAAGCACCTTAACTGCTAAGCCATCTCTCCTGTCCCAATGATCATTTTTTTAAAGAAATTATTTATTTATTTATTTATTTATTTATTTGAGAGTGACAGAGAGGCAGAGAGAAAGAGGCAGATAGAGATAGATAGAGAATGGGCGCACCAGGGCCTCCAGCCACTGCAAACGAACTCCAGACACGTGTGCCCCCTTGTGCATCTGGCTAACGTGGGTCCTGGGGAGTAGGGCCTCGAACCAGGGTCCACAGGCAAGTGCTTAACCGCTAAGCCATCTCTCCAGCCCCCAATGATCATTTTTTAAATAAATATTTTTATTTTTGAGAGGAGAGAGAGTGAGAGACTATAGGCATGCCAGGGCCTCTTAACCACTGCAAATGAATTCCAGACATACGTGTTACATCATGCATCTGGCTTTATGTGTGTACTGGGGAATCAAATCTAGGCCAGCAGGCTTTGCAAATAAACACCTTTAACTGCTGAGCCATCTCCTCACCCCCAGTTGTGTTTTTAGCTTCAATTTCAGGAGAATGGATTCATGCATTCTATCATTTTCGTTCAAGATTCTTTTTCATGTCTTTAAGTCAGTTTACTTGAAGGCATTTGCTAATATTTGGTACTTGCTGAATTTGAATAAATGAGCATTTCATGACATAATTAAATGCCTTGGAGCAATTATCAGATTGTGATGGAATTGGCCCAGGATTATAGATTCAGTATACCTACATAATAAAACTAAATACCCTGTTTATGGTATTACAAAAGTATGTAGTATAGGGTTCTTAGACTAGTAAGTGAAGGAAGGAGATAAGCTAATCTTAAAGTTTGTGTGCTAAACTGGTCTTTTTTTTCCACCACTGATAGTATACAACATGTATAATGTATAAAAGTTTGATTCTTTTGTATTTATTAATTTTATGTACTTCAGTGAAATACGTATTGGTCACTTGTGAAGCAGAGTGCTCAGGGTGCAGTTGGTGGTGGTCTTAGCTTTATGAGGGAGAGCCAGCAGTCATGGACAGGGGCTTTGATGGAATCACGAAGCATGATGTGTGGAGGAGTGCATCGCTGTGTGCGTAACCTTGACTAAACATCAGGGGTTCTTTATTTCCTGGATAAATAAATAAATTAAAAGAATAAATCTTGGAATTAGGGAGAAGGTAGAGGCTGGGGAATTCAGAATTAACTGATTCAAGGAATTGAGTAGAGTTTGTTGTGCTTGTAGTATAGTCAGGCTGGGTAGTTCATAAAAGACTGTTATAGTGCACCTTTGAATTTACAGTGTTCTGAGGGTGTGCAGAAGACATGCAAGGTTGAAGTACAAGCTAATGCATGCTTATAGAAAGGTCATCTATGGCCAGGCATGGTGGCACACACCTTTAATCCCAGTACTTGGGAGGCAGAGGTAGGAGGTTCTATCACTGTGAGTGCGAGGCCAGCCTGAGACTACATAGTGAATTCCAGGTCAGCCTGGGCTAGAATGAGACCCTGCCCCCAAAACAAAACAAACAAACAAAAAACCCAAAAAATAAAACAACAACAACAAAAAGGTTATCTATGTTGCAATTTAAAGAGCTGACTAACTGGAGGGGAGTGAGTAAGAGGCAGGGAACTAGAAAGGAGGGCATCATAGCAAGGTATGTGCGCAACTGGAGTAAGGTGCAGAGAAAGAGTGTTCAGAGAGAGAGAGAAATCTTGAGTGTGGGAGGAAAAGATTTAGGAATTATCAAAATGGTTTTCCATGCCATATCTTTCATAGGATGCTTTAATGATGACGGGTACCCGGGAAAGGAGAGGGTGGTTAATGTCCAGTTGTAGTTGCTAGTTTGGAGAGAGTGTAAGCTAAGAAGGTGGTCTTAGAGTCTGGGCCTGAAGGCATAACTAAAAGCAAAGGATTTGTACAGTGCAGATTGACATCGCCCTTCTGAGCTCTTCCTCAGCTTCCCTTACCCTGGTTAACTGTGTTGCACCTCCCGAGAACACCACATCAAGGCAGCATGGTGCCCACACCCACTTGAGGTCTCTTCGTTCACTTGGACACAGGATTAGAATGGCTGGCGACCCTTGGCTTTTTGCTGAGAGTTTCCGTGTGTGATAGATTTTCTAGTTTCATCCATGTATGTATTATTTCTTTCAGAAGGAGAACTTATGGATTGTGATGGAAAATCAGAATCTAGTCCTGAGCGGGAAGCTGTGGATGATGAAACCAAGGGAACAGAAGGAGCAGATGGTGTCAAAAAGAGAAAAAGGAAACCGTACAGACCAGGTAGAATATCTGAGCTAGACATAATCACTGTAATCAAAAACTTAGCTAATTCAAATAATAGCAATATTGAGGACTTGAATTATAATTTAAACACAGCATCCTGACAACTGTCTAAAGTCATGTGTAGTGGACTATTTGAATGTTCACTTTAGCTGATGAATTCCTCGGGTTGAAAGCCTGTATACTTAATGGTTAAATCATTCTCTCAAATGTTGACCAGCTTACCAAGTGCACTACCAGAGTGGTTTTTATTTGTATTTGACTTTTAAAAATATGTTGTTTTTATTTATAGATTTGTTGTTGCACTAAAGGTTAAAAATAATTTTAGCTTCTTTTCAAAGGCATCATAAAGGGACTTAAAATATGTTAAAAGGAACCTACAAACATAAAAATTGAAGGCCATGTTAAACTGGGTTACTTCATATTGCTGTGGAGTGTCCAAACTTCCAAAACTTAAAGATGAAGGGTATGAATAATAAGGTCTTTGAAGTGAATGGTTATAGGCTCCATAAAAAGGTACTGACCAGTTATCTCTAAAGGGGGTGCATCCACAGTATATTTGCTGTATTAGGAACCTGTATTTGACTTTTTTTTAAACAAAATATTTTATTTTGGGGGAGAGAGCACAGCAGATAGAATGGGTGCATCAGGGCCTCTAGCCATTGCAAACAAACTTCAGACTCATGCACCACTTTGTGCATCTGGCTTGCATGGTCCTTGGGAAATCGAACCTGGGTCCTTATGTTTCACGGGCGAGCGCCTTAACTACCAAGCCATTCTCTTCAGCCCTGTATTCTACTTTTCAAACTACTCATGTAGATACTTCGGCAGTTCTCTTCATTTTCAGCATTGAATTTCTGCTGTCTGCTTTAAAACTGACTTCAGTGTTCCTGAAGGACATGAGCAAGGGCACAGGGCACAGTGCACAGTGAGCACTACAGAGTTCTTGTGCCCCTAGATCATGTGGTCCACCTGTTGCCGTGACTTCTGGCTTTATTTGAGAAAGAGGGAGGGAGAGAGAGAGAAAAAAAAAAGAAAAGCAGATAGACAGTGGGTACACCATGACCTCCAACCACTGCAAGTGAACTCCACATGCATATACCACCTGTACATATGGCTTCTGTGGGTACTGGGGAATGGAACCTTGGTCCTTTGGCTTTGCTGGCAAGTGCCTTAACCACTAAGACATTTTTCCAGTCCTACTATGACTGTTTAAATTTCTTTTGTATTTCCTGACTACGTCAGGGTAGGGAGAAAATTGCCTTACTTTTTACCTTATTGGAAGAAAATAATTGAAGTATGTCAATGCAGACAGAAGTTACAGGTTTTCTGTGGATGTCTTACTAGTCAGTTGTATTGTGTGACAAAAGCTCCTACTGTTGAGTGCAAAGCAATTTGATTTTACAGACTGTAAAGCTACAAGGAAAAATGAATTATCAGTTTACTCACCTTCTTTGTTTGGATAGGTATTGGAGGATTTATGGTACGGCAAAGAAGTCGGACTGGACAAGGAAAAACTAAAAGATCTGTGATCAGGAAAGATTCTTCAGGCTCCCTGTCTGAGCACTTACCCAGCAGAGATGATGGTATTGTACTCTTTTGTTTGGTTTACTTCCTTGGGACTGACATCCCTGTTGGAAAGAGTAGTCATGAAATACTGAGGCCACAACCTCATGCCTCTTCAAGATGGAAGAATTCGAATGCTGTAGAATACTTAGTGCAACAATCAGATTTGATGGGAAATAGCTTAAACCCTGTAGGCTATTTATTTATTTTGAGATAGCCTATTATCCTGTAGCTCAGGCTGGTCACCAGTACTCAGTGTTTTCCGTAGTGTTCTCAAGCATGATTACTCCTGCCTCAGCCTCCTTAGTGCTGGGATGACAGCATATACTATCACCGTACTCTCACTGTACTCGCTTTGGTGCTGGGTATGGAACCCAAGGCTCACTATACCAAACTCGCTATCAGTGAGCTGCACTCCTAGCCTCTATTCTGAAATTTTAAGTCCTCCCTTCCTGATATCAAATGTGGTTTCTATGATAACAATGAACCATAAGGGACTGGGTCATTTGGTGCATAAGATACTTTCTGGTCAGTTTTGTAGACTTTTTTTTTTTTTTTGTCTGCCTTACCTACTTCATATTAAACTAAATTTATATGCTGTTTAATTGAAAGTAACAAGTTAGACCAACAACTTTTCACAAAATTAAAGTGTTTTGTAAATATATTCAATGAACTTTCTGTCATCATCAATTAGCACTTCAAAGAAAGCCAAACATTTGCTTAAGCCATACTTCTGTAAGTTTAGAATGCTTCACTGTGTTCTTAACTTGAGAAGATCCTGATGGATTTTAGTCAGTCTTGATTGCAATCTGTAGCTTGCATAGTTTGAAAAATATTCTTAATTCAGAATATGAAGAGAACTGGGATGTTTTTATCATTCCCTCTAAAATAGTCCTTCCTTTGTAAGGGCATAGGCTTTTGATCTTAAATGGATTAAGAAGAATCAGAAATTGCTGTCTATTTTTAGAAAGTTCTATAATTAAGCTTCTAATGTGGCTATAAGCAGCCCTAATTAAGATAATTGAAATATGTAACAAGACTGTTTTACCCATTTTCCATCTGTCTTTTACTATCCTCCAGATAGTTTCTTTAGACCTACATTTTTCTTTTTCTGAGCGATAGTCTTGAACTCAGGGCTATTCTCCTTCTCTGCCTCCCAAGTGCTGGGTTTAAAGGTTACACCACCACACCCAGCTCTACATTAAATAAAAAAAAAAAGCCTTTATTTTTGTTTTTTTTTTTCGAGGTAGGGTCTCACTGTAGCCGAGGCTGACATGGAACTCACTCGGTAGTCTCAGGCTGCCCTCAAACTCACAGAGATCTTCCTACCTCTGCCTCCTAAGTGCTGAGATTTAAAGGTTTGCACCACCACACCTGACACTAGACCTACATTTAGTTCATTGTTTTTATCCATGTCTAATAAAAACTCTCATCTATTGATTTTTTTTTAAATTTCAAATACTGTTTTAAATTTTTTTTCCTTTTCTAAATGAAGGGTTTTGTTTTGTTTTTTCGAGGTAGGGTCTCACTCGAGCCCAGGCTGACCTGGAATTCACTATGTAGTCTCAGGTGGCCTTGAACTCACAGTGATCCTCCTATCTCAGCCTCCCGAGTGCTAGGATTAAAGGCGTGCACTACCGTGCCTAAATCAGGCTTCTAATGTGTAAACACTAAAGTTTCCTACTGAAGCTTACTGTCCTCCTTCTGCTTCCAGTAGTCTTATTTCTTCACATAACCACTAGATTTAGAGCAATCTTTGAAGCCGGGGCACATCGGCGTCACTCTTCATGTATCCTGCCTCCATCTGTCGTGCTTATTTCGTCCCATGTGTGGTGCAGGAGAACCCCGCTTCACCTAACTGTTATCATTCCTCACTGCACACCCCATTCACTGGCCCCTTTTCCTCCTTAGAAATGTTAAGAACTGAACAGAAGGTGAGTTCTTCCATATTTGCATTTGTTACTCCTGGGACAATGGGTTACTACTAGGTTATGGATGCTTTAAGCTAACATAGTCAGTTTAAACTAATTTTGTCTATCTGCTATGTAAAAATTGAGTTTTAAAAAATATTTTATTTTCAGGTTAATTTTTGTGAATTTTCAGGAAAGACTTTCATTTTTATCCCTCACACCACATTCTGTGACAAGCTAAGCAGTTGTTTTTGCTATGGGTTGTGAAGACTGGGAGATGAACGATTTTGGGGGTTGATGGGATGTCTTTGTTTAACAGACCCTATGTTAGTTTCCCATCACTGTGACAACATGCCTGAAGTAATCAACCTACACAGAAGAAAGGTTTTTGGGCATGCAGGTTTGGAGGTTTCAGTTCATGGTTGGTTGGTGGTGCTGCTTTGGGCCTGTGATGAGGCACCATGCTGTGTTGGGAGCTCATGGCAGCAGGGGAGGAAAGAGAGGAAGAGGATTGGTCCCAATCACACCTTCAAGGGCTCTGTTCTAATGAGCTAACTTCCTTCAACTAGACATAGCCCTCCAGGCTTCCCTGACCTCCATATTATTGCAGCATTGGTTGACCTTTAAGATCAAATGATGGCAGACTTGGGAATAGAGCCCTTTGGGGAGCTTAGTTTTATGCAAGACACCTCTGGTTAATCTTTCTGCCTTGGAAAACTACTTCTTCTTTTTTTGTTTTTTTTTTTGGGGGGGGGGTGGTCCATTCTGCTCTGGAAACTGGAGTTCAAAATTGCAAAAACTGGATTTTTGCAAAATTCAGAAAATTTCATTTGTTTACTTTTATGATTCCTTTACCTGCATTTTTATTCTTTAGAGATTTTTTTTATTTCTGGCTACTTTACTAGTGTGTGTTAAAGATTATTTTTTTTGAAAAAAAACTTTTATTTTGGTTGCTTTCAGAAGATTCACTCCCTCCTCCAGTGTGGCATTAGAACTGCCCATGTTTCTTTTCGAAAGAGCTGTGCTGTTTGCTGTGCTTTTAGGAACTATGTGAGCAGTAGGCAGTGAGAAGCAGTTACAACGAGGCAAAGCCATGGGATCTGCGTTGCATCCTGAGTTTGTGAAATCCTGATTTGAAAATTGCCTTTTCAATGTTTCTGTTGTAAACTTTCAATATGTAATTTGAGTGAACGAAAACTATTTTCTTCTGCTTTTCTCAACATTTTGCTAGTATGCTTCAGAGTGATGTTACCTAAGTTAACAGTAGTTTTAAGTATACAAAGGGTGGATCTTTCCCAGCACTTCGCAGTGAACACATGAGGGAAATGTAATTTGGAGAACTGATTTAAGAAGAAGCATTCCTCATGGTTATTCTACTTTATATTGTTATTTTAAATCTTTTTTTGGGGGGGGTTGAGGTAGGGTCTCACTCTGGTCCAGTCTGACCTGGAATTCACTATGTAGTCTTAGAGTGGCCTCAAACTCACAGCGATCCTCTTACCTCTGCCTCCCTAGTGCTGGGATTAAGTCTTTTAGGCTAAGTTTAAGCTCTTAAAAAATTTTTGAGTATTGAGACACAATACTAACGCTATAGGAATTGGAAAATCCTTGACCTAAAGCTTCCTTTGTACTGTGGTTTCCTTTGGGTGTATTTTGCTAAGTGAAACTTGTTAATTTTTTTGTTAACTATTTTTTTTAAATAAAGACTTTCTTCTCAATGAAAAAAGTATATGAGTATCATTCAATTGCTCACTTGTTTGCTTTTAAGTGGTGTACTTGTTTCTTTGATAATTACATAATCCCACATTTTTATTATAGGAATAAGCATCCATTGCATATTTGTGAACACATTTCTGTCTGCAAGCAGACTCAGTCACGTGTCCTCATACTGTACAGTAAAATATCACATTTGCAGTAAATGTCCAAAGTAACCAGTAGCTAGATGGAAGGATGCACATGTAAAACAGGTGTTGCCTGTCCCTACGACACTGTACAGAAAGGTTATTTCTGTTGGTTTTTTGCTGTCAGTCTGTAAGTAGGTACTCCCTTATGCTCATGGATATTTGATATTTTCAACTTTTGAAATATGTATATATTCTGTGTAGAAAAACATTTCTGCTTTGGAAGGAAATGTTGGTTATCAAGAAACCATAGGAAGCGTACTAAATACATAGTCTTTGAGACACTTAAAACTCATACTTGCATCCTGTGACGCAAGACCTTGTTTCTTGCACACAATAGTGATGTGTGTTGGTCAGCCATAATGACATCAAGTGCACTTGTCTGAACTGTACCTTCTGTGTAATTCTCATTTCAGGCTGGAGTGAGCAGTTACCAGACACCCTAGCTGATGAGTCTGTTTCTGTTGTTGAAAGCACTGAAAAAATAAAAAAGAGGTACCGAAAAAGGAAAAATAAGCTTGAAGAAACATTCCCTGCCTATTTACAGGTAATATTTTGTGTGACATTATACAGTCTGCTATTTCGGGAAATATTTTGAGTTTAAAAATAAGGAGCTGGGGCTGGAGGGATGGCTTAGCAGTTAGGTGTTTGCCTGCAAAGCCAAAGGACCCAGGTTCAATTCCCCAGGACCCACGTTAGCCAGATGCACAACAAGGCGCACACATCTGGAGTTCATTTGCAGTGGCTGGAGGCCCTGGTACACCCATTCTCTCTTTCTGTCTCTCTCTCTCTCTCAAATAAATAAATAATAAAATATTTTTGAAGAATAAGGGGCTGTTGAGATGGCTCAGCAATTAAGGTGCTTGCTTGCAAAGCCTAACGGCCCAGGTTTGGTTTTCCAGGACGCATGTAAAGCCAGATGCACAAAGTGGCACATGCATGTGGAGTTCGTTCGCAGTGACAAGAAGTCCTGGCGTGCCCCTGCTCTCTTTTTCTGTCCACATTTAGAGGATGGTTGCCATGACTTCTACGCCAGCCTAGCGCGAGAGAGAGACTTCCATGTCAGCCTGGACCAGAGTGAGACCCTACCTTGAAACAAAACAATACATACATATGTTGTCTTTTCCATGGTGCTAGACAAGTGTTCTGCCAACTACATTCCCAGTTCTGTAAGCTTTTTGTTGTCCTTGAGGCCTTAATAGGGCACTGTGGGTGGGAGAACCATTGTCACCTGTGCATAGGCCAAACCCATGTCCTAGTGAAGTGTCCATTTGCCAATACAGACTGTTCAGTAGTTGATTTTACTGAGGAAGATATTCTTAGCAGCCCAAATTAGAGTTTTAATGATTATTTGCCATACATTGGGGACTGATAACCAAAGATTTCAGCCAATGAGTTATTTTTATTATAATTTTTAAGAGAGGAGGCTAGTTTTTGTAGCTCAGGCTGCCCTCAACATCCTGACCTACTTTAGCTTCGTGAGTGTTGGAGATTTAATTGTTAGTCACTATTCCTAAAGCCAAACAATTCTTGCTTTCCAAAATACACCTCTTAATATGAAGAAATTTTGATTAAGAAATAAATTCCAAAAAAGGGTCACCTTTTCTGGTTCTTAATGTTTCTGGTAAACATTAAGTCATGGAAGAATTCAAAGCCATGGTAAAGATTAGTAAGAGTGCCATGCTTACAAGCAGGGCAGTGTAAACATCTGATTCGGCACTCTCTAAATCTAGATTCCTAAGGTGTATTATTCATCATGCCTGCCCCATCATTTCTTCACACCTAAAAATAAACTGGAATAGATTTGTCACTGAGTGTCTGTCCTAATTCCACTATTTAAGAGTATTTGTGTGATTGTGATCTGTCCCTCTCACTCACCTCTGATCTAATAACTTGAGTTCTATTTTTACCTTAATATTCCTATGAGTATTTATAAGTTTAATTGGTTTTAAAACATTTTTTTGTCTGTTTTGTTTTTAAATTTTGTGGCTGTGTCTTACTTTCTCTGTGTAAACCAGGCTAACCTCACCTCATAGCAATCTTCCCACCTCTGCCTCCCCAATGCTGGGATTAAAAGTGTGTACCACCACTTCTGGACTTTAAAAAGACATTTTTACTTATTGCTTTATTTTTTTAAATATTTTATTTATTTGTTTTCAAACCGAGCAAGAGATAGACAAAGAGAATGAGTGCACCAGGGCCTACTACAAATGAACTCTAGATGCATGCGCCACTCTATGCATTTGGCTTTACATGGGTATCAGGGAATTGAACTCAGATTGTTAAGCTCTGCAGGCAAGTGCCTTAACTGCTGAGCCATCTCTCCAGCCCTAAAAATCATTTTTAAAAAAATATATTATTTATTTATTTATTTATTTATTTATTTATTTGAGAAGTAGCGGGGGAGGGAGAGAGAATGGGCACACCAGGGCCTCCAGCCACTGCAGACGAACTCCAGACACATGCACCCCCTTGTGCATCTGGCTAACATGGGTCCTGGTGAATTGAACCAGGATCCTTTGGCTTTGCAAGCAAATGCCTTAATCGCTAAGCCATCTCTTCAGCCCCCTAAAAATCATTTTTTTAATTAAATATTTTATTTTTATTTATTTATAATTTATTTGACAGAGAAAGAGGGAGGAAGAGAGAGAATGGGCATATCAGGGCTTCCAGCCACTGCAAACGAATTCCAGACGCCTGCACCCCCTGTGCATCTGGCTAATGTGGGTCATGGGAAATAGAGCCTAGGTCCTTTGGCTTTGCAGGCAAATGCCTTACCTGCTAAGCCATCCCTCCAGTCCCCTAAAAATCATTTTTAATTGCCATATTACTTGCTTAGTTTTCTTGTTACACTGTTAATCTCTTTTTTTAAAAAAATATTCATTTATTTATTTATTCATTTATTTATTTATTTGAGAGCGATAGAGAGAGAAAGAGGCAGATAGAGAATGTGCACCAGGGCCTCCAGCCACTGCAAACAAACTCCAGATGTATGTGCACCACCTTGTGTATCTGGCTTACATGGGTCCTGGGTAATCGAGCCTTGAACCAGAGTCTTTAGGCTTCGCAGGCAAGCGCTTAACGGCTAAGCCATCTCTGCAGCCCTAGACTGTTAATCTTTTAATGACTATATTTATGTTAAGTACTACTTGTTTACTAGCTACTGTGTGATCTTATTTGTCACCTCTGCACAATTTCTCTTGTTTGTAAAAATATTCATACCCACTCTTCCTCCTGTGCCAGTTACTATGTGATTTTATTTTATTTAGCATGCCTTTACTCCATTTCTTTTATCTATACAAATGTTCATAATTACCATGTAGAAATGTTCAGAAATTCTATAAGAATATGTAGGATTATTTACCGCTATGCCTTACTTTTATATGTCCTTAAGGACTGCTACTTTTCTCTTTATTCCCTTCAAATGCCCTTCCAGTCCTGTTTGCACTGTTTTTTTTAAAACAATAATTTTAATTATTAGGGTTTTTTTGTTTTGTTTTGTTTTGTTTTGTTTTGTTTTTTTGCTTACACTGTCTTTCTCTACTTCTTTGTTCTTCTCGTGTTCCATTCTACTCCCCTCCTTGCCCACCAGTCCTTCTGGCAGCACTGAGATGTCCTGCTGCTCCTTCTGTGGGTCTTTCTTGTAGAGTGCAGTGAACACTTAGGACACTTTCTTTCGCCATTTATCAAAGTGTGGAAACTGTTGGTAAAGGAACCTTTAAGAGTAATGGAACTGATTTTACACTTCCTGCTATGGTATTGAGCTGGGTTATTTCATCTGGTGTCCATTAGTAACATCCATTTTTTAAAAATTACTTATGGATGTACTCAGTATATCAACAGCACTTGTTGGTACCATCCTTTCCCTCCTTGCTCTCCCCTCCAAAGGGACCCTCCTCGTTGGCGATGCAGGTAATCCTCATAGGGATTGTGGGGGCAGCCGTCATTTATGGGGAAGAGGCAATGTCTCTGTGTGTAATGTCCCAACTTGTGGCTTTCCATCCCTCTTCCGTGAATTTCTGAGTCATGTTGGGTTCATTTCAAGTCTACTTCAGTCTATCTCCTTTACCCTTGTGCTGATATCAGGTTCACCGAAAAAGCAGCTCTCTTTCTCATCTCCAGTTCCTCTGTGGTTTCAGCTGGGGTCCTGGTGAAATGCTATGGGTCATTTCTCTCCTCAGGTCAAGCTTCCATTTTGTTACTGCCCCGGGAGGTGAAGCATGGTTAGGCGGAAGCCATCTTGACTGGAAGTCTAGTAATATCCACTTTTTTAAAACATTCTTTCTTTTTTAAAAAAATAAATTTATTTATTTGCAAGTAGAGAGAGATAGAAGAGAGAGAATAGGTGTGCCAGGGCCTCTAGCCACTGCAAACGAACTCCATATGCGTGTGCCACCTTGTGCATCTGGCTTAGATGGGTCCTGGGGAATTCAACCTGGGTCCTTTGGCTTTGCAGGCAAATGCCTTAACCACCAAGCTATTTCTCCAGCCCAGTAATATCCATTTTTAAGTTTTGTGTGAGGGTAGCCTTTGTAATGGTGCCATATCTCAGACATTTTGTGATGCTTGTATGTGTCCCCATTTATTTGAGGACCATATGTTGACAGGAACCTACTAGGAATTCAGTAATTTATTAACTTATATCCATCCATCCATCCACCCACCCATCCATCCATCCGTCTGTCCGTCCATCCGTCCTATTTTGGAGAGCACAGCCCTGATTTAGGAAAGACTTCTGGAAATTTCCTATTCAGAACTGGGCACACTGCCTCGAGGAGCAAAGCCTGAGAGGTGAGAGAGCTAACTCCTGATGCCCCTATCTCAGGAGTAGGCTAGCTGCCTCTGGCAGCTGCCTGAGGAAAAATGGAACTGAAGAGAAGATTAGTTTAAGTCATTAGTAAACCTGCTGCGTCTGCTGTCACCATCACCGCTGCTGTGATGTCACATGGGTGAAGGAGATAGACTGAAGTAGACTTAAAATGAACCTAACATGACTCGGAAATTCACGGAAGAGGGGTGGAAAGCCACAAGTTGGGACATTACACACAGATGCTGTGGCTTCCTCTGCATACAGGCACTCGTTGGCACTTTATTGAACAGTCAAAAATCAGTAGTAATACGTGAACAAGTAAAACATTGCACAAGCAAAGGTTAAGGAACTTTTGACTTAGGATAATCCTTCAACATTTGTTGAAGGACGGGAGTTAGGGTATGACCTGCTGGATTCTGTTGATCCAGAACATGCATACACTCTGATCACAAGAGCAATCACACTAAAAGCCCACCTATTGTCTTCAACAGATCTGTGGGCCCATAGTTACTGACCTCATTGTCTTCAGTGATATGATCAGCACTTGTTACACTTCTAAGTTTGTTCTAAGTTGAGAGTCCAACCAGGTCTCTGAGGAAAGGAGCATACATTATATCTTAAGGTCAGTCAGCATCTGTAAACATTGCTTGTCAATATTGGTCATCTGTGCTGTTCAGGCCAAAGGTACATCAAGGCAGAGGAAACCTAGTCACATTGCTTTAAGCAGATGGCTTCCACAGTTGTAAGATTAACTTTAGAGCAACCTATAAGAAAAGGATTTAGCATCTCACAGCAATAATAGCACAAAAGCTATTTATAAGATGCATTATAAATATTCCCAGTACTGGAAAGTTCATCCCCATAGTTCTTATATTCATCACCATCTCCCTCCTTTCCTTTCTCCCTCCCTCCCAGTAGTTTGAGGATAATCTCAAAATATGTGATCTGTCCACTAGAAATATTTATACATGTACTAGTAGCTAATAATGCCGTGCTGCTCTGTGGAGTCCTGACAGTATCAAACCCGAAGTCTTACAGAGCCTCTCTTTCAATCACATTAATGAAAATGTTACCAAATTTACAAGATTATTACAAATTTTGATAAGTCATGAGGTTGTTTTTTGTTTGTTTGTTTGTTTTTGTTTTTTTGAGGTAGGGTCTTGCTCTACAACAGACTGACCTGGAATTTACTATGTAGTCTCAGGGTGGCCTGGAACTCAAGGCAATCCTCCTACCTCTTCCTCCTAAGTGCTGGGATTAAAGGGGTGCGCCACCTAATAATGGTCTCACTGCTGAACTTTAGAAGATTTTAAATATGGGGCTTGAGAGATGGCTTAATGGTTAAAAGCGCTTGCTTGCAAAGCCTCACAGCCTAGGTTTGATTCCCCATTTCCTGCACAAAAGCCAGTTGCACATGCACCTGGAGCTCTTTGGCAGTGGCAGAAAACCCTGCTGCACCCATACTCTTTCACCTCTCTGTCTCTCTGTCTGCCTCTTTCTCTTGTCACAAATACAATTATTTTTATAAAAATATTATATAAGGCTAGAGAGATGGCTCAGCAGTTAAGGTGTCTGCCTGCAAAGCCTAAGGAGCCTGGTTTGATTTCCCCAATACCCATGTAAAGCCAGATGCACCAGGTGGTTCATGTGTCTTGAATGTGTTTGCAGTGACTAAAGGACTTGGCATTCTCTCTCTCTCTCAAATAAATAAATGAAATAAAAAAAGATATATAGATCATTAGTTTCTAAACTTCAAAGATGTTTTAGGCTTATCAGCATTCTTTTTTATGAAAAAAGCATTGCTAGAAATGAAGTTATCTTCCAATCAGTGTTCTAGGTTTTTGGATGTTCAAATTTCTTTTTTCATAGTAAAGCAGCATGTTTCTATAAAAAGACATAAAAACCTTGAATTATATATCATTTCTGCCACACTTCATTTCCAGTGCCTTTACCAAAGTTAGCATTGTTAACATGTTTTCTTTTTAGAAAGTTTGAGCTTTATTATTTTTGCCTATGTGGTTGTTTATGTATAGACACATAAGCCACGACATGAATGTGGTCAGGAGGCAGCCTTGGGATGTTGGTTCTCTTCTTTGACATTGGGGGGGGAGGTGGTGGTGGTGGTGGTGGTGGTGGTGGTGGTGGTGGTGGAGGGAAACTCTTTTAAAAATGTACTTATTTGAGAGAGAAATAGGCAGATATAGTAAGAGAGAGAATGAATGTGCCAGGGCCTCCATCCATTGCATACGAACTCCTGGTGCTTGTGCCACCTTGTGCATCTGGCTTATGTGGGTCCTGGGCAATTGACTGACCCTGGATCTTTAGGCTTTGCAGGCAAGCACCTTAATCACTAAGTCATCTCTCCAGCCCTCCTTTGACCTTTTTGTGACCCTTCCCCCCCTCCTTGTTTACCCCTGTGTGTGCCAGCCTAGTTGGCCCACAAGCTTCTGAATTCTCCTGACTCCACCACTCACTGCCATAGACATATGGGAAATTACAGGCGTGTGCACCGTGAGGTCTGGCTTTATGTGGGGGCTAGATAATTAAACCTGGGCTGGCTGGCTTTATCTGGGTACTAGATAATTAAACTCAGGCTGGCTGGCCTTATGTGGGTACTAGATAATTAAATCCGGGCTGGCTGTCTTTATGTGGGTATTAGATAACTAAACCCAGGCTGGCTGACTGAGCTGTTAATTGCTGAGTCATTTTCCTGGCCCTATTTTTGCATTTTTAATTTTTATTTATCATTTGCAAGGAGACAGAGAGGGAGGAAGGGAGAAAGAATGAGTATGTCAGGGTCTTTTGCCTCTGCAAAAGAGCTCCAGACACATGCACCCCTTTGTGCATCTGTCTTTACATGGGTTCTAGGGATCGAACCCAGACTATCAGGCTTTGCAAGCAAGCACCTTAACCTCTGAGCCATCTCTTAGGTCCTATCAATATATTTTTTGAAACAGAGTTTCACTTTACCACCAAATGACCTGGAATTCACTCTGTAGCCCAGGCTGGCTTCGAACTCTCTGTGATCCTTTTACCTCAGCCTCCAGAGTGCTGAGATTAATGGTGTGCACCACCACACCTGGCCTTATTTTTGCATTTTTATAGTATTCTTTATTTGTTCATTTTCCTGGACCCACCATTCATCATTTTTTCTTTGGTCATATGTTTTAGGACATTTCTTCTGTAGCGTGGCTCTGCATACCATATTCTTAAAACCTGCATTATAGGCTGGGATTATTGCTCAGTAGTAGTGTACATTATGCGGTGGGTCCAGTCCCTAGTACTGCTAACACTAATAACATCCCACCTGACCTCAGTTTTCAGTGTGGATACTTACCTGTGCTGCTTTAATTATCCCCTGCCGATGGATATTGAGGCTACTTTCACTTGTGGTGGTATGAAAAATGTGTCGTAGGGCAGGAATATCCTAAATGTTGGTAGAAATCTCCCTGTATGGAATCCTTTATCCACATGTGGCCATGGCATAGAAAATGACACTCATTCAGGGTTATTGGGTTGAAGCAAGTGAAAAAGAGCCCCGAGGATTTGCTGTTTGTCTTCTGTGTTGAATTTTGAAGTTTCAGTACAAAACAACTAGAAATATTCTCATAGCAGTGAAGAAAGTTTGTTGAGGTGGAGAAATGTTCATGTGAGTAGATGAATTGACAATATCAGCCTTTGTTATCGGCAGATGTTGTACCCATGGTGGGGTTCACGTGACTTTAAAACCATCTTTCAGGTTTCTGGTGTAAGTCTTCTGGTGTGGTTATGTGAATCAACATAAGATTTCTACATCTACTTAAAATAATATAATACTAAAGTAGTAGATCAAAATCCTGTGTTGGTCTTGCCAAGCAGACTTTAAATATTAATAATATTTCTGATGCTTTAATTTTGATTATACTGTTTTTTGTTTGTTCGTTTGTTTGCTTTGTTTTTCGAGGTAGGGTTTCACTCTAGCTCAGGCTGACCTAGAATTCACTGTGTAGTCTCACGGTGGCCTCAAACTCACAGCGATCCTTCTACCTCTGCCTCCTAAGTGCTGGGATTAAAGGTGTGTGCCACCACGCCTGGCTGATTTTGCTAATACTGTCAGTGAAGGAGCCAATAGTACTACAAATCTAACAAATTTTATTATAGTTTAAACTCTGGAACTTGAGTTATTATTTTATGGTTGGTAGAAACATACTTGACATTATTAGGTGTTTATATTTTTGTTTAAGTTTGTATAATTTTGTGTTTAGTAAAGCTATTAAAAACCTTTTAAAATAATTTAAATTTTAAAAATATGTTTAAAAAAATTGGCAGGATTAATACTGTTTCTGTATTTCTGTATTCAATTTCTCTGTTGTAATGTCAAATGTGTTTGTTTCCTTGCCAAAAATGATGAGAGAATATGTTACCTTTTCTAAAATTTCAGAACTAATAATTGTCCTATGTGATCATCTTTGTCTAGGAAGCTTTCTTTGGAAAAGATCTTCTAGATACAAGCAGACAAAACAAGTTGAGTTTAGATAGCCTATCAGAAGATACAGCTCAGCTTTCATATAAAACCGGCTTCTTGGATCCTTCCTCAGATCCACTACTGAGCTCATCCTCAGCTCCAGCCAAACCTGGAATGCAGGGTATGTAGAGTTATTCACAGGTGTTTGGTTTAATCATGTGACAGCTCCCTAACTCTCCCCACCCCCATTTTATTTTGTTTTGCTTGTTTGTTTTGTTTTCATAGTAGGGTATCACTCAAGCCCAGACTAACATGGAACTACTCTGTTGCTCACCCTCCTGAGTACTGGGATTAAAGGAATGTGCTACCATGCCTGGATCTTCCTTTTTTTTTTTAACCTTTCCTCAGAAATGGTTTTGTTCGCCCTTATATGCATTGTTAAAATCAACTTCAATGAAATACAAGCTATATCAGTAAATGTAACTATTTTAACTGCACAGTTCTATAAGATTTGGCCAATTTACCCATGTTACTGCCACAAAAATCATGAGCTGCAATGGAAAACTTCCAGTTACACACTTTTCTGAGGATAATGCAAAGGGTTCTAATTTTGTCACACTTGGTGAGGTATGAATATTATCCTCACATTAGATAAGATTTATTTTTGTTAATTACATAGCCTAAAATAATTTAAAATGGGGAAGCAAAAAAGAATGGCCATAGTTGAGAATTTGCTGGTGAATTATTAATGTAGTGAGATGTAGCGCCGCTGACACCTTGTGCCAGGCATTTCTTTGCTGTGAGGAGGGCACCCAGCACCTGGTAGGGGTTTAACAGAAGCATTCCTGACCTCATGAGGCCATGACCATCAAAGTCTTCAGTTATTACCGAATACATGCTGGTGGACAGCATTGCTCCTGGTTGAGAGCTATTGTCTAGATGCAGGGAATGTAGGTGCTAAGAATCAGAAAAAAAGAGGAGAGAACATGGTGTGCTTATAAAGTAGTATTTATGTCAAGGCTAAGACTTGAATTGGAGATGTGTGAATTGTGATCAAAATCTTTTTTTTCTTCACTTGACTATTAATTACAAGTTGATGACTTTCTGACAAGTTTTCCCTACCCATTGATACCACTTGTTAATCAGTTTGTTTTATAAACTCATTGGAAAACAATTTTGAGGTAGCTCCCCATTTGGGGGAAAAAAACACCTGACTTTTGATTATAAGTTACAGTTTTGCTAACTCATCATTGCCCTGCACTAAAATACAGTTGACTTTCTTGTAACCCAGGTTCCATATCTACAAATAGGGATAGCTGATTTATGGGACTTAAGGAACTTTGTACCTGCAGGGTTGGGGCTGGGGAGACAGCTTATGGTTAAAGGTGCTTGCTCATAGCTGCAAGGTTGTCCTGTGGGTACTGAGAAACTATGGGTACAGAATTTTATTATATACATATTTAATATATTTTAGTTATGGACATACTCAGTATGTAAACGGCACATGTTGGTACCATCCTTTCCCTCATCCCTGCCCCTTTTCCAAAGGGTCCCTCCTTGTTGGGGATGCCAGTCATCCTCCATGGGGACTGTAGGTCATGCTTTATGGGGGTAGACATCAGTTACGGGGCAGAGGCAATATCCCTGTACCTAATGTCCCAACTTGTGGCTCTAACAATCTTTCTGCCTCCTCTTCCACAAAATTCCCTGAGCCATGTTGGATGTGTTTTAAGTCTACTTCAGTAATGGGCTCTTAGGAGCCTCTGGATCTCTGGTTTGGATTTTTAAGGTAGATGCCACTTTGTGTACCTGGGTACTAGGGAATAGAACTTGGGTCATTAGGCTTTGCAGACAAGCACCTTCAGAGAATATTGTATGAATATTATGACATATTATTTAAAATTTAGTTAGAAGTTACTTACACTTCAATTTTGTAAGGATACAGTCTGAACTAGATAGAGGACATACTGTGATAGAAAATAGGGTATACAGGTCATTTCATTCCTTTTATCTTTGTTTATTCAACAAAACTGCTTAACATAATGATAATGTAATAGACCAAAACTTAGAGTCCTAGAATAGCACTCATTTCAAAACAGAAATACACTGTTCTTTACGGTAATCTGCTCTTTGCTGTTGTATGGAAAATTAATAGACGAAAGTTGTCCTTTTCCTTAAGAAACATCATTTCATTCTAAATAACCTATTAAAGCATAAGATATATAATCTTTAAAGACAAGCTTTTCAATATTTGTTTATTTATTCATTCATTTATTTATTTGCAAGCAGACAAATAGAGAAAGGGAGGGGTCAGGGAAGGGAATAAGCTTGCCTGGGCCTATTGTAGCTGCAAATGAGCTCTAGATTCATGTGTCATTTTGTGCGTCTAGATCTACTTGGGCATTAGGGAATCAAACCTGGGCCATCAGACTTTGCAAGCAAGTGCCTTTAACCACTGAGCAATCTTTTCAGGTCCTAAAAGAGTCTTAAAAATGTCACAGTTGACGTGGCAGACTTCCGCTACCGTGAAATATGGAATTGTCCTTGGTTGCTTTCTTTGCATGCACTGTTGTCTAGAGATTGTCTAGAAATGGAATATTTGGATATACAGAGTGTATTAATTTTTAATTTGTGAAATTAGGAAGTTCCTTTATATGAATTCTGTTTGAAAGCTGTCTGCTGCATGGTACTGTTTGTATTCAAAAGGGTATTTGATGTGAAGTATTATTATACCTTCCTCTTGTTTTGTTTTCAGTAAAAATAGATGAAAATGATTACAAAGTTTACATGTTCTTTAGCTCAGTGACTAAGCTCAAATATTTCCATACTTGATTAGTTGTGAACCCCCAGGATCCTCTTCCACTTCTCATTTTTTTACATTCTATGTCTTTTTCACAGTCACAGATTTTTCTGCCTCCAAAATATAGCCAGTGCAAATCACTTCTTTCTTCGACTTTTTACCACCACGACGGCAACTTCATCACTCTCACTTCCGCTGCAGAGAGGTTCCTAGATTCCTCACGTCTGGCCCACACACTGTCCTCCACCACTCTGTTCTCATATGTCTTCCAGTATTCCTAAAACTTCCCCTTACATTTCGGGATGAAACCTGATCTTAACACGTTCTGCCAAATTGTGCACAGTCTTGAAGTATCCAGTGGCTGCTGTTTCCTCCCATTCTTTCACATGGTTGCTGGACCACTTAGGACTCTTATGTCAGCAAGTCCTCTGTGCCTGGGCCTTTCTAGTGGCTTTCCATGTGCCTGCAGCATTCTTTCCATCTCTGTGCATAGTACTCTTAGGCCTGTGAATTAGGAGAAAGGTAAGAATAAGCAATAATTAAGCAAGTCACAAAACAATAAAGTTACAGGAATTATCAAACACTTCTCAGTAATAGCCCTCACATGTAGGTGGTCTTATTTCTCTAATTAAAGACTCTGATTAACTGACTGTATTAGGAAAGAAACTCTAGGACCAGGAAATACACCTCACTGAAAGTAAAAAGATGGAAGCCAGCATACCTAGCAAGTAGAAGCTTCAAACAAGCAAAGGTAGTGACTGAAAAAGTGAATCTCAAACCAAATTTAGTCAGAAGAGATCAAGATGGTCCCTGCATATTAATAAACAAAAATATCCCTCTATAGGATATAACATCTAAACATGTACACTGAATGTTGGCCTCTCAGTTTCATAAAACATATACTAATGGGCATAAAGGGACAAAAAGGTCCTGATACAGTAATAATGGATCATTTTGGTACCTACTTTCATCAGTAGATAGACCAGTCAGACAAAGTAACCAACAAAGAAACGGAGTGCTATAGATCAGATGGTCTGAAAAGAATATTCTGTCCAACAGCTGCAGAATACACATCTTTCTCAGCAGCCTGTGGAACTTCCTTTGGATCACATTTTAGGCTGTTATTCAAGTCCTAACAAATAGGGAAAAAAATCAAAATAATTTCTTAGGGCTGAGAAGATGGCTCAGCAGTTAAAGGCACTTGGTTTGGAAAGCCTGGTGGCCTGGGTTCAATTCCCCAGTGCCTATGTAGCGCCAGATGCATAAAGTCATAAAGTAGTACACTCATCTGGAGTTTTTTCTTTTGAAGTGGCAAGATGCCCGGTGCTCCCAGACCTCACCTCTCCTCTCCTTTCCTCTTTTCCCCTCTCCTCCCTTCCCCTCCCCTCCCCTCCCCTCTCTTTTCCTCTCTTCCCCTCCCCTCCCCTCCCCTCTCTTCTCCTCTCTTCCCCTCCCCTCTCTTCTCCTCTCTTCCCCTCCCCTCCCCTCCCCTCTCTTCTCCTCTCTTCCCCTCCCCTCCCCTCCCTTCTCCTCTCTTCCCCTCCCCTCCCCTCTCTTCTCCTCTCTTCCCCTCCCCTCCCCTCCCCTCTCTTCTCCTCTCTTCCCCTCCCCTCCCCTCTCTTCTCCTCTCTTCCCCTCCCCTCCCCTCTCTTCTCCTCTCTTCCCCTCCCCTCCCCTCCCCTCTCTTCTCCTCTCTTCCCCTCCCCTCCCCTCCCCTCTCTTCTCCTCCCTTCCCCTCCCCTCCCCTCCCTTCCCCTCCCCTTTCTTCTCCTCTCTTCCCCTCCCCTCCCCTCCCTTCCCCTCCCCCTTCTTCTCCTCTCTTCCCCTCCCCTCCCTTTCCCTCCCCTCTCCTCTCCTCTCCTCTCTTCTCTTTTCCCCTCTCCTCCCCTCCCCTTTCCTCTCCTTTCTTTGCTCACAAATAAATAAAATATTCAAAAATCAGAAACTGTAGAAGTGTTGTCAGAGAAAACATAGAAGCTGTACAACTCCGTGCACTTTGAACAATATGCTCTTGAATGATGAGTGCCCTTTGAAGAAATAAAACATTCCAAGAATCAAATGGGAACACACCATCTCAGAATCACTGGAATATGGCAAAGGCACTTCTATGAGGAAAATTTGAATGCTTACATTAAATATACAAAATATTTCAATAAATACTTCACAAAAGAATAAACCAAACCCAAAAGAAATAGATGGAAAGAAATAATTTGAGGACAGAGGTTGATAGAATGGCAATGAAAAAATAATCAGTGAAACAAAGCGTTCCACAAAACCCTCAACAAACCCTTAGCCAAGCTAACCAAAATGAGAGAGATAGAAGACCTAGGTCCTTACATTACTCATGGGAAAGGGCTGTCACAACAGACAGCACTGAAATACACGGACTCTCCAGGGGATACTAGAAAACGCCGTACGCCAAAAAGCTGGAGAAGGCAGAAGAAATGCATAAATTCCTAGATACATGTGGCCTGTCAAAATTAAATCAAGAGCATTTAAACTACTTAAACAGATCCATAGCATGCAAATGAGATAGAAGCAGGAAAAAAGAATCTACCCCCGAACAAAGGCCAAGGATGGGAGTAGTTCACTGTTGATTTTACCAAGTCGTTAAAGAAGAACTGACACCAACCTCTCACACTGTTCCAATAAAGTAGAAGGAAGGAGCACTTTCAGGTGGATTCACAAAACCAGTGTCACTCTGATACAAGAGATATGTGAAAAAGACAAGGAAACTAGACCAATTTTCCTGAACACCAACACAGAAATTCTTAATAAAACATTTGCAAACTGAATTTAAAACAAAAATTTTAAAATTCTATACTGTGGTAAAGTTGCTCTCATTCCAGGGATGCAGGAACACTTAGGCATATATAAATCAATAAACCTAATTCAGCCCATGAACAGACTCAGGAACATAAATCACAGGATCATTTCAATAGCTGCAGAAAAATCTGTGGCAAACTTGAACATCCCTTCATGATAAAAGCCCTGTGGGGCCAGGGACGACTACAGGACTTGAACATCCCTCAGTAGAAAACACTATAATAGAAGAACTTACAGTCACTATTATATTAAATGCGACAAAATTGAAAGCATTTTCTCTGAACTCAGAATTAAGACAAGAGTGTGTACTCTCTTTGTTCTTATGCAATGCAGTGCCTGAAGTCTTTGCTAAGATAGTAGGGCTAACTAAACAGGGGGAGGCATACAGATAGGAAAGGAAGAAGCCAGATTACCCCAGCTTGTACTCAGCATGGTGCTGGACCTCAAGACCCTAAAGGCTGCCAGAAAATGTGTGAATCTGATAAGCACTTCAGTAACTTCTGTATACAAGGAATGCATTTGCTGTGGGAAAAATTAAGAAAAGAATCACATTCCCAATAGCTAAAAACCAAAAAGACCTAGCTATAAGCCTATCCAAGAAGGTAAAGGACCATTATAATGAAAACGCTGAGGAAGAAGACACTAGAAGTTGTTAAGATCTGTGTTCATGGATGGGCAGAATTAATGTTGCAAAATAATCTTATAACTAAAAATAATCTACTTTCAATGCACCCCCTTTAAAATAACAATGATACTCTTCACAGAATCATAGGATACCTTGAAATTCATTTGAAAGCACAAAAGGTTGCAAGTAATCAAAGCAAGCCTAGGAGAAAGGAAGAATGTTCAAGGAAATACTTGCTTTTAAATTATACCACAGAGCCATAGTAACAAGAACATGGTCCTGACACAAATACAGACACACAGACCAAAATAGGAGACCTGGAAATAAACCCACACACATACAGCCAACTACCTCAGTTGAGATAGTGATGGGGAAACTGGATATCCACACAATGAAAAATGAAATTAGATTTCCGTCTCTCATCCTATTTAAAAATCAATACAGAATGGATCAGACATCTTACTATAAATTCCAGAGGAAAACACAAGCCAGGCACTTCAAGATAGTAGTCTTGGGCAAGGACTTCCAAAAAAGGACTCCAAAAACTCCAAGGTAATCCCTCAAAATGGATTGCCTTAAGTAAAAAAGCTTCTGCACAAGTAAGTGAAGAGATAGCCTACAGAATGGGAGCAAATCTCTGCCAACTGTGTTTCTGACAGAAGATTCGTATCTAGAATCTTTAAAGAACTCAAAACTAAACAACAAATGATCAAATGGACAAATGAATTCAGTAGTTCTCAAAAGAAGAAATATCAGTTATTAATGAAGACATGAGGAGATGTTTGACATCCTTAGCTTCAGGGCAAATGCAAATTAAAACTGTACTAAGATTCTTTCTCATTCCAGTCAGAATGATAGTCTTTGAGGAAGCAGTCAGCCACACATGTTGATGTGATTGTGGGAGCACAACCGTTGTACACTGCTTTGGGATATGATGTAGATAGCACAACCACTGTGGGAGTCAGAATGGAGCAGTGATCACATAGCCAAGATGTGGGAGCAACCTTGATCTCTGTTACCAGATGAATGTGTACAATGGAATTTTATTTAGCTGTAAAGAAATAAGTTAATTTCATTTGCAGGGAAATGTTTGCAACTGGCAATCATGTTAAACAAAGTAACTCAGACTGAGAAAAAATACATATGATATGTTTTCTGCCATATGTATAGTCTCGAGTAGAAAATTTACACACACTTCATGAAAGTAGGCGCGTGGGGCAGGAGGAGTCCAAACACCAGGGAAGGCAACTGATGCTTTCTGCAGTGGAATCCAGCGTGTGTATGGTGAAAGAACAAGAGCGGGATGAAAGCATAGAGGAGAGTTGTAGGGAAGACAGCACTGGTGGGGGCAGTGTCACAAGAGCCATTAGGGATTAGTATGTACAAAGTACAATACGTATGTGTGAAAATGAAACCCAGTATTTTGTATATTAACTAGAAAGATTTGTGAAGAAAATAAATGAATTTAGTAAAAAGTTTAGACCTATGCCCAGTCATCTCTGGAAAGGTCTTTCCTGACTGCTTTATCAGATGCAGCATCCACCAGAGCTTATTGTCTTATTACCATGCTGTTCTTTGCCGCTGTAACTCCTTTTGAGGCCACGAGTCCTGAGTGGGCAAGTGCTTTTGAGTTGGCTCCTTCTTGTGCCAGTGGCTGGAACAGTGTCTGATACAGTATTTATAGACATGGTTCTTTGGTATTGATACCACTTTTTAATCAGTAATTGGACAAGTATTCACTACAAAGAGGAAATGTAGTAGTAGTGTGTATGGTACTTGACTTGTGCTTTAACAGAAAGTTCAAAATAATAGATTTGTCTTTTATACTTCATTAAAGTGTACTGTGTTTTCTAGATGTCAATTTTAGAGGGGCCACTGGTGTAATGAGTTTCTTGGAATTCTTTTTTCCTAGTTAAGAGATTTTATTTCACTTTTATTGCTTATAGATCTACATTTTAAAGTTCATTTTGTCAATATAGATCAGTCTTGAAAATAAAAAGGTTCAATTTTTAATGTTTTTTATTCAAAACATGAATGCATTTGTTATTTAAATATTCCTTAAAGTTGTGACTGTTTATCACTCTGACACTTGCTCAGTATCTACTATAGGCATTTAGTAAAAGGTTGACTGAGTAGGACACTTAGAATTTATGTCTAGGAAAATACTGAATTTTTGTATACTTACTGTATTCAGGTTCTGCTGATGACCCATTAGCTGACATTTCTGAAGTCTTAAACACAGATGATGACATTCTTGGAGTAATCTCAGATGATCTTGCAAAATCAGTTGATCATTCAGGTATACATAAATACTGTTGGCCTGATTTCTGTTCTGTGGTGTGAGAGGCGTGTGCATGTGGAACACGTTTAATCTCTCTCTAGTCTGTTTCTCAGTAACTGAAGTGAGTTTTTTTGTTTTGTTTTGTTTTGTTTCGTTTGATTTTTTAACTTTCTCAAGATGTCACTTGTTTGGTCTACCTTGACTTTCTTGCTTTAGGAGGAGACATAGCAAGTTAGCAAACTTCTGTTGCCTTTCTGATTGCATCAGATTTAAGGCATGTCGCCTTCAAATCTCGCTGCAGCTTGTTTCTCCTTTTTGTGCATTTTCCCTTCCTTCCTGCTCCTGTGGTAATCATCCATTTTATTTGGTTTGGGTCTTGTAGGTCTTGATTTATGCACTTTCCAGGTTGGGAGCTCACCTTTCCCCTTTGGTAAGAACTGAGCAGTGGGTGACCACTGATTAGAAGTAGTCTTTCTTAGTAGCAGTGTCAGCTGAAGCAGCCTGTAGGCGCATGCATATTCGCTAGTACTGCTAATGTGTCACTAATCCATACTTGCTGCTTCGTTGTGTATAGCAAGCCTAGTGCTTTCAGTGACTTTTTAAAAAATGAGTAACTTTATTCTTGTTTGTCAGCTAACACATAGTTTATAATAGTACCCAAATGCTCATACAGGGTTAAGTAAAAGCACTCTAAAATTTGACTTTTTGAGACTAATAGTATTGCAAAAAAAGATGATAGGTCACTTTTATTGATATTTGATGAGGAGACTAGTATGTACAAAATAAAGGATATTATATAATGTTCTAATTTTAGTATATGTGCTACCATAGCGAGAACTGTTATAATTTATGAACATAATTTACATTTTCAGAATTTAACTACATTTTTTGTTTGTTTGTTTTGAGGCAGGGTCTCACTCTAGCCCAGGTTGACCCTGTACTCACTCTTTAGCCCAGACAGCCACAGAATTCTTGGTGATCCTCAAACCTCCAGAGGGCTGGGATTAAAGGTGTGAGCCAGCACACCCAGCTCCAAAATATTTTTAAAATATTTTTATTTTTATTTATTTGAGAGAAAGAAAGAGACAGATATACATATGGTGGGGGGAAAGAATGGGCCCAGTGGGGCCCACTGCAAATGAACTCCAGATGCATGAGTCACCTTGTGCATCTGGCTTACATGGGTACTGGGGAATTAAACTTGGGTCCTTAGGCTTTGCAGGCAAGTGCCTTAACTACTAAGCCATCTCTCTAGCCCCAAAACATTTTTCAAATATTTTATTTTATTTTTATTTATTTATTTATATGGGGGGGGGAGAGAATGGGTGCGCCAGGGCCTCTAGCCACTTCATATGAACTCCAGATGTATGTGCCACCTTGTGCATCTGGCTTATGTGTGTCCTGGAGAATCAAACTTGGATCCTTTGGCTTTGTAGGCAAGCACTTTAACCACTAAGCCATCTCTCCAGCCCCAAAATATTTTTAGAAATGATTTATAGTTGAATTATTTATAAAGGACAGTGTTTATTAACCTTCATGGGGAACTTAGAGCTTACATTTATGTGCATTGGAACTTCTCACTCCTGTTTGCCATTGTGTGTGACAGCCCACTTGCACCATGTCACCAAGTTCCAAGTTATTCTTATAATAGATTTTTACCTTCTTATGGTATTTAGATTTTGCAGAAATTGCCAAATTGAAGTCAGATGTATTCTTTTGTTCTTTAGGAAATACATTTACTTTGACTAAAAGATAGGCAGCACCTAAATTCATAAACACATTGTACCTAATTTCAACTAATGGACTATCTGAAGCACTTCCAACATCCTGATAATTTAGAAGCATAGGCTTCATTTTAACCCTACTTAATTGTACTGTTGTGTACTCATACCCAGAGACAGTGGTCCCGTCTCATGGCACTCTGGATTCACCCTTTCTTGTGTTTGCCTTGCTCTTCTAGATACCGGTCCCATTGCTGATGAACCTTCCTTGCCTCAGCCCATTGTCAGTCAGAGTTCACGACCATTAAGTGAAGAGCAGCTAGATGGGATCCTCAGTCCTGAACTAGACAAAATGGTCACAGATGGTAAAATATTTGCCCTACATCTAGGCTTTCTAAAAGACACGAGTAAATATAACTTTCAAAGATTTCTGCATGCCAATTTATGATTTCACTTGATTTCTAAATTAATCAAATTTTATTTGTATCAATATATTGAATGAGTAGTTACTAATATTTCAACTTCTTTTTATTCTAGGAGCAATTCTTGGGAAGTTATATAAAATTCCAGGTATTTATATTCTGAACTTTTAGTTTCTAAAAATGGCATTTCATCTTCTATGAGTCTAGTACTCTTAATGGTATGATTGTAATTATTTTATCTCCTAGAACTTGGAGGAAAGGACGTGGAAGATTTGTTCACTGCTGTACTCAGTCCTGTCACCACCCAGCCAGCTCCATTAGCACAGCCTCCCCCTCCACCACAACTGTTGCCAATGCACAATCAGGGTATGTTTGGCTTTTATAAGCATGGTTCTTGCTTACAGACACATATATTAGTGAGTTTTGCCCTGTTTCTTAGTAGCCACACATGCAAACTGACAAAGAAAATATACTTTTGTTGTGATAATGGAAAAGTACTGCCATCAACTTCACACCCGCCTCCTTGGAATCTCTGCAGGTACATGGTTCAACTTAGGCCACAGTGGATTTGTCCAGAGAGTTTGCCATGGTACCTATTCTTTCTCCTTTCCTCAGTCCCAGCCTGAGTCCACTTTCCTTCTGGTCATTCTTCACATAGTGACCACTCCATTTGTAGGACCATGCCCCACTGACACCTGTACCATTTAGAGACCCTTTTCTTTTCTTTTCTTTTCTTTTCTTTTTTTTTATTTGAGAGAGGGAAAGGGGGGAGGGAGAATGGGCATGCCAGGGCTTCCAGCCACTGCAAACAAACTCCAGACGCATGCGCCACTTTGTGCATTTAGCTTACATGAGTGGGGAATCGAACTGAGGTCCTTCAGCTTTCCAGGCAAGCACTTTAACTGTTAAGCCATCTCCCTAGGCCCTAGAGACCCATTTCTTATCACTCTATACCCTGTCATAGAATATGTACTTAAGTATCTATGGTCAGAATAAGTGAGTAGTAGCCTTTGTATTTTTGTCTCCATTATGATTTTTTTTTTTTGGAAATTTGCCCATTTTATTTGATCAGTTTTCTTCTGTGTAATTCTGTAACATAAAATAAATTTGGAACTTTACTTTCTTCCTCCTCCTGGTAAGCTGAGCTCTGGTAACCACGAGCTAAGGTCTCTAGGAGTAGATAGGGATATTGAGTGCTTACAGGCATGAGACTTGCCTCTAGAAAGGAGTTTAGAACCAATGGTGGCATACATTTGTAAGAGCTGAGGTAAAAACATCTGGATATTCTTTACCATTGTTTCATGACTATACTGAATTGAGTAATATAATAATATCTTTACAAACTCCTAGCCATTATATAAATAATTAAATATGCAAATAATTTTTCTTTGCTACCAATTTGATGTATACATGAAAAATTCCATAGTGTACATAATTCTAAGTATTTTCAGTTTTCATATGTTTGTTGTTTCTTTCACTTTTTAAAACTTATTTATTTATTTATGACAGAGAGAAAGGAGAGAGAGAGAGAAAGTGTCATATAGAGAATGGGCACACCAGGGCCTCTAGCTACTGCAAATGAAATCCAGATACCTGTGCCACCTGGTACATCTGGCTTATATGGGTATTGGGGAATTAAACCTGGGTCTTTACACTTTGCAAGCCCCTAAACCACTAAGCCATCTCTTCACCCCCCTCCTTTTTAACTTTTCATTGAAAGCTTTCATAGGTATAGACATGATAATTACCTTACCCACCCCTGTTTTTTTCCTGATTAAAAATACATATTTTAAGCTGGGCGTGGTGGTGCACGCCTTTAATCCCAGCACTCGGGAGGCAGAGGTAGGAGGATCGCCGTGAGTTCGAGGCCACCCTGAGACTCCATAGTAAATTCCAGGTCAGCCTGGGCTAGTGTGAGACCCTACCTCAAAAAAAATACATATTTTAGAAATCAAATTAGTTAAAGATGTATTTCTTCATGAAAGATCTTAGCTATTAAGGACATTATTTTTTACTGTGAAATCTTATCTGTAGAATTTTTTTTTGCAGGGGAGCGGTTTTAGAGTCTTACTGCAGCCTAGGTTGACCTGGAACCAACTCTGTAGCCCAGGCTGGCCTCAAGTGCAGGGCAATCTTCCTACCTCAGCCTCCTGAGTACTGGGATTAAAGGCATGTACCACCATGTCCGATTATTTGTAGAAATTTTTTGATAGGCATCTTTTTTCATTTTAGCTAGGCACTATTGCACACTACTAGATGAACAATAATGCTGCCTACTCTCTTGAGTGTGCGGTCTTGAAATTGTAGTCTTTTAGGTATACAGCATACTTCAAGTGCAATTCAGGTAGATCATTAAGAATCACTAAGATTTCAGGTATGCACACATGCATTATATATATATATATATATATATATATATATATATATATATATATATATATATATATATATACATACTGTGTGGGTGTGTTTTGAATATGTATGTATGTACATGCTGAGGTAGCATCCTATATGCTTGCCTGTGACGAGCAGAGGAGAATACCAGCTGTCTACTTCATCAGTTACTGCCTGGTTTTCCTATTGATGGAGTCTCTTACTCATTCTGGAGTGTGATTCTCTGGTCTCTGCTCTCTGCAGGACAAGGGTTACAGATGCACTTGGCCAAACCCACCTGTTGATACAGTTTCTGGAGACTTGAATTCAAGTAGTCTGGGGCCCCTCAGGCCCTCGTGCTTGCACAGGAAGCACACTTACCTAGATTTCAATGTTTATATTTGAAAGAACAGTAGTCTTAATTTAATGGTAAGACATGATCATGTATACTTCAGTATTTTGTAGAGCATAGGAGGGAGAAGGAAGTGGGGAGTGCCTGAGAAGGGGAAACTAGAAATGAATGTTTGTGCTAGAAACTGACCGGCACAGAAGCTTGGTGGTCATCCTTTGTCCCCCTGGTTTCCATAGAGACCTTGTACTAGTGCAGTGACCTGACATGTTATCAACTTAGCTCTGGTGTCAATATTAGAAGTGAATGAGACAATAAGAGTCATTGTAATGTGTTGAGTAGATGAAGGTGAGAGAAGGAGGGAAAACAAAATGAATTAAAGATAGAGCAGTGTGTCTTGGCGGATCTCCATGCCATATATTAAAACCATGGAACAAAGGAAGACTCTATGGATGGAGTGTAGAGGAGAAGGTAATGAAGGTATCATGAATTCAGTTTTATATTTCTTTTACGTTGACAGCATTGGAACATGCACCTTGTTCTGATTTACAGGCAGTTGTAATTAGTCAGCTCCATACATGAAAATACATAATATTTTTGTGTAATACTAACTTATATTGCGGGAAAGATGATTTTTTTTTCATGGAGTAGCAGCAGCAGTGGGGCATAAAATCCTGTGGAACACTTCTTAATTAAATATAAACATGTATATACTCAACACACTGCTTGTTGTTAAGTATACAATTACACATTCCTCGTCACCTCCCTTTTCCAGGGTTCGGTGAAAGTGAAGAGCATAGAGATGAGACATTGAGTATAGGATATAAAGTTGATCTCACGTGGTTGTTCAAGACCGGTACAATAAGTACAGTCCTTGAAAGACGTCTCAGTGCAGTGTGGCAAGTTGTTGGTAATTCTTGGAAGAACTGTAGGGGGAGGCATAAGAAAGTGAGGTAGATGGTAGTATTAACACTAGTCCAGAAAGTTAGGAGAGCAGAGGAGGGAAATTTGAAGATTGAGTGTAATATCAAGAGTTCAGTTCTTCCCATGAGTCATGCCTCTCAAAGGTTGTTTTGATATAAATGAATGTGACTAAGGCAGGTAGATATGGTAGGCTTGAAGGAAATGCTGCCTCTCCTTAATTAAATTAATAATGTGTCAGGTGTGATTGCATGAGCCTCTAATCCCACCACTCAGGAGGGTACAGTAGAACTATTTGCCATGAGCTTGAGGCCAGTCTGGGTCATATCGTGAGTTCCAGCGCAAAGGCAAGATCCTTCTTCACAGATTAACTCATGAATGAAAGGTGCTCTGCCTCTTACTTCTATGTGCTTGAACAGTTTCTTTTACTTTTGGGTATTGTTTTTGTTTAAATGAGGCTATGTGTAATATGCTATTGTATTCAGCTTTTGTGAAGCTGCAAAGAGTTAATCCATACACGGTCTGGTTAGGTCACAGTGAAGGGCTTGATAAACAGTAGCTTTTGCCATGAGGAAGAGTGTCAGTGGCATTGTAGTTACAGCAGGTGTTCTTGATGTTGTCATGAGAAAGGTTTGTGACAGTACGTACTGATGACAGCTGCAGGACAAAACACGCTCTCCATAGCAATCATTGCATTAGCATGTCCTCATTACTTGAAACACATTATAGCTTTTTCTTTAAACTTCTTATTAAAACTTCCAGTTCCCAGAGCTGGAGAGATGGCTTAGTGGTTAAAGTGCTTTGGTCTGCAAGCCTGCTGACCAGAGTTCTGATCTGTCACCCACGTAAAGCCAGACACTAAGTGGTGCATTTGCTTGTAATCTCAGTGCACCTATGGTGATGAGAGGCAGAGTCAGGAGAATCCTCAAGTCTTCGGGCCTGCTAGTCTGACCTTTCCAGCAGCAAAACAGCAGTAGAGACAGTATGTCGGTGTGGAAAGAGAGGACCAGTACTCCCAAAGCTGTCCTCTGGCCTCATCACGTGTGCCATGGCATGGTATAAACACACAGGTACTTTGTGTTCCCTAATAGAACCGAATTTTCACTGATGTTGAAAATAGATAGAGTGTTCTGCTTTGGAAAAGAAGTAGAAAATTTTGCCCTTTAATCCTTATAGTAAATAAGTGTTCCTTAAGACTCTGGCATTTTGGCATTTCAGTTCATTTGTGCCTGCTCTCACATTTAGTAGGACTAGTCCTGTCCCAGAGTCCTCAACAGAACCTTGAAAACTGCCGTGTGGTCGGCGCCAGTCTCCTCACACATACACTGGAGTTACGTGTGCACTGCTGTCGCTGTAGTCAGCTGCTATGGTTTACGTGAAAGGACACTAGGTGCTATAGAGCATACATGCTACATTACACTTGCCTTTTTATCTAATAGAATAACAAGGTGATCAGGTTAGGAGCTCTCTGACATTATTCTAAGTATAGCAACTTGTTTGGCTGTATTACCATGCAAGTCAGTATTTGGTGTTAAGAATATCCAGTTATATGGCAACAGTGTAAGCTATCACCATTACAGAGACTGTATGTCAAGAGTACATCTTCAAAAATGGCCATGTTTCATTAGAGACTCTTTGTAATGCATGAAAGTGGTATGAAAGAAGGCTGCCACCGCCTTCTCCTCCTCCACCTCCACCACCATCCCTTCTCTTTCCCTTTGTTAAGAAAAGATAGCTTATTTGAAAATAGTGTATACTCGTGTATGATCACAGTAAATACTACAGTGTTACACTTAGTGACCAATTAGAAACACCAGGGTATCCTTATGGCTTGCTTAATTTCTATTTAGAAAGGAAATGGTAAGGTGTGTTTGCAGCTTATAAATGAGCTAAAAAAAAGTTCAGTATGCTTTTGGAGAGTGAATTGCAAGTAATGAAAAGAGAAAACTGTAATTTATTTATTTATTTGAGATAGGGAGAGAGAGAGAGAGAGAATATGAATATAACTAGACCTATGCCAGGGCCTGTTGTGCCAGTAAATGAATTCTAGACACGTGTACTACTTTGTGCATCTGGCTTTATATGGGTACTGGGGAATTGAAACAGGGCCAGCAGGCTTTATAAGCAAGCATTTTTAACTGCTGAACCATCTTCCCAACCTCAGTAATTCATTATTTTCCTAAAGTTAATATATATTGAATAATTATTGCCTACCAGGAAATATTTATAATGAACACACATTTTCCCAGTTAACTCATATAACAAAACCTCCATTTTTCACAAATTGAAATCAAAATCAGTTTTGTTCCTAACAGTTACAAGGTTTAAGATCCAAACCCAGTGTTGTTGTACTCCAAAACTATTTATAGTATACTATAAGGAAAGTAAACAAAATTATAGAGCTCATATTTCAAATTTTATAACCAAGTAACCTTTTTATTTTATTTTTTATTTTTTTAAGTTTTTTTTGTTGTTCATTTTTATTTATTTATTTGAGAGTGACAGAGAAAGAGGCAGATAGAGAGAGAGAATGAGCGCACCAAGCCCTCCAGCCACTGCAAACAAACTCCAGACGCGTGCACCCCTTTGTGCATCTGGCTAACGTGGGTCCTGGGGAATCGAGCCTCAAACCGGGGTCCTTAGGCTTCACAGGCAAGCGCTTAACCGCTAAGCCACCTCTCCAGCCCCCAAGTAACCTTTTTAAACAGCATTATACATTATAACGTTTCTTTGGGTTTTTTTTTTTTTTGGTGTGTATAGTTGTTGTGTGTCTGTTTGTGTGTGTGCACACAGATGTGCACACCCTGTACACATGTATATGGAGGCTAGAGAAGAACATTAGTATCATCCTGTATCACTCCCCTAGCTTGTCAATGACCCTGAACTCTCATTTTGTCTTAGGCTGGCTAGCCAGTGAGCCCCAGAAGTCCTATTTTTGCCTCCTGTCAGTATTGTGGGTACAGGCATGCACAGCCACACCTATCTTTGTTATGTGGGTGCTGGCCATCAAACTTCTCATGCTTGTGTAGTAAGCTTGTTTATTCACTGAGCCATCTTCCTAGCCCCTATACATTATAACATTGAAAAACATCTCACTTTAAAATAGTACTAATTTTTGTTTTTTAATTTGGAGCTGGGCTTCATGGCGCACACCTTTAATGCCAACACTTGGGAGGCTAAGGTAGGAGGATCACCATGAGTTCAAGTTCAAGGCTAGTCTGGGGCTACAGAGTGAGTTTCGGGTCAGCCTGGGCTAGAGTGAGACCCGACCTTAAAGAAGGGAAAAAGAAAGCAGAGCTGCAGAGATGGCTTAGCAGTTAAGGCACTTGCCTGCAAAGCTTAAGGCCTCTTTTTGACTCTCCAGGTCCACGTAAATCAGATGCACAGTTACACAAGCATGCAATGTCACACATGCACACAAGGTAGTGTACACGTCTGATGCTCGATTGCAGTGGCTGGAGGTCCTGGCGTGCCAATATATTCCTCCACCCCCATCCCCCGTTAAAAAAAGGCCAGTCTGTTGGGCTTGCCTCCAAAAAAAAAAAAAAAAGAAAGAAAGAAAAGAAAAGAAAAGAAAAAAGAATGAAAGAAAGAAAACCAACAAAAACAGAAATTTATTTGGAAGCATTTCTCTTTGTTCATGAATATTTTGCAAAGTGAATTTTTGTTCTCCTTCTAAGATGTTTTCTCCCGGATGCCACTCATGAATGGCCTTATTGGACCCAATCCTCATCTCACACATAATTCTTTGCCTCCTGGAAGTGGACTGGGAACTTACTCTGCTATAGCACAGTCCCCTTATACTGATACCAGGTATTTAAAATCCTAACTTTTCATGGAAAGATAACTTATGCAAACCTTTGGTCTTTGTTGCTTATGAATGAGTATTAATTATGGTTTTTGCTAGTGATGATCAAATACAATACTTTTAGCTTTTTGTAATGCCTGACCTCAGTTATTAGAGTGTTATTGCTGTGTGTAATATGAAGGTGTTCATGTCCTGCCAGGGATAAAACCCCAGCGTTTAATGCAGTCGCAAATGATCCGAGTGGCTCTTGGGCATCCTCGGCTCCCACTGTGGAAGGAGAAAACGACACCATGTCGAACGCCCAGAGGAGCACGCTAAAGTGGGAGAAGGAGGAAGCTCTTGGTGAGATGGCAACAGTAGCACCAGTTCTCTATACAAATATTAATTTCCCCAATTTAAAGGAAGAATTTCCTGGTAAGTCAGAGCAGTCATTGCTGTTTATCTATTTTGCCCACCTTCTCTTAGGTATAGTGGCTTGTATATATAGAAAGCCTTGTTAATATGAAGGTTCCTAGGCATATAGAAGTAGGCTGCATTTTCTTAATACTTGATTCTGTGCTTATTTGTGTATTTTCCAAAACTTCGCTTCAGTTAATGAAATTGACTCTCCACCTTCTACCTGTGCTAATAAATATGCGGTAGTCCATGCTGGGCACTTCTTAAACCTCTGCCTATCTTTCATCTAGAAGTCACTCTTCATCGGAATGACTTCTGATTGTTTTGATTCTGTTTTATTTGGTCTTGGTCTTTTTTGTCTTCGAGGTAGGGTCTTCCTCTAGCCCAGGCTGACCTGGAATTCATTATGTAGACTCAGACTGGCCTTGAACTCCTAGTGATCCTCCTGCCTCTGCCTGTGAGTGCTGGGATTAAAGTCATGAGCCACCACGCCCAGTCCAGTTTTGATGTGCTTTTCTATGCCTTTCTATGTGGTTAGGTTTCCCTTTAGTACTTTTTTCACTTTCTATACAAATAAAGCATATGCTACCTATCTAATAATAGAAATCTGTGCTTCACAGAGAGGTTTTTGTGGAAGCCATCTCCCCTTTTGTAGTTACTTTTGTTTAAAAACATTATGAGAGCCAGGCATGGTAGCACACGCCTTACCTCAAAAAACCAAAATAAATAAATTAAATACAACCATTGTGAATGAGCATATGTGTTAGTGCTCTGTCAGTTTGTGTCTGTAAGACCAGTTTTTTTTTTTTTAATTTTTTTGTTCTTTTTTTTTTTTTTTTTTTTTGGTTTTTCGAGGTAGGGTCTCACTCTAGCCCAGGCTGACCTGGAATTCACTATGGAGTCTCAGGGTGGCCTCGAACTCACGGCGATCCTCCTACCTCTGCCTCCCAAGTGCTGGGATTAAAGGCGTGCGCCACCACGCCCGGCTTTTTTGTTCATTTTTATTTATTTATTTGAGAGTGACAGAGACAGAAAGAGGCAGAGAGAGAGAACGGGCATGCCAGGGCTTCCAGCCACTGCAGATGAACTCCAGATGCGTGCGCCTCCTTGTGCATCTGGCTAACATGGGTCCTGGCAAGCCTCAAACTGGGGTCCTTAGGCTTCACAGGCATGTGCTTAACCACTAAGCCATCTCTCCAGCCCAAGACCAGTTCTTATAGCAGTGGTTTTGTCTGTTGGTTTGGTTTGGAGTAGTTTTACAAGAGCCTCAGGGCACGTTGCGATGCTGTTGTTGGTCATTTGACTTACTTCAGTTATTGAGAGCTTTTTATGTGTTTATGTGGAATCAGTCATCTCCGTACTTTTTTTTTTTTTTTTCTTTTTTTTGTGTTTTCGAGGTAGGGTCTTACTCTAGCTCAAGCTCTCCTGGAATTCACTATGGAGTCTCAGGGTGGCCTCGAACTCACGGTGATCCTCCTACCTCTGCCTTCCAAGTGCTGGGATTAAAAGCATGTGCCACCACTCCTGGCTTTTTTTTTTTTTTTTTTTTTTTTTTTTTTGAGGTAGTGTCTTACTGTAGTCCAGGCTGACCTGGAATTCACTATGTAGTCTCAGGGTGTCCTCAAACTCATGGTGATCCTCCTGCTTCTGCCTCCCAGAAGTGCTGGGATTAAAGGTGTGTGCCACCATGCCTGACTCATACTGTCATTACTTTTGATCTCATCTGAACTTCATTTTGTGTGTTGTCATGATACTCAAGTTTGTAGAAGCCATGTAAAACCATTACTTTCTTGGCTTTTGTTGCATACAAGTGCTGGTGAGAAGTTTATTACACTTAATTCTTTCGTGTCAAAATATAACTTCTATTTAGTGCAGCTCACTTATGAAACTTTTTAAAAATGATTTAATTTTTATTAGAGGGAGAGGGAATATGGGCATGTCAGGGCCTGTAGCCACTGCAAACGAACTCCAGATGCACGTGCCGCCTTGTGCATCTGGCTTACGTGGGTACTAGGGAATCAAACCTGGGTCCTTAAGCTTCTCAGGCAAGTGCCTTGACTGTTAAACTATCTCTCCAGACCTTATGAAACTTTCATTTTGATTCTGATAGTGTCTTTCTTTTGTTTTCTTTAATTTGTATGTGTGTGTGGGGGGGGGGGGCTTTTTAAAATAGGGCCCAGGCTCACCTGGAATTCTCTAGGTTATGTCAAGCAGGCCTTGAACTTGAAGTGCTGGGGTTAATAAAAGGTGTGTATCACCACGCCCAGCTCTGATAGTATCTTTTACAGTTAAAGAATTTATTATATCTTAAAAAAAAGAATTTATTACAGTTGGCTGAAACTTATTGTGGCTTGAGCAAGCTTGAGGCCAGCCAGGGCTGCTTAGGGAGACCTATCTCCATGAAAGAAAAACAAACCCTGAATTTGGGCTAGAGAGATGGGTCAGTGCTTATAAATGCTTGTTTATAAAGCCTCACCCCCCTGGGTTCAGTTCCCCAATATCCACTTAAAGCCAGACACACCGACTGGTGCATGCATAGGGAATTTGCAGTGGCAAGGTCCTGGTATGCTCATTCTCATATCATTCTCATATTCTCTCTTTCTGTGTCTCATATATAAACAAAACTATTTACTTAAAACCACTAATTTTGGGGCTTACTCTGTGCCAGGAATTTGGCACTACTATTTATAGAACTTAATGTAGTACAGGCTGCAGATTCCTCCTTTAGAATGCTGGTGGCCTGAAGTGGTGCAGGTTTTTTATATTTGCATATGCATAATGGAATTATCATGGGCTTTTAGCATGAGTACTGGGTCTTTTGTTACAATAGTTTACATGTCTCAGCAAATGTATACTCTGTTCTGTTGCAGACTGGACTACTCGAGTAAAGCAGATTGCAAAGTTGTGGAGAAAAGCAAGCTCTCAGGAAAGAGCACCATATGTGGTATTTGAAACAATCCCTATTTTCCAAATTTTTAAGCAAAATATTTGAAGCTTATCTTTGTAAAAATGCTTTTCAGTACTTTTACAACTAACAAACAGCTTTGAGTTTATAGTGATGGCCTAATGAGTTATTTCTTTCCTTCCTCCCCTCCCCTCCCTTCTTTTCCTCTCCTCCCTTCCCTTCCCTTCCCTTCCCCTTCCCTTTCCTTCCCTCCCTCCCTCCCTCTCTCCCTCCTTCCCTCCTCTCCTCCCCTCCCCTCCCCTCCCCTCCTCTTCCCTCCCTCCCCCCTCCTCCCTCCCTTCCTTCCTTCCTTCCTTCCTTCCTTCCTTCCTTCCCTCCTTTTCTTTCCTTCCCTCCCTCCCTCCCTCTCTTCCCTCCCTCCTTCCCTTCCTTCCTTCCTTCCTTCCTTCCTCCCTTCCCTTCCCTTCCCTTCCCTTCCCTTCTCTCCTTTCCTTTCCTTTTCCCATCCCTTTCCTTTCTCTAAGTGCTGGGTTTAAAGGCATGTGCCACCATGCCAAGCCTATGAGTGTGTTTAACAAACTCAGGTGAAGATTGAAAATCAGATATTTTAGAGGCCTATTTTTAAATTTTTATTTATTTATTTTAGAGGTCTATTTAAATCATTTTACTTTAGCTGGGCCCAATGGCACTCACCTTTAGTACCAGCATTCAGAAGGCTGAGGTAGGAGGATCGCTGTGAGTTCAAGGCCAGCCTGAAACTACAGAGTTCCAGATCAGCTTGGGTTAGAGTGAGACCTTACCTCGAAAAAACACAAGCCAAAGCCAGGCGTGGTAGCGCACACCTTTCCCAGCACTTGGGAGGCACAGGTAGGAGGATCGCTGTGAGTTCGAGGCCACCCTGAGACTACATAGTTAATTCCAGGTCAGCCTGACCAGAGTGAGACCCTACCTTGAAAAACAAAAAACAAAAAACAAAAAAGAAGATAAAACACAAGCCAAAAAACTATAAAAACAGAAAAAGATGTCACTTAACTTCAAGAAATAGTATTAAATTAGGAGACTAGATTAGTTTTCCTCAGTTTGTTTGTTTGATTTCTTTTTTCTTTTTGTTTGAGGGAGGATGGATTAATGTCTAGGTCTTAGCAGGGGCTCTTAGTTTCACAGCATAACCACTTTTTAACCTTGGTTTTATTTTTATTTCTTAAGACATATTAGCATATGATGGGATATATATATTTTTCTTTTTCTCAAAGCAAAAAGCCAGAGATAACAGAGCTGCATTACGCATCAATAAAGTCCAGATGTCAAATGACTCCATGAAAAGGCAGCAACAGCAAGACAGCATCGACCCCAGCTCTCGCATTGATTCAGATCTTTTCAAAGATCCCTTAAAGCAGAGAGAATCGGAGCATGAGCAAGAATGGAAGTTTAGACAGGTATGAGCCTTGGGATGATTTGCTTTTTTAAACTGCATTTTTGGTTTTTGAGAAGAGAGGTATTAATGTCATTTCAGAGTATAATTCTTAATAGAACATGAAAGTATGAGTTAAAATATATTTCCCACTTTGGTAAAAATGTATTCAAATTTGATTGAGAAGTGTGTTGTAATATAAATAATATGCTACCCCTAGGCATAAGTGGAGCTCACTGCAGTGAGTAATCTCTCTCTCTTTTAAATTTGAACTCTAATATAGAAGCAATGTTGTAGTTACTGACGTTAGTTAAATTCATTTTATGCTTTTTGTTCCTTATGATAGTTCTTTTAACCATGTTACTGTTTTCTCCATTCTTTTTCTTTTTTCTGAGAGAGAGAGAGAGAGAATAGGCACACAAAGGCCTCTGGCCACTGCAGATGAACACCAGACGCATGTGCCACCTGGTGCCTCTGTCTTACGTAGGTACTGCAGAATGCCTTAACCACTAAGCCATCTCTCCAGCACGTGTTTTTTTTGTTTTGTTTTGTTTTGTTTTCAATTCTTAATAGCAAATGCGTCAGAAAAGTAAGCAGCAAGCTAAGATCGAAGCCACACAGAAACTGGAGCAGGTGAAGAATGAGCAGCAGCAGCAGCAGCAGCAGCAGCAACAACAACAACATCTGGGTTCTCAGCACCTTCTTGTGCCATCTGGCTCAGATAACCCCAGTGCTGGGGCACAGAGTCCCTTGACACCGCAGCCTGGCAATGGAGATGTGTCTCCTGCACAGACATTCCGTAAAGACTTGTTTTCCAAACAGCTGCCTAGTGCGCCTGCTTCCACGCCTTCAGACGATGTGTTTGTCAAGCCACAAACTCCACCCCCTCCAGCAAACCCATCCCGGCTACCCATGCCCGACAGCATTTCTCAGTCCCAGACCTCTCAGCCACCTTCTCCTCAGATGTTTTCACCTGGGTCTTCTAATTCACGACCTCCATCTCCAGTGGACCCTTATGCAAAGATGGCCGGTACCCCTAGACCACCTCCTGGGAGCCATGGTTTTCCCAGAAGAAATCCTGTTGCGCCAGTGGAAAGCTGTGCTCCTTTATCCTCAGGACCTAGGCCCATTCAGATGAGTGAGAGCACAGCCAGTAGGCCATCCCCAGCAAGGGACTTGCGTTCTTCCTCTACAACAAACAGCGACCCCTATGTGAAGCCTCCAGACACGCCTAGGCCCACGATCACAGATCAGTGGTTTGGTCTTCCTGGGTCTCCTGTAGTTTCGGAACAAGCTGTAAAAGGTCCTCTACCAGCTGGGACCAATGATCGCTTTACTAAACCACCATCTAGAACAGGTGTGCTTCAAAGGCAGCGGGTACCTGACCCATATGCACGGCCCTTGCTGACACCTGCACCTGTTGATAGTGGTCCTGGACCTTTTAAGACCCCACTACACCCTCCATCTTCTCAAGATCCATATGGGTCAGTGTCGCAGACATCAAGACGACTGTCTGCTGACCCTTATGAACGGCCTGCTTTGACACCAAGACCTGTAGATAATTTTTCTCATAGTCAGTCAAATGATCCATATAGCCAGCCCCCCCTAACCCCACATCCGGCAGTGAATGATTCTTTTACTCATTCTTCAAGGGCTTTTTCTCAGCCTGGAACCATATCAAGGCCAGCATCTCAGGACCCATATTCCCAACCCCCAGGAACTCCACGACCTGTTGTAGAATCTTATTCCCAACCCTCAGGAACAGCTCGGTCCAATCCAGACCCCTATTCTCAACCGCCTGGCACTCCCCGGCCTAGTACTATGGACCCATACAGTCAGCAGCCGTCCACCCCCAGGCCTCCACAGACAGACATGTTTGTTGCCCCTGTAGTGGGTCACAGGCATGATCCCTATACTCGTCATCCTGGGACATCAAGACCTGGAATTCCTATTCCCTACTCTCAGCCACCAGCAACACCACGGCCGCGGACTTCAGAGGGCTTTGCTAGGTCCTTAGCTGCAAGACCAACCCTCATGCCAAATCAGGATCCTTTCCTGCAAGCAGGACACAACCGAGCACCAGCTTTACCTGGTCCTTTGGTAAGACCACCTGATGCATGCTCCCAAACTCCCAGGCCACCTGGACCTGGCCATTCAGACACATTCAGCCGAATTTCCCCATCCGTGGCCCGCGATCCCTATGATCAGCCTCCGATGACCCCGCGACCTCAGTCTGACTCCTTTGGCACGAGTCAGGTTGTACATGAAGCTGTTGACCAGCCAGGGCCAGGGCCGGGGCCAGAGGGGCCCTTCAGCGCCTCTTCAAACCCTCCCCTGGGTCCCCAAGGCCAGCAGTTCTCCAGTGGCTCTCAGCTCCCTGCACCTGCACTGACTTCAGGAGGAAACGACACACAGAACACCGTGAATATGTCGCAGGCTGACACGGAGAAGCTGAGGCAGGTAAATACTGCACGTGTTCTCAGATACTTGAAAGGTAGTCTTGGTTGGAGCTGTTCATTTAGCTGTTCATTTAATCAAATAGTAAGTTCTTCCTCACATGGGTAAGGTTTCTTATCTTTTTATTACTTGTTAAATCAGAAGAAAAATGAAATTGGTAACATTAACACTGATTAATTTGGATTCAGTCTGCCTAATTTCATTTTTCATGAATTTGTTAGGGAGATCCAAAGCTTTCATTTTAATGCTATTACAAAGGAAAAGTCCCCTAAACATACACAGTTTATCAAGTACTAAAACGTAACTAGTGTTTTGTGAAGCTTTGAAACATTTTAACATTTAGAACATTACTGTAGCTGGATGTGGTGGCCCACATCTTTAATCCCAGCACTTGGGAGGCAGAGGAAGGAGGATCATCATGAGCTCGAGGCCACCCTGAGACTACATAGTGAATTCCAGGTCAGCCTGAGCTAGAGTGAGAGAGACTCTACCTCGGCGGTGGCGGGGGAGGAGGGAGGCGGGAGTTACTGTAGCCATGTAATGAAAGCATTGATTTTTTTTTTTTTTAAGGCATCAGTTATTATAAAGCCAAGTGACTTTTGTTTCTTTGCCTTTAGCGACAGAAGCTACGTGAAATCATTCTCCAGCAACAGCAGCAGAAGAAAATTGCTAGTCGCCAGGAGAAAGGGCCTCAGGATACACCCGTAGTGCCCCACCCAGTGCCCCTTCCACACTGGCAACCAGAGAGTATCAACCAGGCTTTCTCTCGGCCTCCACCTCCTTATCCTGGGAACATTCGTTCACCTGTTATCCCTCCTGTAGGACCTAGATATGCTGTTTTCCCCAAAGATCAGCGTGGTCCCTACCCTCCTGATATTGCTGGTATGGGGTTGAGACCACATGGATTTAGGTAATGCTTTTTGTTTTCTACCAGATTTAAATTGCTATTAGAAGGAGCTAGACACATACAGTTACTCTTAGCCAAGAAGTGGTTACGGCTTTTTTTTTCAATTTTTATTAACATTTTCCATGATTATAAAAAATATCCCATGGTAATACCCTCCCTCCCCCCAGTTACAGCTTTTTGTTTTGCCCCTCTGGGATACACAGTCAGTGTTATTTCCCACTAATGTGAGATCATAGACTTACTTCTGTGCTCTAAGAGCTCTAAAGACTCTAAAAATAGCCCCTTGTCATTAACTTGACTGGAATACTTGAAACTCTAATGGTGTAGTTTGTCATACCAGTCAAATCACATCCTTCAAAACATAATTACCACATACTGGTTAAGCAATGAGACTGGTCCTCTCCAAATTTTCACTCTAAATTTAAGTTAAAAAGATATTTCTATAGGGTTGCAAATTGGAAAGGTGCTTTCCTTTGAGGAACTTTTGGTGACGAGGGTGGGCTATAAAGTTAGCAGTGAAGAGTCATGATGTATCTTTTTTTGAAACAGCTACTAAGAAGGCCAAAGCCGTAGTCATGTATTAGTTATACAAGGAAAGAATTCCTTACGATACGCTTTTAGAAGATAGGCCAGTTGATCTTATACCAGTATCTCTGGATATGCTTACCTTTATTTCCCCTTTTCTTCTGCCTTAGTAAATTTTATGCTCATTGCTATGTTTCATATTTTAAAAATATTTTATTTATTTATTTATTAGAGAGAGAATGGGTGCACCAGGGCCACCAGCCACTGCAAACAAACTCTAGATGCATGCACCACCTTGTGCATCTGGTTTATGTGGGTCCTGGGGAATTGAACCGAGGTCCTTTGGCTTTGCAGGCAAATGCCTTAACTGCTAAGCCTTCTCTCCAGCCCTTTGTTTCATATTTTTATGTTGTGTTTTATTTTACTGAAATGAGGTATAATAAAAAAAAGATCCTATGTTATATTCATGTATTCAGTATTTACAGATTATATGTATATTTTTAAAAAATTATTTATTTGAGAGATGGGAAAAAGTGTGTGTGTGTACACACACACACATATGTGGAGAGAGAGAGAGAGCGAATGGGTGCACCAGGGCCTCTAGCCACTGCAGCTCCATACACATGTGCCACCTTGTGCATCTGGCTTACATTGGTACAGGGGAATCAAACCTAAGTCCTTAGTCTTCCCAGACAAGTGCCTTAACTGTTAAGCCATCTCTCCAGCCCTGATAATGTCACTTAGGGGCTGGAGAGATGGCTTAGCGGTTAAGCACTTAACTGTGAAGCCTAAGGACCCCGTTCAAGGCTCGATTTCCCCAGTACCCACAGTAGCCAGATGCACAAGGGGGCGCACGTGTCTGGAGTTGTTAGTTTGCAGTGCCTGGAGGCCCTGGTGTGCCCATTCTCTCTCTCTCTCTCTCTCTCTGTCCCTCTCAAATAAATAAAAAATAAACAACAACAAAAAAGTTTAGAAACATCTCTTAGGACCTCCAGTCCTTCTACTGCCATGCAGCAAGTGCACGTTCTTCTGCTGTGCACGTGTCTTTGTGTGCTCATGACTGAGGCCAGTAAGTCTTTCTAATCGAATTTCAGTCAAGTGTCCCACAAGTAGGCCTTTTCCATGCAAAAATGCCAACAAAATGAATGGACAGAAGCTTTGTTCTTATGTCTAAGTAGTTGATCACACCTGCTTGGTGGTTGTCCTTTGTTCCTGTTCATTGTTGGCTGATGTAAGCTTTTAGGTGTTAATTGTAGGAATGTGGCAAGAAAACTCATGCATGTGTTGCTTTGCAGGTCTTTCCAGTAGTGGTCATTGCTTTTTGCTATTATTGAGCTTGGCAACAGTAATTTTTTTTTTTAATCTGTAATTTCATCTAAAACTTTTCATTTTCTTAACTCAGTTCTAAATTGAGTGTTACATTTAATTATTTGCATTTGTTTTTAGATTTGGGTTTCCAGGAGGTAGTCATGGTCCTATGTCAAGCCAGGACCGCTTTCATGTGCCTCCTCAGCAAATACAAGGGCCTGGAATTCCTCCACACCTCAGAAGATCAATGTCTGTGGAGATGCCCAGGCCTTTAAGTAACTCACCAATGAATAGTCCAGTTGGGCTTCCTCAGCCTTTTCCAACCCAAGGCCTGCCAGTTCAGCAGCATAACATCCTTGGCCAAGCTTTTATTGAGCTGAGGCATAGAGCTCCTGACGGAAGGCCACGCCTGCCCTTCACCGCTTCTCCAGGAAGTGTCACAGAGGCTCCTCCTCATCCCAGACACGCACACTTCATTCCCCGAGCAGACTTTCCAGGTCCTAGACATACAGATCCCATGAGACAGCCTTCCCAAGGCCTCCCTAGTCAGCTACCTGTGCATCCAAATTTGGATCAGGTGCCACCATCTCAGCCTGAGCAAGGTCATCCTGCCCATCAGTCTTCTGTGGTCATGAGGCCTCTGAGTCATCCTTTAGGTGGTGAGTTTCCTGAGGCTCCACTGTCGGCATCTACCCCAGCTGACTCAGCACCTGAGAGTTTGCAGATACCAAGTCAGTCTTCTGATGCTCTGGAGGAAAAACTAGACTCCGACGACCCTTCTGTGAAAGAACTAGATGTTAAAGACCTTGAGGGGGTTGAGGTCAAAGACTTGGATGATGAAGATCTTGAAAATTTAAATTTAGATGCTGACGACGGCAAGGGGGATGAACTGGATACTTTAGATAACTTGGAAACGAATGACCCAAACCTTGATGACCTTTTAAGGTCAGGAGAATTTGACATCATTGCATACACAGATCCAGAACTTGACCTAGGAGATAAAAAAGGCATGTTTAATGAGGAACTAGACCTTAATGTTCCAATTGATGATAAGCTAGATAATCAGTGTACATCTGTTGAACCAAAAAAAAAGGAGCAAGAAGATAAAACTGTGGTTCTCTCTGACAACCATTTGCCACAGAAAAAGTCCAGTACTACCGGTGAGATAAAAACAGAAGTCCTATCTCCAGACACTAAGGAGGACTCAAAACGTGGGAGTGAGAAAAGTGACGAAAGTAAAAATGGTGCTGACACTCCATGTGCACAAGCTTCTGCTCCCACAAACCCGAATGATGAGCTGCCCACTGACCCAGAGCCACAAGAGAAAAGAACTCTCGAAGATAGTGCTGGCCCCAGTGGTGACACACCAGGACCCACGCCTCTGCCTGCTCAGGACATGATGAATTCTTGTGACATAACCGGATCAACACCAGTTCTTTCAAGCTTACTCACTAAGGAAAAGTCTGATAATTCAGGCATTAGGCCTTTGGGGTCTCCCCCACCAGCTCTTCCTGTCTCACCATCCAGTCATGGGTCAAATTTGCCTCCTACATTAATAGCACCACCTGGTCCTCTTTTGGATAATGCCGTGAATTCCAATGTAACAGTGGCCCCTAGGATGAACCATGTTTTTTCTCAGGGTGTGCAGGTAAATCCAGGATTCATTCAGGGTCAGTCCATGGTGAACCACAGCTTGGGGGCAGGAAAACTTACAAGTCAAACTGTGCCTCTCCCGAATCCGTCCAGCACCAGTGGTATGACTGGACCGCAACAGCTAATGCTTCCTCAACCATTAACCCAGCAGAGCAGAGAGAGGCCTCTGCTTCTAGAGGAACAGCCTCTGCTTCTCCAGGATCTTCTGGATCAAGAGAGGCAGGAGCAGCAGCAACAAAGACAGATGCAAGCCATGATCCGTCAGCGGTCAGAACCATTCTTCCCCAACATTGGTAGGAATTCCCTTGTGTCTCAGAATGCATTGCTGGGGGCATGGCGTCTGGGTAGCGCGTAGTCTGCTTGTAAGAGCTCATTACTGAAATTACATTTAGAGTAGAAAGAACACTGAGAATTTTCTGGTCCTCCTAGAGCTTTAAACTGAAAGCTACTAGGAATTTAAGAATTCTTCTCAATCAAAATGTTGTAAACTTAGAGTTGCAAAGCTCACTCAATTCCATTATTTATGATATGAATAGAATCCGGTCCTATTTAATTTTAACTGCCAAATCTTATTACTGTGTCTTTTTCAGGGTCATGGAAAGATCAAGGAAACTGATAGAGCTTCTTCCTTGCTACCCAAGTTTTTGGCAAGGTTTTCTTTGTGAAAGCCTCTTATTTTTATTGGCTTACTAATTTAAGACCAGCAAAAAGGCATGCAGCAAAATGTATCAGTGCCTCTAAGTATAAGAATTAAAATCAACAGGCATATGTCCAAGAAATACTTTCTTTTTAAAAAATATATTTATTTTTATTTATTTATTAGAGACCAGGGGTTGGGGGGATGGGTGTGCCAGGGCCTTTAGCCACTGCAAACAAACTCCAGATGCATGCACCACCATGTGCATATGGTTTATGTGGTATCTGGAGAATCGAACCTGGGCCCTTTGGCTTTGCAGGCGTGCACCTTAACCATTAAGCCATCCCTCCAGCCCACCAAGCAATACTTTCTAAACAACAACCAAAAACTCATCTTACTTGTATGTATTGCATTTCCATCATATGACTTACATGCAGAGAGATTTTTTTAGTGGCCTCTTGGTACATTTATTATGTGGATATATCCTGGAGAAGTTGGTGTTTTTTTTCTTCTAAAGCCTGATAATTAATTTGGTTGCTGCATTACTGAGGAAGCCATTCTGATGAGCGTTGTGTGTTTGGCTGCAGACTGTGCTGCTGCACGCTGCAGCCACCTCCTTACACTGGCAGACTTGTTTGTCACTGAAGAAGTCAGGTTTTAGAGTACAAGTCTGCTGGGGATTCCCCAGAGCCAGTAAATGTTACTGTCGCAGGTTCTGTTATCTACTGACGAAACACACATGATTAGTAAATGATGAAGTGTAGGAATCTGTGAACTACATCATCATTGTGAACTTAACATTGACGCCTTTGTGTGAACTAAATGCTATCAAATGAGTAATTTCCAAATTCATCTCTTCTTTAGATTTTGATGCAATTACAGATCCTATAATGAAAGCCAAAATGGTGGCCCTTAAAGGCATAAATAAAGTGATGGCACAGAACAGCCTGGGCATGCCACCGATGGTGATGAGCAGGTAGGTGAAGGTACTCTCACGAGACACTGCTGCCTAGACCAGCCTAGGGATAATCAAATCAAAATATTCAAATTAAATTTAGCTGCATGGGATCAGATGAAAAGTGTCGTATAAATACAGGGAAATGATTTACACAGTTTAGGGGAGAAACACAATAAACAATAAAGCATCAGATGATCTTTTTGAAGATTAACTTGGTGAATGAGGAAATCCAAGCTGTTTAGGTGTGTGTTCTTTCTGGATTGTTAATAGCAAGAGATTTTTCAGCTAAGATACTGAGGAGCTAAAGTAGTTGTGAACTCATCTCTAGAATTACTTTGGCCAGAAAAGAAAGGGAATGACAGTAGGTAAGGAGGCAGTTGAATGCTAGAAGGTGGAGAGCTTATAATATTTTTAATGTTTATTGACAGTTTTCACACATGCACATAATATATTTTGGTCATAACCCTTCCTATTACCTTTTGTTCGTGCCCTCTCCTCCCTTCTCTTTTTACTGAACCCCTTCTTTCCAATAGGACCTCCCTCTTCTACTTAAATAGTTTTAATACCTGGTAGAAAAATGGGAAGTATGCATTGAAGAAGGGTATTAGAGTTGAGTAATTATTATATCAGCATAGTTATGACCCCGATAGAGTGTTTATTAAATTTTGATCATGTTACACTATCGGAATCATGTGGCAGTTTTTTCAGAAGGTGGGCTCTTGAGCTGTACTGAAGTGCTACTGAGTGAGAATGTCTAGTGATACTGGCAGCAGGTTTGCATTTTCAACCAGCACCATGGATGATTTTTAGGTACATTGCTGTTTTTGAACCTCTGTCAATACAGGAAACATAATGTTCCCATTTAGTTTAATAATCGTGTTGAAGCAATTTTATTAAAAAGTGTGAATGATTATGCGATTGAATTGTACAGATTTAAGATACACATGATACTTCAGAGAAATTTCATCCCTTCAGAGTATAATTCTTTTACTCCATACATGCTTAAGAAGTAGAAATAGGGCCCAGCGTGGTGCATGCCTTTAGTCCCAACATTTGGGAGGCAGAGGTAGGAGGATCGCCATGAGTTCTAGACCACCCTGAGATACATACTGAATTCGAGGACATCCTGGACTAGAGCAAAATACTACCTGGGGGAGGGGGGAAACTGGGCGCGGTGGCGCATGCCTTTAATCCCAGCACTCAGGAGGCAGAGGTAGGAGGATTGCTATGAGTTTGAGGCCACCCTGAGACTCCATAGTGAATTCCAGGTCAGCCTGGGCTAGAGTAAGACCCTGCCTCAAAAAACCAATATACACACACACACACACACACATACTCATACAGTAATATAAAAAAGAAGTAGAAATAGTGATTCTAATAATTCTCATTATTGAGCAGCATTTATTAGTGCTGTTTCTCCATTGTAGAGATTGTTTTTTTAAGTATTTTTATTTAGTTGCAGATAGACAGACAGACAGACAGCGAATGGGTCTTCAGCCACTACAAATAAATTTAAGATGCATGTACCACTGCATCTGGCTTTACATGGGTCCTGGGGACACGCACCTGGGTCATTAGGCTTCGCAGGCAAGCGCCTTAACCACTAAGCCATCTCTCCAGCCCTGCCATTGTAGAGATTCTTAACCTTTTCATGTTGAAATCTTTTTAGCATTGCATTGATGCCTTTGAAACTCTTCTCAGAACATTTTACATGAATAAAATAAAAATAAATATTGCAAAGCAAATCAATGATATTTTAAACATAGTTGCATTTACAGCATGTGTGCTTTTTATGGCATTAGCTTAGTACTGTGTCTGATAGCTACCATAATTGCAGAATAATGAGTGGCAGTGACCTGTTATATATGTGCACCACTTGATAGGAAAGTGATCTGTCTCTTGTTAGTGGTAGTCATGGTACTGGCAAGAATATTGTTATGATACTGAGTCACAATACAAGGAAATGCTAAGGCTTTTTTTGCATTTTGTTGTTTTGATTTTTTTTTTGGGGGGGAGGGTCTCAGGCTGGCCTCAAACTCATAGCGCTCCTCCTACCTCTGACCCCTGAGTGCTGGAATTAAAGGCGTGTGCCACCATGTCTGGCTGCTAAGTTTTATTTAACCCTTTATCTAAAATATGAGCACATTCTTCTTTGTGTCTATTATGATTAGATTGGTATGTGTTAAATGTACCGGTGACTGTTCTCCCGAGTGCTTCTCAGAAGCGGAAGGATAGTCCCTGGAGAGACTAGTATGATATATTGAATGAGGATGGCAGGCAGTGATGATACTTTTTTAATTAAATTTTTATTAAAATTTGGTCAGAGCAGAGCTGTAGCAATGAAGGGGATGGGGTAAAAGACCCCTAAGTAAGAACTTGAAAGTATAGATTATAAGTTCTACTATCACTTAGATCTGTTATTCAATATTTGGAATGTGATTTGAAATTTTATTGCATATATATCTTGGTCTGTTGAAACATTCAGTGACTCCAGAGTACAAATATGTCTTCATATAACCATAATACTTCTCTGTTTATAGCTTTAATTAGATTGAGTAACATTTCACCAGTCTCTAACCCTTCTAGGTCAGTCACCAGTTTTGATTTACTTTGTCATTAAAGAGATATGAAACTTCTTGATAAGTCTTTTGTTTTAGACTACAAAAGACTTAAATCACCAATTTTTTTCAACATGGGGGTCCTCTCACTCTTAGGATTCTTAGGTAACCTAGGCTACCCTTGAAATTGTAGCAATTCTTTTACCTCAGCCTCTACAGTGTTGGGTCTACAGATACAGATATGAACCACCATACTTCGCTTACCACTTCATGTTTTAAAACTTTTTTTGTTGACCATTTCCCAATTTATTTTATTTGTTTGTTTGCAAGCAGAAAGAGAGAGAGAGAGGGCACACCAGGGCCTCTAGCCACTGCAAGCAAACTCCAGATGCATGTGCCACTTTGTGCATCTAGCTTTGTGTAGGTACTGGGGAATTGAAACCAGGTCATTAGGCTTTGTAGGCAAGCACTTTAACTGCTGGGCCATCTCTCCAGCCCCTCATTTTATTCTTTTAAAAAATATTTTTTGAGAGAGACATACAAATATATAAAGAAAAAGAAAATGAAAGAACACAGGCACATCAGGGCCTCTAGCCACTAAAAACAAACTCCAGACACATGTGCCACCTTGTGCGTCTGCCTTACATGGGATCTGGAAAACCGAACCAGGGCCCTTAGACTTCATAGGCAAACACCTTAACTGCTAAGCCATCTCTCCAGCCCCCAGTTTATTTATTTTATTTTTGAGTGAGAGAGACAGAAAGAGGCAGAGGGAAAGAGAGAAAGGGCACTCCAGGGCCTTTCAGCCACTGTGAATGAACTCCAGTGATGAGTGCCCTCTTATGGCGCATGTATGACACTGTGTGCTTGTGTCACTGTGTGTCTGTGTGGGACCTGGAGATTCAAACATGCATTCTTAGGCTTTGCAGGCAAGTGCCTTAACCACTAAGCTATCTCTCCAGACCCCCAATTCATTTTTCTAAATTTTTCAATTTTTTTTGTTCATTTATTTATTTATTTATTTGAGAGCAACAGACAGAGAAAGAGGCAGACAGAGAGAGAGAATGGGTGCGCCAGGGCCTCCAGCCACTGCAAACAAACTCCAGATGCATGCGCCCCCTTGTGCATCTGGTTTATGTGGGTCATGGAGAATCAAACCAGGATCCTTTGGCTTTGTGCACAAGCACCTTAATTGCAAAGCCATTTCTCCAGCCCATCCCCCAATTCATTTTTAATAAAGATTGGAACCTGAAAAAATACACATATTAAAGGCTATAACTCACTTCATTTAACATCCAGTTAATCCTGTGTCTATCCTCTCGTGGGAGCTTTAGCTGACTGTTTATTTATTTATTTATTTGCAAGTAGAGAGAGAGAAAGAAAGAAGAGGTACAGACGGAGAATGGGTGCAATAGGCCCTCCATCCGCTACAAAAAAACTACATATGGCTTTACCTGGGTACTGGGGAATTGAACCAGGGTCATTAGGCTTTGCAGGCCTTAACAACTGAGTCATCTCTCCAGCCCCTACCTGACTTTTTATATGGCCTTCCTGGTACTCCTGAAGAGAGTGACCCAAGTCCTCTGACTGTTTCTGTCATTCCTAGTGCTGTTGCGATGTTGTGTGGAGTACATACTTGATAGAGGGCAGGGAAGAGATCTGCAGGGTTCTTAGCAAGTGCTTTGGGTGAGGAAGTCTTGGTACCACTCTTCCTGGAAACAGCATTGTCAGGCACCCACAATACCCAGTTCTAAGTGCTTGCCATTTGATACTCTGTGCTTCCCTCACAGATTCCCCTTCATGGGCCCATCCGTGGCTGGAGCACAGAACAGTGAAGGCCAGAGTCTGATTCCACAAGCTGTTGCTCAGGTAATGCTGCTCCCTTCACTCACTCCTGGAGGGCACGTGTCCTGTTTCTTACCAGATGTATCTCATAATGAAGCCCCATCCAGAAAGGAGCAGGAGCTTAGATTGCAGCCAGAATACTCTTTCAACACAGTACAATAAAGATTTGTGTGTTGCTATTTAAACAGAAGACAAATTAAGGCTAAATGAAATGTAATTTCTTAAAAAGAACTATATACTTACTTAAACGTAGAAAGTCACTTGGAGAGAAACCAAGTAGCTAGAGCATCTGGACTTACATGTAGTACTCCAGAAAGACATTTCGTATCTTTTGCTTTGGAATGAATCCATTACGTTTAAAGTGTAAAATTGCTAGAAACAGTAGGAAATGTTTGTAATCCTTCTATTTGGATTATAAACATTGACGGGATTCCTTTGAGGTTATTGAGCATTTGTAACCAGTTTCAAGTGTAAGTGTGCTATGCTCTCAGTGCCAAGCGGTGTCTTGGGAAGTAAAAGTCCTCCTTTTATGTGGTATTTTCTTTGTTGATTTTTAAATATTTATGTGCTGGAAAACCACCTACTCTGTGCCCTTTTGGAATTTTTTTTTCCCCTAGCTAGTTAGACTGTAGATTTATTGTTACACATAATTATATCCTTTTCCTTACTAAGAGAGACACACCATATGATAGACTGCAAAGGGCATAAGCTTTTAGCTGCAGTCAAAAGTTCTACTCTGAATTTACTGTGCAATTTTGGACAAGTCCTGTAACCCCTTTCTACTGATGTGTCAACTGCCACCCAGCTGTTCTGCAGTATGGTAAAGATGGCAAAATACATTCTGCCTATTAGTGTCACTTAGAACTGTTACCCTTGAATACACTGCATGTCTAGCAGAACTTGTGCCAGCTGGGTAAACAGTCTTCAAAATTAATTTTATTTATCAGGTGGGTGCCAGGAAATTGATTCAGTCCCTCTAAAAGAAGCATGCCGTTTATTAAGAACAGAAGAGTAGTGCTCTCATTTGCTTATTCTCTTTTGTTATATGTGGCTGTAGTGTTGGTTTTCGTTATAGTTTTGTGATACAGAGTGGTTTTGTGAATGTGGAACAGATGTTTATAAACTAGGTAGACTTTGTAAAAAAGTCAGATTTTATGTGGATTTTTAACTTACTGTGTTTGATTTGCCCTAGTGTTATATTTCAGGTGAATAATTCTTTTCTCTGTTTTTTAGCTAAATTTAGAAAACATAGTAGTTCAGGGATAGAAATAAATTTTTAGAAATAAACACAATTCATTGTTTTTATAGAAAAGAAAACTTTAAAGATTTTAGAAAATTAATTTTTTCTATTTCTTTTTCATTTTTTCCTTATTAAAGTTTTCCCCCCCTTAAACCGAAGTATGGAATTAAACATATTTGTAAATTTTACTTATTTTAGGATGGCAGTATAACACATCAGATTTCTAGGCCTAATCCTCCAAATTTTGGTCCAGGCTTTGTCAGTAAGTATAAATCTAATAAGTTACCTGTTTCTGGGGCTTGCTTGTTTGACTGTATTTGTGGTGTTTGGCGCTTGGAGTTAGCTATAGGAGTGAGACTATAAGCCTGAGCTCCCTCTTTTTGATCAAATGTCACTGCCCTCTTAGGCAGCCTTTCTTCAAGGCATGTATTTTCTTTTTTTCTTTTTTTCTTTTTTTCTTTTTTTTTTCTGTGCATGAAGAATTAGTTAGAAATAAATATTTTAATACAGGAAAAAAATCATCTTACTCTTTTCAACATTGTTGCTCTTTTTGTTTATAGATTGGGCATTTTACAATATATATAATTAAACCACTTTTTGCCCCCCTGACAGTCTGCCTAAGTGACAAGGACACTAAATGGGGACGGACAAAGGGAATATGCCTAGAGAGGAGTTGGGTTGCAGCATGATGTGAAGGTCAAGTGCAGGATGCCACTGAACCCTTCCTAGCACCTCAGGGGTCCCAAGGTGGCTCAGGATAGTATTTAAAGTTCTCCCCAGACTGAACCTTGCTGAAATCTTCAGACTGTTTAGCTAACTTTTTCACCATTATCTTTCATTTTGCTCACCTCTGCTCTCCTGGTTCCAGAAACCAGAAAGGCTTTCCTTGCGGTAGGTCTCATTCTACCAGAAGCAGAACTTCTGAAACCTTGTGAAAAAGCCTGTTCTTGAAAAATGCCCTTCAAATTTAGTACACTAGATTTCAAGTTCATACATGTACTGGAATTTCTGGGTTTAGGAACAAACCCGAAGTCTGACCTTTGAAATTCCCCTGCATTAATTATGAATCACAATTTGAATACATATTTGCATTAAAAATAAGTAATCCACTATAACCAACTGGCTTTTTCTGGCTGTATTGTGCCCATTGGCTTTGGTTGGATCATAATGTATGACAATATTCTGTTATCATTGATGGTATTTTCAGCTAATGTCCTTCTAGGATTGTATTTATTCATTTCTTTGTCTTGTAGTTAGGTAAAAAGGTATACTCAAATTTTCACTACATGAGAGGACCTTTTTTGGGGGACTTGGCATCAATGGAGTAAAGTGCCCTTAGAAAATAAGGAGGGGAATATAGTTGTAAGATAATATATGTATAAATAATTGGGGAGGTGTGTCACCAGTTATAAGAGTAGAAAAGATTTTACATGGTTAGCCATTACATCCCCTTCAGAAACATAATTTACAAAATAAAAAATTGTTAGTATTTTCAACCTACATGCTTCCTTTATAAAACATAGACTTCAAATCGATCTTTTCTAAAACATTGTGGAATCCATCCAGCTCTTTCACATTTTCTTCCTAGTGAGAAACAGGAAAAGCTTATATATGAGGGGAATCAGCATGGGGACTTCTCTTCAACTCTGTAAGGTTAAGTTAATGAAGTGGACATAGGACTAAAGGACTAGATGTGGTAGTTCTGTAGATGAAAGTAAGAGTCTTCTGCTTGTCACAGACTGGAGTTGCACTAGTGATGAACTTTCATTAGAGTCCTAATTACGCATTCTCTGGCTTTCTTGATTAATGTTTTCTAAACTCTGCTACTTTATAGTTAATGATGCTCTAATATTTAGAATTTTGCTTTCAAATTTTCTATATGGTGAAAATGTTACTTTCTCACAAATGGATCTGTGTAACTTTTAATAATCTTGGGCCCTTGAGAAAATGAACGCCATTGAAATTTTGACTTTTTCCCTTAGATGACTCTCAGCGTAAGCAGTATGAAGAGTGGCTTGAGGAGACCCAGCAGCTCCTCCAGATGCAGCAGAGGTACCTTGAGGAACAAATGGGCGCACACAGGAAGTCAAGGAAGGCGCTTTCTGCCAAACAGCGCACCGCCAAGAAGGCCGGGCGAGAGTTCCCAGAGGAGGACGCCGAGCAACTGAAGCACGTGACTGAGCAGCAGAGCCTGGTGCAGAGGCGGCTCGAGCAGGTAACAGGTGGCCATCAGACGGAGCGGGTCTGTCAGGAGCCGAGATTCTGGTTGGACGGGCCACTCATTCTGTGACCCAATGTTTTTATTGGTGTTCCAATGCCAGTGGTGTTAGAGTGCCCGGAAGTAGCTGCTCGCCTCTCACTGACAGTGCCACCATGCTTACTGACTGCCGTGACTCCTATTCTCCCAGGTCTGATTGAGGAGAGTATACCCTTTGGGACCCCTCGTACTGCTGGAGAAATTCAGTTACTCCCTTTATACTGAGACAGCCTATGCGGAGGCCGTGCTCTGACGTTACCTCGGGATCTTTGGCTTTCCTGAGGACGAGGCTCACAGAGATCCTTGGTGTGGGGGGAATAAGAATCACTTGGCTTCAACCTTTATTGTACCCGTTGGTTCCTAGTTTCTAGTGGAAGTTCAGATATGGTACTGAGTCATTCTACTGATTCTTTTTTTTTTTGTGGCGTGTATCTACTTCTTAATATTTTTATCTTAAAATACATTGAACTTTCTATATAAAGGATTCACTCCTGAAAAATGAATCCATTCTGCCGTTATTCATGGTAGTTATTTCCCTGAATGTTCAAGGTGAATAGTAGTTACGCTGAAAAAATATAACATTTTAAAATTCTCTTCAAAATGTTAAAAATGAGTTCAGAGCTTACTGTTATTTACCCAAGTGAGTTAGAGACTTAAGGTTCATGCAGAACTTGTACACAAATGTTTATAGCAGCTTTGTTCATAGCTATCAAAAACCAGAATGGGGCCGGGCGTGGTGGTGCACACACCAAAATTGTAGCCACCATCACAATCAAAGAGCAGTGTTCTGTTACTAATGACCCTCGTCCTCTCTCCCTAACCCTTGGCTGCTGATAACCCATTGTCATCCTCACTTGTCTTTCCAAGAGTGATATAAACAGAAGGTAAGTTTTGCTTAACATAGTGGTGTTGAGGTCCAAGTTGTGTGCTTGTATTAACAGATGATTCTTTTCACTGCTGTATATATTATACCATCGTATAGGTGCACCACATCTTATTTAAGCATTTAAAATTTTTTGTGGCAGGAAACTACCTCTGTCTCTGAAAGAAAGCCATACTACTTTACATAGGCTGATCTTGAGTACATGATCTCAGACCACCCTCCCACTTCAGATTTGCTAGTAGCTGGAAGAACAAGTCTGTGCTTCTGTGCCCAGGCCATTCTAGTTTTTGTTTTCCCCAATATTTTATTTATTTATTTGCAAGAAGAGACAAAGAGAGAGAGAGAGAAGCCAGGTGTGTTGGCGCACACCTTTAATCCCAGCACTCGGGAGGCAGAGGTAGGAGGATTGCCGTGAGTTCGAGGCCACCCTGAGACTCCATAGTGAATTCCAGGTCAGCCTGAGCTAGAGTGAGACCCTACCTCAAAAAACCAAAAAAGGTGGGGTGGGGGGAGACAGAGAGAGAAACAAACAGAAAGAGAGAATAAGCAGGATAGGGCCTGTAGCCACTGCAAACAAACTCCAGATGCATATGCCACTTTGTGCATCTGGCTTTACATGGGTACTGGGGAATCAAACCTGGGTTATAGGCAAGTGCCTTAACTGCTGAGCCATCTCCCCAGCCCCCATGCTAGGTTTTTTGTTCCGTTTTGGTTTGGTTTGGTTTTTTAAGGTAGTCTCACTCTGGCCCAGGCTGACCTGGAATTCACTGTGTAATCTCAGGGTGGCTTCGAACTTCCAGCAATCCTCCTACCGCTGCCTCCTGAGTGCTGGGATTAAAGCCATGTGTCACCATGCCTGGCCCCAAAATTGAACTTTTTGTCGTTATCAATTTTTTAAAGTAAAATGATAAAAGAAACCTAAACATAAATATTAGAAGGTGGCATTATGTTGAGAATATGTGTGTGTGTGCATGTGTAAAAATGAACACTCAAAGGAAATGCCCTGTCTTGTATTATTTGACCTTGTCTGCAGCTAGATGGATTTGGAATTATCATCATTTGACAATTAAAGAAACTGGGCTGGAGGGATGGCTTAGCGGTTAAGGCGTTTGCTTGCAAAGACAAAGGACCCAGGTTGGATTCCCCAGGACCCACGTTAGCCAGATGCACAAGAGGGCACATGCATCTGGAGTTTGTCTGCAGTGGCTGGAGGCCCTGGCACACCCATTCAATTCTCTCTCTCTCTCTCTCTCTCTCTTCCTCCCTCCCTTGCCCTCCCCTCTCCTTCTCCCTCTCTCTCCCTCTTTCTTTCTTTGTCAAATAAATAATAAAATATTTTTTGAAAACAGAGGAAGAAACTGATGAGGGCTGGTGAAATGGCTTAGCGGCTAAGGCGCTTGCCTGAAAAGCCAAAGGACCCAGGTTTGATTCCCCAGGACCCATGTAAGCCAGATGCACATAGTGGCACATGCATCTGGAGTTTGTTTGCAGTGGCTACAGGCCTTATCCTGCTCATTCTCTCTTTCTGTTTGTTTCTCTCTCTGTCTCCCCCCACCCCACCTTTTTTGGTTTTTTGAGGTAGGGTCTCACTCTAGCTCAGGCTGACCTGGAATTCACTATGGAGTCTCAGGGTGGCCTCGAACTCACGGCAATCCTCCTACCTCTGCCTCCCGAGTGCTGGGATTAAAGGTGTGCGCCACCACACCCGGCTTCTCTCTCTCTCTTTTTGTCTCTTCTTGCAAATAAATAAATAAAATATTGGGGAAAACAAAAACTAGAATGGCCTGGGCACAGAAGCACAGACTTTGGAGCACACATCTGGAGTTTGTTTGCAATGGCTAAAGGCCCTGGTACACTCATTCTCTCTCTCTCTCTGTCTTTCCCCCCCTCAAATAAATGAATAAATAAATAAAATAAAAAGAAACTGATGAGTTGGTCTGGGCCAGGTGGCATGTTTAACTATTAGATTATGGGTGTGGACTCGGCCATCTTACCTCAAGCCATAGCTACAAAATTATTGTGCCAACAAAATGGTGACTCTATTCCTATGTAAAGTTAGGACTGTTACAGAACAAGAGGTCTATTTGCTCTTTAAGTTCACTGTCTGGGCTTCTGCTTATTGCAGGTAATGTATTTTGAAGGCAGATACTTTTGTAAGTACGTCCAGTAGTTTTTCTCTCTTTGTTGTGCTGTGTCTCAAGAGCTCTGTGCTGACTGCAATAGTATAATTTTGATGAGAACCTAGCAAAGCCATCTCTGAGATCCCTTATAGAAACTAGTACTACACTTAATTTGAACAATGAGCCCTCCCGTTGTTGGGCACAGCTGCCTGCAATCCAGTGCACTCTCAGCGTGTGTGTGAGTTGAGGATTGAACTTAGAGCCTTGCACTTGCTAGGCAAGCGTTCTACCACCGATCTATTTCCCCAGCAGTAGTGATGTTTGAAAGTAGTCAGAGATGTCAGAGAAAAGACACAGATAATCTACTGGTATTGTTCAGATTTATGGCTCTATGTGCATCTCCCTGCCTCTGATCATCAATCTAGTGTCATTCCTCAGTTCTCACTAGATCCTGGAAAGGAAGTCAGGAGTTAAACTGTTGGAGAAGAGACCAAACATTCTTTTTGTAGAGTATATGTTAGCTTGCATGGGAAATCCAAGAAAGAAAGGTGAAAAACTGAAAATACTGAGTTCAGTCTATCACTGAAATGTTCATGAGAACATTGATTTTGAAGAGTATAAACATCATTTGTGGCTCTTCTTTTCCTACCTTCCAGAACGAGATAGTGAAGTCCTCAGAAAACGGATGACCTCTCATTTGATGAATCTTAGTGTCAAGTGGTTTTCCTTTGTTTTTTTTTTTTTTTCTTTTTGCTCCTGTGTGTGTGGTGGTGTGATACGTGCGATGCGCATGTACATACCCGTGCAACGCCCCTTGTACTGATCTGCCATAAGGTGTGCTAGTCTGTGCTGGCTGGAGTGGAGCCTCACGTGTTCTGTTTCTTCACTCTTCTGCCTACTTTTACTCAAGCCTTACTAGTCCTGGAGCTCCAAAGATACTTAGATCTCTGCTCCTCTACGTGACTAGAGTTACGGGCATGCCTGCCCATGTCCAGCCTTGTCTGTAGGTCCTGGAGATCAAACACAAGTGGTCTCAGGCTTCTTAGGCCATCATGCCTGCACACAAAGTGCTCTTAACCACTGAGCCATCTCTCTGTAGCCCACAAATTTTCTTAAATTTAATTTGTTTTGTGTGTATTTATGTGGGGGGGGGGGTGGCGGGTTGCAAATGCCAGGCCTCTTGCTGCTACAAACAAACCAGATGCTAGATGGTCACACCACTTTTGGCATCCAGATTATGTGAGTGGTTTAGAAACTGAGCCTGGCTGACCTGCTTTGCAGGCAAGTGCCTTTATCTACTGAGCCGCTTTCCCAGACCCCCAAATGCCTTGTAAATTAATTGACATTGGTCATTATAAGTATCTAGTTAGAAACTTTTTAGAATATGACCTCATAGCTTGCATGGGTTTCAGAAATTACAATTACAAAAATTTGAAGCCAGGCAAGGTGACAACACATACCTTTAATCCCAGGGATGCAAAAGCAGGAAGATCGCCATGAGTTTGAGGCCAGCCTGAGGCTACATAGTGAATTTCAGGTCAGCCTGGGCTAGAGTAAGACCCTACCTCCAAAAAAAAAATTAAAATTCAGAGGTTTACAAATGTATTCTTTTAAACCTAGGGCAGAGAGGCTGGCATATATGTTAATAATTCTCATTTTAAAATGTGCCATGTTATATATTTTAAGAAATGGTTAAAATGTGAGTTGCATCTTTTTAAAAAAATATTTATTTGCAGTCAGAGTTAGAAGCAGAAAGAGAGAGAGCTGGAGTTAGAGTATGAGTGCTCCAAGGCTTCTTGCCACCATGACTGAGCTCCAGGCACATGCACCACCTCCTGTATCTGCTTTACATGGGTCGTGGAGAATCAAACCCAGGCCAGCGAACTTTGTAAGCAAAGGCCTTTAACCACTGAGCCATCTCCTCAGTCCATGAATCTTGGTTATTTCAAGCTTGTTTATTAATGTAACTTGTAGTGTGCTGTGTTCTGTGTACCCATTGTTTATTGTTTTGTTCTACTAGATGTGAGCTTTAAATGGTCTGTAAGTTTCATACTTACTTCAGAAAGATGTTTTTGGAAGTTTTGTCAGTAGTTCATATGCAAAGGACTTTTCAAAGATAACTCTTACAAATCCAGTGTTAAAAAGACTGGCAGTCTTAAGTCGTGGTTTAGGGTCCAGTTTTGTGTGACTTTTGCCATCATTACCAAAACAACATATTAGTAACTTCCACCATCGGTCTAGCCCCCTGCATAAAGCATGTATAAATTTGAGTGATGATTACTTCTATTGTTTCAGATTCGAAAACAGCAGAAAGAGCATGCCGAGTTGATTGAGGATTACCGGATTAAGCAACAGCAGCAGCAGCGTGCTCTGGCCCCTCCCATCCCAATGCCTGGGATCCAGCCGCAGGCACCCCTGGTTCCAGCTGCCACTCCACCTTCCTTCCCTATGGGGCCACAACAGCTCCAGCACCAACAGCACACAGCAGTTGTTTCTGGCCACACAAGCCCTGCTAGAATGCCCAGTTTACCTGGGTGGCAGCCTCCCAGTGCTCCTGCTCACCTCCCCTTTAATCCCCCTAGGAGTCAGCCCCCAATTGCACAGTTACCTATAAAAACTTGTACACCAGTCCCAGGGACAGTGTCAAATGCAAGTCCACAGAGTGGAGCACCACCTCGTGTAGAATTTGATGACAACAACCCCTTTAGTGAAAGTTTTCAAGAACGGGAGCGGAAGGAACGTTTGCGAGAACAGCAGGAAAGACAGCGAATCCAACTGATGCAGGAAGTAGACAGGCAGAGAGCTTTACAGCAGAGGACAGAAATGGACCAGCATGGCATGATGGCCTCGGAGCTAGGCAGCAGGACATCTGGGTCACAGATTCCATTCTATGGTTCTGACCGACCTTGTGATTTTATGCAGCCTCCAAGACCCCTCCAGCAGTCCCCACAACACCAGCAGCAAATAGGGCCGGCTTTACAGCAGCAGAATGTGCAGCAAGGGTCTGCAAATTCACCCCCGACCCAAACTTTCATTCAGACCAATGAACGAAGGCAGGTCGGGCCTCCCTCCTTTGTTCCAGATTCACCATCTGTTTCTGGTGGAAGCCCAAATTTTCATTCTGTCAAACAGGGACCTGGAAGTCTTTCTGGTGCCAACTTCCAGCAGTCCCCCCTGAGGCCTCCATTTATACCAGCTTTGCCAGCAACACCTCCAGTAGCTAACAGCAGTCTCCCCTGTGGCCAAGACCCTGCTATAATCCATGGACAGAATTATCCAGGGTCAACCCCATCTCTTATTCAGCTGTATTCTGATATAATCCCAGATGAGAAAGGCAAAAAGAAAAGAACAAGGAAAAAGAGAAAAGATGATGATGCAGAGTCCACCAAAGCGCCGTCCACGCCCCGCTCAGACGTGACTGCCCCTCCCACGCCAGGCAGCTCCGAAACCGCCTCCACCCCCACAGTGAGCACGCCCAGCGAGCTCCCTCAGCAAGGAGAGCAAGACGCAGTCGAGCAGGGAGGCCCGCCATCTCCCGGTGTGACCGCCAGCCAGCTGTGCGTAGAGTCGGAAAACACCCCACCTTGCCGAGATTTCACACAAGGCACTCCAGATCCGCAGACGCATGTAAATTCTGAGGTGGATAAGCCCCCCATGGAAACCCCTGCCCAAACTGATGAGATCAAGCTGGAAAAGACTGAGGCCAAGCCATGCCCAGGTCAAGAAGAAGCCAGCGTGGAAGAGCAAACTGGTCGTACAGTGGAAGACACTGTGGCTGAAGCTGTCAAGTCAGTACACAGTCCTTCCCACTCCGCTGGGGCCCCTGCTGCCAAAGGGGATGCAGGGAATGAACTCCTGAAGCACTTGTTGAAAAACAAAAAGCCCTCTTCCCTTTTAACTCAGAGGGCCGAGGGCAGTTTCTCCTCCGAAGAGAGCTGTGCGAAGGATAGTCAAGTGGCTGAGAAGCAGAGCCCCGCGGAAGGATTGGTAAGTGCACTTCTAGAGATTACAGCCTGCTTCTGTTTTAAATTCCTACTTGTAGCTGATGAGCACCAACACATTCTTAATTTCAAAACTATTCTGTAGACTTTTTACTCTAAAGATGCATTTTTATTTTGCTTGTTTCCAGGGAACCCATGTTTTCACTTACATCTACACGTTATAGTAGTATTTGTTTGCCTTTTTAAAACTATAAAACAAAGGCATAATATTGCAATTCATGAATAACATGTGGCTTACAGCTGGTTGTCATAACTGACTTATCTAGTTAAAGCAAGGGAAGTGAATGTCTGTGACCTTTATAGTAAATAAGTGCATAATTTCCATTAGCCTGTTTAAAATTGAGAAGATAGCTCCTGCAACCCTATTCTTCTCCTTGAGACCTCCTGGGGATCACCCACCCACATTCGGACTCTGTTGTGTCCTGTTAAGACTTAATGTTACTCAAGCGTAATCTTACATGTAGACATTGCTTCATCTTTATAGCTTATCAGTAGTCTACCCATTTTAAGTGTTAACAATGGGCTTGGTTTTCTTTTCATTTGTATGAAGATCTCAATTGTTTATCCATCTTTACAAACAAAAACCATTGTAATGAACTTCATTAAGATGTTTCACAAATGAGTTTCTGGGACTGGGGAGTACATCTGCCTCTTAGCTTCGGCCTCCTTGCCTTGTCTTTCATCTAAGAAGGATCACGAGTGTGTCCATAGAGTCGTCCCCAAGTGCTTCTCAGATTGGATTTTATCTTCATTTTAACTGAAGTGGAGTAGTGCATTTTCTTGTCCAAATGTGTGATTTTGAAATTGCTGATGAAGCTCATCTTTTCACTTGTTGGGTGTTTTACTTTCTCTCAGTTGTCTTTGACCATTCAGTAGAGATTGAGCATTGATGTACTGGGTTTCCTTTTTGAAAATTTTAGTGGTTATGCTTTCTAGTCATATTTGTCACCAATAAATATGCCATCCTGCTTCAGTCTCTGGCCACTGTCTCAAGGCTTTCTATGCTGCTGGGAGCGACTTGCACTTCCCCTGAGGTCTGTGCTTCTCCCTCCGTGTCACTGCCTCATGCGAGTTTTCTGCCTGAGTGGCTTTCCCTTCTCTTCCCTGTCTTTTTCTCTGGTAAAATTCAGTTCTGAAATCTTCTGCAGACAGCTTCCTCAACTTTGCCTGTCTCAAACGTGTGTGGGCCGTGTGCTCTGTAGCAACTGCTGGAACTGTTGGCCATGGCTCACGTGGTTCCGTGAAGACACAGATTGTGCTTGAGCATCGCACATCCATGTGGAGCAACTCTTCAATGGTGCAGGGAGCAGGCGCAGGCCAAGCGTAAAAGGCAGGCAGGGTGTGGGCCCTTGTGATTTAATAGTGTACTTATTTGTGAGGTGGATGTGGTGGTACATGCCTTTAATCCTAGCATTTGAGAGCCTAATGCAGGAGATTATTGTAAGTTCTAGGCCAGCCTTGGCTGCAGAGTGACACCCTTGACTTAAAAAATACATAAATAAATAGAGGCTGGAGAGATGGCTAAGCGGTTAAACGCTTGCCTATGAAGCCTAAGGACCTGGGTTCGAGGCTTGATTTCCCCAGGACCCATGTAAACCAGATGCACAAGGTGGCGCACATGTCTGGGGTTCATTTGCAGTGGCTGGAGGCCCTGGAGCACCCATTCTCTATCTGTCTGCCTTTCTCTCTCTCTCTCTCTCTCTCTCTCTCTGTCGCTCTCAAATAAATAAATAAATAATCTGGGTATGAAGGCGCACACCTTTCATCCCAGCCCTTGGGAGGCAAAGGTAGGAGGATTGTTTAGTTCAAGGCCATCCTAGGACAACAGAGTAAGTTCTACGTCAGCCTAGGCTAGGGTAAGACCCTATTTCGAAAAACCAAAATAACAATAATAATAATAATACATGTGACATTGGTTTTAAAAAAAAATTGAAAAGAGAGCTGGGCGTAGTGGCGCACGCCTTTAATCCCAGCACTTGGAGGCAGAGGTAGGAGGATCACCATGAGTTTGAGGCCACCCTGAGACTACATAGTGAGTTCCAAGTCAGCCTGAGCCAGAGTGAAACCTACCTCAAAATAATAATAATAATAATAATAATAATAATAATAATAAATTGAAAAGAGATAACATTAGCTGATGGTATTTTTTTGTTATTGTTTGTTTGTTTGTTTTTGAGGTAGGGTCTCAGGCTGACCTCGAACTCACAGCGATCCTTCTACCTCTGCCTGCCGAGTGCTGGGATTAAAGGTTTGTGCCACCATGCCTGGCTGTTAACTGTTTTTATTTTGGATGGATTTTATTGTTCTTCCACAATTTTATTTATTTATTTGTTTAAGAGAAAGAGGCATATAGAGAGGATGGGTGTTCCAGGGCCTTCAGTCACTGCAAACAAATTCCAATAGCATGCGCCACCTTGTGCATTTGGCTTATGTGGGTCCTTTGACTTTGCAGGCAAGCGCCTTACCCGCTAAGCCATCTCTCCAATCTTACAATTATTATTCATAATATAGCTATGTACACTTTCTAGAATAATTGCAAGGATTAGCAAGAATGTCTACAGAGGAATTCATTAGCCACTGACTTCCTCCTTAGTCTCTTCTGAGCCAGCTGAGGAATTCTTCAGCAGTCTGTGAGGAAGCAGGGAGTCCTAAGACATTGTGCCCCACCACAGACCTACTAGATCAGAATGTGTCATTTGACAAGGCCCCAGACTCATATGTACTGGGACTGGGGAAGCGCTGGAGGTTGTTTATCCAGTCACCTAGTGGGCGTGTTGAAACCGATTACTAAGCTCTAGCTTGAGTCTCCTCATTTGGTGTAGGGTTAAACCAAAGAATCTGCATTTCTTTCTTCCTTCCTCTCTTTCTTTTTAAATATTTTTGTTACTTACTTGCAAGCAGAGAGAGATGGAGAGAGACAGAGAGAATCGGGGGGGGGGGGACGTCAGGGCCTTAGGCTGCTGCAAATGAATTCCAGATGCATGCGTTCCTTTGTACATCTGGCTTTATGTGGGTTCTGGGGAATTGAACCTGGTTTTCAGGCTTTGCAGGCAAGTGCCTTAACTGTTAAGCTTTCTCTCCAGCCCTCTTTTTTTTTTTTTTAATATATTTGATTTTTTTTTAGAAAGAGTGAGTATGGGCATGCCAGGGCCTATTTCTCCTATAGACAAACTCCAGATGCATGCATCACTTTGTGCATCTGGCTTTATGTGGGTAACTCAGGTGTTGAACCTTGGTTATCAGGCTTTGCAAGCAAGTGCCTTTAACCACTGAGCCATCTTCCCAGCCTGTAATCTGCATTTCTAATCAGCCCTGGGCTGCTGCTGCTCCCCTGGTGACTTCCTTGGAGGACCAGAGATGAACCACGTGAGCCTGCTTCTGCCTCTTCCCTTCTTTGTATGAACTCAGAATGGTTTTTACATTTTTTAACCTTTCATTTTTATTTATTTATTTTGAAATATCTTTATTTATTTATTTGCGAGCAGAAAGAGATAGAAGGGAGACAGACGAGAGAAGGGCATGCCTGGGCTTCTGGCTGTTCCAAACGAGCTTCAGGCACATGTACCACTTTGTGCATCTGGCTTTACGTGGGTCCTGGGGAGTCAAACCTGGGATGTTAGGCTTTTCAGGCAAGCATCTTAACCACTGAGCCATCTCCTCAGCCCCGCATTTTTTAAAATTATGAATTATTAAGTTTATTGGGGGAATCACAAATTGGGGGGGTTAAGGGAGAAATCACAAATTCTGAGGTGGATGGGGATGTAGGAAGGAAAGCTAGAACAGAGTCATAAACACGTGGGAAGTAGGAATCTAGGAGCTTGTGCCGGGAGACTTAGGTGAAACCAGCATGGCATCTGCCATGTGTTTTTAAGAGAACTTAAGAGAACAAACGGTGAGGCTCAAGGAAAATAAAAATGAGAGGGCAGATATCAAAGCAGAGACCAAGAGATTCAGAGAAGAAATGAGTAATGAAGAGAGGTACACTCATGGTAACCCTGAGTTTAAAGAAATTGTACAGGTTGCAAGCCTATAGTTGGTGGGAGCACCCACATGGTAGATCTGGAGTGTAAGAAAAATACGCCCATGGTAGATTCAGAAGCCTGAGGAAAATCATGCATGTGTTTAAAATGAGAAGTTACCCCAAGCTATAAAGTAGAGACAAGCAGAAAAGTTCACCCAGACTGATAAACAGGTTTAGGCTCCCTCCTCCATCCCCCAGCAAGGCAGGGTGAGGGAAGGTGGACTCTTGTATCCCTGAGGCCCAGTGAAGAGAGGCAGAGCCAGAACCACAAGCACAGCTGGGCGCAGAGCTGAGCCGAGCCCAGGCCAGCCCCACATTTTTTTAATAGTTGAAAAAAAAATCTAAGGAAGTGTAATGCTTTGTAACACATGAAAATTATATGAAATTCAAATTTTCCCATTAAATTTGAAAGTTTTATTGAGTGCTTTTTTGATAGCAGGTCAGAGCTGAGCAGTTCAGAAAGCTGTGTGGCTCATGGGCTGAAGTCATAGCCCTCTTACCTTTATCTACAGTTTTGTCATCCAGTTCTAATTTTTTAGAACATAACTGGAAACTAATTCTCCAAATCCTCAAGAATGAAATGCAGAATTTATTGCAGTAAGTTCAGCAGTTATGGTTATTTATAGCCAACTGTTGGCATTAATTTTAAAAATAATAGAGCGTGGAAAGCATTACTATATTTTTGGAATTGGAACCTCTAGATTAACAAGAAAACTGTCAAGACCTGGCTCCCTCTCACTTCTTGGTGAAAGAAAAGTTTATTTGCTGTCACTTAAGTTCTCTGCCATTGACTTTGAGTCCAAGCAGTGTGGAAGTCATGCTCCATCCTTGTACTTAGGAGCCCTTTCTTTTCTTCAGACTGCAGTGGACCAGTTTTCATGTTTAGGAATATGTCTAAAAGGGAAAGGACATTATTTTCAGATGACAGAGCATCTGATGCCACTGTGTGCCTTTCCTCCTTAACATGTGATATCATGCTAAAAATATGAGTCACAGTATGGAACTGGTCTAGCATGAACTAAAACTCAAACGTGTGGATAGTTACTCATTTCTTAACCTTTCCAATTACATCAGCAAACTTTGGGGGCTCAAATGCAAAGTGGTTTTGGATGTGGCAGCAACCAGTTGCCAAAAACAGATGGAGGAAGTGAACCCAAGAAACAGCGAAACAAACGGACACAGAGGACAGGGGAGAAAGCAGCACCTCGCTCCAAGAAAAGGAAGAAGGATGAAGAAGAGAAGCAAGCAGCGTTCTCCAGCTCCGACTCCTTCACCCGCCTGAAACAGGTGAGCTGTTAGAGGAGCCCTTAACACTTCAGAAAGGGAGCAAGTGCCTTTTCATCCCTATAAAACTGAAACTTTTTCTTTATTGCAGTAATTTCCCAATTAAAGTAGGGAGTGATAGGGATAAAGGACAAGTGGATGAGGAACCTGATAGACTTCCTTTTTACCAGCAAACCCACACCATGTCTTTCTGGCACCTGAAATTTTTGTTCTGGTAGATGGTTGATTGGTAGGTGATGGTCAAGATTTACGTCTGTTCAAAAGGAGCAGCCTCTTGTGACTCGGGATCCAAAGACATGCAGCACGGACTGTCCTCATTTAAACTCACTCTTATTCCTTTATGGTTATTAACAAAAGTAGATCACCCCCAGTTTCCATTGATGGTGCCTAGCCTCAGCTCATGCCCTGATTCTTACTGAGCAAACATAAGGAGCCTGTCTTTCCGATGAGACACCTGATGGCATTCCTTTCAGGACAGATGGGAACAAAACTGATTTTCAGAGCTCAGAGATTCTGTAGTTTCCAGCATATTGAATCTTGAGGTTTTTAAGCCTTATTTTTCTCAAGCCTTATTTGACTTCAGGTCTTAGGAAGCTGAGGAGCACTTCCATGGTTGTTCATCATGTACATTACTTTTAAATGTGTTTTTTAATAGCAGCTCTCTCTGCTCCCTCTAATGGAACCGATCATTGGAGTGAACTTTGCGCACTTTCTTCCTTATGGCAGTGGCCAATTTAATAGTGGGAATCGACTTCTAGGAACTTTTGGCAGTGCCACCCTTGAAGGGGTTTCAGACTACTATTCTCAGTTGATCTACAAGGTATGTTTCTTTGCCAGGGTGCTACCTTGCTTCGTGTTTGGAGACCTTCCCATAATTGGGGAGTGTGGCTTAGTTTTTGCATCTGGTTTACATGTAATCTTCCAAGTTCTACTGAAAGTTAGGTTCAGCTAAAAAGTTAAAATTTTTACCTGGTTAAGTGTTTCTAGCATACGTGTTGGAGAAAAATACCCAATATATGTCTTTCCACAGTAGAGGAAATAAGGTTTTCCTTATAGCCTTTGTTAACTCTTAAAATGAATTCAAATTATCAGTAAATAATTGGAATCCAAAAGGGTGGTTGGACTTTTTTAACCTTGAAAAAAATGAACTCAAAAAATTTAAATACATTTTATCTAAAAATTTAGGTGCTAATTGAAATTATGCACTAATTTTTAGGTTAAAGTGTTATGATAGCATCATAAGACAAGTTCACATCCAATTTACATAAACAGGTTGATTTTGAAAAGATCTGAGAGTTTTACTGCTTTTCCTAATGGCTTTTCTTCTAACCCCACTATTAAAATAATTCTCTCCATACTCCCTTTGTGTTGGTGTGGCCTGTTCCTCAGTTAGAGCTCCTCTTACCATCCCTCCATCATCTTCATGAGATCCTCTATCTCTGCAAGATTGGTCATTTCACCATGCACTTCATTTCTGTGTATGGTTTGCTTAGATAGACTCCAGCATTCCTTGAGAGACTAACTGATGACCGATGTATGACTGGGAGAGATAATGTGAAAAGAACGCATTTGTTAACATATTTGGTCCCTGTAGTGTTTATCATATTGCTTTTTTTCTTTTTAAGAGCTCTTGGACAATCCAGTTTCTGATAGCTGAGATGTGAATTGCAATAATAAAGACTACAAGTTTTGCTTTCATGTAGAATTTAGGGTATACATAATGAAAATTAAGTAAACAAAGTTTTGAGAACTTTTATAGCTTAATAATCTGATTCTAAAGCCACCTTCAGTTGTGACCATGAATTTTAAAAGAGTAGAAGTTGGCTTCTTCCTGTCAAAGCCAAGTGCTGAAGCTGGGCCACGTAGCTGCATGGATCCCAGCAGTGGCGCTTCTGAGCCTTCCGGCTCTGCCGCATGTGCTCTTCTTGTGCGTTTGGAAACGCAAGTGCATCTTGGTTGTCTCTGTAGCTTTGATTCCGTGAGCTAAATGCTTACAGAATTAGGTTTTAGCAAGCTCGTTGCATATTTGCTCAGTAGCATATAATTTAAAATTTTTTGGTCTTCTGCAGCAGAATAATTTAAGTAATCCTCCAACACCCCCTGCCTCTCTTCCTCCTACACCACCTCCTATGGCTTGCCAGAAGATGGCAAATGGTTTCGCCACGACTGAAGAACTTGCTGGGAAAGCTGGCGTGTTGGTGAGCCATGAAGGTATGATGATAGCCTCCAAATCCTACACTTCTGAGGAATGTGCCTTTGCCAACTGTATGGTGAAATGTCACCAGAAGTGTGACGTTCTACCTGCTTATCAGCTTTGACTGACAAACTCTGCCTCCGTGGGTTTGCTTTTGCAGTTACCAGAGCTCTAGGACCGAAGCCCTGTCCGCTGCCGTTCAGGCCACAGGATGACTTGCTGGCCAGAGCCATCGCTCAAGGCCCAAAGACAGTGGATGTTCCAGCCTCACTTCCAACACCACCTCACAATAACCAGGAGGAATTAAGGTAGAGGTCACTCTCTTCTCTTAGAATTTTTTCTTTAAAATGTATTTAAGCTGGGTGTGGTGGCACACCCCTCTAATCCCAGCCCTTGGGAGGCAGAGATAGGAGGATCGCTGTGAGTTTGAGGCCACCATGAGACTACATAGTGAATTCCAGGTCAGCCTGAGCTAGAACGAGACCCTACTTCAAAAATACAAAAAAAAAAAAAAAAAAAAAAAATGTATTTAAGGGGTGGAGGGATAACTTAGTGGTTAAGGTATTTGTCTACAAAGCCAAAGAACCCAGGTCTGATTCTCCAGGATTCATGTTAGCCAGATGCACAAGGTGACACATGTATCTGTTGATTGTTTGCAGTGGCTGGAGGCCCTAACACACTTATTTCCCCCCTCGATCCCTCCCTCCCCCCCAATAAGCAAATAAAAATTATTTTAAAATGTATTTAAGCAGGGCATGGTGGCACACACCTTTGATTCCAGCACTCGGGCATCAGAAGTAGGAAGATTGCTATAAGTTTGAGGCCAGTCTGGGACTGTAGAGTGAGTTTCAGGTTAGCCTGGGCTAGAGTGAGACCCTGCCTCAAAAATAAATAAATAAATAAATAAATAACTAAAAGTATTTAACATAATGTGGCAAGAATAGTGTATGAAAATATTTTAGGTATAAATGTGGTAATATTCTTGAATATAAAGTTTACAAGACTGTTAAATACAATTAGTATTCTTTTTAAAAATCTTATGACATAAGTAATACAAACAGTAATGATGAAATTAACCTCAAGGCAATGGGAAATTTTATGGAAAGTATTTCAAAGATCAGTGTTCTTTCTAATCTATTGTGTGACTTATTAGATTTATTAATATTCATAGATGTCTTAAAAGGTCAGTAGTCACATACCTGATAGTGTTGTTGTGGGAAGATGGCTCTACACCATCCCATAGAGCACTTATAACCAATGTGTATAAAGTTTTTGGCCCCTCAAGTCTTACTGGGACAAATTAGCTTCCTTTAGTAAGTAGTCACTGCTAGAGCTCTAGTTAGAACCCGTACATACTTTTTAAAAATTATACATATTTCTTAAAAGATTTTGGGCTGGAGAGATGGCTTAGTGGTTAAGCGCTTGCCTGTGAAGCCTAAGGACCCCGGTTCGAGGCTCGACTCCCCAAGACCCACGTTGTCAGATGCACAAGGGGGTGCACGCGTCTGAAGTTCGTTTGCAGTGGCGGGAGGCCCTGGCGCCCCCATTCCGTCTCTATCTGCCTCTTTCTCTCTCTGTCACTCTCAAATAAATAAAAATGAACAAAAAAAAATTTTAAAAAGCTTTAAAAAAAAAGATTTTTATCTCTCTGTTGGAAAATCTAACCAACCCCTAACTGAGAAAACAGCCATTTTATCTAAGTCCCTCATTTTCTTAATGGGAAAACTCTGGACTTGTCCATGTTTTGAATCCACCTCTCCTTTCTCCTGTGAGAGGAAGCATGCTGGGTGTGTGAATTCAATGATGTATCTGTTAACTCCTGGACTCTGCCTGGCCACCCTTCTTAGGTCTTTTTAAGCTTGAGTGGGAAGAGTGAGCGATAGCAGAGTCATGGGAATGTTAAACTCATGGCATGAGGCTCCATCTTCACCCTGGTAAGTGTCTTGACTGAGACAAGAGAGCCCGCACTCTTCTTCTTCAGTTAAGAAAAATAAGTGCCTCCAGTGGCACAGTGGCTACGGCTCCTCCCGTCTCACAACCGTCAGCAGCAACAACAGGATGGCTATTTCCATAGCCACATGCAGGTGTCACTTGGTGTGTACCTCGATAACTGACTGTGTCCCTCTAGCTGCCATCTGAACGCCTCCCTCCAGCAAGTCCTTCAACTTAATGCTGCAGTTTCAGTCAGAACGAATTATAACCATTTACGTCATTTTATACTCAAACTTGTTTGCTCTATTTTTTCCATCAAAATAGTAACTGGTTCATTTTCTCTTAGAATAGTGCCATTGCCTGGGGGATTCTTACTGTAGTTCTTTTTTTTTGTTTTGTTGTTTTGATAAAGGGTCTCACTCTAGCCCAGGCTGGCCTGGAACTCACTCTGTAGTCCCAAACAGGTTTAGACTCATAGCATCCTCCTGCCTCTCAAATGCTGGGATTAAAGGCCCCCATGCCTGGCTTCTTGCTATAGTTCTTTTGGGGCTGGTGCATAAAGTTGCCATGGTACATTTTCACATGGTAATAAGCATGTGCTTCTCTTCCAGGATCCAAGATCAATATGGTGATCGAGATACTCCAGACAGTTTTGTTCCTTCATCTTCTCCTGAGAGTGTGGTTGGGGTAGAAGTGAGCAGGTACCCAGATCTGTCATTGGTCAAAGAGGAACCTCCAGAGCCGGTGCCATCCCCCATCATTCCAATTCTTCCTAGCACCATTGGGAAAAGTAAAAACACTTAGCTTGATTTCTTTAGCCTACTGATTTACTAGTGTAAATATTTTGACTTTGAAAAGCAACTAATACTATATTTTTCTTTCCTTTTTTTTTTTAACTTTAAAGGTTCAGAATCAAGAAGGAATGACATCAAAACTGAACCAGGCACTTTATTTTTTACTTCACCTTTTGGTTCATCCCCAAATGGTCCCAAATCCGGTCTTATATCTGTAGCAATCACCTTGCATCCTACAGCTGCTGAGGTAAAAGATAAAATGACTTCTTAATGCTGTGACATATGTCCCGTTGCTAAAGCTCTGTCTGTCCATGGCTCACATGAAATACAGACTGCATGATTGGGGATTAAAGATAAGGCTAAGGTTTAGTATCACTTCAGACATGTAGGCTAAGCATGAGTTTGATCTCTGCCCAAGCCAAGGCTAAAAATAGGCGCTAAGAGTCTGTGTGTTAAAGGCATGTTAGAGAAGTCTCTAGGGAGAACCCTTTTTTACAACTGTCAGTGCTTTGGAATGTCAACCCTGATAAAGAATGGCATTAGCAAGAGAAGTTCTCTCTCTCTCTCTCTTTCTCTCTCTCTCTCTCTCTCTCTCTCTTTGGTTTTTCATGGTAGGGTTTCATTCCCAGGCTGACCTGGAATTCACTATGTCGTCTCAGGGTGGCCTCAGACTCATGGTGCTCCTCCTACCTCTGCCTCCCGAGTGCTGGGATTAAAGGTATGCGCCACCATGCCGAGCCAAGAGAAGTTCTATAGAAGAAAGAGAAATGTTCTTCAGGTAGCAGGTGTTTATAACACTGAAGATTCCTGAGCAGTTTCTCGGCAGTCTGCATTCTGTAAGGGTGTTTTAGTAGAAAACAGATGATGTGTAGTGGATGGCATGATTTTTTACCCGCAGCACAGAGACAGCATAGCATTTGCACCTTGTTGTGGGCCGTGTCAGACTGTGGCTAGAGCTGGATAGAAGTCCTGTCCGTGAGCTGATGAGGGCCAGCTCACCCCTTGAGGGTGTGTCCACTACATCCATCAGATACTCAGGTAGCTACGATAATTTATTGTGTTCCCAAATGTTTAGTGCTGTTTATGAAGGCTTTATTTATTTTTATTTATTCATTTTTCTGAGGTAGGGTGTCATTCTAGCCCAGGCTGACCTGGAATTCACTATGTAGTCTCAGGGTGGCCTTGAACTCACGGTGATCCTCCTACCCCTGCCTCCCAAGTCAGGATTAAAGGTGTGTGCCACCATGCCTGGCTAAGGCTTTCTTATTATTATTTTTATTTTTTATTAGTTTTGTACTCAGTGAATACAGTCAAGTTAGCACCATTGTTATCCTCTTCCCTTTCCTCCCCCCTCCGCAGGGACCCTCCTAGTTGGGGAATATGGGTTGTGCATTGTGGGGTTAGCCAAGGCTTTATATTAAAAACATTTGTTCCTGAAATTCTTCCAACTTTAAATAAAAGTTCCCGGATTCTTTTGCACAGTCTGCAACATGAAGATAGCGTTATCCTAAGTCTGTTTTCTCCTCAGGAGTAACAGTGTTTGTATTCTGTTGTAGAACATTAACAGTGTTGTGGCTGCTTTTTCCGACCTTCTTCACGTCCGAATCCCTAACAGCTATGAGGTTAGCAGTGCTCCTGATGCTCCGCCCGTGGGCTTGGTCAGTAGCCACAGACTAACCCCAGGTTTGGAGTGTCGACAGCATTTGCTTCTTCGTGGGCCTCCGCCAGCACCTGCACATCCTCCCAGATTAGCCAGCGCTTACCGGCTGAAGCAGCCCAGTGCGCCCTTTCCCCCAGCAAGCAGCGGTGAGCGAGTGAGCTTGTTGGTAACCCCTAATCCTACTTGGTGGTTGTTGATGCTTTGTATTTTTGTTTATTTGTGAGAAGGGAGAGAGAGAAGAATGAGAGTGGGCATACTGGGTGAACTCTAGATGCATTTATGTGTCACTTTGTACGTATGTCTTTACATGCGTCCTAGGGAGTCAAACCCAGGCCATCAGGTCTTGCAGGCACCTTTAACCACTACACCGTCTCCCACCTCCAAATCCATTTGCGCTTCAAAAGTTAAACTTACTCTTTTTTTAAAAAATTCCGTTAAATTTTAACACAAATAATAGGTGCGTAGTCTTTGCTATATTAACTTTCTGGGTGTTCATTTTCTGTGGTGTGACAGGACTGCCTGTGCTTTGGTATGTGGCTATGGATTGCCGATAGCTTCCTGTGCTAGTTGCTGGAAGACTCAGAGTTGCTGCCTTTACCCACCTTGTGTTCTTGTTGACACGGTCTGCTTGCCTCCTCAGGCTGCTAATGAAGCTGACCATCTGGCATGTGTTATTCTCCTGCTCTTCTCCGCCCTCGTTACTGACTCCTGTTTGCCTCTGCACCCCATCTGCAGGACACCTTTCTTCCCACAAGGATGCCTAGGCCCCCACTCTGAGAACTAGCATGGTCTCCTTAGGGTTACCATGTCTGCTTTCCTTCCTGGCGTAGTGGCTTCTCATGTGCATGGTCTAGGGCCAGCCCTGCTTCCTGCCACCTCCTCCCTTCCTGGTCTCCTGGGAATCTTGTTTCTGTTCTTACCTTATGCTAGAACCTAGTTGCTTCTCAGTTCTCATGTGAGCTCTTTGTGAAAGTGGTCTCTGTTGGAGTTTGGACTCTGAGCCTCTAGCTGGCTTCTTGCTCACATGTTGTTTCTCTGCCTTTACCCCCACGTCACTGCACCCTCCCCCCGCCCAGGTGATGCTCTGTTAGGCCTTCAGCCCTTCAGCTTCCTGAGTCCTGGTTTATAATTTACCTTGTCCTTGGGTCCTTCCTTTTTTCTTTTTGATGCTATAAATCACTCTTTATCTCCGTAGAACATTTTAGTTGCCTCACCATTTCAAGCAGTGGGAATCTCTTCTCACTTTGTGTACTTTGGACATCCATGTATGTTAGTGACTTGCTTTTTCAGATCTTTCATCTTATCAATCTTTCCTTGGCTCCTGGGGGATGGGCATTTTTCTTTGTTTCTACCCCCATGTCACATGATGCACATGAAGTAGGGTCTGAAGTAAATGAACGAACCATGTTGTAGTTGGTTGATAACGGATACTTTCATTCTGTACTGCTGCGTCCTCAGTCTTAGTTACTGACGAAAGTTGCTTACCTGTAGGTCTGCCTGGATCCAAGGATTCCAGTCACGGCGTTGCAGAAAGCGCAGCGCTCAGACCACAGTGGTGCTGTCACTGCAAGGTGGTTATTCTTGGAAGCGGTGTACGGAAGTCTTTCAAAGATCTGAGCTTTGCCAGCAAGGTACCTCACCCTTGTTTTTATAAAAAAAAAAGTCCACCTACAGAGGACATGTCCTTGGCTGTCACTGCTCCCACAGCAGGACAGGACCCATCATGGTGCACATGGGCACAGTATATAGGCATGAGCAAGTTGTACTCGGCTTCAAACAGAACAGCTACAGCAGACTGCTCAGTTATTCAAGCAAGAAAATGGACAGTTTATCCATCATTTTCTTTGTGGGAAATGATCACATGCTAAATATTGGGACATCACCACTTTATTTTTAGATAGAGGACTTCTTACTTTCGAATATCATGTGAGAATCAGCAGTGTGGATTCTAGCTTCATTAAGTTATGGCTCTTTGAGTTACCCTTGTATTTCTCTTTTCTTTCCAGGATTCTCGAGAGAATGCCAAGAGAACGGAAAAGGACATTGTCTTTTGTAGTAATAACTGCTTTATTCTTTATTCATCAACTGCACAAGCAAAAAACCCAGAAAACAAGGTAAAGTTAGGGTAGTCGCACTAAACAGTGTGTAATGAGTGAGCCCTGAGCTAAGTGTGCAACGTCCTTTCTCACAGAGCTCCTGGGTATAGAAACCAAACCTAAGCACGTGCTAATCATGGGGATAAACATGCCATCGCTAGCCTTGGTCTGTGTGCTTCCAAACTAATCTATTTGACAAAAGTAGACAGGTACAAACTACATTTTATTTAATATTTATTTTTTATTTGTTTGTACTGAGGATTGAAGTTAGGGCCTCATACATGCTAAGTAAGTGCTCTACCATTAAGCCTTTCTTTCACTTGTTTAAAATTCAGTTTTAAAATTTTTATTTGAGTGAGAGAATATGAATAGGCCTGCCAGGGCCTCTTGGCACTGCAAACATCTCCAGCTCCATGCACCACTGTGGGCATATGGTTTTACACGGGGTCCTAGGTATCAGACCCTGGCCTTCAGGCTTGGCAAACAAGCACCTTTAACCACTAACCCATCTGTCTCTCTAGCCCTCACTTTTTATTTTTTTATGTAATTAAACTTTTTTTCCTTTTAATTTTGAAATAGGACCTCATTGTCTTGAAGTTGTAATTCTCTTGCTTCAAGCCTAGCTTTAGGGAATCTAACTCAGGCTGTCAGGCTTTCAGGCTTTGCAGGCAAGCACATTTAACCACTGAGCTCTCTCTTCAGCCACCTGTCTTAGCTTTTGGAGACAGTTTTGCTGCATTGCCCAGGTTTACTTCCAAGTCATGGTGACCCTGCTGCCTCAGACCCCAGATTCCTGAGGTTACAAATATGCTCCACTGCACCCAGCTTGAATTATATTGTTTAAAATACTTGTCAAGCAGAGAGAGAATGTCAGTGGATGGGCTCTGCAAAAGAACTCCTCACTCATGTGCCACTTTGTGCATCTGGCTTTACATGGATACTGGGGAATCAAATCTGGGCCAACCCAGGCCAGAAGGCTTTGCAAGCAAGTGCCTTTAACCACTGAGCCATCTCCCCAGTCCCTAAATTACATATTAAAACTGCAAAATTAAATAGAACACTGGCACCAAAATCTTACATTATACTAATTGTAAATATCTTAGGTTGATAAGTGCTTAGGAATTTGCTTTTTTTGATCTTTTCTGTGTAGGAAAGCCTGCTCAGAAATAAAGGAAGTCTAGTCCTGCACTGTGAGAGGGCATTTTGCTGATAGCAAGCTGCTGGGGTTTTTTGTTTGTTTGTTTATTTGTTTTGAGATAGGGTCTTACTGTAGCCCAGGCTGACCTGGAATTCACTATGTAGTGTCAGGGTGGTCTCGAACTCACAGTGATCCTCTGACCCCTGCCTCCTGAGTGTTGGGATTAAGGCATATCCACCACGCCTGGCTAGATTTATCTTTATTTATTTATTAGAGACAGAGAGAGGGAGAGAGGACAGAGAGTGAGTGGGAAGGGACACGCCAGGTCCTCTAGCCACCGCAAATGAACTCCAGATGCATGCGCCACCATGTGCATCTGGCCTGTGTGGGACCTGGAGAATCAAACCTGGGTCCTTAGGCTTCACAGACGTGCACCTTAACCACTAAGGCATCTCTCCAGCCCAGCAAGCTACTTCTTGATTAAATGTATCTTTTTGGAGGTAGAGTTTCACTCTAGTCTGGGCTGACCTGACCTGGAATTCACTATGTAGTCTCAGGGTGGCCTCGAACTCATGGTGATCCTCCTACCTCGGCCTCCCGAGTGCTGGGATTAAAGGCGTGCACCACTACGCCCAGCTCGCAAATGATCATTTTTTAATTTTTTTTCAAGGTAGGGTTTCACTCTATCCCAGGCTAACCAGGAATTCACTATGTAGTCTCAGGGTGTCCTCAAACTCTCGGTGATCCTCCTACCTCTGGCTCCTGAGTGCTGGGATTAAAGGCATGTACCACCACGCCTGGCTCAGAATTTTTTTTCCTATAAAACAACACTGCTGTTCATACCTCCCTGCAGATAATTGCTTCAGTGTCAGAACATTTGGGAAATTTATTTTTCCACAGGCTCCAGTATAGTAAAATGCAAGCTAACAAATTTAAACTGCAAATTAAAGTGTTTCAACCTAGCCATGAGGAGGAGTGAATTTTTGCCATGTAGTTTCTTAAAAGCTGGGTGTAGGTGGGCAGCCCGCTCTGGGTTTGAAATGAGGAGCCTCTTAGGATGGGCATGCAGTCAGATGGGAGCATGTAGCCTTGCTGTTGGTCAGTCTGTGAGAAGCTGTCCTTACCTGAGAGACACTTGCAGGCCACTCTGTGAGCATCTGGGTCATAGATGAAGGGCTGGGAGAAGTTAGTGTGGCTTACCTGTTGAAAGGAAAGGGTCTCCTTTCCCTTCTTTTGCTTTGTTTTGTTTTTGGAGGTAGGGTCTCACTCTAGCCCAGGCTGACCTGGAATTCACTATGTGTCTCAGGGTGGCCTCGAACTCACAGCAGTCCTCCTACCTCTGCCTCCCGAGTGCTGAGATTAAAGGCGTGTACCACCACGCCCAGCCTCCTTTCCCTTCTTGTACATTCATGCTATTGACAGAGCCCAACAGGAATTCCAAAGAATGGAGCTAGCTCAGCCCTTAGCAGATGACTCTGCCATGTTCTTAAGAACACTATTCTGTTGCACTACTTAAATTAGATAGACCTTCTGATACTGGCTTTTCTACAGTTAGGGCGAGGGTTGTCCAAGAAATTCAGGAGCAAAATATTCTCCAGGTTGTGGCTTTGTAGGAGAAGCATAGAGGATCCCACCCACCCAACCCCCACATTATTTTCCTGAGTTTCTGTGCTGGGATCTAAACTCCCTAGATACTGAAGGCCACCCTTTCCTGCCTTCTTATACACCCCATTAAACTATGGTCAAAAGGACTGTGTTAAGGGTGTACAATCACTCCTTTTCCTCAAGGTTTCTTTTGCTGTCCAGGAATCCTTTCCTTCAGTGCCGCAGTCCCCTGTGAGGGAGACACCATCCAGAGCGTTTCACCAGTACAGCAACAACATCTCCACGCTGGATGTGCACTGCCTCCCACAGTTCCAAGACAAAGCTTCGCCTCCTCCATCACCTCCCATCGCCTTCCCTCCCGCCTTCGAAGCAGCCAGAGTGGAGGCCAAGCCTGACGAGCTCAAGGTGACGGTCAAGCTAAAGCCGCGGCTGAGGACAGTCCATGGTGGCCTTGAAGACTGCAGGCCACTAAGTAAAAAATGGAGAGGAATGAAGTGGAAGAAATGGAGCATTCATATTGTCATCCCCAAGGGCACATTCACACCACCTTGTGAGGATGAAATAGATGAATTTCTAAGGAAATTGGGCACTTCTCTTAAACCCGACCCTGTGCCCAAAGACTATCGGAAGTGTTGCTTTTGTCATGAAGAAGGTGATGGGCTGACAGATGGACCCGCAAGGCTACTCAACTTGGACTTGGATCTGTGGGTTCACTTGAATTGTGCTCTGTGGTCCACCGAGGTCTATGAGACTCAGGCCGGTGCCTTAATAAATGTGGAGCTAGCACTGAGGAGAGGCCTACAGATGAAGTGTGTCTTCTGTCATAAGACAGGTGCCACTAGTGGCTGTCACAGGTTTCGATGCACCAACATTTACCACTTTACTTGCGCCATTAAAGCACAATGCATGTTTTTTAAGGACAAGACTATGCTCTGCCCCATGCACAAACCAAAGGGAGCCCACGAGCAAGAGCTGAGCTACTTCGCGGTCTTCAGGAGGGTCTACGTGCAGCGCGATGAGGTGCGGCAGATTGCTAGCATCGTGCAGCGAGGAGAACGGGAGCATACCTTTCGTGTGGGGAGCCTCATCTTCCACACCATTGGTCAGCTGCTCCCACAGCAGATGCAGGCATTCCACTCACCAAAGGCGCTCTTCCCTGTGGGCTACGAAGCCAGCCGCCTCTACTGGAGCACACGCTATGCCAACAGGCGCTGCCGCTACCTGTGCTCCATCGAGGAGAAAGATGGCCGGCCGGCGTTCATCATCAGGATTGTGGAGCAGGGCCACGATGACCTGGTCCTGAGTGACTCATCGCCCAAAGGTAAGATAGATACCTTTGTGCTCGTTAGATATTAAGCTAGTGACTGTTTCATGTTAGCGTGTCGGTGTTTCTCATGTTCACTCACAGATTGAGATAGGGCTTGTAGAGAGCTACTCTGTGTTACCATACTTTGCTCTGTATTGGATGGTTTCCTCAACACATTTTTTAAGTATTTTATTATTTATTTTTTTTATTTGACAGAGAAAGAGGGAGAGAGAAAGAGAGAGAGAGAATGGGCACACCAGAGCTGCCAGCCACTGCAAACGAACTCCAGACACATGCGCCCCCTTGTGCATCTGGCTAACGTGGGTGCTGGGAAATAAAACCTGGGTCCTTTGGCCTTGCAGACAAACGCCTTAACCATTAAGACATCCCTCCAGCCCCCACATTTTTTTTTTATTAAAAAAAGTTGTAAACCAGGCGTGGTGGCGCACGCCTTTAATCCCAGCACTCGGGAGGCAGAGGTAGGAGGATCGCCCTGAGTTCGAGGCCACCCTGAGACTCCATAGTGAATTCCAGGTCAGCCTGGGCTAGAGTGAGACCCTATCTCGAAAAAACAAAAAAACAACAACAAAAAAAAAGTACACTCATATCTCCTCTCCCCGGCCCCAGTTGTGCTGAGGGTCTTCATTAGTGAGGTTGTTCATTGTGATGACCAAGCAGTGTCAGTTAGTCTCTGGGATGGGGGTACCAACAGATGGATAGCATGGTGCCTCAGACTATTCTCATCCACCCTGAGGCTCTTACAGTTTTCTGTCCCCTCAGGCATCATAGAGATCTGATTCAGTACTGAGTTCACTATAGCCTCTGGATCTCTGTTTTGATGAGGTTTGAGTGACCACAGTGTCTGCTGCAGTCTCCCTGGAACTAGTTTTTAGGCTAACCGTGAGAGCAGTACTCATGTCATTGCTTCCTCTGTAGTAATGCTGGGCCTGGGTAGATGAGGTGGAGGTGACTCAGCTCCTGGTGGATCGTCAGCTGGTTTTGATGTATTGATGTGTCCTGGTTCTCCCCAGTGTTGTTTACCATCTAGCCCCTGAGCACACTTCTGCCCTTCCCTTACCCCCTAAACACACTTAAGAGTTAACATGGCTGGAGGGTAAGGTTTGGCGAACTCCGAGAGCCACTGCAATAAGCAGTGTCCGTCACTTCCTGAGGAGATCCTCTTCAGTGCCAGCTTCCAGAGGGCAGGACTGTGCATCAAGCTTGGGTGTGGCATCTCAGGAGTGTGGGCCATCACCGCTGGGGACCAGACACTCCGTTTTTACCACAGGGCAGGTCTGGATTTTACTTTTACTGATGCATAAAGTACTTGGTAGCTGCTTTTAAAATATTTTAATAGTTTTTTCAAAAAATACATGAAGTGCTCTCAGTGTATTAGGAAAAAGGGAAATAGCTATGGCTTATTACTAACTGGATGAGTCACGTTTAAGCCAGGTGTGTTATGTGATCAATGTCAAAGTGAACTCACTAACTTTTTTACTTTCACTGTTTGATGTACTAAATGTGGCATTATTTTTCCTCAAATGTTATAAAGCCTAAAATAAGCTGCTGCTGTTTAATAAATATGTTTAGAAACTAGTGATGATTCTTGATTCCATCTTGAGTTTTACAGTCTTGGTTTTCTCTTTGCTTATCTAAGATCAAATTTATTTTAAAAAATGATTTTCTTGTCCCTGTGTAGGTGTCTGGGATAAAATTCTGGAGCCTGTGGCCTGTGTGAGGAAGAAGTCAGAAATGCTTCAGCTTTTCCCCGCATATCTGAAAGGAGAAGATCTGTTTGGCCTTACCGTCTCTGCTGTGGCCCGGATAGCTGAGTCAGTGAGTGTCTTGGTCAAGATACAAAACTGGGGTTGCTTTCCGAATCATCATGTGTCCTTTACTACCCTGTAACATTCTTGCTTTCCAGAACATACCTTTGCCTGTGAAGTGACCCGTTCCTCATAAGGGAAGACAGGCCTTGGTAGTTAATCTGGAGGCTGTAGTACGGACTACTGTTCACCAGAGAAGCCCTTAGTAATAACCAGGCTCTCCTGGAGGCCGAGGGCGGGCAGGTGAAGAACCCCCGCTGGTCCCATCCTCTGTTCTAGGTGGACAAGGAGACTCCTCTTGCCCTTGGCCTTCTGACGTTCCTGAACACTTCAGAGTATTACTTCCTTTCCTACCCTCCTCCTAGGGAAGTGGTTCAGAGGACATGGGCAGCAGAACTTCCCAGTGTCTCTGACTCTGACTCTGTTTGGCAATGAATTTAACTGAACCACAGCTTCACAACATTGGAGACAATATGGGGTTATTGGGTATTCACTTCAAAAACAAAAGCGTTGGTGACGTGTTCTTTAAAGAAAAGAAGGAAACCCTGAGTGCACTGGGTCATAGCATTATCACTTCCTGTGGAAGATCTCTGTCTTTGTAGCTGTAGAACAGGATAGCTGAATTTGGTACAGCAGGCCTGTCATCTGAGCTACAAAGTGTTAGAAAGAGGACTAAGGGTGTAGCTCAGTGGTAGAGTGCTCACCGAGAAAACGCAGGCCCTAGGTTCAACTCCCAGCAAGACCAAAAATAAAAGAAAGAAAAAAAGGAGAGAGAAAGATGTTCTAGAAAAGAAGAACTTGGGCTAGGAAAATGGCTCAGCAGCTAAGGGCTTGCTTGCAAAGCCTACCAACCCCCCCAGTTCACTTTGCCAACATCTATTTGCACTCGGAGTCTTGCACAACAGACCTTTGCATATGTGTGTGTGTGCGCGCACACACACACACACACACACACACACACACACATCAGTAAGTAAATAGATATTTAAATGAAAAGTCCTGAATGCACTACTTTCCAAGTAAATGTTCAGCTACCACCTACAGTGGACACCTTCAATGTCTATTCCTAGGATCATAAGAGCAAGAGCCTTACATATTGGTCACATTTGAAAACAGTGAGAAATGATCAAGAAATTAAACCACATAAATGACTTCTAACTATATTTTGTTTTGTTTTGTTTATCTAAGCAGAATATCTTTAACTCAGGGTGGCCTTGAATTTACAGCAGTCCTCCTACCTCTGACTCCTAGCTTTTTTAAAAAAAAATAATATTTTTAGTTATTTATTTGTGAAGAGAAGGAAAGAGAATGGCATGCCAGGACCTCTTACCATTGTATATAAACTCCAGATGCATGCAACATTTTGTGCATCTGACTTTATATGAGTACCTGGTAATTAAATCCAGGTCAGCAGACTTTGCAAGCAAGTGCTTTTAACCACTGAGCCATCTTCCCTAGCCCCTAACTATTATTGATTTTTTAAATTCTGGACAACTATATTAAGAATCACTCCACTGCCTTTGTTGGTGTATGTTGGAATAATCCGAGCATACAATCATGCACAAGTGTGCTGGGTTGGTGTGGCGGTTCTGGTGTTAATCTCTTCTCAAGGAGCATTTGCCAGGACTTAACCAAGTTGTACATTGAAATTAGATTTGCATGTTAAATAGATCTGAGTGCAGGCTGATTTATGTTGTTAAAAGCCCATTTTCTTACTGATGAAAATGTTTATTAAATGTTTTCACCTTGGGCCATTCTTTGGTCAGATGAGTTACCTTCTTGTCTGTTGGCTTTCTTTCTAGCTACCTGGGGTTGAGGCATGTGAAAACTACACCTTCCGGTATGGCCGGAACCCTCTCATGGAGCTGCCCCTTGCCGTTAACCCCACAGGTTGTGCCCGCTCTGAACCTAAAATGAGTGCCCATGTCAAGAGGTTTGTGTTAAGGTATTTTGTTTTGACTTCACCTAGTACAGCCCAGGGTTTCTAGGCAAGTTAGTGGTTTTTGTGCTTGATTTGTCTGCTGCTTACAAACCCTGCTGACCCTGGCTGTGCACCTCAGAGGACTTGCCATGTGTCTCTGCTAGGCAGCTTCCTTGTGTTCCTGTCAGTAAGACTGACTGGTCCAGCTTCAGGACCATTCAGAAGTGTCTTCACTTGTCCTTTTGTTCTGTTGGCCCGTTGTCATCTGCAGGCCTCACACCTTGAATAGCACCAGCACCTCAAAGTCCTTCCAGAGCACAGTCACTGGAGAGTTGAATGCACCCTACAGTAAGCAGTTTGTGCACTCCAAATCGTCACAGTACCGGAGAATGAAGACTGAATGGAAATCCAATGTGTATCTGGCCCGGTCGCGGATCCAGGTGAATACTTTGTGTTTGGGAAGTTGAGACCTCAAGATTAGGCTAGCCAGTATGTGAAAAGTCACTTCACATGGCTGCTGAGGTGAAATCATGTCTGCTTGTCGTTTTGTGGCGCTGTGGTTCAAGCACAGGGCCTTGAGCATGCTGGGCAGGGCTCTTGTCACTGAGCACACTGCAGCCCGAGAGTCATGTTCTGAAGGTCATGTTTAGTTTTGTGAATTTGTAACACTAGTAATTCAGTGTTAGAACTTGGTGCTGTATCCTCCAGTGGTAAATAGACCATCAGAACTTCTTTGTGTCTCAGTGACAGTTCTGGAGAAGCAGGTGACCCTGTATTTTGCACACACCAGGTTTGTGGAAAGCTCACTAAAACTATTTCAGGCACATGTGAAAACTAAAATGAGTCTTAGGACTTGGAAGGTAGAGTATAGCAGGTGCTCGAGGCCAGCAAGTTCAAGACCAGCCTGGGCTACATAAGATCCTGTCTGAAAAAGGTCTCAATAATCAAGAAAGTTTTTTTGATGTAAGCCCAACAGTCTGGCCTTTTTTTTTTTTTTTTCTTCTTCCTGCAAGAGAGAGAAAACGGGCATGCCAGGACCTCCAACCACTGTAATCAAACTCCAGATGTGTGTGCCACCTTGTGCGCATGTGCAGCCTTGCATGCTTGCATCACCTTGTGCATCTGGCTTATGTGAGATCTGAAGAGTTGAACCTGAGTCCTTAGGCTTCGTAGGCAAGCCCCTTAACCGCTGAGCCATCTCTTCAGCCCAAGAAAGTATTTTTTAATTAAAGAGTATGTATGTGCATGTGTACATGTTCATGTGGGTATTAGCGTATGCAGGTGCTTGTGTGTGTGCATGTAGAGCCCAAAGGACGGCCTTAGATGTTGTTCCTCGGGACGCTGTCTGCCTTTTTTGAGACAAAGTCCATTGACCTGGAGTTGCCAATTAGACTACATTAGCTGGCTGTCTAGCCCCAGCAGTTGCCTGACCTGGTCTCCCAAATGCACTTGTGCCATATGTCCCACATTTCTATGTGGGTTCTAGGAATCGAACTCAGGTCCTCATGATTACAAGGCAAGTACATTACTAACTGAGCCATCTCCCCTGCCCTCATGAAAATATTTTCATAAGGTACTTCATTTTAGGAAGTTATCTTTTAAAAAAAAACATTTTATTTTTATTTATTTATTAGAAAGAGAATGGGCATATCAGGGCCTCTAGCCACTACAGGCGAACTCCAGACACATGCTCCAGCTTGTTCATCTGGCTTATGTGGGTCCTGGGGACTTGAACCAAGGTCCTCTGGCTTTGTAGGCAAGCACCTTAACCACTAAGCTATGTCTCCAGCCCAAGGAAGTTATTTATTTTTATTTATTTTTTTGCTTTGTACTTTTGAGGCAGGGTTTTACTCTGACCCAGGCTGACCTGGAATTTACTATGTAATCTCAGGGTGGCCTCGAACTCACAGTGATCCTCCTACCTCTGCCTCCCAAGTGCTGGGATTAAAGGTGTGCGGCACCACGCCCGGCAGGAAGTTATCTTTTGAGCACTGCTTTTTTATGAAGTCATTGCAGTTGTGGTAGACATAAGGGCACCTGTAGGTTAAGTACTCATGTGGTGGTGACCCAGCAGAGGGTTACATGAATGATAAGTGAGCCCAGTGGAAATGTTGCAGCCTGTCAGCACTGTGTCCTTGGCTCTGTGGCAGAAAAACCTAATGCTGAGGGGCCATACCTGGTGAGGACCTTCTTGCTGTGTCATTCCACAGCAGCCAGCAGACAGGCTGGAAAGAAGGGGGCCAAGTCAGTCTTTTATCAGGACCCACCCCAGGATGACCCACATTCCTACCATAGCAGTACTAATCCATATATGAGTGCAGAGCCCCTCAACGTTGTTGCACTGTAGACACATTTAAACTGTAATATAGATACCCTCTATGAATTTTTTGTGTTTTTTTTTAAAGACACAGAAACAAAGTATACCATAGTTTTTAGTGGCAAAATTGTCAAAATTTTAAATCTCAGAAAATACTGTGTTCAGTAAACATTCATTTGAATTATAAGTGAAATTTAAATATAGTTTTCATAAGACCCAAGGGTAATGCCATTGCATGAAAAGAGAGCTTAGGGCTAGAGAGATGGCTTAGCAGTTAAGGCTCTTGCCTGAGAAGCCTAAGGACTCAGGTTCAATTCTCTAGGTTCCACATAAACCAGATGTACAAGGTGGCACATGCATCTGGATTTCATTTGCAGTGGCTACAGGCCCTGGTACACCCATTCTCTCTTCCTCTCTCTCTCCCTCCCTTTCTCTCTCCCCCTTTCTCTCCCCCCCCCCTCTCTCTCAAATTAAAATAAATAAAAATCTTAAAAAAAAGAGAGAGCCAGGCATGGTGGTGCATGCCTTTAATCCCAGCACTCAGGAGGCACAGGTGGGAGGAAGAAAAGAGAGCTTAGATTTGTTAAATATATTGGAATATGTATATACATTTTTCCCCTTGCAGGGACTGGGCCTATATGCTGCTAGAGACATTGAGAAGCACACCATGGTCATTGAATATATTGGAACAATTATTCGAAATGAAGTAGCAAACAGGAAAGAGAAGCTGTATGAGTCGCAGGTAGGGTCTGGTCCCTGTGATGACAGACGAGTGCCTTCCATGTGCCCTGCAGCCAGCTGGAGGCACTACCACACACAGTGTGCTCTGTTCAGTTCTGCACACAAGCGCAGCGGGGTGCTCTTGCTTTGTTCTCGCACCTGCTTCACTGTCATCTTTCTCGTGTGGTTGTTACTTGCCTTGGTTTAACTGGCTTCCTGACAAAACGCTTACAACTGGACTGTCGTGGGTGGAGCGTGCCCGAGAGTGTGACACTCAGCATGCAGTGTGGCTTTGACACTGTCCTGCTGCAGGCGTGACATGGAGGGCTTTCTAGTCACACTCACGACCACCTCCCTTCCCTTCAGAACCGCGGCGTATACATGTTCCGCATGGACAATGACCACGTGATCGACGCGACACTCACAGGAGGGCCTGCGAGGTGAGGAAGAACCTGGTGCACGGGGCTGTGCTCAGGGGAGAGGCAGTCGGGCCTGGGAGAGGTGTTCTCACTGGGGCCTGGCAGTAACTGAAGGTTCAGAAATAATGAGGCTGGAAGTATATATATTTTTGACTTTATACTTAATTTTGTTAATAGATGACTAGAAATGTGATTCATGAGAAGCATTTTTATGACTTGAAAATTGAAAACGGGTCCCCTCGTTGTTTCACAGTCAGTGTTTTGATGTGGTTTGCAGGTATATCAACCATTCATGTGCCCCTAACTGTGTGGCTGAAGTGGTGACCTTTGAGAGAGGACACAAGATTATCATCAGCTCCAATCGGAGAATCCAGAAAGGAGAAGAGGTAGGGGTATAGGGCTGTGCCTGATCTCTGCTTGGGTTTCCGTTACTTTACTTCTAGAAAACCTGTCCTTGCCGGAGGTCTCATCTGCCACCTGTCACTATCTCGTCCTCAGACATTCAAGTTTCAGCTTCTCTGCCTGGTAAAGTATTCAAGCCACAAAGTCAGAATTCTCAGTCACTGTGTGGCATGCTGGTATATTTTAGAATCTTCCCTGTCCCCTAAGCTGGACTTTTTTTGAGATGATCCCCTTCTTTCATGTGAACATGAAAGAACATGGCATAGCTGCCTCTGGCCATCTCAGGACACAGTTGGCCCACGTGGTATTAGCGGAAGGGTCGTGGGCACAGGCTTGTTGAGCCATGTGTTGAGACTGCTTGTATTCACACTTACAGACTTCTCATGATAGTGTAGATGGTCAGTTGTGTTTTGTCTTTGAAATGTTGACTGCAGAGCTTGACACGAGGTGACTGATAGCTCTCTACCAAAGGTCATTGTTAGCCTCAGTTGTCTCATTTTCACTTCCCAGCTCTGACCATGCTCTGCTGTCAGCACCTTGATTGAGTGCCTGAAGTCTAGAGCTCTTGTGAAGCCACTAGGCGGCTTGGGAGTGGCAAGCCCAAGTGCATTCACTGTGTCAGAGCTCCAAGCCATTCAGGAGCACAGTTGTGGGATCGTGATGGAACCTATATATTTGGTCCTTTGGGATCTGCTTTTTATATAGTTATTTATTTATTTATTTATTTATGAGAGGGATAGAGGCTGAGAGAGAGAGAGAATGGCCATGCCAGGGCCTCCAGCCACTGCAAACGAACTCCAGACGCGTGCGCCCCCCTTGTGCATCTGGCTAACGTGGGTCCTGGGGAATCGAACCTGGGTCCTTTGGCTTTGCAGGCAAACACCTTAACCACTATGTCATCTCTCCAGCCCTGGATCTGCTTTGAAGTCACAAATAAGCATCTAACTAGGCCCAAGGATAGTGAGTCAGGGACTGTGTGTGGCCGCTCATGCCCTGGTGCCAGGAAGCAGCAGGGGGTGCCATGGCTGCTTGAGCAGGCCCAGCTGCTCTTTTCTCTTTGCATCTTAAGGAGGACTGTCTTCTGTAAAGTGGGAGACAGTTTCCTTACGGAGTTGTAAGAATTCAGCAAGTACCTAACGATACTTAGCAAATGAAGTTTACTTTCTTGCTGTGTAAGAAAGTCTTCCAAATAGCATCCCTGTATACGTGAGTCAGGAAAGACCTAGAACTCGCTGAGCCTTCTTCAGTCCGTAGTGGAGGTGGGTTCTCCCCCCAGGGGTTGCTGGGATAGTTGGGGTGGGGGCCAGAAGTGAAAAGTTTGTTCAGTAGGAGTCATGCCAGCTCCCTGCTATCATGCCATCTCGTGTCTTAGCCTGAGATGTTAATGTGAATTCTGTAAGCCCTATAAGTGGAGTGTTGATGTCAACTATAGCTTTTGCTCCAAGGGAGATACGAGTTCATTCTGAGTCTGTTACAAGTGACCATGGCCTGGGTTGCATGTTTAACTGTGGGCCTGCGCAGCCAAAGGACAAGACAGTCACAGCAGTGCATTTACCCAAGACCTTTGTGGAGACATTAGGTAGAGGTTACAGCAGAGCTTGGGGGGGCTCCTCTGTTCCAGGTTTCAACTGCCGCCTGATGATTGTTGGCTTTTGGATTGGTGGAGGTCAGTGGTCTGCTAAGAATAGATTCCAGAGGTCTTACCTCATAGTCAGAGGTGCGAGGTTAGATCCCAAGGCTGGTATTGAAGGCTACAAGGGCCCTGGAGATAGCCCACAGTCATTCTGGCTCTAAATCTATAGTCTTGTATCTCTGTAGTCACTAGGCTCCCTCCAATTGGTCAGTCTGCAAGATCTTCAGCGTCTTAGGGGACTTCAGTTAGAGCAGTTCTTAAATGTGCTCAGAACTGAGGAAGGAGGAATGGGGAAGGGCGCGGTCATCTCTGTCATTTCCAGCCTGGGCATTTGAAAGATTCTGAGGTTTGAGGATTTGGTCCTGATCTCACCCAAAGTGGTGCTCCCATGATCCTCTCATCAGACAGAGAAAGTTGTCTTCATCCAGTGGGGCCACCCTTTCTCAGGTCAAAGCTTGCAAATCCTGTTTCCTGCTAAAGCCTAGCACTTCTAGTGTCTTTACTACTTTTGAAGGTGGCACCTCGACAAGTCAGCTTTCTTTATGTCTGAATCAGTTGTTGGCATTGAAGTGCGAAAGAGATGGAAGTGGGAACTGCCCTTTCTCACACTGTTCTTTGCCGTGGGCAGCTCTGCTATGACTATAAGTTTGACTTTGAAGATGACCAGCACAAGATTCCCTGCCACTGTGGAGCGGTGAACTGCCGGAAATGGATGAACTGATGCATTCCTTGTGATCTCGGCGGGCGGCTCGGCCCTGGGAAGAGGCGATTCAACACATCATTGGAATTTGCAGACAGAAAGATATTTTTTGTTTTCTGTTCGACTTTCTGAAAACAGCTCTGGGAGCTCTGGTTCCTTGGCCTGCGGGTTAAGGAAGCACAGAGGGGCCAACTGTGGCTGCTCTCTGGGGGCAGGCTTGCTGAGGGTCAGCAGAGTCCCAGAATGGTCCAGCACTTTTTTTCTTCCTATTTCTTCCTTTCCCTCCTTTGTTTCCTTGTGGGTGACTTTTGTTTTGTTTTGTTTTGTTAGTCTCTTTAAGGAGAAATTTTTACTGGGGCAAAGAGCCGGCGGCTGCCCTGCCCTGCCCCGGGGCGGGGCCTTCCTTGAATGTAAGACTGATCTCACCAGCGAAGGGCTGTCCGGCGCTGGCCACGCCCGCTGATGGCCGGGCGGGCGGCGCTCTAGTGCATCTGAAGCGGACACCACTGATCCAGGAATGTACTGAGGTGACTTCCTTAGGGATAGAGCCAAGGGAAAATAACTTGCACTAAAATACATTTAAATACTTGATTCCATGAGTCAGTTTATTGTAGTTTTTGATTTCTGTAAAATAAGAGAAACTTTTTGTATTTATTATTGAATAAGTGAATGAAGCTATTTTTAAATAAAACTTAGAAGAAAGCCAAGCTGCTGCTGTTACCTGCAGAACTAACAAGCCCTGTTACTTTGTACAAATATGTAAATATTTTGAGAAAATACAGTATAAAAATAGTTATTGACCAAATGCTACCAGGCGCTGCAGCAGCTCGGGTGCTTATAAAACGTCATAGGGATGTTACAATATAATTTTGTGTTATTAAATATGCCATTATAATTATGTAATAACCAAAATTTCACCCTCGAGTATTTGGGGTTTTTTGGAAACTATGTCTATTATTACTTGTTTTATACACCTAACTTCTGACACGACAGAGTGTATGCTACGATTACAACTTTTATAGCTGTTTTGGTAATTTAAACTAATTTTTCATATTATATTGTTGCATCCCTACTTCTTCAGTCAGGTTTTTTGTGCTTACAATTTGTGATAACTGTGAATAACTGCTTAAAATACACCCAAATGGAGGCTGAATTTTTTCTTCAGCAGAAGTAGTTTTGATTAGAACTTTGTTTCCGACCACACAGGATCATGTAAACATAATAGAATCATGTAGCAGGAACCTAACCTTAGCCTTCTATTTAACATAAAAATTTGAAAAAGAAAAAAAAAAAAGAGAGAGAGAATGAGAGATGTGATTCTGCTCCCAGCTGCAGGACTCCGGCAATAGGGTTTTTCGAAGATGTAATTTTAAAATGTGTTTGTATGTATGACCTGTTTGTTTACATTTCTTTAATAAAAAAACACTGTTTTGTGTTTGCTTGTAGAAACTTAATCAGCATTTTGAACCAGGTTAGCTTTTTATTTTGTACTTAAAATTCTGGTACTGACACTTCACAGGCTAAGTATGAAATGCAGTTTTTGTGTGCACAATTCAAGGGGCTGTAACTGTTGGTGCGCTCGGTGACGCAGGTCTCAACGCGTAATGTATATGGCATGATGTATTTTTATCTTACAGAGTAAATCAATTGTATATATTTTTCTCTTGATAAATAGCTGTATGAAATTTGTTTCTTGAATATTTTTCTTCTCTTGTACAATATTCTGACATCCTACCAGTATTTGTCCTACCGGGTTTTCGTTGTTTTCTGTTCTGTATAATAGTATCTAATGTTGGCAAAAATTGAATTTTTTGAAGTATACAGAGTGTTATGGGTTTTGGAATTTGTGGACACAGATTTAGAAGATCACCATTTACAAATAAAATATTTTACATCTATAAAGTGTGCCTGTGCTCATCATCTCATAGTCAGTCACCAGGTTCAAGCCCCGACGTGATGCCCACTGGGCTGGCTGGGCTCAGATAATCTGTCAGAATGACTGGAGTCTGGGTGATTCCCACTTGGTTCACTTTATTTTCCTGTTTTTTTTTTTTTTTTTTTTTGCTTGTTTGCTTGTTTGTTTATTTGTTATTTTAAACGAGTTCACATATAAGTTCAAACTCATTCCCACTAGCCATTATGTAGGAGCTAAACCAAGGCCAGATTATTCAACTGCTAGTTGGTAGGCGTGGTCTTCAGATATTTATTGATTTAATTAGAAATGAGGTCTCACTGTGTTTCGCAGGCTGGTCTCAGACTCCCAGGCTCATGTGATCTATCCTATCTAGCCTCGACTCTGTGAGAAGCCAGGACGGCGGCCCGTGCCACTGCTCCTGGACCCAGCTGGATGCTTTTTTTTTTCTCTGCCCTTCAAGCTACTTGTCTTTTTCTTTTTTTCTTTTTTTAGTATTTGCTAATTTAATCTGAAATGATAGAAAAGATTCCCTTTAAAGAGAACCAGGAATGGAGTATTTGTCATTGAGGTTTTTCCACATCAAGCTACTTTTCTAGACGTCTGTTCTGTGTTCTGGCGACTCTTCCTTGGGTTGACTGTACTTAACATTTCGTCCAAGGAGCCGTGAGGCAGGCATGGTGGCACACACCTGTCATCTCAGGCCCCAGAAGCTACCGTGGGAGGATCAGGAGTTTAAGGCCTTCCCAGGCTATCCAGGGAGTCTGAGGTCAGCCTGGGCTGCATATATAGCAAGACCTTCAGAGCCTCAAAGATGAATAAATAAAGGAACTGCTAAGACAGGCCTGACCAGAACCCCTTCAGAATCCAGTCAGAAAGTCCCAGCGCTCTGGCTGGCGGCTGCCTATCTCTTCTGCCCCAGCCTGTCAGCCTGCTTGCTGTGAGCAAGTGCAGAGGAAGGAAAGGTCTTGCAGTCCTGCAGGGCCTGAGGTGCTCTTGGAGACAATGTCAGCTCCTCGCCGTCTCCTCAAGGCTGGGAAGGGCAAGAAAGACGATATTCTAGATAATCAGACTTAGTGCCCTGAATACGGACTCCCAGGAGTGGCCGCCTACGGAAGGAAGCAGCGCAGGGCTGGCACCTGTCTCACTGGCACGGGGCCCTCCAGTTGCCAGCCTGACAGCAGCACTGTGACAAGGCCCATCTCCCCATGGACCTCTGGTGACACTGACTACACACTTGCCACTGTGTGCCACCTCATTATTGAGCTGCCACAGGTATGGCGGGCACAGTGTCAAAAACGGGTCTTTTTTTTTTGTTACCTAGTGCTTTCATGAGGTTTATTGTAACAGGTGACCGTTGTCTCTAAAATTCTAAGCCCTTTTTATGATCCACAGTGCTTTCCCAGGTGGAAGCACACCATCGTCTGGCAGAAGTGAAGAATTCTTTGCTACATGTCGAGGGAACTAAGTGGCCAGGCCTGGTGGTTCTCTCCATCCCCAGGTGGGCAACTGGCATTGCTTCTTGCTACACGTGCTCCGTCTACCTAGGCAGTGGGCAGGAGGACTCGACCTGCTGTCAATGGGGAGGGCCTCATACCCTGCTATGGCATATTTCTCTCCTGTTTACACACACACGCACATACAGCAGGACCTCTTATCACTACAAACAAATGCCAGATGAGCTTATGCCACTTGGTACATGCTGGGAATTTGAATCCAGGTTGGTAGGCTTTGCAAACAAGCGCCTCTATCTGCTGAGCCATTTTCCCAGTCTTCTCTTGGCCTTTTAAGTGTTGGCATACCTCAACCTCCTTTCCCTAGCTTTGTTCTTTGTCTTGGCTCTGCACACAGACATCCAACCTATGAGTTACCCAGTATAGTGATGATTTCTTTAATTTATTTAAGAAAGAAGCCGGGCGTGGTGGTACACACCTTTAATCCCAGCACTCGGGAAGCAGAGGTAGATGGATCGCCATGTGTTCAAGGCCATCCTGAGACTAATTTCAGGTCAGCCTTGGCTAGAGGGAGACCCTACCTGGGAGGGGGCGGGGGGACAAGCAGAGAGAGAGAGAATGGGCATGCCAGGGCCTTCAGCCACTGTAAACGAACTCCAGACACATGTGCCACCTTGTGTGCATGTGTGACATTGAGCACTTGTATCACTATGCGTCTGGTTTACATGGGACCTGGAGATTTGAACATGAGTTCTTAGGCATTGCAGGCAAGCGCCTTAACCACTAAGCTGTCTCTCCAGGCCAACATCTCCCTTTTAAATTTGAAAATCAGCCACCAGCCACCTGCTCAGCTGCATGACTTCTGCCAATCTTTCCCCTCTATGGGTAGAAATTTGGGGTGACTAGGGCTCCACTCTTTCTTTGTTTTTTTTTTTTTTTGAAGTAGGGTCTCAGTCTAGCTCAGGGTGGTCTCAAACTCACAGTGATCCTCCTACCTCTGCCTCCATGCTGGGATTAAAGGTGTGCGCCACCACGCCCTGCTTACACTTGTTTCTTAAGAATGCTGTCCTGAGGTCAGTTAATGACCAGCATCTGAACAGCTGCCTCATGCTGTACTTGGGATCTGTACCTGCCAAAGGAAGGTCTGTGTATTCTTGATGTGTGTGTGTGTGTGTGTGTGTAGTGTTTTCATGCACAGAGAGAGTGGGTACCCAGGGCCTCCAGCCACTGCAAATGAACTCTAAATGCATGTGCTACTTTGTGCGTCTGGCTTTACGTAGGTACTAGGGAATTGAGCCCAGGTGTTAGGAACTTTAAGAAATGAGGCCCAGTGGGAGGCCTGCAGGTCCTTAGGGGTGTACCCTCAGGGGTGGGGGCAGTGGAAGCCCAGTGTCTCCTGTGTCGCAGCTTCACTATGAGCAAGCTTGCTGTTGCTGCTTCACCAGACAAGCGTGGACTCTTCTCTATGAATACCGTGGGTATTTGCTAGTGGAGAGCTGTAACATCACTGCACACATGCATTTTTACTTTCTCGGTGCTTATCCGAGTTAGACTGGCCTAGATTCCTTTTTTGTTGTTTGGTTTTCTGAGGCAGGGTTTCACTCTAGCCCAGACTGACCTGAAATGCACTATGTAGTCTCAGGGTAGCCTCAGACTATGATCCTCTTACCTCTGCCTCCTGGGTGCTGGGATTAAAGGTGTGCGCCACCACACCGGGCTTAGATTCCTACTTCTTTTCTTTTTTTTTTTTTAGATTCCTCCTTTTTGATTGCCAAGGTAAGCAAGGTAAGGTGTTGTCTATGAGTATGCCACCTCCAGTAGTTGCTATTGTTCGTTTTGTTTCATTTTGTTTTTAGGGTCTCGCTCTAGCTCAGGCTGACCTGGAATTCACTATGTATTCTCAGGGTGGCCTCAAACGCATGACGATTCTCCTACCTCTGCCTCCCAAGTGCTGCAATTAAGGGCATGCGCCACCATGCTGGCTGCTATTGTTCTTTTGGATACTGGTGGAGGCCCAAGGTCTGTTCTGTAGCCTTCTCCAGTCTCATCCCCCAGGGGGCCTGTTTTATCTTAGACATTTGAATGGACGTAAAGTGACATCTGGTCGTGGTTTTAACTGCACTTCCTCAGAGACTGTGACACTGAACACTTCTTCATATGAGTCATTTATGTACATCATTGAAATGTGGATTTCTAAACTGTACCTAAAGCATTGTGTATATACTAGATAACGAGTCTGAGGCTCCTTCATCTTCTCAGTGGTGGTTTGATGACGTTCAATTTTACTGATAGTTTATGGCAAGCTCTAAAGAGTTGCTTGGGGGCTGGAGAGGTGGCTTAGTGGTTAAAGTGCTTGCCTGTGAGGCCTAAAGACCCATGTTCAACTCTCCAGATCCCACATAAGCCAGACAGACAAGGTGATACATGCATCTGGAGTTCAACTACAGTGGCTAGAGGCCCTGTCATGCCAGCTTTCTCTCTCACACATAAAAAATAAAAGGCCAGTCTGTTGGGTTTTCCTCAAAAAAAAAAAAAAAAAAAAAATTGCTTTTGAAGTCTGCCTCTTGTGGCAGTCGAGAAGATACTCTGCATTTCCCTCTAACAGCTTTGCAGTTCAGCTTTTATGTTCAGATCTGCAGTTAATCTTTAAGAAGTTTCTGTGTACAACAGAAGATGAGGGAGTCGAGTCCTTCCAGTGAGATGTGTGAGTCCTTCCTTCCCCCACTGAATTAAACTAGCTCTTGGCTGAAAGCCGGTGGGCGCAGGGTGTTTCTGTTCCATCATTCCTTATCCTTAAGTCAGGAGCACAGTGGTCTGGAATTGGCATAAGCACTTCAAATGTATTTCTTTGACATTATTTTATCACTTGCCAAACAGATTATCACTTAACTAGAAAGCCTGCTGGTCTTTTTGATAATGGGTGGCTTTACATCTATAGGTCTAATTATAGAAAATAACATCCCAACCATATTGTGTCCTCCAAGCCATGAGCACAGTATAGCTTGCAGTTGTGTGATGTTTTCCAGCACCGTTTTGTAGTTTTCATCATAGACTTTACCCCTTGTTTGTGTATCCAAGTGCCATATATTTAATACTGTTAACAGTTGTAGTCACAGTGCCACTCACTTAAATTGCACACTGTGTGTTAAAAACGTGTTCAGGGCTGGAGAGATGGCTTAGTGGTTAAGGCATTTGCCTGCAAAGGATCCCGGTTTGATTCTCCAGGACCCACATAAGCCAGATGCACAAGGGGGCACATGCATCATGAGTTCGTTTGCAGTGGCTGGAGGCCCTGGCATGCCCATTCTCTCCCTCTCTCTCTCTTTCTCTGTATCAAATAAATATATTTTTTTAAAAAATGTATTCAGGCTGGGCGTGGTGGTGCACGCCTTTAATCCCAGCACTTGGGAGGCAGAGGTAGGAAGATTGCCGTGCCGAGTTTGAGGCCACCCTGAGACTACATAGTAAATTCCAGGTTAGCCTGGGCTAGAGCAAGACCTTACCTCAAAAAAACAAAAACAAACAAACAAAACATGTATTCAGGGCTGGAGGGATTGCTTAGTGGTTAAGGCACTTGCCTGCAAAAGCCAAAGGACACAGGTTCGATTCCCCACAACCCACATAAAGATGCACAAGGTGGCACATGTGTCTGGAGTTTGTTTACAGTGGCTGGAGGCCCTGACCCACCTATTCTCTCTCTCAAATATTTCAAAAACTATTCTAAATATTTAAAAAAAAAAAAAAACATAGCCAGGCATGGTGGCACACACCTTTAATCCTAGAACTCAGGAGGCAGAGGTAGGAGGATCACCATGAGTTTGAGGCCACCCTAAGAATACATAGTGAATTCCAGGTCAGCCTGGGCTAGAGTGAGACCCTACCTCCAAAAGACAAACAACCAAACAAAAATGTTTCAGGGCTAGGGATATGGCTTAGCATTAAGGCACTTGCCTGCAAAGCCAAAGGACCCAGGTTTGATTCCCCAGGACCCACATAAACCAGATGCACAAAGGTGGCACATGTGTCTGCAGTGGCTAGAAGCCCTGGTGTGTGCAGTCTCTATCTGTGTGTGTGTGTGTGTGTGTGTGTGTGTGTCTGCTTCTCTCTCAAATAAATAAAAAATCAAATATTTTTTAAAAACGTATTCATTTTCATGTTGACCTTTTATTTTGTGGCACTGGTAAAATCCTGTCTACGGATACTCTTAGTTGTGTGAAAATATCTCAAGTTGAAATTGCATGTATTCAGTACACCAGGCCTTCCAAACATACAGCTTAGCCTCATCTGCACTAATGTGGGCTTAGAATAATTTGGACAAAATCACTGAATAGACAGGGCCTATCTCGTAATGTGATGAATAGGTTATATTAACATTTGGATGTAAGAAGGAAAGTCGGATGGGTATTCTTTCATATTTCTGTGAAAATCTTCCACTTACTTGAGCTTGCGTTGCTCTTCTCGAGCTGCAGAGATGGCTCTGCGGTAAAGGCACTTGCTTGCACAGGCTGCCGGCTTGGGTTCAGTTCCGTATTCATGCAAAGCCAGTCACACAAAGTGGCACATGCATCTGGAGTTTGTTGCAGCAGCAAGAGGCCATGGCATGCCCATACTCATTCTATCTGCTCTCAAACAAAAATACTTTTTAAGTAGTTCTTTTCTTTTAAAAAAGTATTTATTTATTTGAGAGAAAGAGGGAGAGAGAGAGAGAATGGGCACGTCAGGGCCTCCAGCCACTGCAAACAAACTCTAGATGCATGCAGTCCCTTGTGCCTCTGACTTACTTGGGTCCTGGAGAGTAGAACTGGGATTCTTTGACTTTGCAGGCTAACACCTTAACTGCTAAGCCATCTCTCCAGTCCCTTAAAGTAGTTCTTTTTAAGATTCACTGAAACTTACTCTTTCCTAATATAGGTGACTAGTGCTATAAAATGTCCAAGAAGGATTTAGTGGCATGCCTAACTCTGGTAGGGCATGTTTGTTCATTCTCAGGTGGCTAAAAGTAGCCTTTTCATTTTTTCTTTGACCCACAAGTGAAAGTATATTAGTTTTCAAGTATTTGGAGATCTTCCAGGTATCTTGGCTCTTTGATTTCTGTTGGTTTCTAATTTTCTGTGTGTGACAGTGTCAAGTCTGGTGTAACGTACTGGACTATGGTTACCCTGGCAAATGGTCTTGTGTGTACCTGAACATGTGGTTTGTGGTGTTCAAGGCTTCCTTCAACATCCTGTTTGTGTTTATGTGTTCTATTGAAACAAAAGTAGCTGAACCTACTCTATACATACTTCTTTTCTTGAAGCTGTTAGCTTTTCAGGCTGGTATTTTAAAGTGGTTATTATTAGGTATATAAATGTTTGGGATTTCATCTGGATTCATTGGACTTTTTATCTTCAAAAAAAAGGACTCTGCTCCATCTCATAGCAAAGCTACTCCAGCAACATATAAGTGCTCAGTACTGACTCAAAGACATGTATGCCAGACTGGAGAGACAGATGGCTTAGTGGTTAAGGCACTTGCCTACAGAGCCAAAAGACTGAGGTTCAATTCCCTAGGACCCACATAAACCAGATGCAAAAAGATGGTGCATGTGTCTGGGGTTCATTTGCAATGGCTGGAAGCACTGGCACACCCATTCTCTCTCTCTCAAAAATAAATAAATTTATACACACACACACACACACACACACACACACACACACACACATATATATATTTTTAAAAGAGGCATTTTCAAAACAAAGACATGTATGCCCATCCTTTTATTTGCAGCCCCACGTATGTCTCCATATTCATGGTGAGCTTCTTGTTGGTAGCCATAGTTGGTCTTGCATTATCTAATCTGTGACTTTCACAGGCAGAAGAATATATCCAGGTTCACTTAGCTCAGCTAAGAAGCTGTGATGTTTTCCTCCTGTCTAGCTTTGGGACTCATTGGCTGAATCCCAACCTATTTCATATCACATACCCAAGGTGATTCAGATAAGAGGCTGGCCCCACAATGAGACAAACAAGAGATTCCTAGTTAAATAATCAAAGAAATCCTTTATTTAAACGTAGATAGTATACTAAGCCATCAAAATAATTTATAAGTTAAATGTCTCTTAAATATTTTAAATGATGTCTTCTGAAGTTAAAAGTAATATGCATTCAACCAGTTTTTTTTAAATTCTCTAGAACATATTAAACAAATAATCAAAAAAGTATTTTCTATGAAATTCTCTATGCCAAGAAATCATGACAAAACAGTTCCTGATCAGACAGAACCAGTCCATCTCTGGGGAGAATAAAGCATAAAAATAACTATGCGAAGAACTTTACTTAAGTAAAGCACTGCCTGGTTTCCTCCATAAGCAGACTCCTTACAGCAGTTCAGATGACCCTGACTTAGAAACAGGTGGCACCCAGGACGAGCATGCTTCATCGAGGTGCTGGCTTTCCACCGCACACACCAGCAAGTCTTCCCAAAGCACCATCCTCTTTGCAGATATGGCGGAGCCAACTGAGGCTCCACTCCAACCAGGGTCCACCTCAGCCTTCTAGGCGCCACTGCTGAGGGGAGGAGCCATCACAGATCGCCATGGAGACAGAGCCTGTCTGACCCGACTGGCCCGCCACTCTCAGGCACTGCCCAACCGATACCTGGTACAAACGATTGTTTTTCTGAAAAAATGAGGGAGCAAGGAAAAACATGTTATTTTTACGTCTTTTCAGGGGTGTGTGTGTACATGTGTGTGCTGGCCTGCGCCAGGGGCTCTTGCTGCTGCAAACAGATGCCCCTATAGCCTTATGTGAGTGGCTGGGAAACTGACTCCTGGCCATGTCCCCAGCCCAGGAGAGACGTGGACCATCTGGACTACCTAAACCCAAGACTAATGAAGGGATACGACCACCATCCCTGAAGACCAGGCTGCCTCCTGCCCACTCCTGGCCCAGCATCTCACCCCAAAGGTCCACTGCTGGGACCCTCCCGAGCCGTGGCACTTCATGAGTCGTGGTGGGTCTGATGAGCGAGTTTCCGACATATCAAGACAAAGGAGATTGTTTAAAATCAGTTCGTGCTCCTCATTATAAATCCAGATCTAGAAACAAACAAACAAAAAAAATCAAGTACAGCTCTAGATAGTGAAATTAAGGAAGGCCTAGAAAACACCAAACAGTGGACATATTCTGTGTGGCCTCCAAGCAGGAACAGTCCATGTGCTGGCCTACATGCAGGCGCGTTCAGCTTGCTCGGAAACAGCGAGCAGGAGGAGGCGACGTAAGGGTCTACGTCCCCCACGGGCCATGTGTTAAAGAGGAGGCGACGTAAGGGTCTACGTCCCCCACGGGCATGTGTTAAAGAGGAGGCGACATAAGGGTCTACGTCCCCCACGGGCCATGTGTTGTTAAAGCCTTGGTCCTCAGCGAGGCACTGCTGGGAGGTGTTGCAAACTCTAAGACGGGGACCTAGGGGGACTGTAAGACGCTGTTCTGTTCCTGGGTCCCATGCTCCCACTATCACTGTCTGCCATGGCTACGACCTCCCAGACTGTAAGCCAAAACAAACCTGTCCTCTCCTCAGGTCTTCTGTAACAATAACAGAAAGCGAGCCTAACACGGTGATGTTCTGGATAGAATCCGGAGTGGCTGAATTTTGCTATGAGTTTAACCTAACTGACTTCAGCTGATTACAACTGTCTTTCCCAGTTTTGGAGCTAGTTATTTTATCTGGTATAAATCAGTCTAAAATTACAGTGCCAAATTGAAATGAGTTATTTGTTTACATTTTAACACTGAATATGTTAACTGGCATTAAATCATGAGTGAATGAGTAGCCGGGCGTGGTGGCGCACGCCTTTAATCCCAGCACTAGGGAGGCAGAGGTAGGGGGATCGCCCTGAGTTCGAGGCCATCCTGAGACTACATGGTGAATTCCAGGTCAGCTTGGACTTGAGTGAGACCCTACCTCGAAAAAAAAAAAATCATGAGTAAATGAATTGAAACTCCAAGTCAGGAAATCTGACCAACTGAAGGGACACTGGGCAAGCAGTAAAGTCTGGGGCAGCGTGAGGAGAGGACAGAGGAGCTACCTGAAATGATCTCGTGGCTAAAGAAAACCACTGTGATGTTCTGAGGGCTTGTCCTGCCTGGGCCACACCGCTCACCTGCGTTGGGTCCCCATAGTCGCAGGGCTTCAGCACCACCAGGCCGCCCTTCTGGCTGGCGCGGCCCTGGGCCACCAGACACTTGTTGGTCTGGAAGTGGAAGAGCTGCAAAACAAGAGGGAGAGTGCTTGACGAGCTCAGGGGCGGGGCCGAGGCGCCTGAGTGCAGTGCGCGGGGTCACGGGACAGGCTAAGGCGGAAGGTGGGTTTGAGGCCAACCTGCGTAGCACAGCAAGACCCTATTTCCAAAGACAAAAGTTTAAAATCTAGCACAGAACTGAATGCCACACACAGATGGATGATGGATGGGTGGATAGCTATAGATGCAGACCTGAAAAGAAGCACAGATCAGCAGTTTACTCCCTAACAGCAAGGCACACAGCAGGAAGTGAACCAGAGGGGATTCCAACCATGTGGACACATGGCATCTTTTACTTACAAAGCACATAATGAACACCTTGAGGTTTGTGTTTTATGAAGTATGCAAGGAGAAAAGCACCAGCTCGGCCCAGACCACAAGGCACAGGTGGCTGCGCAAAGGTTGGAGGTAGGAGCGCCAGGCAGCACGCGCCTCTGCACAGAACCCCGGTTCCACACCATGACTCAGGAGACAGACCCTAAACCTCAGGTGTGATGGAAGGGTTCTGCTGTGCGTCCTCTGCTTAGTTTAGGACCCTGAGACCTGGCTCTTCTGGCTCCTGCCCTGACCTCAGTGCCTTCCTCCCCACACCTGTGACTGGATCGCACACGGCTGATCCATTTCCCACTCGTTGCTCTTAGGAAAGCAGTTATTCTTTACAGCCTGTGTGTGCAGTTCCCACCTGTGTCTACGGCCCTGGAAACACTATTCACCCTTCAAGCCAGCAGATGAAGGATCCTGACGTGAACAGCAAAACCATCAGGATCCCTCAGTTGTCATGCATAGGAATTCAACCTGCACTGACCGCAGCATCGCAAGCCCACCACTCTTGATGTGTCCCTTTCTAGGGGCGCCCTGGCTGGGACTGCCGCCTTACCCGTCCACGTCGAAGGACTCGGGGCCGCTTGGGCCCTCTGTTGATGAAAATGGGCTGCTGGGGTTTGGCGTTGGGCCCAGGTATCTGCATCTCTGGGTAAATATTATCCAAATACCACTTGAATGATTGACAGCCCAATCTCTTCCTCAGCTCAACACGCTCACTGATGTTCCCATAGCTTCTGCTCTTCAGGTCAGGTCTTAAGGAAAAATACTGCTCCTGAGTTTGGATGAGAAACCAGAATGGGCTTGTTGAACACTAATCAGAGCAGACAAAATAGTGCTCATTCCTGTGATTTTTGTCAGGAAGTATCAATGGAAAGTTGTTATATGTCTATCAGTAACAATAGTATTAAGATATCTTAAACTACAAGATACATCCCAATTTCAAAACAGGCAAAGTGTATAAATTATACATGTTAGCATTAATAAAATGGATTATTTAAGAGGCCAGTGGTCCTTCAACTCTTTAGTTAAGGACTCTATAGTCTTAACAATTGTTGAAGATTCCAAAAATTTCTGTCTGTCTGGGTTGTAGCTGTGGGTATCGACCATTAATAACTAATAGTGTTATTAAAAGAAACTCGCCAGGTGTGGTGACGCACGCCTTTAATCCTGGCACTTGGGAGGCAAAGGTAGGAGGATCGCTGTGAGTTCCCTCAACAGAGAAATGCCCGTGAGGTGTGCAACTATGGACCACAGTGGTTCCCACCAGCCCTACTCCCCACGGGGCTCCCGGAGACGAGCAGCCAGCAGCTCGCCACACAGCTGCTTCCTTCAAGCAACCGCAACTCCACACAACAGGAATGGATATTCATCAGTGGAATTCTGTGTGTGTGTGTGTGTGTGTGTGTGTGTGTGTATGCGCGCATGTGCATGCTCGGAGGCTGAGGACAACCTCAGGGTGTTTCTCCTCTCCTTCCACCTCTCGGAGCTCACAGGCGAGGGGAGGGGAGGGGAGAAGACAAGCCACGGTCAAAGTGCTGTAAGCCCACCTCTGCTCCCAGCAGCTAGTTGCTTACTCCTACGCACACCACACCTGCAGTGTGGCCCATTTGCATTTACCTCATGGATTCATTGTTTTTCTCAAAAACCCTACCCCAGAGCATGGCACATGCTGAGTATGGAAGAAAATGTCTTTTAAATAATATTTTATTTATTTATTTGAAAGCAGAGAGAGAGAGGAGAGACAGAGAGACAGAACGGGCATGCCAGGGCTTCCAGCTGCTTTGGATAAACTCCAGACTCACCACTTTGTGCATCTTGCTTTACGTGGGACATGGGAAATGGAACCAAGGTTGTTAGGCTTTCCAAGTAAGTGCATTAACCGCTGAGCTATCTCTCCAGCCCCAAAATGTCTTTAGTAAGTAATTTTAGCCAGGCATGGAGCGCAGTCTTGTAATCCCAGCACTGAGGAGCTGGAAGCAGGAGCTGGGCCGCACAGTGAGGTGTCTCAGACATCCACAGCAGCATTTTCCCTAACCATCAAGAGGTGGGGACAAGCCAGGTGTCCACCAGCTGAGGACAATGAAACAAAGTGCGGCCTGTCCTTACAATGTAGCAGTATTCAGCACCAGCAAGGAGGAAGGTGCCAATGCAGGCTCATGGAGGAACCTGAAAACACAACGTCCAGGGAGAGAACAGAACACGGTCTACTTGTCTGCAGTGTCTACAGAAGACGAGACGCGCTGTGCAGTCGGGACATAGAGGTGACAGCTGTTATACGTCATGAAGAAGGCACGAGAGACACGGGAGCAGAATGACCAGGGAAGGTGAAGGACGTGACAGTGAGGTGGGGGCTTACTCTGCTAAGGTGTGGGTGCTTAGAAAAGTAAAAAGTGGGGGGCTGGAGAGATGGCTTAGCAGTTAAGCACTTGGCTGCAAAGCCAAATGACCCCAGTTTGATTCCCCAGGACCCACGTAAGCCAGATGTACATGGTGGCACATGCGTCTGGAGTTCATCTGCAGTGGCTGAAGGCCCTGGCACAACCATCCTCTCTCTCTCCCTGTGTCTTTCTCTCTCTCAAATAAATAAATAAATCTTTAAAAAAGAAAAACAGTAAAAAGTGAACTAGGTGAGAGAAGCCGCTGCCAGCAAAGGTTAACCAGGAAGAATGCGAGAGAAAAGAACCAAAGCCTACACCAAAGAAGCAGCCAGCCAGTCAGTCACGCCGCTCACCTTGTATTCATCCAGCCAGACGTGGGCCAGCCGAAGGGAGTTGTGGGTCATGGTGTCCTGGCCTTCGGGAGATCCATAGGGTCGCCTTTTCCGGAAAATGTGTCCTACTCTGGAGCAAGGGATGATGAAGAGCTTGCCCCCACACATCCAGATCTGGTAGACAGAACAGGCACCAACCGTCAAGTTCACAGCAGTACAGGGTGACAGAAGACTCTTCTTGGAACTAACCACTCTTCTTGGAACTAACCGTATCGATGATGATTATGAGTGTGAAGATGCTTGATCTCACGAGACAAGCACCCCGACTGAGGAACGCCAGGGGCATTTAAACATGTCTTTCTGAGAAGTTACATGCAACCCTGAGGCAATGCAATCCTTGTGACCGTGCCTGACATCACGCTTCCCATACAGCGGTGCTGCAAAGATCAGACTTGCAGGGTTCAAGGACAAGGGGAGTTTTTAACTGGTCTAATTTTTTCAGGTATATTCATACTTTTTTTTCCTAAGAAAACAGCTCCTTATAAAATACACAGGATAATGACATTAGCACTCAAAAGTTCCAGTCTGAATTTTGCCCTTGACCATGTGAGTTAGTTTGATTTTTCAGGGACTCAGTCACCTAACTAGGAAACAAAAAGTCTGAATTAATGATGCTTTTTAGAGCACTGTGGATGACACATTTCCAAAAACGTACAGTGACATGTATAAGTACTGGGCCGTATCTGACGGGAGGCAGGTTTCAGACGGCCCCTGAGCCACAGACCCACAGACCCACAATGCCATCTCCCCAGCCTCAGCCACGGCAGACAGGGTAATGGAGGGAGGAGCGCCTGCCGGGAGGGATGGCTCCACACACGCGGCGCCACACCAGGATACTCCTAGGGGAGCAAATGTGGACCAGGTCGTCCCTGGCAGACAGAAGTCTGACTACACAGCACATCAATAAAATGGAAACACTGATCACAGAACTCCAGAGCAAACATACATGAAGACTTCCTCAAGCTACCGCCAGCCACTCAGTACAGCCACACTTAAAAGTGTGTCGCATGCCTCTCACTTTCTGCACTGATACTATGTGTCAGGCTGTGGAAGCGCAGCGTCTGTCCCTACACAATCTGTGGTGTGGTAATGGGCCGCAGTCACATTCCACTCCACACCAAGCTTAACCCCTGAACACACACAAAAACGAAATTACCCGAAATGATATTTCCAGATTCTCCCCTCCCCAGATGTCCATGCCACTGTCGTACTGTCCAAGCTCGCTGAAATACTGTCTGTTCATGGCAAACAGGCCTCCTGCCATTGTGGGCGACCTGCAAAGGAACGCAATGGTGCACTGATTCCACACTCCCAGTTACCTTGCTCTGTTCAAGCTTGGTGTCACTTTTGGAACACAAACAACAGAAACGAAACATTTTGTCTCTTACCTAACAGGGAAGGAACTGGGCTGCTCAGGAGAATTTTCTAGATTAAAGTCATTCTAGCTATATGGTAAAGTACCTTTCTAATTAACTGTGTCTGATGGCAATCTAACTGAAGTAAATCCTGTCTTTCCTTTTGTGGTTTGCCAGAGCCATTGGGACAAAATCTGGCTTCAAGAGAGGCAAGCCTCACACATTTGGAGTTGGCTCAAACACAGACTCAAAGTGGTTTGCAAGAGGATGACTGGTCCCAGCGGACATTTTGTAGTGTTAGGAGCATTTTCACCTGTCATGACTTGGCATCTGGAGGTTGGAGAGGCTGCTACTGTATCTGGGTTGAGGCCAGGGATTTGGATGCTAACTGTCCTAAAACACCTAAGAGTTCCCCTCATTGAACCCCATTAACGACAAGGAATTGTGTGGCTCAACTTGTGAGCAGTGCAAAGGCCACGATGCCCTGTGCTGCTATGGGAGGAGCTGCAGCGGGCACCTACAGGCCTCATCCAGTGTTCACACTCCCTGAACTCGAAGTTAAGGGATCGTGGGATTTCATGGCAGAAAAGGCAAAATACTGACCAGAAATAACATAAACATCTGGCACTAAGAAAAAGAACAGACAAGGATATAGATAAGCAGGCCACCGGAAAGATAAAAATCCCATGAGGTCACCCAGGCCCAGGGAACCAAACGCCACACGTTCTCTCAAACGTGGATCCTAGCTACACATTTGTAGGCTTGTGAGTTGGACTAAAAATCGGTAGCAGAGGCCAGTAAGCTAGAAAGGGGCTATAACGGAGGGAGGAGAGGGGAGGACTTAAGGAGATAGTACTGTATATATGTAAGTAGATGAACAGATTACTGGGGGTGAAATGGCCTACATAAGGTCAGGGGAAGAGACTGAGTAAAGGAAAGGTGGGGGAGGATTAATCAAGATTTAAGAAGGTATGAACAAGCTGTATGGAAACCTATTTTTTTGGACAATGGTGCACCCAAAAGCCATAGATTGTTACTAGAAAAATTTCATTGCCAGGAATGGGATACAGTTCCAGTGAGCTGTTGACCAGGGAGGTGCCTGATGTCCCCAAAATATTACAGGCCATTGCCAAGGCTCTTGGTTTCTCACCAGGAATAGATGGTAAGACCCTATTGCTGAAGAATCCACTTGCTTGGGCTGCAAAGTCACTGAGAAATCCTGCTGGAGCTGAGCTGAAAACCTCCTCCCTGTAGGAAGCTGGGAAAAGCTACACTGCATGCAGCTCAATGAGATAAAGAAGTCATCAGTAGAGATAACAACAGTGGACACTGCAAGCCGTAAGTTTGACCAGTCAGGCCAAGTGAGCCAATGGGTGCAATACTGGCATGTCTGTTATGGGAGAAACCAACCACTCTCTAATTGAACTGGAGGCCTGCTCCATGGGAGGGAATATCTGTCTGGTACTGAAAACCTATGACAAAATGGACATGAGCCCTAGAGGTGTGATGCCTGCTGGTGTATGGCTAAATGCATATATTATGCTCACCAAACTGCCCAGTAAGCACTTCTCTTAATGTTCATACCCATATATTAATGCTACTCTCATTTTTGGTTAGAGAAGCTTCTCTTTTCAGATGGTAATGACCACTGGGATGACTCAAAAGTCACCATAGTGCTAAGAAATGACAGAGGAGTGCTCAGCACTGGAATATCTCAGTCACACCCTTCAAGGAATAGGGTCCATTGCAGAAGAGATGATGGAAGGAAGGGTAAGACTGCTTACAATGCACTACTCCCGGCACAGAATGGCCTGGATACCATGACCTCACAGTGCCTGACACTACCTACACAAAACCCTTATAATAGGAGATGATATCATAATAAAAGAGAGACTAATTGAGAAGGGGAGGGGATATGATGGCGAGTGGATTTGGAAAGGAGAAAGTGGGGGAGGGAATTATCATGGTTTATTGCCTATAATTATGGAAGTTGTCAATAAAAAAGTTCTTAAAAAAATCACATGAAGCAAAGCAAGAGAAAAACAATCTACAATAGAAATCGAGGTGCAGGAGTTCTAACAATGAAGTTACCAGAGTTAAAACTAACTGCTTCAAAATAACTCAATAAGGTCAAAGACACAAGAAAAGGTTGAGAGTTTGGCAAAGAAACATAGTATAAAGCCAGCCTGGGCTAGAACAGATGCAAATGTAGGAGCTGAGGAGATGGCTCAGTCAGAAAAGAGTGAGGACCTGAGTTTGGGGTCCCAGACCTTAATGCAAAGAGCCAGATGCAGCAGCCCGTGCCTGTCACCCGGGGCTGGCAAGACAAACAGGAGGCTCCCAGGACTCGTGGCTGTGAGCTCCAGTTCAGAGACAGGCCCTGCCTCCACACGCACAGATGCGCATACACACCCCACGTGAAAGACCATTTACACATCTGGAAACACCACAGGGAAGTAAAAAAGTTTAAACAGCCACTGAAAAATAGAGATGACCTTCAATAAGCAAAGATAAGACTGACGCTGGCTTCTTGTCTGTAACAGAGGTCCTCAAAGCACACATAAAATGACCTCCAGGGCATGGGACTTGGCTCCCACCCTCAAGCGATCTCATCATGTACATGCAAACATTCAATCTGTACACAGCCCAGCCAGGGAGTCCGCAGTCCTCCACGTGCCTCACACAGCCCAGCCCAGCACTGGAGGACACTGGCAGGTCTTGGGCACAGCCCTTTCCTTAGGACTTGGCCGAATGCCTGTGACTGTGCAAGCTCTCCAGGACGGGAATGGAGAAATGACGCCAACACTCCTGCCCCTCACAGGAAGCATTCCCTTTGGTCTCCTGACATGTCGAAGGAAGGGCTGCCGGGTCTCACCTTATTGGTGCCGTGGCTCCATCCTCTCCTCCCAGCTCCGAGAGGGGAACAAGATCCCACTTGAAGTGCAGCCCCCAGTTGAACCCACCGCGCACCACCGGGGACGAGCTGTATGCCAGCGTGTCGGCGCTGATGATGTCAATGACGGGACACACCACGGTGTGGGGGTCCTTGTGGATGATGGCCAGCAGGGGCTGCAGCCACATCACATTCACCTCACAGTGGCTGTCCAGAAACACCAGGACTTCTCCTAAGGAGGCAAAGGGTGAGGCTGGGGACAGATGGCTTAGTGGTTTAAGGCACTTGCTTACAAAGCCTAATTGTCTGAGTTCAATTCCCTGGTATCCCACTCCCATGCAAAGCCAGATGCACAAAGTGGCACATGTGCCTAGAGGTCATATGCAGTGGCAGGAGGCCCTGGTGCACACATGCTCACTTTTTCTCTCTGCTCACAAATAAGTACTTTTTGCCAAAGCTTAAGTAAGTACACACTACTAGTATTTGCTGTCTGAGTACACCATACAAGGCGCACCGCTGCACTGTCACTGATTACTGGGCATCACTGGGCACCGGGCACCGCCACACTATGACAGCTCTCTCAGGAGAAGAGTGGCCTGCCAGGGCTGGGCCACTCATTGCAACACCAGCCACAGACACAATGTCACTACCACAAGCCTTATGGGCTGGTTTCTGAAGCAAGCGGGGCACAGCAAGGGCACAGTAACATCTTTATGAGGAAGGCCACATCAAGTTCAGAACCAAAAATTACCTCCCTGACTCTTCCATGTCTGCATATTACCTGCAATATTATACACCTAATGTTTTACAATAGATCCAGGTATCTTAACATGGTCCTTCAATGTAAGCTGTTTGTTAAAACAAGCATACAATGAAATACAGTGTGGTGTGGTGGTGTACACCTATAATCCCAGCACTTGGGAGGGAGGTGGAGGGAGGAGGGTCTAGAGTTCTTGGCTACACAGAGCTTGAGGCCAGTGTGGGTTCAACACACACACACACTGGAGCCAATACAATGCAACTGGATAGTAACCAGGTGTGTTGTGCACAGAACACGGCGACTCTGCTGCCTGTCCATTCTTGTTAGGCAGGGGAGACAGGCGGGCGATGGGAGAGCCTGAGTCTCTACCAGTGGAGACTTTCTCCCTGATGGTGTCACAAGCATTTTTAAGCGTCCTTTATGCCTGTCTCCAGAGATGTGCAGTTCACTCAGAATTGTTAATATAAGCCAATTCACAAATGTTAAGGGGTTCTGCAAATATTTTATTTGCAAGGAGAGAGGGGGAAGGGTGTGCCAGGGCCTCCAACCACTGTAAACAAACTCCAGATGCATGTGCCACCTTGTACATCTGGCTTTACATGGATACTGGGTCAAACTTAGGCCATCAAGCTTTGTAAGCAAGCGCCTTTAACCCCTGAGCCATCTCTCCAGCCCCTGTTAAGGTTGCTTGTTTATTAGAAAACAAAAGTTAGTTACATTTTGACTTGGACTTTCCTGCTTATACAAGCACTCCAGATGAGCCTGCTTGAAGGGCAATCATTAACAACCAGGCCAGCGAGGAGGCAGTTCAGTCCTGGACCCTGCTGGGGAAGCAGGCTGCAGGCCTGAAGAGGTCTTCCCAAGCAAGTAAGCCTCGTCCACCCGCCCGCAGCGCCTGCAGACCGAGGTCAGCACTGGCCATCGCACCACAGAACCAGGAGGCAACCATACCTGTAGCATGGGCTGCTCCGATCATCCTTCCTCGAATCAAACCCTCTCGCTGTGGATTCCTTATGATTTTGATTTTTCCAGGGAGGTATCTTTGGACATATTCATCAAGTTCTCCTTTTAAATCATCTGAAAATACAGCTGATTACTCAATCCATGACACACACACAGGCATTCATTCTACAGTGATTCCTTAAGTGGTGTCTGCCACATGCCAAGATCAAGTTCTCAAGCAACCGTCACGGAATCTGCTGCTTAGTTGAGAACACCAGCACAGCTCCTTCCATGGCTGGGGCTGGATGCCAGCCAAGGAGTCAGCACCTTAGCAGCCGGCACTCCCACCCCCCCAGCACAGTGTTTGCCACAAAGACCGTCTGAAGTGGAGCCTGGCATGGAACAGCACCCCCGCACAGCTCCGCACTCGGGGGCTGAGGCAGCTCCCAGCCTGGGCTGCACAGTAAGTGGGAAGCCAGCCGACGATACGGAGCAAGACTCTTGCGCACACAAGTCTGCCATCAGCAATTATAGAATGTTCTTCAGCCGACTGCAAAGAAGCCAAATTTAAAACCAGGAATAGTCAGGGACAGTGGCTCCTTCCTGCAGTCACTCTAAGCACTTGGGAGGGGGAGGAGGCTCAGGAGTTCAAGGCCAACGGCAGCTGTGTTGCAAGTTTGAGGCCAGCCTAGATGGCATGAGATCCTATCTCTGCCACAAGCAAACCTAAATAAAAATAAATAACCAGAAGATAAAATGTAAATGTCTTTTTTTTTTTTTTTTTGGCTTTTTGAGGTAGGGTCTCACTCTGGCCCAGGCTGACCTGGAATTCAATATAGTCTCAGGGTGGCCTCGAACTCACGGCAATCCTCCTACCTCTGCCTCCCGAGTGCTGGGATTAAAGGCGTGCGCCACCATGCCCGGCAAATGTCTTTTGAATACACGATTCTAGTCTATTTCAATAGTTACAAAGTAACTTCAACTGTACTATCCCCATACACATACTCTAAGAGTAGTGGGAAATGTGACCTTTCAATAATTTAGTGCCTTTCTTTCAAGAGTACTACATTTTTTTTTTTAGTGAATGCAAGGTCATTTACCTTTAAATTCCAGTGATATAAAAAACAGCTCATATACAGTAATAAGTAGTAATTGCATACTGTACAAACCACTGTCAATTATTAGTAATTTTTCCTTTTAGATAAAATAGACACAAAATGAAAAGCAAAATACAAGTTGATTTAAAAAAAAAAAAAAGCCAGATGTGATGGTGCAGGCCTTTAATCCCAGCACTCGGGAGGCAGAGGTAGGTGGATCACCGTGAGTTCAAGGCCACTCTACGACTACATAGTGAGTTCCGGGTCAGCCTGGGCTACAGTGAGACACTACCTCAAAAAACCGAAAACAAAAGAAGAAGAAAAAAAAAAAAAAACCACCAATCCTCTCAGCCTGGCAGCACGTGCCTGAGTGCTGTCCTACACGGTGCTCAGGAGCTCACAGCACTGCCTCAGCCCAGAGCCCCCGAGCCCACCTGGGCAAGGTAGTCGAGCATTCCTCAACGGCAGTAACAGAACAAGCTGTGAATTCTAGTTCAGAAGTTAGCAACTCTCCACTTGGTCCAGACTGAAGTTTGTGGTTTTATGGTCCCGTTTTGCATATAAGCTGATTTCCACTAATCTTTCCCACTTTTCTCCATGGAGTGCCACACGGCCCAGTCTGAGATTCCTGCTCATCCGCGATCCCCGAGCACCAGCTCCGCCGGACGCTGCTGCGCGTGTGGGAAGTGCCAGTGCTGCACCTGGCCACTGGGTGCCATGGGGCTATGCTGACGGGAGCGGGCGGAGGAGCCGGGCAGGGCTGGTCGCTGCTCTACCTCTCACAACTAAGGGGCCTTGAATTCTTGTATTTTACAAGGAGCCTGAGAACTGACTGAGTGTGCAAAGAAAAGGTCTTCCTTTGTGAGAATCTACCATTAGAGAAAGGGATCAGAAAGATGCATCCAGAGATGCACTGTGCTCTGGAAACTGGTGTAGTGGAATATGTCAGCTGGGACACCATGTGCTGAATGAAAAATGCAATCTCAACAGCATAGATGGAGTGGTTCCATTTAGCATTTTGGAATGACAAACTCAGAGGTCAGCGGATGCCAGGGACAGGGGTGTGACTCAAGGGGAGCACAAGGGGGCTTCTAGGTGATGGAGCAGTGCCCACCTTGAGGCCACACTGGTGCTTCCAGTGATGTGCGTGGAGGACACAGCAATGTTTGGCCAACGTGGAATTCCTGCTTTCTACGCTGTACTGTAATTATGAAAACTACTGATGCAGGAAACTGGATGGCGGAAAGAGAACTCTTAAACCAGGGCCGTGACAGCATGCACCACGCCTCCTCACAGCACGACTCACCGAAGTCACTATCGTCGTCCACCAGGATGACCTCATGGAGAAGGTGCGCTGGCGTGCGGGCCACAACGCTGTGCACTGTGCGCAGCAGGGCAGAGAAGGCCTCGTTGTAGAAGCAGATTACCACGCTGGCAGCCGGCAGCTCGGCGGGGTAAGCCTTCTCCTTACACCTGCGAAGACACGGAGGCGGCTCGCTGTCTTGTGTTACTATCACGCTGCACGTGCCCCAGCTTCTCTCTTAGGGGTAATGCCACTGTTTATCCTTCAAGAGGTCTGTTCTCCAAGTAATGTGATTTCTTCCTCCAGTATCTCCTCTGCTCACTTTTATTTAGGGCAACATCTCTCTTGATGAGAACTGACAGACAGAAGCAGTGGTCACCATCCACATTCAATGCGGCACTCATAGGCCACCCAGCTTCTCCTCAACAAGGTTCAACAGGAATCTACTGAAAACCTTACAAGTGAAAATCTTTATTTTTACTTATTATTATTATTATTATTTGTGTTTGTTTGTGTTTTTGAGGTAAGGTCTCACTGTGGCCCAGGCTGACCTGGAATTCACTATGTAGTCTCAGGGTGGCCTCGAATTCATGGCGATCCACATACCTCTGCCTCCGATCCACCTATCTGTCTCCTGAGTGCTGGAATTAAAGGTGTGCGCCACCACGCCTGGTGAAAACCATTATTTTTGACTGATAATATAGAAAGATCTAAGTAAACCATGGGATCCCAAGAGAGCAAATGTTCCCATGTACACAACAGTAAGTTGATTAAAAGTGGCTTTAAGCAAAAACAAAACCTTACTGACATGAATAAACTCTGGAGTTTTGAATTCTTTCCTTGGCTTGAAACCCGCCATGTCTGAGCCCCACCTGGCTCCAGCCTCCAGTAGCTCTCCCACCACAGCTAAAGGGAACAGGGTCAGTCCCTCCAACAAGCACATTCATGCTTAAGAGCCCTCTCTCAGCCGTTCCTGTCTGTGTCAGAGCCTCACCTTGCTACAAGGCCTGGCCACTCCACACTGGGACCTCCACTTCACGGGCTCCTACCTCAGGCCTCTCCATGTGCTCCTGTGAACGCCTGCTTCGGCTCTGCCATCCCTGCCGGACTGACCTGTGAACCCAAGGCCTTAGCCTACTTACTTCAAGGGCGTATTTGGTGCACAGCAAACAGAAGGTGTGCAGCAGTGTCTGTCTGGGGAATGACTGACTACATGAAAGAAAAACATAACCAAAAGATGATGAGTAAAATAGTAACTCGCCAATTCAAATTCCGTTTTGCCATAAATCCAATAAATAATTAAAACTAACTCAGGCTCAGATTATGTAATTTGCCCCACCTCCTTCTCATGTGATTTGAAATTCCAAAAGACACACAGCCAGCCCTGGCACTGTTGCTGCAAGCTAGGGCCACAGAGCTTCAAGGATAAGGCATGTGGAACTCAATCTCTAATATTCTTGTGTGACAAACACTAACTGCAAAACGTGACACCATCCGGCTTTCTCATACCAACATTGACCACACTGATCAGAAAGTATTAGCAGGAAGTCGTAAGGCACGTACGCGGCATTCCTGGTATCTGGCACGTCTCTATGGTAGCCCAAGCGGTTACTAATAAGCATATTGAAGGCATGTTTCTGATAGCCCAAGTCTCTCAACTCCTGATCGCGTTCATTAAAAATCATACCTGCAAAAGAGTAAGGTTAGAGTCAGAACACCAGGTCTGAAAAATACAACTACAAAAATTGTTCCCATGCAAAGACCCCAGGAAGCCATGCTGTTCCTGCACAGCCACATACCAATGGCTGTACTTCTCAAACCTGGGTTGTCTCCACTGAAACTGTAAACTGAAGTTGAGGTTGAATTCTTGCCAGTTTAATGTAAGTCAAAACACTTGGGCTGGAGGAATGGCTTAGAGGTTAAGGCGTTTGCCTGCAATGCCAAAGGACCCAGGTTTGATTCCCCAGGACCCACGTTAGCTATGTGCACAAGGGTCGCACATGTCTGGAGTTCGTTTGAAGTGGCTGGAGGCCCTGGGGCACCCATTCTCTCCCCCCCTTTCTCTGACAAATAAAAATAATTTTTTTAAATAAAAAAAAAAACTCATTCACAGGCCGTAACATTATATTCACGAGACAATTTTACTGTGACCAACAGAAAAATACAGATAATTTTCCAGAAAAGTGGTAGATACCTCAGTGGACCTCACCAGATCCCAATCTTAGCATGAACACCTGCCTTCCAAAAGACTATTGGTAAGCCTTTCTATGAAAAGGTTCCACACCACGCTGTGTTTGCAGACTTTAATCAGCTTCCCTGTCAAGCATATCCTTCAGGGATCCATCAGAATTGTGGGATTCAACAGGCTTGTTTAACTGTTTTGTCAGAAATCACATCTGTGCTGTTTCTTCCCTGTACCAGACCTTCAGACGCTCCTCACAGGATGACTTCCTCACGAAGCACCATCTCCCAAGGTCGTTCGTGGAAAACTAATCCCATTGGGCAGTGATAGGTATTAAAAAGGAAAAAATTCAGAGACATTGGGAAAAGACTAAATTCTAAAAGCCAGATGGTATTTTAAGGCAAGACGTGTGCCTGGTGGGACCTGGAATGCAGACTGATGTGGCCACAGAGCCCCGGGCCCTCCCTCTCCCACACCTCTCTGGGAATCTTTTAGCAAAACAGATTCTTAAGAGCCGTTTACACAGAAACAAGTGCCATGCCGGGAGACCAGAGAGCAGCGCCGGAAGCAATACTTGCCACTCAGTGATACCGCTCACACGGACATCCATGGCCCATCTTCGAAGAGATGACAGCCTTCTCCTTTTGTGCAACACCAGTGCATGAGGAGTTATTTCAATTAATTTTATAATTAACTATAGACTAAATGAAAAAAAGGTTTTTGAGAGTCCTACTATACCCCAGGCTAACCTGGAACTCATTCTGTAGCCCAGGTTGGCCTCAACCCTTGACCTTGGCCTCTCAAGTAATGGTATTATTAGGTGTAAGCTACCATGCCTGGCTTTAAGTAATAAATGTCTTTTTTTTTGTTGTTGTTTTTCATGGTAGGGTTTCATCAGCTCAGGCTGATCTGGACTTCATTGTGTAGTCTCAGGCTGGCCTTGAACTCACGGCGATCCTCCTACCTCTGCCTCCTGAGTGCTGGGATTAAAGGCGTGTGCCACCATGCTCGGCATAAATGTCTTTTTAAAAATATTTTTACTGGGCTGGAGAGATGGCTTAGTGGCTAAGTGGCTGCCATTGAAGCCTAAGGACCCTGGTTCGAGGCTCGATTCCCCAGGACCCACGTAAGCCGGATGCACAAGGTGGCACATGCATCTGGAGTGGCTGGAGGCCCTGGCATACCCATTCTCTCCCTCTCTCTGCCTCTTTCTCTCTGTTGCTCTCAAATAAATAAATAAAAATAAAAAAATGTAAAAAGTTTTTTACTTATTTGCAAGCAGAAATAGAAAAGAGACAGACAGAGAATGAGCGTGCTAGGGCCTCCAGCTGCTGCAAACAGCCTCCAGAGGCATGAACCACCTTGTGCATCAGTCTACATGGGTACTAGGGAGTCAAACTTGGGTCTTTAGGCTCTGCAGCAGGCAAGTTCCTGAACCACTGAGCCATCTCTCCAGCACTTTTTTTCTTTACTCTTTGATTTTTTAATTTTTAAAATTTAATTTATTTGAGAGAAAGAGAGAGAGAGAGAATGGGTGTGCCAGGGCCTCCAGCCACTGCAAACGGACTCCAGACGCATGCGCTACCTTGTGCATCTGGGTTATGTGGGTCCTGGAGACTTGAACCAGGATCCTTTGGCTTTGAAGGCAAACGCCTTAACCACCAAGCCGTCTCTCCAGCCCTTTGTTTATTCTTCTGTTTTTTTTTTTTCTGGGATTGAACACTGGGCCTCTGTTTCAGCTAGGGAAGCAAACTACCACTGAGCCACATCACTGGGACACAATGCTGGTGGTTTTGAGCTTACTGTTGATCCTTTCTAAAGCATGCCTTACCTTGAAGACTCTTTCCTGTGACTGTTTATCGGTAACTTCAGAAAGGAGCATACCAGAGAACGTGTAGCTCAGTGGTAGAGCATCTGACTATAGGGATACTCTGGCTGTTAGCTATTAGATTTATTATACTTAACAGAATATAAAACTTATACCAATTCCTGACTTTACACAGAGAATCTAGGGCTTTCCTCGTGTGCCACTGACATTAAACACACTCAAATGCTGTATAAACATCACTGTGTCACCACTCCAGAGGGAAGCTCCACCCACAGAAGAAAGTCTCACGTGTCCTTCCCCTCCGCCCCTGAGCACCAGTGATGTCTTCGTGGACATGTCACACCAACGGGCTCCCACAGTAAGACCGTAAAGCAACTTCGTTCCTCTTTGCTCCTGGACGCGAGACTGCATCCATGTGCCATTCACCACTCCCTCGTTTAGTATGGAGTGCTGGGATGCACATTCTAGTCCACGTTTTTGCAGGTCTGAGACTCTTTCAGGAATAAACCCAGGGACAGAACTGGAGGGTCACACAGTAACCCTATGTCAATCTTACTGAGGAACCACCAACTGTCCGCAGCAGCTACACTGTTTTACACCGCCATCGGCAATGAGGGCTTCCATGTCTCCATATCCTCACCAACACCTGGTATGGGACTGCATTTTTACTAGAACTACCCTAATGGGTATGGGATGGTGAGCTCACTGTGGTTTAGATGAGTATTTCCATAACAGTTAGTCTAGAGCGAGGTGTGGTGGCACATGCCTTTAGTCTCGGCACTCAGGAGGCAGAGGTAGGAAGACTGCCGTGAGTTCGAGGCCATCCTGAGACTACATAGTGAATTCCAGGTCAGCCTGACTAGAGCAAGACCCTACCTTGAAAAAAAAACAAAAAACAACGAATAATTAGTTCTGTTAAGTATCTTCTCATGTGCTTGTTGACGATTTGATGATCTTCAGAGACCATGTCAGGATGGCCAGACTCCAGCTTCTGCTTCCTAAGTATCTTCTGGGAAACAACTAACGAATTCCTTCCTCAGTTTTGTTTCTTCTTCTTCTTCTTCTTCTTTTTTTTTTTTTAATTTATTTGAGAGCAACAGACACACAGAGAGAAAGAGACAGAGAGAGAGAGAGAATGGGCACACCAGGATCTCCAGCCATTCCAAACAAACTCCAGGCGCGTGCACAACCTTGTGCATCTGGCTAACATGGGTCCTGGGGAATCGAGCCTCGAAGTGGGGCCCTTAGGCTTCACAGGCAAGTGCTTAACCGCTAAGCCATCTCCATGTGCGTAGCGTGCATGCCTGTGGGTTTGCATGCTGACACTTGAGTGAGTCTACAAATGTGTGCATGTGGAGGTCAAAGTCAATGTGGGTGTGTCTTATTCACGCTCCCTGAACCTAGAGCTCACTGACCTAGCTAGACCAGCCAGCCAGCACACCCTAGGACCCCCGACAGACCCTGGACTTAGCGGCTCGACTCGGCTCAGCCACAGCGGAGTGCTGCCAGGATCTTCCAGTGCTCGCTTCACTGGCCGAGTCATCTCCCTGGCCCCGCCTTTACCCTTTTTTTTAAAGCTGAGCTATTTGACGTTTTATTGTTGAGGTGGAAGAATTTTTTTTTAATATTTTGTTTATTTTTATTTATTTATTTATTTATTTGAGAGAGACAGAGAGAGAGAGAGAATAGGCGCACCAGAGCCTCCAGCCACTGCAAACGAACTCCAGACGTGTGCACCCCCTTGTGCATCTGGCTAACGTGGGTCCTGGGAAATTGAGCCTCGAACCGGGGTCCTCAGTTTCACAGGCAAGCGCTTAACTGCTAAGCCATCTCTCTAACCCAAGAATTTTTTTTTAATATATATTCTGGGTCCTGAGTCCTTCTCAGAGATATGATTCATAAATATTTGACACAGTCCAGTCTATATTTTATTTTTTATTCTTTGTATTTTTAACATCATAACTAAAAAAAAAAAAAAAAAAAAAACAGAACCAAATACAAGTTCGTAAAGATTTTCCCTTGCAAAATTTCATGGTTTTAGCTCTTCAACTTAGACCCCTGATCCGTGCTGAGTGACTTTCGCTATGTAGTGAGGCGCTGTGGATGTCTGAACGTAAATGCCCCCGCAGCCTCATGTACTTGAATACTTAACCCAGTTAATGGAGCTCTTTGGGAAGGCTTTGGAACCTGGAGGACATGAAGCCTCGCTGGAGGAAGTATGTCAGTGGGGACTGTGACACTACGCCCCAGCCACTTGCCGTCTCATACTCACACTACTTCCTCCCTGCTCCTGCCATGCGGATCCCTCCCACCTGCCATGGTGAAACTTCCTCTCAAAATTATTCTCCAAAATAAACCCAGTTTCTTCTTAAGTTGCTTCTGGTCAGATGTTTTATCCTGCAACATGAAAGTAACCAGTACTGGCACGAGTCCATTCTTTGGCATGGGGTTATCAGGTGTCCCAGTTCTGCTTCGAGAATACTCTCTCCTGAAGGGCGTGGTGGCACAAGCCTTTAAACCAGCACTTGGGAGGCAGAGGTAGGAGGATCACCATGAGTTCAAGGCCACCCTGAGACTACATAGTGAATTCCAGGTCTGTATGAGCTGCAGTGAAACCCTTCCTTGAAAAAAATACTCAATTTTAATTGACCTCCTTTAGTAAAAACTCATTATGTCTTGGCCAGGCGTGGTGGCTCATGCCTATAATCCCAGCACTCAGGAGGAGGCTGAGGTAGGAGGATCATGAGTTCAAGGCCTGCCTGAGCTACACAGTGAGTTCCTGATCAGCCTGGGCCAGAGTGAAACCCTACCTCAAAGAAATACCCCTCGCCAAAACAGTCCTTATGTCTTAATGTTGTTTCCTCTTTATATTCTACGGTTCTCTTGATCTTTCAAAATAATTTGCTATGTTTTACTCCTCCATGACCTATTATATGATGTTTCTATAAGAGCAACATGTTTTGTTTTTTTTTTTAAGTTTTTAAGATAACCAAGTTGGCTCACTTGCCCTTAAAATAAAATTTGATAAAACCAGGACTGCTGAGTTGTAATAGTCATATGGTACAGCTCAGCAGTAACATGTCACTGACTTGGACTGGTCAAGTTCGTACATAGCTGATTCTGTTTACAAGTTCAGCAGAATATAACGTGGACCATACTATTCTTACTCTAAGATTTAATGAACTAACATATATTCCAGAATCTCATTTCTCTTACATGTAAATCTGGTTAAACAGTGAGTGAGTCCAGCAGATATTTAATTCAATCTGCCTTTCAAAATAGTCAAGTGACTTTTCAACCATTCCTGGCCCTTACTAAATAATCCTAGCAATTAAAAACCTCTCATGGTTTTAATTTGATTTTCTTCATGTCTCTGATCTTTGTTAGTTCTTCCCCAAGTCCTCAAAAAATGCTGAGGTCAGAGCTGGGAAAATCAGAAGATAATTCTCTGCAAAAATCATGGAACTTCAGCTAGTTCACAAACAAAATAAATTGGTGTGAAGGAAAAAAAAAAACCAGGTATTTCTAGTCCTCTGTGCCTTACATGCTTTCAAGAGAAACCACAATGATAACACATGCTGATCAAGCCACCGTCGCCTTACCCAGTTCGGCAGAGGATCTCAGGCCTCCCTCGGGATCTTCAGCATGCACGTCTGGCCCCTCATCGATTCTATTTGATTTGAAATGTGGTTCTAACAGTCGACTTGGACCTCGAGTAAAACGGGGGTAGAGTTTTTTGGGAAAGGGTCCGTGGGGCCCAGACCCCTTGATGGGCACATTCTTAAGTGGCTGAGTCACTTCACTGAAGTTGAAATAAACAAAAAGCAAAAGTGTCCAGGTCGCAGATGTAAAGAGGCAACCATAACAGAAGTACCGAACTGTGACGCTTCCCATCATAGACCTAGCATAGTTGAAGGGCCATTTCAGTTTCCTGAAAAAAAGAGAAAAACAAAAAGACACAAGGGTTAGACACTCCAGAATACTTCTAAATCACCCACCCAACACACACTCACTGTTTTCCAAACCACCCTCAAACACACTGAGGGAGAACTAGGGGCCCATAGAGAAAGGCCCAGAGAGAATTCAGTGAGATCCAGCCCAGCATCACCGCTCAGCGTTGGCGCCCTCTACTCAGGTACACAGGCCTCTTTTGGGCCAGCCCCTTGAGTCCAAACCAATCAGCTCTCTAGGACTCGCCTAGCCTGGTGGTAAAGCCCACCACAACAAGCTCTAACAGGGGCTTACTGGGTGGGCAAGGGCTTTGTGGCTATTCATTTCTCCTCACCTGAACCTTGGGCTCCCTACCTGGTAAGGCTTTCCCCATTCCAACAGCCCGGCTACAGGGACGGGGGAAGGTAATTCTTTCCTGCTCATTTCATTATTCTCTTACTACCTGTGCGTTTTCTTTTAAGCTCTGGCCCTTTTTCAATTTTCCTGGAAAGCCCCCTTCATGTTTTCCCTCCACTCCCATGCTCAGCTTCCCAGAAGGGCTCCCAGGTCCTGCCTCCACATGGGCTTATATCCCCATTCCAGCCCCCACCCTGGATTCATAATCTCCCCAAGTGCAAAAACTCTTCCCCAACCCCAAAATCCCGTATCAGCGTGGGAGCAGAGATTAAAACACTAGACTGAGGAAGTGTGTCAGTGTCAGAACACCAGTGGCTACGAAGCAGCTGGCTCACTCATTTCCCAGTATGCACTGCTCACTGTTCGGGCTGGTTTCAGTCTGCTCATTTCCAGCTCTAACTCTTCAGGAACGAAATACACACACTTACAATACCATCCCAAGACACCCCAAGTCTCTTCCGGACAGCCAGGCATGGTGGCTCATGTCCGTAATCCCAGCACACAGGAGGCCAAGGAAGGAAGATCGCCCAGAGTTTAAGACCAGCCTGGGACTACTGAGTGAAACCCTGTCCCTCTACTAAAAACCAAGGCAACCTGAAAACATAATTCTACTCTCTAATCAAATGTTCCACTATCCCAGAGCGGTTATAATTCTGTTTTTATTCACATGACACCCTGTAAAACAAGACAAGAACAAAACACAGTGTGGTGGTTTGATTCAGGTGTCCCCCATAAACTCAGGTGTTCCGAATGCTAGGTTCCCAGCTGATGGAGATTTCGGAATTAACACCTCCTGGAGGGAGTGTATTGTTGGGGGCAGGCTTATGGGTGTTATAGCCAGTTTCCCCATGCCAGTGTTTGGCACACTCTCTTGTTATTGTCCATCTGATGTTGGCCAGGGGGTGATGTCCACTCTCTGCTCATGTCATCGTTTGCCCCTGCCATCGTGGAGCTTCCCCCTTCAGCCTATAAGCCAAAATAAACCTCTTTTTCCCAGAAGCTGCTCTTGGTTGGGTGACTTCTACCAGCAATGTGAACCTGACTGCAACAGTAAAGTGGTACCGAGGAGTGGGATTGCTGCTAGACACCTGACTGTGTGGCTTTGGCCTTTTGGAGCTGATTTTCAAGAGGAATGTGGGAGGATTTGAAACCTTGGCCTAAGAGATGCCTTGCAGTGCTGTAAGTACACCTTGATGGACTATTCTGTTCTGAGCTGCAAGACCTGAATGCAGTAAGAACTATAGACTGTGAGGTTTGGCTTATGAGGGTGAGAAAGAGCTGTGCCTGGACTGGGCTAGCAGTTTGTGTGAAAAGCTTGCTCTTATGCCTGTGTCCTGAGAAGTTGTGCAGGGTTGCTTTGTATAGAAATGAACTGATATGAGCAGAGGGATATGGCACAGAAAGAAAAATCTTTGGGTGAACGGTTGCCCATTCAGCTGTAACTGAGAGATTACAACCTTTGAGACTGAGTTAGCTGACCTGCGCTGGGGCAACAGGAAGAATGTCAATTCTTTTGAAAGGGCCTGAGCGCTCAAGGAGTGTCCTGTTCTTCAAAGTCTGCTTTATTCCCCCTGGATTAACAAACTGGCACCCTACCTGGTATTGTGGAGTATAAGAAAAGCAGGAAAGAGAGGATCATTGAGTTTACAACACAGTCTTCTATTTTGGAAATGGCCATGGGCAGTATGGAGCAGGTTTGCTGGATGCCTGCATAGAGAACCCATGAGGCCATGAGGATGAACCTGTGGGTTGCAGTGGAGACCCAGTGGAGATGCCGGGACCACGAGATGGCTGCTATGGAAAGCTGCGGGCCCCGATGAAGTTTTCCAGAACTGTGAGTAGCCTAGCTGGAGGGGCAGAATTGGAATGCCAGAGACTTGTTGCTGGTTAAAATTATCAGACTTGGAGATTTGTCACTGGCTAGAGTTGTTGGACTCGAAGCTACAGAGTTTGATGTTTGCCCTGGTTGTTTTAAATCTTGTATTGGTTGAATGTTTCTTTGCTATGCCCAGTGCCATCTTTTGCAGTGTGAATATTTATTCTGTGCCATTATGGGTTTTTTGAGCTTATTTTTTGGTATTATGGCTCAGTTAAAAGACTATGGGGATGTTTGAAGATCACTGGAATTGATAAAAGCTATGAGGACTTTTAAAGCTGGATTGAATGCTTTATATTTTACATCATGTATGGATATCGGTTTATGGGGGCCAGGGGCGGAATGTGGTGGTTTGATTCAGGTGTCTCCCATAAACTCAGGTGTTCTGAATGCTAGGTTCCCAGCTGATGGAGATTTCGGAATTAATGCCTCCTGAAGGGAGTGTATTGTTGGGGGCGGGCTTATGCGTGTTATAGCCAGTTTCCCCATGCCAGTGTTTGGCACACTCTCCTGTTGCTATTGTCCACCTGATGTTGGCCAGGGGGTGATGTCCACCCTCTGCTCATGTCATCATTTTCCCCTGCCATCATGGAGCTTCCCTTCAAGGCTATAAGCCAAAATAAATCTCTTTTTCCCAGAAGCTGCTCTTGGCTGGGTGATTTCTACCAGCAATGTGAACCAACTGCAACACACAGCAAACGCAGTCTCTCTGAGCTTCTATTAGATAACAGCTATTTGTCACAGAGCTCACACAGCTTCCCGAGGGGTTCGTGTAAAACAGTCCCTCAGGGCTGACTTCGGATAGAGAAGTGCTCTGAAAGAGCTATACCCACATATGAAGTGTGTCCAGAGATGCTTACAAATTACCTATTTCTAGATATTCCTAAAATATACATTATCATCCCTAAAAAACTGTGGCAAAACAAATTATTCAGCAAATCTCACTAAAAAGTAAACTTCTTGGAGCTGGGGAAATGGCCCCAAGTTTGCGTTGCAAATATGGGAATCTGGGTTCAGATCCCCAGTACCCATGTAAAAACGCTGGCATGGGGACATGTGCCTATAATCCTAGTGCTGGGCAGACAGAAGACAGGTAGATCCCTGGAGCTCGCTGGCTAGCCAGTCTAGTGTTAGCTGGTGAGCTCCAATCCAATATACAACCCTGTCTAAAAAACAGGTGGATGGGGCTGGAGAGATGGCTTCACGGTTAAGCACTTGCCTGTGAAGCCTAAGGACCCTGGTTCGAGGCTCGATCCCCAGGACCCATGTTAGCCAGATGCACAAGGGGGTAGTGCATGCGTCTGGAGTTCGTTTGCAGTGGCTAGAAGCCCTGGCGTGCCCATTCTCTCTGTCTCTGTGCCTCTTTCTCTCTCTGTCTGTTGCTCTCAAATAAATAAAAATAAACAAAAAAAATTTTAACAACAGGTGGATGGAGCTGGAGAGACAGTTTAGCGGTTAAGGTGCTGCCAGTGAAGCCTAAGGACCCAGGTTCAATTTCCCAGTACCCATGTAAGTCAGATGCAAAAGGTGGCACATGCATCTGGAGTTTGTTTGCAGTGGCTAAAGGCCCTGGTGTGCCCATTCTCTGTCTCATTATCCCCCCTCAAATAAAAAATAAAATAGCTGGGCGTGGTGGCGCATGCCTTTAATCCCAGCTCTCGGGAGGCAGAGGTAGGTGGATCACCATAAGTTCGAGGCCACCCTGAGACTCCATAGTGAGTTCCAGGTCAGCCTGGACTAGAGTGAGACCCTACCTCAAAAAACCAAAACAAATTTTAAAAAATAAAAAATAAAATAAAATAAGAAGTTTAAAAAAAAACAGGTGGGGCTGGAGAGATGGCTTAGCGGTTAAGCACTTGCCTATGAAGCCTAAGGACCCCGGCTCGAGGCTCGATTCCCCAGGACCCATGTTAGCCAGATGCACAAGGGGGCGCACGCGTCTGGAGTTCATTTGCAGGGGCTGGAGGCCCTGGCGCGCCCATTCTCTCTCTCTTTCGGCTTCATTCTCTCTCTGTCTGTCACTCTCAAATAAATAAATAAAACAGAAAAAAAAATTAAAAAAACAGGTGGATGGAGCTGGGGAGATGGATGGCTCAGCACCTGCTTGCAAAGCCTGATAGCCCGGGTTTAGTTTCCCCAGTACCCATGTAAAGTCAGATGTACAAAGTGGTGCATGTATCTAGAGTTCATTTATAGTGGCAAGAGGCCATGGCACACCCATATTCAATTTTATTCTCTCTCCTCTCCTCTCCTCTCTTTTCTTCTCCTCCTCCTCCTTCTTCTCTCTCTTTCTCTCTCTCTCTCAAATAAATAAAAATATTTTTAACAATTATTTTGAAATGGTGAATGGTATTCTTGAGGATAACACCTAAGGGTGTCCTCTGGCCTCCACACTCACATACACGCGTGTACGCCCACACAGAGGAACAGGCATACACACTACACCCATGAACAAAACTACAGTGAGAATTAAGCTTCTTGTACAAGATTATACCCTAAACCTAGCACAGCGTAAACAGCTCAGTTTCTCAATTATCTGCCAACCAAAACCTACTAGACATGTTTCAGTGCAGTCACCTGAACTAAAGTAAAAGCAGTGTGAAACACGTCGGTACCAGAAGGCACAGAGGCTCAGGACAGGGCCACAGTGTCAGCCGGCAGCACTTCCTACCCCATGCACAGAGAAATATAGCTCGTTAGAAGTGAAAGGAAATTTCCTGGAAGAAAGTTCAAGAAGCCTTAATCCAGGAAAGACAACTTCCCCGTGTGCAACAAGAAAACAGAAAGACACAGAGTAGTGACCTTTAACCGAAACACGGGTTCAACTAAGACAAAGTGCAAGTGCCTCAGACGCTCACTCACCATGCAAACAGCAACAAAAGCCAAGGTACAGCTTGCTCAAAGGGCCATGGGATGCAAGAGGACCCTCTGGCCACTGGGGACGGCCTCTCTAACTACAGAGAAGACATGTTACAGATGACCTTAAGCTGCTCCAGACCTTCCATCTCAACTGTGGACTCCTGGACCCAAAGACAGAAGGCAGCTGTCCAAACTTGACATCTGGAGAAAAAGCCAGGCCCATGACCATCCCAGGACACAAGGCTGTTCCAGCAAGCAGCCCTGTACCAGGGGGACACTGGCCATTGCTTCTCCTTAGAGCCCAGTTCTCAACATGTCAGGCCATGTCCAGGATCCTTCAGAACCTGGCCTCCAAATGCCTTGGCTCTATGTCCTCACCTACCACCCTCTAGTGGTTGATGGCTCACTTATAAAGCTTCTAGTGTTTCTGGTGGCTTAACATTAAGAAGAGCCCCAGGCCAGCCAGGCTCCGGGACCTTCCAGAACTCATGCCATGCATTGCTATTGTCCAGGTATTTGTCATGCCCTGGACTTCATCACCAATCATAATTGATGGAACAACCTCTTCCCAACATCAAAACCTCAGCTCAAGCTCAGTACAATCTTGACACCCCAGCAGCATCTACTCCGAGTGTTCAATGTATAGGACGAATCACCACACTCAAATGTTCAACATTATTTCTGTTCCAGCCATACACCCCTTAATGGCTTCACTTCCTTCCCTGAGGACTGAGGGGCCCGGTGTGGGTGGAGCGTCACGGTGTGGAGAGGGCTGAGGGGCCCGGTGTGGGTGGAGCGTCACGGTGTGGTGAGGACTGAGGGGCCGGGTGTGGATAGAGTACTAGAGTGTGGTGAGGACTAAGAAGAAAAACCAGGGCTGGGAAAAGTGACAGAAGCAATTCAGGTGTGTGGGAGTTTAAGAAGCTGGGGAGGGAAGACCTGACTTCAAAACACAGGAAATCCGATAGTGTGAACTGCAGGTAATCCAGGAGCATGCCTTGGCCAAGCTAAACCAAGTAACTGTGTGGGAATATAGCTCACGGGTTGAGTGCTTGCCTAGCATGCTTGATGCCCTAGATGCAATCCCTAGTACCACAGAAAGTTGGACATGGTGGGGGCACCTGTAATCCTAGCACTTGGAAGGCAGAGGCAGGAGGATCAACATAAATTGGAGGCCATCTTCGGCTACATAAAACCTTAAAATAAAAATGAGCCGTGTGTGGTGGTACACACCTTTAATCCCAGCACTGGAGTGGCTGAGGTAAGAAGATTACTATGAATTTAAGGCCAGACAGGCCTATAGAGTGAGTACCAGGTCAGCCTGGACTGCAGCAAGATGCCTATATAAAATAAGAAGAAAAAAAAAACAAAACTGTAACTGAATAAAGCCAATGGGAAAAAAAAGGAATAACAATGTGACCAGGAGTCAGTAAAAATAATAATAATAATAATAACAAAGACAAGGGTTGGAGAGAGAGATGCCTTAGCAGCTAAGGAGCTTGCCTGCAAAGCCTAAGAACCCAGGTTGATTCTCCACGTCCCATATAAGCGAGATGCTGTGTCTTGAATTCGTTTGCAGTGGCTGGAGGCCCTGGCATGCCCATTCTCATCCTCTCTTTCTCTCTTTCCCTCCTTCCCTCTCTCCCTCTCTAATAAATAAGTAAAATAAACGAATAAATAAAGACAAAACAAGATAACAAAAACCCAAAGCTGGCCCTTTACAAACCAAGTTAAATGAGCACAGCATGAGCAAGGCTAATCCAGAAAAGTATAAATAACACTGAAAATGGCAAATATAGCCGGGTATGGTGGTGCATACCTTTAGTCCCAGCACTCAGGTGGAGGCACAGGCAGAAGGATTGCCATGAATTTGAGGCCACCCTGAGACTACATACAGGTCAGCCTGGGCTACAGCGAGACCCTACCTTGAAAAACAAACAAAAAATAAATAAAGAAAGAAGCCCCACATGATTTGGTCAGTAAAAGTAAAGAATGTATTAAAGTCAGCACTTAATTTTTTGTAAACTCAAGGATACTAGGAAAATCACTTCTCAGGCATAGTTTGGCACAGCAAGAACTCTGAAACATTAGCAAATTTAAAGTAAAGAAATCCTTACCTAACAAAGAAAGTCTCTAAAAATCTTGAAGCAAACATAATACAAAACAGTGAGAAAATCTTTGTCTTTAAAATTAGAAATAAAACAAAAACACAGAAACCCTTGGAGTGTTTACCGGAAGTAATGATTCCTAGGCTCCAGGCAAGGTGCTGAGGAGAGCTCCCCATTCAGAGTCAGATTTGGGAACTGGAGGCCCAGTGAAAGACAAGACAAAGTTACTTGAGATGGTTCAGCAGGTAAGGCGCTTGCCTGTGAAGCCTAAGGACCCAGGTTCGATTCTCCAGTACCCACATAAACCCAGATGCACAAGGTGGCACATGTGTCTGGAGTTCATTTGTAGTGGCTAGAGGCCCTGGTGTGCCCCTTCTCTCCTCCTCTCTTTCTCTCTCTTAAATAAAAAATAAAACACAAGTATTTGCCAGACTTCCTTAGCCTCATGTGGTCAATAGTCTTAGAGTCTAAAGTCCTCAGAATCATAGCAAAGAAAGCCTCAGGCAGTGTAACAAGCTCACAAAGCACAGTAACCTGTGCACTGGGGTAATTTCCAGAAGGACCATGGCTGGAAGTAGTTCCTTCTTCACAATGTCCTCTCGTTTAGCTCAAGAACACTCCATGGAAAAATGCTGAAAATACCCACAGAATGAATCTAGTAGAAATGTGACAGATGTTAATGTCCTCATTAGGTCTACATATAACAGAGGCACGTGACCTCCCGTGTGCTCCACACCAGCTGACAGAAGTGACCAGATTCCCCTATTTCACTCCGTTTGTTCCGCCCTAGACACGGGTCTCCGGGCGTCAGCACACATGTCAATCATGCTCCACTTAGGACTGTGCATACCTCATCCTCTGTCTAGAATGCTCTTCCTCAACGTGATTTCAGAGCTGCCTCTCTCACCTGTCTAAGCTCTCCTCAAATGTGACCTCAGTGAGGCTAGCACCTGGAGGATCTACTGAGGACCACCACGCAATATTTCAGGGTACCGTCTCACACCTACGCTCACTAGGGTTACCAAGTATTGTCTTATTTCTCTCAAGCCAGAAAATAAGGAAAACACATCAGAACAAGAAACTCATCTGTTGTTCCTTGCAGTATCTCACTGCCTGGCACATACCAAAGATTTGATAACAGCTGTTGAGATGGATGAAACGCTTCTGTGGGATGCTAGGAATTTATATGTACATCCAGTGCTGACTTGTTTGTGCCATTCAATGCTTAATGCTCTGTATGGAGGTCACGACTTTATTCAATAGCAATACAAAACTGAGGTCAAACCATAGTCATGTATTACTAGAAAAGGAAACCACGCAAGAAACTTGTCCAACTTAATGGCCTTTGTGATGAAGCCTGAAACGTCCTTTCCATTCTGCTCACTACCCATTTTCCTCTCAGCTGCCTGTGAGCCAGAAAGAGCAAAATCAAGTTTTCTGCTCAAAGACCTCACCCACAGGTCTCATACAACTGTCTAGAGTCACAGAACATGCCCCCCCCCATCATACTGGCAATAGCTCAAAACCAGAATCCTGGGTTTCCAAGTCAGTAAACATGAATTTCAACAACCCAACTGTGTAGACACTCTTTCCTCAAGCCACGTGACAATTCGGTGCTTTAGGAAGCGGATCCCTGTCCTCAAGCACATATGACACAAGACACCGAGAAAATCAATCATTTCTCTCATTAGCTGTATAGTGCTCAGAAGCAACAGAACACGAATTTTAGACAGATCAACACTCACATAAGCAAAGCAATCGTACACCTGCTTTGGTAGCAGCTTGAAGACATTCAACAGCCCAGCAAACACGGGTGCTAAGTGCGGCTCTAATGCACGCTGACGGGTCCCGAGCCCAGCGCCCTCGCCTGTCTGCTTCTCATAGCCGTTGTATGCCTTCTGCTGGCTTCACCACCCAAGGCTGGGAGCCTTTCAAAGAAGGTCAAAGCAAACATGTAAGGCTAGTTAATGCCAAGCAAAGAGCAAACTCCATCAGAGACCTGTTGAGTTAATAAGTCAAAGCACTCAGTTGCCACTGTAGTCTATCCACAAAGTTCAATGAGCGACCAGCTAACACATCCAGCAAGTCCGCTCAGCTTGTCTTCCTCCTGCCAGGGCTGCACGCTGCTCTGGACGGAACAGGACGGAGACTAAGTGCGCACAGCTGACAGGGTGACATGTCACAGGCTTAAGGCAGCAAAGAGAAATGCGAGGAGAAATATGAAAACGTGGACTTGGCCTATGGGCTAGAGCCTCCTAGGTGGCTGGATGACGGCTGTTATGAGAAACTGCAGAAGCGGCTGAGCACGGAAGACGGAGCACCCCAAGGCTGTACAGTACCGACGGCGGACCCCAGGCTCCCCACACAGGTGAGGAAGAGGTAGGGAGTGTGGCAGGTAAGAAACACTAGACCTGCAATAGTCCCAGCAGGCAAGGCTCCAGCTTCTCAAACTCTTCCAGTGTCCAGTGCTAACAAGTAATAAGGCTCCTTTGCATAATACTCAAAAGCACTATTTCTGCTCCAGAAGAGATTAAGGAGCATTTCAATTCTGTGCAGTGTGAAAGCACAGTATACTGTGTGGTCAGAGCACACATGGGAAAATAAATGTGTAATTGGGAAGAGAGGGAAAGGGGGAGATGGCCATCCACTTTAAGTTGGTCCATCCGATTTAAGTATGTCAGCAATCATGTCTTCCTCTCTCAGTCCAGGATGTAATGATGAATGTAAAAACACTGTGAGAGGAAGACACTCAAATCAAGTGATGACTTTATACAATTCTGTCCAAATCAATTTGAAATAGTATTTATTACTCTGTAAATTCCAACATCATATCAGAGCAAGAAACATTTTTCACCGATGGGACAAAGCTCTTCAACTGGCAGTGGGTTCCGCCCCAGTGAGGCGCATCCCAATCAAAGGTGGGAAGTGGGTTGAGCAGCGCGCCTCACCTCACCTAGCCCTCGCCCTGCAGGGAGGCGTGCTGCAGCTTGGCCAGCCGCAAGATCTCAGGACTGTGCACTGGCAGCTCCGCAGCATGACAGGGAGAGAAAAGAACAGGATTTAACTAGGACTTTGACTTGAAGAACTTAATGTGTGGCCTTTGGACCAGGACAAAACCCAGAAAGCACAGAGAGGCAGAGGCCACCTGCCGTTAATAAAGAGCACAGCTCACTCCAGCCCCGCACTGGGCTTGGAAGTTAAGTGACGATGTTCAGAAGACCACGCTCGCCTGTACGGAGGCGCTGCAACCTTCAAGCGCGGTTCACGGCTCAGCAAACGACTAAATAACCCTCCGTGTTCTTCTGAAAGTCATTCGATAATCCCAAAGAAAAGGTCACTCTCGGGAGCACCTCAGTTCTCTAGCCAGAGGTCACCCGGGGTACTATCTAGCTACTGTGCTAAAAACTCCAAAGACAAAGATAAGCAAATAGAAAACATTTTAAAACAACCTGAACTCCACCACTCTTCATGCTTCACTATAACCTACTGCTTATTTTTAATCTCTACCTACAAAAAGTTGCACTGCTATTATCAACTGCTGCTGGATAGTAACAAAACAAATTTAACAGGCTCAATTAGTGGCATTATGGCTAATTTTCTTTGTACTTGTCCTTATTTAAAACATTTTCTACAGAGGCATAGTTATTTAATAAATGAAGTTAAAAATTTACTTAGGAAAAACTCCACAAAAATATGTAAGAAAACTTTAGAGAGGATTAAATACACTGAGGCTTTCAGAGAAGTATAATGGCCTTCCTTCCCCCTTCTCAGGAGCAAAGGGGATTGATTTCCATCCCAAGTGTACAAAGAAAACAGAATGGAGCTTTTAGCACCTTGAAAGAAAAGAATACCTTCATGCCATTAACTTGTCAACAATTTGAGAAAATTCAAACATTGAAAAACTGTTAGGAGCAACACTCAAAAAACAGTTTTTCCAAAAGCCAGGCGTGGTGGCGCACGCCTTTCATCCCAGCACTCGGGAGGGAGGCAGAGGTAGGAGGATTGCCATGAGTTCGAGGCCACCCTGAGACTCCATAGTGAATTCCAGGTCAGCCTGGGTTAGAGACCCTACCTCGAAAAACCAAAAAAAAAAAAAGTTTTTCCGCCGGGCGTGGTGGTGCACGCCTTTAATCCCAGCACTCGGGAGGTAGAGGTAGGATGATTGCCATGAGTTCGGGGCCACCCTGAGACTCCATAGTGAATTCCAGGTCAGCTCTGGGCTAGAGACCCTACCTCAAAAAAAAAAGAACAAGGAAGGGACACAGGAAAAAGAGCCCTCATCACATGGTCTGGTTGAAGTGTCTCCCTAGTTAAAGTAAAACATTTTCACAAACTGTGAAGACCTCCTACACAGAGACAATTTTCTTTATAAGAAAATTTTATTTAATTATTTACTTATTTGCAAGCAGAGATAGAAGAGTGACAGACAGAAACTGGACATCTCTAGCCATTGCAAACAGCTTCCAGCCACTGCAAATGAACTCCAGTTGCATGCACCACTTAGTGCCTCTGGCTTTATGTGGGTACTGGGAAATCAAACCCACTCTTTAGGTTTTGCAGGCAAACACCTTCACAGCTAAGCCATCTCTCCAGCCTCAATTTTCTCTCTCTCTCTCTCTCTCTTTTTTTTTTTTTTGAGGTAGGGTCTCACTCTAGTCCAGGCTGACCTGGAATTCACTATGTAGACTCAGGGTGGCCTTGAACTCACGGCGATCCTCCTACCTCTTCCTCCTACCTCTGCCTCTGGAGTGCTGGGATTAAAGGCGTGCGCCACCACACCCGGCTTAAATTTTCTTTTTTTATTTTTATACTGATATTTCAAATAAGAATGTTAACACAGCAAGCATCACACTTAAGCATAGAAAACCTTAGAATTTAACTTTATTCCTTTCTAAAAATCTCATGATCAGGATGAGAAACCTTGTTTATAATCAAATCTTCACTTCCTTGTGACTTACATTAATAGAGATGCCTTTGATCCTTGTGACTTCTATTTCTATCAGCCTGTAATCCACTCCAACACATGATCTTGTTTACTAAAAATAAAATAAAAAATAAAAACCCAGGTGTGGTGGCACAAGCCTTTAATCCCAGCACTCAGGAGATTGAGGTAGAAGGATCACCAAGAATTCAAGGCCATCCTGGGGCTACAGACTGACTTCTGGATTAGCCTGGACTAGAGTGAGACCCTAGCTCTAAAATAAATGGAAGGAAGGAAGGAAGGAAGGAAGGAAGGAAGGAAGGAAGGAAGGAAGGAAGGAAGGAGGAAAGCAAGCCAGCCAAGCCTAACACAGTGCATACCTATAATTCCAACACTGGAGGCTGAGACAGAAGCTCATATACAAATCTGAGACCAGCCGGGTGTGGTGGCGCACACCTTTAATCTCAGCACTTGGGAGGCAGAGGTAAGAGGATCACAGTGAGTTCAGGGCCAGCCTGAGACTGTAGAGTGAATTCCAGGTCAACCTGGGCTAGAGGGAGACCCTACTTCCAAAAAAAAAAAAAAAAAAAAAATCCAAACACAAAATTGAGACCAGCCTGGGGGCTACACAGGGAGTTTCAGACCAGCAAAAAGTTCCTGAGCAATGCAACTTCATAAACCACCAAAATCCCAGGTAAGGCCACTGTGAAGATTCAAATGGGCTCTCTCTTAAGAAGGGGTTCTTAAGCCCAAGCCCACACTTAGATAAATTCCACCCTTCTACAGCACTCTTTTTCCTGTGTGTGTTAATGTCCATACTAACATCTATGTTAAAACCTTTCTTACCTGCCATCTAGCACTTGGAAAGTAAAGGCAGGAGGATCAAAAGTTCAAAGTCATCCTTGGCTATACAAGCAAGTTCCTGGCCAGCCTGGGCTACAAGAAGCCCTGTCCCACAAAAATATGAGGGTCTGAGAAGGCCTGGTTTCCAACTCCAGCACTCCGATAGAAAACTGTGTGGCCTGTAACCCCAGGGAGCAGAGGCGAGAGAACCACTGGGGCTCACTGGTCAACCAAGCTGACCAAAAAACAGCAGCTCTGGGTTTGGTGAGAGACTCAGCTTCAAGGAAACAAAGTGGAAGAGGAGTAGAGGACACCTGACATTCTCTATGGCCTCTGCACGTGTGCGTGAGGTGCACAGATCTGCACACACATACACATGTGCACATACTATGCACTCACCACAATAAAAAGTTGTCTTAATAAGCCCAACTCTGCTTCACACTGACTGACTGATCTGAAATTCTTTTCTGCAGCCAGCCAAGCATCCCAGATTCACCTGAGTTACCCTGAAAAACCTCAGCACCTCCACTGCCCACCTCTGCTGGTCACCCAAGTCCTCAGAAGGCTGATGCAGAGGGATGCAGAGTTCAAAGCAAGGCTGTGCAACTCAGCTTAGTAAAAACAAAGAAATAACAAAAGGAAAGTGAAAAGAACACAAACCCTATGGTACCTAGTGAACCTGAACTAGGGACAATCCTGCCATCAAAACAGACAGCGTACGACTGCTTAGGACAGCCCCAAACACCATGAAACTTGGCTATCTCCAGTTCCTCCCATCCCATGAAATATATATGAAGTGGAGATGAAGGAAGGAAACAAGAAAAAAAAGGTCACTAGAAAATACTGAGATACCTAAATGCCAAGCAAGGGACAGTGACTTTCAGTTCAGCCACCACAGACATGCCTATGAGTACTAGCAGTCAGTGTGATAGGGCCCGTTCGATGGCCTCCTATAAGCCATGCTACTCAGATTCTTAGGTTTGCCACACTCACGAAGTGGCTTAGGTACATTAATCAAGTATGCAAACAATTCAGGCTCACAAAAAGAACAAAGCACTAGGCCAGTGTAAGACAGAAACATGAATTCCTACCTCCTTTTATCAACTTATCCAAGGATACACAACTAGGAGGGGAAAGAATTTGAATCCTGTTCCTCTAACCTAAAGTTTCTGGCCATCCAGGAACAGACTAGATTTCCTGCAGGTCCTTCTCTAAACTATGGAACTCATACCGGGAGTTTTTCACAGCATGAGGAGGCAGAGGTAGGAGGATCACCGTGAGTTCCAGGCCACCCTGAGACTGCATAGTGAATTCTAGGTCTGTCTTGGCCAGAACCTACCTTGGGGATGGAGGTGGGGGTGGGATGATAACCACCTACAGGTCGCAGTGGCACATGCCTTTAATCTCAGCACCTGGGAGGCTGCTGAGATAGAAAAAGGGTGAGACCAGACTGGGGCTACAGAGTTCTAGGTCAGCCTGGGCTGAGACTCTGCCTCAACAAAAATAAATACATAAACTAACCTTCCCCTTGGGGTTAGCTACAATGTCCAAGCCTGCAAATTATTATACAAAAGTACTTTTTTTTTTCTTTTTTGGCTGTGCTGGAGATTGAACTCAGGGCCTTTTACATGCTAGGCAAGCTGTTTATCACTGAACTGTATCCCCAGGTGTATTATACACAATTATTAACAGTTCCTCACTTGTGCTCTAAAAAGCCTCCTCTAAAAAGAACGAGATGGCTTAGTGGTTAAATCACTTGCCTGCAAAGCCAAGGGGGCCAGGTTAGATTCCCCAGTACCCATGTAAAGCGAGATGCAAAAAGTGGTGCATGTGTCTAGAGTTCATTTGCAGTGGCTGGAGGCCCTGGCATGCCCATTCTCCCTCTCTCTCTCTCTCTCTCTCTCTCTCTCTCTACCTCTTTCTCTCTCAAGTAAATAATAAAACACTTTTTAAAAAAGAACAAGAAAGGGTTAGGGAGCTTACTCAGTGGTTAAGGTGCTTGCTTGCAAAGCCTGATGACACAGGTTTGATTCGCCAGTACCCATGTAAAGCCAGATGCACAAAGTGGCATGTCTATCTAGAGTTCATCTGCAGTGGCAAGAAGCTTTGGCATGCCCATTCTCTCTCTCTCTGCTTGCAAATAAAATTAAAAATTAAATAAAATCTCAACTACACCCTGACCATAATAAGCATGCCATCCACCTGTAATAGGCTTACCTACAGGAGACTGTGAACCTCATGTTGCTAATGGGGTGGGGCTCTGCTCCCTAAATATCCATACTTCCTCACAGCCCTGCTTTATAAAATGGTCCTTTTTTATTAGGTTTTATTTAGTTCTGTGAGTGTAGGAGTGCATCAGGGCCCTTGCTATTGCAAGCGAATGCCAGATACTTGTGCCAATTTTGCACCTGGCTTTCCATGGTTGGCTTAGGAACTGAACCCAGGCTGGCAGCCTTTGCAAGCAAGCACCTTGAACTGCTGAACCATCTCCACAGCCTCAAAATGGCACCTTTATTTATTGATCTATTGTGGTGCTGGGGATGAACTTAGGGCCATGCACATGCTTAACAAGTGGTCGACTATGGAGCTACACCCCCAGCCCTGTGTCATCTTCAAATGTTCTTCTACCAGCCAGGTGAAGTGGTATGCTCCTGTATTAATCCCAGCAGTTGAGGTGGAAGCAGGAGGATCAGGAGTTCAAGGCCAGCCTGAACTACATGAGACCTTGTCTCAAAAAAAAGATGGCTGCGCATGGTGGCGCACACCTTTAATCCCAGCACTTGGGAGGCAGAGGTAGGAGGATCGCCGTGAGTTCGAGGCCACCCTGAGACTACATGGTGAATTCCAGGTCAGCCTGGACCAGAGTGAGAACCTACCTCAAAAAAAAAAGATGCTCTTACCTTGTGAGCTTCAGTCCACATGGCGGTTGTAACACCCCCCTTTTTTAACAATCACAATCTTTCAGCATTTAAAGTATACAAATTTGATTTTTAAAAAGACCATGTAATTATTTATTAATATTTGTGTGTATATCCACACAGAGAGAGAACAGGTGCTCCAGGGCTGCAAAGAAAACTTGATAAGCATGCACCACTTTGTGCATGTGGCTTTACATGGATAGAGGCAAACAAGCACCCCAACCATGGATCCACCTCCCCAGCACCTGATGTCATTGTTCTCAGGAAAGCACGGAAACCTGCTGCTAAGAGTAGAAAGGAAGACATGGCACAATTTAAACTTGAGCCAGGCACAGCCACTCACACCCCGACTGCCAGCACGCAGGACCTGAGGTAGGAGGGCAATCCAGACTTGGAGGTCAGCCTGGGCTAGAGCAAGATCCTGCCTTAAAAAAAAAAAAAAAAAAAAAAGCCGGGCATGGTGGCGCACGCCTTTAATCCCAGCACTGGAGAAGCAGAGGTAGGAGGACCACCGTGAGTCAGAGGCCAGCCTGGGCTTCCTGGAAGAAAAAAAAAAACTGAAGCAACCAGAAAGGGGGAAAATCAATGCCACTGAAAACACAAAAATAAGAAAATCAATAAAATCAAGAAGATTATTTCTTCGTGTTTTAAATTTTTTATTTATGGGGGGGCAGAGTCCCTTAGTCACCACGATGAGCGCTGCTCTGGCTTTACAAGGCTGGTAGGACAGTCAATGAAACTGACCTGAATCTATTCGCTCCTTCCTAAAGAGATGAATGAAAGAGCCAGGTGTGGCAGCTCACACCTGTAATCTCAGCATTTGGAAGGCTGAGATAGAGGCCAGCCTGGGCTACAGGGTGAGTTCCAAATCTTTGTGGCCTAGAGTGAGACATGGTTCAGGGTATGAAACACAAGGATGAAGTTCAGATCTCCAGCACCCATGTAAAATCCCAGGTGCACGTGGTGGCCCTGTAATCCCAGCTTTCAGGAGGCAGGATGACTGGCGAGACAAGCCCAATAGGCAAGCCCTGGGTTTACATGAGAGAACTGGAGAGGGATCAGGGAGCACACGGGACAGCAAACTCTGACCTCCACATGCACCTGCACGCAAGTGTACCCACACACCACACAATACAAGAAGATAACCCCAGAAAACAAGAACAGACGTGAAGGAGCAGACATCACTACTGATCCTACAAATATTAAAAAGATGCAGGAATACCAGCAACCCCACTGAGGAGGCCCTCCTGCGGAATGGGGGCAGAGAGAACAGAAAAGATGGAACCAACACATGCAGTATCCCTGCAAAGTATGTTCTAAATAAATAAATAAATTACAAGGTGTGGCGGCTCAAGCCTGTAATCCGAGCACTCAGGAAGCTGAGACAGGAGGATTGCTGTATCCCCACAATGCACAGGTGCCTCAACAACTATCTGTTCCCAGATCTCAACAGTGCCAGGTTTGAGAGATCCTGTTCTGCTCTGTGATGCTGGGTTGGGAACCATACAAGAAGCATTTTTCCTACTAAGTATAAATGCTTGAGTGAATCAAGGGAGCTGACTGGCTCAGTGAGAAGTTCAGTCTGCAAACTACAGAATTGTTATTTATATAGCACTCAAAAAGGACAAAATTATGCAGGAGGAAAAACAGGTTAGTGACAGCCAAGAGTTAAGGATCCAGGCAGGCAATTCTCAGAGCAGGAAGGTGCATGTGGAATTCTTGTGATGGAGCTGACCTGTCTGGACTGAGTCACCATCAGTGCCCCGGCTGTAACAATGTTACAGTTGTATAAGATATGGCCTTTGGGCAAAGCAGAGGACACAACAGGGTCTTTCATACTGTCTCAACTGAGTACCAATTTACAATTACTTTTAAAAACAGCAGTAAGAAAAAAAAAAAAAAGCAGTAAGAACTTTTAGTTCCCCAAATGTAAAGTGTGAGAATTCCCATCATCTTAGGAAATGCTAATGACTTAGCATTACAGTAAGAATTATCCACCAACCTATGTGAGCCAATTCATTAAGTCAACCTGTGTATGAACTAGCTGGCTAACAGGACAGCCTTCTTCGTCATGTATAGGTTTAAGGATCTGGTAAGATGATGCTAAATTACTCTAAATATGTTCAAGTTAACTCATCAACAGGCCATGAACATCATATATACTGCCACTTTTTAAAAAAAATTTTTTTTTATTTGAAAGCGACGGACAGAGAGAGAAAGAGGCAGATAGACAGAGAGAGAATGGGCACGCCAGGGCCTCTGGCCACTGCAAACAAACTCCAGAAGCGTGTGGCCCCTTGTGCATCTGGCTAACGTGGGTCCTAGAGCATCGAGCCTCGAACCAGGGTCCTTAGGCTTCACAGGCAAGCACTTAACCGCTAAGCCATCTCTCCAGCCCATACTCCCACTTTTAAAATGCAATTTACAATCAAGTGTCCTTGTGTTTCAATCAACTCAACTCTTCAAATTTCTAAAAGTACACTGAAAACCATGCTCAGCACTAAATGAGACATCTCTAGCATACCCTTCAAGGCACAGGGAACATTTCAGGAAGAGTGAGTGGCAGATAGTGTGGAGCCCAGAAGGTGGGGAGGACGACTTTGGAAAGCTGTCTTCTGGACATGAAGTGGTCTTAGCATTCATAACCCCACAATTGTTGTTACCTGGACAAGACCAACACAATATTGGGGCCATCAAATTGTCGACATGGATGATGGAGGAAAAAAGACAGCAAAGGGGCTGGAGGGATGACTTAGTTGTTAAGGCATTTGACTGCAAAGCCAAAGGACCCAGGTTCGATTCCCCAGAACCCACGTTAGCCAGATGCATAAGGGGGGCGCACGCATCTAGAGTTTGTATGCTTCACATCTGAGTTGTGCTTCACATCTGGATTTAAAGATTAAGGTTTCAATGGCAAGTCAGGTTTGGTGCTTCATTCCAGTAAATCCAGCATGCCAGAGGGCTGAGGTCGAAGATACTGTGAGTTTGAGGCCAGCCTGGGCTACACAATTCCAAGTCGGCCTGACATACACTAAGACCCTGCCTCAAAGCATAGATGTCAAAATACACTTTATTGAGGACCTAGGCTGTAATCCCAGCATTTGGGAGGTAGAAGCAGGCGAATCAAGGCCAGCTTCTGCTACACAGTGAGTGTGAGGGTAGCTTGGGCTACATGAGACCCTATCTCAAAAAAAAAAAATAGTATTTAGAGGGAGAGGGGGCAGGAAATAACTGCTTTTTAAATATTTTGTTTTTATTTGAGAGAGAGGAGAGAGAGAAAAAGAGGCAGGCAGAGAATGGGCACACCAAGGCCTCCAGCCACTGCAAATGAACTCCAGATGTGTGGGTCCCCTTGTGCATCTGGCTTACGTGGGTCCTGGGGAATCGAACCTGGATCCATTGGCTTTGCAGGCAAACGCCTTAACCGCTAAGCCATCCCTCCAGCCCTGGTTTATATTTATTTTTAACTTGGGGTTTGTTGTAACCCTGTGGTGAGGCGAAGAAGTAACCCCAGACTACTTTGGTGGGTGCGCTGCGCGGAAGTGATCATGAGATGCATGTTCGGGGCCACACGACCTTATATTTGAGAAGACAGACCAACCAACCCCATGACTGTTTCCATAAAGTCCAAGAGCCGACCAAATCTCTGATGGTTAAGGCCAGCCTGATCGTGCATGCCAACAGCTGCTAGGGTTTTCGTGGCCCGGGAAACCTCTCCGCAGCGGCGAGGCCGGTCCTCTTTCCGGCTCGCACGGGGCAGCCGTGGTGACCCGGGAGAACCGAGGTTTCCGAGCCGGGCCTCCCTCCGCACGCGCACGCCGGGCCGCGCCCCCACGCACCCCCGGGCACCGCCGCGGTCGCGCACCCGCGGCCTCCCGGGACCCGCGCCCGGCCGCCCCGTGCCAGCTCAGGCCGCAGCGGCGGAGGCGCCGACGGAGGCCGCGAGGGGTCAAAACGCCTTCGCCCCGCCGCCGGCGGTTACTCACCGCGAGGCCCGCAGCCCGGCAAGGAGACCTTCCGGGGCGCGGGCTGTGGCATCTTCCCTCCGGCCACAGCCCCGGGGCCGCGCCGCTGCCTCGGCCGAGTGGCGCGCGACAGCTGGCCTCGCGTCACGTCACGTCGCGTCGCGTCACGGGCGCGCCTTGGATGACGTTAGCGCCGCTGTCCTTGTCAGGCGCATTCCCTGGGAGCTGGGTTCTCCCTCGCCGGAGCCTTAGGGATTTGCCTTTTCTTTTTTTTTTTTTTTTGCTCCTCAGTAAAAGACCTGGTTACAAACATGGCCTTCTAAATATCCCTCAAACCAGAAATGACGCCGGGCATGGTGGCGCACGCCTTTAAGCCCCGCACTCGGGAGGCAGAGGTAGGAGGATCGCCGTGAGTTCAAAGCCACCCTGAGACTACATAGTGAGTTCCGGGTCAGCCTGGACTAGAGTGAGACCCTACCTCCTAAAACCAAAGAGGAAGGAGGGAGAGAGAGAGAGAAATGAAGATGAAAATAAAGACTCCTTCCTGGTGAGAGATTTCACAGCCTGGCTAAGGGGAACTTGGCAGCTCTAACAAAATGGTAAGGGCTTTCATCTTTGACCTAGTAATATTTTTAAAAATATTTTGGAGCTGGAGAGATGGCTTAGCGGTTAAGGATCTTGCCTGCAAAGCCAAAGGATCCAGGTTCAACTCCCCAGGACCCACTTAAGCCAGATGCACGAGGGGGCACACGCATCTGGAGTTCGTTTGCAGTAGTTGGAGGCTCTGGTGTGCCCATTCTCTATCTCTCTACCTGCCTATTTCTGTGTGTCCCTCTCCAATAAATAACTAAATATAAAATTTAAGAAATCATTTTATTTATTTATGAGACAGGGAGGGAGAAAGTAGGAGAAAGTTTTCATTGTTTTCAAGGTCTGGTGGAGATTGTGAACACATGCAGGAAGAGAGGAAATTAAGCTTCCCTTATAACTCTTAAATAAGAGCAAAGAAAAAAAAAAAAAAACCCGAGCCAAATCACTGTTCCTCAACAGGTATAGCGCATTTAGTGTAGGACAATATCCGTCAGTCCTGATGGGAGCCCCTCAGAAACTGTTCATAGCAGTGTGGAGGGAGAAAATGGGTGTGATATCAACTTGGATTTAGAATCACCATCAAAATACACCCCTGGGCATGCCTAGGAGAGTTTCCAGAAAGGCTTAACTGAGCACATCCAACCTGCATGTAGACAGCACCCTCCCGCGGGCTTGAGCTCCCCAAATGAACAGAAAGAGAGAAGGCAAGCTGAGCATTGATCGATTGATCGAATGGGAGTGTTTACTCTGTGATGGGATGCAGCCCCAGAATCCACCCCAGCAGCAAGAAAGGAGCTTGACCCTCTCCGCCAGTCAGAAGACTCCCAGCGCAGCTCTCTGTGAGCATCTCTCCCCGTAAGGCAACCGTGGCAGCTCACCTGTGTGGAACAGAAACGAGACTGGAAAAGGGCTCCAGAGTGCAGAGGCCACCATTTGACAAACAATCGCAGACAGCACACCTGACCCGGGTGGACTGTATGCCAGACTCAACTGTGAGCCAACTCCCATTTCTAATGCTCAGGGTCCTGCCACCCAGAAATTCAGTGGCAGATGCACAACAGAGGAAGGGGAATTTCCATCCAAGGTGGGAATGAAGGGCCACTCCTGAGATGTTGAGTACTCTGTATTTCTCTCCCATTTCACATAATTCCATGATGGTTGAAGCTTGGGGGATTTTTTTTTTCACCCTGTATTAATAAAGGTAGTTTGGTTTCCTTCCGTCAGCTGTCCATAGATGCCTCCAACTCTGGAAAGACAGTGTCTAAATACCACTGGAAGGACTTGCAGCCCAACCGTTTCCTTAATTCAAGACGTTCACTAATGTTTCCATAGCTCATCGATTTCCAAGAAGGTTTTCGGGCAAAAAACTTCCCCTAAATAAAAAAGAGAGAGTGATTTTATTAAACCAAACAAATGTTCTGTAATCAGGTTATGACATCAAACATAGAAACATATGTTTTCATTGCCTGCGCTGAAAATAGCCTTTCTCTACATGGGGAATGAAACAGAAGCGCTCATTGGGACTTCAGCTTTGTTGTCACATGTTGTCATGGTTGTGCTATGGTGCCATGATGAGTGACAGTGGCATCCGTGAGGACTGGTTCTGCTTCCCAGGAGCCAAAGACTCACAACTGCCCATCCCAAGGGCATCTTTCTCCTTAGCACTCAGATACTAAGCTCCCTGCCCCTGGATCCCCACCAACACTTCTACCTTACTAGAATGGCCCGGGTGTGGTGGTTACGGGCAACAGGACTCCAGGAAGAAACATCTTGGGTTCCAGTCCTGACTCTGTCATTAATTACCTGTGACATTGGGCAAGTTTCTCCATGAGGCTGGTGTGAGGACTGAGCATTAGTACAAGCAGAGAGCCCCTGGGAGAGCGGGCGGACGTGGAGCGTCTTACTGATCACCACACCTGGCTGGGCTTGGTGTGTCTGTGTGTGTGTGTGCACGTGTGTGTACTGGCACAGGCATGCAGGTGTGTATAGGTACAGGTGTTGTGGAGGACGGACAATACCTTGGATATCATTTCTCAGGCCCCATCCACCTTTACTCTGAGACAGAGTCAAATTGCCCTGGAACTCACCAAGTAAGCTAGACTGGCTGTCCAGAGAGACCCAGGAATCTGCCTGTCTCCATCTCCCCAGCACTGAGTATACACAACCTGCTATTTTATTTAAAAAATTATTTATGAGAGAGATGGAGAGAGAGAATGGGCATGCCAGGGCCCCCAGCCACTGTAAACAAACCTCAGACGCATGCACCACCATGTTCGTCTGGCTTACCTAGGTACTAGGAAATAAAAACCTGGGTCCTTAGGCCCCACAGGCAAGTGCCTTAACTGCTCAGCCATCTCTCCAGCCCGCACCCAGCTATTTTAACATGGATCTGGGGCTCAAACTCAGGCCTCATGCTTGCAAGGCAAGCCCTTCACCGACTGAGCCATCCCCCCACTCCATGCTGTATTTGTTGATGTACTCTACCAAAAGTGGTAAGGATGAATGCTCAGTGGACTCCTGCTCTCTTCGGGACCAAGGGCTCTTTGGAAGCGTCTGTGTGTCCACAGAACCTGCCACATATGGTATTGCCACAGCTGAATGAGAGAGGGGCTTGCTTATCAAACCACTGTGTTGTGAGAGTGCCATCGTGGATACTTCCTGAGCATCCTTGTTTTTAAAAGATTTTTATTTATTGATTGATTTCAGATAGAAGGAGAAATAGACAGATAGAGGGAGAGAATGGGCACAACAGGGCATCTAGCCACTGCAAAGGAACTCCAGACGCATGTGTCACCTTGTGCATCTGGCTTTAGTGGGGACTGGAGAATTGAACGTGGGTCCTTAGGCTTCAGAGGCAAGTATCTTAACTGCTAAGCCACGTCTCCAGCCACTTCCTGAGCATTCTTGACTATTGTAGGCTTTGATGTAGCATTCAGCCACTGCTTTCCCAGGTGGATTGGTGCTAAATTCAAGGGAGAGTAGCATCATTCTAGAGGAATGAAGGATGGGCTCCAGCAGCATCTTCCCTCTTGGAAGGCCTCCCCTGAACCCTGCCGCTCACCAAAAGTTCCACTGTGTTGTCTCATATGATGTTTTTTTTTTTTTTTTTTAATGTTGTTTTTTGGTCTCACTGTAGTCCAGGCTGACTTGGAATTCACTATGTAGTCTCAGGGTGGCCTCAAACTCACAGTGATCCTCCTACCTCAGCCTCCCAAGTGCTGGAATTAAAGGTGTATGCCACCATACCCAACAATTTGTTTTTGTTTTGTTTTTTGTTTTTCGAGGTAGGGTTTCCCTCTAGCCCAGGCTGAGCTGGAATTCACTATATAGTCTCAGGGTGGCCTCAAACTCATGGTAATCCTCCTACCTCGGCCTCTCAAGTGCTGTGATTAAAGGTATGTGCCACCACGCCTGGCCCTCAATTTGTTTATACCCTACAGTTTTGAAATTTTTTGAAACACGGTATTGTCCTATACCCCAGGCTACTCTCAAATTCATAATCCTCCTGACCCAGCCTCGTAGGTGCTAAGATTACCACCATGCCCATATCAAATTACATGTTTTAAAAATATTTATTTGTAAGCAGAGAGGGAGAGAGAGAAAGAGTTGATATGTCAGTGCCTCTTGCCACTGCAAACAAACTCCAGCTACTGAAGGCCCTGGCACGCCCATTCTCTATCTGCCTCATTCTCTCTCTCAAAGAAATAAATAATATATATATATATATATAACTCTCTCTCACACGTACACACATATACACACACATATATAAAAAACTTGGGAAGCAGAGGTAGGAGTATCACCGTGAGTTTGAGGCCAGCCTGGGACTACAGAGTGAGTGCCAGGTCAGCCTGGGCTAGAGTGAGACCCTACCTTGAAAAAACCAAAACAAACATCAAAACCTCACTGAGATTCTAATTGTTACTTTCCTGTTCACAAAGGAAATCAAGTGATATTATTTTCATAATATAAAAACTTGTATTAGAGAAGTGTAATGTAAGAGGAAGACCAGGACATGTGCTGCCAAAGAGGACTGCCTGGCATTTCTATGCATGTGTCTGGAATGAGGTCTGTCTTCATATGTGCACGGCATCTGGTGGGACACACCCTTTGAGAACCTGGCAAGCACTTAACCCTTGAGGAAGGGCACAGCATTGACCCAGAAGTCACTGAAAAGGGGTTTTCGTGCAATTACAAGCCAGTAGCAGATGTATCGCCTGGGAAATTAATAATGAATGGGGAACAAGAAGAGGCTATTTTCTCTGGAAGTTGGGTGAAGGGGGAAGAATTCCCTGGTGGGAAAGCAGAACCAGGGGTGGGGGAAGGATTTCTCCTGCTGACCTATTTCTGAGAAACTTCAATTTCCCTGGAAGTTGAATTTTTCAAAATGAGTTTCCAAGACAGCAGTTTAGAATTAACCAATTGGGACTTGGGTTTCTGGCAGGAAGGGACACCATTAAGTGACGGAAAATTTAAAAGGGTAAAACTTGGATCTGGAAAGGCAGAGAAAGCCCATCATGGCACTCTTGCATATGTGTGCACAGCTCACCTTGTATTCATCCAGCCACACGTGCACCAGTCTCAGGTGATTCCATATGCTGGCTTCCATGACTAAAGAGCCATCTGGGACATACTTCTTGCTGATATGTCCGACTCGAGAGCAAGGAATTATAAAGAGTTGGCCTCCACACATCCAGATCTAGAAAAAAAGAAATTAGTTGTTGGTTTTTGTTTTTTTTGTTTTTTTTGTTTTTTTTGTTTTTTTTTTGAGGTAGGGTCTCACTCTAGCCCAGGTTGACCTGGAATTCACTATGAGTCCAAGGATGGCTTTGAACTCATGGCAATCCTCCTACCTCTACTTCCCAAGTGCTGGAATTAAAGGCGTGCACTACCATGCCCGAGAGGTATTTTTGCTAGTATAGGTAGCAACTGGTCTCTAAAACACACACACACACACACACACACACACACCACTAATATTTATTCATTTATTAGAGAGAGAAAGCAGGAGAATGGGTGTTGAAAACGAACTCCAGATGCATGTGCCCCTTTGTGCATCTGGCTTTACGTGGGTACTGGGGAATTGAAACTGAGGTCTTCAGGCTTTGCAAGAAAGCTTCTGTAACTGCTGAGGCATTTCTCCAGTCCCAATGTCATCATTTCACGTACTTCTCACAATAGCTTTATGCTATAGGTATTATGACTACTGACATGATGGCATCTTACATTAAGGAAGCTAACACATAAGTCAGTGCGATGGTTTGAATGTGAAATATCCCGCTTAGCTTCATGAGTTTGAATATGTAATCTGCAGCTGATGGTGCTGGTTGGGAAGGTTGTGGAGCCTTTAGAAGGTGGAGTCTTGCTGGAGGATGTGTATCACTGGGGCAGGCCTTGGGGTGGTAAGAGCCCAGCCCCACGTGCTGCCCCGTGTTCCTTTATGCTGCTTCCTCTCTGCTGATGTGAGGATGTGATGCCTGCTGTCTGCTCCTGCCATGCTTTCCTCACCATGATGAAATTTCTCCTCAAAATTATAGGAAATAGAGTTGGAGAAGATGGCTTAGCATTTAAGGCATTTGCCTACAAAGCCAAAGGACCCTGGTCCGACTCCCCAGGACCCACATTAGCCAGATGTACAAGGGGGCGCACGCATCTGGAGTTGGTTTGCAGTGGCTGGAGGCCCTGGCATGCCCATTCTCTCACCCTCTCTCCCTCTTTCTCTGCCAAATGAATAATTTTTTAAAAAATAGGAACAAAACCTATAGGAAATAAACCCTTTCCCTCCACAAGCTGATTTTGGTCAGATGTTTTGTCCCAGCAATGAGAAAGTACCTGCTGCAGTGGGCTAAGACCCAGTGGTGCATATGTCTGTAACCCCAGCGTGTCTGTGGCAACGAGAGGCGGAAACAGGACAATCCAGAAGCTCCAGGCCAGCGGGACTGGCACACACGCAGCAGTCCACGTGGGAGAGCCTCTCTCAAGAAGGTGGCAGGAGAGGACAAACGCCTGATCTCCACCGTGCACTGTGGCACGTGCACACCTGTCACATATGTCATACACATTCACACATGCACATAAGAACAAAACAGTGCTTGACACTACTATGGTGAGTTATATCACCCAATGAGTGAGAAGGGGTATTAAGAGAAAAATAGAGCATGGTGGCACACAAACTTTTAATTTCAGCACTAGGGAGACAGAGGTAGGAGGATTGCTGTGAGTTCGAGGCCAGCCACTGTCCCTTTAAGTACCAGCTTGTAGGATGGTCCAGAAAGCCTGGACCTGGCTGGCTGGACTGTTGATGGGCAGTTCTTGGTCTGCTCAGAATGGAAAGTCTGTCCCACCAGACAAGGAAGTACTGCACTATGTTGCCAACAGTGTAACTTCCTGGTACATAGTAACAAAGCGCTATCTCTGAGCCTCAAAGAATACATAAGTGTGAAGTTTGGCAAGGAAGGACATCTCAGGAATACCAGCAGAAGTTTCTGGAAGGAAACAGCAACTGAGCAGTCAGTGGAAGCAGAACCAAGAACATTGTTATCGGGTCCAAGAAGACGTGGAAAAGATGTGATTACACTGGTCCACTGTGTCAAAGCTGCAGTGACCTCAAGTAGGTGGAAGACCAGAAAGCCATTCACCTCATGCCTGGTGACAGTTCCTGGGATGATGCCACAAGGTACACACTCCTGCCAGGATGTGGGTTTACAAAATGAGAAGTGAAAAAAGATGTGCAGGTATGCAGATGTCCCTTTTCTCAGTGGCCAGTGTCAAGACAGTGCTATAGTTACTTACTAATTTACATATTTGTTTATGAAATGAGAGATACAAGCATATTTGTGAGATTAAGAATGGAGTGACTGGGGGCTGGGGAGATGGCTCAGCAATTAAGGTGCTTGCTTGCAAAGCTGGACAACCCAGATTTGATTTTCCAGTACCCACGTAAAGCCAGATGCACAAAGTGGTGCATGCCTCTGGAGTTCATTTGCAGTGGCTGGAGGCCCTGGTGCATCCATTCTTTCTGTCTGTCTGTCTTCTCTCTTACCTATTTCTGCTTGCAAATAAATAAAAATATTTTTATAAAAGAATGAAGTGACTGGAAATATTGGACCAGAGAGAGCTGATACATTAGAATAGGAAGCTAGCTATCTCTTACTATCTGTGGGAGTGTAGAGCCATAAATGGAATAGACTTGCTTTTCAGATACTTATACTTCACAACAGTGACTCTGCTCTACCAGCAAACTGTTAGAGCTGATAAACACCTATAGCCATGTAGCAGGATACAAAATAAACACACAGAAATCAATAGTCTTCTTATATGCTAACAACAAACACACAGAGGATGAAATCAGAGAATCACTCCCATTCACAATTGCATAAAAAAAATAAATTACCTTGGAATAAACCTAACCAAGGCAGTGAAGGATCTCTACAATGAAAACTTGAAAACAAACGAGAAATTGCAAAAGACACTAAGAAATAGAAAGACATCCCTTGTTCTTGATTAGAAGAATCAAAATTGTGAAAATGGAAATCTTACCAAAAGTAATCTATACATTTAATGTAATACCCATCAAAATTCCAATGACATTCTTCATGGAAATAGCAAAAACAATCCAAAAATTCATTTGGAAGCACAAAAAACCTTGAATATTTAAAACAATTTTGAGCAACAAAAATAAGGCTGGTGGTATAACTGATTTTAACCTATACTACAGAGCCACAGAAACAATAACAGCATGATACTGGAACAAAAACAGACATGTAGATCAATGGAACAAAATAGAGGACCCAGATGTAAATCTGGGCAGCTATAGCCACCACATCTTTGACAAAAATGCCAAATATACTCATTGGAGAAAAGACAGCCTCTTTAGCAAATGGTGCTGGAAAAACTGGATGCCACTGGAATTCTGATGGGGGTGGCATTAAATGTGTCGATTGCTTTTGGTAAGATTTCCATGTGAAGGATGAAAATAGATCCTTATTTCTCTCCCTGCACAAGAATTAAGTCCAAATAGATCAAAGACCTTAATATCAGATCTAAAACTCTGAAACTGCTAGAGGAAAAAGTAGAGGAAAGCCTTCAACATATTGGTCTTGGCAAAGACTTTCTGAATATAACCCCAGTTGCTCAGGAAATAAAACCATGGATCAACCGCTGAGACCTCATGAAATTACAAAGCTTTTGTACAGCAAAGGACACTGTGAATAGAGCAAAGAGACAACCTACAGAATGGGAAAAAAATCTTTGCCAGCTATACATCTGACAGAGGATTAATATCTAGGATATACAAAAAACTCAAAAAAACTAAATAATAAGAAATCAAACAACCCAATTAAAAAATGGGCTATGGAACTAAATAGAGAGTTCTCAAAAGAAGAAATACAGATGGCATATAAACATCTTAAAAAATGTTCTACATACCTAGCCATCAGGGAAATGCAGATTAAAACTACATTGAGATTCCATCTCACTCCTGTCAGATTGGCTACCATCATGAAAACAAATGACCATAAATTCTGGCGAGGATGTGGACAAAGAGGAACCCTTCTACACTGTTGGTGGGAATGCAATCTGGTCCTGCCATTGTGGAAATCAGTGTGGAGTTCCTAAGACAGCTAAAAATAGATTTATTATATATCCAGCTATACCACTCATAGGCATATATCCTAAGGATTCATCACACTACCTTAGAGATGCTTGCTCAACCATGTTCACAATAGCTAGGAAACGGAACCAGACTAGATATCCCTCAACTGATGAGTGGATAATGAAGATGTGGTACATTTTCACAGTAAAGTTCTACTTGGCAGTAAAGAAAAATGAAATTATGAAATTTGCAGGAAAATGGATGGATCTGGAAAGGATTATACTTAATGAGGTAACCCAGGCCCAGAAAGCCAAATATCACATGTTCTCTCTCATATGTGGATCCTAACTACAGATGACTGAACTTCTGTGTGAGTAGGAAGAAAACCCACTATCAGGGCTGGGGAGTGGCTTAGCAGTTAAGGTGTTTGCCTACAAAGCCAAAGGACCCAGGTTCGATTCCCCAGGACCCACATTAGGGGCACATGTGTCTGGAGTTTGTTTGCAGTGGCTGGAGGCCCTGGTGCACCCATTCTCTCTCTCTCTCCCTCTCCCTCCCTTTCTCCATCAAATAAATAAATATAAATATAAAAAACAAAAATAATAATAATAAATTAAATTTTTTAAAAGTAGCAGACGTCAGTAAGCTAGAAAGGGGATATAAAGGGAATAGAAAGGGAGGGGGGGACTTAATAGGATGATATTGTGCTTATGTGAGTAGAAGAACAGATTAATGGGGGTGGAAAGACGTAAGTGAGGTCAGGGGAAGAGATTGAGTAAGGAAAGATAGAGGCTAATCAAAATCTACGAGGTTATAAATAACTCATATGGAAACCTACTTTTTTGGACAATGGATTACTCAGAAACCATAGATTGTTACTAGAAAATTTTCAGTTCCAGGGATGGGATACCTTCCAGTGAGTTGTTGGCCAGGGAGGTCACTGATACCCCCAAAACATTACAGTCCATTGCCATGGCTCTTGGTTTCCCACCAGGAATAGATGGTAAGACCCTATTGCTGAAGACTCCACATATTTGGGCTGCAAGGTCACTGAAAAATCCTGCTGGAGCTGAGCTGAAAACCTCCTGCATGTAGACTAGCTCACAGAAAAGCTATGCTGCATGCAGTTCAATGGGAGAGAGAGAAATCACCAGTGGAGATACTCAGCAGTGGGCACTGCAAGCCTTAAATTTGGCCAGCCAGGCCAAATGAGCCAACAGATGCAATAGTAGCATGTCTGTTATTGCAGAAACCAACCACTCTCTAATTGGACTGGAGGCCTGCTCCATGGGAGGGAATACATCCATGATACTGAAAACCTACAACAGGGGTAGTCATGAGCCCAGGAGTATAACGTCTGCTGCTGTCTGGCTAAATGTATATACTATGCCCACCAAACTTCCCAGTAAGCACTTCTCTTAATGTTCATACCCATATATTAATGCTACTCTCACTTTTGGCTAGAGAACCTTCTCTTTTCAGATGGCAGTGACCTTGGGATGACTTAGAAGGCACCATAGTGCTGAGAGGAAGTGACAGAGGAGTGTTCAACACCAAAATATCTCTATCACATCTTCCAAGGCTCAGGGTACATTGCAGAAGAGGTGGCAGAAAGAATGTAAGAGTCAAAGGAAGGGTTGGACTCCTTACAACGTGCTCCTCCAGACACAAAATGGCCTGTATATCCATGACCTCACAGTGCCTGACACTACCTACACAAGACCATCATAATAGGAAGAAAAGATCATGACATCAAAATAAAAGAAAGACTGATTGAGAGGGGGAGGAACTATGATGGAGAATGGAGTTTCAAAGGGGAAAGTGGAGGGGGGGGGAATTACCATGGGTTATTGTCTACAATTATGGAAGTTGTCAATAAAAAAATAAATTGAGGGGCTGGAGAGATGGCTTAGTGGTTAAGAGCTTGCCTATGAAGCATAAAGGATCCAGGTTTTGAGGCTCAATTCCCCAGGACCCACATTAGTCAGATGCACAAGGGGGTGCACACATCTGGAGTTCGTTTGCAGTGGCTGGAGGCCCTGGCGTGCCCATTCTCTCCCCCCCCCCCCCGTCTTTCTGTCTGTCTGCCTCTTTCTCTGTCACTCGCAAATAAATAAATATAAATAACTACATAAATTTAATAAAAAATAAATTGAGAAAAAAAATGACTTTGTCTCAGGATACCAGATGAGCTTACTAAATTATGAGGTCCTGAGAAGGGGAAAATTCCTCACATAATATTCTCAGAGAACAATGTAATAAAATGAGGAACAGTCAACCAAAGGTAGTAAAACATACTACAGGCCTGGGTGTTATAATGCGCTACTTGGATTGGAAGGGAACACATGAATGAAGGAACAAAGAAAGCACCAGGCATAGAAGACACTGCCAGAGGAACATGGAGGAAGAGACTTTACCTAAGGTGTTCCCATGTCCATAGAAGGTATCTGAAGCATTATGAGAGAAGTCTGTTCTGAAAATAACTTTTAAAAAATGAATAAAATAACCAGCAGAAAGAAAGGAGAGAAGGTAAAAATCCAAAACAGAAAAAAATAATGTAACTACCAAGACAATCAAAAGAGAATCCAAGAGCCGGGCGTGGTGGTGCATGCCTTTAATCCCAGCATTTGGGAGGCAGAGGTAGGAGGATCGCCATCAGTTCGAGGCCAGCCTGAGATTATACAATAAACTCCAGGGTCAGCCTGAGCTAGAGACTGACCCTACTTCGAAAAAAAAAAAGGAGGGGGCTGGAGAGATGGCTTAGTGGTTAAGGTGCATGCCTGCAAAGCCTATGGACCCAGGTTCAATTCTCCAGGTCCCATATAAGCCAGATGCACATGGTGGTGCATGTGTCTGGAGTTTGTTTGCAATGGCTAGAGGCCCTGGCATGCCCATCCTCACTATCTCTTTCTCACCTCCCATTTCAAATAAATAAAATAAGTCTTAAAAAAAAAGAGAGAAAGAGAGAATCCAAGGATAGCGTGCAGGTAGCTTCTCACTTTACTGTGCAGGGCACTAAAGGTAACGGAATATGCTGTCCTGTTAAATAGTTCTGGGTTTGTGAGGCACCTCTTCTATTTGTTACATACCCTGCACATTGCAACCAGAATCATCATGAGTGTTCAAGGAAGAAAATTGGGCACAATTGCATGAAAAGCCACATTTCACATTTGCACTTGCCTAGCATGCACAAGGCCCTGGGTTCCCTCCTCAGTACAAAAAAAAAAAAAAAAAAATTAGCAAAACAGGGCTGGAGAGATGGTTCAGAGGTTAAGGGCACTTGCTTGCAAAGCCTGACAGCCAGGGTTCTGTTCCCCAGTACCCACATAAAGCCAGATGCACAAAGTGATGCACGTCTGTAGTTTTCTTCCAGTGGCAAGAAGACCCTGGTGCACTCATATTTTCTCTCTCAAAAATAAAAATACTTAATTTTTTAAAATAAAAAAATCAAAACAAAACACATTTCACTCTATGTAAAAATGTAACTATTCAATGAAACAACAAAGTCTGACTTACTCTTAGTGACAGTTCCACATTTTCTCCTCCCCAAATAGTCATGCCGTTGTCATACTGCCCAAGTTCATTAAAATAATGCCTGTGTATAGCAAAAACTGCTCCTGCCATTACAGGCGACCTAGAAAGAAGACATAAATATTAAATTAATACCACAGAGACAGTAGTCACTAATTTTCCTGAAAAGTTTATGGAATGTTTGTTTTAACTTATAGAAAATAGAAACTATATCAATAATAAAATATATCTTAATACATTTAAGTATGAAAAATTACTAAATTAAAACTGCAACTGCCTAAAAGTACATAATACATTCTATGTGTGATATCTTGACTCATATATAAAATGCACAATGTTCAAATCAGAGAAATCAGCGTGACTCATCACCTTAAATGTTCATTTCTTTTGTGGTGTGAAACAGTCAAGTTCTCTTCTAGCTCATACATTATGATTGACTGTTGTCACCTTACTACATGAGAAAACTCCAGAACTTATCCTCTTAACTCTAACTTGATACTGACTGATCTAAAGCCTCTGGTGACCACCATTCCACTCTGAGGTGTCCTCTCTGAAGTGCCCACCCTTAGTGAGTGAAGTTGTGGGTACTTTTTCTGTGTCTGGTTCATTTCACTTAGCATAATGTCCTCTAGATTCATCCATGCTGTTGACAATGAGAGGATTTCATCCTTTCATGGCTATTATCCCATTTTCTTTCCCCATTTACCCCTTGGTGGACTATTGTTAGTACTACAATCAGCATGAGAATGCAAAGGTCTTTTTGACCTATTGATTTCATTGCTTTTAGGTATAATAACAGCCTGTCGTGGGATTGCTGGGCCATGGAGTTACTCTATTTTTACTTTTGTGAGGAATCTCCATACTGTTTTTCATAATTTACAGTGCTTTCCCTTCTCCATAGCACTTTCTTGCTTTTGTGTTTTCACATCAGCTGTCCTTGAAGTGGTCTAATTCTTCACTTGGATTTGCATTGTCTCAGAACACCTTCTGGGACTCACTGGCCCTTTATATGTCTTCTTTAAAAAACCATGTCTTCAGGTATTTTACACATTCTTTTAAAAACTATTTTATTTAGAGGCTGGAGAGGTTGCTTAGTGGTTAGGGCACTTTCCTACAAGGCCTAAGAACTTCTTTTCGAATCTCCAGGTCCCATGTAGCCAGAGCACAGTAACACAAGATGCAATGTCACACATGTACAGAAGGGGGCGCAGGTTTGGACACATGAGCCTGGAGGTTGGAGAGGTGGCAGCATTGGTGTCAGTGGATATGAGGGTGAATGGAGGAGGTAGAGAAGAGCACTGGCAGCGGGCCCTGGGCACTTCAACATGAGATGCAGAGAGAAAAGAGGTGGGGAGGGGAAGCCCAGTGTGGTGGCCCACGCACGCCTTTAATCCCAGCACTTGGGAGGCAGAGGTAGGAGGATCGCCATGAGTTTGAGGCCACCCTGAGAATACAGAGTGAATTCCAGGTCAGCCTAGACCAGAGTGAGACCCTACCTCTAAAAACCAAAAAAAAAAAAAAAAAAAAAGACGGGGCCCCACAGTGAGGCAGGAGGGGTGTCAGGGGACCCATCTGTCCTAGAGGCCAAGCAGAGGGTGTGTGCAACAGGAAGGAAGTGGCCAGGAACATCTGGCATGCCAACAGGTCAGCTGAGCAAAGACTGAGAGCCGGACATGGGGTTGAACCCCATGAAGGTCACAAGGTCATGAGTTTTTGTCATTGAGGGGGACAAATCCTAACTGCAGTGAGGTGAAGACACAAAGTCAAAAGCTGCAGAGGATTCACAGAGTGTCTGTAGTACAAAACAGCGAGCGCGGGGAGGCCATGAGCTGCCGTGTTGCGTCTTCTTCAGTCTCTGCATGTGTGTGTGGTTTGCGTGCTTGTGTGTGAGTGTGGCACACCCGTGCCATGGGACACATGTGGAGGCAAGTTCAGGTGTCGGCCCTGCCTTCGCCTTGTTTGGGGCAGGGGCTCGATCACTGCTGCACAGGTCAGGCTAGCTGGTCTGCGAGCTCCTGGGTCCTCTCCTGGAGGCGCCCTGGCGTTGCAAGTGCACACTACCATATCTGGCAAGTTGCCACACTTGCACAGCGAGTGCTTTTACTCACGCGCCCATGTCCCCAGTCCCCATTATTGTATTGTTTAATCGGAGAAGTGACAGCATGCGTGTATTCTGGTTGGACTGGTTCTGACTAGTGTGCTGGGCACCATGTGCCCTGACGGGCAGCCAGATGTATCAAAAGCCTGCGAGTGTGGGCGACCCAGAAAGCCTGGCAGGCAGTGCCCACTCCCCACCGCAGGCTGCATTCTGCTGATGGTAGCCGCTGCCTGCCCGCCCCTCACTGGACTGGGCGCAGTCAAAGCAGGGGTTCCGTGGTCTGTCCGCAGTACAGTTGCAACGGTGGGGAAGGAGCGTGCGGCCAGGCTGTCGACTGTGCTGTGCGTCCCGGACGGAGGCAGTGGGCGCTGACCCACGCCCAGCGGAGTCATTGCTCAGGATCGGTCTCCTGGGGCTGCGCTGACTCTGTGGAGAGTGGGCTGGCATCTGCAGAGCGTTCATTCTTACGTAGTCATGCTCCAGGGCTGTGTGACGGTTCGCGGGATTCTTGCACGAACTACAAGATGATTTCACACTTTCCCCTTCCGCTTCATGGGTTGTGGCGGTAGCTCAGCTAGATGTCCTCCAGAAGATTCGGGGGTTTTATTAAAGCTTCTTGGATTCCCAGCTGCCTGGCTGGAAGAGGTGTCACTGTGGGCGGATCCCAGGGTCCAGCCCTACGGTGTGTTTGCAGATCTGGCATTTCCAGCCAAAGGTGTGCAGAGTGCCTGAGCTCCGCCTGGGGCTTCTGGAATGTGCTTGCTTGTGGTGCTGGTAGTGGTGATTCTGTGTGCGTGGACCTGTGAAAGGGGCCCACAGCCTCTTTCACCGCGATGGGACTTCCCCCAGATCTGTAAGCTTCAAGCAAACCTTTCCTCCTACAGACTGTGTCTGGCTGGGAAGTTCATGCCAGCACTGTGAAGCTGACTGCTGCTACCACACCACATGTGCACACACACACGCACACATGCATGCACGCACACGCTCCCACCACAGATACATATACATGCCAAAATGGGGGAGAAACAAAACCATCACCAGGACCCCAAAGCAGAAGACTCTCACCGGATGGGCGTGCTTGCTCCTTCGGGGCCGTCCAGCTCATACAAGTAAACAGTGTCCCATTTAAATCTCAGGTCCCAGTCAAAAGCTCCCCGTGCAATAGGAGCCTCCTTGTACTCCAAGGTCATGTTGTCAATGATGTCGATTATGGGAGTCACCACCACTGTGTGGTCCTTGCTGATGGCATACAGCAAGGGCTGCAGCCAGACGTTGTTCACCTCGCAGTGGCTGTCCAGGAACACTAGGATGTCCCCTAGGGAAGTAAAAACAGACCAGTGTCATTCCATCTGGAGGAAACACTCTCAACCCAAGTCCAAGTTGGATGTTCTGAATATTGGGTATTTCCTATGTATTTATCTCTTCAGTTGCACTGGGGGAAATAAGAAATACATACTTGTGTGTGAGGGTGGGGGAGGCTGAGGAGATGTCTCAGTGGTTAAAAGTGCTTGCTTGCCAGCTGGTCAACCTGAGTAGATCCTTAACACCCACATAAAGCCATTCACAAAAATGGTGCACATGTCTGTAATTCCAACACACCCACCACAGTAGAAGGTAGAGCCAGGGGCATCTGGAAGCTTACACATTGCAAGAGCAAGAGAGACCCTGTCTCAAAAATAAATAAATAAATAAATAAAAAGGTAGACAGCCCTGAGGTTGTCCTCTGACCTCCACACAATCCCATAACACACACACACATTTACACACACACACAAATAATAAAAACAGAAAATTTAGAGAGACGTAGTTCAGGCTGGCCTCAAACTACCTGTGTTGCCTTGGATGACCTTGAACTTCTGATCCTCCTCTGTTCACCTCCTAAATGTTAGGCTAACAGGCCGGCACTACCACACCTTATTTATGCAGTGCTAGAGACTTGACCGAGGACTTCACGTGTGCATGCTAGGCAAGCACTTTACCAACCTCAGCCTGAGAAACACATATTTTACTGTGTCCAAACAAGTGAGACCCCTTGTGCCATGGATGTTCGGAGGAAGCTGGTGAGCTATAGGTTAAAGGATGGAGTGAGGGAAAACCCTAGTGGAGCAGGCGGAACTGAGTGGGGTGTGCATTTGTGAAAAATCCTTCTAGTTCGGGCTGGAGAGATGGCTTAGCAGTTAAGGCATTTGCCTGCAAAGCCAAAGGACCTTGGTTCGATTCCCCAGGACCCACGTAAGCCAGATGCACAAGGGGGCGCATGCGTCTGGAGTTCGTTTGCAGTGGCTGGAGGCCCAGGAACATCCATTCTCCCTCTGCCTCTTTATCTCTCTCTCTCTCTCTAGTAAATATGTAAAAATTAAAAAAAATCCTTCTGGTTCAGCCTGCAGTGAAGAGCTTTATGTAGCATTTACTGTCCTGAGAGGAGGCTTTCTCACGGGCTGGATTTAAAGCTTGGTTGCGTAATTGTGCTCTGAGTTCAAGCTTCAAGAAGAGTCTGTTCTGCTTAGAGGACGTGACACTGATCTGCCCAGCCTAAGTGAAGCGTGCGTGCTGTCAGTGCCTGGTATGTGGGTTCACACCGGAAAGGACCTTAAAGTTCAAGTATTCACTTTCCCAAACGTTTTCTTCCACCATGGGCCACCCCCTTTCCCTGTCCACAGGTCTATCATTTTGGTGTAAATTTCCAGTTTATTTTTTCATGCAATTCTCCTATGAGAGTCCCGCTCTAAGTGCAGCCCCCCTCCCTAGCAGACCCTGATCCCCCTGGTGTTAGAGACAAGAAGGTGTTCTGCCCCCAAACTGCACAGAGCCAGAGGAGAGGTCAGCTGCCAGGGTCAGCGCCTGAGCTCTGGGGGAGGGAGAAGGCTGCTGGCTAATAGTCCTTCTCTGTCATTTCTTTGTTTGTCATGAGGCTCTCAATCACCCAGGCTCTCTTCTAAATGACCTCGAACACGCTTTTCCCATTGTAATCTCATTTTTTTTTAAAAAAATGTATTTTATTTACTCATTTGAGAGAGAGAAAGAGGGAGAGAAGGAGAGAGAATGGGTGTGCCAGGGCCTCCAGCCACTGCAAACGAACTCCAGACACGTGCACCCCCTTGTGCATCTGGCTTATGTGGGTCCTGGAGAACTGAACCAGGATCCTTTGGCTTTGCAGGCAAAGGCCTTAACCACTAAGCTATATCTCCAGCTCCTCGTTGCAATCTCATTATAATGCTACATTCACCCTATAGGCATTCCTAGCTGCTATTTTAAATTCTTCATTATTATTATTATTGTTGTTGTTGTTGTTGTTTTGAGGCAGGGTCTTGCTGTGTTGCCCAGGCTGGCTTGGAACTCATGATCCACCTGCCTGTACCTCTTGAGTGGTGGGATTATAGCTGTGTGCCACCACACTCTGCTGCCACCTGCCAATGTGAACCATGCAACATGGAAACAAACAAACATGACTGGCATGTGTCCACCTCACACACAATGACAGCTCCCTGGTACAAATACGCATGACTCCTGAAAGGCTGCTGCACCTTGTTTCCTTTGTCTGGTAGTCCCCCCGCCCCCCGTTCTCCTGACTTGCTGTGAGCAGTGAGCTTCTCTACTCTTTCCTGCCTGGTGCGTGCTGGCTTTGCACTGGGCAAGGGGGGGCCGTTCACGGTGAATGGTTCTACAGCACTGCATTTCCTGGTCACCCAGGGCTACTTCCAAGTTGTAGCATCTCTCTTACAGTGCAAAAGCAGACAGCCCTGTCCTTTAGGTTTTGCCATCTGAGCACAGCATTCTTTTCACCTCTTCTCCACTTTGCATCCCACACCCCACCCCCAGTTCTCCTGAATGGAGTTATCTGCTATCATTCCACCATTTTCTTTTTAAAGATTTTTAAAAATTAATTAAATAATTAATTAATTTAGAGACAGAGAGAGGAAGAGAGAGAGAAAGAGAGAGAATGGGCACGTTAGGGCCTCTAGATACTGCAAATGAACTCCAGACGCATGCACTACCATGTGCATCTGGCTTACATGGGACCTGGAGAACTGAACCTGGGTCCTTAGGTTTCACAGGCATGCCCCTTACCCGCTAAGCCACCTCTCCAGCCCATTCCAGCCATTTTCCTTCCTCCGGTGGCCACAGGACACACCCCATCCCGACACTCCACAGCGGCTGCTGAGCTCTGTGGCAACTTCAGGAACTGCAGAAGCAGCCCGACAGACGCACACAAGGGGGACAGATGGACAAGTGGAGAAAAAGAAATTGGGGTGAGGAGGGCGGGGCGGCACAGGGATTTTACACACTCGTGCTCCATTATCTGAGGCTTCACTGTCCATGGTTTAAGTTCCATGGGTTTAACTGAAGTCTGAAAATAGTAACCAGGAAGTTATCAACATAAACAAGTTCTAAACCATATGTTGCTAAGCCGTGCGGGGGACTTCCCATGCTCCTACTCTGCCCCATACAGCCCGCGGATCATCCTCTGTCCAGTGTACGCATCCTGTGATTGCCACCTGCCCACTAGTCACTTAGGTTTCAGAGGGACTGTCATGGGGTTGCAGTGTTTGTGTTCAGGCAGCCCTGACTTTTCTTAGGACTGGCCACCAAGCCCAAGGACAGTGATACCGCACAGCCTCCAACACAAACGTAAGCCCCCAAAGGACAGCCGCGCTCTGGTACCACGTGTCACTGCTGCTGGTTATACAGGAAAGTGTACGGTGCCACCCGTGGCTTCCTACGTGGAGGGGCAGGTATCTTTTGTGGGTAAATTTTCAGATAAAAGCAAAATACTAGGGGCTGGAGAGGTGGCTTGGAGGTTAAAGTGTTTGCCTGCAAAGCCAAAGGACCCGGGTTCGATTCTCCAGGACCCACGTAAGCCAGATGCACAAGGTAGCGCACACATCTGGAGTTTGTTTGCAGTGGCTGGAGTCTCTGGCATGCCCATTCTCTCTCTCTCTCTCTCCCTCTCTCTCTTTGCCTCTTTTTCTCTCATAAATAAATAAATAAATAAAACATATTAGAAAGAGCAAAAGGAAGGAAGGAAGGAAGGAAGGAAACACCAGACAACCTAGTCTGACTCTGGTAAAGCAAAGCGCCAGAAAACAGAATAGCAAAAGCTAATTCTATACCAGTTTAACTTTGGAACCCAGACGCAGTATGGCGGGAGAAGGCGCGAGAGCAAAGCTGTGTGTCCGGCGGGTGCTGTGAGACACCAGCATCTACATAAAAGCGTCTGAGGGGTCCTCCCAGGACCCCAGAGACCCCCTCGGGCAGCCGCTGTAGCCAGTCTGGCCCAGTCTTGTTTGTCTCACTCCTGTGACAGACTTGGGCCCTTTGGGGCTCCTGCCCAGAAAACTCAAAGTCTGTCCCTGGGGGACTCAGTCTGTGATGGGGGCTGATGGGACGGCCTTTGCAGAAGAATGTCTACTGTTTGAAATCACTAAGTGACGTTTTGGAGCAGGTCATTTTTAGAAGCAATGGAAGATCAGAGGCTCCAGCCTTCCAACACACGGAGGGTCACTTGGAGGCTTGTTCTTGCGTGAAGAGACTCCCCATGTCACCATCACCTGCTCCAGCTCATGGCCAAGTGAGCGTTCATACCTGAAGCATGGGACGCCCCAATCATCCTCGATCGAATCAGCCCCTCTCTCTTCGTGGTTCTTATTATCTTAATCCGTCCTCGAAAATTTTCCAGATGATGTTCCAGTTTTGCTTTCAAATCATCTGGAAAAATATACAATACTTGATCATTTATAAATGGCAATTGTAGAAATTAACATCATAAAAAATAAAAATTATCATTGTTATGAACAAGTCCTAAAAACATACTATTCCACACAAGTTGCAACTTGGCCCTGATAAGCTTCAAATTCACAAGAAAAAGCTGATTTCTCATCAAAATCAACTGTAAAATTTTTGTGCTTCTAGTGACATGCCTCTATTTTAATAAATCACTGTTAAACTTTAATAGAAATATGCATTGGCTGGGCGTGGTGGCACATGCATCTAATCCCAGCACGCGAGAGGCAGAGGTAGGAGGATCAACGTGAGTTCAAGGCCACCCTGAGACTACATAGTGAATTCCAGGTCAGCCTGAGCTAGAGTAAGACCCTACCTCAAAAACCCACACAAAAAAAGGTCTCCATAATTTTCTGGTACAACCTAATAATGTTACTGCTAACTACACAAATTGTACTGATGAGCTCTGCTTCTAAGTTTCTAATGACTCTTAAGCAAGTTATCAATTAACCAGGTGAGTTCCTGGCCTCTGGCCCTGCTCTCCTAAGCTGAGAAGGTCGTTAGCACTGTCTGCGGTAGGAGCCAGGAAGGACAGGCTTCTGTCCCAAATCCATTCTGCATTCCATGATAAAGTCATTGTGAATGAAGGACAACGATGCGTCGATCCTGAACTCCCTCAGAGCACACCACCTTAAGTCCTGTGTTCTGTCTGGGCCCAAGGCCATGGACAAGGGAAGTAGAGGTGAATCTTGGCCACCAGGAGTGACCTTCTAGTCCCTTATGCATAATGAATATATAAGTAGCTCACTACCTATTATGGACTGGATGTTTGTATACTCCAGCCCCAAATTCATTGACAAATTCTTATGTCACCAGTATGATGACTTCTGAGGTGGGGGCTGTGGGACATATTAGGTCATGAGGATGGAGCCCTCGTGAAATGGATTAGTGCCCTTCCCTTATAGGGAGAGGCCAGCAAGTCCAGTGATTGATGCGAGGACAGAGCAAAAGGATCAGAGAGCGCCCTGAACAAGAACCTCGCAATCCATGCCTCCAGCAGTCTCCTTGGACTTCTGGGTTAACGGGCAGAACGCCCTGCCCTGCAAGTGGCCCCTTGCTGCATCCTGCACTCTGCATAAAGATTTATTGTGGCTTCTTGCCCAGCAAGCTCCCAGACATCTCAGCCCTACTGAGCACCAGGCACTGTGGAGACTTGAGTTTCAGAGGGGCCCCGAATATCTGGCCACACCCTAGAAAGAAGCAGGCAGGCCTGTACCCTTAAATGATGACGACTCCTGTGGAAATGGTGTCACAGGATAAGCACCTGGTCAATATCCAAACTCCTACATGTAGTGACATCAGCTCGAGTCCCACTCAAGAACAACCTGTTATCACTTCCTACAGGCTAGACCTCCTGGGGCGCCTCCTTTTCTTCCCAGCTCATCTTTCCCTTCCCAAGTCACTGAGGCCATATTCTCCTGGTTTGGGTAGATTTGTAGACCCAAAACCTGCCTTATCTGAACTCAGGTCCACATGCTTGCATAGCAAGCACTTTACTGACACAGGCACCTCCCCAGCCCTCTCCCCATTCTTTTTTTTTTTAATTTATTTTTATTTATTTGCCAGAGAAAGGGAGAGAAAGGCCAGGGCCTCCAGCCACTGCAGACAAAATCCAGACGCATGCACCCCCTTGTGCATCTGGCTGACGTGGATCCTGGGGAATCGAACCTGGGTCCTTGGGCTTTGCAGGCAAACGCCTTAACTGCTAAGCCATCCCTCCAGCCCCTCTCCCCATTCTTGAGGTACAAGTCCAACAATGCCCTTTATGAATAGCTCCCCTTTTATAACTGTGGCTTTGTATTGTCCTTGCAGCCCTCAACTCTACACCCATGCATAAAGTGCATTAAATACAGAAGTATTCCAGACTCATCCTGTTTTCTCTTGCCTTTGCAATGCCCTTTTCTCCACCTGAAACATCTTGTCTTCTCTCCACCTAGGTAACTCCAACTCTTCCATCCAACCTCCACCTAGACGTCACTTCTTCCGAAATTGCTGTCTAAACATGATACTAGTTCCCTGGGTTGACCTCATGGAAGTCCCACAAGACAGTGACTGGACTGTGCTTATCATATACACCAAGAGCGTCTGCCCCAGTGTCCACGTCCACACCCACCAGGAGCACACTTTGTTCAAAATACACAAGTGTCCCAGCCCAGCATGGTGACACATGCTGTTGATCCCAGCATTCAGGTGTGGAGACAGGAGGATCAGGAGTTCAAGGTCATCCTTGAACATAAGAGAGTTTGAGGCTAGCCTGAGCTACATGAGCTGTGTCTCAAGGCAGCAACCAGCAACGACAGATACTCAAGTGTCACTAGTGAGCGTGCCGCCTTCAAGTAGGTCAGATGATCATGGTCTCTCTTACCAAATTCACTCATGTCATCGACCAAAATGACCTCTTGGAGGTAATGGGACGGAGTGAGATAGACGACACTGGACACCGTGCGAAGCAAGGCATTGAACTCCTCGTTGTGGAAGCAGATGACCACGCTGGCGGTGGGCAGCCGGGCAGGGTAGTGTTTCCAGAGGCACCTGAAGGAATCAAGAATGGGAAGAGAATGACTCATCTCCTGGTCTGGAGCATCCTGGGTCCTCTTCAAATACCATTCCTTACTTCATCTTTCCCTTCAGCCCATCACTACAACCGAACAGTGACAGTACATCTGAAGTGTGAGACTTAAGATGCAAAAAATCCTCTTACATTTTCCACTTGTTTAAACGTTGGAATTATTTCCCCCTTCATCTTTTTTTTAAATTTATTTACTGTTTATTTTTCAAGGTAGGGTCTCGCTCTAGCCCAGGCTGTCCTGGAATTCACTATGTAGTCTCAGAGTGGCCTTGAATTCACAGCGATCCCCCTACCTCTGCCTCCCGAGTGCTGGGATTAAAGGCGATGATCTGAGGCCATCAACATTTTGACATGGAGGATAGAGGAGGACACAAGAAATTTGGAAAGAGAAAGAAAGGAAGGAGGGAAGGAGAGAGGGAGGAAGAAAGAGAAAGGTCCTCAGTGAAATAGGGGTGGAAGAGTGAGAACAAAAAGGAGGATAATTTACCAGGCATGATGGCGCACGCCTTTAATCCCAGCACTCTGGAGGCAGAGGTAGGCAGATTGCTATGCGTTCAAGGCCACCCTGGAATGACAGTGCAAGTTCCAGGTCAGCCTGGGCTGGGGTGAGACCCTACCTTGAAAAACAAACAAACAAACAAACAAAAAAAGACAGAGTTTAAAAATTTCCAGATGTGGTGGCACACACCTTTACTACATAGTGAATTCCAGGTCAGCCTGGGCTAGAGTGAGACCCTAACTTCAAAACAAACAAACAAACAATCAAACAAAAGAATGGGACTATGTTCAAATTATGGTATGTTCATCCATTAAAATTCTCAACAAAATGTACAAAAAAGTACGTTAAGCAAATTGACATGTTTTGATTATCTGTGTAGATATAGTCGGTTTCAGAAGGCAGATGACAGTGCTGGAGAGAGCACGGAGGAAAGGGAGCCTTCCACACTGCCGAGAAGGGACACTAGTCCAGCCACTGTGGAGAACAGTGTGGAGCAGCATTTCCGCTTTTGGACACACATCCAAAGGCATGAACTCCGGACGGAAGTGACAGCCGCCCCCTGTGTTCACTGAAGCACCATTCACGATCCTCAGCATACGGAGTTAACCACAATGCCCTCTGGTGAAGGCATAAAGGAAACATGTCATATGCACACAGTGGGAGGCTTCTTTAGCCTGCTTTTTATTTTTTTATTTATGAGAGAGAGGGGGGGCAGATAGAGAGAATGGGCACACCAGGGCCTCTAGCCACTACTGATGAACTCCAGACACATGCACCAGCTTGTGCATCTGGCTTTACATGGGTCCTGGGGAATCAAACCTGAGTCCTTTTGCTCTGCCAACAAGTGCCTTAACTGCTAAGCCATCTCTCCAGCTCAGCATTCTTTTTTAAAAAGAAAGACAAGCCAGGGCTGGGGAGATAGCTCAGCTGGTAGAGTGCTTGCCTAGCATGCACAAAACCCTGGCCGAGGACCAGGAATTCAAGGTCATTGGTATATAGTGAGTTTGAGGACAGCTTTATTTGTGCTCAAGTAAAAAGACCTATAAGTGACTAAGTTCTAGGAAACTTCTAGGACACACCTTCCAACAGGGAAGGTAGTGGTTATGCCATAAACTTTAGGATCTCGAAGTAGGATCTTGACTTAAAGTGCTAACGATAGGCGTCTAAGCATCAGGACTGAGTTAGTGAGGGAACATACATCTTATGTCTGGTGTCGGGCACTTCTCTCATGTCGCCCAGTCTTCTGCTGAGAGCAGCATTAAATCCATATCTCAAAAACCCATTTAAAACTTCCGGGTCTGAGTAGTTAATATCTCTACCTGAAAGAAAAGGCAGTTAGAGACCATAAGTAGAGGTTTATTATTGTCACACTGGGGCAGGATGACAAGAACAGCCATTCTGGACTTACTCCTTTTATTTTCATTTTATTTGTTAGAGAAAGAAACAGAGAGAGTGCGCCAGGACCTCCAGCCAACTCCAGATGTGTGAGCTACCATGTGCATCTGGCTTATGTGGGTCCTGGGGACTCAAACCTGGGTTCTTAGGCTTCCCAGGCAAGCGCCTTAACTGCTAAGCCATCTCTCCAGTCCTGAACTTACTGCTTTTATACAGAGGTTTGGTGGTGCATGCCTTTACTCCCAGCACTGGAGAGGCTGAGGTAGGAGGACCATCATGAGTTCCAGGTCAGCCTAGACCACAGTGAGACCCCACTCTGAAAACAAACACCTGCTGCTGCCTGGCTAAATGCATATACTATGCCCACCAAACTGCCCTGTAAGTACTTTTTAATGTTTGTATCCATATACTAATGCTACTCTAACTTTTGGTTAGAGAAGCTTCTCTTTTCAGATGGCAGTGACCACTGTGACTCAAAAGTCACCATACGGGCTGGAGTGATGTCTTTGTGGTTAAGAAGCTTGCCTGCAAAGCCAAAGGACCCAGATTTGAATCCCCAGGACCCACATAAGCCAGATGCATATGATGGCACATGCATTTGGAGTTCATTTGCAGCAGCAGGAGGCCCTGGCATACCCATTCTCTCTCTCTTTCTCAAATAAATAAATAGAAAATATAAATGTTTAAAAGCCTCAATTACTCTTAAATCCCAATCTCTCTTAAATAAACCCTACCATTTTGAATTTCTCCCTAAATAAACTTTTTTGTAAAAAAAAAAAAAGTCACCATAGTGCTTAAAAGAAGTGACAGTGGAGTGTTCAGCACTGAGACATCTCTATCACACCTTCCAAGGCTCAGAGTCTATTGCAGAAGAGGTGGTGGAAAGCATGTAAGAGCCAAAGGAAGGGTAGGACTCCTTACAGTGTGCTCCCCCAGACACAAAATGGCCTGGATATTCATGTCTTTGCAATGGCTGGCCCTACCTACACAAGATCTTCAATATAGGAGGGAAAAGGATGACATCAAAATAAAAGACTATGTAGAAAGGGGGGAAGGAATATGATGGCGGGTGGATTTGAGAGGGGGAGGTGGGGGAGGGGAGGGAATTATCATGGTGTATTGACTATGAGTATGGAAGCTGTCAATAAAAAGTTTTAAAAAACCACCAGAGGCAGTTAGTTTCTTAGAACCTAAACCATGGCTCATGACAAGGTTGAGGGTGGAAGCAGGAAGCATTTTCATAGCCCAAAGCACACTTAGAGGGGTGAGGTCTCTCTGTCCTCTGTGCAAGAAGGGCGCTGGGCCCCTTTGGCGCCATCACAAGTCTCTATTCAGTGTGAGGTCACAGGGATGGGGAGGTTTAGGGAAGAAGCAACTGGAAAGGGCAGAAGCCCCAGAAGAGAGCTAGTTACCAAAAAGGAGCAAACAGGTCACACAGGAGTGAAAGGTGCGGTGAGGAGACTCCCTCCGCTGACCAGTGTGGTGAGAAAAGGCCGGACAGTGAGTTTGAGGACTGAGCATCAGCACTGGTCCAGTCGGAACCAGCAAGAGAAAATGGACTGGAAAGAGAGAGAGAGAGAGAGATAATAGGTGCACCAGGGCCTCCAGCCACTGCAAATGAACTCCAGACGCATGCGCCCCCTTGTGCATCTGGCAAACATGGGTCCTGGGGAATCGAACCTGGGTCCTTTGGCTTTGCAGGCAAATGCCTTCACCGCTAAGCCATCTCTCCAGCCCTAGGAAAGAGTTTAAACTGGGGGATTTACCTTTCGTAGACCCATCACTTATTATGGGCTGTTTTGGCTTGGGCTCTAAGGTGTGGCTGAGGTGAAGAGCCTTCTTGGAGGACCAGACTTGAGCAGGTTTCGTGATCTCCTGCTCTCTGCTCTCCTGATTGAAGTGGAAATGTACACAGAACAGAGCTGTCCAGAGCCCAAACACCAGGGACCCACCACAGAACCACCACCGTGTGATGCTCTTCATGGCAAATCTAGCATTTCCAAAGTTCCACTTTCCTTAGCCTGAAAGATCAAAGAAAAACAGGATTAGATGTTTTGATGGTTTTTGGATAATTCCCTTGACTTAAGTTCAGTTTTTAGGGTTTTAAAAATCAGGGTTGGTATCAATTCTGATCATACACACAAAGTGTATATTTTTTAAAATTTTTATTATGATCTATTTATTTGGGAGAGAGAGAGAAAGGCAGACAGAGATAGAGAATGGGCACTCCAGGGCCTCTAGCCACTGCAAAGGAACTTCAGACGCATGTGCCACCTTGTACATCTGGCTTACGTGGGTCCTGGGGAATTGAACCATGGTCCTTAAGCTTCATAAGCAAACACCTTAACCACTAAGCCATTTCCCCAGCTCAAGTGTATATTTTTGTCATTAGCAGAATAGATAATAGATAAGCAAAATAGAATAGAGGATCCAGAAATAATCCCACACAGCTTTGGCCACCTAAGTTTTGACAATGGCTTCGAAAACATACACTGGAAAAAAGACAAATGTTGGCAAACTGGCTAGCCATCTGTAGAAGTGTGAAATTAGAGCCACGTCTCTTTCTTTACATAAAAAATCAATTCAGAATGTATTAAATACCTTAAAACCAGAAACACTAAAACTTCTGAAGGAAAACATTTCAAATTATAGGTATAGACAAGGAGTTGCTGAAGAGAACTCCAATAGCACAGGAAATAGTTCCAAGAATAAACAAATGGGACTACATGAAATTAAAATATTTTGCATAGCAAAGGATACTATCAGCAGAGCAAACAAAAGCCTATAGAATAGGGAAAAAAATTGCCAGCTATACCTCAAACAGGAATGTGAGCTATAGGATGTATAAAGAACTGCAAAAACTACCAAAAAGATTTTTTAAAAATCTGCCAATCAATAAGTGAGCTAGTGAAATGAATAGTTTTCAAAAGAAGAAACACAAGGGCTGGAGAGATTGCTTAGTGGTTAAAGTGCTTGTCTGCAAAGCCTAAGAACTGTTCAAATCTCCAGGTCCCATGTAAGCCAGATGCACCGTGATGCAAGTGTGCAATATCACACATACACACAAGGGGCTCATGCATCTGGAGCTCATTTGCAGCGCCTGAAGGCCCTCACATGCCCATTCTGTCTTTCTCAAATTAGAAACAAAAAAGAAGGAACACAAATGGCTAATAAATTTTTTTGTTGTTGTTGTTTTTGTTTTTCGAGGTAGGGTCTCACTCTAGCCCAGGCTGACCTGGAATTCACTATGGAGTCTCAGGGTGGCCTCGAACTCACAGCGATCCTCCTACCTCTGCCTCCCGAGTGCTGGGATTAAAGGCGTGCGCCACCACGCCCGGCTTGCGCTTGAGTTTTTGTTTGTTTGTTTTTTCAAGGTGGGTCTCACTCTAGCCCAGGGTGACCTGGAATTCACTGTGTAGTCTCAGGGTGCCCTCGAACTCACGGCGATCCTCCTACCTCTGCCTCCCGAGTGCTGGGGTTAAAGGCATGCGCCACCACACCTGGCTAAAATATTTTTTTTAAATGTTCAGCATTCTTAGCCATCAGAGAAATGCAAATTAAAACTATTTTGAGATTCCATTTCATCTTAGTCAGAATGGCTATCATCAAGAAAACTAATGACAAAAAAATTTTAATGATGAGGGGAAGAAAAGAAAACTAATGACAGCTAATGCTGGTGAGGATGGGGTTGGGGAGAAAAGCTCTTAGCATAGATATTCAGAAAATTACTTAATGCTAGTTACCCGCTCACTGATGGAAAAAAAAAAAACAAAAAACACCCAACCAAATGCAGCTCATGAGAAGAAAGGATTTATTTCCGCTTACAGTCTTGAGGAGAAGTTTCATCATGACGGGGAAAGTCGCGCAGGAAGCCCGGGTCACTCTTCTGTCACATCCCGCATCAGCGGGAAGGAAGTGGTCTTGAGTGAGCTGGCTCTCAACCCACAGTTGAGTGTAGAGCTCAAGGAAGGCATGTGGAGAGGCCTTATCCACCCCCGGCGCATGCCCAACCCGCCAGAGAGGTAGTGTAGGTCTCTAAAAATCTGATTTGTCATTTGAAATGGAAAAGCATGTGATGTCACATGCTGGAGAGAGAGTGAGTAATGAGAACTGTGGTCTACTGCTGAGGGGACTGTAAGTGAACATGATAATTTTGGTGACATCTAATTAAGGTGACGATATAAATGCCCACCCTGAGCCAGGAGCATGGATGTGCCGCAGCAACATTGGCACTCAAAGACAGTGAGGTGCAGCGTGAGTTTCTCCTCAACAAGAGAACGGATCGAGGCAGGCTCTTCTTTCCTTGATGGAACAAATCACGTGGGGCTGCATGCACTTCTGAAGATTTTAAAACCATGACGCCAGGGCTGGAGACATGGCTTAGTGGCTAAGTGCTTGCTTGTGATGCCTAAGGACCTTGGTTCGAGGGTTCGAGGCTCGATTCCCCAGGACCCATGTTAGCTAGATGCACAAGGGGGCGCAGGCGTCTGGAATTCGTTTTCAGAGGCTGGAGGCCCTGGCACCCATTCCCTCTCTCTCTCTCTCTCTCTCTCTCTCCCCCTCTCTTTCTGTCACTGTCAAATTAAAAACAAACAACAAACAAACAAACAAACAAACCATAACGCCAGGCAGGGGAAGCTGAGAGATGGCTTAGTGGTTAAGCGCTTACCTGTGAAGCTTAAGAATCCTGGTTCGAGGTTTGATTCCCCAGGACCCACATAAGCCAGATGTACAAGGTGGCGCATGTGTCTGGAGTTTATTTGCAGCAGCTGGAGCCCCTGGCGTGCCCATTTTTTCTCTTTCTCTCTCTGCCTCTTTGTCTGTTGGTCTCAAATAAATAAATAAAAGAAAAACCAAGCAAGCAGGGCATGATGTAACTGTGAGGCACCCAGTATGCAGCACGTGCTAGGAGAAAACCCAGTGCAAGTAAACTTCCAGTAGTGACGGTGTCCCCGGGGGGGGGGGGGGGAGAGTGCCTGCTGTGTTCTCAGGACTTACTCTTGCTTTTTGTTCTTTGACGTAGGGTCTCGCTCTGGCCCAGGCTGACCTGGAATTCACTATGGTGTCTCAGGGTGGCTTCGAACTCATGGCGATCCTCCTGCCTGCCTCCCGAGTGTGTCTTCTCCCTTAGACTCAGCTGAGCACTGTCCTGGGGTAAGAGATTATGCGTGAAGTACTAGTGCATGTGGGGTTGGTGTTTTCTATCAGACAGGGCTTCATGTAGCCCAGGCTGGCTTTGAACTCACTATGTAGCTAAGGATGATCTTGAACTTCTTGCTTTTAATATTTTATTTTAATTTATTTGAGAGAGAGATACAGAAATAGGCAGGGAGAGAAAGAGAGAGAGAGAGAGAGAGAGAGAGCGAGAGCAAGAGCGAGCGCGCAAGCATGGGCACGCCAGGGCCTTCAGCCATTGCAAACAAACTCCAGACGCGTGCGCCCCCTTGTGCATCTGGATTAACGTGGGTCCTGGGGAGTTGCTTTGTAGGCAAGTGCCTTAACCGCTGAGCCATCTCTCCAGCCTGATCTTAAACTTCTGCTTTGCCTATCTCTCCTGGGATTACGGGTGTATCCCGATTTTTGCAGTACTGGGGTCAATTATTGCTGGTCAATAACTCAAACAACTGCGCTATACCCCTAGCCAAAGCACGTGAGATTGTAGCACATGCTCGCAAGACAGAAAGCTATTGGCTGGGTGTTCATAGTTCAGAAGGACAGAGGAAGTCGGCCGCTTGGGCAGCGAGAGGACTTTGAAGTTGAAACAGTTGAGCTGATGCTGGCGCACCTCAGCACCCCGGGTGAGTCAGGAGAGAGAGAGAGAGAGAGAGAGAGGGAGGGAGGGAGGGAAAATGGGCACCTCCAGCCACTGCAGATGAACTCCAGATGCATGCGCCCCCTTGTGCATCTGGCTTACGTGGGTCCTGGGGAATTGAAGCAAGGTCCTTTGGCTTTGCAGGCAGACGCCTTAACTGCTAAGCCATCTCTCTAGCCCTGTAGCAAAGACTTTTAAAGAGGTGATTAACAGCTGAAGAGATGGCTCAGTAATTAAAGGCATTTGCTTGCAAAGTCTAATGGCCTGGGTTCAATTCTGTACCCACATAAAGCCAGATGTTCAAAATGGCACATGTGTCTCAAGTTTGTTTGCAGCAGCAGGAGGCTCTGCTCTAGGGTCTCTCTCTCTCTCTTCCTCCTTCCCTCTCTCCCTGTCAGCATAGGCTGTTGAAAGGAGAAGAAGGATGTGCCAGTGTACCAAAGGAACGGCAGAGTCAGCTCATGACAGCCAGCTGGAGCCCTGGGTGCTAGCCCCAGATGAGGCACAAGGATGCTGGCGCGTAAGGCTGGGTGAAAGAACATTTTTCAGCATAAGGGGGTTTCCTAGGGCACAGGATGTGACCCCTGACCGAGATCCTGGCTGGGCGGCAGAGACTCATCACTTTACGAATGAACCATATGACTGCAAAGGAAAAGTATGATGTGTGGCAAAGAAAGACTCTTTCTAACTTGGGGAAGTGGTAGTTCAGTGCTAGTGTTGGATTAGCATGTGTGAGGCCCTGAGCTTGCTCCCTAGCAAGACACACACACATACACACATGCATACGTGCATGCACACACAAGAATGGCACTGTTTTAATTTACATTATCATGATATCTATGTTTAAATTTTGAGACTTCTGGATTAATTTTTTCTAAAAACCAGTAAGTGAGGAGAGGCGTTCAATTCTATTAGGCAAGGTGCATACATATATTTGTATGCTAGAATCGAATCATTGTTGAAAAATAACTCTAACTGGCCATGGTGATACACGTCTTTAATCCCAGCACTTGGGAGGCAGAGGTAGGAGGATTGCCATGAGTTCGAGGCCACCCTGAGACTACAGAGTGAATTCCAGGTCAGCCTGGGCTATAGAGAGACCCTAGAGTGGAAAGAAGAAAAAAAAAAAAAAACAAGAACAACAAACTTCTCCCTGGTTCCCTAGAATATGTAACCCACCTCCCAACCTGCCCCACCCCCATAGTCCCACAAGAATGCAGAAACCTCTCATACCAAGACACAGAACTGATTGGCCTTTTGACACTTTATCCTCAGAAGACAAGCATGTTCAGCAATTTTTCTTTGCAAAAGTATTCTGAATTCACATGCTGGAAGAACACAGACTTGATCTGTAAAACATACTTCAATGATGATTTGTATACGTAGCAAATAAAGGCTCAAGTACACTAAAGAGATCTACAGGTTAACTCAACTGTCTAAAGAAGAGGCAGGTAGGGGGCTGGAGAGATGGCTTAGCGGTTAAATGCTTGTCTGTGAAGCCTAAGGACCCCATTGAGGCTCGATTCCCCAGGACCCATGTAAGCCAGATACACAAGGTGGCACACACATCTGGAGTTCATTTGCAATGGCTAGAGGCCCCAGCATGTTCATTCTCTCTCTCTCTCTGTCTCTTTCTCTCTGTCTGTCGATCTCAAGTAAATAAATAATAATAAACAAAAAAATTAAAAAAAGAAGAGACAGGCATAGACACATACACACATTACAAACACACATGCACAGGCATACACATACACAGGCACATACCCACATGTATGCATACACAGGGACACACACACACACACACACACCACTAAACCATGAATCTGGATCTCTAGCCATTGAGTTTGTTTTATAGTGTGAGACTTTAGAGTCAGAAAAGCCTGACATTGCTTTAGATCATATCAGGATAAATTTTTCTATAAAAATTCATGGTTTTCAATGCCGTGCCTTTCTTAGTGCTGCACTCCAGGCAGGACCTGCACCTTCTGACCCTTCAAAGTCCTTTCCCCCACTGGATTGCTCTGAAGAAGCAACGCATCCAGCTGGTGTGAATGTTAACCACACCGGAGTATACGATAAAAATTGCTTGTGTTTCAAGAGCTGGGCCTTTAGGGCGCTCATGCCCATAGGGTGGCAGGAGCATCCCAGTGGCCACTTTCCCTTCTGGAAATTGACTTTCCAGAATCTCAATCCTGATCCCAAATCACACCCCATTCCAGACCTCAGTGATCGGATCACTGCTCCCACTGACCCAGGTGAACAGACTTCCTCCCGTCTTGGTCCCCCCTTTGTGGCCCCTGAGCCCCTCACCTACCCTGAGGTAACCACACTGGCTGCCGTGAGAGTGACGTATTGGCCGAGCAATCACAAGCGAAATCAGAGGGGAGGCCTATGCAAATGACTGAAAGATGGAGTTCTTTTCTGGATGGTGCTGGATGGTGCTGATTGGTGCCAGGGTACCATGCAGCATGGGAGTACTCAATGTATAGCCTCACAAGGCCTGGTGACATCATACAGGGCATTGTCAACCCACAAACACTCCTGCTCATACGCCCAGTCAGTGGGCAGAATCTAGGATCCCATGGGAAGGGGCCCCCTGAACAACTGACTACAATTCCTTCCCCCTCAGCAGGGGAAACAAGGAAAGCCTTGTGAGTGTTACCATCAAAATTCAGAGTCCCTAGGCTTCCCTTCATGCTCCGCTCTTGTGAAATAAACTTAAGGGAGCCAGCAAGCTTTCAGAAGGCCTCAGGAAACTGAACGATGAGTCCGAGGATCACCACTGGCCACCAGTTAATGTTTACTATTATTCAATGTTTGCGTGAAGGAATGTGAGGTCAGCCAAGTACTTATAAAATTTCTTCTACCGTCACAGGTCAGAATAGATAAGACCCATCCACCCCCCAGGAGGATGGTTCAGTGGATTGCATAGACCAGACACCATCTTCACTCTGAGAGAGGAAGGGGGTGGGCTGGGACCTTTTAGACCCTTCCCTGGAGTGGACATGGCTAGCAGAGATGAACTCAGCAAACCTTTTGAAGCTCCTTGGCACAGACTGGACAGGAAGCTGATTCGTTGTCCTTTAGTAGTGACATTGCTATTCAAGAGGAAGTTTGAAGCTGGGCTTGGTGGCGTACACCTTTAATCCCAGCACTCAGGAGGCAGAGGTAGGAGGATCACTGTGAGTTCAAGGCCACCCTGAGACTACATTGTGAATTTCAGGTCAGCCTGGGATAGAGTGAAACCCTATCTTGAAAAATAACATACATACACACACACACACACACACACACACACACACACACACACACAGGAAGTTTGAATGCTGGGGTGTATAGCTCAGTGGTACAGTGTTTGCCTTGCATGTAAGGCCCTGAGATAGATTCCTGCCATCAACAACAGTGGGTGTTTTATTCCCAGTATCCCCAAACTGTAAATAATCCATAAGCCCATTACGGGTGGGATGGATGGTGGACTGGGGCTTTTGCTCGGTTGGTGAAATGCTTGCTCAGCATGCACAAAACCCTGGCTTTGATCCTCAGCACCCCGTAAGCTGTTGTGATGGCACACACCTTTAACCCCAATTCTCAGAAGGTGGAGAGAGGCAGGATGATCAGATATTCAAGGTCATCCTTGGCTACAGAGCAGGTTTGAAGCCATGAGACCCTGGAGAGAGAGAGAAAGAGGAAGAGAGAGAGAGAGAGAGAGGAGAGACAGAGAAGAAAAGGGAAGAGAGAAGGGAAGAGGGGAGAAGAGGGGCAAATGGTACAATAATTGTGTCATTTTCATATAATAGATTCCAAAACAGCAGTGGAACTAGAGTGAACTTCAGCAGCATGAACACGCCTCAGACATAATATCACACCACAGAAGCAAGACACAGGATGCATGGTTATATGTCTGTGACGTTCAAGAAGACCCCAACCTCATCGAGAGACACATCAGAGAGCAGGGATCACCTCGGGTGACGGTGGTGCTGGGTACTTCCAAGGGCTGATGGAAAAAGAACAGGCTTTTCAACAACTGATGTTGTTAGAGCTGTCTGTGTTCCAAAGAAGTGTGATTCTAAATTGTGGTATTTACATACGGTGTAACATTATTCATCCTTTAAGAAAGAGGAAACTTGATGTTGTGAATGAAGTATCTCTCTCACACACACACACACACCCCACATCTCAGGTACTCTGAGTCCACTTCCATGAGGTGGGAGGGGCTGAGAGCACCGGAAACCATATCGACAGGAAGTGGAAGGTGCTTCCCGGGGGTTGGGAGGAGAATGGGTGTCGTTGGAAGGGTAGTTTTAGTCTTACAAGATGAAGACAATAATGGATGGGCTGGAGAGATGGCTCAGCAGTTAAGGCGCTTGCCTGCAAAGCCTGACAATTCGGGTTCAGTTCCCTAGTACCCACGTAAAGCCAGATGTACAAAGTGGCGCATTCATCTCGAGTTCGTTTTCAGCAGCTAGAGGCCCCCATACACCCATATTCCCTCTCTCCTTGCAAATTAAAATAAAATAAAATAACAAGAGGGACGGGTGATGAATAGCCATAGAACTGTCCACGTGGAAACAGTGAAGGTGGAAGTGGGGAGCAGTGCACACCCTGATCCGCACAGTTACCCCTGCTGGGCAGGCAGTCACAAGTGCAGACACTGTCCAGGGCTCCACTTCCCAGTACCCCAACAGCTCAGGGACATGGGGGCAAGCTTAACACAACCACCCCATTGCTCCACAATGAAGCGGGGTTCTCATCGCTGCCTGCCAATAATCATATGCTTCAAAATCCCATTCTGAGCACCAATCGGGGGCAGCAGTTCTGGGGCAGTGCCTATCTTTTTTAAAAAAATATTTTATTTAGGGCTGGAGAGATGGCTTAGTGGTTAAGGTATTTGCCTGTGAAGCCAAAAGACCCAGGTTCGATTCCCCAGGACCCACGTAAGCCAGATGCCCCTTGGGTGTCTGGAGTTCATTTGCAGTGGCTAGAGGCCCTACCTATCTCTCTTCTTTCTCTCTGCTTACAAATATATAAATAAAATTTTAAAATATTTTATTTATTTTCAAGGAGAGAAAGAGAGAGAGAGAGAAAATGGGCGTGCCAGGACTTCCAGTCACTGCAAGCGAACTCCAGATGGGTGCGCCACTTTGTGCATCTGGCTTTATGTGGGGAATCAATCCTGGGTCACAAGGCTTTGCAGACAACCATCTTAACCACTGAGCCATCTCTTCACTGCTGGATGTTCATTAGGGAGTATGAGCCCAGACAGCAGGAGTCAGGGACAAGAGGACTGAAGCAGGAAGGGGGCACAGCCAAGATGGACGTGTCTTCCGGCTGCTATGGCCCAATCAGCTAGCTATGTCAGGAGGTCTACAGGAGCATACAAAAGGGAAGATCACCCACAAGCTCCTCTTTTTACCGAGTGAAGATCTGTGAACTTGCCAGGTGAGGGAGGGGCTTAAGCACTAAGCAGGGTCGCTGGGCAGACCAGGAGAGGGAGAGGAGAGTTTTGTCATGTTTCAATCAGCTTGAAAGCAGCCAGGCAGCAACTAGACACCGCCTCACCCCCCACCCCCATGGCCCTACAACAAGGCTGGGCCACGCTAAGCAGGGAGGCTAAAGTGGAGTTTCGTACCGAGGCGTGTTTGGAGTAGTGACATCGAAACCAGGAAGAGGCAGAACTTAGCCAACCAACCTTGGCCTTTCCTCTCTAACTTCTTGCTGCCAGCATGCCCTCCCTGCAGACCAGTTTCTGCCGCAAGGTAGAAACAACTAGCCGAGAAATGCGTCATCTTTTCCCACCCCTGGTCCCACCATTCGTTCCCAGTGTTCTCTGATTCCCTCTTGGAGAAGGAGAGTCCTCGCTCTCATCAGAGGCAAAGCCTCCTCTACTGCTCAGTACCGATCCCATCCCTCTCTTTCTGTGTGGTGATCACCCATCCACCATGAATCCTGTCTTCCTGTGGGGTGCATCTCCTCTGCTGGATCTCTTCCATGAGCTTCTTTAAAGTACCTCACCTTGCCGGGTGTGGTGGCGCACGCCTGTAATCCCAGTACTCGGGAGGCAGAGGTAGGAGGATCGCTGTGAGTTCGAGGCCACCCTGAGGCTACATAGTGAATTCCAGGTCAGGCTGGGCTACAGTGAGACCCTACCACAAAAAATAAAAATTAATAAAATAAAATAAAGTACCTCATTTCCCCTCCAGCAGCATCTCATGGGAAACCCTGGCAGAGGTCCTGTAGCCACCACACTCTCCACCTCTCACCACGACTCACCGTGACTGCCTGGGGTCATGGTCACATGAAGCATCCTGAGCTGGTCCGTCTCTCCTTCCTGAGCACGTGGCAAGACTCACAGCCCTCTGCAGTTAAGCCACCCCTGCTACGGTCCCTGGCCAAAGGGACTGTGCCCCAAGGAACAGTGACCTTCAAGGGCATGACTACGGAATGCCAAACCCTCAATGGGTTTAACGTACGTCACAATGATGTTTGTGTAAACTACATAGCATTTGCTCTCCAAGGCCCCTGAGACGGAGGGCTCTTTGCTGCTCCAGCAAAACCTGTAATAAACACTCAGACTATACATCCTTCTCAAATCCCTCTCATCCCGGTCCCACCAGCCACGGCTCTGCCAGACCCTTTCCCTCAATGCCGCCAATGAGTAGCTTTGGCAACTGAACTGGGGAATCGAACCCGTGTCATCAGGCTTTGCAAGCTAGCACCTTCAGCCATTGAGCCACCTCTCCAGCACCTTCCTTGTGTTTGGATCAAACTCCACCATGTGATCAGGAAAAGCATCTCCTGACCTGGAGTCTCCTGGGGGGAGGGGACAATGCTCAGAACAAAGAGCTGGTGAGAGAAAATGTGGAAAACAGGCGAGAAAGAAAACCAAAGCAGGCAAAAGCCTCTGGGTGTCAGAGTTTCCAGTTACTGCATATCCTATGGTAGCGAGTTTTCTGTTGCTATAGCAAAATATCAGAGATTGTTAATTTTTTTTAAAAAAGTGTTTGTTTGCTTTTGTTTGTTTGTTTCCTGCCACAGTTTTGGCAGTTCCCGTCTGTGGTTGGTTGGCCCCCGGCTTTGTGTCCTGCGGTGAGGCTGTGTGTCCTACTGGGCCAAGGAAGCTGCTCACCTCATGGTAGCCGGGACGCTGAGAGAAGAGACCATGTCCCCCAGTCTCCTTCAAGGGAACACCCCTAGGCACCCAGAACCCCTGGTAGACCTCACCTCTTAACGTTTCTACCACTTCCCATGTGCTCTGTGTGTGGTATATATGTGTCTGCACACGTGTGCCTCCTGCATGAACACATGCCAGAGGAAGACGTCGGATGTCCTTGGATCTGTTGCTCGTCCACTGTATTTCCTTGAGACACTGTCTCTCACTCAGCCTGGAGCTAGCTCCATTGTCCACTGGCTGACCATTGAGACACAGCTACTCCCCCGTCCTGGTCTCCCTCAGCGCTGGGGTCCCAGGCCTGAGCGGCCGCCCCCAGCTGTGTACACAGGCACTGAGGAGCCAAACACAGGCTGTGTGAATACGCAGCACGGCTCTTTCTTGCTGAGCCATCTCCCCAGCCCTCAGGACCAAGCTTTCATACATGGGCATTTGGGGGAAAATTCAGATACAGACTGTAGCACATCACAGACATTTAAAAAAATTATTTTTATTTATTTATTAGAGAGAGAGGCAGGTAGAGAGTGAGAGAGAATGGGTGCACCAGGGCCTCCAGCCACTGCAAATGAACTCCAGATGCATGTACCACCATGTGCATCTGGCTTACGTGGGTCCTGGGGAATCAAACTTGAGGCCTTAGGCAAGCGCCTTAACTGCTAAGCCATCTCTCCAGCCCCAAGGGTTTTCTTTTGTTGTTGTTGTTGTTTTGTGCCCTTTTTTTTTTTTTTTTTTTTTTTTTGAGGTAGGGTCTCACTCCAGCCCAAGCTGACCTGGAATTCACTATGTAGTCTCAGGGTGGTCTTGAACTCATGGCGATCCTCCTACCTCTGCCTCCTGAGTGCTGGGATTAAAGGTGTGTGCCACCATACCCGGCTCCACTAACATTTTTAGAGGCTGTTAGTTCATTAAGGGCAGGAGCCCAAACTTCTCTAGCTCTTGTTTTTTTTAAATGTAAAAAGAAACACACAAGGAAAACACCACATGATGACGGAGATGGAGATGGGGTGTGGTATCTACCGGCTGGGGGATGCTAACAATTGCCAGCAACATCAGAAACTAAGTGGCAAGGCAGGACTCTGCCCAGAGTCTCAGGGGAATTGCAGCCCTGTGGACACTGTCATCTCAGCTTCTGGCCTCGGTGAGGGGACAAATAAATCCTCGTTGCTTTGAGCCGTCATTAACTAAAATTACAGATTTATGAACAATTACAGTTTTATAATTACAGTTGTTTTGAACTAGGCTCCTCCAAAAACCCACACTAAGCATCAAGATGGAGTCACACGCGCTGCTAAAGTTCTGAGTTACCAAACATGACCGAGTTTGATCTGACTTTCTGAGGCATCAAGGGGGAGGTGACAGGCAAGTTTCTTCAGCAGGCCTGAGAATGAAGTTCTCTCTAATTTAATCCCTACGTCCTTTAGTCATGAAAAAGTAACTTGATCTTTTTTGTGTATGGATTACAGATTTGTCAATGTACATATTTCAAATACAGCATTCCCCAAGTCAGTCGTTTCCTCTTAGTGCAAAAGGTACAAAGGTGGCTCATAAATCTTTCAGTTTTTTCTCCTTTGGGTACATAAATCTTAATCAGTTATTTTCTCATTGTTCTGTTTCCCTGCCCCTGTCTTATGAGGAAAGTAATTTTGTTTTCTTTTAAAAATTATTTATTTGTTTGTTTGTTTGTAAGGAGAGGAAGAGAGAATGGGCATGCCAAGGCCTCTTGCTGCTGCAAGTGAACTGCAGACACATGTGTCACTTTATGCAACTGGCTTTACATGGTGCTGGAGAATTGAACCTGGGCTGGCAGGCTTTGCAAGCAAGCACGCTTAATCATTGAGCCATTTTCCAAGCTCAGGAAAGTAATTTTGCAATGACCAGTCTATCTTGTTTTTGTTTGTTTCTGTGTTTTTCAGTACTTTCCTGTCTGTAAAACCAACCTCCACACCAGAGTCCACGGGACCACTTATAAGATGACACGTCAGCCAATTCTATAGTAGAAAAATAATCTGATTAAGACCTTTAAATTTCGCCAGGTGTGGTGGCGCACGCCTTTAATCCCAGCATGTGGGAGGCAAAGGTAGGAGGATTGCCGTGAGTTCAAGGCCACCCTGAGATTACATAGTGAATTCCAGGTCTGCCTGGGCTAGAGCGAGACCCTATCTTAAAAACAAAACAAAAGAATGCAGTCTCCATCCATGCTCACCCACCCACTCAGATTCTCCACTGTCATCTATCCCTTGGGGTTCAGGCATCTTGATATGAGCATCGCATCTCCCATGACCATCCAGTAAGCTTCCCCATGGAAGAGGCTGTTATCTCAGAAAGTCACACACAGGGCTATAATGGGTAAAGCTTTCACTGGAAATTAGTGGCTTGCTGTATGAAAGAGTGGGTGGGGCTGGAGAACCGGGGAGGATGTCAGGCAAAGGGAAAACAAAAGCAGCACTGAGAAAGCTTTGCAAAACTGCTTAGGGATGTCAGCGAAGGGCAGGATGGATACAAGACTCCAGCCATTGCTGAGCCATCTCTCCAGCCTGGATGTTTATTTCTTTCACAGGGGAAAGAACGTTTTTCTTCAAGGCAAATTCTTTGAATTTTCATGAACTGCTTTGGACAAGTGAGGCCAGTTCTCCCAGATAAGTAGTACCAAAAGTAAGGGGCAGGCAGGCAGGCAGATGTGCCCTGAGTCAATGATCGGTTTTATCATGAGTTAACGAGAATCCAGAACAGTGCAGTTCTGGGATGACAAGAACATCCGTGGCATCACAAAGATGCTCTAGAGACGAGAATCATGTAAGCCCCAGGGCCCCTGGTCAGTGGCTCAAATGCAGTGAGTTAATGAGAAACTGTCTGGAAGACTTTTGACACTGGTAGCTTAGTTCACAGGCCAAACTACCATCTAGAAGCAGTGTTCTGAGAAATCCGATGGGAGAGGGACGTGTCTGGAAGCAACATGTGAGTAGTCGGGATTGTTCCCAGTCTGAAATGTGCTGAAAGCAAGCATGGGTCTCAGCTAGTGGAAGTGCTCTGGTGGGACATGGCCAGATATGAATGAGATGAATTGCAGAGGCCTTCTCCACCTTGGTTTTCGTGCAGGATTTGGGGGCTCAGGAGTCCCCCAAATTTATGAATCCCATGTTTGGGCTGTTCCCGACCTTTAACAAAGAATTGATAAAGACAGACTCAAGAAGGATAAACTATGAATTATTAAGCTTATTTAGGGAGAAATCGCAAATTTGGGGGTTTATTTTAAGGAGAGAGGGATCTAGGGAGGAAGGCTGGAGCAGTGTCCTAAACCCGTGGGAAGTGGGAAACACACACTTAGGCAGAAAACATTGTACAGTTCATGAGGTTCATTTAAGAGAAATTGAGTCTTTCAAAGAAAAACCGAAGTAGAGCCACAAGCACGTGGAGAATAGAATTCAGGTGCTTGCGTAGGGAGATTCAGAAGGAACACTCATGTCATCTGTCATGTGCTTTCCCTATGGAAGAAAGTTACAAGAGCAAATGGTGTTGACTTAAGGAACACTGGCAGAGAGAAAATATCAAAGCAAAGACCAAGAAATTCAGAGGAGAAATGACTAATGAAGAGATTTACCCTCATGGTTACCCCGCGTTTAAAAGAAGTTACACAGGTGGAAGGCCTGGAGTTAGTGAGAGCACCCATGTGGTAGATCTAGAGTGTAAGGGAAACACACATGTGGTAGATTCAGAGACCAGAGGAAAATCATGTGTGTAATCATGTGTATCCCTGTGGCCAGCGCAAGGACAGGCAGGCAGAGCCTCAGAGCCAGAAAAGCAGAGTGGAGCCGAGCAGGCGGAGCTAGCAGCAGGAAGACAGCAGCCTTTACAGGCGAGGGGAAAGCTCAGTGGGTTTGTAGATTTGCAGGGCGGATCCCAGAGCCAGCCCATTGGGGCCATGTGTCTAGGTAGCGTGTCAGACTGTGGGCAGCAGGGGGCGCTGTAGATCAGTCTTTATCAGGCATGAGTTCCATTTCTGCCAAGAGTTCTGTTCTTGTGTCAGGGTGAAGTGGCATGTGGGGTGGCATTCCCTTGTTCGCCCTGGGCCTCAATCTGAAATGGCATGAGAGGAGCTAGCTTTCTCCTGTCCTCCTTCAAAGCCAGATGCACAAAGTGGAGCATGTGTCTGGAGTTCATCTGCAGTGACAGGAAATCCTGGCCTGTCCTGTCTCTCTTTCTCGCTCTCTCTCTTCCCCCCCTCAAATGAATAAAATAGTTAAAAAACTTTACTGACAATTTACATAATATATTTTGATTAGAATCCCCTCTTATTACCTTAGTTTATGTCCCTCCCCATCCCTCCTCCACTGAGCCACCTCTTCTTTCCAGCCAGCCCCTCTTCTATTCCGATGCCATCTTTTCTCTCCTGATAGAGTACTGATGGCCCAATACAGCGCAGGTCTGGTTCACTTAGCGACAGCTGCTGTGGTCATGAGAGATTCAGAAGTCTGGACTAGGAAATGTGCTCAGCTGGATGCCTTGGAGACAAAAAGAATAAACTAGCTGCACATGAACTTCAAAAGTGTAAATTAGAAGGGGAAAAGTGGATTACAGCAGAAAGTAGACAGTGTGATAATGTTCTCTTGTAATATATACTGCAAATTCAGAATAAAAATCTCCTTGGGGTATAGTAAGGGATCTACTTAAATATGGGGGAGATGTTGGTTTGTGGGTAAGTAAAATTTTTATGTTATATACGATACACATTTTGTGTTTGTAATTCATAATAAAAATAATTAAAAGTTCCCATTCAAGGGCTGGAGAGATGGCTTAGTGGTTAAGGCGCTTGCCTGCAAAGCCTAAGGACCCATGTTCGACTCTCCAGATCCCATGTAAGCCAGACGCACAAAGGTGAGGCAAGCGCAAGGTCGCACATGCCCAGTAGGTGGTGCAAGTGTCTGTAGTTCGATTGCAATGACTGAGGCCCTGGCACACCAATATTCTCTCTCTCTCTCTCTCTCTCTTTCTCTCCCTCTCTCAAAAATAAATAAATAAAAGTTCCCATTCAACTCAGAAGATTCAGACATGGGTTCTTTACAACCTACAATATTCTTGATGAGATTTATGGAAAGTGTTGTGTTTTATTTCACTGTTGGCCCACAAGAGGGAGATCTAGAATAATCCAGCAGTGCAGCGTCTCTGGAGAAACATCCAGCACAGCTTCATGGCAGCGCTCGGGAGCAGGGCTCGAGGATGCCCCATGCCTTCTGGTGTGGAAGGTGTACGGGTACTTCACATCCCACACCCGTTACAGGGTGCAGCGACAAACTGAAGAATACCTGAGCCAGGCGTGGTGGTGCACGCCTTTAACCCCAGCACTCGGGAGGCAGAGGGAGGAGGATCACTGTTCAAGGCCACCCTGAGACTGCATAGTGAATTCCAGGTCAGCCTGAGCTAGAACGAAACCCCACCTCAAAAAAAAAAAAAAAAAAAAAAAAGAAAGAAACGAAAGAAGGAAGGAAAGAAATAGAGCTGGGGAGATAGATGCTCAATTGGTGGCAAAGTGCTTGCCTAGAAAACCTGAGGACTGGAGTTCAAGGCCATGAACCCATGTTTAAATAGTTGAGCATGGGGGCTGCAGAGATGGCTTAGAGGTTAAGCACTTGCCTGTGAAGCCTAAGCGCCCTGGTTTGAGGCTTGATTCCCCAGGACCCATGTTACCCAGATGCACAAGGGGGCCTGGAGTTTGTTTGCAGTGGCTGGAGGCCCTGGCGTGCCCATTCTCTCTCTCTCTCTCTCTCTCTCTCTCTCTCTCTCTGTCACTCTCAAATAAGTAAATAAAAATAAACACACAAAAAATTTTTTAAAAAAAGTTGAGCATGGGTTTAGTCGTTAAGGTGCTTGCCTGCAAAGCCAAAGGACCCAGGTTCAATTCCCCAGGACCCACATAAGCCAGGTACACAAGGTGGTGCATACATCTGGAATTTGTTTGCAGTGGCTGAAGGCCCTGGCACGCCCATTTCCTTTCTCTCTTTCTGCCTTTCTCTCTTTCTCTCTCAAATGACTAAAATAATTTTTTAAAAGTTGAGCATATTCTTATAATCTCAGCACTGGGGAAGTTAAAAGAGGTGGATCCCTGGGGCTTGCTGGCCAGCCATTCTAGCTAGCTTGGTAAATTCAGCTCCTAAAAGAAGGAATGACCCTGAGATTGTCCTCTGGCCTCCACAGACGCATGCGTGCATATGTGAACACATATACATGCACATATACACTTGAGAGTGCAAGCACACATGCATGTACACACATGTGACCACACATACACACATGAATGCACACACATGTGAACACACAAATGCATGAAAGCACACGCACATGCACACACACGTGAGCACACACATACACAGATAATGCGATTTAGTTAGCTAAAGCTCAGCACTTGAGGTGCCGAGTTTCACTCTGAGGGGTGGACACCTCTTCCGTGGCTATAGTGATCATGTGAGCAGCAACAAATACTATGCTTCTCTCATCATTTGCATTAAAAAATGTTTGTGAAAATCAATACAACGCCCAGAGTCCACTGAGAACGGCTGGATGAGCAGCCAGGAGTGCACACACAAGTGCACTGAGGAATCCTGCCCTGTGCCCAGCACAGATAAGCCTGGAGACAGTATGCTCTGGGAACTACGGCAGCCACAGAAGGACAAATATCACATGCGTCCAAGGCTAGAGGTCCTTACAGGGGTCAAATTCTTCAAAACAAAAACATAGAATAGGGAGCTGTTCTATGTGAGGGAGGAAGATGGCTCAGGAGTTACCTCTAAAGAACATGCCTCACAAGCGTGCTGAACCTCAGAACCCACCTGAAAGAAGGCTGGGCATGGTGGCATGTGCCTGTAACCCAATAGTTGGGGAGAAGGCACCGAAGGTTCCTGGGGCCAGTCGGTCCAGTGTCCTTGATGAGTTTGAGGCTAACGAAGGACGTGTCTCTAAAAGAGGTGAACAAGGCCTGAGCAACAATACCCAAGAGTGACCTCCAGCCTCCGTACACAGGAGTTTCTGAACAAACATGAAATTGCATGTAAACACACACACAGTAAAAAAAAAAAAAAAAAAAAAAAAAAAAAAAGAACCAAAGTAGGTGGTGGCTTTCAAGGACCGGAAGAAGAGAAACATGGACTTAGTGATCAACGGAAATAGAGTTTCACTTGAAAAACGTATTGAAATGGAGGCAGGGAATAGGTGCAAAGCAGTGTGCAGGTACTCCGTGTGGATGGAGGGTGAGGATGAGGACACAGCAGTGTGGAGGTACTCAGTGTGGACGGAGGGTGAGGATGAGCACACGGCAGTGTGGAGGTACTCAGTGTGGACGGAGGGTGAGGATGAGTACACGGCAGTGTGGAGGTACTCAGTGTGGATGGAGGGTGAGGAGGAGTACACGGCAGTGTGGAGGTACTCAGTGTGGACGGAGGGTGAGGATGAGTACACGGCAGTGTGGAGGTACTCAGTGTGGACGGAGGGTGAGGATGAGTACACGGCAGTGTGGAGGTACTCAGTGTGGATGGAGGGTGAGGATGAGCACACGGCAGTGTGGAGGTACTCAGTGTGGACGGAGGGTGAGGATGAGTACACGGCAGTGTGGAGGTACTCAGTGTGGATGGAGGGTGAGGATGAGTACACGGCAGTGTGGAGGTACTCAGTGTGGACGGAGGGTGAGGATGAGTACACGGCAGTGTGGAGGTACTCAGTGTGGACGGAGGGTGAGGATGAGGACACAGCAGTGTGGAGGTACTCAGTGTGGACGGAGGGTGAGGATGAGCACACGGCAGTGTGGAGGTACTCAGTGTGGACGGAGGGTGAGGATGAGTACACGGCAGTGTGGAGGTACTCAGTGTGGACGGAGGGTGAGGATGAGTACACGGCAGTGTGGAGGTACTCAGTGTGGACGGAGGGTGAGGATGAATACACGGCAGTGTGGAGGTACTCAGTGTGGACGGAGGGTGAGGATGAGTACACAGCAGTGTGGAGGTACTCAGTGTGGACGAAGGGTGAGGATGAGGACACAGCAGTGTGGAGGTACTCAGTGTGGACGGAGGGTGAGGATGAGCACACGGCAGTGTGGAGGTACTCAGTGTGGACGGAGGGTGAGGATGAGGACACAGCAGTGTGGAGGTACTCAGTGTGGACGGAGGGTGAGGATGAGTACACAGCAGTGTGGAGGTACTCAGTGTGGACGGAGGGTGAGGATGAGTACACGGCAGTGTGGAGGTACTCAGTGTGGACGGAGGGTGAGGATGAGTACACGGCAGTGTGGAGGTACTCAGTGTGGACGGAGGGTGAGGATGAGGACGCGGCAGTGTGGAGGTACTCAGTGTGGACGGAGGGTGAGGATGAGGACACGGCAGTGTGGAGGTACTCAGTGTGGACGGAGGGTGAGGATGAGTACACAGCAGTGTGGAGGTACTCAGTGAGGATGGAGGGTGAGGATGAGTACACGGCAGTGTGGAGGTACTCAGTGTGGATGGAGTGTGAGGATGAGTACACGGCAGTGTGGAGGTACTCAGTGTGGATGGAGTGTGAGGATGAGTACACGGCAGTGTGGAGGTACTCAGTGTGGATGGAGGGTGAAGATGAGGACACAGCAGTGTGGAGGTACTCAGTGTGGACGGAGGGTGAGGATGAGGACACAGCAGTGTGGAGGTACTCAGTGTGGACGGAGGGTGAGGATGAGGACACGGCAGTGTGGAGGTACTCAGTGTGGACGGAGGGTGAGGATGAGGACACAGCAGTGTGGAGGTACTCAGTGTGGATGGAGGGTGAGGATGAGGACACAGCAGTGTGGAGGTACTCAGTGTGGACGGAGGGTGAGGATGAGGACACAGCAGTGTGGAGGTACTCAGTGTGGACGGAGGGTGAGGATGAGGACACAGCAGTGTGGAGGTACTCAGTGTGGACGGAGGGTGAGGATGAGTACACAGCAGTGTGGAGGTACTCAGTGTGGATGGAGGGTGAGGATGAGGACACAGCAGTGTGGAGGTACTCAGTGTGGACGGAGGGTGAGGATGAGGACACGGCAGTGTGGAGGTACTCAGTGTGGACGGAGGGTGAGGATGAGGACACGGCAGTGTGGAGGTACTCAGTGTGGACGGAGGGTGAGGATGAGGACACAGCAGTGTGGAGGTACTCAGTGTGGACGGAGGGTGAGGATGAGGACACGGCAGTGTGGAGGTACTCAGTGTGGACGGAGGGTGAGGATGAGGACACGGCAGTGTGGAGGTACTCAGTGTGGACGGAGGGTGAGGATGAGGACACGGCAGTGTGGAGGTACTCAGTGTGGATGGAGGGTGAGGATGAGTACACAGCAGTGTGGAGGTACTCAGTGTGGACGGAGGGTGAGGATGAGTACACGGCAGTGTGGAGGTACTCAGTGTGGACGGAGGGTGAGGATGAGGACACAGCAGTGTGGAGGTACTCAGTGTGGACGGAGGGTGAGGATGAGGACACGGCAGTGTGGAGGTACTCAGTGTGGACGGAGGGTGAGGATGAGGACACGGCAGTGTGGAGGTACTCAGTGTGGACGGAGGGTGAGGATGAGTACACAGCAGTGTGGAGGTACTCAGTGAGGATGGAGGGTGAGGATGAGTACACGGCAGTGTGGAGGTACTCAGTGTGGATGGAGTGTGAGGATGAGTACACGGCAGTGTGGAGGTACTCAGTGTGGATGGAGTGTGAGGATGAGTACACGGCAGTGTGGAGGTACTCAGTGTGGATGGAGGGTGAAGATGAGGACACAGCAGTGTGGAGGTACTCAGTGTGGACGGAGGGTGAGGATGAGGACACAGCAGTGTGGAGGTACTCAGTGTGGACGGAGGGTGAGGATGAGGACACGGCAGTGTGGAGGTACTCAGTTTGGACGGAGGGTGAGGATGAGTACACGGCAGTGTGGAGGTACTCAGTGTGGACGGAGGGTGAGGATGAGGACACAGCAGTGTGGAGGTACTCAGTGTGGACGGAGGGTGAGGATGAGGACACAGCAGTGTGGAGGTACTCAGTGTGGACGGAGGGTGAGGATGAGGACACGGCAGTGTGGAGGTACTCAGTGTGGACGGAGGGTGAGGATGAGGACACAGCAGTGTGGAGGTACTCAGTGTGGACGGAGGGTGAGGATGAGGACACGGCAGTGTGGAGGTACTCAGTGTGGATGGAGTGTGAGGATGAGTACACGGCAGTGTGGAGGTACTCAGTGTGGATGGAGGGTGAGGATGAGGACACAGCAGTGTGGAGGTACTCAGTGTGGATGGAGGGTGAGGATGAGTACACAGCAGTGTGGAGGTTCTCAGTGTGGACGGAGGGTGAGGATGAGGACACAGCAGTGTGGAGGTACTCAGTGTGGATGGAGGGTGAGGATGAGGACACAGCAGTGTGGAGGTACTCAGTGTGGACGGACGGTGAGGATGAGTACACATCACTTGGTAGACACAGGTAGCAGGCTTGCTGTGTATTTGGGCCCAGCCTCAGACTACTGAGTGAGGTTCAGGCCAGTCTAGGCTGGAGCAAGACCCTACCTTATAAAAAATGAAAGAGCCAAGAAAATCTGGCATTCAATGCTCATTTTCTTTCCCTTTCTCTCCGTCCTCCCCTCCTCTCCCTGTCTCTAATGCAGTTAGCAGGAAAATAAGCACAGATTTTTCCGCCAAGTCAGGAGTGGGTGTGAGTTCCTGTTCCATCAGCTATCAATCACACCACCCCAGCCAGCTAAGTAGCATCGTTAAACAGGGTTCCTTCCTAGGCAAATTGGATAATGCTACTTATATCTTGTGCTAGTTGCTTTAAGAGTTAAAGAAATACCAGTAGAATGTCTCCTTCCATGATGCATTTTAAACACTTAGAGTGTGGTAAGTCAACAGTTTGCTTTATAAATAGTTTCTTTCCCCCTCCCTTAGGCAAGAGAGAAAGGAGCTAGCTTCAGGATCACTCTCTGGTAGCAAAGGTGATACAAGCCTGGTGCTTTTCTGCAGGAAGAACCCCCTATGGGGTCTTTATTTTGTTGTGAGTTAAGATCATATGTAACCAGGACCAGGAATAGCCAAGTATAACCTTGAACTCCAAACCCTCCTGACTCCATCTCCCGAAGTGTACATTACAGATATACACCACCATGCCCACCACTTGCATTTATATTCGTGCTTCAATCATTCAGGTGATTTGCAGAAATATATTAGAATGTGTCCATGTGTGTAACATAAGCATATGCACAATATATGTATAGGCCTGTGTATGCTGATATGAATATCATTATATCAAATTATGTCAATGCAGGGTGGAGAGATGGCTTAGTGGTTGAGGCACTTGCCTCTGAAGCCTAAGGACCCAGGTTTGATTCTCCATATACCACGTAAGCCAGGCACACAAAGGTGAAGCAAGCACAAGGTCGCACATGCCCACTAGGTGGCACACGTGTCTGGAGTTGAATTGTGGTGTTTGAGGGCCCTGTATGCCAATTCTTTCTCTCTCTCTCTGTCTCTCTTTCTATTTCTCTCTCTCTAAAATATATTTTTAAAATGATGTCAATGTGTTTATATCAAAAGATATTGAAAAGATTTGCATCAGCCTAAGGAAGAAAACAGAGGGTACTTAAAACAGAAGGGTACTCTTTCTCTTTCTCTCTCTCTCTTGATTAAATAAATAAAAATAAATAAAAAAGGGGGGGCTATAGAGATGGCTTAGTGGTTAAGGCATTTGTCTGCAAAGCCAAAGGATCCCAGTTCGATTCCTCAGGACCCATGAAAGCCAGATGCACATGACTCTGGAGTTCATTTGCAGTGGCTGGAGGCCCTGGCATGCCCATTCTCTCTCTCCCTCTCTCTACCTCTTTCTCTCTCTCAAATAAATAAATAAAAATAAACCAAAAAACAAAACAAAACAAACAAAAAACCCCAAAGAACAGAAGGGCACTCAGAAACTGTGCAGTCATTAAAATACTCGTACACTCTGTTACTTGGAGTGTCAATTAGCATGTTTCTGAAATGCATTTTATTATATTGAGATTTATTTATATTTATTTATTTGAGGGAGAGAAAGCGACAGAGAGAATGGGCCAGGCAGGGCCTCTAGGCCCTGCAAACGAACTCCAGACATATGCGCTGTTGGATCAGAGTCGGGGCTGAACCAATTGGAGCGACGTGGAAATAAAGAGAGAGAATATACGGCCTCCACGGCCGGCTGTTCTTTATTGGAGAGCAAGTGAACAGCGAAGTGCGGCCCGGCCCATTTCGCGGGTTTGAGGCTGCTGCACCCAGAGCAGCAGAGCTGGATAGTGAAAGGAAGGGACAGGCAGGACAGAGCATGGGGGAAGGGAAGGGAAGGATGTAGCTGGTCACTTCCTTTGTTGACTGGTTTTCCCAGGCAGGACTCTTAGGTTGTGACTAGTTGTTTGATGACAGCCGGCTTGCAGGGCTCCTGTGCCATGGTGACCTTATCAGGTTGTGGTTTGGGACGGTACTTACAACCCAAAAGAATGTCTTCTGTGTTAAAACCTGTTCCAGGGCTCACATGTCCCAGTAATTTCTGTGACTCTAATGATTGCTGGGACTCCAGACTTATTAATCCTTACATGTGCCACCTTGTGAAGCTGGCTTATGTGGGTGCTGGGGAGTTGAACCTGTGTCCTGCCCTGTGTCACTTCTTGTCAGCACTATGGTGACTTTTCAGTCATCCCCATGGTTATTGCCATCTGAAAATAGAAGTTTCTTTAACCAAAAGTGAGAGTAGGGGGCTGGAGAGATGGCTTAGCGGTTAAGTGCTCGCCTATGAAGCCTAAGGACCCCGGTTCGAGGCTCAATTCCCCAGAACCCACATTAGCCAGATGCACAAGGGGGCGCACATGTCTGGAGTTCGTTTGCAGTGGCTGGAAGCCCTGGCGCGCCCATTCTCTCTCTCACACACACACTCTTTCTTTCTCTGTCGCTCTCAAATAAATAAAAATAAACAGAAAAAAAAAGTGAGAGTAGGATTAATATATGAGTGTAAACATTCAGAAAAAAGGTGCTTACAGGGCACTTTGGTGGGCATAATATGCACATTTATCCAGACAACAGCAGGTGTTAATCCCCTAGGCTCATGACCTCCCCTGTTGTAGACTTTTGGCCAGGTATTTCAGTATTTCAGGCGTGTATTCCCTCCCATGGAGCGGGCCTCCAGTCCAATTAGAAAGCAGTTTTTTTCCCCTGTAACAGACATGCCACTATTGCACCAGTGGGCACATTGGGCCTGGCTGGCCAGTCAAGCTTGCAGGATCCATTGCTGTTTAACACTGTTCATGACTTCTCCCTAGTCACCAGAGAAGGTTTCCAGCTCAGCTCCGGCTTGGTTCTATTGAGATTTAAAATACTTAAGTACTTTGATCACTCCTAGAACTCAATACTAAATTAATATTTGAATTTAAATGAAGGCTATGCTTTATGACAGTTTATTATAGCCATTATCATAGTAGCAAATTTGGAAGCTTCTCACATGGTTAACAATGAAAAAAGAGGTGAGTGGATAATTGGAAATGATATTATGGAGAAAGTTCAGTAAGTACATAACCAGAATTATAGAACATTTTAAGACATATTTCATTTATTATTATTTATTTGCAAGCAGATAGATAGATAGATAGGGAGCATGGGTGTGTCAGGGACTCCAGCTAGTGCAAACAAACTCCAGATACATGCGCTGTTTTGTGCGTCTGGCTTCACATGGGTGCTGGGGAATCAAATCCAGGTCCTCAGGCTTTGCAGGCAAGTGCTTTAACCGCTCAACCATTTTTGCAGTCCCAGAAGTGATAGAATATTAACTACCACGAAGAGAGAAGGCGAGCGTATAACTGGAAACGATGCAATCCTAACTGAAAACTCCGGATGCAGACTGCACCCAGAATGCTTGCACTAATGTAGCAGTGCCTATTCACAGATGCGTGGAATAATGCAGGACACACGAAGCAAAAAATCACCAGCAATAGCTGAATTGCAGGTGGCTGCTATTTATGTTGCATTGTTCAGAATTGTCAACTACAGACAAAATGCTAAAGCAACACCTACAAAAAAAAAACAGTTTCCTTAAGAAAAGGTAAGAAAGTATCAATGGGAACTGGGGAGGTGGTTCAGTGGATAAGATGCTACTGGCCCAGGTTCAACTCCCCAGTATCCATGTAAAGGTGGGTGCAAAGTGGCCCTCGTGCCTATAATCCCAGCCTGACTATGGCAATGGGAGGTGGAGCCAGGAGGCTCTGGAAGCTTCCAGCCAGCGAGATTGGAGGTGCCCATGCAAGGACAAAAGCCAAGGAGAGCCTGTTTCAGAAAGAAGAGGGGGGGCTGGAGAGACGCGCAGCCGTTAAGAACACTTCCTGTGCAGGCAGGAGGGCCCGAGGAGCGGCGTTCCATCTTCAGGACCTACACAAATAGCTGCATGTGGCCATGCGCAGCTGGAACCCCAGTCCCCCTCTTGGGGAGGAGAGAGCCAAGGGGATCACTGAAGCTCATGGAAAAATGGCAAACTCCACGACCAGTAAGACACGCTGGCTCAAACAAGAGGGGGCAGGTGAACTACGGAGTGGGACACCTGACTTTCTGTTCAGGCCACTGTGGGTGAGCCCAGGGGTACCTCATGGGCATGTGCATGTGCACCACACACACACACGCACACACATACACACACACACAGTTTGAAGGAGGGGTCAGGCACCCTGAGGCTCTCTTCTAACTTCCACATGCACCACAGCATGTGCCCACCTCCCATACACATGCACACACACACACACTTAAATATTTTATTTAGAGAGAGAGAGAATGATTTGGCACACCAGGGTCTCCTGCCACTTTAAGGAAACTCCAGATGCATACACCGCTTTGTGCATTTGGCTTATGTGGATACTGGGGAACTGAACCTACTGGGGAATTGAACCTGGGCCACCAGGCTTCGCAAGCAAGTACTGGGCCAAGAAAATGTTTTTAACTCTTTAAGTGCTGAGCCATCTCCCCAGCCCATCACATATAATTTTTTTTTTTTCGAGGTAGGGTCTCACTCTAGCCCAGGCTGACCTGGAATTCACTATGGAGCCTCCGGGCGGCCTTGGACTCACGGCGATCCTCCTGCCTCTGCTTCCCGAGTGTTGGGATTAAAGGCGTGCGCCACCATGCCCGGCTTCCATCACACATAAATTTAAAAAAGAAAGTGTCATGCATTTCACGTCACCCTATGAGCCTACCTCAGACTGCATCATATCGGACCTTACTGCAATGTTTGATGTTGCTGACCATGTGCACTTCTAGATTGGCCTCTTTTATGCGAGACGGGGGGTGGGGTGGGGTGGGAGTGGGGGTGGGGAGAGAACTGGTGCATCAGGGCCTCCAGCCACTGCAGTCAAACTCCAGACGCATGTGCCACCTTGTGTGCATGTGCAACCTTTGCGCACTTGCATCTTCTTGTGCATCTGGCTTATGTGGGATCTGGAGAGTTGAACATGGGTCCTCAGGCTTCACAGGCAAGCACCTTTACCACTAAGCCATCTCTCTAGCCTGAAATCCACTGCTTTTGACTTAAGAAGTGCTAGGTACTGAAAGGAGGAGTGCTGTGACTGATTACCAGTGTCTACCAGGAGCACAGAGAGGGGTTTGGGGGAGTGTGCATTAAATAGTTGCCATCTTTTTTTTCAGCTGTTTTTTCCGCTGATTGTTTTTCCCATGCCCACGATGCCAGTTATCACATTTATGCTAATGATGCACACCTACGATTCCAGTGAACTTCATTCTCTCACAGCACACGCCCATCTGTTTACTTGTGTGTATTCTTGTTATCCAGCATAATGAACTTAACAGGCTGAAAGTAAACTCGTTTTCCTCTTCCTTTGATTCTCTCCTGTGTTCTCCTACGATGCCGACATTCACCACCTGGTTGTGAAGGCAAAGACCTTGTGTTGCAGTCAGGTTCACATTGCTGGCAGAAATCACCCAACCAAGAGCAGCTTTTGGGAAAAAGGGTTTATTTTGGCTTACAGACTTGAGGGGAAGCTCCATGATGGCAGGGAAAATGATGGCATGAGCAGAGGGTGGACATCACCCCTGGCCAACATAAAGTGGACAATAGGAACAGGAAAGTGTGCCAAATACTGGCAAGGGAACACTGGCTATAACACCCATAAGACTGCCTCCAACAGTACATTGCCTCCAGATGGCGTTAATTCCCAAATCTCCATCAGCTGGGAACTAGCATTCAGAACACCTGAGTTTATGGGGGACACCTGAATCAAATCACCACACCTTGGCCTCATTCCTTTTTTATTTTATTTTATTTATTTATTTATTGGTTTTTCGAGATAGGGTCTCACTCTAGCCCAGGCTGACCTGGAATTCACTATGTAGTCTCAGGCTGGCCTTGAACTCACAGCGATCCTCCTACCTCTGCCTCCTGAGTGCTGGGATGAAAGAGTGCACCACCACGCCAGGCTCTTGGCATCATTCTTAATGTTTGCTACTCCTTTCCCAACTGTAGGATTTGTGAAACTCTGTGGACTTCTGAAATGCAGGCTCTTCTCAGGCCTGTAACCCCTTCCTCTTTGGAGCCTGAGCGCCTCAGTCTTGGTTTTGCCTGTTCATTTCATCCCCCAGGTCTTCCCAGAGAGGCAGCAGGTCTAAGTCTCCCACTGACTCTCGTGATTTGAATGTGACGTGTCCCTCACAGGCTCTTGTGTTCAGACACCTGGTCTCCAGCTGGTGGCGCTGTTTGTGAACGTTGTGGGCACTTTGGGAGGCGGAGCCTTGCTGGAGAAAGTGGGTCTCCGGGGGTGGGCCTTGAGCTGGGCGCCTCTTCCTGCTTCGCTGCTTCCCGGCCGCAACGTGATGAGCTGGCTCCCTGCTTCTGCCACCACACCTTCCCGCCGTGACGGACTCTAACCCCAGAACTGTAAGTCAAATTAAGCTTGCTTTGGGTCAGGTTGTGCGGTCACGGCAACACGAGAGATAAGCGCTGCAGGAAGTTATGTTGGGCACTTTCCTTGTTGCTGTGACAAAATACCTGATAAGAAGCAACTTAAGGAAGGAAGGGTTTGATTCAGCTTCAAGGTCCAAGGCAGGTCATCGCGTGGCACCCTCGGCGGGGAGCTGAGAGCCGGGAATGCAATGCTGCTCTGTCCTGTGTACCCAGCCCAGGACCCCAGCCCATGGGATAGTGCTGTCCACGGTTTTAAGGTGGCCCTTCGCTCTTCCAGGAGCCTAATCTAGAAACTCCCTCACAGACATGCACAATCATTTGTTTCTAGTGAGTAAATTCCGTCAAGGTGACAACCTAGATTAACGTCACAGAAGCCTTCTGATCTACTCCAAACCTTTGACTCGTGCCCCAGCCCGGCCTCACCACAGGCTCCCTTTGTCCCTGTCACTGCAGCCACATGGACCCCCTGCCCTCCTACCCTTCAGGCCTCACTTCTTCACCATTTAGCTCTTCCCAGGCTCCGTCTGCCCTGGGTTTTCTGCAGTCACTGTGGTGGTCACAGTCCTGTGCTTCCTGTGGCTGCACCCCCTCCCCCCCAGTGGCTTGTGACTTCTCAAGAAAATTTCCACCGTGGTAACTCATGGGAAGAGAGCCTGCTCCTATGTAAAGCTTGAAGAATGAATAAATGAATGAGAGCAGATGGATTTCATACTTTCATCGGGAACCTGAGAATGTCTTTGCATCTGCCTTACCTGTTGTTTTTTACATATTTTACTTATATTTACTTATTTATTTGAGAGAGGGAAAGATGGAGTGGGGGAGAGAGAGAGAGACCGAGAATGGATGCACCAGGGCCTCTGGCCACTGCAAACGAACTCCAGATGCATGTGCCACTTTGTGCATCTGACTTATGTGGGTCTTGGGGAATCGAACTAAGGTCCTTTGGCTCCACAGGCAAGCAGCTACTAAGCTATCTCTCCAGCCCCTGCCTTACCTTTATATGACATTCCAGTAGCCACGAGCAATAGCAATAAGAAGAGACCACGTGGTTCCCATGGGATGGACTATTCCCACAGTTATTCTATTATCTAGCTAGCTAGCTATCATCTGTCTTTCATCAATTAGTCATCTATCACATGTCATCTGTCTATCAGTCAATCATGCATCTATCTGCTTTCTTGTGTATGTATGTGTGTATATGGGAACATCACGACCTTTTGTCACTGCAGATGAACTCCAGGTGCACATCCTACTTTGCACCTGGCTTTACGTGGGTCCTGGGGGATTGAGCCAGAGCAGCAGCTTTGAACGCAAGAGCCTTTAAGTCCTGAACCATCTCTCCAGCCTGATTCTTTAGGGGTAAGAAGCACTTTGGTTCTGAATCCCGGTGGAATCAGCCCCTTTCAATCCTCTTGCCTAACACCTGCTCCCCAACTCTTACCAGAGGAGGGCTCTCCGGGAGGGGAGACAGGTACAACACCACAAGTCCATCCAGAGGAATAGCGGGGACCCTGACTTCAAGTGCTTCCCCTCATCTGATGGGCCGCTGGGTGGCACCCACATTCCCCTTGCTGAAGTGCAGTTGGCAGGGTGGTGACGGGGCTCCTTTGGCTCTTTCCCACCTTTGCTGCTGTGCCCAGGCCCACCCTTCCCATGGACAAGCATGTGCTCAGGAGCACGGATGTGTTCAGACAGTAGATCACCTTGTGTTTACTTCAGCACCTCTCTAAAGTCAGAAATGCAAAGTCCATAATTATTTGAACTATGAGAGAAGCACATTACAACTGCATCTTACAAGGCTTTAGTGCCAAACTGAGTTAATATCTAGACAACACTCTGGATGAAATGAAATCTCTAACAGCAAAGCAAAATGGTGCCATCTTAGTTGTGGTTTAAGTCTTAATCAGCTTTAGTATTCTGGGTTTTAATAATAAGGTAGAGATGATCTTTTCATCTTAGTGCATTACCCCAAACGTCATGATTAACGTAAAGTCTTTGTTAGCTGGTTAAATAGATCACATGTCGTTGACACAAATTCTCCCAGCAAGCAATCTGAAAGGCCAGCTCCCTTAGCGAGTCTCCCAGTTGTAAAACTCTGGCTTACGTGAGTCAGTGTTGAAATCTATGTTTGCAGAGTATCTGAGGTCACATTGCCTGGCTCAGGGGCAGGAATTAAATGCTAAAGTTGGTGATTGGTCAATGACACGAGGAAAAGCCACGGTTCCAGTACCAGCGTGCTGTTCAAGGAACTGGGGACCGTGGAGAATGCTGTGCCCATGTGCCCATAACTCTGCCTCGCCCACTCCTGACTTCATAGTAACATGTCCAAACTGCCAGGAGCCTCAGTTTGCTCCGCAACACCATTAAAGTCCTTGCTGAAAACTTACACCGCAGGACAACTGCTGATCTTTTTCATTAGTGTATGAAAAATTAAATAGTGCATCACTCAATCCCAGGGCAGTGGAGTCTCAATGGGTTAATAAGACGGTGATGCCTCGTATATGAAGGTAGCTTTCAATTCCATGTGACGAAAAGGATTTTTTTTGCATGTATGTGTGCATGTGTGTATGCATGTTCGTATCTGTGTGGGTGTTCATGTATGCGAGTGCATGTGGAGGCCAGAGGACAACTGCAGATGTCATCATCTTTAGGAAAGTCGTCAATTGTGAGAAAGGGCCTGTCCTTGGCCTGGAGCTCAGCAATTATGCTGAACTGGCTGGCGAGCTCCAGGGCCCTCCTGCCTCTGCCTCTGCCGCTGCCTCTCTAGTGTTGGGGTTACAGGTGTGCACTGCTATGCCTGTGGGTGTTTTTTTCCCCATGGGTGCTGGGGATCCAACTCAGGTCCTCATGCCTGCGTGGCAAGCACTTTATCCACTGAGCTATTTTTCCCAGCCCCCCCCAAAGAGGATTTTTATCTTTACAATTATCAAATAACATGACTCCAATATGACTTAGCCTAACTCTTCATGCCAGGGAAAGTTCTCAGGGCAGGAAACTGGCTCACCATACAAGCTTAGTGACCGCCCCTGGATGAAGGGCAGTACCCCGATGTCACCCCGGAGTGTCTCTGCACCCGTCCCTGTTCGGGGAGTGGACCTCGCCCAGGTGCACAGGCTCCCAGACGCCCTTTTCTCCTGGACCCTCAAGAAGGGACAGTTGGTGCCGCTGATGGAAAGGGAAGGACTGTGTGAGAGACACAAAGGGGCAGGGGGAGCCATGGTGCCCCTTGGTCCCCCACTCCTGTACAGGTGAGGCAAGCTGAGACTCCCCAGCTCCCACGGGGAAGGATGCCCATGTTACAAGAGAGGGTCACTTTCTGTATAACTTTTCTCATTGCCGTGACAAATACCTGACCAAAACAACCTGAGGAAAGATTTGTTTTGGCTCACCGTTTGAGGATGCAGTCCGCCATGGTGGCGGGGCGTGAGAAGGCCGGGCACGTGGCGTGGGCAGCGAGGAAGCAGAGGGGTGAGTAGTGGCTTCCTCCTTTGGGGCCCACGGAATGGTGATGGCCACACTCAGGATGGGTCTTCCCTCTTCAGTTAAACATGGCTGCAAACCCCCTCACAGATGCACCCTGATGGTGTGTGTCCATGGTGGTTCTATATGTAATTAAGTTGACCATGAAGATTACCCACTACGCCTTCCTGGGGCTTAGAGCCCCCAAAGGCTCCTGGCTGCGTGAGCCCCCAGCACTGAGATGGCACAGCCCCAGACACAGTATGGCACCATGGCAGAGGGCCCAGCCCCTGGCGTGCCCTGTATGTCTCTGGTTTTGAGGGCCGGAAGAGTAGAAATGACCGCTTTTGTGATAGTGGCACTAACGGGAGATAGAATGATGATTCACATAGCTCAAGACCTTTGTGTTAAAAACATGTTCAAGAGATCAGTCTCAAAGAACTTCTCAGGGGTGGGGAGATGGCTCAGTGGTTAAGCACACTTGTTTGCCAAGCTTGTCAGCCCAGGTTTAATTCCCAGCACCCACATAAGGTGGTACATTCATCTGGAGATCATCTGTAGTGGCAAGAGGCCCTGGTGCACCCATATTCACTCTCTCTCTCTCTCAAATAAATAACTTTTTTTTTTTGAGGTAGGGTTTTGCTCTGACCCGGGCTGACCTGGAATTCACTGTGTAGTCTCAGGCTGGCCTTGAACTCACAGTGATCCTCCTACTTCTGCTTCCTGAGTGTGAGTGCTGGGATTAAAGGTGTATGCTACCATGCCTGGCTAATAAAAACATTTTTTAATTAAAAAAGGAGGAGCTGGGCTGGAGAGATGGCTTAGCAGTTAAGACACTTGCCTACAAAGCCAAAGGACCCAGGTTCGGTTCCCTAGGACCCATATTAGCCAGATGCACAAGGGGGCGCATGGTGTTTGGAGTTCGTTTGCAGTGGCTGTAGGCCCTGGCATGCCCATTCTCTCTCTCTCTCTGTCAAATAAATAAATAAAAATAAAATATAAAAAAAGAGGGGCTAAAGAGATGGCTCAACAGTTAAAGGCACTTGCTTACAAAGCCTGACAGCCTGGGTTCAAGTCCTCAGAGCCCACATAAAGTTAGATGCATGATTTGGAGTTTGTTTGCAGTGGTGAGAGACCTTGGCATATCCATTCTGTCTCCCTTTCCCTTCCCTTCCCTTCCCTTCCCTTCCCTTCTCATTCTCTTTCCCTTCCTCTTTCACTTTCACTTTCTCTTTTTCTTTCTTTCTCTTTCTCTCCCTCTACTTGCAAATAAATAAAAAATAAAAACAGGAGCTCTCAACACACTCATCATTTGACCAAGTGTCCAAGTCCGGTCTCGCGCCAGGCACCGTGTGACGCACTATACATGTCTATACATGTCAGTTTACCCTGTGTCAAGTTGGCTTCAAGTGTCTGTTGCTGCCCTCAAAGCATCCCCTGCCTCCGTGGCTCCTTGATTCTGTGGGTTGATGAGACCCAGTGCATGTTCTGTGGCTTTGGGGGCTCACCTGCACTGAGTATACATTCTGGAAAGATCTGGCCTCCCCAGCCTTCATGCCTCTCCATGTAGCTTCTTTTCATGGGTTTGGGAGCAGAGCAGCCAACTACCTCCGGGGTGCGCAGGACTCCCCAGAACAGGCACATGGAGGCCACCAGATGTCCTTGTGACAGAGATTGGGAGTGGCTGGGCATCACATCCCCAGCTTTCTGCTGGTAAACTGAGTCCAAGGTCAGCCCGGATGAAGAGTGGGAGGTGCTCATGTGTGCATAGACACCAGCGGGGTAGTGTTCAACACAAAGAAACCGAGGGACAGAGATGTGGGGTCACTTGTGTTCACACTGCTGAGAAGTGAGCAGTATGTGACCAAGATTCAAAGTGAGGTCAGCCAGACTTCAGATCTACACTCTCACTCTCTCAGGCTGGGTGGGACCCAGGGCGCACCTTGAAGGAGGACAGAGGCTACACCCCTGGGCTCACAAATCAGGCTGTGTCAGCTATACCTGGGTTTCTGCTATGCTCAGCCAACCAGGAGCCATTGCTTGGTCTGATGGCGACAGGGAGCTGGTGAACCCCCAGAGCTGCTGACGTCTTCTTGGCATCTAGCCTGTCAAGGATTGCTGACTACCAGTCACAAAGGGCGGGGTAGTAGAAGTGTCAGGAAGGCCGTGCTGAGCCCTGGATTACAGCAGAGAAACCTGGGCTTCACTCAGCTCTACGCTGGCCGGCCGAGTCATGCAGCAAATCACCCTCAGTATGAAGAGACGGCCTGTGGAGAGAAGCCAGCCGTGACCTGCGCACAGATGGTTCTGAAGGTTAAGCAGGACGGCAGTGTGACAATTGATGACATGTCGTGGATCTGGCACAGGGCGTTAATGTTTACTGATGAGTGTCTGTGACAGCCGCTTTGAGCAGATTACATGCAGAGGGTGAAGGGGGCATGTGGAGATGACGGATGAGTGTGAGCTGTGCCTCAAAGAATGCTGGGAAACAGCAAGTGTGCAGGGGGACTAAACAGGAGTAACACGGCCCTGAATTCTGAGAAAGGTCTGATGCTTTCATGCAACATAGACCAAGACATTTGATCTTAGTTCTGGATGAAATCCTAAGAGAGACATTTACATTTTTATCTACTTACTTATTTGTGTGTGCGTTTATGAGCGCGTCAGCGTCTTTTGCTGCTGTGCATGGATGCCAGATGTGCGCACCGCTCTCAGCATCTGGCTTGTGTGAATAGTTTATGACTTGAACCCCAGCCGGCAGGCTTTGCAAGCAAGTGCCTTTAAACCAATGAGCCATCTCCCCGGCCCCGCTAGGGGAAATTTATAAAGGATATAAATCATGATACTATCCATGCAGTGAAATGCGATGCCATCACATTTAATGACAAGAAAAAATGTCATTGATGAGCTGGGTATGGTGGCGCATGCCCTTAATCCCAGCACTTGGGAAGCAGAGGTAGGAGGATCGCTGTTGAGTTCAAGGCCACCCTGAGACTACATAGTGAATTCCAGGTCAGCCTCAGCTAGAGCGAGACCTACCTCAAAAAACCAAAAAAAAAAAAAAAAAAAACCAAAAATCATGGATGAAGCAAGTTGCAATGATGACGACACATTGCCGAGTCATTAACTTGAGTAACCCAGTTGTAAGTGAATCTGACAAAGCCAGTTTTCTTCCTGCCCCTCTCTGGTGGCTCCTTTGTCCCTGCTCAGGCCCCACGCCTGTGGTTCCTCCAGGAGACTACTTGGGCCCCTCACAGCCAACCTTGAGCTTTCTGCTTTCTTCTTAAGTGGCCTCTTGCTCCCCAAGGTGCTGAACTGGATGCTGACGTCTCTGACGTGCCTGCCATCGCCCACTGTCCTCTGGGCTCGCTGGCCTCATACCGCCTTGCTTCGCATCTCCACTTGGCTGTCTTTCCATGTTCAATATCTCTAGAGCCAGAAAAAGGAAACGGAGGAGAATGATCTCTTACAGCTGACTGGTAGGGACGTAAAAGATGCAACTAATGCCGATGTGAAGTGGCCTCTCAGGTAAATAGCTGGGTAGCTTCATACACTTGCCACGGGGCCCAGAAACTGCTTCGGAGGCGTTTCTCCCAGCGATGCTAAGATGGTTATTCACACGGAAACTCACACCTGCGTGTTGGTAGCGGCCTAATGCATGAGTGCAAAATACTAGAAGTAGGGCTGGAGAGATAGCTTAGCGGTTAAGGCGTCTCCTGTGCAAAGCCTAAGGACTCAGGTTCGAATCTCCAGGTCCCACATAAGCCAGACGCACAGTGATGCAGGCACACAATGTCACACATGCACACAAGGGGGCAGTGGCTGGAGGCCCTGGTGTGCCATTTCTCTCTTCTCCCTGTCCCTCTCTCTCTCTCTCTCTCTCTCTCTCTCTCTCTCTCTCACACACACACACACACACACACACACATTAAAAAAAGAAGGCCAGTCTGTTGGGCTTGCCTCAGAAAAACAATACTAGAAATAACACACATCCCCTCTTATGGCAGAAGGCTCAACGTCCAGTACGCTGCGTAATGGGGAGTAATCAGAACCAAGGATTCAGCTACTAGTGTGAACAATGACCTGCGTGGACCTTGCTGGCACTAATCTTAGCATAGAGAAATTGGTCCAAAAGGTTACAGTCACGTGTGACTTGATAGCAGGAACACGTTCCGTGATGTGTGGTCAGGGGCTTCCAGTGTGTGTACACATCCTAAGTGACATGGCCTGCTACACACCTCGGCTCTGTGGTGCCACTTAGTGCTTCTATGCCACACCTGGATAGCACGCCACCCTGGGCAACTGTGACCCAATGGTCATTATTTGAATGTCCAGGCATATCTAAACAAAGGACAGGTATAGTCAAAACTCTGGGAGTTTTCCAGCTCCGTTATCATCTTACAGAACCACCATTGTGTCTGCAGTCCATCACTGGCTGAAATGCCATCGTGGTGGTTATGATATGTTCCCACTGTACGCACTCTCTAATTACAAGTTCAGACGTGGAGAAGAGACCAGGGGCCTCCAGAGGGTGCCATGGGGGCGGGGTACAACTAGCAAGAGGCAGCTTGAAGGAGCTCTTTTCTCATGATAGGGCAGTTCTTTTTTTTTAAATTTATTTGTTTATTTATTTCAGAGAGAGAAAGAGAGACGGAGAGAGAGAATGGGCATGCCAGGGCCTCCAGCCACTGCAAACAAACTCCAGACACATGCACACTCTTGTGTATCTGGCTTACATGGGTCCTGGAGAGTCGAACCGAGATCCTTTGGCTTTGCAGGCAAGTGCCTCAACCACTAAGCCATCCCTCCAGCCCCTCGTGTTAGGACAGTTCTATACCTTGATTGGGACAGCGGATGCATGGATCTATCTTTGGGATAAAATTACATGGAATCACATAAGCATCCCCACCGGGCACACAAATGCGGGTATGAAAGGTGGCGGGAACTAAGTTCCCGTCCTTAGTCTCATCAGCAAGGACCCAGCAGTGTTTGTTTCCTGGCCTTAATGCTGCGCCATAGGAACCAGGAGGGTGTCGCTACTGGGAGAACTGGGCGAAGGGTACCAGGATTCTTCTTAAGTTGTTACAGGGCTAGGTAGATGGCTCAGTTGGTAAAGTGCTTGCCTTGCAGGCATGTGGACCTGGCTCTGAGCCCCAGGACCCACATGAAAGTGCCATGCATGCCAGAGCTCACTGCAACCCAGCCCTGGAGTGGTGGGCACAGGGATCCCTGGGACTCACTGGCCAGCCTGTCTTCCCGAATTGGTGAGCTCCAGGCAAGGAGATACTGTCTTTAAAAAGGTGGATGGTGGGCTGGAGAGATGGCTTAGCGGTTAAGGCGCTTGCCTGCAAAACCAAAGGACCCAGGTTTGATTCCCCAGGACCCATGTTTGCCAGATGCACAAGGGGGCACACGCATCTGGAGCTCATTTGCAGTGGCTGGAAGCCCTGGCACGCACATTCTCTCTCTCTCCCTCTTTCTCTATCTGTCTCTTTCTCTGTCAAATAAATAAAAATAAAAATAAAATTTTTAAAAGGCGGGGCATGGTAGCATATGCCATTAATCCCAGCACTTGGGAGGCAGAGGTAGGCAGATCGCTGTGAGTTCAAGGCCAGTTTGAGACTACATAGTGCATTCAAGGGCAGCTTGGGCTAGAGAGACCCTACCTTGGAAAACAAAACCAAACAAACAAAAGAAGGCAGGCAGCATTCCTTAATGACACCCAGTGTTGTCCTCTGGCTTCCACGTGCATGTGCACACACATGGCTATGACCTTCTGATCACCTGCCGTCGCCCCTAGGTGCTGGGTCGTAGGAGTGATAGGTCTTGTGGTTCTGGGGATCAAACCCAGGGCTTCATGCATGTTAGGCAAGCACTCTACGAACTGAGCAATAACCCCAAACCATGTATTCATATTTCAAGCTTAATAGTCAGGGCAAAACACATGAAAATGTGCGCCCAGTCTAAAAGAGAGAGTTGGAAGGGCCTTACAAACTTTGAAGCTGGGCATACATTTTTGTCAGTTTTACCGTGTTCAGTGGACTATCTGGCCTGCTGTTTCTGCTAAACACTTCCTTTTCTAACATCTCTAACTCCTTTGTTTCTTCTTTCATTTCCACCCCACATCTGGTTTTTAATCCTCTGAGGAGCTAGTTTTTCTTGTTGGCCCTTCATCCAGGTGGGCATGGCATGCGCTAGGGCTCTGTCTCCCAGGCAGGTGCCACGGTCTTGGTCTGTGCTCCTGGCTCAGTGTGCTCTTTGGAAGGCTCTCTTGTCCCGCCTCTGAGCATCCGGGACTCAACAAGTGTCAGAAGCCAGGAGAGTGGTCAGGTCCCTGATCTCTGTCCCCTGCACACCTTGAGGAGTGATAGTGAGTGTTGCCCTTCTTCCCTCTGTCTCCTCTGTGTCATCCCACGTGAACACACGTACACGTGCATCCTCTGTCACACAGTGCTTCTCTTGGCTTGTGAGGCGTGGCCCTGGCCCGTGCTCCCTCCTGCCCATCACCAGGAGCTCCTGCTCCCTCTGCTCTCTAAGCCTGGGGACCTCAGTGCTCTGGACGTGTTGGGATTCCCGTGTCCACTCTTTCCTTGAGGAACCATACCGGGTTGAATGGTGTCCCTCCAAAATTCATGCCCACCAGTATCTTGGACCCAGAGTTTCTGTAGATGTCATCAGTGGAAGATAAGATCACACTGGATTTGCATGGGCCTTACAGGTGTCCTTGTAAGGCAAGGACACAGACATGGGGGACAATGCCCCTTGACAGTGGAGGCAGAGGCTGGAGGGGTGCAGCCGTGAGCCAAGGGCCTCACACATGCAGAAGACTGGCCAGGAGCCAGGAAGAGGGCAGGATGCAATCTGAGGGTACACGGTCCTGCTGCTCTGGGGCTTCTGGCCTGCAGGGCTGTGACAGGATATGTATCTGTTGTTTTGAGTCACCCCGTTTGTTTCTGAAGCCCTGGAAAAACTGTGCAATGGTAGCTTCATGATGTCATCTTCTGCCTCTGCTCTGGTGCTTGGGCGTGTCACTCCAACCCAGACCTTGTGTCTGACTTCCAGAAAGGTCCACTGTACCGGCTGCTTAGTGTCACCTCTGGGATGTCAAAAGGTACCTCAGACTTACGTGTCTCAGACAGAAGTACTGAATGCCTCCAACTCTGCTCATGGAAGCCTCCCTCACTTGGTAAGTGGAACCCAGGTGGCTTTTCAGTTCAAACACATCACACTCTCTCATCCCTTAGCCACAGCATCTGCACACATCCTTAGTGGCGACCACACCCCTAGACCAGGGAGCCAGCTGGACATAGCCTCTTCCTGTCTGTGTCCGTGGCTCTGGCCTGTGCTCTTTTCCTGCCTGGACCACTTCCCAAGTCCCAGCCACTACGAACACATCCCGCCTGCAACTGCTCTGGGACGGCTCTATAGCGAAAAGCAGACTGGGTCCTTTGGCAAAATGCCGACTCTTTCTACTGGGGAGGGGGGCCTGTGCTTCCTGTTCCCCCTACTGCCATCCCGACTCTTTCTCCGCCGCTTGCCCAGGCTTAGTTGACCTTCGGCTGGTTTCTCAGGACTTTGTTCTGCTCGACTGTTTCCCCAACAATGCCACCCTGCCCTCATCATTCCAGAACCTTCTAGACCAGCCTCTGCTACATGCCTTCAGAGCCCTGTTTATATCCCAAACATTTTTTTTTTTCAAGGTGGGGTCTCACTCTGGTCCAGGCTGACCTGGAATTAACTATGTAGTCTCAGGGTGGCCTCGAACTCACCGTGAGCCTCTTAGTACTGAGATTAAAGGCGTGCACCACCACATCCGGCTCCAAAACAGTCTTCTTGTCTTCCTAATGCTCTCCCTCTTCTAGAATGCTTCCTGGGACAGAGACTCATCTCTGTGGCATCTCTACCCCCTTGGAATAGGGCTTGGTCACTGCTAGATAGACGGTTCTCAATAATTCATCTCTACTAATGGACAGATTTCAGAGCCCATTAGGAGTGCATAATGAGGAGCTGGACTTACCCACTAAGTGTAAGTGTGGGTCCACCCAAGAGGAACAGAAGGAAAAATTGACTGAGCATGCATGGAGTTAGGCTAAGGGAAACTGCAGCTCAGTCTCGGTAGCTGTGTCTCCCGAGGGTCAGAAGGCCCCTTTGTGGTGAGCGTCCTTGAAACTGCAGCCACGCTGTTTGCGCTACTTCAGAGCCTAAAGCATGATTATGGAATTTTGGGACTCCTCACCAATGCAGCAATATGATACAGGGATTAGGGTTCCTCTGCCAATGCATCAATTTGTAACAGGGTTTGGGGAGTTCAGGAAGTTCTTGACCTCCAAACCCTGAGTTCATGTCTGTTTTTTACCCAAAGAATTGAGATAAACCAGACTGAGACGGATAATTATCAAATTATTACATTTATTCAGTGAAAAGGAACAGAGTTCCTGCCATGTGGAGGGGGTAGGGAGTCCTTGTGGGAGTAGGAGTAGGGGCCCCACCCCCTATCTGAGATGAGGTGGGGAGCTTACCACAGCAGGAACCCAGAAATTCAGGAGAGGTGACAAGCCAAGAAAGAGGGCTTGCTCACTGGTAAGATTTATTTATAACCTTCTTGTGGAGGGTTTTATCTTCAGGTCTAGGTGACCTCAGAGGTAGCTGGCTGGTGTGAGCTCAGGGGCTGGCTCAGGAAGAGGCAATCTATGCTGCCAAGTTTGGGGGCTGAGCTTAGCCAGCCACGATGCCATGACCAGAGTTAAATTCTCCGAAAGGGGTGCTCCCTCCCAGGGAGGGGCTCAGATTGTTTATGAGAAAACAGGTCTAGGAAACTTCCTTAGTCTACAGAGAGGAGGGGTCCTTCTCTGATCTCTAGGAAGGTGGAGATTGCAAGGGCAGACTTAAGGACATTCCTGCTTTTTACCTTCAGGGCCTGTTCACCCTAAACTACCTACGAAAGCTACCTGACTCCCTTCCAACACGATACAAGAACTTTGAGGTGTCTCAAAGAATTGCCTTATGAATTCAAAGAATTGAAATCCACAGACCAGAGGGTAAAGTTTAGAGAGACTTTATTCAATGAGGAGAAGGCAAAGAGAGAGTATGAAGAGCTCCCACCCAGGAGAAGGCTGGAGGGGGTACAGCCCACCTAGAGACCCAACTTGGGCTCATTTATAAGTCCTGAATGGGGGCTGTGCTAGCCACCCAAACTTTTCGGGCTGAGCCTAACCAACCACAACGCCAGGCTCAGGTTTAATCTTTCTACGCATCTTTCAAGAGCTCAGCTGCTAGAGTCAGGGCTGTATACTGAGCAGATTTAATCCTTCCAGGAATCTTAATTCTAGGAATGGGAAACCCTTTCCTAAGGAGGGAACTCAGGTTGGTTTATGGGGCGGGGGTGCAGATCTAGGGAACTTCATTAGGCAAATAAGGAGAAGCCAGATCTTTCTCTGACCTCCAGCAAAGTGAAGACTACAAGGGCAGGCTCAAGGACATTCCCCAGTTTTACTTTCGGGGCCCAGTCACTCTAAACTGCCTCAGCACCAGGGCATTTCCCCCACACACGAGCACTAGCAAAAGATGTCTGCATCCTCAAAAGAGCTGATGTCATTACAACATCCCATGTATTGTCGTGTTGACACCTCCCCTGTCTGGGGTTTTCTAGAGGATCATGGGAAGCACCCTAAGGGGGGCTCAGTGAGCCATGATTCTAGGAAGGAAAAGGGGTCACCTTACCCTATGATGAGGCCACCTACTTCATAATTATTCATAAAATATCTACAAAATCCACATTAGTAGCTGGACCTGTTGGCTTATGCCTGTCATCCCAGCACTGGGGAAGCAGAGGCAGGAAGATCACTATGAGTTTGAGGCCAACCTGGGAATACAAAGTGAGTTCAGGTCAGCCTGGGCTAGAGAGGGATCCTACTTCAAAAAGAACCCCAAAATAAAAAATAAATCCACAACTTCCCACCTTGGGACAGACTGTTCCAATTTCTCTTTGGAGTGTTTGCTTTGCTTAGCTTTGTCAGATAAATTTCTGCTTAAACTGTCTGTGGTGGTTTGATTCAGGTGTCCCCCATAAACTTAGGTGTTCTGAATACTAGGTTCCCAGCTGATAAAGATTTGGGAACTAATGCCTCCTGGAGTGTATTGTTGGGGGCGGGCTTATGGGTGTTATAGCCAGCTTCCCCTTGCCAGTGTTTGGCACACTCTCCCGTTGCTCATCTGAGGTTGACCAGGAGGTGATGTCCGCCCTCTGCTCGTACCATCGTTTTCCCTGCCATCATGGAGCTTCCCCTCGAGTCTGTAAGCCAAAATAAACTCTTTTTCCCCACAAGCTGCTGTTGGTCGGGTGATTTCTGCCAGCAATGTGGACCTGACTGCAATGCTGTCTGTATCTTTTAACTAAATTCTTTCCTTCAAGGAGACATTGTCTGCAAGACCTTGTAATGCCTGAACTTTGGCTTTGAGAAGTCGTGCGTCCTTTGAGAGTCTCACGGTTATAGCAGAGCTGAGTACCCAGCACAGTCAAGGTCGTGACCGTTGTGAGTGGTGGCTAACGGCCCACAATAGACTTTCCTCACCAGCACCATAGAATTTTAAAATGTATACTTGGATGGACAGACAACCGACCAAGAAGAGATTTTCCCCTGCACTCAGAGCATCTCTCCTAGGTGGAGCAGAGGAGTGACGGTATGACCTAGAATTTACAAGCTTCCTGATGTTTCCATAGCCCATTGTTCTCTGCGAAAGACAGTCCAGGGCAAACACACCCGGACGCGGACCTGGACACGGGGAAACTTGGACCAGGTCCCAGGTTCGCTGCTGACTTCGGTGGTTTTTATAAAGGTCACTTGATTTCGCTTGCTTTGCCATGCCTTGATGTCGCAATGGCAGATGAGAATGTTTGGGAAATGCTTGTGATACTTCTAATGATAGGATGTAGGGCTTTTTCCCCTCCAGCACAGCGTCACTAAAGATGTCAGCATCACCAGAACGCCACACTAGAGGAGGAGATTATGGCAGCGCGTGTCTCCAGCCGGGGTGCCTCGGCTTGGGGGCTGTGTCGTCAGGCGTGGGGTGCGGGGCCGACTTCTGTCCTTCTCAAGAAGGTTTGGGCTGGGGAATCAAACCTCACCACTGTCACAATGGCTTCCCAATCTTTACTTCTGGTCCCATGTCTGCAGCCGCGTCCACTGTAGCCTGGGTACGTTTCTCTCGCTGAGCTATTCCTGCTTGTTTATGTTTTTGCCCAAGTTCCCAGAACCTCTTCCTGTTCATCCCACACTCCCTCTGCTCCTTGTGGCGCACATGGTCTTCAGTGTTTTTTTTTTTTAATTTTTGAAATTTATTTATTTGCAAGCAGAGGGAGAGAGAGAGAGAGAGGGAGGGAAGAGACAGAGAGAATGGACGTGCTAGGGCCTTCAGTGCCCCTTTGTGCATCTGGCTTTACATGGGTACTAGGGAATCGAACCTGGGTGGTTTAGGCTTTGCAGGCAAGCGTCTTAATTGCTGAGCCATCTCTCCAGCTCACACACATGGACTTATGATGCTACCTCTCCAACAGGTCCCCACCCACAGTCTGTTCCTTCCATAGGTTTTGCAAGTTGCCACCAGATACATATTCCTAGGAGACTGCTTCGCAGGCAGGCCACCCTGCTCTAGACCTTTCTATGGTCCCCAACTGCTTAAAAAGTACAACCCACATTCGGTAGAGACGGCCTTCATCTGGAAAGCAGATTGTCTCGCTTCCTTATCATTTCCTGTTTGCCCCCTTTGGACACCACCTGCCTTCTGCACACCTGGTCGTCCTGTGTTTGCATTTCTCTCTGCTCAAGAACCCTCTTCACATCTATGAGGGTGATACTGTGGGCTACAGCCCAAGGTCCAACCAACAGCGTGCACGTCTCAGCCTCAACCGTCAGTGCACCCGAAACACCACTGCTCCTCCCATAGCCCAGCAGAGGCTGGTCTGCTCCCCTGGCGTGTGGGAGTGTGTATGTGTGCTCGCCTCAGCACATCATAGCCCTTTATGCATTTTTATTGTTTTAAAAAATATTTATTTATTAGAGAAAGAGAGTGTGTCACTTTTTTTGGTATCTGGATTTACGTGGGTATTAAGTCATCAAACCTGGGCTGCCAGACTTTAAAAGAAAATGCCTTTAACCACTGAGTTATCTCTCCAGCCCTTATATATTTTCAGTGGCATGATATTTATTTATTTATTTACATGTGTGGGGGTTGGGGGCAGACAGAATGCCAGGGCCTCTTGCAGCTGCAAATCCACCAGATGGTTGGGCTACATCGTGTGTGTGTGTATCTTACATGGGTGGCTTGGGAATTGAACCTAGGCTAGCAGGTTTTGCAAATAAGCACCTTTAACTGCTAAGTCCTTCAAGAAAGGGACGCAGCACCTTTGTGTATTTCACCAACTTAAAAAAAGGTTTTTTCAAGGTAGGGTCTCACCTAGCCAAGACTGACCTGGAACCCTGTAATCCCAGGCTGGCCTCCAACTCACAGTGATCCTTCTACCTCTGCCTCTCCGAATGCTGGGATTAAAGGCGTGCACCACCACACTCAGCTATTTCACCAATTTTAAGACAAATATCTTTGAGCATTTTAACAAGTTGGACAACAGGATGCATCTTAAAATACAACATATGGCCTAGTTACCACCAGCCAGGCTTAGGTTTGATGACGGTGGTGCCCCTTCAGATCCACAGCTCAGGTCTCACCTGCAGGAGGTGATTTCCACAACTCAGCGGCTATTCCATTAGCTGACATACCCTCAGATGCCCGCATGGACCCTGGCACTGATGTCTATGCGGCCGCCCATGGTCTGCGCACAACCAGCCGAGCTTCGAGCCCGGGTGTGTGGGAGACGTGGGGGAGCAGAGGTTTGGCTGCGGCTGCATGTCCATTGAAGTCTCTGGGCCAGGCACCTACTGGAGAGGGAAGTCACGAAAGGAATGTCTGTGATCTCTCACGCGAGAGGACGTGTGTCACAGCGGCTAAGACAGCAGATCTGCCACTGAGGCCCATTCATGAGGGCACCGGAGCACAGACGCCAAAATCGTCTAGAGTTTAACTGGCCCAGGAAAGCCTGCAGAGCATGGCCACCAGAGGGCATATTATTGCGAAAACACTCAGGTGGGCTGAGCTCTCGGTGGGCCAGTACGCTGAGTACCAGGCTGTTGGATGAGTCCTTTTAGGAGACTCAGTGAGTGAGGGTCGGAGACATGAATGGGCTTAAGAAGGAAATGTCCCCTGTGGAGGGCTGTGTCGGGGACAGGGAAATGAGCAAGAGTGCTGCTTTCTTGGTGAACCTGGTACCAGCACAAGGGTGAAGGAGACACAAAGAACACTCAACTCCTACCAAACCACAGATCCAGAGACACAGAGGCTCCCAAGTCTCATCACTGAAGCAGACCTAAAACGAATCCAATATGGCTCAAGGAAATTTGTGGAAGAGGGGGCAGAAAGATTGTTAGAGCCACACGTTGGGTCATTATGCACAGTGATATTGCCTGTTACCCATAACTGATGGCTAACTCCACAATGCATGACCCATATTCTCCAACGAGGAGGGTCCTGCAGAGGGGGCAGGACAGGGAGGAGGCTAACGATGGTACCAACATGGCTGTATACACACCTGTATACATAACTAATAAAGAAAAAAAAAAAAAAAACGATCATCTGGTTACTTGGAGGGACATCACACTTCTGTCCTGAAGTGTCCCTGAGCTACTTGGTGAAGCATGGCTTTCCTGAGAAATCTTAGTCCTAATATTTTCTTAGAATATGTACACAAGGGAGCTGATGTTTTTCTTGAAGCAGGGTCTCCAGTCCAGGCTGACCTGGAACTCACAGCAATCCTCCTACCTCGGCCTCCAGAGTGCTGGGATTAAAGGCGTGAGCCACCACGCTGAGGTCATAATTTAAAATTTTCAACAACACTTGGTGTTAGGACTTCGTCACAGCCTTTGGCAGTGTGTAGGAGAGGAAACAACATCTCGTAAGCCCCAAACTGCTAGCAGGGGGACTGACCATGGGGCCAGCATTTGGGAAGCCATGGGTACCTACAGAGCATCTGGCCGGAACCCGGGGGGCACGCCACTCGGCCCAGCTGAGAGTGAATGCCGGGATCCTGCTGGACGCCTCAGGCTGGCACAGGGCCCCACCTCCTGAGCTCTTCAAGCCACCCAGCCCCAGGCCTCGCACTCAGGAGCCGTCAGGACCCAGCACAACAGGATGACAGAGTGAAGGAAACAGAATGTCCAGATCAAAGCAGGAAGTGGGCCGGCAAAGCCCAGCCAGCCAGCTGCCTCATGCAAACAGCAGAAGGGGCTTCGTGAAGTTGAAAGAAAAAGGAAAAAAAAAAAAAAAAAAAAAAAAGGCTGTTAGAACTGAGCCTTCTCATGAAAGCCAGAAAACTCAGCTGGTGGAAAGTAGCCGGGAAGTAAGTTCATCAGCGCCAAACCCCGTAGGAGAGGAAGGTGGCGCCCTCTGGGCTGGCACGCTCTTGGATCACCCTGTCCGCTCTTTCATGTAATCTCACCACGGACTCAAACACTTTCATGTTCAAGGTCCCTCCCACACGTGAGAGATGGGATTGAATTCTTAGAACGTATTTCTCATTTACTTTCAGCTTGTATTTATTTATTTGCAATGCTGGGATGGCGCCCATGGCCCTGTGCATGTTAGGCCAGCGTTCTACCGCTGAGCTACATCCCAGTCCAGAATGCATTTCTTTTAAAAAGACATTGAGATAAATGACACAGGACGCAAAAGATAATACATCAAGTTTTGAAAAACCTTAGAAATAAAAAAGAACTAGAAATAACTGTCTTAGAAATGAAGGGTAAATTAGAATTAACACAAGGGCAGAAGAAAAACAGAAGAGGGGACTCGAGAGATGGCTGAGTGTTTAAGGTGCTTATCTGCAAGGCCTAAGTACCTAGGTTCGATTCCCTAGTACCCAAGTGTAAAGCCAGATTCATAAACTGGTGCATGCATCTGGAGTTCATTGGCAGTGCCTAGAGGCCCTGGCGTGGACATTCTCTCTCTCACCCTCTTCCTTCTCAAATGAATAAAAAAAAGATTAAAAGAAAAGAAAGCAAGAGAAAAAAGAGAATTTAAGAAAATCAAACACGAACAAAAGAAAAAGGAAAAGGAGCAAGGAGTGTGACACACGGTAGAGACAAAGGTCCAGTGTGTGGACAGCAGGAGTCCCCGAAGGTCCAGCGTGTGGACAGCAGAAGTCCCTGAAGGTCCATCACGTGGACAGCAACTTACACCTTGTAGAGAATCCGCTTAGGAACACTGAGCCAATAAGATCAGCACCAAAGCATGGCCCAGTAAACTGACAGGCCTGTGGGGAGGGATCTTAAAAATTGATTATCTAGATGTAAAAGGAAAGGAAAGAAACTGACTTCTAAAGAGAACTGAGCCATGATCAGACTTTCAACAGCGACACGCTATATGCAAGAGTGACCTCGCTAAGTACTCATGGAAGGAAAGACTGAAACCAAAGATCTCGCTTTCCTTCCTTTCCCCTCCTTTCTCTTGTCTTCCTTCCCTTACTTCCTTTTTGTTCTTTTTTCCCTTTATTTATTATTTACTTAATTGTGAGAGAGAAAGAGAGGCAAAGAGAGAGGTAGAGAGAGAGAGAGAGAGAATGGGCACTCCAGGGCCTCTAGCCACTGTAAAAAAACTCCAGACACACACACCACCTTGTGCAATCTGGCCTTACGTGGGTCCTGGGGAATCAAAACCCGGTCCTTAGGTTTTGCAGGCAAGGGCCTTAAGCAATGAGCCATCTCTCCAGCCCCCTTTTCTTCCTTTTTTTTTTTTCCTCTTGAGACAAGATCTCACACTATAGCATAGACTGGCTTGGGACTTGCTATGTAGCCCAGGCTGGCCTCAAACTCATGGCAATCCTTTTGCTTCTGCCTCCTAAATGCTGGGATTAGAGCTGCAAGGATTTCATATAGAGTTAAAATACCTTTAGTTATGAACCATACGCTCTTTTTAGTGCTTTGTTTTGTTTGGGTCCTGGAGATGGAAGCCGGGGCTTTGTGCGTGCTAAGCAAACACTACCACGGAGCCCCAGCCCCTCCCCGGTGCGCATCCTGTCAGCCTGGGCGAACGGGAGCCCGTGTTCCCCACTTCTCTCTAAGGAAGTCAGAAAACAGGCTTCAGACGCTGAGGGTCTGAACATGAGCACGCGGACGGGAGGTGACTTGGAGAGACTTTGAAGGGAGAGACAGTAGAGAGTGGGGGGATGTGATCTGACAATGAGTACGATGAGATTGGAAATAGCATGCATAAACAAGCATGGTGAGTGTGGGCATTGTGGTGCCCGGGGATTGAACCCCGCGGACTCACACATGCCAGGCAAGCACTCTACCACTGAGCTGTGCCCCTGCCTTTGCTGAGTGTGCGGTTATCATACTTCACCTGGTGGTGTTGGTATTGCTGTCTTGGGACCGTGGTCCACGGGGTAGGATTATCAGCAGTTACAGAATGTTCTTCTTGCCCCTTTCCGGGATCTTGGAGAACCAGTGCTCTTAGTGTGGAAGGAGGAGGACACAGGTGGCCCTGGAAGCTGTAAAAACCCTGCTATTCTCATCCAGAAGCGAGCATTCTCTGTGAATGCACGCTTGTGTTGGTCTGGTTTCTGTGGCTGAGAATACAATACTGTAGACTGTGACCTTTAAAGAAAGGACTTGTGTCGGTTCACGGTTCTGGTTATAGGCTGCGGGACCACATCTGGTGGTGACCTCTTGCTGGCAGAGTCCCGAGGCAGTGTGGACATCATGTGGTAAGTGTGTGTCTTTTTGGGTCTCTCCTCCTTTTCCAAAGTTCCTCATGGGCTGAATTTGAGACAGTAAAATAAGTAGTTTCCAGTAACCTGATCCTTACATGTGGTCTCTAGTTTGGAAAATGGTCCCTGACTGCCTGTGCGATGAACTTTCCGGAACTTCAAGCAGGGCAAGGGTGAAAACCAAAGCAAAGGGCTGGGGAGATCGCTCGGATGGTAAAGTGCTTGCCTTGCAGTCATGAGGACCCAAGTTCAATCCCCATTAAATACTTTAAAAAAATAGAGCCAGGTGTGATGGCACATGCCTTTAATCCCAGGACTCAGGAGGCAGAGGTAGGAGGATCACCATGAGTTCGAGGCCACCCTAAGACTACATAGTGAATTCCAGGTCAGCCTGGGCCAGAGTGAGACCCTACCTCAAAAAAGTGGGGGCAGGGCTGGAGAGATGATTTTGTGGTTAAGGTGTTTGCCTGCAAAGCCAAAGGACCCAGGTTCGATTCTCCAGGACCCACATAAGCCAGATGCACAAGGTGGTGCATGTATCTGGAGTTTATTTGCAATGCCTAGAGGCCCTGGTGTGCCATTCTTCCTTCTCTCTGTCTCCCTGTTTCACTCTCTCTCAATAAATAAATAAATAAATAAATATAAAAAAAAAGTCAGGCATGGATTTATAATCCCAGCACTGCGAGGTGGAGATGGCCAGCCTGTCCAGTCTACTTGTCAAGCCCCAGGCTTGTGAGACACCTTGCCTCAAAAGGAAAAGGTAGACAACATTCTAGAGTAAGGACACTCAAGGATGTCCTCTGACTGTATATGCATGCACACATACAGGTACACACACACATGCACAAACATTCCTATAGGTGACAGGTATACAACACACACACACACACACACACACAGCAAAAGAACCCACAGCAATACCCTTACCTACGCAGCTGACTAACCCTGAGTCCAGCAGCAGAATTCTGCAAAGGTTTGATTCTTGCTGATTGATGAGTTAAATAAATATTTAGCAATTTAAAGAGCTAAAATTCAGCTGGGCATGGTGGTGCATGCCTATAATTCCAGCACTTACGTGGAAGCAGGAGGGTCAAGAGTTCAGTGTTACCTTCTACTACAAAGCGAATTTGATGCCAGTCTAGGCTATATGAGACCCAATGTCCCCAAGATAAAATCAAGTAGCCAGCCATTGTTGGGAGAGAAAGGGCTCTGTGCCACAGAGCTTAAAGGGTTAACTACTAAGACCAGCGCTGTCCTGGTGGGGAGGCTTGACACACGTCCAGGTGAGGCAGGACTTCACTCTAAGCTCTGACCAGATGTTCTGGAGCTGCATGAGTTGAGGACATGCTGAGAATGTTGGATAGAAATGTCGCTAGAAAGCACCCACTATGGTACTGGCAGTGCTCAGCACTAGGGCTCTTCTGGAAGAGTGTTAAAGATAAGAGACTGGGTGTGGGGGTTCACACCTGCAATTTCAGCACCCAAGAGGCTGAGGCAGAAGGATTGCCAAAAATTTGAAGCCAGCTTAGTCTATACACAGTGAGTTCCAGGCCAGCCCAGGCTTACTGAGTGAGTCTTTGGTTCAAAAAAACAAACAAAAAAAAACCAAAATAATAACAACAACAACAACAAAATAAACAAGCAAAAAGTCCCCGGAATGAATGCAGGGGCAAAGGCACCTCCTGTGTGGAGCCCGAATTTGTTCCCACAGAGTCTGCTGCACAGCTAAGGTCATTCAGAGGCAGAGCCTGGTGGGTTGGTGGGTGGAGGAGGTTGTTCACCCAGAGCGTATAATGTCTCTGCAGGCCTTTCCACTCTTGAGAGGAGCTGCCACCAGCCTGTCTCCTTGTCTCCTGGGCCACAGATTTCATGATTTTCCTTTTCCTCCTCCTGGTGTGGAAGACCTAAGCTTAGCCTATGAGATCAACTTAGTACCTGCAACTTGTCTCTTTTCTTTTTTCCTTTTCTTTTTTCTTCCTTCCTTCCTTCCTCTTTTTTTTTTTTTTTTTTTTTTTTTTTTTTTTTTTTTTTTTTGAGGTAGGGTCTCACTCTGGCTCAGGCTGACCTGGAATTCACTATGGAGTCTCAGGGTGGCCTCGAACTCACGGTGATCCTCCTACCTCTGCCTCCCAAGTGCTGGGATTAAAGGCGTGCACTCTCTCTCTCTCTCTTTTTTTTTTTTTTTTTTTTTTTTTTTGAGGTAGGGTCTCACTCTAGCCCAGGCTGACCTGGAATTCACTATGTAGTCTCAGGGTGGCCTTGAACTCATGATGATACTCCTACCTCTGCCTCCCAAGTGCTGGGATTAAAAGTGTGAGCCACCACTCCCAGCTTCTTCCTTCCTTCCTTCCTTCCTTCCTTCCTTCTTCCTTCCTTTCTTTCTTTCTTTCTTTCTTTCTTTCTTTCTTTCTTTCTTTCTTTCTTTCTCTCTGCATGGGGTCCCTACGCTGCATGTAGCTCCATGGGAGAGAGAGGAGTCATTAGTAGATATAAACAACAGTGGACACTGCAAGCCTTAAGATGGGCCAGCCTGGCCAAATGAGCCAATGGGTGCAATAGTGGCACGTCTGTTGTAGGGGAAACCAACCACTCTATAATTGGACTGGAGGCCTGCTCCGTGGGAGGGAATACATCCCTGATACTGAAAACCTAAAACAGGGGTAGTCATGAGCCCTAGGGGTGCAATGTCTGCTGGTATCTGGCTAAATGTATATACTGTGCTCACCAAACTGCCCAGAAAACACTTCTCTTAATGTTAATATACATATATTAATGCTACTCTCACTTTTGGTTAGAGAAGCTTCTCTTTTCAGATGGCAGTGACCTTGGGATGACTCAAAAGACACCGCAGTGCTGGGAAGAAGTGACAGAGGAGTCCTCAGCACTGAAACATCTTTATCACACCTTCCAAGGCTCAGGGTCCATTGAGGAAGAGGTGGTGGAAAGAATGTAAGAGCCAAAAGAAGGGTAGGACTCCTTAACGTGCACTCTTCCAGACACAAAATGGCCTGGATATCCATAACCCCACAGTGCCTGACACTACCTACACAAGGCCATCATAATAGGAGGAAAAGATCATGACATCAAAATGAAAGAGAGACTGATTGAGAGGGGGAGGAGATATGATGGAGAGTGGAGTTTCAAAGGGGAAAGTGGGGGGGGGGAGGATTACTATGGTTTATTGTCTATAATTATGGAAGTTGTCAATAAAAAATTAATTAATTTAAAAAAAACAAACAGATAATCTAACAAAGTCAAAGGCCCTTAGAGTGTTGCCCCACACCCTTAATCCTGTCAACTGGGAGCCTGAGATTTCTGGTCTGTAAAGGGTTCCAGGTCGGCCTGGGGCTGAGTGAGATGTTACCCCCACGAATGACAGAGGAGGAAGAGAGAGGCACTGTAAATCAGGAGGCAATGAAGACAACCCCAAATCCAGCTTACTGAAGACTGGCAAAGCTGACCATCAATCAGATCTAACACATAAGCTGCCCTGACACGGAGGTACGATGATCACTTCCAGTGCGGGTCTATATGCCAGGCTTCTGGCGGGTACTGACCTGGCATAAGCAAGCCCTGTTACCTTTTGGGATGGCTTTGGGCTCAGCTATGTTGCGTGTCCATTTAGGTCCCTCTTTACTGCACTATGAGTTCGGCTAAGCTGGCTGGGTTGGTGGGTCTGCTGTTCTAATCACCTGTGCTGGGTGCTGGGTGGCCGATCTCCCTTCCCCAGGTCTCCAGTGGTTGGCGGTGCTGGCGGCTGGGGGCGGGGAACGCTGCCTGAAGCTGCCCTGGAACTGCGCGGCTGGTCCCCACGATCACCCTCTTCCTCACGAGCTGCTCAGCAGGCCCCTGCCGTCTTCTCCTTCAGGTTTCTTGACTTTGCCAGGAGGCTGGTGTGAGTGGGAATCCCTCCACCTGGCTTCTCCTGCAGCTCAGGCAGAGCTGGTGGTGGGCATAGTCAGGGCTTTTTCCTGGCTCTGGGTGTCTCCTATTTCTGTGATAATCTATTGATAATTTATTATATGCCTTCACTTTTCAGTAGAAGAGTATATTTTGCTGTTTTTCTGCTCATTTCCTCCCTAGGCTGCTATGCTGCCGTCTTACCTGGAAGTCCCCTCTCAGTCACTTTTTAACAGAGATGTCCAAGACTGTGCCACCTTCTCTGTTTTTCTGTTTTTTTGTGTTTTGAGGTAGGGTCTCACTCTATCGCAGGCTGACCTGGAATTCACTATGTAGTCTCAGGGTGGCCTCGAACTCACGGTGATCCTCCTACCTCTGTATCCCAAGTGCTGGGATTAAAGGCGTGCGCCACCACACCCGGCTCTCTTTCCTTTATGAGACAGCCTCATGTTGTTCAGGCTGGCCTCGAATTCACCATGTCATCAAGGCTGGTCTTGAACTCCTGACCCTCCTGCCTCCACCTCCCAAGCACTGAAGCATGCACCACCACCTGAGGCTTCATTCCTTTATTTGACAAATGGGCAGAAAGAAGTCAAATGGCCAAGGAACTGACCCAACACATCCTGCTACATGGTGAAACGAGAGTCCACCTCTTGTCTGAAGGGCGCCGTGGGCTCCTCCTCACCCTGCCTCTCGTGTCCCTGTGCCCCAGGCGACATGAAACTGGCTGTAGTTTTCAGAGCATTCCAATCTCTAACCCCCCTCACCAGTTTCTTGGTCTCTGCACTGTTCTTTCTGGAGTGTTTAGGAAATTCTGGCTGGGGTGATGGCTTAGCAGTTAAGGTGCTTGGCTGCAAAGCCTAAGGACCCAGGTTCTACTTGCCAGGTCCCAAGTAAGCCAGACGCACAAGGTGATGCAAGCACACGAGGTCACACATGCGCACAAGATGGCGCACTGTCTGGAGTTCAATTTCAGTGGCTGGAGGCCTTGGCATGCCAATTCTCTCTCTCTGTCTCTCTCTGCCTGTCTGTCTCTCTCACATTAAAAAAAAGATACTTCTGAGGAAGCAGATTTGGCCAAAGCGAGGTGGGCGTGGACGTGGGGAACTGAGGCAGAAGCGACAAGAGAGCAGCGTGGAGGCAGTGCTGGCGGCCACGACGGGACCGCAGGCCGCTGCCCCTCGCTGGTGTGGAGCGTGGCTTGCACCTGGGTCCCCAGACTGTGGTTTCCACATTTCAGACTGAGGATGAACAGTGCCTGAACATATCTGCAGCTCCGATAGGCTCGGAGCCAGCTTCGTCTGGAATGGAGTGGTTGTCATGGTGATGCACAATGACCGGGGCTTGGCTGGGGCTGAGAGCAGCACCGCTTGGGAACTATTGATCTTTCCCCTGACAGTATGTGACAGCCGTGCGGGCGAAGCAGTTGTAATCTTTAGTGCGAGCCGCTTCTCTGCCTTGATGGGGCTAAGAGAAGAAATAGGGATTTCACTGCTAACGGAAGACTTAAAAAAAATTATTCTTATTTATTTATTTGAGAGAGGGAAAGAGGCAGAGTGATGGGGGGGGGGAGATAATGGGTGCACCAGGGCTTCCAGCCACTGCAAACGAACTCCAGATGCATGCGCCCCCTTGTGCATCTGGCTTACATGGGTCCTGGGGAACTGAAACAAAGTCCTTTGGCTTTGAAGGCAAGTGCCTTAACTGCTAAGCCATCTCTCCATCCTCAGCTTTTTAAAAATATGTATATATATATATATATATATATATATATATATATATATATATGTACGTAAGTACATTCATGTGCCACCATGCATATGTGGAATCCGAGGACAATCTCAAGGTGACTGTGTTCTTCTGTCTCCTTCTTCGAGACAGAATCTCTTCCATGTGTGAATGGAGGTCTGTCTAGCTGGCCTGTGAGCTTCGGGTCCTACTGGCTCCGGCTCCCATTGCTGTGGGCACACTGGGGTCACGGATGCATGTGACACTTTGGGAGCTGGGGAAGACAAGTGCCTTTAGCCACTGAGCCATCTCCCCAGCCAAACCAGAGGGCCACAGTGGTCAGATGCTGGAGGCCAGTGCTGGACTCCCTCACAAATACCAGAGCACTGAACCTTGGGCTCACACCTGACCTCCCTCTCTGACCTTGACTTTGTCTTCTCTAGAGCTTATCCCTCCCTCTTCCAGAGAGGAAAGGTGGTCAAATATTTCTCAGTTGTTGAGGGTTTAGCATAGGGGAGAAGGTTGGGAGTGGAAGCTGGTTATACGATGACAGATGCCCAGTTTGTACCAGGCTGACCTAAGGGAACTGTATAAGGCTTGTCCCCCAGGTGCTTGGATGGAAGGACATTTGAGTGTATGGTGGGTGGGTGTGGTATGAAGAGAAAAAGAAAAAAAACCAAACAATCAGGACAATTTATTTGGGACTGAGTAACCATAAGGCTGGCAAGGCAAAACGGCTCTGATGGGGATCGTGGTTTTATCAGGGATGTTTCAAGAACCCTAAGAGAGTTGTCAGGGAGGTTATTTGGATAAGAAGCTGGGGTTGGGGGAGGAAGGAGGGAAGTCTACATCGGAGCCATGATCGTGGGAGTCAGGGATGGCAGGAAGCCACTCAAAGAAAGGGCTTTGGGAACCAAAGTGGGTGAGACCAGCTGTCAGTGCTGCTGGGACACAGCCAGCGCGGGCTAAGTGCTGGCACGTGGGTTTAGCCAATGAGACAGTCAGTGAGTCCTACTGGAGAAGGCACTAGAGAGGACAAGCAGGAGGGACTCGGGGGGACAGGCGGGCTGGCTAGTCGAGCTTTGCAGGAGAGAGCGGGGTGGTCGCTGAAGGGGGTGTGGAGTCAAGGGGGGGATTAGGGAGGGAAGGGCTGGTAGGGGCCATCAGGCTGGTGAGAATGATCAAACAAGCATGTGCACAGCCAGGCTGAACCTTGGCATGAAGTTTCCAAGAGCTGGGGTACACTCTAGGCCAACTGGGTCAGAACTTTAGGGTGTCCACTCCTGTGGGCAAGATGGAAGAACCATTGCGTTTGGGAAAGAAATTGATGGGCATGTTTCTGGTACATGCAGGAATAGTGGCTTGAATAGAGGGACAGGGTGGCATCTCGGGAAAAGGACAGTGTCCTTCCTGGCGTGTGGACAGATGGTCTGCCTGTCAATAAACCAGAAGCAAGGTGTTCACTCAGAGGCCATGTGAAGTGGGACCAGAAGAGTGGACACTTCTTATTTATTTATTTATTTGAGGGAGAGAGAGAGGGAGAAAGAGAGAGAGAGAGAGCGTGCATGAGGGCCTCTAGCCACTGCAAAGAACTCCAGATGCATGTGCCCCTCGTGCATCTGGCTTACGTGGCTCTTGGAAAATTGAACCGGGGTCCTTTGGCTTTGCAGACATACTCCTTAACCGCTAAGCCATCTCTCCAGCCCCAAGTGGACCCTTCTTATCGTCCCATTTGTCAGAGAGAGAGAGAGACCCAAAGGTTCTCAGCCGGGCACCAGGCCCCAGTAGAGGAGGGGACAGTGGAGTCTGTTGTGGTCCCAGGCAGCAGAGAGACCATTTGGGTTTGGGGTCAGGGTTCTCATAGGACACGCTCGGCTGCAGCTCTGGGGCTGGGCCTCAGCTTCTGGCCGCCAGAGCTGCTACAACTCCTGCTCTGCCACTCACTCCTGGGTGAGCTCAGGCACGTTGTTTAGTCTTGAGTCTCACGTCCTTCATTTGTGATGTGACAATGTCCAGAGGTGGTTGAAAGAGCCTGACACCGAAGCTGTCCCTGGGCAGGCGGGTGCAAAGCAGTAACCTTAGCTCCTGCTGTAATGGCATCTTAGGGAGTGGGCTGTGCTCTAGCAAAAGCTTCTTCCATCTTCTCTGCTTTCTGTGCGATAGAGCCACAGTTTGGGTTCTAAATACACAAAACTATAAACCAAAATGAAATCTTTTCCCACAGTTTAATTACCTCAGGTATTTAATCATAGTGACAGAAAGCTGACTGACACAGGTGGGGCCTGATTTACTTCATTTTAGCTTTCAAAAATAATTTTATTTATTTATTTATTTGCAAGCAGAGAGAGACAGAAAGAACAGAGGCAGAGAGAACAGATGTGCCAGAGCCTCCAGCTGTTGCAAAAGAACTCCAGGTGCAGGTGCCACTTTATGCAACTGACTTTATGTGGGCACTGGGGACTTGAACCCAGGTCGTTAGGCTTTGTAGGCAAGCACCTCAACCATGGAGCCCTCTCACCAGCCCCTTATTTTAGTTTTTTATATACACAAACGTGTGTGAGTGTGTGTGTGCTTGTGTGTAGAGGCCAGAGGAAAACCTCAGGTGTGATCTTTTTTTTTGTTGTTTTTTTAACTTTTTGTGTTTATTTATTTTTAATTTATTTGAGAGTGACAGACAGAGAGAGACAGAAATTAAGAGAGAGAGAGAGAGAATTGGAGTACCAGGGCCTCCAGCAACCACAAATGAACTCCAGATGCATGTGCCACCTTGTGCATCTGGCTAACGTGGGTCCTGGGGAATCGAGCCTTGAACCGGGGTCCTTAGGCTTCACAGGCAAGCGCTTAACCGCTAAGCCATCCCTCCAGCCCCTCAGATGTCATCTTCAGGAGTGGCGTCACCTCCTTTGAGGCAGGATCTCTCATTGTCCTGGAGCTCACCGATTAGGCTGAGCTGGCCGGCGAGCTGCACATGTCCGCCTGCCTTCCAAGCACTGAGGCCACGAGCGTGTGCTACCCACCTGGCATTTTCACACGGGTTCACACTCAGGTCCTCAGGCTTGTGTGGCAAACACTTTACTGACTTGAGCCATCTTCCTGGCCCCCTGGACATTTCTTTTGGCCTTCAAGAGAATAGACAAGCTGGCCACAGGGAAATGAGATGGAGGACAGTCACTTAATGGTTGCCGGGGAGGGGGGCCATCTGTTCAGCGGTGTATCACTGGTAAGTGTGGGAAGCTGTTCTGTGGGAGTGGGAGGGTGTAAGAAAGGGCCATGGGGGGATATGTGATCAAAATGCAATACATTTATGTATGAAATTGTCCAAGAACAAATAATTCAAAGAAACAAAAAAGTTAAAATTTAAAAATAAAAATCCTGAGTGATGGCAGATGACTATTGCTATAATTGGGGTAAGTGTCCCCCACAGTTCTTATCCTAACTACATGGTCCCTGTCCCATGACACTCCAGGCCTCAAGGGGAGGCTTTCAGGTCACCAGGGGTGCTCTCTCAAGAGGCCCTGGCTCCCTCCCGGAGCCCTTGTGTCAGGAAGGAAGATATTCTAAAGAGATGCTTGTGTCCTTCCCTTCGGGTGTCAGACTACTGAACCAGTGATCTTCAGGTAATTGGAGTTTCCCCATGAACCTCATTCCGGGAGAATGACAACGTTGGAGCCTAGTGCCAGAGGAGGCAGTTGTCTCCCAGGAAGAGATATTTCATGGTGTTGAACAAAGCAGTGATGATGGGTGAGGGGTGGGACTGCACCTTGACCCTGACTGCTTTAGTGATGCACACTAGATGAACCCAACTTTTATGCAGCTGAACTGCGCTGTAGTCTCTTCATTTCTTTCTGTACCATATCCTTCTGCTCTATGATCTACCATTACTTTTTTTTTTTTTTTTTGCTTTTGAGGTTAGCTCTCACTCTAGCTCAGGATGACTTGGAACTTACTCTCTAGTCCCAGGCTGGCCTTGAGCTCATGGCAATCCTCTTACCTCTGGCTCCTTAGTTCTGGGGTTAAAGGTGTGCGCCACCATCCCAGCTTCACCATTACTTTTAAATTTAACTTTTCTCAAGTTCTTAGGACATAGAAAGACCACAGTCAGCCTCCCATACAAAGTGCCTCTAGCCAAGTTCAGTCAAAGCTCTTCTTTCCCATATAAATCAAGCTTCACAATCCATAGTTCTTTCTGCATTTATATCTTTCAGTTTTGACCAGAAAGTCCCATCAAGCTCTACTTACAGCACTGCAAGGCATCTCCTAGACCAAGATTTCAAATACTTCCATACCCCCTGCCAAATAAGTTCCCAAAGATCAAACCCCACACATTCTGGTTTCTAGCAGCAATGACTCCACTCTTCTAGTTCCAATTTTCTGGGGAAGTTACCTCCATTTTTCTGGGGCAAAATACCTAACCAAAAGCCAGTGATGGGAAGAAAGGGTTTGTCTTGGCTTACAGTCTCAAGGGGGAGCTTCATGGTGGCCGGGGACAGCATCGCATGTGCAGAGGCTGGACATCACCTCCTTGTCACAGCAGGTAAGAAACAGCAGCCAGGGGCTAGAAAGATGGCTTAGTGGTTAGGGTTCTTGCCTATGAAGCCTAAGGACCCAGGTTCAATTCTCCAGGTCCCATGTTAGCCAGATGCACAAGGTGACGCATGCATCTGGAGTTTGTTTGAAGTGGCTAAAGGCCCTGGTGTGCCCATTCTCTCTCTCACTTCTCTCTCCCTCTGTATTTAATAATAAGTGAATAAAACAATAAAAAAACAGTAGCAAGAGAGTGAGCTGAGCTCTGGTAAGGGGAAGCTGGCTATAACACCACAAAGCCATCTCCAACAAAACACCTCTTCCAGCAAGGCTGCACCTCCCAAATTGCCACCAAGCATTCAGAACTCCTTGAGTTTATGGGGGTGGGGGGCATCTGATTCAAACCACTACAGTATTCACCTAGCACATCCAGGAATGGTTTTTCCCAAACGTGGTGCTCTGTGAAAGGTTATCACAAAACCTCTCCTCCTTGTGTAGATACTGGGACTGTTGAGGGAGAGGCTGGCCAGGCCCTGTGTGATCAGGACAGTAATGTCCACAATAGACAGGGTCATAGAGGACCCAGACACCCTGAGGCCATTACAGCCAGGCTCTCTTCATGCCCTGTGTTCTCCAAACACCCATCGCAGCAGCAGAAGAAAGCAAGCATGATGTCCTCTGAAAGGCTGCACTTGTTCAGGGATATAACAGCAATAATGAACTCTTCCACTTACAGTGGGAGTTTATTTCTGTAAACTGTGGGCTCCTGTGCTTTTCTTTTTCTTCAAGCCTTAAGTACGCAAACATACACAGTGCATGCTCACTGCACAGATGAGGAAGCTAGGGTGTACCCCAGTGCTGTTAACCAGCCCCAGCACCCTTGAAATCAGCAGCAGTCACGGTGGTGGCCCCTGTGGCTCCATGACCAGGAATAATGGGAGTTTCTTAATCTCTGGACTCAGTGTTGCCCTTTGAGGAGGCAAGAAGATCATGAGCTGGGCTGATACTGTCAAAGACATTCAAAGAAGAAGAAAGAAAGAGTGAAGAAGAGAGGGAGGGATGGAAAGGAAGGAAGGAGGGAGGGAAGGAGGGAAGAAAAGGGAGGGTGGAGGCCACGGGGATCCCCCGGACCCTACACCAGACATCCTTTTGCCATCTGGCTCCTGCATCCCAGGTTAGAATGAGCTCTCCAGATGCTGCTGGGGTGGGGGAGTGGGAACTCCCAGAACACAGTTGGCCTGAGGTGGTCTGATCACACCCAACAGCTCCCTAGAAAGACAAGCTGCCAAATTACACAGTGTGTCATGAGAACCTGGCAATTCCCAGGCCTTGCTTAGAGATGAGCTGTGCCGCCCTAATTAAAACCAAAGCTGGAAGCAAAGGTGCTGCTGAAAGGCTGGCTGCAAATTGCCTTTGATTTACGGTTGCCATGGTCCTCAGGGCTGCCGCCTGTGCCTCGCTCTCGCGGGGCAGGCCCTGCCATTCCACTTGTTCTGTACTGAGCACTGGGAACGGCCTTGAGCTGTTCAGGGCTTGGTGGGCTTAAGTTTGGGGATCTGACCGCTTCTACCCTCTCCCCGCCTCCCACTCCCCCCACCTCCAGTCACTCTTGAGCTTTCAGCATGACACTGTTGCTGGTCAGATGACAGGGACTCGTCCTTGAAAACCCAGTGTCATCTGGGACCATGAGCAAGCAGTGTCCTGCTAGTCAGGAGGTGCCGTGGTGGTGGGACCTGGGTAGCCATGCGTTAGGAGCCTTGCGCCTCTCCCTGCAGGCCTGAAACACCTCCTGTCGAGGCCTGTTGTACGCCAGACTCTGGGGTGTGAGGCCCAAGCTGATTTGGCTACAGACACAAGCAATCAAGTCAGTCCCAAAACAGCTAAACAGAAACAAACCTCTTGGCAAACGCTGGGGCCGCCATAGCTGGGGCCCTTCATGGAGCAAGGCGAGGTGCTCATCGCCATCAGTCACGCAGGGCCCTGCAGGGTGAGCGCTCAGGGCTGTGGCCAGGCCGGCGAGAGGGAGAGGAAGCGGAGCCGAACAGGGGGCACTGGGTGGGACCCCAAGGGACACGAGAGTCTTAGCTTCAGGCTAGTGGGGAGGAGAGAGCGTGACCAAAGTGTAGAAAGACACACATACAAACGTACATTCACACGTGCATGTGTACCACACACACATAGGCAGGAAAACAAGGGGAAAGGGTGGGGCAGGAGGAGCAGCAGAGGCAGCGTGCATCTGCTCGCAGGGCCTCTGGGACAGTGCCGCAAGCCGGACAGCCTCAACCTTCGAGCTCTATCCTCCCACCGTGCTGAAGGCTGCATGTTTAAAATCATGGTGCCATGGGCCCCCAGGTGGTGTTCTCCCCTGAGCCTCCAGCTTCTGGTGTGGTGGGAAGTCCTTGGCATTCCCCAGCAGGAGTTCTGCACCCCCTCGCACCTCTGCTGCCAACCCCGCGGGCCTTCCAGTACGGTTAGAGTGCCCCCTCATCAGGCACGACCCCACCCAGCTGAAATCACACCTAGAGAGACCCTCTTTCCAGATAAGCGGGATTGGAGGGGAGGCTCAATGGTAGAGCATGTGTTTAGTGTCCTCAAGGCCCTGGGTTTGATACTGAACACCAACAAACACAACCACTGAAAAAGACATTTGCAGCCCGGCACGGTGGTGTACGCCTTTAATCCCAGCACTCAGGAGGCAGAGGTAGGAGGATCACTATGAGTTTGAGGCCATCCTGAGACTACATAGTGAATTCTAGGTCAGCCTGGGCTAGAGTGAGACCCTACCTCGAAAAATAAAAATAAAAAAGAAAAGACACGTTCATAGGCACAGGGGAAGGGCTTCCTTGTGTCTTCTGTTGTGTGTGTGTGTATACGGTGTGTGCGTTACATCCATGTGGGCACACTCGTGTGTGTAGGGGAGCATGCATGTACATGAGTATGTGTGTGGAGGCCAGAGGTTAACACTGGGTTTCTTCCTCAATTTCTTTCCACCTTACTTTGGAGATAGGGCCTGTAACTGACCCAGAGTTCACCAATTCAACTAGAGTAGCTAGACAGCAGGCCTCAGGAATCCTTGTGTCTCTAACTCCCCAGTGTTAGGCTTACAGATGTGAGCCACCACACCTGGCTTTTACATGGGTGCTGGGGATCCAAACTTGCGTACTCATACCTGCATGGCAAGCACGTTCCCAACTGAGCCATCTCCCCACCCCCCTCCATACATCATTTTAAGGCACGTGATTTAGCCCCCTATCGCATGTATAGGAGCCAGAGGCCTGGGCCCAGGGGAGACATCACTGAAAACAACTGGGAAATGACTGCATAGGAAAGCTGAGAACCCAGGGACTCTGATGGGTCCCGGAGGAGGGTGATATTGCTACCTGCTGGAGGTGGCCACTGGTGTCCCCTCCCAGAGAACCTGCTCCAGAGCTAGTGGCCAGGGGAGGAGTGCAGCATGAGGTTATGCCAGAGGCTGGAGGGAAGGAAGGCTGGCCCCCCAGCTCCTGCAGACTTGGGTGTCTTTGAAGGAACACTGGCTTGCTCCTGGGTCTGTAAGAGGCAGCACTAGGCTTTGGGGCCTACTGTGGTCTGGAGCCTGCTGGATCAGCAGGTCAGAACGCTGTAGGTAGGCAGACATCATCAAAGGAGGGAATCTCACGTCCTCAGAAGAGGGACCTCACCTCCTGCCTCCTGAGGAAACGAAGGGGGGTCAGATATCAGTTCTGCGGTCCCCTCCTTTAAGTGTTGATCCACTGGAGTCTGCCAGTCACTCACCTGGTTGTGACACCACCCTTTACCAGAAGACATGCTAAGGAGGTGGAAGGAACAGTTCTCCCCATAGTCAGATAATATTTTTACGCCTCCCAGAAGCCCCTCCCTCTGTGCAATCGCTCATTGCTAGCCTCCCTGCTTTTCTGAATTCCAACTCAAAAAACAAACAAATACAGGGAGAGGTATGAATGGACTGGATGGAGATGGGTGACAGAGGGATTTCATGTTGACCTCTAGCGGAAATTTCAGCTGGATCCTTCGCGAGCCTAGCTACGCTGGTGACTCTGGAAACTCCCTTCATGAAGCCTCCATCACAGGCCTAGCTACGCTGGTGACTCCCTTATGAAGCCTCCATCATGAGCCTAGCTATGCTGGTGACTCTGCTAGCTCCCTTCATGAAGCCTCCATCACGGGCCTAGCTACGCTGGTGACTCTGCTAGCTCCCTTCATGAAGCCTCCGCCACGAGCCTAGCTATGCTGGTGACTCTTCTAGCTCCCTTCATGAAGCCTCCATCACAAGCCTAGCTACGCTGGTGACTCTGCTAGCTCCCTTCATGAAGCCTCCGCCACGAGCCTAGCTATGCTGGTGACTCTTCTAGCTCCCTTCATGAAGCCTCCATCACAAGCCTAGCTACGCTGGTGACTCTTCTAGCTCCCTTCATGAAGCCTCCGCCACGAGCCTAGCTACGCTGGTGACTCTGCTAGCTCCATTCATGAAGCCTCCGCCACGAGCCTAGCTATGCTGGTGACTCTGCTAGCTCCCTTCATGAAGCCTCCGTCACGAGCCTAGCTATGCTGGTGACTCTGCTAGCTCCATTCATGAAGCCTCCGTCACGAGCCTAGCTATGCTGGTGACTCTGCTAGCTCCATTCATGAAGCCTCCGCCACGAGCCTAGCTACACTGGTGACTCTTCTAGCTCCCTTCATGAAGCCTCCATCACGAGCCTAGCTATGCTGGTGACTCTGCTAGCTCCCTTCATGAAGCCTCCGCCACGAGCCTAGCTACGCTGGTGACTCTGCTAGCTCCCTTCATGAAGCCTCCGTCACGAGCCTAGCTACGCTGGTGACTCTGCTAGCTCCCTTCATGAAGCCTCCGTCACGAGCCTAGCTATGCTGGTGACTCTGCTAGCTCCCTTCATGAAGCCTCCATCACAAGCCTAGCTACGCTGGTGACTCTGCTAGCTCCCTTCATGAAGCCTCCATCATGAGCCTAGCTATGCTGGTGACTCTGCTAGCTCCCTTCATGAAGCCTCCGCCACGAGCCTAGCTACGCTGGTGACTCTTCTAGCTCCCTTCATGAAGCCTCCGTCACGAGCCTAGCTACGCTGGTGACTCTGCTAGCTCCCTTCATGAAGCCTCCGTCACGAGCCTAGCTACGCTGGTGACTCTGCTAGCTCCCTTCATGAAGCCTCCATCATGAGCCTAGCTATGCTGGTGACTCTGCTAGCTCCCTTCATGAAGCCTCCGCCACGAGCCTAGCTACGCTGGTGACTCTGCTAGCTCCCTTCATGAAGCCTCCATCATGAGCCTAGCTATGCTGGTGACTCTGCTAGCTCCCTTCATGAAGCCTCCGTCACGAGCCTAGCTACGCTGGTGACTCTGCTAGCTCCCTTCATGAAGCCTCCGCCACGAGCCTAGCTATGCTGGTGACTCTGCTAGCTCCCTTCATGAAGCCTCCATCACAAGCCTAGCTACGCTGGTGACTCTGCTAGCTCCCTTCATGAAGCCTCCGTCACGAGCCTAGCTACGCTGGTGACTCTGCTAGCTCCCTTCATGAAGCCTCCATCATGAGCCTAGCTATGCTGGTGACTCTGCTAGCTCCCTTCATGAAGCCTCCATCATGAGCCTAGCTATGCTGGTGACTCTGCTAGCTCCCTTCATGAAGCCTCCATCATGAGCCTAGCTATGCTGGTGACTCTGCTAGCTCCCTTCATGAAGCCTCCGCCACGAGCCTAGCTATGCTGGTGACTCTGCTAGCTCCCTTCATGAAGCCTCCGTCACGAGCCTAGCTACGCTGGTGACTCTGCTAGCTCCCTTCATGAAGCCTCCGTCACGAGCCTAGCTACGCTGGTGACTCTGCTAGCTCCCTTCATGAAGCCTCCGTCACGAGCCTAGCTACGCTGGTGACTCTGCTAGCTCCCTTCATGAAGCCTCCGTCACGAGCCTAGCTACGCTGGTGACTCTGCTAGCTCCCTTCATGAAGCCTCCGTCACGAGCCTAGCTACGCTGGTGACTCTGCTAGCTCCATTCATGAAGCCTCCGTCACGAGCCTAGCTATGCTGGTGACTCTGCTAGCTCCCTTCATGAAGCCTCCGCCACGAGCCTAGCTATGCTGGTGACTCTGCTAGCTCCCTTCATGAAGCCTCCGTCACGAGCCTAGCTATGCTGGTGACTCTGCTAGCTCCCTTCATGAAGCCTCCGTCACGAGCCTAGCTATGCTGGTGACTCTGCTAGCTCCCTTCATGAAGCCTCCGTCACGAGCCTAGCTACGCTGGTGACTCTGCCAGCTCCCTTCATGAAGCCTCCGTCACAAAGCTTCGGACACGGACATCTTTTCACAACACAACCTGGCCATAAACTAACTATTTTAAATGGAATTCTGAGGCACTCTTAAAAATTGGAATATCATCACAATAAATGTAGACCTTCTGTGTGAAAAGGATTGTTTATATGCAGTTGTAACCCGCCCTCCTCCCCCCACACTCTTCTCTCAATGATAGTGAAATGGGGAAGTGAATGCAAGGCATTGTGTTTCCCAATCTCTTGTAGCCCTAAAAACGACCATTTTGTGAATCGAAATTTAAAAACAGAAGTAGTGGGATCAAAATAACAACAACAACAACAAGGTAGATAACAGAGAAAACCAGAAAGAAAGTGGGTCTTCTTCCCTCAGGCCTCAGCCCATCCTCCTGGCCCGTGGCTGTTTGGATTCGGTGCCGTGGAGAGTTCAGCCATACATTAACTGAACCTGAGTTATGCCTGTCATGGTCATGGTCAAGGTTTGCTGGACAGTTCTTAGGCTTGGCTTCTGGAATCATTCCTTTCTTTCTTTCTTTCTTCCTTCTTTCCTTCCTTCCTTCCTTCCTTCCTTCCTTCCTTTCTTTCTTTCTTTCTTTCTTTCTTTCTTTCTTTCTTTCTTTCTTTCTTTCTTTCTTTCTTTCTTTCTTTCTTTCTTTTTTGAGGTAGGTTGTCACTCTAGCCCAGGCTGACCTGGAATTCACTATGTAGTCTCAGGGTGGCCTTGAACTCACAGCAATCCTCCTACCTCTGCCTCCCGAGTGCTGGGATTAAAGGCGTGCACCACCACGCCCGGCGATCATTCTGTTCTTGTTTGGGTAATGGGACAAGCTGCTGATGGACATTGCCAACCCCAGGTGGGCGCGAGCGCGTGCTTTCTTCCACCACGAAGGACCGTGTTCTTTCCCTGGGGGAGGTTTACGCACTTGGCTCCCACAGTTCCTCTTCTTAATCCCCCAAGCTGACAAGACTGTCGGGGACCTCCGCAGTGGCCTGTCACTCACACTGCGACACAGACCCTGTGTAAGGTGTCTGCCATAGCCATGTGCCTTCTTGGGATGGTCGAAGGGCCACCCAGGTGGGAAGCCTGTGGTTTTCTTGGTAGTAGGATCTGAGGAGAGATTTACTTTAGGTAACCAGATCACTGTGGGGGATGGCAAGTCTGCAGTCTTCAGAACAGGCAGCAAGCTAGAAGCTTAGGCAAGGGTTAAAGTTGTCAACTTATTTATTTATTTATTTATGAGAGAGAGAATATGGGCACACCAAGGCCTCTTGCTGGTGCAAACCAACTCCAGACACAGGCACCACTTAGTGTGTAATGGAGACCTGAGCTGGCAGGCTTTGCAAGCAAGTGCCTTTAACTGCTGAGCCATCTCCCCAGCCCTAAAGCTGTAGGGTTTTTTTTTGTTGTTGTTGTTTTGTTTTTCGAGGCTCTGGCCCAGGCTGACCTGGAATTCACTATGTACTCTCAGGGTGGCCTTGAACTCACAGTGATCCTCCTGCCTCTGCCTCCCCAGTGCTGGGATTAAAGGTGTGCACCACCATCAACAGTAAGTTGTAGTCTTAACCCTGAGGCTGTCTGGAGATAGAGTTCGTTGTTTCTTTCTTTTTTCTCTTTCTTTCTTTCTTTCTTTTTTTTTTTTTTGAGATAGAGTCTCATTCTAGCTCAGGCTGACCTGGAATTCACTATGTAGTCTCAAGGTGGCCTCAAACTCATGGTGATCCTCCTACCTCTGCCTCCCAAGTGTTGTAGAGTTTTTTCTTTGTTGGAGGAATCCTAGGTTTCTTTTCTCTCTCTCTCTGTCTCTCGGCCTTCAGCAGATGGGATGGGGTCCACCATAATATGGACGGCAATTTTTACAATTCCTGGATTTAAATGCAACCTCCTCTTTTAAAAACACTTTAAAAATATATTTAAAGATATCATAACATCTAGTTTGATGTCTCACTAATCCATGAGCATCAGAGCCTGGTCAAGTTGGCATATAATATTTAAAAAAAGTATTAAGTCAGTTCACAGGGACATTGACAGGGTCAGAGCAACCAGGTCCAAACCCACCTCTAGGAGCTGCTGACCTTAGGATGGGGTACATCTCTCTACAGCTCACTCAGCCCTCTGGACCTGTAGTGTGTGTGTGTGAATAAAATGGCTACTGTAGGCATTAAACAAGCTGTGTTCACAAACGCCGTGAATCAGACAGTTAAAATACGGCATTGCTCCTTACTTTGCAGCAAGAGTCCATCTGGTGTCTGACCTGCGCTTGCTGATTCTCCGGTTCCTACAGGGGTGGCATCATTGATTTGCGGCAGTAGGATGGGCCTCTGGCATGCTTTATTGGTTTTGCTCAAGCAATATTTATTGTCTGGAGGCAGGAAGAAGGGAAGCGGTTCCTTACACCAGTCACATTCTTGCTGGGCACCTCGGCTCTCGAAGGATACAGCCAGGAAGGAAGACAGCATCCTTTGCAGGGTCACTGACTGTCAGAGGAGGAGGACCTTGGACACTTTCCAGCCCAGCTCTCTGCCTTTCCAATCAGTCGCAGGTATATGATGGCCCAGCCTGGCCAGGACCCGAGGCCAAGCTCCTGGAGGGCACAACTGGGACTTTCAATAAACAGTGTGAAGGTTATTGTGAAATCACATCCTCTTCCCCACTGTTTCACACCTTCTCCAAAATAAATTTCAAAGAGGTCAGAGATTTCAATGTAAGATGATAAAACCAGATGAAACCAGAGCCTGAGATGATGGCTCAGTCAGTAGAGTATTTGCTGTGTAAGCATGAGGACCTGGGTTCAAATCTCTAGCATTCACATAAAAGCTGAGTGCAGCAGTGCAAACTTGTAATTCCAGTGGGGGGTGTGTGTGCGTGTGTGTGTGTGTGTGTGTGTGTGTGTACAGAGACAGGAGGAGCCCTGGGGATTGCTGGCTAGCTATTCTGAGTCAGGGTCTATGAGAGACCCTTTCTTAAAAATAAGGTGGACAGGGGCTGGAGGGATGGCTTAGCAGTAAAGGTGCTTGTCTGCAAAGCCAAAGGACCCAGCTTCTACTCCCCAGGACCCACGTAAGCCAGATGCACAAGGGGTGCATGCATCTGGAGTTTGTTTGCAGTGGCTGGAGGCCTGATGCACCCATTCTCTCTCTCTCCCTGCCTATTTCTGTATCTCTCTCCCTCTCAAATAAATAAATAAAAATTAAATTAAATTAAAAAATAATAAAAAATTGAGGAAGATGCCTGGTGTTGATATCTGGCCTCTACTTACATCTGTACGTATAACACACACACACACACACACACACACACACACACACCCTTCTTTAAAATATAAAAGTAAATATGAGAGACGGGCTGGAGAGCTGGCTTAACAGTTAAGGTGCTTGCCTGCGAAGTCTAAGGACCCATGTTCAACCCTCCAGATCCCACATTAGCCAGATGCACAAAAGTGAGGCAAGCGCAAGGTCACACATGCCCACTAGGTGGCGCAAGCACCTGGAGTTTGAGTGCAGTGGCTGAGTGCCTGGTGTGCCACTTCTTTCTCTCTCTGTCTGTCTCTCTCTCTCTCCATCCCTCCATCCCTCCCTCTCTCTAAAATAAAAAAGTAAATATGAGAGAAGTTTTGGTTTACTAAGTTTACTAAGTGTGGTGGTACAATCCTTTAATCCCAGCACTTTGGAGGCTAAGGTCACTATAAATTCAAGGTCAATCTGGTCTATAGAATAAGTTCCAGGTCAACTTGGGCTAGAGTGTGACCCTGGTTCCAGAGGGGAAAAAAGAAGAAATAATAAATAATTTTGAAGTAGGAAGGACACCTCTAAATATGACAGAAAACCTCAGTAATCACGAAAAATAAATTTATAAAATGATCAACACAAGAAGGGAAAATTGTACCTGAAAAAAAGGAATGATTAACAAAGTCCAAAGGTGACTGATAGACCAAAAACACTATTGGCAGAACTTATGAGGAGCTTCTTTGGTCTATAGAGAGCTTCTCCAGGTAGGTGAGAAAGACCTGCGACCCAGGAGACAGCAGAAGGGCCAGACAATTCCTGGGAAGATAGTGGCGGAAGAGACAGTACACAGAAGCGTGACCTCACACATAGCAAGACGTGCACAGTAGAAGTATGCAATGTAGCTTTCACCTAGCAGGGAGGTGCAGATTCCAGAATCTGGAAGTGGGCTATGTTGGTGAGAGTGCCCAGCTGCGAGGGGTTGTACAGGACGACCAGCCTCAGGAGAGGGGACAAAGCTACTGTCTATGGAAATTCACAATGCCAGCCGGGTGTGGTGGTGCACACCTTTAATCCCAGCACTAGGGCGACAGAGGTGGGATTGTTGTGAATTTGAGGCCCCCCTGAGACTACATAGTGCATTCCAGATCAGCCTGGGCTAGAGTGAGACCCTACTTCGAAAAACCAAATAAATAAATAAATAAATAAATTGCCAGGCCATTTCACTCAGGATTTCAGGATTGTGTGAAATATACTTAAGCTTTCCAGCATGGAGAACCCTCCATTTCCATCAGTGGGAGATTGCTTTCACAAATGTCATGTCATAAATAAAGGCCAAGAGTTAATGGATGTGATTTTTACGTGATGGATGACTGTAGCCATCCCAGGAAGGAAACGGCTCTCTACGAACAGACACGGCGGCCGTCAAGACACACCGCTGAGCCGGAAGGGGCAGATGGTGCGGCCAGCAAGCCCGCCCATGGGTTTGCTGCGTGGCTGCTCTGGGGTGCTTCCAGGCCTGGCTCTCCCTCCACACCTCTTCCTCCCAGCAGCCACTGGTGGTTTCTTCACCCGGAGGCAAACGAACACTGAGGACAGAGCCCGGGCTGGCAGCTGTCCGTGGCCAGCATCTGAGACCTGCCATGCTTGCTACAGCTAAGAACCCCTCTTTGCCCAAGAATGTTCTACATGACCCTCGGTATATAGGTTCATAAAGCAGGTAGACAAATCAAACACTTACTGGTGGTAAGTCATAAATGTTGTCGTTGCCTTCCCGTTACTGGCACAGAGCACCAGACCCAAAGCAGCTGGTGGGAGGAAAGCTTTTCACTCGGGCTTTCAGTTTCGAGGGGAAGCTCCATGGTGGCAGGGAAAAAGATGTCATGAGCAGAGGCTGGATGTCACTTCCCCGCCAACGGCAGGTGGAAATAGCAGCAAGAGAATGAGCCAAACTCTAGTAAGAGGGAGCTGGCTGCAACACCCTTAAGGTCCACTGTCAGCAACAAACCACCCCCAGGCAGGGTTCCATCTACCAAAGTGCCATCAGCTGGGATCAAATATTCAGAACACACAAGTTTATGGGGAACCTAATTCAAACCACTACAATAGGGAAATTTATATTAAAACAATTCAGGCTGGAGAGATGGCTTAGTGGTTAAGGCACTTGCCTGAAAAGCCAAAAGGACTCAGGTTTGATTCCCCAAGACCCACATAAGCCAGATGCACAAGGTGGCACAAGCGTCTGGAGTTCATTTGCAGTGGCTAGAGGCCCTGGTGCGCCCATTCTCTGTCTCTCTATCTGCCTCTCTCTCTCAAATAAATATTTAAAAAATTCTCTGGCACATGAGAATTTTACCATTTATAAAAGATGAAAGCAAATTTACATACCAGTGAGATGGGTGTGCTGGGTTATTTTACATAAAGAATGAAATCTTGGCTGAATATTTGATACTGCAGGACCCAAAGCATCTTCAATGTTATTTAGAGTTGACTGAAATTTTGAGTTATTAAATCGTCAATGATCAGAGCACCAGTTGGTGGAGACATATAGAATAAAAGGCAGAAGTATGTCTGGGGCTATTTCGGAAACTGTTGGATATTTTGTACTCATCTCAAGTCAAACCTCATTTCATAAAATCCAAGTCATAAACTTAAACAACAATTTTAAAAATAAAACATTCTAATGCAATACAGTCCAAAGCTGTACTAATTTGATGCATACTGACATGACGGTAGGAAAAATATTCAGTCTTTGTTTTCTGTAATTAAGTCATTGTGTTCCTATAAGAGCAGAAAGCTTTGTATGTGCAATGAAAACACTGTAGTTCTGACATGGAATAGTCTCGAATGTGAGCTGAGGCGTTTCAGGCAGCGCTTGCTGGTGTTGCCCAGCGTGACGGCCCTGTGCGGTGCAGAGTCTGCAGGTTGCGTGTTCAGAGCAGAGGCCACGGTGAAGTCGTCCTGTACAGCACAGGCGGGCACCGCCGGCAACACACTGGGTTCACTGCACATCTGATCTTGAATTAAGGTTTGGTCATTGCACATTTGGAAACCTTTTACTATTGCCAATTTTTTTCTGACCCCCCCCCCCACATTCAGTTAAACAACTTGCCAACTATAAGTTACGGTGAAGCCTGGAGGCCGCAGGGATGCCCATGCATGGTGACCCTAGTAGCCTTTGGCACATGCTCTGTGTTGTCAGTGAGCCTTGCACCCAGTCCTCCCCTGCGCTCAAATGTCCACTTCTGTACCCACCTGCCTAAGATGCCGGAAACCCCTTGCATTATGGGTAAATAACCCCTACAATGATAAGAAAGTGTTCTCCTGTGTGGGCCAGACCAGTAAAGCGTAATTATGCTTTAGTTTTTCACCTGGTGGGTAAAAAGCCGTGGTGAGTGAGAACAGAACACAAGAAGGCCCTTGCTTTGGGAACACGGGCTGAGGCGATATACAGAGGTCTTACACAAGCCTATGGTTTAGAGTCCTACTTGGAAAGTTCCTTTCTCCCAGTCTCTCCCAAGACCTCATGCGATTTTCTGGGGTTATATTTAGGAACATTTTACAAAGTACTTTTTGACCCACATGGCATAAAGGAAGTTGCCAAAAAACCACCATGTCCTTGACAGCTGCCCTGCGCTCCCAGAGTCCTTGAACTGGACATCCCTGAGGGACGTGTCTGCTCAGCAAACAGGCATTGATTGATTACAGTATAACGTGCTAAGGGGCAAAGACAGAGGCAGACCTTGGCGAGGTCGTGCGCGGGCTGGACACACTTCCTCTGAGGGTCAGGACGATACCTGTCCTGTCCAGTGGGGCTTAAACGTCAAGGAGTCGGAGCCTGTGTGCATCTGAAACTGTGGATCGCGACCGGCCACTCTGCTGTGCGCATGCGGCCCACGCCGAGGGCTTTTCTCCCCGAGTCTAACTGCAAAGCCCCACTGGCATTCTAGGGGCCCTGTCTGAATGCCAGCTGCCAGTGAGATCAGTGGTGCTGTAGGCCAGACCACAGACAGCCCCTCCCAGTACAAGGTCAGATAGGTACCGCACTGTAGGAATTTCAGGGCTGATGTAATTACCAAGGTGATTTCGTTTGCTTGGGAAATTATTATGCATAATATACATTATTTCATCATTACCAGTAGATAGGGGAGCTAGAGGCCAGAAATCAGCCATGAGCCATATTCAGGGAATAGTGGGGAATCCAAGCTTCCCAGGGTTAATCGGTCGACTTACTGAATGTGGAAAACTCACAACCAAGTTGTGAGCCGACACACAGATGGCATCCCTGCAGCCCAAACCTTCCATGGGAGGGGGGCAATGCTGGATCCCTGGGGGGGGGGGAAGGTCACAGGAGATGATGCCTTGAGAAACAATGCAAAAGACAGCTGAAAACAATGCAGTGCAATGCTGGCAGGACCAGGGCTTTATTCCCAACTCCCGCTAATGCCGCTTACATGCCCAATGCGCGCCTTCGCCAGGGTGCGGTTGCCGGGACTACCTCGGCTTGGGTGGGCAGACACTCACCGCGCCGCAGCCCCGCCCGCCCTGCTTACTGGTGCTGGCACCGGAGAACTGCTGAGTGCGGGCTTCGACCCCGAGCTGTCCTCTGGAGAGGAGAGAGGCGCAAAGGCCCCTCCAGCCCCGGGGAGAGCGTTGCTTCAGAGCTCACTTTTACCTTCATCCAAATCACCGTCAGGGTAGCCTGGGGGTTGACTGGCTTTATGGATGAAGGACAACCGGACGGACAGATTGTGAAGGTGGCCGGCCCGAAGTATATTTGCTCAGAAAGGAGCGGTCAGGAGATTTGTCCCACTCGCCCTGGGCCCTGCCTCCACGTCCCTTGAGGATCAATATTAATGGCTCCCTTTGCATCAGGAAGCAAGAGCTATCCTGGGATTACACAATCAGTACTCAAGCTTAAAGGAAAATAAAAACAGGAATGTGGCTCTTGCTGGGGCTGTCACGATTAGATAACACCCCCTTGGCCTGGTGAGCAGCCAGTAATTCCTTACTGACTGAAGCCCCCAAGGCCAGACCTTGTTGGCTTGTTTTCCAAAGGCTATTATCTATTTATTTATTTATTTATTTATTTATTTATTTGCACAGAATCAAGACAATGTGTCTTGCACTTACAGGCAACTGTGTCACAGGTCAGGAGAGATGTTCTGTGGTTAACTCAAGGTTACCCTGAGGCAGTTCCTAGAGTTTTTATTTTTATTTGACAGAGAGAGAGAGAGAGAGAGAGAGAGAATGGGCATGCCAGGGCCTCCAGCCACTGCAAACAAACTCCAGATGGGTGCGCCCCCTTGTGCATCTGGCTAACGTGGGTCCTGGGGAATTGAACCTGGGTCCTTTGGCTTTGCAGGCAAACGCCTTAACCATTAAGCCATCTCTCCAGCCCGGTTTCTAGTTTTGTTAGTCTGGTGCAAAGCTTTTCAAATAGAAAGAGCTACCCTTTTCCTCTTGTGCCAAAAGACACAGCAATGACAATCGACAGGCAGAGGTTACTTGGGTACAAATCACCAGCCAGCAGCCGGGCTTCAGCTGTCAGGTCTGTGAAGTACATGGGACAGGTCTCTTGGGGGACCCTGACAGAAATCAGGTGATTAACATGAAGAAGCAGCCACGGGGCCTGCACGTGACAGGGGAATCACAAAACGGACTCGTGTCCTCTTTCCACTGTGGGCCACACTGTCAAGTATAAGAACGCATCAGGTGTGTGTCCATCTACAGAGCCCAAGAGGCCTTCTAACTGGGACACTGCCAGGGCACAGGGCAGGTGTAGGGTATTTATTTTTTGGCATGTGTAGTGTATGTATGTGTAGTGCATGCACAGTATATAGTGCAACCATTTGTACAGTGTATGCACGGTGTATAGCGCACATTTGTGTAGTGTGCTCATAGTGTATAGAGTGTGCATTTGTGTAGTGAGCGCACGGTGTATAGAGTGTGCATTTGTGTAGTGTGTGCACGGTGTATAGCGTGCATTTGCGTAGTGTGCCCACGGCGTATAGAGTGTGCATTTGTGTAGTGTGTGCACGGTGTATAGCGTGCATTTGCGTAGTGTGCCCACGGCGTATAGAGTGTGCATTTGTGTAGCGCACGGTGTATAGAGTGTGCATTTGTGTAGTGTGTGCACGGTGTATAGCGTGCATTTGCGTAGTGTGCCCACGGCGTATAGAGTGTGCATTTGTGTAGTGTGTGCACGGTGTATAGCGTGCATTTGCGTAGTGTGCCCACGGCGTATAGAGTGTGCATTTGTGTAGTGTGTGCACGGTGTATAGAGTGTGCATTTGTGTAGTGAGTGCACGGTGTATAGAGCGTGCATTTGCGTAGTGTGTGCATGGCGTACAGAGTGTGCATTGGTGTAGTGTGCGCACGGCGTATAGAGTGTGCATTTGTGTAGTGTGTACACGGTGTATAGAGCGTGCATTTGTGTAGCGAGCACACGGTGTATAGAGCGTGCATTTGTGTAGCGAGCGCACGGTGTATAGAGTGTGCATTTGTGTAGCGAGCGCACGGTGTATAGAGTGTGCATTTGTGTAGCGAGTGCACTGTGTATAGAGTGTGCATTTGTGTAGCGAGCGCATGGTGTATAGAGCGTGCATTTGCGTAGTGAGCGCACGGTGTATAGAGCGTGCATTTGTGTAGTGTGTGCACGGTGTATAGAGCGTGCATTTGTGTAGTGAGTGCACGGTGTATAGAGCGTGCATTTGTGTAGTGTGTGCACGGTGTATAGAGCGTGCATTTGTGTAGTGAGTGCACGGTGTATAGAGCGTGCATTTGTGTAGTGAGTGCACGGTGTATAGAGCGTGCATTTGTGTAGTGAGTGCACGGTGTATAGAGTGTGCATTTGTGTAGTGTGTGCACGGTGTATAGTGTGTGCATTTGTGTAGTGAGTGCATGGTGTATAGAGTGTGCATTTGTGTAGTGAGCACACGGTGTATAGAGTGTGCATTTGTGTAGTGAGTGCACGGTGTATAGTGTGTGCATTTGTGTAGTGTGTGCACGGTGTATAGTGTGTGCATTTGGATAGTGTGTGCACGGTGTATAGCGTGTGCATTTGTGTAGTGTGTGCACAGTGTATAGTGTGTGCATTTGTGTAGTGTGTGTACGGTGTATAGTGTGTGCATTTGGGTAGTGTGTGCACGGTGTATAGCGTGTGCATTTGTGTAGTGTGTGCACAGTGTATAGTGTGTGCATTTGTGTAGTGAGTGCACGGTGTATAGAGTGTGCATTTGTGTAGTGTGTGCATGGTGTATAGAGTGTGCATTTGTGTAGTGTGTGCATGGAGTATAGAGTGTGCATTTGTGTAGTGTGTGCATGGAGTATAGTGTGTGCATTTGGATAGTGTGTGCACGGTGTATAGCGTGTGCATTTGTGTAGTGTGTGCATGGAGTATAGCACATACACCAGTGTGTGTGCAGATGCACACGTGAGTGGAGACACAGGACAGTGTTGCGGTGTCCTCCTCTATCGCTCTGTGTTGCTTCCTTGAGACAGAGTCTCACAGAATGGCTATTTTCTTGGTCATACTGGTTGACCAGTGAGTCCCAGCAGTTCTCCTGTCTCCACCCTCTGCAACACTCGGGTGACAGGCGTGTGTGGCCATGCTCGGTGTTCACGTGAGAGCTAAGGGTCACATTCAGGGCCCTCTCGGGCCTTCACGCTGGCATAGCACGTCCCCTCACCCTCCGGGCCATTCTGCAGCCCAGCTGTAGGCTTTTCAGTGGTCAGTGCCCCACAACAGCAACATTCAAAGCCATCGATCTCCATGTATAGAGGTTTTAATTAGGAGAATGAATAAAAAGCAGAGGGGTGGGGATAAAACTAGACTAAATGAAACTAAGTTACCAGTGTCCCCTTTATAAGCTTTGGATGAAGGGTCTCCCCTCCCCCGGGAAAGGATCTCCCTATGTTTCCCAGGCTAGCCTTGAGCTGCGGGGCTCAAGCCTTCCTCCTGGGTCGGACCCTGGGGAAGCTCAGGAGCACCACACCTGCCTACGTTAACTCTTCACACTTCATGTTCTGCTTAGGCGCTGGGATGTTTGCCTTGGCCGGCGATTCAGCGCTTGAAATTGTCTCCTCTGGATAAAATGTCACCGGGCCAGGGAATGGGAGGTATTACTATGAGGGGCCAGCTTGTGGAGCAGGAGCCCTGCGGGGAGGGGTGACGGCGCTCGGAACCGGGGCTCCAGACGTGTGGGAGGTGGTCACTGGTGGTGCCGCATGATGTCAGTGTGTGGCCTACGGCAGGACTAGTAACACCCTGTGAGAAGTGCTAGAATGTGAGTCACATGCTAATGCTGTGTGGGGTGCTTTAAGTTGCTGTGGCTTCTGGTTCTGATTCACTGTTACAATACTTTTGTAAAATTCAATATAAAACATGACTAGAGGATAAAAATAACAAGATCATGAGAAATAGAATCAAGACAATCTACAACCCCTGGTGACAGGAGCCTTGCTAAAGATCTCCTAAAGACCATCGATTCCACTTATTGTCGGGGAAACTGAGTGACTTGCTTTGTCCACAGCCAGTCAGTGGACATGTGGAGAGTAGCTGGGTGGTCTTCCAGGAACTGGTGAGACAGTTCCCTCCAAACTTTCTTTCTCACCCTTCCACCAGTCAGAAAGAAAGAACTCTGTGTGTGTGTGTGTGTGTGTGTATTTATACAAGTGTGTGTGTGTGTGTGTACGTGCGCTTGCATGCATGTGTGCGTGCACAAGCACACATGTGCTGGTATGAGGTACTGATCTTGGGTGGAAAAATCTATGAGGTGCTAAAAATTCAGTCATCAAGACAAATATTATTGTAATGCCACATTTTCCTAAATAGAATATTATACAAAGAAGGATTAGTAAGCTGGAGAAATGGCTTAGTGGTTAAGTGCTTGTCTGTAAAGCCAAAGGACCCTGGTTCGATTTCCCAGTACCCACAAAAGCCTTAGGCACAAGGTGGCGCATGCGTCTGGAGTTGGTTTGCAGTGGCCGGAAGTCCTGATGTGCTCATTCTCTCCCTCCCTTTCTCCCTCTCTCTCTGCCTCTTTCTCTGTCTCAAATAAATAAATAAAATTTTTAAAAAAATTAGAAAAGGGATTGGTAGCAGCAGTGAGCAATGGAGTACAGGGCAGGAACAGGAATGCCGTCATTACCTAAGGTCCTGAAACTTGGAGGCTCCGGATGGGCCTCAGTTGGTAGAGCACCTGCCCAGCATGTCCTCAGCACCGCATAAAATGGGCGTGGCGGCCCATTCAGGAAGTAGAGGCAGAAGGATGCAAAGTCCAAGCTTACCCTTGGCTACATAATGAGTTCAAAGTCAGACTGGGCTATGCGAGACCCTCTGATATCTTGTTCCATACAAATTTTATCACACCAACCTCGAGAAGGTCAAATGCAGCACGTTTAGCAATATGGGTACTGTGTGGACAAGGCTTGTGCCGGACACTTGTGGCAAGTGTCTCAAACAACTGCGTGCAAGCTGGCCTTGGTGACTCACACCTGCAATTCCAGCACTTGGTAGATTGAAGGAAAAGGATTGCTGTGAGTATGAGGCCAGCCTGGGCTACAGAGTGAGACCCTGTCTCAAAAAACTAAAACCAGGGCTGAGAAAATGGCTTAGAGGTTAAGGCGCTTGCCTGCAAAGGCTAAGGACTCAGGTTCGATTCCCCAGGACCCATGTAAGCCGGATGCACAAAGGGGCGCGTGCGTCTGGAGTTCATTTGCAGTGGCTAGAGGCCCTGGGGTGTCCATTCTCTCTTTCTCTCTATCTGCCTCTTCCCCCCTCAAGTAAATAAATAATAAAACCTAAAACCAAACTAAGCCAACAAAGCCCCATGCATATGTGCATGGAGGGAAAGAGGAGTTATTGTGGTTTGAATGTGAAGTGTCCCCTATAGCCTCATAGGTTTGTGATTAAGCCTCTTACTCACTCATCCCCAGCAGGTGGCAGTTTGGGAGGTGACCCTTGCTGGAGGAGGTGTGTCACTGGAGGAGCCCCTTCTGCCAGCGGGAGCCAGCCCACGCTCCTGCCGCTCCTGCGATGCACAGCCCCTGCTTGCCTACAACGACGGACCTCCCCCTTGAGACTATAAGCCAAAAACAAACCTTGCTTTCCATCAACTGCTTTTGGTCGGGTGTTTTTGTTCCAGCAACAAGAAGGTGCGTACGACAAGGAGGTTTTCAGAAAATGCCTCAAAGCAAAGCAACTTCCGTGGCCCCCATCTATGATTCCTCTGACCAGAGAACATGAAATCAGTATCTTTTCAGAAGGAAAAATGGCTGACAAGCCAACCCTGACATCATCTATAGGCAATACCTAGATTCATAAATATTAACATATGCCTCCCCCAAACTCTTAAAGGCTGAAATATAGGCAATACAGTATGTTTTTCCTTTTTGGAGACGAGGTCTCACAATATAGGCCAGGCTGGCTTTCAAATTGAGATTCCCCTCGCCTCAACTTCCTGAACGCTAGGATTACGGGTATTTACCACCACACTTGACTAGTCATTTAATTTGGGATTCCAAGGTACTAACATCTTCACTCAAAAACAAAAACAAAAAGACCAAATACTGGGCTGGAGAGATGGCTTAGCAGTTAAGGCATTTGCCTGTGGAGCCAGAGGACCCACGTTCGATTCCCCAGGACCGACATAAGCCAGATGCACAAGGTGATACATGCTTCTGGAGTTTTGTTTGCAGTGGTTAGAGGCCCTAGCATGCTCATTCTCTCTCTCACTCTCTCTTTAACTAAAATAGTATTTTTTTCATTAAAAAACCCCGTGGCATAAAGAAAACAGGTAGTCCAATCAGGACAGCTGTCCCATGGACAGTCCTTCCCTACCTGACAGTCAACCTTTCTGATGGCTCAACTTTTCTTATTCTTCTTTCTTTCCCCAAGGTAGGGTCTCAGTCTAGCCCAGACTGATCTGGAATTCACTATGTGGTCTCAGGGTGGCCTGGAACTCACAGCGATCCTCCTACCTCTGCCTCCCGAGTGCTGGGATTAAAGGCGTGTGTGTGCCAACACCCGGCTTTTCCATTTTTCTTCTTAAAGCCACTTCCTTTTTTAAAAAAATATGTTTTAAGATTTGTTTTTATTTATTTATTTATTAGAGATAGGGAAAGCGGTGGGGGGGAGGGAGAGAGGGAGAGCGTGAGAGAGAGGGGGGAAGAGAATGGGTGCACCAGGGCCTCTAGCCATTGCAAACGAACTCTAGACACATGTGCTACCAGGTGCACCTGGCTTACTTGAGACCTGGAGAATCGAACCTGGGTCCTTAGACTTCGCAGGCAAGCGCCTTAACTGCTAAGCCATTTCTCCTTAAAGCCACTTCTGATTAAATGGTGTCATTTATGCACTCTGGCAAATCAACCGTTAACATTTTAAGCTTGAGGTGACATTTAATTGACAGCGTAGGAATGATTTTCAGTGGGCCAGGGCAGCCCCCTTGGACACTGACACAGCACCCCACAGACTAAGGCCTTCCTCCCTTTTCTTGGGGTGATACAGTCTCACAGAGCCCTTTCTCTCTGTGTGTGTTCATGTGTGGAGGTGCATGGTGTACATGTGTGGGTGTGGAAGCCAGAGGAGAACTTGATGGCTGCTCCTCAGGCACCATCCACCCTTTTGTTCTTTTGAATCAGGATTCCTCACTGATCTGGACCTCGCCAAGTAGTCTAGACCAGGGAGCCGGTGAGGCCCAGGGCTCTGCCAGTCTCTGCCTCCCAGCTGGAATGACGACCACCTACCACTGCTCCTGACCTTCTTTTTTTAATTTTTTTATTCGTTTTTTTTTTATTTATTTATTTGGAAGTGACACACAGAGAGAGGCAGAGAGAGAGAGAGAGAGAGAGGGAGAGAGAATGGCCTCCAGCCACTGCAAATGAACTCCAGATGCGTGCGCCCCCTTGTGCATCTGGCTAACGTGGGTCCTGGGGAATCGAGCCTCGAACGGGGTCCTTCGGCTTCACAGGCAAGCGATTAACCGCTAAGCCACCTCTCCAGCCCCTCCTGACCTTCTTGCATGCGTGTTCTGGAGATCAAACTCAGGTTCCTCATGCTTGCAACATAAGCCCTTTACCCGCTGAGCTCTCGCCGCCCACCCTCCCACTCTTGCAGAGTTTTGTTTCCAGCAAAGAGCAAGCCAAGAAACCACTAGGAAATCACACACCCTAACAGGGAATAACCTCTTGGGTGACTCTAGATGTCTTAATATTTTTATTGATTAGTTATTGATTTTTTTTTTTATTGAATGAGAGCATGAGAGCATGTGCACTGCTGCAAACAAACTCCAGATGCACGTGCCATTTGTGCATGGGTCTTCACGTGGGATCTAGGGAACTGAACCTGGAGTGGCAGGCTTTGCAAGCAAGCACTTTGAAGGGCTGAGCCACTGCCGGAGCTCAAGGCAATTTCTTTCAGGTAAACCACTGCTTTAAGAGTCGAGAGCTGTCCAGTCTGGCTTCATTCTTGATTAGAAAGAAATGAAGATGGAGAAAGTACATAAATCCCCCAGAAAGCTCTCGCGGCCCCCTCCCCCGCCTTAAGGGATTTTCCCCCCCCAAGTTGCCGGAACTTGATTGGATGTGGAAACCCAAAAGATAGCTGAACCCAGGTTGCCTGTCCTGGGGGAGAGACAAGCCCCTTCCTAAGGCAGAGGCCCTCCAAGCCTCCGAACCACGCCTCTTCCTAGGATAGAACTTGTTTCCTGAGGTCAGCACCTGGGGAGGGACAAAGGCCACCTCCTCCCCAGCCCGCGGTGTCCTTTCCAAAGAGAACCCTGGGGCTGGGGAGATGGCTTACCGGCTAAGCGATTGCCTGTGAAGCCTAAGGACCTCGGTTCGAGGCTCGATTCCCCAGGACCCACGTAAGCCAGATGCACAAAGGGACGCTGGAGTTCCTTTGCAGTGGCTGGAGGTCCTGGCGCGCCCATTTTCTAAATCTGTCTCTTTCTCTGTTTGTCGCTCTCAAATAAATAAATAAAAATCAACAAAAAATTTAAAAAAGAGACCCCTGTTATGTTCTTTCTCTGTGGGAGCGGTCCCTGCGAATATTGATTATGGGGAGCAGCTGAGCTGGTGACGGAGCTCGGGAGATCTCTGGGGTCACCCGGGCCCCATCTAGCGGAGGAGCTGTAAGCTCTCGCCGCCGCCCTGGGAGCCCCGGGGCCCTGGGCGGTTGGCGACGCCGTCTCTACAGCCCCGAAGGCCCCGAGAAGCACGTGGAGCCCCTAGCCCTGCTCTTCCGGCCGTCACGCGCGCATTTCCTCCCGCAGTCCCCGAGCTCAGCGCAGTGCAGGGCGCGGGGACGCGCGGATCCCGCGCGCAGCTCCCGAGGAGGCCGGGGCGCGCGGTGGTGCCGTCCGCACCCCGCAGGAGGGCGGCGGCGGCGGCTGTCCCCAGGCACCGGCCACCCGCATCCACCCTCGCGGCCCGGTGTGTGCGGGGCTCAGGCCGGAGCAGAGACACACCCCACCCCACCCCACCCCCGCCATGCGCGCCGGAGGAGATGGATCCGAAAGCGTCCGCGAGCGAACGGGTCCGGAGCCAGCCGGAGAAGACAGCGCGCGGCGACCCGGGGACGGCGTGGGCGGCGGGGCGCGGGACGGCGGCGCGGCACGCAGCGCACTTCCTGTTCAACGCGCGCCGCCCGCCACCGCCCGGCGCCCCGGAGCCTGCGTGCTGCCAGGCCCGGCCCCCGCGCTCGCCCAGGTCCCCGCGGGGCGCACCGCCCGGCTCGGCTCGGCTCGGCTGGGCTCGGCTCTCCGGGGCTCCCTCCCGCCCGCGGGGGCCCCCCGCGAGTCGTCACCGCTGCCCGCGGCCGAGCCACAGCCCAATTGCGAAGAGCCTTCGCCTTTGCGCCTCCTCTTCCCCCCACCCCTGCCCTCCCTCGCCCGGAGAGGAGGACCGCCCGGTCCCGGGGCAGCTAGTCTCCCGAGGCCCAGGCTTCTGCATTTAGACACGGAGCCTCCTCGCTGTCGCCACCGTCGCCACGGGCACGGGCGGGCTGCTTTCCAAATCATTACTTTTAATTGCACCTGCCTCGGAGATGACCTCTGGGAACCAGTGGGAGGAGCCGAGAGGTGTAAAAATGTAGATTCGCTTTGCAAGAAGGAAGGAAAACTTTTGTCGCCCGGCGGGAGAACGGTGCCACGCGCGGGTCCCGAGTGACTGTGTGTGTTTGGGGGGGTCGACACGGCGTGGGGAGGCGGGGACGAGAGGCCACGCCGCCGCCCCGCGCTGCCCGCCGGCCCCCCTCGGGCGAGCGCGGCGCGCGCGTTACCTGCTTCGCCCGCCCTCCCCGCGGAAGTCCCCACGAGGTGTCTCGGGAGTGCAAGGACAGGCGGGAAGTGCACGCGGTTCCAGTGTAACGACAGCGGCCGCGGGAGTCGGGGAGCGGGACCGGACCCCGGGGGTGGGGAGAGAAGAGGCACCGGGATCAACTTCTGGATAAAGTTATGGGAAGCGCGGCCATGGACACCAAGAAGAAGAAAGAGGTTTCCAGCCCCGGCGGGAGCGACGGCAGGAAGAACCCCGGCCAGAAGAGGAGGTCGCTGCGAGTGCACATCCCGGTGAGTGCCCCGGCCGGGCGGCCGTCGCCCCAGACCCCCCGCGGCGCAGAGGCGGTTAACGCGGGGCGCCCCTCCCTGCGGTCACTTCTCGCGGCCCGGGAGGGGGAGGGGAGCCCCGAGCCGTGGTCGGATCTTGCTCAGTGCTCGCGTGGAGCTCGGGGACATTTCCCGCGCAGGGCAGGGGCGAGGGCAGCCGCGGGGGCAGCTGGGGAGCCTCGCGCGTTCCCGGGCCTGGCGCGCCTTTTGGTGGCCGCCTGGGCGTAGCCCGGGATCCAGCCCCGGTGCGGGTGCGGGGGGCGGTGCGTCGTGTTGTTTTGCTGGAAGAGGACAGTGTGGACTGCGCTCCGGGTGGTGGAGCTGCTCCCGGGCTGCGGGGACCTAGGAAAGGAGTGATGGGTGGGGACAGCGCGGGGCTGCGCCCCCCTCCACCGAGTGAACCTCCCTCCACGCCAGTTCCCCCCCCCCCTCCCCGGTGCTTGTGGATGGGGGTGAGGGCGCCTCCGCAGCGGTTCCCTTCATCCGGGAGCATGCTTTGGGTCTCGCTGGTATTTAGGGTGCTAGCCTCCTTCATCAGTGCAGGGCTACTGCGAACTTCAGCCCCAGCCACGCCGTCCGCCAGGGCTGGACTTTGGCGACATCAATCGATCCACCAGGAGGGAGCAGGGGACAGGATCGTGTGCCCATCCTGCTGTCTGGCCTGACCCAGGCCTGTCCAAAGCCGCTTGCTTCAGCCTCACCAGAGAGGAATCAGGTGGTGGGAGGTGCGTCGCTGAGCCCTGACATTTGCCGAGGGGAACTCCCCACCGAGTCCCACCCCCTCGCCAAGTAAGCGTTTGTCGAAATCACACACGCGCTGGCGCGCCCCAAGCACACCGCAGGCGCTCCGGGGCTCCGTGGAGAGTGTCTTGTACTACTGCCCAGCCCAGCGGAGGGTCTTGGGGTCCGGTGGAATGGGGCAGTGAGTCCCGCCCTCCTACCAGCGCTGCCGGATCTCATCAGCGCTAATCCTTCCAGATATCACAGACTGAAGTTGGCCGCTCCTTTCTGCTGTGACGAGCCCTAGGCTTTTCCCCTTTCATGTCTGCCAAGATGCCCTTTCGTTTAGATCCTCTCAGTCTCCGCACTTAATGCTTCCTTGGCCAGGCTTTGCAATGCTGGTGAGGAAGTTTGGGACCAGGGAATGGGAGACCCAGACATCTACGGAGTGTTTAGGGAGCAGCCTGAGGCTGAGTCATAGACAGTTAACTCAGCAAGCAGGTGACTGGACCCCTGGCTGCTGTGTGCCTACCAGGGTGACCTGCATAGGCAGGAATAAGGGTTTTGTTTGAAGAACGTTTCTCCTTACATGGTAGATCTATACATACATATATAGTTTTAGTTGTTTTTTTTTTTTTTTTTTTTTTTTTTGAGGTAGGGTCTCAGTGTAGCTCAGGCTGACCTGGAACTCACGGTGTAGTCCCAGGCTGGCCTCCAACTCACAGATATCCTCCTACCTCTGCCTCTGGAGTGCTGGAGGTGTACCGCCACGCTCCGCCCATGGTTGATGTTTTTAAACGGTATTTGTTAATTGAAAGTTAGGCATTGCTGTTAAAATCTGTGTAAGCGATACTTGAGCCTCCCTTTAACCACCGTGTTATGTTCACCACACAGAAACAATAGTGCTCATTTCACCTGCCTTATAAGGAGGCTGAAGTAAACGAATTCATGGGAACGTTCTTTACAAGTCAAAGTGTCGTGTGCACGAATGACCACTACATATTACCTGAGTGCCTTACTTTAAAAGGAAAGAGGGGCTGGAGAGATGGCTTGGCAGTTAAGGCATTTGCCTGCAAAGCCAAAAGGACCCAGGTTTGATTCCTTAAGACCCACATAATGCCAGATGCATGAGGTGGCACATGCATCTGGAGTTCATTTCCAGCAGTGAAGGCCCTGGTGTGCCCATATTCTCTCTTTCTCTCTCTCTTTCTCCCTTTTTCAAGTAAATAAATAAAAATAAAATATGTTTTCAAAGGAAAAAAAAAGGAGAGAGACCCCAGCACTTGAGGCTGAGGTGAGAGGATTATTATGAGTTCAAAGCCAACCTGGGCTACATACCAGGACTCAAAAATAGTCTCAAAAAATAAAAACCATCGAGGCAAAAAGAAGAGGGAGAGTTCGATGGGCAGGTCATATTGCGCTGAGGTCAAATGGAGAGGCTGATCCCAGCGCCACGTGTGTGTGGCATGCTTGCTGGGGTAATGTGGGTGAGAGCGCAGGGAAGATCCAGATCTACTTCGCCTACCGAGAGGCCAGTACATGAATGACAAACATCCCGGCCGTTCTTGGCACAACCCCACCCTTACCAAAAGCAGTGCTCAGCCCCCTGCTGCACAGTCCTTCACTGAGCGTGACATGTGCTCAGGAGTCCCTCTAGGGTGACGTCCAGGGCCAAAGGGGACGGTTGTGTCAGCGTGGTGTTGCTGGTGGGACTAAGGGCTCCCCCGTGTGCCAGCTGATGATGGCTTGTTGACTGTTGTGCTGGGAAAGGCTGGGGAAATGGGGCCTCGGGACACATGCTAGCAAGTAGCACAAGGGCACAAGGTGACCAGGGAGCTCCACAGCAGGTTCTTGTGGAGCTGAGAGGGGCAGTGATGACTGCGGGCCAGCGAATTCAGAACGTGACATGCAGAGGGAAAGATGGCCCGTCCACGCCCAGAGAACCCTGGGTCCTGTGGAGGGAAGGGCTGGAGGATCCAGGTACTAGGGACTAGATTAAGAGCAGGTCAACAGAACCTTGAATGAGGACTGACAAGTGTAGGAGTTAAGTCCAAGAGGCCCAGCTAAATTTGGATTTCCACCATACATTTCGTTTTTAGCATAAGTAGATCTCACACCGTGTTTGGGATATACTTATGCTAAAGATGACAGCGCACTTATGTGAGATCTCCAGGTAACTGGGCATCTCGTACCTCCCCAAGTAACCCCACCTGTGAGGCCGCCCCCAGGGCGTGAGGAATTCCTTCCAAAGGCCCAGAGGAGCTGCACAAAGGTTCCTGCACTTTATGCCCACGGCCCCAGGGCCCCATGCCTGTGGGTGGCCTCTGGCTGTGACTTTCTCTCCTCCCAGGTAAGGCCACTCACTCAGTGTGCTGAGGTGGCACCCGAGGGACAGCCCTCCACCAAAGAGGGTATAGTTATCAGGACAGTTCTGCTGTGGCTCCCCGGGGCATCTCAGGGACTCCCTAGCAGAGTGGAGCCCCTGCTGCCCACGGTGGGAGCCCACTTGCTGGTGGGCTGTCATGGTCTTCCTCCTCCCCTCCCTTCTTTCCTTTGTAAAAGTACTTTGTTATTTATTTGAGAGAGGAAGAGGCAGATAGAGAGAAAGAGAGCATGGGCATGCCAGGGCCTATAGCCAACACGAACGTGGGTTCTGGGAAATCGAACCGGGGTCCTCCGGCTTTGCAGGCAAACGCCTTAACCGCTAAGCCATGCCATTTCTCCAGCCCTCTTCCTTCCTTCCCTCCCTCCCTCCATCTTTAGAAGTAGGGTCTTGCTGTAGCCCAGGCTGGCCTCAAACTCACAGCGATCCTCTTACCTCAGCCCCCAAGCACTGGGATTAAAGGCGGGCGCCACCACGCCAGACCTCTCGTGGCTTTCTGACTTCTCTGCACCTCACTCCCCATTCCTCCCCTTGTGCTGCCTGAGTGAGTTAAAGTGTTCACCTGGGACCGAACTTCTTGTCTGGACACTGTTTGTGAGGACCTAAACCGAGAAGCCGATAAAAGGCGACGGAGCAGCGTTCCGTGAGGGGAGACCCCCAGCAGAGTGGAGGAAGGGGACAGGGCTCATGACGCGGATCTCACTGCCCGGGGCCAGAGCAAGGAAGGGTGAAGAGGGGTGCTTCGAGGAAGATGGGGTTCCTCTGTGTGTGGTGGGCGTGGTGAGGAAGCTGGGAATGGAAGTTTGGAGCAAGTTCCAAAAGCGGGCTGGTTCCTGGGGAGAATGGTGATTTCTGGCGCAGGCCGGGGCTGTTTGAGGCGAGGGCAGCAAAGTGGCAGGAATCCCCTCTGCTTCCCAGTGCCCCCGAGTCAGGCGAGGGTGGTGTCCCGGGAATGCCATTTCCAAAGTCGGAAAGGCTCCAGAAAGATATGTTCCTGGCAGTCCTAGCAAGCGTGTGCGGTGGCACTGTGGGTGACAGGGCCTGCTGGGACCTCATTTGGTCTACCGCCACATGTCCAGCACAACAGAACCGCAGCTCGTAATGTTGGGCAATTACTACAAAATTCCTCCCTGAGGCTCAGGACACCCCCCTGCTGTGCCCCCCCCCCCGCACTGGGAAAGAAGGCTCAGGACACCCCCCTGCTGTCTCTCCCCCCCCCCCCCCCCCGGCACTGGGAAAGAAGACTCCCTCTTAGGAACACCTCAGGACTCAAGGTGGCAGCAGGTATAAGAAGCCTGAAATTGTTCACTAACTTAATTGAGTTAGGCGCATGGCCGAGTACCAAGGAAGGGAGAATGGCGCTTGGGTCTCATTGAGGCTGTGGCCTGGGGTCATCATCTTCCTCAGCCAGCTTGGATCACCTCATGGGTAGACCACTCAGGGGTTGGAGGAGTGGGATACAGGGGAGGGGGGCCCTCGGGTGGAGACTCAGTGGCGAGAGTGTGGTGTAGTAGAGTCTCGCCTCAGCTTTCTTCCCTGACATAAAGGAAGGATAACAGCGCAGGTGGTGGGAGGAGGTTTAGAAAGTAATTCACCGGAAGCGAGGCTGAGCAAGGTGTCCAGCCAGCACATGGGAGCAAGCTCGTCCTTTCTCCTTTCTTATGTTTTCTGATCTGAGGAAGAGAAGCATCTCTGTTAATGCCCAGATCCAGGCATCTCGTGTGCATACTTACCCAGTCGCTGCTGCCTGGCACACTGGTCTTTGGAACTATAAGCCACTGACGGAGCAGGAGGCCAAGGGCTCTGGCGAGAAAGACCAGGATCCTGTGGGGATACTGAGGCAGCTGGAGAGGTTTGGCTGTTGACCGAGTAGGGCACTAGTGTCAAAACGCACGTGTCCCTAGCCCTCGGGGGCGGGGGAGGGGGAGCTCCATAAAGCCTTCGTAGTCACTGGAGAGAGGTTAACAGAGCCAGGAGCAGCAGCTGGTCACAGAAGGTTGTGGAGACACCACTGGGCTTGGGCAGGTCTATCACTCACGCCACCTGCTGCACGGCCACCAGGAAAGCCTCCTGCTGCTGGAGGCCACAGCACCCTGTGTCCTGGTGGCAGGCCTGTGATCACACTCCCTGTGAAGGTGCACATAGGAGTTGTGTTGTGTCCCCCGAGGCTGGAGGATCAAATGTCAGCATGAACTCTGCCCCTTCCCAACACTGGAACACCCTGGACTGGAGTCTCAGAGAAGATGTGCAAACTTGACCTTGACCTTGACTTTGGCTGCTTTGTACATGCTCCCCTTCTTACTCTTTTTTCCCCCCTTTGTTTTGTTTTTCGAAGCAGGGTCTCACTCTAGTCCAGGCTGACCTGGGATTCACTATGTAGTCTCAGGGTGGCCTCGAACTCATGGTGATCAGCCTACCTCTGCCTCCCGCATGCTGGAATTAATGGCATGTGCCACCACGGCTGGCTTTTTTTTTTTTTTAACGTGGGTGTGTGCGGTGCATGTAAGTATGAGTCTTCTTGTGTGTGCAGGCGCCCATGTGCACACGTGTGTGTGCCGGCCAGAGGTCAATGTCAGGTTGCTCATTCGGCTGCACTAGCTATCCAGTGAGCCCAAGGGATTCCCTGCCGCCTCCCCAGAGCTGGGATCACAGAAGTTTGCCACCACACCCAGCCTGCACACGGGTGGTTGGGACCTGAACTCGGGCCTTCGTACTTGCATGGCAAGTCCATTACTCCCCGGGCCATCTGCCCTGCCTTGGGGATGCTCTTTGATGGGTTAGAGATTAAGGCAGGGGTCTTCGAAGTGTCGTTCTTAAACCAGCTTGATGAGTTCCATCTGATATGTTTAAAAGATCAAACCGTAGCTCTCAGCCCAGACCTACTGAGTCAGGATTTCTGATCACGAGACCCATGATTCTGTGCATGATTAAGTTCCCATGATTCTGTGTATCATTAAGTTCCCATGATTCTGTGTATTCACTAAGTTCCCATGATTCTGTGCATCATTAAGTTCCCATGATTCTGTGCATCATTAAGTTCTGCAAGAGATTTTTATTCCCTACCTGACTTTTTTTTTAAATTTTTTTTGTTTATTTATTTATTTGAGAGCGACAGAGAGAAGGAGGCAGAGAGAGAGAGAGAGAGAGAGAGAGAGAGAGAATGGGCGCGCCAGAGCTTCCAGCCCCTGCAAACGAACTCCAGATGCATGCGCCCCCTTGTGCATCTGGCTAACGTGGGTCCTGGGGAATTGAGCCTCGAACCGGGGTCCTTAGGCTTCACAGACAAGCGCTTAACCGCTAAGCCATCTCTCCAGCCCCCTACCTGACTTTTATAGGAATTGATTTCCAGCTTCCCCAGTATAATGCTGTTTCTTCTGTCCTCGTGAGTTATTGGCTCTGGGTGGCATGTATTTTTCTGTTCATCCATCCGTCCATCATTTACCTATCCATCCATCCATTCCTATCTGTCCATCCATCACCTGTCTATTCATCCATCCACCCATCTCCTATCCATGCATCCATCATCTATCTAATCTATCCAAGTATCTATGTGCCATCTATTTACCTGCCTGTATAACTACAAAATTATCTATCCATCCATCATCCATCTATCTATCTAATCTGTCCAAATACCCATCTATCATCTATCTGTCCATCCATCATCAAGCTAATCTACTTATCCAAATAGCCCCATCATCTATCTGTCCATCCATCTACCTATTTAATCCATCCAAATGTCCATGCACTATTTACTTAGCATCTGTCAGTCTTCTGTTGATTCATCTAGCCATCATCCAGCCTCTGTTAATCAGCTGAACTGTCCCACCCATCACTGAAAGGGAGCAGCTTTGCTACTGACAGCGGCAGGATGTTTCTGGCCTCCAGGTAGAGATGGCAGATCAGCCTCAAGTTGCAGTAGCCCGATGTGAGTCAGCCTCTTGGGCCACACAGGAAGGGTTCTTGTCTCAGCCCTCCCTTGGCTTGGTGCAATTTGGATGCCTTAAGCATAAACCTTCACAGGCTCCAGATATCAAAACCTTGAGCAGCTTGGTGATGGAGCCCAGAACCGTTCCATGGCTCGGGTTTATAAAGGCAGCAAGGATGCCGTGCCTCAGCACACTGAGTGTGGTGGTGGTGGGGGGCATCCAGTGAGTGGGCTTCCTGAGTACGGGCACTGCATGCTGGCTGAATGTCAGCTGGGCCCAGGGAGAGGATGGGCAGGTAGAGAATGGATCTGCGATTCCCCTTCCTCCAGGACCCTCAGTTCCCGGTGAGCGTGGGCCTCCGTGGCTCAGCTCACGTGGAGGTAGGGCGCAGAGTGCACACGAACCTGGGGACTGGCAGGCTCCCTCGTCCAGGCTTTCCAGGTGCGGCGCTAGAACTGAATCCCCTTGTCTCACCTGTTTTGCCCCTGTCACAGGTGCATTTGTGTGGTGGGTGACGTGGGAAGTGTGCACTGAGTGTGCACCGTTACTCTCACCTCTCCCTGCTGCCCTGTTCCCACTCAGGTCTGGAACTTACGGGGGGGGGGGAGCTTCTCAGTAGGAACAGGCTCTAACTGCACCAGTGTGGCCCGAGGATGAAAGCAAATGCTTAAGTTCTGGAGCATTCTCCACGCAAGGATCTGTCTGGTTCTGAGGTGGCGAGCAGAGGGGCCGACACTGGTGGCATGCTTGCTCTCGCGCCATCCACGCTTCTCACACTTGTTAGGGTGTCCTGTGTTTTGCTGGCATATTTCCTCGTCTGTTTTCTTTGAACTGCTCTCCTCCAATGAAACCTAGAAAAATGGTGTCACTGTTTCTGGTCTCCATGAGGAGTGGGGAACAGTCACAGTTGACTAAACACAGGACAATCCACTAGCCCTGGGTAGACTGAAGAAAGGATCTGGAAACACTGTGTTTGCCAGGGCCTCCTTGCCTGCCCAGACTTCACTTGGGTAACGTCTAGATCTGTTCACCCCCTCGAAACCTTTTGGTGAGTGAACGATGCTGTTTCCTAGCCGCCGTTTGCTCTCTCTTTCCCATCTCCCCCTGTGATCTGTTCAGCTCCCTGCCAAGGACTTTTGGTTTCTGGAACCTTTGCTTTTGTGGAGCTGAGTGAGAGTTCCGCCCTCCGGCTCCCCACCTCTTAGCTACTATGCTTGCATCCACCCCCCACGAGACACCAGGGGTCCCCATTGCTTTCCAGAAGAGGGATCCACCCACCTTGATAACTCCCCCACAAATTTTGTCAACATCGTTTGAAATATGGAGCAGGCAGAGGCCAATAGGGTCCTGGACTGTGGGTCCTTCATTTCCTTGGTGGTCAGCTGTGACCCTGCTGGAAGGTGAGTGGAGAAGTCACGTGAGAGGTGAGCTGAGTCCCTTGGGCTCAACCACAGGGAACTCTCAGAAGACCCCACTGGCACCCACGGCATGCGCGTGCAGCCACGCCAGAGGCAATGGTTACCCTTCCCCGGCTGTGTGTGCCCTGTGCCCCGGCGGGACCAGCCGCCAGTGGACTGTTGATTCATCAGAACCGCACTCACCTCTTCCTCTACCTACTTGGAAAATAATTTAATCTCCATTCTTTACTTCCTGTTGACAGGAAGTCTTCTCTGCCAACTCATGGCTTGCCACAGGCCAATCGGATAGCTTCTGGGGCCCGGGGCGCCTGCCAGGGCTGTGTTTTGGCGCACTCTGGCTGGGCAGCACAGTTGCTGATGAATGGTCAACAGAGACCAATTTGCTCTCAGTCACCCCAGACTCCCAGCTGCTTTTCTGTAAGGCAGAGGAAACATGCTGCCCAGTGGCGCTTCTGTGGGAGGGGGACGGTGGGAGGGGACCGATGTAGTGACCTCCACTTGTCCCAGGGAAGGGAAAAGGAAGGATGCCACAAGGTGGGGAGAGAACTTTAGGCAGAGGTAATGGTCAGATGTATAAAGTGCTAGAGGGCTAGAAGACTGCTAAGGCTGCATTATCAGTCAGGCAGGGTGATGGCTGGGGCTATAACCCCATGGATTCCCAGCTCTGGAATTACAGGAGTTTTTCTTTTCTTTTAATGTAGGTTGTGGGGATTTAACTCATCTTCACACTTGCACAGCACTTTTCCAGCCTAGCCGTCACCCCAGCCTCACATTTCCCCTTCTTATAAAGACACTAGTCACACGGGATGAGGGGAGCCTTAACGACAGCATTCCAGTTTAGAGCGTCCTTCTGTCTTCCCGTGAATAGCTTCAGTGGGCGAAGAGGACTTCCACCACTCTTCTTGTTTGTTTGTTTGTGTGTTGTTGTTTTTCAAAGGAGGGTTTCACTCTAGCCCAGGCTGACCTGGAATTCACTATGGAGTCTCAGGGTGGCCTCGAACTCAGGGCGATCCTCCTACCTCTGCCTCCCGAGTGCTGGGATGAAAGGCGTGCGCCACCTCGCTCTGCTATTCATGACTCTTTCTGTGGAATACAGTTCAGCTCATCCCTCTGTCCATTTTTTTAAAAAAATAATTGGACATTGGAATAGACACTAAGGTAGGCATAAGAAAATCCTGGCTGTCTTTTCTGACAGGAAGCTGGGAGAGTTGTGTGAATACCTGTTGGGTGGCAGGTACAGCCCCAAACCCAGGGGCCTCATTGGAGCCAAGATGGGCACAGCCCACCCCCTTCTGCACAAGGTTAGCCTTGTTAACCTTAGGCTCCTGCTGCCCAGTCAGGTCACTTGTTATTTTAAAATCTCCCAGACTGTGAAGAAAACCACAAGCTTTGATTCTATCTCAAATTTCTTGTGTCTTCTGGAAAGTTCTCGTGGTCTAGGTTGCTCTCTGGGGTGAGCTGGTGGCTTAGCTGGAATGGCTGGTCACGAAAGCCCTGCTCACGTGTCTGTCCATTACCCAGCTGGCTCCAAAATGGCCAGGCAGTGTGTCCGGCAGGCAGCCCAAGAGACAGGCGACAACAAGAGAATAACTCTCCAACTCAAGGATTTCTCCAGCCTGCTGGCCACAGCCAGATTCTGGACACGGAGCCCTAGGCTCCACCTCCAGATGGGAGGAGCCCAGGTCACCGCAGGAGGGACCAGCGAACACAGTCAACAAGCCACCAGCTAAATCTTTTTAGATCTGTCAACATGCATCATGCATGGAGACACTGTGTAATTAATGTCATTAAATAATGTATCGCCTGGCTGTGTTACATATCTGAAATCATATGTGTTATTTGTGATGTAAATATGTGATATACACGTTAAAAACAAGGGTCGGAATACGAGGTCTCCATTTGACTTCAGCGCCCCGAGTGTCTGGAAACTTTCATCCCAAGGGCAGGTGGCCTTTGTGGTGATGGACATGAGGCCGGGAGGAGAAACATTCAGGGGAGTAGGGGAACGGGGTCCTCCCAAGGGCAGGCCGTGTGTTTGCGTGGTGTGCGTGTGTGTTCATATGAGTATAGGCATGCACACACACGTGGAGGTCAGAGGACAGCATTTCTGGTGTTGGTCCTAGCCTTCCACCTCTCTTGAGGCAGCGTCTCACAGCTAGTTTGGCCAGGCTAATTAGCTCCCATGCTTCCAATACATTCTCCTGTCCTTGATTCCCTTTCCACTCAGATGCTGACTGGGATTACAAACACTGTGGGTTCCAATGTTCCAAACTCCAGTACTCATGCTTATACCATCTCCCAACTCCAGGGTGGGCATTTGATACCATCCCATTTCCATCGTCAGAATATCCCAGGTGATGTTTCATCCCTGGGGAGAAGCCAGGTCAGGAGAACAGAGAGGTTATTTGTCTCCTCACACTCCGCTTCTTAAGTGTATTTTGAGATTTCTGACATGACCTTGGGGCACAGGTAATAGAATATTCTCGGACACCAGACAGAAATGTGCCGGGCAGCCGTGTCAATGGTCTAAGGGAGTCACTTGGCCAGATAGCTTCCTGCTGGACTGCTGGACACTGGCCAGGATGGGAAGTGGTCCAGAAGACCATGGTGGCCCCTGGAAACCAGAGAGGACACATGCTTTGGCCTGGACTAGCCGGTAGAGGTTATGACCTGGCGTGGGCCTTTGACTGGCCTGTGGCAGAGCAGGCGCCAAAACTCAGGTCTCCTACTCTGATCAGGCTGGAAAGAGGGGAGACCTTCCTGTGGTGACAAGTGAGACCCTCCTGCCTGGTCCACGTCTCCATCTGCTCCTTGATTAGAGGTCAGAAAAGTGGCTTCAGAGCAGTTCTGCCTAGTACTGGCTCAAAGCAAAAGTGGGCAGAGGCCAGCCCAGGCGCAGGCCCTGAGCAGGTTCATGATTCCCCAGGACCCACATTAGACAGATGCACAAGGGGGCGCATGCGTCTGGAGTTCGTTTGCAGTGCTGGAGGCCCTGGCGTGCTCATTCTCTCTTTTTTGCAGGCAAGAGCCTTGTCTGCTAAGCCATCTCTCCAGCTTTCCCTTCATTTCATTTTATCTTTTTAATTTCCGTTTATTTATTTGAGAGTGACAGATAGAGAGAGAGAATGGACATATCAGGGCCTCCAGCCACTGCAAACAAACTCCAGATGCATGCGCCACCTTGTGCATACGTGGGTACTGGGGAATCAAGCCTCGAACCAGGTTTTTTTAGGCTTCACAGGCAAGTGCTTAACCACTAAGCCATCTCTCCAGCCCTCTCCCATCATTTCTTTTTTTTCCCCCTTCATTTCTTAACCTGAGAAAGCCTTGGTCCTTTCACTGAAACTAATTGATAAGAAGCAGCACCACAAGTCTGCTAGGAGGCATTTTTTGGTGGCATGCTAGTTCTTTGATTGGAAGCTGGTCTGGTGCCTCGAGCGATAAGCAGGAAGGGAGAGGGTCCTTGGCCCAAAGGCCAGGCACCGTCCCTTGTACCTCACCTCCTCCAGGAACCTTTAGTTCCTGGCGATGCTGGAGGTGGGAGCAGCGACCTGCTGGGCTCAGGCATGGACTTGGCTGTCATTCGTAGCAGATCCTCAAGAACAGAATCTTGGCGTGAGCAAGGACGTGGGATGGTTCTCACCCCCTCTGCAGACGGCGGTTGTGGTGGAGTGAGTATGTGCCTGGGCGCCAGGGACCAAAGCTGCGCTCTGAGTGTTGCCGTGCACTGCCGTGCACTCCCCATTTCCTCCTGCGCAGTTTCCTGGTGCTCTGGGAGCCTCGGGTTCCTTGTCTGTAAAATGTAGATAATGACCTCCTCACCAGACAGAGGAGCACAAAGTGAGACCCAGAGTTCTAGAAGTGTTGGTTCCCCTGCTAGAGGGCAGCTCGTGGGGCGGGGGGCATCTTCGAACATGGCTGAGCTCACCAGCCCAGCCCAGGGGACGTGGAGGGAGCCCCAAGTTAAGATCGTCTTACCCTTGCCGAAGGAAATGACTTTTCTGTTGGCTATCCCAACGCGTTCTCATCCCGTGTAAGGCTTTTGCTAAATATATACCCAGGTTTATTTGGGAGGTTTATATTGTAGATAAGCCAAGGCCCTGGACTAGAGAGATAGCCTCTTTGAGCTGTGAGCCGAGATAACGAGCTCTGGCCTAGAAGACTGTAGAAACGGGTCACACGCCAGGAACTTGAGGGCCACCTCTTGGGGTAAGGCTGTGGAGAGTTGGGATGGTGGGGGTAGAAGTCTGAGCTGGCAGTCCATACATAGATGCTGCATACCGCTTGCTGTCTTCCAGTATCTGTGGGTGATAGGCCCCCAAACTCAGAGGGTGCTGGAGTCCTGTATAGAAAATGGTGTCGTATGTGCACATAGCCTGTGCACATCCTCCCGAGAACTTTAAATCACCTCTATGTTGCTGAAAGTACCAATTACAATGAAAATGTATCATGGCATTTGGGCGTGGTTGGCTCATGCCTTTAATCCCAGCACTTGGGAGGCAGAGGTAGGAGGATCGCTGTGAGTTCGAGGCCACCCTGAGATTACATAGTGAATTCCAGGTCAGCCTGGGCTAGAGAGTGAGACCCTACTTCGAAAAGCCAAAAATTAAAAAATAATTTTTTAAAGTTAAAAAAAATTTTTTTAAAAAGAAAGAAAGAGAAGAAGGAAAGAAAGAAAGAAAATGTATCATGGGGCTAGGGAGATGGTTCTGCCATTAAGATTCTTGCCCGCAGGACCTAACAACCCAGGTTCCATTCCCAGAACCTATGTAAGCCAGCTGCCCAAGATGGCACATGCATCTGGAGTCCATTTTCAGTGGCTGGACGCTCTGGTGCACCCATTCTTTCTGTCTGTGTCTCGTCTATCTCTGTCTGCTTGCAAATTACTAAATAAAAATATTTTTTATTCTTTAAATATTTTTATTATTTATTTATTTAAGGGAGAAAGACAGGGAAAGGGACAGATAGAGAGACCCTGTCTAAATGGGCATGGGGGACAGTGACTTGTCTCTTCAGTCAACATGGAGCATGGAAGAAGAGGAGACAGGCTTAGCCCTGGGCAGAGATGGGTTCTCATGGCCCAGTGTTAGCTCAGAGCTCTCACCAGGACATGAGGAGAATAGGCTGGCATTAGCCACAGTCTGGGCAGCAGGGGCAGCCTGAGGTCCCTCACGTCCTCTCCCTGGCCGTCACCCTTGGGACGTTCCCCCACATACACCGGCTCATCCCCATCGCCACCATGTGATGAATAGGCTCCCTGCCGCAGGGCTGGGGCGAGGGCGCTGCCCAGGCTCTCCTCTCAAGCAGAAGGCTGCGGCTGCTTCTGCCACCTCTGCCTTCCTCACAGAAGCACATGGCAGAACCAAGCGACTGTCCCTGCCCTTTGTGTGCAGAGCTTCTCGAGACAGAACCAAGTCCAGCTGTAGCGGCTGTGTGCAGCTGGGCTTGCTTGTGCTCCCTCTGTCCCCATGACCCGCCGTCTCCCCAATGTCACAGCCCCCAGAAGGCACATTCCGTGGGTATCATGGGCGATGCGCGCTTCACTGAGTTTCTGGGACCGGTCTTTCCTAAGCCTTCTGTGACAGAAGAGAGACTCCTAACTAGTGGATAACTTTTGAGACGTTTCTAAAAATTCCCCTTGGCTGTCTGAGAACAGGGATGTACTGGACTTACCATTGATGTCATAGTCCTGCCAGGCCAGGGAAGTGAGGCCTGCCAGGGAGGCAAGTGCCCACCCCAGCGCCCGTGTTTCATTTTTTTCATCATGCGCAGTGAGCCCACAGAGGGCATGCTCCCTAAGCGTGCCCTGGCTTCCACCAAGACTCCTCTGGCTTGGAGGATCCAGCCAAGCCCATCTCGGCCTTGTAAGACTCAAATCCCAACATCTGTGACAGCGCCAAGCACGACAGGGTCCAGGACCTCCTCTCCCCCCGACCCCTCCCTGGCGTTCCTGTAGAGCACGAAGGGGATGAGGTGAAGAAAGGAGCAGTGTAGAAAGGGCCATGGGGGAACTTGGCTGTTTAAATGCCTACTGGCACCCACCTGGTCCAATCTTGAGCAGATACCTTCATGGTCCCTGGAGACCAAAGTGTGGCAGGAGAGCTGGAGAGATGGCCCAGTAGTTAAGGAGCTTGCCTGCAAAGCCCAACGACCTGGGTTTGATTCTCCAGTACACTCAAAAAGGCAGATGCACAAAGTGGGCCATGCATCTGGAGTTTATTTGCAGTGGCCAGAGGCCCTGGAGCATCCTCTCTCTCTCTCTCTCTCTCTCTCTCTCTCTCTCTCTCTCTCTCTGTCTCACTTTGCTTGAAAAATAAATAAACAGGGCTGGAGAAATGACTTAGTGGTTAAGTGCTTGCCTGTGAAGCCTAAGGACCCCAGTTCAAGGCTTGGTTCCCCAGGACCCATGTAAGCCAAGATACACAAGGTGGTGCATGCATCTGGAGTTCATTTGCAGTGGCTGGAGGCCTTGGCAGATTATTCTCCCTCTCTCTCTCTCTCTGCCTCTTTCTCTCTCTGTCTGTTGCTCTCAAATAAATAAACAAAAATTTAAAATAAATAAGCAAATTTTTTTCAAAAAAAAGTGTGGCAGGAGACTACAGGGTATGCATGAATAAGAATTTAAAATACTGTCTACATTTCTAAAGCCACAAGAAGTCAGTAGATTCAACTGATTTTTTTTAGTAACTTTAAAATTTTAATTTGTTATTTATTTATTTGAGATGGAGAGAAAGAGGCAGAGAGCAAAAGAGAGAGAATGGGCACGCCAGGGCCTTCAGCTACTACAAATGAACTCCAGATGCATGCACCACCTTGTGCATCTGGCTTACGTGGGGTCTGGGGAATTGAACCTGAGTCCTTTGACTTTGCAGGCAAGTGCCTTAACTGCTAAGCCATCTGTCCAGCCCTCAACTGACTTCTTATCCGGTGTTCCAGGGTGGCTCTGGAGTGAGGGGTGTGTGAGATGTGTGTGGGCAGGGTGGCTCTGGAGTGAGGGGTGTGTGAAATGAGTGTGGGCTTGCACGTGTGAAGTCCACCCTGAGGATGAGGGAGCAGTAGCCTCGGGCCAGGCCTCAGCCGACTCCTCTGAGTTCATGTGTCTTGCAGCTCGGGCCAGGCATGGCCATGCATAGGTGTGAGCTGTCTGTAGGAAAGACCGTGCGTGACCAAGTGGCTCCCTCGGCCGAGGCAATTCCCAGTAGGGACTGACTGTGGACGGACGTGTCCAGCCATCTTCCTGCGGTACCGCCCGCCAGCGCCCTGTGGAGCAGCAGCCAGAGAAGCAGAACCTACCAGACTGTCTCCTTCACCCATTCCTTCCCAGCGACGTGGACTAAGATAGTGTGGTGGTTGCTGTCCAGCGCTCTGTTGAGCTGGGAGCCGGTTTCTGAGGTCCAAGGTCAGACAAAGGAGAAGGCAGAGCGACGGTCTCTCTGGACCGTTCCCTCCCCACGTATAAACACTGGCTTACCTCACGCCCCCCCCCCCACAGCAGCCACCCAACCCCGTTCTGCTGATGGAAAAATCTGGAAGCAGAGGCCACCCAGCAGGGCCATCGAGGCAGGCATCAAGCCGGAGCCGTCTGGCAGCTGAGCCCACGCGCTCAACCGCTGTGCCCAGCAGACGATGGTGCTGGAAGGCAGTGTGCAACCTGAGCTGTGTGGGAGGGGCAGGAGGAAGGTGTTCATTTCTAACCATTTCTATGGAGTGATTTATAGACACGGTCGTCTGTCTGAAGTCTCGCTCCTTCTCATCCTTCCGGCTGTTGCTATAGGCACTTGCCGCGGCAGCCTTGAAGCAGGCAGACCCTGTGTTTGTCTGAGGCTTCCAGAGACTTCAGGAATCTCTGTCCACCTCAGTGCTCTGGCAGCTGGGATCCAGGACAGAGGAAGGTCCTAAGTGTCACCCAGCCAAAAGCAATGACTTTTTCCAGTTCTGATCTCCCCGGTCTAGTTCACATGCCACTCTGTCCCCTGCCCTCTCTGCCAGGCAAGGTCACTCGCTGACTCATGTTCGAAGTCCCTTTCCACTCACCATGCTTAGCCATTTAGTGGACAAGTTTCACAGTGAGGCCGTGCTCAGTCCTCGGCCAACTGTGAACCGATAGGAGTCTTGGTAGTTTTCTTCGTTGCTTCCAGCAATTATAGTGTTGTGCCTTTGGAGCCCCGAAAGAATCCTGTCTTCATACTACAGGAAATAGATGGTCCCAAAGATTCTGGGTTGCCGTTCAGGGGTTCCTGTAGTCATCATTTCCCTTTCTTTCTTCTTTGCCCACTTCTCTCCCCACTTCTCTTCTTCTCTCTCTCTATCTGTGTCTCTTTCCCACCTTCATTTGTCTCCTTCGAGCCAGATTTCACCAGGCTGGAAAAACCTGCCTTCTGACCCACTTCTCATGGCTGGCACGGCTACAGCAGCCAAGCCCGGGCGGGCCGGGCTCCGCAGGGCTACCGTGTGTGCACGGCGGGGCTGCAGCTCAGATCCTAGGTCACCTTCGAAAGAAACCTCCACACTGACCTTTACCGGGCATTGCACTTGGCACCGGGCGGCATGCCAACCTCTTTCAAGTGTTTTGTCACTTGGGCCGTCACAGTTCTGCCTGGTTCCTCTTGTTGCCTAATTTTATAGCCAGGGAAGCGGAGGCTCAGATGGAATGAGTCATTTACCCATGGGACACAGCTGGTACGGGCAGGGCTGAGGTTTGAACCCAGTGGGTTGTCTCAAAAAAAAAAAAATCCACACTATTTTTCTGGCAAGATCTTCTCTCACTCCCCCTCCACATCCTACTTGGGGGTGATAAAGAAGGCAAAAATACCTCCTGGGAGCTGCAAACCCACGAGGAAGTCCGGGGTGGTGCCACCCGCATGGATGTGGTTTGGTGCACCTGTCATGGTTTCCCTAGCGCTGTGGGCCTGGACTGCTGGAGGGGGCTCGGGGAGCTTGGCCTCCCTCCTGCCGCCTGCCTTGTTGCCTGGTGACTTTGGTTGGCTCCTTGGCATCTCAGAGCCCCAGTTGTTTCATTTGTAAGTGGCAGTAAGAAGACGGCCCTGAGGGCTGTCGTGAGAATTACCTGACTCTGTAGCCAACTTGAGCCAATTGCGGTGTTTTTCAAAAGCCCTCTGTGGGGCTGGGGCGATGGCTCAATAGGTAAAGTATTTGCTGCCTCAGTGTGAGGACCCGGGCTTGAATCCCCAGAGTCCACATAAAAATACCAGGTCTGGTGACGTGTGCTTATGATCCCAGGGGTGCTGGGGAGGACGAGGCAGGGAACCCCTAGGGCAGCTAGAATTGCCGAATCCGTGAGCTCCGGGTTCAACGAGAGACTCTGCTGAGGAGGACTGCCCTCCCTGTCAGCCTCTGGCCTCCACCCACACGCACACATGCATGCCCACCTGTCCCCCACACGTATGCACACACACACTCATCCATGCACACTGCACGTACATACACAAGGAAAAAAATAAAAAAAATTTTCTTGGGTTGGGGAGATAATCCCCAACACTCCCATGGAAACAGCCAGGTGTACAGTTGTAATCCCAGCGCTGGGGAGGCAGAGGCAGGATGGCCCCTGGGCTCCTGGCCAGCTGGTCTATAGGCCAATGAGAGACTCTGTTTACAAGAAGGTGGATGGCACCTGAGAAATGATACAAAAGTTGTCCTCTGGCATCCATAGGCACATGCTCGTGTGCGCACACGCGCGTGTGTCATACACACGCGCACAAGTCTTCTTTCTCTATTTATTGTAGAAACCCCCGAAACAGACTGTGTGATGAGAATCTAAGGCAGGGCACATTCAGGCATTCTTGTGTGTGTATGAACCTCATTCCAGATACTCTTTGTTTCCTCCTTTTCTTTTTTCTTTTTTCTTTTTCTTTTTCTCTTTCTTTCTTTCTTTCTTTCTTTCTTTCTTTCTTTCTTTCTTTCTTTCTTTCTTTTTTTTTTTGAGGTAGGGTCTCAGTTTAGCTCAGGTTGACCTGGAATTCACTATGAAGTCTCAGGGTGGCCTCGAACTCACAGTGATCCTCCTACCTCTGCCTCCCGAGTGCTGGGATTAAAGGTGTGCGCCACCACGCCCGGCCTTTGTTTTCTTTTAAAACTATTTTTATTTATTTATTTGCAGAGGGGGCAAGTGAGAGGCACGCACCAGGGTCTCTAGCCACCGCAAACGAACTCCAGATACGTGTACCACTTTATGCACTGGCTTTATGTGGGTACTGGGGGATTGAACCAAGGTCCATATCAAACCAGAGTCCGAATAGAGCTGGGGTCCTTTTGCTTTGCCAGCAAGCACCTTAACTGCTGAGCCACTTCTCCAGCCCCATTTTGTTTTTCATTGCTATCGTTGTCCCCTCTGTTAATCTGTTTTGTCTTACTGAGTTGCAAGCATCCTGTGGGACGGAGCCAGGCGTTCACATCACTCTCATCGGAAGGTGGTCACTTCTACTTAAACACGCCGGCAAGCCATGTCTGCGGGCTCCGCGTGGTGGAGGTGCGGGCGTGGTTCTGGGCCCCGTTCCCGTCACGCTGGCTTCTGCCCACTGGCTCCCCACACATTCCTGCCTGCCCACTTTCTCCTTATGGTACAACCATACACATCTGTGTCTGCTGTGCCTCTCCTGTGTGAGGGTATCCCAGAGCCTGAGCAGCCTGTCTGGAGAGAGAGAGAAGAGAGAAAGGGAGAGGGAGAGCAGGGACCACTGTTACAGCCATAACCCTTGAGTATGAGCGCAGCGGGGGCTGGTTGCACAGTCTGTCCCTCTGCTCCAGCATGTCCTTTCTCTTGCTGTGACCCTGAGCAAGGCCCTGGCTTGACACCTCCCTTACTCTCCATCCTCCCCTGAGGCAGTGTTGTGAGACTCTCAGGAGGTGTGCCCTGAGAGCCAGGCACCCTGATTCTTGGTCATCCTCATGACCTGAGTTCCAAGTGTAGGGCCAAGAGGACTGAGTTCCTGTCCCTACTCGACTCTGAGAGCCCTGTGGCCTCAATGTAGGTGTCCATCAGTGTCCCTCAGAGCACTCGGGCTGTGAGCTGTGCGTCAGTCCACACTCCTCAGGAGCTTGATTCCCACCTCCTGGCCCTCAAGAGGATGTTAGCACACAGCTTTTGCCACTGGGCACCCTGGACCTGCCTTGGTGTGCTCCTGACATGCCGGAAGGGTGCCTAGTGGCACTCAGGGAGCCTTGAACAGAGGCACTGTGGCCCCTGCCTTCATAAGCAGCTCTAATAGAAGTCAAGGACCTTGCTACCCTCATGTCCCCAAGCCTCAAAGCTGGATGTGTGCTTCTAGGTACCGGAGGGTCATGTCTGTGCACATGCATGTCTGTGTATTCATGTGTGCACGTTTGTGTATACATGTATGCATGTGTGTGCGTGTACTTGGGCATGTTTGTAAAAGGAGAGAGTGTAAAGAAAGATACACGCGTGCTTGCATGCCGCAGTGTTCCAGGCTCAAACAAAAAGAGTAAATTTCCTCAGTCTGCTCCCTGATCTAGGCGGGCAGGGCAAGGTTGGCTGTGCAGAAGGAGGGTGGGATTGGGTTCTTGGCTAGTGAATCATCCAAGTGTCCCCACAGGGCCTGGCCTAGAGGTCCGAGCTTCCCCGCCTGTAAAGTCGGGGGAGGCCTGGCTTCTGCAGTGGCAATGTCATCAGTTGAGGAGAGCCAGGGTGAGGGTTAGAGGCCTTGGCATGAGCCGTTCTCATTCTGACTCAACACAGGCCAATTCCTCAGCGGTGAGAAGCACTGAGTGAGAGAGGGTTAAGGTGGAATACCCAATATTTGAATCAAAGAAGGGACCCATCGCCATAGGTAGCTGTCCAAAATGATCATATGAGAAAATATCCATAAGAGCCATTTAAACAGATAAATTTTAAAAGTGCAAGTCATTTTATTAGCAGCCCTGTCGTTTTGACGCCCCGCCTCTGCTGAATCTGATGGTTTCTCTTCCCTTTTCTGGCTCCCTGCGGCGCTAATCCAGCATCAAGCCCTGCTTCCTTCTTGCGGAAGCTGTGCCTGAGAGCAGCACCCAGCCCATGGTGGCCATGCCACAGTCCTGTCTTGAGAATGTCACAGTGGGCACTAGAGAGGCGACTCCGTGAGTAAAGTGCTGACCCTGCAAGCACGAGCACCTCAGTTCGATCCCCAGAATCTATATTCAAAAGCTAAGAGTGGTGACACTTAATCCCAGTGCTGGGGAGGCAAAGGCAGGGGCTGCTGGGACTTGCTGGCTGGCTAGTCTAGCTGAATCACCGAGCTCCGTGTTCAGTGAGGGATCGTGTCTCGAAAAATTCAGATGCAGGGCCAGAGAGATGGCTTTGTGGTTAAGGCACTTGCCTGCAAAAACCAAAGGACCCAGGTTCAATTCCCCAGAACCCATGTAAACCAGATGAACAAGGTGGTGCCTGCATCTGGAGTTTGTTTGCAGTTGCTGAAGGCCCTGGCACGCCATTCCTCTCTCCCCCCCCCCTTTCTCTCTCTCAAGTATAATAACTAAAATTTAAAAAATTAAGATACTGATTGTAGAAGATACTCAGTGCCGACCTCTGACCTCCCCATGGTGCGTGCACAGATGTGCCTCCACACACACGAATGTGCACACACACACGCACAAGCTAAAATAAGAAAGAAATTCTCTTTAACGTTTCCAGGATGGTGGGACCAAGTGCTGGGATGGATACAGGGAGAAGCGACTCCAGAGACTCGAGGTTCGTATAGAGGCGTCTCAGGCATCCGTCCATTCACAGGAGGGCTTAAATTTCGATCAGAGCTGGAACGGGTGATGCTGCAATGGCAGCTGAGCTGTGGCCAGGAAGGAGGGAGCCCAGAGCGGGGATCCCTCCCTCTCCCTCCTGCCTCCTTACTGCTGAGGTGTGGAAAGGCAGGAGCCTGAGAGGGAGGGAGGTCAGGCTCTGAGCACCTCGGCAGGGCTCTGGGCAGATGGCCATGGACGACGTCTTTCCTGACCTCTCCAGGAGTCCAGTAGTCCGGGAGCACTTAGAAAGCAATCATGTTCTGGTGTGATCCACAGCATCCAGGGTTCGGGTCCCCTTGCCATGATTAATGATGTTTTCTGCTCTCCCAAGTTTCTCGTTCTTGAGAATTCTCTCCACTCCCCCCGCCTCGGGTGCACATACTGATGGTGTCTTGGTCTGTCCGGGCTCCCTGATGTCTGTAGTAGGAGCTTGGATACCCCATGCGTCTATCCGCTCACGAATGAAACACGATTTAGTGACAGTGTGATTCAAGGCAGGCAGTCTTCCAGGCATGGAGGGAGGAAGGGGAGAGGGCAGAGAAGAGCCTTCCTCCCCTCTCAGTTTTGCTCAGCTCAGGAGTCGCTGGCTCTTACCAGCTGCCCCTCCTAGTTGAGAGGGAACAGGAGGTATTAACTTCCCTCTTCCTAACCCATCCGGGAAGTAGAGTGGAGCAGTCTGTGTTTTAGAGGTCATGGGTGGAAGACGCCAGAGAGTAACAGAGTAAGATGATTGGTATATGAGGTTTGGAGGGACCCATGAGGAGGGTGTCCTGTCTTTTTTTTTTCCAGAATCATCTACTGTGGCCCTCTGGGCCCATCAGGCCTCACTGGCAATCAGAGCTGTGGGTTCGGGAATGACCTCCCCCAGGGTGTCAAGGTTACCGGTTAATGTTTTGACAAGGACGATGGATCCAAATGTTGGAAGGTTTTGCTGAGCTGGGCGTGTAGACCTGTCCCCGTGTGGCTCCTCTGGAGATGAGTGGAGATGCGGGCCTGTTGTGCACATCACAGATCTGTACCCCCAACACACGGGCAGCTGGCCTCTAGCTGTCACTAGCAGAGGCCTGAGGGAAGAGATGAGCAGGTTCCAGAAAAGGGGAAGTGGTCTGGCAAGAGCAGAAGCCACGTGTGTGGCCAAGACTCTAAGCCCATGGGCCTCAGACAGGGAGGACTCGTTCCGGCAGGAAAATCACTCCAGTTCCGGAAAGCTGTGGTCCGGAGCTGTCCTCAGAGGACCACCTGATTGAACTCTGACTTGTGCTACAATTTCCGTTTCCTCAGTTTTGGGTTTGCTTGTCTTTCCAGGTTTTCTTAACTAAGCCAGTGAAGGAAACGTTAGGAGACATAGGTCTCAGCCACGAGGGAGCGAGCGGCTCGCTTCCTGTTAGGGCACAGCCTGGGCAGGGTGCTTCCCAAACTGCCCCAGCAAAGCAGAGCTGTGCCCACCAGCCCTCGTGCATGCTGGGAGCCCCGCAGGCTGAGGGTCCAAGGTCAGGCTGTGGCTGCTGACTGAAGGAATTCTCATTCGGTGTCGACAGACCTGGTTTCCAGGGCACCCGTCAGCACCCACGGGTGGAGGATTGGGTCTCAGCGCCTTCCATAGTCCCCGCAGCAGCAGACACAGAGTTGACACTTGGTAATGTCAATGGATCTGCTCACTGCACACCCTTGCCCTCACATCGTCTCTGCACCCTCCCCTGGCAGAACTGTGAGGCGGAGGGCTGGGGTTGGGCCAGCCGAGGGGTCGTTGTTCCCCAGACCCATGCTGATGGAGGTGGTGGCGAGCAGGAGTGAGCGGATCAGGACTTCGTGGTCTGTAGAATCTGCCAGACAGAGTCAAACCCAGGCTCGGGATTCCTTCACTGAGTGTGAACCTGGGTTGCTTTGACCCCGTGGGGCCAGTGCTTCCTCTGAGCCTCCGACGGGATGGCACTGTACCCCAACGTGGGCTGTTCTGAGACAGCCGAGAGCCAGCTGGCCTTGCCCTATGCTCTCTTATCTCTGTCAGTGGCCAGCTTCCTCGCCATTGGCATAAGTGGGTCAATTTGATCCCTTCTTCCAGAACAGAGTGCCCAGAGGAGCATGGTTCCTTGCCCAAGGAGTCGCTGGAGTGTTTCAGTGAGAGTTGAGGCAGATGGTTCCATGTAGAGGCCCCAGCTAGTTGTCAGATTGCCCCAAATGGACAAGAAATGGCATGGCTCCCCCACACCCTAGTCCCGCCTCCTCCTGTAGACTCTGAACCAGGCACACAGGCCTCACTCACTCGTGGCGATGTGGGTTGTTAGTCTGTCGCTGCCTTCAGTGCCCCAGCTCTCCGTCTGGGAGCTTGGAAGAGGCTCTGGGCACAGCCACAGCGTGCTGTGGAGGTTGGAGTTGCCAAGGGTTGGGCAATGGCCCACTCAGCGATGGCAAGTGTTGTGGGGTGCGTTGCACCCCCTCAAAGACATGTGGGAGTCACGACCCCCAGTACCTCAGTACATGATCCTCTTAGAAGACAGAATGTTGGCTCGTGCCGTGAGTTAAGATGAGGTCTCGGGGTGGGATGAACCCTTAATCCAACAATCGGCGTCCTTACAAAGTGGGGAAAGATGGCCGCTGATGACAGAGACACGGGAGCATGCCATGTGACAACGGAAGTGGAGAGGAGCTTTCAACGGTGAGCCAGGGTCTCCAGGCATCGCCCAAAGCCACCAGGAGCTGGGGGGAAGGAAGGGTCCTGCCCTACGGGGTGCAGAGGGAGAGCTCCGTCTTGGACTGCTGACCTCCAGAACTACAAGACTGAGTTGCTGTGGTGTTGAGCCCTGTCCCCAACCCCAACAGTGTGTGTAGGAGAGAGTACGGGCCAGCAAGAGACCTTCTCCAGAATACTCCTCAGAAAACCCATTCCCCAGGCACCTCGCCCCCACAGGCCTGCCCGCAGCAGTGTCCTGCCCATTGCCTCTCTGGCATAGCTAGAACCCTGTGTTTCCCAGCCTGGGCCCTTACTCCAGTTAACACATGACTTCTCGGTCATTAATTTTTAATCAAAACACCTCAGAAGCCACTGGGAGGAGGAACTGTGGGAGCAGGAAGCCTGTGCCCCGGCCTGCCTGGGCAGTTCTGTGAACATCAGCCATACCTGGCTGGCCTCACCTGCAGGAGCAACAAAGACAGGGACACATGCTAAGGAAATTCAGCCTTAACTTTGGAAGTTACCTTTCATGATTTGCATTGTTTCCTCATTTCTATGTAGCTCAGAAGACAGGAAGTGATGCTGTAGCAAAATGTTCAAGGTTGAGTAATATGTAAAAAACTAGAAATTTCTTTTTCTTTTCTTTTCTTTTCTTTCCTTTTCTTTTCTTTTCTTTTCTTTTCTTTTCTTTTCTTTCTCTTTCTTTTTGAGTGATGAGAGAGAGAGAATTGGCACTCCAGGGCCTCAGCCACTGTAATTGAACTCCAGATGCTTGTGCCACCTACTGGGCATATTCAACCTTGCACTTGCCTCTCTCCTTTATGCGTCTGACTTATGTGGTATCTGGAGAGTAGAGCATGAACCCTTGGGCTTCACAGGCAAGTGCTTTAACTGCTAAGCCATCCCTCCAGCCCAAAATTTATTTTTCAAGATGGGGCAGATTTGGTGTCTGGTGCCATCATCCAAGATGACACATTTTTAGAAAAATATTTTATTTTTATTTATTTATTTGAGAGAGAGAGAGAGACAGAAATAGGCAGGGAGAGAGAGAGAGAGAATGGGCATGCCAGGGCCTCCAGCCACTGCAAATGAACTCCAGATGCATGCGCCGCCTTGTGCATCTGTCTTACTTGGATGCCATGGCATTGAACCTGGTTCCTTTGGCTTTGCAGACAAGCACCTTAATTGCTAAGCCATCTCTCCAGCCCCAAGATGACACTTTGAACACCAGGACCTCACATGGTGGAAAACAGCAAGGCAAGAGGAGGTGTAGGTGTCTCCCTCCACCCCTTAACAAGGGCACTGGCCCTTCTGTGAGGTCAAACCTGAGGTTGTAATCACCTCTTAAAGGCACCGTGTAGACAGCAGCAGTGGGGATTAAGTCCTACATGAATTTTGGAGGAAACACAACCATTAAAGTCTCACCTTGATTCCAGTCTGGGTGGGTGGGCCTGTGATCCTTCACAACATGTTTAAGAGATGCTGGGCTGCGGGTCTTGTGAGACTGTTAAGTGTTTAACAACTGCTCAGTAGGAGAGCAGGTCTGTTATGTAGTGTTTGCCAAGTGTTATGGTGTAAACCCTCCCTTCGCCCAGTGTCAGTGGTCAGCATGACATCAGTGTATGGGGCCAGGGAAAATTGCTTTTGGATCCTGGAAACTGTGAGCTGTCAGCCCCACCTGCCTGGCAGGCTCCCTCCAGACGCCAACCTTAGAGGTGTGAGCTCTTGACCTGGAACTTGAGGGCAAGGAGGCATAGTGTGAGAAGAGCAAGCCAGTGAGTGTCTAGCAAGGGTGGCAGGATCTGGAGCATGGCTGGACGCACCCTGGTGCCACGGGCCTTCCGTCATCACCTGTCCCTGGACGGCAGGTGGGAAGGCATGAGGGGCTCTCTTGTGCGTGGCCCACAGACAGCAGAGGCCTGGGTTCGGGTGCTTGAACTGGATCTCAGTCTGCAGCATGCCACAGCTTGGGTCCACTAGAACAGTCCATCCTCATGTGGGGAGCAAAGGATCCAAGTTTCGAGGAAGAACCAAGCCCAGGACAGGCATGGGGCAGGAGCGGGGAAGCCAAGGGGACGGCCTCAGTAGGGTGTTTTGTGGGAGACTCAAGCTTCAAAGACTCATGGGAAGGATGGGCTCCTGGATAGGGAAGCTGGGGGACGAGAGCTCAGAGGCCCCTCTCCTTGAGGATGTGTCTTAAAAAGAGGCACAGGGGAGCTGGGTGTGGTGGTGCACGCCTTTAATCCCAGCACTCGGGAGGCAGAGGCAGGAGGATCGCCGTGAGTTCGAGGCCACCCTGAGACTCCATAGTGGATTCCAGGTCAGCCTGAGCTAGAGTGAGACCCTACCTTGAAAAAAGCAAAAAGAAAGAAAACAACAACAACAACAACAACGACAAAAAAGCCAAGAGGCACAGAGCTATTCAGGGAAGAAAGGTCAGCCGGGGGTGACTCTCCTCACGCAGGGCTTTGTCCCCGGCAGCCGTCTTTGCCCCGGCTCACTTCAGCAGAGACTGTAGCCCCCCAAACTCTGAGTAGCTCAGAGGCTGCCTTCACCAGTGCCAGCTCGGCCACACAGTACATCTGGTGCTAGGTGTGCCGCTGTATGGCCAGAGTGACACTAGACGCCCCGGCGCCTGGTGTAAGGCCTTGGTGGTGCCTTGGTTGGAAGGTTCCAGAGCCTTTGTCTGACTGGCTTCTTCCCTCCAAGGCATCATCCTCCCTCTGGCATGGGCTTTGCACATATAGAGAGCCGAGAGAATACAGCACTGGCTACTGCGGGCCTCCCAAAGGCCTGGGCGTGTGTCTTCTCACACTCTTGAGGACAGAAGAGCCTCTGTCATGACCCCGTCCCTGGATGGGAGACATAAATGGGTGAAAAATTTTTTCAACCACAAAGAGGAGTTTGGGTTCAGATGTTTGAGTTGGGTCTTCGGTCTTCAGACAGCTCATTCCAAATAAATTCATTTTACGTTGTTCGGTAACAAGTGGTTTTTCAAGATCTAGCGAACATTTCCTTGGGAGGTCCCACACCGGTGTGGCTGGGTGGAGACCCGAGGTGCAGAGGCCGCGTTTCAGAGACGCTGCCTGGGGCAGGGCGCTCCAGCAGCGGTCGTCCGCCCTCCTTGGAAGCACACCAGCAAGAGAGCCGCTCAACTTTGCTCCACAAGTTAGCTTTTTTTTTTTTTTTTTTTTTGAGGGGTGAATAATTTATTAAACTCTAGGGGAAATAACAAAGTTACAGCGTTGAAAAGCATAGCAACAGCTACAGCCATGTGATCATTAAGCCTGCCTGGCAAACTTTCCTACGTATTGCTTTCCCTGGGAATGGCAGGCCCGCCAGAGCCCTGCAGAAGCCCCGGGACTAGAAGCCTTGAGGTAGGGCCCCGCTGTGGTAACATGCCAGCGGTCTGCGTTACCCGGGACTCTGGGCATGTGGGGCCTGGAGCTGTGTCTGTGAGCATGGCATGCCTGTGCAGAGTCGCATCAGAACTTTAAGGAGGGCTGGAGAGATGGCTCAGCGGTTAAGGCGCCTGCCTGCGGAGCCTGAGGAACCGTGTTCAACACTCCAGGGCCCATGGGAGCCAGACGCAGAAGGTGACACAAGTGCGCAAGGTTGCACATGCGCACAAGGTGGTGCACGCGTCTGGTGTTCGACTGCCGTGGCTGGAGGCCCTGGCTCGCCAGTCCTCCCTCTCTCTCTTTCTTTCTGTCTTGCATGTGCACCTGCACAAACTCTTACTGTCTGATTAAAAAAAAAAAAAAAACAGAAACACAAAAAACCCACAACTTTAAGGTTAGCAGGGCTGGGAGTTTGTACAGCCATGCCCAGAACATTGTATACATGTGTAGGTATGACACCTGTATATTGGCCTTATACCTAAAGATCTTGTCCACTGTATTTAAAATGCCCATAAGCCAGATGCAAAAGATGGTGCATGCATCTGGAATTCATTTGTAGTGGCAAGAGACCCTGGTGCACCCATTCTCTCTATCTTCCTCACCCCCCATCAAATTAATTAATTAATTAATTAAAATAATACTTGTTTAAGAAAGCTGGAGAAATGGCTCAACATCTAAGGCACTTACTAGCCAAGCCAAAGGATCCAGGTTCGATTCCCCAGTACTCATGTAAAACCAGATGCACAAGGGGGTGCATGCATCTGGAGCTTGGTGGTGGTGGCTACAGACCCCGGCATGCCCATTCTCTCTACCTTCCTCCCTTTCTCTCTCTGTCAACTAACTAACTAAATAAATAAATAAAATGCCCCTGCTCTGGCAGTACAGCTGCCTAGACACAGCCAGACCAGCTACGGACAGAGCCAGGACCACAGCGTCTTCCAGGACAGCCAGGGCAGAGTTGGGCCTTGAGGGGAGGCCCACGGTTTTCCTGTCTTCCCCGGGTTCTGAAGAGCAGCACAGCTTAGCGACAGCTTGTGGGTGAAGTGCTTCTGTGGGTGCGCAGGCCTTCGCCTGCTGGCCCTGATGCAGCCATTCTCTCTCTCTCTCTCTCTCTCCCTCCCTCCCTGCCCATTTCTCTCTCTTTCAATAAAGAAAAATAAAACATTTTTTTAATTCTAAAAAAAAAAAGAATGCACTAGAAAATGCAATGCTTACAAGGACTGTCCTGTAAATTCAGGTACATGTGTCACTTTTCTGTCAGTAATTTAGCCCCCCATGTGCCTGTTAGAAAGATGTCAAGTCTCCTTTTTAAGCCCCACCTAGTTGTCTCCGAAGAATCCTTGGGGCGCAGTGCAGCTTCCCGGGGAGCTGTCCAGCTCAACTTCCAATACAGTGGCACCCTGGGCCACACGGTGTCACCAGAGAAGGGAAGTTCTTGCTATGTTGAGCTGACCAGCCAAGCCCCTTGCCTGGCTTCCTGAAGGCTTCTCTCAAGAGGACAAGTCACTCCCTGTGCTCAGTAACACTTGCAGGTGTGAGCTGGGGACGCAGCACCCAGAGGTTGCAAACAGGGTGCCAGGTGGGAGCTCTTGATCCCAAATCAGAATGGAGGGGTGCAGAGCCCTCTTGCCCTGGTGGTCCCCAAGGCCTGAAGCAGCCTTTCTTTGCCACCTCTGGTCCCGCTAAGGGAGTAAATCTGGCAGGTGAAGGTTTGCCAGTCACCAAGTAGGGTTAGGAGAGAAGACACGAGAGGTGGGCCAGCTGCTTGTGGGATTGCAAACAGGCCTGTTCACACGTGGCACCGAGTGTGTGTTTGCTGAATGTGAGAACCGAGAAATGGCAGGCGTCACAGTCTAAGTGGAGAAGCTGAGGCTCAGAGAGAGAGGCCAGGGCTTGGCACCAGGGCCATGCACAGCTCCTGGGGTGCATGTCAGCAAGAGAGCCACCTTGCTCTTCCGTGTACCTGGATGTGTTCATTCTACGTTTTCCTTCCTTCTTCTGGCTCTGGGTCTAATGTCAGCATCACTGATTCTAGAAATAGGCACTGCCATGGATAAAGACGAAGCAAAACCAGACTGCCTACCCTCCTCTCCTCACACCTTCCCACGGCCTAGGACATCCCCAGCCAGTCCCACTACACCTGCTCTGCCCACCTGTCTGCACACAGGAGTCTCTCTCTCCTCTGAGCCCTGTGGGCCAGATGAGCCACTGCTGGCTCCCATTGTATTGGTTTAGCTACAAGGAATGCGGGCTCTCCATTAGCTTAGGGTTAGTCCCCAGATAATTCCTTCTTGTCCTGGAGGGCAACAGGTCCAGCCAGGCAGGGACTTGAGGATGAAGGGGAGCTGGCTGGAAATGGTGATTCGTGCTTAATGACATCTTAAAGGCACATGATAAAGGTGCTACAGCTTAACACGGCAGTAGGTAGTAGAGGGAAGAACAGCAGTTAGCAGTCAGAACATTCCAGAACCTCTCCCTTGTGCTCTCTGCTATTTTCCGCTCTCAGCTGTATGGCTGTCCCCTTTCCCAGCAAAGCTTCCGCTCTTTAAAAAGAAGTTTATTTCAGCTGGGTATGGTGGCGCACGCCTTTAATCCCAGCACGCGGGAGGCAGAGGTAGGAGGATCGCTGAGAATTTGAGGCCACCCCAAGAACACAGAGTGAATTCCAGGTCAGCCTGAGCTAGAGTGAGACCTTACCTCAAAAAGGAAGGGTAGGACTCCTTACAACGTGCTCCTCCAGACACAAGATGACCTGGATGTCCATGACCTCACAGTGCCTGACACTACCTACACAAGACCATCATAATAGGAGGAAAAGATCATGACATCAAAATAAAAGAGAGACTAATTGAGAGGGAGAGGGGATATGATGGAGAATGGAGTTTCAAAGGGGAAAGTGGCGGTGGGGGGAGGGAGGGCATTACCATGGGATATTGTTTACAACCATGGAAGTTGTTAATTAAAAAAAAACCAAAAGACAGAAACAGAAACAAAACCAAACACGTTTATTTCATGCTAACAACAACTTTCTTACTACTCCACATCTCTGCCTTGGTTACTAGGATGGGGTCCAGGCAAGGAGGAAGGGGAAGCCTGGGTTCTCCTCTGCTGCTTTCTCCCCTCGAGTCCCCAGTTTCTTTCTGGTTCATTTTCCCTCCTTCCTGCCCCCCAAATGTTATTTCAAATTTTTTTTAAAAATTTTATTTGAAAAACTTGACTTATTTATTGAAAACAACACGTCTAACCTATTTCCTTCCTCTTGGAGCTGATTGGGTGGGTTGGCACTGTGGGCCCCTGACTCACACTGCCCTGGCTACGAGTTGCAGGATGTCACACTACATAGGATTTTTTTTTTAGATTGTTTTATTTTTAATGATGGGGGAAAAACACACCTAAAACCGAAGCTTCTGGAAGAACCACTTGTTGTTGCCCGTCTTGTATCTCTTCTCAAACTTGACCTTGGCCTCCCGTCTGGCCTTACGTTTCAGAGCTTGGTCTCTGAAGACATCCTTGTTGACAAGTTTTGTCCAAGGGGATATCCACAGCGGATCTTGTGGGCATGAGGTGATTAAAATTATAAACCTTCACAAAAGACTTGATCTTTGGTCTTTTGGCAATTTTCTTCTTGCCCATGGCAGCTGTCACTTTGCGTGGATAGCGGTCAATTCCAGCCACCGGAGCATGGCTGTAGGGACGGTCGGAGGTGCCATCATCACGATGGCGGCTTTGCGGCCGGGGTAGTGGCCGCCAGGACCAGCCCCACTTTCCGGGTTTCATGAACTTGCCCGTTGCTACAGCCGGCGGCCGGCACACAGCAGGAAGGACCGCATGGGATTTTCACAGGTTGTAAAGTCTCCCTCACAAGAAGGAAAAGTTGGTTGTGCAGTGGTGGCGTGCCGTCAGGTATTTCTCACAGCTGTGCTAGCCTTGAGCTTTCGATCCCCCTGCCTCAGCCTCTCAAGTAGCTGAGATGATAGGTTTGCAGCCCCAGGCCTGGGTGGATTTCTCATCACTGAGCATAAACGAGGTTCAAGTTGAACTTGAATAGCTGTTGGGCTCAGGGACCTTTGAATAGGGGAATCATTGCAGACTGGCCCAGTGAGGCCCTTTAATGTTAAGGTATTCACTCTTTCTACCTCCACAGATAAATTGGTAAATGGATATTCTGAGTGTGTTCTGAGCACCAAGTGGAAGTGAGCTAGAGAGGGTCTGCTCTAAATGCTATGCGGTGGCTTATTTGAATGTGCCTCCTTTGAATGTGACCTCATCAGCTGGTTGGTGGCTGCTCAGCTTTTACAGAACAAAACTAATGATAGCCACATACTGGGCTGGGGGGATGGCTCAGTGAGTAAAACGCTTGCTGTACAAGCCTGAGGACCTGGGTTCGGATCCCTAGAACACATGTAAAATGTGGGTGCCATGGGGGGCAGTCTATAATCCCAGTGGTGGGGAGGGGGAGGCAAGAGGGCCCTCCAAGCTTGCTAGCTGGCTTTCAGTTTGTTTTCCTTCTGTCTTGGTCTTTCTGTTGCTATAAGTGAGTGCCTGTGCTTGGGTAAGACATTTGAAAGACAGATACTGAGTAATTATTAATTATAAAAATTACTAAACTGTAAAGAAAAGACACGTCCTTCTTATAGCCCTGGAGTTGGGAGGGCCCAAGGTCGAGGGTCTACACCTGGGGAAGGTCTTCCTGTATGTGGGGACACTGCTGAGACCGAGAAGGCACTCCAGAGGGCCACTTCTGTGACAAAGCCACTCCTCCCAACAACCCATTCATCCACTAATCCAGTCTTGGATTAATTGATTCATTCATGTGGGCAGATCCTGCACATCATAATCCTCCCAAAGATCCCACCTCCAAATGCCAGGCACATATGACTCTGGGATGAAGTTTCCAGAACTAGAATTCAGAGGACCAACACTGATCATAGCATGTACCAAGATGACAGTGTTTTATGTAAGGACTCTAGGCCCAGAGACATCCTCAGCCCAGAATTAGCTTAACAGGACCTTAATACCTGACAGCCCTAAAAGCCTGCCAGGAGGGTAGGGAGGGGGGAACCCAGGGGCTTGGTCCCACCTGTCCTGGGAGCCTCTAGCCCATCCGCCCATGGGGAGGGCTCTGTGCAGGGAGGTTAGACACACTCAACATAAAAGAGGACATTTACCCAGGGATAGAGCTCATGCGGTGGGCAGTGTCATTAAAACTCCTCTTGACCAGATCCCACTGGATCAAACACAAAGATCAGAGACTGGGTAAGCTGGACTGTGTGCCATGTGCTGGGTCCTACGTGTCTCCAAAATAGACACATTTGCAGGCAGCTCAGCGGTGCAGGACACTGGTCCCTCGGGATGTAGCTCCTCCTAACCCCATTCTGAGACGCCTCCTTTCTTCTTGGCTGCACCTCAGCCCTAACCCAGGCCAAGGAACACGGAGGTGCCTGGCGAGTGGTTGGTGGCAGCGAGACGCTCTCGTGTCTGTCCATAGGGTGGCCCTGTCTTGTCCTCCGTCAGGCAGTGTGGCGGACGGGAGGTGGGTGCACGGGGTCCTCAAGGCAGGCGGGAGGACAGCCATGCACTTCATCCTGACTTTAAAGAGCAGTGGCGCTGCTGGACAGGAGCACTACCTAATTATAAGCTGCGGTGGCTGCTGTCATTGTGAAAGGGGCTGGAAATAAACCTATTTTGGGACAGCTTGATCTCTGCGTGGGCGGGCCCACGAAGCGCTGCCCTCATATGTCACAGACCTACTTTTGACCAGCTGCAGACAGAAGTGAGGACCATGGGACTGTACAGGAGCCTCACAAGAGGAGGGGAGAGGTGGGGATGTGGCCTGGGAGAGTGCTTGCTTAGCATACACCCAGCCTTGGGTTTGGTCCCTTGCACTGCATAAACCAGGTATGGTGGCAGGAAGATCAAAAGTTCAAGGTCATCCTTGGCTACATAGAGTTCAAGGCCATCCTGGGCTATATAAGACACTGTGTCAAAAAAAAAAAAATATTAGGGGTCAGGCTTGGTGGTGCACCCAGCACTTGGGTGGCAGAGGTAAGAGGATCACTGTGAGTTCATGACCAGCCTGGGACTACAGAGTGAGTGCCAGGTCAGCTTGGGCTAGAGTGAGACCCTACCTCAAAAAAACAACATATAAGGCTGGAGAGATGGCTTAGCAGTCAAGTGCTTGCCTATGAAGCCTAAGGACCCTGGTTCAATGCTCGATTTCCCAGTACCCACGTAAGCCAGATGTACAAGGTGGTACATACATCTGGAGTTTTTTACAGTGGCTGGAGGCCCTGGTGTGCCCATTTTCTCTCTCTCTCTCCCTCCCTCCCTCTTTGTCTGTCTGTCTCTCTCAAATAAGCAAATAAATAAAAACAAAATTTAAAAAAATCAACATACATATCTATGCTAGGAGATTGGGAGATGTCTTAGCAGGCACGCGTGCATGCTGCATAAGCAATTCCCAGACCCATATAAAAAGCCGGGCACGGGGCTGGAGGAATGGTTTAGCGGTTAAGGCGTTTGCCTGCAACTCCAAAGGACCCAAGTTCGATTCCCCAGGACCTACATTAGCCAGATGCACAAGGGGGCACACACATTCTCTCTCTCTCCCTCTTTCTCTGTCAAATAAATAAATAAAAATAAAAATGTTATTTTTATTTAGTTATTTGAAAGAGACAGAGAGAGAAAGAGGGATAGAGAGAGAGAGAGAGAATGGGCGCGCCAGGGCCTCTAGCCACTGGAAACAAACTCCAGACGTGTGCACCCCTTTGTGCATGTGACTAATGTGGGTCCTGGGGAATGGAGCCTCGAACCCGGGTCCTTAGGCTTCACAGGCAAGCGCTTAACTGCTAATCTACCTCTCCAGTCCTAAAATGTTTTTTAAAAAGCCAGGCAGAGTCATACCTTCCTAAAGCCTCAACGCTGAAGAGGGCAGAGACAGAAGGACTTCTGGGGTTCCCTGGTCAGCCAGGCTAACCAAAAAATGGGGAGCTCTAGGTTCAATGACAGACTGTCTCAGGGAAATAAGGCAGAAGAGCGTGAACATGGGGTGTGTGCATTGGCATATACCAGATACCACAAATATTTTTTTATTTATTATGTTTGTTTGTTCATAAACAGAGAGATACAGAGAAGAGAGACAGAGAGAATGGGCACGTCAGGGCCTCCAGCTGCTTTAAATTGACTCCAGATATATGGGCCACTTTGTGCATCTGGCTTCACGTGGGTGCCGGGGAAAGAAACCCAGGTTGTTAGGCTTTGCAGGCAACTGCCTTAACCGCTGAGCTGTCTCTCCAGCCCCACCCCCAAAAATTAAAGAAGGGACTGGAGAGATGGCTTAGAGGTTAAGCGCTTGCCTGTGAAGCCTAAGGACCCCAATTCGAGGCTCAATTCCCCAGGACCCACGTAAGTCAGACACACAAGGTGGCGCACGGGTCTGGAGTTCGTTTGCAGTGGCTGGAGGCCCTGGAGAGCGCTCATTCTCTCTCTTTTCCCCCCTTTCTCTGTTTGTTTCTCTCGAATAAATAAAAACACAAAAAAATTAAAGAAGGTGCCAATTCAAGTCATGGATTTTGGGAGATAAGGCTACTCAATACTGTTTTAAACTGCTTTCCATTCCTAGAGGAGTGAGAACACACCCTGCAGAGGCTACCTGAGCCCTAGGTTTTTAAATTTTAATTTAATTAATTAATTTGTTTATTTGACAGTGAAAGAGGGGGAGAGAGAGAGAGAACGGGCACATCAGGGCCTCCAGCCACTGCAAACAAACTCTAGACGCATGCACCCCCTTGTGCATCTGGCTAATGTGGGTCCTGGAGAATCGAACCTGGGTCCTTGGGCTTTGTAGGCAAATGCCTTAACCGCTAAGCCATCCCTCCAGCCAAGCCCCAGTTTTTGATGGGTCAAATGCATTGACTCTCACTCTTGATAGTTACACTCTGTTAAGTCACCTTGACCACTGACCTGGGAGTTACTGAACTGTCGCTCCTAAAGAAATACAGGTAGGGTGAGGTGAGATGCTTCTGAGGCTCTGGTCACAAAATTTTCATCCATTGATGGGCCAGGACTTGGACCTGTCTTTTGGAAGGGCAGGATTCAATTCATAACAGAAGGTTCTTAGAAAGTTTTGTTTGTTTGGTTGGTTGGTTGTTTTTTCGAGGTAGGGTCTCACTCTAGCCCAGGCTGACCTGGAATTCACTATGTAGTCTCAGGGTGGCCTCGAACTCACAGCGATCCTCCTACCTCTGCCTCCTGAGTGCTGGGATTAAAGGCGTGCGCCACCACACCCAGCACGGTTCTTAGAAAGTTTTTAACAAAGCTATAGAATCTGCCCGCCCTTCCTTCCTCCGTCCCTCCCTCCCTCCCTCCCTCCCTCCCTCCCTCTCTCTCTCTCTTTCTTTCTTTCATGTGTGTTGACACAGGACTTACCAAGTAGCTGGGGATGACTGTGAACTCCTGGTCCTCCTGTGTCCACCCCTGGGTGCTGGGATGACAGTGCACGCCACCTCAGAGGCCCTTGGAGGAGGGGGTGCACAAGGCCAGACCTGCTTGTCTGCTTCTCAGGTGTGGAAACTCCTTCCTTCCTGTTTGCTCTGTCCGTCTTTCTCACAGGGTCACCTGTGGCAAATGACTTTTAGAGTCATTCATTTTCGTTCACACTTTAAGTCATTCTCTTTTTCCAGAAAACACCTGAGAGCTCTTACTTTTTGTCAGGAACCATAGGATGAGGGATTTTAAAATGGAGACCCTTTCAGGGAGAGCCCTTCCTCTTCCTCTGCTAGGATTGGATATCTAGCTCCTTGACCAGACTGCCACTCCGGCCTCAGCGGTGTGGCTCAGGACTGTGTAGGGAGGAGCTGGAGGCCCTGCTCACGAGACCCCAGAGACTTGCTCCCCAGAGTGGCCAGTGGAGACGCCCCTGGGCGACACTGTCCAATGCATGCATGTGGATGAGTGGGGCGTCCCCTGTGGATCTCGGTGCACCTGTGACGCCTCCCCTCTTTCCAGGTGAGAGCACATTGGAGTGCTGTGTGTTCATGGTGGAATTCCTCTGGGGAATTCTGGACTGGGATAAGGGGCAAGAAGCAGAGTCGGGGAGGGTTGGCAGAGACCTTGAACCTGAGTGAAGCCTCAAGGTATAATCTTTGGGGGCTACCTACAGTGTCAGACATTGGAGGATAAGCCAGGAGAGGTGACAACCATGCAGGTTTAAAAAAAATTATTCATTATGCATTTATCTACTTGAGAAAAGTGTGTATACGGCATGTCAGGGCACCTGGCGCTACATAAGTACTGGGAAGCTGGCAGGCTTTGCAAGCAAGCATCTCTGAGCCATTCCCCCAGTCCTTTTGTTTGTTGGTTTGTTTGTTTGTTTTTAAGGTAGGGTCTCACTCTAACCCAGGCTGACCTGGAATTCACTGTGGAGTCTCAGGGTAGCCTTGAACTCAATGCAATCCTCCTACTTTTACCTCCCAACTGCTGGAATTAAAGGCATGTGCCACCATGCCAGGATCAGTCTAATTTTTTTAAACTTTTTATTGACAACCTTCATATATATATAAACAATATAACAGGATCATAATCTCCTCCCAGCTTCCGCCCTTTTGCCCCTCCACTTAATCCCTTCTTCTTTCCAAGTAGCCTCTCTTTTATTTTGACGTCATCATTTTTCCCTCCTGTTATGCAGGTCTTATGTAGGTAGTGTCGGCCACTGTGAGGCCAGGAATACCCTGGACACCGTGTGTCTGGAAGACGGTATAGAAAGCCGTCCAGTGGCTCTTACTTTTTCCACTACATCTTCTGCAGTGGTCCCTGAGTCTTGGAGGGTGTGATAGAGATGTCTCATTTAATGCTGAACATAACCACTGTCACTTCTGCTCAGCACTATGGTAACTTCTGAGTCACCTCAGTGGTCACCACTGTCTGAAAAGAGATGCTTCTCTAACCAAAAGTGAAAGTAGCATTAATATATGGGTGTAAACATAAGTATTTAGAGGGCAGGTTAGTGGACACAACGTATCCATTTAGCCAGATAACAGTAGTAATTCCCCCACTCCCGAGGGCTTGTAACCTCCCCAGACATAGGCTTTTGATTAGGTTTTCAGTACTAGGCATGAATTTCCTTCTGTGGAGCAGGCTTCAAGTTCAATCACAGAGCAACTGTTTTCCCCATAACAGACATGCTACCATTGCATCCAGTTGGTGTATTTTGGTCTGGCTGTCCAGCTGTAAAGTTTTCAAAGTCCACTGCTGGTTAAGACCATTGATGACTTTTCTCCCCCAACAGGCTGCATGGCTCTTTCTAGCACCCTGAAAGCTTGTCAACAGGGACAAAGCTTCCAGCTCAGCTCCAGCTTGATTTCTCAAGTGACCTGCACCCCAAACATATGGTGTCTTCAATAATAAGGTCTTACCATCTAGTTCTGGTGGGCAACCAAGAGCCATGGTAATATCCTGTAATGTTTTGGGGGCATCAGGCACCTCCCTGGCCAACAGCTCACTGGAAGGTATCCCATCCTTAATCTAGGTTTCTTTCTTTCTTTCTCTCTCTCTCTCTTTCTTTCTCTTTCTTTGTTTCTCTCTTTTCTTTATTTTTCTTTCTTGCTCTTTTCTTTCTTGCTTGCTTTTTCTTTCTCCCTCCCTCCCTCTGTTCCCTCCTCTCTCTCTCTTTCTTATTTTAAGGTTTAGAGCCAGGCACAGTGGTGCACAACTTTGAACCTAGCACTTAGGAGGCAGAGGTAGGAGGATCACTGTGAGTTCAAAGCCAACCTGAGACTACAGAATGAGTTCCAGATCAGCCTGGGCTAAAGAGTGACACTCTACCTCAAAAAACCAAAACAAAACAAAAGTCTAGAGAGATTTTGTTAGTTTAAGAGAAGGAAAGAGGAGATAGTATGAAGAGCTCTTGCCCACTGGAAAGGCAGCAAGGGGTAAAGCCCCCTAATCCAGATTTCTTTTCTTTTTAAATATTTTATTTGCAAATAGAGAGAAATAGAGAGAATGGGTGCTCCAGGGCCTCCAGCCATTGCAAATGAACTCCAGATACATGCACCACTGTGCATCTGGCTTTACGTGGGTACTGGGGAATTGAACCTGGGTCCTTAGGCTTTGTAGGTAAGTGCCTTAACCACTGAGTCACCTCACCAGCCCCCTAATCCAGGTTTCTTACCTGCATGGTTCTCAGGTAATTTCCATTGGATATGCATTCAGAAAAGCTGTGAGCATGCAGGTTTCCTTTTGACGCAAAAGGCGCCCCTGTAACTACTGGGTTCCCATTTCCTGGTTCATCCCTGGCTTTCTGCTTTGGCACAGATTTGACTCACCCGAGGAGTATCCCTCTTCCTCTTCCTCTTCCTCTTCCCCTTCTTTTTCCTCTTTACCCTCTCCTTCCTCTGATTCCATGGGGCATCTGAAGCTAGGAGCCAGCAGTGGGCAGGAAGTTTGGAACCAGGTGCCTTCTCCTGTCCAGCTGCTGCCTTTGCCTCTGGCTCCAGCTTCCATCAGAAGGTCTCCACGAAGCCAGGTATGGTAGTGCGCACCTTTAATCCCAGCGCAGAAAGACAGAGGTAGGAGGATTGCCAAGAGTTCGAGGCCACCCTGAGAATACAGAGTGAATTCCAGGCCAGCCTGAAGTAGAGCAAGACCCTACCACAAAAGAAAGAAAGGAAGGAAGGAAGGAGGAAGGGGAAGAGAAGAGAAAAGAAAAAAGAAAGTCTCCTCAAAACTGGTTCCCATCCGCAGCAGGGGTCAGGGAGGCTTGTGGTGTAAACACACCCTTTGTGACCACAGTCTCCTGGAATCCACCGCCACCTAGGAAATCATCTGGTTGGTTGAATGAATGGATGAATACAGTAGCTAAAAAGCAGGAGACAGCCGGGCATGGTGGCGCACGCCTTTAATCCCAGCGCTCAGGAGCAGAGGTAGGAGGATCACCATGAGTTCGAGGCCATCCTGAGGCTACATAGTGAATTCCAGGTCAGCCTGAGCTAGAGTGAGACCCTGCCTCAAAAAAAAAAAAAAAAAAACAGGAGACAAAATTGGTATTGTCGTGGCGTTAAATTTACCTTAAATGTGGCATTTTGTGAAAACCAGGTTCACTAAAGGAAACTACCCTGGACATGCTGAAGGCTCTTCTATATCATCTCAGTATATCAGAAATGTGTCAGTGCTGGTCATTGTTGAATTTCACTGAAGGCCTTCCCTTTTCTGTGGTACCAGGTGCTCTTCCTTGATAAACATTCCGCCCGGCTTTCTTCTCATTCCAGGACCAGGGAAGATTTTCACCTCCTAAATGAAGCAGGAAGAGAAGGGGGGGAGGGAATTTCCTCATCACCAAAGAGCTGGAAAATGGAAGAGGAAATGGCTGAAATGAGTGAAATTGGAAGTCCAGAGAGACAGAGAAAGAGGGTGCAATGGGGCAGGGGGGAGTAAGGCAGGATGGCTGTCCTGCTGGGGAACAACCATGGCGGGGGGTGGGGGTTCTCCTACCTCCCAGGGCAACCAGCTGCCCTGATCATGGGGATGGAGGGTTCCTCGGGATGTGAGCTTTCTGTATTAAAACCAGTCCTGGGCAAATCCAACCAAGCTGGTCACCCTGAGTGCTGGCCAGGCACTGCTGGATGCCTACTCCATGACTTCTGTTTGGAGGTGATTAGGGGCAGGAAAGGGGGTGCAGGGGTCGTAGCTCAGGAAGGAAGCCTGACCTCACAGGTGACGTGAGCTTGAAGAGCGGGGTCTGTGGCTGGCAGTGCTTTGACCTAAAGTGTTTGTTCCAAGGGAAGGACACGCTGAGCAAACAGACCGCTCTGAGAGGCAAGGGGACCCAGGGGTGGCACAGAGACACAGCAAGGAGGCTTCCTGCCCGCTCAAAGGCGGTGTCCTTGCAACAACAGCAGCCCTCAGATGTTCTCTGTGCTCTCCTGCTGAAGCGGAGCCTTGGCCGTCCTGCGCCTCTGTTGCCCACAGGGCCTGGTGCACAAGGAGTGTCGCGGACGTGCTTGTTGACTAAACTCAGCCCAGAGGAAGCACGTGTGGTCGTCTGGATCCAGGGGTGAAGGGTTATGGAACGTATGAGAAGGTTGCCATGGTCACATTGTTTTTAAGATACCATTGAGTAGCCAGCTGGGCAAGGTGGTGGACAACTGTAATCCCAGGAGGTTGAGGTGGGAGGCTGGTACAGAATGAAACCCTGCCTCAAAAGCTAAAATGAAGGCCAGTGTGGTCGTTCGCCTTTAATCCCAGCACTTGGGAGGCAGAGATAGGATCCCATGAGTTTGAGGCCACCCTGAGACTACATAGTGAATTCCAGGTCAAGCCTAGGCTAGAGTGAGACCCTACCTTGAAACACCCCCCCCCCAAAAGCTAAAATAAAGCACAAGCTTTTTTTAAACTTTATTTATTTACTTATTTATTTGAGAGAGATGTGGAAAGGGGAGAGAGAGAATGGGCACACCAGGGCCTCTAGCCACTGCAAACAAACTCCAGTTGCATGTGCCCCCTTGTGTATCTGGCTGACGTGGGTCCTGGCGAAATTGAACCTGGGTCCTTTGGCTTTGCAGGCAAGTGCCTTAACTGCTAAGCCATCTCTCCAGCCCAAGTTTTTTGTTTCCTTTTGTTTTTGAAGTAGTGTCTCACTCTAGCCCAGACTGACCTGGAACTCACTATGTAGTCTCAGGGTGGCCTCAAACTCATAGCGATCCTCCTACCTCTGCCTCCCAAGTGCTGGGATCAAAGGCGTGCGCCACCACACCCAGCACAAAGCACAAAATTTTAAAAGATATCATTAAGGATACACAGTGCGTACTCAAATGTTGATAATATCAGAATGGTATAAAATTATTTTGGTGGCTTAGAAGGATGGCTTAGCGGGTAAGGCACTTGCCTCCAAAGCCCAGGGACCCATGTTTAATTCCTCCAAGACCCTCGTAAGCTAGATGCACAAGGTGGTGCATGCAGCTGGAGTTCATTTGCAGCAGCTGGAAGTGCCCATTCTCTCTCTCTCTTTCTCTGTCTCTCAAATAAATAAATTTTAAAAAAGAATAAAATGATTTTGGTAAAGAAAAATAAAGCATTATCACATATGTGGACCTGGGCTCCCTCTCAAAGGGCCCCTTAATTCAAATGTCACTTGGATAGCAATGCCAGGGCATGTTAGCCAGGCACACTGATCTTCCCCACTGCAGGTTACCCTGAGATCGTAGGAATGAAGTAGTGGAGTCAAAGGAAGAAAGGAAGTAGGAGAAATAGTCAGTGAGCACTGGCTGAGTTATTCTGAGATCACAAATGTCTCCCAAGTTCTCAGCAGTGAGCAATGCTGGACTTTTTGGTTTCTTTATTTGATACAGGGTCTCATGTATCCCAGGCTGGGCTTGACCTCACTATATAGCCTAGGATGACCTTGAACTTCTGATCCTCTTGCTGAGTGCTGGGACTGTAGGTGTGCGCCACTATGGACTTCTCTATCGTGCCAGTTATCAAGCTGTGGTCTTGCTCCAGTTCCTCTCTATTTGGGGGAACCCCAGGCTGAAGGGGAAGTCCCTACCTGGGTCTTTTCTGTGACATGGACAAGAGAGTAATGTCAGGGCTGGAGAGATGGCTTAACAGTTAAGGCACTTGCCCGTGAAGTCTAAGGACCCAGGTTCAGTCCTCCAGTACCCACATAAACCAGATGTACAAGGTGGCTACAGGCCCTGGTGTGCCCTTTCTCTCTCTCTTTCTCTCAAAAAAACAAAACAAAACATCACACACACACACACACACACACACACACGCGCGCGCTTGCGCGAGTAATGTCAGGCCCAGGACAGTTCTTATGGCTTCCAATGGGAAGGGGCTTACATCACTTTAGGACAGGGTAGCCACGTAGCCGAGTGTGATGAGGGAGTTACAGGGGAACGCCTCACAGTGCCGTGGCACTTTCAAGCACACCAGTCACCATGTGGGACTGATCTGTTCCTACCACACTTGGCCACACCGGATCCTACTACTGTTCCCAAGAACGCAGGCAGCCTAAGCCAGTCACAGGTGTCTGCTTAGAACGGGTGCTGTAAACAACAGAATGACAGAGAGCAAAAAAAAAATAAAATAGAAATAAAAAGCGCAGCCTGAATCGGGACCTTTGACCTGAGCCAGCCAGGAAGCTTTCAGCCCAGTAGCCACGGATAAACACGGTCCTGGGGGTGATCTGCCCCACTGGTCTGGAGTAACCAAAGTCTCATTTCTTCTTAAAGGGAAAGTGCAGACACCTGGCCTCATCTCCCCTTCTCAGAATACTCTGTGTTGACCCTGTAGCTCATGCCATGGATACCCAAGGCACTTCCTCCTCTGCTCTCTGTCTTTGCAGTGAGGAGGCTATACCGGTGGCACTTTGCGGCGGATATCAGTGTTCCTCCCCCACTTCTGAGTTCAGGAAGTTTTGGTTCAGTAGTCCACAAGTAGGGTGCACGTTTTGAACATGAGCCTCAGAGTCCAAGCTTCCCACCAACCTGAGCCACCAGACAGGTTCTGTAGTATGATGGGCTTGAAAGCCTTCCAGCTGCACCCAAGGAGAGCGAGTTCACGTTCCTGCCTCCGGCTCAGCCGGGGGAAGGATCCTAAGACGAGGCTGAGCAGGGTTCTGGAAACAACCCGAGAGTTCCACTCTCCCCACCGCCTTGCCCAGCCTCCAGGGTTTCCATTTGTGATTTGATGAAAGCCTGGGAGATTGGCTGAGCCTGGGGCGTGGCCCCCATTCTTTCTTTACTTTTACTGTCTTGGCCTCAGACTTACTGGGCCCAGGGGTCCAAAGCCCCCTGTGGCCCAAGGTCTGAGCAACAGCCTAGGGAATGCTCATGAACGGTCCACATTCCACAGCCTCTATTTAAAAGTTGGGTTGAGGGTTGGAGGGATGGCTTAGCAGTTAAGGCGCTTGCCTGCAAAGCCAAAGGACCCAGGTTCATTTCCTCAGGACCCACGTGAGCCAGATGCACAAGGTGGCATATGTTGTCTGGAATTCATTTGCAGTGGCTGGAGGCCCTGGCGTGCCTATTCTCTCCCTCTCTCTGTCTCTCTCTGTCTCTCTCTCTCTCCCTCTTTCATAAATAAAATTAAATAATTTTTTTAAAAGTTGGTTGACTTCTGAGTAGTGGCTGCTCCCATTCTGACATATCTTTTTGGAAGGTGGGGGGTGGTTACACAACCAACCTTTAAAGCAAGAAGAGGCTTCTTTGGAAAACTGTTAAAATGTTTTCAAAGTTTCAGCCTCTGGTTTAATGTTTATTCAGTTTTTGGAAAAAATGGTCACCACGGAATCCCTTAGTCAATAAAACGGCTGCAGGCTTCTCCCTGCTCTTCCCAGCTTCCTACTGTCCCCCACGGGCCGCTGTGAGTGTTACGCCTGAATCAGAAGAAGGTGGCGCTGGGCTCTGGCCACTGCCTGTTTGTGACCTGCTGAGGTCAGGGAGCCAGTCTGGTGATTGAGGCTGAGTTTCTCCTGTGTCACGCAGGCCGGACACCAGCCCCCCAGGGGGACGCTAGGGAGACCCCAGCGCTCAGTAGCGTGGCTTCCCAGAGCTGATAAATCGCTGAAGGGTGGTTTGCTTGTTTACTTTTCTGAATTAGAGCCGAACATTTTCTGTTCTGGATTCATGGTGCCACCTCCTGCCTAAGAAAGGAAGGATCTTTGTGGCTTTGGGGTCTGAATACACAGGACCACCAGGTCTCTGTGCTGAGCCCCTTCCCATCATGCCACCGGGTGGGCATTGCTGAGCCTAGCACTTACTTCTCTTTACCTTACTCTTCAGACTCTTCAGACTCTTGCCCAGCCTGTCCAGTCCCACCCAGCCCAGCACCACCCTGCCCAGGGGAGCCACCCTCTCTGTGCTCCCTCCTCCATGTTACTGACTGCAGGAGCCTGTCTGTACCCTGTTCCCATAGCTCCAACGCTCCCTCCAGGCTGGGCCTGTCTGCATTCCCGATTGGCCCAGGGCGGCCTCAGCAAGCCCCACACGTGCTAGGTGTGGTCACTCAGCTGATGAAGGGAGGCCGAGGCAACAGCAAGGCGCTGGGGCCCTCTCCCTGACCCTATGCAGCAGAGGCTACCTCATCCTGGGCTAGAGGATTCCTGGTTGTCTCAGGCCTGAACATCCATCCCACCCAGAGGTGACCTATGGAACATTCCAGAGCTTTCTATGGCTTTCTTTCTGCCATTTCCTACCTTGCTTAAGGTTCAGAGACTCTTGCCATTCTCCATTGGCAATTGTCGTAGATAACAAGTCCACATGGGGCTTCATATGTGTGTGTAGGTGCATGTGTACGTCGTGTGTGGGTGTGCGCACGCACGTGCTCCAGATGACCACCGCTAGTCAGAGGGAGGTGAGGCTTGGGCACAGACTTACATGCACGTGGGTCTTATTCACCCTCAGTTCTTTGCTGCGTTCTGCGAGCATCGTCTTATCACCGAAAGCCCCAGCTCCGGCTCACGCGCCAGGTCCTCCCGCCAACCCCCTCTTCTGATCCTTGCGCATCCTTGCTCAGGCTGGAATTGGAAAAGTCACCTAGGGGCCACATGCAAAGTCTCAGCCAGCTTTCCCCAGCTTTCCCCACGTCTTCCTCGTTTGGCACAGGAGGTAAAAATGTTAAATGTCCTGGTCCTTACCTTGGCCCATAGCGCCCAGATGTTGGGCCTCAGGCAAGTAAGTCACTGGCCACTGTAGTGGTCAGCCAGGACAGAGAGCTTACGGGAGGTGCGTCCGTTCCTCGGCTGGTGACGCACTTTGAACACTCATTAGTGGCTGCAGTGCACGCGTGACTGCTCGGTGTGCACAGCGCCTTGGATGAAGGGATCGGCCCTTGGCCTGTCCACGCTCAGGCCTCGGGGAAGCTTGTAGCCCCAGTGCGATCTCTGCGCACGAGGCTCCAGGCAGTAGCTCAAGGCTCTTAAGGCCTTTGAGTGCTCAGCATTGGGTTTGAGCAATGGGGAAACTGATCCTTGGGGAAGGGGGTTGTTTTTTCTCTGTGCGAATCGAGGCATGAGAGCTGAATGATCCCAAACATGCGGCGCTGGGGATTGGACCCTTGCCTTCATATGTGTAGTACTGAGAGACAAGGGCTTACCTAGCTGGGCTGGGCCGGCCTTGAACTTTCTACCTTCCTGCCTCAGCCTCTAGGCTCATCAAGAGTTTTCAGAATGGCTGTTTCTACTTGGATAGTAGTATCCAGCGTCTGCCCAGGCTGCAGACTCAGGAAACCTAATTCCAGCCATCCAGCAAATGTCTGGCTACTCAGGTAAACATCGGCAGTTTCTGGCCACGGGGGCCGGGTAAGCTGTACACCCCCTGACGGCTGGGGACCCCGGTGGTCTGTCACAACAAAAGGAAACTTCCAAGCACACTCCCACGTCCCCACTGATGACTTTAGGCAGCAGGTTGGACCTGTTCTTGCAGCTCGGGGGAAGTTTCGCTGCTGCCCTTCGGCAGATCACTCTGAGCCGTGGTTTTGTTTTTGTTTCAGTTTCACCGGAGATCAAACCCAGGGCCACGCCAGGCAAGCGTGTTGGCACTGGGTGACACTCCTAGCCTGGAGGTTTCTTTTCTTCTTAACGCTCTGCGCACGTGTGTGTGTGTGTGTGTGTGTGTGTGTGCAGGCATGCATGTGCCATGGAGGTCAGATGACAACATTCAAGTCTTGGTTCCCATCTTGTACCTTGTTTCAAGGCAGGATCTCAGCGTTCACCACTCTGTTCACTAGGCTCGCCACCCCGTGAGCTTCCAGTGGATTCTCCGGTCTCCACCTTCCTTCTCCTTGTAGGCGCACTGGGATTACAGAGGCTCCCTACAGCATCCATCTTTTTCTGTGCCCGCTAGGCCTCTGAACTCAGGTCCTCAAGGTTGCACAGCGAGCACGTCATCCACTGAGCTATCTCCCCAGCACCCTCTGCCCCGCCCCCCAAGGGTTTTCTTGTAATGGCAGAGCTCTATAGTAGGGTCCTCTGAGGTGGCAGACTCAGACTGATGGCATCTGGCCCTTGAGGATAGCAGCTTGGAGGTTGCCGGCCTGCCAGGGTCTCTAGCTCGCTTGACCTCCTCGCATTCTGCCGTGAAGCCAGAGTGGTAGGCCTTCTGGAGCAGCCACCAGGCCTGTGTTGCAGGTTTCCTAAGGGATGCTCGTGGGGCCCAGTATGCCTCTCTGGAGAGCTGGTTCTCCCTGGATGGCTATTTCAGAGCTACCAAACTGCTTAGCCTAGGACCAAGAGTCGGCAGGTGCAAGGATGCTGGCCTTAATAAGCACTTGGAGGGAGGCTCGTCTGGCTTCAGCATCTTGCTGAGCAGTTCACCGCCAGGCCCTTGGCTTGCCACGTGACTGCAGGCTGCAGGGCCGAGCAGCCTCGCACTAGAGAGGGAGGGCGAAGGCTTGACTGAACAGCATCACTGCTCGGCATGTAGCGTTTAGCTTTTCGGAGCATTGCTCACGACGGTGTGGGGTTTTGCAAGGACTCGTGCTAGGTCCTGAGGAACGCTGAGACATCCCAGAGCAGGAGAGGGAGGCGCGCCTCGTACACACGGGCGCCTGGTTCCTGCTCTGCTGTGTGACTGATGTGGCTCAGGAAACGCTGACAATCACCCCGGAGTTTGCTACCACATCTACCGTGTCATTTTGTAACTCTTTGAAGTCACTGCTTAAATTTTTTATGTAAGTTCACAATCTACCATGGGACTTGATCAGAGCATGCTTGACGGTTTTGTGTGACATGATGTCCCTTAGCTTAGAGACTCTGGCTGCAATCTTGTTTTTCGTTCCAGAAGCAATCAGTGTGGGCCGCAGAATAAACAGAAGACACAAGTAAATGGAAGTGTATGAGTGAAAGGGCCTGTTAGGAGAGTGGTACGGAAGTACAGGGTCGGGCTGGGATCACATCCTGGCAGGCTTAACTTCTCTGTTCTGTAACCTTGGTGACTCGGCTCTTTGAACCTCAGTTTCCTTATTAAGAAAGACACTGCTCTACCTCTGACCTACCGTGCAGACTATGCTAGCAAAAGCACTAAAGACAGGGAAGGGCCCTCAAGTGGGCCGGGACCTCACTGGGACAGAGAACGTCCGTGTCTGCAGGTGCCTGCATGGGGCTGAGGCCGTAAGGACTCCGGGGGACGGCGTTGGGCCAGCCCCACAGGTCAGAGGAGGAGACCCCGTGGGCTGTCTCCCTACTGAGGAAGCAGGTCTGACCTGTAGGTAGCCTGTAGCTGGCAAGTTTCTCTGGGTTGGTTTGTTGTGGCTTTTGCCTGGTTTGGAGTCTGGGAATGTGTGGGTGGGTAAGAGTGATGTCAGACAATCACAGCATATGAGAGAGGGATATCAGGGGTGTACCCGGAGAGGGAACAGTCCCCCACGGCTCCTGATGCTGGGAGTCACCAGCAGTGGGCTTCAGGCTCTGCCAGGACCTTCCATCCATGGGCTTTGTCTTTTATTTATTTATTTATTTATTTTTATTTATTTTTGAGGTAGGATCTTGCTCTAGCACGGGCTGACCTGGAATTCACTATGTAGTCTCAGGCTGGCCTCAAACCCATAGTGATCCTCCTACCTCTGCCTCCCAAGTGCTGGGACTAAAGGCGTGTGTCATCACACCTGGCTCTGGGCTTTGTCTTTTTTTTTTTTTTTTTCTTCAATTTATCTTAGAGAGAGAGAGAGACAGAGAGAGAATGGGTGCACCAGGGCCTCAGCCACTGCAGTCGAACTCTAGACACTAGTGGCCATGTGCAACCTTGCCCTTGCCTCACCTTTGTGTGTCTGGCTTATGTGGGATCTGGAGAGTCGAACATGGGTCCTTAGGCTTCACAGGCAATCGCCTTAGCCGCTAAGCCATCTCTCCAGCCCTGGGCTTTGTCTTTTGAGAGAGCTGACTTCCAAACTGGAAGCTGAAGGTGGACAAGCTCAGAACCCAAAGGGGAGCCAAGCCACGGATGGCTTTAGCGAGCAGTTCAGGCCTCACGTGCAAGAGAAGATGGAACCGCGCGTGTGGTGGGAGCCCGCAAGCTCCAGCGCTTTCTGTGTTCCTCAGTGTCAGGAACACCACGACCCGAGACACACAGTCGCTGGCGGGCAGAGCCGCAGAGAAGCGTCGCACCTCATAAGTCATCCTTAGGCACTTGTCTCCCAGTGCAGGAAACCTTTAGATACTTTGAGTGGTGGCACCCATTTATTTCCTGGCCATTTCTGGCTTTTTCAAGCAAAACAAATTTAAGCGCCCACCCCCCCCCCACCCCACTCTGGCTTGTTTGTATACTTTGGATTAGAGTGCATAGAAAATAAAACAAGCCCAGCTCATCCAGCTAAGCTAGTTGGAGAACCAGCAGGGGAAAATGTTGAGATTGGCCCAGTCCCTGGCGGGCCCCTCACATCGTGCCCAGGGGGCTGGTCACAGGATGCCGGTCCTTCGCTCACTGCTACGTGGCGCCAGCTTTTTGCTAAGCCTTGCCTTCACTCCCCTGGTGTTCTCCGGCTCTGGAATCCGTCTGTGTGTCCCAAGCTCGTGCTTGTGTTTGTCCACATGCATGGTCGTCCGTTATCCCAGCAGTGGCCCTGGGAAGTGATCGGAGCAAGCATTCACACATAAATTTTCTTTTTCTTTTTTTAGTATTTTCTTATTTACTTGAGAGAGAGAGAGAAGAGAGAGAGAGAATGAGTGCACCAGGGTGTCCTGCCGCTACGAACTCCAGACCCACGCACCACTTTGTGCATCTGGCTTTACGCGGGTGCTAGAGAATCAAACCCGGGCTGTCAGGCTTTGCAAGTAAATGCCTTTAACCACTCAGCAATCTCTCCAGACTCCATAGATTGTTTTCTAAGAGACAGGAGCCAGGCCCAGAGAAATGGCTGAGCCCCGGCCCAGCCCAGGGCTGTGGATTTGGGATATTATGGTTTGGGTCTGGAAGTACCTGTCTATTGACAGCCATGCGTCACTGTTGTTTTTTGTCACCTCTCAGTGAAGCATTTCCGAGTGCAGCATCTGCAACCATCTTTTCTTACCTCTCACCATCACAAAACTGTCCTGGACGTCACACGTGCCCACGAAGTCACGTCCTTCAAACCGATCAGCTCCGCGCCTCCCTTCAGCAACGGGCCACTCACTAGCTTTGGATGCAATTCTACCCTTGTAAAAAGTTTAAGTCGTTGGGCGTGGTGGCGCACACCTTTAGTCTTGGGAGGCAGTGGTAGGAGGATCACTGTGAGTTCAAGGCCGGCCTGAGACTACAGAGTGAGTCCCAGATCAGCTGGGCGAAAGTGAGACCCTACCTCGAGGGAAAGAAAAAAAAGAGGTCCCAGGATTTTTTTTTAAGTCTAGCACAACTTTTTAAATATATATTATTTATTTAAAGAGAGAGAGAGAGAGGAGTCAGATAGAGAGAGAATGGGCCAGGGCCTTCAGCCACTGCAAATGGACTTCAGAAGCATGAGATACCCCTTGTGCATCTGGCTTACATGGGTCCTGAGGAATCAAACCTGGGTCCTTTGGCTTTGCAGGCAACTGCCTTAACCACTAAGCCATCTCTCCAACCTAGGGTTTGATCTTAATCGGATGTAGTGGGACAGGCAGGCAGAGGAGTTCTTGTCACGAAGGAAGAAATGTATTGTGATCCCAGAGCACAAGAGGCAAAGCCCACCATGGAGAGCCCCCTAGGAGATGCCAGGCTTGGTCAGGAGGCTGAGGGGGAGAGGGGAAAGGGTGGCAGGCCCCTGCACCTGCCTGGGAGGGAAAGAATGGGGAGGGGAGGGTGAAAATGTTGAGGACTGGCTGGTTGGAATCATTGCAGCGAGCTCTGGGGTGTGGGGCTAGTCACTCCTCCCTAGATTGCAGGTGGGCCCTAGGCTAATCAGGGCAGGGCACAGTGGCCCAGGGTGTGACAGAGGAGGAGGGGAGGAAAGTCAGGCTGGGCTGGTTTGCATGGGGAAGGCAAGCTCACAGGTGAGTCATTTTCTCTCTAGGAATCAGCTACCACAGGGGTGACGAGTCCTCTTTCCATCAGGAGACAGAAAACAAAAGGCAAGGGTGATGTAGGCAGGGACCGTACCATCCTCTGAGAGCGGTGGGCGTCCGTTGATTGGTGTTGGGGGTATGTGGTGTCAGTGGGGACCCACTAGCAAAGTTCTGTGTGAGGCTGGGACTGTCTTTCCTGGCAGAGAAAACGTGCCTTCATATATATATATATATATATATACATATATATATATATATATATATATATATATATATATATATATGTATTTTACTATTTTAACACATTCGTTTGAGAGAATGAGCACAGACACAAATGGACATTCTAGGCTCTCCTGCAGTTGTACATGAACTCCAGACTTTGTGCTGCTGGCTTTATGTGGGTACTGGGGACTCAAACCCGGCCCCTCAGCCCATCTCTCCAACCCAAGAACTGCCTTCTTTATACCCCAAAGACAGGGGTTTCCCCGGAATCCTGCATCCATTAGGCAAAGCTGCTGCTTTCCTCTGACGGTAACTAGCCTTTGTCTGAAGTTCTGTGAGGATAGTTCAGGGGGCCATGCTGGCCGGAGGACCCCAGACACCTCGGCTGCTGCATCATTGGCCTGGCCTCCTGTCTCTATTCGTCCTGCCATCTGTCTTTCCACAGCTCAGCTCAGCCCTCCCTCCGTGGTTCAGAGTCGCCTCCTAGGCAGGCAGCTCGCACACAGGTGGTAATGACAGCCGGCTGCAGTCCCAGACAGCGAGGGTGATCTGCCCGAGCTCTGCCTGCAAAGCAGCCCTAGCCAACGGGACTGTTGCCTGCACTGTCTCAGGCCAGCTCATGCTGTGTGCCAGCCCCTTGTTGCTCTGCTTTGGAGACTGGTAACACGCCCAACCCTGGTCCCCCTCGGTTGTGGACGTGCAGCTCCTGGGGGCAGCGGAACCTTAGAGATCGCCTGTACTGAAGGGGCTGGGGACACCCCTTCTTGGACGGGCCTTTGGAAGGAGACAAGCAGGATTTGTCAGAGCCTAGAGAGCTGCTTGCCTGCCGTTACCTGCACTCCTGCAGCCGGCTTCATGTAGCTCCACACTTGGTACCAGCATCCAGGAAGAGAAGACCTTGGGATCCCTCGGGGCTGAGTAAGCAGACCTTCCTGGCTGGATTCCTAAGTGCGTGGTGGGTGCGCGTTCCCCGTGCGCGGCTGTCCGCCGGTGTCTCCTCCTGTGAGGCTCTGGCTCCTCTAAGAGGGCAAGACTGATGCTGAATCGTGGCTTTGTCTTCCAGGAGCCTCTTATTAAATTAAATACCCCAGGGCTGAACAAAATGTTCCTCCACTATCTGAGCTCCATGTGTTCTCCTTACATAACTTTTTCTTAAAGAGAATAACGGGAGAAGGTGGGGATGCATGCGGGAGCGTGTTCACCGGGGTTCTCCTCCCAGCCTGCGGAGCTGCCCACTCGGGGTCCTGGGCATGGAGTCTCCTTCGCACCTTCCTCCCTGCTACGAAGTAGCCCCCTCACCCCCACCAGGCTGAAGGCTTTGTGACATTGTCACCCTGACACCTTTGTTTTCCTTTTCCTGTCATCGTGCGTTCAGTTTGACCCAAATGGAAAAGGTTGGGGACAGTAGGAGGGGCGTGTTGAGTGTGGCCCATGTTGTCCCCGGGGCTGTGTTGACCACAGACACAGTGGAGAGTTGGCCATTCCCTTACTGGAGGGTGGGGCTTGCCTGTGACTCTGTGACTCGCCTGGCCTGTAGGGGAGGCACTGAAGGAGCAGAGGGAGGATGCGGGCCAGGGGAGGGAGCCCAGACGGTGGGCGCTCGCTCTTTGGCAGCAGGAGCCGCGGGGCCACAGGCTCAGAGCTAGAGCCCTGATGGCCAGCGAGCACGCAGGCTGGCAAGGGCTAGAGTGTGAGACGCTGGGTACCCTGCCCCGCTCCTGTCTGCTGCTGACACTGATGCCCAGGATTTGGAGCAAGGCACTGTCACTGTGTTTTGGTGTCACACAATCTCCTTGCGCAAGTTCTACTGGTTCTGCTCAAGGAAAACTACATTGCTGAGTCCTTGGCTCTGGTGCTCGGCTGAGGGAGGGTCCCAGTGAGATGGGGCAGGGGAGGGTGACCAGAAACAACACAGGAACCGAGAGCCCCAGCACATAGCCAGCCCTGCACAGACAGGCCCTGGGGAGGCTCCCCCACACCTGAGGACACGCAGGACGCCAGCGCAGGTGTGTGGAAGGGTCCCAGACATACCCAGAAGAGGATTTCCAGTAACAGCAGCATGGGCGTGTGTGTGGGGGGGCGGGTGTTGGGGGACAGTGGAGTCAGTCAGCTTCCTAGGGATGTGACAGGCATGGTCAGGTTGAGGGGTCGCCTGGAGACCACGGCCCACTTGCTAGGCTCTGGATGGCTTGCACTGGCTCTGCAGCTCCAGAGGTTTCTCCCTTTTCCAGCTGCTTCCTTGATTTGTGTGGAAACATCCAGGGGCTGGATAAACCTGTAGGTTCGGTTGGGGTGTTGGGATAGATTTTTAGCCCAACGTTAGGCCCTGAGATAAGCGCAGACTCACAGAAGAGGACGCTGAGAGTTAAAGGGTTAAATGAAATGCGCGTGCGCCCCCCCCCCCCCCCGAACAAATGGAGAATGTAGATCTAGAAGGTTCTTGTCAGCTCACCTGGCCTGAAGTCACCAAGGGCTGAGCTGGAAGAGAAGTCAGGCATCCTGAAGTAGGGAGTGGGGAGAAGAAAGAGGGGCTAGGGATGGACATTGGGGACCACGTCCCCGGGCCAAGCCGCGTCCTTCCACAGTTCAGCCTTTGCTCTCAGGCTGGGTCCTTGTCCCCACCCAGCACTGACCACCAGTCACCGGCCCCTCAGAAAGCAGGGTGCTTTTCTTAACCTCATCCACCAGCGGCGCTGGCTGGCTGGGGGTCCTTGGGAAACATGCACTTGACTTGGGCTCTCATTTCAGCTTAGTGGGAAACTGCTGAAATGCCTGGGTTTCCAGCCCCTCGCTGCTCTTTTAAACGATCGTTTTTCCTTTCCTCTAACTGCCATTCCACTAGCTGCCGTGGGAACCCCCCTGGCCTCATCTCCGACTAGCGAGCGCTTCCACCACTCTGATTCAACTAGTCTATGTTAACGGCGCTCCTTCTTGTTCTGTGCACTATTGAATATTGAGAGTTCTGACCAATAAACGGGTAACTCCCAGCAGTCAGCTAAAGTTGTAATTCTTTTTTTTAATTAAATTTTTTTTTAAAATTTTCTTCTTCCACTCTTTTGAGATAGGATAGGTTCTTTCTTTCTTTTTTTTTTTTTTGTTTTCATTTATTTATTTGAGAGCGACAGAGAGAGAAAGAGGCAGATAGAGACAGACAGAGAATGGGCGCACCAGGGCTTCCAGCCACAGCAAATGAACTCCAGACGCATGCGCCCCCTTGTGCATCTGGCTAACATGGGTCCTGGGGAATGGAGACTCGAACCAGGGTCCTTAGGCTTTACAGGCAAGTGCTTAACCACTAAGCCATCTCTCTAGCCCCCTGTAATTCTTTTTTAAAAGTTTGTTTATTTATTAGAGAGAGAGAGAGAGAGAATGGGCACGCCAGGGCCTCTAGCCTCCAAATTAACTCCAGATCCATGTGCCACCATGTGCATCTGGCTAACGTGGGTACTGGGGGATCAAACCTGAGTCCTTAGGCTTCACAGGCAAGCGCCTTAGCCGCCGAACCATCTCTCCAGCCCTAAAGCCATAATTCTTTTCAAGATCGGTCTCCATGATTCCTCTTACCCAGCGATCAGCTGCGTGTGTTCTGTACTTCTGGGAATCTTATTGGCTGCGTGTTGGCACCAGGCTCCAGGCATGGCGTGTTCGCAGCTGTCCACTCTTTTAATTCTCAGCACAATCCCGAGAGGTTGTCTTCATCTTACACGTGGAAATTGAGGCTCCGTGAATTTGCATAAGTAAATGGGGAACCAGAGTTGACGCCAGGTCCTCTGACAACTCCACAGTGATCCCTCTGACCACACTGAGCCAGCTTGGAGGCCAGTGTCAGGCAGTGAGCACGCACAGCTTGGCTCTTATTGTGGTGGGCACGGTGACTTGGTAAGGAACCAGGTGGGCCTTACAGCAAGTGGCTCAATTCAGACCAGATGCTTCCCCTACTTGCTCCCCCCTTCCAGCCCTGGCTTTCTAACACTAGGGTAGAGTGCCGACACACACACATACCCACACACACGCATATACACACACATGCATACACACACATATACACACGCATACACACACACACACACCTGAGCTTCTTGTGCTTCCCAGCCAGCCCTGTGTCCACCTGGACACAAACAAGCGTGACGCTTGGTCAAGAGCTCAGAGTGGGTTTGCTCTAACGCCAGTTACAAACATTTGGGTAAAAGGTACAATGAAGCTGGGCGTGGCGGCACACACCTTGTAGCAGACAGCTTCAGGTCGCTGAGCTGAACTTCCAGACCAGGCGCAGTTATGAAGGAAGGGATTTATTGAAGCTTACAGATCCAGGGGAAGTTCCATAATGGCAGAAGAAACTGGCCTGACTTCACAGGACCAAACACACAGAGAGAAGCCCAGCCAAAAGCCACACAGCACAGCACACTTCAGGAACTCCTGCTAGGTACACCTTGTATATATCTTTAGATTGAAATCTGAAACCCACCACCACACCTTAAGATCTGCCCAGTGACACTGCAAACTACAAACTAACAAAACACTGAATATATTGGGGGCCATCTGCTCAAACTACCACACATCTGTAATCTCAACACTAAGGAGATAGAGGCAGGAGAATCTCAAGTTCAAGGCCAGCCTGGGCCACATACAGCTCTAGTCTAGCTTGAGTTGCTGTGTGTGTGTGTGTGTGTGTGTGTGTGTGTGTGTGTGTGTGTGTGTGTATTTGACTCATCGGCCATGATGCCCAAGAACTCTAACATTTCCATTTTTGGGGTGGGATGTGTGTATGTACGTGCAAGTGTATGTCCCTTGCACACGTGTTTGGGGCCCAGAATGGGACGTCCAGTGTCATCTATCATTTTTCTACCTTATTTTTTGAGATAAGCACTGTCATGCCATTCCCTGTCTGCCTCCCTTAGACTGGTTGACCAGACAGACCCCCCCCCCCCGTGATCCTCCTGGCTCCACCCCTGTCTGCCCTGGGGTTCCAGGCATGCTCAGCCACACTTGACTTTCTACATGAGTGCTCTGGCGATGGGACTCTTACGCCCTGAGCCATTTCCCCAGCCCTTGCTGTTCCCTCTTGGCCCCAGCATCTTTTTAACCATACTTTTTATTTATTAATTTGAGAGACAGAGAGAGAGAGAGATACAGAAATAGGCAAATAGAGAGAGAGAGAATAGGCACGCCAGGGCCTTTAGCCACTGCAAATGAACTCCAGATGCATGTGTCTCCTTGAGCATCTGGCTTACGTGGGTCCTAGGGAGTCTTTGAACCTGGGACCTTTCGCTTTGCAGGCTGGCGCCTTAACCACTAAGCCATTTCTCCAGCGCCCCCCCCCCCCCACATCTTTTGGCATGGTTCTTGGACCGTGCCATGCAGCTAGGGACCACGTACAAATTATTGCAGTTCCTGAGCCCAGCTTTTCTTGTAGAAGTGCTGCCTGCCTCACAGGGTCAGCACGAGGGTCTGTTGATCAAGGGCCAGTTCCTGCATGCAAGTCATGCTTGGCAAACAGGACCTTCTGCACCCTCAGGAGCGCCCAGTTGTGCTGGGTCTCCTTGGAGCCTTGCAGAGCCGGCAGAACGCCTTCAACAGCAGGGCCGTGAGTGGTCCTGCTTTCTCTCAGTCTCCCATCAGGCCACTGAGGCGAGAGGGCTTTGGGTTCCTCCAGGTTCCTGTCGTTTTCTGGATGCTCCAGTCCCACCTATTGCCCATGCCTTCGGGCTGGTGTGGCCCCATGCCCCTCTCCTGCCCTGTCTGTGCGTGTGGACGAGGTTTGCTCTCTGTGGTCCGTGAGTGTCCCATTGTGCGTCCGCTGCTCTCACCTTCCCCTGAAGGTCACAGCCAGAGGCTTGTCCTGTCACGGTCTTTCTGGCATCATAAATACCCTTCTTGATTTCCTTTGGTACCTCTTACATCAAACTATAGCCCAGGGGAATGTAGGGAAACATTAAAAAATAAAAAGCATATATACACACACAGAAGAAAAACAAAGCCAGACTTTGGTTTTTGTTTTGATTGTACTTTGTGGATGCGGGATGTGGTGGCATTTTATTGTCTAATGTCTGCTTTTGAGGGAGACAGCCATCTGCCGGTAATTGTGGTTTCGGCTGGTTAGTCAGCAGTGTGTGGGGGCCTCCTGGGCTGACGCCAGTAAATAAGATAACAGGGATGGGGAGCAGGGCCGGCCATGGCGTGCAGCCCGGCCCACAGTGCGCCTGCTGAGGGTCCAGACGCCCAGGTGGGATTCTCTGGGCAGAGTAGAAGGCCACGCTCATTCTTTCTCAGTTCAGCTTCCCTGCCCTCCCCACCCTGTCCTCCCCTCTGCCCTCCCCTGCCCTGCCTAGCTTTAAACCTAGCACCTTACGATATTAGGCAAGTGCTCTGCCACTGAGTTCTATTCCTGACCCTCTTCTCACTTTTAAAGACAGGCTCTCATGCTTGCCTGGGCCTTGAACTGCCTCTGTAACCTAGGGAGGTCTTGAACTTGTGGTCCTCTGTCTTAGCTTCCTGAGTAGCTGGGATTCCTGGCCATTTGTCACCAGGGCCTGGTTTTCCTTTTCTTTTTGGTCAAGGGCTCCTGAAGGTAGGGACTCCTAGACTAGGCTTGACTGCTTCTCGGGGAAAGAAGCAGATTTGGAAACAGGAGCTTGCGGAGCTCGGAAGCACCAAGCCTCCCAAACTCTGTGTGGCTCTCTGGGATCCAAACAGCTGACTGTTCCGACCCTGTTGGAGCCTTTCTCTGATTTGCAAGCTATGTTGGCCACGTTGCCTGTGGAATCAGGCTTTGATGCTGGGAGTGAAATCGGGGCTCACATATGTGAGTATTAGGGCATTCTGAGACTTCCCTGCAATCAAGGGTCTCCCTGAAGATGCCCAGGTGGAGAGGTAGACTAGGGTGGCTTACGTGAGGGAAAAGGGCTTGAGGAAGCTGAATGGAATTTTGCCAGCATGTCATGTAATGACTGGGCAGCACCTCCACCTAACCAGGGACCCGCCCATGACCCACGGTAGTCAGGGATCTGTCCCTCTCTCAGACAGGCCCAGCTCTTTCCCTGGGGCGTATCACCCTTCCTGGCTCTGGGGGGTGGGGCTGTAGTTGGGGCTCTGAAACTTTACAGAAACAATAGCAGGCGGAGTGTGACCGTTCCTCGCTCTCCTTACTAAAGTGGGGAGAGTGCGAAAACATGGTTAGAGGGCTAGAAAGATGGCTTAGTGGTTAAGCGCTTGCCTGTGAAGCCTAAGGACCCCAGTTCGAGGCTCGATTCCCCAGGACCCACGTTAGCCAGATGCACAAGGGGGTGCACGCGTCTGGAGTTCGTTTGCAGTGGCTGGAGGTCCTGGCGTGCTCATTCTCTCTCTCTCTCTCTCTCTGCCTGTTCTCTCTCTCTCTCTCTCTCTCTCTCTCTCTCTCTCTCTCAAATAAATAAATAAAATCAACAAAAAAATTTTAAAAAACATGATTAGAACTATTTTCCCCAGAACTCATCCAGTGATGTCTCCTCACCCTGAATGTGAGTGAACCAGCGCTCCGGGTCTCCTTGCCGTAGGCTTTTTGGAACCTAAAGCCTCTGTGCCGAGCTCCAGCAGGAAGCAAGGGGCCCTTTCAAGGCGACTTCTCCAGAGGGGGGTCCCTCCCTGGTGTCCAAGACCAGGCTTGAGCTCAACTGCCACGTTCCTTCTTCTGCCCGAGCCCCAGTCCCGAGGAACCGGCTCTGAAGGAGAATGTTCACGTCAGGGGAGAGTGCCCACTCCGCCATTTGCCCACGGGGGAGGCCCGTGTAAGTCTATGTGCTGAGGACGTGTACGCGCACACGCACGCACACGCACACGTGCACACACACACACCAGGCGTGGTGGCCGGGACTCGTGTGAAAGGTCGCTGCTGCAGAGTGTAAGCCCCTGCCTCTGACCTGGGCTTCTAAGTGTAGCATGTGCGGGTGGGCTCTGCAGGAGGGGGCTGCTCTGGGCCAGAGTCACCCCTGTGGAACAGCGTCCTCTATCCCTGATGGGATTTGTCCTTCAATGCCAGGCATCAGCTCCCGTGGCCCAGCCAAGCCTGGCTCCGAGCTGGCGGCAGGCATCTGTCACCGCCCACTCCCTCTGAGTCATCCCACACTTATCTGCTCAGATCCACAGCCTTGAAATGCAGTCATCAGCTGGCCGGCAACACACCCGCAGGGAGAGAACTGGAAGGAAGGTGGGCCCCGGGGGAGAGGTAGGGGCTCCCCTCAGGTCCCGTAGAGAAGTCCTGGGTGCTCCTAGAGGACCACTCGGGCCCTGCAGTGTCTCACCAGCTGCTGCTCAGCAGCTCTCTCCATGTCCCTGGAGCCAGGGCAGAGCCACACTGCCGGAAGGTGGCTGTCATCCCTGAGGAGAGATGGCAGAGTCTGAACCCCCTGTTTTCCCAGCATTCCTTGTGGCTGGAAACCATCTCCTCTGCCTCCTGCTCCTCTTCTCGGCCTCTTCCTCACTAGCGGAGCAGCACGCAAGCATCTGTCCCAGTGCAGCCCATCACCTGTGCCACGTTCCCTGTAAACCAGGAGTAGTCTCACACACCCCAAGCACTGGCTTGGGTTTCCCTCATCCTCACATCTCAAGGGAAGGTAGTCATGGCCTCTGTGCCTGAGCAGTTTCCCCCAGACTCCTTTCCCCAGTCCTGTGCAGAGAGACAATGATGCCCCGCGAGCAACTTTAAAACAAAACAAAACAAAAATCAACTTCTGAAGTGTGATCCTCAGTCCTGACTGAGCTGCCAGCCATCTTTTTTTTTTCTTCATTGTCTTTAATTATAAAAAAAAATCTTTCATATACTTAAAAAAAAAGAAAGAAAAAGGAAAAGAAAAACCAGAAGGCAACAGTCTGGCAGTACAAAAACATACAACTGGAAGAGATATGCCAACCAGATCTGACAGCTAAATCCCGCTCAGGATTCTGAAAATAAACGCACATTTAGACAAAGTACTACCAGTGGTTCTCATGTAACCACAGATGTTCATTACCTTTAACTCGCCCAAAGCATCAGTGCTAGGTCCCTCTGGAATCTGGTTGTGTATATTAAAGACCTCCGTCATCTTTTACCTGGAGTGCCACCTGTCACAAAAATCAAGCAGTGTGCCATCAAATACACATGACGCTGGTGAGGCTGGACATCCTCCGGTCTCCTACACTTGAAGTACTGCAGGGTTTCAGCTACAGATACATTAATAAGGTCTGGGATGCCAGCACCTAGGAAGTCCAGGTGTATGAAGAAGATATACCAGGGCTGGAGAGATGGCTTGGCAGTTAAGGTGCTTGCCTGCAAAGCCAAAGGACCCACCCAGGTTCAATTCCCCAGGACCCATGTAAAGCCAGATGTACAAGGTTGCGTATGCATCTGGAGTTCATTTGCAGTGGCTGGAGGCCCTAGCCTGCCTGTTCTCTCTCATTTGCTCTCTTTCTCGCTCATGAATTTTTTAAAAATTAAAAAGAAGATATGCCAGGCTGGTTCCACTGTCTTCCTGTTTAATGTCCACTCTCTTCTGGGGTCTTGGCAGCCCGGTGCTTCCTGTCTCCCTAGAGGGAAAGGAAGTTTTACAGCGAGTTGGTCATAGGGGAACCAAACTTTCAGTCTCTTACCTGTTCCTAAGCCTCCACTGCACGGTGCTTACCACCATGATCTCCAGAGAGACCTTACCCAAGGGCTGACCTTGTTTGATGGTCTCCACCCTGTGCAAGTCCATCTCTCTCTTCCCCTCCTTCCCTCTCTCACTCTCTGTCTCATCTGTAGGCTCTTCTGATATTGTATAATTTGGTAGCTATCAACTCAGAGAAGGGTTTAGTTGAATGAGTTCTGGGTCACCTTTGAAATACCGCCTTGACCTACATAAGGGGTCTGGCTGTAACAAGCAGTGCTAGCACAGTAAGTGTATGACATCCGGCGTGATCAAGGAGTCGCCTTGTGGAGAGCTCTCCCCATATGACGCAGCTGGCCTCTGGAAGGTGCGGTGGCCCTTTCCCCTCTGTGGGAAGGAGCAGGGGTACCTGTGCTCTCTCGGATAGGTGCTACTGGGCTTTGGCACCAAGAGGCCAACTGGACTGGAGGACTGTCACCCACAGCGCAGCCGCTTCCTGAGAATTGCACTCCCACTGCAGGAAAAGGATCAGAGCACCCCCTGGTTGATGCGTGTCGGCGCTCCCCACACTCCACAGATGGCTTGCTTCTCTCCCCCCACCTCCTGATCAGCCAAGCGTCAGCTTGCCTGAGACACAATGTACACGAGGCATGACTGCTTGTCAGCTGTACGTAGAGAACCGGATGGGTTGTGTACACGTCCTCAGTCACGGGCCCCACCACATCCTGACGGCGACTACTTCCATCACCCTAAAAGGTCTTTGAAGTCCTTTGCAATCTGCTTCTCTTCCCCCACCATCTTAAAACCCTTGAGGGCAGAGCCTCTATCTTCTTACCTTTGTATAGCCCATGTACCCCTCGATTCCAAACAAGGCACAGATCCTTAATGGGTGTGCCAGTGACTAAGTTCATCGGTAGTTGCAATGGGTTTCTCTTTCTCTCTCTCTCTTTTTCTCTCTCTCTATGTCTGCATGTTGATAGGTGTCTGGGTGTATGTGTGCAAGTAGAAGCCAGAGATTGACATCAGGTGTCTTCTTTATGCTCTACTTTATTTATTTATTTATTTATTGCAGCAGATCTCTCATTGAACCTGGAGTGTATGCCATAACCTTATGTGGGTGCAAGGGATTTAAACTCAGGTCCTCATACTTGTACAAGAAGAGTTTTACTGACTGAGCCATCTCTCCAGCAGAAAACATTAAAAAATATTTTATAGGAACCACCTAGCCATCATCCCTTCCTTGCTTAACAATGCGCCAGGTCTGGGTGTCCTGCCCCTTATCTCTCAGGTCACCAGGTCACTGTTCTGGTGTCCCACCCTGGCTATCTCAGATCTCCCCTAAAGAAACCTTTGCTTTACTCCCCCTTCCTCACCTTCCCCCGACTGGAGAGCTCTATATAGTCCACTATCTGTGACCCCAAGCTGACTGCTCCGCTCTTGAGAGTCAGTCCTGGCAGCTCGTGTTTTCCCCGAGTAAAAGCTTCCATCTTTGCCTCAAAAAGTTTATTTATTAATGAAAGAGAGAGAGGGAGAGGCAGATAAAGAGAGTGGGCATGCCAGGGCATCCAGCCACCAAAAACAAACTCCAGATACATGTGCCACCTTGTGTGTCTGGCTTACATGAATACTGGGGAATTGAACCTGGATCCTTTGGCTTCGCAGGCAAGCACGTTAACAGCTAAACCATCTCTCCAGCCCAGCAAACCATATTTTTGAATCTCCCCAAGACTCCTGTTTACTCCCATTCATCCTGTTTTGAAAGACTGTCTAACATGCATTTGCTAATTAATGATTTCATTTAGTCACTCCTGATGCCAGCCTTCCTGAGCAGCCTTAGACAGTGAGACTAGAGTTGCTCAGGTTCCAGCTACAGAGACAGGCTGCTCTCATCCTCTGAAGCGATCATGGTGTGTGTGTGTGGGGTGTCCTCTCCATCTGGCCCATCACAGCGGAAACTGTGAGCGCTGCTGGTGTAACGTCTTGTTCTCTCCCACACCGGACCAGAAAATGCCAACTCTACCCTCTCCTTCCTTCCTTCCTTCCTTCCTTCCTTCTTCTCTTCCTTTGTCCTTCCCTCCCTCCCTCCTTCTCTCTTTCCCTTCTTCCCTCCTGTAGTAAATGCAGAGGTCATCAGTTGAGCATTAGGAGCACACCTCAAAAGCTTTCTCAGTTTACAGGAGGTCTTTGTGCCTAATGTGGCTGGCCACCAAGGGTTTCAGCCTGTCCCCTCATTCTGCTTCCCTGGACCAAGTGGCCATGTCCACTGCATGCTTGTGAGGGGCTTGCTGAGTCTACCTCTTTTCTCTAATCAGAGCTCTGAGAAAAAGAGCCTGTCTTCTACTCACTGGGCCCCCTAATGACAGCTTGCCCCTAAACTCAGCCAAGTATGTTAAAGTCATGACTGGCATTTTTCAGACGATTCCCACACAACACAGTCATTCCTATGCATTAGCTCAGATGTGTTTTATTTTTAATTGTTGTTTATTTATTTATTTATTTGAGAGTGACAGACAGAGAAAGAGGCAGAGAGAGAATGGGAACATCAGGGCCTCCAGCCACTGCAAACGAACTCCAGATGCATGCAGCCACCTTGTGCATCTGGCTTACGTGGGTCCTGGGGAATCGAGCCTCGAACCAGGGTCCTTAGGCTTCACAAGCAAGTACTTAAGCGCTAAGCCATCTCTCCAGCCCTCAGATGTGCTTTTGTTTTTGTTTCGTTTTTCTTCATGTGAATTCATTTTCTGATAGGAACTCCTGCGATTCTTATTTCTTTAGACTGGGAAATAGGATTGACACAGCTTTCACGAGGTTGCCTGGCATTGCCCCCCGCCCCTCCCCGCACGCGCGGGACACAGGGCGTGGAAGCATCTCTCGTGGCAGACTGCTTGGCTCAGCTGAGCAGCTCTCTCTGGGTTCTGTAGATACTTTCTGTCGGATGACAGCCAAGGCTGGAACATTCTAGGCTCCTTCACCCTCTCTCATCCGATAGCCCACCTGGGTGTGCAGCTCCTTCTCCTTGCGGCCCCTCTGTGTGGCTGGCGTGAGCTTCCCCAGAACACGGCACGTGGTGGCTCAGGAAGTCAATTGCTAGCCCAGCATGGCAGCTGGGCTCCCCCAGGACGAGGTGACAGATCCAGGGAAGCCACAGAGCTCCACACCACCTGGATTTGGATGTCTGATGCTTATTCTTCTGCTGTATTTCCGTGGGTCAAAATGCCTGATTTGAGGGTGGCAGAACAGAAGCCTGTCCCGGGAGACAGCATGTGTGTGCGGAAGAGAAGACGTTAACGGCGGCCAGGGCGCGGACTGCGCTCTGAGCCACGTCACTGTAGCCTTCAGGCTGTGGCTTTGTTTCCTGTAAAATTAGCTTGATGACAGAGCCATTGCCCTGAGAATACTCACAGCCTAGACAGAGGTAAAAATTTTATGTACACAGCAAAGGGGCCGTGTGTGGGTCACATAGGAGAGGGGAGGAGGGGAGGCCAGGTGAGTGCCCCGCAGAAGCACAGCTGGACAGACAGAGGCCCAAGGGAGAACTGCCCTGTTGTGTTCTTGTTTGGTATTTATTTATTTATTTATTTATTTTTAGTTTTTCGAGATAGGGTCTCACTCTAGCCCAGGCTGACCTGGAATTCACTCTGTAGTCCCAGGGTGGCCTTGAACTCACAGTGATCCTCCTACCTCTGCTTCCTGAGTGCTGGGATTAACTGTTGTGTCCTTTACTTCTTCCCTTTACTCTCCTGAAACTGCTTCCGGCTCCCCTGGGGACTTTCCTTTCTTCCTCATGGATCTGTCCAACGGTGTCCTGTTCTCCCAGATCAGCTTAAAAACAGATCGTTGGGGCTGGCAAGATGGCTTAGTGGCTAAGGCAGTTGTTTAAAAAGCCAAAGGACCCAGGTTTGAGTCCCCAGGACCTGCATAAGCCAGATGTACAAGGTGGTGCATGTATCTGGAGTTCATTTGCAGCAGCCTAAGGCCCTGGTACACCCATTCTGTCTCTTTCTCTCTCTCCTCTCTCAAATAAATATATAGATATGTATGTATGAAAAAAATAGATCTTTGAGAAACGTCAGCTCTCAAGGGTCTGAAAGGTTTGGAATCCATTTACTTTGGGCAAGGAGTTCCCATGTTGTACAAGTGGGAGGACGTGTCCCTATGACCTTATAATCATAAAGGGCAAAAATCCACAGTACATGCCAGAAGGCTTCCAGGAGCCACTGGAATCCCAATGCCCGTGTGTGTGTGTGTGTGTGTGTGTGTAATGAAATACTTAAGAGTGTGTCATTTAAAAGGCTTTTTATTTTATTTAAGAAAGTGAGAGAGAGAGACAGAGAGAGAGGCAGACACAGAGAGAATGGGTGCACAATGGCCTTCAGCTGCTGCAAACTCCAGAAGCATGCACCACCATATGCATCCGGCTTACGTGGGTCCTGGGGAATCGAACCTTGGTCCTTTGGCTTTGTTGACTAGCACCCTAACTGCTGAGTCATTCCTCCAGCCCCGACTGTGCCGTTTTTAAAGAATGGAAGTTTCTCTCCCAGTTCTGGAGGCTGTGACGTCTGGGAGCATGGTGTCAGCATCTGGGAAGAACGGGCCGCATCATAAGCTGGTGGCATCGCATGGTAGGGTAGAGACAGAGTGTCCTCAGGCATCTCTTCCTCTTCTTGCAAAGCCACTAAGGCCATGGTGAGGGCCCCACCTTCTTTGTCTTTAAAAAAATTATTTATTTATGGGTGGGTGTAAGAAGGGAAAGAGAGAAGGAGAGAGAGGGAGGGAGGGAGGGAGAGAAAGAAAGAATATATGGATGTGCCAGGGCCTCTTGTCACTGCAACTGAGCTCCAAATGTCTGAGCCACCTTATGCACCTGGTTTTACATGGGTGCATCAGGCTTTGCAAGTAAGCACCTTTAACTGCTGAGCCATCTCTCCAGCCTGGCCCCACCTTCTTGATCCCATCTAACCCTGATCACTTCCCAGTAACCCCACCTCACCGCTGACTACCACTACCGTGTAAGCTTGGAGAACCTATTTCAGACATATGAACATTTAGGGGAAGCCATCAAACCATAGCAACCGGTGATAAGCAAGAGTGCTGGGGACCACCCCGTGAGTCCTCAGGCTCTAGGGAATCCCCCATGCAGCACCTGACTGAGTCTTGTGTGAATTTTTAAAGAATATTTTATTCATTTATTTCTGGAGAGAGAGGGAGAGAGGGAGAGGATGGGCACACCAGGGCCTCCAGCCACTGGAAACGAATGCCAGATGCATGTGACACCTTGTGAATCTGGCTTACGTTCGTTGATTCTGGGAAACTGAATCTGGGTCCTTAGGCTTCGTGCCTTAACCACTCAGCCATCTCTCCAGGCCTTCTGGGCATTTTTGGTTGGTATCAAGCATCCAGATCTCCCATGACGGCAAATGGATAAGACCTGCCAGGAACACTCTTGGGGTGATGGCTCTGTAGTCCCAAACTTGCCAGCCAGGCACCCACTACCCGAAGGTGCTCTGTCTTGCACCCAAGGGAGAGGAGATGAGGACGTTGTGAAGACGAGGTCCTTCTTCTAGAGGAATCCGAAGTCACTCCCAAGAGATGACTTTTACCCCACTTCCTAGGGTGTGAGAAGCAGGCTTTCTTCTTCCTTTGGAAAAGCAAAGTCACAAACAAGCAAGCCCCTGTTTTTTGTACCTGACTCCCCACCGGAGCCGCAGCTGATCTGGTCCAGTGACTGACCTCACAGCCCAGCATTTGCCTCCCTCCTCTCCTTATATAACAAGCTCCTCCACAATGGAATGGGCTTGTTGGCAGCAAAAACAAGAAAACAAAACTTTAAAAAAAAAAAAAAAACCTAGCAGATTTCCTTGTTTGGATTTATCAGCAGTGCAGCCTCATATCTCCCACTGGGAAACCGGAGTCACTCTGCCCTAGTTGGTCTCCGCCATTAAACCAGCTGCACTGTGGGCCCTGAGATCTATCCCCTAATCTCCACATGTTAGAGCTCCTGGGGACACCAACTAGGGTTGGTCCCTTTCCAGAGCATGAAGGTAGAGGCCCCCCTGCATGGGTCTTGTGCAACCCACAAACAGCGGGTCTGTGCACGCCACTTGTCTACGGGTCTGCCTTTTATGTGGACCCAGGCTTTGGATTGGTCTCTCAGCTCCTGTCTTCAGGCGGACCTGTGACCACGGGTCTCTCTGAGGCACTCTAGACAGGCCTTTGGCTAGGCCACGGCCTCCCGTTCTCTCCTGCATGAACAACCAATGACGCGCTGCTCAGGCCTAGCCTGGAGCAGGTGGGTAAAACATCTAGAAGGCTGAGAGGAACCCTGGGATGCTCTGTCTTCTGAAAGGGCCCAGTTGGAAACCCAGATAGATGTCAGCTCCAAGAGCCTTACATTGGGCAAGTGGTTGGGCCCAGAGGTGAGGGAGTTTAAGGAGCATTTTTTTTTTTTCCAAAACAGGGTCTTCCTAAGTTCAGGAAAGTGTATCTCTGAGCCACCAGTAACCTGTGACCTTACTTATTAAGGTGTTCCCAGGCCCAATTTTATTCTAATTTATTTTCCAACATAAACCTGAGCTACTGAATTTTACTCTGTGGGGAGCATGGGACAGGGACTGCAGGGCACACAGGCTGTGGGCCACAGGTCTGATCCAGGGCCATCTTGATCTACGTGACAAAGGACAGGCCCAGCAGCATCCCACATCCCCTCATCACTAAGGTCTTCTTTCAAAGCGAGGGAGGCCCTAAGGGACCGAGTATGCAGGCTGGCTGGGGGCCGGGGGGGGGGGGGGGTCTGGGTTTTACCCAGCGCTCCTGGCGCCTGTTGAGTGTCACCTCCGAAGCAGGTGCAGTCTGGGCTGATGGCTGGCTTTCTTTTTTTTTTTTTTTTTTTTTTTTTTTGGTGACTATACCCTCTCCACGAACCCAGGGCTGGCCTTTTCACACCTATTGTGAGTAAAATCATAGAGTGTCAGAGCTGGGAAGAGCTCTAGAAGTTAAGGACCAGTCTTGCGGTGAGTCACCGTCGCAGGGACCTGGGTGAGCCAAGACATCCGCCAGCTCGCACTTATCACGAGGTCTGGAGCTGTCTGTCGCTGGCGTTCGTTCCTCAGCACAGTGAGCTCCTAGGCATGGCCCCAGCGTCTGCTTTGTTGGAGGGAGGGAAAGGCAGAACCCCCTGAGGTGCTTCCTTGTGTCTGGCACTGTGGATGTCGCCAGCTCTGAGGTGACAAGGACGCCGTCCTCACTGCCCACTGACTGGTGGACTGTGGAGAGGAGAGGGCCTGTTCACGACAGCATGCATGGACATGTGGGTCAGAGGTTGGCACAGCTCTTACCCAGCTGAGAAGTAAGGACAGGGTGCCAAGAGGAGACTGGAGTGTGACTGCCATGTTCCCTTCGACCTGCTCCTCCCGTTCACCCACAGTGAGTGCTCTTCCAAGGCAGTGGCCCATTAGCTCTTCCTGCGAGTCACTAGATCGCCACAGCACGGGCGACCTCTCACGGCCAGCTGTGTCCTTTGGGTAGGTCATAGACCCTTACTGCAGTGGGTGCAGAACCTGCCTGTTGGCTGAGAGATCCCCTCTCCTCAGGCAGCCCAAACGTCTCCAAATGCTGCCCCTGGACCCTAGACCCCCACCACATCCCCCTAGCTCAGGGAGAAGAGGCTTCACCATTGCAGGGCAGGACCTTCAAGAGGAGATGGATGATGGATGGACAGATAGACAGACAGACAGACAAAAAAGATAGACATGTGGGTTAGGGAGATTTCTCAGCAGTTAAAGTACTTGCCTGCAAAACCTAATGACCTGAGTTCAATTCCCTAGTAGCCACATAACGCCGGATATTCAAGGTGGTGCATGCATCCGGAGTTCGTTTACAGTGGTTAGAGGCCCTGGCATGCCCATTCTCTCTCTCTCTCTCTCTCTCTCTCTCTCAAATAAATAAATAAAATATTTCAAAAAAAATTAAAAGAAGATAAACATGTATTGATACATTTATCTCCTACTTCAAAATATACTTTTTATCGCATACAAAACAAACAGTTCTATAACAGATACAAGGCACTGCCCCGAGGGACCGGCATATGCATGTTGGGATGGGAAAGTCCTAAATGCATGGGTGGGACCAACAGTGGGGACCCAAGATGCACGGTCTCGAAGCAGAAGTCTTCCTTCCTCAGGGAGCTTATGTTCGCGCTGTTCAGGCTGCAGCTGGCTGGATGAGGCACTAGCAGTTTGGACAACAGATGATGTCCTTAAAAAAAAAAAAAAAACTATTGTAGATGTTATCCATACCTACCAAGTACAGTCCCGGCAACGCCTGTGTGTGTGTGTGAGTGTGTGTGTGTGTGTGTGTGTGTGAGTGAGTGAGTGTGTGTGTGTGCATGCATGCCAGAGGGCACGAGTGTCTGGCCAAGCTGACACATCCACTCAGCGGTCACCAGCTCCTTGATGGGATTTGGTGCTCCCTGTTCCACAGCCCCTCCCCTTTCCTTTTCTGGCTGGGGCCTGCAGCGCCCTGTGGAGATGGGAGTTATTCTGCTGGGGGTAGCCACCTGTGGTCAGACGGTGCCACCTGCGGTCAGGCAGTGCCACCTGGAGGGTGCAGGGAGGATGCGGGGGGGGGGGACACTAGGAGATGGCCAGACAGACCCCATGGCGTGGCTGCTGCAGCACCTGCACAGCCTGGAGCCTCCCAAGGCCCTCCCCTGCCTCCTCCTCCCCTGAGAGACCACTCAGGCCCTCCTACCTCCCTCCAGCCTCCCCCTCCAGAAATGTGTCCCTGTCCCCATGCTTCCTTCTCTCAGGAAAGGCTCAAGCAGGCTGGAAGGATGCAAGGAGTCCTCAGTGGTCTGCAGAAGTTGAGCTCAGCACCCCATGGGCACAGTTGTAATTAAGAGGCCACTTTGGGGGCTGGAGGGATGGTTTAGCGGTTAACGCATTTGCTTGCAAGGCCAAAGGACCCAGATTCGATTCTCCTGGACCCACATTAGCCAGATGCACAAGAGGCACATGCATCTGGGGTTCATTTGCAGTGGCTGGAGGCCCTGGTGTGCCCATTCTCTCTATCCTCCTCTTTCTCTGTCAAATAAGTAAATAAAATACTTTTAAAAAAAAAAAGCCACTTTGGGACCCAAGCTAGGTGGGCTCTGAAAGGGAACCTGGGAACACAGAGGAATATGGAGAGGGTCTCATACATTGCACAGGATGACAAACCCAAGATGGGCCGGAGGAGACCTTTGGCCCTTTGGACAGTGTCCTTAACTGTGACAGAGGCCGGCAGGTCTGTGCAGCTAAGGTCGCTGAGGGGAGCCCAGCGGCCTTTAAAGCAGACAGTGCAGGAGATGCCAGGGGCAGCGCCCAGCCTCTTTAGAAAGGCTGAGCAGGTTGTTAAGTCACCTTGGGGAGCAGAGGGGTGAGAGGCAGCCCTGCAGGCACAGGGGGCAGTTGGAGTTTTCTTTTGGTGTATGTGTAGAGTGTGCGTGCGCGTGTGTGTGCATGCGTGCATGTGTGTGTGGTATATGCACGTGTGTGCAGATTAGTGACCTCATCTATTGCTCTTCTGTCTTGTTTCCATGCGACAGTCTTTCACTGAACCTGGAGTTCATGTTTTTCAGTAGACTGGCTAACCAGTGAGTCCCAGCGATCCTCCTGTCTCTGCCACCACCCCCACCCCGCCCCATCCCCAGTGAGGGGATCACAGACATGCACAGAGCCACATCCAGCTTTTTTTTTTTTTTTTGGTTTTTCGAGGTAGGGTTTCACTCTATCCCAGGCTGACCTGGAATTCACTCTGCATTCTCAGGGTGGCCTCGAACTCACGGCGATCCTCCTACCTCTGCCTCCCAAGTGCTGGGATTAAAGGCGTGCGCCACCACGCCCGGCTTCAGCTTTTTTTTTTAAAGAAGTTTATTTATTTATTTGCAGAGAGAGGGAGAGAGAGATAATGGGCACACCAGGGCCTCCAGCCACTGCAAACAAACTCCAGACTCGTGCCACCTTATGCATCTGGCTTATGTGGGTCCTGGAGAATCTGACCTGGATCCGTTGGCTTTGCAGGCAAGCACCTTAACCGCTAAGCCATCTGGCCAGCCTCACATCCAGCTTTTACATGGGTGCTGGAGATGGAACTCAGGTCCCCGTGCTGTGCAGCCAGCACTGGAGCATGCTGAGCAGTCGCTGTTTCCACAGAACCTTTCAACTCAATGGCATGCTGAGCATAAAGGAGAGGCCACCCCGACTTCCACAGGCCAGGCGCCCCGAAGGACGCACTTGGCCTTCTCCACGACTGTGGTTGTCAGCCAGGATGTGTCCTCTGTCCTTGGCGGCTGTAAGGGTGGACACATGGCGTCTGCCACCTTGTAATACAGAAGGCTACCAGTTGGAAACCTGAGATGCCTGGGGCTAGAATGATTTCCTGCATGTAAGATGTTAGGGAGTGGAGGGGAGAGTTAGGGTAACTTAGCCACTGGGGCTTAGGGATTCTGTAGTTACCTGGTTTTGAGAAGGAAAAGAAAGAGCCACACATGCTGGCCTACATCTGCAGTCACATCAGGAGACTGAAGTAGGAGGATCGTGAGTTCAAGACCAGCCTGGGCTATATAGGGAGACCCTTTCTCAAACAAGCAAATAAAATAGATGCAAGGATGAGCCGGGCATGGTGGCGCACGCCTTTAATCCCAGCACTCCAGACGCAGAGGTAGGAGGATCGCCGTCAGTTCAAGGCCACCCTGAGACTACATAGTGAATTGCAGGTCAGCCTGAGCTAGAGTGAAACCCTACCACAAAAATAAAATGAAATAAAGAAGTTTAATGAATGGTGGTATTCTAGAGAAGCCACTGGTGACATTGGGCTGAGGAACTGGGAATACCAGAGTGAACTAAGTTACAAGGGAGGAAAGGAATCATGGGAGTAAAAAAAAATAGTGGGTTTTCCTTCCTTTTTACCCCAGGAAGTCCCTCAGACGGCAGCAGGAGTCCTCCTGGAAATCCAGCGTTCTGAAACTTGTCTGAGGGTTAAGTTCAGGCTCTCCCTCATCTGGCGCCTGTCCCTCTGTGGCCTGGCTCCATTGCCTCTGTATTTGTTCCTTCTTTTTCTGAGAGCGGTTACATAAGACGAGTGTTTCTCAAAGACTCCAATTGACCGTGGTCTTGGCCACCTCCTGCAGCCCATCAGTACCAAGAACCACCCATTTGGCGGTTTTTAAGGGTTGCGCAAGGCTGGCCCAAGTGGAGCCACCCCGCTTGTGCCTCCCACCTGGAGGGCTTGCCAAGGCCATGTCCACAGGAGGAAGGCTGTGTGCCTTCATGACAGCCCAGCGTCAGATGTGATTAGAGCCGTGGGAGCCGCCCACCATGCCCCTGACAGAGTACACCCAGCAAGGTGGCTGGAAAGAAGACGCCCAGCAACGAAGTGTGGCTCGGCCGGGGTCACCCCCGATCACTCACTAGGACTCTTCTGGCGTTTTTGCCCTAACTTCCAGCCCTTAGGATTGAGGGCCCTGGAAGTCAATAGAGAAACCAAGGGTTTGAATCCAGTGGAGGCCGAGTGCAGAAGCCTGAGTCGTTCCTCTGCGGCGCACAGCGAAGACCACGAGGCAGCTCGCCGTGCCCGGGGAGCGCCATCCAGAGCCCGGCGCTGTCTGGGAGGAAAAGGTGTCTGTGACTCAGCTGCAGAGTGAAGAGGTGCTTTGTGTTTGGAATCTTGCAGCCTGTAAATTGCTCCCCAGGAGGCTGGGGACGCTCTGTGAGTCAAGAGCTTGACGCACTAGCAGGAGGACCTGAGTTTAGACCGCCAGAACACACATAAAACACCGGATGTGGCAGAACGCATCTGTATTCCTAGCGCTGGGGAGGAGGAAACGGGGAACCCCTGGGGCTCACTGCTCAGCTAGCGTAGCTAAATTGGTAAACCCCTGGGTTTATGGAGAGACTCTGGCTCAATGAATAAGGTGGAGCCGGGCATGGTGGCGCACGCCTTTAATCCCAGCACTCAGAAGGCAGAGGTGGGAGGATTGCCATGAGTTCGAGGCCACCCTGAAACTACATAGTGAATTTCAGGTCAGCCTGAGCTAGAGTGAGACCCTACCTCGAAAAAAACAAATAACAAAATAAAACAAAAGAGTAAAGTGGAGAGTGATTGAGTAAAACCGTAGGCATCAACCTCTGGACTCCGCATGCCCAACACACATGCACACACGTGTTTAGCTGCACCCACAAATATGCACACACACACCATACACATGCAAAATTAAATAAAATGGGCTAGAGAGATGAATTAGCGGTTAAGGCGCTTGCCTGCGAAGCCTAAGGACCCAGGTTCAATTCCCCAGGTCCCACATTAGCCAGATGCACAAGGGGATGCATGCGTCTAGAGTTTGTTTGCAGTGGCTAGTGGCCCTGGTACACCTGTTCTCTCTCTCTAATAAATAAAAATAAAATAAATGCTCACGAACCTTCCTGTTCAACTAAGCAGATTAAAAACAGACCATGTAAGCTAAGAGCCACCTTCAGGAATGATCTGGTTAAACCCTCTGGGACAAGCAGAAAGCCAGAGTTCTCATAGGATCCAAGACCCCCGAGAGGAAGCAGCCAGCAGAGCCTGCTGCTGTCAGCTCTGTCTTTGCAGACAGGAGCAGCCATGTTCTCTTGCGCCCAAGAGATGCCAGGGTTGACAGGCTGCTCGTGCCTGCGAGAGACCTTTGACTTGGAAGTCTTGGTCCAGAGTAAAGCCAGGTAGCCTCTGGGTCCTGCGGGGGTGGGGGGCAGTTCTGCTCAGTGGGGTGCAGAGTGGAAGTCATTCCAGATGTATTCCTAACCTGGTGGGAATCAAACCGGAATTTTCAGCCGTGCTGAGGCGGGGGGGGCCACAGGTGCCGTGTTTGTGCTCTCAGCAGCCCTCCACCCGGGGCACCCCAGCTGCAACAACAGTGCTCTGTTGAGACGGAGCATCAAAAACAGCCCCTTCCACACACATTTAGCACCTACTGCTGGGGCTGAACCATGCGTGAAGACCCTGTCCTGTAAGCTCAGCGCGTCGTGAGTTTGCCTGTCGCCCCAGGTCTGTTCTTCTGAGAGGGACGCTGGGATAAGAGGGAGGTCAGGGGAAGACACAGTGAGATGAGGGGCTGTACGGAACCGTGCTGAAAGCGCATGGGGGGGGGGCAGAAGATATTTTGTACCTTTCTGCCCTTTGTAACATCAGCGTCTGTTACTTTCAGTTACAAAGAAGACTTTAAAGAGAAAGTCTGTTTCCTAAGAATGAATCCCTAAAGTACACAAATCCCTGCCCAGCCTGCCTTCTTCCCTGAATCTGCACTGCTAGAAGAGCCTTCTCTGTCTCTCTCTCTGTCTCTCTCTCTCTGTAATATGCACATGTGTGTACAGATGCGTGCACCCAGTACACACACACGGAGGCTTTGGATGGCCTCTTCTATCTCATCTGCGTGTTTCCTTGACACAGAGTACCCCTCAACCCAGAGTTTGCTGTTTTTGGTCACTGAGCCCAGCAATTCTCCAGTCTTTGCCACTTTGCAGAGCTGGGGTTATAGGCATGTGTGGCCACACCCAGCTTTTTAAAAATGTGGGTGCTGGGGGGCTGGAGGGATGGCTTAGTGGTTAAGACATTTGCCTGCAAAGCCAAAGAACCCATGTTCAATTCCCCAGGACCCACGTTAGCCAGATGCACAAGGGGGGCGCACGTGTCTGGAGTTCATTTGCAGTGGCTGGAGACCCTGGCACGCCCATTCTCTCTCCTTCTTTCTCTGTCAAATAAATAAATAATATAAATAATAATATTTTTATTTTTTTTTTTTGAGGTAGGGTCTCATTCTGGTCCAGGCTGACTTGAAATTAACTATGTAGTCTCAGGGTGGCCTTGAATTCACGGTGATCCTCTTACCTCTGCCTCCCGAGTGCTGGGATTAAAGGCATGCGCCACCACTCCCGGCTAAATAATATTGTTTTTAAAATGTGGATGCTAGGGGATTCAAACTCAGAAGGTCTCAGGCCCTTCTGTGTCACAGAAAGCACTCTTGTCCACTGAGTCATTTCCCGCCCTCAGTGAGCTGATTCCAAGGTCAGTCCACATGCCAAGAATCCCCTCAAACATGGGACTCTTGTCATTTGTCCTGATGCTTCCCAACAGGTGACCTGAGCGGTCCAAGTCCTGACAGTTCATTTTCTTCAAACACTTAACTCATACTTCCAGGCCCACAGCATGCAGGAACAGGATCACGTCTCCAAAGGCCCTGCCAGGCCGCCTCCTGTGCGTGTGGTCCCGGTCCGTGGAGCATGGAGGCTGCTGAGGTGGCCCTGGGCTCACACCCCAGCCTCTGTGTCTTGCTGCTTCCACGTGGCCCATTGAGGAGGGAAGAGATCGGGGCTGGGAGTGTATAGCCAGTGGCAGAGAGGGAGACGTGAAACTCCGGGAGGCTCAGAACTCAAGGACCGCATGCACAGGACGGGCTCCGGGAGCCTGGGCCCTTCCAGAAGATCAGCGGAGCGGAGAAGCCACAGCCCCCGTTGTCCCCCAGCCGACGGGCTCATTGCCATAGTTGCAGGGAGAGATTTTCCCACACGGTCCCCCAAGGTGCACAGGTTTCTTAGAGAGGATTGGGAGATGAGAGCTCAGATTAGAATCGTGGAATGTGAGGCAGGGGAGCCTTCCAGCAAAGCTGGCCACCTGTGCCAGGGGACTTCCTGTTGGGCCACTTGACTAAAGTCAACCACGAAGCTGTGGTCGGTTTGAAGAGAAACATCTGTGAACTCATGCTGGGGAAATGGCATGCCAAGAGCGTCCTGGTCTAGGCTGGGCACACACCGTCTTGTCTCAAAGCCCTGCATGAATCTCCTTGCCTGGGGTGCTTCGTGTTTGGGGAAGGGCTTTCACGTGGGAAGTTGCTTCTTCTGAGCAAATGTGACAGTGTGCTGACTGTAAGAAGCTGGATAAGTGTACTCATGGAGACCCGAGGTAAGAGAGCCACACGGTCCTCTGTCACTTCCCAGTGACTGCACGTGGGACCCGTGTGCCGACCCCTCCGCACATCCCATAGCCTCACACTGCTTGGGCAGGTGGGGGGCTTGGTCAGGAACTGGTTCAGACATAAGGAAGTCCTTCAGGCACACTGGGGGCAGCTCCCTGGCAGACACAGAGCAGTACAGAAGGACCAGGTGAGTGGCTTCTCCCTTGCCCTCAACAGATTCCAAGTCTAGAGAAGTGAACAAGAGTTTCAGAGCCACGGGTCCTTCCGGAGAACTCTGTCTAAGGACTGGGAACACAGATGATGGAGAAATTAGCTCTGCCTCAGGGTGGGAGCAAGGCTGTGATTTTGTGTTTTTGTTTTTTGTTGTGTTATGTTATGTGTGTTGTTTTTATGAGAAAGAGAGAGAGAATTGGCACACCAGGGCCTTAACCACTGCAGATGAACTCTATCTTTTGTGCATGTGTCACCTTGTACATCTGGCTTATGTGGGTTCTGGGGAGTCGAACCTGGGTCCTTAGGCTTCGCAGGCAAGCGCCTTGACTGCTAAGCCATCTCTCCAGCCGTGGTGTTGTCTTTGAGACAAGGTCTCAGGTAGTCCAGCTTGGCTTCAAATCTGCTACGCTATGAATTTCTGATCCTTTTGCTAACACCCCTGAGAGTACTTCTACAATGCCAGCATTCCTGACAGACTCCTGCCACCCACGCACTGCCCACCTTCTGCTGCCCATCACTGAGCTCTGTTGATTCTCTAATATCATCTCCCCAAACCGTCAGTCGTCTTGCCAGAGATGCCCCTCCTTGGACCACTTCATGGAGGCCTCATGGCCCGTGCCGTGAGAGATGAAGTCTTACCTATCAGCCACTGCCCACATCACTCCTACATGGGTCACCACTCCTTGCGCCCGCCTCCCTTGTCTTATTCCTTCCCATCCACTGGCTTAGCTTCTCACCTCACTTCCCTGGGGTGGTGGTGGGAGGGAATTGGTGTGATGTTCTGGAAAGGACTGTGGAGGGCTGTCAGCATCTTGGGAAGGGGCAATCTAATTTTCTTTGCCTCCTCCTCTTTTTTTTTTTAAAGATTTATTTTTATTTATTAGAGACAGAGAGGGAGGGAGAGAGAGAGAAAATGGGAGTTCCAGGACCTCCAGCCACTGCAAACAAACTCCAGATGCATGTGCCACCTTGTGCATCTGGCTTTTGTGGGACCTGGAGAATCAAACCTGGGTCCTTAGGCTTCACAGGCACGCGCCTTAACCACTAAGCCATCTCTCCAGCCCTCCTCCTCTTTTTAAAGTTTGTTTTTATTTGTGTTTTATGTGCATGTGTGTGCGTGTGCACGTGAACAATCTCGGGTGTCGTCCTCGGGCATGCAGTCCGCTCTCATTGTCCCCGAGCTCACAGATTACGCTAAACTATCTGGCCAGTGAGTTCCAGGGATCTTGCTGTCTCTGCCTCCCCAGTGCTGGAATTACAAGTATGTGTCACCACACCTGACATGTTTTTCCAATTTTATTTATTTTATTTGCATGCAGAGAGAGAGAGAGAGAGAGAGAGAGGGAAAGAGAGAGAGGGAAGAGAGAGAGAGCAAATGGACACTCCAGGGACTCTAGCCACTGCAAATGAACTCCAGATGCATGTGCCACTTTGAGCATCTGGCTTACGTGGGTGCCACGGACTCGAAGCCAGGTCATCAGGCTCTGCAGGCAAGCGCCTTAACCACTGAGCCATCTCTCCAGCCCACATCTGACATTTTTACATGGGTTCTGGGGATCAAGTGCAAGCCCTGATTGACCTCATGCTTACCAGGCAAGGACTTCACCTCCTCCTCTTGCCCATGCACCATCCGTGCCCCTCCCTGCTGGCTTGTCCTTTGGAGAGAACTCCATGGGAGCAGTGACACCTTCAGGGCCATGTGCGCCTGACGTGAGAGTCGGCGGCAGTGACCTTGCCTCTCTTTCCCTCCTAGGACCTGAGCTCCTTTGCCATGCCACTCCTGGATGGAGACCTGGAGAGTTCGGAAAAGCATTCCTCTCGAAAGGTAAGGCCTCCCTCCACGCGGTTTCTCACCGCCCACCAGAGGCTCCCTCACAGCAGGCAGAGCCCAGACACCCTTCCGCCTGGACTTTCACGAGGTGCCCACCAGCATGCCACCTGCACAGTGGCCATGGCTGAGCCCAGCACTTTGCTCACCAGGATGGGCAACCTGGGGCTTTATTCCATCCTCCCGGCCACACTCCGGGCTGTGACCTCCAGTCTCCCAGAGTAGGCAAAGCTGAAGAAGACCACGGAGCTGAGTGCTGGGAGCCGGGTGGCAGGAGGGTAAGGGCATTGGTTAGTGCCGGGTGTGGTGGCACGTACCTGTGACCCCAGCACTGAGGAGGCAGAGAAAGGAGGTTTGCTGGGGCTTGCTGGACAAGCAGGCTAGCTTAATTGAAGATCGCTGGGCCAGTGAAAGAGCCTGTCTCAAAAACAGGTGGACATTGTACCTAAGGAGTGGGCAGTGTCCCTGAGGATGGCGCCGAGGTTGGCCTTGGGCCTCCACATGCATGCACACACACGTGTGCCTTCACCTGCACACACATGAACACATGTACATGCCTGCATACTCCCCATGCGCAGATAAACAAACGAGCATGAGCACGTTTGAGAACAGCTGGTATTTTTAGACTTCCACCACAGACCGAGTTTGTCTGCCCACCGCCTCCCCACACCTTAGAGGGGGCGCTTCTCACCAGCCCCCCACACCCATTCCCTTTCCCATCTCTGTAACTCACTTTCCCTTTCCTCTACAGTCTCTTTTCCATTAGAAAACTAGCGTCCCCAGAGCTGTTAGCCACAGGGGTCCGGTGAGGAGAGCATAGGGTGGTGAGCTGATGGCAGCAGGTGAGGGGTTGTGGCCACCTCACAGAAGTGCAAAGTGGAGGTGGCACGGGACTGGGCAAGGAATCCTCCCTGGCATCCTGCCATCCACTGACCCATCTGGCATGTTTGCCAGGAGGGTTTGGCAGAGAGGTACTCCCTATCATTGCTGGGAACAGCTGCTGGGCACTCGCCAGCCCCGGGATTAGGGTGTGAGTTCCAATACTGGAAAAAGCTAGTCTATTCACCAAGCATTTGAATCACATACAATAGAATCAACAAATTGGTTTAGGCCCACTGGGCTCAGTTGGCACCACTCCCTGGCCCCACCTTGCCCTGCCCAAGGAAACCTATTAGCAGTTATTGTGACCTAGCCAAAAACACTGTCAGAGAAGGGCCTCAGGCCTGGGCCAGCAGAGAATGAACAGGAGTGGCAGGAAGGTGCCACCAAGCTTAGAAACTGCCACACAGCTGGTTGTTCACTGGTCCTCTATGCCTTTTTTTTTTTTTTTTTCAAGATAGGGTCTCGCTGTAGTCCAGGCTGACCTGGAATTCACTATGTAGTCTCAGGGTGGCCTCGAACTCTCAGCGATCCTCCTACCTCTGCCTCCCGAGTGCTGGCATTAAAGGCGTGCACCACCACGCCCGGCTCTCTGTGCCATTTTGTCCACCACCCTTCCATGTGGAAAACCCAGGAGGAGCCGTGGCTGCAGCAGAGATGGTCTGAGTGGGCTGCGGCTGCCCTCGCGCCCACACAGCGCCCGCAGGGTGCTTGGTGAGGCCGTGGTCGGGCGGCTGAGGGGAAAGGCCTGCCTCCCACAGCCTTTGCTTGGAGCTTGTCTGCCACCAGTGATGGTTCAGGACATGGCCTAGCTACCTACGGGCCTGGCCGGGAGGGACTGTGCTCATGAGAGGGGCTCGTCACACCAGGCAGCATGCGGACAGTGGTGGTGGGGTGTTGGATGCTGGGGAACACCAGAAACTTGTAGAGCATGCCCTTTTCCCTCCCCAGTCCCCCCTGACGCCACTGGGTGCAGGGTCTCCCCTGGGCAGCATTTTGTGATGGGAAGGAGTGAGGGGTACGGAGGGGAGCTGAGGGTCCTCACAGGCTTTGCTATCACTGTCCATTGCCACCTCGCCCTGCGCACCCCAGAGAGCAGTTCTTCCTGGTCCCGGGACCATCTGCTTTTCCACTAGCCTGAGCTTCAGCGTCCTGAGTCCCTCAGATTCTAAGGACCTCTATGATGGTGACAGACAGGGTGTTGCAGTCAGGTTCACATTGCTGGAAGGAAATACCCGACCCAGATCAGCTTGTGGGGAAAAAAAAGTTTATTTTGGCTTACTTGAGACTCAAGGGGAAGCTCCACGATGGCAGGGAAAACGGTGGCATGAGCAGAGGGTGGACATCACCCCCTGGTCAACATAAGGTGGACAATAGCAACAGGAGAGTGTGCCAAACACTGGCAAGGGGGAGCTGGCTATAACACCCATAAGCCCGCCCCCAACAATACACCGCCACCAGGAGGCGTTAATTCCCAAAATTGCCATCAGCTGGGAACCCAGCATTCAGAACACCTGAATTCATGGGGACTCCTGAATCACAGCACCACACGGGGTGAGCTTTCTTGTAGGCACGGTAAGGTGACTCCCACCTAAAATGATTTCCAAATTACCTCAGCAGGGCTTGCTTCATCATTTCTTTAAAAAAATTTTTTTATTATTGACAACTTCCATAATTATAGACAATAAACCATAATTCCCTCCCCTCCCACTTTTCCCTTTGCAACTCCATTCTCCATAATATCTCCTCCCCTTCTCCATCAGTGTCTCTTTTATTTTATTTATTTATTTTTAATTTTTTTGCTTATTTATTTATTTGAGAGCGACAGACGGAGAGAGAGAGAGAGAGAGAGAATGGGCGCGCCAGGGCCTCCAGCCACTGCAAATGAACTCCAGATGCATGTGCCCCCTTGTGCATCTGGCTAACATGGGTCCTGGGGAATGGAGACTCGAACCAGGGGTCCTTAGGCTTCACAGGCAAGCGCTTAACCGCTAAGCCATCTTTCCAGCCCTGTGTCTCTTTTATTTTGATGTCATGATCTTTTCCTCCTAATATGATGGTTTTATGTAGGTAATGTCAGGCACTGTGAGGTCATGGATATCCAGGCCATTTTGCATCTGGAGGAGCATGTTGTAAGGAGTCCTACCCTTCCTTTGGCTTTTACATTCTTTCTGCCACTTTTTTGCCATGAACCCTGAGCCTTGGAAGGTGTGATAGAGATGTTTCAGTGCTGAACACTCCTGTCACTTCTTCTCAGCACCATGGTGCCTTCTGAGTCATCCTAAGGTCACTGGCATCTGAAAAGAGAAGCTTCTCGAACCAAAAGTGAGAGCAGCATTAACATGTATGCGCACACACATACACACACTTTTTTTTTTTTTTTTGAAGTAGGGTCTCGCTCTAGCCCAGGCCGACTCAGAATTCACTGTGTAGTCTCAAGCTGGCCTCAAACTCACAGCGATCCCCCTACCTCTGCCTCCTGAGTGCTGGGACTTAAGGCGTTCGCCACCACACTCAGCAGAGAGAAAGACAGAAGGGGTGTGTGACAACCTCCAGGTGCTACAAACAAACTCCAGACCCGTGCACCACCTTGTGCATCTGGCTTTATGTGGGCACTGTGGACCCAAACTCGGGTCATTAGGCTTTGCAGACAAGCACCTTAACTGCTGAGCCATCTTGCCAGCTCTGACACACACTTTTTTTTTTTTTTTTTTTTGGATGAGGATACATCATGAGGATAAGGAAATGATGCTGCCTTGGTTTTGTGACCCCTTCGTAACTGAGCAGGGACCTGAGTCCAGGTTACGTGATGCTCAGTCCTCTGTGTTCTCCCACAATGCCTTAATATCCTGAACCGCAGGCTAGGTGGACAGCTAATCAGGGTTATGTCCTAAGCAGAACAGGTCCCATGCTAATGCTTCCTGCCACTTGTCCGGCTTATTTCTACCTATAATCAAGATCCCCATCCTGAGGGCATCTCTGTCTCTCCCACCGTGGTGACAGGAAGTCTTCACTGGCTGCTGGGCAAAGTATCCATCCGCTTGGCAGCCCCCTGGTTGTCTGGCCTCGCTGTGTGGGTCTCCTTTTAGATGCTTGTTGTGCATGGAATGTGAACTGTTCCCCCATAGACTCATGTCTTTAAACCCTTAGGCCCTCGCTAGTTGCCTGGTTCCGGAAGGTTGTGGAGCCTCACCGGAGGAAGTGGGTCACTGGAGGCGGGCCTTGGGCTTCTAGCACAGCCTCGCTTCCTGTTCTTGTCTGCTTCCTGCCTGCAGATGCTTCTGCCACCCTATCTCCTCCCCAGCACCCCCACAGTGGGCTGTATCCCCTCAAACTATGAGCCAAAGTAAAGCCTTCACCCTTAAGCCTCTCCTTCCTTGTCAGGCATTTGATCACAGCAAGGAGAAAGTAACTGAGGCAGTTGCGTTGACAACTCGAGGTGCCTCGGGCAATGCGCTTTCTCTCCCCTGCTCCCTAGGGCTCCCCACCCCCAAACAGGCAGGAGTATTGACGCACCTGTGTGAGGAATTCTGGTCACCTGACTATGCAGCTCCCATGTGTAGCTGCTGGGCTAGAACCAGCAAAGGAAGGCCATTGCCAGCTGACACCTCTGGGGTCATCAGCATCCACCACTGTGGTCACTGGCCAATCAGCCTGGCCAGTTCCAGGGAAGTCTGCGGAATGCCCCGGAACACTGCCCAACAAATGACCATTGGGTCCTGGGACAACTGCCTGGTGACCTTGCTAGCAAGGTTGCCATCCATGTGACATTGGACGACACCGTCTTCCTAAATAGCGCCTTGCCGACCAGGGCTAGGAATCCTGCTGTCCTTTCCTGTGGTGATTGGGTGAAATCGCCATGCAACGGATGCGGAATGCGTCTGGCAGGTGCTGGAAGGGCAGGTCTGAGGAGGCCGGTAACCGAGCAGCACACGCAGTGCTGCCAGACCCCACGGGAAGAGTGTCCCTGCATTGTTGCTGACTCCCAGGGAGCGTTCCTCTGGGCAGGGTGGGCACTCCTGCCCATTGTTGGCTGTAGACTCCTGTCCGCTCCTCTCTCTGGAAGACCAGCACTTTCTGTATGGCCCACATGGGAGCTCTGGGGTCTACGAACGGCTGTTCTACTTCCGGCTAACCCAGCGTGAGAGGCTGGGCTCATCACTGGATTCCCAGTCTGGCCCCTGCATGACTCAGCATGGTGGGCTCCTAGTCCCCAGCTTCAGACTTCTCCAACAGCAGGCTCCCTTCACCCGTCACCTCCTTCCCCTGCACACACCCCCCCCCCCACAGCTCCAAGAACACAGGACGCCTAGTTTTGTCAGTCCTCCTGGAAGGTCCGGAAGCCGCTCCGCTGTGCCCCTGCTCCCTATCACGCCTGCCACTTTCTCTTCCCTTGACTCAGCCAAGACCCGAGTATCAGGGATGTGACCTTCACCGGCAGGCTCTGCCCATCAGTGGCCTGAGTGCCCACTCTCCATTAGCTCCTGTGGAGCCAGATGCACCCTGGGGAGTCTCACCCACACTCACAGCATCATCCAGTTACACTGATCACGTATCCTTTGGCTGCAGCTAGTCTAATGGCCTGGGCCTCTCTGTGCCTGAGGGCTCCAGAGGTGACTGTGGTCTGCTGCTCCCTGCACACCCCCCACCTGCAGCCAGGCACCCTGAGCAGGATTCAGTTCCACATCGGCTGTGTCCTGTGGGAGAGACTGAGCAGGGCCCGATGGCTGGGGTTCGTTGGCCATTTTCAGAAGATGAGAATGGAAGGTCTGCTCTCTGAGGCTCCCTTCTCAGGCCTGACGGCTGAGTCGTTACACGGCCTAGAATTCTGAACATAGAATTAAGTGGGGTCTCAGGGTCCCCCTTGCCCATCAAGTAAGGTCGTGCATACAGTCCTGTGTCTGGAGCCCTGGTTTCATCTCCTCAGACTCAGCTCTGGAACGCCTCTTCCATCGTCCCGCCCAAAGTCATCCAGACTTCAAGGTCTTCTAAGAGCTGGTGTCCTCATGACCCATGTTTTCGCCGCCCTGGAGAGCAGCCAGCAAGCATCTGCCTGTGTTGACGGTGCTTCTGTCTTGCCACTCCTGCTCTTGATCTCCTTAGGGACACCCCCCATTTCCCTGCCTGCCTTTGTCTCCTCTCTAGAGTTAAATGGGGGCATTTGCCTGCACCCCTCCCCCAGGCCAAGTCCATGGGCAAGGCGAGCGGCACAGCGTGGCAGAAGCAGGGCTGTGACCCTGCCTTCAGAGACCCCAGGGATGACTTCCTCTGGCCCTCCTGCCTGCCCATCCGGCTCCCTCGGCTCAGCTCCCCTCCCTTTCCGGCTTCCACAGCCCTTCTTCAAGACCCCTAAAGTGCACAACGATGGCAGCATTGGAACGTGTATGAAGGGCCACATATACACCACAAGCCATGCTAAATGCCCCACTTGTGGCACGGCCTGTCATCTTTGCATTCAGGTGACCCCCCCAACCCCCCGTGTAGATGAAGAAAGTGCAGAGGCCCAGGTCACTCACCTGTCCACACTGGCTAAGCTGAGTCACTCAAGCTCAGGTGTGTGCCCGAGCCCTTGCTCACCCTACCGCCTTGCTATGGGGTCGTCCTTTGTGGAGTTCCCACTGCCCACCCCATGCCCACCAGCCCCACCCACCACCTGGAAGAGCTCTTGTTTTAAAATTTATTCTCAGAAGTTATCCTGAGTCCCACAGGCAGGTGGGACAGTGGTGAGACTGAATAGTCAGAGAGTCAAACTGGTCTTTATATTAAATGTAAGAAAAAGAAAGGGAGGGAGGGAAGGAAAGAAAAAGAGAAAGGGAAGGAGGGGAGGGAGGAAGACAGGAAGGAAGGGAAGAAGAAAGAGAGAGAGAGGGAGAAAGGAAGGGAGGAAGGAAGGGAGGGGAGGGAGGGAAGAAGTAAGGAAGGAAGAAAGAAAGGAAAGAAGGAAAGGAAGGAGAAAGGGACAGAGAAAAGTCTAGAACTTCTTAATAACCAGGTAGGCTTGAATTACATTGTCCGGGTCACATACTGCTCTTCGGCCTTGAAAGCCATTTGGGATTGTCAGCCCCAGATCTTTAGGGTCGGGTGGAGGAAGGTGGGACCCTCTGGAGGCTGGTAGTCTCGGAATGGGGTGCTTCCATAAGGGCATCATCACCGGCCGGCTTAGAGCTTGGGGGCGCCCTCTAGTGTTGGGAGAGCTCACATGCATCCTGGTCAGGTCCGTACCCCCCATCCTGGACAGGCATTGGTTCTGAGCGTCTGTGCTGGACCCACCTTGCAGCATGGCCCTGGTCACCAGAGCACAGCATTTCCAGGGGCTCCGTCGTCCCCTGAGCCTGTGACAGTGGCTTTTCTTTCCCGCTGCTGAGCTGGGATGAGGCGTTCTTGGAGGAGCCTCCGGCTCCCGTGTCGCGGTGTATTAGGACAGCAGAGGGCTACCACACATCTCACTACCGCCGAGACGTTAGCTCTCAGACAGCCCTGCCAAGCTGAGGGCATCACTGCCCTCACTTTATGGATGGGGAAACCGAGGCAGCAAGCCCAAGGGCCATGCAGGACGGGGCAGTTCCTGACAAGCTCCTGACAGCTCTTGAACCCACTCACCCAGCAGCGACATTGAGTGTCCCCAGAGCCTGTGAGCTGTGTGCCTCAGCTTAAAGTTATGGGGCCCAATAACTTTCTTTAGGCCAGAGCTTCAAGTCATTGATGGAGCGAGCCTCTAAAGTTTGGGTCCTCCTGGCCTCTGTCTGGGACTTCCAATGCCATAGCAACTGGGGTGAAAAAAAATCGTCACCTCCGGGGGCTGGCCAGGTTCGATTCCCCAGGATCCACATAAGCCAGATGCACAAGGGGCCGCAGGCATCTGGAGTTCATTTGCAGTGGCTAGAGGCCCTGGCGTGCCCATTCTCTTTCTGTCTGTCTCCTCTCTCTCTTTGCTTGCAAAAAAAAAAAAAATCGTCACCTCCTAATGCCCAGTGTGTTTCCTGAGGGGAACCCAAAAACCATATCCCTGCAGCCTTGGCTCGTGAGAGAGTCCAACAGGAGCCCTTAGGAGCTGTGGGAGGGGTCAAGGGAGGAGGAGACAGGGATAGTGGGTGTCCTTCCTCCTCCTCCTCCTCCCACACCTGGAAGGCCTTATTGAAGGACTGCACAAGGGGCCAGCAGCCTCCAGGACGAGCTACTGACCGGTGTGCCGACCTCAGGTCATGCTGTGGCTCCCGTGTAGACGAGCTCTGGGGCTGTCTGTCTGTCTGTCTGTCTGCTCAGTGGGGGGTTAGAAGGGACAGTAATGACGGGTCTGCTCAGCGCCAGCCGAGGTCAGAGCCAGGAGCGTGTGACTCACAGATTGCCGGTTTCTCCACAGATGGACAACAGCCCCTTCGGCTCAGGCAGCCCTTCCCGAGGGCTCTTCTCCAAGGCCTCCCAGCCCCGGCCCTCCAGCCCCGTGTCTGCTCCCACGAGGCCCAAGACCAGCCCCGGCTCCCCCAAAACCGTCTTCCCGTTCTCCTACCAGGAGTCCCCGCCGCGCTCGCCACGCCGCATGAGTTTCAGCGGGATTTTCCGCTCTTCGTCCAAAGAATCCTCGCCCAACTCCAACCCGTCTACCTCGCCCGGGGGCATCAGGTTTTTCTCCCGATCCAGAAAAAGTAAGACACTAATGCTGTGGCTGTAGGTGGGCGCTGGGCTCTGAGGGACCTTCTCTGTAGCCAAGTGGCACCACACCCACCAGGTGACTCGCGGTGACTTGGTGCTGAGTGCGTGTGTGTGGTGACATCTCTTCCCACCAGACACCCTGCTTGTCCTCTGGCATGGTGAGCTCAGGGAGACGAACTGGAAACTGCCTGAGGCTCACGGTCTGGCCTGTGAAGACAAATATTTGTCTCCAGCCTCCTCGGGAAACCAGGGTAGGCCTGGCACTCACACTAGACCCATGTAGGGGTCCAGCAGGCTGCCCGATGGGACCCCAGCCCCTGAGGTTTGGAACCTGAGGGCTTTGATGGTGTCTGTTTATGACTCTTTCTGTCTGGGGCTCTTGGCACCAGGGAGCAGAGGGTGGGACAGATTGGTGGGGGAAATGGGAAGGAGATGTATGTCTGAGAGATAGGGTGCCCTTGGGCCATTCAGTATTGGAGTCCCGAAGGTAAATAGTGTCACGCCAGCACTTTCAATCATGCTATGAGAGGTCAGGTTCAAGTGTAAGATGAGCAGAGCTTGTTTCCTCCCGGCCTGTGTCTTCTCTTCTCGGGTTTTTCTGCTGACTTAGAGATTTTGCATCAGGGAAGAGGCAGTGAAGGGAAAGAACTGAACATCAGAAGTCTAGGGTCTTCCTTCCTCTGGGGACCACGTTTGCATGTGGGGACAGCTATGGCAAACATGGAATGTCAGTCCTCCTGAGTTATGAGGGAGGGAAAGGGGGGCTCCTCTCCTCTGGGGTGCTTGTGTATGTGTGTGTGTATGTGGTGTATGGGATATTGTTCCTAGTACCCCTAATGCCATTTCCCCACAATGACAGTCCCTTTGCCTCTCCGTGAATGTGTAATACGGAAACTGTGATACAGTACCAACAGGAACACTCTGTGGCTGAGGTGCTGCTGGTGTGACAGAGCGGGTGGGAAAGCCACTGTCCACCTACGTGGCCCAGCGGGGAGCAGAATGTTCCAGCACTGATGTGGCAGTGTTCTAGAGAGCCACCGTAGGTTGGGGGGTGGCTTCCAGAAAGCCTCACGTGTAGTTCTTCTTGGTATCCACAGGGATCAGTTCTAGGACCTCCCTACATGCCACTCTGAGGATTCTCAAGCCTCCCGTGGAAAGCACTGCAGTACATGCTTAAACGCACATGATACTTCAGTGCATCTCTGGGTTACTCATAGTGCCGGTACAATGAACGTGCTAGGTAAACAGGCGTTATATAATGTGTTACTCTGTTGTTTAGGGAATGACAAGAGAAAAGAATTTGTACATGCTGTGTATAGATGCAGTTCTCTCTCTCTGTCTCTCTCTCTGTGTGTGTGTGTGGTGTGCCTGTGTGCAGGTACACACAAAGCCAGAGTTGGCCTCACAAACCTTGATTACTCTCCCCTTTATTACTGAGGCAGGATCTCTCAGAGAGCCTGGAGCTCACGGATTCAGCTGGTCCAGCTTGCCTAGGGGAATCCCCTGCCTCTGCCTCCCTAGCACTAGGATTACAGGGGGCCACCATGCCCACCCAGCATGTACTTGGGTACTGGAATTCCAAACTCCCGTCCTCACACATGAATGACAAGAATTTTATGCACTGAGCCACCTCCCTAGCCCCTTGAATTCAGACATATACATATACATATGTGTGTGTGTATTCAGATATATATATGTCTTTTCAAGGCAGAGTCTCACTCTAGCTCAGGCTGACCTAGAATTAACTATGTAGTCTGAGGGTGGCCTCGAACTCACGGTGATCGTCCTACCTCTGCATCCCTAGTGCTGGAGTTAAAAGCATGTGCCACCATTCCCGGCTTAAAAAATATTTTTTTATGGGCTGGAGAGATGGCTTGGCAGTTAAGGCCCTTGCCTGTGAAGCCTAAGGACCCATGTTGAACTCTCCAGATCCCACGTTAGCTAGACACACAAAGGTGAGGCAAATGCAAAGTTGCATATACCCACTAGGTGGTGCAAGAGTCTGGAGTTTGTTTTCAGTGGCTGAGGCCCTGGCACACCAATTCTCTCTCTCTCTCTCTCTCTCATTCGCTGTCTCTTAAATTTTTTTGTTTATTTTTATTGACAGTTTCACACATGAAGACAATGTAATCTGATCATAATCCCTGCCCAATATCTTCTTTTGTCCCCACCTTGCCCATCTCTCTTCACTGAACTTTCCAAGACTCTCTTGTATTCTGATCACTTTTTTGTTGTTGTTTTGTTTTGTTTTTCAAGGTAGGGTTTCACTCTAGTCCAGGCTGACCTGGAATTCACTATGTAGTCTTAGGGTGGCCTTGAACTCACAGCGATTCCTACCTCTTCCTCCCGAGTGCTGGGATTAAAGGCGTGCGCCACCACGCCCGGCTGTTCTGATCACTTTTTTTCACCCTCTTTTCCACCGTCCATGTTGAAATGTTGATGAGTTCATTTCTGTGAAGTCTTGTGGAGGCAGCAACAGTGGCTGAAGCTGTAATGTAATAGCTACTTTGTGTCCAGAAGATAGTGTCCCAGGGGGTTCCTCTCCATCCTCTGGCTCTTACATTCTTGCTGCCTCTACTTCCACAATGTTCCCTGAGCCTTGGAGGCGATGTCATAGATGTCTCAGTTAGTGCTGAGTCCTCATCTTTCACTTATTCTCGGCACTCTGGTGAGTTTGGAGCCCCCGTATGAGTCACAACGATCTGCAAAAAGAAAGAAGCTTCTGTGACTAACGGTGTGACCTGCACTAACCTCTGGGAATAAACATAATATAAATATTTGGAGGGCAACTTGATAGGCACAGCATATGCCTTTGGTTAGTCAACAGTTGTGGCTTTTCCCTTAGGGTCTATGACCTGCACAATCATTGGTTTTGTGGTAGGTTTTTCAGTGCCAAGCATGTATTCTCTCCCATAGAGCAGGTCTGAGATCCAATCAGAGAGCGGTTGGTGACCTCCATACCAGTCATGCCCCTGTTGCCCTGGCGGACGCATTAGGCTGGTTCGTCAGTTACGTGGCACACAGAGGTGCCCGCAGTTAGGCAAGCCTATTGATGAGTTTTCTCATTCAACAGCCTGCACAGCACTTCCCACTTCTATGCCAGCTAGCCATGAGGGGAAGGATGGCAGGGAGGAGGAGGCCTCCAGCTCAGTTCTAGCTTGATTTCTTTAGAGGCTTTTTTGTTTGTTTGTTTGTTTGTTTAATTTTGAGAGAGCACAAGGAGAGAGAAAGGGTGCACCAGGACTTTCAGCTGCTGCGAATGAACTCCAGACACATGCGCCCCCTTGTGCACATGTGCGACATTGCATGCTTGCGTCACTGTGCGTCTGGCATATGTGGGACCTGGAGAGTTGAACACGAGTCCTTAGGCTTCTCAGGCAAGTGCCTTAACCACTAAGCCATCTCTCCAGCCCCAGCTCAACTTTTCATGTCCTTCTCGGACACACGTGCTGTCTTCAGCAACGGGTTCTCATTGTCTAGTTCTGGGGGTCGTCTCAGAGCTTTGGTAACAGCTTGTGTTGCTTGGGGACCTCAGGGTCCTCAATGACCAGCAACTCACTGGGAGGTATCCTACCCCTGGCACAGGGATTTTCTTGCAGCAACCTGTGGCTTCTGCAAGCAGGATTATTTATCCTCATGGGAAGATCTTCCCTAACTAAGCTTTCTCTCTCTTTTTTAATTATATTTTTTAATTAGTTAACACAGAAGTGGGTTTTCTTCTGACGTTCTCATAGCATCTGAAGTTTTGATTAACCCTCCCCACTTCCATTTTAACTTTCCACTCCCAATATTCTGTGACTTGAGGTGGGTTTGTGCCCATGAATGTGGAACCCACAGAGAAAGAGGGGTGATAGTGTTTCATTGTGTGCCACTTGTAGCTAGAGGGAAGGGCAGACCAGACCCTCCACAGAGTGGCCTGTTGCTTAACAGGTGGCCTCTTGCATGGGTCACTTACAACAGAATTGGGTTGTATTTGCTTTTGGGACATCTGTAACAAAACCCCACAACTGGGGGCGGTGGTGCTTTTAATAGTAGTGAAACATATTCTCTCTCTCTCTCTCTCTCTTTTTCAAGGTAGGGTCTCACTCTAGCTCAGGCTGACCTGGAATTCACTATGTAGTCTCAGGGTGGCCTTGAACTCACAGCAATCCTCCTACCTCTACCTCCCGAGTGCTGGGATTAAAGGCATGTGCCACCATGCCCAGCATGAAACATATTCTCTTAAAAGTCCCAGAGCTGAAGTCCAAACTAGCCTTGTGGCGGGTCTGGCTCCTCTGAGGGTTCCAAGAAAGGGTCTGTCCTGACCCAGGCCAGGCTTGGCCAAGTAGCAGTGTGCCCATACTTGAGGTTTTGAGCAGAAGAAATTGCCACCCACGCCAAGCAGGCCCCAAGAATGGCCAAGTACCTCACACCTGCCGGGCCACAGCCCCCACACACCCCCACACTCCTGGGCTAGGTTATCCACTTGAGTCACTCTAATCTTTCCTGTGAGGTTTTGCAGCCTGCTCAGGTACTGGGGGAGGTCCACAGGTGACCCCAGTCATCTAAGTGGAGGAGGGGTGACGCTCCGGCTGGGTCGCACACAGGCTCCCACAGCGAGCAGTGGCAAATATAGTGGAGGTTGGAGAAGGTAAAAGCTTTGCTCAAATCCCTCCACCAAGGGATAAAAATCCAGATTTACCCCTGTCACGCCAGCTCTGAAGGGGGGGGGGCAGGAGAGAGGTGGTGTGTCATGTTCTCTGTGGATGGGAATACGTCACTTGGAGAGATTTTGCATTTCATCTGCATAAAACAAAATTTAGTGCTTCGCCCATGGGATGGGGCTCTTGGCATTCTTACAAGCACCCTCTGAGCTGTCACTCACTCTACCCTGCAGGCTCGTGTGTGTGCCTCCATCTTAAGGCGAGCCTTCTCCATGCCACCTGCATGCAAAAACATCGTCTCAGTGCCGGGTCAAGCGCAAAGCCCATACCAATGGGAGAGATATGTGGGGACTTCGTTCCACACAGGAGCCGGGCTTGTCCTGAGAGGGGACAGCTCGCCTTGAGCAGGACGTGTCATGTGTCAGTCAAACATACTGCGGGCGGTGGCTGACAAAACAGGACTCCTAGTGCCACGGGCTCCAGCAGAAGCAGAGGCCTTGGCAGATGGGGTGATGTCACCCTTCTCTCAGGGAGTGGGCATCTTGCCAGAGAGCCGTCCTTTGGGAAGGTGTGGAAGGAAGTGCAGGAGTTGGAGCCTGCTCCAGGCAGGAAAGACCTGGGTGTCTGGCAGGTACTGTTGCCCTCTTGTGCCCACCTCCATGTCGCCTACCTGCCAGCAATGGCACCAAGCCTTCCACAGAGCGGGACACGAGGAAGGAGGGGAAGAGGGAGTGGAGGGAAAGATGGGGAGGGAGGCGGAGGGTCCCACCGCAGGTCGAAGGTCCAGCCAGGTGCTGGAAGGTAGAGCCCAAGCCCAGTGTCAACCAGCCTTGTCACTTGTCACTGTGTTTTAGTGCCGCCCACTGCCCAGCTGGAAAACTAACTGTGGCTTTAGAAACTGGGCCCTAGAAAGATCTCCTCATAAAACCATGCCAGCTTTTTGCTGCATTTCTCCTTTGAGATAAATTTCAGATTTCCATCCTTTTTTAACAGTTTTTACTCGGCCCAAACAGGTTTGCAGACTGCTAGATAACTGCACCTAGAAGGGCGTGTGAGGAAGCTGTTTACGAGGGAGAAAACACATGTATATAATGACTTGAACATGAAGGTGTATGTGGATATATGTGCCTCATGCATATATGTGTGACCAGATTTGCATGCACATATGTGTGGGTCACACAAATGCATGTCTGCATGTGTTCGCATGTGTGTGCTGCACATACACATGTATATGTGACACGTGTTCATGTGTGTTCTGCTTATGTATTTATATACATACACGTTTGTATACATGTGTGTGTATGATATGTGCCCATATGGAGCACATGGGTTTACAGATACATAACTCTGAATTCTATGTTTATTTTTTAAAATATTTTTATTTATTCATTTGAAGGAGTGAGACAGAGAGACACACACAGAGAGAAAATGGGCACGCTAGGGCCTTCTATCACTGCAAACAAACTCCAGTCATCACTTTGTCCTTTTGGCTTTATATAGGTCCTGGGGAATCAACCCTAGGCTGTTAGACTTTACAGGAAAGTACCTGTAACTGCTGAGCCATCTCTCCAGGCTTAATACCTCTTCTTTTAATTTTCTTCTTCTTTTTTTCCTAAATTTTTTATTTATATATTTGAGAAGGGGGGAGAGAGAGAGTGAGAGAGGCAGATAGAAAGAGAATGGGGGTACCAGGTCCTCCAGATGCTGCAAAAGAACTCCAGACGCATGTGCCATGTTGTGCATCTGGCTTACATGTGTCCTAGAGAGTTGAACCTGGGTCCTTTGGCTTTGCAGGCAAGTGCCTTAACTGCTAAGCCGTCTCTCCAGCCTATTACCTCTTATTTTTAAAGGATAGATGTCAGATATCCAGTATGGGTCCTTTAAATGAAGGATTAGGACTAGATGGGAAGTTTGAAGGAAAATTTTACTCTTTCTGAGACATTCCTTTTTTTGAGATGATAGTCATTTAGAGATAAGTACTAATTAAAAAAATATTTTATTTGTCTATTTATTTGAGATAAAGACAGACAGAATGGGTGCCCCAGGGCCTCCTTCCATTGCAAATGAACTCCAGATACGTGTACCATTTTTGTGCATCTGGCTTTATGTGGGTTCTGGGGAATTTAACCTGGACCTACAAGCTTTTCAAGCAGTGTCTTTAACCACCGGGCCATCTCTCCAGCCCAAGGACCTGAGTTCTATCCTTAACACCCACATAAAAGGCTGGGTGTGGCCACACACACCTATGACCGCAAACCTGAGGGAATGTGGAAACAGGAGGTTTTCTGGGGCTCACTGGGTGGCTAGTCTGGCTGGAAAATGGTGAACTCCAGTTTCAGTGAGAGACTCTGCCTGAGAGAAATATGTGGAAGAGTGAGAGAGAGCACCCCGTGGACTCTTCTGGCTTCTACACGGGTGTGCACATCTGCACACATGTGAACGCACATGCATGCATCACATGCACACAAGATGGTAGCCTACCGCAGCCCTCTTGCTCACCAAGTGCGGCTGCAGATGGGCCCTGCAGCAGGAGGTCTCCTGACCCCTTCCATTTGGTGTTTCAGCTGTGTCATGTGTGAGGCTCGCTTGGAGGGTAGACAGTTTATTTGCTTGCCCAAGGCTTGAGAAGCTATTCTTGGATCCGAGTACTGAGACAAGACATTGCTCCCTTGTGCCCCAGAATTCACTTCTCACAATTGAGGGTGAGAGTGGTGATGCCAGCCAGGGTGGAGGGGCTTTATCGTACCAGCCCACGACACCCTGCTGTGCCAATCACAGGGCATGTCAAGAGGACACTGCTCATTACACACAGGGTCCTGCGAGGACTTTCCTGTCTGGTGTCCCTACCGAGAATAGCTGTGTGTCTGATCAACTGGCCCATTTTTGCCTGGAGTGGACACTAATCATGCTCTGGCCCAGTTTTCCTGCCTGCATTGCCTGTTGGAAGTCTTTGACCCAGATTTGTACAAAGGCTGTCAGGGATGTGTCAGCGGCAAGTTTTCTTATGCCAAGGTCAGGAGAAGAGGCTCTGCTGGCCAAAGTCCTCCACCCTTGACAAAATAAGCCCAGAATAAAAGACCTTCCTCTGAGGGTCGCAATGCCAAAATGTGCTGAAAACCTAAGTCATCCACCTCGCATTCTGCCAGGACACTGAGAGCTTTGACATCCCTCCCCTCACCAAGCCTGGGCTTGCCACACAACTGAGTACTGGAGTTCAGATCCCTGGACTCTACATAAAAGCCAGAAGCTGGGGCTGGAGAGATGGCTTAGTGGTTAAGCGCTTGCCTGTGAAGTCTAAGGACCCCAGTTCGAGGCTTGATTCCCCAGGACCCATGTAAGCCAGATGCACAAGATGGTGCATGCATCTGGAGTTTGTTTGCAGTGGCTGGAAGCCCTGGTGTGCCCATTCTCTCTCTCTCTCTCCCTCTCTCTGTCTGTCTCTCTCTTTCTCCCTTTCTCTCTTTCTCTCTGTCACTCTCAAATAAATAAATATAAATAATTAAAAAAACCCAGAAACTATAGTTGGCTTCTGTAATCCCAACTTGCCTACAGCTATAAGGAAAACAGACAGGACAGTTTCTCAGAAGCTCATAAAGGGGGTGATGAACAATGAGAGACCCTGCTTCAAATGAGGTGGAAGGCGAGGATTGACCCAAAAGTTGTCCTCTGACTTCTGTATGTGTGCTGTGGCATGCTCATGGTCACACACACACACACACACACACACACACACACACCAGATAAAATACAACATAAAAAATAAATAACAGGGATAGATGGATGGCTTAGGGGTTGAGGCATTTGACTGCAAAGCCAAATGACCCAGGTTCAATTCCCCAGGACCCACGTAAGCCAGATGCACAAGGTGACGCACGAGTCTGGAGTTTGTTTGCAGTGGCTGGAGGCCCTGGTGTGCCCATTCTCTCTCTCTCTCTCTCTTTCTCTCTCTCTCTTTCTCCCTTTCTCTCTTTCTCTCTGTCACTCTCAAATAAATAAATATAAATAATTAAAAAAACCCAGAAACTATAGTTGGCTTCTGTAATCCCAACTTGCCTACAGCTATAAGGAAAACAGACAGGACAGTTTCTCAGAAGCTCATAAAGGGGTGATGAACAATGAGAGACCCTGCTTCAAATGAGGTGGAAGGCGAGGATTGACCCAAAAGTTGTCCTCTGACTTCTGTATGTGTGCTGTGGCATGCTCATGGTCACACACACACACACACACACACACACACACACACACACACCAGATAAAATACAACATAAAAAAATAAATAACAGGGATAGATGGATGGCTTAGGGTTGAGGCATTTGACTGCAAAGCCAAATGACCCAGGTTCAATTCCCCAGGACCCATGTAAGCCAGATGCACAAGGTGACGCACGAGTCTGGAGTTTGTTTGCAGTGGCTGGAAGCACATGAGGCCTGGCTATAACACCTTAAGACCTTCCCCCAAATGACACACCTTCTTAAGGTTCCACACCATTTGAGAACAATATCACCAGCAGAGAATTAAGAACTCAGACACACGAACCTATGGAGAGGATTTTAATTCAAACCACCACATACCTTATTTAGGAAATTAAGGTAATTAAAGTTGTTGTTATTTAGCATGCATTCATCCTAGAGTACGAGGTAAAGGACAGAGAGAATGCCATGGTACAATGGAGGCATGATGTAGTAGTTATTTTTGCATCACTGTAGACACAATACCTGACAGAAGCAACTTAAAGGAGGAGAGATTTGCTTTGTCTTATGGTTTCAGTAAGTCGCAGTGGGGAAGGCGTGCTAGACTTCATGGTGGTGGAGCACATAGCACAGGCTTCTCATATCACCATGGACCAGGCACCACAGAGCATGTGGAACCAGGCTTGGGCTAGACTCCCCAAGGCCCTGCCTTGCCCATTCTCTCTCTCTCTCTTTCTCCCTTTCTCTCTTTCTCTCTGTCACTCTCAAATAAATAAATATAAATAATTAAAAAAACCCAGAAACTATAGTTGGCTTCTGTAATCCCAACTTGCCTACAGCTATAAGGAAAACAGACAGGACAGTTTCTCAGAAGCTCATAAAGGGGTGATGAACAATGAGAGACCCTGCTTCAAATGAGGTGGAAGGCGAGGATTGACCCAAAAGTTGTCCTCTGACTTCTGTATGTGTGCTGTGGCATGCTCATGGTCACACACACACACACACACACACCAGATAAAATACAACATAAAAAAATAAATAACAGGGATAGATGGATGGCTTAGGGTTGAGGCATTTGACTGCAAAGCCAAATGACCCAGGTTCAATTCCCCAGGACCCATGTAAGCCAGATGCACAAGGTGACGCACGAGTCTGGAGTTTGTTTGCAGTGGCTGGAAGCCCTGGTGTGCCCATTCTCTCTCTCTCTCTCTCCCCACATTGGGACACTGACCACTGCCCTCTGCTACCTGAGTACATTCCTCTCAGCATCTCTCCACCTGTCCTGGGCCCTTTCTCCTCCCACTTATGTCATGTACACACCCTGATGTGCACAGTGTGTCCCCTAGCATGGGTGGTGACAGACCCTGACAACACATTGACAGCTGTGCCCCTCCTTCCTCCTAACTGTCTGGCAGAAGCGTGAGGTGGAACTGGTCTGATCTGGTTGCAGTGTTCATTGTCCATGGGCCAGGGAGGGTGAGGTCAGGAGATGTTGGCTTGGCATTTAAAAGGAAAGGTGCCTCCCCATCAAAGATGACTTGAGGACAAGTCCTTTTTCCTCCTCTGACTGTGCTCGAGTGGGGGCTGGTTTTCAGAACCATGGGACAAAGGCCAGCACATAGTGGCTGAGCAGGAAGCAGGCAAGATGACTCTCAGCGGAGTTTCCATCACTAAGCGAAGTGCCCCATTCTCTCTCTCTCTCTCTCTCTTTCTCCCTTTCTCTCTTTCTCTCTGTCACTCTCAAATAAATAAATATAAATAATTAAAAAAACCCAGAAACTATAGTTGGCTTCTGTAATCCCAACTTGCCTACAGCTATAAGGAAAACAGACAGGACAGTTTCTCAGAAGCTCATAAAGGGGTGATGAACAATGAGAGACCCTGCTTCAAATGAGGTGGAAGGCGAGGATTGACCCAAAAGTTGTCCTCTGACTTCTGTATGTGTGCTGTGGCATGCTCATGGTCACACACACACACACACACCAGATAAAATACAACATAAAAAAATAAATAACAGGGATAGATGGATGGCTTAGGGTTGAGGCATTTGACTGCAAAGCCAAATGACCCAGGTTCAATTCCCCAGGACCCATGTAAGCCAGATGCACAAGGTGACGCACGAGTCTGGAGTTTGTTTGCAGTGGCTGGAAGCCCTGGTGTGCCCATTCTCTCTCTCTCTCTCTCTCTCTCTCTCTCTCTCTCTCTCTCCCTCTCTCTGTCTGTCTCTCTCTTTCTCCCTTTCTCTCTTTCTCTCTGTCACTCTCAAATAAATAAATATAAATAATTAAAAAAACCCAGAAACTATAGTTGGCTTCTGTAATCCCAACTTGCCTACAGCTATAAGGAAAACAGACAGGACAGTTTCTCAGAAGCTCATAAAGGGGTGATGAACAATGAGAGACCCTGCTTCAAATGAGGTGGAAGGCGAGGATTGACCCAAAAGTTGTCCTCTGACTTCTGTATGTGTGCTGTGGCATGCTCATGGTCACACACACACACACACACACACACACACACACACACACACACACCAGATAAAATACAACATAAAAAAATAAATAACAGGGATAGATGGATGGCTTAGGGTTGAGGCATTTGACTGCAAAGCCAAATGACCCAGGTTCAATTCCCCAGGACCCATGTAAGCCAGATGCACAAGGTGACGCACGAGTCTGGAGTTTGTTTGCAATAATATAAGATGGCCTTAACATATCTCTCATTTTCACCTTTATTTTCTGAATTTTTATTTGCGTATATGTTCATGTGCGTTAATGCAGACATGTGTATGCCACACCATGAGCGGGTATCAAAGGACAACTTCGGATGTCCATTCTCTCACTTTCCACCTTATTTGAGCCAGGGTTTCTGTGGTGGTTTGATTCAGGTGTCCCCCGTAAACTTAGGTGTTCTGAATGCTAGGTCCCAGCTGCCGGCAACTTAGGAATTGAAGCTTCCTAATGGTGAGGTATTGTTTGGGGTGAGCTTATGGGTGATAGAATCAGCTTCCCCTTGCCAGCATTTGACTTAGTCTTCTGCTGCTGTTGTCCACCTGATGTTGGCCAGGACATGATGTCCACCTTCTGGTCATGCCATCATTTTTCCCTACCATCATGGAGCTTCCCCTCAAATCTGTAAGCCAAAATAGACATTTCTTCCCACAAGCTGCTCTGGGTTGGGTGTTTTCTGCCAGCAATGTGAACCTGACTGCAGTAGTAAAATAGGTACCGAGAGTGGGGTTGCTGCTAGAAACCTGACTGTGTGGCTTTGGCCTTTTGGAGCTGATTTTCAAGAGGAATGTGGAAGGATTTGAAACCTTGGCCTGAGAGATGCCTTGCAGCGCTGTAAGTACAGCTTGATGGACTATTCTTGTCAGAGTTGAAAGACCTGAAGGCAGTAAGAACTATGGACTGTGAGGTTTGGCTTAGGAGGGTGAAAAGGAGCTTTGTCTGGACTGGGCTAGAAGCAGCTTGTGTGATTGGCTTGCTGTTATGCCCATGTCCTAAGAACTTGTGCAGGGCTGCATTGCTTAGAAATGGACTGGTGTGAGCAGAGGGACATGGCACAGAAAAAAAAAAAAAGGAAATCTTTGGGCTGAAACTGCTGTCCATTCAGCTATAATTGTTTGAGAGAATACAATTATTGAGATTGGACCAGCTGACCTGCATTGGGACAACAAAAGAATGCCGAGTCTTTTGAAGGGGACTGAATGCTGAAGGAGTGCCCTGTTCTGCAAAATCTGCTTTATCGCCGCCCCTCCCCCAGATTAACAAGTTGTCGCCCACCTGCTACTATGGAGTATAACAAATGTAGGAAAGAGAGGGCCATTGAATTTGCAGCAGTTTTGTATTTTGGAAATGGTCATGGGCAGTACGAATTAGGCTTGTTGAATTACTTGTGTGTAGGCCCGATGGAGCCATGAGGATGAGCTGTGGGTTGCAGAGGAGACCCAATGAAGATGCCAGGCCTAAGGGATGGCTGCTAAGGAAAGCCGCCGGCCCTGATGAAGTTTTCTGGGACTGTGAGTAGCCTAGCTGGAGGGGCAGAATTGGAACTCCAGAGAGTTGTTGCTGGTTGGAATTATCAGACATGGAGATCCGTCACTGGCTAGAGTTGTTGGACTTGGACCTACAGAGTTTGATGTTTGCCCTGTTTGTTTTAAATCTTATATTGGCAGAATATTTATTTGCTATGCCCAGTGCCATCTTTTGTAGTATGAATGTTTATTCTGTGTCATGTTTGTTTTTTGTTTTGTTTTTTTGTTGTATTATGGCTAAGTTAAAGACCTTGAACTATGGGGATGTTTGAACATCATTGGGTTTGATTTAAAAAAAAAAAAAAACTATGGAGACTTTTAAAGTTAGACTAAATGCATTGTATTTTACATCATGTATGGTTATCAGTTTATGGGGGCCAGGGACAGAATGTGGTGGTTTGATTCAGGTGTCCCCATAAACTTATGTGTTCTGAATACTAGGTTCCCAGCTGGTGGCAACTTGGGAATTGAAGCTTCCTGTATTATTGGAGAGGTGGGCTTATGGATGTTATAGCCAGCGTCCCCTTGCATACTCTCCTGCTGCTGTTGTCCACCTGATGTTGGCCAGGAGGTGATGTCCACCCTCTGCTCATGCCGTCGTTTTCCCCTGCCATCATGGAACTTACCCTCGAGTCTGTAAGCCAGAATATACCTTTCCCCCCACATGCTGCTCTGGGTTGGGTGTTTTCTGCCAGAAACACAAACCTGAGTACAAGGGCCTCTCACTGTTCAACGCTGTTTGCCAGGCTAGCTGGCTTGTGAGCTTCCAGAGGGACTCTCCTGTTTCCACCTCCCAGCACCTTATGCACACTGGGATTACACTATAGCGTTAGGCTTTATGTGGTTCTAGAGGATTGAACCCAGGTGCTCACCCTGGCATTTAAAATGATTTATTAACAGCCATATCCCACCCCTGATTTTTATTTTAAAACATCTGACTTCATTCCCTGACATGTGGGGTGAGAGAGCAAACCCATCCTGCTGTCCAGGTAGCACAGTGTGGGCTCGGTGAATCTTGAGTTTTCCTGGCTTTGTGGCCGAGTGGCCACTAGAGGGTGGCAGAGCCTCAGTCTGGAGCCCTCGGTCCAGTTTAGGGGAAAGAAGCAGGAATCCGCCCTGCCTAGGTTTCTCCACACAGACTGAGGCTGTGACACATTCCTTCCTATCATGGAGGCTCACCTAACATTCTGCCCGTGCCTCTCTAGACCCTGCTAGCTCCTAGGCACTGGAAGGCCATAATGCAACAAACTTGCCCCTGCCCACATGAGGGCCACATCCTGGGGGGGGGGGGTGCAGGTAGCATATAAATACGTGCCCTAGGCCAAAAGCAAATGCCAAGAAGAAGATCAAGAGGATGGCAGTGCAGGGACTGCTTTACGTCGGCAATCGGCAGTGCCTCTCGTTGAGAAGACATTTGGGCAGAAACGCGAGGGAGCCGGGGAGGACCCAGATGGACAGCTGTGGGGTGACATGCCTGGCAGAGGAAATAGCAGCGCAGATGTCCTCTGAGCCATCAGGTCAGTGTGACCTGACAGGAGTAGGCGGGGAGAGAGCGGCAGGAAGTGAGGACAGATAGGCAGATGGAGGTCAGGGTTGGTGTCTTTCGTTGAATGGGGTGGGAAGCCTCAGAGTAGATGCTCTAGAGATGGACATGTGGGGGCCAGCCGGGAGCCACTGAAATGGACCTGGGCATGAATCCAGTGGCCCCAGCTGCTTTGAGCCCACCTTCCAGTTGTACCTTCCCCAGGAGCCCTTGCCCAGCTCTGCGCTTGCCTTGAGCGGCATCCGCAGAGCTGAGCGCGTACTGAGCTGCAGGCGGCAGCAGCAGTGTCTGCTTGTCCCTCGTGTACTTGCCTCTTACTTCTCCACACTCTTGGGCCGTATGCCCGCACCCCCAGCCCTGGTCAGCGCGCTCGGGCCGCACACGTGGGAGGAGCCCTGCCGCCTCTGGGCTGAGGACAGACCTAGCGAAGAATGGGAAGGTGCTATGATGTGGCAGAAAAGCGCCTCCTCAGCACTGGAGGTCCCCTGCGTCCCGCCCTCTGCCCTCGGCGGGCTCCTGGGTCCCGGAATTCAAGCCCCTCCTGCAGACCCAAAGAGTGCTGCCACAGATATTCAAACCAAGATGGATTTTATAGAAGTCAAGGGCTCACATAACTGAGAAGGAATTTTTAGCATCAACTTGGACATTGCCCACCACTCAAGAATGAAGACTTCAGTACCTGAGTACCCACGTAAAAGCCAGGCATGGTGGTCCGCAGCTATGATGCCAACACCAGGGAGGTGGATGCTGGTGGACCTCTAGAGCTCACTGCCCAGCTAGTGTAGTGGAACTGCTTAGCTGTAGGTTCAGTGAGAGACCCCATCTCAAAAAGTAAGATGAACAGTTACTGAGACAAGTGATCTACCTATGGCACACACACATGTACACACATACACACACATGTAAACACACATACACGCATGCACGCACATGTACACACACACTTGCGCATACATACCTACACACATACCCGTACACACACACACACACATGTGTACACATACATACACACATGCGTACACATGTGTGCACATGCACACACACATATACAACATGCACACACACCTGCATATACTAGTGACCACAGATGCATGAGCACACTTACATACACATGCAAAAAGGAAAACCAACGCAGATGTGAACACATAGAATTTGGGGAAGCAGTTGTCTTCTCAGAGCCCCACAACTGGGCAAGAGTGGTTCTGGGGGAGTGAAACAAGGTGGCATCTGGCCAGCTCCCTACCCTGCAACTGACTGAGCAATAAATGACACCTGCCTTAATGGGTAGTGGCCCACATGCAGTGATTGTCACTGATGTCCCTTTGCATATTGGGCCATGAGCTTTGTCCTACCAGGACAAAAGGGATCCAGTGCGGCTGACTTGGAGAGCCGCCTCCTCTGATTACAGCAAAGGTTACCACAGCATCTGGCAGGCCAGCGAAGAGCAAAAAGTGGAGCGTATGCCGTGAAGGACACTTAAACACCGGCCACGTAGCTTTACTGTGGCATGGCTGCACGGTAAGAAGCACGTTTGATGTTGTCACGCAGCGCATCCGCCACTTCGCATCGGTGTCTACCCTGGACGAAGCCTTCGCTTGTTTCTCTAGCCTTTAGCACACTTTCTGTGAGCCCACACAGCCGATTTCATGACGCGTGGAGCAAGTAAGCGCCGTCTGGAAAGTAGTAACACCCTAGGTGGCGGAGGAGCAGGGCGAGGGGTGGGTTGAACACCTGCGGGGCGAGTCTGGTTGGGGTGCAGAGAATGGGTGGGATGGAGGAAAGCCCTGGGTGGAAGGGTGCGCTTTCCCACTCATGGCTCCAAGACCAGCTCATAGCCATGATCAAGGTCGTGTGTACTTTGAACCTCCAGAGGAATTTCACTTTCTGTTTGGAGTTAAATTGGAATGCTCCGGTTCCACCAGGAAACACCGTGGTGCTGGGGCGGGCCTCTGTGCCCTCCTCTCCCCTCTGCCTCCCGGCTCCTTGCAGAGCATGCCCTGTGAGACCCTTTTGAAATTCGCATGAGCTTGCAGTGACCTTTGTTTAACTTGTAGAACTTTGGGTCCTTCCACACCAGGGCGGCATTGGATCTGAGACAGCTCTTCCTTTTACAGCCCAGCAACTGGAGTTTATTTTTCAAATAAAAGCGTGTTTTTCCATAAAACGCCAAAGGTTTTGTGCTGTGTGTGGAAGAATGAACTCCAGCTTTTAAGGCGTCAATTTTGGAGTCTCCAAGTCTACAATTTACATGCCAAGGGCTTCCCAAGGCTGAGGGTGCCCTGCCCTGGCTTGCCCCACAGAACAAACAGGGCAGTGGGACAGCCTGTCCGGATCAATGGGCCATTGTGCCTTTTAAATACAGAGCTGGAGCCGCAGGGCTGGGGGCCAACTTGAGTGAGTTTGGTCGTCCAGCGCTCAGGCCCGGGACTCTGCGGAGAGCCTCTGCTCCCCAACCTTCTCGCAGGACGCCATTCACTTCTCAAGCTAGGCGGGGTCCTTCGGGAAGGCGGGGCCACCGTGTACTGAAAACAGCCGGGCTTGGTACCGGCTTAGATGGCTACAATTACGCGGTTCTGTGGTTGGGAGGCGAGGGGGTAGCTGAGGCGCCGAGAGCCTGGGAGGCGACCCAGAGATTAGCAATAAAGTCTTCCAACCCTGGTGAGAGAGTGGGAAAAATGGGACAGCCTGCAGGCCAGGGAGCAGCCCCAGTGGAGGCTGGAAAGTGACCAGTTTGGCCTCCTTGGAAGAAACTGAGCCACAGGGACCGTGCCCACGCCAGAGAAGGGTGCTTCTGTGGCCCTTCCTCCACTGAGAGGAAGCTCCCCATCACTCGGAAGAGGCCAAGGCTTGGCCCCTGGGCAGAGAAAACACGAGGACTTGATAAGAGAACACCCACGTGATACTCGGGGGTAAAGGCACACTGAGAGGCTCTGGGGACTCATACTGAACCCCAGGACCTGCACAGTGACAAATCTGTCGGGGGACCCGCCCCCCAGCACTACAGGGATGGAAGCCTTGCCTTCCAGTGTGGTGACAACAGACAGGTTGGTACTGGAACGCTGTGGCGACGCACGCCAGGCCAGTAGCAGCACGCATGTCCCCCCCACAGCTACTTTTGTCCTCGGCCTTCTGAGAGTAACGTGGGGCCTGGGTCACCGGTACTGATGGTACTGGCGCTGGAGAGGGCAGAGAGCCACAGCAAGCCTGAGGGATGACCCGCCTGGTCGTCTGGGTGTGACTTCATGTAGCGAGGAGCCGGCGCTCCAGGCTTCTGGCACTCCAGGATCTAATACATCGCATTTCTAGGCTCTGTGCTCCGAATAGCCTTGTACCAGACACCCTGATGTGCCTCCCAGATTCCCCCTCAGGAGTGAGGGGCTCCACCCCCAGCTGCTGGCTGCTCATTAGACCCTCACCCCTGGTTCTGTCCCTTCTAAAGACTGCGTGCACTGCACCGTCATGTGGCTGTGGGACCCACTCTGAGCCCTTCTGGGGCAGCTCTGAAGGGTCTCCCCAGCCATGGAACTTTCCACAGGGCCTCAATGGGTCTGCAGTGCTGTGCTGCTCCACTCTGGGCAGTCTTGCCTCCTTCCCCCTCCTCACGGCCAGTGTGGATCCCGAGAATGTCCCCAACGCATGTCCTGAATGCTAATTTTCATCTCACTGCTCCTAGGGGGACTGACAAGGACCTTCGCTCCAGCTCCTGAAGTTGTCCCCTCCCCCCACCAACTCAGGGCTCAGCTCCAGTGTCCCCATACCAAAATAGTCACAGGAAGAGAGGGACAGAGGGAGTGAGGAGGAAGTGAGCAGGGCCTGGAAGATGGGTAGGAACTGGCTGTGTGACCAGGAGAGGGCTGTATGTGCCACTTTGGAGAAGGCAGACCAACATGGGGACATGAAAGGAGAAGGTCCCTCCCTCTCCCCATCCCCCCACTTCTCCCAGGGGCCTAGACCAATGGCCCTGAGCCTGTCTCCAGCATGCACCCAGAATCCAGAGTTAGCGTGATTTTTTTCCCTGTGCCCGTGAAGAATTGCTCTGGCTGGCCCCGTCCCCGGCGAGCCTCCCTCCGCCACCCTGCCCTGGCCCAGCCAACCTTCTCCTGTGCTCACTGGCTGCAGCAGGAACCTTCCAGATCGAGGCAGCCAGAGAGGTCTGTAGCCTTCTGAACGTGACTCATCTTGCCTGTCCACAAAGAAAGGAAAAGTATGTGTGGCATCCAAGTTTCCTGAAAAGTGCAGCCATTGCACGGCTCAGTTGTGTGGCCTGGCACCCCGGGTGGTACTGGGAGGGTGCCCTCTGGCGGCCACCATGCACCTGTCCCCGGGAAGGAACTGTCCGTATCCTTGCCAGCACTGGCTGGGCTGTGAGTGCCAGGGAGTATCATTATTTTGAAAAAGATGAGGAAACGCTCCCAGAGGGGCCTCCTGTTCCTCAAGGATGGGTCGTGGAGGCCTTTCAGGCTTGCTGGGGGACAGTCCAGCTGTACTGGAGGTGCTGCCAGTCAGTGACATCCGCACCCCCTCTGAGCTCTCTGTCATGTCATGACGTGGCCCAGGCTGGCCTCGAACTCTCCCATCCAAGTACTAACCAGTCCCGGCCCTGCTTAGCTTCCCAGATCGCCTGAGACCAATCACAGTCAGGGTGCTGTGGCCATAGACTGGGCTAGAACTCTCTACGTGGCTGAGGCTGTCCTTGAACTTCTTGTCCTCCTGCGTCCACCTGGGGTTACAAATATTTTATGTGAGACTGGGGATCAAACCCAAGGCTCCATAAATGCTAAGCACTCTACCCATTGGGCTACCTCCCAGCCCCTTTTAATCCTTTTTGAAAAGTAACATTTTGTTTTGGCAATTCCAAACTTACAAAGAGGAAGGGTTTCTCATACATTCTCCCTGATTTCCCAGTGCTAATATCAGAGTTGACGTCGTTCCACTCTTGCTTAGATCTGCAGTCTGTCTCTTCCCATCCCTCCACCTGTGGTGTGCTCGTAACCAGACAGTTAAGTTACAAATGTAATGTCTCCTTATCCCCAGCCATTTCAGTGCGCATTTCATGAAAGCGTGGTCGTTCTAGCCACAGAGCAACTATCCAGTTGAGGAAATCAGTGTTACCGCAATGAAGTCAGCTAAACTTTAGGCTTTAGTTGCTTTCTTCAGATTGTCTCCACAGCGTCCTTTGGGAGAGAAAGGCCCAGACCCGCTTGCTTCTTGTGGCTCTCTCTCCCTCCCACCCCTCAGTTGGGAGCAGCTCCTCTGTCTGTCACAGCCCCTGTAAATGGCCAGGCACGCAGGCCCAGGCCAGCTGTCCTGTGACTGTCCCCACTTCAGGTGTGCCTGACGCTTCCTCATGGTCGGATTCAGGGTGACTGTTGGCAGACCTGCCCGCGCCTGCTGCCTGTGTCCAAGGCCTCACAGCAGGGAGCCCATGGCTGCTGTGGCACCTTCCTGCTGATACCAGCCTGGTGGCTTGTTAGGGGCTGCCTGGGCAGCGACACGGTCCACTTTATAAAGTGCTTAATTTTCCCTTCGTGATCGGCCAGGGTTTCTGGGGCAGCTCTGTGGGATGACGTAACTATCTCTCCGCTTATCCAACGCTGGCTTGCTGCTTTTAGCACCGATTGATGATTCTTGCCTGAATTATGACTGCAGTGGTTGCCAAAAAGCGATTTTCTAATTTTGTCACTAATTCTATATTTGTTGGTTGGAGGAAGTTCTAGTTCAGGAAAAGATTTTCCATCTTTTCACATGTATGTATATAGATATGTAAGTACATATGCATGTGTACACACATGTGTATGAAGGTATGTGTTATGTGTGCATACATACATATGTATGTATGCACATGCATGCATGGATGTATGGGTGTCTAGTCTCATGGATTTGTATTTCAGTCATTGGGTTAAATTTTTCCACTGTCCAGTTTTGATGCTCAAGACTTAGCCAGCAGGAGCCTTTTTGGTGGCCCCGATGTCCTGCGGCTGTCCCCACTGTGCTCTCAGTACCTCCTGACTGTTGTGAGATGAGCCAGAAAGCCTTTTGGGAACATGTAAAGGAGCCAGATGGGGGGCTGAGGAGCTGGCGCTGTGGGTAAAGTGTTTCCTGCACAAGCATGAGGACCTGAGGCCAATTCTCAGAACCCGTGTAAATGCCAGGCATGGTGGCACATTTGCAGTCCCAGTGCTGGGGAGGCAGAGACAGGAGGGTTCTGGGGTTCACTGGCCAGCCAGTCTAGCCTAACTGAGGAACTCCAGGCCAATGAAAGACCATATCTCAAAAAGAAGTGGGTGACTGCTGGCTTTCACGTGTCTACGTACACACATTCACACACATGTACAAGCACACACCCATGCATACCACACATGCACACATGCATGTGTGTTGCAGTCAGGTTCGCATTGCTGGTAGAAATCACCCAACCAAGAGCAGCTTGTAGGAAAAAAGAGGTTTATTTTGGCTTATAGGCTCAAGGGGGAAGCTCCACGATGGCAGGGAAAATGATGACATGAGCAGAGGGTGGACATCACCCCCTGGCCAACATAAGGTGGACAATAGCAACAGGAGAGTGTGCCAAACACTGGCAAGGGGAAACTGGCTATAATGCCCATAAGCCCGCCCCCATCAATGCATTGCCTCCAGGAGGCGTTAATTCCCAAATCTCCATCAGCTGGGAACTTAGCATTCAGAACACCTGAGTTTATGGGGGACACCTGAATCAAACCACCACAGTGTGACACACGGAAAACAAACAAAAGATCCAAATTACAGCAATCACCCCAAATGAAACCTCATCCCATGAACCATCCCTCCTGCCCCAGCATCTAGCAAGTTCCCATGCACGCTTTGTCTCTATAAAGTCACCAATTCTGGCACGTGAGCTTTTTGGTCTGGCTTCTTTGGTTTGAAGGCTCAACCCTATTGTACCACGTATCAGACGAGATCAGGTGCACCCACAGTGGTATGGCCATAGACTGTATCATGTACCATGTGACTGCGGTTTTTATGGTTGGACAATGTGCCACCACACGCTGTTTATCCAGCCATCCGCTGGTAGGTGATCAGGCTGTTTCCACCTTTTTGGCTTCATGAATGGTGCTATTGTGAACACTTACGTACATGTTGTTTAAATACCCATTTACACACCTTCAGGGTAGATAACTAGGAGTGTAGTTTCTAGGTTATACAGTAATTCTGTATTTAAATTTGAGGAATGGCCAAACTGTTTGCCACAGTGGATGCACCATTGTACATTTTCATGAGCAAAGTCTAAAGATTCCAGCTTCTGGGCTGGAGAGATGGCTCAGCAGTTAAAGGTGCTTGCTTGCAAAGCCTAATGGCCCTGGTTTGATTTCCCTAGTACCCACATAAAGCCAGATGCACAAAGTGGCACTTGTGTCTGGAGTTCATTTGCAGTGGCAGGAAGCCCTGGTGCACCTATACTCTCTGTATGCCTCTTTCTCTCTATCTCTCTCTCAAATAAATAAAATTTTTTTTAAATTGGGTGTGGTGGCACATGCCTTTAATCCTAGCACTCTGGGAGGCAGAGGTAGGGTTGCCATGAGTTCGAGGCCACCCTGAGACTACATAGTGAATCCCAGGTCAGCCTGAGTTACAGTGAGACCCTACCTCAAAAAAAACAACAACAAAAAAATGTTTTAAAGATTCCAGCTCCTCTACACCCTTGTCATTAGTAATTTTTCACAATCCTAATGGATGTGCAGTGATACCCCACTGCAGTTGGGATCAGCAGCTCCCTAGTAGCATTGACCCCCATTTCAGGTAGGTTTGGTGCTGTGAACCTTCTCTGGAGAAATGTCTCCTTAAGGCTCCTGCCTGGTCTTAACTGTGTCATCTCTTCTCTGTGACTTGGGCTTCAGAACACCGGACACTTAACAGGGAAATGTATTTGTCTTGAAAATACTTCCTTCTCTTCCGTGAGTCATTTTCATGGAAGATACATCCTTTGATGTACAAAAATTTTAGGTTTTAGCCAGGTATGGTAGCACACACCTCTAATCCCAGCAGTCAAGAGGCTGAGGTAGGAGAATCGCTGTGAGTTCGAGACTATATAGTTGCATAGTGAATTCCAGGTCAGCCTGGGATAGAGCGAGACCTTACTTTGGAAGAAAAAAAAAAGTATTTAGGTTTTGGTGACTGCAAAAGCTTTTTTTTTTTTTTTTTTTTTGACTGCAAAGCCTTGATGACCAAAAACACCTTAATGCATTGTCTCTTAGCATTTGGCCTGTTCAGGTACCTAAACTGGGGTGAGATGAGGGAGGGGAAGAGTGAAGGAGGTGACTACTGGTAATTACAGTGTACTCCTCAAAGTCACAACCCTCAGAATAGAGATGTGGGGTTGGGTGATGCTCAGGGCACGGACATGGGCACAAGGACAATCTCCCATGAGCACCACTGGTCGATGGTCTGCACTGATGGGATGTTTCTGTCATTTGATCACATGTGATCCCTTTGCAATCCCTGGGAAATGGGCTCAGCCAGATATAGGAGAAAGGAGAGGTATGTCAAAGGGCCATCTGAATGTCTCAAAATTACAGGCCGCTAGGTGAACCCAGACGCTCCCAGCAGCATGAGCCTCTCTGCCTGCCGTGTCACGCTCCGTCATGCTTCGCTATGAGCAAGACTTCAGTCAGAGGCAGTGGCTCAGGCCTCACAGTTTGCAGTGAGCAGTTTCCCAGTGAGCGAGTGAGGAGGCAGTTGGGGTCCTCCGGCAGAACCCCAGATTCAGTAGGCAGTGGCCTGCAAGTGAGACCAGGCTGGTGAGACTCCGGCTTGGGCTGAGCCTGGGAAGCGGCCGGCTTTCCCTTTGCCAAGGCTGGGGCCGCTCTCCTCTCCCTTCATCCCTTTAGTCCTAACGGCCAGCGCTTAGCCCTCAGTGCTTGGGAACGTGGATTCGTCGCTCTGTGGCCTTTTGACTCCAGGAGTCTTCCTCTGGGCCACATACTTATTTTGGGGGGCCTGGGAATGACATGCTCTTAGGGAGATCTTGACAGATAGATATCTAGCAATCCCAGAATGCCAGTCACCTCAAGAAAGAATTAAGTAAGGCAAGGCCCCCAAGAACCTGCCACGGGATCCTATGGGATTTTTTTTTTTTTTTGAGGCAAACCCAATAAACTGCCTTTTTTAAAATGCAAAAGTGAGAGAGAATTGGTGCACCAGGGCCTCTAGACACTGCAATCACACTCCAGATGTGTGTGCCCCCACCCATGTGCACATTCGCGACCTTGCGTGGTTGTGTCACTGTGCGTCTGGCTTATGTGGCACTTGGAGAGTAGACTATAAGTCCTTAGGCTTCGCAGGCAAGTGTCTTAACCAACAGGCCATCTCTCCATCCTTCTCATGGGATTTTAAAGAAATCTATGGTTTTTGTACTTGCTGAGTCCTGCATTTTGACATGCTAAAAATAATTAATGTTATTGGTTTATTGACACTCTTGTGTGTATGTGTGTTGGCCTTAGTGGGTGCGGGTGCACACACATGTTTGCAGGTGTGTGTGGAGGCCAGAGGACACCTTCTGGTGTTGTTCCTCAAGCACTGTCCACCTTTCTTGAGACGGGGTCTCTTACTAGCCTGCAACTGACCGAGTAGTCTGAGCCAGCTAGCCATGGAGCTCTAAACATCCGTGTGTCTCCACCACCCCAGTGCTGGGATTATGAGGGTACACACCCCACTTTTGTTTAATGTAGGTTCTAGAATTTAATTCAGGTCCTCTTGCTTGCACTTTACCAACTAAGCTACCTCTTCAGCCCACTTTTCTGCTTTTTGTTGTTGTTGTTTGTTTTAAATATTTTAGTTTTATTTATTTACTTGAGAGTAAAAGAAGAGGCAGACAGAGAGAGAGAGAGAATGGGCAGATAGAGAGAGAGAGAGAATGGGCATGCCAGGGCTTCCAACCACTGCTAACTTGGGTCCTTAGGCTTTGCAGGCAAGCACCTTAACTGCTAAGCCAACTCTATAGCCCTAATTTTTGTTTTCTCATTTCTTTCTTTTTTGTGAGAGAGAGAGGAGGAAAGAATTGGCACATGAGGGCCTGTAGCCACTGCAATCGAATTCCAGATGTGTGTACCAACTTGTGCGCATGTGTGACCTTACACATGTGTCACCTTGTGCATCTGGCTTACGTGGGATCTGTAGAGTCGAACATGGGTCCTTAGGCTTTGCAAGCAAGCACTTTAACTGCTAAGCCATCTCTCCAGCCCTTGTTTCTTGTTTGATTTTTGTTTTTGAGTAGGGTCTTTCTCTAACCCAGGCTGACCTGGAATTCACTATGTAGTCTCTCGGTGGCCTCAAACTCACAGCAGTTCTCCTACCTCTGCATCCCAAGTGCTGGGATTAAAGGTGTGCACCACCAAGCCTGAATGAGAAAGAGAGAATATGAATGGGTACTCCAGGTACTCAGGTACCACATGAACTCCAGATGTATGCACTACCTTGTGCATCTGGCTATATGTGGGTACTGGGAAATCAAACTCGGGTCATTAGGCTTTGCAGGCAAGCGCCTTAACTGCTGAGCCCTCTCTCCAGCCCCCACTTTCCTGTTTTTAACATTCGTATCCCCTTTGGCCACTGCCAGTTCTCAGTGGGTACACATATAATTGGTGTGAGCTGAGCTGGATGAGCAGAGGTAGTTTGTCTCTGCCAAAACAAACACTCTCTTGTCACTCACAGTCTCCAAACTCCAGTTCCTGTGGGCACCACGAGGTTGCGTTTGACCCTGAGTGTGCAGCCACATGGGTGCCTGAGTCAGGCGGGGAATGCCAGGCTTCCAAGATACAACTCATACACAGCCCCTGCGGGAGAAGTGAGGGGAGGCCCCAAGGAGGTGACAGGGCGAGTTCACTCAGAATCAAGTGCAACATGACCTTTAGAACTTTCCATGAAATATGACCCAGTGTTTTGCAACTAGCGGGAGGCCTCCAGCCAGTATGTGTGCACAAAGGTGTGCGGCTGCTCTCCTGCTCCAAGGGGCTCTGGGCTCTCTAACCTCCTGAGGTTTTGATTGGACGGCAGCCTTTCAGGAAGCTAGGTGCTTTCCAGGCCTAATGACCCTCAGAGGTTTCAGAAGTGTGATCTGGTCTACTTGTCCAACATCCTGTGACAGAGATGCACCCGAACCACGCCTGGAGGAGGAAGCTACAGAGCTACAGAACAGGCCCCACCTCCCAACTACTCTGGGGTCCTGGCCAAGGGAACCTCTGTCCCTTGTGATTCCTAACCGAACAGTGGCATGCGGAAAACTTAGCAAGGAGCTTTGGGAAAGCGCCCACGTTGGACATACAGATGGCGTCGCTCAGTGGCCTGCTGGGTCTCAGGGCTGGTTGGGCAACATGGAGCTCACATTCATGAGCTCATGAGTGGATGAAGGTGCCCATAGTGGAAACAGGGTGTCCGAATCTCAGCCACACCCTCCCCCACCTCCATGATTTCCAGTACAAGGAACATTACCTCGACATCCAGAGGCTTCGGCTGGGGGTGTGGCTCAATGGGTGGAGTGCTTGCCTGGCATGCATGAAGCCCTGGATGGGCTCCCCAGCACTGTAAAAAGCAGGTGTGGTGACACACACCTCTAATCCAGTACATAGGAGGTGCAGGCACGTGTATCAGAAGTTCAGGGTCAGTTTGGGTTCCATGAGACCTTGTCTCAACAAACGAGAACAAGCAGCAAACATGTCCAAAGTGGCTTCTATGATGTAGCAGACAGCTTCAGGTCGCTGAGATGAACTTCCAGACCAGGCACAGTTATGGAGGAAGGGATTTATTGAAGCTTACAGATCCAGGGGAAGTTCCATAATGGCAGAAGAAGCTGGCCTGCCTTCACAGGTCCAAGCAGAGAGAGAGAGAAGCACAAGCCAAAAGCCGGGAGCCACACAGCACAGCACACTTTGCATATCTTTAGATTGAAATCTCAAACCCACCACCACACCTTAGGATCCGCCCAGTGACACTGCCTCCAGCCAGGTGGCTGCAGATGCAAACTACAAACTAATAGAACACTGAATATATTGGGGGCCATCTATTCAAACTACCACAGATGATTAGGAGGGCCTGGGGGTTTTCTAAAATGTGATGTAAATATTACTAGAAGTTCATTGGTCCTATGGGCATTTCATGTCCTTCCAGGTGGGGAGAGACTGGGGCTGTTCCGACCACCTGGTCTGATATGACCACTTCTCTCAGAGCCCCTGCTGCTATACAAGTCGTGGGTGGAGGGAGTGGACAGAGGGACAAACGGAAGTAGCACATCCACCATGGTGTCCACAGCAGAGACCAAGGGCCACACTGACAGATCCAGGCTGGGCTCCTGGAATAGGACCACGTTATTGGATGGCAGGCACCTCTGTGTCATAGCCTGTCACCCATGTCTGGGGACAAAACCTCTTAGTCTCCAGGACCTCCAAGTTTTGGGGTCACAAGGTCTCCAGGGAGCTCTCGGACATCACACTTTACCCGTGGCATGGAGATGCAGCATGCACCGTGTGCTATGCCCCCAGGCTGAGAACACCCCTCCTATATGTGTCGGGACCAAGAGCTGACGGGTTCGCACCCCTGGCCACCCCTTGGCAGCTCCTCTCCTGCCCCACAGCACCTGTGGGCTGTCCAGCTTTTTATTTATTTATTTGAGATAGAGAGGCAGAATGAGAGAAAATGGGTGCATTTCAAACGCACTCCAGATGCACTCACCACTTTGTACATCTGGCTTATGTGGGATCTAGAGAGTCGAACCTGGGTCCTTTGGCTTCACAGGCAAGCGCCTTAACCGCTAAGCCAGCTCTCCAGCCCGAGTCCCAGCTTCTGATTGTTTTGCACTATCAGAATGTGTGACGGCCAGCACACCTAATAAAATCCACGCATTAGAGTCAAGTGGACCTGGGCCGCATGGAGTGCCTGCGGCCCTGTGGCAGTGCAGGGCACGAATGCAAGGGCAGAGGGTGGTCACAGCCTCTCTTTGGGCACCAGGGTTGTCAGTGAGAGCATCACCCAGGGATGAGAGGTGCTGCTCCCAAGAGGATGGGAGGCGCCTGCCCGCTTCCCCGGCCTGCCTTGCTGCTGCTGAGGGAGAGATCAAATTTGCTCCAGTTTACAACTAGGCCTAAGTTTCAGTTTCCCGGAGAGGCGGCCAAGACTTCTGGGAAAACCACGAACAAAGGACCTGCCCAAGGTGGTGGGCTCTGGGGCTGAGTCAGCTTCTAGAGACATGTCCCTTTCCAACTCTTCGTGCCTTCTGCCCCAACCAATCAGAGATGTACAACTGTAACCGCTGCTTGCCTAGCCAATCGTTTTAAAAGATGACCTAACCCGCCTAAAATTCCCCTAGTTGTGCTTAAAAGGGGCCTGCGTGCTCCTCTCGGGGTCACCATTTTGTATGAATGGTTGACCCCCGCATGCTGGCTGATTCTGCAGAATCACATGCTATTTGAGTCTGGGGTCTTCAGCGATTCTCGGACCCTAACATCGAGCTTGATGCAAGGCTCAGCCAGTGCTGCTGGTGGTGGTTTTATGGGCTGGATCCCTGCTGAACCAGAGCTTTCGGTCTAGCTGGAGAGGAATCAAAACACACACAAAAATTTAAAATAAAGCTGGCGTGGTGGCGCACGCCTTTAATCCCAGCACTCGGGAGGCAGAGGTAGGAGGATCGCCATGAGTTTGAAGCCAGTCTGAGACTACATAGTAAATTCCAGGTCAGCCTGAGCTAGAGTGAGACCCTACCTTGAAAAAAATAAACAAAAAAATTAAAATAATGCAGCAGGTTCAGAATGTGAAGTGTTTGTGTTCTTCAATGTCTGTTTATGTTTCTCCTTGTTTCTTCTTTTTTTTTTCTTTTTTTCAAATTGGTTCTGGGGATCCAAACTCCCCCTGCATGTGCAGCAAGTATTTAACCCACTGAACCATCTCCCCAGCCATCTTTCTTGTATGTATATGTGTATATGTGTGTGGGGGCACATGAGTACATGTAGGCACATGTGCATATACGTGTGGAGTCACTTGTCTCCTATTTTCTTTTCTTTTTCTTTTTTTTTTTTTAATTTTTTTCAAGGTAGAGTTGCGCTGTGGTCTAGGCTGACCTGAAATTCCCTATGTAGCTACAGGCAAGTCTTGAATTCACAGAGATCCTCCTACCTCTGCCTCCCTAGTGTGCTGGGATTAAAGGTGCGGGCCACCATGTCTGGCGTGTGTCCTATTTTTCTGAGGCAGGGTCTCTTACTGAACACAGAGCTCAGTGATTCTGCCAGACAAGCTAGCCATCAAGCCCTAGGGATCTTCAGGTCGCTGACTTCCCAACGCTGGCACTGCCAGAGCGTGCCACCATGCCCAGCTTGCTCATGAGTTCTGGAGACCCAGACTTCTCCTGTTTGTGCAGCAAGTACGTAGCCACTGAGCCCCCCAGCCATCTTCCTCTCATTGCGTGCAGGCATGTGGCTGAAACTCCAGACAAACAAAAACACCCTAATAAGCACAATTTAAGTTGCCTGTAATTCTACCTCTCTCCAAATCTCATACAACTGGTGACCCATGAGTCCCTGTCGCAGTGGAGATAAGGCACCTGTTATCTTCTTGCTCCTGTTCCTCCCGGCCCATGCCAATCAGGAGTGCAGGGTTTTTTTTCTTGGTTGTTTGTTTTTCGAGGCAGGGTCTTGGTGTAGCTCAGGCTGACCTAGAATTCACTATGAGGTCTCAGGGTGGCCTCGAACCCTCAGTAATCCTCCTACCTCTGCCTCCCAAGTGCTGGGATTAAAGGCGTGCGCCACCACGCCCAGCAGGAGTGCAGTTTTTAAAAAATTAATTTATTTATTTATTTATTTATTTATTTGAGAGAGGGAAAGAGGCAGAGAGAGAGAGAGAGAGAGAAATGGGTGTGCCAGGGCTTCCAGCCACTGCAAACAAATTCCAGAGCATGTGCCACCTTGTGCATCTGACTTACGTGGGTACTGGGGAATCAAACTGTGGTCCTTCGGCTTTGCAGGCAAGCACCTTAAGCGCTAAGCTGTCTCTCCAGCCCAGGAGGGCAGGTTTTAAAAGTGTGGTTCAGAAAGGCCCTGGCTATTTTAAAATACAGTGCCATCCTGTGAGCTCCTGTTTCCTTCTTTTTTAACACTTCCCTTTCTTAAAACATGCCCCGGAGCAGTGAGCAGTCCAAGAGACCGTTTCCCTGCCAGCTGATTCACACAGTTGTAGGAGTTTCCTCCCTGTCCATTTGGGACCCTTGTGTGGTGGCAGCTGTGACAAGGGACTGTTAGTGCCCGCCCTCCTGAGAGTGGGCATCCTTCCAGCCCACCTGCACACATGCTAGGGAAAGGGTCTCCACTCATCCAACACACCATGTGAACGTGTCGCCTCTCCACGGTGTCAGAATCTGTCTCTAATTGCAAGATAAAGAGCTAGGCTCCAAGTTAAGGAACTTCGGATATGTCAGATTCCAGTGAGGGTTAGTTCTCAGGAATGTTGCCAGCCAGTCCTCGCCTTGCTGGCACCTTAAAAGGGACCAAGATGGCAGTGTTTATACTGTGGAAATTGGCAGGCACAATGCGCCAATATCTCTGCCTCCAGAGAGTGGTCATCTTCCCCAGCAGCAGGCAGTGCCCCGAAGGCTCAAGGGAATGCTTGTCTTCACTTCACCTAAGTGGTCCCATCCTTACCTCCCTGGACAGATACCTCATGCTAATATGGAACAAATTCAGAATAAAACCCGAGCTGAGCAGCAGCGGCGAGTCCTGGCCCCATGGGGCAGAGGGAACGACGGTGCCCGCTCCTCTTCTGTGCTCAGCCGCCAAGAGTCCTCACGTGAGGCAAGCTGGTCTGCTTGGTGGTTCTGACCTGAGAACTCCCACTTGCCAGAGACTCCTAAGGGGCTGGTGGGCTCTGCAGGGTGGCCTTAGATGAAGCCCAGATTTCAAAACATGGCTTTGCTCTCGTTTTCCTTTAAGCGTCCAAAAAAAAAAGAAGAAGAAGAAGAAGAAGGAAAGGAAAGGAAAGGAAAGGAAAGGAAAGGAAAGGAAAGGAAAGGAAAGGAAAGGAAAGGAAAGAAAAAACTGAAAAATGTAGAGAGAAATTCTCCATTTCCCTTTCATCCATAGAAATCTCTGCAGTTGGTCTTGGGGGAGCCAGCCAGCACTTTGACCTCGGGTCCTACTGTTGTTGAAGTTTTGCATGAAGTACAGGCATGCAGGCGTGTGAAACAGAGCCGACACGTGCAGTTTGCTATCAGGGGGATCGTACTTAGATGGATCTGGATCGGGGTTCAAGTTCATATCCACCCAGCTTGACAGCTCTGTGGTCCTGTGAACTACTGCTGTTGGGTGCCCTGGGGTTAGTAATGGCCGCCCCTTCTGCTTTGGGTGGGGTGAAAGACAGTAATAATTGTGAGGTTGACCAGTGCCCAGCTTGGCATATGGGAGGCTCTTGATAAATGGCAGTTATTATTTTGCTAATGAAAATATAGTTCTTGGAGAACAGGGTGTCTGTGAGTGATTCACAGCACCCAGTCCCCTCAATCAACAGCTACCAGAACATTTGCTGAGGGTTTAATAACCACTGTTGAAAGAACGTCTGGATGAGTGCAAGTTCATTTTTAGTCACTGAACTTGGAAGTAATATTTCTTCCCCCACACTGTGCTATTTAGTCGTGTGTTTCTAGGGGCTGGGGAGATGGCAGTGGGCAGAGTGGTTAAAGGTGCTTGCTCCCGAAGCCTGTCAACCAGAGCTGGATTCCAGCATCCACGTCAAGCCAGACAGAAAGTGGCGCACACACGCTTATAATCCCCGCAGGCCTATGGCAATGGGAAGGCAGTCAGGAGAATGCCAACGCTGGCACACCAGCTGGCCCAGCCTTCCCACTGGGAAAAACAACGAGAAGAGAGACCCTGTCTCCAAAACACGGCGGAAGGAGACTGACACCCTGAGTTTATCTTCTGACCTATACACACACACACACACACACACACGCACACACACACACACAGTTTATTAAAAAATATATAGCTTTGGCTTAGACAACTTTTTTTCTTTTTTGAAACAAGATCTCGTATATTCCAGGCTGGTCTTGGCCTTGAACTCACTATGTAGCAAAGGATGACCTTGAACTTCTGATCCTCTTCCCTCTGCCTCCCTGGGTTGTTAGGGTTATAGGCAAGCACCACCACGCCTGGTTTTATGAGGTGCTGTGGATAGAGCTCGGAACTTTAGCCGTGCTGGATAAGCATTCTGACAACTGAGCGACACTCCCCAACCCCTGTAGACATGGTGTTTTTACATTCTTTTATTTAAAACATGCCTTTCATATATATGTGTATGATGTACAGTAATACAGATCTTATATCTATTCATTCAGTGGTCTTTCTCCGCAGCCTTTTGCTCCTTTTTTACTTTGTTGGTTTTTTGTCATTGGCTTTCACGATGAGTCCAAGCTAGCCTGGAATTTACGATCCCCCTGCCTCAGCTTCCCAAGTGTTGGGATTACAGGTGTGCATCACCCAGTCGTGCTCACAAATGTGGAAGCTGGGACCCAGAGAAGGGTCGTGACTTTCTTGAAGTCACAACCTAGTTGCGGAAAGAACAAGTCGCTTCTGTTGACTGAGGATATGGGGTGGGGAAGCTTTTGCCCTCGCTCGTGCTTTTGCATTTATTGTAACTGTCACACCCATACAAAGCCGTGTGCTCTATGGAAGACTTGGCTTAGTGTGTGTGGTGGGGTGGGGGGCGTGACATGCCAGTCCTGGTTCTGCCATTGGCTGCAGGAGCTTGAGCAAGTCCCAGCCCCAACTGCAACAGGAGGGGTTGGAAGAGATCCCCTCTCAATTCTCTGAGCTCTGTCATTGCACAATCCTCAGCAAGTCTAGAGCTCAAGCCCCACATCTGCTGGAGACCTTCCGCTGGATTCCTGGGCAACCCTATCCTTCCTCAAAGGTGATCGTGCTGTGTCCCCAACTTCCCGGGGCCAGTGGCGCAAGAGCCAGAGGTTCAGTGACTTCCAGCCCTGGCACCTGCGGCTTCTCCTCGGGCGGCAGCCGGAACCTTCTGACCCGAGGAGCCCAGAAGCACATGCATCAAAATAGTTGTGTGATGTCATGTCATCATGGGAATGTGCTCTGGCCAATTGGTGCCAAGAATTGTCTGTACAGGGTGGTTTCCTTTTACAGTCTTCTTAAAGAGACATCACGCAGCTCTGCACATGACTGCAGGCTCCTGACTGCTCCGCCTACTTAGACTCCCCTCCTGCCTTTAAGTTTAAGGAGATAAAAACCGTGAGTGTCCCAGTGAGCCCTTGCAAGTTTCTGTTTGTGCGTCGGGTGGCTTCTTGCCTACTTAAGGACAGTGAGACTGACACCTCAGCCGCTGCAGAGGCGTGGCCCGGCCGGGACTGCTCCGCTCAGCAGCCCCATGGGCTGTCATCAGAACCAGGGTGGGATTGCACCGTGAGCACCCATGGCTCATGGCCCCGGAGCGTGACCCCGTCATATGTTAGTGAGGACACTTGGACTCACAGGCTGTCAGTAGCACCGGCTGCCTTTTGGGGCTGTAGTGAGCCGTGTACCCGGCGCCCACTGGCTGATGCTGTACCCCTTCTGGTGACCCACCAGCTGAGGTGACACCAGCTCTGCGGGCCCTGGTATGTCCACCTGTCACGGCTGCTGTGGCCACAGCTACTCATGAAGCGTTTTGGAAGCCTCAGAGGCCACAAGAAACCCAAGGACCAAAACCGAAGTGCCCAGCGGCGCCAGTCGGAGCCCCATGGCCTTTTCGGTGAGATGCTACCTTGCTCTTGCTTCTCTGATGGTCCCATGGGTGGGGTGGGCTGTTGGCTACTCCTACTTGCTCTGGGTGTAGCCCCAAGGCAGTAGTTAGGGCAAAAGGCATGCAGTTCTCTTTCTCAAAGTGTTTTCTTTCTCTGGCCCAGTGCAATTTAGGGATCAACTTAGATTGTCACTCGGGCAAAGGCAGTGCTGGGAGGAGTAAGAAGGGGTCAAACTGTGTACATCATTACAGACGAAATGGCGTGTGTTAAGAAAGCCAATGCTGAAGCCGGGCGTGGTGGCGCACACCTTTAGTCCCAGCACTCGGGAGGCAGAGGTAGGAGGATCGCCGCGAGTTCGAGGCCACCCTGAGACTACTTGGTGCATTATTTCAGGCCAGCCTGGGCTAGAGTGAGACCCTGCCTCGAAAAACCAAGGAAGCTAATGCCAGAATGAGGAGGAAGGGATTCCAGCCCCCCGTCCTACGGTGGGCAGGGCCGGTTCATGGAGGGTTATGTGGGATGGAGAGCTTCTGCTTGTTCTGTGTCCTCTGCGGAGCAGCTGCCTTGGGATCTGCTGTAGCCAGTTTGGCGAGTTGGAAGCAGCTGGTCTGGGAGAGGAGGCCGGGAGTCTGGTTCAGGATTTCCAGGGACTTGCAGACACGGACTGCTTCGTGCACTTTGTCCCCCTGGAGCCCTGCAGGTGGAGCCTCCGCTTGCCTGGCTGCCGGGAGAGTCTGCGCAGGACCTGCCCATTCAACCTTGGGTGCTAGGTGCCGTGTTTTAAGGATCCGAGGCGCCCCCCCCCCACACACACACACACGCAGGGAAGGGCAGCGGGACACACACTGCGCCCGTCCTTTATCGCCTTGGTCAGGGTAGTGTGGGGAGGACACAGCACCGTGGGTGAGGAAAGACAGGAGAGGCTGAAGTGGCGGCATGCCGCTTTGTCCTCACCCAGAATGTGGCATGGCAAGTGGCACCAAAAAAAAAGTCACAGGTATTATTATGTGATGATTATAACAGAAAACCCGGGCAGTAAAAGTAAACCTAAGAAAAGAGCAGGTGGGCCATGGGCCAGTTGCCTGTACCCATTGCCATGTCTGATAGGACACCTCTCTGATGGCCTCGGTGGGCTCAGGTCCTCTGAGCGGAGGGCCAGCAAAGAAAATGGGGCTTCCTGAATTCAGGAAGTTTTCAGTCTGGTGAAGGAGAAACATAGCAAAGGAACAGAATCACACGGAGTGGGTGCCGTGGGGGCTCCACACAGGAATGGGCTGCCTGGCCCAACAAGGAGGGAGGGAGGGCTGTCTAGACCAGAGTCAGTGACTGATCTAAAAGGACTCTCGTTTCTAGATAATAAAGAAGTAAATACGCATTTACTCGAATGAAACCTGACCCTATCCTCGAACTAAAAATCTGGTTTCGCTAATGGGGATGGGCAGACAGACCTGTTATTAAACACTAGACAGTGGTTTCTTGCCCCGGTTGTCATCCCGTCTCCTATGATACCGAGATCAGAAATAATATTTGCATCTGCACCAAGGGCTTGTATGCAAATGGAGCTGTAGCTGCAGGTTGGGGACAATAAGGCCCTCAGAGATTTCTCTGGGACTTGGGGCACAAGTGCAAATCTGCATGTGTACTCAGCCAAGGCTACTTTAGGATGCCAGGGCCTGGAAATCTAGGGTTTTGTTGTTGTTGTTGCTGTTGCCGTTTATTTGTTTGTTTGTTTGCTACCATGGCAATGAGCCAAGAGCCAGGCAGAGTGGCAGGTCGGTGTCTCCACAGTGCAGGGCCACTGAATAAAGGGAGGATGGTGAAGGAGTGTGGAGGAAGGCTTCTCCCGTGCTCTGCCTCACTAATCCACCCACCTTCTGATACCCAGCTGAGGGAGGGCCCCTGTGTGAGACCAGCCCAGTACCCACGCCGAGCCTCCTGACCTCTCGGTGACAGGAGCCTGGTCTCTGGGGGAAAGTTTTATCCACAGGTTGCACCCTGATCCCCAGCATTGTGGGTTCTCAATAAAAACGTCCCCGTGCCATAGTTTCCAACTCCTCTCTCGGGGGACTGTCCCGGCTCTCCAGGAAGTGCGTCTCCAGGGTTCCGGCTTAAATTCCGTTGGCGATCCGCTCTACTTCAGAGGCCCATCCAGACGTTTCTTTCCCCCAAGGACGTGCTGCTTATCCTCATGTCCCCAAAAACCTTTTGGCCAGCCAATAAGCCTTTGCTTTCCTCCGCGCTTGTGTCATCTCCTCTAGGAACCGCCGTCCCTCTGCTAGTGAGGTGGAGCTGCGCCCCCATGGCCACAGATGCACTGTTTCCTCGGGTGGCTTCTCTGTCATTTCTCCAGTCAAATAACACATCTTTGTCTCACACACACACGTATATGCACACCTGACACACTCACACGTGCATGTGCATGCAGATTCACACGTGCACAGGCGCACTAGCGTGCTCACATGGTCACAGACACACAGCCGTCTCCGGAGCACGACGACTTTCTAGGACAGCCAAGCCAGACCAGCAGGCTGTCCGGTCTGCCCGTGTCACTGAGCTTTGGGGTTGCGGGTGGTGTTTCCATCCAGAAGTGTGTGGCTGCCATTGGAAAACTGACCACTTGGGCCTGTGATGGGGAATCCCAGGGCGGCTCTGGGTCCCGGGGCGCAGCTCCTGCTGTGAAGCCGGGTGGGGGGCTGGCAGGCCACAGTTGCACAGGTGAAACTTCGGCCTGAGGTTTTGCACGCCGCATGCCAGAGAGAAGGCTTCCGTGCCCACCTTCCTCCCGGCCTCTTTGGTGGAGGGAGAACCAGATTATGCTGACAAAGAGCCCCTGGAGATAACCGAGATTATGTCTGAGGAGGATTAGAGGAGCGCTGTGCTAATCAGATAACGAGTGAGTGAGTGTAGCCGCATTTCTGCCCTCTGCAGTTACAGAGGGATTAAATAAAACCCGACTGGCGTCTTCAGAGGCAGTTTGGAGGGCAGCATCTGAGATAAGAATCAAAGGCAGTTCCAGGGCCCCAGTGTGCGTCACTGTCACCTCCTTGTGTTTCAGGGAGCTGAATAAGGCCAGAGACCCTAACCCCTGGCCACCTGTGGCTTTTTCAACAACAATCCCCACCCTCATTCCTGAGTCCTACTTCCCTGAACCCTGCTGGTACTGGTCCGCGACTTCCGGACAAGTGTCAGCCTTCTTCCCTGCCAAGTGTGTCCCTACCCCTGCACCCCCAGCCCTCTCGGGTCCCGTGAATGCAGTAGAGCCCTCTGCATGTGGCCCTGGAAGGGTGGGGGTGGGGCTTGGCGTGCTCCCCCTAGGGCAGGGGCCGAGGCCCACGAGTGAGTTTTGCTATCTGTCCACTCACTCTCCCCAGCCTGTCCCCCATGAAGCCCTCCAGCCTCACGGTCTTCAGTCTGCCCCGTCTGTCCACCTGCCACCTGATGGCTTGGCCGCTGGTGTCCTGATTGTGTTTGCCTTGAATACCCCAACATCGGCTTGTACATCTTCACAGTGGCAATTTTCAGTCCTGTGCAGAAGGGACGATGATCAAGTGGCACCAGCTTCCAGGCCCAACCACGACCCATATCTCACTGGGTCTGCTGTGTGCTGTCTGCCTTCCAGCCACGAGGTCACAGCTGCAAACAAGTGACATCCCAGTGTGGGACTCTTTGCCCAGAGAGGATAGACAGTGACGGTGGTTGTTTAATGGTGGCAAACTATACCTAGTTCAATATTTGCCAACTTCACTATGTGCAGAGACGCAGCTTGGTGGCTTTAAGAGCACTCGTGGTGGGCTGAGGGGGAGATGGCTCAGTTGTTAAAGCTCTTTCCATGCAGGCACCCAAACTGGAATAATCCTGAGTACCCCCGTAAAACACCCGCGGCCATGGTGGCATTCACCTGTAGCCCCAGAGCTGGGGAGGCAGAGACAGGAGGATCCGTAGGGCTTGCTGACCAGCTCGTTGAGCTGAATCCGTGATCTCCAGGTTCAGCATGAGATGTGGAGAGTGCCCGAGGCGGACACCCAGCATTGGCCTCTGACTGCCATCTATGTGCACATGCACGTACACATACGTGAGCGTGTATACACACCACACACACACACACACACACACACAAATAAGCGAGAGCATTTACCTTGCTCTGTGGCCATCACTCCGTCCGTCTCCAGAGCTTTCCCGTCACTCACCTGAGAGAAATAGTGAGTCCCCCTCCTATGTCCCTAGCCCCTGGGAACCTCATAGAGGAGGAATCGTGCAGTATTTGCCATTTGGCAAGTGACTTGTTTTGACGGATTAATTTTCACTGTAGGGTCAGGTGGCAGTGAATTCAAGAAAGGAGGGTGAGGGGCAGGCCTACTGGGCAGGGGCCAGAGGAATGGATGCCTGTGGTCAGGGTCTTCCAACATGTGGAGAGAGAGGCCCATGCCCTGGGGAGGGAGGACTGTCTGTGTGCCCGAGGGATACTGAGCGCCCAGAGTGTGGCTGGACAGCAGGAGGCAGATCTAAGTGCTAGGTGAGAGGGAAGGAGCAGACATGACAACTACTTTAAACCCCACCCTGTGGGCCATGAGGAGGACTGTGGCTTGTACCTGCATGAAGTGACATCCCCTGGGAGTCTCGAGAAGAAGGACTAGGGGCCAAGCGTGGGAGCCACAGCCAAGCTTCAGCCCAGAGAGGACCTCCAACCCTGCCTCTCTCCACAGGCCCCCACAGGCCCAGCTCCACCCCAGCCTGTCACCCATTCTTTCTGCCCCACACAGGAGAGCAGAGACACAGCACACTAGTTTGCAAGGGCTGGTCTTCCTGAAGGACTATCCGTGGGACCATTCTCATTGTCACTGTAGTAAACCATAGGAACCCAGGCCAGGGGCTGAGCGCTGACAGTGGGGAGACACTCACCTCTGGGCCATGAACCGTGTGGGACCCAGCCCCTCTCCTCCTGTCCTGTCTGAGCTGGGCCCAGAAGCTCACTCTGTGTGGTGGTTTGAATGTAAAATGCCCCCCAGAGATTCCTGTGTCTGAATAGGTGGTCCCCAGTTGGTGGCATTGTTTGGGAAGTTTGTGGAGCATCCAGGAGGTACGGCCTTGCTGGGAGAAGCGTGCTTCTGGGGGCGCGCCTCGAGGTGTCTTAGTCCGGCCCTGCTCGGAGCTCGTTCGCATTCTTGCTTCCTGCCTGCTTATGTGAAGGCGGGACGCTGGCCGTCTGCTCCTGGCACGCTTTCCCCACCAAGATAGAGCGCCCCTCACAACTGCGAGCCGCCCTACCCTTCCATAAGCTCCTTCTGCCTGGGCATTTTGTCCGGGCAGTGAGAAAGCAAATGCCGTCTGGGGACCCGTTTCCTCTGCAGAGCCATCACCACACGTGGCGTGGACCAGGCCCTGTAGACAACAGGTGCCAGAAATGGCCCAGCCCTTCAGATTCCATTCACCCCCGAGCTTGAGTCGGTCTGCGGCCGAGCGCCTTGAGCGTGCTTCCTCAGACAGCTCAGGCCACAGGACCTGGGGATGAGGACGGCGCGAGGGTTGAGGCCAGGGTGAGCCCGTCTTGCCCTTTGCTGCATTCCAGCTCCAGCATCACCGATCTGCCCAGGACGCTGTGTAAGTCAGGAGGATGAAGCTGACTTGCAGCAGGCAGGAAGATGAGTAATGAGTCCAGGCAGCGGGAGGAAGCGGAGGCTCAGGGTTCTGGGGAGCAGCGTGACTGGGGGAGCAGCTGGGGGGGAAGCCAGGTGCTAAGCAGACTCACAACGCTGGACAAATGATGCTGGGATCACAGATGTCAGAAGACACTAGGACAAGCCTGCAGAGTGAACATCGGCGACAGAGGATCATGGGAGAAAGAAGATTTGGGAAAAGCATGAGTTCGGGTAATAGTGACTTTGAACCATACTGGAGAAGCTTCTCATGTTCCATGACCCGAGGCCAGGGCTGGACACCTGACTGGGCTTGGTGCGCCCCTGCTGTTGCCTCACACACCCTCGGCGGCAGACTGGGCCAGCAGAGCCCTGGCATCTGAGCTTATCTTCTGGCTTCCAGCTCTGAAGCAAGCCAAGGAGATTGATTCACGCAGAGAGCCGGGGGATCTCCTCCAAAGGCAGTGATCCTGTGTTCTAAGGATTGTGAAGGGAAAACACATGAAGTCCAAATACGCCCAAGAACAAATCAACAGTGAGTGTTCCCCGAGGCAGAGGCGATCTCACACACCACCCTGTATCCTTGGCCCCAAGCCTCGGCGGGCACTGCTGATCTCTGCAGACATCCCCTGCACGTGGGGACTGGTCCGTCTGGCATGTGGCCCCGTTCCAGGGGAGCATCCCCTCGCTGGGCTCCAGTCATGTGGGGATGGATCTGGAGCAAGCCAGTATGCGTGGGGAAACAGAGACAGAGGATCTCAGACTGGGCAGTGAGTGGACAGCCCTGGGTTTGGGGCCGAGGGCCGAGAGCCCTACAGTAGCAGGAAGCAGGCAGAGGGTCTCAGGTAGGTTCCGAGGGAAGCTCTTCCAAGTCAGATGCCTGAGATAATGTCTGGCCCCACGCTGGGCCAAAAGAGATATCGCAACACGAATCAGCTAAGGGTTGTGCTTTTCTATAGTCCTGACAGGGGCTTAGCAAAATTTGGCCTCCCCAGAGCTTTCCTGTTCATAATTAACAACAAACAAACAAACAAACAAACAAACCCGAAAAACAAAAGCCTGGTTCTTTCCACCAATGTAAAAACTCAAAATAAGAAAATAGTTTATACTGAGCTGACACACCAGCCACCATGCCCCAGAACACAAACTGAAGTTACCCAGCACTGCACAGGCCCCGAAGGCCAAGGTCCACCCAGGAAGAGATTTACATAGTCCCCAGAGAGAGAAGTGAGGCAGGCTACAAGATCTGCCAGGGAAATCATCCCCAAAATTCAGGTGTGGTCTTCAGCAGGGCAAAGACAGTTCCTGTAGGATTGGGGTACCCTCTCATGCCAAGCTTCGAGGTAGGCAGGGGCCAGAGACCCAGCAGCCTAGCAAACATGTGGAGATCTTATCCCATCCCCAGGTCAGACACAGCGTCTGAGAATACAAGGCTGTCAAGTGGGACCAGATAGCCTTGGCTTTTTTTTTTTTTTTTTTTTTGAGACAAGGTCTCACTCAGTGCCTCTGCTTCCTGAGCACTGGGATCACTGGTGTGCCCCACCACATGCATCCACCTTGGACCCTTGACCCATAGGATCCCACTGAGCCACCAGGCCACGAGACTCCACCAAGGGAGTGGGGAGCAGTCTGGACGCTCTTCAGCACAATATGGGCTCTTTGGAAATGCCAGTCCACACTTCAGCTCAGAACTCTCGGGTTTGCTGGGAATGGAGTCTGAAACAGCCAGCGCCCCATCCCCTCATTGTGGCCCACGCTCTCAGGGCAGGGGGTGTATTGTCTTTCTCTCTTCTGGTCACATGGATGCTGCCCTGCAGAAGCAATTTCAGTGAGCTTTCCATCGTGGACTGCTAAGAAGCTGTTCAGAAACCTCAGAAGAGTTGGGATCCAATGCACGCTGATTCTGATGCCCATCAAGTTTTTGAGCATGTCAGATAGATGATAGGTAATAGAAAGATAAATAGATAAATGATAGATGATGAATGATACATAATAGAAAGATAGTTGATAGATTTGATGGTTTGAATAGATGGTCCCCAATATATTCAGTGTTTTATTAGTTTGTAGTTTGCATCTGCAGCCACCTGGCTAGAGGCAGTGTCACTGGGCGGATCTTAAGGTGTGGTGGTGGGTTTGAGATTTCAGGGTAAAGATATGCGAAGCATGCCTAGCTGGAGTTCCTGAAGTGTGCTGTGCTGTGTGGCTTTTGGCTGTGGCTTCTCTCTCTCTGCTTGGACCTGTGAAGGCAGGCCAGCTTCTGCCATTATGGAACTTCCCCTAGATCTGTAAGCTTCATAAATCCCTTCCTCCATAACTGTTCCTGGTCTGGAAGTTCTTCTCAGCGAACCTGAAGCTGTCTGCTAAAATAGATAATAGATAAATGATAGATAGATGATAGATAGTAGAAATGTAGATGATAGATAGGTAGCTAGATAATAGATTAGATAATAGATGATAGATAGATAATAGATTAAATGATAGATAGATGAGAGATAGAGAGAGATAGAGAAAAAAAAAACAGATGACCACCTGGGCATCTGCCAGGGCAGGGCAAAAGCAAATGCTTGGCTTTACAGGAAGTGGGAGGCATGTTTCAGAATGTTGTGCAAGTGTCACGAACAACAGCTGGGAGGGATGTGGCCCTGTGACCTGTCTGCAGACACTCATCCAGGGTGCTCTGTGGCCTGGAGCTGGGTGGAAGAGGACTTGAGAGTTCTGCCAGCAAGAGGCAGTCCTGCTCTTGTCCTTGGGCTGAGACAGATGGTGACCTTTGCGGAAAGGGAATCAGCATCACCTGGCTGAGAAGCACACTTAGGAAGCGAGAAGCATGCCGGAAGTCAGAAGCACAGCCAGGGAGGCAAAGTGAGCCACAGCCTGAGCTGCTGGGTGTGTTGGGCTGGGTAGAGACAGCCCCGGGCCAGAAGAGTCTGGACCTAGAAAGGACACTGTCCCCTCCTCCTAGAGTCTCCTTGCTTGCAGGAGGGTCAGTCCCACTTGGAGGCTTGGCTATCTTAGGGGATGGGGCTCCCTGCCCAGTGAGGATGAAGACACTTGGTAATTAAAGGTAAAGATGGGATGCCAAGGGCGCAGCATCCTGTGTCCAGGATTTGTTCTGATTTTCTATGCATTGCTCACATACGAAGTCCCAGGGATGGAACTGAGGGGCCGTACTCAGGCGAGGCAAGTGCTCTGCCCCTGAGCTGCAACCCCAGCCCTCAGGCTTTCTGGATTTTTGATGTGCTGGCATCCAGGCCTTTGACTGCCCCTTCTCCTAGAGTTAGTCAGTTCTTAGAGGCAGCAAAGTGCTACCCCCAAAACCCATCTTTCCAATGCATGCTAACCAATCAGAGCCATTGCTCTGCACCACCGACTTCTTAGGGCTTAACGCCGCCCCGGGGTGTGGAGGGAGCGAGGACAGCTAGCCATGGCGTCCTGAACGCCAGGACCCATTGAGCTATCCATGGGAGCCCATCCCAACCTGCCCGCCCCGCCTCACCCTTGGAGCCCTCAGCACGCCCACCCTTCCCCTGCTCTGCCCCAGACCAGCCCTGGTGCCTCCCCGGGGTGTGTCCTCCCCCACAGGGCTGTGACACACTGTATAACCAATGGCAGCTGTCTCCTGACCTATTGGTCTCACCATTCCTGAGTCATTATAAAACATTGTTCTGTTTTGTTTTGTTTGAGGCAAGCCCAACAGACTGGCGTGTTTTTTTTTTTTTTTTTTTAATGCAAGAGATCGAAAGCAAGAGAGACAGAGAGGGAGAGAGAGATAGAGAATTTATGTGCCAGGGCCTCCAGCCACTGCACTTGAACTCTAGACACGTGAGCCCCCTTGTGTGATGTGAGACCTTACATACTTTCATCACTTTGGGCATGCAGCATACGTGGGACTTGGGGAGTCAAACATGGGTCCTTAGGCTTCGCAGGCAAGCGCCTTAACAGCTAAGCCATCTCTTTAGCCCTAAAACATACTTTTAAAAATTATTTTTATGGGCTGGAGAGATGGCTTAGCGGTTAAGCACTTGCCTGTGAAACCTAACGACCCCAGTTCGAGGCTCGACTCCCCAGGACCCACGTTAGCCAGATGCACAAGGGGGCGCACGCGTCTGGAGTTCGTTTGCAGTGGCTGGAGGCCCTGCTGCGCCCATTCTCTATCTCTATCTGCCTTTTTCTCTCTCTGTCTGCCACTCTCAAATAAATAAATAAATAAATTTTTTAAAAAATTAAAAAAAGTATTTTTATATTTTATTTATTTATTTGAGAGTGAGAGAGATAGAGAGGCAGATTGAAAGAGAATAGGCACGCCAGGGCCTCGAGCCACTGCAAACGAACTCTAGACGCATGTGTCGCCTTGTGCGTCTAGCTTACATGGGACCTGAAGAGTCAAACATGGGCCTTTTTTAAATTTAGTTATTTGAGAGCAAGAGACAGAGAGAGAAAGAGGCAGAGAGAGAGAGAGAGAGAATGGGTGTGCCAGGGCTTCCAGCCACTGCAAATGAACTCCAGACGTGTGCGCCACCTTGTGCATCTGGCTAACGTGGGTCCTGGGGAATCGAGCCTCGAACCTGGGCCCTTAGACTTCACAGGCAAGTGCTTAACCGCTAAGCCATCTCTCCAGCCCCAAACATGGGTCTTTAGGTTTCGCAGGCAAGTGCCTTAACTGCTGAGGCATCTCTCCAGCCCTAAAACCTACTTTTCAAAACACGTCTCCCACTGCCTGCAAAGCGAGGCATTCACTTGTTTCCCTGGCTTCTTTTCATTAAATCTTGTGAGATGCGTCCATGTCATATTGGTGCTGAAATCCACCAGCTTGTATTGCTGCGGGGCAGGCCACCACCTGCACGGACCATAATCTCGTACCCATCCAGTTGTGGGTGGACAGGAGTGCTTTCCGGGTGGCCTCACTGACTGCTTGCTCTTACGTTCATCCCTGCGCGTTCGTGTAGCTGGTAGGCTTAAGCTGGGGGGTCACTGGTGTCAGGTGCACATAGAGGCAGTCCTGGAAGGTGGCACAAGGTCAGTTAAAGCCCCTGGCTTTACCTGCCCATACTCCCTAGCCTGTACCTTCCCTGCTCACCAGCCCCCTCTGCCAGGTCATGGGGGTGTACACAAATGCAGGTGTCCCCTCACCTGGCAACTGAGACTTGGTTATCTGTGTCCAGTGAAGTCCTGGGTTCCTCTCAGTGCCAAGCCCTGATCTACTTGCCACTAGCAAGACCCAAGCTTAGGTTGCCCGTGGCATTCCACAAAAGACGGGGCATGGACCAGCATAGTCATGAACACTCCGTTCTGCAAAGCTGTGATTGGGAACCGAAGCAGCTCTGGGTTTGTAGTCACCCTCTGTCGCTATAGCAACCCCTGCCTTACACCAGCCTCACGCTAAAAATAGATCACCTTCATCCCTAGTACAGAAAGAAAAAAAATCAAAGCAGGGAAGGCCCACCCCGTCCAGTTGCTGGTCCCCAGTGCAACTCCAAGGGGCAACAGCGTAGCTGCCCGGGGCCTTGGTACCCACAGATGGAAATCACACCCGCAGCCTTCTCAGAGCCCCTGGGACGAGGGTCTGCTCTGGCTGTCTCAGCCTTGCTGTCTTCTTTCTAATCTGAACCCACAGAATTGCATCGCAAAGCACAGTCTAGCCTATTTTTGTTGTACTTGGTCTTTTTTGGGGGGGAGGGGGCAGGGGTTTGAGATAAGGCCTCACTCTGCAGTATAGGCTGGCCTGGAACTCACTCACAGTCCTCCTGCCTCTGCCTCCTGAGCGCTGGGATCGCAGGTATGCACCACCACGCCCAGCTTGCTCAGTTGTCCAGCCTTAATTCTTCCATGTGATTGTAAATATTTTTCAAGGGCAGGGACTTAATTCGCAAGACAGCATGAGAGCTCAGAATCATGCCCTTATGAAAAGTTGTTGAAAGACTTGGGGCCTGTTGGACACGCCATTCACCAGCGGTGAGCCCTGGGGGTGGGGAGGGAAGCTTTCACGTGTTGGAAGGGTCTTCCTACGAGAGAGGGAGAGTTTCCGCCTTCTCTGCGGTCCTTCGGGAAGGCAGGACAGGGTGCCTTGAAGAGATGACCACTCTCCATGCCGGTACACACATGTGTGCATGCATGTGTGTATATGTGGGTGTGGACAGGAGTGCACATATGTTATGGCGCACATGTAGAGGTCTGAGGACAACACTGAGGTGTTAATGCTCTCCTTCCACCTTGCTGGAAACAGGGTGTCTTGTTTCAGGTTTTTCTTTTTCTTCCCTCTGCACCAGTCTAGTTGGCCTGCAAGCTTCCAGATTCTCTTGGCTCTGCCTCCCATGGCCATACATGCATTGGGATTACAGATGCCAGGACTTTACGTGGGCACTGGGGAATTACACTTAGGCTGGCAGGGTTGCAAGCAAGAGCCTTTAACCACTGGGCCATGTTCCCAGCCTCCACGCAGTTATTTTTAATGCATTTGACTGCACGACTGCATTGTCTAAATCATAAAAGTTAAATAACGTTTCAAAGTGCTTGAAAGCTAGAAAGAAAATTATTCTGGAAAATAACTGTCCGGGAAGGCAGGGGCACCACATGGACCTGTTGCGACTGGGTGCAAATCCTAGCTGTGGGCTCATGTCACGCTTTACCATGCCTGAGACTATGGGGTGGCAGTGCCAACCGCGGTGTCAGAAGACCCCATGAGATGAGGCCTGCCACTCTTGGCACCTGCCCTGCCCACAGCGAGTGTGCCTCAGGCTTCCTGGCTGCCTGGTGGGCTTTGGGCATGAGATGGGAGACTAAGTGAGGCTGTCTCGCTCGCTCGCTCTCTCTGAGCCCCTGGCTCTGAGCTGGACTGAGATAGAAGTGGCTGTGTGCTGAGCCCAAAAACTAAGCTTGGAATGTGGGCTCATCTGGGTGGTGGACATGCCGTCTGTACAGAGGCCAGAGACAGCCAGGGGGCGCTGGGGTGCTTAGATTTGGACCTCCCCTGTAGCCCCTCTGCCAGGGAGCTCCCACTGCCAAGAGCCCATACTTAACCTTCCTTCTTTGTCCTCCTCTAGCAGGACATAATACAATTTACAATATTCCCCATGTTTTTATGTTTTTGGTGTGGTGTGGTGTGCAGATGGGCACTGGCCACACACGCCCTTGCAGAGGCCACAGAGGGACACCGGGTCTCCTCCTGCACTGTTCTTCCGCCTTATTTCCCGAGACCGGGTCTCTCACTGAACCCGGAGCTCACCATTTTGGCTAGACTGGCTAACCAGGAAGCCCCAGTGATCCTCCGATCTTTGCCCCCCTCTACCGTTACAGGAATGTGTGAACATGTCTGACTGTCATGTGGGCTCTGGGAATCGAACTCGGGCCCTCGTGCTTAGGCAGCCACCACTGTTACCCCTTGAGGCACCGGGCACCCCCATGCTCCCCGCGTTTAACTGTCCAGCGTGATCTTGTTAAGTCCTTCCCATCGTGCTGTGGCTATCCCTCCTCCACACACACAATACATCATCCCAAACTGAGCCCCCACCCCATGACGCAGTAACTTCCCCTGCCAGCCTCTGGCATCCCCATGCTCCTCTGTCTGTGACTATCACCATCTCATGGAAGTGGAGTCCTGTGGCCTCCGTTCTGTCCTGGCCCAGTTGACGAAGCATAGTGTCTTCAGGGTTCCTCCACGATGTGGTGCCCGGCGGGCAGAATGTCCTTCCAGGCTGGCAGGATTCCCCTGTGCAGAAATATCCCCTTTTACTCATCTAGCCGTGGGGCACAGGACACTCGGGCTGTTTCCTACCCATCCTTCTGATTGTCACACCTGCTAGGGACATTGGTCTTCTCTCCCTAGGTTGGGAAGTGAGGCCGCAGTGGCCCTGTTCCTCTTAGACTAGGACAGGGCACAGGCCGCTCATCTCAGGCACACTGAAGGAAATTGGTCACTGACACCTCCTCTAGGCACTTGGGTCCCCCTGTGGGCAGGGACACTGTGTCTCTATCGGAAACAGCAATGAAGTCTTAAGCGCCCAGCCCCGAACAGCCCCTCTGGAGGTTCTGAGGTGTGGCGAAAGTGATGTGGTGAGACCCAGGACGGGGACAGCGACTCCTGACATCCCCACAGCCTGAGTGTTGTACGGTGGAATCCAGGCTGCGGTACTTCGTGACCCTCCATCACCCTCTGTCACGTTGTCCCTCCTCAAGACCTCTGTCTCCTGGGCCTCTAGAACCTGAGCTCGTCACAGAGCCGGTGCACATGCAGGAAGAGCTGTGGGTTGGGAAACACAGGGTCTGGAGAGAGACGTGGCAGAGCAGGGGACACGGGGCCCAGGAGGCTCTTAGAAGGGAGGCTGGGGACTTGCGGGCACCAGTGAGTGAGGACCGTGGGAGGTCACCAGAGGGCTCCCACAGGCTTGCCCTCCCACACGCCTGGCACCACAGCCTATAGGAGCTGTGAAGGAGAGTGCAGTCAAAGCAGCAGCCGGACGGTTCCATGATAGTCTATCAGTCTGCGGTGTTGACAGCCTCATCCTGTGGTTCCCGGAAGTGAAACAAATAGACAGGAGCCTTCTAAATTTTAACTTGATTGGTGTCCGCAGCAGATTTGGAGGTCAGGTGAGCAAGTCTAACTCGGCTCTTAAAAGCAGAGTCTAGGGGCTGGAGGAATAGCTCTGTGGTTAAGTGCTTACTGCTTAAGCATGAGGGCCTGGGAGAGCCCAAGATTGTCTGAGTTGGACTCCCCGGTATGGTCACAAGCATCTACAACCCCAGTCCATAGGGAGGGGCTGCAGACCAAATATTCACTGGGAAAGCTGGGCGTGGTGGCGCACGGATTGCCGTGAGTTCAAGGTCACCCTGAGACTACATAGTGAATTCCAGGTCAGCCTGAGCTAGAGAGAGACCCTAACTTGAAAAAAAAAAAAAAAAAAGATTCACTGGGGCTCACTGACTGGAAAAGCAGCAGCTCTGGGGTGAGGAAGAGAGCCTGTCTCAAGGAAGCACATGCATGAGCAATAGAGAAAGGCACCTGAAATTCTCGTCTTGTTTATGCCCACATGTGACTGCATCTGCACGTGTATGCTTACACCACACTGCACATACTGTAAACACACACACACCCCACAGAGCCCAGCCCCTTAATTCCCAGGCTTGAGAACCCCTGAGTAAAGGGGAGGTTGGGTCTCCAGTGAAGGAGCCCAGCACAAAACAGAGTTTTCTGTCAGCTGTCCCCCAGGGACCTCTGACCTTTACCAGGGTGGCCATGCATTAGGGAAAAGTCTTATTAGACTCCAGAAATGCCATAGAGCTCGATTCCAGAAGGGCCCGGGTGGCCGGGTGGCCTGTGCACACGGAGAAGAGGCTGTAAGCCAGGGTGATGCCAGCTCCCTTGATGGAGGGAGAGCAGGTGAGGTTACAGGCGGAGCCTTCCCGGAGCCAGCTGGAGGGCAACAGGCGTTTGGGGAGCGGAGGAATGTCGTTTAACCGACCCCAGCCTGCCGCTGTCTATCTAATCAGTGTGTGTTAGCAGCACATCCCAAATAAGAAAGTGCCGGCTGACAGCCCTGAGCCAGGGTGGTGTTGAGCTGTCTGCTGACGATGGGAAGGCCACAGCACAAGCTCTCCTGTCCCCCTGGACGCTTGGAAACTCTTGCAGCAACAGGGCCACTGTCTTGGTTTGCCCCGTTAGAACCCTGCTTGTACTTTCGGAGAGCAGATGAGATCCTGTCACCTCCCTGCCCATGGCAGTCTAACCTTCCTTTGTCAGAGCAAAACCCTGCCGCTCGCCGTGAGAGGAGGCCCCTGGTAGGGACCCCGATGGGGGAAGAAGGAATGGGTGGCTGACCGCACACCCTTCTGAAGTGGAGGCTGTTGTTGTTATTGGGGGAGGGGGCTGGGGTCAAACCCAGGGCTTTGCACACGCTGGGCAAGGTTCTCGACTCTGAGCTACGCCCACCCTTAGCTTGGGCTTAGGTGAAAGGGGAAGGAAGCCGGGGTGGGGGGGGCGGCAGTATGCCCTTGTGCCTGGGGAGGAGGAACTTGGCAAGCAGCAGGGCAGGGTGGGGCGAGGCCTGTAGCACGGAATGAGGGGAAATTTTCAAACAGTCCTAGGACCTCGGACAGCAGGTCTTTCTGACCCATGGCTCTGTGTGGGGAGCTTAGCTCCAAGAGAAGCCGCTTCACAGGTGCCCCGAGCCCCTGCCCAGGACCCTCGGCCGTGGGGTTGCTGGTCATAGAGCAGAACACAGGCCTCCTGGCCACGCTAGGTGAATTTCATTGTACCTGCTTGCAAATGAGGCACCTGGGACAGTATGGGATTTTTGTGAACATTTATGGAATATGCTAGAATTTCAGAAGATGGACTTTATCCCCACATTAATGTTTTGGGTTTTGTTTAAATACATATGTAATTAATTAGGCAGTGCATGTGCATGTATGTTAAAACACTCAAAGAAAGGGCTGGAGAGACTGCTTAGCAGTTAAGGCGTTTGCCTGTGAAGCCTAAGAACCCAGGTTCGATTCTCTAGGTCCCACATAAGCCAGATGCACAAGGTGGCGCATGTGTCTGGAGTTCTTTTGCAGTGGCTAGAGGCCCTGGCATGCCCATTCTCTCTCTCTCTCTCTTTATCTATCTATCTATCTATCTATCTATCTATCTATCTATCTCCCTCTCTCTCCCTCCCTCTCTGTCTCAAATAAATGAATAAAAACAAATCAGAAAAAAATATTAAAGTACTCAAAGAGGGGCTGAGGATGTGGCTCAGTGGCGGAGTGCTTACTCAGCATTCTCAGGAACAGGGTTCAATCCCCAGCACCACTAAACAGAACAAAACAAAATGCTCAGAAGAGCACAAACAGCATATGGTAAAGGTAAGACAGGGGTGCAGAGATGGCTTAGCGGTTAAGGCGTTTGTCTGCGTAGCCTAAGGACCTGGGTTCGATTCCCCAGGGCCCACATAAGCCAGATGCACAAGGTGGTACGTGCGTCTGGAGTTTGTTTGTAGTGGCTAGAGGCCCTGGCTTGCACATTCTCTCTCTTTATCTGCCTCTCTCTCTTAAATTAATAAATATGAATAGATAAATACAATGTTTGTAATAAAGGTAAGACAGAGCTTTCCCTTATGGAACCAAGTCACCTCTTCTTCTGCCTAGAGGCAAGTCACTTCATAGGCCAGCAGACACAGCCCAGGCACTTAGCATTCGGGTGTGTGTGGCACAAGTAGTAACCTATCGTAATTCTGTTCTGCCACTTGCTTTTAGCCCCTCGACATCGGCCTACACAGCAGAGAGATACTTTCCAAACCTTAATGTCTTTATTTGAGAATTGCAAAGCTTTCAATGGGAAACATATTCCTTAGCAACCTGTGTGTATTCCAGGAGGTTGAGGTAACGAGGAGTTTTAAAGGCAGAACAAGGAGGATGGCATCAATGACTTTGAAAAGCAAACCTTGCCTGCAAGGATCATAGCAGGGGTGATGGCAGCCCAAGCCTGACCAGGCAGTCAGGTGGGGGCCCTGGCAGAAGCACTCCCTATGTCAAATAGAGGTTCTGGCCGTCTTTTGAGATAATCTTGTCAGACATAATCATGAGATTTCTTCCTTCACACTCTTCAAGCTTTATTAGTTTAACATCTTGTTAAGGCTTGACCCGAGCAATGCCATTTTGATTCTGACAATGTTCTCAGCAATATATATCTGTAGTCATTGCTTGGTGAGCCTAAAGGGAGGTTCCGTTCCTTTTCTGATCGTCCAGCACTCCACTGTGGAGGTAGTTCACGAGTTCCCGAACCTGTCCTGTAGTGACAGAGTTCTTCTCAATCCCTTCTATTTACTTAAGAAACATTGCAACATAGCTGGGCATGGTGGCACACACCTATAGTCTCAGCTACTCAGAAAGGTGAGGTAGGAGGATCACTTGAGCCAGTCATTCAATATCAGCCTGAGCAAATACATCTCAAAAAAAAAAGAAAAAAGAAAGAAAAGAAAAAGAAAAGTTTCAACAGCTATTGTATGTATAACTCCATTTGTGGGGAAAGTTCCTAGGGGTGAAATCAGTAGGCTAAAGAACATATGTATTTTCATTTTGATGACACCAAACTCCAGCGTAGGGTGACTGCTCCAGCCCCTGCTATCTCAAAGGTCAGGGGTGGGGGCGAGAAGCTGAGCCCGAGGCCAAGGGCTGCAGGGCTCCGGTTGGCCTGGGGGTATGAACTCCTCTCGCTCAGGGCCCCAGTTTAGGTGTGAGCTAAGCGGGCATCCTATAGGGAGAGGACTGAGGTAGCAAAGTGTTGGACCCCCGTCCAGGGAAAGCGCCCACCATGGCTGTAGCAGGACTCCAAGAAGGTCTAAGAGCTGAGCCCTGGGCCCTCGTGGGCTCTGCAAAGCCGGACCCAAAGAGACAGAACTGAACCCCAGAACAAAGCAGCACCCCGAGCTGTTGAGTGTGGGTCCTGCAAACACAGGCTGGGGCTCCTTGTACAAGAGGTCACAGAGTGAGCTGGGCATGGTGATGCACAGCTGTGATCCCAACACTCAGGCAGAGGCAGGATCATGGCTGCAAGTCCAAGGCCTGATCTCCATGGTGAGGTCCAGGCCAGTGAGGAAGGAGTGGGAAAGGAGAAGAAGAAAGGGAGGGAGGGAGGGAGAGAGAGAGGGGAGGAAGGAGATCAGTTATTGGGGGATCCTGGGAAGGGCGAAGGGGAAAAGGAAAAGGTCAGAGTCTTTGAGGAAGCACTGACCCCTGCAAGGGCAGGCTCTTGAGAACATCTGGAGTGCTGGGAGGAAAGAGCCCCTAATCCAGCAGGAAGAAGCCAATGTCAGTGCTCAGTGGTTAGCTCATGGGGTGTGAGGTCTGGGTGGACTAGAGAGCTGGGGACCTGGGCTATGTGTGAAGGGGACAGGAAGAAACAGTTGGAGCTCAGACACCCCAAGCAGGAGGTCTGAGTGCAGCATGACCACTGCTCTCCTGAAACCCCACCTGCCCAAGCTTAAACCTTGTACCGGAAATTGAGTAGGGGCTATGCGGGCATGGAGGGAGGGGCCAGGCAGAACCACTGTCCCTGGTTAGGGGCGCTCTTGCTCCTTCTCCGTGCAGAGCACCTTCAGAGATCGGTCTGTGGCTTGAGCCACCACACCAGTGACAGCGGGTGTCTCCAAGTGTCTCCTCTCCCCCCCCCCCCGCCTGTCTAGTGGGGCTTCATGTATGTGTGAATGGAGAGACACATCCGTGCTCAGACAACACAGGGATCCTCTGTGGGTGAGAAATCGCTTGGCGATGTGACAGACTGGAGTCTTAAGGAAGACAGATGGAAAAAAGCAGCCAGCCGTTCCGCCTCTAAAGGCCCGAGGCTGGAAAGAGAACTGGTAAGCATGCTGAGAGGAAGGTGGCCCCAGGCACCTCTGCCTTCTGCTGTGTATGAACTACGTCCCCCTAGAGCTCGTTGTTGAAGTTTTCACCGCCCCCCCCCCATGTGAATGTAGTCTGACACAGGGCTTTTAGGGGGTCATAAGTAGTAAATGAGATGGTAAGGGCAGGATCCTAATCTGACAGGACAAAGACAGTGAGAGAGGTGCCCGCCGTGGTATAAGGGTAGCCAGTTGGCAGCCATGGGCAAGCCAGGATGAGGACCCTCGCCAGGCCCAACCACTGTGCTGTGTTCCTGGGCTTTCCAACCCCTGAGATAATAAATGTGTGTTATGCAAGCAACCCAGCCTATATGGTTTATTTTATTTATTTTTATTTATTTATTTGAGAGAGAGGAGGAGGGGAGAGAATGGGCACGCCAGGGCCTCCAGCCACTGCAAACGAACTCCAGATGCATGTGCCACCTTGTGCATCTGGCTTACATAGGTCCTGGGGAATTGAACTTGGGTCATTTAGCTTTCCAGGCAAGTCCCTTAACCTCTAAGCCATCACTGCATCTCTCTCTCTCTCTCTCTCTGTGTGTGTGTGTGTGTGTGTGTGTGTGTGTGTGTTTTGACAACCTGAACTAAGCCACTGCCCTCAGGAAGCCATAGGGTCCCGCTTGACACCTGCTTCTATGGGACAGACCAAGGACATCCATCAGTCAGGTCTAGGTCTCATGACAAGATATGGTCACTGAAGTGTGCTGAGGACGCTGGTTTTGAGGGAACCCCTGCATCAGATCCCCCTTTTCCCATCCAGAGGCCCAGCATGGGAAAGATATAAAATGATATTGGGTGGGCAAAAAGAATGGCAAGTGTCCACTCAGTATAGGGAATGGGTTTGAGGGAACGTCGGGACATTTCCTTGGTGGGTCATCCAGGTTCTGGTGGGACATCAGCTTTGCCCACTCAAAACCGCCGCTGCTGTCAGCGCACCAAGAGCGAGTTTGTTTCGGATCTAGTTTTCTCATTCCCCTTGGCACCCACATGGGTGTGGAGGACACCAGCAGGGCTGCTCAGAGGTCGCTGGTGCTCTGTGGGATGAGTGTGTCAAGAAACTCTCCACAACAGGCTATTGAAGCTCGTTTTGTGTTCGTGGTCTCCCCACTTCTCTACACCTGGGGTTGCTCCAGATGGTTACAGTAAAATACTCTCTCCTCGCCGCTGTGGCCTGTGACACCCTGGATGGAGTTTTGGGTGGTCCCACCCAAGTTCTTCAGCCACACAGATATTATCTCATGGGTAACTCGCGAAGGGCTGGGCTCACTGCATCCTTGCTTTGTGTGGTTTTAAAGCTTGACTTTGCAAGGGCAACCTCTGCTTCTTCTGCTGCCCTGTATTCTTCTGGGAAGGTCACCGCTGGCCCCTTTGTGCCACACCTGTTTCTTCTAAGGTCGGGGGAGCTCAGGGTGAGCCTGCTCTGTCCACATCGGCTGACCTGAACGAGCTGCTTGGCTTAGAACTGCATGTTCTCTACAGCACTCTGTTAGGGAAACTGCTCTCCCTAGAGGAATTCAAACCACGGACCAGTATAATTTTATTGATCCCGAGGCTTTGCAAAATGAGTGTATATGAAGCCACAGTATTGCTTGATTGGGTGTAAGCGTCACCACACAATGAGGAAGTGACGTCTGCCCTCCTCCCCCGTCAGTGACGCTTATGTGCCTGTTGAACTGCGCTGAACTCTGTGTGGAGATCCTGGAGAGGAGGGAGGTGTGTCTGCGGCTGGTGTGAGCCCAGTCACTGAGACCAGCAGTTTGGAACAGTTAATCTTCCTCTCAACCAGGAGGATTGGCTCCGTCAGTAGGCCATGCATGGACCCCTGTCCGTCCCTGTGTAAATGTCCTGTGTCACGGAGAGAGATAAAATGTCAAAGCACTCCTACCGCCCGCTCAGCTTGACACTTACTTACCTGACACGTGACAGTAAACAGACGTGGCGTTCAGCTCACCTTCATATGTTCTTACAAAGGACAGGCAAGCTCACTGTCAACACCAGACCCTCGGGGGGAGCGTAGAAGAGCAGGCTGTGTAGTTGGGACTGTTGAAACTCCTTGCACATTAATTCTGGGGAGTCATGCAAATGTACAGAGGCAGGAGCATGGTGGGGCCCACATGTCTCCACTGGACAGCTCAACAGCCAACAGCTTAAGGCCACACTCACTTCTGGGCACGCGCACACGCACACATACACACACACACACACCCCTCCGTTGTCCTGGCATTATTTTGAAGCAAATCCAAGAAATACCATGTTCTTCATAAAGACAACTGTTCCTTTAAAATAAAAAAAAAAAAAGCCCTCCCATCAGATAGGAATGTCGCCCTGTGAGCAACGAGAATTTATGAGTATGACATTAATATGACGGCCAAGCTTGCCTGCCCTCTCTGTCCCCTCTTTCCCTCTCGGGGGGGGCCTTTGTCTTTGGCCCTGCCCCCTGCCTGCTCCGTGTCCCCGGCTCGCGCGCTTGCTCTCAATCTCTCTCTCTCTCTCTCTCTCTCTCCCTCTCTCTCTCTCTCCCTCCACAGTTCTTGAGCACGGGCTTGCTGCCACCTTTTGTCTTCCTCTACTCCATCTTGTGCCTTTTCTTGATCACAGCTCAAATTGGATTTTTCTTTAAGATTTGCTCTCCACAGAGTAGCAATTAGCATTGCTTGTTATTTTTGCACGTGGTGTGTGTTCCTGCGTGTACGCGCATGTGTGTGCGCACATGCACGTAGGGGTTAGGGGTTGACGTCATCAGGAGTTGTCCTCGGCGGTGCTCCGTTTTATTTACCGAGGGAGGGTCTCTCGCCTGAGCCCAGAGCTCACCAGTTCAGCTAGACTAGGTAGCCAGCCCGCCCCGGGGACCCTCTTCCTGTCTCTGCCTCCCAAGCAAGCACTGGCATTGCGGGTGGACTCTGGTTATCCAGCGTTTACACGGGTGGTGGGGCTCTGAACTCCCAGCCTCACGCTCGTGTGATAGGCACTGTATCTCCACTGAGCCATCTCCCCACCTCCAATGTTGCTTATTCTTAATTTAAGAAGTAGATGTTAAGCTGGGTGTGGTGGCATGCTTTTAATCCCAGTACTCGGGAGGCAGAGGTGGGAGGATCGCCGTGAGTTCGAGGACACCCTGAGACCACAGAGTGAATGCCAGGTCAGCCTGAGCTAGAGTGAGGCCCTATCTCGAAAAACCAAAAGAAGAAGAAGAAGAAGTTTAATAATGCGTTTTACTTAGGAAAGTCATTCCTGAGCTTGCTTTTGATTCATATGGCCCTAGATATTTTTTCTTCTCTGTTGGTGACTATCTTCAACAGTGACCTTTATAAAGATGCTATGCTGGTCGCTGAGGGACAGCTGGATTGACGGGCTGGGATGCAGGAGTCCCTCTGGAAGCCCCTGGCAGGCCTTGAAGGTGACTCTTTTCCCAGGGCCTGCAAGCCAAGCTGCAGATGTTTACGGGGCTTTGTCCCATGCCAGGTTTTCTCTATGTAGCCCTTTCTGGAATATCTACCTTCCTAAGGAGGCATCCACTGAGAAGACAGAACAGACTCAACCACCCAGCTAGGAAAGGGCAAAGATCCAGCCTAGACATCTCTAACTCACCAAAACACCCCACACTTCACCGTCCATGAGAACCCTCAGGGGGCCACGTGGGGAAAATAGATTTTTTAAAAAATAGATTTTATTTATTTATTTGAAAGAAAGAGAATGGGCATGCCAGGGCCTCCAGCCACTGCAAACGAACTCCAGATGCATGTGCCACTTGTGCATCTGGCTCACGTGGCACCTGGAGAATCGAACCAGGATCCTTTGGCTTTGCAGGCATGTGCCTTAACCACTAAGCCATCTCACCAGCCCAGAATTTTTTTCTTTTGAGAGGGAGAAGGAGGGAGGGAGGAAGAGAGAGAGAGAGAGAGAGGGAGAATGGGCATACCAGGGCCTTCAGCCACCGCAGACAAACTCCAGATGTGTGCGGCCCCTTGTGTGCATGTGCGACATCACGTGCTTGTATCACTGTGTGTCTGGCTTACGTGGGACGTGGAGATTTGAACGTACATTCTGAGGCTTCGCAGGCAAGCACTCCAACCGCCAAGCCATCTCTCCAGCCTGAAAATAGACTTTTTAATATTTTATTTTTATTTATTTATTTATGAGAGAGGGAGAGAGTGTTAGAAAGGATGGGCTCACCAGGGCCTCTAACCACTGCAAATGAACTCTGGATTCGTACACCACCATGTGCATTTGGCTTACGTGGGTTTTGGGGAATCAAACCTGGGTTCTTAGACTTTGCAGGCAAGCACCTTAAGTACTGAGCCATCTCTCCAGCCTGGACAGATTTTCAGATGTGAACACCTAAATTATGATTATTTGGACTGGGATGGGGCCTAGGAATTTGCATGTTAGGGTGCGGTGCTGTCTCTCTGTGTAGAGAGCTGTTGAAGTCAGATGGAAGGAAACCAGAGGCTGGCTAATCTCTTCTATGTGTTTACATTGTTTTTACTAAAGGAAAAACTCTAGCCTTACATGTATGCCAACAATGAATGGGCACTTTCCTTTAAAAGCTGCTGATTCACAGCCTGGGTTTTGGGTCAGGGCATGCCCCCAAGCCAGATTAAAGAAGGGAGTTGGCCTCGAGGGGTAGGGAGAGCAGAGCATAAAATGAGGAAGTCCCTGATTCCATGAAGGGCGTGGGTTTGCCTGGCAGCACACCCACAGTTCTGAGTTGTCTGAGTTTCTTCTTGGCCCCCTGCCCTTCTGAGATTTTTTTTTCACCCTCAGTCTTCCTTCTTTCTCTCTTACCCGCCCCATTCCACAGTGTTCTCAGGGAGAATAGAAACTGCTTCAGCTCAGGACAGGGCCACCCACTGTGGTGCTGGCAGAGGGGCAGAGAGGACACCCCTAAAGCGCCCCAGCTCTCGCCCCTCTGCCGTGCACACAGGCCACCACCGCAAGCACCGGGCTCCCCGGGGATACAGTGTGCTGTGGCTGCTTGGTCTGCCGTGCATATCCTGCACCCACGTGAGCTGTGCGGGGTGCCAGCGCCCAGAATGGATTTGCATGACCCAGCATTTTTCTCCTTCGGAGCTTTGAGCTACGTGTGACTCTGCAAATCTGCACAAGGGCCTCGGACCTTCTGGAAAAGATACAGATCTCAGCTGGGGGTGGGGGAGAGATTTTTCTGCCCTCCCATCTTTTCTCTGCAAGCCTGGGCCTAGAGTGAGTGTGTGTGTGCGTGTGTGTGTGTATGTGTGTGCGTGTGTGCACGCGTGCCATTTGTATCGCTCAGCATCTGTTTCCCTTTTTGGTAACAGGACCCTCCTGGATGTAGGTCTTACGTAGGCGGTGGTCATTTCTTGCCCCTTAGCCCCCTTCTTTGGTTCTGCATGTGTCTGACAAAAGCAGTTTTGTTTTGTTGCATCCACAGGGGAACAGGGCTTTCGTTCCCAGAGAGTGAAAAGGAGGGACCTTTCGGGGCTGGCCCTGTGCGACCATTTGTAGCCTTCTGGGATCAAGAGTAGTGACTTTCAGGAAGCAGAGGGAAGGTGGGGTTCAGACTTGTCTGTCAAGTCCATGGAATGTTCCGGCCTCAGGCTCTTGTTGCTGTCCAGCTGCAGCTGGCCGAGCGCACTCCCGGGAACGGGATCCCTCGTTCCTCCTGTCCCTTCACCCAGGTCTCGTGGAGCATGGGACAGCAGCAGAGTGTCAGGAGGGCACAGGAAGGGGGGCTCTGCCAAGCCACCTGGTCATGTTACACCATGTGACAGGCTCAGTGCGGTGGGGTGCCCCCATCCCAGGTGGCACCTGACATTCAGCTGCCACGGCCGTTGGGCAGTCACACCCTGACACTGGATCCACACAGCTGGCCTGTCACCTGAGCGGTGGGTGTCACTCCCAGGAGCAGCACCAGGAAGTCTCAAGGCTTCTGCTAGACCTGAGTGACCCCTGGAGCGGGGCTTCTGTGTGACAGTGCCATGGGCACTTGGTCTTTGTCCCATGTCCACTGCTGTGGCAGGAAACCCCGGCCTGGGTCCGAGGACTGGCGGCTTGCGGCCAGAGCCCTGGGTTGTTGCTCATGAGCTTGGCAAGGTGAGCAGCTCTTTTGGAAATGGCTCCATTCTCCACAGTGACCATGACAGGCAGCCCTCAGCAACACGTGCCACACGTGCCTAGTGATGGCCAACTCCTTGACATGCTGGCTCAGCAGATTTATTGACCGCCAACAGATTGCTTCGTCCTCCTGGCCTCAGCCACGTCCCCTGTAAAGCGGATAGAATGTGCATGGCTTGCGCTCTGGGCGTATGGGGACGCCCTCACAAGGTGCAGCATAAGTGAACGCATTTGAATCAGCTCACTGACCATTTTCTAACTTTCACATGCTAACACACTCAATAATTACTCCTGTCACTGTTACCTCTATGACTGTTATCTCCAGGCCCAGCACTGTCAGTACCCAGTGCTTACCATTGTCAGTACTCTACACCTAACAAACACTGTCAGAACTCTACACCTAGCACCGTCAGAACTCTACGCCCAGCACCGTCAGAACTCTATACCTAGCACTGTCAGAACTCTACATCTAGCATTCTACTGGCACAGAGGTAAGGAAAACAAAGTTCTTGGCATCCTGGAGCTCATTCGACAGCTGAAGGGTACCAATTATGTTAGCTATCATTATACATCCACTCATACTGATTGAGCAAAGAAAAGTGATAGTGGGCTGGAGAGATGGCTTAGTAGTTAAGGCATTTGTCTGCAAAACCTAAGGGCCCATGTTCAACTCTCCAGATCCCACGTAAGCCACATTCACAAAGGTGAGACAAGTGCAAGATCGCACATGCCCACTAGGTGGCACAAGTGTCTGGAGTTTGATTGCAATGGCTGAGGCCTTGGTGCGCCAATTCTCTCTCTCTCTTTCTGTGTCTCTTTCTCTAAAAAAAAATAAAAAGATATCAAAGGAAAAGTGACAGTGATAGAACAAAGGCAGCTAAATGAGTGTGCCACTCGTGAGGGCAGGTGGGACGTATGACCCTTTGGTTATAGAGTCCACCTTTGTGACTTGGTGCCAGGGTGAGAGATGCATATGAGGGAGAGGATAGGGACACTTGGGGAATGAAGACCAGCAAGAGCAATGGCTCTGAGGAGGAGGCAGAGTGTCACAGTCAACCTCAAGAGACCTCCAGAACCTTGATGAGGGAAGGTGATAGGAGGGGAGCGCTGGGAGGTTACAGGTCAGCCGTGGGTCAGGGTGGCCTCGAACTCACAGCAATCCTCCTACCTGTGCCTCCCGAGTGCTGGGATTAAAGGCGTGTGCCACCACACCCAGCAAAGGAAAGAATATTTTGAAGGAACATTAACACAGGCATCTGCACCTGAAAGTGCCTGCCTGGCTTAGACACTAGCAGCACCTCAGGTTTGAATAGAGTGAGAGCAGAGGTCTGGGCCTAGTCACATGACCCTGGTGCTCAGATTTCTAACCAGGTGCTAAAGGTTCAGGGTGACTTTTGGCCCCGACCCGAGCTTTTCCTTCTGTAACAAAACGTCAAGCTTGGTGAGCCCGTATTGCCCAGAATGGTACCGGTGGCGAAGGCCCCTGTGTGTGACCTCAGTCCTTTCAGAGTGATGTGCTGTTGATGCCAGAGGAATCATCTTTCCTTGCGGTAGACGTCTTAGAGGCGTGAATTCCAGTGTCTCCTTCCTGCCTGCCAGGCCAACTGGCTCCAAGTGGCCAAGATGCCCCGGGAAGCACAGCGGTCTCCAGGCCGGATGCCGGAGCGGAAGCAGTTACCGGAGCACATCCCGTCACACGAAGCTCTGGCTGGGCCCCCACCGCTGCTGCGGCCGCACACCTCCTGCAGAGACAGACCCCGGGGGCCGGGCGTCTCTTCTCTGAGGATGCCCCTTAGAGGAAAGTCAGAGGACCCCAGCACGGAAGTCCATAAAAGCCATCATTTGAGTTTCAGGTCTGCATCTTTCTGGATGCAGAGCAAATCCCGGTGATCATTGTGCATGCTCTGCCCTTGGTGGTGACCTTGGTTTCCTCTTGAGACCTGATCTCCCAGTTCACTGTCCCTAGGGAGGAGACCCCAGACCCTTTCAGGACCCGTGCTTCCAGAGAACCTGACTGCTTAAAGGCAGTTAGAGGCCAGAGCTGGCTTCCTGGGCGCTGGGGGTAGGCACGGTTCTCCTCAGCCTCACTCGAACGCTACAAGAACAGTTTAATTGCTTCTGTGCTCAAGGGCAAAGAGGTGGGCAGTCTGGACATTGAGCCGGATTCCAGGGCTATAGAGGGCCAGGAGCCAGCTCAGATACCCACCAGCTGTGTGGGCTCGGGCAAGTGCTCTGGTTTTCCCTGGGATAGGATCCGCTGTGCTCTCATACTGCAGATGCCCCTGTGCGGTGACAACAGGCAGGCCCTGAACTATGTCACATCTCTTCACTTGGGTGGCGTCTTCTTGTGCACTCGCATGTAGTGTGCGGGTCTCAGCTCCGGGGCCAGGATGAGGAGGAAGGCAGTCAGTCAGTCAGCCCCGAGCTCGGGATCGTGTGATGGAGAGATGTCTGTGGACGGGGGTGGTTGTGTGTTCAGTCTCCCATGGTGTGTACATGCGGAGAACAGGCCCACCGCCCCATTGTTACCTCGGAGTTGCTCAGAGGGAAATGGCTTGTCTCTCTTAGTATGCAGTGGGTGTCTGGCATTCTTACTCAAGCAACTCTGATAGCAGAGGGTCCCCTGAACACGTCCTTGTGTGCCTTTCAAACACTGGTGCCTCTGTTCTACGCAGGGCAAAGCGTAGACTTGATTACATTTTAGCAGAAGGTTGGAAGGTCCTCCTTCACCTGCCGGTCATCACAGCCGGCCTCATTGTTTTGCTGGTGATTTCTTCCTTTTAAAACAATTTTTTAAGTTTTTATTTATTTATTTGAGGGGGGGGAGAGAGAATTGGAGTGCCAGGGCTTCCAGCTACTGCAAACGAACTCCAGACACGTGAGCCCCCTTGTGCATCTGGCTTACGTGAGTCCTGGAGAATCGAACCTGGGTCCTTTGTCTTCACAGGCAAGCGCCTTAACCGCTAAGCCATCTTTCCAGCCCTTTGCTGGTGATTTCTAACATGCCAAGGAAGCCTTCTTCTGTCCAGGCCTCTTGATTTCCTGTGGCCAAGGCTGCTGGGATGGGGCTGGGGAGCGTGGCATTTTGGGAATGTGGATGTGCTTTGGGGGTGTCTCACTTATATTCAAAACCCGGTCTAACCGCTTGCCAGCCTCATCCCTGCTGTGTTTGCCTGGGCACCCCAGGGCAAGAGGGTCCTAAATAGTTACCTTGCAGGAATGCAAGATTAGATGTGCATAGGCCTGTCACATTGCAGGTGTCCCACAAATACCCAGCTAAGCTCCTCCTCTCCCTGTAATAAATAAAAAAGACACTGTGGTGAGCACATTCGCCGCAGCTCCAGTAGAAGCTGCTCGGACGTCCACCAGCAGTAGGCCTGATAAATGCACAGTGGTGCGTTCACACAACGGGATCTTCAGTGGCCAGGCGAGAAAATAGTCTGCAGCTATGGAGCAAGACAGTGCTGACAACGGAGATGTCGGGGCTGGGGAGACACCTCCCCAGTAGGCAAGGGGCTTGTAAGCATAAAAACCTGACTTTGATCGCCAGGACCCACATAAAAATTTCTAGGCATCTGGCCAGGCGTGGTGGCGCACACCTTTAATCCCAGCACTCGGGAGGCAGAGGTAGGAGGATCACAGTGAGTTCGAGGCCACCCCGAGACTACATAGTGAATTCCAGGTCAGCCTGGGCCAGAGTGAGACCCTACCTCAAGAAAAAAAAAAAATCCAGGTAAGACGCAAGAATTTAAGAACCAGAGGACGGGAGGAGGACTATGGAATGCTGTTTTCTGAAAATGGCATGACCCTTACATTCATGAACTCACTTTGGTTTCCGGCACAAGATTGGACCTGTCAGCATTCCATCATGGAAAAGCTATTGGCAACCGGCAGTTGCTGGGGAAGGGCATCATATTCTTCACTGGTGTTGCCACTGGTAATTTGCCCATACTGTAGGGAATAACCACCCCCCCCTCCATGTTTATACAGGCAACTCAGGTCACAAAAATAAACATAAAAGAGCCTGGCATGGTGGCGCATGCCTTTAATCCCAGCACTAGGGAGGCAGAGGTAGGAGGATCGCTGTGAGTTCAAGGCCATCCTGAGACTACAGAGTAAATTCCAGGTCAGCCTGAGCTAAAGTGAGACCCTACCTAAAATAACCAAAAATAAGGGGGGGGGGGAAGCATAAAAAAAACATAAAAGTGGGAAGGGGACTAGTTAGTGGAAAGAGGTCTAGTGAGAGTAGGAGTGAATATGACCGAAATAAATTATGTACATGTGTTCAATTGTCAAAAATAAATAATGAATAAATACAGTAACATGAATTTTTTTTGGTGGGGGGAGTTTTCAAGGTAGGGTCTCAGTCTAGCTCTGGCTGACCTGGAATTAACCGTGTATTCTCAGGGTGGCCTCGAACTCACGGCAACCCTCCTACCTCTGCCTCCGGAGTGCTGGGATTTAAAGGCATGCGCCACCACGCCCAGCTTGTAACATGAATTTTTGAAACAAAGTCCTGAAACAAAGTACCTTAGCATCAGCTCTCCTGAACCATGTAATTAATTTGTTTCTTCTGAATTACCAAGATTATTTCTGATATATATGTCAGAAATACATATATCTATATCTATATCTATATCTATATCTATATCTATATCTATATCTATATAGCCTGATGAGTGAGTTCCAGGCCGATGAGCAAAGCCTGTCTCAGGTGAAGAGCAACAGCTGAAGTTCTCCTCTGGCCTCTGCATGTGTGTGTGTGTGTGTGTGTGCACTTGCATACAAACATGCCACACACATGCACCCATAACACACACAGGCACTTTGTTAAAGAACATGTGGTTCCTTGTATATAAAATGCACATGATGTTAGAATCATGGTGGCTATTATCTTAGGAGACAGGTCCCTGGCAGAGAGTATGAAGGGGCCTGGTGGGAGGTATCACTGCCTCTGTACAAATCCGTCCAGTTTTTAGCAGAGCGCTGGAGAGAGGGCTTAGCAACGAAGGCGCTTGCCTGCAAAGCCAAAGGACCCAGGTTTGATTCCCCAGCACCCATGTAAATGCAGATGCACAAGCCCTTCTAGTTTTATACTCATGACGTGTGCACTTTTCTGCAGTATACTCTGATAAAACATTTATTTAGTACCAACACATGATGTAGCCATACAAAATATGTTGTTAATAATAATAATAACAATGAAAAAACATTTATTTAAACACAAGTAGAGCGATGATGCAGAAAGAGGAAAAAATCGACAGTCATAGAACCGGAGTGTGAGCAGCCGTCAGTGCTGTGGCCACAGCTAAGAGGACAATAGCTGGGATCGACACAGGAGGCATTGGGGCAAGTGGGGAGGGACACTGAGGCATTGCCCGTGGGTGAAATAAGTCGTAACACACTGGGGAGCAGCGAGAGGAGTCGTGGGTGCGGAGCTCCTTGCCCCGAGCACCTGCCGTCTCCCCGCGAGCACCCCGCACGCACCAGGTCCACGGTTTCTCTTTCCTTCATTGCTGCCAGCGCCCACGCACGCGCAAGTCACCGAGTCAGAGTGGCACAGAAGACAGATGAGACATGTCGGCCACAGGCAATGTGCTGGGCCGGAAGGGAGACAGCAGGCTGGTGTGCTGTGGTGGGGAATGGTCCCTGGAGGGGGGAGCAGGGCTGGGCTGTGTGCGGATTCTCCCAGGCAGGGTTGAGCTACTGGCAACTAGATTCTCACGTTGCTTTGCTTAAATTCTCTGTATGTCACCCACAGCTTCACGGGACCCGTGATCCCATGGGCTCTGGACTTCTCCTTCCCCACTCCTCCAGGCAAAACTTGGTTACTCTAGGGGGCTCTGTGCCCCGTGGCGCTTCACTGGAAGGGTTAAGTCATGCTAAGGTCTCATTATGCAGTCATTTGACATGGTGCTTTCTCTTGAGAATATTTTAACTTGAGATTCTGGGCCCTAAGAATGCCTCCTCCCAAAAGATGAATTATTAAGTGAGCGTTCAACTTCAAAGTCGCATGTGCCTGAGCTTGGCGTGGATGTGCCCTAACAGGCTTCCTGGCAGATGGGGAGAGAACACGAGCATGCATAAAAGATAAGGAAGAGGGGAGCGGACGGGAGCCACCTGTTTTACAAGTCTTGTTTTATAAAGCGGGTTCTTGGGTTCAGTGTGGACCTGTCCCCCCAGCATCACAACCTGTCAACATTGATGAAGACGCTGGACCGATGTCCAAGTCTACTTTCTCATGTCTGAGGGGGGAGAGTCAGAAAGTGCCTTTTGGTTGCCCTTTGAGGAGGAGGGTCCCCTCTCTCTTTTGAAGACCAGGATGGGATGAGTGTGGAAAGTGAGGCGGGGCCAGCCCAACAACTGTTTTTGAAACTCCATCGCGGCCTCTGCAGCATCAGTTCCTGCTGGAGAATGCCATCAATTGAACTTTCTACCAAGCAGATGGGCTCCGTATGGCGCCGTCCAACGTGGCAGCCCCAGGCTGCCTCTCGCAGCTCCTGAGCTCCAGAAGCAGACAGGGCACCTGAGTCCGTTCCCAGGGCTGCCGAAACGAGCACCACAGAAGGGCTGTGGTCCCCCACTTTTCTGGGACGAGAGTTTGAAACCAGAGTGTCAGGAGGCCAGGGAACAGCTCGCAGCTCGTGGTGGAACCTTGCTTGCTGCTCCCTGGCTGCCAGGCGCGTCACTCCAGTCTGCTCTTCCGTGTGCCATGGCCCAAATCCCTCCCTCTCAGAAGACACCAGTAGTGACAACTGTAGTGACCCAAATGTGTACAGCAGGTCACATGCATAGGAACTAGGGGCTGAGGACCTCAATACAACCTACAGCAGCAATTGAAGAATAAAACTTTTCATTTTATTTAATTCTGAATACATAAGTGACCACCCACGGTTAGTGGCTGTCTCTTGAGCAGGCAGGGGAGGGAGAATTTGGAAAATTTCATATTTATATTCAGAGCCACTTTTGGTTCAGTGACTCTGGCCAGGGTCGTGAGCTAGTTGTAACCAGCGGCCTTAACAGTGGGGGTGGAAGATGGTTCAGCAGTTAAGGCGTTTGCCTGCAAAGCCTAATGACCTGGGCTTGATGCCCCAGCACCCACATAAAGCCAGATGTACAAAGTGGCGCATGCATCTGAAGTTTGTTTGTAGTGGCTGGAGGGCCTAACACGCCCATTCTCTCTCTCTCTCTCTCCCTTTTTTTCCCTGTCTTTCTCTCTGCTTGCAAATAAATAAAATATGTTTTTAAAAAAAGAATGGGAAGTGGGCTGGAGGGATGGCTTAGCAGTTAAGGCACTCGCCTGCAAAACCAAATGACCCAGGTTCAATTCCCCAGGACCCACATTAGCCAGATGCACAAGGTGGCACATGTGTCTGGAGTTCGTTTGCAGTGGCTGGAGGCGCTGGTGTGCCCATTCTCATTCTCTCTCTCTCTCTCTCCCTCTTTCAAATAAATAAATAAATAAAATATTTAAAAAAGAATGGGAGGGTCAGGGGACTGATTCAAGAGCGACAGAGTCTGGCGTACCATACCATAGACCCTTCTGTGTTTTGGTGTGGTTCTACTGGCACACGGGGGTTGTTTTCACGATTTGAGGCCTAGAGTTCAAAGCAACACCCAGAATATGCTCTGTCACCCCTCCTTGGGGCCACCTTTCCAGTCAGGGCTTTAAAATCCAAGACCCTGTGTTTCCAGAAGGTTGAGTCAAGGGGGAATCTTGTGACACCTTTCATCACTGGGGGCAGTCTCTTCTTAGGAGACACTTAGGCCAGGGAGAGAGAACCTGACTTAGACAGGGGTGGATGTTCAATAGTTACTGACTCAGCACACCTGGGCCTGCAAACAGGGGTGGCTGTGCCTCCCCTAAGTCCCGCACTGTCCCCTGCCCCAGGCGGCCAGAGCGGCCACTCTTGTCACCTCCACAATAAGGCCCTGGGCATCTCTGTCCCTGAGCTCAGCTGCAGAGCCTGTGCTGTCCCTGACACTGCTGGCCGCCAGGGAGCCGCCACTGCCCAGGTGGCTGCACAGTGGCCACGAGCTGGGCTGGAGTGAGTTTCCTTCAAAAGTGCAGCCGGCTGTGGCTGATTCCAGGTCAGTCACTCTGGGTTCAAGAAAAAAGGGCAAGGAATTTGGGTGGACAGGGAGTGCCCAGCTCTGGAGGATAGGCCCTGGCAGGGCAGGATAGGAGGCTCCTGTGTGGCGCTGACCCCGGGGCAGCCAGGGACATGTTGGGTCACACTGGGTCCTGTGCATCAAGCCGCCCTAAGGAACTAGTGCCAGGGCTGGAGAGATAGCTTAGCAGTTAAGGCACCTGCCTGTGAAGCCTAACTAAGGACCCGGGTTCGATTCTCCAGGTCCCACGGGCGCATGTGCCTGGAGTTTGTTTGCAATGGCTGGAGGCCCTGGTGCACCCATTCTCTGTCTCTCTCTCTCCTAATCTCTCTCTCATATAAAAATAAATAAAACATTTTTAAAAAGAACTAGTGCCAGAGGTTCAGATGGGGTCTTCTTTCTCCCCCACTGACCCCACATGGATGGGGTCGGCCTCCTCTGCCACACACCCCAGATTGTTCTTTTGGTGTTGATGCTCCAGAACAGGAAGGCTTCCACCCATCTGAGGGAAGTAAAATCCCAGGCAGGCCTTGATCTGAGGTCTGCAAGATAGAGGTGGCCGGCCCTCAGCTAAGCACCAGGAAAGTGCTCAGACCATGGTGAAGAGAGTAAGTTAACTCACGCTTTGATGGACTTAGCCTGCTACTTGGTGGAGGTACCCTAGTTTGGAGTTCAGGTACTTTTGGGGGGCACGCACACGTGTGTGTGTGTGTGTGTGTGTGTGTGTGTGGTGTATGCACATATGTGTAGATGCGTGTGCCCTTTGTGCCCACACAAGAAGGCCAGAGAACGTGCAGGATCCACCTCCATCACTCTTCGGCACTGTTTTCTTGAGACAGTCTCTCAGGGAACCGGTTAGTCTGGCTGACCAGTAAGCCCCCAGAGATGCTCCTGTCTGTACCCCTGCAGGACTGGGGTTATAGGTGTGCGTAGCCATGCCCATCTTTTCTTGTGGGTGATGGAAATTGCACTCAGACTCTTTCAGGGGCCCCTTCAGGCCCTCACGTTTACACGGCAAGCGTCAAGTTCCATTTGGCTGGTCCATTTCTCTGATGGTCAGACTGAGGCTTGGATTATAGATGAGCGCCAGGCCAGCCAGCAGGAGAGCTGGGGTGTAATTGCTGAAGTCCTTAAAGGGGCCATGTCTCTTACCAATGTGCTCTAGCCCCTGGGTGACGTCCGGCAAGGCAGCTGAGAAGTACCTTATCCAACTGGTTTGTATGGGAAAAGGACCAGGAAGGAAGGTAGAAGAGTCCCCAGAGTGCAGGTGACAGACTTTGTGATTTTTGTGGTCACATCCAAGGGAGCAGGTTGAAGCCATCACTTGGAGAAACAGGTGACCAGCACTTTAGTTTACACAACACAGAGTCCTCAGACTGGCTGCTGCGGGCCTGGTGCCCAGAGCCACACCCCTCCTCCTCCTGTTATGTCCTGTTATGTCACCAGCACCAGCCCCATCGGGCGTCATGTAAATGTCACATTACCCTTGGCAGAGCTTCTCAGCGCACCAGAAATGTATCTGATATTCCCCTAGGCTCCTCCCCCCCCCCCCGGGCTTGCTGACCTGTCCCAAGTCCTGTGACCAGGGTTGGGCACGCACGTATACCCAGAGCCCTGGGGGATGGGACCAGCAGTGGTGCAGCCTGAGACACACCGATTCTGACCAGGAGTGACTGGGGCATCCCTCTGAAATGTTCAGGGGTTCACACCTTGGGCTTGTGCGTATATGCATAGTGTTCAGTCCGAAACAGAAAGGAAATTCTGGCAGGGGCTTAACCGTGGATGAGGACGTTACAGGAAGTGAAGCCACCCAGGCACAAGAAACAGATGAGTGCAGAGCTTCCAGTGTGCGGAGATAAAGGGTTCCTGGACGGAGGGCGTGATGGCTACACAGTATTAATGTGTTTCGTGCCACTTGGTTGACACTTCAAGTGGTTAAGATGATAAATGAGGGCTGGAGAGATTGCTCAGTGGTTAAAGGCGCTTGCTTGCAAAGCCTTCCGGCCTGCCTTCAACTCCCCAGTTCCCAAGTAAAAGTCAGCTGCAAGAGGCCTTGGCACACACTCTCTCTTTTCCCCTCTCTTCCCCCCTCCCTCTCTCTCTTATAAATCAATATTTTTTTTAGGCTGGGGAAATGGCTCAGTGGTTAAAAGCATTTGCTTGCAAATCCTGACATCCTGGGTTCAATTCCCTAGTACCCATATGTAGCCAGATACACAAAGGGTACATGCATCTGGAGTTTGTTTGCAGTGGCAAGAGGCCCTCCCTCTCTTCATAAATATATATATATATATATATATATTAAAATATTTTTAAAAGATGATAAATTATACATTGTATGAATTTTAACACAATTTAACACAAGAAACACAGCCTTTTAGCAGGATGTGATGGCACATTCTTTTAATCCCTGCACTAAGGAGGCAGAGGTAGGAGGTTTGCTCTGAGTTCAAGGCCACCCTGAGACTATATACTGAATTCCAGGTCAGCCTATGCCAAGAGAGACCCAACCTCAGAAAACAAACAAACAAGCCAGGCATGGTGGCACACTCCTTTAATCCCAGCACTCTGGGGCAGAGGTAGGAGGATTGCAGAGAGTTCAAGGCCACCCTGAGACTACATAGTGAATTCCAGGTCAGCCCGGGCTAGAGTGAGACCCTACCTCAAATAAACAAAGAAACATGGCCTTTTAAAGATTTTGATAGCAAATTAACTTTCTCTGTGTTAGTCTTGCTATAACCAAGGGCCATGGGCTGTGTAGTTCACACAAGACAACTCAGACCTCTCGTGTGGCAGGACCTACAGCCACAAGGATCTGGCTGGACTTTTCTCCATGATATAACCCGAGCCCAGAACCCAGGGAGAAGCTAGCTCTCCCTGCCTTGTCCTGGACCCTGGGACACACTCTAACAAAGACTCCACGTAGAAGACCTGCCCTCTGGGGCACTGGGGGACTGAGCTGTGTCTACTCACAGGTGTCTGCAGATAAGGCTCCGGGCCTGGCCCCTGTGAGGCCCAAGCAGCAGGCCTGTGCCTCCTCACTCCCATCAGCCTGGGGGGGGGGGGGAGCCGGGGTTTCTGCCCTTTCCCCAGCTGAGCCCTTAAGCTCTCTAGTCCCTCCCCCTTCCTGTCAATCAGCTAAGGGCCTGAGGGACAGCAGTCAGGCTGCTTGCTGTGTCCCCGACAGGGCTTCCAACAGAGTGAAAGGTCTCTCTCTCTCTCTCTTTCTCTCTTATATACACACACACAGTGGCTCCTTTCAGGGGCTAGCTGCTAATTTTTTTTTAATTTGTGCAGATCTGGGGCCCAGGGCCAAGGTGAAGTCTTTATTTATTGTCCAAGTACCATGCGCTAACCCATTGTACCACAAGAGTTCCAAGGGTTCTGCTATAAATAGCAACAGGTTCCCTGTAAGGCCCATTTTGCAGAGATGAGCCCCTGTCTCACATCAGGGTACATCTCACAAGGCAGGGTGATGGAGTCAAGAGGGATGCTTTCCACATGGCAAAAAAAAATTGCTTCTCGGAGCCAGGTGTGGTGGCGCACGCCTTTAATCCCAGCACTCGGGAGGCAGAAGTAGGAGGATCGATGTGAGTTCAAGGCCACCCTGAGATTACGTAGTGAATTCCAGGTCAGCCTGGGCCAGAGTGAGACCCTACCTCAAAAAAACAAAACAAAACAAAAAAAAAAAAATACTTGCTTCTCGGTGTCGGTTCTGAGCATTCCGACGCAGTTGTATGATCCCTGTACCAATACAAATGCCAGGCGTGGTGGTGGTGATCCTGTCATTTCAGCTCCGGGGCGGCTGAGACAGGAGGATCCCTGGAGCCCACTGGCCAGTCAGCCTAGCCCAGTTGGTAAACTCCAGGCCAGTGAGAGACCCTGTCTCAAAAAGAAGTGGACAGTGCTTCTGAAGTTGTCCTGTGGCCTCCACATGCACATGAACCCAGATACACACGAACATGCGTGCACACACACAAAAGCACCAGAAAAGGTCCCAGTGGGTCACTGTGATCTTGTTCTGTGGCCTTGAACTCCCTTACTTACTGTTGCTATTGTTTGATCAGGGTTGAGATTTGGGCTCAGAAAGGAGGCAGCCAGTACTCTTATTCCATCCAAAAGACACTTGACTGACTCTCTTTCACCAGAGAAGTCCTTCCTCCCAGCCCCTCTGAGGAACCTCTCACCCCGAGCACTGAGGGCAGGTGATTGGTGCCACTCACAGTCCCTTTCTTCCTGGTGTGAATGGGTGAAACTGAGTGTAGTCATAGAGATGAGCTCTGGGCAGCGGTAGCCTGGACCCCTTCCCAGCCTCCCAGCGGTCTCACTGGGCACCTCATGCCCAGAGGGCCTGGCAGATTATGTCAGATGATATGTTGAGTCAACAGAGCCCCAGGAGAGCCCTGGTCAGAGTCCCATGGCAGCCCGCTATGGCCAGCTCTCTGGAAGTGAGTGCCCACATTGGCTGTTGGCCATCATCTGCCCTGCCCGGGAGACTGGGCCCTGGGGGAGCTGAGCAGGAGAGCCCTCAGCGTGGCCTCCCTGCTGCCAGCTGGAGCCTTCTCCTGTTGCTTTGCTCAGTGCGGCCTTCCCAGGCCAAGATTTGGGCGCTGTGGTCCACACCCCTGGACGTGCCCTCGAGTTTTCCTAGAGCGCTGCACACCTGGAAGGACAAGGGCATGCCCGGAGTGGTACAGTAGCTCCAGGCCTGCCCTGGACCATCCACAGCCTTCTCACCTGAGCGCAAAGCTTAGGGGTCAGGCGGCCTGAGGCAGTGGCTCCAGGGTGAAGCCATCTTCCCAGGAAGGTGTCCAAAGTGGGGCCTGGAGGAGCCACACTCGTTGCAGGTAGGTGGCTCTTGCCATCGGTGGTGGGGAGGTGCTGTGGCCACTGGTTCGATTCAAATAGCTGCGTGGGCAGCGGCAAAGAAGCTGGGAGTGCAGCTGCCGATTTTAGAGAGTGTGCTCTGGAAACTTCCATGAGGCAGGCCCCGAAGAGGTGCCTGGATTTGGTTGTCGCTCTGGTTTCCACCTGTTACAGTTTGAATGTGAAATATCTGCCACAGGCTCACGTGGCTGAGCACTCGGTGCCCAGTTGGAGGCACCCTGTGGGAGGTTGTGGAACCTTTGAGACTTAGAGCCTAAGTAGTGGGATGTGGGCAGCCAGAGGCAAGCCGTGAGGGTTATATACCCCACATCTTCTTCCAGCCCAGTCTCTATGCCTCCTACCCTACCAAGATGCAAACAGATCACTCAGCAAGCGCTCACTGCCATAGCACAGCTGCCCGGACACTATGCATTCAACATACAATGAACTGATGCTCCCCCTCACACTGGGAGCCAAATAAACCCATCCTTCATTAAGTTGCTTCTGCCAGACATTCTGTCCCAGTGACGAGAAAAGTCACTAACACAGGGTCCCTCAGAGCCTTCTGAGTTTGGGTGCTCAGGCCACAGAACAGACAGAGGGAGTCAGGCCACCAGTAGGGAAAGGAACAGCGGGCACGTGGTGTGAGCCCTTGGCACACATTCAGGAAGCCTGACTTTGGGGTTGGAACTGCCCTGGAGTTATTCAGAAGAGAATGAGCTGAAATGTGTGTGCCACGGCTCGTTTTTGGATTTCATCGGTTTTTCAGAGGTTCTTGGAACTCCAGAATGTTCAAGACCATTCTGGAATGTTCTCTCCCAGTTATCTCGCCAGGAGCTAGAACAATAAGCATGTGGCTAAGAAGCAAGAATCCCCAGAAAGGTGGTGAGGAAACTCCTCCGTGAAGTTCCCCAGTCAGTCAGTCATGCTTGGGGCCTGACGGACACTTGACTTTCCTTGATCTCCTGGTCCTGTCTCAGCAGAATGAGCTCCAGGTTTAACCTCGAGCCAGCTCCATTCTTTGACATCTTAGCGACGCCTGGCTGTGTCAGATAGGCTGCTCTGCTGTTACCATCACAAGCAGGTATCTCAGAGAAGTCAAGGTTACAATGGCTCTTCTGAGCTTGGATAGAAATGCAGTCTTGGTCTAAGAACACGTCTGAAGAAGGAGGTCTGAAGCGCGTGTGCATGACAGCAAGCGTGGTCACTCCAGACTGCCAGAGCGGGAGCCTGGCACCAAACAAACTTCCTCAAGGGCGTCTGCCCAGCAAATGCCCACCTCGACTTGGACCGCCACTGCTCTCCTTATTGGCTCTTGCAGCCTGGCTAAGTGATGCAAAATAACTTATGGGATCCTCACCATGTCTTTAAAAGCTTCCCTCAACCTTGTTGCGCACGTGGGTAGGTTAGCCTGGCCTGTGTAGTTCCATTGCAAGGCCCTACCGGTCCCCTAAACAGATGGCTCTTTGGAGATCACCCCTCTGCTGGTTGTTTAGATGGACCGTGGTTATAACGTGAGGGTCTGAAAGCTCTGGAGACCCCAGTGGGTGCAGGACTGGTATGGACCCTGGGCTGGCCCTTCTCCTCTGGGAGTTCGCGTTACGCTCCTGCAAAAGCAAGACAGCTGCCCTCTACTGCGAGTCCTCACCGCCTCGGCTCTCTGGGTGAGACTTTCCATCCTGTCTCGAACCCCTTCACTCCAAACGCCGCTCATCACAGAGAGGACCGAGGGACCAGCATCCCCCACCATTGATGAACAGTTAGCATGCATTTCAGCGACCGTTTCCTGCCCTGTTCCAAAGCCCCTCTGTCCACAGAGCTGCAGGCGGCGTCCCTCTCCTCCCGGGCCGCAGGGTGGCCTGTCAGCCTCCTGTTGTGCTCGTGCCCTTTGCTCTGGTTCTGAGAAGAGTCTGGGGTTGTGCAGAGCTCCACCCCGGGGACCACTCTCCCAAGGCCAGCGTAGATCAGCGACGCCAGGGCTGTGCTGCCCCACTTGACCTACAGCTAACCTGCTTCCTTCCCCCACTCCATTCGGCTGTTTTGCTTTGTAGTGTGCCAGAGGCAACTTTTAACTAATGGAATGAAATCGTGTATGCAAAGCCCATAAAACCATTTTTGCCCTGAATTCCTTGGAGAAAACGAACCTCAGGAAATGTCTCCTGCCTTCCGCTTTCATGTGCCTGACCTCAGAGGCTGAGCGGGGTTGAGCCTAGTTAGTGCTTGAGTGAGAAGAAATGTCCTAAAAAAATTATTTATTTATTTATTTTTATTTATTTATTAGAGACAGAGAGAGAATGAGAGAGAATGGGCGCACCAGGGCCACTAGCCACTACAAACAAGCTCCAGACGCATGTGCCCCTTGTGCATCTGGCTTATATGGGACCTGGAGAATCGAACCTGGGTCCTTAGGCTTCACAAGCAAACACCTTACCCAGTAAGCCATCTCTCCATCCCCAGCTGGTTGTTTGTGTGTATGATGTGCTTGTATATGTGCTCTTGTATGCTTGTGTGCATGCACGTGTATTCATGCCACCACGTGTGTGTGGAGGTCACAGGAAAACCTAGGTGTTAAGCCTCGCCTTCTCTTTGTTGAGCCCAGAGTCTCTTGTTCACCACTGCATAGCCCAGGCAATTCTCCTGTCTCCACTTGCCATCTCACCACAGGCACACTTGAGTTCTATGCATGAACATCCACGCCCACCTTTTTAAAAAAAAATTATTTATTTACTAGACAGAGAAAGAGGGAAAGAGAGAGAATGGGTGTGCCAGGGCCACCAGTCACTGCAAACGAACTCCAGACGCATGTGCCCCCTTGTGCATCTGGCTAACGTGGGTCCTGTGGAATCGAACCTGGGTCCTTTGGCTTTGTAGGCAAACGCCTTAACCGCTAAGCCATTCCTCCAGCCCCACGCCCACCTTTGTACCTGGGATCAAACTGAAGTCTTCCTGCTTGCACCCTCCAAGCCATCGCCCCAGGCCCCTGTTTTGTTGGGTTCTTTTGGGGGTGGCATTTATTTTTTTCAATGTAGTGTCTCACTTTAGCTCAGGCTGACTTGGAACCCTGGAACTCACTGTAGACCCACGCTGGCCTTGAACTCCCAGCGATCCTCCACCCTTGACTCCCCAGTGCTGGGACTAAAGGCATTACATCTAGCTTGTTTTCCTTTTAATATTTTTATTTTCATTTACTTGAGAGAGAGAGAATGGGAATGCCAGGGCCTTCAGCTGCTGTAAATGAGCTCCAGATGCATGTGCTACCTTGTGAATCTGGCTTACATGGGTCCTGGTGAATTGAACATGGGTCCTTTGGCTTTTCAGGCAAGCACCTTAACCCCTAAGCCGTCTCTCCAGCCCCAGCTGGTTGTTTTTCCACCCTCTGTATTGCCACAATGCTTTGAGTCCAAGATGACTCATATATTTTCCAATCTATTTTGAACAATTTCAATTATAATATATTATAAAACATTTTTAGAGTCTATAACCAACTGTATAGTCTCAAACCTTAGGCCAAGTTAATGTAAGAATCAAGAGCGAGCTCAGGGATAACGGGAGCCAAAGCTGCTGGGACAGACAGACATCTCTGCCCTTTTGGAGGTGGGAGGCAGGTACCAGGAAGGCCAGACATTTTATCTTTCAGGAAGTAGGTGACAGCAGCTTTCACAGTGAGGTCTCTGAGCAGCCAGCTAGGAAGGAGCAGAGGGACTTGGAAGAGCTGGCCAGTGGCTAGGTGACCCCAGTGTCTGGGTATAAGGCACAATTCAGGGATCCTAGGCATGGGGCCTTCCTTGGCTATGGGATGGATGCTTTCCATCAGAGATCAAGACCAAGCAAGGAGAGTCACACCTCTCTCACAGAAAGGGTCTCTGAGAAGAGCACCGGGGAAAATGAGGAAGTCGGGTGATAGAAGCACTTCCTAAACTTGTCTCCACACTTGTCTAAACTCGGCTCCCGGGGCAGGCGCTGTGGCTCAGCAGGCAGAGCGCTTGTCTAGCGTGCACAGAGCACTGCGCTCGATTTCTCGGCACGGCATCAAACCAGGCAAGGTGGTGCTCTCCCAATAACCAAGGCACCTGGGAGCTGGAGGCAGGAGGACCAGAAATTCAAGATCGTCCTTGGCTACGTAGCAAGTTCAGTGCCAGCCTGGGCTACAAAGAAGGAAGGGAGGGAGGGAAAGAAAGAGGGGAGAGGCAAGGAGAGGGAGGGAGAGAGAGAAGAAAGAAGGAAAGAAAAAAGGGAGAGAAGGAGGGAGGGGGAGGAAGGAGGAAGGAAGGAAGGAAGGAAGGAAGGAAGTCAGTCAAGCTCAGACCTCCAAGCTCTAACACAACCTCACTCCATCCAGATATCCAGGATAGTCACAGCTTGGGGTGAGTCCTCCGACCACTCAGGCATGGAGAGAATGAACCGAGCACCTCTCAACGGTAGCTTAGATACCCTCTGCTCAGTGTGTTGCATTAAACTCTGCAGGCACAGAAGTTGGGGGCTCCCTAGACCAATGGTTTCCAGTTAAACCTTCCCGTGAGGAATAAAGGAAGAATGCTTCCAAAATTTAGTGGAAATAACATAGGATCTCTTCAGAGGACTTTGACTCAGAGCTTAGCCCAGATCATCACCAGCTTGGGGTAAGCCCAGGTCACGCATGCACTGGAGAGCCGTCAGCCGGTCCTCCTCGGAACAGAGGGCAATGGCTGTGCGCGCTCACTCCCAGGAACGTCTCAGACTGTGGGGGCTAAGAGGTGTGGCCCTCTCCAGGTCAAGTTGGAGCCCGAGAGAACTTAAGAGACAAAATTGGTTTCTTAAAACAAAGGAGGACCTACAAGCCTACCACTAGAGCTCAGACCTCAGGGTCAGGCCTACACCCGGGAGTTACCGGGGTCCCAGGTTCTTGACCCAAATCTCTGCGTGATGTGGGTTCTTATTAGACACGGGGCACAGGCCACCTCGGGTCTTTCCAGCTCCCTTGGCATCCTCTGAAGGCAATGCAAGAACTAGAGAAGGGACCCACTTCAGGCTTTCCATTTGGGTTATCTGCCTAGCTGGTGCCCCTCTCTCTCTTGAGCATCCTGCCCTGTTGCCCCGTGCACAGCTCCAGGTCGGTTCCACTCTGGAAAGCACCGGCCAGGCAATCACTGTGCTAGGCAGGGAAGAGGTGACCTGTGTTTCTTAGAAGTCACAGATGGAGTTCACCTGCTGCTCCACCGGGGACCACAGCTGTGTGTCCTGGGGCATGGAGCCTTGCCACCCAGACAGAGCCTGGCTCCAGTCCAACCACCTTCCTGCCAAATACGCCAAGCCACACCCTCCACTCAGTGTAGTGAAGCTAGGAATGCACTCTGCGACCTAGAAAGGGCCTGTTAGCCAGCCCCGAAGCCCTGGGTTTGAGCCGTTGGTCTCACTGCCCTCCGCCCTGGGCAGGAGCACACTGGCTTTCAGTCCACAGAGCATACTGCTCGGGCACCTCGCAGGGCTGCACAGGGCGGAACCAGTGGGCACACCAAGATCAACCAACAATCACTGTTAGAGGGAGGAGTGGGGGCTGGGAAGATGGCTTAGTGGATAAAGTGCTTGTCACTCAAGTCCAAGTACCTGGACCAGACCCCATTCAAAAGCCAGAAGCCATCGTGGGCTTCTGTAATCCCAGCATACTGACTACAAACTGAGAGGCAGGAACAGGCGATTCTCCCTGCAGATCATGGACTTGCTAACCTGGTAGGCAATGCAGCAGTAAAAAGCAAACAAAGCCGGGTGTGGTGGCCCACACCTTTAATCCCAGCACTTGGGAGCCAGAGGTAGGAGGATCGCAGAGAGTTCGAGGCCACCCTGAGATGACATAGTGAATTCCATCCAGGTCAGCCTGAGCTAGAGTGAGACACTATCTTGAAAAACCAAAACAAACAAACAAACAAAACCCCCAAAAGCTAAAATGAGCGAGAGAGACCCTGCTGGAAGAAGTGGAAGGCAAGGACTAACTCCGAAAAGCTGGCCTCTGCCTCCATGTGTGCCCCATGGTGCACATGCACACACGCACACACACAATGCAGGGAGGTGTCAGTACAAAGTGAATGGGACAGTGGGTCAGTATGCCAGGTCCTCCCTTGCGCTCCCGCTTTCCCTCAGAACCTGACCTCCTACAGTGCCCTCCATCTGCAGCACAGGGTGACCAGTTAGAGGAACGTTCCAGAAAGACCGGACACAAAATTGGTCAATTCCGAGATAACAGTTATTCAACAAACACATAGTCGGTCTCAACCAGATGCTAGCCAGGCCCCGGGCAAGCCTGCCCGCTCAGCCTTGCACTGCGCCGGCCGCTGGTCCTCAGCACGGCAGTGTGAGGACGGCAACCCTTGGGAGCAATGGCCTTCCGTTTTGAGGTTGGAGACATGCCTCGCTTGGAACAGGAAGCAGGAAGTGCTATGGACGTGGTTGAAGCGTCTAAAGACAAATGGCCCAGGTGGGGACTGGAGTCTCTGGGCGTAATGTCTCCCACCTGTTCTGCTTTCAGCACATTCTCCCTGTCACTTGTTTTGTTTTGTCTTCAGATATTTTGTTTATTTATTTATTTGAGAGACAGGCAGAGAGAAAGGGGCACACCAGGGCCTTTAGCCACTGTAAACGAACTCCAGACGCATGTGCCCTCCCCTTGTGCATCTGGCATACATGGGTCCTGGGGAATCCAACCGGGGTCCTTAGGCTTCACAGGCAAATGCCTTAACCACTAAGCCACTTCACCGGCCCCTCCCTGTCATTTTTGATCTCAGCTCATAACATCAATACAGGCTTGACTTCTTGATGAAAGGAGTGTGAGGAAATCACGTGATAGCAGTTCCCACTTAGGATTTCTGAGAAAGTCACACAGGCCAGGGCTCACTTCTGCCCAGTGGCACCTCTGTGTTCCCTTCTCCAGCCACAGCTCATGCCACTCCAGCCAGCCAGGCCCTGTGAAATCACCAGCCCATGGCTCCCTGGTGTCTGGAGCCCCTTGCCTGGTGTTTTATTGGCTGCCAGGGGCCAGTCTGTTTGCTCACTGAGCCTATTCACAGAGCCTGATGGTGGCCAGAAAAATCAAAGGCATTGTTCACTCTTGGAGCTGACAGCAGCCCTCAGCGAAGTCCTTCAGGAGAATTTACATGGCTGAAAAGAGTTTTTACATTGATTTTTTTTAACATCTTTGGTTCTGTCTCTTGGTGACATCCAAATTGTTGTCAAGGAGTCTGGGAGCTGGGGGTGGAACAGTGCACCTAGGTGTAGCCTCTGCTGTTTACTTAACAAGAAATGATGCATGAGGGCTGGGAAGATGGCTCAGTTGGCAAAGTGTTCGTCTTATAAACATGAAGATCTGAGTGTGATTCCTTAGAACCCATGTTAAAAAGCCAGGCATGGTCCATACGTGGTGGTGTACGCCTTTAATTCCAGCATTCAGGAGGCAGAGGTAGGGAGATCGCCATGAGTTCGAGGCCAGCCTAGGACTACAGAGTGAATTCCAAGTCAGCCTGGGCTAGAGTGAGACCCTACTTTGAAACAAACAAACAACAACAAAAAAAGAAGCCAGGAATAGTGGTCACCCGTAATGCCTGCACTGAGGATGTGGAGACGGGATCCCAGGGGCTCACTGACCAGCCAGCCTGGCCTAACCGGTGATCTCCAGGACAAGAGACCCTGTCTCACAAAAGTAGACGGGGGGCGGTTCCTGGCACAGCCTTTGTAGTCACAATCCATCTGTCTGTCACCCAGGAGTCCCTGGCTGTGGGTTGGAAGTGGGCTGGGTGGAAGGCAGAAGCACCTCATGGGTGCAGGGAGGGTCGTGGAGACTTGTCTTGAGGGCCCGAGAGTCACCCGGGCCACCAGCAGCAGCTGCAAAGGCTCTTCTGTCTGCTCCTCACCCGGAGCAGCTCAGCCAGCGCTGTCCTTCCACCTCCACCCTTCCCCTGGCCTCTGCACCCGAAACCCAGCAAGGAATTTTCTCCCGCCAGGATGTCCTTTTCGCAGAAGTGACTGGACTTCCTCCCTGAGGGAGGAATGATGGAGGTGGACAGCTTCTTTTAAAGAAAGAGGAACAGACAGATATATAGATAGACAGAGACTAAGATGAAGAAATAGAGAGGGGGCTGGAGAGATGGCTTAACAGTCAAGGCACTTGCCTGCAAAGCCTAAGGACTCACGTTCAACTCTCCAGGTCCCACATAAGCCAGATGCCCAAAGGTGACTCAGGCATGCAAAGTCACCAGATGGCACATGCATCTAGAGTTTGATTGCAGTGGCTGAGGCCCTGGTGCACCAATTCTCTCTCTCTCTCTCTCCCTCAAAAAAATAAAGTAACATTTAAAAAATTAGAGAGGGCCAGTGGTGGTGGCTCACGTCTTTAATCCCAACACTCGGGAGGCAGAGGTAGGAGGATCACCGTGAGTTCAAGGCCACCCTAAGACTACATAGTGAATTCTAAGTCAGCCTGAGCTGGTGAGACCGTACCCCCAAAAAAACAAAAAAAAATTAGAGAGGAAAGAAGGAAGTGTGTATTCTGCTGATGGACTCAGGGTGACAAGGCCCTGGCTCTGTCTCTTGTGGAAGCTACACAGAGCTGGGGATAGGGCCAGGGCAGAACACAGGCACGTGCTGAAAGGCATAATTCACTAGTTGCTCATAATAGAACAGTGTATGTGCAAAGACGTTTTTAGAATAGATAATCCATACCTGTCTTCGTATCTTTTCTTGTTGCTGTGACACAACACCTGACAAAAGCAACTTAAAGGAGGAAGGGTCTATTTGAGCGCAGTTTGAGGGGATGCGGTCCACCACGGTGGGCAGGGCGGGGCCGCAGGAGCATAAGGTGGTCAGTCACATTACAGCCGCAATTACACAGCAGAGAGATGCATGCAGGTGTTCAGTTCACTTTTTATTCTTAATTTTTTGAAAAATATTTTCTTTATTTATTTGAGAGAGGGAATGGGCATGCCAGGGCCTCTAGCCACTGCAAACAAACTCCAGAGACATGCACCACCTTGTGTGTCTGGCTTTACATGGGTCCTGGGGAATTGAACCCAGGTCTTTAAGCTTTGCAGGCAAGCACCTTAAGTGCAGCTCCATCTCTCCAGCCACCACTTTTTATTTTTATTTTTTCATTTTAAAAAATATTTTATTTGGGCTGGAGGGATGGCTTCGTGGTTAAGGCACTTGCCTGCAAATCCAAAGGACCCAGGTTTGATTCCCCAGGTCCCACGTAAGCCAGATGCACACGGTGGCGTATGCGTCTGGAGTTCATTTGCAGTGGCTGGAGGCCCTGGCATGCCCATTCTCTCTCTCTCTCTCTCTCTCTCTCTCTCTCCCTCTTTCCCTCTCTCACTCTCTCAAATAAATAAAATAAGTAAAAAATTTTTAAATATATTTTATTTATTTGACAGAGAAGGAGGCAGATAGATGATATATGATAGTAGATAGTAGATACATAGATAATGTGAGTGTGACAGGGCCTCTAGCTGCTGAAATGAACTCCAGATGCATGCACCACTTTGTGCATCTGACTTGGGCGTTGGGGGAATCAAACCCAGATCCTTAGTTATTGCAGGCAAGCGCCTTAACCATTGATCCATCTCTGTAGCCTCCACTTTTTACTTTTGTAATTCATCCTGAGACCCCAGCCCATGGGATGGTGCCACCCACATTCAGGGTGAGTCTTCCCTCCTTAGTTCAACCTCTCTGGAAACACCCTGACCGACTCACCCAGAGATGTGTTTCCATGGTGATTCTAAAGCCGGTTAAATTGTCAGTGAACACTAGCCGCCACATGCCCCTGATGTGTAGTATGGGCGTGGGGAAGGTATTCACTAAGCACCCTCCCCACCGGCTGTCCCACCCCTGGAGACAGCTGATGTTCTCCGGCTCCTTCCCGGGAGGCTGCAGGCATATGCTCATAGGTATGAGCGCTCTGTGTAAAATCTCTTTCCCTTTTTAAAACTACAGATGACGGAGGGCTCTGTGCTTCTCCTGCTACCATGCTGTCTTGCTTGAAGAAGATGAGGGGCTGTCCCAGTGCTGTAGGGCACCATTCAGCCATGATTCACTCCATCTCTGCTCTCCGTGAACAGCTGGATCTGTTTCCAGAAGCAGCACGGTAGTGTGTAGCTGCAGACACCCCGCGAGATTACCACTGTCTGTGAGGAGGCCCCCAGATACCAACCCGGCATCCGTAGTTTTGACCGGTACAGCCAATCCTCCTCCACAGAGGCGCGTGCTCCCCTGGGCCTTGGGAAACGCATGTGTGGATGTGGTCTGGGCCAGGAAGGCTGACCTGAGCCGGAGTAGTCACAGCCTGAGGGAAGTTGTGGCTGTGCCCGGCTGAGAATGGGCATGCGTGCCTTCTGTCACAGCAAACTGAAGAGGAGCAGTGGCAGATGGTGGGGGCCTGCCCCTGTCTTGACACATGAAGACCCCAGAAGGGTTTGCTGTTGGTCCTTAGAAGGAGTGGTGCAGGTTTCTTATCTTCATATGCCCAAGCCATCAGCTTCGTTGTATGTGCCAGCAGGGAAGTGCCAAGGGAGGGCCGTGTGTATGCACGCATGCGCGTGGGGGCCGTGGAGGGTGGGCGAGGAGAGCCGGCCTGTTCTGACCACACTGTGAGGGAGCAGACCAGTGGCTCGCGGAGGACTCTGACCCTGTGACAACCCTGAAGGATAGCCACTGACCCTGGAGGTCCAAAGGACACAGAGGCTGTCCTGCCCTGGTTCCCAGCAGAGACCTCTGGGAAATGCTGGTGCCCAAGGCCTGGCTGTCCCTTTGTGACTCTTTTACCCTCTCCCCCCCCCAACACACACACCCTGTCCTCAACAGCCATATCAGACACTTTCTACTTTCCTCTGCTGTTGTCCTTCTCCCAGCCTCACCTCAAAACAGACTTTGCCCTAATGACCCAGGTTCGATTCCCCAGTACCTACATAAAGCCAGATACACAAAGTGGTGCATGCATCTGGAGTTCATTTGCAGTGGCTAGAGGCCCTGGCGCACTCGTTCATTCTCATCCCCCACCCTTGCAAATTAACGTATATATATATATAAATTTAAAAAGATAGGCTTTGCTTCTCAACAGCTTAATGGGGAGGGGCTTTTCTTTTCAGAGCATGGAGCTCTGCTGTTGGGGGCTCTGTGTTCTCCCACGTTTTGAGCTCTACCAAAGCACGGGCGGCGTCAGGACCTTCCTGTCCCATTGTTTCTACTCACACTGTCCCTGAGTGCAAGGCTGGGCCTCTGGGCAAGCGCCTCACTCGGCGTCACTCACTGCTGTACAGAGTCCCTGGCGGGGACATTCCTCTTCTAATGGATGACCTCCAAAGCCCCCGCCAGGGACTGTGTTCCACCCTTGGGCATGGAGGAGAAGCGACTGGAACTAACCTTGTGCCCCTTCCCGCTACACTTGCTAAACGCCGTCCCTGCACCCATGACAGCCGGTGCTGTGGGACACAAAGGACGCGAGCAGAGCCTCAAAGACAGAGGGTGGGCCCGGCCGGGTCACTCACGCATTGGTCTGAGCGACTCCGTGGTTTCAGGGTGGGGAGGTGACCGCTGAGCAGTGGGAGGCTACGCTGCATCTGGGGCTGTGAGCCAGAGCGAGTACCTGGCCAGATGGACATGGTGAGGGAGTCCTGGCACGGGGCTCAGTGGCCAGCCCATCTTTATCTAGGCCACTAGTAAGTAACAGCCCTCAGTCCACAGCCTCTGACACAGTTGGTTTGACCTACGTAATCCAAATTTGAGCTGGGCGTGGTGGTGCACGCCTTTGGTCCCAGCACTCAGGAGGCAGAGGTAGGAGGATCGCCGTGAGTTCAAGGCTGCCCTGAGACTACATAGTGAATTCCAGGTCAGCCTGGGCTACAGTGAGACCCTACCTCAAAAACAAACAAACAAACAAAAACACAACAAATTTGACTTTAAAATGTTCCTAGCAATAAAATGTTCTCTTGCCAAGCGAGTCCACGTCTGGTAGCGGGACTGCACGGGTCTCCTCCGCCTGGAGGAGGGAGACAATAGAAATGGCTTTTCTGGGGCTGAGGCTGGAGCTTGGTTGACACAGTGCTTGCCTTGCATACGTGAAGCCCTGGGTTTGATCCCAGCACCAATAAAACGGAATGCGGTAACCCCAGCCTGTAACCCCAGCACTGAGGAGTTACAGGAAGTCCAAGGTCATCCTTGTCCACATAGTGAGTTCAAGGCCAGCCTGGAATACACTAAGCTCTGTGAGTGCAGCTATGCATGCAAGCGTGCGTGCGTGCATGCGTGTGCGTGTGCGTGTGGAGGCCAGAGGACAACCTCTGGTGTCATCCTCAGGAGCACAGTCCATTTCCTTAGAGACAGGTCCCTCCCTAGTCTGGAACTTGACAGTTAAGCTAGATTGGCTAGGCAGCAAGCCTCAGGGGTCCACCTGTCTCTACCTTCCCAGAACTGGGATTGTAGGCACATGCCACCACACCTGGCTTCTTTTAAAAAAATATTTATTTAAGAGAGAGAAAGAAAGAGGCAGAGAGAGAGAGAGAGAGAGAATGGGCATGCCAGGGCCTCCAGCCACTGGAAACGAACTCCAGATGCGTGTGCTTGTGCATCTGGCTTACATGGGTTCTGGAGAGTAGAACCTGGGACCTTAGGCTTCAAAGACAAGCACCTTAACCACTAAGCCACATCTCCAGCCCACCTGGCTTCTTTATGTAGATTCTGGGCACCAACTCAGGTCTCCATGCTTGCACGACAAGCGCTTTACCAAGTGAGCCATTTCCCAGCCCCTACTTTGCACATCATTTTGTTTGTTGGTTGGTTTGTTTTTCGAGGTAGGGTTTCACTCTAGCCCAGCCTGACCTGGAATTCACTATGTAGTTTCAGGGTGGCCTCGAACTCTCCGTGATCCTCCTACCTCTGCCTCCCAAGTGCGGGGATTAAAGGCTGTGCGCCACCACACCAGGCAAGCTTTGCACATCTTGATGGAACATTATCTTAATCTGGTTCTTCACCTCTATTGTCATGTGACCAATGCAACATTGACCTTGGTCATGTTGAACTTTCCGTGTAATTCATTGTGATCCATCTCAACCAAAACTGCGGCACGGTGTGAGAGGCCCACTCTGGTGACATTGGGACTGTGTGACCACCCTACCAAGAACCCCAGCACAGATGATCAGGGTATCCTTGTCTCAACAATTCTGAGAGTACAAAGGGACTTTTTCGGGCTCTTCTTCAGTATCCAGACTGTAATGAGTCGACTGTTGTGGGGGGAGGTCCCCTCACTGTGCTCCTCTGACGGGACCATGCTCCTAACAGGCTCTTTCACTTGCCCACAGCCTCCAGTGTCTCCTCCTCTCCATCGACACCCACCCAAGTGACCAAGCAGCACCCGTTTCCTCTCGAGTCCTACAAGCAGGAGCCTGAGCGCCTGGAAAACCGCATCTATGCCTCCTCCCCGCCGGACACCGGCCAGCGCTTCTGTCTGGCCTTTCAGAGTCCAACCCGACCCCTGCTGTCGTCCCCCACGCACCATGCTCTCCCGAGAACCGTAAGTCCGAACGGCACCTCCTCTCCGGCCAGGGCATCGCGGGAGGGCGGCCGCTTCCCCACACTGAGTGAGTCTGGCTGAGCCAGCCCAGGCCAGAGCTGAGACGTCTGGCATTGTGGCTTATTTTATTGTAAGTCACAGACTGAGGGGGAGAATGGTGGGGACATAGTAAGCAAATGAGAATCAAAAGGAAGATGCCATCGGTCCTACTTGGGACATGACCAGGAAAATGTTCTGTCCCCTCCATTTCTGTGTGTGTGTGTGCGTGCGTGTGCACAGATGCATATATGTGTGTGCACGTGCGGGTGGAGGCCAGAGGACAATATTCTCATGCTTTTTCTCGGGCACTGCCTACCCTTTTTAATATATATATATATATATATATATATATATATATATATATATATATATATTTTAGAGAGAGAGAGAACATAAGCAGGGCCTCTGCCACTGCCAATGAACTCCACTTTATGCAAATGGCTTTATGTGTGTATCAGGGAATTGAACCCTGACAGTCAGGCTTTGCGAACAAGCACCTTTAACAGCTGAGCCATCTCTCCAGACCCTGTCTGCCCTCTTTTGAGACAGTCTGTCACTGGCCTGGAATTTACCAATAGGCTACATTGGCCGGCCAGCGAGCCCCAGGGAGTCTCCTGCAGTGCTGGGCTTACAAGTGTGTCTTTTTGTAGGGGGTACGGGTTCAAGGAATTGAACAGGTCCTTGTGCTTGCAAGGCAAACACTTTACCAAATGGATGCTCTATCTCTTCAGCCCCTCCACATCTTAAAAATTTTATCCTTTGAAAGCTTTATTTGAATTTTCTTCACTGGGACACTAAAGTGAAATATCACAGTCAAGGCAAAAGTAAGTTTTGTAAGTTTTTTCTTTTGGTTTTTGGTTTTTGGTTTTTTTAGGTAGGGTCTCACTCTTGCCCAGGCTGACCTGGAATTCACTATGTAGTCTCAGGGTCGCCTTGAACTCACGGCAGTCCTCCTACCTCTGCCTCCCGAGTGCTGGGATTAAAGGCGTGCGCCACCACACCCGGCTTAGTTTATATATATATATATGTGTATATATACACATATATATATATGAGGTGTATTATATTCTAGAGTTTTAAGGCCTGACATTACTTGACTTTGGGTGCATTCTTGGCAAGTCAGCCTTTCAGAGGGAAGGGGCACAACACGTCTTTGTGGCCATCACAGGATTAGCTGAGGACACGCATGTGGATGGAGGAGGCCAGCTTTGGCACATGCCTGCGCACCATCCATGTGGACACAGTGGCTCAAGTGTGGAGCCCTCTCGTGGTGGCCCGCTTAGTTGGTGTTTGGTACCACAGAGACCCGGCGGTATTCCTGCACCCAGGGAGGGCACTTCTACGTGGACGGAACCATTTCACCTGGTGGACATGTTAGTTTCTTTCCTGGGGCTGAAGTACGTTTGGTCCTCTGCACCCCCAAGGGACGGATTCCAGGACCCCAAGGATCCCCAAATTCTTGCGTGCTGAAGTCCCTTTGAGAAATGGCACAATGTTTGCATGAAGCGTAGGCATCCCTTACATCACACCTTGTGGACATGGGTAGTAGGCTGCAGGTGAAGAGCTGCTCTCTCATGTTGCCTGGGCAAGAAGCAAGAGGCACATGTGCATTGCAGATGGAACTTGGTTCAAATATTTTCAGTCCACTGTCAGCATCGGTTGAAGCCACAGATCAGAACCTGTGGATAAGGAGAGCCTCAAATGTAAGGGCTTTAAAGAACATGTGTGCACTGCCTCGTGGTTCTCGAAGCCACTCTCCCTCGGGGTGACACCACGCTCCCTCTACGTCTCTAAGATGGTCCTTCCTCTCCCAGCTACTGGCAGCCTGGGCATTTTATGGCTTGGACCAGCTTCATTCCAGCCCCTGCCACCGTCTCCCCAGGCCATCTTTGCTCTGTGTTTATTTGTACCCAAATTTCACTCTCCTTAGGGGAACACCAGTCATATTAGATTAGAGCCTATCCTAATGGCCTCATTTCACCTGATTTTATCTACAGAGACCTTATTTCTGAATCAGGACCCATTCACAGGTACTGGGGTTAAAACATCAGCACAGTTTCTCAGCGGACTGCAGTTCAAGCTATAACTTAAGCCATATTTTGGGGAGAAAATGTGTTTGCTAAGCAGAGAGCATACCTTGACTATTCTTGTTCGCTCAGGCATAGCTATGAGTATTCATTTAAACGGCAAGGGTCAAACTACCAGGCCTTGTCTCTGCCACCCAGAGCTCACACTCTTGCTGGCAACATGTCGAGGACTCAGGCAAAACGGCTGAGTCAGAGGAGAAAGTGGACAACGGAACCGCTGGTCCACAACGTGCGAGGGAGGAAGGGAAGACCAGGCAATGAGGGCTCAAAGCCATAGCGCCAACACCCATGAGCTGAGCCCACAGTAGTGGTAAGGACTCAAATAAACCGAGAAACAGAGGAGAACCTTCTAGAAAAGAAAATGAACTATGGCTTGTGTCTGGGGATGAGTGTCAGACACATGCTAAAACATGGGTGGACCCCAAGGACGTCATGCTGACTGAAATAAACCAGGCACCAAAGTATACGTGCAGAATGACCTCATAGAAATGTCAAATTCACGGAGACAGGAAGTAGCATTTCTGTGAGTATGTGGTGTGTGTGCATGTATGTGTGCCCTTGTGGCGGCGGGGCGGGGGGCATTTGTCTGTGGCGGTTGGAGCCGAGCGTTGAGTGCCCGACTCCGCCTCTCTTCTCTGGAGCTTGCAGTTTTCGTGAGCCCAGGCCGGTCCCTGCTCTCCACTCCCCTTGCAGGGCTGGGAGACAGGCGCACGCGGTCACACTCGGCTGTTCGGGTGGGATCTGGATATCGCCTTGTCAGACCCCCTCAGGTCCTCAGGATTATGCAGGAAGCACAGTTAACCACTGAGCCACTCTTCAGCCCAAGAGTGACTTTTTTCATTCACGTATCACTGAAAACATTATACTGGCCAGTTCGGATAGTCCATTTGCCAGGAAAGATGATCTCGTCACACTCACGTGGGCACTAGGGGAGCGCCTTAACTGCCGAGCCATCACTAAAGCCCCCATGAAAATGACATTATTTTGTTTGTTTTTTCAAAGTAGGGTCTCACTCTAGCTCAGGCTGTCCTGGAATTCACTATGTAGTTAATCTCGGGGTGGCCTCAAACTCACAGTGATCCTCCTACCACTCTCCTCCTGAGTGCTGGGACTAAAGACATGAGCCACCACGCCCAGCTGAAAGTGAATTTATTTTTATTTTATTATTTATTATTATTATTATTATTATTGGTTTTTCGAGGTATGGTCTTGCTCTATCCCAGACTGACCTGGAATTAGACTCAGGGTGGTCTCAAACAGTCCTCCTACCTCTGCCTCCCAAGTGCTGGGATTGAAGGTGTGCGCCACCATGCCCGGCTAAAAGTGACATTCTTGATGGGGTGTTTCATCAAGAAGGTGAGAAGGTCTTGGTGATGAGGGGGGCGGCTGTTCCGTACCACTGCACTCACGTTATGCTTACAAAGGACCCAGCTCTACTTGTGTGCACTTTATCAAAACAAATGAATGATCCAATCAGGGCACAAAAGGCTGCACACTTCAAGCTTCAGAAAACTAGTGTGATCGCCCAGGGCTCCCCGCTTAGATTTTTAAACAGTAGGTTTTAAGAACTGGAAGAGGGTGTTCCCACAGGCGACCTGCTATTAACAGGCTCTTAAACCCACCTGTAGACATCATCCTGAGAAGGCTGCCCCACCTGGAGCCACCTACATGTGGCCTCTGTATCCATGGCAATGGAGCCTTCGAAGTTCATTTGCCATTGGGTTCTGTTGCGTGTCGTGTGTGTGTGTGTGTGTGTGTGTGTTGGGGAGGTGGCATGCCAGCATCTCCTGCCAGCTGCAAACGCACGCCAAGCACATGCGTCCCTTTGGCATCCAGCTCTGCTTGGGTGGCTGGGGAGTTGAACTAGGCCATCAGGCTTTGTGAGCAAGTGCCTTTACCTCCCCAGCCCCTGGATGTCTTTTTATATGGTAAATTCCTTAGAAGCTTGACTGATCCCGTTAATTTTGCTACCAGCATAATCTTCATGAAAAAGTAGGAGTCACAAAGATTTCTGAGAACCTAAAACATGATTTATCTCTGTGTTTTTGAAATAAAAACATACTTCCTGGGCTTTGCCGCTAAATGTGCCTTGCTGCGCAAGCCCGGTGACCAGAATTCAGTCCCCAGAACCCGCATTAAACTGGACTCAAGTAGGTAGCACACATCTATAATCCCGACGTGTCGGTGACAGTGGGAGACGGAGTCAGGAGAATCGCCAAGCTCAAGGGCAAACAACAAGAGAGAACCTGCCTCAAACAAGGCGGAAGGAGATGACTAGCACCCCATGCTTGTCCTGTGACCTCCATACGGGCACCATGACCCGCTGTGCCCCCCCACACACACGTCACACACACATCACGTCACACACACTCTTCCCGTAAACCATGACCATGAAGATCATTTTTCTCACATCAGCTCCCACGAATTTCATTCTGAAACTGGAAAAGGACAGAGACGATTTTCTAGACTTTAGTGACAACATGTATTGGATTTTTTTCATTTGTTCAGCAAATAAGTGTGCCAGGTATGGTGAGAGGGTGCCATCTGGGAGTGGCACTTGGGCCAGGGGCAGTGTTCGCTTTACGCCCCGCTTGGCTGGCAGCGCTGTGTACGGTACACGGGAGAGTTACTGTAAACATCACCGACTGAGCAGAGAAAGGAGCTTTGCCTGTGGTGGGGCGGGGGCCGACAGGTAAGCTGTGACCGCGGAGCAGTAGAGCTGCCAGGACCTGCTGAGTTACGGCGGAGGAGCAGCCCGCCTGCCAGCGGAAGAGCCCAGCTCTCCCCTCTTCAGCAGGGAGGAGCACTGAGGGGCATTTTCAGAGGCCACCCTGGCTGGGGCTGGAGACTAGGCTGTGTGAGGAAGGAGCACGGGCCCCTGAGAAAGTATGATAGAAGCCGTCTGGGGCTGAAGACAGCCAGAGGTGGAAAGAAATACAATAGCTAGCGTTAAGAACCAAAGAGCTCCTTGGCGCCTTGGTGGGAATGTTGCAGTCAGGTTCGCATTGCAGGTAGAAATCATCCAACCAAGAGCAGCTTCTGGGAAAAAGAGGTTTATTTTGGCTTACAGGCTCGAGGGGGAGGCTCCATGGTGGCAGGGGAAAATGATGGCATGAGCAGAGGATGGACATCACCCCCTGGCCAACATAAGGTGGAAAACAGGAACAGGAAAGTGTGCCAAACACTGGCAAGGGGACACTGGCTCTAACACCCATAAGCCTGCCCTCAACAATACACAGCCTCCAGGAGGCGTTAATTCCCAAATCTCCATCAGCTGGGAACTAGCATTCAGAACACCTGAGTTGATGGGGGACACCTGAATCAAACCACCACAGGGAAGAATTGAAAGGAGTTTGGGACGTGGCAAGTGATTAATTCAAGCAGAAAAGGAAGAATCAAGAATGATTCCAAACATTGTGCGTTGTGCTGGGAGACGAGTCAGTCAGTGCGGACCCTGCCTCACAAGCCTGATGGCCTGAGCTCAATCCCAAGTGTTCATATGAAAATGCTGGGCAGAGGGCTAGAGAGATGGCTTAGTGGTTAAAGGCACTTGCCTGCCAAGCCTAAGGATCTGGGTTTGATTCCCCAGTACCCACGTACAGCCAAGTGCACAGTGGCACATGCTTCTGAAGTTCCCTTGCAATGGCAAGAGGACTTGGCATGCCCATATTCATTCATTTTCTCTCTCTCTCTCTGTCTGCAAATAAACAAATAAAAATATTTTTAAATGTTTTGTATGTGCCAAACATGGTGGTACATGCCTTAAAAACACTCAGGAGTTGGGTATGATTATAATCCCAGTGCTGGGGAGGTGAAAACAGGAAGATTCCTGGAGCTCACTGGCGTAAGTGCTGAGTCCAGGTCAATGGCAGACCGTGTTTTGAAAAAGGAAATAGACAGCATTGCATTCCTAAGGATGACACCAAGGTTGTCTTCTGTCTTCCACACACACAGGCACATACGCATTCCACATGCACTCACACACATGCACAGGCATTTTTAAAAGTTGTGCCTTTAGGGCTGGAGAGATGGTTTAGTGGTTAAGGTGCTTGCCTGTAAAGCCAAAGGATGTCGGGTCGATTCCCCAGAACCCATGTAAGCCAGATGCACAAGGTGGTGCATGCATCTAGAGTTCGTTTGCAGTGGCTGGAAGCCCTGGTGTGCCCATTCTCTCTTTCTCCCTCTTTCCCTCTCTCAAGTAAATAAATAAAAATAAAATATTTTTAAGAAGTTGGGGATTTGCTGGGATAGGGTACCGAGCAAGAAGAGCAGATTGTGAGCAGGCATGAAGGGAGTGTGTGAGCAGGCATGTGTGCATGGGTGTGTTCAGGTGGTAGTGTTACAATAAGGCACCATGCTCACACACTCAGGCGGACGTGTGCAAAGAACAGTTAGATATGTGCATCCAGAACTAGACACTAAGATTTGAAAACCATCCAACTATAAATGGTCAGAGATGGCTTAGTGGTTAAGGCGCTTGCCTGCAAAGCCTAATGACCCGGGTTCAATTCCCCAGTATCCACGTAAAGCCAGATGCACAAGGAGGTGTGTGTGTCTGGAGTTCGTTTGCAGTGGCTAGAGGCCCTGACATACCCACTCTCTCTCTGTGACTTCTCTCTCTTTCTCCTTGCAAATAAATAAATGGTTATTGATGCCAGATGAAGTGATTCAGAGGAATGTTTAGATGGTGAAGGAGAACCAAGAAAAGTAGACATTACAGGACAAGCAGAGGAGAGAGGTTCTGAATTGCCCGGAATGTGCACTGAAAAAGAAGCAAAGGGAGGGCTGGAGAGCTGGCTTAGCAGTTAAGCGCTTGCCTGTGAAGCCTAAGGACCCCGGTTCGAGGCTTGATTCCCCAGAACCCACGTTAGCCAGATGCACAAGGGGGCGCACGCGTCTGGAGTTCATTTGCAGTAGCTGGAAGCCCTGGCGTGCCCATTCTCTCTCTCTTTCTCTCTGCCTCTTTCTCTGTCTGTCATTCTCAAATAAATAAATAAATAAAAGAAGCAAAGGGGCTGGGCGTGGTGGCGCACACCTTTAATCCCAGCACTCGGGAGGCAGAGGTAGGAGGATCGCCATGAGTTCGAGGCCACCCTGAGACTACATAGTGAATTTCAGGTCAGCCTGAGCTAGAATGAGACCCTACCTTGAAAAACAAAAACAAACAAACAAACAAAAAAGAAGCAAAGGTGATGAGAAATGTGAGCATCTTGCCATGGAGCTCAGGGTCAAGGCTGAGGTCACTGTGACCTTGCAAGATTACCATGTGGTCAAGGGCAGAAGCCTCCCGTGAGTGGAGTGATTAAGGGGTGAAGATGTGGCATCTCTAGTGGGAACTTTTTTTTAAAATATATGTTTATTTATTTACTTGAGAGAGAGAGAGAAAGGCAGCTAGCGAGAGAGAATGGGCACGCTAGGGCCTCCAGCCACTGCAAATGAATTCCAGACGCATGTGCCACCTTGTGCATCTGGCTTGTAAGCCAGATGGGTCCTAGGGAATCAAACCTGGGTCTTTTTGGCTTTGCAGGCAAGCGCCTTAACCACTAAGCCATCTCTCCAGCCCTCTAGTGGGAACTCTTAAAATAAATTTGCTATGGAGGTAGGGAGGAGGGACTGTCGCTGGAAGAATGGAGCTACTGGGGGTGGACTTGGACACCAAGCGATAGCGAGAAGAAGGCAGCCGTTCACGTGAAGAGAGGGAAAGGAGCCGTGTTCTGGTCCTGGTTCCTCAGGAGGTGGAGCACACATGGTGACAGTGTAGATAACTTCCAAAGCAGAAGATGGGAACCAGTGCTCTCCCCGCTCCCTTCCCACGTGTTCACCATCTGACTAAGCCGACCTCTGCGGACCAGCGCTCTGGGCTTGGGCGTTCTGATCTTGTCAGTGCTGACCATGTATCCGTGGTCACTCCCCGCTCTCCCGCTGTGTCTTCTAAGAATTTCACTCTATGTCCTTTCCTTTCCTTCCTTCCTTCTGTTCTTCCTCTCCCCCACCCCCACCCCGCTCTCTTTTTCAGTATTGGGGATGGTGGAACCCAGTACCTCACGCATGCTAAGCAAGCATTCATTCCACTGCTGACTTACACCCCTCAGTCCTAGCATTTCCTTCTTGATTATGTCTTGAGTCAGAGTCCCTGGGAGCAGTCTGAGCCCTTGGGGTGTGGGGTACAAGTAAGTCTACTAAGGGAATGCTCTGGGGAAGAGGTGAGGGAAGGCAGTAAGGCAGGACATGGTCCCAGTTGAAATCTCGCCTGCACCCCGTGACAGGGGAGCTCTTGTGCACATTAGCCCAGCTTTGGCCTTGCCAGACACAAAGAAGCTGGGCTTTGGTACCCTTATACTAGCATGGGGTGCCGTAGGGTGGAGAGCCAGACTTCCAGCTGTGCTGGCTCCTGTCATCCCAAGACAGGCGTACTCAGGTGACTCGACACACCAAAGCCACTAGAAAGAATCCAGCACATTGTCCACCTCCCCTGTCACCCCGGCTGGCTCCTGCACCCCGCAGGAGCCGGGTCAGTACCTGTTCCTTTATTCCTGTATTACATGTCTCCCCAACTTCTAGCAACACCATGCGCCCGGACTCGCAATGCCCCGGGTCTACAGTCTGGGTCAGGCATCCTTCTGCCTTTGGACATGTGGAACAGACAGGTTGAGGTCACTCTGTTCAGGTCAGTCTGTGAATGACCGCTGAGAGCTGACCACAGACGCACCTACCACACTTGTTCACACAGCAGTGACAGGGTTCCACTGGAGAAGTCCGTACTGCAAACTCACTGCAGCCAAGGATGGCCTGAACTTCTGATCCCCCCGCCTCTACCTCCTGACGTTGGGGTTACAGGTGCCTCTGTGGTGCTGGGGACTGAACCCAGAGCTTCGTGCATACTATCAAGCGCTCTGCCACCGGAGCCACACCCGACTTTGACCTTAGATCTTTGTAATATGGCCATGCCCTGCCTCTCTCATCTCCCCCAGAGACCCATGAGGGAAATAGTTTAACTGCTGTGTCCTAAGACACCCCCCCCTCTTATTTGCAGGGCATTGTCTTGCGGGTTGTTTTTGTTGTTGTTGTTGTTGTTATTGTTGTTTTGGTTTGGTTTTTTGAGGTAGGGTCTCACTCTGGCTCAGGCTGACCTGGAATCCACTATGTAGTCTCAGGGTGGCCTCGAACTCATGGCGATCCTCCTACCTCTGCCTCCCAAGTGCTGGTATTAAAGGCGTGCACTACCACGGCCGGCTCAAAGACAGTTTTGATAAAGGCCTCCCCTTGAGAGTCTCCCCAACAAGGAGGGAGTCCTGCAGAAGCGGAGCCCTGGAGCTAAGACAGCTAAGGGGAGCATTCTGCCTCTCCACTCCCAGAGTAACAGAACTCACAGGTGGGGTATGTGCTTCTGAAGGCCCACAGGACACCTGGCCAAGTATCCACAGCACCATTTCAGTCACAGGGATATGAAAAGTGGAAACTTCCAGTAACGCGATCCTTTTCTCCCTCCATGACTATGAGCCAGCCCCTCACCAGGAATGACAGTGGCCATAGTGGCCTCCTCACGCATGTGCACACACAGGCACACACCCCCACACATATGTACACACAAAAAAGGAACATCATGGAATATTTGTACACTCATGTTTGTTGCTACACTAGTCAGCATAGCTAAGATATCCATCAGCCGATGAATGGATAAGAGAGATGTGTCCACACACAACAGAACTCCGTCCAACCATGAAAGAAAATGAAATCATGATGCTTGCAGGAAAATAGATTGAATGGGAAATTATTAAATTAAGTGAAATAAGCCAGACTCAGAAAGATAAATGTAGATTTTCTCTCACAGGTAGATCTTAGATTTTAATATGTGTGTGTGGAGGGGTGTCCCTATGGAAGGAAGGGCATGAAGCTACAAAGGGGATAAGTAGGTCCTAAGGGAAGGTCGGAGAGGGGTACAGACATGTGACATGACAGCGGAAGGGGAGCGTGGGGACAGGAGAGGAAAGTAAGGGAGAGGGTAAACAAAACCATGTATTACTTTATTATAAATAATAACAGATGGAAAGAAGAGATGGAGAGAACAATAGAGGGAGTGAAAGAGGAAGAAAAGAGAACAGGGGAGAAACAGACCATCGTGATCAAGAGGTCAGAGCCAGGGGCAGAGCCAGGTGGCGGGGCTCGCAAGGAGTGAGACGGCAAAGCCAGGGCCGAGAACGGCGGCAGGCTGGGCCACTGTGCTTACCGTGATAAGGAGATGGGAGTGACTGCGGGGCTGGAGCAGGGCAAGGAAGGGCATTTCTGTAAATACGAGAGTGACGCGGGCATGGGAATGAGCTGGCAGAAAGGCCTTGCAGGGTCCAGGATCTGCCATCCTACTCTGCCTGATCCTCTGTTAAATGGAGACATACATGTATTCGTATTTGCCCCAAAGACAGTCGTGAGGGCCCAGTGAGGGGGATTTGTAGTTACTCACCAAATGCTGAAGGCAAGCTTTGAACCCCAGCAGCTGGGCTCCAGAGCCACCTTCTAGAGGAGTCCTAGCTCCAGCCTCAGCCCCTGCACGCCATGATGACTTGACCTCTTAGTTCACATGCCTGATCGCGGCCTGGGCCCATAGCTGATGGCTTTATTGGCGCCCCGCCACCCTCACCTGCCCCTCTGCTGTCTGCGCCGGCTCATGGCAGATGGCCGCGCAGAGCTGCTGCAGCCGACACCGCAGGGCCTGCAAAGCCTGGGAGGTGCCTGTCTGGAAGTGTGCCAACCCCGCTGGATCCATGCCAGAGCTTCCCTTCACACCACCGCGCCAGGAGCTGTTAGAACGTCTAGAACCAAGGGGCAGGATGAGCCTCGGGTCCAGAAAGGCAAAAGATAAGCAGGCCTGAGAGCCTCGCTGTGGAGCCCGGCCGAGCAGAGTGCAGTGGACTTGGCCCTGGGACCAGCCACTTCTGAGGAGTCCCAGAGCCAGGCCACCCCAGAGCTGGCACACCAACAGAAAGTCCACGCCGTCAGGACTCGGAGGCTGAGAGTCCCTCAGAGCTTCATGAACGCACACGACTCACATCAGGACTGGGCGGAGGAGGCTGGACGATTTAGAGTAAGGCAGATGGAAGGGACTTGCATCTCCTTGATAAGGACAGGCTGCACATTTGAAGGAGGGGACACAGGCAAGTGTAATAAACGTGTCATCTGCCCTGCACGGTTTTCAGAGAAACGCTACAGTTTGATTGAGAAGTGCTGCTCAGAGGGCCATGCGTCGTAAAGGTTGGGTCTCAGGGTGACCTGTTGGGAGGCGGCGGAGCCCAGGGGAAGGTCTTTAGGTCACGGGGAGCATGTCCTTCAAGAAGACTCCAGCCCCTTCCTCTTCCCTTTCCCTGCCTTGCTTGTGGTGTGAGTGGTGAGACTCTGCCACCTGCTCCCACCGTGCTAAGCCCCCTCCCACGGACTCAGAGCAATGGGGCCAACCCGCCATGCTCTGGACCCTCCCAACCATCAGCCAGAATGAACCCTTTCTCTGTGTAAGTTGATGATCTCAGGCACTTTTTCTTTTCTTTATGAGAGAGTATGAGAAAGACTTGGTGCACCAGGGCCTCCAGCCACCATAGTTGAAGTCCAGACGTGCGCACCACCTTGTGTGTGTGTGCAACCTTGCACGTGGGTCACCTGTGGTGCATGTGCCGACCTTGTGCGTGGGTCACCTTGTGCATCTGCATTACATGGCATCTGAGGAATCGAACGTGAGTCCTTAGGCTTCTCAGGCAAGTGTCTTAACCTCTAAGCCATCTCTCCAGCCCGATCTCAGGCACTTTGTCACAGGAATGGAAAGCTGACCAATACAAGTGTAGACTTGCCTCTGGTAACAAACTAGAGACTAGAATTCATGGAGGAGGCTAAGCAAGAAACCAGTAAGTTGTATCCGCTACTTTCTCATTGTTGGGACAAAATACTACTCAACCAGAAGCCGCTTAGGGAAGAAGAGTTTATTTTGGCTCACAGTTCTAAAAGGTGGGGTCCACTGTGGTGGGGGAAGCAGGGCCGGAGCAGGAAACAGGCATCACCTCATCACGTCACAGGAAGTGGAGAGACCTCCCTTCTTCTGTAGCCCAGGGCCCCAGCCCATGGAATGTGCCTCCCATAGCTAATTAACCCAACCAAGACAAGCCCTCACAGACGTGCACAGAGGCTAAGCTAATCTACATAATTCCTCTGTCAAACTGTCAAGTTGACAGTCAGTGTAAACTACCATGTAAAATACTGCAGCAGCCTGGCTGGGCACCAAAGGAAGCATTGAAGCCTCAGGGGTAGAGGCCTAAGGAGGTGGGGGGAAGCATCAGTTATAAAATCATATCTGAGATAAGATAGACGGGGCTCGGTGCTTCCTGCGTAGTGCTATGTGGGAGGAGGACCCTGGGCGACTGTGCAGTTTCTGGAGAGAGAGGGCGAGTGGCAGTGCCGGTCAGTTAGCTAGAAGTGTGCCCAAGGGGAAGGAGCCCTGCTGTGAAAGGTGAGCTGTTTACACCATCCAGCGGTGTTTGGATAAACGCTACATGAACACACAACACACAAAATAGGATTGAAAGGACGGTTGGGGGGGTTCCCTGGAGAGAGACCCCCGTATTGACTGTACTCATAGCTTGTATTGAAGGTTCATCAAGAGAAAACTATGGGGAGCTAGAGCCAAATTGAAAGAATGTTTAACAAAAAAAGGGGGAAGGGGGCTAGAGAGATGGCTTAGTGGTTAAGGCGTTTGTCTGCAAAGCCAAAGGACCTAGGTTCGATTCCCCAGGACCCACGTAAGCCAGATGCACAAGGTGGCACATGCATCTGGAGTTCGTTTGCAGTGGCTGGAGGCCCTGTGCGCCCATTCTCTCTGTCTCTCTCTCTCCCTCTTTCTCTCTACCTCTGTCTGACTCTGTCTCTTTCAAATAAATAAATAAAAATAACATATTTAACAACAAAAAAGAAGGAATGTATGTAACTACTGACATGTGACAAATGGCTGACTTGTTCGTGTCCTCATAGGCCACGAGTTTGCTTGAGTTCAGGTCACATTTATGAGTTGTTTGATTCGTGATCACTTCATCAGGAAGTCTTGGGAGAAGCTGTGAGCTCCTGCCCTCAAGATACTCCACACAAGGTGCACAGCCTCCATGCCCTCAGGCTTCAGTTTGTCCAAAGATTACCCTGTTGTGATTTAGCTTGATATCCACATCCAGTTCCACTTGGGGCACTGTTGTATGACTTTCCGTGGGGAGGTGTGAACAAGCACCTATTCACCCCAGGTAGAGTACCAAAGAAACCACTCAAGTCTAGCTTGGTGAGCCGGTGAGTTCACTGGGCTTCCCTGGAGGAGCACGGATGACGAGCCAAGGGCAGCTTCACCAAAACACCCATCCTGGTACCCGTGAAAAGCTGCGTCCCGGGAGCTTTCTGCTCAGCTTGTGGGAGGGCACCCTCTCTCCAACAATTACGTGCAGCTTTTAGAACCGTGGGGAACAGGCCTTGTGAATCTCCTAACTTTCATGAGCTTCTTGAGTCCTCCTTTTCATGTTTCTCTGGGACATCAAACAATAGTGGCATCAGGGACCTGGGTCTGTATGTCTGGTGCTGGAAGAGAGGAGGCGGGAAGGCGCCAGAGGATCCTCTTTGCATATTTTACTTACTATGTATGAATTAAAAAAAAATAGAATCAAGATTCAGGACACTTGGTGTGAGGAAGAAAGCAAACAGTTAAGGGAGACTTCTTTGCCAGTACAGTGGTGTGAAAATGTATGGGGGGGGAGGGGACTGGGTGTTAAATGGTGGAAAAATCATCGGTGCACCTGCTCAGGCATCCTAGACGGCGCGCCTCGATTTGCATCTGGATGAGAATTCCTTCAGCTCACAACCAGGCCTGGCCCCTAACCCCTGGCACTTAGGAAAGCATTAACTTCAGCTGTTGAAGTGTCTCTGGTGCGGCAGTGACACAAGCCATGGCAGCGAGGTTAGTGGTGCCTTCACGACTGGGTAGAAATGAGCCGTGGCGAGCGTGGAAAAGTTTCAGACAAGCCGCCTCTGCCGCCGTGAGAATGCAGCACGTGCCCTGTTAATCAGTGACCACCGGGTCCCCTCGCCCTGGCTGCAAGAGGTTGTGTGCCGAGCACATTCCCCCCCCCCCCCATTCTTTCTGAGGCTTTGCAAAGGAGCCTGACGCATTGGCTGTCTGGAGCCCTCGGAAGGGCAGCTGCCCGCTGTGGGTGTGCTTGCAGGAGAGGCGTGTTCTAGAAAGTGGAAAGGAAGGCGGCGGTTCATTTAGTCCAGCTCCTGAGCCGCCCGCGGGGAAAGCCACCCTGAGCGCTCCATCTCCGCCCCCGGCTCGGCCTGGGCTAGCTCGCTTACCAGTTGGTAAGGTCATTCGGTTATCATGGTTGGACCACGTGAGCCAGTCCATTGGCTTAATTTGCATCTTTTTAAAAATTAGAAGCAGGGCTGGAGAGATGGTTTAGTGGTTAAGGCGCTTGCCTGTGAAGCCTAAGGACCCAAGTTCAATTCCCCAGTACCCACATAAGCCACATGCACACGGTGGCTCATGCATCTAGAGGTCGTTTGCAGTGGCTAGAGGCCCTGGCATGCACATTCTCTCTCTCTCTCTCTCTCTCTCTGTGTGTGTGTGTCTTTCTCTCTGTCTCTCAAATAAACAAATAAAATATTTAAAAAGTTTAAAAAAATAGAAGCATCTGGGGAAGGGAAGGTGGTTCAGCAGCTAAGAATGCTTGCTGCTTAAGCATGAGGGCCGCTGGGCTGGAGACCACCAAGGCTGACCCTCCAGAACCCACCACGCTAAAAGCCGGGCGCAGTCATGCACGTATGCAACCCCCGTCCGCGGAGGGCAGAGACCAGAGAACGGCTGGGGCTCGCCGGCAGCCCTCGGCTGAGGGAGTGACCATCTCAAGGAGAGAAAGATGCACAGATGAGTCGGAAGTGGCAGACACCCAACAGTCCCCTCTGGCCTCCACATCCACACACATGTACACACGTGCTTACACCACGCACTCTCACTCACACACACGCGTGCACACACTCGCACACCCACATACTCATACATACTCGCACACACTCACACACACACACTGGAAACATCTGAAGAAGTATTTCATTCTTCCTCTTGAGTACAACAGTCCCAGCCCAGCATGAAAGCACAGGCCCGCATACCGAGCACTGCAAGGCCACAGCAGGAAGATCGCGCGTACAAGGCCAGCCTGAGCTAACACGTGGCAGGCCAGCCTGAGCTAACACGTGGCAGGAGCTTGTCCTAGAAAAACCAACTGAACAACCAAACACACACAGAAAAATCAAATATATAAAATAAAAGCAAAGTTCTACAAACTGTACCCTCTGAGCTCAGCTCTGTCGTTTGCCTGGTTAGGGCAGCATTTCTCCTGTCCTCCAGACATATCTGAGGATGGTCTGCGTGGCAGAGTGAGCGCCCTCAACGCACTGGCTGTGCATGGAAAACGGTCAGGATGGTACTTGCGATCCATGTCACCACAGTGTTAAAGTACATTCTTCTAATGCACAAGGGAAAGCTTAAGGAATAAAATTAGGGCTGGAGAGACAGCTCAGCAGTTAAGTCACTTGTCTGCAAAGCCTAACCACCTGGATTCAGTTCCCCAGGACCCACATAAAGCCAGATGCTTTACAAAGTGGCGCATGTATCTGGAGTTCATTTGCAGTGCCTGGAGGTCCTGGCATACCCATTGTCTCTGTCTGTCTCTCTTCTATCTCTCTCTCTCTCTCTCTGCTTGCAAAATAAATAAGTAAAAATTTAAAAATAGGGGAGAGATGGCTTAATGGTTAAGGCACTTGCCTGCGAAGCCAAAGGACCCAGGTTTGATTCCCCAGCACCCATGCAAGCCAGATGCACAAGGGCGCATGCGCCTGGAGTTCATTTGCAGTGGCTGGAGGCCCTAGTGTGCCCATTATCTCTCTTGTCTGTCTCCTCCGGCTCTCTCTCTCTCTCCTTACAAATAAATAAATTAAATTAAAAATAAAAATAATAAAGACATTACAATCCCAGCACTTTGGTACAAGCAGATAAAAGTGGGGTGTGGTGTTCTTGCCCTGCCTTTGATGTCCCTTTTATATGCAGATAAGTAATGCACATCTCACTAGACTGGACGCCATCTTAGCTTTTCACTTAATTAGTTCATGGTCTGACTCTGGAATTCAGGTCTGGTGCTCGCTACAGCAGCACGTGCACTAAAATCGGAACGGTACAGAGAAGATTAGCGCTGCCCTGTGCAAGGATGACACGTCAGTTTGTGAAGTGCTCCATATTTTGGCGGGGACTGGAGAGATGGCTCAGTGGTTAAAGGACTTGCTTGCCAAGCCACAGTTCAAGTCCCAAGCCACTCACATAAAGCCAGATGCAAAAAGTGGCACAGACATCTGGTGTGTTTATTTGAGGTGGCAAGAAGCTCTGGCATGCCCCCTCCACACACACACATGCACACGCACATGCAAATACATAATCTTTAAATCTCATTTTCACAAAATGTAGTTGACATCCAGTATTGGATAACCTTGGAGTATTCAAATTATTAAGCCAATTGCTAGGTCTGATTCAGCCAACAGGAACTGTTCAAATCAGCTTGGAGAACACACGTGCCACAGGCAAAACTGTCACATAGAGATGCTGTGGGTGCCGAGCGTGGTGGTGCACACCTTTAATGCCAGCACTTGGGAGGCAGAGGTAGGAGGATCGTGAGTTGGAGGCCGCTCTGGAACTACATGGTGAATTCTGGGTCAGCCTGAGCTAGAGCGAGACCCCACCTCGAAGAAACAGAAATAAAAATAAAGAAAGAAAGATGCTGTGGGCACTTGCATAGAGCTAGGCTGGCTCAGTGGAGCTGCTCATGGGCAATCACATCCTGTCCAGGCACTGGGGATGCAACATGGCCACGCTCAAGTGGCCATGCAAGGGCCGGAGCATACACCTCCGAGGACTCGGCGGCCAGGCTGGGGAGGGGGAAGAGCAGAGGAAGGAAGAGAGGGTCTCCCTTCTGCATCTGTCCTTACTCCTGGACGTGAATCTGGCCTTTCCCTTTTACAATGCTCAGCAACTGAAGATTGGCTTGGGGATGCCCTGGCCACCGACTCAAAGGTCTGTGACCTGGAATTTTCTGTTGCCATCGGCGCAGTATCACAGACTGAGCACGCTTGCAAGGACAGACGCAGGTGTATTTTGGCTCAGGGTTCTGACCCGAGGCCAAGTGGCTCTGTCTGTTGGTGGCCTTCTCAGTGGCAGAGAGTCCCAACATGGCACAAGGCACGTGTTAAGGGACAGGGAGTGCACGGGTGTCCTCTGACTCCACCATCACGATTATCTGATCCAGACACCACGTCTAGGGACTACAGTCAGATTTGGTCTCCGTCCTTTCTTTTTAAATTTTGTGCATCTGTGTGTTTGTGTGTGCATGTTCATGTGTATACAGGTACACATGTGTATTTGGATACATATGTGTGTGTATGTGTGTGCGCACACATACCAGAGAACAACCTCGGGAGTTGTTCATCAGGAATGCCAACCGCCTCTTATTTTTTGAGTCAAGGTCTCATCAGTCTAGCGCTCACTAAGTGGACAGCTGGCCAGTGAGCCCCAGGATCCTCCTGTCTGCACCTCCTGAGCTCTGGATTATAGTTAGACACTGTCATGCCCACGTTTTATGTGGGCTCTGGAGATCCAACTCGGGTTCTTATGCTTGCAAGGCAAGCGCTTCACTAACTGAGCTACCTCCCCAGCCCCTCCACCCTTTCAATAGCTCACACACCCCAATGTGAGTTTTGGAAGGGAAAACAGTGTATCCAACCCACGGCACTGCCCATATTTAATAACCCTAGAATGGGGATATTATGGCAACACAACTTATTCTTTTCAAGAATGTATCAAAAGAATTTTAGGAGTGATTTTCCATGGACTGCGTTTGACGTGCTTGAAAATATGGACATAGTTAATGCAGAATGCATCGTAGTGCCCCACGGAGGCAGTGCCCAGCACTCCACCCTGAGAAAGCAGTGATGTCTACAAACCGTCGGCCTGGTGTCACTGGCTTAAGGATCCGCTGACCCTTTCAGCTCCCGTATATGTGGCTCTTTGCGCATCCCCTGCCCGCTTACTGAACCTTACAAATGGGCAATTGAGGAAAGATGCTATCCCCAGCAGGCATGAACCGCAGCCTGCGTTTAATCTATGCGTTAGGTTCACCGGTTGCTGTCGGGACCATGCAAGGCCCCCTGTGTGAAGGATGTGTGTGACATGGCAATGTGAACACTTGCCCGTGGGCTTCCTGTAAGATGGAAAAGCACACAGAAAGGGCCTCCCAGAGCAGAGCCAGCAGTCAGCTTGTTGGCGTGACTTAGAAGGAATGAAGTGTGCAGGCCACAGACCCCCCGAGCAAGGCGAAGTCCAGGTTCAGGTTTGCTTAAAGACGAAAGCAGAGGTAGGAAGCAGAAACAGCAGTGAGCTAGAAATGTGTGGCCTGGGTGGTAGAGTTGCAGTGGGGTGAGGTGGAGACTGAAAAATGAAAGGTCCATGCAAAACCAAGTGCCGCTGAAGAAAATACCTCTAAAATAAACATCAGGAGATCAGCTTACAGATATTTATCGTTGGGCTTGGGATGTGGCTCAGTTGATAGACTGCTTGCCTGACGTGCACAGAGCTCTGGGCTCAATGCCCAGCACCACATAAGCCAGGCATGATGGTGTACGTCTATAAACTCAAGAGGTGAAGGCAAGAGGATCAGGAGTTCAGGGTCACCCTCTCATATGTGGTCCTGGGATACATGAGACTCTATCGCAAAACACATGTACGTGGGCTGGAGAGATGGCTTAGTGGTTAAGGCACTTGCTTGCAAAGCCAAATGACCCAGGTTCAATTCCCCAGGACCCATGTAAAGCCAGATGCACAAGATGGCGCACGCGTCTAGAGTTCATTTGCAGTGGCTAGCTGCCCTGGCACGCCCATTCTCTCTCTCTCTCTCTCTCTCTCTAAGTAAATAAATAAAAATAAATTTAAAAAAAACACATACACACAAATATATTGTGTTGAGTCCATAGGAAAAGTTCACATTTTATTTCCATTCAAATGGTGTTGTGACAAATTAGTTGGATCATGGCTTCTAACCAAATCCCATCACTAGTTAAGGCAATCCCAGGTTCTCCATGTGGTTCAATGTGGCACCCAAAATTCTGTGCCCGTCAGTTCTGTTCTGTCCTGTTCTCATCCAGTCTCATTGCCTTAAGTTCTGAGTTGACTTCAATTACTATCAACCTTGTTTCCAGCTGAATACAAATGGGCAGCAGTCAGATACTAGGAACTGGCCCCCGTCTGTCCACACCAGAAATAGCCCAGTGGGATGCGTGTGGCGTGGCATGCTGACACTTACAGACAGGAGCTGTAGGTTCCTCATGCGTGTGATGGGAACCACCCTGTTTCATATGTGCATACACGTGTCCTCACCCTGATAGTGAATTCCATCAGGCATATTTCATGGCAAATAGTGTAGGAAATCATCATTTTCAGTCTTAAAATAGTCTTCTGAGGACTTGGAGAGTTCATAGAGCAACCCTTGACTGTTGCTGTGGGATCTCTGGCATAGATATTTCCACTGCTCTTTGACTGTATTATTGTTTTTCCTTCCTTCCTTCCTTCTTCCATTCCTGCCTTCCTTTCTTTCTTCCCTCCTTCCTTCCCTTTCCTTTATTCGCGTGCATGTGGGGGATGCATGTGTGTATGTTCACATGTGTGTGCACACACGTGTATGCCGGCGCACATGCACTTGCATGCATGCATGTGGGGATCAGAGGGCAATGTTGGGGCCCTTCATCAGCCACTTGCCATCTTAATCTTAAAAAACATGTTTTTTTGAGGTAGGGTCTCACTCTAGCCCAGGCTGACCTGGAATTCACTATGTAGTCTCAGGGTGGCCTCGAACTCATGGCGATCCTCCTACCTCTGCCTCCCAAGGGCTGGGATTAAAGAGATGCACCACTACACCCAGCCCAAATTTTTTATTTTTATTTTTATTTTTATTTATTTATTTATTTGAGAGAGAGAGAAAGAGGAAGAGAATGGGCATGCCAGAGCCTCTAGCCACTGCAGACAAACTCCAGACACATGTGCCACTATGTGCATCTGACTTACGTGGGTTCTGAGGAATCGAATCTGGGTCTTCAGGCTTCATAGGCAGGCACCTTAACTGTTAAGCCATCTCTCCAGCCCTAAAATATTTTTTAATGAGAAAGAGAAAAGAGGAGAGAGAGAATGAGGGAGAGGAAATGGGCATGCCAGGGCCTCCTGCCACTGAAAATGAGCTCCAGATGCTTGTGCCACTTTGTGCATCTGCCTTTACATGGGTACTGGGAGTTGAGCCCCAGGCCATTAGGCTTTGCTAACAAGTTCTTTTAACTGTTGAGCCATCTCCCCATCCCCCTGCTTAGCTTTTTAATATTTTTATTTGTTTTATGAGAGAGAGAAACAGAGAGGGAGAGAGAATGGACATGCCTCTAGCCACGACAAAGGAACTCTAGATGCATGCGCCATCTTGTGCATCTGGCTTTACGTGGGTACTAGGGAATCAAACCTGGGTCCTTAGGCTTTACAGGCAAGCGCCTTAACCGCTGAACCATCTCTCCAGCGTCCTCCCCTCCTGCCCTGCCTAGCTTTTTTTTTTAATGTGAGCACTAAGGATCAAACTCAGGTCCTCCTGCTTGCAAGGCAAGCACTGTACTGACTAAGCTATCTCCTCAGCCCCTCTGCACTTTTTTAATGTGCCCGGAAGTCAAGTTCCTCCTGACTCCTCCTTCCAAGTGCTGGGACCACGGGCAGGTGGAACATACCTAGCTGTTTATCGATGATGTCATCCAGTGACTGCAGGGGAAGGCTAGTGACACTTGCTGCAGCTGGCCGCGCACTCAGGTACCAAGTTGCCCGCTGTGCCACTGTGCTAACCACGACAGGCGAAAAAAAACAGTGAGCCCCGAGCAAAGGACACCTGGTGTCGTCCACAGGAGGGGGCTCCACCCTGTGGACTCCTGGCCCCACCTTGCCGTCTGCTGAAGGAAGGTGCACGCCACCGTGGTGAAGCATTTGTCTCCCACAGGTCTCCAGGACACAGAGGGATGAGGGTTGGTACCTGCTAAATTTGAGAGGTTTTACAGTCAGAGCCCCTTCCCCTGCTGTGGTCCCAATCTCAACATACACATGCTCTCTAGAGGACACAGGTCTCCTAGGAAAAAGAAAAGAAAAAAGACTCAGACTGTTACCGTCTTCTGTTAAAATGCTGTTGTTTGTCACTGTTATTCTTTGTCACGCCTGTGTATACAATAGACACACACACACACACGTACACATGCACGCCCGAACCAGTTCCCTCCAATGTGTAGAATCCTAGACCTGCCTCTAAAAAGCACCCATGAAATCAGGTTGTGCATTGCTATAAACCCAGCACTTGGGAGGTAGCAGCAGGAAGATCAGAGTTTAAAGTCATCCTCAGCTACACAGCGAATTGGAGGCCAGCCTGGGATATATGAGATCCTATCTCAAGATTAAAAAGAAAAAAAAAAAATACCTACCAGCCAGTGTGACAGACTAATTTTCACTGCATTACTTTTGGCTTTAAAAATGAGCAAGTTTAAATCATTCCTTCCCTCTGGCCTAATATAGTCCTTAAACACAGCGGGTACGTTCTGTTCTGCAGGGAGGAAAAGAGCACGTTTAGCACAAGCTTTTAGCACTTCCTGTAACTCATGTCCCACACATATATTGAATTCTTCAACCAAGAGGCCACAATAGATATGTCCATTTCTTTCTTTATTGTGTAGTCTGAGATCATAAAAGGAAAGTATCTTGACTTATCATAACTCACCGACACTGCCATATAGTTAAGCCACATTTCTCTAAACAAACTTTACCCTCAACCATCTGCCATGCTAATTACTCTTCCTAGCCTATTTTATGTTAAAATAAATAAACTATCGTTTTATGATAGTGGTTTTCATGGTCCATGACTGGGTCACAGTGTACAGTTTTAAAGCCACACTCCGACTTTGATTTCTTCTCAGTTTCTAATGTTCCCATTAGGATCAAGGCGGCCGTTCGTGTTGTAGACATCAGGGCCCCTACTTATTAAGTCCAGACTCTTCTGTCATCCTTCTCACCTTTGAAAAAATTATTTTTATTTATTTATTTGACAGAGAGGAAAGGAGATGGAAAGGAGAAGGGGGGCAGGGCCTCCTGCTATTGCAGATGAACTCCAGGTGCATGGGTCGCTTTGCTTATCTGGCTTTATGTGGTACTAGGGGAATCAGAGCCGGGCCAGAAGGCTTTCTAAGTCAGCGTCTGGAGTTTGATTGCAGTGGCTAGAGGCCCTGGTATGCCAATCCTCTCTCTCTCTCCCTCTCTCTCTCTCTTCTCTCTCTCTCTCTCTGTGTGTGTGTGTGTGTCCCTCTCTCTCTCTGTCTCTCTCTCTCTGTCTCTGTGTGTGTGTGTGTCTCTCTCTCTCATTCTTGAAAAAAAAACTCAGTCTGTTGGGCTTGCCTCAAGCGAAAGAAAGAAAGTTACTTCCTTATTGAAGAAAATCTTTCTTTTGCACGTGAGGAGGGTGTGACCATCCTCTGTGAACGTTATTTAGAGACACCTCCTTGTTGAAGTCTAATTCAGTTAAATTGTGACTGGCTTCTTGAACACGCTAAATGCTGTCAAATTATTTGGACCTCGGTTTTTTAATGTACCTTGTCTAATTCTGTAGTGGGATGAGATTGTTTAATGACTCGGCTGGGCTGGGGGTCAGCTGTTGGGGAGCAGAGGGGAGCCTGGTTAAATGAATGCTCTGTGTCTCCCAGCCCCACCCTTCTCTCCGCTTTGTGGCCACTCAGCCACTGTCCCCACCACCAAGCTCAAATGTTAAGACCATCTCTACCTACTCCTCGGAGGGTTTATAAGTGGAATCAAAGGCTTTTCTGGAAAGAGCATAGTGAGCCTTGGAAATACAGTGACTAACAAGAACAGTGTCTGCCTCATGGAACTGTTTGTCTGTCTTGTGGAAGAAAGTAATGTGATTATGTGCAATTGCTACACAGGAAAAAAAATATAAAACCTTCTAGAGGGGAATACTGAGGTACATCCTTAGGACCTAGGAGGGAAGAAGTTTCTTGGACAAAAATCAAAGTCACAGGAGAGTGTGGTAGTCTTTTTTTTAAAAAAAAAAAAGGGTTTTTATTGACAACCTCCATCCATAAGCAAAATGCCATGATCGTAATCTCCTCCCACCATGCTTGTGTTAGTGTTTTCGTTGCTATGACAAATACCTGATAGAGATAATTTAAAGAAGGCAAGGTTTAGTTTGGCTCATGCAATTTCAGACCCTCAGGGCAGGCAGGGGATGGTGGGTCAGAGCAGCTCGCATTACAGGCCGGGAAGAAGAGAAGAGAATGCCTGAGCGAGCTGGGGTTCGAACCTTTCCTCTGTATTCCATCTGGGCTCTGCCTATGGGATGGTGCCACCCACGTTCAGGGCAGGGTTTCCCCCTTCAGCTGGTCCTCCCTGGAAGCACTCTCCTAAGGAGAGTTGCCAACACACCCGGAGGTGAACCTCGTTAATCTTGTAGGTGCTTTTTAATCCAATCAAGTTGGCAATCAAGATTCACCAGCACAATGATAACAGATCTCGCCAAAACTTGACCCTTGTGTTCTTTTAAAGACTTGTTCAGGACTATGAAAAGGCAACCTACAGAAGAGACAGTGTTCACAATCCATGTATCTCATAAAGGACTTGCTTCCAAAGGACATTTTTATCTTTTCTTCAGTTTATTGAGACGTAGGGTCTTGCAGTGTCACCCAGGCTGGCCTCAAATTCCTTGGTTCATATCATTCTTCCTCCTCAGCCTGCCAAATTCCTGGGACTATAGGCGCACACCACAGTGCCCAGATGGAAATGCGTTTGTTAGACTTAGTGGCCTAAACCACCTGTATTGTCCCTCATGGGCTCTGTGAGTCAAATCCTAGGCACAGTCCAGGGGAGTCCTCCTCAGCTTCTCCCACAAAACTGGCCCCATGGTGCTGCCAGCACGAGTTCTCACGGGAAGGCTGGACTGGGCAAGGATCCATGCCCAAACTCCTGTGCCTGGTCTCAGGGTTCAGACTATTGGCAGGAGGCCTCGGCCCCTGCCGCGTGGGTCCCCCAACATAGCAGCACAACTCATCAGAACCAGCCAGAGAGAGGGTACCAGTCAGCCAGACCCACAGCCTCATCGTGGGGCGACTTCCTGTCACCTTTATCATGTCCTCTTCTTTAGAGGCAAGTCACTGGGGCCAGCCAGGCTCAAGGACAGAGAGGGACCCACATACCTGAACCCCAGGGGGAGGGCTCACATCTCAGAGTCGGCCTGCCGCCATCAACAGCTTCAGTAAGAAGAGGAAAATCCAGTCCAATGGACAATAGTATACTCACGTCACAAAAGAAGGTTCACGAATGTCCCATAGGCACCTGCGAAGGGATCACGAGGGTACAGTGTGATAGTCTGATACCTGTGCAGCGTGTGTACTGATTAAATTGGGGTTAATTAACATTCCCACCTCCTTATCATCACTTTGGGTTTGGACCTTTGAGCTCCTGTCTTCTAGTCATTTATAAAATGTATAATAGGTTACTGTGAATATAGGCACCCCACTGTGCTGGAGAGTGTTGAATATAATCTTTCCATATAACTGCATTTTGGTGCCCATTTTTTACTTCCCACAATCCCCGTCCCTATGACCTTCCCAGCCTCTGCAGATCACTATTAGACAGTCTGAAGGACTTTTATTTTTAACATCTGCATATGAGAGAGAACATGCAATGCTTGTCTTTCAGTGCCTGGCTCAAATCACATAACATAGGGACCCCCAGTTCCAACCATTTTGCTAAAATAATACAGTATCATTATTTCTTTATTTATAAATATTTGACACATGCACCACCTTATGCATCTGACTTAATGTGGGTCCTGGGGAATAGAACCTGGATCCTTTGCCTTAGCAGGCAAGTGCCTTAACCACTAAGCCATCTCTCCAGCCCACTGTATCATTATTTCTTATAGGTGAGCAAGATTCCACTGTGAGTTGGGTGTGGTGGTGCAAGTCTGTAATCCCAGCACTTAGGAGTTAGAGGCAGGAGGATAAAGGATTCAAGAATAGCCTGGGCAACATGAGACCCTGTTCCAAGAAAAGAGAGAGAGAGTGAGAGGCTGGAAAAGATAGATAAACACTGAGGTTCCATTACGCACATATACCACATTTTCTATATCTATCCATTCTTATATACATGTACAAGTCTTATGTGTTAATCAGATAGAAAGGTTAATTGGCCTGATTTGACCACTATATTATACAAATGTATTGAATTATCATACTGCATACCATAAATTTATAGAATGAAAATAATTCATAAATGTATTTAACTACTCATAAGGAAATATAAATCAAAACTACAATGAGAAACCACTATATACCCACTGGAATGACTAAAACGACAAAAAAAAAATTAAAAAGTAAAGGGCCACACGGAAAGTTGATGGGGATACGAAGCCACTGGAGTTCACACGTCGCTGCTGAATGTGTGACCTGTGCAGCCAGACTGCAAAACCAGCTGGTTCTCACGTTAGGCCTACACCTAGCAAATGACTCAGCCATTCTACTCCTTGGTGCGTACCCAACAGAAGGGAAAGTATATTCATACAAAGATTTGGCCATGACCATTCATGCTTTATTGACAGTAACCAAAAAAATGGGATGTTGCAAATGTCCATTCATAGGTTGAATAAATGAATAGACAACAGGCGGTACAATGGAATGCTACTTACCGATAAACAGGAACAAACTACTAAAATACTTACCTGTGTTGTGAATGAATCTCAAGGTCATCGTCCTAGTGCAGTGATCCTGATGCAAAAGATTGCATACCACATAATTCCACATATAAAAGATTCTAGAAAAATTCAATTTTTTTTTGGGAGGGGGGGTTTCAAGGTAGGGTCTCACTATATCCCAGGCTGACCTGGAATTCACTCTGTATTCTCAGGGTGGCCTCGAACTCACGGCCATCCTCCTACCTCTGCCTCCCGAGTGCTGGGATTAAAGGTGCACGCCACCACGCCCGGCTAATATTTTTTATTATTTATTTATTTGACAGAGAAAGAGGGGGGGAGAGAGAGAGAGAATGGGCGCACCAGGGCCTCCAGCCACTGCAAATGAACTCCAGACACATGCGCCCCCTTGTGCATCTGGCTAACGTGGGTCCTGGAGAATCAAGCCATGGTCCTTTGGCTTTGCAGGCAAACGCCTTAACCGCTAAGCCATCCCTCCAGCCAAAAAGAAATTCTAGAAAATATCTATGTGACATATTGACACAAAGGACAGAGGCAATTGCCCGGAATGCATAGAAGAAAGGACGGAGCACGAGGGGACATGAGGAGACTTTAGGGATGCTGGAAATGTTTTGATATTACTGATGATTTCATATCAACACATCCTGGAAACACATGTAGTTTACTGCTGGTAAGTTCGGCCACAATGAGGAAGAGACGCCAAGAAAGCATTCTTAGAACATGTACAGCTACAGGGGCACCTACACCTACGTTCAGCAGACTTTGTGTCCCAAGTGCCCCCTAACCCACCCTAGGAAGCCCTGAAAGATGGCAGAAGTCCCCGGGTGTGGGAGAGGAGTGATGGCCGGAGCAGGCCCCTTTCCCTCCAGCTTCGGTGGCCTGCTTGCTCTTAATAACTTTGTGTGGAACAGAACAGGACAAAAGGGGAACTGTTCTGTCTCACACATTTTTGTAATTTTATTTTTGCTAATTTATGACCAGAGCTTTCATAAATGATGAGGTTACAAAGGGTTGAAAAGTTATGAACATGGGCTGGAGAGATGGCTTAGCGGTTAGGGCACTTGCCTGTGAAGCTTAAGGACCCAGGTTCGACTCTCCAGATCCCACATAAGCCAGCTGCACAAAAGCAAGGCAAGGGCAAGGTCACATGTGCCCGCTAGGTGGCGCAAGTGTCTGGTGTTCAATTGCAGTGGCTGAGGCCCTGGCACAGCAATTCTCTCTCCCTCCCTCTCCCTCTCTAAAAAAAAAATAAAAAGTTGGGCCGGAGGGATGGCTTAGAGGTTAAGGCATTTGCCTGCAAAGCCAAAGGACACAGGTTCAACTCCCCAGGACCCACATTAGCCAGATGCACAAGGGGGCGTATGCGTCTGGAGTTCGTTTGCAGTGGCTGGAGGCCCTGGAGTGCCTATTCTCTCTCTCTCTCTCTCTCTCTGTGTGTGTGTGTGTGTGTGTGTGTGTGTGTCTCTCCGTCTTTCTCTGTCAAATAAATAAATAAATAAGTTATGAACAGCTGGGAGTGGTGGCACACACCTTTAATCCTTTAAGCACTTAGAAGGCTCAGGTAGGAGGATCACTGTGAGTTCAAGGCCAGCCTGGGACTACAGAGTTATATCCAGGTCAGCCTGGGATAGAGTGAGACCCTACCTGAAAAAAAAAAATGGTTTTTTTTGCATGTGTGTGGTGTGTGTGCTTGGGTCTGTGCATGTCTGTATGCATTTGGGTGCACATGCGTGGATATGTGTGCATGTGGAAGCCCAAGGTCAACACTGGATGTCTTCCTCTATTGCTCTTCATCGTATTTACTGAAGCAGGAGCTTGCTATCTGGCTAGATTAGCTAACCAGCTTGCCCTAGGATCCCCTGCGTGCCTCCCCAGGGCTGTGATTACAGGCAGGCCACCATGCCCACTCGGAATTCACATGGGTTCTAGAGATCCAAACTCCAGTCCTCACAACTGCACAAGTACTATGCTGACTGAACCATCACCCCCAGAATCCCCAATAAAATATCTTGATGAAGCTGGGTGTGGTGGTGCAAGCCTTTAATTCTAGCACTCAGGATCACCATGAGTTCAAGGCCAGCCGGGGTACAGAGTGAATTCTATAGGTCACTCTGGGCTAGAGAGAGAGACCCTGCTTCAAAAAAAAAATATTTCAGGGCTGAGGGATGGCTTAGTGGTTAAGGCATTTGCCTGCAAAGCCAAAGGATCCCAGTTCAACTCCCCAGGACCCACATTAGCCAGACACAAAAGGGAATGCATGCATCTGGAGTTCATTTGCAGTTGCTGGAGGCCCTGGTGCACCCATTCTCTCTTTCTCTGTCAAATAAATAAATAAATAAATGTAAAATATTTTTAAAAATATTTTGTTAAGCCAGGCGTGGTGGCACACGCCTTTAATCCCAGCACTCGGGAGGCAGAGGTAGGAGTATTGCTGAGAGTTCGAGGCCACCCTGAGACTCGATAGTGAATACCAGGTCAGCCTGAGCTAGAGTGAGACCCTACCTCAAAAAAACAAACCAAACAAAAATGTTGAACGAAACACAGAAGCCAGTGTGTACTTGTGAAAGACAAGAGGCAAACACATTTCGGACCCTGACTAGCAAGTCTGTCAGAAGCGGCTCGTCCTGGCAGCCCTGAGTGCCCATTCCAGCTTCAGGGCTCCCCTGCCATTTCCATGGGGCCAGAGCAAGCCCCCCAGCCAGACATTGGATTAACCAGCGCTGCGCTTCCTGCCCCATAGAAGAGAGCAAACCAGCATGTGCCGAATGAACGGCTGTCTTCACACGTCTCAGCAGCGTTTCTGTGTTGGAAGCCAGATGATTCAACATAAGAGAATCCAGGCTAAAGTGATTTTTAGTGGGCTGGAGGGATTGCTCAGTGGTTAAGGCCTGTGAAGCCTAAGGACCCAGGTTTGATTCCTCAGGACCCACGTAAGCCAGATGCACAAGGCGGTGCATGTGTCTGGAGTCCTTTGCAGTGACTGGAGGCCCTGGTGTGCTCATTCTCCCTCTCTGTCTCCTTCTTTTCTCTCTCTCTCCCCCTCTGAACTAAATGAATAAATAAAATATATTTTAAAATATTTTTAAAGGGGATGGAGGGATGGCTTAGTGGTTAAAGAGCTTGCCTGCAAAGCCTAAGGATCCAGGTTTGAATCCCCAGTACCCACATAAGCCAGATATGCAAGGTGGCGCATGCATCTGGAGTTCGTTTGCAGTGGCTGGAGGCCCTGGTGTGCCCATTCTCTCTCCCTCTCTCTCTCTCTCTGCCTCTTTCTCTCAAATAAGAAAGAAAGAAAGAAAGAAAGAAAGAAAGAAAGAAAGAAAGAAAGAAAGAAAGAAAGAAAGAAAGAAAATATTTAAAAAGGACTTTTAGGCTAATCCATTTTCTCTGGCTCCTGTTTAATAACACTTTCCTCAAAACAGGTGTTTGCTGGCTTAAACTGCAAAAAATGGTCTCCACTCTTTCCAATAAGATAATGCCAAGTAAATGCCCATCATAGGGAAGCATCTGAAGTTGTGATTTGGAAAAGCACCAAAATAAATAAAACCTTTCCCTCCCTCAAACATAACCAATCACAAGAATTAATAATTATGATATTGAGTATGTTTTTGAGTTTTTATCAGATTTCCATACCATTTAAAAAATTGTTTGCCCTTAATGGAATTCAAAATCACTGGGTGCTAACAGGAGCCAAGAAAACTGTGGCCCACAGCCAGCCAGGATGTCCATGGCCTCCAGAGTCCCGGGGTGGCGTCTGTGGGAGAAAGCGATTGCTGTCTTTATTTCTCAGCACAGTCGCTCCCTGTCCCCTCATTCTCAACACTGGAGGGAAAGTGACTCCAGTCCTTTCCAAATTTCCAAATAGGAAAGAATCCAAGGGAAGCTTGAGTAAAGTGAGTAAGTCATCTCCCAACCCATCTATGGCTTCAAACGTCTTCCAGTCACCCATAGAGCTTCCATTGATTGAATACCTACTGTGTGTCAGAGTCACCCTTTGTGACAGTTTGTGCGGACTGTCTGTCACCTTGACAGGATCTAGAATCACCTTGTGAGAGACCAGGTCAGCCTCCGGCCATGCATATGGGGGATGAGCTTATTAGGTTATGGAAGTGGGAAGAGCCAACTCAACCATGAGTGGCACCATTGCTTGGGTGGCAAAGTCGTGGGCTGGAGGCAGTGGGCTGGGCTGTCTCAGTGAAGAGAAGGTGGCCAGTACACCCTTCCCCTTCAAGGGGCTTGCAGGCTTTAGCGGAAGCAGGAAAGTAGTCCCGCCCTAGGTTGGTCTGTGCTATGTAAAAGAAGCATGTTGAGGCTGGAGAGATGGCTTAGCGGTGGGGCGCTTGCTTGCAAAGCCAAAGGACCCAGGTTCGATTCCCCAGGACCCACGTAAGCCAGATGCACAAGGGGGCACACGCCTCTGGAGTTCGTTTGCAGTGGCTGGAGGCCCTGGCATGTCCTCTCTCTCTTTCTCTCTCTTCCTTTCTCTCTCTCTCCCTGCCTAGTTCTCTTTACCTCTCTCTCTCTCTCAAACAAATAAAGAGAAATAAAATATCTTTTTAAAGAGGCGGATGGTATACGTGAGAAACAACCCCCACGGTTATCCTCTGACCACATCTGTACTGGAAACCTTTCCCCTGGGGAGAAGCAGACACACACCTTCACCCCCAGTAGGGCTCAGATGGCAGACCAAAGTACGATTACACCAATGCCGGTTCAGTGACCCACTGAATTGACTGGGGGGTCACTTACCGAGCATGGAGAAGGATTATTTATAGGAATGTGGAGCCTCCAAAACAGCCACTTTCATGGGGGTTCCTGTGTCAAGATTACCTCTCGGATGTTCCTCCCTCAGCCTTGGGGTGAGGGCTTACTTATAGAGCATGGGGACCCCAAAGAAACCACCTCGATGGAGCTCATTATTCCTTGATCTTTTTACCACTATATACTCACTCTGACACCGAGGTCACGAGATCTTGTGTGTTATAGTATACAACTAGGTTGGGGGCACCTGAGGTCTCAGATGGGGGTCTGATGACCTTCCCTACACCTTCTCTCTTGAGTTGTCCCAAGCTGGTTTTGAGAAAGCTGATAGAATTGTTTACTGTTTTCAAAGCGGAGGAATTTTGCCATACAACAACATCCATCACACACACATGCACATATTTACCCAGACATACATGAACATGCATGAACACCATACACATGCAAAAAAAAAAAAAAAAAAGACAAAATGAGAGGGCACAGGGTTGATTTTAGAGACCAAAGCAGAACTGTCTAGAAAACTCCAATGGATACCAACACATGATATATCCATACAAGATACGTTGTTAATGATAATAATACAAGGGGAAAAAAGAAAGAAAACTCTAATGAGGGGAGCAGCTAGAGTTTGGGTTAGCTCCGGGCTGGCATGGTGTGCACAGGAGCCTGTTTGGAGACCAAAGCAGTGAGCACAGAGAGCTCTCGCTACCCGCACCCAGGCCCTGGCGGACCCCAAGGAGGACACGCCAGTGAGTCCCAGGGAGGGAGCGCTGGCGGACCAGAGCGGCGCAGAGGCAGCCGGGGAAAGGGCAGCAGCTTCTGTTCTGCGCGCTAAATTATTCAGGAGCTCCTCATCCTGTATTTAAGGCTGACTTGTTTCCTGCAGTAGCTATTTAAAAGAATTTTTTTTTAAGGCAGAGCAAACTCGTATCGACCTCAGTGCATTAAGAGTGCTTTTTTGGCAGCTGTTTTGTAATTAAGCATTCGGGCTGAAGTTTTCCCTCCTGATGGTTGTTCAAAATACTGTATTTTGCAGCACCTAGATATAATTATGTAAGACGCCATCTTAATAATTTAGCATTTTTCACCAAATGAAATGTCACACTTCTAATGGCTGACTCTTCGGCAGACATCCTTTTCTGTAAAGATCTGTTTGTCCCTCCTTGCTGGAGTCCCATTGCCCAGACTGGCTGTCCAGGTCAGTGCCATACAGGTGGACAGGTCCCCTAAGGCGACACTACACAGGATCCGTGAGGGAAATCTTGTGCCTCTCTCTCATAGCAGGGCCACCTAGTTCCCCTGGAGGACTTGACCTGGGCTGTGAGGAGAGGCAGGGTGGTGGGGTTTGTCTGGGTTTGCGGCATCCTGGTAGACTGAGAGAAGATGCCATCGTGAACACAAGCCCTGAGCTGGGGCACTGTTGAACCCTCCCCTCCCCTGGCTCTCCTCCTGCCTGCCTGGAGCTGCTAAACTGGGCTGGCAAGCCTGTTGCGACTTTAAGAAAACATTGCTATAAAAGGTCAACGGACGACCACCGACTTTAAATCATCTATGCCTATGACTCTGCCTCTCTTTGGTCCCAGTGGGCATGTATGCACATGCCTAAATGTTTTGAAAGCCCCCCACATTCTTGAAATTGACTGTGTGTGATGGGAAACTATCTCTTCTGTCTTTTCCTCCTGTTCTGTGGCTGTCTTTCTTTCCAAGGAAGAAAATGTGAGATATCTTTTTTTTAATTTAATTTTTTAAATATATTTTTATTTATTTGAGAGAGAGGAGGCAGAGAGAGAGAGAGAGAGAGAATGGACACACCAGGGCCTCCAGCCACTGCAAACGAACTCCAGATGCATGCGCTACCTTGTACATATGGCTTATGGTCCTGGAGAGTCGAACCAGGATCCTTTGGCTTTGCAGGCAAAGCCTTAACCGCTAAGCCAGCTCTCCAGCCCCGAGATATCTTCTTGCTAGTTGGAAACCCATGCAAATAAATTTGACTGAAACATATGTTTCCGGCTACCGATGTACACCCACTGTCAAGTGACGTGCCGTGCACGTGAACTTGTTTCAGTCCCTGTTTTCTACCTTCTTCTGTCGGGGTGGCTGTGGGTCTCTTTAGCTGGGGACCACTTTGTAGGGTGCCCAGCCATTAGGGTAGTGGGGAAGACTGATGGTGCTCCTGACATTCAGCACCAACAAGGGCTTTTTAAAAAATTGTATCAGGGGCTGGAGAGATAGCTCTACAGTTACAGGCACTTGCCTGCAAAGCCCTACAACCAGGGTTTGATTCCCCAGTAACCGTCACCTGGAGTTTGTTTACAGAGGCCCTAGTGGGCCCATTCCCACCCCCGCCCCACGCCACTCCCTCTCTCTGTCTCTCCTTACAAATAATTTTTACAATTAGAAATTGTATCAACACTATTGCAAGAAATGGAACTGTAGACTTTTAAAAACGAGGATGATTAACACTTCCACAATGCACGAGTAAACTCTTGTAAACTTCTGATTTCAAGATAACCATAGATTTAGGTCCAGTTGCAAGCTATAATACAGAGTAGCTGAGGGCTCTTTACTGAGTCCCCACCAATGATAACACCATGTCCGGGGAGAGCAGAACTCTCAGACGTTGCTGATGGAAATGTCGAATTGTACAGCCATTGCATAAAGCAGTCTGGCAGTTTCTCAGAATGTTCAACAGGATTTCTAGCAATCCACTCCTGGCTATGTAACCAAGAGAAATAAAACATGTTCACAGGGGCTGGAGAAATGGCTTACCAGTTAAGCACTTGCCTGTGAAGCCTAAGGACCCCGGTTTGAGGCTGCATTCCCCAGGACCCACGTTAGCCAGATGCACAAGGGGGTGCCCGCGTCTGGAGTTGCTTGCAGTGGCTGGAAACCCTGGCACGCCCATTCTCTCTCTCTCTCTCTCTCTCTCTCTCTCTCTCTGTATCTCTCTCTCTGTCACTCTCAAATAAATAAATAAAAATGAACAAAAAGTTGTTTTAAAAAAACCATGTTCACACAAACACATGAATGTTTGTAACTACATTAACTATCTATGCCCACCAACTGATGAATGGATAGACAAACACGTGACATATCCATACATGGGAATACTGTTCACTGCAAAAAAAAAAAAAAAAAAAAAAAAGGCATGTAGCTGGCTGTGGTGGTGCACGCCTTTAATCCCAGCACTCAGGAGGCAGAGGCAGGAGGATCATTGTGAGTTTGAGGCCACCCTGGGACTACATGGTGAATTCCAGGTCAACCTGGGCTAGAGCAAGACAAAAACAAAAACAAAAATGACCATGCAGACCTATGTTACAACGTGGATGGATTTTGAGAACATTATGAAAAGCAGTCACAACAGACCACATATGATGTGACTCTGTGCGTGACATGACTAGGACGGGGACTGAGTAGGTAGTGGATTGGCACTGCTTGAGATGGAGGTGGGTAATAGGAAGTGACTGATATTGGGATCAGAGTTTCCCCCTGGGATGAGGAGAATGCTGTGAACTTAGTTATGTGATTCTCAACACACTGGGAGCCATGGGATCCTTTAAGTGGTGAGCTGTTTTCCAATAAATATGTTCCTAATCCCGTAGTCATTTCCTGCACACGCTTGGTTTGGTGCATGTGCAGAAGCCAGCGTGATGTCACACACAGGATTTCAGTACTAATTCGCTTAAGACACAAAACAGTTCCACTCCTGCTGCCCTTTTTCAGCCACAGGCACCTCTGTCCATCCCAACGTCTGACCCCTGGCATCCACTCATCTGTTCCCTACACCTGTGGTTCTGTCATTTCCGAGCGTAATGTCAACGGAATCATGCAGTATGTGGCCTTTAGGGACTGGCTCTTTTTGACTCAGCCCAAATCCCAGGAGACTTTACCAGCCTTTTTATGTGTATCAATAGTTCACTTTTTTAAATTGCTGAGTAATATTTAGTGGTATAGCTGACCACTGGTTTTCAACTCATCCGTTGAATGACATGCTACTCTGATTGGGGCTGTGACTAAAGCAAGTGGCTAAGAAGTCACCTGTTGTGTGTGTGTGTGTGTGTGTGTGTGTGTGTGTGTGTGTGTACACACAAGTTTCCATTTCCCTGGGATACATAGTTACCCCAAGAATGTAACTGAGGTGCTCATTTGGTAGCTGCATAAGAAAATGCCCAGTTATGTTTCACAGCCCTATTTTTCTTATCTTTTTCTGCTCCCCCCGCCCCCCGAGATAGGGTCTCACTCTAGCCCAGGCTGGCCTGGAACTCACAGCGATCCTTGGACCTCAGCCTCCAGCGTGCTGGGATTGGAGGTGGCCCCACCCCGCCCGGCTCAGAGTGCTTCTTTATTGTTGGACACCCGGTTTTGTTTGGCTCCAGCCCCGCCACGTTCAACACTGTTTCTGTCTCTGCTTTAGCTATTCTACTGGCTTTGTGTTAACATCATGGTTTGACTTGCATTTCCCTAAAGGCTAATGGTGTTAGACATTATTTTCCTGTGTTTATTTGCATCCATATACGTTTCTGGGGTAACTTGTTCCTTTATGTCTTTCACCCATGTCCTAACCAGGCTGTTTTCTCTGAGTTTTCAACACTTACCGATACAGACACTAGTTGTTTGCTGGCTACGTGGTTCACAAGCCTTTTCTTCCACTGACTGTAGTCATGGTCTCTAAACAGAGTCTTTCCAGGACCAGTGTTCTTAATTTTAATGAGAATCAATTCACTGGGGTTTTCCCCCCTCTTATGGATAGTGTGTCTGGTCTAACTCTTTGCACAGTTTGAGGTCCCAAAGATTTTCTGTTTTCCCTAAAATTTTCAGTTTCACATTTTGTTTTTAAGTCCTATTGGAGCTGGTTTTTGGACAAGATGGGAGGCTTAAACTGAGGTGGGTTTTGTTGTTTTGTGTGGTTTGCCCTTTGATAAACAATTGTTCCAGCACCATTGCCTTTATGTTTTTACCAAAAATTGATTTGGCATATTTGCATATAGCTGCATGGGTCTATTTCTGGTTCTTTTGTTTGTTTGTTTGTTTGTTTGTTGTTTGTTTTGTTTTTGGTGTCGGTTTTTTTCGAGGTAGGGTCTCACTGTAGTCCAGGCTGACCTGGAATTCACTCTGTAGTCTCAGGGTGGCCTTGAACTCAGTGATCCTCCTACCTCTGCCTGCCCAGTGCTGGGATTAAAGGCGTGCACCACCACGCCTGGCTCTGTTTCTTCTTTTTCTACGTGTGTGTGTGTGTGTGTGTGTGTGTGTGTGTGTGTGTGGTGTATGCATGGGTATGTGTCCTTGCAGCACCCCAGGTACTCCCCTGAGGCGGGTTGGGGTGCTGTCTCCTCTGTGTGGCCGAAGCGGACACTTGAGGGGGGTCTCTTTGAGCTGCAGTCTCTAACTGACTCCAGAGCTTGCTGGGTTTTTTTTTCCGTGATGTCAGGTGACTCTCAATTTCTGGGTCTCTGTTCTCCCAGCCCCAGCTGTTTAACATAGGTTCTGGAAATGTGAACCTGGGCAGTCTCTAGCCCCTCAGGCCCTCACATGCCAGCCCCTATTACTGGATCTGCCACTATCCAGTCTAGATTACAACAGCTATGGTAAGCTTTAATATTGGGTAGAGTGACTACTCCATTCTAATTTTTCAGGATTATTTTAAGTAGTCTAGAATTTGTATCTTTCCACATAAATTTTATATTTCTTTCTTTTTCTTTGGTTTTTGGAGGTGGGATTTTGCTGTAGCCAAGGTTGACCTGGAATTTACAATGTAGTCCCAGGCTGGCCTCGAACTCATGGCGATCCTTCTACCCCTGCCTCTCAAGTGCTGGAATTAAAGGCGTGCCCCACCACACTCAGCTAACTTTTATTCTTTTAATATTTTAATTATTTGAGAGAAACTGAGACAGAGAGTGAGAGTATGGAGGGGGTGCACACCAGGGCCTCCTGCCAGTGCAAACAAACTCCAGACATATTTGCCACTTTGTGTATCTGGCTTTATGTGGGCACTGGGGAATCAAATCCGGGCCATCAGGTGTTGCAACCGCTGAGCCATCTCTCCAGCTTTCCATATAAATTTTAAAATACGCTTATTTGTATCTACAAAAAACAATTTAGGATGTTGATAGGGATTACAAGAAACCAAGTGCAGTTGCGGATAACTGGCATATTTTAGATGTCTTCTAATCCCACTGATGAAAGTGGGATGCCTCTTCATTGATTCATTTTTAGACATATTTTGGAGTACTTAGTATATAAACTCTGTATGTGTTTTTTTTTCAAGTTTATCCTTAAGCATTCTATTTGCAGATATTGTAAACAATATTGTCTTTATATCAGCTTCCTGAGAGGCGGGGTAAGGGGGAGCCATAGAGGCAGGCCACCCAGGCTGGGGATGGGCTACACCCTAGGGCATCAGTTTTTACCTTGTTTCTGTACAAAATATAGTTGGTTTCTGTGTGTTCACTCTAGCCTATGACCTTGCTGAACTTACTAGCACTAAGAATTTGGTTTGATTACGCATTCTTTGGAATTTTCTATATGAAGAATCTATCATTTATATGGTTTTATTTCTTCCTTTCAAATCTACATGCATTTTCAAATCTATATTCCCTTTTCTTGCCTTATTGCAGTGTCTAGAACTTTCAATACTTGGTTGCCTAAGGTGAGCGGGAGCAGACATCCTTGACTTGCTCCTGAACTTAGAAAGTATTCAGTCTTTCATAATGAAACATGATGTAAGCCCACAAAACATCTTACCAAAACTATAGTCTTTGCTTTGGGGAAAGGGGTGGGTGTTTTGTTTGTTTGTTTGTTGTTTCGAGGTAAGGTCTCGCTAGCCCAGGCTGACCTGGAATTTACTATGTAGTCTCAGGGTGGCCTTGAACTCACAGCCATCCTCCTACCTCTGCCTCTTGGGCGCTGGCTTTTGTTTTTCTCTTCAGGCAAGAGTGGGAAGTGTGGAGCTTGTCCCCACTGAGGTGACAAAGGAGGTGTCAGTACTTCCTGCATCGGGGCTGAGCTTGCAAGAATAAAAAGACAAGTGGCTTTCAAGAGGGTGGGGCCCTATGCGGCCCTAATCAGAGCCAACCTCACTCGCAAAGCCTCCCTGGCTGCAGCCACTCCCGGCCTTGCAGGCGGGCGGGCAGCCCTCAGCCTCTGGGCCTCCAGCAGCTGCCAGCATCGCCGCCTGCCAGCCCGGGGTTGGCAGGGAGTTTGTCTCAGATACCCAAATCCAGGGCGACAGGAGCGCCCGGGCCCAGATTTAGCTGGTGTGAACTTTTGGCGAGCAGCTCCCCGCAAAGAGCCGAGAGCGGGGCTCGAGGTGCAGCCAACGCTAACGTGCGACCACGAGCAGCTAGCTGCCTTTTAAGGACCCGAGCACGGGCAGTTGAGTGTAAAGATCGGAAGAGGAAAAAGAAAGGCAAAAGCTGTCGCCCCATCCCCACGCGGGCCCGGCCCAGCCGCGCCCACACCTGCCGGCGGGAGCGCGGAAGGCGAGAGGGTGCGCGGGCGGGCGCAGGGAGCGGTGCGGGCGGGTGCAGGGGGACGCGCGGGCGGGCGCGGAGAGTGGCGCGAACGGGCGCAGGGGGGCGCGCGGGCTCAGAGAGTGGCCCGGGCGGGCGGGTGCAGGGAGAGGCGTGGGGGGGGGGGTTGCAGAGGGACGCGCGGGCGGGCGCAGGGGGCCGTTCGGGCGGGTACTGGGAGCGGCGCGGGCGGGCGCAGGGAGCGGCGCGGGCGGGCGCAGGGGGACGCGCGGGCGGGCGCAGGGGGACGCGCGGGCGGGTGCAGGGAGCGGCGCGGGCGGGCGCAGGGGGACGCGCGGGCGGGTGCAGGGAGCGGCGCGGGCGGGCGCAGGGGGACGCGCGGGCGGGCGCAGGGAGCGGCGCGGGCGGGCGCAGGGGGACGCGCGGGCGGGCGCAGGGGGACGCGCGGGCGGGCGCAGGGGGACGCGCGGGCGGGCGCAGGGGGACGCGCGGGCGGGTGCAGGGAGCGGCGCGGGCGGGCGCAGGGGGACGCTCGGGCGGGTGCTGGGAGCGGCGCGGGCGGGCGCAGAGGGACGCTCGGGCGGGTGCTGGGACCGGCGCGGGCGGGCGCGCTGCGGCGCGGCTCCCCTTCCCACGCTTCCTCCCGGGCCGTACCAAAGGCGCACGGGCGCGGGGGGGGGAGGGGAGCGTGCCACTCGCGGGCCCCACCTGCGGTGGGCGGTGGGCGGCGGCGGGGCCTCGGGCGGGGAGGCCGCGCCGCGCGCTCCGCCCCGGCCCCTCCGCCTGCGTCCCCCCGCCGGCCGCAAGCCCCTCCTCCCGGCGAGCGGAGCGAGGCCCGAGCGCTGGCCGGCCGCGAGCCCGGCGGCCGGGGACGATCGCCGCGGCCCATGCTGATCCGTGTCCTCCTCCTCCTCCTCCCCCTCAGGCGGCGCTGGCGGCGGCCCCGGGACCCGCGGAAGCCGGCATGCTGGAGAAGCTGGAGTTCGAGGAGGAAGGTGAGTGCGCGCCCGCCCGCACGTCCCGGGCGCGCTCCGGACCCCGCGGGCTGCGCTGCGCTGCGGCGCCGGGCCGGGCTCCCGCGCTCCCCGGCCAGGGCCTTTTGTCCTCGCCGCCCGGGCCCCCGCCGGTGCACGTCCCCGCGCGCCCCGGGAAGCCCCCGGCCACCCCGGGGATGCCTCCACTAGGGCGTGTCCGTCTGTCTGTCTGTCTGTCTTTTTCAATGGGGAAAGTTAAATCGGCCAACCCGAAGCGGCCGTTGAGTTCCGGGGACCCTCCGTCTCCCCCTGTCATTGCTGTCACCCTCTCCTCTCGCGCAGGGTTGCTCCTTCCTGTCCTATTTTCTTCGTGTCTCTTCTTACAGGTGAATAACCCGGATCTTATTTTTGAGGCTGTGAACATTTAAAGGGGATGGCTTGTTCTTTTTTATTCTACTTTATTTTTTTTTTAATGTTACCAGGTGAGCTCGAAGTCGAAGGCGAACTTTGTGTCCCCCGCTTGCCGAAGGGCCTCGTGCTCGCTCGTGCACTCCCATCATTTTATGCAGTGACTTCTCCACGCAGAGTGTGGAGAGGCCAAAGCTGGCCTGAGACAGACAATGTGCCATGCGGACGATGTCCCTCGTGCCAACTTTTACTCCAGGGCCCTGTGCGTTTATGATCAGGCAGTCACTTGAATAACCATGCACAGCCAGCTGGCAAGTGCTGTCTGATGGCACCGGGCACTGCAGCACTTCACAGACACGCCGCCTTGAAGGTGACGATGCATCAGTAGAAATTGTCCTTAAAATCCTCCTGCGTGTTCGTTGTTAGCAAATGTTGCATTTCCGAATTTTCCTGGGCCTCGTGTGTATCTTACTGAAAGACAACCCTGGTCTTCATTTGAATACACCTCCACATTTCCTTGGTGTTACCCTATTGCGTGGCAACACGCACGTACTGGCCACCATCCCGCAGGGTGATGTGTGCAGTCTCCATTAAGACCGTGAATGTCCAGTCATAGGGGTTTTAAATGTTTGCTGGTTATGGTGGAACCTCAGCATGCTTGAAGACCCAGGCCCGGATTCACATCACCTCACCGCTTTAACTTGCAGCCCCTCCCCTCCCCCCACCCAAGTGACTTGGCTTCTCTCTGTCTTAGTTTCCACACTTATAAAATGGAACTAATGTCTGGGTGTTTAGGGGATTAAATGGAACCATCTGCATCATGAAGCACTTTGTAAATGTTTATTATCTGAGTGCCATTAACCATGTGCTAAATTCATGGACTTTTTAAGGTTTTTATTGCAGAATCTTAACACAAGAGATTCTTACCCAAACAGGTTTGGTGGCCTCTTTCCCCCCTCTTGAGATTTATTCATTTAACAGAGCTGCATTTCTTGCAGTAGGTATGCACTTTCTCAAACCTTTTGCATTGTTTCCGCCTTTGTCATGAATGCAAAGTGTTGAAACTCAGCATCTGAGAAAGGGAATGTCCCCTTTTCACCCATCTATTTTTAACTGCATTGCCGTCATGACTTTAAAACATACCGAATCCCACAAATAACCCTGTCAAACGTTTCTAGATGTTTAAGGAGGCAGAATGCTAAACAATGACTTGGAAGCTGTTAGCCGAGCTGGAAGAGGGAATGGAGTTGGCGTGGTACTCCAAACGCCGCTTTGTTTCTTTGGAACTTGAAGTTACTAGTCCATGCAAAACTCAGAAGGGAAAAAAACAAACCAACCAACATGGATTCGTGCACTTATTTAAAGGAGTGGGGAGTCATAACAGTGAGACATGGCGTCTTGAAGTACTCTTGAACTGATGTGTTAGCTGTCCACGACACAGGCAGCTGTCTTCTAGGTCCACTGCCGTCTCAGAGCCTCTTCGTTACCCAACTGATAATTTATGCATGGACTTCTGGAGGCATGACTTAGGCAGCAACACATCTCTTCTACATGGAAACACATGATAAGTAACTGCTAGTCTTGTTGCCAAGTATTTTTCTATTTTCTAATAGATTGCAGCTCATGCTGAAGTTGTTAGGTGCTACTCAAAGGCATTAGTGAAGTTGGGATGAAAGTCGGAACAGGAGAGAGACCTGCAGTGTGTAGTGTTCCTCGGGTCATCCTTTGACTGGGTTATAACATGAGCATGTGGTATTATCATTCGTCCCTGTCTCGCCCTCCCACCCCCGCCCCCACCCAACCACCACACTGACAGCAGGGATCTTTGTGGAGCTCAGCTTCGATGGCCTTACTCCCACACAGGACTCACGCTTCCGTCTGTACATCTGGGTGTGCGCCATCCTTGCAGTGCCTCTCTGTGCATAAGAATCTCCTGAGACCTCTGGAAAAGGCAGCCCCCCATTCTGCAGGTGTGGGATGGGGCCTATCACACTGTACCTTCTGATGGTTCACGGGCTTCTCTTTGAAGAGCGGGGCTCAGGGTCATGGGCTAGCAAGTGCACAAGGGGCCAGGTAGTAAATGTTTGAGCCTTGTGGGCGATATGGTCTTGGCCTCTGTCATAACTACTCAGTTTGCCTTTGTAGCAGGAAAGCAGCCCAAAGCCAAACACTGTAGGCAGGACTGGGCTGCAAGAAAACTTGGATTTACCAACCAGGCCAGGTGTGACTCTTGGGCATAGCATGTCAGCATCTGCGTCCTCTGTCCTTCATTGTATCTTCACCCCAGCAATCTCTAAAGCTGTCCCCCTCAATGCCATGTTGCCCCCTCTCCCCATTCATCTGTGGTCCCTATACCTGCTCATAGGACAGGTAGGCATACCAGTGGCCACCTTCAGTGCTGGGAGGAGTGGATGGTCCCATGCCTGCGACGCCATGAGAGCAGTGTCTCCCTGGAGCCAGCATTTGATGTATTTGCTGTTTTGATTAAGCTCCGGGGCTACTCGCGTCTTTTGTGTGCTTAGGTTTGTCCATATTACCTGGAACTTACTTTCTGGCTGGGACCCTGCACTTGGCCGCAGCCTTGACTGCTTGGGAACAGATCATCTTCCGGCAGTTCCATTCCGGGGTCTTCGACCCGCTAGGACCCTGGCACTAACTCACCATTTGCACAGCCTCTTTAAGACTCTTGGGTCTGTCCCTGTCTTCCCCTCCTGCCCTGCCCTCTGGGGGAATTAGTGGAGGCTCCGGTTTAAGGCGACTTGCTGTCTAAGGTGACTTCGCAGTTGTGACTGTACTTTGGCCCCATCTTCTTGTCACCCTCACTGTGTTTTTCACCCATCAAGTGTTTCCCAGACCTCAGCTCTACATGCTCTTGCTGTAGAAAACCTGGCTGACCAAGTCCACAGTGATCAAAAACAGGGATGAATGGGCCACTGTGCGCAGGAGCAAAGGCAGTGTTTATTAGTCCAGAATCTCAGAGTTTGGCCCGTTGTTTAAGAAGTGGCTGTTTTCTTGGGTAGCCCATAAAGCCTCCTGAGGCTCCACTGTGACTTTTGTCTGCAAATCAAAGGGGCTAGAACTTGGTGATCTTCAGAGTGTCCAAGATCCACTATATTTAAAAAATGAACCAAAAAAAAGTTATGCTCACTGATAAGCATTCATTCTCTGCTCGAAAGGAAATGTCCCAAAGTAAGCAAAGATGGGTTCTCGGTGGAGACAGAGCATCTAGGGCATTTCACTAGTCTGTGGCATGCACGCCACAGGGCCAGGCACAGGAGCGGAACGCGGTTTATCTGTGAGACTGCATTTTTCGTGAGTAGGAAAATAAAGGAAAACATACGCAGGAGGTTTTGCCTTGGGAAGAATTGCCTTTGGGGAGAGGGCTAACCTACAAGATTACCCCCATCAGTTGGCTTTCAGAGCACCAGTCAGGATCCACCCGCAGGTTTTCGGCCTGTGGTGTGAGGGGTGCTGCCCTCTGGTGGTAGAGAGAGCAAAGTGACAGGTTTGTGGTCGCAGCGTGGCAGCCTGCTGTCCTCACTTGTAGCAGTAGAAACTCTGGTAGTACTCCTGTCCAAACTATCCTTCCCTGCTGAGCTGTGTTTTAATTTTGTTTATTTATTGGAGAGAGAGAGAGAGAGGTAGGTGTAGATAGACAAAGGGCGCTTCAGGCCTCCAGCCACTTCAGAGGAACTCCAGACGCATGCACCACCTTGTGCGTCTGGTTTACATGGGTCCTGGAGAATTAAACCTGGGTCCTTAGGATTCGCAGGCAAGAACCTCAACTACTAAGCCATTTCTCCAGTCCCTCCTGCACACCCTAGGCAAGAGACATATCAGTTCTATGAAATTTATGTAGTTAAACTTTTCCTGCATAGCTAGCCCCATATTTAACATATTATCATATTTTATTGGCTTTTATTTTATTGACATGTTTTAGTACCTCTGAACCATTAAATTCTATCTTAACTATTTTTATTCATTCATTTATTTATTTATTTATTAGAGAGAGAATGGGTGTGGCAGGGCCTCCAGCCACTGCAAACGAACTCCAGACACATGCACCCCCTTGTGCATCTGGCTAACATGGGTCCTGGGGAATTGAACCTGGGTCCTTTGGCTTTGCGGGCAAGAGCCTTAACCGTTAAGCCATCCCTCCAGCCCTAAATGGTATATTCAATTTGATACAGTACTCTTATGAGCCATTATTTGAATGGGGTTTACACTTCCCCAGACGTTTATGGGATGAAATCTTGGTCTTGACATAACAGTATGGAAATATGATGGATCTTCTAGAAGTGGGGCCTACTAAAGTGAGTTTTCGAGGCATGCCCTTGGACAAGATAACATCACAGGTGTGGATTAGTTCTCTAAGGAGCACGTTGTTACAAAGGAACAAGCCTGACCCCTCTACACTCTTGCTTACTGTCTGGCTGTGGGACCCCACTCCTTTGTACGCCAGCCTCCGGGACACCCTCTGCTGTGTAGTGATACAGTCAACAGATGCTTGTCAGATGTGGGTGCCATGCTATTTGGTTTTACCAGCCCCAGAATCATGAGCCTGGTGAGCCTCCTAAGGCATTGCCCAGCCTCTCTGGGACTCTGTTCTAGCAGCACAGATCACACTAAGACAGGCTGACCGGTTTACTGCCTGTAAAGGAGTGACCCATGACCAGTTTCAACAAAGGAAAACACATAGGAGGACGTGGGACTTGTCACGGGGCCTTGCAAGTACCAGAATCTGGGCAGCATCTCCGGTCTCTAAGTCTGCATGACCTTCATTCTTGAACACTTCCTTGCCTCTTCATGGGCATGGTGGGAACCCCCTCACTGTCCAGATGGAGCCCCGCCAGCCCACTTGCCAGAGTCTCCATCCGGGGCTTGACCACTGACACCTTCTGTTTCACCTGCAGATTGTAATGAGGGGTTGCCGTCCGTCCTACAGCAGTGCTTGGTATTTTGCATTGTTGTATTTTTTTTCCTGTGACTGCTACAGTATGTGGCTTGTGTTGTACTGTGTAGTTCATGCACACGTGCCTAATCCCCGAGGTGATGCTAAGAGGTAACTGTCCTGTGTCACCGAGGAGAGTCTAGGAAGGTAAGAGGCGGAATGTCCTAACCAAAGTACCATGGCCAGCACAGTGGACAGCCACGTTCCAGACCCGCCCCTCACACACACTGCCCTGAGCCAGTGCAGGCCAGCAGTGTGAAGTCGTCCCTTCAGAAAACCCTCGTCCCATTGGTCACCTCCTGCTCATCCTTCATCCTGGTCACACCCTCCTCCTCTGCCCGCTGAGGTCACCCACAGCTCTACTTTCCCGAGATCCCACGGGTGTGTGTCATCCCTCGCCCCTGTGAGCCCTGTCGGCAGAGCTGCCCTCGGCCCTCTTCTCCAAGCTCCTCCTGGCTTCTGCCAGTGCACACCTCCAGTACTTAACACCCGGGGATGGACGGTGCACACCTCCAGTACTTAACACATGAGGATGGACGGTGCACACCTCCAGTACTTAACACCCGGGGATGGATGGTGCACACCTCCAGTACTTAACACCCGGGGATGGACGGTGCACACCTCCAGTACTTAACACCCGGGGATGGACGGTGCACACCTCCAGTACTTAACACCCGGGGATGGACGGTGCACACCTCCAGTACTTAACACCCGGGGATGGACGGTGCACACCTCCAGTACTTAACACCCGGGGATGGACGGTGCACACCTCCAGTACTTAACACCCAGGGATGGATGGTGCACACCTCCAGTACTTAACACATGAGGATGGACGGTGCACACCTCCAGTACTTAACACCCGGGGATGGACGGTGCACACCTCCAGTACTTAACACATGAGGATGGACGGTGCACACCTCCAGTACTTAACACATGAGGATGGACGGTGCACACCTCCAGTACTTAACACATGAGGATGGACGGTGCACACCTCCAGTACTTAACACCCGGGGATGGATGGTGCACACCTCCAGTACTTAACACCCGGGGATGGACGGTGCACACCTCCAGTACTTAACACCCGGGGATGGACGGTGCACACCTCCAGTACTTAACACCCGGGGATAGACGGTGCACACCTCCAGTACTTAACACCCGGGGATGGACGGTGCACACCTCCAGTACTTAACACCCGGGGATGGACGGTGCACACCTCCAGTACTTAACACCCGGGGATGGACGGTGCACACCTACAGTACTTAACACCCGGGGATGGACGGTGCACACCTCCAGTACTTAACACCCGGGGATGGACGTTGCACACCTCCAGTACTTAACACATGAGGATGGACGGTGCACACCTCCAGTACTTAACACATGAGGATGGACGGTGCACACCTCCAGTACTTAACACCCGGGGATGGACGTTGCACACCTCCAGGCAGGCCGCAGCCCTAGCTGAGCCCGCCCATCGTTGTTCCATTTCAGCCTTCTTCCCATCCCCTCCTCCCGCTCTTTTCTTACTCCTTCCTTGTTGTTTTTTTTTTTCTCTCTCTTTTAAAATTTTTATTTATTTGGGGTTTTTTATTGACAGCTTCCATACTTACAGACAATAAACCATGATAATTTCCTCCTCTCCCCCACTTTTCCCTTCACAAATCTCTACTCCCATCATATCCCCTCCCCTTCTCAATCAGTCTTTTATTTTGATGTCATCATCTTTTTCCTCCTATTATGAGGGTCCTGTGTAGGTATTGCCAGGCACTGTGAGGTCTGGGCGATTACATTATAAGCAGTCCCGCCTTTCCTTTGGCTCTTACATCCTTTCCACCACCTCTTTTGCAATAGACCCTGAGCCTTAGAAAGTATGATAGAGATGGTTCAGTGCTGAGCACTCCTCTGTCACTTCTCAGCACCATGGTGCCTTCTGAGTCATCCCAGTGGTCAATGCAATTTGAAAAGAGAAGCTTCTCTAACCAAAAGTGAGAGTAGCATTAATATATGGGTATGAGCATTAAGTAAAGTGCTTGCAGGGCAGTTTGGTGGGCATAATGTATGCATTTAGCCAGACAAGCGCAGGCATTGCACCCCTAAGGCTCATGACCTCCCCCACTAGGCTTTTGAGGACCTTTTCAGTTGCCAGCCCGGTGCGGTGAACGCCACCACCTCCACCCAGTGCTTTAAGAGAAGGGCATTTGGTTTGGCTCTCTTACCCGCATCCTCTTGAGGTTGCTTCGTCAGTACCACCTCTCGGCCTTCTGTGTCTTTCTGGTGGGTTCTCTCCAGCCCCGCTGCACCCCTCCAGCCCTGCCTGCAAGCCCTGCACCGTTGCAGGCAGGCGTTTAGATTTCCTAGCCTGCCCTCTGGTGCCCCGTCTTGTACGTCCTGCCTTGCCCGCCTCCCTCTTCCTGTTGGCACTCTCCCTCAGGCTCTCCAGCCTTCCGCCTGCCTGCGCGGTGCTGCTCTGTTCTGTTCTGTTCGCTGTCCCTGGCCACAGAGAAATGGATTTCTCTGTGTTTCTGTCATTTTGTCACAAGCTCTGTGAGGATGGAGACAGACACTGACCACTTGCCAGGTCCTGAAGACACCGTAACGGCTGAGGCCTGGCTTTCCTGAGTGTCACTCACATAGGCCCCATGTCCTTCAGGGGGCTAATGTTTCTTGTGGGTGAAGGGGCCGTGCAGAGCCATGACAGGGCAGCGGAAGACGCTGGCGTCTCTGAGGGGCGAAGCATTTCCACCGTGTGGTGCGTGGGTCTGAGGGAAGCTCTTGCAGGTCTGTCATAGCCGTGAGTGCTTCTGTGCCAAGGGACAGGAAAGGGAGTGTCATGTGTCCACGATGATAAAAGGAGAGAGCACGGAGGGAAACTAATATGGGTGTCTGTGGGCACTGCCGGAGCCTGTACCTGTGGGTACCTGTGGGCAGCGTTGGTGACCCATCGCTGGCATGTGCCTCTGTTGCCGAGGAGTAGCCAGTGGAAGGCTGGTGTTACCCTCACTCACAGCTGAAGAGTCAGGAAGGTGGCTCATGCCTGCGATCCCAGAATGCAGGAGGATCACCAGAGGTTCAAGGGTAGCTGGGATAGGCTTCCCCCAGAGCTCCAGGCTAGCATGGATTACCGGGTGAGACCCTGATTCAAATAACCAAGAGGAGAGGAAATTCCGGCTCAGGAGGATGGTAATATGGTGAAATTTGCCAATCATTTCCTGGCACTCAGCTCCTAAAATCCTTGGGATCTTCCAAGTGATGTGTCATTTTGTGTGCTAATGTTGACTGTAGCTTCAGGATCAGGCTGGTCACCCAAATGACCAGGGCAGCACTGGAGGGTTGGGACTTTTAGAGCCATTTCCGGCCTCTGGGGAAGTGGCAACAGGTTCACCCGTGGCGGCCGGTAATCTAATTAGTCCTGCATAGGTAATGCTTAAAACCTCAAAGATGAGCTCCAGAAAGCCACCCGTGGGAGGTTAGTGGGAGCTCTGCACCCCTGCCCAGCTCCTGTCCTCTGCACATCCTCCATGATGAACCTGACACACCTTTCCCTGAGGTCCCTGGGCCACTGGAGCACAGTGATGGAGCCCAGGGAAGGTCACGGGAACCTCCATTTACAGCCAGTCAGGAAGGAGTCCCAGAGGCCCAGCCTCGCAACCAGGCTGGGAAGTGGGCGGGAGGCTTGGGCCTGAGTCCTGCAGTCCTGGGATCTGACACCACTGCACAGACAGAGTGGGATGAACTGAATTCGAGGACTGTCAGCAGGTGTCCCGTAGACAGGAAGCATGGCGTGCCTGGTGTGCATGTGTGTGCAGGCTTGGGAACAATGAGATACCACCCCCACGTGTTCACAAGAGGAAAGAAGGGGGGAAACAGAAAAGGAGTTTGCTTTTCCTTCTACAAAAGGATTAATTTGTTGAAGGTCACAAGAAAAGTAATGACAATTCAGGTCTTGGTTTGGTCCCTGAATTAGTGTTCTCTAGAGGAAGAGACTGATAAAAACGAATATATAGCAGGGCGTGGTGGCACACACCTTTAACCTCAGCACTTGGGAGTCAGAGGTAGGGGATTGCTATGAGCTCAAGGCTAGCCTGGAACTACAGGCTGAGTTCAAGATCAGCCTGGGTTAAAGGGGACACTACCTCAAAAAAAATGAATATATATTACAAAGGGGTTTCATTAGATTGGTTTACATGACACAGCCTGGGTAGCCCAATAATGGCTGTGTGCAAGCAGGAGAGTCTGAGAACCAGGTAACTGCTCAGTCCGCAGACGCCGTGCCTCAGCAGTCCCTGTCTCTCAGCAGAAACCTGGAGGATTCCTGGAGAACCTCTGGTCTTGGGTCTCTGCTCAAAAGCTGATGGCGCTGGGTTTCTCATGTCAGCTGAGGTGGTTAGTAGCAAGGTAGATGTCCTCACCAGCAAGAAGCAAAGGCTGTCAGACAAAAAGCGTGCTTTTTCCTGGAACGTGTTTGCATCTGGCCCATGACTGATTGGAAGGGCTGCCTACCCTGGGAGGGTCTGCCACCCACCCCCTTGGCCAATCCTCCAGGAAATGCCCTCACAGACTTTCCCAGAGGCATGGCTCTCACTTGGTTTCCAAGCTGGTCAAGTTGACAGTCAAGAATAACCATTACAGTGCCCGCATGCCCTGCCCTTCCTTCTGCTTCTTCTCCTGTTGCACTAGAGCCCCTGAGTCATCCCCACGAGGGCAGACCAGTGCGTGGCTTGCAGGGCCTGAGAGCTGCCAGTGTCTCGTTGGAATGACTGCCCATGGCTTTCCCATATCTTGATTTGAAATATTCTTAAGCAGAGCCCTCACCTGTCGTAAGAATCGTGGCACGCTGCATTGGAGACAGCCAGCACACCCATCACAGAGAGCCACTGCCAACCCCCGGGGTGTGCACACATCTCTGGATGTGCACTGACACCCTGGCAAATGGGAGTGTTTCAGCTGGAATGAGAGTGACCCTCTGTCGTTGTCACGCTGCAGCGTGCTTGCCTGGGCTGCTGAGGACTTGGCTAAGCACCGTCGATGAACTGGCCGAATTGATCTGGCACCCTCAGGTGGTTTGCTGGATGTATTCATTTATCTCTCTTCCCCTAAAATCTCCTCAAATGACAGAAATCAATGATATCAAATATAACTGTTGTCCTGCTCAGGAAAAATAAAGCTTAGTTCTTGGAGGAGGCAATAACATGAGCAAGCCTTAGTCAGGAACATTCAAGAAGAAATGTGAAACAAGAAGAAACAAGTGAAATAGCAAAGATCAGTGTGGTGATTTGATCCAGGTGTCTCCCATAAACTTAGGTGTTCTGAATGCTAGTTCCCAGCTGATGGAGATTTGAGAATTAATGCCTCCTGGAGGCAGTATATTGTTGGGGGCAGGCTTGTGGGTGTTATAGCAAGTTTCCCCATGCCAGTGTTTGACACACTCTCCTGTCACTGTTGTCCCATCTGATGTTGGCCAGGGGATGATGTCCACCCTCTGCTCATGCCATCATTTTTCCCTGCCATTGTGGCACTTCCCCTCAAGTCTGTAAGCCAAAATAAACCTTTTCCCCCCCCACAAGCTGCTCTTGGTCAGATGATTTCTGGCAGCAATGCGCACCGGGCTGCAACAATCAGAAATAAAAGAGGCTTCGTAACTGTAATCAGACTTTCAAAATAATATTACAGGAAGGAAAAGTGGAATTACACCAATAAGTTTTAAAACTTTTTCAGTCTTTTTTTAATAGAACTTTTTAAAATCTGTATTTTATTTATTTGAGGGGGGAGAGAGAAATGGCGTGCCAGGGCCTCCAGCCACTGCAAACGAAGTCCAGACACATGAGCCACCTTGTGCATCTGGCTTATGTGGGTCCTGAGGAATCAAACCTGGGTCCTTAGACTTGCAGGCAAGAACATTAACCATTAAGCCATCTCTTCAGCCCTTCACTCATTTTTTAATCTTTGTATGTGTGGGTGTGGTGTGTTTGTGCGTGGGAGTGCAGGTGTATGAGTGCCACGGCACACACGCAGCTCATAGGACAACCTCGGGCCAGTTCTTTCCCTAGACCTTGAGGCAAAATCTCTTTTTATGTGCTATTTTTTATAGTTGACAATGTCATACATGCATATGTGAATTTTTTTCATTATCCTCTCACTCCTGCTAAACCCTTCTCAGCTAGTTTTCCTCCCACCTTTTGTGTGTGTGTGTGTGTGTGTGTTTAGTTAGGGTTGCTCTCATTAGCACGGGCATGACTCTCCTCCCAACAATCATAACCTGTCAGTAGCTCCTCTGGGAGGAGTGGGGCCCATGAGCCCCTTGCCATCGCTAATGGAATGCTGATGGGCTCAGTGTGTGAGAAGACCACGGCTTCTGTGACTTCCTTAGTGTGCCGTTCATGTTCGGACGACAGTGCTTCACAGCCTCCCTCCCCAAACTCTGGGTCTTACATTCTGGCTCCCCTCTTCTTTGATGCTCCCTGACCCCTGGAGGGGTGGTGTAGATGTTCCTCTTTGGGGCTGAACACACAATAGTTACTTATTATCTAAACTTTGGCCAACAGTGTGTCTTTGCATTAACCTCAGCCCACTGTAAAAAGAAGCTTCTCAGCCCGGCGTGGTGGCGCACGCCTTTAATCCCAGCACCTGGGAGGCAGAGGTAGGAGGATCCCCGAGAGTTCGAGGCTACCCTAAGACTCCATAGTGAATTCCAGGTCAGCCTGAGCCAGAGTGAGACCCTACCCGAAAAAAAAAAAAGAAAAGAAAAGAAAAGATTGAGGCCAACAGCAGAACTAACACGTGGCCATAAACATGAGTACTTAGATGGCAGTTTGACATCCGTACATTAGCATAATATAACAGTAGGTTCACCCCAAGGCCTGTGACTTCCCTAGTGGGCTTTTGAACGTGTGTACAGTACCAGGCATGAATTCCCTCCTGTGGAACTGCCTCAAATCCAATCAAGAAGTAGTTGGTTACCACCTTAACAGTCATGCCAGCATTGTACCAATGGGCACATCTTACCTGGCTGGTCAATTGTGGAGCACACAGGGTCTACAGCTGGGTAAGACTGCTGATCACTTCTCCCCTGGCACTGTGCATGGCACATCCCAGCAAGAGGCAGAGCGGAGTTTCTGGGTTGGCCCTCTGTATGCCAGGCTAACTGGCCCTCAAGCGCCAGAGGATTCTGTTGGCCCCACCTCCAGTCTTGTAGGTGTGCTGGGTTTTCACATATGGGCACCTGGTTTTATCTGGGTTCTGGGGATCTGCACTCAGGTCAATACACTTATGCGAGTGCTCTTACCTACTGAGCCCTTCATCATGAGCTGAACAAATTTTATTCATTTTCCTAATCACCATATAATACGAGAAGAATTCATTGAGTCACACCCTTTAAATAGGTAAACTATATGGATATAAATTACATATTAACAAAGGTATTAGGTAATTAAAAGGTTTTACTTCTTCTCTTTCCCTGGGAAAAAAAAAAAAGCATGCTATTCAGCCTGTTTGTGGGTAAATTCCATAGAAGCTGCAGTAATGAAGGTGTTGGCCACTCACGCTGTCTTAGCACATGGAAAACAGTAGGCATGCTGTGAGGCTGGCTTGATCTTGAAGGTGGAGCGGGAAAGGCAGAGTCAGAAGAGAGCTGGGAAGGAAGCTTGCACAGATAGTGTGGGCTAAACTCCTGACCAAGCACGAGCAGAGTAAGCCAGGTGTTGCGTTGAAAGCCCGTTGTGTCGTGGACACGTGCGGACACTGCGATTTTACCTGTGCTCCTTGCTGCTCAGCCCCAGCCAGCTAAGCTGCACAGAAGCCTCTGGTTACCTGCGGATGTCACTGGTGGGTGACAGCTGGCCCCAGGTCCCAAGGGTGACCTCACCTGATCCTTTGTGGCTTTGGGGCAGTGCTGGGCTGTTTGCTGCCTGGGAGGCGGTATTTGGTTTAGGAAGCAGCGCCCGCGCCTCCCGGGAACTTCAGTCCGCAGCCCTGTCAGGTCAAACTTGCTCTGAACTGTGAAAACGAGCAAATTATTTGCCTCAATCTTTTCATTTCTTTTGGTTTGGTTTGATTTGGCTTTGTTTTCTTTTTTTTTCTTTTCTTTTTTGAGACAGCTTTTCACATAGCCCAGGCTGGATTATGTAGCCAAGGATGATCCTCCTACCTCGCCTTCAAGTGCTGGGATCGCAAGCATACACCACCGTGCCTCTGACTGTCCTTTCCTTTCTGACCTAATCACTATTGCTGCCCAGCCTCTTATTTAGGTCTTCTACATTCAGCTCAGCCACATGCACATGCATGCACACACACACACACACACACAACCAGATGCAAAGACATAGAAAGGAATATCCTGATAGTTTAAACTTTTTATTTTATTTGTTTGAGAGAGAAAAAGACAAATAGAGAGAATGGTCACACCAGGGCCTTGAGCCACCGCAGATGAACTCCAAATACATGTGTCACCTTGTGCATCTGGCTTACGTAGGTCCTGGGGAATTGAACCTAGGTCCTTGGGCTTCACAGGCAAGTGTCCTAACCGCTGAGCAATCTCTCCAGCCCCAACATCCTGAAACTTTAAAAGTCCTATAGTTACATTTAAGATTTGCCTTTGTTAATGCTCATAGTTCTAAGTATACTAGAAAACCTTCCATGGAAACACTGGATCTTTTCCACATACACTTAACATCCATCTGTGCACTGGTCATGGCTCTGTAGCAGAGTTCTTGGCCCTGTCTTCCATCCTTAGCGCTGAAACAGAGCGCCAAGGACAGGTAGGAAGAGAAGAGGAGGCGGGGGGTGGGGGTGGAGTCCATCATTAATGGATCCTGTCATGTGTCTGTGGCCATTTTTACAGCTGAGTTGAAAAGACACTGTAGCCTGCCAAGGTCTCTATGGGCAGGAGACTGAGCAGCAGCCTGAGTGACACCTCATTCAAGGTGGGGCTGGGATAAGTGGCACCCACGGTGTTGTGGTGTGACGGGCTGTCCAGTGGGTGAGACTAGATCTGTGCTTGTCACCTCACCTCTCAAGAGCTGTGTCTGAAGAGATCAGGATGGGCTCGGGGAGCAGGGATGGGTGCTCAGGGAATAGCCAAGGGGCCAGGTGTGGCCTCAGAGGGTCCCCCCAGTTACAAGCTTGTCCTTCACGTTGACCTCAACACTCTGGAAGGCAGGGTGCCTGTGCGCAGAAGACATAAGACAGCCCTCCTTCTAGAGTGAGCAAGAGTTCCCAGAACAGGACTGGGAGAGTGGTGGGACTTGGGCCTGAACAGGTCCTGAGTCTCACAGCCTCTGCCTCTCTCACGGCTGGTGCCCCATTGTGAGAGGACAAGTGAGCAGGTGATGGTGACATCCGGTTGGTGGTGGATTCATAGTAGTGGTCATCTCCACAAACAAGACATCCTGAACTGATCACTGTCGGGCGGACCACCCTGCTCTTACTTTGAGTGACACTAGTTAACTGTCTCCTGCTGTCACACTGGTGTCTTTCCCATGGTTTTTTTTGGTGTCTTTGCTTGTGGCTGTTGATCCTCTTCATTTTCATACAGTTAAGACTAGCAAGATCAAGCAGTCCACATTTTTTGTCATTTCCCTCTAAATTCAAAATTTATGGAAGTAGGTTAAAAAAATATCATAGCTATAGTATCTCTGAAATTTGAAGTTGTCCAGTTTGCTTTGTTGTCAGAGTTTTAAGTCCACGTGTATGTATGTAATACGAACATTAAAAAATATTTCATTTATTTGCAAGGGGGAGAGAGACTGACTATGGGTGCACCAGGGCCTCTAGCCACTACAAATGAACTCTAGATACATGCACCACTTTGTGCATCTGTCTTTATATGGGTCCTGGAGAATTGAACCCAGGTTATTAGGCATTGCAAGCAAGAACCTTGACTACTGATCCCTCTTTCCAGGCCAGTATGAACAATTTTAAATTTGGGCTAGAGAAATGGCTTAGTGGTTAAAGTGCTTGCCAGCAAAGCCAAAGGACCCAGGTTCAGTTCTCCAGTACCCACATAAAGCAGCGTACGCAAGGTGGCACATGAGTCCAGAGTTCATTGCAGTGGCTAGAGTCCCTGGATTGCCCATATTCTCTCCCCCCCCCCGAAATAAGTAAATAAAATATATTTTAGTTTTAAATGTTCCACAGCCTTAATTGCACTTTTGGTCCAACAGAATTAGAAAATACCCTCAGTATAAAATACACTTGCACATGCAGTGAAGCCTGTAGGTCAACACTGGTGTGCTTTGGGAAGATCACAGGGGTGCTTCCTTATGGCCCTTCTTTCTGTGACCAAAACATGAAACCTCTCTCCAATCTTTTGTTTTATAAATGCATATCCTATAAATGGAAGTTTATTTACTGATTAGTACATCTCCACCAGTAATCATTTAAACCTTCATGCTTCATTTTTTTTTTATCACTTTCTCTCAGAGGACAGAAGCATCAGGACCCCAGATCAGTCCTCACACCTCTCACATTGATCTGTGCACCTCTTGGTGACGTACAGTTTAGTTTAGCAGGCATCGACTTGCGCTTAACGTGATGGGAGCTCACTGAGCGCCTGAGTTTAAAGCACAGTGAGCCATCAGGCTGCCCTGGACTGCTTGCGGCCTCGGGGAGAGCCAGACCTATAAACGCAGTGGGCATGGGATGACTGGAGCAGTGGCTGCTCATAAAACGCTAATGGGCATGTCTAAACAGGAGCAGTGAAGTCTGGCTTGAGGTCTGTAAGCAGGGTGTTACGGGAGGAGGTGGCCTTTGAACTGAACTTTGAAGGCATATTATTAGTTTCCTGAGGCCACCATAACAAATAACTGCAAGTGCTGCGGCTCCTGTTTGTGACAGGCAGGAGTGTAAACTGAGTTACCAGCAGCCCCTGGAGGCTGTGAGGGAGCCGCCATCCACGTCAGCCTCAGTTCAGAGGGTGCTGGCCAGGCTTGCACCCCTTGCTGGCCGTGCTGGCACCCCTTGGCTTGTAGGTGTGTCCCTCTAGTCTCTGCTTCTTTGAGCTCCTCTCCGGATCTCTCTCCTGAAGGCACCATCGTAACGCTTAGGACGCATCACCCTCAATCCGGAGGATCTCTTCACAAAATCCTCATCTCTGTGAGGGTTTTGAGAGCGGGGGTAGAGTTAGGGGGACTGGACCCCTGAAGGTAAAAAGGGCAGGAAAGTTTGCACTTGTTAGAAATCAAAGATGACCTGACTTCTTATCTCTTGCCTAGTTTTTCCACACACAGCCAGGACCCCTCCTGGGAGGGAGGTCTTTCACAGGACCTAAACTTTGTGGTTGGTCAAGTTCAGACCCTAACTGCTTCCTGAGACACGTGTCCTTTGAGAAGGACATACTGATAGGATTCCTAGAAGTGGTCAGAGGGGAGGATGGACAAGTAGATTCTAGTTAGACTGCTGGGGACCAGAAGGACATGAGTCTACTGTGTACTTTAGTGGGGGGCACTAAGTCACTGAGTCAAGGCTGTTAGGCCGTCAGATCTGATTTTAGGAGAAGTCTGTATATAGTCCCACTTAGTGTTTATTATTATTTGTATTTAAACTTCAATGTTGCATCTCGAAAACTGTGTTAACCTTGTAAACGACCTTCTCCCAGGCCTCACTCCCCAGCAGCTCCCTTCATTAGCAGCTTTAAGGGGGCACACTGTTTGGGTGGTTGGTGACTGTTCTGCATAGTATAAACATGCACACGCTCAGGCATGCGCACCACACACACGCACGCACACACGGAGACATATACTGCCAGTGTTAAGATGAAAGATAATAATGGATGAGAGATCCAGACAGAAAGCACTCAGAAAGGTAGCGCTGCCCACTTCCTTCCTCGGCCTCTGAGAGTCAGGATCCCCTGTGTGATCTTAAGGGGTCAGCTGTCAAAGAAGCTTTGAGGGCAGAGAGTGGGGCCCCACGTTCTCCTGTGGGTCTCCTGCCCACAGACACCAAATGGATGACTGACTGAATGAATGCCAGATGCACATGTAATTCCAGCACTGGGGAGACAAAGGCAGCTGAGACTCATTATCCTATTGAAGAGTCCTGTCTCAAAAAAAGCGTATGCGGGCGGCCTGGAGAGAAGGCTCAGCAGTTAAGGTGCTTGCTTGCAAAGCCTGACGGCCTGGCTCCCATTCCCCAGTACCCACGTAAAGCCAGATGTACGAAGTGGCACATGCATCTGGAGTGCGCTTGCAGTGGCTAGAGGCCCTGGTGTGCCCATTCTATCCCACCTTCCCTCCTTCCCCTCTCCCTCTGCCCTCTCTGCTTACAAATAAATAAACAATGTGGCCTCCATATGCCATCCTTATGCACAAAAATAAATAAAAATAACCCAGGAGTGGTGGCACATGCCTTTAATCCCAGCACTCGGGAGGCAGAGGTAGGAGGATTGCCCTGAGTTCAAGGCCACCCTGAGACTACATAGTGAATTCCAGGTCAGCCTGGGCCAGAGTGAGACCCTACCTTGAAAAACCAAAAATAAATATATTAATTGATAAAAATAAAATAAATTAAAACCAGAATTGGGCTGTAACACCAACAAGAATGCTGTGACATGTTGGACAGTGACAGAGGCGATGGGGTTGGCTCCCAGGTGGTGCCAGGCAGTTTCCTTGTAAATACGCCTTAAACCTCAAAATACATTGTCCTTGTATTTGTTTAAATTAATAGTTACCTTTTACAGAGATTTAAGTATTTTGTATTTGTCCTCAGTTTTATGCTCCTAGCTCCCTGGGTTGATTATGTTGATCCACATTTCCATAAAGCATTTTAATTCTTTAGATTTTTAAAAAATTTCCTGAACCTTCCATTTGTTCACTGCTAGTCTATAGAAATACAGTGGCTTTAGCCGGGTGTGGTGGCGCACGCCTTTAATCACAGCACTCAAGAGGCTGTGGTAGGAGAATCGCCATGAGTTCAAGGCCAGCCTGGGACTACAGAGTGAGTTCCAAGTCAGCCTGGGCTAAAGTGAGACCCTACCTCGGGGGAAAAAAAAGAAAAAAGAAATACAGTAGCTTTGTTTTTGTTTTATGAACACAGTATTTGTGACCTTGGCCAAGCATACCTTCTAGACACGGAAAGTTCTGCTTTTCTACTTTTTTTGTTTGCTTGTTTTTGAGATAGGGTTTCACTCTAACCCAGGCTAACCTAGAACTCACTATGTAGTCTCAGGGTGGCCTTGAACTCACGGTGGATGAGTCTCCTACCTCTGCCTGCTGGGATTAAAGGCGTGCGCCACCACACCTGGCTTTGTTTTTCTAGTTTCTATGTGGAAATGCTATCTTATGCAAATAGACCGTTTGTGGTTTGTTTTTTCCCTTGCTGGCCTGTAGCTCTTTCATTTTTCCCCCGTACCTTACTACATCAGGTGGTTTCCAGTCCAGTGCTGAAGTGAATGAGGGAGAGCGGAGCCCTTCCCTGGCCCGGTAGTTCTGGTAGTTCTGGAGGCAGTTCCCGTTGCTGGGCAGCTGAGGCCCGGCTTCGGTATTACTCATATGTGCTTTTCTTTTCAGCAGAAGATTCAGAAAGTGGTGTCTACATGCGGTTCATGAGGTCACACAAGTGTTACGACATTGTTCCAACCAGCTCAAAGCTTGTTGTCTTTGACACTACGTTACAAGTGAGTACACCCAGTTTTATGTTACTGGTACGTTATTGGCATGGCTCCGCACTCAGCATTTCAAATCCATCCAGCGCCAGCAGATGTTTTTGGGGATCTTTCCATGAATCGAGCACTGTGCTAAGGTTTTGTCTGAATTCCCAGTCGCCGTGGTAACCCTTGTAAGAAACATTCTGTTTATTCCTCCTACAGATCAGGAAACTTGAATTCCACCTTAAAAACTGAAATCACAAAGTTTAAGCCACAAACTCTAGAGTTAAAGGACTTTATCACAGAATCTGAACCCAGACCTGTCCACTGTGTGTTGGAACTCATGTGCACTAATTGCCCTGCCTACCTTACAGGGTCTGACATTCTTTCTTGGTTATACTGAAAATGTATGAAAAATATTTGAGATAATATTGGTAAAGAAGATACTGGGAGTCTGGAGAGATGGTTTAGTGGTTAAGGCGCCTGCCTGTGAAGCCTGGAGACTCATGTTTGACTCTCTAGATCCCACGTAAGCCAGACACAGTGATGCAAGTGCACAAGGTTGAACATGCGCACAAGGGGGCGCATGCATCTGGAGTTCAGTTGTTGTGGCTGGAGCCCTGGTGTGCCAGTTCTCTCTCTCTCTCTTACTCACTTTCTCACTCTTGTATAAAAAAATAAAAAGGCAGTCTGTTGAGCCTGAGAAACTGCTTGAGTTTGATCCCCAGGACTCACATAAACATCTGGGTGTGGCCACACACATCTGTAACCCTATCCCATAGGAGAGCAAAGAATAGAGAATCCCCAGTTCCTGTGGGGGCGGGGGTGGTGAGGAGGCTCCAAGATCAGTAAGACTCAGGCTCAATTAAGAATGGGCAGAAGAGCAATAGAATGAGACACCCATCACTCCCCTGTGGCTACCACAGGCGAGCGCACTGTAAAAGATGCTCCCCGGGCATGGTGGCACATGCCTGTAATCCCAGCACTGGGGAAGTAGACGTAAGAGGATCACCATGAGTTTGAGGCCAGTGTGGGACTGCAGAGTAAGTTCCAAGTCAGCCTGGGCTAGAATGAGACCCTACCTTGAAAAGCCAAAAAGTAAAAAAAAAAAAAAAAAAAAAAATTAAAATAAAGTAGCTAATCTCATAAAAGAGAACGTTATTGCTATAATCCAGCAAACAGTTCAAACCTGAACATTTTACTGTTAAAATTGTGCTTATTGCAGCTTCTTTTATCACTATGACTTGTAATCATATGTGAAAGTCCAAAATGACACATACCCAATGTAACCAGATTACATGCAGTGTAGTAAGATGTACGCACACACACCACCACCATCAGCAAATCATGTTTTCAGCTGTGTTCCCAGAAGTAGACGTTGATGCCCCCAGAAACAAGTAGATTGGAGGAAGCCTTGTGTCCCAGAAACCCAGCGAGGGTGGGGGTTCATCAGCGGCCTGTGCAGGACAGCCTCAGCCTGCCCACCCCCCCCCCCAGTAGCACAGTAAGGATCATGGGCCATAGGTTCTGGAGAACTGATCCTGGCCTCTGGGGTCTGCGTCATTTGATACGCCCAGGGCTGACCTGGGAGGTGCCTCCCAGACGCTGTCCCCCAGCTCTGCCCTGGCCTACAGCCCTGTCACCTTCCTGAGTCCCTCCCCAGCATCGCAGTCTGCCTCTGCTCCCACACCTGCACTTCTTCAGAGGAGACGCCTGCGCTCTTGGAGCCACCCAGCCTGCCTTTCTATCTCTGCCACATGGGACTAAGAGAAAGACAAGCGATTTTTGCTTTTGCTTAATTTTAGTTCCAACTGTTTTCCTGTGAGTTTGGCAATACAATTGATTTCTATAATATGGCTTTAATCCTATGACCTGGTAAAGTCCCTTTGAACCAGGTAACCTCAGGGTTCCCTTTAAGCCCCTAAGATTCTCTGATCTTTGGCAGAGGACAGAAATCATCCACACACAGTTGGGACAGGGAAAGTGCGTCTCCGTCATTTAAGAAACAGCTCTACAGCTGTTAACTACACAACTTGGTAGTGAAATAACCAGGCACTCTGAGCTCACTGATTTCACCCTCGCCCCTGCCTGGCCAAAAGGCTTCCATTAGAAGTAGCGGACTCTTGACCTTTGACATTTCCATGAGTAGCCAGAAGAGACTGTTGACTCTTGCCTGGATTTTTCTTTGTCTTGCAACTGACTTTCTTTGGAACTAAGAATTTATCCAGGAGGGCTGGAGAGACAGTTAGGGTACTTACCTACGAAGCATAGGGACCCAGGACCCACGTAAGCCAGATGCACAGAGTGGCACATGTGTCTGGGGTTCGTTGCCTGTGGCTGGAGGCCCTGGTGCCATTCTCTCTCCCCCGCCCTCTCCTAAATAAATAAACTAATTAAATATTTTTAAAAGAACTTTTTAAAAATGAATTTAGCCAGGACAAATAATGTGGAAAATGTGAGGCTTTTCAGATGCCGGGGGTCAGTAGTGCCGCGCACAGCAGTTGTGCAGTTAACAGAAGCTGTGCACACCCTCCCAGAAGTCACTTACCCTGAGTATGTAAGCTCGATGGAGCTGAGCCTTATTACCATGGGACTAGAGCAGGCTGGAATGTGTTAAAGCAAAGAGAAAGACATTGGAAATTGGGGTGTACTCTGGACACAGGCTACAGCAGTGGTCTTCGACATATGCTGCCATAAAGAGATCTGTTAAGTGAATGCATCTGAAATCAGTATAGCGTATGTGGTTGTTAAGAAGAAAAAAAAAGAGGCCAAGTGTGGTGATACACGCCTGTACTCCCAGCTTGGGAAATGGAGGCAGGAGTTCAAGGTCATCTTCAGAACAGAGTTGGAGGCCAGTCTAGGCTACATAAGACCTTGTCTCAGAGTAAAAGGAGGAAGGGGAAAACTGTCAGAAATGTGTTTCTTGGGGACTGGGGAGATGGCTTGTTGGATAAAGTACTTGCTGTTCAAATAGGATCTGATTTCAGATCCCCAGCACTCGCGTGAAAGCCGGACACTGCAGTGCCCACTCGTGCTTCCACGCTGGGGAGGCAGAAACAGGCAGATCGCTGGGGCTCGCGGGCCAGCTAGTGTGGCCAGGATGAGTGAGCTGTGGGGTCAGTGGGAGAGCTTGTCTGAGAAAATATGGTGGCAAACCATTGAGGAAGACACCCGGTGTCAACCTGTGAACCCCTCATACACACACATTACAAACACAGATACACGCATACACATGCATACACGCACACATATCCACGCGTGCATGCACACACACACATACACACGGAAAGAATTTTTTCTCTGGTTTCAGAAAGAGCACGCTGGGGCTGGGGAGATGTCTCAGCACTTAAAGGTGCTTGCTTTTAAAGCCCGCTGGCTGGTGTTCAGTTCCCCAGCAGCCACACGAAGCCACTCACAGGCCAGATTTGCTTGCCATGCCAAGAGACCCCGTCCCACAAAACTTGAAGCACAAATGCCCATCGACCCCCACAAGCATTCAGACATGCATACACAAATAGAAACAAGTTTAAAAATTCTAAAGTCAGCTTGTAAAAACAGGCTGTGGAATAGTACATGCAGTAGCCAAGGTACTTAGGAAGTCTGGAGTGTCCCAGCCACACCTGGTCTGGGACCAGCGCCAGCTGTTGCAAAGGGCTGAGAAGGAGCTACTCAGACCGCGCTGGCAGGAGAAGCCGTACAGAAGGCCCGCGGCCCCAGAATGAGGGAGGAAGAGCATTTGCACCTACAGCTTTTCTGTTTCCGACTAGAGAGGCCAACTTGACTACCTATAAAATTCCTCTATGTTGAGTACTGTCGTTAAGCAAAGGATCACCTTGCCCCCACTCAGGCCCGAGGACGTAGACGGCAGACGTACAGGCCGAAGTGCTGCCCGCTCGGGCATTGTCAGCACCCCGGGCCTCCAGAGCTCCGTCGTGTCGTCCCGGCACCGGTGTGAGATGCATCTGCCAGTCAGAACGCTCGGTGGAGGTGGACACTGCAGACATTGGCATCAACGTACTGGAGGGACAGCGAGTGCCACCTCCACCTGACACTGAAGTGCCACTGTGCAGACCTGTAGCCAGCGTGGAGGCCAGAACACTAAGGTCATGGTAACGTAGCTCAGGCTGCGGGTCACTTGGCATCTGTGCTTGGCTGTTCAGTCTCTTCCAAGGCCCACTTGTGAACCAAGAACTGTTTCCCAATATCCAGTAGGCTTGGATGTGCTGGGTGTTTTCCTCTAGGAGTTTTCTATCCATGGAGGCTTCCTGCAGCACTATAGGCATTGACCTTGCTGGGTCATGCGGGGAGCAGCTGGGCTTACTACGCAGCCTAGGGTCCCTGCTTAAGGTTTTGTTTTGTTTGTTTTCCAAGGTAGGGTTTCACTCTAGCCCAGGCTGACCTGGAATTCACTATGTAGTCTCAGGGTGGCCTTGAACTCATGGCGATCCTCTTACCTCTGCCTCCAAGTGCTGGGATTAAAGGTGTGTGCCATCACACCCGGCTCTTTCTTTCTCTCACTCTCTTTGCACGAATAATAAATTAATTTAAAAAATGACCTGAGCCAGGCATGGTGGTGCACACCTCTAATCCCAGCACTGGGGAGGCAGTGGTAGGAGGATTGCTGTGAGTTCAAGGCCACCCTGAGACTACATAGTGAATTCCAGGTCAGCCTGGGCTAGAGTGAGACCCTACCTCAAAAAACAAACAAACAAAAAATAAAATAAGAAGGAGACCCTCTGTTTTTCTCTTTCCCCGCCACCCCCTGCTCTTCCTCCCCAGCTCTGTCCCTGGCCCACCCCGACCCCAGGACTGGCCTGATCTGTTGTCTTTTTCTCTATCTGTTCGAGGAGAAACTGAAACAAATGAGAACAAACAAACTATTTATTTGCAAGCAGAGAGAGAGAGAAAGAAGAGAGACGAGAGACAGGAAGAATGGGTGTGCTAGGGCCTCCAGCCGCTGTCAACAAACTCCAGATGCATGTGCCATCTTGTGCTTCTGGGTTTACATGGATACTAGGGAATGGAACCTGGGCCATCTGGCTTTGCACACAAGTGCCTTTAACCACTGAACCATCTCTCCAGCCCAAGACAGGTTTAGAGTCATTTGGTACACATGTCAGAATATCACGTTCAAATGAGTATGTGCAGCCTCCAAAGACCCAGCACTGTGTGGCGATGGGAATCCGCGCGGCGCCGGGAGTGCGCTGGCGCCTCCTGATCAGCAGCTTGACTGGGTTGAGAAACACCGAGGAGCTTAGTAGAGCACAGCCCTGGGTGTGTCAGTGCCAGGACAGCTAGATCCCCAGGAGCTCGTCAGTGGATGGATTCAAAGTGTGACGGCACTGTTGGGAGGGGGAGGAGCTCTAGAAGGGGAGGGGTCTGCTGGAGGAAGGACGTCCCGGGGATGTGTCTTTCCCTGGCCCCTCCCTCCATGATGGACAAAACAGCTGCAGCCGAGCACAGTAACCTTTCCTCCTCGGAGTGGCTTCCGTCTGATGCTTGGTGTTGCAGTCCGGTTCACATTGCTGGTAGAAATCACCCAACCAAGAGCAGCTTCTGGGAAAAAGAGGTTTATTTTGGCTTACAGGCTTGAGGGAAAGCTCCACGATGGCAGGGGAAAACGATGGCATGAGCAGGGGGGACATCACCCCCTGGCCAACATAAGGTGGATAATAGCAACAGGAGAGTGTGCCAAACACTGGCAAGGGGACACTGGCTATAACACCCATAAGCCCGCCCCCAACAATACACTGCCTCCAGGAGGCGTTAATTCCCAAATCTCCTTCAGCTGGGAACCTAGCATTCAGAACACCTGAGTTTATGGGGGACACCTGACCAAACCACCACAGTAACCTTTCCTCCTCAGAATGGCTTCTGTCTGATACTTGGTCACAGTGACAGTGGCAGTAAGACTGAGCGTGTGCATGGCTCTGTCCTGGCACAAGGTCGGCTGGTACGTCTGCATCATGTAGAAGGAAGCTTATCCGTATTCTGTTTGGAAATGAGACCCTCCCTAGCTCACCACGACGACAGGTCCGTGAGAAGTGAGCCCCACACCTCCTGGGACGTGTGTCACATGGGGCTCTGTCCCACCGCAAGTGCTGTGGGCCTCTGGTCTGCCCTGCCTCCACCCCCAGTGGCTGCAGGATCAGAGTCAGAGAACGGTTTGTGCTCAGGTAATGGGAACCTGGCTTCCTACTAACAGCTTGGCACTGCATTCAAGCCCAGAGACAGGCACCGATTCCAAATCCCTTATCTGGGAACCACTCCTGATGCCAGTGTCCCAACTGGTCAGGATCCAGTGAAGAAATGGAGGCTACATCATTTATTTAAATAGAAAATTAGCATAAGCGAGTTTTCATAGGGTGTAGTTAACTGGGTGAGAAGCTGGGTAAAGACCTTTAAGGCAGTGTCCTCAGAGTCTGGATCCCGTGCCAGCAGCTTCAGCGTGAGTCAGGAACTTACATAATGCAGATGATGGAGCCCGCGCCAGATCTGCTGAGTCAGCCTTGGGCAGGCCACCCAGCAGGTGGTTTTCCATGGCTGGGAAGGCCTGGGGCTCTGCTCAAAGGTATCCTGGAGGTAAGCAGAGGTCTAGCACGCGTCTTCGGCTGGCGGATGGGGGTTAAGGATGCTTGTTCTGCACGTAACAGAGAAATACCAGACGAGATTCAGCCACTGTTCAGAAAGGAAGCGGGAGCCAAGTAAGGCGATGCCAGGCAGAGTCCACAGGGAAGCAGGCGGCCCTGGCCACAGGCAGGAAGAAGCGGGTCCCTCCTCCAGCTTTGAGTCCCTTGTCACAGGCTCTAGTACTGTTGGGGCCTAAACTGAGCCAGCTGGCAAAGCCGAGCCGTGTGCCGATTCCCAGTATTGCAAAGTCACTTCAGATGGATTTGGAGCTGAGACAACTTAATAACTGGAAGATCTTTACCTCTCGCTTCCTTGTAAGCCGGTGGGTCAGAGAATCAGTATAAGCTGTTCTAGAAGATGGCACCTCAAAAATTCTGAAAGACTTAAAATTAATAAAAATCCACAGTAGAATCATCACATCCCAGGAGGGAGGGGAAGGTGTTAGGAATTAAATAGTCCCTCAATAACTTGATTTTTGTTTGTTTGTTTTCTACATAGGGTCTCACTCTACTCCAGGCTGGACCTTGAACTCGTGGTGATCCTCCCACCTCAGCCTTCTGAGTGCTGGGTTAAAGGTGTGCTCACCACCATATGCAGATGATTTTTTCAAACATATTTATTTATTTATTTATTTATTTGAGTGAGAGAGAGAGAGCATAAACAAAAAGAGAATAGGCACGCCAAGGCCTCCAGCCACTACAGATGAATTCCAGATGTATGTGCTACCTTGTGCATCTGATTTTCATTGGGGACTGAGGAATTGAACCTGGGTTCTTAGACTTCATAGGCAAGCACCTTAACCACTAGACCATCGCTCCAGCCCTAGGTGATTGCTCTTTAGAAATGTTCTACAAACAATAACCTTATTGCATGTGTGTGTATAGTGTACACACATGTGTGTCCCACGTAGTGTGGGGAGCCAAAGTAGAATGTCAAGTGCCCCCGGTCGCTCTTGGACTGTGTTTCCTTCAGGTGGAGTCTCTCACTATGCTACTGGCCGACCAGTGAACCCCAGCAGCTCTTTCTGTGCCCTCAGGACCAGGGTTCCAGGCATGTGTGGCCATGGCTGGCTTTTTACGTGGGTGCTGGGCATTGAACTCGGGTCCCCACACTTACACAACAAGTGCTGTCACACACTGAGTCATCTCCGCTGCTCCAGCTTCACTTGCTTGCACTTACGTACTTGCACGTGAGGGGGAGCGCACCCAGGCCTCACCACTGCCAGTGAACACCGGTACTTGTGCCACTTTTTGTGTACAGCTTACATGGGTGGCTTGGGAAGTGACCTGGGATGGCAGGCTTTGCTAGCAAGTGCCTTTGATTGCTGGGCCATCTTCCCATCCCCATCCAACTGTATTTTTTTTATAAGCTTTTTATTTAGAGTAGTTTCAGAATTAAAAATAGTACCAAGTGTCTATACATCCTATACTCAGTTTATTTTTGACATCTATGCAAGTGTGATATATTTCTCAGTTACTGAGGTGATATCACTACATTATTAATTAAAGAACACTATATTTCTTTGGTTTCTATCTAGTGTCATTTATTTATTTTATTTTGAGAGAGAAAGGCAGAGACAAGTGGTGCGTCAAAGCCTCTAGCCCCTGAAAATGAACTCCAGATGTGTGTTCAGCACCCTGTACATCTGGCTTTATGTGGGTTCTTGGGAATTGAACCTTGAGCCCTTAGGCTTTGCAGACAAGCGCCTTAACCGCTAAGCCATCTCTCCAGCCCTAATGTCATTGTTTTGTTCAAGGAGCCCATCAAGACTGTTCTCTCAAACATAACCGTCTTCTTGAGTTCCTCTGGATTGTGACAGTCTCTCAACTCTCCTTGTTGACAACTTAATGGGAATTAAAAAAAAAAATTATTTAGTTACTTGCAAGCAAAGAGAGAGATGGGATGAGGGGAAGAGAATGGTCGCGCCAAAGCCTCTGGCCACTGCAAATGAACTACTTTGTGCATCTGGCTTTATGTGGGTACTGGGGAATTGAACCTGTGTCATTAGGCTTTGCAAATAAGCTCCTTAACCGCTGAGCCATCTCTCTAGGCCCTTAATGGGAATTTTTGTTTTCTTGGTTAGCTTGACACAGGTTGTCTGTGTATAGTACATGCTGGCCTGGAGCTGATGATCCTCCCACCTCAGTCTCTGAGGTACACCACCATGCCTGGCCCAACTTGTTTGTTTTTTTTTTAATTTATTTTTATTTATTTGTTAGAGACAGAGAAAGAGAGTGGGTGAGAGAGAATGGGCATGCCAGGGCCTCTAGCCACTGCAAACGAACTCCAGACACATGCACCACCATGTGCATCTGGCTTACATGGGTACTGGAGAATAGAACCTGGGTCCTTAGGCTTCTCAGGCAAGTGCCTTAATCGCTAAGCCATCTCTCCAGCCCCCAACTTGTTTTTGAGGTGTGCTGGTTGCATTCTGTGTAGGACGTCGTCTGATGAGAGGTGTCTGTGGTTTTTCTCCATATGAGACCAGGCGTAGAGGCTTGGGAGAGAAAGACCACATCTCCAGGGTGTTACTAACTACAAGACTGCTCACTCTATCCTGTTGAGGTGATCCTTCCTCCTCCTTTCCACAGCCTAGTCTCTAGTGGGTGTCACTGTGCATACAGCCGCGCTTAGGGAGTGAGGAGATAGACTTCACCACCCCGAGGACAGAGCATCAACAGAATTTTCCAGTGAGGAGATATGGGTCTTCACCATATATGTTGACTCAGTCATTTATTTAGGTATGGATTTAGGAATATTTATTTTAGCCTTTGGGGTTACAGTCCAGGCCTACTCTATTTTGATACTTGGACGCTATTCCAGACAATATGATTTGTAGCAATACAAATGAAAGAGGGCATAAGCAAATACCCACATTAGTAGCTCTTGCCAAAACCTACTTTTGAAGAAGCGTGTGGGTGTTTGGGGACGGAGCATAGCTATGGAGTGTTTGCCTAACGTGTGTGCGGCCCTAGGGTCAAGTTCTAGTGCCCGAAGGATGACAAAGAAAAACACAAATTTAAAGAACATGTGGGGGAACGCTTAAAAGATGGCTTAGAGGTTACAAAGCACTTGCCTACAAAGCCTGCCAACCTGAGTTTGATTCCCCCAGCACCCCAGAAAAATAAAGTCAGATGAACAAAGTGGCTCATGCAATTTGTTTGTAGGGATAGGAGGCCCTGGCATGTCCATTCAATCTCTCTTTCTCCCAAATAAATAAAAAACAAAACATATTTTTAAAAAGAAGAGGAAACGGGGTGTGGTGGTGCACGCCTTTAATCCCAGCACTCAGGAGGCAGAGGTAAGAGGATCTCTGGTAGTTCACGGCCACCCTGAGACTACATAGTGAGTTCCAGGTCAGCGTGGGCTAGAAGGAGACCCTACCTCAGAAAACCAAAAAAAAAGGAAGAAGAAGAGCAGGAGGAGGAGGATCATGAGGAGGAGCAGGAGGATGAAGAGATGGCAGAAAAGCCTGGGGAGAAGTCACTGGAGGAGTGTTAGGAGGGGATAGACAGAGGAAGAGCGTGGGAGGAGGAGATGGAAGAGGAACACGAGAATGATGAAATGAAGGAGGAAGAGCTGGAGGAGGAGGAACAGTGGGAACGGAAAAAAGTGTGAGATGCAGAATGAGGAACATAAAGCCAAGCATGGCGGCACCTGTGACCCCAGCACTGCGACAACCGGGCTGCAGGTTCAAGCCCAGCCCGATCTATGTCGTGCCAGGCCAGACTTGCTACACTGTGAGATTGAAAGTAAATTAGAAGGAAGAAGCTGTACCTAGATGCCCCGTATAATTTTAATTTGAGGTGAAAGTTAAGATGCATGAGGGGAATGAGGTGCCCAGTTCTTTTGAAGGCAAGGAGAAAGGTCGGGGTCGGTCCATTGGTTGAGGACTGGCGCTGCTGGTGTTGACAGAGGGACCCCCTCCCCCACTGTGCTCCTTTCATCATCGCGGAAACCGGAAAGGGTCAAGTAAACAGTCGTTTACTTGCGCAGTGGTTAAAGCCCAAGATAGTTCTGAGATCATGGGAAGTGCCTCTCTGCAAGATCAAGTCGGACTTCCAAGTCAGGCGAATCCCATGCAGTACAGCATCAGAGAGCACCGAGCTGTTCGCCGTGTCGGAGGTGCTGCGAGGACCAGCTCTGATGTTGAGATTCCCGGCAAAAGGAAAGAGGATGTAGTCCTCCAGGGGCATGTACAGAACCTTGTGAATTCCCACACGTATCTCAGGACACTGGCAGGGAGATGTGTTGATGCATGGACAGGCATATCTGGATTTCGCCTAGACAGTAGTTGGCAAGCCTTGTGTGGTGTCCTCATGGGTAAGATGCAGGAACGTAGTAGTTTATTAACCCTGCTAGTGAGTTAATGGCTCATCGAGGACCTCAAAAGAATGCTGATTAGGACTGGAGAGATGGCTTAGCCTGTAAAACCCGAAGGACCCGGGTTCATTTCCCCCGGACCCACATGAGCCAGATGCACAGGTGACACACGTAACTGGAGTTTATTTGCAGTGCCTAGAGACCCTAGCGTGTCATTCTCTCTCTCTCTCTCTCTCTCTCTCTCTCTCTCTCTCCCCAAATAAATAAAATAAATAATTTTTTTTTTTTTGGTTTTTTGAGGTAGGGTCACACTGTAGCTCAGGCTGACCTGGAATTCACTATGTAGTCTCTGGGTGACCTCGAACTCAGGGCAGTCCTCCTACCTCTGCCTCCTGAGTGCTGGGATTAAAGGTGTGTGCCACCACACCTGGCTAAAATAAATATTTTTAAAAAGAGCCTCTAAGAGGTCTAAACACACATCTTTAAAAAAAAAAAAAAAGTAAGTTGGCCTGGAGAGATGGCTTAGCGGTTAAGGCACATGCCTGCGAAGCCTAAGGACCTAGGTTCAATTCTCCAGGTCCCATGTAAGCCAGATGCACAAGGTGGCACATGTGTCTGGAGTTCATTTGCAGTGGCTAGAGGCCTTGGTGTACCCATTCTCTCTCTCTCTCTCTCTCTCTCTCTCTCTCTCTCTCTGCCTCCCTCCCTCCCTCTCTAATAAATAGAAAAAAAAATTAGAAAGAACGTTGACTAAATGTCAGCCTGGAGCAGGGTTTCAGAGTGCACAGGTGTGCATTTGAACACTTGTTTACGTGAGGAGCCTTTAGGAGGTGAAGCCCAGCTGGAGGAAGTGTTTCACTGGGGGTGCGCCTTGAGGTGTTACAGCCTCCTCCTCTCTCCCCCTCTTCTCTCTCCTTCCTCCCCACTGATGGAATAATGTGACGCCACAGCTTCCTGCTCCCGTCACACTTTTCCCCACCACAGTGGACTCTGTGAGCCAAAATAAGCTGCTTCTGGTCAGGTATTTTGTCTCAGCCAACAAGAAAGTAACCAATACTATTAGATTTCTTTCATGAACCGTTTTTTAATGTTTTATGTTTTAGTTTATTTGAAAGAGAAAGAAGCAGAGATGGGGGGGGAGAGAGAGAGAGTATGGGCGCGCCAGGGCCTCCAGCCACAGCAAACGAACTCCAGACGCATGCGTCACCTTTTGCATCTGGCTTATGTGGGTCCTGGGGAATTGAACCGAGGTCCTTTGGCTTTGCAGGCAAGCACCTTAACTGCTAAGCCATCCCTCCAGCCCCTCATGAGTCATTTTTCAGTACACTCACACCCATTCGTGTCCTACTCCCTCCTTACCTCACTGTGTGGGGGGGCTTCCATAGCCACGGGAGGACTGTGCCAGTGTGCCCTCAGGGTCGGCAGTCCTCAGAAGATCACAGTGGGATCGAGCAGCATTCTGCTCCTGCTGGGGCCAGCTCTGTGGCTCGAGTCCTGCCACAGCTCCTTGGCATTGCCCCACACAGACTGCCTGCTGGGGACCTCACTCTGAGAAAAAGCTGGCAAGGGAGATGATGCACTGCAACTCTTCAGCACTTGGGTCAGTGACTGAAATGTTGATTTTGTTGATGGCATCATCTAATTTACAGATGACCTGAGGTGAGGAGCGATAGCTAATGATAACCAATATCCAGAAAGAGTACTCGGTAAGTGAGTGAGGGTGTGGTATCAGAACAAAGGGAAAGATAACACGTCTCTGCTCCAGGACAAACAAGGGAGGCGGGTCCCAGGGCCTGTGCGGGCTGTTAGGATGAGCACACGGGGCCTGTCTGTGATAGGCTTACCCTGGCAGAGTCCGCTCTGAGCAGGACAGAAAGCAGGCATGCCCAATTTAGACTGTCTCAAGGTGCATATAAGTAGTTTAAAAGGTTGAGTGGTACAAAATCGTTTTAATAGCAGATTAACCTGTTGCCAACTTCCCTGTCGTATTCCTCAGGCACAGCCTGTCCAAACATGAGCTTTCCAAAATCCAGTCCACAACACTTCAAGAGCGGGTGCATGGGAGCTGATCACTGGAAAGTTGAAATGCTTCCTACGCTCCACGCCTGGGCTGCAGGGTGCAGAATTCCATGTAGAAGTCACTTGTATTCAGATTCCTGAAGGCATCATGCCGTTACTCCCAGCTACCAGTATTGCCAAGGAAGGGACTGTTGTTTTTACTTTAAAGATAACACTGGTACTCCAGATTTTCATCATGATGTTCCTGTGCTCTTTTCTGAAACATATTCAGCCCTCTGTCTCTTGTACTATTTAGATTCATATTGTTTTCTTGCTGTGGAAGTTTATTTAGCAGATCTTGGACCCAGCAAGTTGATCTTCCATACTTTGTTGTTGTTGTTGTTATTGCTTTTGAGGTAGGGTTTCGCTCTAGTCCAGGCTGACCTGGAATTCACTATATCATCTCAGTCTGGCCTCAGACTCACAGCGATCCTCCTACCTCTGCCTCCTGAGCACTGGGATTAAAGGCGTGTGCCGCCACACCTGGACAGTCTTCATACTTTTATTCCTTCCTGTGCCTCCCTTTCTCCCTCCTCCCTCTCACTCTATGGCCCAGGTTGGCCTGTGAACTCACTAAGTAGCCCAGGTTGACCTTGAACTCTTGGCAGTCTTGTTACTTCATTTCACAAATGTTAGGCCTACAGATGTCAGTCACCACATTGGGACCTATCTTTATTGTTATTTTTTTAATCTCTGACATTTTGTTCTGTCTTTTGAAAGATTCTTTTTCTTTATCCTTCTAGCAAGACATTTAGAACTAGGACTTTGACATAAGTACTCTGTTCTTTCATATTAGGAGTAGCACTCACCGTTGGCAAGGACACACCTGTGTTTATAGGTGGACTTCTCAAGAGCAACCTCCGGCGGCGCTGGGAAGATGGTTCAACAATTTAAAGGTGCTTGCTTGCTTGTGAAGCTTGCCAGCCTGGGTTCAGTTTCCCAGCCACCCTTGTAAAGCCTGCCGCAAACAATGGTGCAAGCATCTGGCATTCCTTTGCAATGACAAGGACCTGGCATACCCATCCACATATATGGGCTCAAATTAGAAAGAGCAGCCATCAACTCTCCATACGTGGAGTTGTGTTTCTGGAGCAGTCCCGTTTCTCCAGAAAAGGGGTCTTTTGCTGGTAACAAAGGGTAGATGTAGTTGTCACCTAGTTTGAAACACCTTGTCTCCTGCCCGCTGCCAAGCCTCCAGGGTCTTCAGTCCTCCCCACACAGGCCCTGCAGTGCCACCTCTTCCTCATTGCTTATCAGCAGACTCTGCCCACCTGCTTTGGTCTTGGGCTCCTAGGAGAGGACAAGTTCGTTGTCTTTTCTGGCTTTCAGTCCTTGCGGTTTGGTGGCAACTTTTTTAAAAAAAATTTTTTTTTGTTTATTTTTATTAATTTGAGAGTGACAGAGAGAGAAAGAGAGAGAGAGAGAGAGAGAGAGAGAATGGTCGTGCCAGGGCCTCCAGCCACTGCAAATGAACTCCAGACGCGTGCGCCCCCTTGTGCATCTGGCTAACGTGGGTCCTGGGGAATCGAGCCTCGAACCAGGGTCCTCGGGCTTCACAGGCAAGCTCTCAACCGCTAAGCCATCTCTCCAGCCCTGGTGGCAACTTTTTAAGAGAAGTTGTCATAAGTGCCTTTATGCTGCCCTTCTTTTTTCCTTTGGTTTTCGAGGTAGGGTCTTGCTCCACCACAGGCTAAGCTGGACTTCACCATGTAGTCTCAGGGTGGCCTTGAACTCTCGATGATACTCCTGCCTCTGCCTTCTGGGTGCTGGGATTAAAGACGTGCACCACCATGCCCAGTTTAAAATGAGAATTTTTAAATTTGATACCTGTTTGAACAAATAGCGTATTAGTTGAGAAGAAGGTGTTCACAGATACTCAAGACCCCTGAAAAGTTTTTATTTTATTTTATTTATTTATTTTTGGTTTTTCAAGGTAGGCTCTCACTGCAGCCCAGGCTGATCTAGAATTCACAGTGTAGTCTTAGGCTGGCCTCAAACTCACGGCGATCCTCCTACCTCTGCCTTCCGAGTGCTGGGATTAAAGGTGTGCGCCACCGTGCCCAACCTGAAAGTTTTTATTGCAAATTAAATTAGATTATGCCAGTTTTTGTTTTAGCCTGCTTATTGATTAATTGTAGTACCCTGTGCCTTATTATATATAACTGTAAAGAATTTTCAAGTATAATTTTTAATTGCTCTTCAAGCCATCACACCCACGGGAAGAGAGCCACATGTAGCCCTGTTACCACAGGGGGCAACAAAACCACAAAAGCAGGGCTGGGGGAGTGGCTCGGGGCACAAAAGCACTTGCTGCAGAGCATGAGGACCTAAAATTGGAGCCTCAGAACCCACGTGAAGCCAGAGGCAATAGTGTACACCTGTGAGCACAGCGCACCTATAGGGAGCTAGGAGGCAGAGACAAGAGACTGCCCAGCAGCTCAAGGGATGGCTAGGTGCCCACCGGCAGCAGAGCACAGAGACTTGTCTCAAACCAGTTGCCGATACCGGAGGCTGTCCCTGGCCTCCCCTTACCCTGTGGCATATGTGCCCACACAGACAAACGCAGCAGGCCTGGCTGCCAAGCTTGCTCCAGCATCCATTTGCGGGCACCGTGCTGATCTTGCGCTTTGGGACACACTGTGGGTTCCTGCCGGGGAAAAGGGAGGCAGGAGCATGTCGGCCGTCTCTGTGGCGAAACTACAAAAGGAATCATTTCTCACCTCTGGGAGCTTTGGTTTGGTCAGTGTAGGATTTTTTTTTTTAATCTTCATTTATTTGAGTGAGAGAGAAAAAGAGAGGGTGGGGTTGTGCCAGGGCCACTTTGTGCATCTGGCTTTACGTGAGTACTAGAGACTTTGAACCCCGGCCATCAGGCTTTGCAAGTAAGTACCTTTAATTGCTGAGCCCTCTCTCTAGCCTTGAGAATTTTTTTTAAGATTTATTAATTTGTTTTTATTTTAGGTATAATTCTGGCATTTTATTTCATTTTCATGCAGTTTCCAGGTAATTATTCAGTACTCTGAGTATATAAAATAGTCCTAGATCTTAAAAGAAAAGCAAAAGCAAATTTGAAATAAGAATGTCATTTTACATGTCAACCATGGATGATGGACAGAAGTTAAAAAATGATGTCAAAGCTGGACATGGTGGCACACGCCTTTAATCCCAGCACTCAGGCAGCAGAGGTAGCAGGATCACCATAAGTTCAAGACCAGCCTGGGACTACAGAGTGAGTTTCAGGTCAGCCTGGGCTAAAGTGAGACTCTACCTAAAAAAAAGAAAGAAAGAAAGAAAAGCCATCAAAGCAGGATGTGGTGGCACACACCTTTAATCCCAGCACTCAGGAGGCAGAGGTAGAAGGATTGCCATGAGTTCAAGGCCAGCCTGGAGCTACAGAGTGAGTTCTGAGTCAGCCTGGACTCAAAAAAAAAGGACATTGGAATAGAAGAAGGACTAGTTGGAAAGAAAAAAGGGGTTCAGTGGAAGGTGAGGGTGGACAAGAAAGCCATGTGAGTGGATAATGCGCAAAATACATTATGTACATGTGTGAAACTTGTCAGTGAAGTTAAAAACAAAGAAAAAAGAGAATGCGCTCTTCAAGGACGCTCCTTCAGCCACTGGGCCGTCTCCCCAGGCCTGAGCATACTTCTCAGGAAGCCGTTAGCTCCCAGCAACTGTTCCCACGGCAGGAAAACAGCAGCCAGCTGTTTTGGAGATGAGTTCTGGCCTATGACCTACAACAAACCAAAAAAAAAAAAAAAAAAAAAAAACCACATTCACTGCTGGGAATACGATGGACTAATTTGGAAGGCAGCTATAGAATTAAGCTCAGCTATCAGGATTGTTTATTTTTTTTCTAACAGTGTCTATCTCACAAGTATGGCCCCTGTTCTTTCAATCTTAAGTGAAGTAGATTGGGGGAAAGGAGTAGACTCATTTAAAACAGAAGGCTATGGACATGTGACTTTTTTTCTTCCACAATCTTCCATATTTCCCAGGGGCACAACACAGGCTCCCCAGAGCGTCAGCCACACAGGAGCACCAGGGTGGCTCGTCAGCACCATTCCTGGTGCCGTGGACTTAGTTACACAGCTGAATGTAGTTATGGTTCTTGATACCAGGTGTAGTTCAAACCCACTTTAGCTCTGGAAGCGGATACTCATTACTATTAGCTCAGCTACACGGGAAATGGAAGAGGAGGACAGAATTTGAAGCCAGCCTGGGCAGCATACCAAGACCCTGTCAGAAAGGAAAAAAAAAAAAAAAAATAGCCAGTTTGTGGATTCTGTTTAGTTACTTTTCCCCCGCATTGCTGTACTAGCTCTGTGTACCTCTGCCAGTTAGCTGGACTTATTCTAGAACCCCTACTACATTCAGGCATTCAGGGCGCAGTGCTGGCCAAGACAAGTAGATGGAGCAATGGGTGAGAGTCCCTCCTCCCCACAGGAGTCCTCCTGCCCGTGGGTAGGTGAGCCAGGCACACATTCTCCACAAAGCAGTGTGTCACAGTAAAGGAGTGACGTGTCACTAACCCTGGTCGTGTCTGCCTTAGAGGCCTGTAAATCTTACTCCTTCTACTGTTGACAAAGGTATATGAGAAGATAATAATTGGCTTTTAGTTACAAAAATCAATTCAACATAGCAGTGTTTTTAAAGAAATACATATTTTATTGTCCCAGCTCCTTACTAGTTTTAATATTCAGCTTATTTCTCTGATTTCTTGCATTCTACATATTTTTAACTATTTTTTGAGAGAGAGAGAAAGAAGCAGAGAGAGAGAATGGGTGCATCGGGGCCTCTAGCTGCTGCAAACGAATTCCAGAAGCATGCACCACCTTATGCATCTGGCTTACATGAGTCCTGGGGACTCAAACCTGGGTCTTTTGGCTTTGCGGCAAGCACCTTAATCATTAGGTTATCTATCTCTCCAGCCCACATTCTACATATTTTATATAATTATCCTGATGTATCTTTTTATACTCTGCAGTTTTTAGAAAATATTTTTATTGTGAGTTCAAGGCCAGCCTGGCCTAGAGTGAGACCCTGCCTCAAAAAAAACGGGGATGGAGAGGGAGAGGAAGTCACATTGACACCTTTGATTTAGTAATCTCACTTAAAAATAATTCACTACAGAAGAAGTTGTCATAAACAAGGGGAGGGTTGTTTTGTGATTCTTTACATAAGGTGTGGTTAAGACAGCATCTAAAATAGCATTTGTGTTAGGTTTGTTTTAGCAGCTATGACAGAACACCCGGGATGAACAACCTACAGGGAGAAAGGGCTTATTGACTTGCAGTGTCAGCGCTTGCCACCCATGGTCACCTGGCCCTGTTGCACTGGGCCTGTGATGGCACAGGGCCTGGTGGGGAGAGCTTGTGGCCAAGAAGGCGCTTACCTCACTGTGAAGGGAAGCAAGAGAGAGGAAGGAGCAGATAGTCCAGCGCTCAGAAGATGCTGGGGCAGACAACTTACAAGTTCTAGGCCAGCCTGAGCTAGAGAGGAAGACCCTGTCTCAAAAAGGAAAGAGGGGCTGGAGGGATGGCTTAGTGGTTAAGGCGTCTGTCTGCAAAGCCAAAGGATCCAGGTTCGATTCCCCCAGTACCCACGTTAACCGGATGCACAAGGTGGCACATGCATCTGGAGTTCGTTTGCAATGGCTGGAGGCCCTGGTGCACCCATTCTCTTTCTCCCTCTTTCTCTGTCAAATAAATAAATAAAAATATTTTTAAAAAGGAAAGAAGTTGGAGGCAGGGTCCTCTTCAGGGCCACATTCCCAGTGACCTAGCTTCCCCTGGGCACCACCTGCCTATGGCACCATGAGCCAGACCTCAGACCTTTCACATAGGGGCCTTGGGGAAATACTCCAGACCCAAACTACAGCAGCAGCTATACATAATATTTTAAATTAGCTTCAATTTGCATTTCTTGGGTTGTTAATGATAAACCATTTTCCTCATTCACATTTGCTGTTTGTATTTAGAGGTCTGTTTTCAGCACTGAGTGTCTGGCTCTCATTCATCATCAGGTGTGGTGCTGTGCACCATCCCAAGGACAGAGTTAGGCGAGTTGAGTCGTTAAGGTGCTGTATGCTAACCCAGCAGCCCCAGGGCTATCTCCACAGTGTGGAGTGCGAGCGCCTCTCTGCACCCTCTGCCTCGTCCTTAGGGAAGTGAGAGGAACTTGTCTGCTACAGGCAGAAGCACGGATCCTCATTTCAAGTCATCAGTTAACTTCTGTAGGACCTTTTGTGGACTTTTTAATATTTATTTATTTATTGACAGAGAAAGAGGGGGGAGAGAAAGAGAGAGGGAGAGAGAGAAAATGGGCGTGCCAGGACCTCCAGCCACTGCAAACGAACTCCAGACGCATGCGCCCCCTTGTGCATCTGGCTAACATGGGTTCTGGGGGAATCGAACCTGAGTCCTTTGGCCTTGCAGGCAAATGCCTTAACCACTGAGCCATCCCTCCAGCCCTTGTGGACTTTTTAAATGTGTGTAGTGCACGTGTGTTCATGTGCACACGCAGAGGTCCGAGTACAGCCTTGGGCACCATCCTCAGGAGCATTGTCCTTCTCTCTGAGACAGGGTCTCTTACTGGCCTGGAGCTCCAGAGATCTGCCAGGCTCCACTTCCCAGTGCTGGGATTACAGACTCATTCCACCACGTCCGTCTGGTACTTATACAGATAATGGGGATCAAACTCCATTCCTTGTGCTTATCAGGCAAGCTCTTTACTGATTGAGCTGTCTCCCAAGTCCATTGTTTGTTTTGGCTTTGGGGGTTGGTTGTTGGTTCTATTTTTTGTTTTAAACAGGGTATCAGGTATCCCATGCTGGGATAGCTGCTTTTGTTTGGTTGGAATTTTTTTTCTTTTCTCTTCTTTTTTTTTGGGGGGGGGTATGCGTATGGATGTGTCTGTGGTGTGCATGGGGGTGTGTGTGCATGTACATTTGAAGCCCAGACATCCAGTGTCTCCTTCTATCATTTTCCATTTTCTTTATTGAGTCAAGGTCTCACTGAACCAGTAGCTCACCAATCACAGGTATACATCATCATGCCCAGCATGGACATGGGTTTTGGGGATCTAAATGCCAGTCCTCAAGCTTGCATGGCATGCACTTTACCCACAGAGCCTTCTCTTCAGCCTGACCTTGAACCTCTGATCCTCCTGATAAAAGGACTTTTGGGGTCCTTGTATACCAGCGCACCAATAATTTGGGGTGTTCCCAGATCCTTGTCCTATATTTTTATTTTTGCTTTTGTTTTGTTTTTTTGGTTTTTTTGAGGTAGGGTCTCACTGTAACCCAGGCTGACCTGGAATTCACTATGTAGTCTCAGGGTGGCCTCGAACTCACAGCAATCGTCTTACCTCTCCCTCCCTAGTGCTGGGATTAAAGGCTTGCATCACTGCCCAGCTTGTCCTGTGAATTTGAAGAATGAAATCGACAGACCGGAGGATAAGGCTCAGAAAGATTTTATCATAGCTGAAAACTTTAGAAGGAAGAAGAGAAGGGGGCTTAAGCCTAGAACATAAGAGAAGGAAGCACAAAGGAGCTCTTGCCCAGGGAGAGAAAAGGGGGTTTGAGAAGCCCGCTTCTAGACTCAGACCTGAGTGTTTTAATGTTTTATTTGAGAGGGGGGAGCAGATAGAGAGAATGGGTGCACCAGGACCCCCAACCACTGCAAATAAACTCTAGACGCATGTGCCACCTTGTGCATCTGCCTTTTTCCGTGGGTACTGGGGATCTGAACCTGGGTCCTTTGGCTTGGCAGGCAAGCACCTTACCCACTAAGCCATATCTCCAGCCCCCAGATCTGAGTTTTTATGGGGAGTGGCTACGTGAGGAAGACCAGAGGTATGGCCAGAGACCAGATTTTTACAGCTTTGCCAGTAATCTTAGGTAAGGATCAGAGTTTCTCTCATCTAGGAAGGATGCAAGCTTAATCTAGAAACCTTTCCTGGAGGGTGTAACATTCAGGTTTCTGTAGTGACATTTCCTGCTAAGAAAAAAAAAAAAAATTCACTTTTGCTGTGAACCCTGACTGCCTAGCCAGTTTTTGTCTCCTATTACTCCTGCCTCATCTCCTGGGTGCTGGGATGATAGGCATGTGCCCCCCCCCCCCCCCGCACATTCACGCAGTACTGGAGATGGAGCCCAGGGCTTCGTGTGCCAGGTGAGCACTCAGACAGCTCCAGCCCATCTTCTCTGTTTTCACATAAATCACTAACCACATACAGAAGAAATTAGGGTGGCATTTAACTAGTTTGTGTGATTTTAATTACATAAAGTGTATGTATACAAGTCTTTTGTTACAGTAAAAAAAAAATTTTTAATTGCCTTTTCATTTTCAAAAAAAATAGCCTTCATTCCCTCTATGCCTTTCAGTATAATATAGAATAATTGTTGCAGATGTTACTGTTAGCTAATCAAACTCACCCTCTATGCCTTTCATTGATGATAACTATTTTCTTCCTGAAATGTGAACTTTAAGAGTATGTTCTCTTTCTGGTTTTCCCAGGTCAAAAAGGCCTTCTTTGCCTTGGTAGCCAACGGTGTCCGCGCAGCGCCACTGTGGGAGAGTAAAAAGCAGAGCTTTGTAGGTGAGCATCGCGCCCCGGGGGGGGGGGGGGCTTGCTTCCCAGCAGACTGCCCGGAAATCAGCCTGGCAAGTGCGCACCAAGTTAAAGAACATTCTTGCCTTTGTACGCTGGGCAAGAAGGGCCAGGAGTGAGTTTAAACACCACTGCAGGGGGCTGGGAGGATGGCTCGGCAGTTAAAGGCAATCGCTTGCAGAGGCTGCCTTCCCGCCGTTCAGTTCCCAAGCCACCCACATGAGACAGACACAAAAAGTGGTGCAGACGTCTGGCATTCATTTGCAATGGCAAGAGGTCCTGGTGTGCTCATGCACATGCGCACGCGCACGCACACACACACAAGTGCAAATTAATAAAATAAAATAAAACACCACTGGGCTGGGAAAATGGCTCTGTGATCAAAGGTGCTTGCTTGCAAAACCTGCTTGCCTATGTTCTGTTCCACAGTACCAATATAAACCCAGATGCACAAAGTGGTGCATGAATCTGGAGTTCATTGTCTGACCCTAGTGCCCTCATTCATCAGCACACTCTCTCCCTCCCTCCCTCTCTCTCTCTCTGTTCACAAATAGATTTTTTAAAATTAGAAAAACTAAACACCATCGTAGGGACTAGAGAAGTCTTAGTGGATAAAGTGCTTCCCATGCAGGCATGAGAGCTTAAGTTCAGGTCCCCAGCGCTCACATAAGATGACAGGAGAGGAGCGCATGCCCCTGTCCACACTGGGGAGGCGGAGACAAGAGGATCCCCAATGCCTGCAGCTAGCTCGTCAGGTTCAGCAAGAGAACCCACCTCAAAACGAAGAAGGTTGAAGGAACCATAGAAGACACCCACGTCAGCCCCCCGGCCCCACGTGCAGGTGTCTGTGCAGCCACACATGCAGCATGTCACACGCACACATGTAGACAGACATGTTATTGTTCCTTAGTTTCTTTACTCTGCATCTTGTGGCACTCAAGGAACCCATGTCCTTCATGAGCCCGGGGAACAAAGCACACAGACTCCTGGTCAGCCGGGCTCGCCGCCCACGCTTGTGACCAGCCTGGCGTCTGCGAGCTGGCTCTCCCTTCACTGTGCATCACCTTTCAGTGACAGGAGGTGTCGGCCTGTGGACGAGATCAGGTGGGTTTGCTGGGCCATTGTCCAGCTCTGGCACTGTGTGGCAGTGCATTAGCACTGGCCTGTAATCCTGGCACTCGGGAGGCTGAGGCAGGAGGACTGCGAGTACCAGGCCAGCCTGAACCACACAGCAAGAGTCTGGAAAACTCCAGAGCTGGGGACGGAATAGCGGGGACTAGCTTAGGTCAGGCAGAGCCCTGGGTGTGACACCCAGCACTGAAAGAGAGAAACTGTCGCGACCATGTAAGCCCGGTTGCCTCTGACCCAGTAAGTCAGAGTCATGGCCGACTGATGGCGCTGCCTCTTAGTATACAGCAGTTTTGTCTTATTTATTTTGATTTTTTTTTTCTTTTTGAGGCAGTGTCCTAGGCTGACCTGGAACTAGCTAGGTTGACCTTGAACTCCAGATGGCTCTGGGGGCTGAAGCAGGGCTTTGTGCACGCCAGACAAGCTCTTTACCAGCTGAGCTCCATCCTCAGCACAGGATTTTGAAATCACCTATTTATATCTGCTCCCCCTTAGGAATGTCTCAGAGCAAGGAGTCATACTTTTTAGCTTTTGTAGTCCTAGTGTCCAGCACGTAGTAGGACTGCAGCGAATGATGATTCTTTGTTAAAGGCAATGTGTCCACAATACATCTCAGGAAACAATCCAGGTGCCCCGAAGTACCCATAGGACTAAAGCTTATACCATCACTCTGTCTAGTGTTCACATGTTGTAAATTATTTACATGTAGCTAAAATTCGCCTTTTTGATATTTTATTTATGTATTTATTTATGAAAGAGAAAGAGGAAGATAGAAGAAAGAGAGAGAAAATTAGCACACCAGGGCCTCCAGCCACTGAAAACGAACTCCAGACACTTGCGCCACCTTATGCATCTGGCTTTACATGGGTACTGGGTATTCAAACCCTGATCCTGAGGCTTTATAGGCAAGTACCTTACCCACTCAGCTATCTCTCCAGCCCTACAATTCTTTTTGATATTCTGTGATAGTGTGTTTTCTCTCATTGGTCTGCCAAATGCTCTAATTCCATACTTCTGATGAAATATAATTCCAGCTAGAGGTGCATATCTAGTTTGGTGTAGACAATGCATCATAGTTTTTCTTAAATATATTAAAAACTGCTTGAGATCTTTAATTGTATTTTACAAGTTTCTGTAGTATATATTACAGGTTCATTTGTCTTTGGAAATTTTTCTTTTACGTATCCTTGGTTTGTTTAGTTAGTTTTTCATTCATTTAGTTATGAGAGAGAGAGAGAATATGGGCACACCAGGGTCTCTAACCACTGCAAACAAACTCCAGACACATGTGCCACCTCATGCATCTGGCTTATGTGGGTAATGGGGAATCAAACCTGGGTCCTTAGGCTTCGCAGGCAAGTGCCTTAATGGTTAAGCCATCTCTCCAGCCCTTAATTTTATTTTTTTAAGATTTTTTTTGTTTGTTTGTTTTTGGTTTTCACAGTAGGATCTCACACTAGCCCAGGCTGACCTGGAATTCACTATAAAGTCTCAGGGTGGCCTCGAACTCACGGCAATCCTCCTACCTCTGCCTCCCAAGTGCTGGAATTAAAGGTGTGTGCTACCACGCCCGGCTAAGATTTTTTTATTATTTGTTATTTTTAGAGAGAGAGAAAGAGAGAATGAGCGTGCCAGGGCCTCTAGCCACTGCAAACAAACTCCAGACAGATGTGCCATCTTGTGCATCTGGCTTATGTGGGTCCTGGGGAATTGAACCTGGGTCCTTTGGCTTTGCAAGCATCTTAACCACTAAGCCACTCTCTAGCCCCCTTGGCTTAATTTTTAACATGTGATTCTTTGTTCCAGGAATGCTCACAATTACAGATTTCATAAATATACTGCATAGATACTATAAATCACCTATGGTAAGTGTCCCAGTGCTTGCTGTGTTATAATAATTAAAGCTGTGTATGTATTCTGTGTGAGCTGGGAAGTGAGGGGACTTTCCAACTATATGTAATATGGAGGGAGATTCTGTCTAAAACTTCCAACCCTGAAGTATGAAGGTGTCGCTGGTAGGAGGGACAGCTGTTTCATTCAGTGCTCAGGATTCTCCATGCTAGTCCATTTCCTCGGCATGCTGTGCCGTACATTTGCCTAAGGCCATGCTGCTCGGCCTCTGGCTGTGTACCAAGCGACATCTGCCAGGGCTGGGAGGAGGTGACTGTCCCCTGACCCCATCTCTGCTTAGTCCAGCAGGGGCCTCAGCTGGAGATAGAGTGGCCACAGAGCTTATCTTTTCAGGCCTGTTACAGTCATCCCCCGTCACCCATCCTGGTTGCTTCGTTTTAATTGTTTCCATGCTGGGGATAGAACCCAGGGCCTTGAGCACGCCCAGCAAGTGTTGTACCACTGAGCTTCTCCCCAACCCTGTCCCGTCATTAATGATTGTTGATTTTGCCGGACGTGATGGCACACGCCTTTAATCCCAGCACTCAGGAGGCAGAGGTAGGAGGATCGCTGTGAGTTCGAGGCCACCCTGAGACTACATAGTGAATTCCAGGTCAGCCTGGGCTAGAGTGAGACCCTACCTCAAAAAAAAAAAGAAGAAGATGTTGATCTTATAACAGCCTGAACACTCCACCATTTTAAAAAGAAGGGAACAGGAAGTACAAATTAAAATTGAAGAGATTCGGTTCTGACATTTTCCTGCCAAGTAGGAAAAGCCTGCTGTGGCTGGTGCGGTGGCAGAAGCCCTGGCACCTGCCCAGCTTTCTAGAGGAATGTACTTTGAAGCCCACTCAGTCCTCCATGGAGCACTGTGGTGCCTGAACTTCTATCTGCTGCATTGTGGGTTTTGTTTGATTGCCAGGGAGGGCAGAACTGAATACGTTATTTAATGAGTATTGCATGGGCTATCGAGACAGTATATTAATTCAGTTAATACCATTGTTAAGGCAGTGATCAGTTGTCTGGTATGGTCGTGCATTACCTAACAAGAAACATGTTCTGAGAAGTGTGTCGTTAGTCAATGCCATTCTTACACAAGTTAATGGCTACAATATCTATGGGTGAAACAGTCTTATGACCACAGTTATGTATATGGTCCATCATTTGAGTAACATGTCATTGTGGGGCATATGTCTGTAATTCCCACATAAAATAGAAAACTTTCTTCATCAGAAATGCTCTTAGAAGGAAGTGCTATATGTGTTACATGACATAGAAAAGGAACTGTGAGCCAGGATGAGGAGGTCTTAGAAGGTGGGAGATTACTCAGTGGTTAAAGGCATTTGCTTGCAAGGCCTACTGATGGGTTCAATTCCCCCACCACCCACGTAAAGCCAGATGGGCATTTATTTGTAGCACTAAGAGACCCTGGCATGCCCATACACACACACACCATATATACATAATATATATAACATATAAATAAATAAATATTTTTAATGATTTTAAAAGGAGTTTTACCAGTGAAATATAGTTTATTATGCCATGTGGTAAAGCAAATCCCAGCAGCAGTTTATTAAATCAAAATTGCAAAAAAAGTCAATGAAATAACATTCAGCCCAAAGTTGTTGTTTAACACTTGAAAATACATTTTTCTCCTTCTTTCCCTTCATTGTTGTTATAGACAGAACAATATTACTAGGAAATCTGTTTGATTACATTTTCTAAGTACTGTGTTTGCTCCTAAATTGCACGTGTTGCACTTTTGATGAGTACTTGTTGTATTTGCAGGTACAGATTTATGAATTAGAAGAACATAAGATTGAAACATGGAGGGGTAAGCGCTGGCAGTTAAAAATCTTACTTGATGTAGATGATGTTTCAACATCTCAGGTCCTCTCCTGTCTGCTTATTATAACATATAGTTTAAGGACTCTGTTTAAGGTCTAGGGAGGTGGCTCAGTGGGTAAAATGCTTGCCATGTGAGCATGAGGAGCTGAGTTCAAACCCCCGGAACACGTGTAAAATGCCATTCGTGACGATGTGCACTTGTAATCCCAGTGCTGGCTGGGGAGGCAGAGACAAGATGGCCCTGGGGCTTGCTGACTGGGTCTAGCTAAGTAATGAGTTCCAGGCTCAGCAGAGGTGGTCGCAGAGAATTGAGGTAGTGATTGAGAAAGATACCCATCAGCAACCTTGACTTCCACACGCAGACACACACGTGCACCTGAGTGCACTCACACACATACAAACATGCATACACATATCTGTACACCACACACTCACATACACAAATTCACAGCTGGGTGTAGTGGCGCACGTCTTTAGTCCCAGCACTCAGGAGGCTGAGGTGGGAGGATCACTGAGTTCAAGGCCAGTCTGAAGCTACAGAGTGAGATCCAGGCTAGAGGGAGACCCTGCCTTGTGTGTGGGCGTGGGGGGGGGGGCTGTTAACTTCTGTCTTCACTTTACGAGCCTTCTGTTCTAACTTCATGCGCTGCCCAGTCTGTGTGGCACGCACTCCTGGGCATATGGTAGGACTGAAGGTCAAAAACGAGTGAGGGACCACTACTGCCTCCCCCCCATGTCTGCTCACCATGGCCTGCCTCACAAGCAGAAGCAAGCTTCTGTCCTGATTTCTCTGAGTTGCTCCTTTACGAATGGGACACCACAGGGAATGAGTAAAACTTGGACCAGGTGGTTTGGACCAAATAACAAGAAATCCATCTGTCGCAGTCGCAGTACTCTCGCCTGCATCGGAGCCAGCTTTTAAACTCTTTTAAACCATGATATGGGGTGGTCATCTCAGGGGGACTCCTGAGTGGGCAGGGCAGGGCAGGGCAGAGACAGGAGCTGGCTCAGAGGACCGGCTAATGACAGTAGCGCCCTGCCTGGTGCTCAGGGCACAGCCTGGGTAGAGGAAGAGGGCCTTGAGCTGGGAGGGCTCAGCAGCGAAGAGCACTTTCCACCAAAGCATGGGGCACCTCAGGCCAGAGAGCACCAAGTCCAGTTCTCCAGAGTCCATGTTGAAGAGGTGGGCATGCCCACACTTGTGTGACCTCACATAGCCTCCCGGGGGCTCAAACCTGAGACTTGACGGCGTCTCCAGGCTGAGGGAGAGGCCCTGTCTGAAGGAAATGGCAGGTGAGCGATAAGTGAAAGATACCCAGCGCTCTCTTCTGGCCTCCACATGTGCACATGTGCACACGCATCTGTACACACAAACCACACACATACTGTACACATGCACACACCAAAATAAAGTTCAGTGGAGAGGTCAGCTCACAGAATTTGAGACGAGACATCAAGGGTCTGGCTTGCTGTTCCGTCACATGCTGACAAGATGCCCAAACTCAGAACATCCCTCCGTGATCTCAGAAGCTTGCGGGCTCTCGCATACGTTGGGTCCATTGTAGGTAAATCCAGGAGGCCCGTCAGTGACGTTACTAGCCAACACCAAGACAGGCACTTTGCATCAAGCTCTCTGCACAAGTCTGATGACCAGGGTTTAAGTATCTTTTTGTTTCCGCACGTGTGCTATTTAGCAGTAGTAATAATGCCAAGTTATTCTCAAATGCCTTCTGTGTACAAGCCTCGGTAAAGCAAATTATAGTTGATATCTTTTCAAAGGAAATAACGCATATGTCAGCAAGATTCCCAAGGTGCACTAGGTATTAAGCACTAATTTAGTAAAATAAAACAAGAACATTAAAGAGCAAATGTAGTTATAACTGATTTATCTTACAGCATATGAAAATTGATTTTAAAGGATTTTATACATGCTCTCTTTATTGAGAATACTTTAACTTGATAGAATCTGGTGCCCTCTGCTGGTACGCCTCTTGATCTGACTCTGTGATCACCCCCCCCCACACACACACACACACACCTACCTTGATGCTTTTTAAAGTATCTATTGGAATATTTAAATACTTGAATATTTTAAAAATATTTAATTGTTCAGAGACATTTCAAGCAGTGCCTTTAACCACTGAGGCATCTCCCCAGCAACTCAGGCATTTAAAGACAATGTTCTAAAACCAGTTGGAGTTGCTTAAAATAGCCGTAATTGTAATTAACACCCTTGCTATGGGTAAATGACATTTTTTTAATCAGGGGTTTTCATTCTTTTAAGAATTTTCTGTAAACAGAAGGGTTTGGGATGTAAGTAGTAACTACAAACAGTAAATATGTAACTAACTGCGTGTTTTCTTTCTGTAAATACAGAGCTATATTTACAAGAAACATTTAAACCTTTAGTGAATATATCTCCAGATGCAAGGTAAACTTGTAGGGTTTTTCTTTTTTCTTTGAAAACATTCTTTACAATTTATGTGTTTTATTGCCATTGATAGAGAGATTAACAGAAACAAACAGACATGTTCTCTGGTCCAGATGGGGTCAAATAGTAAATCCTAAGTCCAGGAACATTGGCATTCATAGCAAAGCCAGGCATGGTGGCACACGCCTGTAATCCCAGCCCTTGGGAGAGGCTGAGGCAGGAGGCTTGAAAGTTTGAAGCCAACCTGGACTAGACCTTGGAGAAAGTCAGCCCGTCGCAGCCAATGTTGGTCCAGATGATTGTGGAGGACCAGGAAGATGGTCATACTAATTGCTTCTGAAAGCTCTCTTGCATGAGGGTTACGGAGACATCCTGTTAGAGTGCCAGACACCGGGATTCACTCCTGGCCACCCCAGTCAGTCTGGCTGCCTGAGAGCAGCACTGAAGCGACACCCCAGCAGCTGTAGAGGGTCAGAGCCCTCGGGACGCTTGGATCAGAGAGGGAAAGCGGGGACAGGGCGGGGCTCAGCGGGGCAGCATTTGTTGAGCAGAGCACTCACCACAGTAAGATAAGCATGCAGGCTCGCACTGTAGTCCAAGGCTGGCTTTGAACTCACAGTGATCCCCCTACCTCTGCCTCCTGGGTGCTGGGATAAAAGGCTGTCGCACCCTGCCTAGCCTGAGTTGGGGATGTTTTTAAGCTCAAACTTTAAAGAATAGGTGAATTGCTTGTTTTAATTATCTTATTTCCAAACTACTAGGAAGACATACCCAGCAGCCTTCTTGATGCTGGCAGGGTGGGCAGAGGTGGAAACAGGCATCTCAAAGCCACCAGCTCCACCCGGGAGCCCGACTCAGCTTCCCACTGTGTTATCACTGGACCACTGACTCTCCCAGGGTTTAGGTCTTCTCCTTTTTCAAACAGAATTGCTCGACATACTATTTAAAAACAGCTCTCCTGGAGATTTGTGGCTTCCACCTACATTTGACATCTATTGATATCTTGCAAAAAAAAGAAAAATGTGTGCTAAGATCTCCAGGGGTGAACACCGTAGTGCTACTGGGAGTTTCATACAAAGCACATGACGTGCTTGAAAGCAGGGCTGGCCCAGAGCGCGCTGATGTTCCTTGAAAGCCTCCTAACAACTCTGCTGGCTCTTCCCGCAGCCTCTTCGATGCTGTGTATTCGTTGATCAAAAATAAAATCCACAGATTGCCAGTTATTGACCCTACCAGTGGGAACGCACTTTATATCCTAACCCACAAGAGAGTCCTCAAGTTCCTCCAGCTTTTTGTAAGTAGATTCTGAAGACGGGCCTGCATGGACTGCAATTTACTTCAAGTAAATTGGCTCAGTGGAAGAAATTGTTAGGCTTAAGGTCTCCATTTCTCAGTGTGAGTTTCTCAATTTACTGTGTTTGCATTGTACACTTTCAAAGTTGATTCCAATTAAAAGCAGTCACCTTTCAGCGTTAAATCATAACGTGTGGGATTCTCCACCGAGATGAACTCTGTGTCTCCTCTAGTGCAAGGACAATCGGAGAAGTTTGCAAGTCAGTTTGCACAGGGGTAACAAGCCAGTGTTTAGGGCAAAAAAAAAAAAAAAAAAAAAAAAAAAAAAACCAAAAACAAACTTTTTGTGTGTTTATCGAGGCCACGGTTTTTGAAACATGAGTTAAAGAAAGACTTCATCCCTGGGGTTATCTCATTATAAACTGCAGCATTCAGAAAATCCCACAGCAAGTAGAATTTTGGCCAGAGATGCTATGTTGGTGCAGGTCAGGCTTCTGTGAGCACTAGGTTTTCTCGCCTGCTTGTGGCACGGGCTGGCTGCTGGCCTCACACTCACCCAGACCTGTGGCCTCTGTGGTGGGCAGGTTTAGAAGAGGCTCCGAAGGAACAGGCCTGTCCCAGGAGCTGTGCCCCTCGTGACCTGTACTCAAGTTAAAGTCATGAGTGAAAGAAGTGGTGGGGGAGGGGGTTAGTGGTTCAGAAGAGGCCATTTGAGGTCACGTTTCTAAAGGAGCCAGTAGATGCTGAAAAGCCACTTCCAGGCAGCCGTCTGAGGCTCCTGTCTGCAACTTCGCATTGGGAACTAATGGGGCGTGCTAATGTAATGTGGGCCCAGCCGGTCCCCAATGCAAGACCTTGTGGAGGCACTTAGTGACACAGATACAGCGGGCTTCTTGATTGAGACCTTCCCTGGTGATCAAACCAGTCATGTGGTTTCATGGTACATATATATAAATAAACGTTTCATGGTTAAGTAAATGCTAAGGAATAAGGTAGGAAGGAGAGGCCTAACGTGTAATAGACAACCTAGGAAGACAACGAGAAATGTGTCTGTGTTGTTTATCTCTGCATCTGGAGAGCATGACAGTCTTATCGATTGAGTCATCACAGGGACCAAGGGTGTGGGGTGGAGGGCCAGGTACTTGGGCCCACACACACCACAGCAGCAGTTGATGACAGAGCCATCCATGAGAGCTGACCACTGAGGGTGTGGTCCTGGGCTCACTCACAAAGAACGTCCTCCACATTGGCGCCCCGTAAGGCTGGCATAGTGTTGACTTCTATAGCGAGTGCTACTGGTGTTTTCTGTGGAAAGAAGGAGGTTGTCTTATATTTGGACCAGTATGGTAATTAGAATCTCACTACTAAAATACTCAGCTAGAGATGCTGCAGGTAAAAACATAAATTTTAAATAAAGACGCTGCAGGGCCTGATTTTTACTGAGTTAGTGTGCTCATTCTGGGGAAAGGGTTGTTACTTTTGCAGACATTTGAAAATTAGCCTAGGCATAGAGTCTAAAACAGGGAATATCCTATATTGAGATGGACCAGATGACCTAATAGGTCTTTCTTCTTTTTTTTTTTCTCTAAATTTCTAGGATTCTCATGATTTGAATATTGATGAACTCTTTGACTTGAACATTTTGTTTCTTCTAATTGTTCATCTTTTCCTGATAATTATAAGGTACACCAGGAGGATGGAATCAACTAGACCCTTTACAAGAGGTGGATCTTTGAAACCATAGACCTTATTTGCGGTAGTTGAACCTGATCCTAGGCTTTCTTCTTGACTAGCCCTCCTCCTTTAAAACCACCCGTGAAAAGGAAAGTTAATTTTGAAAGGCTTTTTTAGCTGCGATCAGCTGGCTTGCTCTTTATGCCCAGTAGACAGAGGTTGGAGTCGTCCAAGGAGAGTGCAGGGTGCAGAGGTGGGGCGGAGTGAGGACCCATTTAGCAGCCAGCCAGTCAGGTGCCTCGGGTCTGGAAGCGCGTGGGGCGTGTCGGATGGCAGGTCCAGGGGTTCTATTCTCGCTGGCTGACAGGTCTTCATTTCTCAAACAGACCTGTTGTTCTCTTCTCCCCGCTGTTTTGTAAGTGGAGAGAAGCAAAAACATAATTCTCTGGAGAGAGCACAGACCTGTAGACTGGTTTTCAGGAAAGAGACAGTGATCACTATAACTTTTTCCTAACTGTTAGGACCTCCAAGCAGATTGTTAGGAAAGACAACCTTTCATTTGTTGAACGTAGTTCCTCATTCCGATCTGGATGCTCAAGTGCGGAAAGGGTATGCTGTGGTTCTGGAACATTCGTGTTTCTTTCCCTGACCAGATGTCTGATATGCCAAAGCCTGCCTTCATGAAGCAGAACCTGGACGAGCTTGGGATAGGCACGTACCACAACATCGCCTTCATTCACCCGGACACTCCCATCATCAAAGCCTTGAACATCTTTGTGGAGAGACGGATCTCAGCGCTGCCGGTGGTGGATGAGTCAGGTCTGTGGGGCCGTCCCCGCCCAAGGCCCGTTCCCTGGTTCCTCGGGGCAGAGTGGTACGCAGCAGGCAGGCAGCAGACGGGCAGCAGACGGGCAGCCGACGGGCAGCAGACGGGAGGGAGACGAGCACTGGGACGCGGCTCACACAGCAGCTGCTCGTGAAACAAGAGTTTTAAACTGGCTTCTTTGCTATTCTCACTAAGAGAAAATTTCATGCCCATCTTTAAATAGGCAAGTTTGTCACTGTTTAATCTGCACTGATTACCTTAAAAAAGTGAAAACCTTAATTCATTCTTTTAAAAAAAACTTTTTTTTGTTTTGTTTTGTTTTTGTTTTTCAAGGCAGGGTCTCACTCTGGCCCAGGCTGACCTGGAATTCACTATGTAGTCTCAGGGTGGCCTCGAACTCATGCTGATCCTCCTACCTCTGCCTCCCAAGTGCTGGGATTAAAGGCGTACGCCACCACGCCTGGCTTAACTTTTCTTTTTTAAACTTTCCATTGACAATACTTCATATATACAGTATATCCTGATAACAATCCCCCTAACACCTTATTTTGTTCCCCCTCCAGTGAACCTCTTCTTTCCAACTAGTCCGTCTTCTGTTTCAGTGTCATCATTTTTTTTTAATGCAGGTCTTACGTAGGTGGTGTCAGCCATTGTGAGGTCAGGAACGCAACTGCCACTTTGTGTCTGGAGCAGTGTTCCAACACATTCTTTCCCATCCTTGGGCTCGTTCGTTTCCTTCCGCCACCTTTTCTGCTGTAGTCCCTGAGCCGGTGGAGGGTGTGATAGAGATGTCTCACTCAGTGCTGACGGTCCACTGTCACTTCTCAGCGCATTGATGAGTTTTGAGTCTCCCAAGCAGTCACCCTGATCTGAAAAGAGAAACTTCTATAGCCAAAAGTGAGAGCAGCATTAATATTGGGCATAAACATAAGGATTTAGAGGGCAGTTTGATGGGCATATTATATCCATTAGCCAGACAACTGAAGTAGGGTTTATGACTGTCTCAGCCATAGACTTCTCACTAAGTTCTCAGTACCAGGCAGGAATTCCCTCCCGTGGAGTGGGCCTCAAATTCAGTCAGTCAGCAGTTGGTTCCCCCATAACAGACATCCCACCAGTTGACACATTTACCTGGCTGGCCAGCATATTCCTTGCAGGGCCCACTGCTGGTTAAGCCAGTGATGGCCTTCCTCCCACAGCAGGCTGCATCGTACTATGGTAGATAGTTCCTAATGAAGATTTATTCTAATGAGTTACTTTTTTGTTCATAAAATGTTTTTCTAACATGTATTTCCTTTTTTAGGAAAAGTTGTAGATATTTATTCCAAGTTTGATGTAATTGTAAGTATTTTTTAAAACCTGTCATTTAGAATGCATCTTAAAATGTATTCATGTAATCTGTTTATGTCCCTCTCTGGTTCCCTAAGTTAATAATTCTCATTTTTTAGTATGAGGGTCCTAGAGAATTTCAGACTCCTAAGAGTAATCATACTTGTCCTGCTCATGGGTCTAGCAATAAATTTTATCACTTTCTTCTCAGTAGCTATATATTATACCCATCCCTGTCGCACCCGCACCCATGTCCGTCATACCACACCCACCCCTGTCACACCCGCACCCATGCCCGTCATACCACACCCACCCCTGTCACACCCGCACCCATGTCCGTCATACCACACCCACCCCTGTCACACCCGCACCCATGTCCGTCATACCACACCCACCCCTGTCACACCCGCACCCATGTCCGTCATACCACACCCATCCCTGTCACACCCGCACCCATGTCCGTCATACACACCCATCCCTGTCGCACCCGCACCCATGTCCGTCATACACACCCATCCCTGTCGCACCCGCATGTCCGTCATACCACACCCACCCCTGTCGCACCCGCACCCATGTCCGTCATACCACACCCACCCCAGTCGCACCCGCACCCATGTCCGTCATACACACCCATCCCTGTCGCACCCGCACCCATGTCCGTCATACCACACCCACCCCTGTCGCACCCGCACCCATGTCCGTCATACCACACCCACCCCAGTCGCACCCGCACCCATGTCCGTCATACACACCCATCCCTGTCGCACCCGCACCCATGTCCGTCATACACACCCATCCCTGTCGCACCCGCACCCATGTCCGTCATACCACACCCACCCCAGTCACACCCGCACCCATGTCCGTCATACCACACCCATCCCTGTCACACCTGCACCCATGTCCGTCATACCACACCCATCCCTGTCACACCTGCACCCATGTCCATCATACCACACCCATCCCTGTCACACCCACACCGTGCCCGTCTTTAGTGGGCACATCTCTTTTGGAGTCATTCTGCCGATAGGCGGTGCTTGTTGTGCTCACGGTGCCCGTCAAGGCTCCCTGGGGGTCACCACTGCTCTAAAGACGACAGCCGGTGGCTTAGGAGAGCTCTGGGGTGAATGGAGTGCTGCGGGGTCTCTACTTGAATCCCTGCTTGGTGCTGGCTGGGCATTTTCTCTGATGTTGCCTCTTTCCCTTCCATCTTTCTTTCCCAGTCATTTGTAAGTGGAGCTTCTGGGAGGAGGTGGGATTACACTGTTTTTAAGAAAGTGAACAGAAACCAGTGTGGTGGCTCAGGCCTTTAATCCCAGCTCTTGGGAAGCAGAGATAAGATTGCTGTGAGTTCAAGGCCAGCCTGGAACGACATAGTAAATTCCAGGTCAGCCATCAGCCTGGGCTACAGTGAGACCCTACCTCAAAAAAAAAAAAAAAAAAAAAGTGGAAGGAACAAATTTGACAGCCCAAATGTCTCAGAGGCACTTCAGTAGAAAAAAATAATAATTTCAACAGTTAATGCTATGTTATCAGACAATGTAAGAAGGTGAAGAGGAGGAGGAAAAAGAGAAAGAGAATTAAAAAAAACAGGCTGGAGAGCTGACTCGGTGGATAAAGTGCTCACCATTCAAGCGGGAGCACCTGAGTCCAGTGCCCAGACCCCATGTGAAAAGCCTCCCAGCGCATACACTGACGTGAGGTGGGAAGCAGAGACAGGAGAATTTCCTAACAGCTTGAAGCCCACACAAAACAGCAGAACAAGAATCCAGAGTAGCCAGGCATGGTGGCACGCACCTTTAATCCCAGCATTTGGGAGGCAGAGTGTTGCAGTCATGTCCGTATTGCTGGCAGAAAACACCCGACCAGAGCAGCTTTGTGGGAGTGGGGGGGATGGTTTATTTTGGCTTACAGACTCAAGGGGAAGCTCCATGATGGCAGGGGAAAACGATGGCATGAGCACAGGGTAGACATCACCCCCTGGCCAACATAAGGTGGACAATAGCAGCAGGAGAGTGTTCCAAACACTGGCAAGGGGACACTGGCTATAACACCCATAAGCCCACCCCCAACAATACACTGCCTCCAGGAGGCGCTAATTCCCAAGTCTCCATCAGCTGGGAACCTAGCATCCAGAACACCTAAGTTTATGGGGGACACCTGAATCAAACCACCACATAGAGGTAGGAGGATCACCGTGAGTTCAAGGCCACCCTGAGACTACCTAGTGAATTCCAGGTCAGGCTGGGCTAGAGTGAGACCCTACCTCGTAAAACCAAAAAAAAAAAAAAAAACCTGTCTCAAACCAACCCAAAAGCTGTCCTCTGACCTCCATACGCATGCTGTGACCCACGCATGCTTGCATTCACACACACGTGCCTACACACAAGTAAGTTTTTTAAAGCTGGGGCTATGTGTCAGTGGTAGAGAGCTTGCCTAGCATGCATAAATAAGGCCCTGGGTCTTATCCCCAGCACCAAACAAAAAGAAACAAAGTAACATTTTTTTCATAATTAATGTACACCTTGCAATATGAACCCTTAGTTTGGATCAGTAAGACTGAAATAATAGCACAGTGGCATGACGCACGCTGGAGTATGAGAACTCTTGGTACCAAATTCAGATTCACGTTCTCTTAAGAATCAGGTTGCCTTCAATCCTGTGGTCATTGTTGTATATGGAAGTGAAAACATAATTTATTTCTGTGACTGTGTTACAGAATCTTGCTGCTGAAAAAACATACAATAACCTAGACATCACAGTGACCCAGGCCCTGCAGCACCGATCACAGTATTTCGAAGGTGTTGTGAAATGCAGTAAGCTGGAGACACTGGAGACCATCGTGGACAGAATAGTAAGAGCCGAGGTGAGAGGCCCTGACCCGCCACACGCCTTCCTCCCCAAACCTACTGAAGCAGCGCTCCCCAGAAAGTAGTGAACTGGGCAAGTTGAGTCACAGAAAAGCTCAGTGAGGTAGGCTGCAGATTCAGTGCCATGGGTTCATTCCCATATCAAACCCAGGCCAGGGGCTGGAGAGGTGGCTCAGCCATTAAGGCACTTGCCTGCAAAGCCAGAGGACCCAGGTTTGACTCCCCAAGATCCACGTTAGCCAGATGCACAAGGGGGCACACACATCTGGAGTTTGTTTGCAGTGGTGATTTGCCCCGACCCTATACAGAAAACGTCCTTGTATGCTGGATATGCAAACCATTGTTTCAATTTGTAATTGCAGCTAGCCATTGTGCTGTGTTTTAACACAGAATTACTGAAGGATCTACATGTTTTATTAAAGAAATCTCTGTTGATTCACTTAAGGATATCACTTTAGGATAAAAAAAAAATCACTTTTTTTTTGTCCTAAAGAAAGCTATGATGTCAAAAACGTCACAACAGTATGCTTAGACACAGTCTAAGCAGAGCTTCTGTCCCCTTCCTGTGTTCCATTTTGCCACAGGAGGTAAGGCCCTTTGACGTCCCAAGTATCTCCCAGGTGCCCACCACAGCCTCGGGCAGAGTGCTGAAGTCAGAACAGCGTGCGCGCTGCCCCCGCGAAGGAAACGAGGAAAGAGAGTCCCTGCTCTTTCCATTTTCTCCAGGACATTCCTGCTAACATCCAGGAGGACGGGCTGAAATAGAACGGGGCTGGTTACCGTCATTGTTAGCTCTGCTCTAAAACCATTGTAAGCGAGTGCAGAGCTTCCCAGGTACCCCGTGACGTGCCTCCGCAGGCACAGGCGGTGTGGGGACTGCAGGCACACTCTTCTGACTTCTGGCTGGACATCTTTGCTGAGCCAGACCGCTTACCTGGTGGTTACTAGAAACAGGAGACTGTTGTGTTCTAGGGTGTAACTGTCATAGGCATTTTGAACTTTGAAACCATGGCAGGACACAGCCCGCTCTTTTCTGGAAGTGGTTAAGCAAACCATCACTGGGGCCAAAGGTGTGTCTGCTGATCAGTCTGCTCTACTTCCTCCCATTTGTGGGATGAATTCATTACATATAATAAATTATGTGGGGACTTTTTTTCCAACTTGTTTTTCCACTTCAAACTCTTGGCCCTCTCATGGCCCCCGTGCTCCTCTCTGCAGGTCCATCGGCTGGTGGTCGTGAGCGACGAGGACAGTATCGTGGGAATTATCTCCCTGTCGGACATTCTACAAGCCCTCATCCTCACACCAGCAGGTAAGACGACAGATTTCCATTTGCGATCTTGGGTCTCCAAGGGAAGGGAGATGGGACAGGCAGGGCGGTATTCAAGTCACAAGCTGTTACAGTCAGGTTCACATTGCTGGTAGAAAACACCCAGCCAAGAGCAGATTGGGGGCTGGGGGGAAGGGTTTATTTTGGCTTACAGACTCAAGGGGAAGCTCCATGATGGCAGGGGAAAATGATGGCATGAGCAGAGGGTGGACATCACCTCCTGGCCAACTTCGGATTGACAATAGCAACGGGAGAGTGTGCCAAACACTGGCAAGAGGAAGCTGCCTATAACACCCATAAGCCCGCCCCCATCAATGCATTGCCTGCAGGAGGCGTTAATTCCCAAATTGCCATCAGCTGGGGACCTGCCATTCAGAAGTTTATGGGAGACACCTGAATCAAACCACCACCCAGCAAGCTCAGTGTGAGCTACTTCAGAACCGTTTCCATTTTCTTCTCAGCCCTATTACAACTTCCACTTGGATGAATAAGCCTATAGGAAGCCTTCATAGGAGCCTAGACGGGAGGAGGGCATAGACGAAGGGGTGCTGTTTTTTCTGCGCTGTATTAAATGGCAAGAGGTGGCCTGGTGAGGTTGTAGAACGCCGGCCCGCAGCTGGCAGCGAGCGCCCGCTCTGCAAGTCCTTCCCTCCCGCGGTCCCACCGCCTTGTCAGCAGTCGGCACCACTCGCAGCCTCAAACTCGCAAGTTTCTTTATGCCAAGGGTAGAGATAATTGCAGAGATCCACAGGTGACAACTAGTGTGTGCTTGGCTCTCCACATGACCTCTGAACCACACCCCCAGGCCTCAGGGAGACACACGAGAATGTGAGGGGAGGAGGGGAAGGGGGCTGCAGGGTGCTGTCTTCTGGATGCCCTACGTCCACCACACCCAGCTTCACAGCTGATGGTGTCCTGTAGAGCACTGAGCCCGTCAGTATCTCATCAGAAATGAGGGGGGATCCATGAGACCCCATTCCTCCCAGACTAAATAGTGGAAACAGCCAGCCAGCCTTCTCTGAAGGGCAGATATGACCGGAAGTGGTGTGCACTTTAAACCTTCTCTGAAGGGCAGACATGACCGGAAGTGGTGTGGACTTTGAACCTTCCCTGAAGGGCAGATATGACCGGAAGTGGTGTGCACTTTGAACCTTCCCTGAAGGGCAGACATGACCGGAAGTGGTGTGCACTTTGAACCTTCCCTGAAGGGCAGACATGACCGGAAGTGGTGTGCACTTTGAACCTTCCCTGAAGGGCAGACATGACCGGAAGTGGTGTGCACTTTGAACCTTCCCTGAAGGGCAGACATGACCGGAAGTGGTGTGCACTTTAAACCTTCTCTGAAGGGCAGACATGACCGGAAGTGGTGTGGACTTTGAACCTTCCCTGAAGGGCAGATATGACCGGAAGTGGTGTGCACTTTGAACCTTCCCTGAAGGGCAGACATGACCGGAAGTGGTGTGCACTTTGAACCTTCCCTGAAGGGCAGACATGACCGGAAGTGGTGTGCACTTTGAACCTTCCCTGAAGGGCAGACATGACCAGACATGGTGTGCACTTGGTGTGCACTTTGAACCTTCCCTGAAGGGCCTCAGATATGACCGGAAGTGGTGTGTACTTTGAACCTTCCCTGAAGGGCCTCAGACATGACCGGGAGTGGTGTGTACTTTGAACTCTGAGTTTGAAATATTAACATATGTCTGCCGGGCTGTTGGGTTTTCTTTGGTTCAGAAATCAGTCAGCCTCAACTGAAACTAGCTTTTGTAATTAGCGGACCCTCACTGTAAAGGAATCCCCAGTTCCTACCAGATAAAGATGCCACAGAGCAAGGCCTGCGAGGCAGTGACCTTCACAGGTGTTCCTCAGCCCTCAGCACAGGGATGTCCCCACCCCCCACCCCACGTACAGAATCAGAGGCGGGCCTGGAGTGACCGTGTACTTCACATGTTAGACTGAAGTTCACGGTAATATAGTCACGAAAAAGTAAGTGAATATGAGATATGAGATTGCTTATGACATTTGCACTACCCTAACATTAGAAATAACTTGAATATCTTTCAAAAGAAGTCTAGGAACCAGGTGTGGTGGCACATGCCTTTAATCCCAGCACTTGGGAGACAGAGGTAGGCAGATGACCATGAGTTCAAGGCCACCCTGAGACGACATAGTGAATTTCAGGTCAGCCTGGGCTACAGTGAAACCCTACCTTGAAAACAAAGAGGAAAAGAGAAAAGACTGGGAAATTGTGTTCTACTCATTTGGTGGGATACCACACGGCTGAAGGTGAGCAGAGCTACGTGGGTTGCACTGAGCCAAGGAAGAAATGCTAACCTACACCTCCCACAGACAAAGCCACCCAGCATTGTGCAAGCAGGGAAGGGCCCCTTCTGGGCAGGTGCATCCCCACTCGCAGAGAAGGAGCATGAGGATAGAAGTCCTCTTTGAGCTGGCTGCCTCTCACTGTAAGCACGAGGGGACAGGTCTGGAAGACTTCAGATTTCCATCTAGTCTTGGATTTTACAAGTTGACAGTCATTCTTGCTGTTCCTCTTGCTATGGCTGCAATGAAGAAACCTGTTTGTCAGCTGGCATTGGGGTGTTTGTTACCTTAGAAACCATGTCATAAAGATAGGGGGTGGCTGGACTGGAATTTTGGCTGATAGGTTCTACATAACACTGTTCATCGAGGAAAATGTTGTGTTCCCAACAACTGGATTACAAGTCAGTATTTGGAGTTGAACTTTCATGGAACTCAGAATGCTCTGTCTCCTCTGTGGCAGTCGGCATGCTTACACCTCAGGGCAATGACAGCATTCCAGGCAGCTAAGAGGCCAGGGCTGTGTGAACGCAGGCAGCGCATTCTGCCTTCATTGGCCCCGGCATCTCCACCTGTAGCGTGAGCAGCCTGTGTTGGCCCGTCTCCCTCCGAGGGTACTGGAAATGCGACCAAAAATATGAGTGCGCACTGCGCGGCGAGGCCAGGCGCAGCTGGTGGCCGCGTGCGGGACAATCAGAGGCCCTTGCAAGAAGCAGTCACTGCTGCTCACTAGAAAAGTCCCGGGGCTTGCTCCTTTCTCCAAGTAACAGCCACGGTGCCGTTAGGATAGGAGGGTTCCGATTCGATACAATAACATTTTCTCTTTCAGTTTTCAGCGTTAGTTTATTGTCACATTTAGACGGTCCAAACAAACCTATATTGTGCACACACATCTGACACCTGAGCTACCTGGTGGCAGTAGCCATAGTTCTTAGCCTCTTTTTCTAATAGATTACCAATCTCTTTCAAAAGTTAACTGTGGCCAGCCTAGGCTACAGAGCGAGTTCCAGCCTAACCCCGCCTCAACGAAACAAAAGTTAAGGGGGCCAGCCAAGGGTGCTTACTTGAAAAATCTGACAACCTGGGTTCAGTTCCCCCATATCTACATAAAACCAGATGCACAAAGTGGCATATGCATTTGGAGTTCATTTGCAGTGGCCCTCGCACACATACATTCATTTATTCTCTTTCTCTCTCTGTCTGTCTCCAAAAAAAAATTGTTTTAAGGTTAATAATTGTGTGGTTTGACAGTGGTGGTGCACATCTGTAATGCCAGCACTAAGGAGACAGGTCAGCCTGAGCTACATTTCAAGACCTTGTCTTCTTAAAGCAAAACCAAGGTCAAGAAAAAGAAAACATTAGATTAAAAACTAGACAAGAAGCTGGGCATGGTGGTGCACACGTTTAATCCCAGCACTCGGGAGGCAGAGGTAGGAGGATTGCCATGCGTTCGAGGCCACCCTGAGACTACATAGTGAATTTCAGTTCAACCTGAGCTAGAGCAAGACCTACTTAGGAAAACCAAAAATAAAAATAAAATAAAAACTAGAGAAGAAGCCAGATGCACAAAGTAGTTTATGTATCTGGAATTTGTTTGCAGAGGCTAGAGGCCCTGGCATGCCCATTCATTCTCAGTGTGTGTGTGTGTGTGTGTGCGTGCGCACGCGCGTGCGTGCTTGCAAATAAATCAATAAAAATATTTTTTTAAAAACTAGGGAACCCCAGTGTGGTGGCACACACCTTTAATCCCAGCACTAGGAAGGCAGAGGTAGGAGAATTGCTGTGAGTTCAAGGCCATCCTGAGACTACACAGTGAATTCCAGGTCAGCCTGAGGTAGAGCGAGACCCTATGTCAAAAAAAAAAAAAGAAAAAGAAAAAGAAAAAGAAAACCTAGAGAACAACAACAGTAGCTACCCCACTAGTCCCATGTTGAAAATCTCACCCAGACGCCTGTAAGTGCTGCAGGCAGTTCAGTTAGTTACCCTTAGGCACGTTTTGATGTTTTCTTAACAGGTTTATCAGTCTGCACAGCTGAAATACTCTGCCTCTGCTACACCATTCCACGTACTTATTTTTAATTTTTCATCGGTGTGTGCATGTATAGGCGTGTTGCCACGGCGCACATATGGGGGTCATAGGACAACTTGGAGGCATCTGCGCTTCACCTTCTTTGAGACAGGGTCTCTGTCCATTGCAAGTGAACTGTCCAGCTGAAAGTGAATGTCAGGCCAGCTGACCCTCAAGCTTTGATCCTCCTGGCTCTGCCTCCCTTTGTTGCAGGCACATTGGCATCACACGTGCATGCGCCACTTTGCATCTGGCTGCATGTGGTGCTGGGGAATTGGACGTGGCCCGATAGGCTTTGTAAGCAAGTGCCTTTAACTGCTCAGTCATCTCCCCAACCAAAAAAGAAGGTTGCTCTTTTGACATTTTTTTACAGCGGACTCCAGCATTTAGAATGGCAAGATACAATATGGATCAGAACGGCAGGGAGGGGTGGGGAATTTGGAGCCACCAGTTCCTCCCACCTGTCCCTCTTCAGAAGCCTTGGAGCAGCCTTATCCACTGCAGGGCTGGGGAGACTCCACACTGTGGAGAACAGAGCACACGAGCTTTGAAACCTGTGTTTTCTGTCTGCCGACAGGTGCCAAACAGCAGGAGGTGGAGAGCGAATGACCGCCGCAGATGTGCGCCCTCTCGGGAGGACTCGAACAAGGCTCCGGGGTCACGTTTTGCCTCATGAACACTGGCTGCAATAGAAGAGAATGAAATGGCTACGAATGTACATCAGGGTCTAGTGATGGGTATTTCTTCCAGTGATGTAAACATTTTTAAAAAGTTTATGTGCTTGAAGATTCAGGCTTGCATTAAAAGGCTGTTTTCAGACCTTCGTCTGAAAGATTTTCAATGCTGTATGTCATTAAAGTGCACTGTGTCCTGAAATTTTTTACAATTTTTAATTTCAAAGAATTCACTGGTCCAGAACAGGTGATGTGGCATAAGGTGAGTGTAGGGCGTGTTCAGATCACAGTGCCTTATGTCCCAGAACAGCAATACGCCATCGCTGCTGCCCGCCCGCCCGAGCGCCTGAGGTGACACCGAGCTTGAATGTGGAAGTCCTCAAACCTTTTACCAAATCGGTTTATTTTCATTAGACGTGGGGAAGAGTTGTAATTTGAATATAAATGATTCCTTTAACACTTCAGGTGATACTCAGTGTTTTGTTCTGAGCTACCGTGTAAAAGAGGCTGGCTTTACAACAGCTCTTATTTATTTTTACTTTCATGCAATTTTTTACACATCTTTTGGTGGGTAAACCTCACCACATCCATTAAATAATAAAACTCTTGATGACCTTCAATGGTAAATCTCTCCTTATTTAAGTTTGGATCTGGGACGAAGAAGACTTCCGACACAGCCCCTGTTGGGTTCTAGAAGCCCACGTGGGTACGGGCCACAGCTGGGAGAAGCGAAGCGCCGGGAAGACGTCTGTTTATTTCTTGTGAATTGAAATGTAAACTCATAGTGTTCGTGTGACTGCTGATGAGACGTTTGTAACTTTTACTGTGGCATATACAGTATTGTAAGACAGTTGAAGGAAACGACGTTTCCTGGTGTAAGTGCTCTGAAATGTTGACACTGTATAAATATCTATGTATATATATATATGAGCAGAGTTTGAGGTTTTGTTTTTTGGGGTTTTTTTTTTCCAGATTGAAAATATAAAATAAATCCTATATGCCAATTTGTTAAAGTTCTTTAACATACCATATATTCGAGCATATACCAATTAAAATTCTACATGCAGTTTTCCACTTAGATTTCCCCCCAAATAAAAAACACATGAGGCTGGGTGTGGTGGCACATGCCTTTAATCCCAGCACTCAGGAAGCAGAGGTAGGAGGACCTCTGAGTTTGAGGCCAGCCTGAGACTACATAGTGAATCTGGGTCAGCCTGGGCTAGAGTGAGACCCTACCTCAAAAAAAAAAAAGAAAAAAAAAGAAAAAAGCCAGGCATGGTGGCACACGCCTTTAATCCCAGCACTTGGGAGGCAGAGGTAGGAGGATCGCCGTGAGTTCGAGGCCACCCTGAGGCTACAGAATGAATTCCAGGTCAGCCTGGGCTAGAGTGAGACCCTACCTCGAAAAACCAAAAAAAAAAAAAAAAAGAATTGTCATCTCCTTGTATCCATCATACGGGGACTTAAGGATTTAGTTCATAAACTCCACTGTATAAACACAAACATATTTAAGAATTGGCACACAAGCCAGGCCTATAATCACAGCATTTGGAAGGTAGAGACAGGCAGATCTCAAGTTCAAGGCCAGCTTGGGCTACATAGCAAGGACCCGTCTCTAAAACAAAGTGTTGCCACACAGATTTTGTTGTGCTAAGGTATCCATTTATTTCCTAATTGGCCACATACCTGAAGGAGGGTATGCACCTGCAGTTTCCCCCATGGAAACAGTGGTGGTTTAGGACCTGGAAGGGGGAGGCCATTTACAAGCCGCTAGACATGTCCTGGAACTCAGGATCCACCCCTGTGTTGTGAGCACGTGTGCAGACCACACACACCCTCATGCATGGCACACAGGTGATGGGCGTGTGTCTTTGCTGGAATCCACTTTACAGTGTGCGAGCCTTTCCTGTTCCCGTGGGGCTCACGTGCTCTGCAGTCCCCAGTCTCGTGTGTACTTTCTCAGGTCTCACTGTGCGTAGCCCACCGGTGTCTGCAGTAGCCTTTCCCATCAGTAGGCCGCAGCTAACAAAGGTTTTGTACCTGCCATTTCCGACCAAGGCTCACAACAGAGAAGTGCTTCTCGGTGCCTTTCTGAGAGTAATGAAGAGAGACCTCCCACAGAGAGCCATGTCCTGTGACAGAGGGGAGCTGAAGTGAGCCCAGAGAAGCCGCCCGAAGCCTCACCTCCAAAGGTTCCCCACAGAAACCCCCCGGGGCGGGGCTGCAAGCAGTACATGGAGAAGCCCTCCCCAGAAAAGAAGGGGTACTGCAGTGGATAAATGTCGGAGCATACCAGAAACACCACATCCCTTCCAGGAGTGGAAGACATTTGCTCCTGGCTGCATTCTAATATCCAAAAGAGACGTTTGTAATATAAATTTAATGAGCCGATTGCAACATTTTCTTGAGGAAACTGCAGGAACACACCTCAACCAGAGGACATTCTGTCCACAGGGGACCTTTGGCCGTCTCACGTGGAGGGGGGAGGCAGAGAGGCTGCTGAAATCCAGCGTGTGGAGGGCGGAGCTGCTCAACCCTAGGTGCCAGGACGCCCTCACTGCAGTCCGTTTCCAGCCACAGACAAGGACCAGCGAGGTTCCAAGCCCTGCCCCTCAGCTCAGTGCCTTGATTCTATCCGATGCTCCTAACAGAACCCACGTGTCTTTGGAAGGAAAACTGAGCAGACAGCCTTTCTGGGGCAAAGGCCTGTAAGAACCCACAGGTGAGTTCCTTAGGACAGATGGCCCTTGTCACAAATCCTTCCAGGAACCCCCACCAAGGGAATCCTGCTTTGGATGGTAGTCCCCTGAGGAATAAGTTCACATCCAGAGTGGGAATCACTGAAAAGAATTTCATTCGCTTGTTCAACTTGCAGAAATCTGTAAAGGCCCAAATGTTACCTTTCACCTAAAATGACTGCTGAAAACATGTTCACTGGGAACCCTTAAAATTCAGTACCAACCATGATGTAGCCATACAAAGTTTCTACTTATTTAAAAACTAAATAATTTTTTTAAATTCTTTCAAGGGCCAGAGGGATGGCTTAGCAGCTAAGGTGCTTTCCTGCAAAGTCAAAGGACCCGGGTTCAATTCCCCAGGACCCATGTTAGCCAGATGCACAAGAGGACACATGCATCTGGAGTTCATTTGCAGTGGCTGGAGGCCCTGGCACGCCCATTCTCTCTCACTCCCTCTTTCTCTGTCAAATAAATAAATAAACATTAAAGCTGGGCATGGTGGCACATGCCTTTAATCCCAGCACTCGGGAGGCGGGGGTAGGAGGATCACTGTGAGTTCAAGGCCACGCTGAGACTACATAGTGAATTTCAGGTCAGCCTGGGCTAGAGTGAAACCCTGCCTTGAAAAAAATTTTATTTTAATTCTTTCAAATGGTGGATACTTAGCGTTCTGTTTTACTTAGGCTAAAAGTCAACGTGAGACTTTAGAATCTACCCAGACAAGGACGCAACAGGGTGATGGGGCTTCCAGTGTTCTGCGCTCAAAGCATATCGGGGTTGCTTTCTTAGAGATGTAACCATCCTGGCAAGGGGACATTCAAAGAAAGATGTTTTATCTATCTGACTAATAAAATAGTGGAGCCCAAAGAATCCTGGGGATCCCTGGGAACCGAAAAAGGCTGAAGCCCTCCTGTGTCTGGGAAAAGATTTCACACAGTCGGGGCATCTGTCACCACTTTGCAAGAGAAACGGGATAATGATGAGTCTCTGATGCGCGAGACCTCACCTCAACCAGAACTACTTCACCTTGCGAATATCTTGCCCTCGAAGCCTGAACTCCGTGATGCAGGAATTGGGGTGTCTGAGAGCAGTGGAGCTGCTCTCGGTTGGGCTTTAACCCAGGAGTTAGCACGCCAGAGGGTCACGGTCATACACAACTTCCACTGAGTGAGTGGCCTTGTTTAATGCAAGAGAGACAGACTGACTAAGAATTAGTGTGCCAGCAATTCCAGCCACTGGAATCGACCTCCAGATGCATGCACCACCTTGTGTGCACGTGCAACCTGGCGTGCTTGTGCGTCTGGCCTACATGGGACCTGGAGAGTCGAACATGGGTCCTTAGTCTTCACAGGCAAATGCCTTAGCTGCTAAGCCATCTCTCCAGCCCAGGAAGATTTTATTATATATCATTACATTATTATATAAGAGAAAGAAAGCAGAGCTCCCATAAAGGAGGAAGGAGTCCCGAGAAATGGAAAACCCACATGGTGACTCTGACTGAGGTCTCCAATGGGAATTTACTAGATGGGGGCTGTGCTGGCCAGTTCCATGTCGGGTGTCCAGGCTCTTTGCAGTCCCATGCACATCTCCATGTCAGGTGTCTAGGGAAAGAAAAGTCCTTTAGGGAGAAGAGAGAGGGAAAAACCCAATCCCACCCATGTGTCCAGGCACCCTGACGTCAGGTTTCCAGGGAGGGAAGACCCTTGTAGGGAAGAAGAGATAAAAGGAAAACGACAGATTTTCTGTGCCCACCCTCCTTACAGGTGCAAGGACGTTTTTCTTTTCTTTTTTCTTTTTTTTGAGGTAGGGTCTCACTCTAGCTCAGGCTGACCTGGAATTCACTATGTAGCCTCAGGTGACCTCAAAAACTCACCTCCTATCTCTGCCTCCCAAGTGCTGGGATTAAAGGCGTGCACCACCACGCCCAGCCATGCAAGGACATTTTCCGCTTTTAGACAAGAAAAAAGGGTTCACATTGTCAGGGGTGGGTGCTGCTGGCCTCAGCCGTCTGGTTGCTTTTCTCTATTATGTCTCCTTAATTGGTGTATTGGGAATAGGTGACTTGTTGGGGCTGCCAGAGCCCAGGCTTTGACCCTAAAAACTCCAGTAACATAGAGGTCTGAGGGAAAACCCGTTCTCTGTTCTGATAGCTTTGTGTGTGTTTGAGTACTGCCAGCCGTACCCCTGGGGGCCCTGCAGAGCTGAACCCAAAGAGGCACTGAACCCCGCTCTCACCTCACCTGCGTGTTTCCTCCCTGGGAAAACCTGGAACAAAACCACTTGATCTGTTGTGTGCGGGGCTCACAGCTCAGCCACGGAATCCCACACCTGGATCCAGTCACCACACAGTCCCAAGGATCACATTTGTCTCATGCACTTGTGCAGGAAAGACACCCCCACATTTGTCCCTACTTGTCACTGTCAAGAATTCATCTGTCCCTCATACCAAGACACATCAGAAAGATAAGCAAGCACAACCATCTGTCACCGCCCCAGTTTCGGGGCCGTTCTCGCCACCTACTCATCCTGCGTGCCAAGACCCACTCTCAGGGGAGTGCATCCACACTGGCATCCAGGCCTCCCCCAACCAGAGGCAGAGGCCCTCTCCACCGCCCGCATCCCCAGCAGGCCTGCTCTGGAACTACAGGCTAAGGGGACGTGAGAGGGAACTTACCCCACGTACCCCCTCCCCATCGGCAGCGGCTGCTGCAGAGCTGGGATTACTCAAATGCGTGTGTTCAAGCCCAGCTCCTTCCAGATGCTGCAGCCAGCTGTGCTGACTTCTTCCGCACTCAGCCCCAGACCCAAAATAAACAGCCTGGCTGCTCAGGAGGCTTGTGGTGGGCTTTCTCCTCTCTCCCGGCTCCTGGGCTGTTCATCTCTCAGCATCGGACGTCTTCCCCCACCCTGGCAGCTGAGCTTAGCTGCTGCCCGCGTGGGAAAAGGTCTACCTGGGCCCTCAGGCCATGTGGCTCTTTCCACTCGTCACCCTTTGGTTCTCACATTAACCTCCCCTGCCATTCCCCTTTCTTTGGTCCATGGTCTCTCCCTCACCCTTCCTGAACTTTATGGAATAAATGTAATAGTTCACAAAAATAATCTTTCTTTTGGGGCTGGGAAGATAGCTTAGTGGTTAAGAAGCCTAAGGACTCAGGTTCGAGTCCTCAGTATCCACGCAAGCCAGATGCACATGGTGGCACATGCGTCTGGAATTCATTGGCAGTGGTTGGAGGCCCTGGCACCCATTCTCTCTATCTCTCTCTACCTCTCAAATAAATAAATAATGTTTAAAAAAATCCTTCTCAGTCCTGTTTTATTTGAATTCTTTAAAGCAAACATAAGCTCAGGGTTTGAACCCCCAGACCGTCCGATGCATGTCCTCTAGGATAAACATTTGAGGACAGTGGTCACAGCTGATCCCACGTGGGTTCACTCAGGAATTTGTTCGCCAGGAGATGTCACCTAAAACTCCAGGCTTCTGCTTCCCTGGAACTTGTCAGGCCGCATTCCCACCGGAGCTCGCCCCCGAGCCACCCCTCAGGCAAGCAAGGTGCTGCTCTTTGGATCCTTGCTCGTTCCAGCAGCATCTGGCTGACTCACTCAAGGATGGACTGCTGCCCCACAAGAACGGCTTCCTGGCGTGGTGGCCTGTAATCCCAGCCCTGGGGAGGCAGAGACAGGAGGACCCTGGGGCTCACTGCCTAATTGGTGCGCTCCAGGCCCATGAGAGACTGTCTCAAAGGAGGTGGACGGCGTCCCTGAAGATGACATCAAGGCTGTCCACTTGAGGGGGAATTAGTTAGGTAGCTTATTATTAGGCAGTCAGTCAGGAGAGGGCCCAGTAAGAGGGAATAAAAAAGATGTAACACCACCTGCCTGCTCCAGCAAAACTGGAACTCAGGGGCTGGAGAGATGGGCTAGCGGTTAAGCGCTTGCCTGTGAAGCCTAAGGACCCCGGTTCGAGGCTCAATTCCCCAGGACCCACGTTAGCCAGATGCACAAGGGGGCACACGCATCTGGAGTTCGTTTACAGAGGCTGGAAGCTCTGGCGCGCCCATTCTCTCTCTCTCTCTCTCTCTCTCTCTGCCTCCTTCTCTCTGTCGCTCTCAAATAAATAAATAAACAAAAAAATTAAAAAAAAAAACTGGAACTCAGCACCTGGTGCAGTTTCATCCAGTCAGCCCTCTGTCGCCCCCTGCTCAGGTGTGCTGCCCTCTTACTGAGCCAGACCCCTGGATTGAGATCGATCAGATCTCTCAGACTCACCTTGGCCTGAGCTTGAGGCCCATTATAAATAGATCCTTACCAGGTGGGCAACGCCTCTGTTTTGGAAGGGCTCCTGAGCTTTCAGGTCCCTGCTCTGGTAAGCCCCCTCGCTCGTCTAAGCCCAGCTAGGCTGAGATGGAGGACCCCAACCCCCAGTCCCACGTGGGGCTCCCTACCCCCTCCTGCCTTCCGCATGGCAGGAGCTCTCTGAAGTTTCTTTTCTCTTTCCTTCTCTTAATCTAATAAAGTCTGAGTCATACCCTCTAGTCTATGGATTTTAATTCTTTAAATCCATAAGAAAAGGATCCAGGAATGCCCTAAGTTTATTGGCGCATTGGCATATCGGGATATTAGCAAGGAAACCCAAACTTTCCATTACACTCTGGCCTCCACAGTACACACACACACAGGTAAATCCACCAGCATACACACCTGCGCCTGTACACGCACATGTGAATACAAGCACACACATGCACACATTGAAAAAAGAACACGTCTGCCTGCTGGGAGATAGGGGACTGAGCAGAACCGAACTTTGGTCTACAACCCCCTTAGTCCCAGGGTCAGCCTTTCGCTGCCTGCGGGACATAGCCCTTCCTCACATGTCTCAAGCATAGCCTCCTGTCACCTCTGCCCCCTGCACACGCAAAGCAAAGAGGCTGACACCCCCAGTTCTGCATGATTTTTAACCCCCCTCTCTCCTCTCCATACTTTAAAAAAGACAGTCCAGAAATAGCCACCCCAGGAATATTCTGGAATCCCCATGTACCCTCTCCCTAACCTTTGTCCTCTTTTTGCCCACCAGAACACTCTCAAGAACTGTAAAGCCCTATTTTAGGAGCAGCTCCTAAGGTAAGTCCCAGTCAGGAGCGTCAGGTGAGAGGGTGGGGGTGAGGGCAGGTGGTCCCGTCCTGGTTTGCTCCGATCACCTTGTAAACTTTCAGACACATGCCACCAACAATGGCTGTTTAGCCTCTCTGGTCTTCAAGGCTAATTTAACACCTGCCTGGCTAGGTGGGACTTGTGAAGTTTAAGAAACATCTGGAGGCTGGAGGGATTGCTTAGCGGTTAAGGCTCTTGCCTGTGAAGCCAAAGGACCCAGGTTTGACTCCCCAGAACCCATGTAAGCCAGATGCACAAGATAGCACATGCATCTGGAGTTCGTTGGCAGCATCTGAAGGCCCTGGCATGCCCATTCTCTCTCTCTCTCTCTCTCTCTCTCTCTCTCTCTCTCTCTCTTTCTCTCTCTAACAAATAAAAAGTTTTAAAAAAGGGCTGGAGGGATGGCTTAGCAGTTAAGGCATTTGCCTGCAAAACCAAAGGATCCAGGTTCTACTCGTCAGGACCCACATTCACCAGATGCGCAAGGGAGGCACATGCGTCTGGAGTTCATTTGCAGTGGCTGGAGGCCCTGGCATGCCCATTCATTTTCTCTCTCTCTCTCTCTCTCTCTCTCTTTCTCTCTCTTTCTCTCTTCCCCTCCCTCCCTACCTCTCTCCCTCTTTCTCTATCAAATAAATAAAAATAAAAAATATTAAAAATAAGTTTTTTTTAAAAGAGGGCTGGAGAGCTGGCTTAGTGGTTATGGCATTTGCCTGCAAATCCAAAGGACCCAGATTTGATTCCCCAGGGCCCGTGTAAGCCAGACGCACAAGGTGGCGTATATGCCTGGAGTTTGTTTGCAGTGGCTGGATGCCCTAGTATGCACATTCCCTCTCTTTCTCTCTCTCACTCTCAAATAAATAAATAAATATTTTAAAAATATTCTTATTTATTACTATTTACTTACAAGCAGAGGGAGAGAGAATGACTGTGTCAGGGTTTCTTAGCACTGCAAACAAACTCCAGTCCCATGCACCACTTTCTGCATCTGGCTCCGTGTGGGTGCTGGGGAATCAGATGCAGGCCATCAGGCTTTGCAAGCCAGCCCCTCTAACTGCAGAGCCCGTCTGTCCAACCCATAATATAGTCTTTACAGAATGTTAACAATTTGGCCAAGTTCATACCATTCTGGATTTGGGGTCTCCATGTTCCGAATCCCAGTTCTGAATGGCTTTCATGGGCTGAACTATCCCAGACAAAAAACGCTGACACCCTCATGCCTGGCTACCTGTGATTGTGACCTTATTTAGAAACTGGGTCTTTGCAGAGGAATCAAGTTAGGATGAGGTCATTACAGTGGCGTCAATCCAATATAGCCGGTGTCCTTATTACAAGAGAGAAATCTGCACGCTGACACAGGAAGGGAGCCATGTGACAGCATCAGCAGAGAATAGAGCGACACAGCCACACGCCAGAAATGCCAAGGATCTCTGGCAACGCCAGAAGGGAAGGGAACACGGAACAGATCCTTCTGGAGAGCCGAGGGACACTTGATTCAGACTGCAGCCTCCCATGGCCAGAAGCCGTCCAGCTTGTGATCGGTCATTACTGCAGCCCGGGGAAGCTAATATAAGCGCACCTCCCTTTGCAGCCAAGCTTGCTGATTTTTTTTTTTATGCAAGGGAAATGTGGCATTCTTACATTTTTCTGTTATTAAATGAGACCTGAGCCTAGAACCTAAGACGAGAGCAACTGGACCTAGGAGGCAGCCGTGGGAGCCAGGGAGTCTCTCTCCTCCCCCACTGGGAGCACTTTCCCTGTAGGGAAATAAAACATGAGCCACATTGGAAGTGGAATTTAAGTGTCACTTGACTTCATCCATCCTAAACACTTCATCAAGAAAACAAGCTCAGGGCTGGAGAGGTGGCTTAGTGGTTAAGGCGCTGCTGGAAGTAGAACGCATCTGGAGTTCGTTTGCAGCAGCTGAAGACCCTGTGCACCCACTTTCTCTCTCTCTCTCTCTCTCTCTCTCTCTCTCTCTCTCTCTCTCTTTCTTTCTCCCTCTCTCTCCTTGCAAATAAAAATAAAAAATATTTTTTTAAAAGAAAGGAAGAGAGGCTGGAGGGATGGCTTAGCAATTAAGGCGTTTGCCTGCAAAGCCAAAGGAGCCAGGTTTGATTCCCCAGGACCCACGTAAGCCAGATGCACAAAGTGGTGCATGTGTCTGGAGTTCGTTTGCAGTGGTTGAAGGCCTTGACATGCCCATTCTCTCTCTCTCCCCCTCCCTCCCTCTCTCTCTCAAATAAATAAAATAATTTTAAAAGAAAGAAAGAAAGAAAGAAAGAAAGAAAGAAAGAAAGAAAGAAAGAAAGAAAGAAAGAAAACAAGCCCAGCTGGAGAAACAGCTCAATTGGTAGAGTGCTTCCCTATCATACACAAGGCTTTGGGGGTCCGTCCCCAACACCACATCAAACTGGTGTGGTGGCACACACCTTTAATCCTGGAACTTGGGAGGTGGACACACGAGGATCAGGTCATCCTCAGGTACATAATAAGTTTAGGGCCAGCCTGAGCTTTAAGGAGATCTTGTCTCAATAAAAGTAAATTAAAATGCCACATCTCTCTCTTAGCAGGACCAACACAAAAATCCATCCCGGAGAAATGCTAGAAGCTCTTGTTCTTGCCAAAAAATTTTTCCTGTTACCTTCTGGGTGACCTTTGAAGGTCACAGACGTATGATTCACACTGGACATCTCTGGCAAATTACTGCCCTAGGCCTTAGTTTCCACTCTGTAGAATAGGGTAAGAGTGTCTCTTTCCAGGGGGACGTGGGAGGCTTAAATGAAACAAGATGAGCAAGATGCAGCACGGTAGGAGAGGTGACGAAGAGAGGTCCACTGCTCTCAGCCCTGAAGGCACATGGGGAACTGGCGTCAGGTCAGGAGCGGGTCTCCACCTGTGCCTTGGTCCTCAGCAAGGGCCTCACTCACGCCCTGCTTTGATTTTTAAAAGGGGAGGAAGACCTCAGATCAAGCCATAGTTACATCTGCGTGTATTCTCAGTCAGCCAAGTAAAAATCAGACTTGAATCTGATTAAGCCCCCAAGTCTAACTGTGTAGTAAATGCAGAAAGATAAATTCAATAAATAAGAGAGCAGCAGGCTGACCCCGCACAGTCTACTCCTCCGCAAATTACAAAACAACAAAAACGGGGTTGGGAACCCGGCATGGTGGCGCACACCTTTAATCCCAGCACTCAGGAGGCAGAGGGAGGAGGATCACTGCGAGTTCAAGGTCAGCCTGGGATTACAGAGTGAATTCCAGGTCAGTTTGGGCTAGAGCAAGACCTTACCTCAGAAAAAAACAAAAAGGGGGAGTTGATGGCAATAAAATTACATTAGCCTCCAGGCGTGGTGGCTCACGCCTTTAATCCCAGCACTCGGGAGGCAGAGATAGGAGGATCACCATGAGTTCGAGGCCACCCTGAGACTACATAGTGAATTCCAGGTCAGCCTGGGCTAGAGTGAAACCCTACCTCGAGAAAAAAAAAAAAAAAGATTACATTAGCCAAATTTAATAATTTGGGGATTTAAATATTGGCTGACATTAAGGAAATAGAGATTTTTTTCAGACATAATCATGGTATTACAGATTTTTTTTTCTCAAAACAAATGTTCTACTGGGGGGGGGTGCATAGACCCTAACTTCTAAGTTTTTGACTTTATTATGGTGCACAAGCCATACCCTCCCCATACTTCCAGTTTGGAATCAAGGTCTTTCTGGGCAGCTCTGGTCAACCACCCGATCACCAGAGAAAGCAACCAACTGTGCAGCCCGCTGCTGAGCTAGGCTGGGCACGAGGTAGGCGTCGTCAAAGCATTTTCCCCTTACGGTGGGTCTGTTGCAAACATCCACAATGTGATGTGTACGACAAGGTGGCAGAGCGCTTGGCACAATCTGAGAGGATGTGTGGGCCTCCGTGCATGTGAGCCTAAGGCAGAGAGAGGACCACTGGGGCCCAGGGTCAACAGGACCAGGCAGCTCAACACTAGAGACCTTGTCTCAAAAAAATTCCAGAGGGCTAAGGTATCTACAGAGTAATTCCAAACGTAACAAGATTGCCCCTCTTCCTCAGCATGGTGGGCTTGGTGCTAAGAGTGCATGTTGTTTTGTTTTCAATGTCTTGTTTTTAAACTTTTTAAAAATATTATTTATTTATTTCACAGAGAGAGAAAGAAAGAAAGAAGCAGATAGAATGGGTGTGCCAGGGCCTTCAACCACTGCAAACAAACTCCAGATACATGTGCCACCTTGTGCATCTGGTTTATGTGGGTATTGGGGAATTGAACCTGGGACCTAAGGCTTCGCAGGCAAGTGCCTTAACTACTAAGTCATCTCTCCAGCCCTAAACTTTTTAAATTTTATTTATTTGCAAGCAGAGAGACAGAGAGAAGAGAGACAGGAAGAATGGGTGTGCCAGGGCCTCCAGCCGCTGTAAACAAACTCCAGATGTATGTGCCATCTTGTGCATCTGGGTTTACATGGGCACTGGGGAATTGATCTCAGGTCGTTAGTCTTTGCAGACAAGTGCCTTATCTGCTAAACCACCTCTCCAGCCATGTTTGCCAGAGAGAGGGTGAATATGGACATGCCAGGGCCTCTTGTCACTACAGACAACTTCAGATGCATGGGCCACTTTGTGTAGCAGGCTTTACCTGGGTCCTTGGGAACTGAACCCAGGACTTCATGCACACTGGTCAAGCACTTTCTCAATGGAGCCACATCCCCAGCCTAAGATTTCCAACATCTTAACACCTGGTGATTAACACCTGGTGATGAGTAACTTTGATGTGCTGATGACACCATACACCTGACAGTATGCTATAATCACTTGACCCAGTTGCTTAAAAAGAAGTGTAACTTAAAAAAAAAAAAAAAAAAGGACGATGTGTGCTTTGTTCTATTTGCAGATTGTCTTGAGGAAAGAATGCTCCATTCCTCTGTGAAACTACATGCTGGTCTGAACACGCCTGATCGGAAAGTGAGGTGACAGCGGGGGAGCTGCCCCTCAGCAGCCTCACACCCCTGCAGTCCACTCTCGCTCAGGTGTGTGTGTGTGTGTGTGTGTGTGTGTGTGTGTGTGTGTGTGTGGTCACTGAGGCCGACTTCCTCCAGCTGTCATCTCACACGTCCCCAGCCCCCTGCTCAGGTCCTGTGACTCCAGAGACCCTTCTACACTCAGATCAGAATACAAAATGATGCAGGTACCATGGAGTTGCAGTTCTCTTTTTGTTCTGGGACAAACACCTGACCAGAAACAGCTTATGAGAGGAAAGGGTTTATGTCAGCCTTCCAAATTCCCAGGGAGGTTCCATCATGGTGGAAGAAGCTGACTCAGTTCCATGGGTCCATAGCAGAGAAGAGAAAAAAAAAAGGGCTGGAGGGATGGCTTAGCGGTTAAGGCGTTTTCCTGCAAAGCCAAAGGATCCCGGTTCGATTCCCCAGGACCCATGTAAGCCAGGTTCACAAGGGGGTGCAAGGCATCTGGAGTTTGTTTGCAGTGGCTGGAGGCCCTGGTGTGCTCATTCTCTCTCTCTCTCTCTCTCTTTCACTCTCTCAAATAAATAAATAAAAATAATTTTTAAAAGAATAGCCAGCAAGCACAATGCAGACGAAGCTCAGACAGGCTCCCTGTACACCCAGTAGCCAGACAGACAGTCTCCAGTGACTGTGGAGACACACATTTGCATTCAAACCACACATGGAAATTAGAAAGAAGAAAACAGTGAGTCTCTTCCCATCGAGTTTAATATCAGGCAACATCTTTGTCCTATTCTGAGACATCCCTCCTGACCTTCTCACACTCCCACACCTTCTAATTCAGTCTGGATCACTTTCCTAGACCTGCTGTTTAACCAAAGACTTGCTCATTTTATTAAGCCTGTCCAAAAATAAAAAGGTATTGTACACCTGTAATCCCAACCTTTGAAAGGTGGAGGCAAGAGGATCAGGAGTTCAAGGCCAGCCTCAACTGCATAGCAAGTTTGAGGTCAGCCTGGGCTCAATGAGACTGTCTCAAAAAGCAAAATAAAAAGCTGGGTGTGGTGGCACATGCCTTTAATCCCAGCACTTGGGAGGCAGAGGTCGGAGGATCACCGTGAGTTTGAGGCCATTCTGAGACTACATAGTAAATTCCAGGTCAGCCTGGGCTAGAATGAGACCCTGCCTCCAAGGGAAAAAAAAAAAAAAAAAGCTGGGCACGGTGGCTCACGCCTTTAATCAAAGCACCTGGGAGGCCAAGGCAGGAGGATCGCTGTGAGTTTGAGGCCATCTAGGTCCTCCTGGACTAGAGCAAGACTCTACCTTAAAAAAAAAAAAAAGAAAAAAAAGAAACCCAAACCCACACGGTGCCTTATTGCTAACACCCACGCCAATGTGTGGCACACACCTGTGATTTGGGCACTCAGGAGAGCAAGGTCACGAGTTTGAAGCTGGCCTGGGCTACGTAGTGAAACCTTGACTCAAAAACAGCAATAAGGGCTGGAGAGATGGCTTAGCGGTTAAGCGCTTGCCTGTGAAGCCTAAGGACCCCGGTTCGAGGCTCGATTCCCCAGGACCCACGTTAGCCAGATGCACAAGGGGGCACACGCGTCTGGAGTTCGTTTGCAGTGGCTAGAAGCCCTGGCGGGCCCATTCTCTCTATCTGCCTCTTTCTCTCTCTGTGTCACTCTCAAATAAATAAGTAATTTTTTTAAAGTTTAAAAAAAGAGCAGCAATAAACCGGGTGTGGTGACGCACACCTTTAATCCCAGCACTAGGGAGGCAGAGGTAGGAGGATTGCCATGAGTTCGAGGCCACTCTGAGACTACATAGTGAATTCCAGGTCAGCCTGAGCTAGTCAGACCCTACCTCGAAAAACAAAAAAAACAAAACAACAACAACAACAAAAAGCCATAAACTGATAACTCTTGGGGTTTTTTTTTCGTAGCTCTGTAGTCTCAGCTTTCTTTTTTCCTTCCTTCTGCTTGCCTTGAGTTTATTCTGTTCCTGTCCTAACTTCTTAAAGAGGTCGCCGTGCTCATCCACATTCAGCCCTTGTTTCCCCTCTAATGTACGCATTCGAGATTCAAATTTTCCCTTTGAGAGCATTCCATAAATGTTGACTTGTCGTGTTGATTTGCAGCACTCTTATTACCATTCGGGTCCAAGTTCAATTTCCTTTATGAGCCGTGAGTTATATAGAAGGCTACTTCCTGTTTTCCACAGGCTCCGGGCTCTCTCTCTCTGTTTGTGTTATTGATTCTGACGCAATCGCATGTAGTCGATGCGAGAAAGTCTTGAAGCTGCGATGAGACTGGCTCTCCGCCCGCCTTGCCCGCCGATGTTCATGAATGTTTCATATCTCCTGACTGCGAGCTCTCATTTGTTGACAGCGGCGCTTTCTAGGTGGTCATTAAACAGGCTTTTGGCCTTTACTAGTCGATTCTTTCTAGCCTTATCCATTTTTAAAAACTTTAATCTACCAGTTACCGGGAGAAACGTATGAAGGTATCCCATGCGTTTTCTAGTGCTCTTTAAGGCTTGACAGGTTTTGCTTAACTCATTTTGTATAAACAGAACCAACATGACCTTCATATACTGCTTGGTATTTAACCTTCTCTTTCAGTGACAGGATCCTCAAGGTGAGAACTGAAGGCCGGTTGGCTCAGTGATGGAGTGCTTGCCTAATACGTGCAAGGCCCTGGGTTTGATCCCGGTCAGCACAAAAAGACAAAACAGTGCTGAGTGAGAACAGCTTAAAGTGGGTCTTTTCTTGAGGTAGGGTTTCACTCTAGCACAGGCTGACCTGTAACTCGCTATGTAGTCTCAGGGTGGCCTTGAACTCATTGCGATCCTCCTGGTTTTGCCTCCCAAGTGCTGGGATTAAAGGTGTGTGTCACCACGGCTGGCTAGGGTTTTGTGTGTGTGTGTGTGTGTGTGTGTGTGTGTGTGTGTGTATTTGGATACTTTTTTATTTATTTGAGAGAGAAAGAGGCAAGAGAGAGAAAGAGAGAGAGAATGGGCACCAGAGCCTCCAGCCACTGCAAATGAACTCCAGATGCGTGGACCGCTTTATGCATCTGGCTCGACGTGGGGGCTGGAGAGCTGAACCGGGGTTGTTAGGCTTTGCAGGCAAGCGCCTTAACCACTGAGCTGTCTCTCCCACCTGAAAGCAGGTCTTGGGTCATTGTTTCTTACAGATGTCTCTGAGGGGTTCTGACAATAGTGCAGGGGTGGATGGCCGGTGAAAATGGTTGTCTCCCCCATCCCATTTTGCTCCAGCATTCTGACCACCTGAGGCGGTTAACACCACGCTGTCAGCTTGACAGGATCTGGAACCACCGGGGAGACAAATTTCGGGCATGTCTGTGAGGGAGTTTCTCGAGTAGATTAATTGAAGTGGGAAGACACATCCTAAATGTGGGTAATACCATTCCATGGACTGTGGTCCTAGGCTGAATAAAAAGGAGGAAGCCAGGAGGGCTCATTGCTGTAGGCTCCCGTGTGTGTGTGTGTGTGTGTGTGTGTGTGTGTGTGTGTGTTACACGCACATGTATGTTCCCTTGTGGTGCCCATGTACTCGCCTGCACTGGCTGGAGCGGAAGGTTGGCTGTCCTATTCCATCGCTCTTGTGCCCATTCTTTTTGTTTCACTCTTTTTGTTATGAGAGAGAGAGAATTGGCACACCAGGGACTCTAGCCACTGCAATAGAACTCCAGACACATGTGCCATCTTGTGAGCTAGCATCACTTTGTGCATCTGGCTTACCTGGGACCTGGAGAGTCAAACATGGGTCCTTAGGCTTCACAGGCCATCACCTTAACCGCTAAGCCATCTCTCCAGACCCTCCCCCACTCCATTCCCATTCTTATTTGAACTGGAGTCTCTTACTGATCCTAGAGCTTGCTGGGTTTTTTTTTTTTTTGGTGGTGGTGGGGGGGTTCCTGCAATTCCTGAGCATCTGTTCCCCTATGGAATTGGGATTGCAGTAGTGTGTGATCACACCTAGCTGTTTAATATGGGTTCTAGAGATTGGAACTCAGGTGGTCTCCTGGCCCCTCAGGCCTTCATGCTTGTACAGGAAGTACACTAACCACTGAGCTAGTTCTCCAGCCATCTGTGACCGGCTGCCTCGCGCTCCTGCTGGCCTGCTGTCCCCACCACGATGGGCTGTCCCTCAATCTGTGGGCTGAAAAAAACCGCTTACTTCCTTAAGTTGCTTCTATCAGGTGTTTTATCATTGCAACAAGAAAAGTAAGAAATATGGGCTGGAGAGATGGCTTAGAGGTTAAGGTGCTTGCCTGCAAAGCCAAAGGACCTCAGTTAAATTCCCGAGAACCCACATAAGCCAGATGCACAAGGGGGCACTTGTATCTGGAGTTTGTTTGCAGTGGCTGGAGGCCCTGGTGTGCCCATTGTCTCTCTCTCTCTCTCTCTCTCTCTCTCTCAAATAAATAAAAAATATTAAAAAAGAAAAGTAAGGAATAAACTATCTCTGCTCAGATGAAAATGCCTTCCAGCAAAACACAGGGTCTTTTGGGCTTCCTGTTCAGTTGGTGCCCACGGTTTTGTTCCCAGAGCAATGCAGCTTGGAGGATTTAGAACTAGGGAGGGGTCTACTTGTCTGCTAAAGTGAGAAGAGAGCCGTGATGAACTCAGGGGCATTCCCAGGCACGTCATCTAGGACACGGGCCACAGGCGTAAGCTGAGGCTTTTCTCCGGTCCTTGCTGTGTGTCTGGGATGGGTTCCACACTCTCTCATGGGTCCCCGCGCTCCAGTGTGATGAGTTTTCAGCATGGGCAGACACATGGACTCAGTCTGTGTCCTTCTGAGGACCTTTCTAGATCTCCACCTGCAGACCTGACACACACAGCAGATGGAATGGGGTGCCAAGAACAGCATCCTGGGAAACTTGGATTCGAATGAACATTCCTCCGAGATAATATGAGTCAGATGGGAAAGTGCCTGCTAACCTCACTGAGCCATCACAAACCACCCATGGTGAAAGCTGGCCCTCCGCCAAACTCACCCCGCTCCGGGAAAGGTACTGAAGCAGTTCAAGTTACATCTTTGTCAGGGAATGAGCTGGGCTTTCTTGTTTGTTTGTTTGTTTGTTTGTTTTTTCGAGGTAGGGTCTCACTCTAGTTCAGGCTGACCTGGAATTCACTATGTAGTCTCAGGGTGGCCTCGAACTCATGGAAATCCTCCTGCCTCTGCCTCCTGAGTGCTGGGATTAAAGGCGTGCACCACCATGCTCAGCTATATGCTGGGCTTTCTTGAAGTGGGAAGTGGCTGCTTTCTCACTTGGGGAAGTAAGTGGGAAAATAAGTGGGGAAATAAGTCAAGTGATGTGCTGGAGAGATGGCTTAGCAGTTAAGGAGCTTGCCTGCGAAGCCTAAGGACCCGTGTTCAACTCTCCAGATCCCAAGTGAACCTGACGCACAAAGGTGAAGCAAGTGCAAGGTTGCACATGCCCACTAGGTAGCGTAGGCATCTGGAGTTTGATTTCAGTGGCTGAGGCACTGGAGAGCCAATTTTCTCTCTCTGGGCTAGAGTAAGACCCTATCTCAAAAAACCAAAAAAAAAAAAAAAAAGAAAGAAAGAAAGAAAGAAAAAAAGAGAAAGAAAAAAGAAATGTTCCTCAGTTACCCTCACTGCGTTTCAGGTGTCAGTACCCACCTTTGGCTGGTGTGGTGGTCTGATTCAGGTGTCCCCCATAAACTTAGGTGTTCTGAATGCTAGGTTCTCAGCTAATGGAGATTTGGGAATTAACACCTCCTGGAGGGAGTGTATTATTGGGGGCGGGCTTATGGGTGTTATAGCCAGTTTCCCCTTACCAGTGTTTGGCACACTCTCCTGCTGCTATTATCTACCTTATGTTGGCCAGGAGATATGTCCACCCTCTGCTCATGCCATCATAGAGCTTCCCCTCAAGCCTGTAAGCCAAAATAAACCTCTTTTTCCCCACAAGCTGCTCTTGGTTGGGTGATTTCTACCAGCAGTATGAACCTGACTGCAACAGTAAAATGGTGCGAAGGAGTGGGATTGCTGCTAGACACCTGACTGTGTGGCTTTGGCCTTTTGGAGCTGATTTTCAAGAGGAATGTGGAAGGATTTGAAACCTTAGCCTAAGAGATGCCTTGTAGTGCCGTAAGTACAGCTTGATGGACTATGCTGGTCAAAGTTGAGAGACCTGAATGCAGTAAGAACTATGGATTGTGAGGTTTGGTTTATGAGGGTGAGAAAGAGCTTTTCTTGGACTGGGCTAGCAGTTTGTGTGAGATGCTTGCTGTTATGCCTGTGTCCTGAGAAGTTGTGCAGGGTTGCTTTGCATAGAAATAGACTAGTGTGAGCAGAGGGATATGGCATAGAAAGAAAAATCTTTGGGTGAACTGCTGCCCATTCAGCTGCAATTGAGAGATTACAACCTTTGAGACTGGGCCATCTGACCTGCACTGGGGCAATAGGAAGAATGTCGATTCTTTTGAAGGGGCCTGAGTTCTCAAGGAGTGTCCTGTTGTTCAAAGTCTGCTTTATTCCCCACCCCCAGATTAACAGATTGGCACCTTATCTGGCATTGTGGAGTGTAAGAAATGCAGGAAAGAGAGGGTCACTGAGTTTGCAACACAATCTTGTGTTTTGGAAATGGCCATGGGCAGTGTGAAGCAGGTTTGCTGGTTGCCTGCATGGAGACCCCATGGGGCCATGAGAATGAACCTTGTATTGCAGTGGAGATCCAGTGGAGATGCTGAGACCACAAGATGGCTGCTAAAAAATGCTTCTGGCCCCGATGAAGTTTTCCAGGATTGTGAGTAGCCTAGCTGGAGGGATAGAATCAGAATTCCAGAGACTTGTTGCTGGTTAAAATAATCAGACTTGGAGATTTGTCAATGGCTAGAGTTGTTGGATTTGAAGCTACAGAGTTTGATGTTTGCCCTGGTTGTTTTAAATCTTGTATTGGCTGAATATTTCTTTGCTATGCCCAATGCCATCTTTTCTTTTTTCTTTTGGTGTAATGGCTCAGTTAAAAGATCTTGGACTAAACCAGGCATGGTGGCACACACCTTTAATCCTAGCACTCGGGAGGCAGAGGTAGGAGGACCGCCGAGACTTTAAGGCCACCCTGAGACTACATAATGAATTCCAGGTTAGCCTGAGCTAGAGTGAGACCCTACCTTGAAAAAAAAAAAAAAAGATCTTGGACTATAGGGATGCTTGAACATCATTGGAATTGATTAAAAAAAAAAAAAAACTATGGGGACTTTTAAAGTTGGACTGAATGCATTGTATTTTGTTTGCTTTGGTTTGGTTTGGTTTGGTTTGGTTTGGTTTTTCGAGGTAGGGTCTCACTCTGGCCCAGGCTGACCTGGAATTTACTATGTAGTCTCAGAGTGGCCTCAAACTCATGGTGATACTCCTACCTCTGCCTCCCGAGTACTGGGATTAAAGGCGTGCACCACCACGCCCAGCTGCATTGTATTTTATATCATGTATGGATATCAGTTTAGGGGGGCCAGGGGTGGAATGTATTGGTTTGATTCAGGTGTCCCCCATAAACTTAGGTGTTCTGGATGTTAGGTTCCCAGCTGATGGCGATTTGGGAATTAGCGCCTCCTGGAGGGAGTGTGTTGTTGGGGGAGGGCTTATGGGTGTTATAGCCAGTGTGCCCTTGGCAGTGTTCTGCACACTCTCCTGTTGCTATTGTCCACCTTATGTTGGCCAGGGGGTGATGTCCACCCTCTGCTCATGTCATCATTTTCCCTGCCATCGTGGAGCTGCCCCTCAAGCCTGTAAGCCAAAATAAACCTCTTTTTCCCAGAAGCTGCTCTTGGTTGGGTGATTTCTCCCAGCAATGCAAACCTGACTGCAACAGCTGGCTTCATGGCATGTGCAAGTGGGATGGCTGGAAGTCCTGGCACAGGACAGAGAGGAGGAGAGAGGTCAGGACAGAACCAGAGTCCTTCTTGTCTCTGGGCTGTGCCTTTATTGCCAGATGGGCCTGGAGGGAGAGATACTGTCCTGGGTGCAAAACTCAGCCTCGGGCTCTGAACCTTGCCTCTTTGTCTGAGACAGTTTAATCACAAGGGTGAGGAGGGGTGCAATGACTCTAAGAACAAAATTAGAGAAAGTTATTGTTAAAGTAATAATGGAGGGACTGGAACAATGCCTCAGTGGTCAGGGCGCTGGCCTTGCAAAGCCTAAGGGCTGAAGTTCTAGTTCCCAGTACCCACGTAAAGGCAGATGTACCAGGTGGCACACGCATCCAGAGTTTGTTTGTAGTGGCTCGAGGCCCTGGTGCCACCCATTCTCTCCCCACCCCCTGCCTCTTTCTCCTTCATAAGTAAAATATTATTTATTTGGGAAGATAAATACATAGATTTTATTTATTTATTTATTTATTTGAGAAAGAGAGAGACAATGAGTGTGCCAGGGCCTCCAGCCACTGCAAATGCACTCCAGATGCATGCGCCACCAGATGCATCTGGCGTACGTGGGTCCTGGGGAATTGAACCTGGGTCCTTAGGATTTATGAGCAGACACCTTAACCACTAAACCATCTCTCCACTGCCTTAAAATATTTTTTGAGAAGTAATAATGGCAAAGGTTTAAATGTTTATTGCTTTTACTTTAAGCTTTAGCTATAAAATTTAAACGCTTGTCTGGTTTTGGGGCGGGCGCGTGTCTGTACCCTGGCATGCATGTGAAGGTCAAAGGACAATTTTCAGGTATAAGCCCTCACTTTCCATCTGTTTTGAGGCCGAGTCTGTCTGTCTCTCATTCTCATTATTCACTGCTATTCTTGTCTCCATCTTCCTCCTCACTCTCAGCCTGCTGAGCTTACAGAAGCCCACCACAGCTTCTGGTTTATTCCCGGGATCTGAATATCAAATTCAGGTGCTCAAGATTGAACAGCAAGCACTGAGCCATCTCTCCAGCCCCTCACTCATCTGTTTTGTTACTGGATTAGATTTAGCCAGGTGGGGTGGCTCACACCTATAATCCCAGCAGACCAGGCTGGACTACAGAGTGAGTTCTGGGTCAGCCTGAGCTAGAGTGACACCCTGCCTCAAATATACACATGAAAATAATGTAAATACTTATTTGTTTGTTTTTTGAGGCAGGGTCTCACCATAGTCCAGGCTGACCTGGAATTATTTACTATGTAGTCTCAGGGTGGCCTCAAACTCACAGCAATCCTCCTATTTCTGCCTCCCAAATGCTGAGATTAAAGGTGTGTCCCACCATGCCTATAGGTAAGTCTGGAAGCCACCAAGATGTCCAGTCATAAGCAGGAAAACACAGCTGTCCAAGCCTGAGCTCTGAGATCAGTCCGCCAGGCTCCCATCCCCCCTTACCGGTGATCTATGAGCCGTCCGGAGAGTCCACAGCCTCGGACCCCAACTTCCTAACTGTGAAGTGGAGGGGAGACACTGCGGCAACCCTGCCTTCACAGAGTAATAGGGTTAGGGTGTGAGAGTTGGTTAAGATGATGCACAGCAAGCAAAAGTTCTAGAAACTACTATGATTGCTGCAATAGATGATGACATGGCCATGCAATGGCATAGTACAGGCATGCAAAATTCTGGAATAGATAGGTGTATATTTGCCAAAGATAACATCAAATGGTATGGGCAAGATCATTTTATTTTTGTAGACTAGAAACATATAGAGGTGTGACTGGGGATGTGGCTGAGTCAGTACAGTGCTTGTCCAGCATGCAGGAAGCCTTGGGTTCCATCCCCAACACTGCATCACCATGCAGGGTGCACACCTGTAATTGAAGCACTTGGGAGGCTGAGGCAGGGATACATAAAACCTTATCTCAAAAACAAAACAGCCAGGTCTGGTGGCACACGTCTTTAATCCCAGCACTCGGGAGGCAGAGGTGGGAGGATCACCATTCAAGGTTCAAGGCCACTCTGAGACTACACAGTGAATTCCAGGTCAGCCTGGGCTAGAGTGAAACTCTACCTCGCAAAAAAGGCCAGTCTGTTGGGCTTGCCTCAAAAACAATTCTATATAGTTTGAGTGTGGCCTCATATGTTTGTGATTAAGCCTTAACCCCCAGCTAGTGGCAATGTAGGAGAGTTGTGGAGCCTTTGGCAGGTGGAGATGTGTTACTGGGGACAGGCCTTGGGGTTTTATAGGCCAGCTCCATTTGCCTTAGCTAGCTCCCTCTGTCCACCTCTTTCCTGGTGATATGTGATGATGCGAACCAGTTGCCTGCTCAGGCCATGCTTTCCCCACCATGGCAAAACCTCCCTTTGAAACTATAAGCCAAAATAAACCGTTTCCCCCTGTCAACTGCTTATGGTTGGGTGTTTTGTCCCAGAAACAAGAAGAAACTCTGTGTGTGTGTGTGTGTGTGTGTGTGTGTGTGTGTTTAGAAAGAGAGAGAGAGAGAGTTGAAGCTAGGCATGGTTGTGCACATCTGTAATCCCAGCACTTGGAGGCTAAAGTAGGAAGATTCTGAGTTTACGGCTAGCCTGGGTTATAGAGGAAGAGCCTGTCTCAAAAACAAGTCTAGAAATGTATTATACCAAAGAGCTGATAATGTTTAACTGGGAATATTGAAATTTCAAGAGTTTTTGGAGCTATTCATCTATGTTTTTGTTATATATAAATAATCTTGTCTCAAAAACTGAAAACTGGGCTGGAGAGATGGCTTGGTGGTTAAGGCTGTGAAGGCCTGTGAAGCCTAAGGACCCAAGTTCAATTCCTCAGTACCCAAATAAGCCAGATGCAGAAAGTGGTACATGCATCTGGAGTTTGTTTGAAGTGGCTAAGTGGTGCATACATTCTCTCTCTCCCTCTTCTTCATCACCCTCTGCTTACAAATAAATGAATAAAAAATATTCAAGAAAAGAAAACTGTTTGTGGTGGCACATGCCTATACCCAGCACTTGGAAGGAAGAGGCAGGAGGATCAAAGCCATTCTCAATACACAGCAAGTTAGAGGCTGGCCTGGGATACATGAGACTGTCTCAATCAAAAAATATATGTTAGGGCTGGAGGGATGGCTTAGCAGTTAAGGCGTTTGCCTGCAAAGCCAAAGGACCCAGGTTCGATTTCCCCAGGACCCACATTAGCCAGATGCACAAGGGGGTGCAAGTGTCTGGAGTTCACCTGCAGTGGCTGGAGGCCCTGGTGCACCCATTCTCCCTCTGTCAAAAAAATATATATATATATATATATATATTTGTTATAAGGCTGGGCATGGTGGCGCATGCTTTTAATCCCAGCACTTGGGAGGCAGAGGTAGGAAGGATTACAATGAGTTCAAAGCCACCCTGAGACTACTGAGTGAATTCCAGGTCAGCCTGGGCTAGAGCCAGACCCTACCTCGAAAACCAAAAATAAAAACTAATATATATATATATATATATATATATATATATATATATATATAATATACTACATATATAATATATAATGGAAGAATAGATATGTATATCAAAATATGTATTATATAAGATGAATATATGCAATAAAAGCAAGAAACAACTTGGGTATGGTGGCTCACACCTATAATCCCAGCATTAATTAGGATGAGGTACAAGGATCACCATGAGTTCTAGGCCAGCCTGGACTACTGAATGAGCACTAGGTCAGTATGATGTTAGGTTCTGTTGTCAGCTTGATCTGTTTAGGAATCCACAGACATTCCTCTTGAGTGGGTGTCTGAGGTTGCTTCCAGGAAGGAGTGATTGAGGGAGGAAGTCCTTCCTCCAGAGTGAGCCCTTGCCCCAGAGTGGATGACCCGCCTGGCTGCCAGGGCTGCTTGCTGGTGAGTGTGTCACTTGCACGCGCACCTCCTGTTCAGGCTTGCAGCGTGGACTGAAGAGCAGTGGTTCTCCAGTCAGCCTTCAGGCAAAGCTAATCCGATAATTCCCCTTTTTAATACAATTCATTCTGTTGGGTCTGTTCCTCTAGAGAACCCTGACTAATACAGTCAGCCTGAGCTACGGTGAGATCCAGAGAGAGAGAGAAACAAAGGAAGGAAGGAAGGAAGGAAGGAAGGAAGGAAGGAAGGAAGGAAGGAAGGAAGGAAGGAAGGAAGGAAGGGGAGAAAGAATTAAAGAAAAAAAAGATAGAGACATAGGGATAGAGGTAAGAAAGGAGGGAGGAAGGAAGTAAAGAGAAAGGAAAAAAATTGGCTGAACTTGGGTCAAGGGAGCACCTCGGACCCAGTCAGCTATGGCCAGGACTGTTGGGTGACACCACACTAAACAAGATGAGCCACAGACGAAAGCACCCGGAAGAGTTCTAGGACACAGAAATCCTCTCAGGAAACAGCTGTCACTACCTGCAGGCACTGAGGTGGGCTGCTCAGAAACAGCTGGAGAAACAGCTACACAGACACAAGGACAAAGGTAACAACCTCCGTCCAATGTGAGCCTGCAAGTTTCCCAACAACCAGCTGCACCTCCACAAACCATGAGACAAGGCACGCCAAAGTCAAGAAGGGCCATTTCCCTTCAGTGTGCAAAGATCTGAGGCAATCCACTGTGAACCAAGGCATGAAGTGTATTTGCAAAATTCTTCTGTTGCGTATATGGCAGATAACAAAATTTCTTAAGCTATAGACAGTTGGCAAGTTTTATGTTTGAGTTCATCTTAAAAATTTTAATCTCTTAGCTGGGTGTGGTGGCGCACGCCTTTAATCCTAGCCCTTGGGAGACAGAGGTGGGAAGATCTCCAAGAGTTCAAGGCCATCCTGAGACTACATAGGGGATTCTAGGACAGCCTGAGCTAGAGTGAGACCCAACTCGGAAAACCAAAAAACAAAACAAACAAAAAAAAAAACTTGTAATGTCAGGGCTGGAGAGATGGCTTAGTGGTTAAGGCACTTTCTGCAAAGCCTAAGGACCCAGGTTCCACTCCCCAGAACCCACATAAGCCAGACGCACAAAGTGACGCATGCACACAAGGTCACCCATGTGCACAAGGTGGCACACACATCTGGATTTCAGTTGCAGTGCCTAGAGACAAGGCATGCCAATTCTCTCTCATAAAAAAATTATAATCTCAGCTGAATGTGGTGACCCACATTTTTAATTCCAGCACTCAGGAAACAGAAGTAGGATTGTTGTGAGTTCCAGGCCATCCTGGGACTACAGAGTGAATTCCAGCTCAGTCTGGACTACAGTGAGACCCTACTTCAAAAAATATATATACATATATTGGACTGGAGAGATGGCTTAGCAGTTAAGCGCTTGCCTGTGAAGCCTAAGGACCCTGGTTCGAGGCTCGATTCCCCAGGACCCACGTTAGCCAGATGCACAAGGGGGCGCACGTGTCTAGAGTTCATTTGCAGTGGCTGGAGGCCCTGGCGCACCCATTCTCTCTCTCTCTCTCTCTCTCTCTCTCTGCCTCTTTCTCTCTCTGTCACTTTCAAATAAATAAATAAAAATAAACAAAAAAATCATAAATAAAAATATATATAATCTTGGCTGGGAAGATTGCTCAGTGGCTAACGGTACTTGTTTGAAAAGCCTGCCAGCCTGAAGTTCAGTTCATTTACATTTACACTTGATGCAAAAGATGGCACAGATGTCTGGTGTTCATTTGCAGTGGCAAGAGACCCTGGTACTCCCCCCCACACACATACATACATGTGCAAATAACTAAAATAATTTAAAAACTTCTAATCCTTGGGGATGTGGAGACGGCTCAGAAATTAAAGGTGCTTGTTTGCAAAGCCTGACAGCTGGTTGAATTCTCCAGCAGCCATGTAAGGTCAGATGCAAAGTATGGCACAGGTGTCTCCTGTGGCACCTGTGTACACACACACACACACACACACACACACACACACACACACACACAAATGTGCACGAGTGGGTATATGCACAGCAGGGCCTCTTGCACGGCAAGTGAACTCCAGACACATGCACCACTTTGCCTGGCTTTCATGGGTTTTGGGGAATGGAAAGACAAGAGGCTTTGCAAGCGTCTCTAACCATTTAGCAATCTCCCCGCCCCCACCCCAATTTTTTTCAAAGTATTTTGGCTCAGTTAAAAGATCTTGGATGCCGGGCGTGATGGCACACTCCATTCCCCCAATTTTTTTTTAATTAAAAAAAAATGCTGGGCGTGGTGGCGCGTGCCTTTAATCCTAGCATTCAGAAGGCAGAGGTAGAAGGATTGCCATGAGTTCGAGGCCACCCTGAGACTACAGAGTGAACTCAAGGTCAGTCTGGGCTAGAGCGAGACCCTACCCCTCGAAAAACCAAAACGAAAAAAAAAAAATCAGCCCAAATTCTTGTATCCGGTTTCTTTCATGTAGTTTACCTGGGTACATAATGATTATATATATCTCCTGTTCTGTAGGTTCCTGCTTGGCTCTGGCAGTGGTCACATGGACATGGCTCACAACGGAGGCTGATACACATGCAGGCTCTGCCCAGATCTATCTCAGCGAGACAGTGAGCGCTGCAGCCATTCCGCTTTCATCTCCCAGCCAGGAGCCGCTGGTTTCCCTCCAGCTGGCTGTCCTCTCTCGCTCGCTCTCTCTGCTCTGAACTACTATAGTTAGTTCTTTTCTTCTGGGCCACCTCCTTGAAGGTCAAGTATGTAGATGCCTCCCAACTTCAGAGGTACCGGCTGGGAACTCTCTTAATTCAAGGAAGCATTTGTTCCTCCTTGCCTGGCTGTATTTTTGTTTGGTGTGCTTTCATTTCGGGAGATGTATGTAGCTAATCCTTCCCTCATCACAATCAAAGGAAAGTTGGTCTGCACTTGAAAATGAACCATTTAACAAAAACTACATAAAAGAACGAGTAACGAGACCGGAACCGCTGTTATGAAAGAGTCTGGGAAAGTAAACATCCCAGGAGAACTTGCAAACAAACCTGAGGAGAACGTCCGTCCGTATGCAGTACCGTCCGCTGTCGGTGCATCAAGGACAGGAACACACAGTCAGCCTGATTCCCGGAGGCAGAAGGGGGAAGGGGACAAGACAGACTAGGGCGCATGGCCTTCGTCCTCACCGCGGCCCAGGAGACACAGAAATTTAAAGTTCCTTGTCTAAGAGTATGCAGAGTTTTAGTGGTAGAGCAGGAATTTGAGCCCAGGGCTCCCTGTTCTAAACTGAAGTCATTGCCTAGGTAACAGAAAGGCCAGTTCTGGGGAAAAAAAGCTTACCAGTCAAGTTTGCTTTTTTTCATGATTAAATACAAACCTGGCTTTCTAATGCCTGAGAGTCTCGGTAAATTGTGTCTTATTCATATGGCAAATAAAACCCTCCCCAGTTTGGCTTGGAACTCACCATGTACCCCAGTCCTCCTACCTCAGCCTCCCAACCCAAGTGCTGGGATTACAGGTGTGAGCCACTATGCCTCGCTAACAGAACTTTTTTCTTTTATCTTTTCCAAGTAGGGTCTCAGTCTACCCTAGGTTGACCTGGAACTCACTCTGTAGTCCCAGCCTGGCCTTGAACTCACAGCGATCCTCCTACCTCTGTTTTCCAACTGCTGAAATTAAAGATGTGCACCATCATGCCCAGCCTTAAGAGAACCTTCTACATTGAGAGTCGGAAGAGATGGAGCTGCTCTTGCTGAGGCTATAGGCATCCGCCACCACATCCAGATTACGTGATGCTAAGGCTTTGACCCAGGGCTTCATGCGCATTAGGTTAGCATTCTATCAACTGAACGCCATCTCCATTCCTTTGGGGTATTAAAAAAATGGAGAGATGACTTAGCAGTTAATGTGCTTGCCTTTGAAGCCTAAGGACCCAGGTTCAATTCCCCAGGATCCATGTAAGCCAGATGCACAAGGGGCGCACACATCTGGAGTTCGTTTGCAGTGGCTAGAGGCCTTGGCTCACACATTCTCTTCCTACCTCCTTCTTCCTATCTCTATCTCAAATAAATAAATGAAAAAAAACTTTAAAAAAATAAATAAGGGCTGGAGGGATGGCTTAGCGATTAAGGCTTTTGCCTGCAAAGCCAAAGGACACAGGTTCAGTTCCCTAGGACCCACGTTAGCCAGATGCACAAGGGGGCACATGTGTCTGGAGTTTGTTTGCAGTGGCTGGGAACCCTGGTGCACCCATTCTCTCTCTCTCTCTCCCTCTTTCTCTGTCAAATAAATAAAAATTATAAAAATAAATAAATAAGCCAGGTATGGTGGCGTGTGCCTTTAATCCCAGCACTCAGGAGGCAGCAGTAGGAGGATTGCCATGAGTTCGAGGCCACCCTGAGACTACATAGTGAATTCCAGGTCAGCCTGGGCTAGAGTGAGACCCTACCTCGAAAAAATAAATAAATAAATAAAATATCTGGGCTGGAGAGATGGTCCAGTGGGTGAAGTGCTTGCTCACAAGCATGAGAACTGAGTTTGAATCTCCAAAGCCCACATAAAAGCCAGACATGGTAGCACAAGCATCGATGATGCCAGCATTCCCATGGCAAGATGACAGGCCAACAGGAGAATCCCCAAAAGCTTGACGGCCAGCTAGCCTGGCTAATGCAGCAGTGAACAGCAAGAGGCCCAGCCTCAAGCGAGGTAGGAGGTGAGGACTGACATTCAAAATTGTCTTCTGGGCTGGAGAGATGGCTTAGTGGTTAAGGCGCTTTCCCTGTGAAGCCTAAGGACCCTGGTTTGCGGCTCGATTCCCCAGGACCCACGTAAGCCAAATGCACAAGGTGCCGCATGCATCTGGAGTTCGTTTGCAATGGCTGGAGGCCCTGGTGCACCCATTCTCTCTATCTGCCTCTTTCTCTCTCTCTCTCTCAAATAAATACATAAAAATAGACAAAAAATAAAAAGATTGTCTTCTGACCTCTATCACACACTGGATTGCACTTGCCCTCACACATACAAACATCCACACACACAAAAGAAAATGTATAGCAAGGATCAAATATAAAAAATACTACTGCCAGGCATGGTGATGCATGCCTTTAATCCCAGTACTCAGGAGGCAGAGGTAGGAGGATCACCTTGAGTTCAAGGCCACCCTGAGACTACATAGTGAATTCCAGGTCAGCCTGAGCTAGAGTGAAACCTCAACCTCAAAAAAACAAAAAAGCAAACAAACAAAATACTACTAAGGAGCTAGGAATGGTGGCATATGCCTTTAATCCCAACACTTGGGAGGCAGAGGCAGGAGGACTGCCCAGAATCCAAGGCCACGCTCAGACTACATAGTGAATTCCAGGTCAGCCCGGGCTAGAGTGAGACCCTACCTCAAAAAACAAAAATAAATAAATAAAAATACTATTAAGGGCTAAAGAGGTGGCTTATCAGTTAAGGCACTTGCCTGCAAAGCCTAAGGACCCATGTTTGACTCTCCAGATCCCATATAAGCTAGACACACAAAGGTGAGGCAAGCACAAGGTCGCACATGCCCACTAGGTGGCGCAAGCATCTGGAGTCCAATTTCAATGGCTGAGGCCCTGGCTTGCCAATTCTCTCTCTCTTGCTCTCTCTAAAATAAAAAATATATATTTTTTAAAAATAAAGTTAAATATTTTAGAAAATGTTTTCTATTTTTGTTTCCTGCATACCAACAGAAGAAAATCTCTTTAGCCCAATGTGTTTAGTAAAATCCAATAAGGACAACCCTTCCCATAGGCTGAGACAGTGGTGAATGTGTCCTGCAAATGTTCATCACATCTTCTGGTGGCTTATAAACACTGACTAAATTCCACATCTAAGGCACATTTGATGAACAGATGTAATCCAAGCTGGACCACAAGCCGCTGCCTGTTTTACTGCAAGGAACCAGCCTCAAGGCTCTTCCTGAGCATCCCCGGCGTGCCTTCACCCAGGTTCAGAAGAACAAGCTGGCCCCACGTGCTCTGCGCCAGTCATGTTTCTGGCCACTGAGCGGGCAGCGCCACCCATGCAGCATGGGCCACAGCGATCCACTGTCAGACGCTCCTATCAGGACCTTTCAGTCTTGGGCTTGGAGGAACGCTAATTTTACCTGCAGCCCAGCCAAATTCAAGCTGTGAAGAAAAGCTTGTTGACGCTCTGAGGATAGCTGGTGTACTTGTTTCTTGTGCTACTCTAAGAAAGCATGGCGCCTTGAGAGGTGCAAGACTGCAGCCGTCCGTTCTCTCATGGCTCCGGAGGAAAAGGTCTGAACTGCAGATGTTGGCAGGCAGGGTGGGGGGAGTATACCTGCTGTCATTTGAATGTGAAACGCCCTTCACAGGCTCATGTGCCTGAGCACCTGCTCCTCAGTTGGTAGAGCTGCTTGGGAAGGTGATGGAACCTTCAGGAGGTGGAGCAGCCCTGGAGGAAGTGATTCACTGTAATTGTTGTTGTTGTTGTTTGTTTCGAGGTAGGGTCTCACTCTAGCTCAGGCTGACCTGGAATTTACTATGTAGTCTCAGGGGGACCTCAAACTCATGGCGATCCTCCTACCTCTGCCTCCTGAGTGCTGGGATGAAAGGTGTGCACTACCATGCCCAGCTTTGTTTGTTTTTAATAAGAGAGAGAGAAACTGAGAGGAAGGGAGGGAAGGAGAATTGGCATGTCAGGGCCTTAGCCACTGCAAAGGAACTCCAGATGCATGTGCCACCTTCTGCATATGCATCACCTTGTACATCTGGCTTACATGGGTTCTGGAGAGTTGAGCCTGGGTCCTTAGGCTTCGCAGGCAAGCACCTTAACTGCTACATCATCTCCCCAGCCCCCATGGTGGGTTTTTCGCCTGGCCCCACTCTCTCTTCTTCGTGATATGATTATGTGATACCAGCTTCCTGCCTCTGCCATATTTTTTCCATGTGATGACTCTACCCTCTGGAATTGCAAGCCAAATAACCTTTTTCCTTCCCTAAACTTCTAATGATGGGGTATTTTGTACCAGCAAGAAGAAAGTGATGGATACACCCTTGGAACTCTAAGCTATAAAAGCCCTTCCTTCCTTAAGTTGCTTCTTGCCAGGTATTTAGTAACAGCAAAAAGGGTAACTTACACAACCTTCTTGTTTCTTGTAGCTACAAACAACTCCAGAAGATTCCTGGCTGGTGGCACAGGCTGTCTCTCCCACACTGACCATCTTCCCTCAAGTCTGTCTCTTCCTATAAGATTGTCACTCATATTGGCTTAGGGGTCACCCTACTCCAGTATGACCTCATTTGCAAATAAGATCATGTTCTGAAGCCGGGCATGGTGGCGCATGCCTTTAATCCCAGCACTCGGGAGGCAGAGGTAAGAGGATTTCTGTAAGTTCAAGGCCACCCTTAGACTACATAGTGACTTCCAGGTCAGCCTGGGCTACAGTGAGACCCTATCTTGAAAAAGCAAAAAGCAAACCAAAACAAAAAAACAAAAAGATCATGTTCTGAGAGGGATAGGACTTTCTCATGTCTTTTGGGGGGGACCCAAGTCAAACCATAATAATTTGAGGATGATTTATAGATACTGCATGGCTCTGAACCTGTTCTCGGAGTTCCTTGCTAAGCCAGCATCCTCTGTCACCTGTGGTCACCTCCATGGATTTAGAGCTACTTCACATCACTTTCCATTCTCTAGGAAACTCATGAATTCCTCTGCCTTGGGGATACACTAGGTTGAGCCCCCTGACTCAGAGATGGCAGGTGTTGTATGGTAAATTTCCCCCGCATTGAAAGGTGTAAACAACTATGGCCAGTTTTTTTGTTTGTTTATTTTTTTTGGTTTTTCAAGGTAAGGTTTGGCTCTAGCCCAGGCTGACCTGGAATTTAGTCTCATTGTGGCCTTGAACTCAAGACAATCCTCCTACCTCTGTCTCCCAAGCACCAGCACACCCGGCTCTATGGCCAGTTTTATCAAAAGCAACTGGATCAACTCACAAGAGACAGTGTGGGGAGGGTCATCAGTCCCTCCCACACCTGAGATTCAGGTGCGCCCTGTGCCCTGCGCCAGCTGTACACAATAATACACAAGGTCTTGTGGCCTCAGGGGGGAGATGGTGTCTCATGCACTGTAAGTAATTCCTCACCCAGAGGCTGAGGGAGGACCGTCCACGGGGTAACTCTGGTATAGTGAGCCCCACTGTAATGTTACTTGGGTGGGGGGGGGTCTCATGCTCTGTAAGACAGCCCTCATCTCCACGCTGAGGGAGGAGCACAGTGAGTCCCAATGGAGCGCTGCTCTGTCATCTCACACTCCTGGACAAGGAGCTTCTAGAAGTGGCCACAGGCAAGTTGTCAGTCAGGGTGGAAGGAGACTTGTCCGTGGTGCAGCTGCTCTGGGTCCTGATGCTCTGTGGGTAAGCCCTCATCCTGAGGCTGAGGGAGGAGCATCCACAGAGTAATCTTGACACAGGAATCTGCATCAAAGTGACTGCTTTGGGGGCCCCACATTCCTATAAGTAACCCCTCCTTATGCTCTGTAAGTGACCCCCCCCAGTAAATTCACTGGGTCACAGAACTGGCATTGGTGCAATCATATTTTGGTCTGCCATCTGAGCCCTATTTGGGGTGAAGATGTGTGTTTGCGTCTTTCAAGGGGAAAAGTTTGCCATGACTACAGGATTTTATTTACCCCAGTGAAAATCAGAGGACTTCCTCAGGATGGCTCTCCTCCTAAAATGCTGAGGGCAAGGCCACTATTCCCATGCTGAAGAAAGCCTCTTTTCCATGCCAGCCACGCACAGGAGGCAGAGTAGACCATTTGATTCAACTTGACCACTGACAGAATGACCTCAGCATGTTTCCCCTAATGTGCATTATTGGATTTCGAGTGTCTGATGTGAGACACAACAAATCGAAATGATTAATCTGATGAAGATTCAAATGAGTCTAGTTCTTTACCACTCTTTCCTCATCAAATATTTAAACAACAAAACTCTTTAATGCCAACCTTTCCCATGCAAAATCATTGCACAAATATCCTTTTATTTAACATGAACACAGTTGAGAGTGATGGAGGGGTTTCGCTATGTATGTTCGGTAGGTTATTTCAGAGAATTAAAAATACGTTTGGGGCTGAAGAGATGGCTTAGTGGTTAAGACGCTTGCTTGTGAAGCCAAAGGACCCAGGTTTGATTTCCCTGGGACCTACATAAGCCAGATGCACAAGGTGGCACATGTGTCTGGAGTTCATTTGCAGTCACTGGAGGCCTTGGAGTGCCCATTCTCTCCCTGCCCCCCCCCTCAAATAAATGAGTTAAAAAATTTGCTAGGCATGGTGGTGCATGCCTTTAATCCCAGCATTCGGGAGGCAGAGGTAGGAGGATCACCATGAGTTCGAGGCCACCCTGAGACTACATAGTGAATTCCAGGTCAGCCTGGGCTAGAGTAAAAACCCTACCTCAAAAAACCAAAAAAAAAAAAAAAAAAAAAAAAAGAGGTGCTAGTTGGAAAGGAGGGGTACAGTGGAATAAAGATGGGGGAAGGGGATCAAGGAGGGCAATGGGAGAAGATTATGATCAACTTACAGTATGTTCATGTGTGAAACTTCTCAATAAATAAAAAAGTTTTTTTAAAGGGCTGGAGAGATGGCTTAGCAGTTAAGGAGCTTGCCAACAAAGCCAAAGGACCCAGCTTTGATTCCCCAGGACCCACACAAAGCCAGATGCACAGGGAGACACATGCATCTGGAGTTCAAGTGGCTAGAGGCCCTGGTGCACCCATTCTCTCCCTATATCTGCCTCTTTCTCTGGCTCTCTCAAATAAATAATGTTTAAAAATATGTTAAAAATGTAAATATGGTATCAGTGGAGTTGGAAATGCTCACAGGAAGCCAATAAAAATACCCCAATATCAGGCAGATTGTTTCAAATAACTGTCATAACCACTAAACCCAGAGGTACAGGTCGGCAGAGACCTACCTGGCCAAGCCACAGGCAGGTTTAGCATGAGCTCCTCACTCCAGGGACACTGGTAATTAATTGTACCAATTATGTCTGTCTCTTGGGATTTAAGTGGAAGACCAGATTTTTAGCTCACACAGAAAAGGAACCGAACTGAGCAGTGGAGAAGGCAACACGCAGAGGCGGCAGGCAGAGCGGAGCCTGGGGAAGCCGTCTTCCAGCTGCTCACAGGGTTAAGGAAGGTGTCGTCTTCACTGGCAGAGCCTCTTGGGATTTCTCCCAACCACCTCCTGTCTGCTTACAGTCAGCCATTTCTATGTGAATTTTTACCATTGATACCTATTATTTTAGGTAATCTGAGCCATTATTTTTTTAAGCCAAATTCTCCCCACTGGTAAAAAAAGAATCTTCTAACTTCTTAGGTCTGACATGAAAGGGCTGTAAGAGAGCAACTCGAGCAGTCCTGAATGAGTTTCCAACTGTGCTTTTCTAGGTCTGGATTACTAACATCCCCAGGTGACAGCAATGCTTGCAAACTGTTTCAGGAGCTCCCAGTAAGGAATGCATTTTTAGTAGAGTCCAACACACAATACATGTAAGTCTATGAAAACACACACACACTGCCATAGCTCCTCTTCACTCTCAGCTTGATGGGATTTAGAATCACCATGGCAACAAATTTCCGGGCACATTTGTGAGGTCGTTTCTAGACTGGGTTGAGGTGGGAAGACCCACTCTAATTGTGGGTGACAGCATCCCATGAGTTGGGAGTTCTGGACTGAATAAAAAGGAAAGTGAAGCTAGGTGTGGTGGTGCACGCTTTTAATCCCACCATTTGGGAGGCAGACATAGGAGACTCACTGTGAGTTCGAGACCAGCCTGAGGCTACATAGTGAATTCCAGGTCAATCTGGGCTAGAGCGAGACCCTTCCTCAGGAAAACAAAAACAAAAAAAGAGAAAGCACAGCACCAGCATTCATCACTCTCTGCTTGGTAACTGTGGATGCAGTGTGACTAGCTGCCTTCCACTTCTGCCACCATGATTTGTCTGTGATGACTGACTGTGAGTCCTTGCACTGTAAGCCATCAACCCTTTCTCCTGTCGCGCACACACACCAGGGCCTCCAGGCACTGCAATCAAACTCCAAATGCATGTGCCCCCTTGTGCACACGTTAGACTTTGCACGCTTGCCTCACTGTGCGTCTGGCTTATGTGGGACCTGGAGAGTCAAACATGAGTCCTTAAGCTTTGCAGGCAAGTGCCTCAACCAACTATGCAGCCCTCTTGTCAGGTGTTTTGTCACAGCCAATGAGCAAGGTAAGCAATACACCTGCTTACCATGTATAGCCAGCTTTTCCTGTTCTGTTCTGTTCTGTGTTGTTCATGCATGTATGTATGTGTAATCACGTGTGTGTCTGCATGTGCATGTAGAGGCCCAAGGTTGATGTTGTGTGTGTTCCTCAGTTCGTCTCTACTTCATTGTTTTAACTTTATTTTAAAAAAATATTTTTTATTTTGTTTATTTATTTGAGAGAGAATGGAAGAGAGAGACAAGGGGCACACCAGGGCATCCAGGCACTACAAACGAACTCCAGAGGCATGTGCCACCTTGTACATCTGGCTTACATGGGTCCTGGGGAATTGAACCTGGGTCCTTTGGCTTTGCAGGCAAGTGCTTCAACTGCTAGGCCACTTCTCCAGCCCAACTTAATTTTTTAAAATATTTTATTTATTGAAAGAGGCAGAGAGAGGAGAGAGAGAGCAAGAGAGGGAGAGAATATGGGCATAACAGGTCCTATAACCACTGCAAACGAACTTCAGACACATGTGCCACATTGTGCATCTGACTTTACGTGGGAGCTGGGAATCCAATCTGGGTCCTTAGGCTTTGTAGGCAAATGCCTTAACTGCTAAGCCAACTCTCTAGCCCCACTTTATTTTTTAAAATTGTCTCCATGTGTCTATGAACGTATAGATGGTCATGCACGTGCCACAGTGTGGTGGTCAGAGGACAACTTCGGTGCTGGTCCTGCTGGCCTTCCACCTTGTTTGAGGGAGGGTCTCTTGTTGTTGAGGGAGTATATACCAGGCCAACTGACTCACAAGCTTCTGGGATTCTCCTGTCTCTGCCTGTCACCTCTCAGTAGGAGGGCTGAGATTATAACTGCTTGCTACTGCATCCAGTCACTGTTATAAAAAAATAATAAAAACGTGCTTGGGGAGATGGCTCTGTTGTTAAAGTGCCTGCTATCTCAAGCATGAGAACGTGAGCTTTACCTTTTTTAAAAAAATTATTTTATTTGAGAGACAGAGAAAGGCAGATAGAGAATGGGCACACCAGGGCCTCTAGCTACTATAAACGAACTCCAGACGCATGCACCGCCTTGTACATCTAGCTTTAAATGGTTTCTAGGGAATCAAACCTGCCACTCGCTTTCTCCCAAGTTTATCTCTCAAACTCATTGAGAAAAAGCATTGACTAGAAGTGGGGGGGGGGGGCGGGGCGGTGGTGGTATGAAGAGTGTAAGTCCATGCTGTCAAATGACGAAAGAACAACAGGGGCGTATTTATAAGAGCTCTAGGGAATCTGCTGGTTTATCAGCCACAATGGTCAGAATGCGATGCGCGAGCGTGCGTCTGTCACCGCACCGGGCCTGGTTTTCAAAGTGGACTTCGTGACCCAGATCCTGAGGTTGGCTTTCCTTCCTTCCAACAGCAAGGCCTCCAGCGCGCCTCACCAGCTACCCTGGGAAAAGCTACCTGTCACCGCGCCTTTTGTCTAAAACACGCCAGCCTTCTCCCCACCCAGGCCGCCGCCTCTGGCCCGCGCTGGCAATGGCTGACTTCGCGGCTGCCCACCGACAGACAGACAGACACAACAAGCCCGCGGGGGTGAAGCGGACCGACGCTCCCGCGCGGCCGTCCTTCCCCGCTTGTCGCGGTCGGGAGGAAGGGGGTCACCCACACCAGAACTGGCGAGGAGCGCGCTGCTTTTAATGAAATTCCCTGACATTTCGGATTCACGAAGCTTCCCTTCTTCCCAGCGGTCCTTCAGCCACGGATGACGCTTCGCCACCGCCCACATCAAGCCTATTCTCACTAACGCTCACGTAGCCAGACAATCGCTTAAAACAAACAAAAAAAAAAAACAAGGGAGGTGCCAGCCAACCCACGGCCAGACCGCCACGGCCACGCGCCCCGCGCCTTTTAAGGGCTCTCCGTGGGCGCCAATCTGCCAACGGCACAGCTTCCCGCCAATCACCATGTCTCCTGCCGATTGCTCCGCCCCCTCGCTCCGCTCTGACCAATCACGGAGGAGCTGCCTTCTTGCTCTCCGCCTCCCACCCCCCAACCCAAGGCGGTTCGCAGCTTTGCAACCTGGCGGGCGCCCAGCGGGGCGCGCGCGGGTCCCAGCCAGGATGTATTTTTAGCATCTTAGGCGAGCGGCCCCGCCCCTTGGCTCCGCCTCCCTCACCACACCCCGTCCAATAGGAGACGGAGTTTCCGTTGCGTCATCGCGCGGGCAGGCGGGAGTTGTCCAATCAGCGCTTGAGGGAGGACTGGCGTAATTAAAAAGCGGCGGAAGAAGGTGGGAGGGTCATGACGCAGCGAGTTTTAGTCGTGACTTTTCCGGGCGGGGCGGGGGTTCATCTCGGCGTGTCCCCTTCTTCCCTTTGAAGTGAAACCTTCCCACGACGCGTTCCGTGTACCGACCCCCCCCGCCGCGCCCTGGCCCTCTCCCGGTCGCGCGCGTACGGGGCGTGGAGGCGGCGGCGGCCCGAGGGGCGGTGCTGACGCGAGCCGGGTCACGTGGGCGTGTTGTGGGGGGAGGGGCGGCGGTCGGTTCCGGGCGGTTGAGCGAGAGAGCGAACGGGAGAGCGAGAGCGAGCGAGGGCGAGAGCGAGTGCGAGAGGGGGAGAGAGAGGCAGCCGCGCCCGCCCGCCCGCCGCCCGCCCTCCCGCCGCCGCCCCGCTCTGTATGCCGCTCGCCCCCGTTGCGGCCGCCGCCGATCGCAGCAGCAGGAGCCGCCACCGCCGCGGTGGATGTGGTTAGGCCGGGGCTGAGCGAGGAGCGTCGAGATGCCGCAGTCCAAGTCCCGGAAGATCGCCATCCTGGGCTACCGGTCTGTGGGTGAGTTGGCGCTCGTGTCGGCCTGCCCGGGGCCGGAGGTTTTGTCAGCACCGAGGCCTGCGAAGTTCGCGGCCCGGCGCGGGGCCATGTGGCTGCCGGGGAGGGCGGCGCGCGTTTCGTAACCTCCATCTTGAGCGGAGGCGGCGGCGGCCGCGCGGGACGAAGTGTACGCATCCGCGGACCCCGGGGCGGGCGGAGCGCGGCGGCGGGCGGTGGGCTCCGGGCGGTGCCCCGGGGCGGGGCGGGAGGGCGGGCGGCTGGGAGGAGGAGGAGAGATGCTGCGGAGCGTGACGGCCGCGGCCCGCGCCGGGCGGGAGTGGCACCTGTGCCCACGTCGTCCCCGCGCCTGGCCCGCCGCCTCCCCGCCGTGAGCAGTCAGTCTCGGGGATGCGGGGGTCTTGACAAAGGGATCGGCGCCGTGGGGCTGGCCCCGTCCGGGCTGGAGTGCAGCCTTGTTAGGAACCGGCACTTGGCAGGACCTTTGCCTCCCCCCGCCTCCAGTTCCCCGAGGGCAAGTTTCTCACCCAGGAAACCTGCCCAGACCCCCCCCGCCCACCCATGCCCCCCAAGAGGCCCGTGAGCTGACTGCCCGCAGCCTAAAGAGAGACGACGACGTTTCGGGACTGTCCGGTGTCCCATTCCCCCCCCCCCTTGGGAAGAATTAAGGCCAGATACCTTGGCTGTTAAAGTGATTCAGAGTCCTTTTTGTTTTCATTCTTTTTGTTTGTTTCCTCGCCCCAAACGGTGGGCTTAGGTTGGAAACTTTTCCTGGCAGTCACGTAATTTGCTGACTGTGACCGCCGGTGCGCGGCGGGGGGAGGCGGGCGAGTTGTCCCGGCGAGGGGCTTTCTGTCCACCGTCCTGCGAGGACACTGGACAGTTCACCGTCATCGTGCTGTCTCAGGGCCAGGCTTTATAGTTAGAGTCTTTGACCGACAGCAGCCCGGACCACTCTCGTTCGTCCCCGCGTGCGCTTGTCTGGTTAGAAGTAACTGTCTTCAGGACCGGGGCGCCCCCGGCGCGGGGAGGAGGCGGCGCACTAGCCGCCCGAGGCGGTCACGGCCCGCCTGGCACCGGGCGGACTGACGAGCTGCCCGGTGGCTTTGCGTTCTCTTCTCCTTCCGCACCGCTGCCTGCTTCCCACCGCCGGTGCTGTGCCTCTGCTCTTTGACCAAGATCACCCCTGGGTGCTTACTCATCCTTTCACCATCGCCCCGGAGAACTGGGAGGGACCGAGAGGACTAACTTGGATGATGCAGCCGTGCCACGTGCGGGGTGCGGACTGGGAAGAGTAGGTGACTGCCTTAACAGCTGCAGCCTTAAACGTGCATTAGTGTCTCTAACAGTCCCTTCCCAAACATCTATGTTCCCTGATCTACTCTTAGTGGCCCAAAGCACAGTGATATTATTTTTCAGATTTTTCTCCTCTGCATTTTAGAGAACTGGACCTAGACATACCTGGCTCCTGAGTGAGCTTGCTCTAATCAGATGCATAGATTAAAATGCCAGTTCGTTGACAATAGTAGTCCCTGAATGATAAAGTTACAGGTCATAAGTCCCTGTTTTTCTAGATTTCAACCTAAGAGAATGTCCTAAAGAGCTGGACTTTTAACAATTTTGGATTGGTAATTAGTCTTTTGTAAATCTAGTGTGTGTCACTGTTTCTGTCACCAAAGAACTTCCTTATGTCCAGTCCCCCATTATGGTTTTGGAGGTTCTCTTCTTTCTCTCTCTCACTTTTTTTTCCCTTGATGATCTTATAGAAACCATGCCTTTTTAATAATGTTCTCTTGATTAAAAGGACTTGCCAGTTTGACTAGACTACTTGTCTACTAGTGTGTCTTCCATTAAGACTATGACATGATTGTATTACTTGGCTTTCAAATTCTTTCTAAGGTTTTTTTTTTTTTTGGTTTTTCGAGGTAGGATTTCACTCTAGCCCAGGCTGACCTGGAATTCACTACGGAGTCTCAAGGTGGTTTCTGACACACAGGGAGCGATCCTCCTACCTCTGCCTCCCGAGTGCTGGGATTAAAGGCATGCACCACCACACCCGGCTTTTTTTTTTAAACATGATAAAATAACCAATAGGGAAAAGTGTTTGTCATGTAAAGTATACAACTTTTCCTCCTGAAGTAACTTTCCTGTTGTTTACAATAATAAATCTTTTAAGGACAGGTCACCTATTGCAACACCTCTAACTCAATCTGGCCTTCAGAGAAGTACTTTGTGTTCATTGTTTTGGTGACCTTTAAATGTAGCACCTTCCTCATAGTCCATTGTTCCTGGTACAGTTAAGGAGTCCCACAGTGGAGGTCACTAAGTAAAATTGTGATGCCAGGAAAACTCTCCAATTTGATGGCAATCTGATTTCCTATAGATTATAATCAAAAGCTTCTTGTTACTTGTAACTTCTTATATGGGGTTAATAGGAGGATTGGAATCACAGGGAAGGGAAAGATAATAAGAAAAATGAAACAGCTGTGGTTTGGTGAAAGGCAAATTCAGCCAGAGTGCTCCAATCGTTACCTTGTAGTACATTTTAGGTAGTTTGGGTTCTTCCCTGGGGAAAGATAGCATTAGATATGTGAATGTTCCCAGTAGAACATTCACATTGTATTCTGTCCTTTTCAGTGATCCTGTCCTTTGCTGACACATGATGTTAAGAAATTGAGGTGAAACATTATTTGCTGTGTGTGTAATCTACCAGTATGTGAAATTGTTTTAGCAAGCTGTTAATAACAAGTGATGTGTATCTGAGTGGGATAGTCAATAGTGGCCACTTTATAGTGAAGCTTGAAGTTTATTTTTTCTGTTTTCTTTATTGTTTATTTATTTATTGTTCTAGGAGAATAACTCTAACTCTAACTTGTGATTATGAATCCCAGTGACAAATGGTTTGTGATACCCATGTTTGTTTTATCTATCTGTATGCATCTTCATTGCCCCAGAAAGGAACCCTGTGCTCATTAACCGTTACTTTCCCCATTACCATCTCAGCCTCTAGCAAGCACTTGTCTGCTTTCTGCGTATAGAGTCACTTCTGGACATACCACGGAAACACAGTCATATACATGGATGTCTGTGTGACATGGAAACACAGACACACACATGGTCCTGTGTGAAATGGAAATAGTAACACACGTGGTCCTGTGAGATACAGAAACACAGTCACACATGTGGTCCTATGTGACAGGCATCCCTCAGCATATTTTCTTTTTTAAAAAACTATTTATTGCATTGAAGGGCAGCTTGGTGCGAAATAAAAAATAAATAAATAAATGTTTATTTTATTTATTTATTTGAGAGCAACAAACAGAAAGAGGCAGAGAGAGAGAGAAAGAATGGGTGCACCAGGGCCTCTAGCCACTGAAAAGGAACTCCAGATGCTTGCACCCCCTTGTGCATCTTTAGCTTACATGGGTACTGGGGAATCGAGACTCTAACAGGGGTCCTTAGGCTTCACAGGCAAGCGCTTAACCACAAAGCCATCTCTCCAGCCCCCACTTAGCATATTTTCAAGCTTCAGCCACATTGTAGTATGTATTCATACTTCATTCCTGTTTTCAGCTGAATAGTATTCCTTTATTTTCTTTGTGCATTTGTCCATTGAATAATGAATTGTTTCTACTTTTTGGCTGTTAGGAATAATGCTGTTGCAAACATTTACATTTTTTTATTCTTTTATTTTTTAGAGGGAGAGAATTGGCACACAAGAGCCTCAGCCACTGAAATTGAACTCCAGATGCTTGTGCCACCTAGTGGGCATGTGCAACTGGCTTACTGGGATCTGGAGAGATATTAAACATGGGTCCTTAGGCTTCCCAGGCAAGCGCCTTAACTGCTAAGCCATTTCTCCAGCCTATTTGCATTTTTTTAAAACTTTTTTTCATGTTTGTTTACTTATTTATTTGAGAGAGAAAGGTAGATAGAAAGAGAGATGGGCACTCTAGGGCCTCTAGTCACTGAAAATGAACTCCAGACACATGTGCCCCTTGTGCCCTTGGCTTATTGGGGAATTGAACCGTGGTCCTTAGGCTTCACAGGTAAACGCGCCTTAAATGCTAAACTATTTTCCCAGCCCCCACTTACATATTTTTATTTCTTAGTTGTGTTCCTAGGAGTGGATTTGCTGGGTCACATGATATCACTATTTAAAATTTTGAGGAACTGTCAAAACTTTTGCAGAAAGGCTGTGCTATTTTTCATTCCTACAGTACATGAGAGTTGCAATTGCTCCTGTCTTTACCAACACTTGTCTGTCTGTCTTGTCTGTCTGTCTGTCTGTCTGGTTTTAGCCACTCTAGTGGGGTAAAGGTGGTATTACATATGGCTTCCAAATAATTGCTCCTCTCTTTTCACTTTTTTGTCTTGGTGCTGAGGATTGAACCCAGGGCCTTGTTTGAGGTCCACCTCATCTCTTAAGACTATTTCCTCATTGAATTTCCCTTGTGGAAATGAAATGCCCATAAATTTAAGAGCTTATTTCAGGACTGCCCACTCCCAGTGATCTGTGGCCCTCACAGGAGTGTCATAGCTGGTTGAGAAATAGGGAGAGGAGTCTTGGAACTGTATTCTTTTGTGTGTGTGTGTGTGTGTGTGTGTGTGTTTTTTAGTCTCTCCAGGCAGGGTCTCACTGTAGCCTAGGCTGACTTGGAACTCTCTCTGTAACCCCAAGGCTGTTGTCCAACTCACAGCAATCCTCCTACCACCTCAGCTTCTTGAGTTCTGGGATTAAAGGCATGTGCTACCATGTCTGTCTGAAATAATCTTTTAAACATTGATTTTGTTTGTTTTGAGGTAGGGTCTCTAGCCCAGGCTGACCTGGAATTCACTATGTAGTCTCAGCCTGCCTTTGAACTCGCAATGATCCTCCTACCTCAGCCTCCCAAGTATAGAGATTAAAGGCGTGTGCCTCTGTGCCAGGCTTGAGTGTTTTTTGTTTGTTTGTTTGTTTGTTTGTTTGTTTGTTTTTAAGAGTGAATTCTCATACTTCTGATTTCATTCCATGTTGTTGTACTGACATAAGGGGAAAGTTTGGTCTTGGCCAGAGGCATAGTTGAAAGGGGATGAAGGGCTTGTTGTGCTTGGTTTGGCTTGGTTTTGTGCATGTGTTTTATGTGCATGCGCACCCACACAAACACACGAATACGGGGGTCAGAAAGTAACTGTAGCTGTCTGGAATGTTGGTCCTCGCCTTCTACCTTGTTTTGTTTGAGGCAGAGTCTGAGATTTTTCACCGCTGAGTAAGTCAGGTTAGTTGGCCAGTGATTTTCAGCGATTCTCCTGGCTCCCATTTCTCTGTAAAAGGCTAGGATTACAGACGCTTGATATTGCATCCAGTTTTTATGTGCGTTCTAGGTATTAGAACTTGGGTGCACATACTTGCCTGACAAGTGCCTTTACCTGCCGAGCCGTCTCCCAGCTGGCAACATAGCTCAGTCATGCATGCTCCAGGCCCTAGACTCAATGCAGTACTATATACACATGCACACACCCACACACGTATTCCTCCTTGAGAGTTGAAATTTTACTCATTATATAGCCTATTCTGTTCCCAGTCTTGTAATCCTGCTGGGATTATATGAGTGTACTGCTGTGCTTGGCAGAAATCTCATTTCTTTAACTTCCTTTTAAGGATCTTTTAAGATCTGCTACAGGCCTGGAGAGATGACTTAGCAGTTAAGGCACATGCTTGCAAAGCCTAAAGACCCAGGTTCCATTCATCAGTACCCACATAAGCTAGCTGCACTAGGTGGTGCATGTGTCTGGAGTTCATTTTCAGTGGCTGAAGGCCCTGGTACACCCATTTTCTCTCTATCTGCCTCTCTCTCTCTCTCTCTGTCACTCACACGCGCGCACGCACACACACACACACACACACACTTTGGTTTTTCGAAGTAGAGGCTCACTCCAGTTCAGGCTGACTTGTAATTCACTATGTAGTCTCAGGGTGGCCTTGAACTCATGGCGATACTCCTACCTCTCCCGAGTACTGGGATTAGAAGCATGAGCCACCATGCCCAGCGCTCTTTCTTTTTCTCTCTCAAATAAATAAATAAAAATATTTTTGTTGTTTTTTTAAAGATCTGCCACAACTTTGGAACAATGATAGTTTTGCTGCCATTCTTCCAGGTAAACGAGGGGCATGATGAAAGTGGCCAGTGCTGACATTTTCTCAGTTGCCCAAGTGTTCTCTTGGAGACAGCCGTCATATTTCAGGGTGCAGTAGAGGTAAGGTGCTGTATTTACACATTCCATTTCACCATGCAGAATATTTAGAACACACACACCCATGGGTCAAGAGTCAGTGAACTTGATCACTTTCAATTTAAGGACATTGTTAGGTAAAGTGGACTTTTCTTCTATGAGTGTGGCAGTACAGAATACAGTGATTTCTTCCTGTTTGCAACTGTTGTCTTCGTTCATGCTGCGAGGTGCCATGCCAGCAGTATTTTTGTGGGGGTGGGGGGTGAGGTAAGGTCTCATTCTAGTGCAGGCTGACCTGGAATTCACTATGTAGTCTCAGGCTGTCCTTGAACTCACAGCGATCCTCCCACCTTTGCCTCCAGAGTGCTGGGATTAAAGGCCTATTTTACTCACCATGTCATTTGCATCTTTTGTATAAAAGTGAACATAATAGAAAAGGTAAGTCTTTTATTTGGACTGTCAGAAAGATAGTTCTGACTTTGTGGGTCCTGGAAAAGGGTTGTTGGAGGTCTTACAGATCTGAAGCCCACACTTGAGTCGTGGAACTGTAGTATGCTAGGATTTGCTGCTCACCAAGTGGGTGCATCCTAGCTGCTGGTGACGTGCGGCCAAGCTTCCTAGGAGCAGCTCCCAAGCACTAAAAGAGACAAGGATAGTAAGACAGGGAAGAGCTTGGCTTGATCAAGAGCGGAAGGAAGCTGGGGGTGGTGAGAGCATAATGAGGTGGGAGTAGGAAAGGAAGTTGGAAAGACAGTCACGAGCTGCATTATGCAGGGCCTTGCGAGAGCTCTGGGGACTCATTGGCTCTGAGTAGCAAGCAGCAGCAAATTGCAGAAGTGTGTCTGTGTGCCAGCCGCCTTAGCCTCTCGTGGTGCACTTTTGGGTGCAGTAGTTGTCTCTGGACTTGGTAATAGTGAGACTTCCAAAAATCTGTAACCAGGACCCATATGCTCAAGTAATGTTTTTTTCTTTTTGTTGTTGTTTAATTATTAGAGAGACAGAATATGGCTGCACCAAGACCTCTTGCCACTGCAAATGAACTCCAGATGCATGCACCACATCGTGCATCTGGCTTTTTACCTGGGTATTGGGCAATTGAACCCAAGCTGGAAGGCTTTGCAAGCAAGTGTCTTTAACTGTTGAGCGATTGTTCCAGCTATAAAGTATAATTTTTAAATATCAGTGTCAGTGTGGAGGCTGAGAGGTACGTAAATAACAGCAACTTTCCCACAAAATGAGAAACAGCTGCTTGTTAAGTAGAGGAAGTCATTAATGTTCAGTACCTTGTCTAGTTTAAAGACCAGAATAACTGGTTAATAACTTTGAATATAGCTCATGAGTGGATTATACTTTTTTCATTAAATTAGAATTGAATTTGGATATAATTGTACAAAGGAAAATGACATAATCTTTTGTAAACTTGATTTAACATATCACGAAATACATTAAACCTAACAGTGGATAGTTAAGACATACTCCTAATATCTTTTTGGTTTTTCAAGGTAGGGTCTTGCTGTGTAGCCCAGGCCAACCTGGAATTCACTATGCAGTCTCAAACTCATGGTGATCCACCTACCTCTGTCTCCCAAGCGCTAGGATTAAAAGGCATGTGCCACCATGCCTGGCCTGAATATCTTTGTTTGTTTGTTTGTTTATTGAGAGAGAATAGGCATGCCAGGGCCTCTAGCCACTGCAGACAAACTCCAGACACATTCACCACCTTGTCCATCTGTTTATGTGGGTGCTGGGAAATTGAACCTGGGTCCTTAGGCTTCGCAGGCAAGTGCCTTTGCTGCCAAGCTATCTCTGTAGCCCATACTCAGAGTATCTTAGTCACACTAACTGGCAGCACATGCAGGCTACTTTTAGCATGAATGGCTCCATTGATAATTTTAAGTCTCAAAGATGAAGGGCCTGGAATACATGTTAGTATATTTTAAAATTGTTAAATTCCTCTTGGACTTCTGATAAAGAAGAATTTTCTATCGGACATAGGAATTTTCAGTCTAAGTTGATACGAATTTAGAGCAGGAAGTATGAGAAGAAACCTTTGTATTTTGCCCTGTGGACGAGTTAGAGCAGGGTGATTTAAGGCCACTGATGAAATGAAGTCCTGTCTCCTGCTTGCTTGCTTTGCAGCCTAACTGTAATGGGATTGAACCCCTCCCACTGCCTCTGATTTTGTTATACTTGTCAGCTGCAAGAAGGCTCATGGTCAGGATCCCTGGGGCTTGCTAGCTAGTCTGGCAGAATCTGAGCCGTTCTGTGAGAGACCTCTGAAAAAAGATAAGACACCCAAAGTCAACCTCTGGCCTCTACATACACATATAGTCACACCCACACACAGACTATAAAATAAAATTAAGAATTGAATGATGATGACGCGATGACATATTAAGTTATTTGTGATTAAGGGTGCAAATGTTGACTTTTATAGATAATATAATTGTATAAAGTGAAAATACTATTCTAAGACATGTCTTAGATATAAATGTTTCTGACTGATACTTTTCTGGCTTTGAAATCAAAATCACATTTGAAGTGTACTTTAAAGAAGTTATTTATTTATTTATTTTTGGTTTTTTGAGGTAGGATCTCACTCAGGCTGGCCTTGAACTCATGGCAGTCCTCCCTACCTCTGCCTCCCAAGTGCTGGGATTAAAGGTATATACCACCACGCCCGGCTAGAGAGGTTATTTTAAAATATAGCTTAGTCTTGTTGATCATAGTGTTTGTGAATGCTGACTTAATTTTCTGGGAATATTGGCAAATCTGTTTTCTTTGTGAACCAGCTACGCCAAGCAGAACCTGTGCACAGGCAGAATATTCTCCTCAGTTCTTGGTGTCACTTTGAACCTTGCCAACCTAGAGTAGAGGCCCTTCCCTGGGAGCTCATGAGCTTGCCTTGAAATCATGGCATGTTTCTGGAGGAAGAGTCTGGGCTTTATCAACTGTCCCAAAGGATTTCATGCCCCTCCCCCAAGGTCGTATCACTGGAACTGTGGGTTTAGAGGGCAGATTGTGAGTTTGAAAACGCTGCATGTTATCAACTAGGTGTCCATTACCTGTTTGAATCCGTTATGTCTCTCTCCATGTACCAGGCATACGGCGTGTGCTTAGTCACCAGGGATCATCATCCGTGCTTGGTGGAGGTCAGTCTAGTGAGGGAGCTATTGGAAACTGGTTGGTGGTATTAAAGCATTTACTGATTTGGGGTGCCATCCATGTATTACTCAATAGCCTTTAAACTCTGTAGAGTAGGCACAGTTATGTCTCTGTTTTGCAGATATGAAAATGTATAAAAAAGGTGACTTGACTTGCCTGTGGTCAAACATTTCTTAAGTGGCAGAGCCATTGTCTGCACTCAGGCAGTGGACCTAGAGCTGCCTCTCTAACGAGCTGCTTCAGCAGTTATTTCCACACGGTAGGGAAGGTCCTTGAGAGAGACCTGGGGGAGCTCGTAGCCCTGCAGACAGGCTTGGCTCTGCAGAAAGGGCAGGGTGGCTCCGCCAGTGAACAGCCACAGCATGACTGGTGAGGAAGTTGATGGAGACTTAGCTGTGTGTCAACAGTCTGTCAAGAACAGGTTCACAGGCCCTGTTAAGTGTAGACTTTTTTTTTTTTTTTTTCTGAAGCGGTGGGAAAGTTTTTAAGTAACAAATGTGATTATAATCTATACCAGAAATTGGTGAACTTTTTCTACAACAGGCAAGATAGTAATTATTTGAAGCTTTGGTTCTGGCCCCATAATTTGTCTTACTTCCTCCAGAAAAATCCCTCTTGTGGTGTGAAAAGTGGGCAGGGACAAGAAGAGAGTGGGAAAAGGAAGAGTAGCCAAGATGTCATGGACTAGTGTGTGCGATAGTAAAGGGGGAACTGTGTTGTGGCAACTGCTAGTTGGGGAGAATGTCAGATTCTGGTAAGAGTGGGGTTGCCTTTGTTAAATGAGAAAGCTAGGACACCACCCTGGTCAGGAGCCCACCAGATCCCCATGCCCACCTTCCTTTCTGGCTGTAGTGGTTCTAGCAATGGCCTGTGCAGTTCCGTTACCGTAGGGGCAGTTGGCCTTTCTTGGAACTAGCGTTCTTGTTGCCTCCTAGAGTTGCAGGACTTAGGTGAATGTGTACACTGTTACCTGGCCAGGCGGGGTACTAGGACCTCTGTGTGTCTAGTGGACGTTGTCATTTCTGCTTGAGGGAAGGGAGTGGAGCTCCACTCTAGTTCTTTTCATATTGTAGAGCTCTGAAACACAAATGTGGGAGTAAATTGTAGAGGAATTTTATTTAAAAATTTCCCTGTACAACAAATGAGCTTACCTGCAATCTTTTAGATCTCTGTAGAGGTCTTCTAGAGCTAAACTGTATAAGATAAGGGAAAGGGCACGCCTGTTCCTTAGGTCAGTTGTATATAGCAGCACTGGACAACATCAGCAGAATATCAATCACAGGTAACTTCAGAGTTTCCGATAGTTACAGTAAGATAAAAGGAGATAAGGGAAGTTTATTTAGTTTACAGGGCTATCATTTCAGCATGTATCTTTTCAATATTTTCCTTAGTAAATTGTCAGACTGCTGTGTGTATTTCACACTATCACATCTCAGAACTAGACACATTTCAGGTGTTCACTGTCCATATACAGCTCCTGGATAGTATTGGACAGCACAGGGACAATGAGGAATGGATTGAAGTTGGGGTAAGGTCAGCACATATTTTTAAGAACTTTTGAAGAAATGATCTTTATTTTTATCTCTTGGGTTTTTGAGGTAGGCTCTTTCTCTAGCCCAGGCTGACCTGGAATTCATTCGGTAGTCTCAGGGTGACCTTGAATTCACAGCAGTTCTCTTAACTGTGCCTCCCAACTGCTGGAATTAAAGGCGTGTACCACCACACCCAGTTTATTTTTATTTTATTTATTTTTATGGTTTTTCGAGGTAGGATCTTGGTCTGTCCCATTTGACCTGGAATTCACTATGCAGTCTCAGGCTGGCCTTGGACTCACAGCAGTCCTCTTAACTCTGCCTCCCAAGTGCTGGGCTGAGGCCCTGGCGTGCCAATTCTCTTTCACACTGTGTGTGTGGGGGGGGGTCTAAAATTAAAAAGAAAGAAAGAAACAATAGTACTCAGATGGTTTTTTTTTTCCAGGTAATTGATTATAATATGGCAAGAAGGCCAACCTAATAAAAGCATACATTCTCCCCCCCCCCCAAAAAAAAACATAAAACTTGTCAGGCATGGTAATGCCTGCCTTTAGTCCCAGCACAACAGGCGAGAGTTCTAGTTGCTCGCACGTCCTCACTGGTTCTTGATATTGGTTGTCTTCTTAACTTTAGCTGTTGTTATGTGATCAGTTACGGATTTGTTTTGAATTTTTTTCCGGGGGTGGGGGGTTAGGGTCTTGCTCTAGCCAGACTGACTTGGAATTCACTATGTAGTCTCAGAGTAGCCTCAAAATCAGAAGTTCAGAATCAGGCTGCATTCTCAGCTGAGTACTGAGTTTGAGGTCAACCTGGTATACATGAGCCCCCTGTGTCGGATGAATGGATGGAGTGATGGAGTCGTACACATGCATATATACATACCTGCAGATTTGGGGTGGGAAGAATGGTTGGCATGCAAAGCAATGGGTTTATGGTTTTTAAAAATACTTATTTACTTAAATAAGGGGTGGCAGACACACAGAGAGTATGGGCACATCAGGACTTAGGCTTCTGCCACAGCAAACAACCTCCAGATGCATGTGCCGCTTAGTGCATCTGGCTTTACCATGGGATTGGGAAATCGAACTCAGGTCCTTGGGCTTTGCAAGCAAGCATCTTAACCGCTAAGCCATCTCTCCAGCCCCAATTAATGGTATTTTTATACATATGTCATTGTACTTGGTTCTCATTCATCCCCTTTGCCCAGTGTGCTCCCTTCATGCCCCCTTCTTTTCTTTGTCTGGTTCCCTTCCTCCTCCCAAGTAGTTCCCCTGTTTGCTTCCATGTCACGTGTATTTCATTGCTTCTCTTAAGATCTTTTCCTCCTCTTTCTTGATCCTCTTAATTTCATGACCCACACACATATATGCATATATGAAATGTTGACAGAGCTAAAGATCATATTTCCCACAAGTTTTCTGGTTTGTTCCTTTTGTAGTACTGGAGATTGAACATAAGGCCCTATACATGCTTGGTTAGCTCTCTACCAGTGAGCCGTGTTCCCAGCCTTCTTTTCACCTTGTATATTGAGACAGTCTGACTAAGCTGTCTAGGCTATCCTGGAATTTATAATCCTCCTGCCTCAGCCTCCCAGGTAGCTGGGATTACAGACTTAGACCATGAGGCCCATTTGCTAGTTTTAGTTTTTTTTTTTATTATTATTTATTATTTTATTTGAGAGAGAGAGAGAGGAAGGCAGATAGAGAATTGGTATGCCAGCCCTCTAGCCACTGCAAATGAACTCCAGATGTTTGTGCCATCTTGTACATCTGGCTTTACGTGGGTACTGGGGAATCGAAGCTGGGTCCTTTGGATTTGCAGGCAAGCACCTTAACCACTAAGCCATCTCTTCAAAACCTAAGTTTAGTTTTTAATTGTAGGACTTTAGTTCCTTTCTCACTAACTTTTGTTAATGAGATGTAAGGGTGAATAGCATTCCTTGTGGATTTATATGATTTATTGTCAAAGGATATTTGATTTATTCCTACTTGCATGATTATGAGTAGAAGCAGCACAGACGTTTACATATGAACTTGTCCATGACCATACATTTTCGGTTCACTTGGGTAGCTATGTAAGAGTGGAATTACTGGGTCCCAGGCCCTATCTCAGATCCCTAGTGGGGAGCTTGCTTGGCTCCTTGAAGGGGACTCTGTGACCTGTCCTGTCCTTCTGGCCACTCCTCCTTCAGGCACTCAAAACCATGGCCTACACTTGTTCCATCTCCTCAGAGCTCTGGCTGCTGCATCTTGGGGGGGGGGGAGGGGCGGTTCACTAGACCAGTTACTAGAAGACAGCCCTGGCACCTGTTTCTTTTACAAAGACCTATAACTTCACTAGTGATTTTACTTTTCCATACTCACTTCAAGAGAGGGTACGGAGTCTAAGTGCAAGGTGAAGTTTCTTAAAGCAGAAAAGTGTATGAAGGTGCCCATTGTCGTGAGATGCAAATTTATGGGGGAAAAAAAGAGGGGCAATAAGAAGGTTACTATAGGTGGTCGTGGTGGTGCACGCCTTTAATCCCAGCACTTGGGAGGCAGAGGTGGGAGGATCACTGTGAGTTCAAGGGCAGCCTGAGATCAACTACATAGTGAATTCCAGGTCAGCCTGGGCTAGAGTGAGATCCTATGTAGGAAAACCAAAAAAAAAAAAAAAAAAAAAAAAAAAAAAGTTACTATACTTTTACTATACAATGCATTTTTAAATTAAAAATTATTATATTTATTGAGGGAGGTACGGAGCCAAGAAAAGGGACACACATGGCCACAGATCCCATGTGGAGGGCCTGGAAAAACTGTGGAAAGAAAGTTTAAGGAGCTCCTGGGAGCTGGAGGGGGTTAAAGGAGCCTGTGTGGAGAGTAAGGGCTAGCAGATGCTCTACCCTTGCTCAGGCAAGGGAAAAATAGTAGTCATACTATAATGCATTTAATATTGAATCCAAATACTTAGGGCAGCAAACTAACTTGTCTAGTAAGGAGGGTTAATAACTTGCCTAAGTGGAAGACTAGACGTTGAGTGATCATTCAAGAACACACAGTTTTTCTCTTTTTTTCCAATCATCCTGGATACTGACTTTTAGGCAGCAGTTCAAAAATTGTGTGACTTGTCAGGTGTGGTGGCGCATGCCTTTAATCGGGCCAGAGGTAGGAGGATTGCTGTGAACTTGAGGCCACTCTGAAACTATGTAATGAATTCCAGGTCAGCCTGGGCTAGAGTGAGACCCCCTACTTCAAAGAAACAACCCCCCCCCCCAAAAAAAAAAACTGTGTGACTTATTAGGATCACCTGGTAGGAGGTGATTCTAAAAGTCCCTGGGCCAGGCTGTATGCTATCCCACTTAGATCAGAATCGTGGGGTGGGGGAGGGCATCTAGACAGTAGGGTCCCCTTTCCAGTGTGTATGGTGTTTGTGCATAAGTGTGCAGATCTGTGTGGGGGAATGCATGTATATTTGTGTGTAGAGGTAGGCATGTATAAGCTAGTGGTCAACATGGGGTGTCTTCCTCAACTGCTCTCCACTCTTGTTTGAGACAAGGTCTTTCATTGAACCTGTAGCTCACCTAATTTGGCTAGACTAGCAGGCAAGCCCTAAGGATTTTACTGTCTCCCCCAGCCCCCCTCCACACACACTGGGATTACAGAGAAAGCTTTTATGTGGGTGCTGGGAATCTGGACTCAGGTTCTTGTGCTTGTACAGCAAGCACTTTACCAACCAAGCCATGTTCACAGGCCCTGAGGCAGTAGGACTTTGTAGGTGAAACAAGCTTGCTCTGTGGATCAGCGCCGCCATGGAAATGTGAAGTCCTGCTTCTTCCATCTGTGGATTTTAAAGTTGAGCTTTAACAGGGTACTTAGGTAAACTCTCCTTTAATACTGGGAAACTCCATTGTAGAACACTGGTTTATCAAACCTGGCTGCAGGTTGGAATTACTAAAAACTTTTTTTTTTTTTTTTTTTTTTTTTTTTGGAGGCAGGGTCTCCCTCTAGCTCAGGCTGACCTGGAATTCACTATGTAGTCTCAGGGTGGCCTCGAACTCATGGTGATCCTTCTACCTCTGCCTCCCAAGTGCTGGGATTAAAGGTGTGCGCCGCCACGCCTGGCTTAAAAGCTTTTATTTAAATATTTTATTTACTTATTTGACAGATAAAGAGGGAGAGTGAGAAAGAGAGAGAATGGGTGCACCAGGGCCTCCAGCCATTGCAAACAAACTCCAGACACGTGTGCCCCCTTGTGCATGTAGCTACCGTGGGTCCTGGGGAATTGAACCTGGGTCCTTTGGCTTTGCAGGCAAACGCCTTAACTGCTAAGCCATCCCTCCAGCCCCACTAAAACTTTTTTTGTACATGCATCATGTATGATCATTAATTCTCTCCCATTACTTATCCCCATTCCTTCTCCGCTGAACACCTTCTCTCTAACTAGTCTGCTCCTTGTTTCCCCCTCCTCCATCAACATGTTGATAGTGGACCCAGTATGATGCAGTAAAGACAGCTGCTGTGAGGTCAGGAACGCAACTGCCACTGTCTGTTGACTGTATATCCAGTCCCTGGGATTGTGCCTGCCTGGTGTATAACAATACATACTTGAGTCGTTGAATGAATTAATTGCACGTCAGAGCTCTGAAAACTCAGAATTCAGAATGAAATGAAATGTTACTGAGCTTGGAACTGTAAAAATACAGTTGGTAGGAGGTATGAGTGGGAGAAAGACGGCTTGAGTAGCTAATCTTGTTTTACAAAAAGCTCTTCTTATTGTAACTGGTGAAAGTAGGAGTGAACATTAAGTGAATGCATAACTCATCTCGCTCCAGGAGAATTGGATGGGGAGCAAATAAAATTGCAGTTCTGTGAGAAGGTCATAGTTTAGTCCTCTGGACATTCAGAAGTCTTAGCTTGCCTGTGGGCAGTCGCTTTTTGTTTACATTCTTTTGTTTGTTTTTTAAATCATTTTTAATTTTATTTTAATGTATTTTAATTTATTCCAGAGAAAGAGGCAGAGAGAATGGGCACCCCATGGCCTTTGGCCACTGCAAACGAACTCCAGACACATGCGCTATCTTGTGCATCTAGCATGGTCCTGGGAAAATTGAACCTGGTACTTTTGACTTTTCAGGCAAGCGCTTTAACTGATAAACCATCTCTCCAACCCTATTTGTTTTTTGTTTTTTGTTTTTTTTTTTGAGGTAGGGTTTCTGTCTAGCCTAGGCTAACCTGGAATTCACTATGCAATCTCAGGATGGCCTTGAACTCATGGTGGTCTTCCTACCTCTGCTTCCTGAGTGCTAAGATGGAAGGTGTGTACCACCATGCCCGGCTTGTCTACATCCTTTTGATTCAGTTGTAGTCTTTCAGTTCTGTCCTGCAGTTCTCATCGATTCTTTCAACTTAGAGAGCTCATCCTCTTCCTTAATTGCCTCCAGAGGATCTGATCTTTTGCTTAAAGGCTCTGCAGTCAGTCTGCACATCTCTTGTCAGGTATTGGGGTCCATTTTCTGTAGGGCCCAGAGATGCACATGCATCCTCCTAAGAACATTTAGTTTGGGTTAATGGAGTGGAGCTGGAAGTGGCTCTGATCGTGGTTTGTAGGCTGTACTAGTCTTCCCGGTCAAGCTTTCCACGCCCAAACTAGCACTACATTGCCCAACAAGGCTTTCCTTTATGCTGATAGCAAAAGAGGGCCGCAAGGGGGGACCAGTTCCCTTTAGATTTTTAAATATATTTAAACATTTCAGAGGCAGATATATATAACAAGCCAAATGGGATGGAATAAACCGTTGAAGAAACTGCTCTTTAGTGGTGGTGCACGCCTTTAATCCCAGCCCTCAGGAGGCTGAGATAGGATTGCTGTGAGTTCCACCTCAGCCTGGGCTTGAGAGAAACTCTACCTCAAAAAAAAAAAAAAACAAAAAAAAAAAGGAGGACTGAGACAAAATGAGAGAACTGGGGAACAGAACTGTATACTAGCCTCTTCCTTTGAGTTGGTGGCAATCATGTCTCATGTAAGGTGACCAAGCCTGCGTTTCAGAACTCAGGCTTTATACATAGTGTTCGATGCTTGGCCTTGACACTGTGTGAATAAAGGATAGCAGTGGTCAGAAGATTGAAATGGCATCCTGGTACCTGAGGGGTAATAGCATGTCATAATCATGACTGTATCCCCAGAGCTTGGCCCCAGTTAGATGTTCTTTAAATGCTCATGATCTAAGCTGCTGGTAGAAATTAGAGTCAAGAGGGTGGCTCACGCCTTTCCATCACTCAGGAGGCTGAGGTAGGAGGATTGCTGTGAGTTCGAGGTCAGCCTGAGACTTAATTCCAAGTCAGCCTGGGCTAGAGCAAGACCTACCTTGAACCCCCCGGCCAGGCTGTATGCTATCCCACTTAGATCAGAATCGTGGGGTGGGGGAGGGCATCTAGACAGTAGGGTCCCCTTTCCAGTGTGTATGGTGTTTGTGCATAAGTGTGCAGATCTGTGTGGGGGAATGCATGTATATTTGTGTGTAGAGGTAGGCATGTATAAGCTAGTGGTCAACATGGGGTGTCTTCCTCAACTGCTCTCCACTCTTGTTTGAGACAAGGTCTTTCATTGAACCTGTAGCTCACCTAATTTGGCTAGACTAGCAGGCAAGCCCTAAGGATTTTACTGTCTCCCCCAGCCCCCCTCCACACACACTGGGATTACAGAGAAAGCTTTTATGTGGGTGCTGGGAATCTGGACTCAGGTTCTTGTGCTTGTACAGCAAGCACTTTACCAACCAAGCCATGTTCACAGGCCCTGAGGCAGTAGGACTTTGTAGGTGAAACAAGCTTGCTCTGTGGATCAGCGCCGCCATGGAAATGTGAAGTCCTGCTTCTTCCATCTGTGGATTTTAAAGTTGAGCTTTAACAGGGTACTTAGGTAAACTCTCCTTTAATACTGGGAAACTCCATTGTAGAACACTGGTTTATCAAACCTGGCTGCAGGTTGGAATTACTAAAAACTTTTTTTTTTTTTTTTTTTTTTTTTTTTTTTGGAGGCAGGGTCTCCCTCTAGCTCAGGCTGACCTGGAATTCACTATGTAGTCTCAGGGTGGCCTCGAACTCATGGTGATCCTTCTACCTCTGCCTCCCAAGTGCTGGGATTAAAGGTGTGCGCCGCCACGCCTGGCTTAAAAGCTTTTATTTAAATATTTTATTTACTTATTTGACAGATAAAGAGGGAGAGTGAGAAAGAGAGAGAATGGGTGCACCAGGGCCTCCAGCCATTGCAAACAAACTCCAGACACGTGTGCCCCCTTGTGCATGTAGCTACCGTGGGTCCTGGGGAATTGAACCTGGGTCCTTTGGCTTTGCAGGCAAACGCCTTAACTGCTAAGCCATCCCTCCAGCCCCACTAAAACTTTTTTTGTACATGCATCATGTATGATCATTAATTCTCTCCCATTACTTATCCCCATTCCTTCTCCGCTGAACACCTTCTCTCTAACTAGTCTGCTCCTTGTTTCCCCCTCCTCCATCAACATGTTGATAGTGGACCCAGTATGATGCAGTAAAGACAGCTGCTGTGAGGTCAGGAACGCAACTGCCACTGTCTGTTGACTGTATATCCAGTCCCTGGGATTGTGCCTGCCTGGTGTATAACAATACATACTTGAGTCGTTGAATGAATTAATTGCACGTCAGAGCTCTGAAAACTCAGAATTCAGAATGAAATGAAATGTTACTGAGCTTGGAACTGTAAAAATACAGTTGGTAGGAGGTATGAGTGGGAGAAAGACGGCTTGAGTAGCTAATCTTGTTTTACAAAAAGCTCTTCTTATTGTAACTGGTGAAAGTAGGAGTGAACATTAAGTGAATGCATAACTCATCTCGCTCCAGGAGAATTGGATGGGGAGCAAATAAAATTGCAGTTCTGTGAGAAGGTCATAGTTTAGTCCTCTGGACATTCAGAAGTCTTAGCTTGCCTGTGGGCAGTCGCTTTTTGTTTACATTCTTTTGTTTGTTTTTTAAATCATTTTTAATTTTATTTTAATGTATTTTAATTTATTCCAGAGAAAGAGGCAGAGAGAATGGGCACCCCATGGCCTTTGGCCACTGCAAACGAACTCCAGACACATGCGCTATCTTGTGCATCTAGCATGGTCCTGGGAAAATTGAACCTGGTACTTTTGACTTTTCAGGCAAGCGCTTTAACTGATAAACCATCTCTCCAACCCTATTTGTTTTTTGTTTTTTGTTTTTTTTTTTGAGGTAGGGTTTCTGTCTAGCCTAGGCTAACCTGGAATTCACTATGCAATCTCAGGATGGCCTTGAACTCATGGTGGTCTTCCTACCTCTGCTTCCTGAGTGCTAAGATGGAAGGTGTGTACCACCATGCCCGGCTTGTCTACATCCTTTTGATTCAGTTGTAGTCTTTCAGTTCTGTCCTGCAGTTCTCATCGATTCTTTCAACTTAGAGAGCTCATCCTCTTCCTTAATTGCCTCCAGAGGATCTGATCTTTTGCTTAAAGGCTCTGCAGTCAGTCTGCACATCTCTTGTCAGGTATTGGGGTCCATTTTCTGTAGGGCCCAGAGATGCACATGCATCCTCCTAAGAACATTTAGTTTGGGTTAATGGAGTGGAGCTGGAAGTGGCTCTGATCGTGGTTTGTAGGCTGTACTAGTCTTCCCGGTCAAGCTTTCCACGCCCAAACTAGCACTACATTGCCCAACAAGGCTTTCCTTTATGCTGATAGCAAAAGAGGGCCGCAAGGGGGGACCAGTTCCCTTTAGATTTTTAAATATATTTAAACATTTCAGAGGCAGATATATATAACAAGCCAAATGGGATGGAATAAACCGTTGAAGAAACTGCTCTTTAGTGGTGGTGCACGCCTTTAATCCCAGCCCTCAGGAGGCTGAGATAGGATTGCTGTGAGTTCCACCTCAGCCTGGGCTTGAGAGAAACTCTACCTCAAAAAAAAAAAAAACAAAAAAAAAAAAAGGAGGACTGAGACAAAATGAGAGAACTGGGGAACAGAACTGTATACTAGCCTCTTCCTTTGAGTTGGTGGCAATCATGTCTCATGTAAGGTGACCAAGCCTGCGTTTCAGAACTCAGGCTTTATACATAGTGTTCGATGCTTGGCCTTGACACTGTGTGAATAAAGGATAGCAGTGGTCAGAAGATTGAAATGGCATCCCTGGTACCTGAGGGGTAATAGCATGTCATAATCATGACTGTATCCCCAGAGCTTGGCCCCAGTTAGATGTTCTTTAAATGCTCATGATCTAAGCTGCTGGTAGAAATTAGAGTCAAGAGTGGTGGCTCACGCCTTTCCATCACTCAGGAGGCTGAGGTAGGAGGATTGCTGTGAGTTCGAGGTCAGCCTGAGACTTAATTCCAAGTCAGCCTGGGCTAGAGCAAGACCCTACCTTGAACCCCCCCCCCCAAAAAAAAAAAAAAACAGAAAGAAAAGAAAGTGAGTACTAGGGAACTCCTTGGAAGCCAGCTGGGTGTTACTAGCCACACTTGTTGCCCAAGGACAGTGTTCTTAAACTTGACTGTGTAGTGGGTGTGGGCTTGCTCATACTTCTGTACCAGAGCTTGCTGTCCAGGAGGTTTGGATGGGCTTAGTTGCATTGGTAACAAGTACCTAGTGGTGCAGAGCTTCTGGACACACACTTGGCACTTCGAATTGCCAGCATAGGAGAAATGAGAACTACGGAGAAAGAGCCTGGCCCGAGGGGTGGGGGGAGACCTAGCTGTGAATCCTCAGTGGCCCACCCAGTTGTGGGATCTCTCTACAGTTGAGTTGAACAGGCTCACAATAGCAATTGATTTAGATTAAGGTCACAGGTTTCTCAGAAGGCTCGGAAAGGAAATTGGAGACTTCTGACAAAAGAATAGAGGGAAATGATTTCTCTTGGTTAAAGCTAGATAGGGAAAGAAGTGAAACCTGTAGCATTGGAGATTTAGGGTCATGGTTTACAATGGCACATTTTCGTTGCCCACTACACCCCTCTCCCATCCTAACCTGGAACTCAATATAGGCCAGGTTGGCCTCAAATTCATACCTATTCCTCCCGCCTCAGCTTCCCAAGTGCTGAGATTACAGACAGGTGCTATCACATCTGACTCTCCACCCCTTCTGACTGCGGACTTCAGTAATGAAGACATTTCACTGTCACCCAGTTATAAAAGCCTTACTGAGACCGGCTTCTGACCCCTTCATTTGCATTCCAGGCCCATGTTCTTACTTCTTAAGAAAGCAGTGTGGGGCACGCACAGGTCGGTGAGTTGATCTCATGACCCATTGGTTCACTGCCCCTGCTTTGAAAACATTGTTTCAGAGTTGGTCTGGATGAGGTGATGATGGCCAGGATGTGAGCACGTTGGCAGAATGCCGGAGCTGCCTGTGGACTGGCCAGCAGGGGCTTAGTCAGAAGGGTAGCGCTCTGCATCGGGATAGGAAGTGGGTAGCAGACGTGATGCAGAATCAAAGATGACAGTGGGCTTTGAGGTGGGTGTTGTTGGGTTGTGTTTAGGATATCAGTGTTCCTGTATGTTAAGAATTGGGATGTGCCCAGAGTGTTACTCAGTGGTTAGAGCTCTATAAATCCCTGGGATCCTTCAGACCCTAGCGCTTGAACAAAGAAAAGTAGGGGGGTAAAGAGGGGACCATTTTTTGGAACAGGTTGTGTCCCAGATACATTACAGTAGTTCTGGTGACCTGCCCTTGTGCATCATAGCCCAGTGAACCAGAAACATTGAAAACTGTTCTAGAGAATGCTGGGTGTGAGGGCAGTGGCATACAAATACTTGTTATGTTTTTTAGGAGAACAAGCATGAAAAAAGTTTAAAGTAAATCTGAAAATAATTAAAGATATTACCTAAACAATGCATGTTTAGCAATAATCACAGAGCATGAGACTGGCTGACAGCCTTGAAAGTATACTTGTAGGGAAATTCTGGGTGAAAAAGTTACCGTGCCATTTTATCCTGGCCAAAAAAAAAAAAAAAAATCTTGAGAATGCTGGTCTTACTTGCTAAAAGTTCAGAAGTGTTGAAAAACACTCTTCTATGGTTTTAAAGTTAAGGTTGTTTTTGATTCTGAGAAAGAGACTAGAAGCTAGGTGTGGGAATGCAGACTAATGTATGCCATCCCGTGGCCATGTATGCCTTCCAGTGCAAATGTACACACATGTCTAACTTTTCTCTGAAAAAGTGATCAGGCAGGAGTTTGAGAATCTCAAGTTGAAAAAGTTTCGACATGGTCATTACTGACTCATCTTTAGGAAATAGTGTTTCAGAACTCAAATTTTCTAGATAAAAGCCAAAGTAAATGAAATCATGAGGAGGAACTGTAAAAGGTGATTGCAGCAAAGGGCACAATTTGCCTTTTAGTAGCTGCCTAGAGCTGCTGCTCCAGAGGCAGCCTTACGGCAGAGTGCAGGGGCGGGAGCTGAGGGCGTCTGAGCACAAGTGGTGCCTTTGTTTACTAAGATGCCCATTGCACGCTGACTGGGAAAATGTCAGTGCCCGTGGTCTAGTAATTCCACCCCCCCACATAGGGTCTCAGTCTAGCCCAGGCTGACCTGGAATTCACTCTGTATTCTCAGGCTGGCCTCAAACTCATGGCCATCCTCCTACCTCTGCCTCCCGAGTGCTGGGATTAAAGGCGTGCACCACCACGCCAGTTTAGTGATTCCACTTTCTAATGCAGGCAGCAGAAGGACACCTGTGTCATGTTAGCAGTTGCTGCCTTCCTGTCCCTTCTTGTTTCAGTAACAAATGATTTCCCTTCAGGAGAAAAGTCCGAGGGAAACCCAGCAGTTTTCAGTGTCACTTGTCCCAGTGATACCTTTCTCCAGGGCCATCTGGTGGAGGAACTCCGTTAACACCCATTTCTTTCCTGCTCACAAGGACTATCACTGACTGTCCTGTGTTGGGGATTTTGGCTTCTTCTGCTTTCAAGCCAACTATTCCCACTAGTGATACAAATGGAGGGAACTCTTTGACTGTGTTGACAATAATTGTTTTTGCAGGTATGTGCCACCGCACCCTGTTTCTTTTGCTGTTTTTCAATCCAAACTGCCAAAGTTACAAAACATCTTTTTACTCTCCCTTTTCTAATTTATAATTAAAAGTTTTTTTGTTTATTTATTTGTTTGAGAGTGACAGACAGAGAGAAAGAGGCAGAGAGAGTGAATGGGCGCGCCAGGACCTCCAGCCACTGCAAATGAACTCCAGATGCATGCGCCACCTTGTGCATCTGGTTTACGTGGGTCCTGGGGAATTGAGCCTCGAACCAGGGTCCTTAGGCTTCACAGGCAAGAACTTAACTGCTAAGCCATGTCTCCAGCCCTAATTTATAATTTAAAAAATATTTTTATTTATTTATTTGCAAGCAAAGAGAATGAGAGAGGGAATGGGCCCATCAGGGCCTTCTGTCCGGGCCTCCAGGCTTTGTAAGCAAGCCATCTTTCCAGTCCAAATTTATAATTTTGGGTCTTTTTTTTTTTTTTTTTTTTTGAGGTAGAGTCTTTCTCTAGCCTAGGCTGACCTGGAACTATGTAGTCTCAGCCTGGCCTGGAATTCAGAGGGATCCTCCTCCCTCTGCCTCCAGAGAGCTGAGATTAAAGGTGTGCCCTGCCATGCCCTGCTCAAATATGTAACTTTTGACCATTTAGCTTCAGGAGGAAAACTGTGCTCTGGCTTTTTTCTTTCATTTGTAAGCAAGCACACCCACCGTACTGCTCTCCCCTGTCCCTCATCCTCCTTCCTAAGTATTGTTCAGAGTATCCTTCAAAAGCCCTTGGACTAGGGCTGTAGCTCAGTCAGTAGATTGCCTGCCCAGCATGCAGGAGGCTCAGGGTTCAACCCCAGGACCACATAAAGCAGGTGTGGTGATGTTCCCCTGTCACCTCAGCACTCAAGAGACAGAAGCTGGAAGATCAGAAGTTCAAGATAATCCTTAACAACACAGAAAGGTCAGGTCAGCCTGTGCTACAAGAGATCTTGTCTCAAAAAAGAAAGAAAGCCCTTATGAATTTTCTTTCTCCTCTTTCTTTATAACTAAACTTAATGTTAGATATAGATGTACATGAATAACTTATTTTTTTCAACTTTTCAGTTCATTAACATATAAGAGGTTTCCCCCTTGTTTTTATTACATAAAATAGTTTTGCTAAAATTTGAGTTCTTTAATGACTGGCATATATGCCCTTTGTTTTGTTTTGTTTTTTAAATATAGAATCCAGTTGAAATTTATAGAGTTCCTGAGCTACTACTGTATTCCTATGTCAGGAGCAGACTTATGAAGAGATTCCAATAAATTACTTGGGTTGTTACTAATTTTCTTTTTTTAGTTTTTTTTTCAAAGTAGGGTCTCGCTGTAGCCCAGGCTGACCTGGAATTCACTATATAGTCTCAAGCTGGCCTCGAACTCACAGTGATCCTCCTATCTCTGCCTCTCGAGTATTGGGATTAAAGGTGTGCACCCCCATGCCTGGCCAGTTATTACTTTTTTTTCTATTAAACTATGTGGTTTTTGTTTATAAAGTCAAGATATTCTGTAGTATTGGAATGGAAGAGAGTGATATCTGAGCTTTAATTTCATTCATTTGTTTAGAAATGAGTGTCTACAATGTGTCAAACTAATTCTTATGGTGGGCTAATATTGCTAATTTCAGATAAGTCCAAATGGCATGAAAAATGAAGCAATAGTGCCTAGAGAGGGTGACTGTTAGGTTAGGGGGCAGGTGGCTGGCTGCCCTAGGCAGGGTGGTTTTCAGGACAGCTTCCCTTTACCACTGACATTTGTGCTGAGACCAGAATGAGAAAAGTTAGTCATACCTTCAGAAATCTGGATGGTGGCTAGCATAAATGGTCAAGGCAGTATGAGGTTGGCAGAAGCAGAAGAGATAGGACTGGGTCCTGGGAAGAACTGGAGGTGGGAAGTGGCGTTGGCAGCAGGCCTGGTTCTGTGGGCCCGGTGGAGCTGGGGTTCATGCTGACTACAGTGAGGCTGGAGCTGCTCTGGGAGTGAGTGCCAAGTAGTGGGTTCTTGTCTGCAGCAGATGCTGCTGAATGAATTAACTTCGTTTTTGAAGCCGGGGGGTGGTTTGGTATGCACTGTACTCTGGTTTGGTGATAGGACAGCACAAGTTAAATCCCAGCCGTGTAGGAACAGGTTGTTGAGATGCAAGTGAAAGTTAAGCTTAATTATGTTTCTGAAGACATGAAAAAGAAGGGTTTGGGAGTGAATGAGGAACCACTGCTTATTTCCTGGCAATAAAGTGGTCTGGACTGTTTCTCTCCGTCTTCACAAGATATGGACCCTGTTCTAAAATTCTTTAGTAGAGCCGGGCATGGTGGCACACACCTTTAATCGCAGCACTCGGGAAGCAGAGGTAGGAGGATCGCTGTGAGTTCGAGGCCACCCTGAGACTACATAGTGAATTCCAGGTCAGCCTGGGCTAGAGTGAAACCCTACCTCTAAAAACCAAAAAAAAAAAAAATAATAATAATAATAAAATAAATAAAAACAAATAAAGTCCGCTAGTAGAAATTTGGTGTAGCAAATAGAGGAGTGAGAATTTAGGACTCTTAATTCTTGATGTCTTAACATATAGGCTTAGTACTGGTGATGTTATGAAATTCAAAATATTATTTGTCATTATACGAAGCTTCAGCCTTTGATAACAATTGATTGAGATGGGATTTTATCTTATATAGTGTTTTGTTTTGTTTTGTTTTGTTTTTCGAGGTAGGGTCTCGTTCTAGCCCAGGCTGACCTGGAATTCACTATATAGTCTCAGGGTGCCCTCGAACTCACGGCGATCCTCCTACCTCTGCCTCCCGAGTGCTGGGATTAAAGGTATGCACCACCACTCCTGGCTTATATAGTATTTTTTTAATGTATAATTTTTTATTGACAACTTCTATACTTACAGACAATAAACCATGATAATTCCCTCTTCTCCCCTACTTTCCCCATCACAACTCTACTCTTCATCATATCCCCTCCCTCTCTCCATTAGTCTCTCTTTTATTTTGATGTCATCGTCTTTTTCTCCTATTATGAGGTCTTATGAAGGTATTGCTAGGCACTGTGATGTCATGGATATCAAGACCAATTTCTGTCTGGACAGTTACATTGTAAGGAGTGGTACCCTTCCTTTGGCTCTTGCATTCTTTCCGCCACCTCTTCCGCAATGGACCCTGAGCCTTGGAGGGTATGATAGAGATGTTTCAGTGCTGGACACTCTGTCACTTCTCAGCGCTTTGTTGCCTTTTGGGTCATCCCAATGGTCACCACCATCTAAAAGGAGAAGCTTCTCTAACCAAAAGTGGAGTAACATTAGTATATGAATATGAACATTAAGTGTAGTGCTTACAGGGAAGTTTGGTGAGCATAATATATGCATTTAGCCAGACAAGAGCAGGTTTTTATACCCCTAAGGCTCATGACACACCCCCCCCCCAGCCATAGGCTTTTGATTTTTTATTTTGATTTTGGTTTTCATACCAGGCATGTATTCCTTCCCATAGAGCAGGCCTCCAGTCCAATTAGAGAGCAGTTGGTTTCCCCTAGAGCAGACATGCCACTGTTGCACCCGTTTGTTCATTTGGCCTCTCTGACAAAACTTGAGGCTTCCAGTGTCCACTGTTTTCACCTCTGATGACTTCTGTCTCCATAGGGCTGCATGCAGTGCAGCTTAGCCCCAGCATGATTTCTCAGTGACCTTGCCACCCAGGCATTACATAGTATTTTATTTATTAGAGAGAGAGAGGAAGAGGCAGATAGAGAATGGGCTTGCCAGGGCCTCCAACCACTGCAAACAAACTCCAGAAACATGTGCCACCTTGTGCATCTGGCTTAAATGGGTACTGGGGAATCGAGCCTGTGTCCTTTAGGCTTTGCAGGCAAGTACTTTAACCAGTAAGCCATCTCTCCAGCCCCTACATAGTATTTTAAATAAAATACTTAATGTAACAGTGTTTTCAGATTTATTTCTTCACTTTCTTCCTACCTCCCTACCTGCACTCAGAGTGAATACGGGCACGCCAAGGTCTCTGCTGCTGCAACCAAAATCCAGCTGCATGTGCCACTTTGTACATTTGGCTTTACATGGGTACTGGAGAATGAGACCCAGGCCCTCAGGCCTTGCAAGCAAGTGCCTTTAACCATTAAACTCTCTCTCCACCCCAAAATTACTTTTTTAAAAATATCATTTATTTATTTGAGAGAGAGAAGAGGGAAAGAGAGAGAGAATGGGCATGCCAGGGCCTCCAGCCACTGCAAACAAAGTCTAGACGCATGCGCCCCCTTGTGCATCTGGCTTACGTGGGCCCTGGGAATCAAACCGAGATCCTTTGGCTTTGCAGGCAAATGCCTTAACCGCTAAGCCATCCCTCCAGCCCCAGAATTACTTTCTTTAAAAGCTGTACCTGGTAACAGCTCTGATAGCCATATATGATAGAGTGCTCAAAAACTAATCATTTTGATTTTTAATACATAAGTGGTTAGATTTTAAAGGCATCAGGAGAAAAAAATTACCTTGATATAGAATTTTGCCAAAAAAAATTAGAGAGCATAATAAAATAAGAAAAAAGATTAAAAAAATAAAAAAATCAGTAAGAATTTGCCTTCTCTCATGTGGAGATATATTATACATAATATATATACACACATTCACATACATACTCACACCTTTAATCCCAGCACCAGAAAGACTGAGGTAGGCGGTTCCGTGTGAGTTTGAGGCCAACGTGGGCCACAAAGTGAGTGCTAGGTCATCCTGGGCTAGAATGAGACCTTGTCTCAAAAATAAAATAATTGAAAAAAGGTTCTAAAAACTGCCTGCCCTGCCCTGTCCCCTTCATAAGATATATGTTTGTTGGTCAGCAGTATTTGTTGTCACAAGTGTTCAATTTATAATAGCTTAATGGATTAGTTTTTTCATATTAAGAAAGTTAATGAAGCATTTCACTTTTGGTTTTTTGAGGTAGGGTCTCACTCTAGTCCAGACTGACGTGGAATTGTCTATGGAATCTCAGGGTGGTCTCAAGCTTACCACAGTCCTCCTACCTCTGCTTCCCAAGTGCTGGGATTAAAGGTGTGCGCCACTATGGCTGGGATTTTTTGTTTTTTGTTTTGAAACATTTCACTTTTAAAATTGCCTGCTTAGTTGGTAAATCCTGATTTTTTCAGTTTCTTTATTTGAGTGGCTTTTTTGTAATGTAAAATAGTCATTTTTACCCAGATATAACAATGCATTCTAAACTATTCTCTTTTACAGGGAAGTCCTCATTGACGATTCAGTTTGTTGAAGGCCAATTTGTTGATTCCTATGATCCAACCATAGAAAACAGTAAGTATCATTTCAAGTGCTTACAGCTGAGAAGGCTTCCTTTGTATACCAGTTGTCATTTTGTACTCCTGCAAGCTTTGATTACAGGGGTCACTGGGGTCAAGAAAACTTGAAGAAAATTTACCTGATATATTTTGGATTTTATTTTATTTTATTTTTTTCTTTTTTGAGATAGGGTCTCTCTCTAGCCCAGGCTGACCTGGAATTCACTGTGTAGTCTCAGACTGGCCTCAAACTCATAGCGATCCTCCTACCTCTGCCTCCCCAGTGCTGGGATTAAAGGCATGCGCCACCATGCCTGTCTGGCTCAAGAGCAGCCTTTTGTTTGCTTGCTTCTGTCGCCTTTCAGCAGTAGAAACATCAAACTTGAGAAGAAAGAATGAAAGTACTCAAACCTTGTACCTTATAGGCATACCCTCCCTGTTCTAGTCCTAAAGAGGCTGTGAGAAGCAGGCTCCTCAGATAGGAACATGGTTGCAGCATTGTGCAAAGGTTGGCTTAGAAGCCTGTTGCATTTCAACCACTTGCAGAAAAAAAAAAAAAACACAAGACCAGCACCAACTGTAACTTACTTTGTTTAGTTTCAAGATTGTGGGGATCAGTGAGCATAATCTGAAACTATGCAACCAGGGAAGAGGTTTGTTGGAAGCCAGTGTCACTGATTTAGAGCCCTCGGTGGCCTGCAGCAGTGTATTTAGCTGTGTTTGCAGGTCCACTTGTTTTTCTATGTATTTAGTTAGGTGGGGGAGTACACATGGCGGTCAGAAGACAGCCTCAGGTTCAGTTCTCAGGAATACTGTCCACTGTCTTTGAAACAGGGTCTCATTGGTCTGGAACTCAGCACCTGGGCTGGCCAGAGAACCCTAGGAGTCCTCCTGTCTCCACCTCCCCAGAGCTGTTTACAAGAGCACTCCTCCACACTTGGTGATTTTACACGTAGGTTCTGGAAATCAAATTCATGCCCTAATGCTTGCAAGGCAGACACTTTATTAATTGATCTATATTCCCACTTTTCAGGTGCTTGAGACTAGGACTTGTGTAAAATTTGTCACCAGGAATAAATAAATATATATATTTAAATGTGAGGTGCATCAAATCCATAAACTTAAAACTTGGTTCATGGTTTCACCTCCTGAACTCTGCAGGATAAATATTGATGAACTTTGACTTACCACAGGGTCATTGGGGACTATAGCACATTCGCAAAAAGGCCCACTGTGAAAGCTACATAGGAACTCAAATTCCAACGTCCATAAGTAGTGAGTTTGGGTAGATTTTATGTACGTGTCCTTGGTGGTAGTGGTTTCTTTTTTACTATTGAGTGTGTATAGATGGGTGTGTGTGTGTGTAAGCGTGAGTGTGAGCGTGAGGGGGTCAGAAGACAACATCAGGTATTAGTCCTTGCCTTCCACCTTATTTGAGACAGGGTCTCTGTTCACTGTTGCCTTCACCAGACTAACAGGCCCATAAGCTTCCCTTTCTTCTCTCTCTGCCTCCAGTCTCACCGTAGGAATGCTGAGATGACACACATGCTACCTTGTCTAGCTTGTACTTGGGTGCTGAGGATCTGAACTCCAATACTCATATTCACACGCCAAGCCCTTTATATAACACTGACCCATTTCCTCAGCCCTAGGCTCTCACACTATGTCTGAAACCCAGGGGCCTTGTTCGTGCTCCACCACTGAGCTGTATCACCAGCCCTAATGAAATTTGATTGGAACACAGCAATGGTCACTCCTTTATATAATGTATGTGGGTGCTTTTGCTGGACCGTAACAGAGTTGTTAAATAGCTTCAGCAGACCCTATGTGTGCTACAGAGCCCCCAAATACTTATTCTATGGTTCTTTACAGGAAACATTTCCCTACCATTGGCTTAAAATTATCTTTATGTTCCTGGCATGCTAGTGGCCTAGAAGGAAACCTGATGGGGATTATGCTGACCTCAAAGACCTGGGTTGGAAAGTAGCCCTGCTGGTGTCAGGAGCAGGTTCATTTGAATGCTAGGCAGAAAATTTGGCTGTCTGTCCTCTGCAGTAAGAACACAAGAAAGCTATGATCTTGGCCTTAATATTTGCTAAACATAACAAACTGGAATTTTTATTCTTAAAAGGATGGGTTGAAGAGATGTCTTAGTGGTTAAGGTGCTTGCCAACAAAGCCGTAGGACCCAGGTTCAATTCCCCAGGACCCACGTAAACCAGATGCTCAAGGGGGCACACATGTCTGGAGTTTGTATACAGTGACTGGAGACTCTAGTTCACCCATTCTCTCTCTCTCTTATCTCTCCCGCTCCTTTCCTCTGTCCCTGCTTATTTCTCTCAAATAAATGAAAATAAAATTTAAAAAAAAGATGGGCTGGAGAGATGGCTTTAGTGGTTAAGGCATTTGCCTGTGAAGCCTAAAGACCCATGCTCGATCTTTGTCCAAATCCCACATAAGCACAAAGGTGAGGCAAGGGCAAGGTTGCACATGCCCACTATGTGGCACAAGAGTCTAGAGTTTGTTTACAGTGGCTGAGGCCTTGGCACGCCAATTCTCTCCCCCTTTCTCACTCTCCCTCCCTCTCTTGCTCTTGCTAAAGAAAAGAAGATAAAGCTTGTTTAGAAATTTTATTTGTAGAATAGTGTACATTTTCTTGGTGAGTTCTGCCCATAACTGGTTTTATAATTATGTATCCTGTGTCCTTTAAAATTGAACTTGAGGGAAGTTGGTGATGTTGTATATAAGTACATTATAGGTAAGTAATGGATCAGAAGGAGTCCGGCTCATACAGCTTGACATTGTTAAGAAGCAGAATGATGAGTCCCTAAGTGTGTGAGGGGAAGGCATTCTCGATGTTGTCCATGCTGTGATCTCTGACTTCTGTGGTCAAGTGATCCTTCCCAGTAATGTATTTATTATACTTTTCATAGTCTTAACAGGATGGAAGCCTCTGTTCCATCCTCTCACTGTTTGGTAGGAAAACAACTTTCCGTGGTAACAGTGAACTTGAAAGGAAGGTTAGCCTGAGCATGGTACTAGCAACATAAATATATGGATGGTTTTAGGACTTTTCTGGGATTATAGGAGTGGTAGCATGTCAAGGCCAGCCAGAGCTACTTAATGAAACCCCGTCTCACAAAGCCAAAAAAGAAAGCACTTGTCGAGACCTGGAAATAGCATAGTAATTCAGCAGGGTTTTTTTGTTTGTTTGTTTGTTTGTTTTTGTTTTGTTTTGTTTTTCGAGGTGGGGTCTCACTCTGGCCCAGGCTAACCTGGAATTCACTATGTAGTCTCAGGCTGGCCTCGAACAAACGGTGATCCTTCTACCTCTGCCTCCGGAGTGCTGGGATTAAAGGTATGTGCCACCATGTCCGGTTCTCTTTTTTTTTTTTTTTTTACACTGACATCTATCATATAAACCAGGCTATTGATAGCAAACACTCAGGGATAACACGTTCTGTGAAGTGTCTCTGTAAAAACAAAAATTCTGCCCCTATCATCTTTAACAATTGGTGCAATAGAAGTCACATATATAATAAATATTGTCTAGTTTGGGGAACCTTTTAGAGCAGAAATACTGCTTGTGCAAATGTGCTCTATTATCTGTACTATAGTGTTAACCTAACAACCTAATTAATGTAAGCTAAACTGCTGGGGTCATTTACAAGCAAGAACAAGAGCAGTTTACGACCTCTGCCGTCCACTTCATGAAGGATGAAATTCTGGCGAGGACTTCACTGCATTGTCAAGCACGGCCTGTGGCAGACTTCATAGAAGCCTTTAGTAGTGAATAACTGCTAGTCTACCTGGGGTATTTCAAGGTGTTAGGATGGAAAGTTCTGTTTACTCACCATATTGGTCACTGTATTGTGGGCTCCCACCTAGTACCCCTATGTTGTTAGTTAGTTTGGGGGGGGTGGGGTTGGAGACAGTCTTGCAAGGTAGCCCAGACTGTTCTGTAACTCTGAGATCCTCCTGTCTGCTTCTTAAGTGCTGGGACAGATTTGTACCACCATGCCTATGTTCATGTTTACTTGTTATTCATGTCACCAACATGTTTTTATTTATTTTTATTTATTTATTTGAGAGTGACAGACAGAGAGAAAGAGTCAGAGAGAGAAAGAGAGAATGGGCACGCCAGGGCCACCAGCCACTGCAAACGAACTCCAGATGCATGTGCCCCCTTGCTCATCTGGCTAACGTGGGTCCTGGGGAATCGAGCCTCGAACCGGGGTCCTTAGGCTTCACAGGCAAGCGCGTAACCGCTAAGCCACCTCTCCAGCCCATGTTTTTAGTTTAACAATCAGATCAAGGGCTAGAGATACGGCTTAGCAGTTAAGGTGCTTGCCTGTGAAACCTAAGGACCCATATTCTACTTTCCAGATCCCTTGTACAAAGGTGAGGCAAGTGCAAGTTCACACATGCCCACTAGGTGTCACAGGCATCTGGAGTTTGATTGCAGTGGCTGAGGCCCTGGCATGCCAATTGTTTTTCTCTCTCTTGCTCTCTCTAAAATTAAAATTAAAAAATTTAAATCAGATCGAGCCATTCTCTTCAACACTCTTGATTTCCTATCACATTCAGAACAAGTATCTGTATTGTTATTTTCTCACTGCTGTGACTAAACACCAGACCAGAAGCAACGTAAGGAAGGGTTGATTGCAGCCTGCAGTTTGAGGCAGGGGTCCGTGATGGCAGGCAGGGGGCAGGTCGGAGCACGGAGTGGAGCTGGTCAGTCGTTCACGCTGTCTGCAACCAGGCGATGGCAGTAAATGCCTGTGCTCAGCTCATTTTCTCTACTTTAAAAAATTTATTATTACTATTTGGTATTTGAAAACTCTGTAGCCCAGGCTAGCCTTGAACTCATGGCGATTCTCATCCTCAGTCTCCACTGCAAGGATTAAAGGCATGAGACACCACTCCGTTTGCTTTTTCCTTTTTATACAGTCCAAGACTCAGCCCATGCAGTGGTTCAGGCCCACAGTTAGAGTGGCTCTCCCATTCCATTAACCTAATCTAGGAAATCCCTCAGGCTTGACCAGTGGCTCACTTTCTGGGTGATTCTAGTACCTGTCACATTGACAGTCTCTAACTCACCACAGCATCCAGACTCTGTAAGCAGCCTATGAGCTGTTCCTGCCTGTTCTCTCAGCTTCAGCCACTTTGATTTTTGTGGCTCTTTTCACTGCTGTGTAATTTGTACCTGGTGGTATGTATCTTCTTCCTTCACTGAGATGTGACTGAGTCAGGAGCTCACAGCCTCCCAAGTACTTAGAACAGTGAGTGCTGCTTGCGGAGCTCGATCTCAGGAAATGGTTGTTAAAGGAACATGTGTGTGCTGGTCATAACAATTATGTTTTATTTTTTGTAACCACCACTATTTAATTCGAGTAAAATGTCCCTCGCATTTTTGCGAACTAAGGTTTCTTACGTGATTTTCGAGTCTGTAATGTGCTTTCAAATTCTTTTTTTTTTTTTTTAAGGTAGGGTCTCGCTTTAGGCCAGGCTGACTTGGAATTCACTGTGTAGTATCAGGGTGGCCTTGAACTCATGGTGATTCTACTACCTCTGCCTCCCAAGTGCTGAGATTAAAGGCGTGCGCCACCACGCCCGGCTCAAATTCTAATGGAACAAATTGCTCATGGTTGCGTCATGACTGCCCCCTGGCTGATGGTGATTGAAATCTCCTGCTTGCCAAGATGACCCCACGTCTGAAAGGTTACTGTGAAAAGAATGCTTTAGAAGCCAGTTATATAGGATGTTGTCCGTCTTGAAATATTCTTAAATCAGTTTTCATCTGGCTTACCTATTTCTTCAGAGTGACCTCTTCCAGAAAAGGGTCAGAGATGGTGCCAAGAACAGCCATTGGCCTGTGACTCCCAGCCCTGCTTGAATTAGAAGCCAGTGGTGCCAGTGTAGTTCTCTCCTATGATTCAGAGAGGAGCTTCTGGTGTTCTCCTTGTCACTTAGTGCTTTCTTGAATAATCTCCATTCGACTCTTGCTTTGCCTTCTGGCTTTGGGATAAAGTGGGACTTGTGTCCCTCTGCGTCTGCTGCTGGGCCTAGATCCGACAGGAGAGCCGGCTGGGAGAGTGGCCTGCCGCAGAGACAGTGGAGTTCTCTGCGTCCTTGCAGGGCTGCAGATGGTTACTGCTAACAGTTCTGCTACCCTTAATTCTGAGTTGTAGGGAAAAACGTTGTGACCAATTGCTTGGTTCCTTAACCTAAATGGATGTCCAGAGCATCTGTTGGTTGCTGTTTTATCTGTCAGTTAAAAAAAAAAAAAATGGGGGGGGGTAATATACTAAGGTTCTTAGCACATCAGTTAATATTAGCTGTTGGTGCTCTAACACTGGACCCCCTATATGTTAGTGGGATATTTTTTAAATTTGGGTTTCTTTTAGCTCTCAGGCTCTACATAGTGTGCTTTACTCAAGTAGGAAGCACTTTCTGCGGAACACAGATTGTTTTCATAGGATATGAATTATTGCCTAATTGAAGATTCAAGGTTTACCCAAATTTGGTTTTCACCAGCATGCCCTAGCTAAATAAGGAAAATAACAGAATCTGTACATCTCAAGAGACTTGTTCTTTTTCAACTCATGGGATCTTTTTATGATATTTTTAGGGGTTCTGACCAGTTGTTATTGTTAAAACATTAAGTGTTGTAAAGTAATATATTTAATATTCTTTTTCCCAATAGCTTTCACAAAGTTGATCACAGTAAATGGACAAGAATATCATCTTCAACTTGTAGACACAGCTGGCCAGGTAAGAGACTGGAACCTCAGAATCTGCAGCATGTTGACAGGCCCCGCCTGGCTGAGCCCCGCACACCCAGACACTGCTTGCTTGCGCGTGTCACAGAATGCTAATGTCTGTCTGCTTTGTGTCCCCACAACCACCACCACCCACGTATGGCAGGTCTCCAAGTAACTTGTTTCCTATTTCAGAATTGTTTTACCTGCATTGTTCACATTGTGAGGGTCACTGTAGGATAGTGGTTTTCTGAACTTTAATTCCGCATTAAAGAATATTCATTCCCTTCCTTTCTTCCTAGCATGCATTCTGCTACATGAAGAACAGAATGGGGAATTTCTCAGAATGAGCAGAGGTCAGAAACAGCCGATTTTGCCTTACAAAGATCTGGCCATGTAACACTAACCTGGTTAGGATCCAAGGCCCAGTTTGAGTGCTGCCTTTATAGTTAGTATGGGTGATGTTCAGGTTTGAGACACTGGAGCGTTGATACTGATTTTTGAGGATAGCAGGTATAACTCAAATTTAGTTCTTCCTTTCTCCCTCCATCAGGAGGAAAAAAGAAAAGATACGTGCATGTTCACCAGTGTAGCAGTGGTGTGTGGAATGGATTGCTGGGGGACCTGGGGGGGGGGGGTTGGCAAGAGAGAGAAATAAGAGTACTTCAAGGAACAAAAAGGCCTTTGACGGTATAGCTGCCTTGTTTCCATGGCACCAGCTCTGCTTTTCCTAGAAACCATTCTGTTAGTTCCACCGGGATTTTGGTTCCTGACTCTTCCTGCCCTTGCAGTTTATAATGACAAAGGGTCAAGCCAGCGGGAGGGTGAGTTGTCTAATCTCCTTTTCCAAATTGAATGAAGGCTTTTTTCCTAGAAACTGGGCACATTGGAATGGACCTAGAATAATGGGACTTGTCCTCTGGGTTGGGGATGAATTCCCTCTGCTTTGTTTTGAAGTGAGCATATAAGGAAAGTATGGCTACCCTTGAGAAGCAAGAAATAGCTCAACTGAGTGGTGTTAGCACAGGAGAAATCCTAAAGTTTTGTTCTGGAAGAAAATAATGTATGTCTCAGCTTGTTGGTAGCGCCATGGCACATACCTCCCTCTCTCACTCTCACCTGTACACCTGGTGCCTGTGGAGATATGTGCTTTAGACGTGCTGCTGGTTCTGTCCATCGGGGCCATCCTGGGCTCCGCCCTGCAGGAGGCCTGCTCCTGTGACAAAATGTATGTTGGGGCGCAGTCACAGCCTCTGAGGAAGCATGGCACAGGCCAGCGCATCTCCTCGAACTCACGGAGGGGCTTTCTTGGCAGGGATCTGAGTGGGATTCCTTGGGTTCCTGTTGGTCTTTATTTAAGATGATTAGACCATGCACTGCCTGAACCAGGACACATTTAGTGTAGGGAGCCTGCTGGTGAAGATACTGCTGGTCCAAGATTTGTGTGTTGTTAGCTGAATGTGGTGACACACACGCCTTTAAAAGATTTGTGTGTTTTAACTTTTTTGTTGGCGCCTTCTTTAAGCTCCTGAGAAGTGAGGGTGGTGGTGGCATAAATTGATAAATCACTTCCATTCAATATTGCCGTAGAAACTTACTTTATGTTAAGCCAGTGGGTACCTAGTACTGGAGTCTGGAGTTCACTAACAGGTTTGAGTCATAGCTGTTCTTATCCAGTGACCGGAAGTGAGTGAGTGAGCCTTACCATTCATTCCTAGTGCCTTCCTCTATAACGATGGAAATGGTGGCATCTGCCTGCTTGCCTGCACAGGACAGGTAGGGCAAGGTTTCCATAAACTGATGTGGACTCGATGCCCCTCAACCGACAGTGACAGCCAAGAGTAGGGTGTGCATGTCGACAGCAGCAGAGCTGGAAAGGAAATGTCTTGTGGTTTTCCATATCAACACAAATGTGCTTCTCCAAGGGACTGCTTTACTCCAAAGCTTGGATGTGTATTTGGGCATTAGTTTTCAATGTTTATTTGTTTGTTTATTTATTTGAGAGCAAGAGAATGGGCATGCCAGGGCCTCCAGCCACTACAAGCGAACTTCAGCTGTATGTGCCACCTTGTGCATCTGGGTCCTGTGGAGTCAAACCTGGGTCTTTTGGCTTTGCAGACAAGCACCTTAATCGCTAAGCTATCTCTCCAGCCCAGTTTTCAATGTCTTAATGATAGCTATGTAGATACAGACAGTGTCACGTTGCAGGGAGTGAGTATATGGTGTGCAGTCCAAAAGCAGTACTTGGATAACCAGCTTTATTGTTCCTTTGGTTCTGTTACTACTGAATAAATAATATCCAGATTTGGCTACTTTGAAAAATTTCTTCTCAGCCGGGCGTGATGGTGCACACCTTTAATCTCAGCACTTGGGAGGCAGAGGTAGGAGGATCGCTGTGAGTTCAAGGCCACCCTGAGACGACATAGTGAATTTCAGGTCAGCCTGGGCTCGAGTGAGACCCTACCTCAAGAAACAAAACAAAAAAAAGTTAAAAAAAAAATTGTTCTCATGTTAATAGTTCTTAAAGGTTATATTCACATTTGGCAGACAATAAGCTTGTTTGTGTGGGGTATGTATGTGTACATTTTGTGTGTGTGTGTATACATGTATGTGCATGCCTATGGGGGTCAGAGGTCAGTGTCAGGTACGTTCTTTAATCTCCGCCGTATTTTTTGAGACTGGGTCTTGCTGAATGTAGAGCTCACCCATGCACATAGACTAGCTGGCCCCGCCCACTGTGGCCGGCTTTTATGTGGTAGTCAAACTGAGATCCTCGTGTTGATGCGGCAAGCAGTCTGCTGACCGGCCACCTTCTAGCCGTACGTACGCAACAGCTCATGGCGGTGAGACACTGCTGCCTCCTGCCGTTCTCTGTCCCTCACTGTGAGGAGAGCTTACAGGTAGTCTACTTTTGCCTTCATACTGGATTAGCTCTTCTAGGGTCAACACTTGTAGTATTAAGCGGAGTTTATGAAGAGATACTTTTTTTTTCCCTGAAGCAAGGTCTCAACTCTAGCTCAGGCTAACCTGAATTAAACTCTGAAACCTCAGGCTGCCATCAAACTCAATCCTGCTACCTCAGCCTCCCCAATGTTGGGATTATAGTCATGAGCCACCACACCCAGCTTGAGACACATAATTTAAAGGTAATCTATAGCCATTCTCAGTGGTATGCACCTATAGTCCCAGATGCTTGGGAAGCTGAGGGCCTCAGTTCACAGGGCCAGCCTGAGGAACATGTTTAAGACCCCCCCCCAAAAAAAATAATAAATTTACATACTAATCCACAAATTTAGGAGTATAATTTCACAGTATAAATTGTTACATGGCAACACATAATAGCAAGTTCTCTTCACTTTGTAGTTTATATGCATAACTGTGAAACCATATGTCACTTAATGACAAGGACACATTCTGAACAAAAGAGCTTGGGCAATTTGGCCATTGTGTGACCATCATAGTATTTACTCACACAAACCTGGATGACATAGAGTATTACTCTGTGGGCCATGATGAACAAAGTAACATGAGAGTAAATCCAGCACGAGAGGAAATAATACAACCAGAGATGCAGTAGAAGGTGCTGCCAGTGTAAAATGGCATCACCACCGACTCACATTTCCATCCTTTTTACAGTGTATTGAGTACAAAAACCAAGATTGTTACCCACATCAAGGATTTTATGTGATACATAGCTGGGCATGGTAGTGCATGCCTGTAATCCCAGCATTCCCAAAACTAAGGCAAGAGTATCACAAAGCCAGACTGCAACTACATAGTGAAATATTGCTACTAAAATTAAATGACTTTCAATACATAGTTGTGTGCGCTATACTTTGACATCACTGGAAGCACAGCCTTTTGAACCACAGAGTGATGCACTGTGCTGCAGTGTTAAGGCAGCTGCAAGATCACTTGGCAACAGGGAGTTTACAGCTCAGTTCTAATCTTACAGGACCACCGTTGCGTACGTGCTCTCCCGGTGACTGCGCCTCGTTACGGAGTGCTTTTGTGTGGTGTGTGACTATGTCACTGTGCTCAGCTAGGGGTAATGATGAGCAGAGCTAAATAGAAGTTGCTTAGTTTCAGTTTGTAAGAAATATTATAGAGGAAGATCTTCAGGTTAGTGGGATTCCTGGCTACAAGTACTTGGTACCTGTGATGGTTTGATTCAGGTGTCCCCCATAAACTTAGGTATTCTGAGTGCTGGGTTCCCAGCTGATGGAGATTTGGGAATTAACGCCTCCTGGGGGCAGTGTATTGTTGGGGGCGGGCCTATGGGTATTATAGCCAGGGTCCCCTTGCCAGTGTTTGGCACACTCTCCTGTTCATATTGTCTACCTTATGTTGGGCAGGGGGTGGTGTCTACCCCCTGCTCATGCCATCGTTTTCCCTGCCATCATGGTGCTTCCTATTGAGTATGTAAGCCAAAATAAATCCTTTTATTCCACAAGCAGCTCTTGGTTGGGTGTTTTCAAGTAAGAGTTTACTGTAGCCCAGGCTGCCCTTGACTTCACGGATCTCACTGTGATCTTCCTACCTAAGACTCCTGAATGCTGGGATTATAGGCATATGAGCCACCTTGCCTAGCCTCAAGAATGTGAGCTGTAAGCCAGGTGCAGTAGTAGCAGACCTATAATCCTAGCTCTGTAGAGGTGGAAGCAAAAGGATCAGGAGCTGAAATACATCCTTGGCTAAATGAGTTAGAGGCCAGGATGGGCTGTGAGACTCTGCATCAAAACAACAACAACAACAATAATAACAATGTAAGTTACAGAGAAAAAAAGAAGTGTATTATAAACAAATGGAGCCAGGCATGGTGGAGCACGCTTTTAATCCCAACACTTGGGAGGCAGAGGTAGGAGGATCACTCTGAGTTCCAGGTCAGCCTGGGTTACAGCGAGACCCTACCTCAAAAAAAAAAAAAAAAAAAAAAAACTGGGCAGATGACTCAGTGGATAAAGTACTTGTCATATAACTCTGAGTAACCTGAGTTCAGTAAAAGCCAGTGGTGGGCTTCTGTAATCTCAGTGCATCCACTGCAAAAAGTGGAGATAGGAGAATTTCCTAGAATTTCATGAACAGAGTATGAACAAGAACCCGTGCCTCAAATGAGGAAGAAGGTGAGGATCACACACACTGTGTGTATACTTGTGTGTATGCATTCTTGGGGGGGGGGGCAGGAGTTGATGTCAGGTGTCTTTCTGGCTGTTTATATGCTGAAGCAGTCTCTCATGTGAACACAGAGCTTGCTGATTCACCTGGTCTGGCTAGCCATGTTGCCCCGGGAATCCCCTGTCTGTGCCACCTGAGCCCTGTCACCACTGTGCCCAGCATTTACATGGTGCTGGGGCCCAAGCTAGTCTTCACACTTGCTTGCACAGCAAATACTTTATCCACTGCCAGCCCCTTTGTCTGAACTTTTCTTTAAAATAAAAAAAAGGTATGAGTGCACATAGTTTAAAAAAATAAAATTTTACAAAAATCTTAATAATAAAACATGTTTTTTCTACACTGTCTATTTCAGCATCCTCCTGTACCCCAGCAGACCTTGTTAATCAGTTGTAGAATATATCTCTAGTTAGAATTATAAACAATAGTACATTTTGAAGTAATGCAATATTCTGTTGCTGTGGTATAGAATTATGCTACAAATATGCAAAATACAGTGTTTTTGCACAAAAATAATATATATCCCATCTGGGAGGTTATTCCATAAATCTGTGTCTTCTTCCCCAAGGCTACATAGTCCCCAGCTGTTTGGCTGTCTTATAAATTAGTTGCTGATTTAGTTGTTACCAGTCTTGCTCCTTGCCAACAGTGCTGCAGTGAATAGCGCCGTTGTCACTGTAGACGTGAGTAGTATATTTGGAAGGGAATCTTGGGCTGTGACGTTCCATAAGATTAGTCCACATTTTTGCCAGCAACAGATAGCAATGCTGTTTTCCCACCCCTCACGAAGCATGTGATCATGTCTTTAAATACTTGCCAGTTTGGTAATAGAAACCTCACATCCCAGTGTGACTTTTATGTTTTTATTTATTTGAGAGGGAGGGAGGGGCAGATAGAGAAGAAGAGAGGGGGTCACTAGGGCCTCTAACCCCTGCAAATGAACTCCAGACGCATACGCCACCTTGTGCATCCAGCTTCCCGTGGGTACTGGGGAATCGAACCTGGGTCCTTTGGCTTTGCCAGCAAGTGCCTTAACTGCCAAGCCTTCTCTCCAGGCTGACTTTTGTGTTTTATCAGGAGCTTTGATCCTTTCTGTGAGTTCTCCTGTTTGTCCATGGACTTTGCCATCTTTTGTATGCTGTGGTTGAACTCTGCTCTTTGACTTAATAGATAAAGACAGTAACATTTTGTGTGTGTTCTTTTTTTTTTTTCTTTTAATTTTTTTTTTTTATTTTTCAAGGTAGGGTCTTACTCTAGTCCAGGCTGACCTGGAATTCACTATGTAGTCTCAGGGTGGCCTCGAACTCATGGTGATCCTCCTACCTCTGCCTCCCAAGTGCTGGGATTAAAGGCATGCGCCACCACGCCCGGCTTGTGTGTTCTTTGATCCAGTCTTGTTTGCAATTTGCTGTTCTTCCATATGCTGTACACAGTTTTAATGTTTCTCTTGACGTCCTTAGTTCTCAATGAACACATTTCTGCCAGAGTACAAATTTGAGACCCATCTTAATCCCAGGAGGGCTCTGTACTTGCACATTTTGTCTGGCTACTTTTTCTCTCGCTGATTTGAGATACAGTAGGTTGTGCCTAATTTGCATACTTACTTGGTCTTCTATTCCCCAGCCAGTTTGTTTATGAGTCACTGTATGAAGTAGCTAATCATTGTAGCTTTATGGTGTCTGCTCACTTACCTGCTCAATTCTTCTTTAAACATTTGTGTATTTATTTGTTAATTAATTAGCATCCTGACATTGCAAACAAGCTCCATGCCTGCGCCACTTTGTGCATCTGAGTCTATGTGGGTACTGGGAACTGGAACCTGGGTCAGCAGGCCTTGCAAGTAAGCGCCTTTAACCACTGTGCCACCTCTTCAGCCCCCAAATTTTAATCTTCAGTGCCCACACTGTTTCTGGGGTACTACTGTGATCTGCATTCATTTAGATTTCTCTCAGTAATACATAGAAAACTTTGGGTAAATATTGTTTACTGTGAGCTGGGGAGGTGGCTCAGTGGGTAAAGTATTTGTTGTACAAGCACAAGAACCTGAGTTCGGGTCCCCAGCACCCGTATAAAAGCTAGGTGCAGTGACGTGTATAATCCCAGCACTGAGGAAACAGGCAGGAGGGTCCTTGGGCTTGCTGGCTAGCTAGCCTGGCCAAACTGGTGGGCTCCAGGTTCACAGACCCCGTCTCAAAAACGTGGAGTGCGAGTGAAGAGGCACTCATAGAGATGCACGTGACGTGCACGCACACTGAAAACTAGTTAAAGGTATTTTTTTCCTTTCGCAGGATGAATATTCCATTTTTCCTCAGACATACTCCATAGATATTAATGGTTATATTCTCGTGTATTCTGTTACATCAATCAAAAGGTAAGACTGTTTACTTGAGTTGATTTGCTGTGCACAGATAGCATGAAGCATTTTAAAAGATTATGCTGGGTTAATAATAAATAAATAACAGGATTAATAATTGTAACAATTAGAGTTGTTGCACTAAATGTTTTAGTGGTTATCTTATTAAAGGGAATACTGTCCCAGTAGATGACTGTTAAACTAAAGTGATAGTTAAAAATCTCGATTTTCTCACTTCATCCTGCCTAAATAGCAATTGTACATGAGAAATGCATAAATTGGTTTTATGTTTTGGGCATATTAATATGTAATTCACTTTCTGTTACAATTTATGGACCTCAGTTTGTTGAATGCTATGTCCTGTGAACTTATGAAGTATGGCTTTTGGAATAAGTGGCAGTAGTAGAAGTGGGCTCTTCTGTAGCCACACACGTTAGCAGAGATGGCTTCCACTCTCAGGAGGAGTGTCTGTGGCTGGCATACCAGCAGAGCTCTGGGCACAGCTTGTCTTTGGAGACTGCGCAAATACCAGTGTCAATGGAGGAAATTAGGTGGCTAACTGGCACTGTTTGTGTGACATGGTGGGGACTTTGCCAGATCGTCTGCCTTCTTAATAATTCAATTCTTCATTTAATTGTTACCTTAAGAAATCCTTCACCAGCCGGGCGTGGTGGCGCATGCCTTTAATCCCAGCACTGGGGAGGCAGAGGTAGGAGGATTGCCGTGAGTTCGAGGCCACCCTGAGACTACACAGTGAATTCCAGGTCAGCCTGAGCTAGAGTGAGACCCTACCTCAAAAAAACCACAAAAAGAAAAGAAATCCTTCATCAGAGTTGTTTCATTTCTCACCTTCCATAGAAAGCTGTCAAGTGAAAAAGAAGTAAAGCCATACTTGCCCGAGCTGTGCAGACAGTGTGACCTGCTGTGATCCACGTCTGCATCTCCGCTTCAGCCAGCACTCTCCTGTGTGCTGAACCACAGTGATGGAAGTGTTCCCTAGCTCACCATTTGGCTCTTTAATCGTGATTTATTTAGGATTAAACAAAATTTAAGAAGTTGATAGCTCAGTGGACAAGAGCACTTGCTGCACAAGCATAAGGACCCCAGTTAGGATCCCCAGCACCCACGAAACAAGCTGGGGGTAGTCACACATTCCTGTAACCCCAGTGCTGAGCAGGGCACAGACAAGAGGACCTGGGGCTCCTTGGTCACCATTCTAACCAGAAGGTGGGGAGCTCCAGGTTAGGGTTAGGTGGATGAGTAGGAAGAAGGCACTTGATGTCTTCCTCTGGCTTCCACATACACGTGCAGGGGCCGTGTGCATCACTGCGTTTCAGGTGTCAGTACCCACCTTTGGCTGGTGTGGTGGTTTGATTCAGGTGTCCCCCATAAACTTAGGTGTTCTGAATGCTAGGTTCCCAGCTGATGGAGATTTGGGAATTAACGCCTCCTGGAGAGAGTGTATTGTTGGGGGCAGGTTTATGGGTGTTATAGTCAGTTTTCCCTTGCCACTGCTTGGCACACTCTCCTGTTGGTATTGTCCACCTTATGTTGGCCAGGGAGTGATGTTCACCCTCTGTTCATGCTTTCATTTTCCCCTGCCATTATGGAGCTTCCCCTAGAGTCTATAAGCCAAAATAAATATTTTTTTCCCAAAAGCTGCTGTTGGTCGGGTGATTTCTGCCAGCAATGCAAACCTGACTTCAACAGCTGGTGACTTCCTCATGGGATAGTTGTGCTCTGCTACCAACGAAAATTGCAGTGTTCCCCCCCCCCCAATGTGACCATTTCTCTTAGCATTTTTATCCATGATAAGGAATCATTCTCTGAGGTTTGACATGGAACTGGAAACTGTATAGGTAGTATGACCACTCTTGTGACCAGACCCTATACTGCTAGTCCTTGAAGAAAGTTGACTCCTGAATCAAAACTAAGTACCAGAATTATGTTCCTGGGAAAGAGCAGTGGGGAATACCTGGGCCTCAATGCTGCTAACTCCTGAAGTATGTGTGCATGGATTGCTTCAGCGTGTGTATATTTGCTTTCTGGGTGCCTGTGTGTCTGTGCGCATATGCGCATTGTCCCAAATGACTTAGTGTTTGAAAGCGGTAAAACGGTTGGTTATATAAGATTTCTTGTTCGGTAGTGATGGAATCTTACTTTTCTGCCTGTCTGGTGTATTTGTCACTAGGCAGCACGTGGATTGGGTGTGTGCATAAAGTCACTGTCTACTTAGTAACATGGGGCTTGGTTATTTTCTTTTTTGACTACAAGAACACCATAAATAGTGAAGCAGCTATTTTTTCTTCTAATTAAAGCATCTTACTGGGCATTCCGACTCTTCTTGTACAAGGTAGGGTCTCGCTCTAGCCCAGGCTGACCTGGAATTCACTGTGTAGTCTCAGGGTGGCCTCGAACTCATGGCGATCCTCCTGCCTCTGCCTCCCTCCCGAGTGCTGGGATTAAAGGCGTGTGCCACCACGCCTGGCTTTATGGATTAGTTTTGAGACAGGGTCACTCACCTATTTGGCTACATGAACTAGTCAGCAAGTCCTAGGAATCTTCATGTCGCCACCTCCCCGGGGCTGCGGTTACAGCCACATGCCACAGCTCCTGCCTTTGTGTGGGTGTCGGGGACCCAAACTCAGGTCCTCATGCTTGCACTGCAGGCAGTTTACTGACTCATCTCTTTAGCCCCAGAGGGCTACAAACTTTAATCCCAACAATTTGGATGGGTTTGGTTTGGTTTTTCCAAGGCAGTGTCTCACCTGTGGCCCAGGCTGACCTGGAATTCACTGTGTAGTCTCAAACAAAGCAATCCTCCTACCTCTGCCTCCCAAGTGCAGGGATTAAAGGCAAGAGCCACCACGCCCAGTTGGTTTGGATGAATTTTGAGATTAAAATTGATGTTCATATGATTGTTCTGTCAATGGAAATGTGCTGGACTTTCCATTTAAATGGTGTGAACCTATTTCACTTTGCTATTCTCTGAAAGGATTCCTAACGGTCAGCTAGGTGCACATGCAAAAAAGGTCAGTCATTCTTTGTGCTCATTGTATATTAAAATTGCAAGTCTATAGTGCTTTGAATTTTTCCCATTATACATCTAAGTTGTAAAATATTAAAATGGATGTCTGATTGCCTGCTTTTTGTCCTTTTTTCTAGTTTTGAAGTTATTAAGGTTATCCATGGCAAGTTGTTGGACATGGTGGGGAAAGTACAGTAAGTCATGCGGTTTTCTCTCTCTGTTAAGCGAGCTCTGCAGTAGCGTCTCCTCAGCAGTGAGCTCTGGCAGTCCTCACGTTGTTTTCTTTCTTTCTTATGATAGAATACCTATTATGCTGGTTGGAAATAAGAAAGACCTGCATATGGAAAGGTAGGTGGCTTTCGAGTCCAAGGTGATTTCATCACTAAATTGCCATTGTTGGTCCATGTTCTGAATGTGGCACAGGCCCTGCGGTTATGTGCAGCAGAAGCAGCCCCATGGTGTCAGTGCCACAGTTCTGTGGAAATGGAGCAGAGTGGAAAATTCTTTTGAGGTCATCTATTGAGACAAAGGTAGCATTCATTGTTTTCACACAGCACCTTTTGAGTTCAGGGCTGGAGTCATAGCGATGAGCTCAAGGGAAGGGTATTCACCAAAGGAGCCCAAGGCCAGAGCAGGAAGAGCCTGGAGCGGCCATGCACAGCTCGCTTTCCCCTGGCCATGGGCGCTTTAACTCTCCCTTTGAGGCAGGCAGTTGTGACAGAGACCGCAGTGCAGGAAGATGCAGTCATGTTCTTGGAGCTCTAGGAGCGTGTGGAGCTAGGTGACCCCATAGTGTTGCCACTCTCTTCCCCAACCCAGGCGTAGCTCAGCACTCCCAGGTTACTTTTGGATAATATTCACCAGTGTGCTTCTGCTTTATGAGAAAGTTGATCCAACTGGAGCCTGTTCTATAAATTAATTGTAGCTGTTTTACTTAAATAAAGAAGAAAGACTTAGAATGTTCTTTTTCCTTTAGGGTGATCAGTTATGAAGAAGGAAAAGCTTTGGCAGAATCTTGGAACGCAGCTTTTTTGGAATCTTCTGCTAAAGAAAATCAGGTACATAGTTTATGAAATTGATCTTGTGCAGTCATTTGCCAGTATATACTCCTTAGTTGGCATTTTACATGTGACTGTCATGGCTCTTTCATTTTTAGATATCTGCCATTTCTTTTCTTTGGTGGGTGGGTGGGTTTTTGTTTGTTTGTTTTTTAAATGAAAGAGAAATAATTGGTATACCAGGGCCTCCAGCCATCATAATCAAACTCCAAACACGTGCGCCACCTTGTGCATCTGGCTTACGTGGGACCTGGGGAGTCGAACCTGGGTTGTTTATGCTTTGCAGGCAAGTGCCTTAACCTGGCTAAGCCATCTCTCCAGCCTGTCTGCCATTTCTAACACCAAACTATAAGGGTGCTTTAGAGAAAGATGGACATTTTTATAAGTTCAGTGACTATTGTGCTATTGGACAAACCATTTAATCATGAAGGAAACCTTACGCTTGTGACTGTATTCTTACTGCTGTTACTGTGCACGTAGGCTGGTACAGCAATAAGGGATGGAAAAGAAGACTTGATTGAACCTCCTCCCTGCAGAGCGGCAGTGAGCGAGACACAGGTGCCGTTTTAACAGTAATGATGAAGGAGCGGTTTATTGCAGTCCAGCCCTACAGGTGTCCCTCTGGGGCGGGTCAGTCTTGCTCTGGAAGGCCTCACTGAGCTGCTTTGTCCTTGTGTGTGTTCATGGCCCAGACCTGCGGTGTCTGGCTGCCCTCACACCTCCCTTTTCACACCCCCTTGCCTGTGCTGCCCTGAACTTTGCAGGCCACAGGCAGGCATCATGTGGCCTTATCTGACCCTTCACTGGGATGAGTAAGTGTCATTGTTCTCAGGAAACTCTAATCTATAAGTGAGGCTGGCTAGTTGTGCTTGGTGAGGCCAGCAAGGCGACAACCAGTGCCACCCTTCTGCGTCTTTCACTCTGAGTAATCCAGGGTCCTTGAAGCTCTATGCGGGTTTCACCTTTTCTTGGGCTCTTGCTTGATTCATCCAGCTGAACTGAATGGCCATTTCTTCTTTTTATATTTTTTTTAATGTTTTTTTAATTAATATATTTTTTATTTATTTATTTGAGAGGGAGAAACAGGGAGAGAGAGAGAATGGGCACGCCAGGGCCTCCAGCCACTGCAAAATAACTCCAGATGCATGCGCCCCCTTGTGCATTGGGCTTATGTGGGTCCTGGAGAATCGAACCAGGATTCTTTGGCTTTGCAGGCAGACACCTTAACTACTAAGCCATCTCTCCAGCCCCTTGGTCTTGGTATTTTAAGGTAGGGTCTCACTCACTTTAGCCCAGGCTGACCTGGAATTCACTATGTACTGTCAGGGTAACCTCAAACTCACAGTGATCCCCCTACCTCTGCCTCCCAAGTGCTGAGATTAAAAGCGTGACTACCATGCCCGGCCTGAAGGGTCATTTCTTAATCTCTAATTGGTTCTGAGATCCAAGGTAGACTTACTCACTTTTCTCTCCTCTGATGTGGAGTGTGCTGTTTGCCTGTCGAATCCACTCTCTGTGCTCAGATACAGGGGTCTTCAGTCTGTCTGCATCAGCTCCGTTACAGAGTACAGACAGTGAGGATCAGATAAAAAAAGGAGAGATTAGCAAACAAAAGATAGCTGCATTTTTAAATCATTTTTAGTGGACGCTTTCAAAATTATCTGTTGAACTCGAGTTCACTCCACACTTGGTGTGGTGTAAGCATTGGGCCTCAGTTGAAATCTAATCCAGTCTTCTCCCTCTTCTGCAGTGCTCCTGGTAACCAGGCAGAGTGAGCCAGAGGGCTGGGCAGGTCGAAACCCTTGGGGCTGGCTTGCAGTCTTTCAGGAGCACAGGCACCCCATTCACATGATAGGAATGAGGCAGAGGGCGCACTGCACGCTGGCTAGTAGAGGATGGGTGGAGTTCTCTCATGAAAGGAGCTTCTGCTTTGTGGAAGGGCTGCGGAGAAGTGGGGCGTGGCCAAGGCCTTCCTGGGGTGAGGGGTCAGCCCAGATGGTCTTCTGTCTGGCCTGGGTGGCGGCTGGGGTCGCAGCTTGAGCTCCCTGTGGCTGAGCTGTGGCCGAGAAGAATGTAAACTAGTAAAGGCCCCGTGGTGGACTGGGGAAGGTCGAGGAGCGGCTCGCCACAGGACGGGAGGAAAGTGAGAGGAGCAGCACATGGGCTCCCCATGGGGCTGGGCAGTGCCAGGCTCAAGACAGGGAGATAAGTGAGTTAGGAAAACGATGCAGTGGGTGATAGAGACCTTGGCCAGCCCTGCCTTCTGAGAACATTGGGGGTTTTGTTTCTGTTGGTGTTTCTCCTCGCGGTCCTCGCGGATGGGGGAGGTAGGAGGATCACTGTGAGTTCGAGGCCACCCTGAGACTATGTAGTCAATTCCAGGTCAGCCTGGGCCAGTGTGAGACCCTACCTTGGGGGAAAAAAAGAAAAAACAAAACAAAAAAAAAGGACGGGGTTATCATTCTCTTCCTCTAGGGAAAAAGAGTCTTCTGCCTCCTTGGTGGGAAAGATCTGGGGCTGAGAGGCCAGGATTGTGGTGACAGTCATTAGAGAAAGGGAGACTAGGACTGAGAACGAGGGAGGGAGTGGGTGTAGGTGGGTGTGGGTGGGTGTTTCAGGAAGCTTGCTGGATGAGATGAGCAAAGCCATGGTGTGGTGCTCAGGACAAGTGGGCACAGGTGATTGAAGGCTTGCCTTGCGGGTATCTATGGGAGCAGCCTGGGGGTGGAGAGGGTGAAGGTGTGCAGGAGCAGAGAGGACTCCCTGCTGGAGTCCTGCAGTGCCCAAGCACCTGAGGAAAAGCTGCAGGGTCCACATGAGAAATGAGCCCAAGCACAGAGGAATCCCAAATATCCAGGGGCACCAGGGAAGACCGGGGTTGGGAGAGGGTGGAGGAAGATGGTGGCATGTGGGCCTTGGGGCCCTCTGGCCTCCTTCCTCAGTCTGTCCCACTGGTGAAGTAGCTATCAGGTCTGCTTGAGAACTAACACTGGCATTGGTTTTCACCTTTTCAGACTGCTGTTGATGTTTTTAAAAGGATAATTTTGGAGGCAGAAAAGATGGATGGGGCAGCTTCACAGGGAAAGTCTTCATGCACAGTGATGTGATAGCCCTGGATGCTGGGAATAAATCCACTCTTCCTGAAGAGGCAGACTGCCCGGTCCTCGCCATCCACCATGCTTCTTTTCTCTTCTGTTAGCTGAAAGATGCTGTTTGGGTCAGAGCTCCTTCCCTTCCACATTATGTTAACGTCTGACTCTACCCAAATGAGTTCACTTCCATTTTCAAATTTTAAACAATCATATTTTCAATTTATATATTGTATTTCTTAATATTATGACCAAGAATTTTATCGGCATTAATTTTTCAGTGTACTTTGTTGTTTAAAATAATGTAATCATCAAAATGATACATATTGTTACACTACTATTAACTAGGCTTCAATATATCAGTGTTTATTTCATTGTGTTAAATGTATACTTGTAAATAAACAGCTGCAAACCTTAGTGCTTTGTGCTGCTTGATGTGACCTAAGGAAACCTGTCCTCTTCTGAGAGTCTCTTCTGGCTGGGCGTGGGTGCCCCTGTTGAGGTTCTCGGTATCAGAGATGTATTCCCTCCCATGGAGCGGGCCTCCAGTCCGGTTAGAGGGCAGTTGGTTTCTACCATGACAGACATGCCACTATTGCACCCATTGGCTCATTTGACCCGGGTGGCCAAATAAAAGGCTTGCAGTATCCAGTGTTGAGTATCTTCACTGGTGATTTCTCTCTCTCCCATTGAACTGCATGCTTCTTCCAGCTTTCTGTCAGTTGGTCTACATGGAGGAGGTTTTTAGCTCAGTTCCAGCAGGATTTCTCAGTGGCCTTACAGCCCAAGTATGTCACCACCGATTTTCTTAATAATAAAATACAGCTGATTTAATAGGAAATTTTGATCTTGGAGATGGCATTCTCTGGATTCTTGAAAAAAAAATTTTCTTTTTATTTATTTACTTAAATGAGGCAGAGAAAGAGAATGGATGCAGCAGGGCCTCTGTGCCACCTTGTGCATCTGGCTTACATGGGTCCTGCACATTAACTGCTAAGCCATCTCCAGCCCCCAGGATCTTTTATGTACATATTTCTTGGGACTGTGGATGTTGTCCCAGCAGTGAGTGATGCTTCCCTCCTCTCCATTCACTGGTACAACAAAGGCTGTTTCCACTGCTGAAAACTGTCATTTGTCATCCCAGGATGGAATGAAACCTACCAATCTACTTTTTAAGTAAAAGAGTTGAAGTTGACCACATAGTATTATTGTCTATTAACAATTAACCAGGACTAAAAATGTATGGGTACCAAGTTCATGGGGCCACACGACATCTGGATTCAGCTCATGCAGACAGCCCTTTGCATCTGAAGAGTGGTGGGTTTGAATGAAACCCGCTGTGGTGTATTTGTATTAGAAATAGTTCAGTTGTCCAGCCGGGGTTGTAGCTCCCGGGTGGAAAACTTGCCCGACGCACTCAAGCAGGCCGTGAGGCATTACTGGGGACCTGGCAGCAGGGAGGACAACTGGTCTTTGTCAGTGCCTCAGCACCTGCAGGGTGCCAGGTGCCCTTCTGGGTGCAGTGAGCTCAGCTGGGAGGCCTGCAGCTCTGGAGCACCTCAGGGTGTGCCAGGGCCTCCATCCCATAGATAGCTGGCTCATTTACTTCTGGTGCCGAGCATGCCAGGCCCCAGTCCCAGCCCTGGGTGCTGAAAACAGGTGACAGCAGTACCAATGAGGAGCCTGTGTTCCGACTTGCTTCCCTTTGCTGTCCACAGTGTAATGCCCACGACCACGTGTGGATACCATCTTGGGTGTGTGACTCGGTTCTTGAAGTTTACCCAGCCAAAAATGGGTGATCAAACTAACCCTCTCCCAGTGAGCCAATGTGGCTCGTAAGCTGTTTCTAATGCAGTTTTGTAACTGCCAGGGTTTTAAAATCAATGATGAAACACTGTGTTTTAAAAAGATAATGCTTTTCTCAAAGGCTTGTTAAAAAAAAAAAGTCTTAGATACATTGAGATACAAGAAGTGTAAATGTAAAACTAGTTTTTTTTTTCTTTTTTTAATTTAATTTTTTCTAGAGAGACAATTGGCACTCCAGGGCCTCAGCCACTGAAATCAAACGCCAGACGCTTGTGCCATCTAGTGGGCATGTGCGACCTTGCTCTTGCCTCACCTTTGTGCGTCTGGCTTACATAGGATCTGGAGAGTCAAACATGGGTCCTTCAGCTTTGCAGGCAAGCGCCTTAACCGCTAAGCCATCTCTCCGGCCCTAGTTTTACATTTAAAGTTAATTTGCAGTGCATAACTAAGATTTAAAAATACAAGAGAAAAAAATAAAAATACGAGAGAAGATGAATGAGGGAAAATTTTTTTGAGGACTTCATTGTGTGAACATAGGATCTCATGGTCATTTTCCCATTGCGGTTGTCCTCTGCTGTGCTCTGTCCTCCCTGACCTGCCATCTCCCTCCCATTCCCGCACTGCTTGTCACCTCCTTGCCACCAAATGCCATTGTTGACTCTTCTCTCTGGCTGTCACATTTGACACAGTTGGCTCCACATTCCCCGGTGTCCTCCAGCGGCTTTTGTTCCGTTGGCCTTGTCAGCCGTCCTCTGTCAGACCTCTCTCGGTGGCTCCTGCCTTCACCTTTGCCTTGGTTGATCTGCTCATAGCTTTGCCGGCTGATGGACTTCCTGTTCCTTCGCCCATCCCTGGCTGATTTCCAGGGTTATCTGTTGAAACTGCATGGCGCTCCCATGAACATGCATTGCATCTGAAACTGATTTTTTTTTTTCCTTTGGAGGGAGTTGGGCCGGCCAGAATGCTCAACAGTTAAAGGTACTTGTTTGAGGTCAGGCTTTATATATATATATATATATGTATGTATACAGGGGCCTGCTGTATGTAACCCAGTCTGGTCTCAAATCCAGTCCTCCTGCCTCAGCCTCCTGAGTGCTGGTAACTGATAAGTTACCATGTCTAGCACTCCAATGTTTAATTCTTGATCTTCCTCAAAAACTCCTCACCTTCAACTGGGTGTAGTAGTGCACGCCTTTGATCCTAGTACTTTGGGAGGCAGAAGTAGGAGGATCACCATGAGTTTGAGGCCACCCTGAGACTATGAATTCCAGGTCAGTGGGGGCTAGATAGAGCGAGACCTTACTTGGAAAAAAAACCAAAAACCCCACCTTCCCCTGGGTGGAGTCTCAGGAACTGATGCCATTATCTGTGAGGTACTTAACTTGCAACTGGGGTGCCCCCTGGCTGCTCACCCCCATCCAGCCCTTCACCCCTCAGTGTCGTGGCACTGTAGCCAGAGCCAGCTTGTGTAAACAGACTTCCTGCGCTGCTTAAAGCCCTTCTCCACTCTTTGTGCTCAAACCAGTCTTCCGGCAAAGCCAGGTGTGGTCTTCCTTTTTGCACAGGCTTGTCTGTTGTCGCTGGTGTGGTCTGCTCTGTCTGCCATCCTTCTGCCTCTAGACCTCAGTATCATCTCCCAGGGGCATCCAGGGGCACCTGAAGCTCCCCTTTGTGGGCCCAAGCCCCCATGTTTAAATCCAAAGGGACAGAAAAAGTGCCTGATCATCACTGGGATTCTTTTTTTTTTTTTAAGTAAAATTTACATATTTATTTATTTGAAAGAGAGCTAATGGGTGCTCCAGGGCCTCCAGCCACTGCAAACAAACTCCAGACGCATGAGCCACTATGTGCATCTGGCTTGCATGGGTACTGGGGAATTGAACCTGGGCCCTTAGGCTTCACAGGCAAGCACCATAACCACTAAGCCATCTCTCCAGCCCATCACTGGGATTCTTGTGTGTCTGTGTAATGTTAATAGACCACTTAATGGGAGAGCTACTGTCCCAGTGGCAACCCCAGCTCCTCCCCACATGCTGGCGGACAGCTTTATTCCATTTGAAGCTCCTTGCGATTTCTCTTACTTGGTTAACCTGAGACGTGCCATTAACTTCTATAATTAGCTCGTGTTAGTATCAGCTTAATTTCTGTAGCTAGCAAAGCTCCTGTGTGTATAGCACCACCCCCACCCCTCGTTCTGCTGCCGTCACAAATAGCATGGTCATTACCGCATGCCGTTACTTGGGCTTGTAAGTGCTTCACAAAACTTGCTTAAGAAGCCGGGTGCGGTGGCGCACACCTTTAGTCCCAGCACTCAGGAGGCAGGGATAGGAGGGTCTCCCTGAGACCCCATAGTGGATTCGAAGTTAGCCTGGGCTAGAGTGAGACCCTACCTTGAAAAATGACAAAAAAAAAAAAAGTTGCTTAAGAGCTGGAGAGATGGCTCAATGGTTAAAGGTGCTTGTTTGTAAAGCCTGACAACCTCCATTCAATTCCCAGGACCCATGTAAAGCCAGATAGATGCTCAAGGTGGCACATGCATCTGGAGTTCATTTGCAGTGGCTCAAGATCCTGGCATGCACATTCTCACTATCTGCCTCTCTCTTTCTCAAACAAATAAAATATTAAAATACTTTAAATTTTCAGGTGCAGAGCCGGGAGTTGTGGCACATGCCTTTAATCCCAACACTTGGGAGGCAGAGGTAGGAGGATTGCCTTGAGTTCAAGGTCACCCTGAGAATGCAAAGTGAAATCCAGGTCAGCCTGGACTAGAGCAAAACCCGATCTCAAAAAACAAAAACAACAAAAAAATCAGGTGCAAACATTCTGTCTGTCCCTCTGCCTCTGCTTGCAAATAAATACAAATTTTTTGTTTGTTTGTTTTTTTGTTTTCAAGGTAGGGTCTCACTCTAGCTCAGGCTGACCTGGAATTCACTATCTAGTCTCAGGGTGACCTCGACCTCTGCGAGTGTTGGGATTAAAGGCGTGAACCACCACACCCAGCAGAATACAAATATTTTTAAAATCTCCTTTAAAACAAGTTGCTTGTTGGGCTGGAGAGATGGCTTAGCACTTAAAGCGTTTGCCTGCAAAGCCAAAGGATCTCGGTTTGACTCTCCAGGACCCACGTAATGCACAGGGGGCACATGTGTCTGGAGTTCGTTTGCAGTGGCTGGAGGCCCTAGCGTGCCTATTCTCCCCCCCCCCCCCTCACTGCCTCTTGCCTCTCCCTCTGCCTCTTACTCTCTCTCAAATAAATAAATATTTTTTTTAGCCAGGCGTGGTGGCGCATGCCTTTAATCCCAGCACTTGAGAGGCAGAGTTAGGAGGATTGCTGAGAGTTCGAGGCCACCCTGAGACTACATAGTTAATTCCAGGTCAGCCTGGACCAGAGTGAGACCCTACCTCAAAAAAACAAACAAATATATATATATATATATATATATATATATATTTTTTTTTTTTAAGTTGCTTGTTAAAACAAGTTGGGGGGCCCTGAGAAGATGGCTCCACAGTTAAAATGTGTCTTCTTACAAGCCTGCTGGCCCAAGTCAGTTCCCTGGCACCCACAAAGTGACCCGCACATCTGTAACCCCAGTGTGCCCGTGGCAATTGGCAGGCGGAAGCTCAGGAGTTCACGGGCCTACTAGACCAGCAGACACACAGCGGCAAAAACACGGCAGACACTGTCTCAAGTGTGGTGGGAGGAGAGTACGAACACCACAAGGTTGTCCTCAGACGTCCACAAGTGCCACAGGCAGGAGCTCACACGCACATAATTAAAAAAAAAAAAAAAAAAGTAGAGGCGCGGATGGAGCTCAGTGGCAGAGTACTTGCCTAGCGTGTATGAAGTCCTGGGCGTTGATCCCTAGCACTGAATAAACAGGTGTGGTGATGCACTCCTTTAATCTCAGCGTTTGGGAGGTGGGGGCAGGAAAACCAGAAGTTCAAGGTTACCTTCAGCTACTTACGGAGTTCAAGGACAAACCTGAGAGACCCTGTTTCAAAAGAAACAAAATAGGAGCCTGATATGGTGGCGCACACAGCACTCCAGAGGCTGAGGCCAGCCTGGGACTACGGAGTGAATTCCAGGTCAGCCTGGGGTTGAGCGAGACCCTCCCTCGAAGAAACAAAAAACAAAAGAAAAAAGAAAAACAAGAGCAACCTCCTTACCCAACATTTCTTCTTCAACTGGAACCATCACTTTTCTTTTTTAAGTTTTTTTTTCTTTATTAGTTATGTACACAGTGTGTAAACAGCCATGTTGGTACCATCGTTAGCCTCCTCCCTGTCCTCCCCCCTCCGCAGGGACCCTCCTCGCTGAGACATGTGGGTCATGCATTGTGGGGTTAGCCATCAGTTATGGGAAGAGGCAATGTCTCTGTGCATAATGTCCCAACATGTGGCTCTAACAATCTTCCCGCCACGCGGGAGGCAGAGGTGCTGGGATCAAAGGTGTTCACCACCGTGCCCGGCTCCATCTTATTTATTTATTTTTTTTGAAACAGATTCTCTCCCTAAGCCTAGAACTCATGGATTCAGGTAGTCTTGGCTAACCAGTGAGCCCTTAGGGGTCTGCCTGTCTCCCCTCACCAGCATGGGAATTAAAAGCACATGCGATCACACCCAGCATTTTCCATGGGCACTGGGGATCTGAACCCGGGTTCTCATGCTTGGGCATCAAGCACTGTGCCCACTGAGCTATCTCCCCAACTCCTGCTGCTGCCTTTTAGATTCTTGTCTGCCATCTTGAATAGGGCTGGCTCCTTAGAAAACATCTGTCAGACCTGTTGTGGTGCCCACAGCTGGTCGGCTTGGTGGCTGCAGACCTGCAGGTCCTGTGCTGACCTGCTGGCCAGCTCTGTTGTGCCCGAGAGGAGTGCTTGAAGCTGCCTGCCAGGTTGGGTGCCTTCCAAAACATTCCTCAGAAAATTCTGGAACTGCTTTAGCTCTTTCCCACTCGCCCCCCAATAGAGCAAAACGGGGATCTTGCCATTTTTCCTGCCATCTCCCACTTTTGACAACTCCCTAGAGGGGAGCAGCCGGCCACGCCAACTCTGCTGTGGAGCCCAGACTGAAAGTACCCCTGGGCTCACTTAATCCTTTTTTCTTTTTTTGGTTTTTTGAGGTAGGGTCTCGCTCTAGCTCAGGCTGACCTGGAATTCACTATGTAGTCTCGGGATGGCCTCGAACGCACAGTGATCCTCCTACCTCTACCTCCCCAGTGCTGGGATTAAAGGCGCGTGCCACCAAGCCCGGCTCACTTAATCCTTGTTACCAGAGGACGGGCTCTGACAAAGAGCTCCCCTTAGCCCACCGTTCCCACTACAGCATTCCCACCCGGACTGAGCCTGACACCCAGGTCCCCGCAGGGAGTCAGGGTTAAATGTCATTGAACCAAGACTCACACACCCATGTCCTGGCCCCCACTTTGCAGCCGCTGTAAGTCTACACAGGCCCCCGGGACTCTGCGGTTTTACTTCCTTTCTCCATAGAGTCAGCCTGTGCCAGAGGCTGAGATAAAAGCCAAAAGTCTGCAAGCTTAGATGTTTCCAGAACCACCCTGTACAAGTATGAAGTCAGGGTCCTGAGATCTCTCACATGAATTCAGGGTCGTCACTGGTTCCTGTCTGCATGTCTGTCCAGCAGCAGCCAGTGTGGCCCAGGGTCCCCACAGGGCTGCCAGCTCATTGCTGGCTTTCACATCCACACAGGCAAGATGGAGTCACAGACGCCCTCTGCAGTCTGCAGGCGAGTTCACCAAAGCTGACTCACAGTCTCCAGGCACCATCAAAACAGAAACACAGGCCTGCTGTCATTCAGATGTCAAGTGCACTGCTCTTTATTGTCCCGTGTCACAAACTTGACCCTCAGAGCTGTCCCACACCTGCTGGAAGGTGTCCTGGGTGAGGAGTTGGCAACTGAAGCAGGCTGTGGTGGCAGGACTTCAGTTTGTCATCAGGGGAGCAGGGGACTGCACTGGGCTAGAAGGTTCGGGACAATGGGTCCCACTGGCTACACACATGGCTTGTTTGTTTCTTTTACTTGTTTACTTATTTATGAGGTGGTAGGGAGAGAGAATATGGGTGGGCACGCTAGGGCCTCCTGCCACTACAAAAGAACTCCAGAAACCAAAAAAAAAAAAAAAAAAGCCCTGGCCGGGCGTGGTGGCGCACGCCTTTAATCCCAGCACTCGGGAGGCAGAGGTAGGAGAATCACCAACAGTTCGAGGCCACCCTGCAACTACACAGTTAATTCCAGGTCAGCCTGGGCTAGAGTGAGACCCTACCTTGAAAAAAAAAAAAAAAAAAAAAGAACTCCAGATACATGTGCCACTTTGTGCATCTGGCTTTACATGGGTCCTGGGGAATCAAACCTGGGCCATTAGGCTTTGCAAACCAGCACTTTAACCACTGAGCCATGTCCCCAGCCCTATTTCTTTCTTTAATAAGCATCCAGGTCTGGGCATTTGCAGCAACAAGAGACCCTGCCGCACACACACACACACACACACACACACACGCACTCATAAAATAAATAATAAATAGATTTTGAAAAAAAAGTAGAGTCCAAGTCTTGCTAGATAGCCCAGGTTGGCTTGGAACTCAGCTCTCTTCGGCCTTCTGAGTAGCTGGGATTATCAGTGCACACCATAGACATTATTTCTTTCGTGTGTGTATGTGTGTGGACTTGTGACATTGTGTGTGTGTGTGTGTGTGTTGCATGTGTGTGTATGTGCAGATGAACCCTCCGTCCCTCACTGGCATGTTTCTTTGAGGTAGCCTCTCAGCTGTTATACTGACAGTCAGCCTGGCTGACGGGAGGCTCTTCAGTCACCACCACCCAGGGGACTTGGATTTGAGGCATGCGTGGCCCCACCCAGCTGTTCACTTGGGTGCTGGGGTATCAAACTCAGGGCCAGTCACAGACCCTTTCAAGCCCTCATGCTTGTGCAGCAAATGCTCCTACCCACTGAGCCATCTCCCAGCCCCCCGCCTTGTATTTTTAAGATACGTACTTTCAGGCTAGGAAAATAGCTTAGCAGTTAAGGTGTTTGCCTGTGAAGCCTAAGGGCCCCGGTTTGATTCCCCAGGACCCCCGCAAGCCAGCTGCACAAGGGGGCGCATGTGTCTGGAGTTCGTTTGCCTGGGGGTGCCCATTCTCTTTCTCTCTGCCTCTTCCTCTCCCTCTCTTTCAAATAAAGAAATAAAATAAATTTTACAGAGAAGATACATACTTTCACAAGAAGTAGCACAGATTCTGGAAACAGTGTAGCCCTAGTAACTGAGACCTTTCACCCAGTTCTTTCTGCTGCCCAAGAAAGGTCTGGGCAGGGCTGCGCTTCTGACATTCCTTCCAAGCACGAAGCCTTCACGCGGCTGGCCGGCTCCAGCACGGAACGGCCCTGCCTTGCTTCACCAGTTCATTCCCTCCTGCCTCGTCATTATCGGATTGCTGGAGAAGTCTCTAAGTCGACCCTGTCTCTGAGGCTGTGCTCGGTGGCCTGGGATGAAGCGATCATGCCCTGAACTTCACCGTGCGAGGCCGCAGCAGGCCAGCCGGCCCTGGACCATGGACTGGAAGGGCCATGTTCCCCCGTGCTGACATTGGCATCTCCATGAAAGATCCTTCCAGGCAAATCCCTTTCTGCTTCTGTAACTGCCGGTGAAACGTGCCAAATGGACTAGGGGGGTTTGGTTGGTCAAGTGCTTCCCACACAAGCGTGAGGACCTGAGTTTGGATCTCCAGAACCCACTTAAAAGCTGAGCTTGGGCTGGAGAGATGGCTTAGCGGTTAAGCGCTTGCCTGTGAAGCCTAAGGACCACGGTTCGAGGCTCGATTCCCCAGGACCCACATAAGCCAGAGATGCACAAGATGGCACATGCATCTGAAGTTCGTTTGCAGTGGCTGGAGGCCCTGGTGTGCCCATTCTCTATCTATCTACCTCTTTCTTTCTGTGTCGGTTGCTCTCAAATAGATAAATAGAAAATTTTAAGAAGCTGAGCACAGTGGTATGCCTGTAACCACCGTGCTGGGAAGGCAACGACAGGTGGATCTGTGAGACTTGGAAGCTAGTCTTGCCAAATCGGTAAGCTCTAGGTTCAATGTGCGACCCTGTCAAAAAAAAAAAGAAAAGAAAAAGCTATTGAGAATGACACCTGATGTAGACCTCTGGCCTCCACACACATGTGCACGACACAACATGCAGAGCGCTGGAGGGATGGTCCTAGCTTTTCCGCTTCCTGCCTCCTCAGAGAGAATAGAATGGTGTCCCTAATCTGGTAGGTATCAGTCACCTGAAGCTCAGAGAAGCTGTGGCCTGCCAAGTCCTGAAGCAGGAGGGCCCCACCCCAAAGCCTCTGATTCTGTAGGTCCAAGGCAGCTCAAGACATTGTCCTTCCCATGGCTCAGGGACCAGATATGGAAAATCATTGACATGTGCTATAATGGAGTAAGCTATCTTTTTAATTAACTTGTGTGTGAGAGAAAGAGAGAGAGATCATGTGTGTGTGTTTTATAGATGTGCCAGAGTTTCTTGCTGCTACAAATGAACTCCAGATGCTTGTGCCGTTTTACGTCTGGCTTTATGTGGGTGCTAGGGAATTGAGTCTGGTCTGGTAGGCTTTGCAAGCAAGTGCCTTTAGCCTTTAGCCAGTGATCCATCTCCCCAGTCCCTGTAGTGGGGTACTCTTATCCTAGAAGTATTGGGACGCAGGTGGAAAATGTAGGATTGTAGAACTTGAAATCATATTAGGGAGAATGACTGCCCTGGTATACCAACGGAGAGAGGTGTTATCAGTTGAATTCAACCTAATCCCAAATCCCCAGTACCTGTGATGTGAACATAGTTGGAAATATCAAGGTAAGGTGGAGATGTATGGACTTAGGGTGAGCTCTTGTCCAGTGACTGGTGTCCTGATAAAAAGGATAAATTTGGGCTGGGGGGATGACTCAGTGGTTAAGGCATTTGCCTGCAAAGCCAAAGAACCCAAGTTCGATTCCCCAGGACTGACGTTAGCCAGATGCACAAGGGGGTACACATGTCTGGAGTTCATTTGCAGTGGGTAGAGGCCCTCGCATGCTCATTCTCTCTCTCTCTCTCTCTCTCTCCCTCTTTCTCTAATAAATAAATTAAATAAATAAAAAATTTTTAAAAAGAAGGATAAATTTGGGAGAATGTCACATGAACACAGAGGCAGAAGCTAGAATGATGCACACACAAGCAGGGTGGCTACCAGCAGAAACAGGGGAAGGCTTGGGACGCTCTGAGCCTTCACAAAGGATTTTATGACTTCTACCTCCAAACTAGAATTAATTTCTGCTGTTTTCAGGTCTCCACCGAGGCCCTCTGTTATAGCCACCCTATTAAAGGAGGAGGCATACTTCCCCCTATGGGGGACTTGACTTTCAAATTCACAGGCCTTGATGACCACAACTCAAGTTAATAGAAGAGGAAGGGGTTGGAGAGATGGCTTAGTGGTTAAGGCACTTGCCAGTGAAGCCTAAGGACCCAGGTTTGATTCCCTGGTACACAAGTAAGCCAAATGCACAAGGGGGTGCATGTGTCTGTGCCCATTCTTCCCCTCTTTCTCTCGCTCTTTTTTTCTCTCTCTCAAATAAATAAATAAAAATAAAGCATATTTTAAAAATATTTAAGCCAGGTGTGGTGGCACACGCCTTTAAGCCCAGCACTCAAGAGACAGAGGTAGGAGGATCGCTGTGAGTTCGAGGCTAAACTGAGACTACAGAGTGAATTCCAGGTCAGCCTGGGCTAGAGTGAGACCCTACCTCGGAAAAACAAAAACAATAGAAGAGGGAACCAAAGCTCAGAGAAGCTGTGGCCTGCCAAGTCCCATGCAAATCCATGTTAGAACCAAGACCAGACATAAGTGTCCTAGCAGTTGGCCATGGGCCCAGGTGACACTAACACACACACACGCACACACACTCATGTGCATGCACTTGTCTGTACACACGTGTGAGCAGCACGCGGTAGCCAGCGTGGAGGGAGGACGTAGCTTGAAGCAGTTGGTTCACAGGTTGAGGCGGAGACCTGGAGTTGGCACTCCTAAGGCCTAAGGCCGCCTGGGGGTCAGAAAGGCTGTGGCCAGTAGAGGGCAGTAGAGCGCTGACTGCCAGCAGAGGGTCCCCATGCTCTGGACTGCTCTGCACCCTGGAAAATTAAGGCACATCCGAGTCCACTTGTGCCCAGCTGTGTGTGTCTCATGCTGAATTCTAGTGTCCCCCCTGCAGAAATTAGTGCCCCTTCCAATTTTAACCAATAATGTTTCTATCAATTTTTTGGGGGTTTTTTTGTTCATTTTTTATTTATTTATTTGAGAGCAACAGACAGAGAGAAAAAGGCAAATAGAGAGAGAGAGAGAATGGGAGTGCCAGGGCCTCCAGCCACTGCAAACAAACTCCAGACGCATGCGCCCCCTTGTGCATCTGGCTAACGTGGGTCCTGGGGAATCTAGCCTCGAACTGGGGTCCTTAATAAGCTTCACAGGCAAGTGCTTAACCGCTAAGCCATCTCTCCAGCCCTCGATTTTTTTTTTTTTGTCTTATTTATTTATTTAAGAGAGAGAGAGAATGGGCATGCCAGGGCCTCTAGCCACTGAAAACAAATTCCAGATGCATGCGCCACCTGATGCATCTGGCTTAAGTGAGTCCTGGGGAATTGAACCTGGGTCCTTAGGCTTCACAGACAAGTGCTTTACTGCTAAGCCATCCCTCCAGCCCTCTCTCTAAATTTTAAAGTATCTCCCCTTAACCTGTTCTTGAACACTTAGCATCTGCAGCTTCTTACCAACCTGTCACCAGAGTTAGACATCTGTTGTCATTTCAGGCAACCATTCATGGCCTTCTGTCCCTGGCCACCCTGGCTACCTCTGAAGCTCTAGGGTGAGTTGACAGCCGCTGAGCCAGGCCGGACATGTTCACTCTGCTGCCCCCTAGAGTTGGAGAAAGGCATTACAGACTTCTTTCTTTTTCACATTTCTGGTCTCCTGCTTATTGGGCAGCTGTAGATTTCCCAGTGCCCTGATTTTGCCACTTGGGGTGTAACTTCCCTGGCAGGGAGGAGATATTCTAAAGAGATACTTGTACCCTCCCCTTTGGCAATCAGACTGTTGAAGCAATGGACCTCAAAGAATGAAAATTCCCCAGGAGTCCCATGCTGGGGGAAGAGAAAGGCTGAGGCCTGGTGCTAGCCAGGGGAGGAGGTCGTCTTCCAAGAAGAGATCTTACACAGTTCTGACAAGTTATGGTCCACCTTGCAGGACGACTGGAGCCGAGATGATGGGACAACGACAGGCAAGACCACAGAAGTGCTTAGTACACATTCCCTTGCCTTCTATTTTGTTCTATTTGTTATTATTGTTATTGTTGTTTATTTGAGGTAGGGTCTAGCTCTAGACCAGGCTGACCTGAAATTCACTATGTAGTCTCAGGCTGTTCTTGAATTCACAGAGATCCTCCTACCTCTGCCTCCCAAGTGCTGGAATTAAAGGTGTGTGCCACCATGCCTGGTTAAAATTATTATTTTTTTAAAAAATATTTTATTTATTTATTTGAGAGCAACAAACAGAGAGAGAAAGAGGCATATAGATAAAGAGAGAATGGGTGCACCAGGGCCTCCAGCCATTGCAAAACGAACTCCAGACACGTGCGCCCCCTTGTGCATCTGGCTAACGTGGGTCCTGGGGAATCGAGCCTTGAACCAGGGTCCTTAGGCTTCACAGGCAAGTGCTTAACTGCTAAGCCATCCAGCCCTAAAATTATTTTTTAAAAATAATAACAAATAGCCAGGCATGGTGGTGGAGTTTGTTGCCTTTTTTATACTGTTTCTTTCTTTCTTTTTTTTTTTTTTTCTATTTGGTTAATAAAGGTTTCCCACAAAAGTTTCCCTTTATTCCCTCTCAATGTTTGGAATTAAATTCTTGTGATTGTCCTCAAATTTGTATGAAATGTACTTAGCTATACATTTTAAAAATATAGCTATCTCAGGGGCTGGGGATACAGCTAAGCAGTAGACCACACTTGCCTAGCATACATAAAGCCCCAGGTTTAACTCCCAGCAACACATGCGCATGCACTTGCACACACACGTTTATTTTTATAACCTACAGTTTAAATATTCCCTTTTGTACAAATGCTTTTCAGAAAAGACTGGAACCAGTCAGTTGGCCTTACCAGCATATTTTGTCACTGACTGCGCTATTGCCTCTGGAATCCCACATCTCTTCTTTGTGTGAAAGTGCAGCTTTCATTGAGGCGTTTACGATAGTCTGAGGGTGGTAAACACGCTTGGGTTCTGCATGTCTGGGATGGTTTTGCCATTACCCTTGCCCAATGGTAGTTCAGCAGAAGGTCCCTGAGACCCATGTTCCCACAGCATCACTCACAGGCACTCAGGCCTACTTGCAATCCAAGTGACCATCTCCAGGTACTGGGTAAGCAGGATGTGGTATTTAAAACATTGAAGTATTGGTCAGGATGGTAGTGAAATGTCCCCACAGCTTCCTGTGCTTGTGGTTAAACTTCATATTCAATCTCCAGCTGGTGGCACTTGGGAGGTGGGGCCTTGCTGGAGGAGGTGTGTCACAAGGGAGGGACCTTGAGGCTTAAAATCGGCCCAGGTAGTCAGTGCAGCTCTCTCTCTCTCCCTCTCTCTGTCTCTCTCTCTCTCTCTCTCTCTCTCTAAGAGAGAGAAAGAGGTAGAGGGAGAGACAATGGGCGCGCCAGGGCCTCCAGCCACTGCAAAGGAACTCCAGATGCATGCGCCCCCTTGTGCATCTGGTTTACTTGGGTCCTGGAGAATTGAACCGGGATCCTCTGGCTTTGCAGGCAAACACCTTAACCGCTAAGCCATCTCTCCAGCCCAAGCCCACTCTCTTGTTGCTTCCTGCCAGTTCACCTGACCTTCTTTCCCTGCTACCTTGCTCTCACCACGCTTTCTCTGCCATGAAGATGCCCCTCAAAACTCAGTTGAGAACTGGAGGGATGGCTTCTCTCTCTCTCTCTCTCAAATCCATAAATGCAAATAAAATAAAATGTAGCAAAATTAAAAATAATAATTTTCTTTGTCCTCTTGATATTATGAAGTTTTGTCGTGCTGGGTATAGATGTGTTATGATTTTTATTTATCTTAATCAGTACTTGGAGTGTCCTCTTAATTTGAAGAATCAAGATTTTTTTCAATTCCAGAAAGTTCTCAATAAGTACCTCTTCAAATAGAGATTCTCTAGTGTTTGTGTGCTTGTCTGGTCTACCTGCAGGACCTGTGCTGGGACTCTTAATGTTTCTTTCATGTCACTTTTATATTTTGAATATTTTTCTGTACAATATTCAGCTTTCTGGATGTTCTCAGGACAGTCTATGACTCACTTCCTAATTCTTCAACTGAATCTATTCTAAACGTTGTCCCAGATTTTTATTCCAATTTTTGTTTTAATTGTTTGTTTTGTTTTTGTTTTTTCCAAGGTAGGATCTCGGTCTAGTCCAGGCTGACCTAGAATTCACTATGTAATCTCAGGGTGGCCTCAAACTCATGGCGATCCTTCTACCTCTGCCTCCCGAGTACTGGAATTAAAGGCATACGCCACCACACCTGACTAATTTTAAAATTTTTTATTGTATTTTGCTTATTTGAGAGAGAAAGAGGCAGAGAGAAAGAAAGAGAGAGGGAGAGAATGGGCGCACCAGGGCCATCAGCCACTGTAAAGGAACTCCAGACACATGCACTACCTTGAGCATCTGGCTTACATGAGTCCTGGGATATCAAACCTGGGTCCTTTGGCTTCTCAGGCAAATGCCTTAACCCCAAGTTATCTCTCCAGCCCAATTTTTTTTTTTTTTGTTTGTTTTTTGTTTTATGAGGTAGGGTCTCACTCTAGCTCAGGTCAGCCTGGAATTCACTATGTAGTCTCAGGGTGGCCTTGAACTCATGACGATCCTCCTACCTTTGCCTCCCAAGTGCTGAGATTAAAGATGTGCACCTCCATGCTCAGCTGTTTTTTTTTTTTTTGTTTGTTTGTTTGGTTGTTTTTTGTTTTTGATATAAGGTATTACATATAACCCAGACTGGCCTGGAATTTGCTATGCAGTCTGGACTTGCCTTGAGTTTCTCTCCTTCTTTCTTTCTCTTTCTTTCTTTCTTTCTTTCTTTCTTTTCTTGTTGTATCTTTTTTAAAGGACACTCTAGTTTTCTTCCTTTTTTAAAACTGCTTTTTATTAACAACTTCTAAATTATAGACAGTAAACCATGATAATTCCCTCCCCTCTGCCACTTTCCCTTTCACAAATCCACTGTCCATCATATCCCCTCCTTTTCTCAATCAGTCTCTCTTTTATTTTTATGTCATCATCTTTTCCTCCTATTATGAGGGTCCTGTGTAGGTAGTACCAGGCATTGTGAGGTCATGGATATTCTAGGCCATTTTGTGTCTGGAAGATTGCATTGTAAGCAGTCCTACCCTTCCTTTAGCTCTTACATTCTTTCCAACACCTTTTCCGCAGTGGACCCTGAGCCTTGGAAGGTATGATAGAGATGTCTCAGTGCTGAATATTCCTCTGTCGCCTCTCAGCACTGTAGTGCCTTTTGAGTCATCCCAGAGGTCACCACCATCTGAAAAGAGAAGCTTCTCTAACCAAAAGTGAGAGTAGCATTAATGTATGAGTATGAACGTTAAGAGAAGTATTTGCTGGGCATTTTGGTGGGCATAATATGTGCATTGAGCCAGACACCAGCAGGCGTTACACCCCTAGAGCTCATGACCTTCCCCATCACAGGTTTTCAGTACCAGGCATGTATTCCTTCCCGTGGAGTGGGCCTCCAGTCCAATTAGTGAATGATTAGTTCCCCTCATAACAGACATGCCACTATTGCATCTGTTGGCTCATTTGGCCTGGCTGCTGCCTTGAATTTCTGGTGATCTCCCCACCTTGGCCTCTCAATTACTGGGACTGCGGCTGTGAATTACCTTGCCTAGCTTTCAAATTGTATATTTTGTTTACAAAATTTTTATTTATGTATTTATTTTGGGGGCTTTGTATGCATATGTGTGTGTGGTGTGTATATGCACACTCATATGTGTGGAGGTCAGAGGTGAATGTTGGGGGGTCTTCCTCTGTCATTCTACTATCTGTCTATATTTATTTAAATTTATTTGCAAGCAGAGGCAGACAGCAAGAAGAGAGGAGAGAGAGAGAATGGATGCACCAGGGCCTCTACCTTTTTTTTTTTTTCAAACTCCAGATGCATGCACCACTTTGTGCATCTGGCTTCAGGTGGGTACTGAGGAATCGAACCCGGATCATTAGGCTTTGCAGGCAAGCACCTTAGCCGCTGAGCCATCTCTCCAGCCCTCTACCTTGTATTTGAGATAGGGTCCCTCACTAACTGTGGAGCTCACTGACTCAGCTAGACTAGAGATCCTCGGGGATCCTCCTGTCTCCACCTCCACAGTGCTGGGGTTCCAGGCATGCACCACCATGCCCAGCACACCTGGGGTGAGAAGGGGGGAGGGCAGAGAAGTCTGTCCTGGCAAATGCAGTGGTGAACAATGAGACACCTTCCTCAAACAAGGCGGAAGGTGAGGGCTGACACTCTCAGCTGTCCTCTGAGCACGCCCGCATTGCACGTGCACACACCCATAACTATGCACGAACACACAACGCACAAAAATGTCAAAGGGCCAAGACTCAGTGGTAGAACACTTGCCTGGCACGTACAAGGCCCTGGGTTCAACCACCATTACCACACACATACCTCTGCCGCCGCCACCACCTTAAGACCATACAGCTAGAGATCTGTCCTGTCACTAAACACCTGAATGTCCCATAGCTCCGAGTGCACAGGATCACCCAGCATGCCCTTGGCTGAGTTGAGCCTCTCTGGTTCCAGGTACTGATTCTGAGATTCCTCCTTGGTCATTTTTATTTCTGCCATTTCATTTCTAATGTATGGAGGGAGACATCTCGCGCTTGAGTTTGCACTTGGGCGCAGTTTGAAGCTGAGCATGTGCTCAGCCTCAGAGTCACACTAGATCAAGAAGTGTTAAACCTAGGCGAAACAGAGGGAAACAGAGGGGCAAGAGCTAAAGCAACCATGATGGGGCTGGAGGGATGGCTGTGTGGATAAAATGCTCGCAGCTCAGGCTGGAGTGCCCAGGTTTAATCCCCAGTAAAAAGCAGAAGCCCTGGGGGTCTCCTGTAATCCCAGCATATTGAAGCTGCCTCTCAGGGCCAGATGGGAGGCCCTCAGAGAGAGGCCTCCTTCCAGGAGAACTTTCTGGAAGCTTTTGGCAAGTATAACAAAGAACAGTAGCACAGAGTGAGAGGAATCCTGCCTCAAAAGAGACGGGAAGACCAACCTGAAAGTCATCATCTGACCTCCACACTTCTGGCATGGCTGACTTAAGCTGCTATGGTGCGCACACACACACACACACACACCTTACTTAGAAAAGTTATAAAACAAGGATTCTCTCCCTCTCTCACTAAAGTAAAAAAAAAAAATTAAAAAGAGGGCTGGAGAGATGCCTTAGTGGTTAAGACACTTCTTCCCTGCAAAGCCTAAGGATCCATGTTCTATTCTCCAGATCCCACATAAGCCAGACACACAAAAGTGAGGCATGTGCAAGGTCACACATGCCCACTAGGTGGCACAATCATCTTGAGTTTGATTTCAGTGGCTAAGGCCTTGGTGAGCCAATTATCTCTCTCTCGCCCTTTCTAAAAATTAAAAATAAAACAAAACAAGGACAGGAATGAATAAAGCAAAGCGAACTCTTCAAACTACAAGCTGAATATTGAGAGGTGTGACTAACAGTTGGGGTTAGGACGGCATTGTGGATTCAAATTCCAGCTCCCCGGCCCGCTTGGCTACACAAGCTTGGTCAAGCTGCTCACTCTGTGCAGTATTTTCCACGGCTATGAAATGGAGATGACAGCAGGCACCTTGAACGATTTAATGGCTGAGTACGTTGAAGCCTGTCTAGTGCCTGGCTGCAACGGACTCTGTGAGCGTCTCCTAAGGAGGCGATGCCCAGGCTGTGGCTCAGTTGGTAGAATGGTCTAGCATGCTGAGGAATCTGAGCCCCATCCCCAGCGAATACCACATAAACCGGGTTCAGTGGTGCACCTCGGAAATCCCAGAAATTGGGAGGTGGAAGCTCATTGCCATCTTCGGCTATATAGTGAGCTTGAGGCCAGCCTGGAATACATGTGACCTTGTGTCAATATAAAAGAAAATACAGGGCTGGAGGGATGGCTTAGTGGTCAAGGCGTTTGCCTGCAAAGCCAAAGGACCTAGGTTCGATTCCCCAGGACCCAAGTTAGCCAGCTGCACAAGGTAGCACATGCATCTGGGGTTCGTTTGCAGAGGCTGGAGGCCCTGGCGCACCCATTTTTTCTCTCTCTCTCTCCCTCTTTCTCTATCAAATAAATAAAAATAAAGAAAATATTTACAAAGGTAATCGAATAAAATAAAAGACACAGCCAGACGTGGTGGTGCACACCTTTAATCCCAGCACTCGGGAGGCAGAGGAAGGAGGATAGTGAATTCCAGGTCAGCTTGAGTGAGAGTGAGACCCTACCTTGAAAAACCAAAATAAAATAAAACAAAATAAAATAAAATTTAAGTAAATTAAAAAAAAATTAAACTACCTACCTACCACCGCGACCACCAGTTTCCGTTTTTCTGGAGTGTAGCTATAAAAATCACCGCCAGGGGACAGGCTTCAGTCCCGTCCACGTCTCCAAACCTCTACCTCGTACTCGAGGGTGGAGCTGCCGGGAGCAGAGGTCCTCCGGGACCAGGCTTTCCTTCCCGGCCAGGTGCCCTCGCCACCCCACCTCCCGGGATGTCGGCCCTCTCCAGGGACCGCCCAGCGCCTCTCCTCTCCCGGGCGTTGGAAGAGGGCGCGGCCGGGGCGGGGAGGGTGGTCCCCGCGACCCAGCCGGGACGCTCCGTGCCGCGCACGGCTCCAGGGCTCAGCCTGACGGCCCGTCCTCCGGCTCCAGCCTCCGCGCACCGGTTTTCCCAACCTGCAGAGCTCCAAGACGCAGTTCTGCTCCTTATAAATGAGAGTCTCGGGGATTCTATGGTAGTGGTACAGCTAGCACCAGGACGCCTTGTCACAGCCAGACAAAAGAAAATCGTTCAAAAGCCGGGCGTGGAGGCAGAGGTAGGAGGATTGCTGTAGGTTTGAGACTACCTAGTGAATTCCAGGTTAGCCTGGGCCAAAGTGAGACCCTACCTCGAAAAACCAAAAAGAAAAAAGAAATGATCTACGAAGCCAAAAGACATGGAGTGATCTTAAATTTATACTTCTTTTTTTTAATTTTATTTTTATTTGAGACAGGAAGAGAGAGAGAGATAGATAATGGGTGCACCAAGGCTTCTAGCCACTGCAAACGAACTCCAGACACATGTGTCACCTTGTGCATCTGGCTTATGTGGGTCCTGGAGAATCTAACCTGGGTCCTTAGGCTTTGCAGGCAAGCACCTTAACAGCTAAGCCATCCCTCCAGCCCTTAAATGTATGTTTTTCAGTGCAAGAAGCCAGCCTGGCCCAAGTGTGGTGGCTCACACCTGTAAGCCCAGCACTTGGAAAGTAGAGGCTAGAGGATCAGAAGTGCAAGGTCATCTTTACCTATACAATCAGTTTTGAGGCCAGCATGAGCTATATGAGACCTGTCTAGGGAAAAGGAGAAGAAGGAGGAGGGGTGGGAAAGATGGGGAGGGTGAGAGAGAAGAGGGAGGGGAGCGACATACTATAAACATCCAGCTCTCTGGTGCTGTGGGAAAGCAAACTGAAGGTAGTTTAAAAAAAAATCGGGCCTGGCATGGTGTCGCACGCCTTTAATCCCAGCACTGGGAGGCAAAGGTAGGAGGATCGCTGTGAGTTCAAGGCCACCCTGAGACTCTATAGTGAATTCCAGGTCAGCCTGGGCTAGAGTGAAACCCTATCTCGAAAAAACAAACAAACAAAAAAAATCGGGATGGAGGCATGGCTTAGTGGTTAAGGCGTTAAGGCTTACAAAGCCAAAGGACCTAGGTTCAATTCCCCAGGACCCCCATGTTAGCTAGCTGCACAAGGGGGTGCATGTGTCTGGAGTTCGTCTGCAGTGGCTGGAGGCCCTGGCATGCCCATTCTCCAATCTCTCTCTCTCTCTCTCTCTCTCTCTGTCTCTGTCTCTTTCCATCTCTCAAATTAATAAATACAATTTTTTAAAAGTCAGTGGTTGTGCACAGGGAACTTAGGGACAATGAGAACACCATAAACATTGTCATTCAGTTGAGAGCTGCCAAACGCCATGTTATTCTTGGAATCCAGGTTGGTCCTGCCTGAGAATGAGTGGGCCTAAGAGATCAGTGGGCAAGGGGCTGCAAATTCATAGAGCCACGTCTTACGTGGACCCCCGTTGGGAATCAGGCACAGAAAGCGAACAGGACAAAGAGTGTCAGTTGTGAAGAAGCATCTGAATTATGTAGAGAGGCTGTGCCTGGTTCTCTGGTCCTGACTTCCCACCCATGTTCTCAGGCTAGCTGGTCCTTGAGCTTCTGGGAAATTCCGTCTCCACCTTCCATCTCCCCATCAGCGTGCAGGGATCCCAGAAGCTGTTCACAGCTTCTGACATTTTATGTGGCGTCTGGGGATCCGAATTCGGACACACAAGCTTGTGCTGCAAGCACTTTATCCACTGAGCCATACGCCCAACTCTGTTTGTGTGGGTTTTCGTTTGTTTGCTTTGTCCGTTTTTGCGTGTGCTTGGTGGTGTATGCTCACGCAGGCTGGTGTGGCGCCCATGCGCTCATCAGGTGTCCCCCTCCATCACCCACCTGCCCGGTTCTCCTTGCAGTGGTCTCTCACTGATTCTGGAACTTGCCATCATGATCCCCAGCAATGCTTCCGACTCTGCTTCCCACCGGACCAGGCGATGGATGTGCGCAGCCCCGCCAAGCTGCTTACCTGGCTTCTGGAGAGCTAGACGGTGGTCTCGGGCCCCTTCGGGCCCTCATGTTTGTTTAGGAAGTGACTGAACAGCTGAGTCATCTCTCAAGCCCCCTGTTTGCTTTTTTTTAAAAAAAATATTTTACAGCCAGATATGGTGGCGCACGCCTTTAATCCCAGCCCTTGGGAGGCAGAGGTAGGAGGATCGCCGTGAGTTCAACGGCACCCTGAGACAACATAGTGAAAGTGAATTCCAGGTCAGCCTGGGCTAGAGTGACCCTACCTAGAAAAACCAAAAAAAAAAAAAATATATATATATATATATATATATATATGTATATATATATATACATACATACATATATTTTTGTACAATCTTTTTGTTTGTTTGTTTGTTTGTTTTTCAAGGTAGGGTCTCACTCTAGTCCAGGCTGACCTGGAATTCACTGTGTAGTCTCAGGCTGACCTTGAACTCACGGTGATCCTCCTACCTCTGCCTCCCAAGGGCTGGGATTAAAGGCGTGCGCCAGCACGCCTGGCTCAACAAATCTTTTTAATATTTTATTTTACTTATTTATTTGAGAGAACAAGACAGAGAATAGGCACGCCAGGGCCTCTAGCCACTGCAAATGAACTCCAGACGCATGTGCCGCCATGTGCATCTGGCTTACCTGGGACCTGGAGAATCGAACCTGGGTCCTTAGGCTTTGCAGGCAAGCACCTTAACCGCTAAGCCATCTCTCCAGCCCTGCTTTTTTTTTTTTTTAATTAATTAATTTATTTGAGAGAGAAAGAGAGAGAGAGAGAATGAGCACACCAGGGCCTCCAGTCATTGCAAACAAACTCCAGACGTATGCGCCACCATGTGCATCTGGCTTACATGTGTCCTGGGGAATCGAACCTGGATCCTTTGGCTTTAAAGGCAAGCACTTTAACTGCTAAGCCATCTCTCCAGTTCCCATTTGCTTTTTTTTTTTTTTTTTTTTTTTTTTTTTTTTTTTGAGGTAGGGTCTCACTCTAGCCCAGGCTGACCTGGAATTCACTAGGTAATCTCAGAGTGGCCTCCAACTCACAGTGATCCTCCTACCTCTGCCTCCGGAGTGCTGGGATTAAAGGCGTGCACCACCACGGCCGGCTTCCCCATTTGCTTTCTGACACAGGGTTTTGCTATGTAGCCCTATGCAGTACATGGCCTGGTACTCACTGTGTAGCCCAGGCTGGCCTTGAACTCTCAGAACTCCTCCTGCCTCTGCCTTGCTGGCTCTTCTTGTCCTTTAAGTAAGAGTTCTGCATTTGCCAGGCTTGACAGTGCCTGCCTGTAATCCCAGCACTTAGGTGGCTGAGGCAGGAAGACGGCAGTTCAAGGCTTGCCTAGACTGCACAGTGAGACCTTGTCTGGAATAAAGCATGCTACATCTCCCACGTGGGAATTTCCTCCTGCTCTGGTGTGTAAATGATCGGGGCGGGGTGGGGTGTGTGCAGACACACGTCCCCACGCATACACGGGGAAGTTGGAGGAGCACGCCGGCGTCTTTCCGCTACCTCTCATCTGCTTACTTCCCTGAGACAAAGTCTCTCGTTGGACCTGACACAGCCACCGCTTTTTCAGATTGGCTGACGGACAGTCCTCATGACTCTCTGGTCTCTCCTCCCCACAGAACTGAGGGCACAGGCATGCGCGGCCACATCTGACCAGGTCACGTGGTTGCCAGGGAACCCCAGCTCAAGGGGAATCGGGCCCTGCTTGTGTGGCATTCACTCTTACTCTCGGCGCCATCTCCTCAACCCCTTCCTCCTGCTTGTCAGAAAGAGAAGTCCCTGCCCATGCCGCTGTCAAAATATCTTTGACTTAAAACGTAGGAGACAGGACAGAGAAGTGTGGGAGGGGAAGGAGCCCTCACTCAGGGTCTGGTCACAGTCTCTTGTCAGGTGAGAATTCCAGCACAATTAACAGTTGCTGTGAAGGTTGTTGATGTAGACATAGAGATACTTTATGTTAAAATAGCTGTGAGTTATGCTTAAGGCCCAAGTGTTTTTCTTTGAGTAAACTTCCCAAATGTAAACCTGTACTTTTCTTTTTCTTTTTTAAATATTTTATTTGTTTTTTTTTTTTTATTTATTTGCCAGTAGAGAGCAAGAGAGACAAACAGAGAGAATGGGCGCACCAGGGCCTCTAGACACTGCTAATGAACTCCAGACGCATGCGCTCCCTTGTGCATCTGGCTTGCGTGGGTTCTGGGGAATTGAACCTGGGTCCTTTGACTTCGCAGGCAAATGCCTTAACTGCTAAGCCATCTCACCATCTCTCCATCCCTAAACCTGTAATTTTCTAGGAATCTCGTAAGAACCTTCATGATAGTAAAGAACATGTCTTAACCCACCCCTGCAATTCTTGTGACCCATGGTTTTATCTTATCCCATTAATCTCACTTGTTAGTCTAGAGCATTTTGGGAGGTTGAAGTTCCTCAGTCTCAACATATTGCTGAGAGTGAGCCTCAAGTCAAGAACTGGGAAAACCACCCTGGGGGACAGAGGCCACACTTGGACCCCCCTACTGCAAAGAAGTCTGTCTGTCTGTCTCTCTTCTATATTGGTTGATAAAGGAGGGAAAGGTCTTGGGAAATAGCTCAGTCTGTCAAGTGTTTGCCTTTTTGTTTTTTCAAGGTAGGGTCTCACTCTAGCCAGACAGACCTGGAATTTACTATGTATTCTTAGGGTGGCCTTGAACTCATGGCGATCCTCCTACTTCTACCTCTCGAGTGCTGGGATTAAAGGCATGCGCCACCACGCTCGGCTCAGTGTTTGCCTTTTGAGGATGAGGACCTGAGTTCAATACCCTGAACCTACTGCTTAAAAAAAAGTCACATGTGGCAGCATGTGTTTATAATCCTAGTGCTTGGGAGGTGGAGACAGGAGGGTCCTTGGGCTTCCCTGGCCAGCAGTCTAGCCTACTTAGCAAGTTCCAGGCCAGTGAGAGACCCTGTCTCAAGGAAAGGTGGCTGGTATCAGCCTGCGGAAGAACACTGGAAGCTGTCTTCTGGCCTCTACAGACATGCACACCCATGCTGCACCTGCACTCGCATGAAGTGCACACATGAAAGGAGAGGGCAAAGGCCATCAAAGGGGAGAGTTCCTTAGAAACCCTTTAAGCAGCATAACTCCAAAAGCCTTCAAGATGGGGGTATAGCTCAGTGGTAGAGCATTTGACTGCAAAAGTCATCAAGACCCTATGTGGGGCTACTTCTAAAGCCAAGCATGACTCTGTTGTGAAGCCCACACTCATTCTCATGTGTGAAATCTCCTTTTCATGAGCTCCTCTTTATTCACCCTGTGCTTGATGTTCAACTCCAAAGCGGCTTTATACCGACTCATCCTGAAATTCTTTTCTGAAGCAAAGTCAAGAATTTCCCCCCACCCATTTTTAGAGAGAGAGAGTTGCACGCCAGGGCCTCAGCCACTGAAATAGAACTCCAGATGCTTTGTGCCACCTAGTGGGCATGTGCAGCCTTGCACTTACCTCACCTTTGTGCATCTGGCTTATGTGGGATCTGGAGAGAGATCGAACATGGGTCCTTAGCCTTCGCAGGCAAGTGCCTGAATCACTACGCCATCTCTCCAGCCTAAGAATCCCTTTTTAATAAATAAAATATTTTTTAAAGGCTGAAGAGATGGCTTAGCAGTTAAGGCACTTGCCTCCAAAGCCAAAGGACCTAGGTTCGATTCCCTAAGACCCATGTAAGCCAGATGCACAAGGTGGCACATGAGTCTGGAGTTCATTTGCAGTGACTGGATGCCCTGGCACACCCATTTTCTTTCTCTCTCCATCTCTCTCCCTCTCTCTGCCTCTTTCTTTCTCTCAAATAAATAAATAAAAATAATTTTTTTTAAAAAAGAATCCTGCTTTGGTTGCAGGACACTGGAACCGAGGTGGACACCCCTCCCTGCTGGCTGGCTGTCATGGTGCTGGAAAGTGCTATGCAGGCTGCTAGGGGAGGAAAGTCGTCAATAGTTTTAACCAGCAGGGACCCTGCAAGCTACACAACTGGCCATCCAGGCAACAGTGGCATGTCTGTTATGGGTATAACCAACTGCTCTCTGATTAGCTCTGAGGCCTGCTCCATGAGAGGGGATCCATTGCTGGTACTGAACCTCTAGTAACGAAAACAACACTATGGCTGGGGAGGTTACAGGCCCAGCAGGGAAACTACTACTGTTGTTAGGCTAAATGGATATATTGTGCCTTCAAATTGCCCTCTAAATATTTATGTTTATGCTCATTTATTAGTGCTTTGCTCTCACTTTTAGAGAAAGAAGCTTTTTTTTTTTTTTTGCACATGGTGATGACAGCATATTTAGGAATGATGGTATGTTCTTTGCTCTTTCAGAACATATGTATAAAGCCATAAAATGCTAATAGTGAACCCAGGTGTAAATTTTGGACTCTGAGTGGCAGTGAGGTGTAGAGTTCATCATTGTAATAATGTGGAGGTGGGGAGTGAAGTGTGTGGGAGCTCTCTGTACTTAAAAAAAAAAACTTTAAAAAATATTTTATTTTATTTATTTATTAGAGTGAGAGATATGGAGTCAGATAGAGAAAGAATGGGTGCACCAGGGCCTCTAGTCAGTGCAGATGAATTCCAGATGCATACACCATCTTGTACATCTGGCTTATGTGGGTATTGGGCAATCAAACCTAGGCCCTTAGGCTTCACAGGCAAGCACCTTAACCACTAAGCCATTTTCCCAGCCTGAGCTCTCTGTACTTTCCATTCAATTGCTATGAACCTAAAATTGTTCTCAAAAACAGTCTATATTTGAAACCACAATAAAAGACATTCGATTTTTTTTTTCTGTTAAAGTGGCTTTCCTTCCCTCCCATTTTTTTTTCAGAATTTCTTTTTCTGTTGTTTTCAAAAGTAAGCAAAGAGGGTTGGAGAGATGGCTTAGTGGTTAAGGTGTTTGTCTGCAAAGTCTAAGGACCCCAGTTCAATTCCCCAGGACCCATGTAAGTCAGATGTATAAGGGGGCTCATGCATCTGGAGTTCATATTCAGTGGCTAGAGGCCCCGGAGTGCCCACTCTCTCCATCTCTCTCTTTCTCTCTCTCTCTCAAATAAATAAATTAAAATTTAAAAAAAAAGTAAGCAATGATTTTTGTTGTTGTTGTTTTGTTTTTCGAAGTAGGGTTTCACTCTAGCCCAGGCTGATCTGGAATTCACTATGTAGTCTCAGGGTGGCCTCAAACTCACGGCGATCTTCCTACCTCTGCCTCCCGAGTGTTGGGATTAAAGGCATGCGCCACCATACCCAGCAACAAGGATTTTTTTTTTAACAGCTAAGTAAGTCTCTCACCAGTCTAACCCACCCAGCATCATTTCCTCATTGACTTGACCTGTTTCTTGAAACATAAACATCAAGAAATACAGGCATGTGTCTCAAAAAGATGTAGACAGTGTACCTGGGAAGACAACACTAGAGGTTGTCCTCTGGCCCCCACAAGCACACATGCACATGAACACAACACACAAATATGCACACCATACACACATACGTGTGCAAAAAAATTAATAATTTTACCCTGAGGACAGCAGCCTAACATGTATGTGCATGCCCATAGGAATATAAAAGAGCAATGCTGGGGCTGGAGAGATGGCTCAGCAGTTAAGGCACTTACCTGCAAAGCCTAATGACCCTGGTTCAATTCCCCAGTACCCATGAAAAGCCAGACGCACAAAATGGTGTATGCATATCTCTCTTCTCTCACTCACTCTCTTTCTGCTTGCAAGTAATTTTTTTTAAGATTTTTTTTTTATTAGAGATGGAGGGGGAGAGAGAATGAGAATGGGCACACCAGGGTCTCTAGCCACTGCAAGTGAACTCCAGACGCATGCCCCACCATGTGCATCTGGCTTACATGGGACCTGAAGAATCGAACCTGGGTCCTTAGGCTTCACATGCACCTTAACCACTTTAACTGCTAAGCCATCTCTCCAGCCCCTAAAAATTTTTTTAAAGTGCTATACTAGGTGCTGAAACAAAATTTCCTTTTTGTTTTGTTTTGCTTTGCTTTGTTTTAAAGAAAACAACACTGGGGACGAACCAGAACCTTGTCCAGTCTAACCACAGGCTCCACCACTGAGTGACACCCCTGCCCCTCACAGGCTTTGCCATCTGTGTCCCCTGTGATGCGTACCACCTTCTCATGTTTACTCAATGAAAACAACTTTTACTTCTAGCTTTCTAGGTGGACAGGAGACATTAATTATATACCCCACAAGAGGGCTCATGTCCAGAGAGACACAGAAATGTATGGCTGGAGTGTGGGTGTCTACGAAGGCAGTCCCCTGGGGAAGATGTGACCTGGGGTCAAGGATGACACATGGGTTCCAGTCCCTGCCTGTCTGTCTTGGATAATGCCCACAGCACATGCAAGGTCACTTCTCTGCTTCCAGAAGCCTTTGGGGGCCTCTCCCTGGGCCTGAACGGCTCCATCTCTGTGTGATACACGTGTCCTCTAGTTTCCTGAGAGTAGAGAGCCACCCAAACTGCTCCCCAAAATCACCTCCCATGCAGGACCCCCTACTACCCACTAGAGACTCTCCTTGAATCTGGGATCCTGCCCTCCCCATAGCCGCCGACTACCTGACTCACCCTTTCATAGCCGCAAGTCTCATCTCCCCAGCAATTTGTGGGCTCAGTGTTTACCCCACTCTCTCCATCAACAATCTTGAAGCTCCTACTTCTGGGCCTGGGAAATTCTCAAGCCTCAGCAGGGGCTGGGGGACTGGGGGGCTGGGGGGCTGCTTGTCTGTGAGCAGATCCTTGGAGTGAGGGCGGTCGGGTTCGGATGCGGGCACAAAACCTAGGGATGCAGAAAGGTGTGCCCAGCCCTTACCGCGCGGGCAGCACGGGTCAAGGCAGGTGACACCCAGGATCTCCAAGGGTTCAAGGACAGCAGGGGTAAAGGCAGAGGTCACAGGGCCTGTAACGGTGGCGGGGAGGTGTTGGAGCAAGTGTGGGACACCAGGTCTGGGAGGCCAGACCGACCACGGTTGCGGGCGAAGGGGAGGTCACCGGCTGTCCCCGGAAGCGTGGACTCCATCCTTTATCTAGAGATACAAGGTGGCACTTGGTGTGAGCCGGTTAACTAGGCGGGACCAGGAAGGACTTGGCAGGGCAGGTCGGAGGCCTTGAGCGCAGCACTGGAGCGGAGGAGAGCAGAGGCGAGGGGCCCCAGGGGTGCCAGGGTCCCGACTTAGCGGGGCTGGGCCATAGGAAAGGAACGGGGACCGGCGGGGGTCTGCGCTCGGGGCACAGGGTGGCGGGTGGGTCCCGCGCCGGCCCGCGGCCCCTCCGGAGCTTAGCACGCCCGAGCGCACTAACGCGCGGGTGCCGGGCCCAGCAAATCTTTTGTCCCGGGCGGCGCTGAGCCAGCAGGCGCGGCGGGGTACATAGGCGGCCCCCGGGCGGCGGGCGCAGGCACCATGGCGCAGCGCTCGGGGAAGGTGAGTGCGGACGCTCCCGGGGACCCGCCACACCCCTTGTTTACGGGGCAGAGTGGCTCCAGGCAACCGTAGTGGGCTTCATCTCTTTCTTTTCTTTTTTCCTTTCGTTGTTACTGTTTTCTAGATAGGGGCTCACTATAGCCAGGGCTGACCTGGGACTCTGTACTCAAAGCAATCTTCCCACCTCTCCCTCCCAGGAGTGCTGGGATTAAAAGTGTGCGTTACCAGGCCCGGCCAGGTTCTCTCTCAATCTCTTAAAAAAAAAAAAAAAATTCGAGGTAGGGTCTCACTCTAGCCCAGGCTGACCTGGAATTCACTCTGCAGTCTCAGGGTGGCCTCGAACTCACAGCCATCCTCCTACCTCTGCCTCCCGAGTGTTGGGATTAAAGGCGTGCGCCACCGCGCAGCTTCATTTCTTAATTAAATGGGATGACTCATTTGGCTGAGGACTTACCTGGAAAAGGTCACCCCACCCCTCTCACTTGCAGGAGGTGACTCCTAAGACAGGAGCAGGAAGTTTGGTCTTCTCTAGTTTGGTCTAGTTTGCGATGGTGAATCCTTGGAGGGAGTCTTTCTGACTTCTCTAAGTGTGGCCTCTGCCTCCCAAGACCATGGCCAGATCTGCCTTGTGCAGGAAGGACAGCCCACGTGGCTATCTCGTCCTCTCCTCTACTGCCCTTGTCCTAGCTGACCCATGAAGCCCTTGGTCACCCAGGGGGCTTCAGGGCAGCCTGACAGAAGGAAAGCAACCTCCCCCAAACCAACGGTACTCTGCCTGTCCTGCATCCATTACCCTAAAGCTCATAACTCCAGTGTCCATGAAGGGCAGGGCCCCTCACTCCCCTGGGAAAAGCGGAACTATTAGCTAGACCCAAACGACCACAGTTATTGGGTGACATTACTGTAGTTTGACAGAGTCCTTCTGAGCCCACAATTCTTGAAACCCAGAGTTATTGAGTGGCTAGGATTTTAGGCTCCATGGCAGGAAATGGGTTTGGGGAGGGAGTGCGGGCCTGGGCCTGCTCTGTTTAGCTTGGGGACAAGAACAACCTGTCAGTACCATCTAGCTACAGGACAGTGTTTAGTACCACGACCCCTGGGTTCATACAAATTCCAGCCCCCACATCTGCCTGTTACCCAAAGGAGAATCAGCAACGGGAAGCACAGGGGCTGGGAATGCGGATCCAAAAAGTTCTGGATCCGATGCCCAACAGTGCGAGCCTGCAATCCTAGCATTCTGGAGGGAGAGGCAGGATTCACGAGGAGTTTAAGGCCATCATTGGCTACATAGTAAATTCAAGGCTGATCTCATACCCATGAGACCCTGTCTCAAAAACAAGAGGCAGGGTCACACTCAGGCCTCTCAGGAGGACACCCATCATCTAGTGGCCCTGCCTGGCTCCCACTGATTCAGCCTTTCCAATTAAGAGGCCAATTGCCAGGAACCTGAGTGTCTGAAAAATAAAGGCTGGTTTATGGTGGTGAGTTGTAGGTAACATCTGTTCTTTTAAAACCATTTCCTTCCATGTTAACAGGATTTACTTCCACGTTGTCATAGGTGTTATGTCTGCCAGTAAACAAATACTAAGTCTGACAAGTGGAGTGGAAGTGTGAAGAGAGCCTGTTTCAAGCAGGCACCTAGACAAAGGGCTAATCCTCAGCCCCTTAACTGGGCCTTGTGTCTGCTCTACAGAAAGCTCAGCAGAGCTGTGTGACATCAGCCCGCTGACCAGTGGCCAGTCTCTGCCCCATCAGCAGACAGGGTCAGGCACCTCCTGTGAGGAGTGAGGCTGGGAGTTTGGGTTCCACTGAGAATATTGGACCCCGCATTGAGAGAAGCCCCTGACTCTGGGCCCTCCCTTGGCCCTTGTAGATCACTCTCTATGAGGGCAAGCACTTCACGGGGCGGAAGCTGGAGGTCTTTGGGGACTGCGACAACTTCCAGGACCGAGGCTTTATGAACAGAGTGAACTCTATCCGTGTGGAGAGTGGAGCATGGGTCTGCTTCGACCACCCGGACTTCCAGGGGCAGCAGTTCGTCCTGGAGCATGGTGATTACCCAGACTTCTTCCGCTGGAACGGCCACAATGACCACATGGGTTCCTGTCGGCCTGTGGGCATGGTGAGTGGACTACTCCACCCGGGGGGTGTGGAAGCCGACTGGCCTGGGCGTACAGTCGGAAGCGCAGGCCTCTCCACAGTGAGAGGGCACAGGGGGAGAAGTGCTTGCCATGCAAGAGTGAAGAGCTGGTTTAGATGCCCAGCACCCATGAGAAAGCCAGGCAGAGTGGTGCAGGTGTCTCACCAGGGCTGGGGAGGTGGGCACCAGAGGAGCCCTGGGGCTTGCTGGTTGGTCAGTCCAGCTGAGTCGATCCGTGAGCCCTGGGCTCAGTGACTGGGCTCTCGTCCATGCTTATGCAAGCAACCCTAATTAAACTCAGTGATCACAGGATGTCAAAGTAGAAGGGAGGCATGTTGGGAAGAAGGGATTCAGTGGGAGTGGGATGAGGACAAGAAAAGGTAATGGAGGTGAATGTGAACAAGATACATTTCATATATACATACATGCATATATATATGATTGTCAAAAAATAGAATAAATAAGATGGAGAGCAACTGGAGAAGACATTTGACATCAGCCTCTGGCTTCCACATGCACATAAATGTCCACACATATGGACACACATGCTAGCATGCCACACGCATATACCAGAAACCAAACAAAATCCAGGTGAGTCTGGGTTGATTATGGGTGTCTGTCTACCAATGCAAGAGACCTTATAGTGCTCTCGGGGCCTTCAGGGCTCTGAACTCGGAACAGCTAAGGAAAGAAACTGAAGTATCAGAGCCCATCCGTGAAACCTGACAGGAGGCCTGTTGGAGTCACAAAGGTGGCTGCGTCTCACAAGTGTGGCCTGGTGTTTGTAAGGAAGCAAATGACGGGTGTTGCTCACTCATGGAGAAGGGCCCTTGATGTCTGCTTGCTCCTAGGGAGGAATATGAGAATCGAGGGCTCCCCAAGTCACAACTATAACTGACCTGCTCTGAATGCTGTCCTTGGGTGGGAAACAGCCAGTTCTGGAGACCCGTGTGAATAGCTCTTGTCAGAGTGTCTGCCACAGCATCCTCTGTGGGCACCTGGTCAGGGTTCTCAGGAACGTCTGAGGAGTCAGGAAGGCGCCTCTCTGTTTGGGGTCCCCTTTCTTTTTATATCAGCCGGTTGCAAAATCAGCTGGGCTTTGCCATGTCGAATTGAAAGAATGCTTTTCTAGTATCTCTGGCAGGCTGTAGGCATTTGGAGAGAAGAACTAGAATGGCTGGCTTGGAATCTTGCATACTCGCTATTTATATGAAAAATATTTTTAAAAAAGAAAAGAAAAATATACCAGGCATCTTCTGAGTGCTGTTCTAGTAAGAGCCATCCCCGGCACCAGCTGTGAGGCAGACCCAGCCTCCCAGGCGTCTGGCCAGAGAGGGAAGCAGGCCTCCTCTGCCCTTTGGGCATGGCATAGGGAACCACACAGGGAGACATACACACACACACACACACTGATGTTAGTGAGACGTGATGCCAAGCCCAACAGAGACTTCAGCAAATGAGATCTGTTACGTGTTTTAAATTTTTGGTGTCATGTTTTAAGAAAAGGTTCTAAAATATTATTTGAAGGCTGGCCTGTGGCCTACACCCCAGGGTGGAGAAGTCAGAGCTGGGGCAAGCGCCCCAGCCACAACACCTGGAGGGATCCACTGATCCCACACCCTGGTCCCCTAGTGGCCGCTGGCCTCTGGCAGTCTTGCCTTCACTGGACCTCGGTTTCTCAGTTATAAAAAGTGGACTTGAGCCAGGTGTGGTGGTGCACGCCTTTAATCCCAGCACTCAGGAGGCAGAGGTAGGAGGATCGCAGTGAGTTCAAGGTCACCCTGAGACTCCATAGTGAGTTCCAGGTCAGCCTGGGGTGGAGCCAGACCCTACCTCAAAAAAAAAAAAAGTGGGCTTTCTCTCTCTCAAGTATATATATATTTTTTTCTTGGAAAAGAGCAGGAGAAATGGCTTAGTAGTTAAGGCACTTGCCTGTGAAGCCTGAGGACCCAGGTTCAATTCCTCAGTACCCACATAAGCCAGATGCACAAGGTGGCACACGCATCTGGAGTTCATTTGCAATGGCTGGAGACTCTGGCACTCCTATTCTTCCCTCCTTCCTTCCTTCCTTCCTTCCTTCCTTGCTTCCTTTTTCCAGGTAGGGTCTCACTCTAGCCCAGGCTAACTGAACTTCACTCTGTAGTTTCAGGGTGGCTTCGAACTGACAGCGATTCGCCTGCCTCTGCCTCCCCAGTGCTAGGATTAAAGGCATGCACCACCATGGCTGGCTCCTATTCTCTCTCTCTGCCTCTTTCTCTTTCTCTCTCAAATAAATAAATAATTTTTTTTTAAGTGGAGATTGACCAGGTCAGTGCCTCAGAAGCTTTTCAAAGAGATAGAATCCTTTATTCCCCACCCAGTGTCATGTAGACAAAGCAGTGTGGGTGTTGGGCTGGGGTCATTCGCCAGCCACCAGTCCAGCCCAGACAAGAACTCCTGGCTGCCCAGGGCCCCGAGTCACCGCGAACTCCCTCGCTGTGCTGACCAGGTGAGTGAGACCCCGCATGTCTCCTCTCCTTCCCGCACCCGCCTGCGTCTCGGAGCATGGGGAGCATTTCCGTCTGGAAATCTTTGAGGGTTGCAACTTCACCGGCCAGTGCTTGGAGTTCACAGAGGACTGCCCCTTCCTGCAGAGCCGGGGCTGGGCCAAGAGCTGTGTGAACGCCATCAAGGTGTACGGGGATGGAGCGTGAGTAACGTTGGGGCTCCCAACCAGGCCGGCAGGGTGGGTGGGCATCAAACCCCAGTGGGTGGGCACCGTGCCCCTAACCCACAGGTTCTGTCCCTCCCTCACCTGATCCAAGCGAGCAGTGGACGGCTCCCTCCCAGCCCAGCGAGGTCTTGGGGAAGGACACTGGGTCTCAGAGGTCCCCTGAAACCTCCCCTCTGGGGTGCCAGGCCTGAAGCAGGAAAGGGAGCTATTAAGAAAATGCAGACATCTCTGCCATTGGACGGAAATGATAGACGTCTGGCTTTCTTGGGCCCAGGCAAGCTCCTTGCCCAAGTGGTACTCCCCCTTTATAGGATACACGGGTGCACAGTGGCCTCACCTGCTCTGAGAAGGGGCACCTGTCTAGGGACCCCAGGCCTGGTCCTCTCTGTCTAATGGGCAAACAGCCCGCCCTGGCCTCCCGCTGGGGAAGCGGGTGCCAAGTGTCCAGGCCTTGTCTCTACTGCTCAGCAACAGCTCCCAGCACCCTCGGCTTGCCACGGCTCCCTGCGCTCACGCATGCGCACAGCCCACAGAGTGCCTTCCACTCAGATGCTCTCCCACACGCGCAATCGGCTTGTGCAAACCCTTCCCCACCCCCAGACTGTCCTTTGGACCATCCCGCCCCATCTTCCCCCTGCAGTCCGCACCATTTTCCAGAGGAGCAAACCCAGACTCCAGGTTAACTGGCAGCCCTCCCCACAGGAGAGGCCCTGCTCCCCACCAGCTGGGTACCTTCTCCCCTCCCCAGGGGAGCAGCCCCCTGGACTCCCGCCCCCCTGCCCCGAGGGTGGGGGTGGTGCAGGGGCTTGGCTCCTTAAGGAAGCAGCTAAGGGGACACCGGCCTCGAACATTCATTCCCCAGGCTCAGGATGGGGTCTCTTCCTGAGGGGCGGGGGAAGTGAGAAAGACAAGGGCCACCCAAAGCTGTAGACATCATTGGGCACCACACCAGGACAAGCTGGGACACGACACCCTGGCTGACCCGGACTTCAAGCTGAGAAGGACATATGAGAGCTCAGGGGTAGGAAGGGTTCACTTGCCCTGGGAAGTGTGCCGGCGAAATGGCGCCTTGTGGAGCCAAAGGCATGATTTTGCACGGAAGGTGTCTCAATTGAGAGCCCAGAAGTTACAACCGCCTCCCCCCAGCCCTGACGGGTCTTGTAGAGAAACATGGGCTCTGTCTGAGTGGAAGGGCGGGGGAACGTTAATTTTCACTTTTCCTTGGGGCATGGCCCAGGGGGGTGGGGTGGGGGCGATTGGCTCATTCGTTCTGAGGTCCCAGTTGTGGCTGCAGGGACCTTGGTCTGCACTAAGGAGCTCCCTGTTCTCTCACTCTCTCTCTTGCTCTCTCCTTTCCTTTCTCCCTCCCTCCTTCCTTCTTTCCCTTCCTACAGGCAGACTGTGTCAGGCCCCAGGTGTGAGGTCAGGACGGAAAGGGAGGGACCTGCTGAGGCTGGGATAGAGGAAAGATCCAGTGCCGGTGCGGCCCTGGGTGGTCTGGCTTCGGTCCTGTGCTCTTCTGTAAGCACAGCCTTGGGCTAAAGGACTCACGGATTCAGAGGAAGTCCCTTCAACAGCAAAGCCTTTTGGGTCAATGAGCAAAAACTGTTTGGGTGTTAAGGCCAAGTGAGGGGCTCCCTGAAAAGAGAAAGTCAAAGGAGTCTGGTAGACTGGGCCCCAAGAACCCCAGAGATTAGAGTAGGGTATGCAGCCCTGGGGGAGGTTGACATTGTAGCCCCCAGGTGCTTCTGAGATTAGCAGCCTCTCTGTGGTTCATAGAAAAGCTGTATTCTCTTGTGGAGAGACAGAGAAAGAGAATATGAGAATGAAAATGTCTGTTGTCAGGCGTGGTGGCGCACGCCTTTAATCCCAGCACTTGGGAGGCAGAGGTAGGAGGATCGCCATGAGTTCAAGGCCACTCTGAGACTACATAGTGAATTCCAGGTCAGCCTGAGCTACAGTGAGACCCTACCTCGAAAAAAAAAAAAAAAAAAAAAAAAAAGATAAGAAAATGTGTGTGTTGAGGTGCAGAGCCACCCCTTGACCAGAGTGAGCCAGTTCTCTGGTACCATCTCTTTCTGCTACCCTAGCCTAGCTTCTAACCCTGTTCACCCACAGCCAGGAGGACCACATGGTCCCATTTTTGGCGGGGTGCATATCTCCTCCATATTCTTTGAGATGGGGTCTTCAGCTGAACCCAGAGCCCCAGGGGTTCCCCGTGACTGCTTCCTCTATACTGGGGTCACAGGTGCACAACACCACGTACCTGGTTACTGGAACTGAAATTCTGGTCTTCATGCCTGCGTGGCAAGCACTTGACCCACTGAGCCACCCCGTTAACCCCCACACGCGGTACTTTCCCTCCTCAAAGCCGCACACTTGTCTCAGGAATGGAGAGGGGGGTCTCTTCCTCAGACTGTGCCCTCTCCAGGCCAGGCCGAGACCACTTTCCTCCCATGGTGCCCTCCAGATTGCTTGGGTCTTAGAGCGCACTTCACCCGCAGTCCTGAAGCACCCTAGCCCACTGGATGTTAAAGGCCGGGGACCTGATGCCCCCACGCCCAGCTCAACCTCCAAGGGGTTTGTTTCTGCTCTTGAGGCCGCTGATAGCTGCGCAGGAACTCACGGCTGTGGGATGGGCTCCCTCTCAGGCTCTTTTCTTAGCGACAAGGCAGTCCCCATAGGCCACGTCCACTGGAGCCCAGGCCCAACGAGGGCAGGGTGCCCTGCACCTAACACACGGTGGGACCACAAGCTTAGGAGCTGGGCTGTGCTGGCTGAGTGAATCTGTGCCAGGCACCCTGTGTTCTCTCTGTGCAAGTAAGCCGTGCTTTGGGTGGGCGACGAGTGCAGAATACATCCGAGATCGCCCCTGCCCTTGTCATGGGCCGGTCAGTTCAAAAGCGTGGACACTGGGCACTCTTTCCCCCACCTTTTATCCCAACCACCATCCGAAAATCGGCCCCGAGCCAACCACAGGCCACCGCAGCTCTCCGGAGAGGGGTCCCGGGCTGGGAGGTCTCCCACGGGAGCCCGGGCACCCGCGTGGCGTCCGTCCGCGTGGCGCCCCGTGACCCGCCCTTCCCTGGCCTGCAGGTGGGTCCTCTACGAGGAGCCCAACTACCGCGGCCGCATGTACGTGGTGGAGAGGGGCGACTTCCGCAGCTCCTCCGACTGGGAGGCCCCCAGCGCCCGCGTGCAGTCGCTGCGCAGGGTGGCCAACTTCTTCTAGCCCTGGCGACGCGGGCGCCGGCCCCGCGGCCAATAAAGGTCCTGGAAGCCAGTGCCCACCGCCTCCGAGTGCTGTCTGCGTCCCGGTCCGGCTCGGGCCTGCGGGGGGCTGGGAGACCCCCCCTACACTGGCACAGGTAGGAGCCCCTCACCCGGAAGGCCTGGCTCAGCCTGGGCGTGGTGGCGCTCGTCTTTAATCCCAGCACTCCGGGGGGCAGAGGTAGGAGGATCGCCGTGAGTTCGAGACCACCCTGAGACTACATAGTGAATTCCAGGTCAGCCTGGACTAGAGTGAGACTCTACTTCAAAACCCCTTCCTGTCCCGTCCCCCTCCCCAGTAGAAAAGAAAAGAAAGTCTGGTTTAGAATGGGGTGAGAGCCAGACGCCGGCGGGACACTGCCCAAAACGCAGTGCCCCAGCAGGCGCCCGAGGGCATCAGGAGAGGATAGGAGGGGCCGGTGGGGGCGGGGCGTGGGGCTAGGGGCGGGGCGTAGAGGTTGGGGGCGGAGTTACAGAGGGACTTCTCCGCTGGGCTCCTCCCACTGCATCTCCCTGACTCTGCCAGCCGCTGCCAAGCTTCGGGATCTGCTCTGTAGCCTAAGGCTGGACCCAGGCAGAGTTCACGGGATGGGCCTGTGGCAGCTCGGGTGTTTTCTAAGATCAGAAAGAGAGAGGGGGGTGGATGGGGGTGCAGGTATATGGGCAGGTGGTCCCGGAAGTGGAGGGGAGATAAGGAAGAAGCCACCTGGATCTAGGGGCACGTAGGCAGCGTCTGCTCCCGCCCTAGCCTCAGGGAGGTGCAGGGCACGGCTGGCCAACTCGGGGTCCGCGCACCCTGCCCCTGGCCTTCGCCTCCGCGCCTTTGCCAATGTACAGAGCTTCCCTGTGGGCCGGCCCCTCTCGGGGACTCTGGACTCCTTCCTTGGGCTGGTCTTCCATGGAGACTGCAGGTGTAAATCAGATCAAAATGCCCGGCTGAGGAAATCTTAGCCCTTCCCAGAAGGGAAGATCTGGAATCCTGTGGGACTTCTGAGGCAGCTCAGGGCCCTGGTGCCCTGGACATGAAGAATCTTCCATGTGCACCGGGCAAGGCTTGGACCACCCCTTTCAAGCATCCCACCCTCCACCCCATGGGATTTGGGTCCTTCTGCCACCCCACTGGCCCTGCAGCCTCTTTGCTCCCAAGGGCACAGCCTCCTCTTCCAGCCTGGCCACTTGTCCCTGGACTCTGCCCCCCGCCCCCCCCCCACACACATCAGAAAGTATTCCAGCCCTGCCATACATATTTGAACTGGACTTGAGACACACCAAGAGGGCCGGGGGTTGACAATGGAATGCCGAGCAGCGGGCCCGCAGACTGGGCTCCCGTCAGGACAAGAAAGTCCTCAGGGGCTGCTGCAGGCCTGCGCATGGACAGTGCTTGTCCCAGTTCCTGGATGTCTCCCAGTTCTTCCTCCCCCAGCTGAGAGAAACAGAAAAGGGAGTATCATGAAGAGCCACTCAGTGCATCCAGGACAGCACTGTCACCAGGAGCGGGGGGCAAACACGAGTGATCGTGCCAGTGCACCGGGCTGCCCCGTGACAGCAGAGGCTGGGACAGGACAACGCTGCTGACCCCCAAGGCAGGGTTGCCTTCTGCTGTGTGGTAGGGGGATCCCCAAAGACAGAGAGTGTCCCCAGTGTCCGCCCTCCCTACCTGCACACCACAGAGAGCGGCAGAGACTGAGCGAACCAAGAGCTCCCCAGACCGACCCTCCACACAAGCTCCAGCTAAGGAGCGGGCAACAAGGGACGGGAGACGGCTCGGTGGGTAAAGCTCGTGCTGTGCCAGCCTGATGACCCGAGTGCCAATCCTCAGCACCCACGTCAAGCCAGACACCCCATGAGCAATGAGAAAAAGGAGGAGACCCTGCCTCCAAAACAAGATGGAAGGCAAAGACCAACAGTGTAGGTCGTCTAGTGACCTCCACACACACTGTGGCACACACTCACAAACATGAGAACAGAATGGCTGAGCGGTTAAGGCGTTCGCCTGAGAAGCCAAAGGACCCTGGTTCCGTTCCCCAGTACCCACATAAGCCAGATGCACAAGAGGCGCACGCGTCTGGGTTCATTTGCAGTGGCTGGAGGCCCTGGCATGCCTATTCTCTCTCCCTCTCTCTCTACCTCTTCCTCTGTCTCTCTCTCAAATAAATAAATAAATAAATAAATAAATAAATAAATAAAGGCTGGGCGTGGTGGCACACACCTTTAATCCCAGCACTTGGGAGGCAGAGGTAGGAGAATTACCGTGAGTTTGAGGCCACCCTGAGACTACATAGTTGATTCCAGGACAGTCTGAGCTAGAGTGAAACCCTACCTCAAAAATAAGTAAATAAATGAATTTTTTAAATGGCACAAGAAAATGACAGTAAGCCAGCCACCATACTGGGCCTCACTGTCCCCCCTCAGGAAAGGTGTGTTTGCTTAAACTCATACCTGAGACTTTATTTCTCTGCCACAGAAATAGATCCCTGTGGAGTGCTCAGCCGTGAAATATCTCTATCACATCTTCCAAGGCTCAGGGTCCCTTGTGGACGAGGTATTGGAAATAAGAGCCAAAAGAAGGGTACGTCTCCTTACAACATGCTCCTCCAGACACAAAATGGCCTGGATATCCATGACCTCACAGTGCCTAACACTACTTACGTAAGACCATCATAATAGGAGGAAAAGATGATGACATCAAAATAAAAGAGACTGATTGAGAGAGGGAGGGGATATGATGGAGAGTGGAGCTTCAAAGGGGAAAGTGGGGAGAGGGGGGAATTACCATGGGTTATTGAATACAGTTATGGAAGTTTTCAATAAAAAATAAATTAATAAAAAAAGAGAAAAAAAGAAAATAGGCCTCTGTGTGGGAGCCTGGCCCCCAAGTGGCCACATCTGCCGGTGCAGGCCCCTGAGGAGCCAGGGCTCTGCTCGTGCACAGCAACAGCCTTTCTCCCACCCCCACCTCTGAGGTCAGCAGAGTCCAGCGGTCCTGGGCTGGCGGCCTCACACTCCTTTGCCCACTGCGGGTGGCATTTTTGTACACATTTAATGCCAGATCCCTGAAAAGTCAAGAATGGCCTGGTCTACATAGAGTGTTGCCCACCAGCCAGAGCTATATAATAGGACCCTGTCTCAAAAAAAAAAAAAAAAGAAAGAAAGGGGGGGGGTCAAACAACCCACAAGGTGGCACTGACAGACCCTGTGAATGTACCTGCTGCCATGGAGATGGGTGGCCAAACACGGTGAAAACAGAGAATTTCACAGTAAGGGCCAGTTACTAGGAGGAAATGACCCTGTACCGGAGGTGGGCAGGAAGGAGCCCAGGGCCCTGAAAACCACTGCCCTTCTGCCTCGGGTATGCAATGGGATGGTAACTGTGCCCTTGTGGGGAAGGGATTCCTGGGAAGCAGATGGGAACTCCCACTCTGCAGCTCAGGCCAGCGGCGGGGCTCCTCCCCTGGCTCCCCGGAACGGCGGTGCCTCATTAGGGCGATGCAGTGCTTCCCACAGCTTTGTGTTCCTGGGTGACCTCCCCCTCACCCGGCCCCCCTGCTCCCTAATCTGTCAGCAAACCTGCTTTGGTCGGAAAGAAGAAAAACAAGCTTCCCACCACAGAGCCTGTGGGCAGCTGTGTAATTTATCTGAAGTCTGTCCAGGGGGTCGGTGGACCGGAGGATGGGGACGGCTGCTCGCTCCGTGCCACACATGCCTCTCATATTTCTGCGTCTGCCCTGTGGTTTGGAAGAGGGGGGCTTTCTACAGTCACCCTCTTGTGTCCTCAGCCCCGTGCCTCCTCCCACAGCCCTTCCCACCCCCGTCGCTGGCCCCCTGCTGACCAGGCAGTGTTCATCAGGCCCACTTCCCCCCCCACAGAAAACCTGTCCCTTAAGCCTGCCTGATGTCCGTCCACCCCAGGGGCATCCCTCTCTCTCAGCCCCGCCCAGCCCAGGATTATTCCAGGAATCTCTGCCCTCCCCGCCCCTTCCTGGGCCTCCCTCTGCCCAGGTCTCCAGCTGTGCCCCTTTGGCCATGAGATCTCCACTGGGGAGGCCACTTTCCAGGCAGGGCTGTACTCTTATGTGTCTTTCTCTAGAAGCTTCAGTAGATTTTCATCCAAAAACCTGTAAAACAAAACAGTTTTTAAAAATCCAGTCCAGGGCTGGAGGATGGTTTAGCGGTTAAGGCATTTGCCTGCAAAGCCAAAGGACCCTGGTTCCATTCCCCAGGACCCACGTTAGCCAGATGCACAAGGGGGCACACGAGTCTGGAGTTCGTTTACAGTGGCTGGAGGCCCTGGCGCACCTATTCTCTCCCTCCCTCCCTCCCTCTCTCTCTCTCTTTCTCTCTCCCTCTTTCTCTGTCAAATAAATAAATAGAAATATATATATTTTTAAATCCAGTCCATGGCTGGCAGTGCAGCTCACTGGCACACACTCGCCCATCATGTGTGAGGTTCCAGGTTCTATCCCCAGCACCACCAGACAGACAGACAGACAAATAATTCACCAAACATTGGACTCCCTATTACTATTTTGGCTACTTTCTGGCACTCTGACAAAATACCTGACAGAAATAACTTACGGAAAGAGAAATTTATTTGTGCTCTCGGTACAGAGGGCATAGCCCATCGTGGCAGGCAAGGCATGGTGTCAGGAATGACTTTCCGTCCACAGTGGCCAGACTCTGGTGGTGTCTTACAATGTGGTAGTTGACCAAGAAGGAAGCAGAAAACTTTGGACCAAAACCAGAGACAGATATAATCTTCAAGGCTCACCCTCATCGAAACACTTGTGCCAAGGAGGCCATAATGTCCCAAAGGTCCTACAACCTAAACAGTACCACCAGCTGAGAACCAAGTGTTAAATACATGAGCCCGTGTGGGACATATTCAAACCATAATGGTTGGGGACGTTTGGAGATGGCATGGCTGCCCGGCATGTCAATGGTCCTATTACTCAAGAACAGATGGTGAATTTGATGTTACGTGGATTTTGCCCAAAACTAAAATGTTGCTTCTCTAACTGAGGCACTTGGGGGTGTTAGCAGGTAACTGGGGTATCAAAGACCCTCCCTGAATCTGGGGTCCTTGTGGGTTGTACCTGCCCCAACATCTCCATTATCCCAGGCATCCTCACCTTTTTTTTTTTTTTTTTTGGTTAATATTTTTTTTATTTAATTATTTGAAACACAGTGAGTGAAACAGGCAGATAAAGAATGGGCACGCCAGGGCCTTCAGCCACTGCAAATGGACTCCAGAAGCATGCGCTCCCCTTGTGCATCTGGCCTATGTGGGCCTTAACCACTAAGCCCTCTCTCCAGCCCCTTACCTTCTTCTTGATCTTGATGAGTCCCATTGGTTCCAGTTAGGGAAGGGCTCTCTGACTGCTAAGGAACCACACCAGGAAATGCAGCAGGGCATACTAGGGGGTACTATATGTTTACCTATTGTAGACAACTTCATGCTGCTGGGATGAACTTCCAAACAGACACAGTTTATAGGAGGAACAGTATTAATTTCAGGCTTAAAGATATAGGGGCACTTCCATAATGGTGGAAGTGACTGGCTGCCTTTCACAGATGCAAGCAGAGATTAAAAAAATAACAAAAACCAGCCACCACCACAAGCAAGCAAGCACACATGAATCTGCAGCAGTAGGACCTCCAGAGATCATCTTACTTTAGGCTGGAATTCAGATCCAACTCCAGTAACATCTTAGGGCTGGACCCCAGAATCCACCCAGAGTGACACTTCCTCCAGCCAGGCAGCTGGAAATCCAAGTTACAAGCTTTGATAAAACATCTGAGTCTATTGGGAGACATACATTCAAACTAACACATTCCACCCCTGGTCCCTAATAGACTCATGACCATCTCACACTGCAAACTGTATTCAGTCCAACTTTAAGGTCCCCGTAGTCTTTACCAACTTAAGATTGTTCCAAAATCCCAAGTCTCATCTGAGATTTAGGACTGTTTCTTAACTGTTAATTCTTTAAAATCAAAGCAAGTTACATACTTCCAACATATAATGGCACAGAGTAGTAAATGCTTCCATTGATATAAGGCATAGCAAGGAGAGACTGGAGCAATGCAAAAATCAATAACCATTTGGCAAATATCAAACATCTGCAATTCAAGTCCAATATTCATAACCAGTGACCAGTGATGAGTCTCTGGATTTTCCAATTACAACCTTCTAGCTGGGCTGAGTAGCCAGAGAAAACTGCCATCCCGAGCCAACAGCACTCCATGGTAGCTCTTGCATAGTCCTGATATATCCAAAACATCTTTGGATCTCCATGCAAACCACAGTCCATCTTCCAGTGGCTTTAGTGGCCTCTCCATCAGGGTCATTATGGCCTGCCTCATATGCCACATCTCAGCAGTGGCTTCTGGAACCATGTGCACTTCATGACCCACTGAGTGCATATTTTATGCTTCCAAGACCAATACCAGGTGTGCAAGACACAGCACTGTTGTTAATTTAAGGAAGGAATAAATCAGCCTTGAAGAGCAGGTTAATCATCTCCTTTCAAGAGAGTTTGTGTTTCCATCACACAGTCTTTCCACAGGCATCCTTTCCATTGTTCCAATGTAAAGTAATTGAGGCATCCTAAATGATGATAATATCTTCAATAATAGCAGCTTTAGTAACCTCAAGCCAGTCTCCGTGCTATTAACTTAAAACTTGTATGAGTTTCTCCAATTTTAAATCTTATATGTCTCCTCTCTCTCTCTCTGTCAAGTAAGTAAATAAATAAATAAATATTTTTAAAAGGGGGCTGGAAAGATGGCTTAGTGGTTAAGTTGTTTGTCTGCGAAGTCTAAGGACCCAGTTTCAGTCCCCCAGTACCCACATAAGCCAGATGCACAAGGTGGCACTTGCATCTGGAGTTCATTTGCAGTGGTTAGAGGCCCTGGTGTGCCAATTCTCTCTTCTCAAATAAATAAATAGAATTTTTAAAAAATCTTATCTCTCTCAGTTCTATATCTTCCACTAAGCACATCAGATTACTTTTAAATTTAGCCTTAATCAAACTCTGTAAGCTTGGGCAGAAGAACATAGAAAGACTTTATACCAGTAGCCCAGTTCTAGCAAAGTTCTCTGTGGTCTTTTCTTCCTGTTTGAAAGTTCATAAACAAAGCCTCTAAATACACTCTGTCTTCACTTAGTATTTTTTGGGGGGGCGGGGGTTGAGGTAGGGTTTCACTCTAGCCCAGGCTGACCTGGAATTCACCATGTAGTCTCAGGGTGGCCTTGAACTCACAGCGATCCCCCTACCTCTGCCTCCCAGGTGCTGGGATTAAAGGCGTGCGCCACCACGCCCGGCTTTCACTTAGTATTTTCAAATTCTCATCAAAATAGTCCATATAACTTGGCTTACCACTCTGGAAAGCGTCTTCAGTTGCAAGTACCAAGTTCTGTCCCATTCTTCCAGCACAAAGTTTCCAAAAGATCAAAATCCACATGGTCAGAATTCATCACACAGCAACACCCCACTCTTGGTACCAATTTCTGTTGTAGACAGCTTCATATTTCTAGGATGAACTTCCAAACAGACACAATTCATAGGAGGAACATGATTTATTTTGGGCAACATCTTTTCAAAGATCCAAGAAGAGATTTATTAAAAAAAAAAGAAAAAGAAAAAGAAAAAGAATAAAAAAAGAAAACAGCTATCACCACAAGCAAGAAAGCACAGACCTGCAGCAGCAGCCCTCCAGAGCTCACTCTGCATACTTAGGCTGGAATTCAATCTACCCCCAGGAACACCTTAGGACTGGACCCCAGGATCTGCCCACAGTGATACCTGGCTGGAAATCCAAGTAACAAGCTTAAAAAATATATATTTAATTAATTTATTTATTTGAGAAAAAAGAGGGAAAGAGAGAGAGAGAGAGAGAGAGAGAGAGAGAGAGAGAGAGAATGGGCATTCCAGGGCCTCCAGCCACTGAAAATGAACTCTAGATGCTTGTGCCCTATGGTGGTTTGATTCAGGTTTCCCCCATAAACTTAGGTGTTCTGAATGCTAGGTTCCCAGATGGATATTTGAGAATTAACACCTCTGGAGGCAGTGTATTATTGGGGGCGGGCTTATGGGTGTCATAGCCAGTTAACCCATGCTAGCATTTGGCACACTCTCCTGTTGCTATTGTCCACCTTATGTTGGCCAGGAAGTGATGTCCACCCTCTGCTCATGCCATTGTTTTCCCTTGCCATCGTGGAGCTTCCCCTTGAGCCTGTAAGCCAACATAAACCTCTGTTTTTCCACAAGATGCTTGTGGTTGGGTGATTTCTACAGCAATGAGAACCTGACTGCAACAGTAAAGTGGTACCAGGAGCAGGGGTTGCTGCTAGACACCTGACTGGGTGGCTTTGGACTTTTGGAGCTGATTTTCAAGAGGAGTGTGGAAGGATTTGAAACCTTGGCTTAAAAGATGCCTTGCAGTACTGTAAGTACAGCTTGATGGAATATTCTGGTCAGAGTTGAAAGACCTGAATGCAGTAAGAACTGTGGACTGTGAGGTTTGGTTTATGAGGGTGAGGAAGAGCTTTGCCTGGACTGGGCTAGCAGTTTGTGTGAGAAGCTTGCTGTTATGCCTGGGTCCTGAGAAGTTGTGCAGGGTTGCTTTGCATAGAAATAGAAGTGTGAGCAGAGGGATATGGCACAGAAAGAAAAATCTTTGGGTGAACTGCTGCCCGTTCAGTTGCAATTGGGAGATTATAACCTTTGAGATTGGGCCAGCTGACCTGCCCTGGGGCAACAGGAAGAATGTAGACTCTTTTGAAGGTGACTGAGTGCTCAAGGAGTATCCTTCTTCAAAATCTGCTTTATTCCCCTCTGGATTAACAAACTGGCACCCTACCTGGTATTGTGGAGTATAAGAAATGCAGGAAAGAGAGGGTCATTGAGTTTGCAACACACCTTTGTGTTTTGGAAATGGCCATGGACAGTGTGAAGCAGATTTTCTGGATGCTTGCATGGAGACCCCATGGGGCCATGAGGATGAACTGTGGATTGCAGTGGAGACCTAGCGGAGATGTTGGGACCACGAGATGGCTGCTAAGGAAAGCTGCTGGCTCTGGATGAAGGGGCGGAATTGGAACTCCTGAGATTTGTTGCTGGTTAGAATTATTGGACTTGGAGATTTGTCACTAACTAGAGTTGCTGCACTTGGAGCTACAGAGTTTGGTGTTTGCTCTGTTTAAATCATGTATTGCTTGAGGATTTCTTTGCTATGCCCAATGCCATCTTTTGCACTGTGAATGTTTATTCTGTGCCATAATGGGTTTTGGGGAGATTTTTTGGTATTACAGCTCAGTTAAAAGATCTTGGCCAGGTGTGGAGGCACATGCCTTTAATTCCAGCATTTGGGAGGCAGAGGTAGGAGGATTGCTATGAGTCCAAGACCACCCTGACACTACATAGTTAATTCCAGGTCAGCCTGAGCTAGAGTGAGACCTTACCTTAAAAAAAAAAAAAAAAAAAAGATCTTGGACTATGGGGATGTTTGAACATCATTGGGATTGATAAAAACTATGGGGACTTTTAAAGTTGGACTGAATGCATTGTATTTTACATCAGTATGGATATCAGTTTATGGGGGCCAGGGGCGGAAAGTGGTGGTTTAATTCAGGTGTCCCCCATAAACTTAGGTGTTCTGAATGTTAGGTTCCCAGCTGATGGATATTTGAGAATTAACACCTTCTGGAGGCGGTGTATTGTTGGGGGCGGGCTTATCGGTGTTATAGCCGGTTGTCCCTTGCCAGTGTTTGGCACATTATCCTGTTGCTGTTGTCCATCTTATGTTAGCCAGGGGGTGATGTCCACCTTCTGATCATGCCATCGTTTTCCCTGCCATCGTGGAGCTTCCCCTCGAGCCTGTAAGCCAAAATAAACCTCTTTTTCCCACAAGCTGCTCTTGGTTGGGTGATTTTTACCAGCAGTGCAAACCTGACTGCAACACGCCCCATTGTGCATCTGGCTTACGTGGGTCCTGGAGAGTCGAACAGGGATCCTTTGGCTTTGCAGGCAAACACCTTAACTGCTAAGCCATCTCTCCAGGTCCCCAAGTTACAAGCTTTAATAAAACATTTGACCCAGCACTCAGGAGGCAGACATAGGAGGATTTCTGTGAGTTTGAGGCCAGCCTGAGATTACATAGTGAATTCCAGGTCAGTGTGGGCTAGAGCGAGCTCCTACCCCGAAAACCCCCCCAAATTAAAAAAATATATATCTGAGTCTATTGGGGGACATACCTTCAAACTGCCACATGCCACTAACCTGCTTTCCTGACCCCAGCCTCTGCTTGAGCACACACCACCATGGCCGGTGTCAGAAAGACACAGGAAGGAGTGACTTTCCACACTTGGAAAGCCTCCCCTGTACAATGGGTTGTGTAAACAGGTTCTTGGCTTTCCGCTGCCTGTGGCGAGGCCTGCTTAGCAGTCAGATTTAAAACAACCCTGAGGAGGCCAGCTGCAGCCTTTCTTCGGGACTGCTGTGCATGTCTGTGGGGGTCAGCCTGTGGCTAGCCAGCAGGTGAGCAGCCCCTTGCTCAGTGTGTGAGGGGGTCACTCTGGAGCCAGTCAGCGGGTGTGCAGCTCCTTGTTCAGAGTGTGTGTGGGGGTCACTCTGGAGCCAGTCAGCGGGTGAGCAGCCCCTTGTTCAGAGTGTGTGTGTGGGTCACTCTGGAGCCAGTCAGCGGGTGAGCAGCCCCTTGTTCAGAGTGTGTGGGGGTCACTCTGGAGCCAGTCAGCAGGTGAGCAGCCCCTTGTTCAGAGTGTGTGGGGGTCACTCTGGAGCCAGTCAGCGGGTGAGCAGCCCCTTTTCAGAGTGTGTGGGGGTCACTCTGGAGCCAGTCAGCGGGTGAGCAGCCCCTTGCTCAGAGTGTGTGGGGGTCACTCTGGAGCCAGTCAGCGGGTGTGCAGCCCCTTGCTTGCCCAGGCTGTGTGGAAGGCTGACTGCTGCTAACCTTCCTGTGTTTATCGGCTTCTAAGCCAAGTCTGGCAGTTAGCTTCTCATTGCTGGCACAAAGCACCTAACCAAAAGTAGCTTACTGGAGGCAAGGATTTATTCCAGGCTTACACTTTTGAGGGCCAGCTTCATCATGGTGGGAGCGGCTGGCTCGCTTCAGCGCACATCCACAGCAGCAGCGGAGGGGGGCAGCAGCCGGCACAAGCTGGCTCTGAACACAGAGTAAGGCTGGCCGCACGACCTGCCCCAGGGACACACCTCTTCTAGCAAGGCTCCACCTGCTGGAGACTAAGTAGGAAGTTAATCAAAAGTATCTGAGGCTGGGCTGGAGGGATGGTTTAGCAGTTAAGGCGTTTGCCTGCAAAGCCTAAGGACCCAGGTTTGATTCTCCAGGTCCCACGTAAGCCAGATGCACATGGTGGCACATACATCTGGAGTTCATTTGCAGTGTCTAGAGGCCCTGGCGTGCCCATTCTCACTCTCTCTCCCTCTGTCTGTCTGTCTCTCTCTCTCCCTCTGTCTCTAATACATAAATAAATAAAAATAAAATCTTTAAAAAAAACTAAAAAATATCTGAGGCTATGGGGCCATTTATATTCCAGCCACCACACCAGTGAGCCCCAGTTCAATGTCTGCTGGGTGAGGGTCAAGAGTAGTTTAAGGGAGCTAGTAGAAAGACCCTGCACATCCCTCTTGCCTGGGCTCCAACAGCTGGGGCAGGGATTCCGCTAGGTAGGACAGTTTGTCTGCTTTGGACTGAGGAAAGGTCTCATTGGCACCTTTCCCCAAAGTAGATCCTGAGGTTTGGGGCCAGACACAAGGTTCACAGCGGTGTGTCCACCTGACGGACATGCACTGCCTAGCCCAGGCCCTGGAGTTTCTAGTCTATAAGGACCGAGCCCCGCAGGGCAGTAGGAATAGTGCCGCTCAGTCATCAGGGGAGCCCCTGTGTGAAGCGTGTGTCCCCCACCGCGAGGGGGCGCCCAAGTGCACCGTTAGGCCTCTTGGGAAGCTGGATCCCCAAGGCCTTGGTTGGGGGGGGGTGGGACTTACTAGAGCCCAGCTTGGTGACAGACTCCTGTAATGACAGAACTCAGGAGGTTGAGACAGGAGGATTGCAAGTTTGAGGACAGCCTGGGGTACACAACAAAAGCCTACCTCAAAATAGTGACAGTGTGTGACAACTAAACACAGTGAGACATACGGTGTTTGGAGAGTACCCGGGGCAGAGGGAAGTTTGAAAAAGGTGGTAAAAGCTGAGGCCACGGCCAGGCGAGCCGCTGCGATGTCACTCGCGCACAGTGCGGCGTTCTTCACCACAGAGGAACCTCTGACTGGGCCAAAGCAGAAAAACAGTCCCATTCTTCAGCGAGTCCAAAAGATAAAGGAAATGAGTTTTCTAGGACGTGCATAGCAATTCCTGGGACTCGGGCCAGAGAGCTGCTTCTCTCTGGGGCTTCAGGACCCAGACTGATGACTCATGTGCCACATACCCCACATTATCCCTCCAGCAAAGCAAAGCAGTTTCCTAGGAGTTTTGTTAATTACATCCCCTAGGGTTAGGCTGATGACATTATGCCGATGTAAATTTTTTTGGTAGAGAGTTTTACCATCACTCCACCCATTTACATATGAACATTTAGCTAATTTTGAGCCAGTCTAAATCAGGGCCTGGCACTTAGTTATCAGTGGGCTGGAGAAATGGCTCAGTGGGTCAAAGCGTTTGTTGCATAAACACTACGACCTTAGTTCAGAACCCACGTAAAGCTGGGCACGGTGGTAGGCATTTGTGTTGTAGGACCAGCCCTGGGCTAGCGAGCCTGGCATACAAGAGATCCTGCCTCAAACAAGGGGGAAGGCGAGGACCAACGCCCAAGACTCCTCTGACCTGCAAACCCAATGATGAATTGTGTAGACAGCAATAAAAGCAATGCATTTATTGAGAAATTGCTGTGCCCCAACTGTATCTTCATGTATATATAATGAGACGGGTATGTTACTTCCTTCTACAATTGAAGAAGTAGACTGAAAATGTTATCTTTTTCTTTATTTTAAAATGTTTTTAAATTATTTATTTGAGAGAGAGAGAGAGAGAATGGGCATGCCAGGGCCTCTAGCCATTGCAAATGAACTCTAGACACCACATGCGTCCCCTTGTGCATCTGGCTTATGTGGGTCCTGGGGAGTTGAACCTGGGTCCTTTGGCTTTGCAGGCAAGTGCTTAACTGCTAAGCCACCTCTCCAGCCCATTATTATTATTATTTTTTACTTTATTTATTTGCAAGAATGGGGGGGGGGAGGTGGAGAGAGAGAATGGATATGTCAGTGCCTCTAGCCTCTGCAAATAAATTCCAGATGCATGCACCACTTTGTGCAGCTGGCTTTACATGGGTCCTGGGAGATTGAACCCTTGTTGTTACACTTTGCAGGCAAGTGCCATAACCACTGGGCCATCTCTCCAGCCCCCTGAAAATGTTCTTCTAACGTGCTCAAGTGAATAGCATAAATTAGAGGCCAACTGTCCCAAGTCATGACTCAAGCCAGAACCTCAACCCTGCACAGCAGCCTACAGCATGCCTCCCCACCCCGATCTTTCTGATTAAGATTCATGTGTGTGCCTTTGTCAATGAGATAGATACCGCCATGTCACCAAACAGTCCTGACCTTCACTGCTGAATTCTATTGATAGTTTGATATTTTAGTATACATGGATGCTTTCTTTTGCGTTCCTTTAAGCAATGAGCGTCAGAGAGCAACTAAATTGACTTCATGACCCTCTGTGGTTCACTATGCTGAAGTTTAGAAAACGGAATCCTGCCTCATGGCATAAACAATGACTTAGAACTGTAGTGTACTCTGTGGGATTGGTTAGTCCAAGCCCCCTCCCTGTCTTTGCTACGTGTTTTCGTACACCGTGCTTCCTGTGTCCTGGGACACGTGACACAGCTCTGACCAAATGATGAAAGCTTTATAAAGACAGAGCTTAGACAAAAGCTTGTACTTTTTTTTTTGGCTTTTTGAGGTAGGGTCTCACTCTAGCCCAGGCTGACCTGGAATTCACTATGGAGTCTCAGGGTGGCCTTGAACTCACGGTGATCCTCCTACCTCTGTCTCCCGAATGCTGGGATTAAAAGTGTGCACCACCATGCCCAGCTATTTTGTTTTTCTTTAAAAAATATTATTTATTAATTTGCAAGGAGAGAGGGGGGGAGGGAGGGAGAGAATGGGCACACCAAGGCCTCTAGCTGACGCAAATGCACTCCAGATGTGTGCACCACTTTGTGCTTCCAGCTTTACATGGGCACTGAGGAATTGAACCCAGGTCATCAGGATTTGCAGACAAGTGCTTTAACTGCTGGGCGGTCTCTCCAGCCTTCTTTTTATTTTTGTGTGTATGCATGTGTGGTGTGTATAGATGTGTGTTTGCACAAATGAGGCACACATGTATGCGTGTGTACATGGATGGAGGCCAGAGACTGACCTTGAGTCAATAACTTCCTTAGGTAGGCTCTTTCACCTGGACCCAGGCTTTGCTGATTCAGCTACTCCAGCCAGCCAGCTTGGTCCAGCTCTGCTCTTGAGTACTGGGATTATAGGCAGGATGCTACACGACCTAGAATTACATGGGCTCTGGGGATCCAAACTCATATCCTCATGCTTGACCAGCAAACATTTTATCCACTGAGCCATCTTCCCAGCCACGGCTTTTTTATTTTTATTTTTTAATTTGTTTTGCGGCAAGCCCAACCAACTGCCTTTTATTTTTCCTTATGAGGGAGAGGAGGAGAGAGAGGGAGAACTGGTGTGCCAGGGCCTCCAGCCACTGCAATCGAACTCGAGACACGTGTGCCCCTTGTGCCCATGTGGGACCTTATGCGCTTGTGTCACTGTGCGTCTGGCTTAAGTGGGACCTGGAGAGTCGAACATGAGTCCTTAGGCTTCACAGGCAAGCGCCTTAACCACTAAGCCATCTCTCCAGCCCACAGCTTTTACTTCTCTAAGAGCCTCCTCTCCCTGTCTTCCTGCCTCAAAGGAAGATGTCGTGCCAAGGCTCAAGCTGCCTTGACATTCAATCAAAGGAGAATTGGGCAGGGGCTGGCTCTGTCACGTGCAGCTGGTAACCGGTGTTAGTGGTCATGCTTCCGGTTATGCTAGAAAACCTGCTGTTCGCACTCAAGCTTCCTGGTATTTGCAGGAACAAGTTTTCCTAACAACATCATATCCAAAACCAAAAACTGTGTCTTTCCGACTGCTGCATTCTAGACACTGACCTGATGTGCTTTGGACACTGACGCAGAGGACAGGGGCCCCAACCTCTCACTGGATGCAGCCCACGGTGCTCACCGTGCCCTGTTGGTCCCTGTGACCTTGGCACACACTGTCAATCTCTTCTTTCACCCTTCGCTCGGCCAGCTGACCCTTTACATCATGACTGAGCTTGCTCCTGCGAAGCTCCTCAGATTACAGCCTTAAAACCCAAGAAGGACACCCGGATACCTACCAACCTACTAACACAGCCCACAGTCAACACACATTACTATTATCACTCTCTTACACACAGAGAAGGGCTAATGAATGCACACTCCCAGCACCTGAGCCCAGGCAGGACCACTGAGGACCCTGCTTCTGGGGAATAAAGGTTTCGATCACTGCTTAGTCAAGAGTCTCTCCTGGAATGTCAGGGACTCAGAAGCTGGGGAGTCAGAAAGCCAGGAACATGAGTTCAGAAATGGGATGATAAAGCCGGGCGTGGTGGCGCACACCTTTAATCCCTGCACTCGGGAAGCAGAGGTAGGAGGATCACCATGAGTTCGAGGCCACCTTGAGACTACATAGTGAATTCCATGTCAGCCTGGACTAGAGTGAGACCCTACCTCAAAAAGAAAAAGAAAAAAGAAAAGAAGTAGGGATGACAGCATTTGTCTGACTATACTCCAGTTGCTGGACCATGCACAATTAAAAAGAATTCTTGAGGGCTGGAGAGATGGCTTAGCAGTTAAAGCGTTTGCCTGCAAAGCAAAAGGACCCCGGTTCGATTCTCCAGGACCCACATAAGCCAGATACACAAGGGGGCGCATGCGTCTGGAGTTCGTTTGTAGCGGCTGGAGAACCTGGCACGCCCATCCTCTCCCTCTCTCTCTCTCTCTCTGCCTCTTTCTCTCAAATAAATAAATAAATACAGTATATTTTTTAAAATCATTCTTGAGATGGCTCGGCAGTTAAAGGCACTTGCTCACAGAGCTTGCTGGCCTGGATTGGATTCCCCAGCACCTGTGTAAAGCGAGATGCACAGTGGTGAAGGCATCTGGCGTTTGTCTGCAGTGGTGAAGAGGTCCTGAGCCACCCACACCCACGCCACACACGCAAATGAAAACAGGAGAAAGCTTTCTCTGTGTAGGTGAAGGAGGCTTTTGCTGGTGTGATTTTCTTGTTCAGTCCATGTGTCCAAACTGGCGAGCCAATAGCACCATGGGGAATGAACCTACCCAGAATCGGTGGTGGTACCCTATCCCTCTCCAGCTGGGCCCTGATTTGTCCCCATCAAGGAAAGGACGTGGTGGTGTGGGGGACGTCTGCAATTATGGCTGCGGAGAAGAGGGCGCCTGCGCGATTGCGTCTGCAGGCAGAGAGCGACTACCGAGCATGTCGCTCGATCCTAGATACAACAGCGACATTCTGCAAGGGGTAGGTGGCCACAGGGTTTTGTCCCGATCCAAACTAAGCGTAAGGTAGAGCAATGCATTCTCCTCAGAAATGAGACCGAGCAAAAAGCGCACTGGGACGAAGCCGAGGCTGAGGCAGCGTGGGACCCCGCTGCTGTCCTGACACATGGCCCTTGTTAAGTCAGCACAGACAGTCTGCGGTGGTAGCCTTCTAGCAAGTCCCCTTTTCTGCTGTGGCGTACTAAGCTCAGCCTTCTCCTGCCACAACCCAAGGGTCCTGTGACACCCATTTTCTCCTCCAGCAAGAGAAAGGAAACATGGCGATGGCAACTCTGCCGCCCTGGCTTCCGGCAGGAAGGACTGTGAGCTCCGGGAGCGTGCCTGTGGAGGTCAGACATCTCAGCAGCCGAACCCCCACGGAGAGCAAGCCGCAGCATCATTCTGCGGGCAGCGAGACAGCTTCTGAAATGAGTGAAAGCAGATGCTGCTCACGGTGTTCTCCACGTCCTCCTGCATGCTCTCCCTCTCTCTTACACACACACACACACACACACACACACACAATCATTCACGTGCACTCACACATAACACTCTCATACTCTCTTTTATTAAAAATATTTTTGGGGGCTGGAGAGATGGCTTAGCGGTTAAGGCAATTTGCCTGCAAAGCCAAAGGACCCTGGTTCAATTCTCCAGGACCCACATAAGCCAGGTGCACAAAGGGGCACATACATCTGGAGTTTGTTTGCAGTGGCTGGAGGCCTTGGCACACCCATTCTCTCTCTCCCTTTCTCTCTTTCAAATAAATAAATAAAAACTAAAAAAACAATATATTTGTGCTGGCGTGGTGGCACATGCCTTTAATCCCAGCACTCAGGAGGCAGAGGTAGGAGGATCACCAGGAGGATTGCCATGAGTGTGAGGCCACCCTGAGACTACATTAGAGAATTCCAGGTCAGTTTGAGCTAGAGTGAGACCCTACCTCGAACCCCCCCAAATATATATATTCACACATATATATTTATTTGAGAGAGAGAGAGAGGCAGATAGAAGGAGAGTGAATGGGCACGCCAGGGTCTTTAGGCACTGCAGTTCGAGTCTGATATCCATAACCAGTGACCAGTGATGAGTCTCTGGATTTTCCAATTACAACCTTCCAGCTGGGCTGAGTAGCCAGGGAAAACTGCCATCCCGAGCCAACAGCATTCCATGGTAGCTCTTGCATAGTCCTGATATATCCAAAACATCTTTGGATCTCCATGCAAACCACAGTCCATCTTCCAGTGGCTTCAGTGGCCTCTCCATCAGGGTCATCATTCCCGCCTCATATGCCACGTCTCAGCAGTGGCTCCTGGAACCGTGTGCACTCCATGACCCACTGCGTGCATATTTTATGCTTCCAAGACCAATACCAGGTGTGCACGACACAGTCATGTTGTTAATTTAGGAAAAAAAACACAAATCTTAACCTTGAAAAGCATGTTCCTCCCTTTCAATCACCTCCTTTTAAAAGAGTTTGCATTTTGGGCTGAAGAGATGGCTTAGTGGTTAAGGCACTTGCATGGGAAGCCTAAGGACTCATGTTCAACTCTCCAGGCCCCACAAAAGCTAGATGCACAGGATGAGGCAAGTGCACAAGGTTGCACATGCACACGAGGTAGTGCACGTGTCTGGAGTTCAGTTGCACTGGCTGGAGGCCTTGATGCACCAATTTTCTCTCGTAAAATAAATAAAATTTTTAAAAAGCTGGGTGTGGTGGCGCACGCCTTTAGTCTCAGCACTTGGGAGGCAGAGGTAGGAGGACCGCCATGAGTTCAAGGCCACTCTGAGGCTCCACAGTGAGCTCCAGGTCAGCCTGGGGTGTTGAAGTACCAGCTTCGTCACATGGGAGCTTAGGTCCGCCCTGTCTTCTACTGGGACATGTGCTGCCGACCAATTTCGGGTTTCCGTTTGGACCCATTTTCTTTCTTCTGTATTAAAAAGGGTTATCAGTAAATAGTGACAATCGTCCCAGGTAGGCCGATGCGTATAAAAGAGGGTCTCAACTAGTTCTATCATAGCCTGTGGCTTTTCTGCGCACCCAGGGGTGCTGTGTTTCTAACTGGGGAGAACTGTCATGCTAAAAGGCTGGTGACAGTGCGGAAGAGGACCGGTCATACAGTTCCATCCTCACTGGCTACAGGGGGCCTGCCGTTGCTCAAAGAGGCATCTGGAGGCCTGGCAGCTTCTGTCGGGCCTGGGGTTTGAGGGCAGAACTCTCCCCGCCGAGGGTGGTGGTGGTGGCAGCGGCAGTGGGGACACACACGGAAGTGCTGTGTCTGGCAGCGGATGATAAAGGGGTTCAGGTACCAGGCTGGTGACTCAGGAGGAGCTTGGGGTGCCACTGAGGCCATAACTACACGCGGTGGTGGGGAAAGTGGCTCCTCTGGGTCCCTTTGGAAAACCACTTCTTGCGCCTGTTGTCACCCTTGCCCCGTCTTCTCCCCGACGGATCTCGTCGCCAGCACTCTGCAGTCACTGCTCTTGTTGACGCCGAGTCTGACTCCCCGGGGCAGGAGAAGGGCTACGGAAAGCCGCAAGTCTACTACGTATGGAGATTGGTCAGGATGAACAACCACAGCATGGACCTAGGGAATTCTAGCAATGTCCAGAGTGCCCTCTGGTGGCCATCCCTTCCTGTAGGCGGGCCACTCCAGTTCACACAAAGTATGAAGTCTTCAGTGGGGTCCTCGGAATATCGCTTCTTAAAGTTTTTCAACATGCGGTTTTGGCAGCATTTGGCCATGGCAGGCTCAACACTGGGACTTGCAGTTGGACCATAGGGTTTTTTTTTTTTTTTTTTTTTGTGGTTTTTCGAGGTAGGGTCTCATTCTAGTCCAGGCTGACCTGGAATTCACTATGTAGTCTCAGGGTGGCCTCGAACTCACAGCGATCCTACTACCTCTGCCTCCCGAGTGCTGAGATTAAAGGCCTGTGCCACCACGCCCGGCAGAACCATAGTTTTTTGTTGTTGTGTTTTGGGTTTTTTTCGAGGTAGGGTCTCACTCTAGCTCAGGCTGACAGACCCTAGTTTAATCTGGCCATGAAACTTTATGCCACTTGCGATGGTACCACGGAACAAGTCCAACCGAATCCAATAGAAACTCGATCTCAGAGCGCATGCAAACTGAGTCACTCTTTCATTCATGCACAGGTTAAAATATATATTCCATCACCCCGTGGGAGTTCCCTGACTGTGGCTATGAATGCGTTCGACGTCTCTGGCAGCTTCCACTCCATTTACTCATGGGGCGTGCGAGTGCAGCTTTTCTTTTGGAGTTGATCAGGATCCATTTCTAATTCAGATAACTAATTGGGTCTACTTCTGGTCCTGAGATCCTCACCTCCTCCACCTGTTCCTGACGTTACCCAGTGGCTCTGTTTGTCTTCCGTTCTGTCACATCAGGACTCTGATCAGGTGCCACTGGAGCGCTCCAGTTCTGAGAAAGGACCCTGGAAGACCATCAGGGAGCAAACTTTCCAAATGGCTCAGAAAATCTTTTTGTAAATTATTTATTATTATTTTTTATATTAACAACTTCCATGATTATAAATAATATCCCATGGTAATGACCTCCCTCCCCCCACTTTCCCCTTTGATACTCCATTCTACATCATATCTCCTCCCCCTCTCAATCAGTCTCTCTTTTATTCTGATGTCAGGATCTTTTCCTCCTATTATGATGGTCTTGTGTAGGTAGTGTCAGGCACTGTGAGGTCATGGACATCCAGGCCATTTTGTGTCTGGAGGAGCACGTTGTAAGGAGTCCTACCCTTCCTTTGGCTCTTACATTCTTTCCGCCACCTCTTTCGCATTAGACCCTGAGCCTTGGAAGTTGTGATAGAGATATTGCAGTGCTGAGCACTCCTGTCACTTCTTAGCACCATGATGCCTTCTGAGTCATCCCAAGGTCACTGCCATCTGAAAAGAGAAGGCAGAAACTCTCATCTTTCACAGTAACCCAGCTACCATAGTGGTGGCTCAAAGGGTCAGGAATTTGTGTGTAAGACTCTTGTAACTTGGTTTCACTATAAATGCTATGAGAAATTGGCTAAGTGGAGTCAACAAAAATAATCACATAAACTGGGCGTGGTGGTGCACGCCTTTAACCCCAGCACTTGGGAGGTGGAGGTAGGAGGATCACTGTGAGTTCGAGGCCACCCTGAGACTACATAGTGAATTCCAGGTCAGCCTGGGCTAGAGTGAGACCCTACCTTGAAAACGCAAAATACTACTACTAATAATAACAATCAGGCAAATTTATTCAAGAGAGAAGGAGAGAGCTTTAATCTAGCTTTTAACACGCGGGACCTCTTTTTTTAATATATATTTTTTATTTTTATTTGAGAGGGAAAGATAGATACAGAAATAGGCAGGTGGAGAGAGAGAGCCAGGGCCTCCAGCCCTGTAAACAAACTCCAGATGCATCCAGCCCTGTAAACAAACTCCAGATGCATGTGCCCCATTGTGCACCTGGCTTACGTGGGTCCTGGGGAATCGAACCTGGGTCCTTTGGCTTTGCAGGCAAATGCCTTAACCACTAAGCCATCTCTCATGCGGGACCTCTTGAGCATCAAGCTCGAGCTTTGTTTAAGGTCCTCCATATTGCATTCGTGGTGGTCAGCGACCAGCTTTATGGTTACAGAGGGGGAGAAATTCCTAAGAGGTCAAGAGGTTTTACAATCTGCAGGCAGTGGTTAAGGCATTCCTTTCTGACAAACAAGACCGACTTCAGGCTGCTGTTTTTTCAAGGAGAGGCAGTTATAGACTGATTTTTTTTTCTCTGCAGCAGCTTGGTCTAAAGGGGTCAGGTCCTTTGAGTCAGGTCCCCTTTACATATTTAGACTAACGTCATCTGTTTTAACTTTAACAGCATTATCGCCAAGCTTTGGCTTTACACTCCAGGAGTTTTAACAACAACAAAAAGTGCTTAAGGGAACCTTTGCAGCCACATTTTCAGAAAAGGAAAGTAGAAGAAGGAGGTACAATATTCATGCTACTTTACTAACGGTCTTAACCACACACCTAGATTTCTTACAGAACTATGGGTTATTCTCTATTGGATGAATAGAAATACTATGGCTAGAAACACTAGTAATCGTTGGAGTTCCTTCATTCCTACCAATATTACTCACGGCCACTTGACTTGAGACCTCTGTCTCCCCTCACATTCACTCCACTGGTTCCAGGAGGCCAACTTCTCATTTTTCCCAGTCTCCCTCCCTCCTCCTTGTGTTTCTTAGGGGGCTCACTCCACCTGCTAGCTCCTCTCTCCTGCACCTCAACTTCTTCCTCTGCAAGGTAGAGGAGATCCTAGGCTCAGGGGAACTGGATGGAGCTTTCAGCTTCTCACTGTCACTCCCTGATATGGAAATGTCTCCCGGATATAGAAACTGAGGTTTCAAAGAGTTGTTTCTACCCCCTCCCTGAAAGTTAAACCCAGGCTCCAGTCTGGGATCCCAAAATCAAGACCTATTATGGTAATTCCTAAGCCCTTCCTCACCTGGATGGGAGGAACCAGTCCCTCCCTTGGAGCTAACTCCTGGGAGATGAAAAGCCCACCTTACAAAAAAGCACACGCAAGGCTCAGGCAGGATTTCTCATCCCCGGTGAGACAGTGTTCCACCCACTGCACTACCCGACAGAGTACCGACCTTAACTCCTCCCTCCTGCCCCATTTCCCTAAAACGCCTTCAAAACCCTCCTTTCTTCTTCTTGGGTGACTCAAGAGCCCTCTCCAGCTTTCTCTCTGTTCTGCTCTGCCTCCAGGCCAGCACAGAGATTGGCTTTAAATAAATACCATGGGCCCAAAAAGAAATTGTCTGCTTGGTTTTCTGAACTCGGAACCTCACACTCACCTGCGGATACTCTTGCTAGATTTCCCCAACTTCAAAAGGCGGCGACTACACAGCCACACGGCGGGGGAGTGGGGTGGGCCTCACACCTGCCTGAGAAATGAAGCTGGGGGTGGGGGGCTCACCCCTCACCAGGGGACCACTCAGCTGCAAGAAAGGGAGGAAGAAGGAGAAGAGAGCAAGTTCCTCCTGGCCGGAGACAGCTGCTGGCTCCATTTGGCTCAGCCATGTTGAAAGTTGAGCACTGCCGCAGGCTGGCTGACCTGTCTCCTCTGGTCCATGGCGGGCAAGCTCCTTACCACTGCAGACACGTTACCGCCACCCTGCCTTGGGCCCTTCCTTCCCTGCTCCCCGAGTGTCTGGGATCACAGATTTCCTCCACCCTCCGGCTTCTCCTGCCTTGTTCACTCCTCACCTCGACTTCTCCCAGGACTGCTGCTCTGCAGTGTCCATGGCTACCAGCCCCTTCCGTCCCCCCCCCCCACCCCCGGACCACACCAGGGCAGCCCACTGCCCACCAGTCTTCACAGCTGCGTGTTGCAAAGGTCTCGGAAGCTCAAGGTGCTGGATGAGTTCATGGTCGGCCCTCAGGGTCATCTCTGAAGGCAGCTGTCGTCCACCGTCCACCGTCTCCCCAGCCTCTCCCCGCGGGTTTCCTCTCGGGGTCACCAGACGCCTCCCAACACTCCAGAGCCCCTCAGAACGCTCCTTTCCCACCCTTGGCTGGCCTCTCGGTGTCTGTAAAGCAGGGTCTGTGCGCTGTGAATTCAGGTTCAATCTTACACATTTTGGGAAAAGAGAATGGCTCTGTCGGGCTGGGCCACATTGGAAATAAAGCGCAGGCCACGTTCTGGGTTTTTCTTGGAATTGAACGGGGGTCATCGGTCACAGTGGGCAGGTCGGGTCGTCACACTGGGGGCCAGCTCTCAAACCACCACTTCCCCGGCCCTCTCCCTCCTCTCTTTCCCCGGAAAGAGTCCTAGAGGGTTCGAGAAACCCTGCTACCTTTAGGACCTAGAGGATCCGAGTGGGGGGTCGCCCTCCCCGCCCCCCAGCGAAGTCGGCACCGGAACTGTTCTAATGGGAACCAGCCGGCCGCGCTCCGGGAGGGCTGGGGGATTCCTCCAGGCCGCGGTGGGACCTCGGGGCGCGCACCCAGCCGAGGGGTGCGGGGGGGGGAGGAGGGGGAGGGGCGCCCCCAGCCTGGCCGGCCCCACCCCCAGGGCAGCGCCCCGGCCCTTCTCAGGCGGGACTTCAGTAGAGTTCGCGTGTGCGCGTGATTTCCCCCGGGAGGGGCGGGCGGACAGGCGACTTACCGGCTCGTGCTCTCCATAGGGGGGCGGGGGGGCTTCGTCCCTAAGTGCCCAGCCCCTTCCGTCCACCTCGGACGGGCCCTGGGGACGATCGCGGCGCGAGGCGCAGTGGGGCAGGCGGGAGGGTCGCGCGTGGAGCTGTCCCGAGCGCGGGCGGAGGACAGGGGGGCGCTCGGAGATCGGCGCCCCCCCGGGGACCACGGGCTAGGGATCGGCTCTCCGCCGAGAAGTGGGAGGGGCGGGGTGGGGGGGTGGTCTCCGAGGAGGAGCCCGGCTGCACTGTATTGTTCCGCGCTGGGCTTCCCGGGTTCCTCCGCCCGTGCGCGCCCCGAGAGGCGTCGCGGGTAGGAGAAGGGGCCGCCCGCTCCCCGCACCCGGGCTCTCCATCGGGTGGGGGTCTGGGGCCGTCCCCCCAGCCAACGCAGCCCTCGCCGGAGGAAGGATCCCCGTGCCCACCGTGCAGCGACCCTCCGCAGGAGACCGGGCACCCTTGGCCCCCCATGTCTGCGGGCCCTCGGGGTCCCTCCGGGCCGCTCAGAGGACTCCGGGGCGCCCCTCTCCAGCGGACGCTGCGCCTCTCCCACCCGGCACCGCCATGGGGGGCAACGGATCGGCCCTGAGGGTCTGCGCTGACCACCGCGGGGGCATCAACTGGCTGAGCCTGAGCCCCGACGGGCAGCGCCTGCTGACCGGCAGCGAGGACGGCACTGCCCGGCTCTGGAGCACCGCGGACGGCCAGTGCTGCGCGATCCTGCAAGGTAGACCCGCGCGCTCACCTGCCCGGCACGCGGGAACTCAGCTTCGGTCCGCAGCACCCCTTTGGAAGTCTGTCCCCCTGCGCACGACGAGGCGGGGTGAGGGTGCTGGGGGCCCGAGAGGCACGCACCGCCCAGGCACGATTGTTTCTTTTTTTTAAAGTATACTTTATTTATTTGAGAAAATTAATTATTTGAGAAAATTATTAAGAGAAAGAGGTAGAGAGTGAGAGTGAGAGAGAATGGGCGCGCCAGGGCCTCCAGCCACTGCAAAGGAACTCCAGATGACTGTGCCCCCTTGTGCATCTGGTTTACGTGGGTCCTGGGGAATCGAACCGAGATCCTATGGCTTTGTAGGCAAGCGCCTTAACCGCTAAGCCCTCTCTCCAGCCCACCACTGTTTTGTTTTTTTTTTTTTAAACAGCTGCACCAAATCCTCAAACAAAAACGATACCCTAAGCAGAACTTCCCGAGTCACCCCTTGACCTGGTGACCTTCGGCTGGAGCCACTGTGGCTCTTTGGGGCCTGCTGTGTGTCTTCGTACTGTGAGCCACTGTCATGGTGTGTGTCTCCCTCCCGGGTCAGTAACTCGCCCAGGGCTGCCGGGTATCCTCGAAACTTGAGCTCTCCTCTCCCCCGCCCCCACCTCCCAGCTAGCTGTCTATGGCCTCGCCTCAGCTGGGAGGCAGGGGGAGAATTCACCCACATTTTTGGGTGTTGGGGTTGAACCTATTTTGCATATTTGAGGTCGAAATGAAATATATCATGCTTAGTAATGAACAAGCCTTTTCACGTTCACACCTATGGATTTATGATCGTGTTCTCCTGCCTGGCAGCCAGCAAATCCTTCGCAGCCCTGCCTGCTGAGCTGGGAGACTAACCTCAGGATGAGCTGATCTGGCCAGTATGGGTTCCAACTAAAAACAGTTTACGGTAGATAGAGTTCGGATCCCAAAGTGGGCAATGTTGGATTGCCAGTTACTTGGGAGCTGGCCTGGATAATGGCAAATTGGCCATAAGGCGAACCTCAATTCTCCCCAGACAGTGGGGGAAGAGAAAAGCGGTCTATTAGGAACCTGAATTGTAACGTGTTGCTTCTCAAATAAAATACCTTATTTGGTAGGTTTCTGGAAATGCAGGTTCTCAGGCCTGGTCCTCAGTGATTCTCCATGAACAGAACTCTAACTGCCTTTTGTTTACGGAGACAAGATCTCATGTAGCCCAGGCTAGTCTCAATCTCACTATGTAATTAGGGATAACCTTGAACTCCTGATCCTCCTGTCTCCACCCAGTACTACAATTACTCTCTTGAACTACCATGCCAAGCTTTTATTTGGCATTCCCCCCCACCCCGTTTATTTACTTGAGAAAGAGGTAGACAATGAGTATGGGCATGCCAGAGTCTCCTGTCACTGCAAACAAACTCAGACATATGCACCACTTTGTGCATCTGGCTGTACATGGGTATTGGGTAGTTGAACTTGGGCTATCAGGCTTTGCAAGCAAATGCCTTTAACCACTGGGCCATCTCTGCAGCCCTTTAGTTGACATTTTTTTAAAAAAATATATTTATTGGGCTGGAGAGATGGCTTAGTGGTTAAGGCGCTTTGGCTGCAAAGCCAAAGGACTGGTTCGATTCCCTAGGACCCACATAAGCCAGATGCACAAGGTGGCACACGCATCTGGAGTTCATTGGCAATGGTCAGAGGCCCTGGCTTGCCCATCCTCTCTCTCTCTTTCTCAAATAAATAAAAATAAAATGTTTAAAAAATATTTATTTGAGAGGGAGACTCGGGGAGAGAGAAAGAAAGAGAATGGGCCTCTAGCCACTGCAAACGAACTCCAGATGCATGCGCCATCTTGTGCATCAGCTTTACATGGGTTTTGGGGAATGGAGCCTGGGTCTTTTGGCTTTGCCTGCAAGTGCTTTAACCACCAAGCAATCTCTCCAACTCCTTAACTGGCATTTATAACAGTGGCTCTAATGCACGGGCAGCTTGAGGAGCCCCCACGTCTGGGACTCCAGTGAGATTCCCACTTGTTAGATGGGCTCCTTCTTAGTGGGCACTGGCTTGTCCCAGGACAGCTCTGAGAGGGCCCACCTTTGTACCCAGATGTGCACTTGGGCATCCTAGCTGCTTGTGACACCATTTTGGAAGGGCCACCACCACTAAAGTGGGAACTATTGAAGGTTCACCACCAGTCCCTGTCAGGGTTGATTTGGCTGTTACGAGGGGTACCATTTCAAAACTTGTCAAGGATAAAGATGGCCTTTTAAAATCCTGAGGTCCTGCTTGCAGACACAGTCAACGTGGGTGTACAGTCCTCTCGCGTGTCACCTGCTCCCACCAAGGAAAGCGAGGTCTTGCCAGCCTCTTCCTTCTGGGGGTGATTTTGTTTATGAAACATTAGTGAGATTTCCCCTCCTTCCTTTTCTCTATTCCTTTTTCTCCTTCTTTTACTTCCCTTTTATTTCTTTGCTTCTTTCCTTTCATTCCTTCTTTCCTCCTTCTTTTTTTTGCCTCCTTTCCTCTTCCCTCCTCCCTCCTTCCCTTCCCCTCTCTTTTTTTTTTCTTTCTTTGTTCTTTTTCTCTCTCTTTTACTTACTTATTTATTTATTTGGTTTTTCGAGGTAGGGTCTCACTCTGGCCCAGGCTGACCTGGAATTCACTATGTAGTCTCAGGATGGCCTCAAACTCACAGTGATCCTCCTACCTCTGCCTCCCGAGTGTTGGGATTAATGGCGTGTGCCACCACTCCTGGCTTCTCTCTTTTATTTTGAGAAAAAGAGGCAGAGAGGAGAGACAGACATAATGGGTGCACCAAGACCTTCAGCTGCTGCAAATGAACTCCAGACATGTGCCCCCCTTTGTGCACATGTGCAACATTGCATGCTTGTCTGGCTTATGTGGGACCTGGAGACCTGAACATGAGATCTTAGGTTTCACAGGCAAGCTCCTTAACTGATAAGTCATCTCTGTATTCTTCTCATTCTTTCTTTCTTTCTTCTCTTTCATTCATGTTTAAAAAACATTTTTTTTTATTTATTTGAGAGAGGGAGGAAGGGAGGGGGGCCATGCCAGTGCCTTCAGCCACTGCAAACAACCCCCAGATGCATGTGCCACCCTGTGCATCTAGCTTATGTGGGTACTGGAGAATCAAACCTGGGTCCTTAGGCTTTTCAGGCAAGTGCCTTAACTGCTAAGCCATCTCTCCAGCCCTCATTTTTTTTTAAGACAGTAATTTAGTATGTATCCCAGACTGGCCTTGAACCCTCTTCACTCTTCCTGCCTCAGCCTTCCAAGTGCTGAGATTACAGGCATGTGCCACCATGCCCAATTTAGTCTAATGTCTTAATCCTTGTTTATATTTTATACCTTATATTTTATAACTGTATATCTGTATACTTCTTTATTATGTGGCTAACCCTAACAACCCCAAGTCACTTGGGACTGGCATCAGTTTTTTATTTATTTATTTTATTTTTTATTTTTGAGAGAGAGAGAGAGAGAGAGAGAGAGAGAGAGAGAATGGGTGTACCAGGGTCTTTCAGCCACTGTGAACTAATGCCAGATGCATGCGCCCCTTGTGGCGGATGTGCAACATTGCATGCTTGCATCACTGCGTCTGGCTATGTGGGACCTGGAGATGGAACGTGCATTTTTAGGCTCCTCAGGCCAGCGCCTTAACCACGAAGCCATCTCTCCAGCCCTGGCATCAATTTTTGAGCCGAATGGAGAATGCAGACTTGCTATGGGACATGTTGTAATGTCTAGGCACCACCTCACAGGACAAGGTGAGGATGTCTTCAGCAGCTCTTTGCAGACAGCGAACCAGAGGGCATGCACAAGGCTGCAGGGCTGGTCAGTGCAGTCCGCTGCGTGTGGCCGCTGCGGGGGAGGTCGTGCCCAAACCACACGGGCTACGAGACGCAGCCTGATCCCTGTGTCCAGGTTCAGGCTCCCTTCCAGTCCTGCCCAGAACGGGCTCCTCGCACAGCTCTGGGCTATGGAGCCTCTGGATTAAAGCCTGTTGGTTGGACAGTCCTGGTTTCTTGGGGAGAGTTGTTGGGATTGGTGACTCCACCATATGCCCTTTTATTTCTTTCCAGAAGCAGAGCTTTTTTTATATCTTGGAAACCTTAGGGGAGTCTGGGCCAGGGGCTGGGATGGGGACAAGAGTGGAGAAGGCCCCTGGTTCCCTAGGGCAGGCTGCTGTTCTCGCCCCTGTCCCCAAGAGCCACACACCTGCATCAGAGGAGCTGGCATCCTGAGGCTTCCTGCCTCCCAGTGATCACAGCCTTTACAAGTGGCACGGGTTTCAAACGCACTCAAGTGGTAAAGAAGACCTAATTGCCACGTATTTGGTAAAGAGAATGACTTAGCAGTGCTGACCCCCAGCCTCCCTCATTGTCGCCTTATCCATTGGTTATCCACGTCCTTGGGAACATTTCCTCGGATGAGCGGGAGGAGCAACAGTTCCTGAAATGTTCGTATGCGTCCTGTGTGGTCCCCCTTGAATAAGCCCACTGGGACTACCCCATATGCCTCCTTCTACCTCTCTCCGAGTTTTCCGTGAGCGTGGGTTGCATGTGGGTGAGATCCCTGAGGGGACACTGTACCCCAGGCAGAAGCGAAGCTTCAGCCGTGGACCAAGGGGGTCAGGAAGAAAAGAAGTAGCGCATGGACAGAGGCTGAACTGGACACAAGGGCCCTCTTTCTCTCGTGTGATCTCACAGCTTATACTTAATTGTAAAGGAGTATGGTGGAGTGCAGGAGGGCTGCCACACATCAACAGATCATGTTAGCTAAAGGAAAATTTCCATAGAGGTGCAGTTTGCTTTAAGCACAGCAGATCACATGGTACATAATTCATTCTCTGTTTTTTTACCACTTTTTTTTGCATATAAGTGTGTGGTATGCTTGTGAGTGTGCATGTGGAGGTAAGAGGTTGACATTGGGGGCTGGCTGTCCTCTATCTCTCCTCCTCCTCCTCCTTTTTAGAGGCAAGCCCAATAGACGGGCCTTTTTGTGTGTGTGTGAGGGAGAGAATTGGCATACCAGAGCCTCCAGCCACTGCAGTTGAACGCCAGACATGTGCGCCCCCTTGTGTGCATGTGTGACATTGCGTGCTTGCATCACTGTACATCTGGCTTACGTGTGACCTGGAGAGTCCAACATGAGTCCTTAGTTAGGCTTCACAGGCAAGCTCCTTAACTGCTAAGCCATCTCTCCAGCCATCCGTCTTATTCTTTGAGACAGGATCTTTCCCAGAACCAATCAGACTGGTTAGCCAGCTTGCCCTAGGGGATCCCCTATCACTGTCTCCCAATGGCTAGGATTACAGATGGGCTACCACACCTACCCAACATTTGTGTGTGGGTGCTGGGGATCCAAGCTTATGTTATCACACTTGTGTGGCAACAACTTTGTCAGCTGAGACATCTCCTCAGCACCCTCCAGTTTAAAATATTGAAAAAAAAATATGTAGCTGGGCATGGTGGCACATGCCTTTAATTTCAGCACTCAGGAGGCAGAGGTAGGAGGATTGCTGTGAATCTGAGGCCAGCCTGAGACTACATAGTGAACTCCAGGTCAGCCTGGGCTAGAGCAAGACCCTACCTCGGAAAAAAAAAATTATGTATTCCACACGTGCATGGGGGTGTGCATGCACAGCAGGGTCTCTTGTTGCTGCAGATGAATGTCAGATGCATGTGCCACTTTGCATCCAGCTTTATGTGGTGCTGGGGAATTGAACCCAGGCTGGCAGGGTTTGCAAGCAAGCACCTTTAACCATGGAACCATCTACCTAGCTCCCCTCCCCATGTTTTTTTAGACATGGTCTCATGTAGCTCAGGCTAGCCTCAAATACACTATGTAGCCAAGGATGACCTGGAACTTCTCTTCCTCCTGCTTCCACCTGAGGGCCGAGATAACTAAAGCCACACCCTGCCATGCTCAGTTTATGAAATCCGCTTGTTAGCACTTTGGAAATGATTTTCCGTTGGTAGGCTCCCTGTGGGTGCCAGAGGTAGAGGAGAAAGGCAAGAGAGCAATAGGTGTGGGCTGGAGAGGTGGCTTAGTGGTTAAGACACTTACCTGCGAAGCCTAAGGACCCAGGTTCAATTCTCTGGGTCCCACATAAGTCAGGTGCACAAGGTGGCACATACATCTGGAGTTTGTGTGCAGTGGCTAGAGGCCCTGGTGTACCCATTCTCTCTCTCTTCCTCCCTCCTCTCAAATAAATAAAAATAAATCAGAAAAAGATTAAAAAAAAAAAAAAGCAATAGGTGAGGCTGTGGGGAGGGCCATGGCGGGGCTGGGATAGCAGTGGAAGGAGTAGACCATATTGCATGCTGCTGATGGTGGCCAGGTGCGCCAGACTCCCGTGCAGAAATACACCTGTACTGTGGCTGTTCCCAGTTCCAGGTAGGGACATGCAGATAGACCATGAAAGCTGGTGATAGGCAGTGTTCACTTGGGCCACTTCCATGCTCGGATATCACCTACCAAGGCTGCTCAGGCCACACGTGGCGAAGGGTCACACCAGCCAGGGTCTCTTCCAGTAAGGTAATTCATGAGCCTCCAAGGAAGAGACCATTCTCAAGTGTGGGCAGAACGTAAGCGAGAACCAGCAACTTGGCCACTTCTCCCAAGAAATGCAGTTATGGAAATGGCTGTGGAGAGGGCTCCTTCCAGGCAGGGGATACTGGGGGATGTGGTGGGGGCAGCCAGCCGGAGGACGCCTCTAGATTAGAGCCAGGAACATTCTGACCTAAGACTCCTGTTATCTGAACCCAACTGGAAGTGGGAGGACCAAGGGCCACCCTTGCGTGGTGGGAGGGGGGCAGAGGCAGGCACAGGCCGCTCAGCAGGGGCCCCTCAGTGCCCCTTGTGTTCCCAGGGCTGGAGCGGGCACAGGCTTAAGCCTGTGGTACCATCCGTATCACCATGTGGATTTTGATATCTGACCAACATCCCGGACGGTGGAAGGGGGCTTGTTTTGAACCAAGTCCATAGCTATTGCAGTTGGAGACCCCTGTGTCCCTGAACCCTGGGCTGCTTGTCCTGCAGGCGGAGGGGGCAGCTTGGCCACAGACCTCAGCAAGCTCAAGATGCCCAGGGAGGCAGGGAGGGCCCTGCTGCCTCAGCAGGAAAGCTTGGAGCCACAAGCTTGCTCTTTTGAACATCGGAACCACATCTTATCTTCATTCTTCATCCCTTCCAAAATATTTACTTTCAGCTCTGCCTTTTTGCTGATTCTGCACCATTCCAACAGCTGAAGGCCCAAGGCCCTCGGTCTCGGGAGGTGTGATGGGCTCAGCAACTGGCAGACACAGCTCCTCTCACCCTCTGGAGTGACCCCACTGGCGCTCGGTCTCCCCTGACTGTCTTAGGGGGCACTGGTGACTGGACAGGGGAGCGTGTTCAGCGAGTCCAGGCCTGCTGACAGGCTCTGCTCCATGACCCCCGTGGGTGTGTTTTCAGATGCGGGGTGAGTGCTTGGAGGGGGAGGAGGGGCTCGTCCTCATCGGAGCCCTCGGGGAGCCTTGGCTGGCTCAGCGCCCGGCCGGCCGGCAGAGGGCTCCAAGCTCCGAGCGAGCCTGGCTCACGCTCAGCCTTGAAGGTGTTTTACATTGAAAATTTAGGGGCTGGGCCTGAGCTCAGTTAACATTCAGTGTCGCTGTCTTTGTGGACGTGTGTCTGCATCTGTATGGGTTTGTTTGTTTGTCTTTCGAGGTCGGGTTTCCTTCTAGCCCAGGCTGACCTGGAATTCACTATGTAGTCTCTGGGTGACCTTGAACTTACAGCGCTCCTCCTACTTCTGCCTCCCGGGTGCTGGGATTAAAGGCATGTGCCACCACGCCCAGGCTCTGTGTTGATTTTAAAAACTTTTTTTTTGTTTTATTTTTATTTATTTATTTGAGAGCGACAGACAGAGAGAAAGAGACAGAGAGAGAGTGGGTGCAACAGGGCCTCCAGCCACTGCAAACGAACTCCAGATACATGCGCCACCTTGGGCATCTGGCTTACATGGGCCTGGGGAATTGAGCCTTGAACTGGGGTCCTTAGGCTTCACAGGCAAACACCTAACCGCTAAGCCATCTCTCCAGCCCCTCTGTTGATTTTTTAAAAAAATTTTTTGTTTATTTTTATTTATTTGTTAGAGAGCTACAGACAGAAAGAGAGAGAGGGAGAGAATGGGCGCACCAGGGCCTCCAGCCACTGCAAACGAACTCCAGACGCGTGCGCCCCCTTGTGCATCTGGCTTACGTGGGTCCTGGGGAATCGAGCCTCGAACCGGGGTCCATAGGTTTCACAGGCAAGCGCTTAACCACTAAGCCATCTCTCCAGCCCATCTGTGTTGATTTTTAATGGGAGTCCTTTTGTCCTTATGTGTCAAGTATGTGGGCTGCATGCCATGTCTTCGGAGGCCTGGCTTGGTGGCTGTAGTCGCACTGAGTCACACGTGGCTTTGTCACGGTTTAATTTACAGCTCGCCTCTGCACGACCTTCTTGCTGTGTCGATGGCACATCTGCAGCTGGGCCTCTGCCGGCCTTGGCTCAGGCTTCTTAGGGGGGCGTGGGAGGTAATGTAGGGTCTCAGCCCGTTATGGGCCTGGCACACCTTGGCTGCCCTCTCTGGGGTACCCTTGCCCTTTAGGGACCCTGAAGTAGTTCCTCCTCGGTTTCTGTGCTCTGCCTCCCAGAGCCAGTTAGAAGTAGAGCAGGTCCGGTCCGGGGAAGGTTTGCTGACAACCTTAAATGATTTTATAAACTCTTTGGGGCTGGCAAGAACGTGGGCTGTTTTGCCCTCAACTTTTTTTTTTTTTTTTTTTTTTTTTGCCGACGTGTATTTTGAGGGAAACACAATCTGCTATTTCTTCAAGTTGTTTACTTAATTCCCACATTGTTTTCCAAGCAGCCTGGTGTATGCACACAAGGAAGAGTGGAAAACTTTTTCTTTTAATTCTGTTTCTTAGAACCCAAAAAGTTGAGGTCTTCCAAGAACAACTAAGTTTAACCCAGAACCTCAAAAACAAGAAAAAGGAAAAAAAAAAAGTCAATCAGCTTGATGCTGCCCAGGGGTTTCTAAGCCTCTATTTCCTTGCCACCAGCTACACCAAAGAAATTCTCGAGTAGATTAAAGACCAGGTATGTTGGCACGTGCCTGTACTCCTTGTAATAGGAGGTGGGGCAAGAAGGATCAGGAGTTCAGGGCCATCCTTGGCTACATAGCAGTCTCAGGCTAGCCTAGGCTAGCATGACTTCCTGTTAATAATAATAGTAATAAATAACAACAACAAAAAGGAGAAGAAAAAGGTGGAAGAAGAGGAGGAAGGGAAGATGAGGAAGAAAGAGTTGAAGAAAACTCTATATTCCAGGCTGGAGAGATGGCTTAGCGGTTAAGGCACTTGCCTACAAAGCCAAAGAACCCAGGTTCAATTCTCCAGGTCCCACGTAAGCCAGATGCACATGGTGGCACATGCATCTGGAGTTCGTTTGCAGTGGCTAGAGACCCTGGTGTGCCCATTCTCACACACTCTCTCTTCCTCTGTCTGTAATAAATAAATAAAAATAATTTTTTTTTTTAATGGTGTGGGTCATCGCGCCCAACTTCTTAAAGAAAAGCTCTATATTCCAGGTCCTCAGCAACCCTGGCACACTGGCAGTAATTCCACTGAGTGGCATCATTGACTACAGCTGATGCCTGGCTCTTGAGTGCTTTCATTTCTCTTTGTTTTCCTTGGTTTGTTTGTTTATTTAAGACAGGATCTTGCTATGTAGCCCAAACTGGCCTCAGACTTATTGCAGTTCTCCTGCCTCTGCCTACCAAGGCCTGGGACTCCAGGCAGGATCCACCACGCCTGGAGTGAGTGCTTTTCGTGATTAAATGTAAAATAAGGGCAAAAAGTCTTTAAAAACGATCCCTAGGTGTAATAAATATACCCCTCCCTCAACATGTTGGTTACTAGCTGTAATAAAACATAGCCCCCCAAATGTGTCAGTTATTAGGTGTAATATACCCCCAAATGTGTCAGTTATTAGGTGTAATAAATACACTCTCCCAAATGTGTTGGTTACCAGCTATAAAAAATATACCCCCCGGGCTGGAGAGATGGCTTAGTGGTTAAGTGCTTGCCTGTGAAGCCTAAGGACCCCGGTTTAAGGCTCGATTCCCCAGGACCCACGTTAGCCAGATGCACAAGGTGGCTCCTGCATCTGGAGTTCGTTTGCAGTGGCTGGAGGCCCTGGCGCGCCCATTCTCTCTCTCTCTCTCTCTCTCTCTTTCTGCCTGTCGCTCTCAAAAAAATAAATAAAAATAAACAAAAAAATATATCCCCCAAGTATGTGGGTGTTTGAATTCATCAGTTCCCTCATCTGTGAAATGGTCCTAAGCTTCCTTTGATTCTGCTGGTGGTGTTGCTCCTGAACTCCCTCTCAGAGGTGCTGTTCAAAGCTCTTCTATGTTTTGAGGGCTGGAGGGATGGCTTAGCGGTTAAGGCATTTGCCTGCAAAGCCAAAGGACCCAGGTTCGATTCCCCAGGACCCATGTAAGCCAGATGCACAAGGTGGCACATGTGTCTGGAGATCATTTGCAGTGGCTGGAGGCCCTGGCGAGCCCATTCTCTCCCTCTCTCTCCCCTTCTTTCTTCGTCAAATAAATGAATGAATTATGAAATGGTCGCCTTTCCCTAAGATCGGGCCCTGCCCACCCAGCCACCAGGGCCATCCGCGTCACTTTAGCAACCACGCTCACAAGCAGCGTGCGGCCAGCTGGTGGTCAGTCAGGTGTCCTGTTGGTCTGGGGCCGGGGACCGGACCCTCACTGTGTCCCAGTGCCTGAGCTGCTTCTGCCATGTGTCGCCACTCTTGGAGGTCCCCTGAACCCCCAGCCTCCCCCCCCCCCACCACCTTCGTGATGTGTGAAGTCTCCCGACAGGACAGCGGGCTGCACTGGCCGCTCTTTCCTTCTGGTTGGGGACTCTATGTTGGGGACTCTATGGCCAGAGAGGTTTTCATCCTGACATCAGAAATGTGATTCAGTGTCTCTGGGCCACAAGTCCTCTGAAATCTGTAGGGACGGTCCATTGCTTGCATGCCATACGTGTTTTGGGTAGGAATGAGAAGTGTCTCTGTGGCTTTTTAAAAAATATTTTGTTTATTTATTAGATAGAGAGATAGAGAGAGAGAATGGACATGCCAGGGCCTCCAGCCACTGTAAACAATTCCAGACACATGTGCATCTGACTTACATGGGTCCTGGGCAAGTGAAACTGGGTCCTTTAGCTTTCGCCTTAACTATTAAGTCTTCTCTCCAACCCACAGTCTTTTTTTGTTTGTTTGTTTTGTTTTTTCGAGGTAGGGTCTCACTCTAGCCCAGGCTGACCTGGAATTCACTCTGTGTTCTCAGGGTGTCCTCAAACTCATGGCAATCCTCCTACCTCTGCCTTCGAGTGCTGGGATTAAAGGCGTGCACCACCATGCTCTGCTCAGTGTTTTTAAAAAAATATTTTGTTTATTTATTTATTTGAGAAACAGAAAGAGGCAGAGAGAGAGAGAGAGAAAGAGGGAGAGAAAGGGCGCGCGAGGGCCTCCAGCCACTGCAAACAAACTCCAGACGCATGCGCCCCCTTGTGCATCTGGCTTACGTGGGTCCTGGAGAACCAAACCTGGATCGTTTGGCTTTGCAGGCAAATGCCTTAACCACCAAGCCATCACTCTAGCCTTTTTTTTTTTTTTAAAGACAAGGTCAGGCTGACATTGAAGTGAGAAGTCTCCACCTCAGTCTCCCCAGTGCTAGGACTACAGGCAGGTGCCACCTTGACCAGTGAACTTAGGGTTCTTTGGGGGCGATGAAGATCTTTTTAGACTATCTGTGGTGGGGCTGGGGGTGGGGCTCAATCTAAGGGAGTGCTGGCCGGGCACACGTGAAGCCCTGGGTTCCAGGAGCAGCGCCCCATGGGCTGGTGTGCTGGCAGACCCGTGGAACACAGCACGTCGGTCCCTGCTTCCATTTCCTCATGACCTTCCGTTGGCTGTGTCTGCTCTCCCTCGTACGGACGAGGTGGCATGTGGCGCCCACCCAGATAACCCAAGGTCACCTTCCCAGATCCACAGTCCCTGACTCGCTCACATCCCCAAGGCCCTTCCGAGTGAGGAAGCGGATGGGGAAGTGCACACGCAGGGCCTGCCAGGGCTGTGCTGACCTTCTTACCTTCCACGGTTTCCGTCCAAATGGAGGGAGAGGGTTGCTGAGGAAGCAGCTCAGCCGATGAAATGTTTACCTCGCGTCCGCACACCCTTGGGCTCAATCCCCCCACCACACAAACTGGGCATGGTGGCACACGCCTGCCGTCACAGGACGATACGAAGTCATCCTCAGCGCATAGCAAGTTTGAGGCCAGGTTGGGAAACATGAGACTCTGTCTCAAAAAAAAAAAAAAAAAAGGTGGGGGGCTGGAGAGATGGCTCAGTGGTTAAGGCACTTGCTTGCAAACCCTAACGACCTGTGTTCAATTCCTCAGTACCCACATAAAGCCAGGCGCACAAAGGGGCACATGCGTTTGGAGTTTGTTTGCAGTGGCTAGAGGTGCTGGTGTGCCCATTTCTCTGTCTGTCTCTCTTCCCTCTGTCTCTCTGTTTGCAAATAAAATGGGAAAAATATATTTAAAAAAATGGGCTGGAGTATAATAGTTAAGAACTTGCCTGTGAAGCCTAAGGACCCAGGTTCTATTCCCCTGGACCCATGTAAGCCAGATGCACAAGGTGGCGCAGGTGTCTGGAGTTTGTTTGCAGTGGTTGGAGGCCCTGGGACACCCATTTTCTTTTTTTTAATTTTCTTCTTTTTTTCTAAAGCATCCTATCACATTGGGAGTGGTAGCTCATACCTTTATTATTTTTATTTACTTACTTGTTTGAGAGAGGGAGGGAGAAAGAGGCAGAGTGGGCACACCAGAGCCTCCAGCCACTGCAAGAGAACTCCAGATGCGTGCACCACCTTGTGCATCTGGCTTACATGGGTCCTTGGGAGTCAAACCTGGGTCCTTTGGCTTTGCAGGCAAGTGCCTTAACCACTAAGCCATCTCTCCAGCCTGACAAACCCATTTTCTCTCGCTCTCTCTTTCTCTATCTGCCTCTCTCTCAAATAATTTTTAAAAAAGGTACATGTTACCTGAGAAACAACTCTTGAAGTTCTCCTCTAGTCTCCACATGCACACACAAACACACCTGTGCACACACATCTACATACATCCAAATGTACACATACGTGCACAAAAATAGCTAGCACATGGCACCTACTACTGACTACCGTTAATCAGTTTTCTGGCCACCCAGGAGCTGGGGATTGTCACTGCCCATTTCAGGTGAGGGGACGGGTTGGGGGAGGGTCGTTGAGGTAATCAAGGTAGCAGCCAGCATACTGCCCAGCCATCTATTGTACCTTCTGAACACAAATGACTGAAAAGTTTCAAGACTGAAAGGAGCTAATGGGGGGGGGGGGGGAGTGCAGCAGAGGGATTCCTGGGCACTTCGCGAATCCCGAGTTCCCAGATCAACATCAGTAGTTTAAAAGGGCTAGTCCCCGTTTGGGGAAGTGGCTCAGTAGATAAAGTGCTTGCCATGCGACCATGAGTACCTGAGTTCAAATCCCCAGTTAGAATAGTATAAAGCCAGAATCTCACACTAACAGCAAAAAGGGGGAGGGGATGGAGAGTCCCCCACGGAGTGGAGCAGTGAGCAATGCGGGACCCTGCCTCAGAAACAAGGAGGAAGGCAAGGACCAATACCCCAAGCTTGCCCTCCAGCCATACACACACCATGGCAGCCGTGTGCCCCCTCACACACCAAACGAAAAGGGGGGGTAGTCCTACCTGGACACTGTAGGTTGCACACCTATAATCCAAGCACTCTGGAGGCTGAGACAGAAAAATTGTGAGTTCAAGGCCAACCTGGGCTACATTGTGAGGAACCCCCCACGGCTCCCCGATCTCAGAACAGGGAGGGGGAGAGGGCTGGTCTCTGGAGGCTTGTCTCAGACGCTCCCTGCCCCGCTGTCCCCAGCAGGAAGACGAGCCAGCACCTGCTCTGCTCACCTTTTGCTTGTTGCAGGGCACGAGAGCTACGTGACCTTCTGCCAGCTGGAGGGCGCAGCCGCCTTCACGTGCAGCGCGGACAGCACCATCCGCAGGTGGGACGCGCTGACCGGCCGGTGTCTGCAGGTGTACCGAGGACACACGTCCATTGTGAACAGGTCAGCCTAGCCTGGGGACCTGGGCCAAGGAGACTGACTGACTTTGCGCAGCGTAGCTCCTGGTGGCAGGGGCTTTGGACAGAGGAGGGACAGAAACGAGACATCACCAGTATATTGAGCTGGGCCTGCACCACCCTAGGGAGCCACGCGCCTCACCTGCTGGGTGTAGGGAGCAGTATTGGAGCTCTGGCACCTACTGCCGGGACAGATTCCAGAGGAAATGGCTTAATTGGTACCTGATGGCAGAGCGAGGGCCAAAGGAGGAAAACGATTGTTCTGAAGATGCCATTGGAATTTATTTTTATTTTTTAATTTAATTTAATTTATTATTATTTTGATTTTTTTGAGGTAGGGTTTCACTCTGGTCCAGGCTGACCTGGAATTAACTATGTAGTCCCAGGGTAGCCTCAAACTCGCAGCAATCCTCCTACCTCTGCCTCCCCAGTGCTGGGATTAAAGGCGTACACCACCATGCCCAGCTATTTTTTAATTTTAGAGAGAGAGAGAGAGGGAAGAGAGAGAGAATTGGCAGGCCAGGACCTCAGCCACTGAAATCGAACTCCAGACATGTGCGCCACCTAGTGGGCATGTGCAACCTTGCGCTTGTCTCATCTTTGTGTATCTGGCTTACGTGGGATCTGGAAAGAGAGCGAACATGGGTCCTTAGGCTTCACAGGCAAGTGCCTCTAACTGCTAAGCATCTCTCCAGCCCTGGAAATATTTTTTAATTTAATTAGTTAATTTATTGATTTGAGTGAGAGGGAGGGAGGGAAAGAATGGGCACTGCAGGGCCTCTAGTCACTGCAAATGAACTCCAGATGCATGTGCCACCATGTGCATCTGGCTTAAGTGGGTACTGGGGAATCAAATCTGGGTTCTTAGGCTATGCAGACAAGCACTTCAGCTACTAAGCCATCTCTCCAGCTCTGGAAATACTTTTTAAATTTATTATTAGATAGGGACACAATTTGTATGCAAACATCACATGTTGGTACCATCCTTTCCCTCCTCTCTGTCCCTTTTCTTGGAAGTATTTTTAAACTGCCTTTCCACGTGGATATTGAAAGACTCCTAGTCTTTCCTTCCTGCTCTGGGCTGAATTTTTCCTACTTTATTGAATTTGAATTGGAGCTCAGCAGTGGAAATTTGTTTGCTAATCAGATCAACTTGACACTGTTTTCATAATATACGATGCCCCAGGCTCCCAGGGGCATGTCCAGCACAAGGTCCCTCAAAGCCCCATGGGCAGAAAGGCCTTGCCTTAGAGCAGCCAAGGGCAGAGATGAGCAGCCACGGAGAAGGATGTGCTGTGGCCAGAGGGACACTGGCTGCCACATGGGCTTCAGGCATGTCAGGAAATCAGCAGGTGGGCCACTCCTGCCAACTCCAGCACCCAGTGCGGCATTTGGCCAGTCAGCCAACAGATCAGGACAGGGGACATCCCAGAGGAGGCAGACCCGATTTCACTGAGGAACAGGTCAGTCTAGACACACCCAGTAGGGCATCCAGCCAACTCTGGCCTCCAGCTGCCTGCGAGAGGTGGTGGAGAAGAATCTAGAAAGAGAATTCTCTCAGTTCAGTATGTACTCTGTGGCAGTCCTACCTCTGCTTTCCAAGTGACTTCCCCAATTTCACACAGGAACCCTATGTCCCCTGTCTCCTTATGTCCCCTCTTTTGTCCTGCTCTTGTGACTCTGCGTGTGTCTGCCAGGGGTGGGGTGTTGTGAGGGTCCAGGTGCCTGAGCCATGGGCCCTCCTGGGAACAGAGGCCAGGCCAGCAGGTGTCTTGAAGGGAAAGGAAGCACCAGCTCAGAGACGTGGTCAAGGGAGAGTCAGGTGACTTCCAGGAGATGGGATGCTGGGAGGTAGGTATGTATGGTGGGTGACAGTGCTAGAGGCTGTACCAGCTATAATGCCAAGGCTAGCTTAGGGGAACAGGGTGGGTTCTTGCAATCCTGAGTGTTGTGACCTCTGCCCCTCCTCTCTTGTCCCCAGGATCCTGGTTGCCAACGACCTACTCTTCAGCAGCTCCTATGACCGGACGGCTCGCGTCTGGGCTGTGGACAAAGGACAGGTGTCTCAGGAGCTCCGGGGCCACCGCAACTGTGTGCTCGCTCTGGCTTACATGGCCCCCGAGGACCTGCCCAGCGCTCCGTGCCTGGAGGAGGCTGTGGCCAGCGGGCTTCTAGTGACGGGCAGCACAGATGGCACGGCCAAGGTTTGGCAGGTGGCCAATGGCCGCTGCCACCAGACGCTGCGCGGCCACACAGGCGCAGTGCTGTGCTTGGTGCTAGATGTGCCCGGCCACACGGCCTTCACGGGGAGCACGGACGCCACCATCCGTGCCTGGGACATCCTGAGCGGGGAGCAGCTGCGGGTCTTCCGGGAGCACCAGGGCTCCATCATCTGTCTGGAGGTGAGAGCTGCCTGCTGAGCGCCCCGCCCCGCGATGGACGGGCAGGACGGGGGAAGAGGAAGGAGCAGAGGGACGGACAGGGAGGGAGTTCACAGCCTCCAGCCCTTGGATTATCATACTCATTTATGACATCCATCCCTTCCCTTGCTGGTGGACGGCTCCAGGTCAAACACGTGCTGTTAGGCCTCCCTCCCAGCCCTGTTACTTTGCGAATAAATTCTCCAACCTGTGCTTTGTTGGAGGGGCACATTCGGATCCCAGCAATGCGTGCCTTGCTAGGAAAGTGAGCACTAGGTTGGAGGAAGAGGAGGAAATTATGAAAAATGTATCCAGATAGTTTGGGTTGGCCAAGGGCAGGTAGTGCCACAAAAGTGACCAGGGGTGGTGGCACTCCCCTGTAATCCTAGCACTCTAGATGTGAGTCAGGGATTTGAGGACACCCAGGGCTACCCAGTGAGATCCTGTCTCAAAAGCAAACACAGTTGAGGAGGAGGCTTGGGGGATGAAGCGCTTGGCCCAGAACCCCGACTACCTGAGCTCAGATCCCCAGGACCTGCGGAAAGCCAGACAGCCATGGCACACGAGCATCTGTAACCTCAGGGTGCCCAAGGCAAGAAGGAAAGTGGAGACAAAGAATGCGCTGGAAGTTTGTGGGCCAACCAGCATGGCAAATGTATCAGTGAACGGCAAGAGACCCCGCCTCATGCAAGGCAGAGGGCAAAGGCTGGCAGTCAGCTTGTCCTCTGACTGCACACACAGTAAGGCATGTGCACACCTGCACTCACACATGAGCACTCACACATGAGCACACACAGTAAGGCATGTGCACACCTGCACTCACACATAAGCACACACAGTAAGGCATGTGCACACCTGCACTCACACATGAGCACTCACACATGAGCACTCACACATGAGCACACACAGTAAGGCATGTGCACACCTGCACTCACACATGAGCACTCACACATGAGCACTCACACATGAGCACACACAGTAAGGCATGTGCACACCTGCACTCACACATGAGCACTCACACATGAGCACACACAGTAAGGCATGTGCACACCTGCACTCACACATGAGCACACACAGTAAGGCATGTGCACACCTGCACTCACACATGAGCACACACAGTAAGGCATGTGCACACCTGCACTCACACATGAGCACTCACAGTAAGGCATGTGCACACCTGCACTCACACATGAGCACTCACACATGAGCACACACAGTAAGGCATGTGCACACCTGCACTCACACATGAGCACTCACACATGAGCACACACAGTAAGGCATGTGCACACCTGCACTCACACATGAGCACTCACACATGAACACACACAGTAAGGCATGTGCACACCTGCACTCACACATGAGCACACACATGAACACACACAGTAAGGCATGTGCACACCTGCACTCACACATGAGCACACACACATGAGCACACTCAGTAAGGCATGTGCACACCTGCACTCACACATGAGCACTCACACATGAGCACTCACACATGAGCACACACAGTAAGGCATGTGCACACCTGCACTCACACATGAGCATACACAGAGACTGGAAAAAAATCCCAAGGCCATTGTATGCGGGTTTGCCTGGCCTGGACTCTTTTCTGTGGTGATAAGAATGTTCGTTTCTGGGCTGGGGAGATGGCTTAGCAGTTAAGCATTTGCCTGTGAAGCCTAAGGACCCCAGTTTGAGGTTCAATTCCCCAGGACCCAAGTAAGCCAGATGCACAAGGGGGCGCATGCATCTGGAGTTTGTTTTCAGTGGCTGGAGGCCCAGGTGTGCCCATTCTCTGTCTGCCTCTTTCTCTGTCTGTCTGTTGCTCTCAAATAGATAAACAAAAAATTAAAAAAACAAAAAAGAACGTTGGGCAGTTTCCCTCACCTGTAGAGAAGGGAAGGTTGGGGAAAACTTTGCCTTAGCTGACAGAAGCCCTCTGGGTCCCTCAGGGGACAAGAGCTATGAAAGTGACCTGATACTTTTGCGTGGGGTCCACAGTGTCCCCACTGTGTGGGGGGCAGGTCTGTGGGTGAGGAGGGTGTATAGTATTGGGCTCCCATTTATGTCTGGGCGCTGAGCTTGCCAAATACTCATCTATGGCTTACGAGTGACGACGGGAGGTTGAATAGCTCCAGGCTGTCAGGGCCCCTGACTTTCCTAAAGGCTCTGTTCCCGGTCTGGCCACAGCGGCATCAGCTGGGACCAGAGGCTAGCTCTGTCCGCTGCTGAAGGGGGTGGCGGCCAGGCCTGTGGAACGGGGCCTTTTGGGCTAACCCTGCACCCCCATTGAGACCCCCCACTCCTCCCACAGCTCGCGGACCAGCTGCTGTTCTCCGGCAGTGCCGACAGGACCGTCAAGTGCTGGCTGGCGGGCAGCGCGGAGCGCGTGCGCACGTTTCCCGCCCACAGGCACAGTGTGAGCGCCCTCAGGTACCACGCGGGCACCTGTAAGTGACCGTCCTTGCTTTGCCCGTGACGCCGCAGCCTTCCCACCTCACCGCCCTCCCTCCCTACTCCACTGTCTCTTCTGTCTGCGTGATCTTGCCTCACCGAGCTTGGCTGCCTTTCGAGATTGTTAGATATTTCTATATTGTTAGGGCCTGGGTCCCTCTCCATCTACCTACTCCTCTAGCTTTTGTGCAAAAAAGTCCAGGTAGGGGTATGCGGGGTCCTTAGGTTTGACCTTAGTTTGACCTCACTTGTCCTTAGGTTTCACTACAGATAAGGGAAGACCTGGGTAGCAATGGCTGAAATGAAGTGGGCTTTTTGGTCTTCTTTTGTTTTGCCTCTCAGGCAGGAGCAGATGCCCACAGAGCCCCTGGAGCTTAGCTCCTTCTCTGCCCTTCCACCTCCTTAGCACATCTCCTATCCTTATAGATTGTCATGGCTCATGATAACTGGAGGGCTGGGGAGATGGCTTAGCGGTTCAGGAGCCTGCCTGCAAAGCCTAAGGACCCAAGTTCAATTCCCCAGTACCCAAATAAGCCCAGTGCACAAGGTGATGCATGCTTCTCGAGTTAGTTGCAGTGGCTAGAGGCTCTGGTGCACCGATTCTTCCCCCGCCACTCTCACTCTCAAATAAATAAATAAGTAAATCAAATATTTCTAAACAAGATGGCTGCTGGAAGCTGGGCTTGGTGGCGCACACCTTTAATCCCAGCTCTCGGGAGGCAGAGGTAGGAGAATCACTGTGAGTTCAAGGCCACCCTGAGACTACATAGTGAATTCCAGGTCAGGTCAGTCTGAGCTAGAGTGAGACCCTACCTCGAAGAAAAAAAAAAAAAAAAAGCTGCTGGATCACAGCCATCTTGTCATGTTTCAGGCAAATGAGAGGACAAAGGGACACACCTACCTGAGCAGGACCCTTGGGGTCTCCTGGAAGCCACACTGAGAGACCATGCCCCCTCTGACCACTCTGCTTATAGGAGAAGCCAAATCAGGCTTCTAGCTAGAGCATTACTGTGGAGATGAATCTGGTTATTGTAAAAACAACAGCTTAGCGGGCAGGCAGGAAGTCGTGTGCCCCACAGGTCCCAAGTTACCTCACACCCGGACTTCCCTGGCTCTGTCCACCAGGCTCAACACGTGCTGACATCTTAGACATAACCAGAAAGCAGCCACTGCTGGGAGGCTGCTGCGCCCGCACCACAATTGCCAGGAGAGGCTCCCGGTGTCCACTTCCGTCCCTGACCTTCCCTACTTCTCCCCGGCTTCTTTAAAACATTGTCCCAAGCCAGGCGTGGTGGCGCACGCCTTTAATCCCAGCACTCAGGAGGCAGAGGTAGGAGGATCGCCGTGAGTTCGAGGCCACCCTGAGACTACATAGTGAATTCCAGGTCAGCCTAGAGTGAGACGCTACCTCGAAAAACCAAAACCAAAACAACAACAACAACAAAAATATTGTCCCTTCTGCCTCTGGTTTCACAAGCCTCTGACAGCAGCAGAAGCCAGGCGTCCCGTAGAGTTGGACCCACTACGAGTGTCTTCCTGGGTGAGAGAAGATAGGAAGGAAGGTCTTCGTGGAAAATGAACTTGACCTCATGTGAGGGTGCTGGCTGAAGTTCGAATGGATTTCTGAAAACAGAGCCCAATGTGCTTTTGGGATTTAGGCATCTTACATGAAAAAAATTCTTTTCTTCATCTTCTCGTCTCCTAACCTTGCTGTGATGCGGCTCTGCTGCCAGCCAAAGGCTTCTGTGATCGACAGCACAGACTGCTCCACTCTCAGTCCCGCCCTTTGGTGACAGCTGGCACAGCCATGTGGCTCCCTTGTCTGCCTGTGTGGTGAAGCTTGGCTCTCGGTCTTTGCCAATAAGGTCATAGCACAGACTTTATTCCTGAACCCGCCCCCTCCCAAGCTCCCCGACAGCCACATGTGGTTCTGGGCCTTCTTGCTGAGTTTAAGGGAGGCAGGGAAGGACTGAGGAGACCCAGCCAAGAACCTCCCTCCCCAGGGACACACAAACCCTGGGCAACAAAAGGCCAGGAACATGCTAGTGAGGGTAGGGAATGGGAAGGAATAGACAGAGACTCAAGACTAGGAAGCCACCCCAAGAGGTGCTGGCCGTGGGCAGGTTGGGGCACAGTGTGAGTGTCAGGTGCTGGGGAGCCTCCTTCCTGGAGGGTCACTGCTCTAGCACTTGGAATTGACACTTGGAGTGCTCCCTTACCTGTGGCGGGAGTTGAGTACACAGCCCAGTGTCCTCACCTCCCAGCTGGGCCTACAGCTTCTGTAATAGTTCCCTGGCTCACTAACCAGCCCTGTGTAGCTTCGTTCTTTCTTTCTTTCTTTTTTTATTTTTATTTTTATTTTATTTTATTTATTTATTTTTTTTTTTTGGTTTTTCGAGGTAGGGTTTCACTCTAGCCCAGGCTGACCTGGAATTCACTATGGAGTCTCAGGGTGGCCTCGAACTCACGGCGATCCTCCTACCTCTGCCTCCCGAGTGCTGGGATTAAAGGCGTGCGCCACCACGCCCGGCCCTTATTTTTATTTTTATTGACAACTTCCATGATTAAAACAATATCCCTGGGCTGGAGAGATGGATTAGCGGTTAAGCGCTTGCCTGTGAAGCCTAAGGACGCCGGTTCAAGGCTCGATTCCCCAAGACCCACGTTAGCCAGATGCACAAGGGGGCGCATGCGTCTGGAGTTCGTTTGCAGTGGCTGGAGGCCCTGGCGTGCCCATTCTCTCTCTCTCTATCTGTCTATCTATCTATCTGCCTCTTTCTCTCTCTGTCTGTTGCTCTTAAATAAATATGATAAACAAAAAAAAAATTAAAAAAAAACAATATCCCGCGGTAATTCCCTCCCTCCCCCCACTTTCCCCTTTGATACTCCACTCTCCATCATATCCCCTCCCCCTCTCAGTCTCTCTTTTATTTTGATGTCATGATCTTTTCTTCCTACTATGATGGTTTTGTGTAGGTAGTGTCAGGCGCTGTGAGGTCATGGATATCCAGGCCATTCTATGTCTGGAGGAGCACGTTGTAAGGAATCCTATCCTTCCTTTGGCTTTTACATTCTTTCTGCCACCTCTTCTACAATGGACTCTGAGCCTTGGAAGGTGTGATAGAGATATTTCAGTGCTGAGCACTCCTCTGTCACTTCTCAGCACCATGGTGCCTTCTGAGTCATCCCAAGGTCACTGCCATCTGAAAAGAGAAGGTTCTCTAATCAAAAGTGAGAGTAGCATTAATATATGGGTATGAACATTACAAGAAGTGCTTACTGGGCAGTTTGGTGAGCATAGTATATACATTTAGCCAGACACCAGCAGACGTTATACCCCTAGGGATCATGACTACCCCTGTTGTAGGTTTTCAGTATCAGGGATGGATTCCCTCCCATGGAGTGGGCCTCCAGTCAAATTAGAGAGCAGTTGGTTCCCCCACAACAGATGTGCCACTATTGCACCCATTGGCTCATTTGGACTGGTTGGCACTGTCCACTGTTGAGTATCTTCACTGGTGATTTCTCTCTCTCCCATTGAACTGCATGCAGCGTGACTTTTTCCAGGCTTTCTGTCAGCTGGTCTACATGCAGGAGGTTTTCAGCTCAGCTCCAGCAGGATTTCTCATTGACCTTGCAGCCCAAGTATGTGGAGTCTTCAGCAATAGGGTCTTTCTTTATTTTTAAGCATGCTTCTTGCAATGCCCACCACATGAACTGCTGGCCTCCAGTCCTTTGAGTTAGGATAGTTTCAGGGTAGCCTAGGATGGTCAGTACACCTGTGAGCTCCTTTACTTGGTCTGCTCAGGGTGGCCCCTCAGCAGCCTCCTCAGCACTGGGTAGAAGTGGACTCCCAGAGGCTGGGGAGATGGCTCAGTGGGTACAGTGTTTGCAATGGCACATCTGTAACCCCAGTGCTACGGAGGTGGAGATAGGAGAATCCCTGGGGCTTGTTGCTAGCTTGTCCAGTCAAGTTGGTGAGCCTCAGTGAGAGACCGTGTCTCAAAAAATAAAGTGGAGGGGCTAGGAAGATAACTCTGTGGTTAAAGATGCTTGCTTACAAAGCCTGCTGGTCCAGGTTCAACTCCCGAGCCATCCACATATGCCAAATGCAAAAGTGGCCCAAGAACCTGGTGTTCATTTGCAACAGCAAGAGGCCCTGGTGCATGCATGCATATACTAATAAAATAAATAAGGTAGAACAATCAAGGAGATCTTTTGATGTTGACCTCTGGCTGCAATACATACGTGCACACCTGGACCCACATGCACACACACCACACACGCACACAAAAAACAAATGGAGTCTCAGGCCTCCCCTCCACATCAGAAACCATGGGGTGGCCCCCAGTGACCTGCCTTAAAAGCCCTCCAGAAACTGGTGCCTAGAAGCTGACACAGCACCAGGAAAGCCCAAGTGGGGGTCAGATGGGCTGCAGCAGGCTGCTGGTGAGCGGGCCTTTGCTTCGAGGCCCCTTCCCTTCCCTTCCGAGGGAGCATGAGCTCTGGCTGGTCACAGAGCCTGCGGGGTTGTCCTGGAAACACGAAGCAGAGACACCATCTCCGTCCATAGCTTGTGGATATGGGTGTCTTGCATCGCGTGTCCCTGGGGAGGGCCTCAGGAAGGACAAGGCCACCCGGATGGCACAGGCTATCCTGAGGACAAGCCAGACATGATGGCCACAAGTCCTGCAGAGCAGGGAACACCTGGGCCCTCGGTATTCTCCCTCACCCCAGAATGGTGGCAGCCTGGGTCCCTTTCAGAGGACGTCTGTGTTCCCATCCCTGTGGGGCAGGTGGCCGTCACACCACTCTCCCCCGCCCTGTGCCTGGGAGGAAGGTGGCAGGGTGAGGCCGGAGAGGGTCCAGTGTGTCACTGTGTCCACAGTGTTCACAGGCAGTGGGGATGCCTGCGCCCGGGCCTTCGATGCGCAGTCGGGAGTGCTGCAGAGGGTGTTCCGAGGCCACACCTTTGTCATCAACTGCCTCCAGGTAGGACCCGCCCTCCTTGCCCAACTCCTGGGTCTGACACCCCGGGGAAGCAGAGGGCCTCCCACCTGGGAGGAGTCCCAGAGCCCTTCTCATGGCTGACGGCCTGCCCTGCCCACCCACAGGTACACGGCCAGGTCCTCTACACAGCATCTCATGATGGCGCGCTGCGCCTCTGGGACCTCCGCGGGCTCGGGTCCCCTCCCCCTCAACCACGCCGGCCAGCAGCCAAGCGCAGCCTGTCACGTCTCTTCAGCAACAAGGTGGCCTGTGCGGACCCAGCACCCCTGCAAGCGGCCTGAGCTGCCTGGGGAGGAGCAGGGGGGGGGGTTGGGGGAGGCCTGTGTCCTGGCCTTTGTTTCTCCATGTTCGTGGACTATTCCGAGCTTGGCACTGCTGCTGTGACCCCATGGCGGGGGCATGTGCCCACCCTTGGGGACCTTTCCCTTTCTGGAGGAAGGGGCTTCTTCTGCCCCACCCCCTAAGCCAAGGCCTTGCTTCCTGTCCCTCCTGGGACCCTCCCACCTCAGCGGCCTCTGCCTCCTCCAGTTCTGGGCAGTTCTGGAAGGGTCCTTCTTGTGGAGAGGAAAGGGGACTTTGTTTTAACAAAATCCATGGATCCACACTGTTACTTCCGGCAAGCCATGTGCTGTGAGGACACTCCCAGAGAACTCAAATCCATGTCCTGAAAGTACTGTCATGTGTTGTACTACAAACCGAGCCCCAGCTTCCCTTTGGAGGCTGCCTGCCAAGCTCCTGCCTGGGCTCGGCCTCCCACATCCTGCCTGAGCCATCTCCTCTTCTGGCTGAGATGAGGGGCTGCCACCAGGGTCACTTGTGTGAAGAGTCAGAGGCCAAGGGAGCAGAGAACCAGCTCTTCAACCTGTCTGGTTGGTAGAGGGGACCCTTGCTTCAGAGCGCCCACTGTCTTTGGGCACGAATCTGGTCTGGAGTAGAGGGGCTGAGCAGCGGCGCCAGCGCTCTGCCAGGTGTGGTGGAGGAGCACAACACACACAGCAGCACCCCAAGGGAAGGGACAGCCCAGCCCGGGGGCCTGTAGGAGGGAATGGGACTCAGGCGTCTCCCTCAATACCCCTTTCCTCATTCACAGGGGCCCTCTTTAGCTCTTTCACAGCATCCTGGGCCAGATCTCAGCCGGCCCCTGGTGTAGGAAGAGGCTGCAGACCATAGTGTCTGGCTTTAAGAGCCCGTGTCTCGGTGGAGCAGCCTCGATGCACAGCACCGCACAGCCCTGCCCCGCCGCAGTTGTGCACTGGCGAGGTCCACGCCCTGCAGCTCTCACTCGCTGTCGGGGATGCTCAGGCCCGGGCGTGGGGTGTGGAATCCCATCCCCATGGGCAGAGGATGGATGCCGTGTTAGTTACATTTTTTTTCAAATTTTATTTTTATTTGGGGGGAGAGAAGGGGCACACCAGGGCTTCTAGCCACTGCAAACGAAGTCCAGACACATGTACCACCTTGTGCATGTGACTTACGTGGGATCTGGAGAATCGAATCTTGGTCCTTAGGCTTCGAAAGCCAACACCTTAACAGCTAAGCCGTCTCTCCAGCCCATTAGGCACATTTCTGACTGCTGCCACTGGTACCTGGCAGTAAGCCAAGGCCTGGCGTGGTGGCTCAGACCTGCTATCTAACACTTGGGCTGCCGCAGGCAGGAGGACCAGGAATTCAAGGCCAGCCTCAGCTCTGTAGCAAGGTCACGGCCAGTACAGACTAGTATATGTGACCCAGTCCACAAACAAACGAAGAGGAACTTCAGGGTTTGGGGAGCTACGGCTATGCAGGGAAGCAAGAGGCATGGTGGGCAGCTGTGTGGCAGCAGGACACTGGCAGCTGCTCACATCTCAGCAGAACAGGAAACACAATCTGTTCCATTCAGAATGCAAGCTCCTCGCTGGCTCTCTCTTGTGCGGCTTTTTTTTTTTTTTTTTTTTTTTTTTTTTTTGAGGTAGGGCCTTATTCTAGTCCAGGCTGACCTGGAATTCACTCTGTAGATTCAGGGTAGCCTTGAACTCACGACAGTCCTCCTACTCTGCCTCCCGAGTGCTGGGATTAAAGGCGTGCGCCACCACGCCTTCCATCCTCGTTCTCTTTTTATTCGATCCAGCAGCCTCGCCCATGGGGTGGCAGGAAGACTCACTTCAGGACGGGTTGTCCCTCCTCAGTTAATCCTCTCTGGAAACCCACTTGTGGACACGCCCAGAGTTGTATAAATCCAGTCAAGTTGACACGGCACACACATTTTCAATGGTGCTCCAAGAAATCTGTAAACCTTGGGAACCAGAACTCCCAGGCCCCACCCCTTAGGAAGCCCCGCTGCTCAGTGGCAGGCCGAGCCAGACAGGAGAAGCACAGCAAAGGGCCTTGTTTTTTCTTTGAGGTAGGGTCTCATTCTAGCCCAGGCTGATGTGGAATTCACTATGTGGTCTCAGGGTGGCCTTGAACTCACAGTGATCTTCCTACCTCCGCCTCCCGAGTGCTGGGGTTAAAGGCGTGCGCCACCACGCCTGGCTTGAGACTTGGGTTCTTGTATGGACCTGTGTGTGGGGGGGGGGTCTGAATCCTGCTGTAGGAACTGTCACTATGTAGTAGCTCCCATATGGAGCCAGAATGGGGGCGTCTCACCAGACTGAAGTGAAGCAGGCAGAGACGCAACCGGTCCCCACGCGCACTCTCAGGCGAGCAGATCCTCAGGCTGACGCTCCTGCTGCTCTGCCAGACAGGCGCCACCCCGCCAGGTGATGCTCAGCCAGCGTCTGGGATCCTCGCCGCCCACATGGGCTGCGCTGCGCCTTCTCTAAGGAACCCACTATTTTGCAGCCTCATCTAGCACGACACGGTGGATTTTCATTTCCATAGCACAGAGAACTTTGCTCAACGCTGAGAGTATAAGGACGCCCAGATGTTCCTTCTCTGGTACCCACAACCTAAGAGACGTGGCATGGACAATACTGTTGGATGCTCTGAACCAGGCCTGGTGTCTTCTGACCACACCTCAGAAAAGAAAACACAGCCGGGTGTGGTGGCACACGCCTTTAATCCCAGCACTCTGGGGCAGAGGTAGGAGGATTGCTGTGAGGTCGAGGCCACCCTGAGAATACATAGTGAATTCCAGGTTAGCCTGGGCTAGAGTGAGACCCTACCTCGAAAAACAATCAAACAAACAAACAAAAAAAAAAACAAGAGGTGTGGCCAATTGGTAGAAAGGAAATTTCTGCAGGACAGGAAAACAGTGTGGTGGTGTTACCAGGACAAGGCAGTTTGACAGGTGTGGCGGTCTGAGTGTCAAACGCTTACCACAGACGCACGTGTTTCAGTACTGAATCCCAGCTGCTGGTGCTGTTCTGAAAGGCTGCAGAACTTTCAGGAGGTGGAGCCTTGCTGGAGGAAGGGGGTCAATGGGGGCCTGTCTTAGCTTGCTATTCTTTTTTGTTTGTTTGTTGTTTTGTTTTTCAAGGTGGGGTCTCACTCTAGCCCAGGCTGACCTGGAATTCACTATATAGTCTCAGGGTGGCCTTGAACTCACGGTGATGCTCCTACCTTCACCTCCCGAGTGCTGGGGTTAAAGGCGTGCACCACCACACCGTCTTAGCTTGCTATTCTTGATCTACTTCCCGCTGTCGCGACAATGTGAGCTGGCTTCCTGCTCCTGCCCTGATAGACACTGCTCTCTGGAAGTGCCCCTCATTAAACCCTTTTCCTCCAGGAAGCTGCTTCTGGTCAGGTACCTTGTCCCAGCAGTGATGGATGGGACACTGTTATCAATGGATTAGCAAAGTGACTGATGCAAGGGACAAGTCAGCATCACCAGGCCCATCCCAGCATGTCGCTGCTGACTTCACCATGCTCCGGTCATGCGCCACACAGCTCCGGGTCCTCTCAACACTGGTTGTTCTGCCACCTGCCAGTTAGGGCTCTGTAATGGGACCCAGCAACACTTCCACCCTCTTCCTCTCCCTCACCCCAACACATCATGTGGTGTGTCTAAAATCATCCCCTCCAGCCCATGCATGTATCCCAGGGCTAGAATGTTCTCCTCTGACTGCAAGGACAGCCGTTCCTCACGGGGTCCCAGCGGCCTCTAACTCTTCACTCTCAGCTCTCTCCATGGCTGCTGCCCTCCACCCCCAGGCCATGGCATCTCAGCTGCTAGTTCTGCTCAGCCACATCGGCACGGGCTTCCTGAGGTTCTGTGGTGAACATGCTCAGTGAGGGCCTGATGGTGTTGCAATGCTGCTCTGGCCTTTCCCATCAGCATTCAAAGAGTAAGGAGGGGGCTGGAGAGATGGCTTAGCAGTTAAGCGCTTGCCTGTGAAGCCTAAGGGCCCTGGTTCAAGGCTCGATTCCCCAGGACCCACGTTAGCCAGATGCACAAGGGGGTGCACGCGCCTGGAGTTCATTTGCAGTGGCTGGAGGCCCTGGTGCGCCCATTCTCTCTCTGCCTCTTTCTCTGTCTGTCACTCTTAAATAAATATAAAAATAAAAACAAAGAGTAAGGAGGGGGCTGGAGAGAAGCTCAGCGGTGAAGGCTCTTGCTGGCAAAGCCTAACCATTTGGGTTCCATTCCCCAGGACCCACATGAAGCCAGATGCACAAAGTGGCACATGCACCCGGAGTTCATTTGCAGTGGCCGGAGACTTTAGTGTGCTCATTCCCTCTCTCTCCTTCCAAATAAACATTAAAAAAATATAAGGAGGGGGCTGGAGAGATGCTCAGAGGTAAAAGTGCTTGCTGTACTCATGTGAGGATCTGAGTCCAGTCCCCAGAACCTATTTAAAGCTGGGGATAGGGCTGGAGAGATGGCTTAGCAGTTAAGGCATTTGTCTGCAAAGCCAAAGGACCCAGGTTCAATTTCCCAGGACCCACATAAGCCAGTTGCACAAGGGGGCCCACGTATCTGGAGTTTGCAGTGGCTGGAGCCCTGGTGCACCCATTCTTTCTCTCTCTCCCTTTTTTCTCTGTCAAATAAAGAAATAAAAATAAAAAATATTTAAAGCTGGGGATGGCTGCGCACGCCTGTAACTCCGGCACTGAGGAAGATGAGTTAGGAGGACGACCGAGGCTCGCTGGTCAGCCAGTCTAACTGAAGAGCGGTACGCTCCAGGTCTGAAGAGAGACCTCTTCTCACAGAACTAAGGGGGAGAGCACTAGAGGATGCCTGCCGTCGTCCTCTGGCCCCTGCACGTGTTCATGGATTACATGCATCTGTACAAACGTGCACACACCACACATACACTGAAACAAGTTAGGAACCTAGAAGGCAGGCCTTACACCATGCTCAGGGCAGCACTCCATTAACCAGAAGGTTCTAGGAAGGCCCCAGATCTGGGTCTGACATTGTCTCAGATGAAGCCAAGGCTCCCTCCACCTCAGCTGGCCACACTTTGTTGACAGACTTGCTCTTCCCTGGTCAATCCCAAGCCCGGCTTTTCACGCGTGCCCTTCTCGGAGTGGCACATCAATGCTCACATGGATTCTAGGGCCTCATACAGGTCACTCTACCTTGAGCCACACCCAGGCCTGGTGCTGGTACAGCACCGTCCTTGCTGTCGAGGCTCACAGCGGAGCAAGAATGTCAACGCCACAAAGCTCACACAGCTCCCTGCAGTCAGGCCGACAATGTTCAAATGGGCTTCCACCATTATTTCATCAGTTTTGTCCACTATTAAAAGAATGAGCCAAGGTGGTGGCGCACGCCTTTAATCCCAGCACTTGGGAGGCAGAGGTAGGAGGATTGCTGTGAGTTCGAGGCCACCCTGAGAATATAGAGTGTGGGTCAGCCTGGGCTAGAGACACTACCTCAAAACAACAACAAAAAGAAAGAAAACCAGAAAAAAAAAGAATGACAAGAGGCTGGAGAGATGGCTTACTGGTTAAGGCACTTGCCTGTGAAGCCTAAGGACCCGTGTTCAATTCTCCAGATCCCACATAAACCAGATGCACAAAGGTGAGGCAAGCGCAAGGTCACACATGCCCATTAGGTGGCGCAAGCATCTGAAGTTCGATTGCAGTGACTGAGGCCCTGGCACACCAATTCTCTGTCTCTATCTAAAATAAAAATAAATTAAAAAAAAAGAATGACAAGACCGTTTTGATCATTCAACCTGGACGTCACGTGACAATCAGCACGTGGCCTACCCTGCCTCAGTGAGGCGCTCCCACAGCATGCCCCCCACTTGACCCACTCACACCTGGCCGCTGTCCGTGTCCTGGATGCTAGAAGATGTCCATCTCGTCCGTGTCCAGGAGAGACACGCAGTGCAGTGAGAGGCTACTTAGCTCACAAAAAGCTGACCATAACATGTCATCGGCTACAGCAAAATCCCCACCCACAACATGGAGACCATACGTCTGAAGCTGAGAGATTTCTACGCCAGTGTTGAGTTTCCTATGACAGCAGTCTACAAATGTTAAGTAAAAATAAGCTGCTTTGCAAGAATTAAGTCCAAATGGATTAAAGACCTTAACATCAGACCTGAAATTCTGAAACTGCTAGAGGAAAAAGAAGGGGAAACCCTTCAACATATTGGTCTTGGCAAAGACTTTCTGAATATAACCCCAAATGCTCAGGCAATAAAGCCACAGATTGACTGCTGGTCATGAAATTACAAAGATTTTGTACAGCAAAGGACGCTGTGAATAAAGCAAAGAGGCAACCTACAGAATGGGAAAAAAAATCTTTGCCAGCTATGCATCTGATAGAGGATTAATATCTAGGATATACAACGAACTCAAAAAAATTAAATAATAAGAAATCAAACAAGCCAACTAAAAATGGGCTATGGAACTAGAGAGTTCTCAAAAGAAGAAATACGAATGGTGTATAAGCATCTAAAAAAATGTTCTACATCCCTAGTCATCAGGGAAATGCAGATTAAAACTACATTGAGATTCCATCTCACTCCTGTCAGATTGGCTACCATCGTGAAAACAAATGACCATAAATGCTGGCAAGGATGTGGAAAAAGGAACCCTTCTACACTGTTTGTGGGAATGCAATCTGGTCCAGCCATTGTGGAAATCAGTGTGGAGGTTCCTAAGACAGCTAAAAATAGATCTACCATATGACCCAGCTACAGCACTCCTAGGCATATATCCTAAGGACTCATCCCATTTCCTTAGAAGTAGGTGCTCAACCATGTTTATTGCTGCTCAATTCACAATAGCTGGGAAATGGAACCAGCCTAGATGTTCCTCAACTGTTGAGTGGATAATGAAGATATGGCACATTTACACAATGGAGTTCTACTCAGTGGTAAAGAAAAATGAAGTTATGAAATTTGCAGGAAAATGGATGGATCTGGAAAGGATTATACTAAGTGAGGTAACCCAGGCCCAGAAAGCCAAGCGTCGCATGTGCTCTCTCATATGTGGATCCTAGCTACAGATGACTGGGCTTCTGTGTGAGAAGGAAAAAACTCAGTAGCAGAGGCCAGTAAGCTAGAAAAGAGATAGAAAGGAAGGGAGGGGGGTACTTAATAGGATGGTATTGTATATAGTTAAGTAGAAGAATAGATTAATGGGGGTGAAAAGGGCCAAAATGAGGTCTGGGGAAGAGATTGAGTGAAAGAAAGGTGGAGGGACAGCTAATCAAAATCTAAGAGGATGCAAATAAATCATATGGAATCCTACTTTTTTGGACAATGGAACACTCAGGAGCCATAGATTGTTGCTAGAAAATTTTCAGTGCCAGGGATGGGATATCTTCCAGTGAGTTGTTGGCCAGGGAGATCCCTGATGCCCCCAAAACATTATAGGCCATTTCTGAGGCCCTGGTTTCCCACCAGGAATAGATGGCAAGACCCTATTGCTGAAGACTCCATATACCTGGGCTGCAAAGCCACTGAGAAATCTTGCTGGATCTGAGTTGATAACCTCCTCCATGTAGACCAGCTGACAGAAAGCTGGAAGAAGCCATTCTGCATGCAGTTCAATGGGAGAGAGAGAAATCACCAATGAAGATACTCATCAGTGGACACTGCCTTATAATTGGCCAGCCAGGCCAAATGAGCCAACGGGTGCAATAGTGGCACGTCTGTTATGGGGGAAACCAACTGCCCTCTAATTGGACTGGAGGCCCGCTCCATGGGAAGGGAATACATCCCTGATACTGAAAACTTAAAACAGGGGTGGTCATGAGCCCTAGGGGTGTAACATCTGCTGTTGTCTGGCTACATGTATATACTATGCTTATCAAACTGCCCAGTAAGCATTTGTGTTAATGTTCACACCCTTATATTAATGCTACTCTCACTTTTGGTTGAGAATCTTCTCTTTTCAGATAGCAGTGACCTTGGGACGACTCAGAAGGTATCATGGTGATGGAAAGAAATGACCGCAGTGCTCAGTACTGCAATATCTGTATCACACCTTCCAAGGCTCAGGGTCTAATGTGGAAGAGGTGGTGGAAAGAATGTAAGAGCCAAAGGAAGGGCAGGACTCCATACAACATGCTCCCTCCAGACACAAAATGGCCTGTATGCCCATGGCCTCACAGTGCCTGACACTACCTGCATAAGACCATCATAAGAGGAAAAGATCAAGACATCAAAAGTAAAAGAGAGACTGATTGAGATGGGGAGGGGGTATGATGGAAAGTGGAGTTTCAAAGGGGTAAGTGGGGGGAGGGAGGGTATTACCATGGGGTATTTTTTATAAACATGGATGTTGTTAATAAAAAAATTAAAAAATTTAAAAAAGATGGGAGATATAAAAAAGAAAAACCTAGAAAAACATCCATTTTATGAGAACCCATTGAGCAGATGTGGTATCAAAAATCAGAGGATCATGCATGAATAAAATTAGAAATGATGTCAAGGAAAATTTAAAAAAAATAAGCTGCTTTGGCTGCTTTAAAACTTTTCCATTTAATAAAGGTTTTCATTTTGTAGGGGGAATTGTGAATGCACATAAACTCTTAATGTCCAGCCCTGAATTCTGAGCACACTTGACTGAACTGGGAGCACAGAACACTGACACTTCACGATAACGGCGTCGGCCACCATCTGACCTGGCTGCTGTGGCCCGTCTCTCATGACGCCCCACGGCACGTGGAATGAAGAGCTCCAGGATGCGCAGCGTGAGCGGTGAGGAAAGAGGTTAGCCCACGCAGGGACAGTGCCAGAAGTGCCTTCCTCAGACTGTCCTCTGCCCTGCAAGCCTCCCCTCCACCCAGGTCCTGCCGCCCTGCCTGCACCCAAGGAGGAAGCCCGCTGGATCACGCGATGAAAGGCAAGAGGACTGCCAAGACAACCTGCTTCCAACAGGTGCTAACGACAGAATTTACACAGAGACACAGCACGTTTAGTTTGTTTAGTTTTTCACTGTGGCTGACTTGATATTTTCTACATAGGATAAGTACTCGGCGATAATAATCTCTTCATCTTCCAGGGTGGAGTCCAGGTAGTCTTCCTCATGCTCCGGAATGTCTTCCAGGATCTCGTTGACGGCCTCTGTCTCCATGTCCTCGTCTGTTGAGGCACTAGAGGTTCCTGCAGCAAGCACCACAGGGACAAGCAGGTTACGGGCAGAACGCCGCCCTCTGATAGTGCCTCCTGCAGCCACCCTGCCCTGGCAGGACACCAGGTTAGCCTCTGCCTTAGGCCCCCACCTGATCCACTGGCTCAGACTTAGAGCCCAGACCTACCTGCGGAGTGTGAGGGGGACGTGGACGGCGTGGACGAGGAGTCCTCCCCCGAGAGCTGCAGGTCAGCAGGAAGGCTGCCTCCGTGGTGCGCGAGGGTCTGGGCTGCCAGCTGGACGTTGCCTGCAAACACCCTCAGCGCAGCTTCTGCCACCACCGTGTCGAAGCCCATGTACACCAGCTGGGGGATCACAGGGTGACGACTGTGACAAGCTCAGCTCTTGGAGCTATGTGGACTGCACGCCTGGGTTCCCGGCTCCCACCATTCCAGCGAGGACAGCCTTGTCCCATATAAAGAACTTAGCACATACGCATCCCTGCCCCTTCTGAACCATCACTCTCAGTGCCTGCCAGCACCAAACCACGGAGAAAGGGCCTTGGAAGACCCGAGTCAGACAGGCCCTGGGCATCTGTCTCAGGACAGGCTACCCTGGGGCTGAGACACACGTAAGTGTGAGCACTACAAGTGGCCACAATATGTGAGGCACACTAACGGGTGGGAAGACAAATGTGGATAGAGCAATCCTTTTGGGTCCTGGGCACAGAAACAGGGTTGATGTGAACCATGATACATGGGGAAAAGAGGCAGATGAGGGAGACAAGCAGCCTCCTGCTGCACCCCATCATTCCTGCTCTCTAAATATGGGCATAAACCAAACCAAAACAAAACAAAAAAGGTGGGCGTGGGGGCGCACGCCTTTAATCCCAGCACTCTGGAGGCAGAGGTAGGAGGATCCCCGTGAGTTTGAGGCCACCCTGAGACTACATAGTGAATTCCAGGTCAGCCTGGGCTAGAGTAAACCCCTACCTCAGAAAAAACAAAAACATGGGTGTGCCTCCTGCTGAACTGCACCCACGCCCACTCCACACACACACACGCCTGAGCCCCCCCCCCCCCCGCAAGCACCAGGCTGTCACTCACTTGGTCAATGCTTTCCTGGGAGGGGCTTGCTTGCCGGCGGTTGTTTTCAGGGTCCGAGTCCTGGAGCCACCACATGTGAGGGTTACTGAGGAGGATCTGGGAGAAGAGGACGGGCACCCTTTACTCATCCAGCACCTGTCCACTTGGGGACACACGTGTAGGACTCTGTAGTGGACTGGGCAAAGGGTGAGATGGAGCAGGACAAGGGACCCAGCGAGGTGAGGCGTGGGCACGGGCAGGAGTTGAGGTTGAAGGTGCAGCGCGGAGCAGCAGCTCGGTCTCTGCCCTCCCGAGCAGCTCCGTTCAGCCCAGCTGGGCTCGGTCGGGAGCGAGGACAGGAGAGGGAAGGCAGCTTGCAAAGGCACCAAATCCTCGGACTGAGGTGCCAGGCAAGAAGTTGATGCTGTCATAGCACATTTGCTCCTAACCTTGAACAGTCCCTTCTAGGTTATCTCCCTTCACACACTAAATTCTGATAGTGGCTAAATATGTTTAATGACCTACTTTTATAAACTTCAAGCCTCACAAGTCTTTTAACATGGTTAAGACTTTCCTGTCCTTTCTAGGCTGATCCAGGACAAAAACTCAGACTACATACTCAGATAGCATTCTAATTTATGTGTCTATAGAATGCATATATCACATCTGCGTGCACATATCACACACAGACACTGAGCGGCTTCTGTCTGCTGCACCTCGGCAAGACAAGAGAGACGACATCTGCCTGTGTGGCCTCTGCCTTCCAGTCCAGGCCACAGTGCCCTGGCCCAGATGGTAGCTCCCCGGCAGCTCCTGCCCTGCCCCAGTGTGTTCTGTCTCCACTGATTTGTGGGTACCCCGAGGGCAGGGGTCTCCCATGTCAAGTAGCTGAGGTGCAGCAGTGTGACAGGAGAGAGACCAGGCACAGTTACCACTGCTCTCTTGCTTTGGCTTTTCTGTGTGTGCGCGCACGCACACGCATGCGCATGCACAGGAACATGGATGTGCACATGCATGCATGTGGAACCAGAGGACAACCTCAGGTGTTGTTCAGGCACCATCCACCCTTTCTCAGACAGGGCCATTGGCCTGGAACTCGCCGAGCGGGCTGGATGGCCAGGGAGCTCTGGGACGCACCGTCTCCCCTCCGCCGGCGCTGCGACTACAGCTGCCCCCACCCCATGCGCCTCTGCAGTTGTTACGTGGGTTCTGGGGCCACACTCAGGTCCTCACCCTTGCAAAGCAAGCTCTCTACTGAATGAGCATCTGCCCTGCTCAGCTTTGGGATTTCCTTAAAAAGCCCTTTTACCAATGGGTACTACTGATAAAATTACACAAAATATGTAAATAAACATTTTCATTCAAAAACTCATGCTAAAATTTTACCATTCTCGTCTTTGCCCATGGACATTAAACTCTACTGCAAATGAAAGCCCCGCCCGAAGGCCTGACCATGGTCCTGTGTGGACAGGACATCCCTGGCCAGGCAGCTTTGACTAGAGATGAACCTAGCTCTACCACTCAGATGGAGGACAGCAGAGCTGACACAGCAGTGGGCCTCTCTGACTAGGGAAGGTCGCTGGAAACCTCTGGAAGCAGTCAGCTCAAGGCAGGGGCCCAGGTGGTGGCTGGAAGCGCCGGGAGGCGTTACCTTCAGGGCATCATCCAGGTTGCCCTTGGCCTGATGGAGGGCCTGTTTGGCAGCGCGCGTGGAATAGCCCATTCCTCGCAGAGAGTTGATGCTCTCCAGGCGGCGCCTCCTTTTCTCCTTCTCCTCCTTCCTTATCTGGGCCAGCTCCTTAAGGAAAACAAGTCCCTCAGAGTCAGGATGGAGATGCCTCAGAAAGCTCTGCAGGTTTCTCAAGGTCATCAGGCCAGGTGAACAACCAAACAGGAGAGGAAGCTTCTATTTTTCCTCACCCAGGCAAACAGCAGGAGTCTTGGGGTCAGGAGCCCGGGCGCAGCTCCAAGGCTAACAGTAGGAGTGTAGAGGACTGCCCAGGCAAAGGAGGCGCCTCACGAGCCCCATGATCCAGCACGAGGACTGTGGGCACTCAGTGAGGCCACCAGAGGTGGGTGGCCCTGCCTGAGCAGGAAGACATCCAGCCTCTGACGAACTGCCAGGGATTCAGGGCTGGGGGGCGTTGTTCAGGAGTAGGTGCTTCCCAGCCCTGGGTTCCACCCTACTCAGCTCTGAGACCCTCAAGCCACAGCCTCTGGAATGGAGTCAGCAGCTCTTCCTGCCTCGCACAGTAAGCTCCCATGGGGTGGGTTCTCTGTGGGACACTAGGTTTGTCTTCCCAACATCCATCTACCACTCCACAGGTGGGTTCCGAATGGCCTCGCCTCCTGCCACACTCCCGGGCCTCAGCAATGAGTTCAAGGGTGGCCAATCATGGAGAAGGAGAAGGATTGTTGAGGGTCAGGGTGTTATCAAACGACACCAATGGCAGAAGGGAGGGGCAGAGGTGTACAGCAGGTCCTTGGTGACATGGGAAACACTGAGTCACCTAACCCTGACAGCACCCCTCCTCTGGACTTTTAGAGAGGCAGGCCAGCAAACCCCACTGCCCTCCTTTCTTACCTTGGTCCTTTAAAAAATATCTTTATTTATTTGCAAGGGGAGGGAGAGAGAGAGAGAGAGAGAGGGAGGGAAGAACGAGAGGATGGGCACACCAGGGCCTCCAGCTGCTGCAATCAGACACCAGATGCATATGCTACAGCCTGTCAACCTGCCCAGGACCCGTCTCTGCTTTCCGAGTGCGGGATCACACGTGCACACCACCACACCCAGCATTTACGTGAGCACCGGGGACGTAAGCTCAAGCACTCCATGACTTAGCCATGTCCCCAGCCCATACTGTCTTTAAACTGTGCTTTCATTATGTAATGCTGCTTGTCTCTCTGGCCTCACACATTTCTAGGCAAGAAAGCAATTTCAGCTATCAAAATGGCCCTATGAAAAGCACAGCCTCCTTTTGGATGATTTCCAGAAGTATACCGTGATGCAGAGAGAGGGAGAGTGAGCACGAATGAGTATTGGGGGGGATTAAGGAAGCTTGCCAACATCGCTGTCATCAGGGCAGGAGGTTCACTGGCTCAAAACTGATGAAATGAAGATGACCAGCTGCTGCCCCTTCCTGACCTGGACGGGTCCTCTCTCTCCTGGGACTCTTTCTAGCGGTGTTTTTTCCTGACCATTTCAGAAGTAAGGTTGCTATTTCCCCAATTCACAACCTCCTCGCAGTGCTGGCAAGGAGGAGAGGCAGAACCCTACCTCTCTGCGGTTGGAAATGTGAATGGCCGCGTGGTCCACGTTCCCATCACAGGCCCGGAGGCCAAGCCGGGCTTCCTGAGCAGTGAACCCCAACTGCAGCAAGTTGTGCACTTTGGAAGGGTCGATGTAAAGCTCTTTAAAGAGCTCGCGTGCCTATGGAGAAACAGGAGAATCACACCACTCAGCAACATCAAAGCCTAACAAGAATGACTAGGTCTGATCTTAGATGGAAACCAGTTATCAACCAGTCAAATGGAAACATAACTCCAGCTCTGCCTGCACAACCCATAATACAGCACGAGCGGGTGCTGTGGGTATGACTGATGACCACTGCTCTCTTATTTTTTAGTTTATTTAAGAGAGAGGGAACGGGAGCACCAGGGTCTCTAGCCACTGCAAACGAACTCCAGATGTATGTACCACCTTGTGCATCTAGTTTACTTGGGTACTGGGGACTTGAACCTGGGTCTTTAGGCTTCACACACAAGCACATTAACAGCTATGCCATCTCTCCAGTCCCATGCCCTCTTGTTTTTGCAATAAAACTTCCTGAGTTTGGCATGTGGCTCATTCCTAGAATCCCAGCACTCGGAGGCTGAAGTAGGAGTATTGTGAGTTTGAGGCCAACTTGAGCTACAGAGTGAGTTCCAGGTTAGCCTGAGCTAGAGTGAAACCCTACCTCCAAACAACAAGCATCACCAATTCCCCAAATGTATATTTGGTATATTCTTATAATCCCAGTACTCTAGAGGGAGAGGCCAACCTGGCTGCAGAGCAAGACTCTGCCTCAAAAAAAAAAAAAAAAAAAAAATCTCTCACCAGGCGTGATGGTGGCACATGCCTTTAATCCCAGCACTTGGGAGGCCGAGGGAGGAGGATTTCTGTGAGTTCGAGGCCAGCCTGAGATTAATTCCTGGTCAGCCTGGGCTAGAGCAAGAACCTACCTCAACAAACCAAGAAAAAAGATCCTCAATTTTGAGTTGCATTCCTTCAAGCCTCCCTGTAGCCAGGGGTAGCTAGGGGCAACCAGGTGGCTAAGGCTGTGTGGATGGCACATAGTCAAGGGATGGGTGCTACTTCTGGACTTCCTTTATTTGAAGGCCTGCTTCAACTCTCTGGCCCCCTCTGCTGGTGGCAGAGGCACTGGCAGGAACAGCCTGCACTGCAGCCCTATGAGCTGCTCTTTTGCTAGATGACAGGGTGGAATCCTCTCTCCAAGTCACTGTCTTTCTTAAAAAAAAAGTTGTGGGTGTATGTGTGTGTGTGGGTGTAAGCGTGTGTGTGCAAGTGAAAGGGTCAAGTGACATTTTCTGAGTTGGTCCTCGCCTTCCACCTTCTGTCAGGCGGGGTGGGGCCTCTAGTTGCTCACCACTGCACTGACCCATGCCCATGAGCTTCCAGGAAAATTCCCATCTCCACCTCCCTTTGCACAGAAGCCTGACACAGATTCCAGCTTTTTGGGGTCCAGGGACCTAACAGTCCTCAGGAGTTGTGCAGCAAGCACTTTACCCATTGTGGCGGTTTGATTCAGGCATTCCCCATGAACTTAGGTGTTCTGAATGCCAGGTTCCCAGCTGATGGAGATTTGGGAATTAACGCCACCTGGAGGGAGTGTATTGTTGGGGGCGGGCTTATGGGTGTTATAGCCAGTGTCCCCTTGCCAGTGTTTGGCACACTCTCCTGTTGCTATGGTCCACCTTATGTTGGCCAGGGGGTGATGTCCACCCTCTGCTCATGCCATCGTTTTCCCTGCTATCGTGGAGCCTCCCCTCGAGCCTGTAAACCAAAATAAACCTCTTTTTCCCAGAAGCTGCTCTTGGTTGGGTGATTTCTACCAGCAATGAGAACCTGACTGCAACACCCACTGAGCTGTCTCCCCAGCCCTAAGTCACTGATTATCTGAAGTGTACCTATTACAGCACTCTGCCCGCACACTAGCCAATGCCAGCACATGTGGGCAAAAGAAAGCAGTAGACATGGGCTTCTCGCCAGCCACGAAGCCCAGTCTATCAAGGCGTCCACTGTGGAGGACACAGAAGCAGCAGGGACAGGGACAGTGGCCCACGTGACCGCCATCCTTACCTTGTTGAGATGCTCCCGAGCCTCTTCTCCATTCCCACTGTGGTAGTTTCGGATCCCCTGTAGCAAGTAGAGTCTTAGGAACAACACCTTCTCTTTCCCGCAGTTTCCCTAAAGTTATTGAGAGCAAAGGATAGAGGTATCTTATTTATTTCTTTGTTTTTTGAGGTAGGGTCTCACTCTAGCCCAGGCTGACCTGGAATTCACTACATAGTCTCAGAGTGGTCTCAAACTCACAGCAATCCTCCTACCTCTGCCTTCTGAGTGCTGGGATTAAAGGTGTGCATCACCATGCCCAGCCCGAGGTGTCTTACTTCTAATTACAGGTGCTAAGTGCTCAGCGCTGTAAGCCCCTCCGTCCCCACAGGGGCCAATGACAGCACTACAGTGTCCACAGCATCACTAGTCCTGGCGAAGGCAAAAAACGCGTCCACACAGGAGAAACAACCAGTCAAGACTCCTGTCGCCAGCTTCCCGTGTGTGTGTGGGGGGGGTGGAGGGTTGGTCAGTTAGGGAAGAAGGCAAAACTCCACACCAGGCAAAAAAAGACTGTGCACAAGAGGGTTATGGAACCCGTGGAAGCCAGGAAGAACCCTCACTCAACTCAGCTCTGCACAGGGCTGTGACTGGCTCGGGGTAGCCAGACCTGCTTAGCTACTTTCTGCATTCACATGTATGTCATACGTTACTGGACAGGAAGAAGTCACTGGCTCTCTCCTGGTCAAGGTGACCAGAAATGGGATCAAAGACTAGCAAACTGTGCTGCTCTGGCTAAACACACTGCAAAGAAACAAACGGACTCATGACACACAGGACTTGCTTACAATGAGCATGCTGCCCGCTGCTGCGAGATCATGTCACCTCTGGCAGCCATCCACACATACGCAGGACAGATACACAGTCTGGAAGTGGGTTCACTGGACAAATTACAGTGACATACTTTTATAGTGACCAGTCTCTGGTGATTGTCTCCGTAACAATTTTTAAAGCACGCTTGGGCCAAGTTCAGCTTCTTTTCAGCATCATCGAGGCATTCCAGTTGCTCCAGACGGAAGTAGCACCACACGATGTCCAGCTGGAGCACGGCGTAGTTGTCCACAGTGTCCAGCAGCTCTCTGCAACACTCGCTGCAAGGAGGAGGAGTACGTCACTGATGGCTGACTGGCTGCACAGTGGTTAAAGTGCCTACAAAGCCTGTCGACCTGAGTTCAATTCCCTAGTATCCACGTAATATCAGATGCATAAAGTGGTGCATGCATCTGGAGTTCATTTGCAGTGGCTAGAGGCCCTGGCCTACTCATTCCCTCTCTCTCTGCCAGGTGTGGTGGTGCACACCTTTAATCCCAGTACTCAGGAGGCTGAGGTCGGAGGATCACTATGGGTTCAAGGCCATCTGAGACTACACAGTCACTTCCAGGTCGGCCTGGGCTAGAGCAAGACCCTACCTTGAAAAAAACAAGACTGTGGAGTCGGCCCAGTGGTTTAAAAAAAGCATCAATTGGCCTGGCTTCAATTCCTCAGTACCACATAAAGCCAGATGCAAACTGGTGCATGTGTCTGGAGTTTGTAGCAGTAAGAGACAGATGCATGCAAATAAATTTTTAAAAGATGCTGTCAGTTATTATTTATTTATGACTGAACATGGTGATGTGCCATGAGCTAATGATATAGTCATTATTCAGGGGCTCTCTGAGATCTGAACATCATTTCAAAGACTTTTCCAAGATAAAATACTAAGAATAGCTCACCCAGGGGAATCAAAACCACTTCTTGACAACTATGAGAACCAGAGTATGAGTATGTGGAAATTCACTGTATTTATTAGTTTTTTTAAATTTTTGTACATATTTGGAACCTTTTGTAATTAGCTAGGAACTATAAAAAACATGAAAATTTTACCTAAAATGTGAAGACCAATTTAAAGTTTCACTGTTTGCAGCAGAAGAAAATGAAATCGACACAGCAAACGAGAGAGAGAACGGGAAAGTGTTGGTCACTGTCCCAGCCTCACCCTGCCCTGCTCCAACAGTAAGTCTCTTTTTTGTAAAAGTTTAAGTTGAGATTTGTGCATTTAAAACCTGAAGGCGCTGACCCTCACAGTGGGCAAAATGTAAACATGTGTTTTATCTCCCTGAAGTGCACAGGATCATCAGGGGAATTCAACAAAGGAGAAAGAAGTCACACTGAGGTTTTGTTTACTCCTGGCCGTTTCCAAGTATCGAGTCTATTTCTCAAGTGTTTAACACATCTGGGTGACAGTGTCTAAGTACCATTTCCACTAAGAGGAACCAAGACCCTTGGGAAATCACTGGATCCTGGCCCCGGGGGGTGGGGGGGTGGGCAGAGGGCTCCAGTGATGAGATACGACCAGAGTCAGGATAAACGGACACAATGACGACCCAAAGATGAGAATCTAAGCTGTCAGTGTGAAGTAAAATGTGTGAACACCCTGAAAAAGGTATGTATATATACATATACAAATGTGCACACGTGTACCAAACACATAGTTTTCCTCTATGTAGCCCACGCTGGCCTTGAAGTTACAATCCTCCTGCTTCAGCCTTCCAAGTGCCGAGATTACCAGAATGCACCACCACTCCTGGCTTCATCCACATGAGTTAATATTGGTATTAAAAAAAAAAAAAAAACAACAGATGGGTCTGGAGAGATAGCTTAGTGGTTAGCACTTGCCTGTGAAGCCTAAGGACCCCAGTTCAAGGTTCAATTCCCTAGTACCTATGTAAGCCAGATGCACAAGGTGGCACATGCATCTGGAATTCGTTTGCAGTAGCTGGAGGCCCTGATGCACCCATTCTCTCTCTCTCTCTCTCTCTGCCTCTTTCTCTCGCTCTATCACTCCCAAATAAAATAAAAATAAACAGCAAAAAATTATTAAAATGAAAAGAATAGAAAACAAATACTTCATTTGATCATCTCTGAGAGACCAGGTTATTCCAAAGACAAGGGAGTAAGAAGAGCGACCCTTGGTGCTTTGTTCTCGTCCCTGTGCCAATGGAATCTCAGTGTAACTCGTCATCTGATAACGGTAAGGAATTCAGAGTTCCAGTACTGAACGCAGCAGGAACAACAGAGTACTGCATGCAGAGCCATCAGTGCAACAGCAGACTTGGGGGTAACGACAGGGAGCTGTGTGACAGCCAGCCAGATGAGCGACACACTGGGGGTGCAGTCTACCTGCTGGAGGTAAAGAATACAGAGCAGGGGCCATGAAGGTCTTTGCTGCACAACGGGGATGTCAGTTAGACACAGACAGGAAGTCACCCACGAGCTTTTCACTGTAGCTGCTCCCACAACAGTCACTGTCAGGGTGGGAGCCACAGGGCAGGAGTGTGACCCCTAACTCTAGTACCTGCTTGAGTACAAAAGTGCCTACCAGAAATACCGGTCAGCGTCCAAAAGGCAAGGCAAGGCTATTCCGTATTCTTTCCTCTTCAGGAGAGCTCTGCCCTTCTCGTGATAGCCCATGGCTAACATGAGGGACTGGAAAGAATAGGGAGTTTTAAAGACAGCACTTTAAAAATGACAAATTATATTCAAAACATAACTCATTCTAGGAAAAACAAACAAGGCAGAAAATAAAAACAAGATCACAAATCAGTCTAAAAGCCAAAATTAAGACAACTGTAATTATTTCACGTAAACATTGAAGGCAAGCTCTTAACTCGGTGTGGCTGACGTGATCACAAGCCACGTCTTTATACTGCCCTTCTAGATCTAGGTCTAGTTGCTGTACGACTAAACATGGAAGCCAGCCAGTAATTCTGGCCACTCTTCACAGAGCGCTGGCACAGTACGGCCAAGTGCGCCTGCAAACTCAGCACTTGGGAAGCTGAGGCAGGAGGATTACAAGCTAGAGGCCAGTTAGAGCTACCTGTGAGACCCCATCCAAATAAATAAAGCATTCGTTTTTGGCTTTTATTTTGAGCTGGAGTTGCCCTATTGAGATTGGCCAAAAAAACCTAAGTAGACATTTTCAAGATAGAAATCTGACTCAGAAAAACCCCTTCCATTCTCCCCTTTTGCTTACACTCTTGTCTGAAGGTTTATCCTTCAATGGATGCTGCAGGCGTGAAAAGCCTTTTCCAAAGCCGCTGCTACTCCTCCAGAGCTGCTGGGACCCACTGCACTGCCGGGGCAGCGGGAGAGGAGTGCAGGGTCACATCCTGACTTTCGGCTTCTACTGCACGAGTCCACACCAAAGACAGTGTGACCCTGAGGCTTCCTCCCCATCTGTACAGCTGTGTCCTGCTTACAATATGTCATCTAGTGACACAGCCACAGGTTGACTCCCCTAAACTGGCTCCCTCACCATTTCTGAAAGCTTGCTTATTGCTGAAGAATTGCCTACATGTGACCCAGTCAAAGAGCTCCAGAAACTGTCTATAAAACACAAACCCACCAGAGCTCAACACAGGAGGGATTTTGAGCCTTAGCTCTCCCCAGCCCTCCAGCATAATAAATTTTGAGTTCTTCATCCTCTTCAAGTCATGCCTGGTTTTCTCGCTGATCCAAGGCTTGAACCTGAGTTTCTGCAACACTTTGTGCTCAAGTGATCTTCCTGGCTCAGCATCTCAACTACCTGGGCTACAGGCAGTGACACTCTGCCCAGTTATCATTTTTTGTTCTAGATCATATGTATTTCTGAAATATTTGTCAACTCTAGTTATTTCCAAAACAAAAATTTAAAGATTGCTATGCTTTGGATCAGTGTCCCCCAAAGACCCAAGCAGCAAATAAAGGCTTGGTCTCCAGAACAGTGCTACTAGGAGGTGGGGACTAGTGGGAGGTCCTAATGAAGGATAGGAGAGGACAGAGCCGACCTTTTCTTATGGGGGGAGAATGGTGTACCCGCGCCTCCACTGCAATCAAACTCTATAGACATGTGTGCCATCTTGTGTGCATGTGTGACCTTGTGCATGCATCAACTTGTGCATCTGCTTTACGTGGAATCTGGCGAGTAGAACATGGGTCTTTAGGCTTCACAGGCAAGTGCTTAAACTGCTAAGCCATCTCTCCAGCCCCCAAAGCTAGCTTTTTGAAGGCAGTTTTAGTTAAAGAGATTGAGGCCTACAGAGAACCAGGAGATGCCACCCCACATGCCACCTCGCCCTGGCACAAGAACAAAACTCTTGGCAGAAATGGACCTTGTGTCTGACCAAGACTGATCTACAGCGCCCTGCTATCTATAGGCTAACGTGCTACCCTAGATGGGCTGGCCTAGATGCACCAGTTCTGGGATCCGCCCTCCAGATCTACAAGCCAACCAGGTCTTCCCCTTGCCTGTGAAGGCTGTGGCCTTCCTCCTGTGGCTGACTCCACCCGCTCCACTCAGCTTTGCTGGCTCTGCTTGGCTCTGCCTGCCTTTCTTTGCTCAAGCCACGGGGACACACGTGAGACTGGCTTTCCCCTGGGTGTGTGTGGGGGGTCATGAAACTCCTCCTTGGTCTGGGGGACTCTCTGCTTGCCTCTGCGTTACACTCTGATCACATGCATGGCTTTCCTCTAGTCTCTAATCTTCCACGTGCATATTTCCCTTACACCCCAGATCTACCACGTGGGTGCTTTCAGTAACTTTGGGTCTGCTATCTGTGTAATTTCTTTAAACTTGGGGTACCATGAGTGAGACTCTTCATTACTCATTTCTCCTCTGAATCTCCCGGTCTCTGCTTTGGTATCCACCCCCTCATTTTCCTTTTTTTTTTTTTTTTTTTTCGAGGTAGGGTCTCACTCTAGCCCAGGCTGACCTGGAATTCACTACAGAGTCTCAAGGTGGCCCTGAACTCACAGCAATCCTCCTACCTCTGCCTCCCGAGTGCTGGGATTAAAGGCGTGCACCACCACGCCCGGCTCCCTCATTTTCCTTGAGCCTCTGAACGTCCCTACATGGAAAGGACACGGCGGATGCCACACTGGTTCCTCGGGTCTCCCTACAGTTCTACCTGCCACATGTGTGTGCTTCACTCTCTTCTCTCCTTAAGAGCCTCAGCTTCTCTCAAATCCCAATCTCTCTTAAATAAACCCCACAATTTGTGATTTCCCTTAAATAAACTTAGTAACTCATAATTTATCCTTCTTGAGTCTGTCTTTATTAAAGTTAGGACAGAATCCAAAATTTGGGGTTCATAAATTTTGGAGGACCCTTTTGAACCCCCCAATCCTGCATCACCTAGGCCATTAGAGGCATGCCCCTTCTTGCTTCTTTTTGCTCAGCCACATGCTGTCACCACCACAAACCCATAGTGATGGGCCAATCAACCAGGGATTGGAACCTCCACAACTGTAAGCCAAGGCAAACCTCTCTTTATAAGCTAACTGTCATTGTCTCTGAGCTGAGTATGGTGGCTCATGCCTGTATTCCCAGAACTAGGGAGGCTGAGGAAGGATTGCCATAAGTTACAGGTCAGCCTGGGCTAGAGTGAGACTGCCTCAAAAAGAAAAAAACAGAAAAACAGGGGCTGGGGAGATGGCTCAGAGTTAAACGTGCTTGTGTGCAAAGCCTGCTGGCTCGGGCTTGCTTCTCTAGTACCCATGTAAAGGCAGATGCACAAAGTAGTACACACTTCTGGAGTTCATTGCAGTGACAAGAAGCCCTAATGTACCCATTGTCTTTCACAGATAGATAGATATAGGTAATATATAATAAGTAAGTGAGTAGTCTCCTATATTTTGCTATAGTCACAGGAAGCTGACAAAGTGATCCAACATAGCTTAAAGTTCATTGATCTTATTTTAGAATTGAATTTTTATATAACTCAGTTTTCTTTGGGGGGGGGTATATTTTGAGATAGGATCTCATGTAGTTGAGGCTGGCATCAAATTCACTATGTAGCCAAGAATGTCCTTTAACTCCTGATCCCCTGCCTCTGCCTCCCAAGTGCTTGGATTACAGGTGTGTGCCACCATGCCCTGTCCCTTCTTTAATGTAAGAGACAAATGGGAAAAGAATTACATTTAAAAACAGACAAACCTCAATTTACAAACAGATCAAACACCAATCTATAAAAGTCTATATTAAAACGTTCTCCCTGGGCTGGAGAAATGGCCCAGCAGTTAAAGGCACTTGCTTTCAAAGCCTAATTACCCAGGTTCAATTCCCCAGCACCTACATAAAGCCAGACACACAAAATGGCACATTCATCTGGAGTTTGTTTGCAGTGGCAGGAGGACCCTGATGTGCCCATACTCACTCTGTTTGTTTCTTTCTCTCTCAAATAAATATTCAACCCCTCTCCCCCCTTTTTTTTTCTGAGACAAGGTCTCACGTAGCACAGGATAGCTTTGAACTTTCTATGTAGCCAAGGCTGCCTTGAACTCCTGATCCTGCCTCTGTCTGCTGAGTGCTGGGATTATGGACATGCACAACCACATATGGCTTAAATTTCAATTTTAACAGAATAGTTCAAATAGTGAAGCGCACTCCAAACTAGTTTTTTGTTGTTGTTGTTGGTTGGTTGGTTTTGGTTTTGGTTTTGGTTTTGGTTTTTTAGGTAGGGCTGACCTGGAATTCACTATGTAGTCTCAGGCTGACCTCAAACTCACAGCGATCCTCCTACCTCTGCCTCTCAAGTGCTGGGATTAAAGGTTTGTGTACCTACGCCTGACAGAGTAAACTGGCATACCAGGGCCTCTAGCTGCTGCAAACAAACTCTACATACATGTGCCATTTTGTGCATCTGGCTTTAAGTGGGTTCTGGAGAATCGAACCTGGGTCATTAGGTTTTGCAAGCAAGCACCTTAACTGCTGAGCCATCTCTCCAGCCCCAAACTGTCTTTTAATACAAAACAAAAAACACAACCCCCAATGCTAACTGGAGCCCTAGTCGTTAGAACACTGGGCTTAAGAAGCCATGTGGCCCGGTCGAGGTGGGCACGAGAGCACTTCTGGCGACAGCGCGGAGCCAGCCCGTCTCTGTACTTACTTTCCTCTGAGATGGGGGGATTCGGATGGGTCTGCCTGTCTGGTTCGCTATGTCTAAGTACGGCATGGTTTCTGGATCCACCATTTCGGCTGCAACAAAGCCAAGAGACTTCATTAATTCAGGGTCACATAGCAAGTGACAATGTCAAAATGTTACACTGTGGGAGAAGAAAGTATCCATGAGGCCCACGTTCTGCATACCTCTCTGTGCTAGGATCTCCAGTCCCCTCTTGGTCCTCTGAATTTGTTTTTCTTTCAGTTCAGCCTCGTTTTGCTCTTCTTCCTCAACCTGGAAATGTTTCCTCACATCCTCCTCAGACTGCTTCAGTTCAAGCACCATGGCCTTCACGTTGTGCGTCACGCCCTGTTCCTCCAGGCTTTGCTCTGTGAATGGCAGAACTGCCTGTCATACACGCTGACTGGGCAGCAGGCCACTTCTCATGGTAAGTGGAATCTTATTCCAGTGTGGGGTGATGTGTGTCGGTGCAGGAGCATGTGTACCCCAGGGCACGTGAAGGTCAGAGGACAACGTTCGGGTGTCAGTCCTTACCTCTTTGGGACAGAGTCCCGTGTTGTTCACCACTGCTTTTCTGCCAGGCTAGCTGGCCCCAAAGCTTGCAGCAGATTCTCCTGTCTTCACCTCCCTCCTTGCCCATAGGCGTGCTTGAGATTACAAACTCCTGCCATGGCATCCAGCTTTCATGTCACGCTAGGGCTCCAGACTTCCACACTCACTTGCACAGCCAGCACTTTTCACTGAACCATCTCTCCAGCCCCAGAAAATGGAATTTTTAAACATGTGTTCACACCTGCAAACCACTGTGTCACACAGCTGCTAAGAATGTGCCTAACGGCTGGAGAGATGGCTTAGTGGTTACGGTGCTTGCTTGCAAAGGAGAATGACCCGAGTTTGATTCCCCAGTATACACATAAACGCCAGACGCAAAAAGTAGCACATGCATCTGGAGTTCGCTTGCAGCAGCTGGAGGCCCTGGTATGCCCATTCTGTCTCTTTTCTCTCTCTCTCTCCCTGCTTGAAATAATAAATGAAAAAAAAAATTTAAAGAATGTGCCTAAATTTGGTTACATGGCTTTAAAATCAGCCAGCACATGGGTTGGAAGATGGCTCTGGGGATCAAGTACTTACTGCACAAGCGTGCGTACCTGAGTTTGGATCCCCAGCACCCACGTAAAAGTTGCATGCTGAAGTGCGCATCTGTCACCCCAGCACACCAAGAGAGGTGGCACAGAAGAGAGCCCTCAGAGCCCCTCAGGAAGCCGGCCTGATGACAGAGTGCTAAACAACAAGAGACGCTGCCTAGAACAAGGTGGGCTGGAACCTGTTTCTTGAGGCCCTGGAGAACCCTGGGAATTGCCTCAGACCACGTCACTTCACAAGAACACCTCCCCAGTCACTCCAGCTCCCTCACCCCCTTCCCCACTGCGGCCAGTGTTTTTCAAGCTGCAGATATCCTAGTTGCCACCAGCAGCACTGATGCCGTCCCGACCTGGGAAGAACACCCTGCCCGTCCACAGCAGCACTCTTGCATCTTGAGCATCTGTGACGGGAGGGTGTCCCAGGAACTCTCGGTTCAGCAGCATCCCTGACCTCGACTCACTGAGTGACAGGAGCACAACCTCTTTCCACCACTGTCTCCTGACCATGTCAAATGTCACGTGACTCTGCCTGCCCTGTTTCAGTAAGTGCTCCTCCACATCAGAACCCCCAGCTCCCGCAACATGGCCTTGTCCACCCGGCCCTCCCCCACAGCCCTCCTCTGTCCCCAGTCAGTGTTGGCTTTATGCCTGTGGATAGAACCGCCAGGCACCCTGACGCCCCTCAGCACACCAGCTGCCTTTCTGGACTTTGACTGACTGCAGCCAGCACTGAGCAGGCAGTATTTGTTGGCATGCTGTTTCCTGCTGTAGATTTTTATGTTAGTAAACTTCTAAAGTAATCAGCTCTGGATTATAAGTATAACAAACCAAGAAAACAACGGAAAGTCATTATGTCTGTACTGGGTGGTGAAAGAACTCCATGTCTTGGCAAAACGTACCTAGTTGAAGCTGCTTCTTATTTATGACAATCTTGATGTAATTCTCTTGAAAGCCAAAGGTTTCAGCTATTCTACAAAATAAAAACAGGAAGAACTGTAGGAAAGCAAATTTGTTATTTGTTTACCACCAAAAAGATTTTGCTCATAATAGCTATTATACCTTTTTACTCACAGACATCCAGGCTTTCCCTTTTCTGCCTCAGAACCGTCACCTCAGAGTGAAGCTGCCTCACTATATGACTGTCGGCAACTGCAAGAAGGTGGGCCTCCTATCAACTAGGGTACCGCTTGTTTCCCCATGAAGTGGGGACTGCAGGGCTGGCCATCTGAGGAAGAGGCTCCTAGCTGCCAGAAGAATCTACCTTCTGTCTCTGGGATTGGCCAGAGGGCCTGTAACAGGGCTGTCCCAGGCCACTGTCTGCTGGTGGTACCGAATGATTCCATCCAATCAGTGCTCGCGCCCAAAGAAGAAATGAGACGCCAGCTGGAGAAGCACTGGGCATGGCTGGCCTGTGCTGAACTGACTCAAAGGAGCAACCTGCTGAGCTTGGAGCTTGGCAGAGACCCAGCTGGCTCCTGCTCCTCCCCAGCCACTGGCACAAACATATGTAGGCATCGTCTGACCAGCAGGCCTGGACTTCCCTCCCACCTGCAGCTACTGGAAGCAAAGAAGTGGGAGCAGGTCTTAAGCCCTGGAATGCATCTAGAGTTCATTCGTAGCGGCTGGATGCCCTGGCGCACCCATTCTGTCTCTCTTCTTTCTCTCTTATTGCAAACAAACAAATAAAAATATGTGGCCTCTTACCAACCTGAGCACAGCACGAGCCCCCTCCCCCCCACCAAGAGGTTCCATTTTCTCTGCTATTCAAGGACAGTGGGACCTGCCTCCCTGGCTTACAGGACAGTCCACAAGGGTCCAATGAGCCAGTATAGGAGGAACAGAGCAGCTGGGACACAGCTCACAGGTACTTACTTAGACCTCAGGTCTCTGCCAGTGACATGCAATCGGGTCTCCAACAAGCGTTTCTTATCCTGTTTCAAAAGAAGACAAAGTAAAATGCACTTCTAACATTCTATGAAATCCTAACAGTGTTTCCACAAGATATAAACCTAGGTGACTGGTTAGTGACCAAAACACTGCGGACCAAGGAGACTATGAACGCAGACAGGGCAGCACAGCTGAGGGTGACCACAGCGTCCTCAATGGGCACCAGGCCGGGCTGTAGCCACCATCGTGGTCAGATTTCAGAGCACAAGCCCTCGTCAGCTTCCACGCCTGTCCGCTACGCCAGCCCCACTCTTCCCTCCCCACCCACAACAGCGCTGGTGTTTCGCGTCTACACACGCCTGTTCTGGACACTGGAGGTTAACAGGACCACAGCGTGTGTGGCTGACTCGCTCGTGCTGCGGACGGGTCAGAACTTCACAACTTGTCACAGCTGTAGGTATACCAGTTGCTTATCTTGCACCCATGGGTGAACACTTGGGCGCTTGCCACCTTTGGGCCATTAAGAATAGGGCTGCAGAGATGGCTCAGCAAAGCCCAACAACCCAGGTTCAATTCCCCTGTACCCACATAAAGCCAGATGCACAAAGTGGTGCATGCATATGGACTTCGTTTGCAGCACCTGAATGCCCTGGCACACCCATTCGCTCTGTCTGCCTCTCCTCCTCCTGTCTCTCTGCTTGCAAGTAAATAAATAAAAATACTTGAAAGCTGGGCATGGTGTTGCATGCCTTTAATCCCAGCACTCGGGAGGCAGAGGTAGGAGGATCACCCTGAGTTCAAGGCCACCCTGAGAGTACACAGTGAATTCCAGGTCAGCCTGGGCTAGAGTGAGACCCTACCTTGAAAAACCAACAACAAAATTAAATAAAACTAAAAAAAGAAGAATGCTGCTGCTATGAATATTCATGCACAAGGTCTGAAATACAGACTTTTACTTGCGAAAATGATTAACACTGGTCAGTCCTGAGAGGCACTCATGTTTCTGGACATGGACTCTTGAGGACGCGGACCTCAGATAAAGTGGTCACACCCAGGTCACTTCAGCCCTGCTCGAGCACTCAGCTGGCTGCAGCCTGACTTCCGGCAGCATGGGAAAGGATGAGCGAGCACTGGGAAGTGCCTACTACACAGGGTTCAGGCAAACTTATGCCTGCTTTGATGCCCCACACTTTTGTGTGTGTGTGTGTGTGTGTGTGTGTGTGTGTGTTTTCCAAGGTAGGGTCTCACTCAAGCTCAGGCTGACCTGAAATTCACTCTGTAGTCTCAGGGTGGCCTCAAACTCATGGCAATCCTCCTTCCTCTGCCTCCCAAGTGCTGGGATTAAAGGCGTGCGGCACCACGCCCAGCGATGCCCCGCACTTTAAAGCATTAAACCAGAAAGAGAGTGACAACACACACAGCTCGGTGACACTTGTTTTGTTGTCTGAGACAGGCTCTCCTGCAGCCCAGGCTGGCCTCCACCTCCTGACTGCTGAGATTACAGGCAGGCACCACCATGCCCAGCTGCTGGGACTAATTTTTTTACTGTTTTGAGGCACGCCCAACAGACTGGCCTTTTCTTTCATCTTCTTCGTTTATTTTTTAATGAGAGAAAGAGTTGGCGTGCCAGGGCATCCAGCCACTGCAAGCAACTCCAGATGTGTGCGTCCCCTTGTGCGCTTGCATCACTTGTGTCTGGCTTATGCGGCACATGGAGAGTGAAACGTGAATCCTTAGGCTTCACCACCAAGCATCTTAAGCCCCCTAAGCCATCTCTCCAGCCTGATTTTTTAAAATATTTTATTTATTTGAAAAAGAGAGAGAGGGAGAAAGCAGCAGCTAGAGAATGGGCACACCAGGGCCTCCAGCCATTGCAAACAAACTCCAGACGCATGCACCACCTTGTGCATCTGGCTTATGTGGATCCTGGGGAATCAAACCTAGGTCCTTTGGCTTTGCAGGCAAGTACCTTAACCGCTAAGCCATCTCTCCAAACCTGACTTTTTTTTATTTTCACATGTATATGTATTCTGTGTGTATGTGGGAATGTGGGTGCATGTGTGCCATGGGGTATGTGTGGAGGTCAGAGAACAGGCTCCAGTGTCTGCCCTTGCCTTTCACTGAGTTGGAGGCAGGGGCTCTTGTCATCCCTGCAGTGTTCTACTGGCCCATGAGCCTCCAGGGATTCTCCCATCTCTGCCTCCCAGTTTGCAACAAGCACATTGGGATTTCAGACTCACACGTGCATCCAGATTTATGTGGGTTCTGGGGATCCAAGCTCAGGTTGGCCCACTTGCACAGTAAGTGCTTTATCACCAAGCCATCTCCCTAGCCTGTGACTGAGACCAGAACAAGCCTACTTTGTCAAGGGCAGAGCCCGGAATTTCAGCCTTTCGGCATAGGAAGTGATTTAAAGAAGCTTGCTGTTGTGCAGAAACCGCAGTTAGTTTGGTCACATCACTCTTGGGAAGTTACTCACTTTTCTTAGCCTTTGAGGTAGAAACACCTCGATGGTGGCAATTCCTGTGGTTCGGTAGTTTTCATTTCCTGTCCCACGCTCAATGGCTTTGCAGCGGATTTCTTCTATCACCTTTTCCACTTCACTCTCACAGCACTCCAGCCTGTCAGAATACTTCTTAGCAAGGTCCTAGCAGGACAAATCAGAAGACGCAGCTTAATGAAGGACCAATGCAGAAACCTAGGGCAGAGGCAAAAGCCAGGCAACGGGGAAGGACTGTGGGCTGGAGCCGAGGTGCGGGCTCTGAACACCCGGACAGTAAAAATGGTCCGCAGATAGAGTGAAAATAACCAGAACTATCATAAGGGCACAAAAAGGTGGATGACTTTTGTGACCTCAATATACTTAAGAATCAGTCTAACAAGTAGTGAATTACTTAGTACCACTGGAAGGGAAAAATGAAAGAGAGAAAAACAGAGAAAATACTCCAATTTTTCAAACTTGTGAGAACATGGTTAAATTTAAATACCTTACATTGGAATTTTTTTTAAATTATTGTGTGTGTGTGTGTGTGTGTGTGTGTGTGTAAGACAGAGAGAGACCAACTGACTATAGGCACACTAAGGCCTCTTGTTGCTGTAAATGGACTCCAGATACATGTGCCACTTTGTGCATCTGGCTTTATGTAGGTACTGGGAAATGAAACCCAGACAGGCTTTGCAAGCAAGCACCTTTAAGGCCCGAGCCATCTCCTCACCCCAACTTACTTTTTTTTTTTTTTTTTTTTTTAAGGACAATGGTCTCACAATGTAGCCCAAGCTGTCCTTGAGCTAGTTACTGGTAGTCCTCTTGCCTCAACTTCTTAGCATGCTGGGATTACTGTGTGCCACCATATTTGGCTCCATACTTATTTTTTTTTAATATTTTTATTTTTATTTAGTCATTTATTTGACAGAGAGAGGAGAGAGGCAGAGAGAATGGGCGCACCAGGGCCTCTAGCCACTGCAAACGAACTTCAGACACATGCGCCCCCTTGTGTATCTGGTTTATGTGGGTTCTAGGGAATTGAACCTGGGTCCTTTGGCTTTGCAGGCAAATGCCTTAACCGCTAAGCCATCCCTCCAGCCCAGCCATCCCTCCAGCCCTCCATACTTATTTTTAACCCAAGTAGATACACAATTAAAAAAAAATTTTTTTTATTAACAACTTCCATGATTATAAAAAAATACCCCATGGTAATACCCTCTAGATACACAATTTTTACCACCATAAAGCATGTCTTTTAAAAGAAAATATTTTATTTTAAATAAAATACTTTTAAAATATCACTTCCTTGGCTAGAGAGATGGCTCAATGCTTGTAAAGGCACTTGTCTGCAGAGCCTAATGACCTGAGTTTGATTCCCCGTTACCCATGTAAAACCAGATGCACAAAGTAGCACATGTGTCTGGAGTATGTTTGCAGTGGCTTGAGGCCCTGGAGTGCCCATTCTCTTTCAGTCTCTCTTCTATCTCTCTCTGCTTGCAAATAAATAACACTTCCTGCTATTTTATAAAAATTCTAATTACTACCAGGCATGGAGGCACATGCCCATAATCCCAGCATTCAGGAAGTACAGACAGCAGGATCAAGGCAAGAAGTACCCCAAACTAGCCTTGAGCTAGTTCAAGGCCAGGCCAGTTTGGGCTACATGAGGCCCTGCTTCACAAAGCACAAAAGGACTGGCAAGGCCTAGCGGTTAAGGCACTTCCCTATGAAGCCAAAAGACCCCATGTTCTACTCCCCAGATCCTACATAAGCCAGATGCACAAGGTGATGTATGTGCAAAGTTGCCCATATGCACATGGTGGCTCATGCATCTGAGTTCGATTTCAGTAGCTAAAGGCCCTGGTGTACAAATTCTCTCTCATAAAAATAAACTACCTACGAAGGGTATTGTTCCCTCCTGACATCAACTGGGTGGCCTACCTCAGACACTGACTACTCAAAATCAAGGTTAGACTCCACAGATCTCTAGGAGTGCAGCCCACAGAATTCCTCACCTTAGGTACCAGGTGCCCAGCATGTCCCCTGGGCTACCCTCAGTTCTACGTGACTACAAAGACCAGGGTTCCCACCATCCCCCTTCCAGGTCTGCCCACATGCTACGCTGACACACAGAACTTAGGACAAGCTCCACTTGCTAATCAAGTTTCCTGCGGAGGACCCAGGTGGGCACTGAGACTGAGAGGCGGAGCCTGCAAGGGCTGTGGGAGCGCCCTCTGCCTGCAGAGCCACGAATTCCACCTCCTGGACTCCACAGGGATATGGTGTACCACCTCCCACCTTCTGAGTTTTGCTAAGTTAGAAGCTCCCAAGCATATCATTTAGGGATTTTCTTGAAGGTACACTACCAGGCATGACTGATAAAATCAGTGGTGATGAGAGCCATCTCTGGTCTCTTTCCTCTTCCTGCAGCTGGAGGCTGGGACTGAAAGTGCCAAGCCTCTCACCCAGCCTGGCAATTCCTGAAGCTGTCTAGGGCCACCACGCCTCGCTGGATGTTTCTGTCACCCATACCACTCCTGCACAAGTCTTTAAAAAGACCTTTTTTTCTTTTTTTGGTTTTTCAAGGTAGCTGTAGCCCAGGCTGACCTTGAACTCACGGTGATCCTCCTACCTCTGCCTCCCGAGTGCTGGAATTAAAGGTGTGTGCCACCATGCCTGGCTAAAAAGACGTGTTTAATTGTGTGTGTGTCAGGGTCTCCTGCTGCACCAGACGCATGTGCCACCTTTTTGGAAGGCAGCTACACAACCAGACACCTCATGCACCACTTTTTGTATCAACTTTACGTGGGTACTAGGGAACTGAGCCTGGGCAGGCCGACTTTGAAAGCAAGCACCTTTAACCACTAAGCCATTTCCCCAGCCCTAGAGTCTTAACTCTGCCAGGAACGACAGTCAAAGACCAGATGTCTTTCTTGTGTTATACTTGTTTTCAAGCCAACAAGCCATAGCAAGCAAAATCAAAGGGTGATAAAAAATAGTACACACTGCTAAGGTTTCAATATCCCCCAGAGGACCTTGTGTCAAAGGCGTGATGTGCAGGGTGACACTGCCTTAGGTGGTGGGAGGGTCCTTGGGTTATTGGGGGCATGCCTGGAAAGGGATTATGGGACCCAACTAGCCACATCCTCCTTCAGGTTCCTGCTCAGGACCTGAGCTTGTCATGATGGGCCACCTGACAAGAGTCCCAAAGCTATGGAACCTCTGACCATGACCCAAAACAAACCTTTCCCCCTCTTTATTAGTCAATCTGCCTCAGATATTTCATTACAGTGAAGGAAAGAAAACTAATACAATACCCAGGAAGTCAGGCAGTGTGTTCATATGAATGAAATATCAGCAAAAGGGCTGGAGATATGGCTCAGCAGTAGAGTGCTTTGCTTGGCCTGTGTGAGGCCCTGAGTTCTACCTCTACCACTGAAAAAAGTGATCTGGGAACCTGTTCATTCCTAACGGTTTTGGTGCTACCAACGTTTACATAGACATCCCTAGTAGTTTCTGATGACTTTACAATCCCATTTCCCAAGGCTTATAACTCTGCTAATGCTTTGTGTCTTAAAGCAAAAATACCTTTAGTGCCAAGCCAACTTCTTTATTTTCATCTGTATACGGAGGTTTCCATAGTTGGATCCTGTCTTCCCTTAAAAACTGGGTCAATTTTGCTTGAAGATATTTCTTCTGTGCCATCCTTGAAAACAAAACTGTACATCAACTACAACCTCACTTGACATTTTCAAGGGTCCTGAGGTGTGTGTAGAGTAAGCTGATCTCCCGGTCCCCCTCTAGCCTCATGTGAACTACTAAGATTTCCATGAGCTCTAGACCTCCTACAAATTAGAAACATGGAACTCCTTACTACTGATTCAGTTTATGTGAAGGTGTGACGTCAAGTGTCCATTTTAGAGTTGCTTCTACATAGCAGGATTAATATACTTTCTATTTCTTCAAAGGAGAGAAGATTTTAGTTCTACAGGTGAAACTGGGGCATCACACTTCTTAGGCAAGTGCTCCACTGAGCAGCACCCCCAGCCCGACTTCTATTTCTTACCCTGCTATTATTCTCAGAGAAAGAGCATAAGGAATGGCGTCCTTCAAGTAATCGACCTCTTTAAGCAACTCAATACAGAGAGCATAAATTCTCTTATACTGACCACTGTGGTAATTAAGCATAAGGAGACACACGCTTGAACTACATCAGTAAGTGGAACCTGCAGGTGAACTTTCAAAAGGAAAGAACTTATAACAGTAGACTATTTCTACTATTATTAGTGGCAGTATCGGAGACAAGATCTCACTCAGTAGCCTAGGCCAGCCTGGAGCGCAGGGTAACCCTCCTGGCTCGCCTTCTGGTGCCTGGGTTAGAGGTGTGGGCCGCGTGCCCAGCTCCCGTGGCATTGAGCGGCACGGCAGCACACCTGCAAATGCTACTCAAGCCCAGAGTCTGTCACTTTGGAGCAGAGAAAGTCCAAGTCCCAGCTCTGTAAAACCACTTGGTCAAAGTCACAAAATCAGTGCCCTAGCCAGCCCTGGACTTCTGCCCACTACACTGGACACTGCACTCCACCACAAAACCCCTCTTTGCTTGCCCCTGTAGGTTACTTCTCTCTTTCATAGAGACACAAGCCATGAGGAGCTCTGAGGCATCTGGAACAGCTTGGGATTCAAAGGCGTGTGAGGTGCAGCTGCTAGGAGCCTGGGGCAGGTGCAGGGGAGCGCTTGGTCCGCCCAGTTAGGCCTGCCACAAGAAGCTAAGAAGAAAATTATTCTCACTGGTGGATGAATAAGTTCTGTAGAGTTGAAACACTAAATAAATTAACACAACCTAGCTATATTCCTTTTTTTCTACTGAGGGTTGATATCATTGCTAAATCAAATTCCCCTGATGGCTTAAGTGTACTCTAAAAACATTTTTTTTTAAAAAAAAAACTTACTTACTGAAAACATGTTTTAAGAGAGTTTGGTAGTCATAATGAAAAGGAAAAAAGGAGACTGCTGTGTGTATTTCTGATCACTAACAAACCCCTTCTTACTTTTCAAACACAAGTAACTTAAAAGACCATGGATCTGTGATTCGAGACTCTTCAGGAATTCTATTAAGACACATGACCTCACAGGGAGGTGGAAGGGATAATTTGCTGGGCCGCTTAACTGTGCCCAGCTATCTGGAAGGCCGAAAAAGGCCTTCAGAGACCACTGCAAACCACTATGTGGCAAAAGGAGCAACGGGTGTTAAAAACCTAGTCTGTGTGTACGTGCCACCCACCAGAGAGTAAATCTACTCCACAGATGTGACACCTAAACTGGGCGTGGTGTCCCTGCACTCCGGAGGCTGAGGTAGGAGGGCCTCCTTGAGTTTGAAGGCAGCCTGGGCTACAGAGTGCGTTCCAGATCAAGCCGGGCTCCAGGGAGACTGCCTCCAAACTTTCATCAGACAAGAGGGCCCGTGTTAAATCCAATTAAAAAGGAGGGCAGTGTAACACAACCGTGTTCGATTTCAACTAAATGTTTCAGGCCTGCCTGTTACTGTGTGAAGAGGAAAAGAGGAAATCCATTAGTGCCAAATTAACGTTAAAACTTTTACTCTCAGCCGGGGCGTGGTGGCGCACGCCATTTTTAATCCCAGCACTCGGGAGGCAGAGGTAGGAGGAGGATCGCCGTGAGTTCGAGGCCACCCCGAGACTACAGAGTGAACTCCAGGTCAGCCTGGGCCAGGGCGAGACCCTACCTCGGAAAACCAAACAACAAAAAGGACTTTCAGTTTCGGTTCTGTAAAGGATCACCCCAGCCTGCCCTGGGCCAGAACGGACCACCCCCACGCACTGGGACCACCTTCCTCCGGGCGAGGACGGAATCCCGTGGGGAAATGGAAGACGGAGGAGGAGGAGGAGGTCAGGACTGCAGACAGCACCGGCAGCCGGTGCGGCTAGGCACAGCCCCGAGCCCTCGGATCACGGGAGCTGCGGCCGGAGCCGGCGTGGGCACCCCCGGCGCCGCCCCCGCCCCCCGCGCATCCTCCCGCCACCTCCGCGCCGCGCACACCCGCGAGCCGGGCCGGGCCGGGCCGCAGCCCCGGGGTCCGCGCCGCGCCTCGCCTCTCCGCTCAGGGCCCGTCCCCGCCGGGGCTGACGGCCGCCGGGAGAGCGGAGGGCCGGGTCGCGGCGCAGTGACGCCGAGGCCCCGCGGCGCGGTCGCCCGCCGCCGCCGCCGCCGCCGCCTCACCTGCGCCACCACAGCGCCGGCCGCCACCCGTCCAGTGCCCGGATGCAGTAGCGAGCGGCCGCCGTTTGTTTTCATTCCGGGTAAGGCCCCGCCCCTCTCGCACACCGGAAATATGGAGGCTTTCGTGGCGGGGCGGGGCCGCCCGGTGAGAGGCGGGGCTAAGGAGGAGGCCCAGCGAGCTGAGCCTAACGGGGGAAGGGTGGGGAGGGAAGGAGGGAGGACGAATGCCCGGCGGGCTGTGGGCGGGTGGTGACGGGGCGGGCCGAGCTGGGCACGGGAGGCGAGGGGCGGGGCCAAGAGGGGCGTGACGGGGCGGGGCTAAGAGAGCGGAGCGAGCTGTGGGCGGGACGGTAAGGGGGCGGGGCTAAGGGGCGGGGCAAGTCGTGGATGTGTATTGACGGGGCGGGGCGATATGGGGGCGGGGCTACGATGGGCGGGGAGAGCTGTGGGCGGTTGATGATGGGGCGGGGCTAAGAGGAGGGGAGGCGTCGGCTGGTGATGACGGGGCGGGGATAAGTGGGCGGGGCGATATGGGTGGTGTGGGCGGGGCGAGCTGGGCGGTGTGGGCGGGGCTACAATGGGACTGGAAGCTGGAGAAGAGGTGGGGCCGCACAATCTGTGGGCTAGATAAGGGGCGGGGCTAATGTGAAGTGAGAAATGGGGCAGGGTCAGGCGGCGCTGCGGGCTCTTGTTCTGGGACCCGCTCCCCCGCCTTTCAGTCCAGGATGCCAGAGGTCGAGGAAAACAGTGTGGCTTAGTTTCTCTGAAGGCCTTGGAAGAGAACAGACCCCTTCAAGGAAGACTTGTTTTCCTGGGGGAAGGGTCTGGACTTGCTATGGATGGGCTAACGGGGCATCCCCCCCAGGCGTGGGTGGACCCCCTAAACCGAGCTATGTCCTCTACAATCAATCCCTCCAAGGGCCTTCCCTCTTGCTTCCTGGACCCCTCGCCTCTGGTTGCCCTGCTACCACGTCCACCCAGTACCACCATGAAGGATAGGGTGTGTACATGCTGCCCAGCACTGTGGTGGACACCAGTAATCCATGAACAGGTCTGCGTCCCCATGTCTAAGTGAGGAAATAAGACAAGTAGGCATGAAAAATAAGGCCAGTTTTTGAAATGGCCTGAGAATAAGGACAGCGCCTGGGGCTTGGGCACAGCTTTGAGCCCCTTGGTGGCAGAGAAATAGCGAACTTCAGACCCCAGAGATTTGCTGGGATGAGGCCGCTGTCCCCATCCTTTCCAACTCTCTCTTCTTGGACCTGCTCAGGCTCTGTCATAAGAGAGCATAGTTCCTGCCCACAGGGCGCCTGAGGGCACTTGGGCAAGTCACTTGATGCTCTGGTTCGCCAAGGATGTGTGTGATGCAAACTTGAGGTATACAGGCCAGTGCTCATTAACCAGACACTTTCCAAGGTTAGTCTGAAATGAGGTGCTGGGCTGGGGATGAAGCTCAGTAATATGGTACTTGCATAGCCTGTCAAAGGCCCAGTGGTTCAATCTCAATACTGCAACAAAACATGTTTTAATTAAAAAAAATGATGCATAGTTAGTTCAAGGCCTACCTTTTAAAAAGTGAGTTTCTAGCTAGACATGGTGATGCCAGCACCGGGGGGGGGGGGTCGCTGCGGTAGGAGGACTGTGAATTTGAGATCAGCCTCTGCTACATAGTGAGGCCCTGACTCCAAAAAATGGGGCAAGGATTTCCTTGTTTACCCTCTGTTTCTGGGTTGGCTTCCTGACTTGCCCTGGTCAACGAGGCCTTAGTCAATATGACAGAAGTAATGATTTGGGGCCTTGGTGCCGACCTCCTCTTGCAGCAAACACCATGTAAAAGAACCCCAGTAGCCTGCAGGAGTGACTACATGGGGGGAAACCAAAGAACCCTAGTAAGAGCCTCCCAATTGCCAGTCTCTCAATGACTGTCTGCTTAGGGACACATGAGAGAGCCCAGCACAGAACCGCTGAGCCTACCCAGAATTCCTGGCTTCCTCTGTGAATCAGGAGCTAAACAAACAGTTATTATTTTAAGCATTAGGTTTGGGAATGGCTTGCTATGCAGGAGAGCTGATAGAAAACTCATGACACAGCAAAAGTAAACATCTGGAAGACCTCAAGAAAGCAGCATCCACAGCTCACTGTCATCAATGTCAACAGCAAACCAGCTGTCATGGCAGTGACTGCTGTTTCTTTGTGACTGTGGAAGGAACCAACTTACTTTGCAAAGTGAAAGTTCATCCTTTTCCTTGGCTCTGTGTACTGTTGTCTCTCTCGTTTGGAATTCAGAAGAGGAATTCCATGGGCTGTGTTACCCAAAGCCTTCAGGGCTTGCTTTACTCTCTGGTTATGATCTGTCTTCTGCTGGTGCTTCAGACCAAGGAGGCAGCCAAAATTTACATATATTATTAAGGTCAGTTACAGCTCTTCTGGAGAGTCTTTTAGGGATCTAGGAAGAGTCCCATGGTTCCTTTGGCATTTGTGTCATCTGCTGGGATGGGTCAGGGTCTTGCTGACCATGTGACTTCCCTTGGAAGCATTGAGAATCGTTTCCTCTGTTTTAACCTTCTTGCAGATTGCACATTGGTTGGAATCCAACTCTGGAGCATCATGGAGATGGCCTCTCTGATCAAGAAGACAGGTGACTTATGGGAGCTATAGACCCCTTTATAAATGTCCCATAATCTCCTAGGAACTTCTTGACCTGGGGGTCTGGGAGCAAAATATTATCTGTCCTTTTAGCCCCTACATCCTCATCAACTCTGGCTGCCACATTTGGTTACTGAACACCCAGGAGAACAGTTACACCAATCTTGAAGAAAGTGTGGATATGGATACCAGGCATATCTGAACACTTTTTCTCTTAAAAAAAAATGTGTGTGTGTGTGTGTGTGTGTGTGTATTTTAGCCAGGCGTGGTGGTGCATGCCTTTAATCCCAGCACTTGGGAGGCAGAGGTAGGAGGATTGCCATGAGTTCAAGGCCACCTTGAGATACAGTGAGACCCTACCTCGAAAAATAACAACAACAAAAATACATATATACATATATATATATATATTCATATTTATATTCTTGTTTGTTTTTTATTTTTTGAAGGTTTTTTTTTTTTTTTGGTTTTTGGAAGTAGGGTCTCACTCTGGCCTAGGCTGACCTGGAATTCACTATGTAGTCTCAGGGTGGCCTTGAACTCACGATGATCTGGCTTGGGGGGGTTGTTATACGAGGCAGTGTCTTTAGCCAAAATGACCTGGAATTAACTATGTAGTCTCAGGCTGGCCTCAAATTCACAGTGATCCTCCTACCTCTGCCTCCTAAGTGCTGGGACTATGGGCATGCACCACTACACCCAGCTAAACTATATATCTTAATGTTCATAAGTATAAGTAGGCAAAGCACATTAAGAACCCTGGAGACTTTTTTTTTTTTTTTTCGAGGTAGGGTCTCACTCTAGCTCAGACTAACATGGAATTAACTATGTAGTCTCAGGGTGGCCTCAAACTCACGGTGATCCTCCTACCTCTGCCTCCCAAGCGCTGGAATTAAAGGCATGCGCCACCACACCTGGCCTGGAGACAATTTTTATCAACAAATGGAAAACTCCTAGAAATGATTTTTGTTAAGATGGACTCAAGCCAGGTGGGGTGGTGCACACTATACCAATGCACTTTTGGGTCCCTAAAACCCATCTGAGGGATGCCCCAACTGTCATACTTGAGACCTCCACTCAGCTTGAAGAAGCCAGATTGGGTATCACCTCAATTTCCTAAAGGCAGATAAGACTACTTCTGCAGAACAGGGATTGAGACCGTTAAGGGGTAACAGGGACCCCCAAAAGTAAAAAGGAGGAATGTTTTGAGCCTATAGGGGGAGAATGTAGGTCATTCCACATTACTGGAGGACTGAAATGTTGGAAGAACCTGGCCTTTATTTATCACTTCTTCCCTAAAAGTGTTCTTTGTTCCTAGGAGAGATAATCACCCCATTCCAAGAAGGTTTCACCCTTTCCAGAGGATCAAGATTCCTGGGAGGACTACTCTGAGATTCCATCTCCCACCTGTCAGAATGACTGTCATCAAGACAACAAATGCCGGCGAGGGTGAGGGTGGGAAAAAGGGGAACCCTTCTGCATTGTTGGTGGGAATGTAAACTTGTACAGCCACTATGGAAATCAATGTGGAGGTTCCTGAGACAGCTAAAAATCGATCTGCCATATGACCCAGCTATAGCACTCCCAGGCATATATCCTCACTACCTTGGAGATACTTGCTCAACCATGTTCATTGTTGCTCTATTCACAATAGCTGGGGAATGGAACCAGCCTAGATGTCCCTCAACTGATGAATGCTGCATGTTCCCTCTCATATGTGGATCCCAGCTTCAAAAGTTTAGGTTTGTGTGAGAGTTGGCGTGAAAGTCAGTAGTAGAGGCCAGGAAGCCAGAAGGGGGCTTTCATGTCTCTAGACCCTTCCTCTGCTTTCCAGATGTTTTCCATGTTAGTTCCGGTTCCGGTTGTCTGGCCCACACAAGGCCTAGACATCACCAAGTGCCTTTGGAGTTCCCCCTTGGGGCCTGCAGAAAGCTCTGCTGGTTTTCTGCCCTCAAGGGTGGCCCTCTGTGGGCACAGAATCTGGATTCTCAGTCTCATATCTGTGCCTAGACTCGGTCACACCCCCAGGGCAAAAGCAGCTGTCATACGGCTCACCCCTCACATCCCCCACCCTGCAATAGTAAGTCCCCCAGGTCTTGCCTCAGCTGTCCCCCATGACCCCCAAATAGAATAGAGGATTTCTGACTTTTCAAGTCCATAGTAGGAACCTGGCCTGCTACTGGCTGTCCCTTTACACCAGAGAAGGGAATTTCGGTTTATTGACCGAAGGCTGTCGGAACCAAAAAAGTAAAAGTGAAACCCGTTGTCCTTGCTACTGACCTCAGAAAAAGCCCTGGGAAAACTCACCAGAAGAGACTCTACCTCTCCCTAGCCATCATTTAACTAATATTATCCCCTGCCAACAGTCACAGTGACAACAAATGTAGTTCAAATAGTTCAATGGCTTTTATTTTATTTTAATTAATTAATTTATCTACTTATTTTGTTTTTTGGAGGTAGGGTCTCACTCTAGCCCAGGCTGAACTGGAATTCACCATGTAGTCTCAGGGTGGCCTCGAACTCATGGCGATCCTCCTACCTCTGCCTCCCGAGCGCTGGGACTAAAGGCGGATGTGCCATGCCCAGCTTCAATGCTTTTATTAATGGTTGGTGAATTGAGGCAGGCTCTCCTCTAAAGATGGAGAACTGGCTCTGGTGAGAGAGCCAAGAGATGGCTTTATAGGTAGAAAAGAGGCATAGAGGCAGAAACAGAAGACAAAAGCAATGGAGCTCCTCCAAGGTGCTTCTCTTCAGACTTGTGTCAGAGGCACTTCCAGAAGGTGCTGGCCCACGCTGGCCTGTCTGGGGATTTGCCTATTATTCCTCCAAAGATCAGATAAACAATTGAGCTTTGAGTTTGGTGACTGTGGAAAGTTACCATGTGCGACTCAGTCTTGGTTTGCGCCCTTGGGGTCCAGGGTAGGAGGTCATTCCAAACTGTAACAGACACTTGAAGGCCACTTTCACTAAAATCTCCAACTTGGGCTGGGGAAGTGGCTTAGTGGTTAAGGCGTTTGCCTGTGAAGCCTAAGGACCCTGGTTCGATTCCTCAGGACCCACGTAAGCCAGATGCACAAGGGGGTGCATGCATCTGGAGTTCATTTGCAGTGGCTGGAGGCCCTGGCGCACCCATTCTCTTTCTCTCTGCCTCTTTTTCTCTGTCAAACAAATAAAAATAAAACATTTAAAAACAAAAACAAACAAACAAAAAATCTCCAGTTCTTCATGAGAACCTGTAGATGTCTTCACCTGTGCCTCCAGTTCCTGCTGGGCTCTGAACACGGGCCTGCTGGGCTCTCTTCAGGAGGACCTGTCTGAAAACTCATCATAAGTTTCTTGGGCCTGAAGTTGACTAATCTCTTTCGTCCCTTTCAAAGCTGTAGACACCAAGGGAGGAGAACTAAAATACTTTCAAGATTTTTAAAAAGAAGTCTTGCAGGCAGTTCATCCCACAATGGAAACAGAAACTGCCCTCAAATAGGAACTCTTGCTCCATGGTGGAAAACAAGGCATGTGCCTGCTCACATACATGAACTCACACTGACATGTTACACACATGAATTTATACAGACATGTTATAAGTGTGTGTGCATGTGCGTGCACTCACGCATACACACACACACACACACACACACACATACACACACACCATGCAGAGGTAAGTTCAGGTCTGGTGCCAATACTTTAAGTTGTAGGTGACTAATAGGTAATCTTAGGTACCTGACAGTCAGGTAAAATTCTTTTTAAAGGGCTGGAGAGATGACTTAGTGGTTAAGGTGTTTGCCTGAGAAGCCTAAGGACCCAGGTTCAATTCCCCAGTACCCATGCAAGCTAGATGCAGTGGGAGGAGGCCCTGATGTGCCCATTCTCTCTGTCTCTGTCTCTCCCTGTCTCTCTCTCAAATAAAGAAAAAGTATTTTTAAAATTCTTTAAAAAATCTTTATAAAAAAATCTTTTAAAAAAGTTATTTGCAAGGAGAAAGAGAGACAGAGAAGAGAGACAGGCAGAGAATGGGCATGTCATGGCCTTCAACTGTCACAAACAGACTCCAGATGCATGCACCACTTTGTGCATCTGGCTTTATGTGGGTACTGGGGAATCGAACTCAGGTTTTTAGGCTTTGCAGGCAAGTGCCTTAACCTCTGAACCATCTCTCCAGCCCTAGGTAAAATTCTTGTATATAGATGCGTGTAAATTCTGCCTTTTGAAGTAGAGAGTCAATGGTCTCCCCTCCCATGGGAGAAAACCTCAGGTTCCCCTCTACTTTTTCATTTTAACTTTCCTTGGTTCCATGAGCATTTGTGCTTTTTTAAAAAACAGTTTTGGACTGGAGAGATGCCTTAGTGGTTAATCGCTTGCCTGTGAAGCCTAAGGACCCTGGTTCAAGGCTCGATTCCCCAGGACCTACGTTAGCCAGATGCACAAGGGGGCGCACGTGTCTGGAGTTCATTTGCAGTGGCTGGAGGCCCTGGCGCGCCTATTCTGTGTCTATCTGTCACTCTCAAATAAATAAATAAAAATAAACAACAAAAAACTTAAAAATAGTTTCATTTATTTGCAAGCAGAGAGAGAGTTAGAGAGGAGACAGACAGTCAGAATGGGTGCACTAGAGCCTCCAGCCGCTGCAAATGAACTCCAGATGCATACACCACTTTGTGCATCTGGTTTACGTGGGTACTGGGGAATCGAACCTGGGCCATTAGCTTTGCAGGTAAGCACCTTAACCACCAGCCATCTCTTCAGTGCTTCTTAATTTGTGCTTCTTCACCTGGCACAGGTGTGTGCCTGCAGTCCTGGCTCCGTGGGAGGCTGTTGCTGAAGGATCCCTTGAGGCCAGCAGAGTCCAGCTTGGACAACCTTCAGGGACCCTGCCAGCTGAGAATAGCAAGGGCTGAGCAAGTTGTCAGCAGATTGTTAAGAAAATTGCTAATGGTCTGGGGTGTGGCTCAGTGGTAGAGCACATGCTTAGCATGTATGAAAACCTGGTTCAACCTGAACCCCCACCCCCCCCAAAAAAATTAAAAAAAACTGGTAATGGATCATGGGATGTTTTGTGCTATTTAAGAGCTTCTTAAAAATTGCGGTATTGTTGTAAAAACCAAAAAAACCCTCTTTTCAGGGCTGGGAAGATGGCTTGGTGGTTAAAGACACTTGCAAAGCTTGCTGTCCTGGGTTCAAGTCCCCAGACACCCTATGTAAGCCTGAAAGGCATTTGTTCGCAGTAGCAAGAGACCTTGGCATGGCCCCCACCAACACACGCAAATAAAGAAATTAAAAAATTTTAAAAACTTGTCTTCTTCTACTTATGTACTTGAAAAAAATGCTTCTCATCACCCACATCTATAATAATTAAAAAGGAGAGATAGGGCTGGAGAGGTGGCTCAGCAGTTAAAGTGGCTTGCTTTCAAAATCTGATGACCTGGGTTCAATTCCCCAGTACCCATGTAAAGCCAGATGCACAATGTGGCGCATGTGTCTAGAGTTTGCAGTGACAGGAAGCCATGGTGTGCCATTCTCTCTTTCTCTCCTTCTCTCTGCTTACATATAAATAATCAACAAAATTTTTTTGTAGGGATTGCAGAGATGCCTCAGCAGTTAAGGTGATTGCCTACAAAGCCTGACGACCCAGGTTCAATTCTCCAGTACCCACATACAGCCAATTGCACAAAGTGGCTATATGCCTGGAGTTCCTTTGCAGTGGCTAGAGAGCCTGGCATGTCAATATCCCCTCTCCTTGACTGTCTGTCTCTCTAATAAATAAATAGAATATATTTTTAAGAAGGGAGGGGGATGCTCCCACAATGCTTGACCCACAATCCCCATGGGGTTGACCTGCATCCCCAACGAGGAGGACCTCTTCATATAGGGGCAGGGATGAGGGAAAGGATGGTACCAACATGTGTTGTTTACATATTAAGTATGTCCATATCTAATAAAATAAATTTTAAAAAGAGAAATAGAAAAAAAGAAGGGTGGGGGGCTGGAGAGACAGCTCAGCAGTTAAGGCTCTTGCCTGCAATGTCTAATGATGTCAGTTTGATTCCTCAGGACCCATGTAAAGCCAGATGCACGAAGTGGCACATGTATCTGGAGTTTGTTTGCATTGGCTAGAAGCCCTGGCACATCCATCCTGTCTCTCATTGTGAATAAATAAATTACATTTTTTAAAGAAGAGTGAAGTTTAATAATGCATATTATTCTAGTGTATAGATACATAAACTGATTGAAAAAAATATAAAGCTTTATTCAGCTTATTGGAGAGATGTGTTTCCAGTAAAATTTTTACTTATGTTTAACAATTATTTACCTAAGGTCTTCACATATTTATGTTGTTTTACTAACCCATCATGCGCCATAGTCTCTGTAGACATGACCACGGGATGCTGGTTTCTTAAATTTCAGTTTGTTGCTGAGAAGTGTGATGGATGTGGCAGGGATCGTCGTGTTGCTGGGATGAAACCGCTGAGCAGCAGCAGCTGGCGGGAGGAGAGGGTTTACTCTGGCTTACAGTGTCAAGAAGAAGCCCCATGATGACAGGGGACAGCATGGCACGAGCAGAGGCTGGGCGTCACCTCCGCCACAGCAGGTGGAAAACAGCAGTAGGAGGGTGAATAGAACTCTAAGGAGAAGGACCTGGCTACAGCACCCCAAATCCTGCCCCCAACAACACACCTCCCCCAGCAAGGCTCCACCTCCCAAATAGCACCCACTGGGCACTAAGCATTCAAACACGTGTGTTTACGAGGGGCACCTGATTCAAACCACCACCGTAGGATTAATCCTTATGTTAGACATATGTTACAATGAATTTATCTGAAGGAAAAGATGGAAAGTCAGGGTTATGAAGAAAAAAGATTGGCTTGGCTGGCCGTGGTGGCACACGCCTTTAATCCCAGCACTAGGGAGGCAGAGGTAAGAGGATTGCTGTGAGTTTGAGGCCACCCTGAGATTACATAGTGAATTCTAGGTCAGCCTGGGCCAGAGTGAGACCCTACCTCAAAAAACAAACAAACAAAACAAAAAAGATTGGTTAAAGAAGAACTTAGTTGTATATTTATTTGTTGTTGTTGTTTTGAGACAAGACCTCACAATATAGCCCAGACTGTCCTCCAACTTGCTATATAGTCCAGCCTGGCCTTGAACTTGAGGCAATCCTACTGCCTTAGCTTCCCAAATGCTAGGATTATACCTGGGAGCCACCACCCCTAAGCCAATTTTATGTTATTCTATTGTTTGTCTGGGCAGTGCTAGGGTGGAACCCAGGACCTCACACATGCTAGCAAACACTGAACTAGATCGCCAGCCCTATTTTATATAGTTCTCTTTTTTTTCTTCTTAGTTTTCTGAGGTAGGGTCTCACTCTAGCCCAGGCTGACCTGGAATTCACTATGTAGTCTCAGGGTGGCCTCGAACTCACAGCAATCCTCCTACCTCTGCCTCCCCAGTGTTGGGATTAAAGGCGTGTGCCACCATGCCCGGCCTAGTTTTATATAACCCTAAGTGGGGGCATCAGATTGCTCTGACGTTTAGGTCACACTGAGAGAGATAGGCTACATAGTAGTTTCATTTTGAAATGTTAATATTTACAGTAAGCCGGAAGTTGTATCTTCTCTGTCCATGTAAACTGGTGAAGAAAACTTTCAGGTGGAAGAATAAATCTGTGGGAGGTTCACTTGGTCAAAACTCTGACCTTCTGTCAGAATCGTCCCTGGTTTGGGGCGCCCTCTGGCGGTAAGAGTCACATTATGTTGGCTCACAGCCTAAGAGAAGCAGGCAGCGTGTCAAACCCTTCCAGGTGGCCCCCTCTTGGTCTTTGCTACACTAGCTTGATCTGAAGAGATTCATTCAGGAAAGCTCATAGAAGCGGACCATCATAACCCCCTTCCACCGTGGCCTTACACACACCCAGAGTCCTAGGGGAAACGTGACTAGGACCGGTTAACACATCACACACCTCACCAAGCCAGGCCCTTGCCAATGCCCATGTTCACTGGGCAGCAGCCAACACCAGGACGATTCCTCACCAGCCACTGGCAGGCTGCTCCCCCGGAGGATCCTTGATTTCTGACCTGCAAAAATCCTAGACAAATAAATGAGGAACCCAGGGTTGGAGGGATGGCTTAGCAGTTCAAGCGTTTGCCTGCAAAGCCAAAGGACCCAGGTTCGATTCCCCCAGATCCACGTTAGCCAGATGCACAAGGGGGCGCATGCGTCTGGGGTTCATATGCAGAGGCTGGAGGCCCTGGCACGCCCATTTTCTCTCTCCCTCCCCCTTTCTCTGTCAAATAAATGAATAAGTAAATAGAAAAGAGGAACCCAGAGCTGGGAGAAGGTTTAGTGGTTAAAGATGCTTGCTTGCAAAGCCTTCCTGCCTGCCTGGGTTTGAGTCCCCAGTACTTATGTAAGTCCAGGTGCACAGAGTGGACCGTGTGGAGTTTGTTTGCAGCAGCAAGAGGCCCTGGCGCACCCATTCTGTTCCTGTCTCTCTTTCAAATAGGTAAGTAAAAAATATTTTTAAAAGTAAAAGAGGAGCCGGACATGGAGGTGCACACCTTTAATCCCAGCACTGGGGAGGCAGAGGTAGGAGGATTGCCATGAGTTCGAGGCCACCCTGCGACTCCATAGTGAATTCCAGGTCAGCCTAGGCTAGAGTGAGATCCTACCTCAAAAAACGAAAAAAAAAAAAAAAAAAGTAAAAGAGGAATCATACAAATTAATAATGAGAAGCTGTCTCTATTAAGCTGGCACAGATTTAAATATTTCATAATATCCAAGATCAATAGAAATCAGGGAAAGTATAAAATGCACATTTTTGCAGTCTTTTGTGAGGGTATAAATTAGCCTGACAATTTGAAAAAAATGAAACAGATTTCATTTCATTATGCTTTTTATTTCTCCTCACAAGAATATATCATGAGGACTGGAGAGATGGCTTAGCGGTTAAGCGCTTGCCTGTGAAGCCTAAGGACCCCGGTTCGAGGCTCTATTCCCCAGGACCCACGTAAGCCAGGTGCGCAGGTGGCGCACGCGTCTGGAGTTCGTTTGGAGTGGCTGGAGACCCTGGTGTGCCCATTCTCTCTGCCTCTTTCTCTCTCTGTCTGTCTGTCACTCTCAAATAAATAAATAAAAGTAAACAAAAAGTTTAAAAAAAAGAATTTATCATCAGGACATGAGCCTCAGCCTGAAGTTTCGACCATCAGTACTGCTGTGTGATAGGCTGGGGTGCAGCTAGTACTTAAGGTTCCTTCTCCCACCACATTCTCCAGCCTTCAGTTTCATGCCTCTGACCCTTCCCATGTCTTAAGAACAACCCCTTGAGCCAGGCGTGGTGGCGCACGCCTTTAATCCCAGCACTGGGGAGGCAGAGGTAGGAGGATCACCATGAGTCTGAGGTCACCCTGAGACTCTATAGTGAATTCCAGGTCAGCCTGGGCTAGAGTGAGACCCTATCTTGAAAAACCAAAAAAAAGAACAACCCCTTGAGATCTACTCCCAACACATGCTTTCCTGGGCCAAGCACAGGGAGGGAGGCTGGGAGGATGGCTTGCTGAGGAACGTGGGTCAGCGGTGGACAGTGTACAGACTGGGCTCCCCGCTGCCTCCATCCCTCCCCTCTCTTCTGCAACACACACACACACACACACACACACACACACACACACACTCTGTGGAAGAGCAGAAAGATCCCTGGATTTGAACATGGCACCTGTGTGATCTTGCCGCCTAGGGTCTAAGGACCCCACTGCAGAGCTCACTTCTTCACTAGCCACGAGAGCATCTGTCTGTCACAGCGACACATCTGGGCTCTCCCTCAGCCTTCTTCAGCCTCTGCCTCCAGGAACCTGATACTAGGGCAGGAGGCAGGGGTTGCACTGCAATCCAGGCAACAAATAGGAATTAGTTGCTGTTAGGCATTCAGAGTCCATAGAAGTGGATGCATAGTTAGTTATGTAGTTACACGTAGATGATACTTTTTCTTAGGGTTTTTGGCGGTGGCTTTTTCTTAAACTCTTCAAATGATGATGCTCTTGTTGGTGATGTGTTAATTTAGGAAAGCGTCTCAGCTCCTCACACACAGACATTGTCTAACCACGTCCTAATTTCTTCTTTGCCTTGTCAATAGGGAGCGCTAGAGAGGCGCTGGAGGAGAAAGCCGGTTCCCTTCCTGGTCTGGTGGTGTGGACTCTTGGCAGGTCTCTCTTCTCTCATTCTCTCTCTCTCTCATTTTTTTTTTTTTTTTTTTTTTTTACGTTAGGGTCTTGCTCTGCCTCCTGAGTGCTGGGATTAAAGGCGTGCGCCACCACACCTGGGGACACCCAGCTTTTACATAGGTGCTGGGGGTTCTGATTTCAGTCATCAGACTTGCACAGCCAGTGCTTTTAGCCACTGATGTCTCCCTACCCAGAGGTAGGAGGATCGCTGTGAGTTCAAGGCTACCCTGAGACTACATAGTGAATTCTAGGTCAGGCTGGGCTAAAGTGAAACCCTATCTTGAAAAACAAAAACAAAAACAAACAAATAAAATCTTATTCAAACTAGTTAGTTTGTGGTTTCTCTCTCCTGACTGGATTCTGATCACTACAGCCTTACATCCCATTGTTGTTAGCAATAGTTATATATTTGAAATACTTTCAACTTGGGGAAATAGTATCATGCTTTCTGTGCCTGTCATAATAGTTCAAGGAATTTCACGTTTTTTCATGATTAATCTTTAAATCCCTTTGAATTAATGACACTGGTTGATGGTGGTGTCCCTTGAAGTTGGACTGTTATCTTTTACTCCGCAGTGTCAGTATTTCGTGTCAAATTAGCAAAGAAGTCATACCCTCTGGCATCACATTCATATGATCTACTAAGTGGACTGCCAAACAATCCACCAATTCCCACTACCAGGAGAAAAAGAAACAGAAAACAACCCAAAGTCTATTCATTGCTTCTAGTCAAATCGCATCATTTCTCTGAACTAATTACTGCCTTTTGTGCAAGCTGAGACATCTTTGTTACAACTTACTCCTCAATGTCAGAATAATTTATACTGATTCTATCACTTTCCTTTCAGATCTTACTAATTTTAGGTTGAATTTAAAGATGACAAAAAAGATATTTGTATACATCTAAAAATACAAAGTTCATCATTTCTAACTTATTTTGTTAAAATATTGCAAAACAAATTTTGAAGTTTCAGTTAAAAGGCACTATTTAATTTTAACTGAAATAGTAAAATTGGTAAACATATTTTTTGTTTTGTTTTTTGCTTTTGAGGCAGGGTCTCACACTAGCCCAGGCTGACCTGGAGCTCACTCTCTAGTGCCAGGCTGGCCTCAAACTCACAGTGATCCTCCTACCTCTGCCTCCTGAGTGCTAGGATTAAAGGCATGCACCACCATGCCTAACATAAACATACAATTTTAAAACTATTTTTATTTATAAGAGAGAGAGAGAGAAAAAAAATGGTGTGCCAGGGCCTCTTGCCACTGCAAATGAAATACAGACACATGTGCCAGTTTGTGCATCAGTCTTCATAGAGATACTGGGGAATTGAACCTGGACTGGCCAGTTTTGTAAGCAAGCATAGCCACTTAGAAGTTCCCCAGCCCTAAACACACCATTTCTATTGAAAAGAAAGAATGAAAAAAGAAAAATGTGGGTAGAGAGGAGAACAGAGCTCAATGTGCTCCCTGTCTTGCCATACAGAAGATGCCCTGCAGGACTCTGCCAGCAAAAAGGTCCTTGCCAGCTGCAGCCCTTGACTTTGAAATGAAACCATAAGCACAAATATGCCTCTTCATTAAAAAAGAGAAAGAGGGCTGGAGAGATGGCTTAGTGGTTAAGGCGCATGCCTGTGAAGCCTAAGGACCCATGTTCCACTCCCCAGATCCCATGTAAGCCAGATGCACAAGGTGATGTATGTACAAGGTTGCACATGTGCACAAGGTGGCACATGCATCTGAGTTCGATTGCAGTGGCTGGAGGCCCTGGTGTACAAATTCATTCATTCGTTCTCTCTCTTCTCTTTCACAAAAAAAGGCCAGTCTGTTGGGCTTGCCTCAAAAAGAAAAAGAGGAGCTGGAGAGATGGCTCAGGGGTTAAGGCACTTGCCTGAAAAGCCTAATGACCCGGATTTAATTCCCAGTGCCCACATAAAGCTAGATGCACAAAGTGGCACATGCATCTGGAGTTCATTTGCAGCATCTCAAAGCCCTGGTGTGCCCATTCTCTTTCTCTCTCTCTCTCCCTCCCTTCCTCTCTGTCTCTCTGCTTTCAAATAAATGAAAGTAAAAAAAGAAAAATGCACACTGTATGTAATCGCATCCTTTGCTGAGGGGGCAGGGAAGGTACCCCAGTGTCACCAGCACAGACAAGCCAGAGGTTCATGGTCTTCTCCGGGCTGTGCCAGAGCGCCTGCATTTGGTGTTGGGCCATCAGAATTCTTCTTTACAGACCCAGGGAAGCATTTTCTTTTCCAATTTTTTTTATTAACAACTTCTATGGTTATAAACAATATCCCATGGTAATTCCCTCCCTCCCCCCCACTTTCCCTTTTGAAACTCCAAGGAAGCACTTTCTTCAGGGTAACTCACCCATCTTTCTAGAAGCAGAAAATGCCAGAAATTTACCCTTACAGTGTCCCCGGCAGCTACAGAACCGGCACGTTGAAAGTCTGTGATCGAAGGAGCCTGAAGCCCATGTGTGTGAACGAGCACAGTCCGGGAAGCCTGGAACGGGGGGCATGGTGGAGGGACACCATGTGACTGCGCAGGCCGCAGCATAGACACACCACAGACGTGCTCGGCGCTGCCTTTGGGGAGCTGTCTCTGGGGACCTGGCCACCATTCTACGAGGAAACCCAAGCCAGCTTGTATAGAGAGAACTTGTGACGAGGCCATATGCAGGGTTCTGGCTGACTGTCAGTCCCAGCTGCCAGACCTTATGTGAGAAAAGATAACTCCACATGCTCCTAGCCTGTGTCTCTCTCACACACATCACACACTCCTTCCCGCCTTCCCAGCTGGGCCCCTGGCTGGCAGAGGAGGGCACAACTCACCTCCCTTTTCACTGCTTGAATTCTGACTCGTGGAGCCAGGAGCATAACAGAGTGATGGCTTCGTGTCAGTGAGTCTGAGGTGGTTAGTCAGGCAGCCACTGGGACAGAAAACAGTTGGAGATGGAGGGGGAGGGATGAAAGGGAGGGGTAGCCACATCGGGCCTCTCCAAGAATAGCCACGGTGAGCTACGGCTGCTGGGCCACAAGGAGACGGTGTTATTAACAGCAGTGGCAATGGTAGCCATGGGTAAAGAGGGGTGAGGGACCTGAAGGGACAGTGTCCTGAAGAAGGTGGCTGCTGCCCACAAGGGGCACAGACGAGAAAAGGAGCCCCAGAAACACCTGCCTGCCTGCCCTTCCGCCCTGAGCTCCTGCTTTGCTGAGACACGCGGGGGGGGGGGGGGTTGAGGGTGGCGCAAGGGGGTCACCTGAGCGCAGGGCTTGGGGTTGGGAAGTATGGGCCACGTGCAGCGTCTTCCACAGCCAGCCTGCACCAATTCAGCAAACTTGGCGGCTGGACCCAGTGGTTCAAGGACTGTTGGTGGACAATCTTTGGACACAGGCAGGCCATAGAGGGCGAAGTGAGAAGTCCCCTTTCGAGGTTCTCCTGCCTCCCCACAAGGAGCTATTCCAGATGTCCCATGGTAGACCACAGACAGGGCGGGAGTTAGAATCACTTAGGTGGCAAACCTCTGCGCATGTCTTTTATTATTATTTTATTTTTGAGAGAGGGAGACAGAAAGAGAAAGAGGGAGAGAGAAAAAGAGAGAGAGAATGGGCACGCCAGGGCCTTTCAGGTGCTGTGAATGAACTCTATATGTGGGATCTGGAGGATTCGAACAAGCATTCTTAGGCTTCGCAGGCAGGCAAGCGCCGTAACTGCTAAGCCATCTGTCCAGCCCCTCTGGCTGTGTCTTTGAGAGCATTTCCAAAGAGGTTCGATTGAAGAGGGATGGCCCACTCTGAATGTGGGTGGCGCCATCCCAGGGACTGGAGTCCCAGACTGAATAAAAAGGGGGGAAAGGAGAAAGCAAGCGAACACCAGCACCGCCCCCCCCAACTCTGCTTTCTGACAAGAGAAGCAACGCTGCCTCGTGGTCTGGGCTCCATGACGTCTCTGTCATGATGGGTGGTACGTGGCGTGTGTGTCGTGAAGGACGGTACTCTCGACTCATGAGCCAAAATAAACCCTTGCTTCCTCAAGTCGTTACTGTCAGGTATTTTGTCAGAGCAACGAGAAGAGGAACTCATCGAATGCCCATCTGCACACGCCATGCCTTCTGCCTGCCCGGGTGAAGGCGGCACCCACGTTCTCAGACGCGATGCATGGAATACTAAGGCATTTAAATGCTGTAATCAGGACTCTGGAAGCCATGTAGCTGGAATTATTGAGGGAAATTTACAAGTTAAATCACCTAAAAGCCTGCAGATGCAAATGACATGAAATTGCCAAGGACTTGGGGAGGGCAAGAATGGCTCGTGCTCCCCCAAAACCGACTGCTGCTCCCACAGCGCATAACCCGCCATCCCGTGGGGAGTGCCTGCAACCCCACCGAGGAGGGTCCCCAGAGGAATGGGGGCAGGAATGAGGGAAAAGAGGGTACCAACATATGACGTATCCATACAAAATATGTTGTTAATAATAATAAATAAATAAAAATAAGAAAAAATATTTATATAGATCAAGTTTATTGAAAGTGAAAACACAGAGATAATGTATCAAAAAGAAAGTATCCAGATTGGACCCTTGATGATACATGTTAATTCATTAAAAAGAAAAGAATTCACCAAAAAAAAAAAAAAAAAAGAGAGAGAGAGAATGGCCCATCCTTCCTCAGAGAAGAAAATGCTCACAGATGGAATCGCGAGGCTCAGGAAGGATGGGGGACCACACCCATGCTTCCCATGTGGCATCCTTGGGCTCCAGTAGGACAAATGCCACATCCACACTGTCCGCGTGTTACAGGGCTCCCCACATCCTGTCTCCTCCCACTAAATGGTAGAAGCTTCTGGATTTGTGACACCCACGATGGCCTCTCATATTTTAGCATGCCTGGGGGGGTGAGGGGGGCTGAAGTCTGTGTGTTTCAGATGCACTTCTGAGTGGCAGCATCTGTCTGCCCAGGGCTCTTGGGATTAGGACCTCAACATCTTCTGGAGAACGTGAATCATCCCAGGACAGGTGTGTTGGACAAGTTTCGCGTGTGCATGAAGCGCTTGCCAGCCTCGCGGTGGGGGGGCACATGAACCAGGCACAGCCCCCACCTCCAAGAGATGACCCAGCCCCATAGAGCACATATACTTCTGTGACACCCCGCTTACTAGCAGTCATTTTTTAAAAATATTTTTACTGAGCTGGAGAGATGGTCTAGTGGTTACGGTGTTCTCCTGCAAAGCCAAAGGACCTAGGTTTGGTTCCCTAGGGCCTATGTAAGCCAGATGCACAAGGTGGCACATGCATCTGGAGTTCGTTTGCAGTGGCTGGAGGCCCTGGCACACCCGTTCTCTCTCTCTCCCCCTCCCTCAAATAAATAAAAATAAAATACTGAAAAAAATGGGCTGGGGCTGGAGAGATGGCTTAGTGGTTAAGTGCTTGCCTGTGAAGCCTAAGGACCCCAGTTCAAGGCTCAATTCCCCAAGTCCCATGTTAGCCACACGCACAAGGGGGCACACGCGTCTGGAGTTCGTTTGCAGTGGCTGGAGGCCCTGGTGCACCCATTCTCTCTATCTGCCTCTTTCTCTCTCTGTCTGTCGCTCTCAAATAAATAAATAAAAATAAACAAAAAAAATTAAAAAATGGGCTGGAGAGATGGCTTAGTGGTTAAGGTGTTTGTCTGCAAAGCCAAAGGACCTAGGTTTGATTCCCCAGGACCCATGTAAGTCAGATACACAAGGTGGCATATGTGTCTGGAATTCATTTGCAGCAGCTGAAGGCCCTGGTGCACCCATTCTCTCTCTCTCTCTCTCCCCCTCTTTTTCTCTTTCTCAAATACATAAAAATAAAGTTTAAAATGTATTTATTTATTTATTTGCAAAGAGAGAGAGAAAAAATGTGTACACCAAGGCCTATAGCTGCTGCAATTGAACTCCAGATGCATGCACCATTTTCTGCATCTGGATTTACATAGGTACTGGGGAATTGAATCCAAGTCTTTAGGTTTTGCAGGCAAGTACCTTAACCACTGAGCTATATCTCCAGCCCAGAAATAATTTTTTTCTAAAATTTTTTACATGCTTTATTTATTTATTATTTGAGAGAGAGTGAGAAAGAGAGAAAGAGGCAGATACACAGATAGAGAATGGGCACGCCAGGGCCTCCAGTCACTGCAAATGAACTCCAGACACATGCGCCACCTTGTGCACCTGGCTTTTCATGGGTACTGGGAATCGAACCTGGGTCCTTTGGCTTTGCAGGTAAGTGCCTTAACTGCTAAACCTTCTCGCCAGCCCCCAGCAATTTTATTTTCATTTCATTTCATTAAAAATTTCATTTTTAATGTGTGGGGGGGTCCGAAGGAAAACCTCAAGTGTCATTCCTCAGGAACACCATCTTTTTGTTTTCTTTGGTTCATTTTTAAATTTTTTGACATTTTCTTCTTAAACATTATTATTTTGTGTGTGTGTGTGTGTGTTTTGAAGTAAGTCTCAATCTAGCCCAGGCTGACCTGGAATTCACTATGTAGTCTCAGGCTGGCCTGGAACTCATGGCAATCCTCTTACCTGTGCCTCCCATGTGCTGGGATTAAAGGCATGCGCCACCACACCCTGCTTAAACACTTTTTAAACTTTTATTTATTTATTTATTTATTATTTATTTATTTGACAGAGAGCAAGAGAGAGAGAGGGAGAGGATGGAGTGCCAGGGCCTCTTGGGGAATCAAACCTGAGTCTTTTGACTTTGCAGGCAAACACCTTAACCACTAAGCCATCCCTCCAGCCCCCAGATTTTTTTTAAATTTATTATTTATTTTGAGAGAGAAAGAGAGAGAGAATGGGTGCACAGGGCCTTTTGCTAGTGCGAATGAACTCCAGACACGTGTGCCCTGTGTGCATGTGTGATATTGCGCACTTGCATCACTGAGCATCTAGCTACATGGGACCTGGGGATTTGAACACGTGTTCTTCGGTTTCACAGGCAAGCACCTTACCCACTAAGCCATCTCTTCAGTCCTGCCCCTAGCTTTTTTTTTTTTTTTTTTTTGTTTTGTTTTGTTTTGTTTTTTCGAGGTAGGGTTTCACTCTAGCCCAGGCTGACCTGGAATTCACTATGGAGTCTCAGGGTGGCCTCGAACTCACGGTGATCCTCCTACCTCTGCCTCCCGAGTGCTGGGATTAAAGGCATGCACCACCATGCCCGGCTTGGCCCCTAGCTTTTTTAATGTGGCTTTGGGGATCTACCTAAGACCCCTATGCTTGCATGGCAAGCTATCTCCCCAGCCCCCACCAGCAATCTTTACGCTGAGTGGAGACACAGGCCATTTCTGAGCTGAGCCCCAGTTTATTTGGCTCTAGGGCTGTCTGACAGTGGCCTATAGCCTCCTGGAGAATCAAAACAATCACCCCTAGCATATGGCACATGAGTGTGGGCTTAAAATACAGCCCTCAGGCTGGAGAGATGGCTTAGTGGTTAAGGTGCTTGCCTGTGAAGCCTAAAGACCCAGGTTCGACTCTCCAGGTCCCATGTAAACCAGTCACACAAGGTGATGCAAATGGACAAGGTGGCACATGTGTCTGGAGTCTGACTGCAGTGGCTGGAGACCCTGGTATGCCAATTCTCTCCCTCTCATAAAAAAATAATAATTACAGGGCTGGAGAGATGGCTTAGCAGTTAAGGCATTTGCCTGCAAAGCCAAAGGACTTCAGTTCGACTCCCCAGGACCCATGTAAGGCAGATGCACAAGATGGTGCATGCGTCTGGTGTTTGTTTTCAATGGCTAGGTGCCCTGGTGCACCCATTCTCTCTCTCTCTCTCCCTCTGTCTGACTCTGTCTCTCTCAAATAAATAAATAAAAACGAAATATATTTTTTTTAAATTACAAAAAAACCACACCCCTCAAGTCAAACTCTGCAACCAGCATTGCTCCCACCCTCTCCTCCTTTCTCCCAGGACTGAGCAGGTCGGTGCAGGTGACATTCAGATGGAAATGGCCCACAAGTTTGCTCCTGAAGACCATCTAAACTATGGAGCATGTCATGTATGGGTCATTCTCACCCCCTCACTGGCTCTGCCCAGTGGCTGATGGCCCTGAGGTCTCTCCTTGGTGCCAAGATTCTAACTACCGGGGACAGCAGAGAGCGCCTCAGAGAGTCCCTGGCGAGGCTTCTTACCCAAGCATGACCCATGTCCTTCAGCTCTCACGAAGCAGGACTGGAGGAGGCCTCTACCTGCTTATCAACTGTACCTGGTGCCTCAGTCCCTTTGGGCCCTGTGGTATGGCTGGGGGAACACAGAGAGCCCATTGTTTTCTCCGTGGGAGTCTCAGATAAGGAGTGTGGGCTGTAGAGCAGCTGGGGCTAGAGCAGCCCAGCGGCAGGCCCCACCTTCCCCAGGTGAGACCTTACCTGAGCTCTGGGCCAGCAGGGCCTCCTGACCTGTGGTGTGGTGGACACCCACCATGGAGTGTTACAAGCACGGTGGCTCCCTGAGGTGCAACGTACAACCTTGCCCTATGTGGGCCCATTCTTCACAAGCGAGCTGGCCTCGCCTCATCCAGGAAGTCACCCTAGACACATCGTAACGCCGTCAAACTATACCACCTTCTTTCCCACCTCAGCCACCGTGCCCACTGACCGGACTCTACAGGGAGGTTCAACTAACATTCTTCGCCACATTTAAATGCAGCTACCACTGTTTACCAAGCTGTCTTCCAGACTCAAAGTGGCCTTGATATTCATGACCTCACAGTGGCTAACACGGCCTACACAAGACCTGCATAATAAATAGGAGGGGAAAAAATGATGGCATCAAAATAAAGAGAGGCTAATTGGAAAGAAGGAATTCAGTAACGGGGGATTGGAGAGGGGAGAAAGAGGGTGGTGGGAGGGGATTATGATCATGGTATGTTGTATATATTTATGGAAGCTGTCAATAAAATGTTTAAAAACATAATCAAAATAAAAATAGATCTGGGCGTGGTGGCCCACATTTTTAATTCCAGCACTTGGAAGGCAGAGGTAGGTGGATCACCGTGAGTTTGAGGCCACCCTGAGACTACATAGTGAATTCCAGGTCAGCCTGACATAGAGTGAGACCCTACCTCCATAAACAAAAAAACAAACAAACAAACAAAAAGTTAGATTCCTTATTTCCAAAATCCAAATTTGGACACCATGGTTTATCTCCTTTTATCTTGTCTTAAAATCCCCAGAGTTAGAGATAATGAAATACACATTGAAAGGGTACCCCAAATTCTCTGTACAATGTAACATTGGACCCACTTAGAAGCATATCTCCAGAAATGTTCAATATATTAGGAATAAAGGGCTGGGGGCTGGAGAGATGGCTCAGTAGTTAAAAGTGCTTGCTTGAAAAACTTGACAGCTTGGGTCTGATTCCCCAGTACCCACATAAAACCAGATGCACAAAGTCTGAGTTTCTTACAGAGGCAATACGCCCTGGCACAGCCATTGTCTCCTTATCTTTTTTCAAATAGATACAAATATTTTTAAATTAATAAAGGGTTGGAGAGATGGCTTAGCAGTTAAAAACACTTGCTTGTAAAGCCTTACAGCCCAAGTTCAATTCTCCAGTACCCAGGTAAAGCTAGATGAACAGAGCTGCACATGCATCTGGAGTTTATTTAAAATGGTTAAGAAACCCTGGCACACTTGTGCTCTCTCCCTCTCTCTCTCTCTCTCTCGTTTGCAAATAAATAAAAATATTTTAAAAGAATAAAATAAGAATTCAAACGCTTTAAAAACACAGAGCTAGAGAGATGGCTTAGCAGTTAAGGCGCTTGCCTGTGAAGCCTAAGGACCCATGTTTGACTCTCCAGATCCCATGTAAGCCAGATGCACAAAGGTGAGGCAAGCGCAAGGTCGCACGTGCCCACTAGGTGGCGCAAGCACCTGGAGTTTGCAGTGGCTGAGGCCCTGGCGTGTCAGTTCTGTCTCTGTGTCTCTGTCTCCCATCTCTCCCTGTCACTCTAAAAATAAAGTAAATAAATAAAAAGAAGCTGACCCAGGAAGGGCCACTACCCCTCCTCCCAGAGGAGCAAAGGGCGCGTGCAGAATGACACCATTGCCGCAAGCATCAACTCACTTCCACCGGAGCTCAGCGGGCCCTGGGAACGAGTTCTTCAGTTCATGAAAACTGAGGGGCTAAGAGGACAAGAGCCCTTGCTGTGTAAGCAAGAGGACCTGTGTTCAGACCCCAGCACCCACATAAAAGGCTGGGTGATGGCTGCACATGCCTGGAACCCCAACACTGAGGGGCGGGATGAGGCCCAGAGGGATGCTAAAACTCAATGATCGCCAGTCTAACCCAAAACCCGTGAGCTCCGGGTTCAGGGAGGAACTCCGTCTAGAGGAAATCTGATGAGGTCCTCCTCTGGCCTACCTCCACACATGCATGGGGTGTGTACACCCTCTCACGCGCCTGTATGCACTGCACACAGACACATACACCAAACAACTGCATGTGCACACACACACAATAAAATAAAAACAAAGGAGATTGCACAGCCGGAGAATTTGGCAAGAAAGTAGCAAGAACTTTGTGGAGCAATGTGTGGAGAATTACATAGAAGAAAATGCAAAACAGTCCTCAAATCCATAAAACAGTGAGATCAAAGAGGGGATGGCCTGGAAGTGCAGAGGTGGGACTTCTTCATGGCTCCTGCAGCCCACTCTAAACTGTCGTTTTATTAAGAGAGGCCAGGCGTGGTGGCGCTCGCCTTTAATCCCAGCACTCGGGAGGCAGAGGTAGGAGGATTGCTGTGAGTTCAAGGTCACCCTGAGACTTCATAGTGAATTCCAGGTCAGTCTGGGCGAGAGCGAGACCCTACCTCAAAAAACCAACACACACACACACACACACACGGACTGGCGAGATGGCTCAGTAGTTAAAAATGCTTGCTGTGTAAGCATGCGCACCGCAGGAGGGAATCCACGCAGACCCAGGGTCGGGCCCTGGGAGAACGAGGCGGGATGCTGAAGGGGCTTCTTGTGGCCAGGGCAGCACGAGGTGCGTCTGAAGGTGATGCCGCGTGGAGGTCACCGCGCCTCTTGCAGCCTCCTGGAGCTGGACCCGGACCCATGCTCCCGCCCCCCCCCCCAGCCTCTCGGGGCGTCGTTCCCGTGGCGGGCGCTAGGTGGCGCCAGAGCCCGCGCAGCCCTCCGGGCCCAGAGCAAACCCCGGCACTGGGACACATTTCCTTCCCTCAAATGGAGAGGGACATTGCTTGCAATGAAAAAAATAATAATAATATTCAAATATATGCAAAAGAAGACAGGATAACATAGCGAAAAGGCCAAACTCAGTGTTCCCAGACGTCCCTCCAGGCCACACCACCTCGCTTATGTCTGGAAGCATGACCTCAGACCGACCATCATTTTATCTGTGCACACATGCACGCACGCACGCACGCGCGCGCGCGCGCACACAGTTGCAATGCCTCAGAAATTTAATCAGTACAGGAACTGGTTCAACTTCTCGCAATTTTTCCCTGCAGCGTGTTCAGTGGGAGGAGACCCCCTGTCTCCGTGGCAGCACCGGAGTGGCCCCAGGCGTACGTATACAAAGGCACACCAGAGGGCCAGAGGGAGGGGCAGGCTGGGGAGCCCAGGTCTTGCCTCGACCTCGGCTCCCCAGGCCCATTCTCTTGCCTCTAACGCGGGGACATTGCAGGATGGCAGCCTCCAGCTGTCCCCTGGACGGACTGTAGTGGAGGGCCACTCACTTGCTCCTTCCTCGCGTCTCTCCGGGTTTGTGAGCAGTCACACCAAGGGAACCCAGAGAGTGACTGTATCAGCATGCGGAGGCAGGCGCCAGCATTCAGGAAATGTTCCCATGTGGGTCTCTGTCACCATGGAAACACAATATGGAGCAGGGCTGAGAGGTCTCAGGCCCCAGTGGGTGCCCAGCACACCCTGAGGAGCTGGCTGGCTGTGGGTAGGTGACATTTCCTGTCGTAAACAGTTATCTGTGGAGCGGGGACAGGGGCGTTCAGGGCACTTTGAGGATTGGAGGTGATGATCCTGGAGTGGGGACAGGGGCGTTCAGGGCACTTTGAGGATTGGAGGTGATGATCCTGGAGTGGGGACAGGGGCGTTCAGGGCACTTTGAGGATTGGAGGTGATGATCCTGGAGTGGGGACAGGGGCGTTCAGGGCACTTTGAGGATTGGAGGTGATGATCCTGGAGTGGGGACAGGGGCCTTCAGGGCACTTTGAGGATTGGAGGTGATGATCCTGGAGTGGGGACAGGGGCGTTCAGGGCACTTGAGGATTGGAGGTGATGACCCTGAACACAGAACCCAAAGGACGCCCTTGGAAGCCCTTCTTAGACTGCCCTCTCCCAGTCCCCATCTCTCTGTCCACTCATGACGAGTGACAGGAGAGCAATGCACACCTGCTGTGTGTTGGGGTGCCCCTCGTGGTGTGGAGAGCTGTGTGGGGTGTGGCAGTGCCATGACTAGGACACCTGCCCCCTCCCCCGCAGGTCGGTCCACAGCAGGGCAAAAGGCCCCTGCTCAGCCTTCTCCCAGCACACGTCCTCAGGATCCTGCTCTCCCCTCCGCTCCTCTCCCTCTGCCTCCCGCTCTTACTGGTGACACCTACCTCTGGCCCGCCCGCCACAAAACAGGGCAGTTTGTAACACGCTCAGCCGACTGGGGAGCTGCGTCAATTAGAAGACCCCAAGTGGACAGTACACTACGGCTGCGGAAGCGGGGCCACTGTGCACCTGGACGAACTGCAGCTGTGAGGATGGAGAGCGGACGTGGGTGGCAGTAGCTTCACAGGAGTCTCTCCTCCCTTAGCTATGGGGGCACAGATGAGGACACTGAGGTTGCGGGGTGCGGGGGGGGGTGGCTTCCTGAGGCAGCTGTAACGCTCACACTCTGGGGCTTGGGATGGTGGAAACGTTCTCTCTTCTAGGTCTGCGGGTGGAAGTTCAAGTCCAGTGTTTGGGGAGGGGCTGGCCTCTTCTAGCTCCCTAGACTGCTACTGTGGCCTCCGCACACTGGCCTTCACTGCAGGGGCTGGGGGTATGAAGCTCCGTGGCAGGGCACTTGCCTGGCCTGCACAAAGCCCTGGGTTCAATCGGTACAATAAAAACAGAACCTCCACCCCACCTTCGTTCAGTGCGTGTGTGTGCGCGCGTGTGTGTGTGTGTCCACCCCTGCATTTTTATTTTTATTTATTTATTTGAGAGCGACAGACACACAGAGAGAGACAGAATGGGTGTGCCAGGGCTTCCAGCCACTGCAAATGAACTTCAGATGCTGTGCACCCCCTTGTGCATCTGGCTAACGTGGGACCTGGGGAATTGAGCCTCGAACAGGGGTCCTTAGGCTTCACAGGCAAGTGCTTAACCACTAAGCAATCTCTCCAGACCCCCCCCTGCATTTTTTTTATAAGGACATTCTTTGTGGTGTGTAGGGTCCATCTGGAGAACCCAGAACATTCTCCCTATGTCACGTCAGGATCTTCAGTCTTGCCTGCAAATGTCCTTTCCAAGACCAGGCAAGGATCAGGCAGTTAGGTATGGTTAGGGACCACACGTAGCATATGACAGGATAACCTGATAAGTGTGCAGTCCACTAAGTGGCAAAGTCAATTTTTTAACCCAGTTCTGCCAGGTTGGAAAACACCCCTTTTCTTTAGCTCAAGCAATCTGCCTACATGAGTTGAGGGATGCTGAGAAAGCTTCGCTGCCTTACGACACTTCCTCTGCTGGCCTGGCTGGGCACGTGCGGCCTGTCACCTGTAAGGACCGGACAGCCTCGGAGTGACCGAGTCTCCCCCCATATTGTCTCCCTCCCTCTTCCTCCCACAAGCACTGAATCCACCCATCGTCACGTGGGCTATGGATGCTGGGACAGACTGGGAGATGTCCTGACCACATCCCACAGGGGCAAGACCTCGGGAGGGGAGCCACAGTGGAGTTGACGCGTCTGCATGCACGCATATGTGTGGAGGCCACAGGACAACTTGGGGTCTCCGTCCTAGCCTTCCGCCTGGTTTCAGATGGAATCTCCACTCCATTTCCCATTGATAGGTGCACTAGGATCACGAATGCCTGTACCACTTGCATCTTGCTTGACATGACTTCTGAGGATCCAAATTTCTGGGGTCACACTTGTGCTGCAGGAGCTTTCAACCACTGAGCCACCCCTCTAGCCCCAGGGTAGGGTCGTGAGGGAGCGAGGAGGAAGAGAACCCCAAGAACCCTATCTCATCCAACTCCCACATTACCAAAGCCACAGCTGTTAGAGAATCCTTCAGACCGCCTCATAAGATCACAGACTGAAGTAACAAGCGCTCTGTCAAGCATCACCTGCTGTTCGTATCACAGGGACCCAGCCAGGGAGGACGCCCTTCCCCGTGGAGAGCCCAGCAGCGCCACGGTGACACCGACAGCTAGGCGTGGGCAGCATTATCAGACAGATGACCCGCCGCTTGCACACGTGCCGCTCACTCCTCACGTATACACGTACTCACACACGTGTACTCACAGGTACATACATACACACATAATGTGTGCACACCCCGACCCAAGAAATATACAGGGCAAAAGTGATTTAAAATATATATCAAGGGCTGGAGAGATGGCTTAGCGGTTAAGCGCTTGCCTGTGAAGCCTAAGGACCCTGGTTCGAGGCTCGATTCCCCAGGACCCACGTAAGCCAGATGCACAAGATGGCACATGCATCTGGAATTCATTTGCAGTGGCTGGAGGCCCTGGTGCGCCCATTCTCTCTCTCTTTCTCTCTCTCTCAAACAAATAAATAAAAAATTAAAAAAATATATCAAGTGATTTCAACATGTGAATCTTATTTGAATCCCGATTCACACCAGCAAGCTGTATTTCAGGGACATTGTTTTCTTTTTGGTGTGTTTTGGTTTGTCTTTTCCATTCACCTGCGTCTAGATGCGTGGTTAGCCAACGAACAGCCTCTCACAACTCAGAAGTGAAGCTGCACCCAGGATGGGAGAACAGACAAGCAAAGCTCGCGTTGCTGTGTCCTGCCTTCCACAGGACCCTCTGCAGACAAGACAGAGCTGTCCCCGCCCACAGCCAGGCTCCCTCCAGCCGCGGAGTCGGGGCAGCAGCTCTGACTTGTCCACCAGCCCCTGCTTTTGAAGGAAGCAGTTCACTTGGGCAGAGGTCGGAGGTCCTTAAAGCTTCTGTCCATTCAGCATCTCCTTCTCCAAATCTTCGCCAGTCTTTCCTATCCTGGCAAAAGCCTCGGCAACCTTGTACTTCCACCCGCTGCAGCAGGGGGCCTGAGGTCAGCTACCCTGCAGCTCTCTACAAAAAGACTCCATGGACACTGGGACCTTGCACATGACCCTGGAAAAAGTTTCTTTTTTTTTTTGGGTTTTCTGAGGTAGGGTCTCACTCTAGTTCAGACTGACCTGGAATTCACTCTGGGGTCTCAGGGTGGCCTTGAACTCACGGCGATCCTCCTACCTCTGCCTCCCGAGTGCTGGGATTAAAGGCGTGTGCCACCACGCCCAGCGTAGTTTCTTTTTTTAAAAAAGATTTTATTTTCATTTATTTATTGGAGACAGAGGGTGGGGGGAGAGAGAGAATGGGCACACCAGGGCCTCTAGCCACTGCAAATGAACTTCAGACGCATGTGCCACCATGTGCATCTGGCTTACGTGGGACCTGGAGAATCAAAGCTGGGTCCTTAGGTTTCACAGGCAAGCACCTTAACCACTAAGTAGTCCCTTCAGCCCAAAATGATCGATTCTAAGCAGCCCAGGCAGATGGCAGCAGCCTTGGTGCTGTCTCTGTAGCAGAGGCCATCACAGAACCCAGCTCCCATGGCCACGATGTTCTAAGAGCACCTCAGAGTTCTCCTGTGATTGCGTCTTCCCCCATGGTGACTCGGAAGCTGAGAGCCTGCGGTTCTTTGAAGGGAGGCTGTGCTGGGTCACCTTGCTGCACAGATGGTCTTGCAGAACTACCTTGCAGCCACACTGCTGGCGCATCAGTACGCTGATGTCCCTGTCCACCTGCTCACAGGTGACGTCTCCGACCCACTCCTGGACTCCACCTACTTCACCTAACTGGCAGCGAGCCCGCCGTGCCCACCTGTCCACCTGTTTAAAGAAGACATTGCTAAGCCCAGTCGGGTGGCTCACTCTTGTACTTTCAGCACATGGAGGCTTGGGCAGGGGCACTGTCCTGAGCTTGAGGCCAGCCTGGCTTTCAAGAAGAGATCTTATCTGGAAAACAACAAGCAAAATAGAGAAGCAAATATAAAAATTAAAAGACATGTAGGGGCTGGAGAGATGGCTTAGTGGCTAAGGTGCTTGCCTGCAAAGCCTAAGAACGCCATGTCTGAATCTCCAGGACCCACGTAAGCCAGATGCACAGTGATGCAAGCGTGCAATGTTGCACATGTACACCAGGGAGTGCATGTATCTGGAGTTTGTGTGCTGTGGCTGAAGTTTCTGGCATGCCCATTCTCTCTCTCTCTCTCCCCCATCTCTCTCTGTCTGCATACAAATAAATAAAAATATTAAATAAGAGCCAGGCGTGGTGGTGCACAACTTTAATGTCAGCACTTGGGAGGCAAAGGTAGGAGGATCACCATGAGTTTGAGGCCACCCTGATACTAGAGAGTGAATTCCAGGTCAGCCTGAGCTAGAGTGAGACCCTACCTCGAAAAAACCAACACTATGTATATTGTGGTAAATTTGTATAGTTTACTGCCATCACACACACAAAAAAAATTCAAAAAAATTCCACTGTCTATCAAAGAAAGAGGGGGGCGAGATAGAAAGAGAGAGAGAATGGGCACACCAGGGCCTCCAGTCACTGTAAACAAACTTCACATGCATGTGCCACCTTGTGCATCTGGCTTTAAGTGGGTACTGGGGAATTGAACCCAGGTCGTTAGGCTTTGCAGACAAGTTCCTTAACCACTGAGCAACTCTCCAGCCCTGTCTGTATTTGAGAGAGAGAGAGAGAGAGAGAGAGACAGAGAGAGAGAGAGAGAGAGAATGGGCATGCCAGAGCCTCCAGCCACTGCAAACGAGGAGTGTCATCTGAAGAGGCCCGGTGACGTGTCAGCTCTCACCAGGCACCTGCTGCAGAGAAGGTCATCGGAAGCCAGGTTCCCCAGATGACCGACAGGTTTGCCCTGTGATGGCCACTCAGCCTCTTTTCTCTGCCATCCTAAGCCTTCCTTAGCAAGTACCCCTCACCAAGACTTCACTGAAGAGATCACTGTCGGGCTGGAGAGACGACTTAGTGGTGAATGCGCTTGCCTGTGAAGACTGCAAACCCAGGTTTGATTCCCTGGGACCCACGTAAGCCAGATGTACAAGGTGGTGCATGCATCTGCAGTTTGTTTGCAGGGCTAGAGACCCTGGTGTGCCCATTCTCTCTCTCTTTCTCTCTTGCCCCCATCTTTTTCTCTTTCTCAAATAAATAATTAAAAATTAAGAAATCACTGTTAAGTTTTCTCATGCTCCTACATGTGAGCAGAGAGCTACACTGAATCCTTGATGGTGCCCCTTCCACAAGAGTTTAAGCAAGCTGGGGCTGGAAAGATGGATTAGCAGTTTAAGGTGCTTGTCTGCAAAGCCAAAGGACCCAGGTTTGATTCCTCAAGGCCCAAGTAAGCCAGATGCACAAGGTGGCACGTGTCTGGAGTTTGTCTGCAGTAGCTGGATGCCTTGGCGCACCCATTCTCTCGTTCTCCTCTCTGCCTCTGTCTCAAATAAATAAATAAAAATCAAAGAATAAGTTTTTTTTTAAAGCAGGACTTGGTGGTGCACACCTTTAATCCCAGTACTCAGAGGCAAAGGCAGGAGGATTGCTATGAGTTTGAGGCCACCCTGAGACTACATAGTGAATTTTTTTTGTTTTTTTTGAGGTAGGGTCTCACTCTAGCTCAGGCTGACCTGAAGTTCACTATGTAGTCTCAGGGTGGCCTTGAACTCATGGCAATCCTCCTACCTCTGCCTCCTGAGTGCTGGGATTAAAGGCGTGCACCACCACGCCTGGCTCTCTTTGTATATATTTTAAAAAAGAGTTTAGGCAAGCTGCCTGTAACAGTTACATCTTGTTGAGCCAAAACACCTGACCAGAAGGTGTTTATGCAGCTTAGTTTCATCAAAGTGGGGAAAGCACGGTGAGAGCAAACAGTAGGTGTCACATCTTGTCACACAGACGGGGATCAGCAAGCAAGGAAGCTGTCCCCAGCAGGGCTGGGCTAAAAGGGGCCTCCAGACTCGATCCAGCAGCACTCCTGCTCCGGCAAGGCTCCGCCTCCCCAGCCCCACCAGCTGGGGACAGAGTCGGAAGCGGAAGCGTAATCACGAGCACTTCAGGCTAGGGGGACGTTTGACAGTCAAACCACCACCTTGCCTCTCTTCCCCCACCTCTGCTGCTGTGATGGGCCCCTTAATGTGACCGGATCTGTGACTCTGTGATCCCTACTGGTGAGGAAATTGACTGAGCGCCACTGCCCTAGGGTCCTGCCAGTCAAAGTACACATTTGTGCCGATGGCCCTGGGTAGAGACAGGACATTCGAAGTCTCATTTCCCCAAGTGGAAGTTTTGCAGGTGCTCCAGATAACAAGGCCTTACCAAGGGTCCAAACAGCCTCCACTCAGTAAGATCATGACAGCCCTCACGTGAGCTGGGGTTCAACTCCCGCTCATATCCCACACAGCCCATGCAAGGCCCCCTTTTCACAGTGCGAGATTCCCCTCCCTTGCCCTCCTGGTAAGTCTTATAACCACACCCCTCCCTTACTGGGCTGTTCCAACACTTCTTTTCTGTTGCTTCAGGTCCTGCCATTCTTTCAGCTAAATCACATGCCCCCAAGAAACAGTTTGTCTTAGAGTTCTCTGTTCTCGAACCTGAACTTCCAGACGGCAACCACGCTGCTCCCGGTGAAGGGAGTTGGCAGCCCCACCCTCCCTCCTCGTACGGCTTCTGCCAGCACCGCCATCTGAAGATTTTCAGTGCCCTCTGTGTTGCCATGGTAACCGGCACCATCTCCAACCAAAGAGCTCATGATGGGAAAAGGCAACGTGGCGCTGGGTTGGGGCCCACAGGACTCACTGGCCTTCCATCGTCCATCGGCCAGCGCCCCTGCTCTGGGGAACGACCTGCTGCAGGCCCAGCTGTGACACCCACTGGAGGACCGAGCTCTGCAGAGCAGGGACTCCGCTAAAGGACAGAGCTTAAGGCAATGTCCAACGAATGCTGCTGTTCTCCCCACAGCAGAGTCCCCAGGTCCTGCTCTTTGATGGAGTTTTCCCAGCAGACACTACGTTCATGGTTCTGGGGTAGAGCCAGGACAGCGATGTTGGAGTTTTGAAGACAGAGAGTCCAGAAACTCATTTAAGTGCATAGAAGAAGGGAAGGAGGTGGAGATGGGAATGGGCTCTGTACTAATCAAGCGTCTCGAGAGGAACAAACCCAGTAGGATGACCATAGGTTAGAAATGGGATGTGTCCCATTGGCTCACTTGATGCAGACCCGGGCAGTGCAACAATGGCTGTGTGCAGGCTGGCGAATGGGGAGCCGGGTAGCTGACCGGCCCACCAGGACAGGCTGTCTCAGAGCAGTCTCAACCCCATACTGGTGCCTGGAGGACTCCTAGAGAACCACTGGTCTCCAGTCTGTGTAGGAAGGTTGAAAAAGCTGGGTTCAAAAGTCAGCAACAGGGTAGATGCTCTCGCCTGCAAGGAGTGAAGGCGGGCAGGGAAAAGACCTCTTTCTATGTGGGCCGTAGTCAGCAGGTGCTGCCTGACCGTTACTCTCCATTAATCCTGAAACGCTCTCTCAGGCCTGCCCAAAGGCGTGTCTCCATGGTGCAGAATGACTGTCTCATCCCTGTTCCCTGCTCTCCACTGGCACACACGGATCAGCCAAGGTTCCCCTACACCGGGCAACTCTCCACGGCTGAGCAGCAGCTTGGGTCGTCCAACAGGGCTGCCTCTCTTCATATGCTTACTGGAAGTCCCGTGTCCTTGTCTTCGCTTCTGGAAACAGAACTTCCGCGCCCTACCCTCTTGGGCTTGCTAATTTGCTAGGGCAGTTTACAGAATTCAGGGAGGGCTCTACTTAAACCAGTGCATTTGTTATAAAGAATACAGAATGGGCTGGAGGGATGGTTCAGCGGTTAAGGCATTATCCTACAAAGCCAAAAGGACCCAGGTTCAATTCCCCAGGACCTATGTAAGCCAGATGCTCAAGGTAGCACATGCATCTGGAGTTCATTTGCAGTGGCTGGAGGCCCTGGCATGTCCATTCTCTCTCTGTCTCTGTCTCTCTCTCTGCCTCTCTCTCTGCCTCTCTCTCTGTCTCTAATAAATGAATAAAAATAAATAAATAATTAAAAGAAGAATGCAGATGGAGGTGACATTCCAGCACTTGAGAGATGGAGAATAGTGAGTTCAAGGCCAATCTGGGCTATATAATGAGACCAGAAGAAAAAAAAACCCTAAATAAATGTAGATGACACTACCTGTGTCCAGGTAAGGAGATGCATAGTGTGAGGGATGTTGGGGGAGAGCGTTGGAAGAGCTCCCATAGCCCCTCTGGCAAGCCACATATCCCAGTACCTCCATGGAATCAGCTGCTGGAAGCTCATGGAGTCTTCTTGTTCAAGAGCTTGGCCCCATTTTGGAGGAGAGTAGGTGGGCTGAAAGCTCCAATCTTCTTCTTTTTTTAAATAATTTTATTTATTTGACAGAGGGGGAGAGGGGGAGAGAGAGAGAAAGAGAGAAAGAGAGAGAGAGAGAGAGAATGGGCATGCCAGGGCCTCCAGACACTGAATATGAACTCCAGACACATGTGCCACCTTGTGCATCTGGCTTACATGGGTCCTGGGGAATCAAGCTTGAGTCCTTAGGCTTTGTAGGCAAATACCTTAACCCCTAAGCCATCTCTCCAGTTCAAAGCTCCAATCTTTGGTGTTATTAAAGAGGCTCCTTGTGGGCCGGGCATGGTGGCACACGCCTTTAATCCCAGCACTTGGGAAGCAGAGGTAGGTGGATCACTGTGAGTTCGAGGCCACCGTGAGATTACATAATGAATTCCAGGTCAGCCTGGCCTAGAGTGAGACCCTATCTTGAAAAAATAAATAAATAAATAAATAAATAAATAAATAAATAAAGAGGCTCCTTGTGAATAACAGAAGTGTATATCCCAGCCAGGAACTCAGGACAGAGCCCAAATGCATTTCTCATATTACAGACTTCTTCCCAGTAAACATTTGCAAACAAGCCCCTTTAACCACTGAGCCATTTCCCCAGCACCCCCAGTTGACACCTGTAAGGGAGTCTTTGAACTCATGTCTCCCGTGTCGTGGGTGAATATCCAATGGAATGGCTGGGTCATTGAGAAACGACAAGCTGTTCTCCAAAGACGCTAGGCTGCGTCTCAATCCAAGCAGCCGGGCCCCGGGGCTCTGTTTGCTCCTCTCCACTTCCACCAGCACCTGTTTGTGCCTTCTTACCTTAGTCTAGCAGGCACGGGTCGTGCGTGAGTTCCTTTCCTATTTGCTAAGACCACATGGTCCACAAGCAGCAGCTTGAGGAAGAAAGGGTTTGTTTTGGCTCACAGTTCCAGAGAGAGAGAGAGAAGGAGAGAGAGAGAGAGAGAGAGAATGGGTGCACCAGGGCTTCCTGCCCCTGTAAACCAACTCCAGATGCATGTGCCACTTTGTGCATCTGGCTTTACACGGGTACTGGGGAGCTGAACCCTGGCTGTCAGGCTTTGCATGCAAGCACCTTAACCACTGACCCATCTATCCAACCTGCTCCCTCCTTTTTATTCAGTCTGGAACTCCTGGCCTTAAAATGAGGCCAGTTAAGGTGGGTCTTTAGAAAATATCTTTTTATTATTTATTTGTAAGGGGTGGTGAGAAATGGGAGCACCAGTGCCTCCTGCCATTGCAACCAAACTCCAGATATGTGCACCTCTCTGTGAATCTGGCTTGATGTGGGCACTCGGAATTGAACCATGGTGGCCAGGCCTTGCAAACTAGTGTCTTCAACCACTGAGCAATCTCTCCAGCCCTTCTGACCTGAGTCAACTGAATCCTCATAGACTGCCTAGAGCTTTGTTCCCATGATGCTTCTAAATCCCACCAAGTTAACAATCAAATGAACTCCAGATGCATGCGCCCCCTTGTGCATCTGGCTTACGTGGGTCCTGGGGAATTGAAGTTGGGTCCGTTGACTTTTCAGTCAGATGCCTTAATGGCTCAGCTATCTGTACAGCCCTTTATTAGAGTTTTTGAGGCAGGGTCTCACTGCAGCCCAGGCTGATCTAGAACTTATTCTGTAGCCCAGGCTGGCCTTAAACTCATGGCGATCCTCCTACTTTAGCCTCTTAAACGCTGGGATTAAAGGTGTGAGATAATTGTGGGTTCACATGCAAGTATGAGAAATAACATGGAGAGATTGCGTGTGCTTTTAACCATTTTCCCCCAATGGCAACATCTTACAAAACCACAGTGTGATGTCCCAGTGACGACACCAACGATACGCTTGTATCAGTTGCCTGTTGCTGCTGTGACAAATGACCTGGAGCTGGGGAGCTGAAACCCATGCAGGTTTATTCTTTCATCCTTCTGGAGACCAGATCCTCAGTCAAGGTGCAGGCAGGGCCGCGCTCCCTGGGAGGCTTGAGAGAGAGTTCCAACTTCAGACCTGACCCATCTCTCTGTGATGTATCTGTGCCACCTTTCCATTTGTAAGTGTGCACGCACATGTGTGAGAGAGTGCACACGTGTGTATGCATGTGTGTGTGCGCACATTCCCCTCTACCTTATTCTTCTCATTTATTTATTTATCTAAGGGAGAGAGAATGGGCACACCAGGGCCTCCAGCCTCTGCAAACGAACTCCAGACACATGCTCCACCTTCTGCATCCGGCTTATGCGGGATCTGAAACTTACATGGGAATTGAACCCGGGTTCTTAGGTTTCACAGGGAAGCACCTTAACCACTAAGCCATCTCTCCAGCCCTCTGCCTTACTCTTGTATGATCACTCGTCATGCATTTAGAACCCACTCACATAATCCAAGATCATCTTCTCTCCAGCTGCAAAGACCTTCAAGAGCCGGGTGTTCGGATGTGGCTGAGGCTCAGCAGCATAGGTTCCAGGCCTTTCCTTCAGCGTGTCTCCTCTGCCTTTCGTCAGCACACACATTCCCTTCCGTTCCTGCCCAGTCCTTCCTCCTCACTCCGGGCAACCACTGACCTGTTCATAACCTCTATAGTTTTGCCGTCAAGGAATGTCATAGAAATGGAGTGTAGCATTTTGAGATTGGCTTTTTTTTTCACTCGATATTTTTGTGCACTTTCAATTAACTCAAAAGACTGAATGATCTTTAATTATGTTGAGATTCCCCTGTGTAGGTGTGTGTTTCAATAGCTCATCCCTTTTCATTGCTGAGTAGTATTCCGTGGTCTGGAAGCATACCCGTTTAATCATTCCCCCACTGAAGGGTGCTTGGGCTGTTTCCAGTTTGGACCTATCATGATTAAGCTGCTTGAACATTCATCTGCAGGTTTCTTTGGTGAGCGTAAGGTTTCATTTCTCTGGGATAAATGCCCAGGATTGCAGTTACTGGGTTAATTGCATGTTGAGGCTTAGAAGGAACTGCCAAACTCTTTTCTGAAGAGTTGCACCATTTGCCTTCCCCTCAGCCGGGTGTGAGAGATGGGGTTCTCCAGCACCTCGCCAGCGTTGGATGGCATCGCTGGCTGCGACTTTGGCCTCTCTGCCACGCGCGTGGCATGTTGGCTACTGACGCCATCTGTCCTCCCGCAGGCGACTTGCCATCTGTGGGTCCTCACTGGAGAAGTGTCTGCTCATGGCTTTTGCTCATTTTCTAAATTGGATTATTTAGCATTTACTGTATTCCTTTTCAGAGCTCTTCATATATTGTGAATCCAGTTTGTCTGAGATGCGGTTTACCGATACATGCTCCTGAACCATAGCTTTTATTTCCATCCTCCTCCACGGGGGCAAAAGTTGTCTAGTTTTTGTTTGTTTGTTTTTGAGGTTCGCTCTGTAGCCCAGGCTGGCCTTGATTTCACAGAGATCCTCTTATTTCATCCTCCCAAGTGCTGGGGTTATAGGTGTGAACCACCACACTCAGCTCAAAAAGCTTTCGATTTTGATGAAGATCGTTTTTGTTTTTGTTTTTGTTTTTCCTGAGGCAGGGTCTCCCTCTAGCCCAGGCTGACCTGGAATTTACTCTGTAGTCTCAGAGTGGCCTTGAACTCACAGCAATCCTCCTACCTCTGCCTCCCAAGTGCTGGGATTAAAGGCGTGCGCCACCACGGCCGGCTGAAGACCAGTTTGTTTATTTATTTATGAGAGAGAGAGAGAGAGAAAGGCAAATAGAGAGAGAAGAGAATGGACACGCCAGGGTCTCTAGCCACTGCAAACTGCAGATGCATGCACCGCCTTGTGCATCTGGCTTACTTGGGTACTAGGGAATCAAAACTGTGTCCTTAGGCTTCATAGGCAAGCGCCTTAACCTCTAAGCCATCTCTTCAGCCCATGAAGACCAATTTTTTTAAGTTTATTGTATTGTATTTATTTGCATGTATGTGGGGGTGGGTGAGAGGCAAGCCAAGGCCTCTTGTAGCTGCAAACAAATGAGTTACTTGGGTCACTTAAAAAAATGCTTATTTGAGAGAGGAAGAGCCAGATAGAGAAAGAGAGAGAATGGGCACACCAGGGCTTCTAGCTACTGCAAACAAACTCCAGATGCAAGTCCCACATTGTGCATCTGGCTTTAAGTAGATCCTGGGAAACTGAACCTGAGTCCTTTGGCTTTGCCAGTAAGCAAGCGCCTTAACTACTGAGCCATTTCTCCAACCCTTGTGTCACTTTTTTGCATCTGGCTTCTGTGGGTGACTTAGGAATTGACCTGGGCCGGCTTTGCAAGTAACACCTTTAACTGCTGAACCACCTTCTCAAGCCCTGATGAAGACCAGTTTAACGTGCTGCCTTATAAAATAAGTCTGCGTTTCCTTTTCTCTGACACTCACGTCTGTGGCCCACTGGGAGTCACTTTGCGCAGTAGGTGAGTGTCCAGTGGGGAGCTACTTTTGCCTGTGACTGTCTGACTGTTCCAATACTGTTTATTAAAGGGTCATCTTTTGGGTTGGAGAGATGGCTCTGTGGTAAAGGTGTTTCCTTGCAAACCCTAGTGCTTCGGTCCAGTTTCCCAGTACCCACATAGAGCCAGATGGCACCTGCATCTGGAGTTCATGTGCGGTTCTGGCCTGCTCATATTTCTCTCTCTCTCTCTTTCTTTCTCTGACTCAAATAAATAATAAAAAAAAATTTTTTTAAAGACCATCTCTCCTCCATGACTTACCTTTAGACCTTCGTCAGAGTGCACTGGGCACATGCGTGAGTGTATTCCCAGGCTCTGTTTCATTGACCCATGTGTCCACCTCTCTGTCAATCCCACCCTGTCCTGATGGCTGTGACTGAACCTTAGAAGGGGCAATTACTGTCCCTTGTACTTTACTCTTTTATTTCAAAAACATGTCAGGAATTCTTCCATTTTAGAGCACTTTCATCTTTTTAAACTTTTGTTTTGTTTTGTTTTGTTTTTGAGGTAGGGTCTCACTCTAGCTCAGGCTGACCTGGAATTCATTATATAGTCTCAGGGTGGCCCCAAACTCACAGCGATCCTCCTTCCTCTGCCTCCTGAGTGCTGGGATTAAAGGCGTGTGCCACCACGCCCGGCACTTTTTAAAACTTTTTACATTTGTGTGTGTATGTTTGTATATGTGAGGGAGGGATGTGCATGCCACAGAGGATGTATGGAAGTCAGAGGACAACCTCAAGGTGTCTGCCTCTCCTTCCACCTTCTTTTTGAGACAGGGTCTCTCGGCATTAAAAAAAAAATTATTGTAGAGAGAGAGAGAGAATTGTTGTCCCAGAGCCTCAGCCACTGTAATTGAACTCCAGATGCTTTCACCACCTAGTGATCATGTTCAACCTTGCACTTGCCTCCTCTTTGTGCATCTGGCTAACATGGGATCTGGAGAGTAGAACATGGGTCCTCAGGCTTTGCAGGCTAAGCCATCTCTCCAGCCCTCTCTTGGCATCGTTTTGTTGGCAGGAAGCCAGTCTAGCTGGCCAAGGAGCTTCAGGATTCTCCTGGCTCCGCCTCCCATTGCTGTAGGCATTTGAGATCACAGACCACTTTGTACCACTTTGCCCCTGGCTTTATGTAGGAGGATTGAACTCCGGTCAACAGGCACTTACAAGCAAGTGCCCTAACTGTTAAGGCATCTCCCCAGCCTAATTTTATCTTTTTTTTTTTTTCCTACAAAACTACCTGCTGGGATTTTGATGGGAATTGAATTAAATCTGTTTATCAACCAGGCATGGTGGCACATGCCAGTAGTCCCAGCACTTGACAGGTAGAGGCAGGAGCACCAGGAGGTCAAGGCTATCTGAAATGGCCTGCAAAGCCTAAGGACCCAGGTTTGATTTTCTAGTACCCATGTAAATCCAGATGCACAGAGTGGTGCATGTGTCTGGAGTTTGTTTGCAGTGGCTGGAGGCTCTGGCAAGCCCATTCTCTCTCTCTCTCATAAATAAATAAAATATTTTTTAAGAAATCTGTGCATAGTGAGTTGGAGGCCAACTTGGGCTACAGGCAACCCTGTCTCAAAAACAATGGGCAATCAACATGTTTATTGAATCTTCCATACCATCAACTTGCTGTCTGTCTGTCCATTTATTAGTTTTCCTTACCTTCTTTCATTGTATACTTTTCAGCACACAAATCACACTGTTTTTCCATTTTCCCAAGCAACAATAGGTGGAATTGTAGTTTCGTGTGTCCTTTTGGTCATCGCTGGGATACAGAAATACAAATACCTTCTGCATCCTTTAACATCCTCGGGTCTTGCTAAAGATATGTATTAGGAAGTATTTTGCAAACTTACTGGATGTTCTATGTAGACACTAGTGTCATCTGTGAATACTGACACTTTTATTTCTTCTGCATGACTGTGAAGTCTTTGTTTCCTTTTCCTGCCTCCTGCCCTGGCTACACCTTCTAGAACATGCTGAAGAAGAGTAGAGGAAGTAGACCACTGTACTTCTCCCCACTTTTGGGGAAAACGTTGCACCTTTTACCATTTAGGATGACGTTAGCCTTTTATTCAATTGAGGATGTTTCCCTCTTTCCCCAGTTTTCTGAGCGTTTTTTTTGCCAGGGATGGATGTGGAACTTTGTTGAACGTGTTTCCTGCATTGGTTGGTGTGAGCTTTCTTAGTTAGTTTTGTCAAGACTACGTGGGTCTTGTGTACGGAACACTCTTGCATGCCCACAATGAACCCTTCACCTACTTTTCCTGCCCGTTACCAACCTCTCCCATCTGATGATCAGCTCGGTTTGGTTCACTTTGTTTGCTGCTATATTTTAATGCCTAAAATGATGCTGGGTGCACGGCAAGGACTCCTCACTTTTTAAAAAATAATTTTATTTATTTATTTGCAAATAGAGAGAGAGAGAGAAAATGAACTTGCCAGGGACTCTTGTCACTGCAAATGAACTCCAGATGCATGTGCCACTTTGTGCATCTGGCTTTATGTGGGTCCTGAGGAACTGAACCCAGGCAGTCAGGCTTTGAAAGCAAGTGCCTTTAACCACTGAGCAATCTCTCCAACCTGCCTGCTTACTTTTTGTTGAATGAATAAATGAACAGAAGAGGGGGGGAGGAAAATCCCAAGATTATGGTGAGGAGAAATTCCAAACAAAAACAGGTCAGGAGGCTCAGGAGAACCTCTTGGGCCTGATCCCTTCAGACTGGAGTTAGACAGGCAGCCAGGGCTTCAGAGCTGACTTGACGATAATTACACAGAAAGCCAAGCAAACAAACTTAAAAAAAATAGATAATTATTACATCCATCAATGGAATCTTATTCTATGCTAAAAAGAAATGAGCTATTGAGCCACAAAACTTAAACTTGCATTGTTACATAGAACGTTCCCACCCTGAGTCTTCTCCAAAAGATCAGTGGAGGGAGGATGAACGGGTAGAGGTGGGCTGGGGCACTTTAGGGCACTGCGACTGTTCTACATGACACCCTGCTGAGTGCACCTCATCATGCAGTTGTTGAAACCTATAAACTGGGATAGGATGGTGGATCAGTGGGTAGCGTGCCTGCCATGCAACACTGAGTACCTGAGTTCAAATCCCCAGACCCCACATTAAAAAAAGCTGGAGACAGGAAAGGTGGCGCATGCCTTTAATCCCAGCACTCGGGAGGCAGAGGTAGGAGGATCACCGTGAGTTCAAGGCCACCCTGAGACTGCATAGTGAATTCCAGATCAGCCCAGGCTAGAGTGAGACCCTACCTTCAAAAACAAGACAAAACACAACAAAAAATAGGATGGGAAGGAAATCTGTCACATCCTAGAGCATGGATGGACCCTGGGGGCACCCCCAACGAGAAGAACCAGTCATGACAGGACACGTACCATGATGCCACCTACACGAGGTCCCGTTCATAGAAAATAATACCAAGGTTGCAAGGGGCAGAGGAAAGGCAAGGGGCATATACCCCTGTGAGCCCAACGCTTGGGAGAGTGGAAGCAGGAGGACCAAAGTTCAAGATCATGCTCAACTGCTCAACTACATAAGCAAGTTCAAGGCAAAACTGGGCTACATAAAATCCTGTCACCATCATCATCATCATTATCATCATAATAAAAGTAGCTTGTAAGAGGCCCTAGCTTGTCCATTCTCTCTCTCTCTCTCAAATATAAATAAATATAATATTAAAAACAAACAGCCACTGGGCACAGTGGTGCACACCTTTAATCCCAGCACTCGGGAGGCAGAGGTAGGAGGATCGCCGTGAGTGCCGTGAGTTCAAGGCTACCCCGAGACTACATAGTGAACTCCAGGCCAGCCTGGACTAGAGTGAAACCCTACCTTGAAAAAAAAAAAAAAAAAGGCAAAGAAGGGGCACATTACCTTACAAATAAAGATAAAAGCCAGGCGTGGTTGCGCACACCTTTAAACCCAGTATTCAGAAGGCAAAAGTAGAAAGATCCCTATAGTTTAAGGCCACCCTGGGACTACAGAGTGAGTTCCAGGTCAGCCTAGGCTACAGTGTGACCCTACCTCAAAAAAAAAAAAAAAAAACAGTTAACATGGGGCTGCAGAGATGGCTCAGTGGTTAAGGTACTTGCTGGCAAAGCCAAGGGACCCAGGTTTGATTCCCCAGTACCCACGCAAAGCCAGATGCACATGGTGGCGCATGCATCTGGAGTTCGTTTGCAGTGGCTGGAGGCCCTGGCACACACATTCTCTCTCTCTGTCTGTCTCTCTCTCTCTCTTCTTCCCTCTTTCAAATAACTAAATAAAATTGGTATTTTACAAATACAAAAAAAATAACAAAAAATGTTAAAATGGCACATTCGGCCCTTGGCTCCCCATCCCCGGGCTTCCCCATGCTCACTGCTGCCATGGCAACAAGGAGGCCTTTGACAAGGCTGAAGGTGTGATCAATGAAGAATGCAAACCGTGCAGGAAGCCGGCAGCGACCCAGGCCCAGTTTACCTGCACAGAAGCTTCCAACATGTAAGCCGACCTAAGGGGGAAGATCTCAACATTCATTGATTTGCCCTGGACACACAGCAGATGAAGAGTCACCCTGTGACAGCTTCGCGTGATGCACCGTACCGTGAGAAAGGAGCGTTTGCAGGCTTTGGCCCTGTCAGTGGGAAAAATCATGGAAAAAACATGAAAATCAAGGTCAGCCATGAAGGAGAGGTAAACAGCAGCTTCATGTCCCAGAACCCCTGCTTCACAGCCACAAAGACTTCGCCAGTGATGTCCTTGCTTTGGACTACACAAAACACCCTTCTAAACCAGACCCTTCTGCAGAGAGACCCAGACTCGAGGTCTGTGGACACCAGAAGGAAGGTTATGGGCTTTCCTTGAACCCAAGTCTCACCGGGCACTGACTTAATGCTTCAGATGACCATCCCATCTGCCTATGGGACACCAAAGAAAGGAAAAGGGAAGCCGGGCGTGGTGGCGCACGCCTTTAATCCCAGCACTGGGGAGGCAGAGGTAGGGGGATCACCATGAGTTCGAGGTCAGCCTGGGACTATGGAGAGAGTTTCAAGTCAGCCTGGGCTGGAGTGAGACCCTACCTCAAAAAGAAAAAGAAATAGGACCAGGGGTGTATGGGAAGACTGTCCTTAGAGGGCATATGGGAGTAGTTGGAGGGGCTGGAGAGATGGTTCAGTGGTTAAAGGCACTGCTTGCAAAGCCCTGATGAGCTGGGTTTGATTCCAGAACCCACGTAAAGCCAGATACACAAAGTGGCACACCTGTCTGAAATTTGTTTGCAGTGGCAAGAGGTCCTGGCACACCCATTCTCTCTCTCAAATAAATAAATATTTTTCTCAAAAACAAAAGCTGGGCATGGTGGCACACGCCTTTAACCCCAGCACTCGGGAGGCTGAGGTAGGAGGATCTCCATGAGTTCAAGGTCACCCTGAGACTACATAGTGAATTCCAGGTCAGCCTGGGCTAGAGCGAGACCCTACCTCGAGGAAAAAAAAAAAAAAAAAAAAGCAGTAGTAGACAGTATCCCCTGGGCACTGGCTCTGTGACTGCCTGGGTCTGCAGCTTGTGATCAGAAACCTAGAACTCAGGACACTCGTTCAAACACTTCCAGCCCCTCGGCAGATGCCCACACTGCTGAAGTGAACTGGTGTCCGTCGTTCAGTCCACACAGTGAGGTCATTCCTGCTGCGGGATTAGATGATGAGACACCGGAAGCTCCAGCTGCATTTCTTTGATGCCTGAGGACGCGCTCTTCCAGGCTCAGGCGCCTCACAATAAGACGATGTTGGCTTCCAGTGGTACTGACTGTAGATGGAACTTTTTGAGATTTAAGTAAAATTCGAGGACAATCCCCAGAAGAGTCCACCAGGGCTGCTCATCTGCGGTGGTCTGGTTCCTCTGGAAACCCCAATAAACCTTGAGTGATTCGTTCGGCATCGGAGGACAATGTGATTGATACGGGCGTGACAGATGGAAGAGGACATTTCCAGTGACGAAGACGCCCAGGGGTCCAGAAGGACACGGAGGATCCTAGCCAGGTGCTGTGATTTTAGGCTCCCCCTTTATTTTCTCTCTGAACCCAGAAACTGAGCTAATACTGTTTGAGTTTGGGGTTTTTTTTTTTCGAGGTATGGTCTCCCTCTAGCCCAAGCTGACCTGGAATTCACTCTGTAGTCTCAGGATGGCCTCGAACTCACGGCGATCCTCCTACCTCTGCCTCCTGATTGCTGGGATTAAAGGCATGTGCCACCATGCCTGGCTTCGTTTGTTTTTATTTATTTATATTTATTTATTTATTTATTTTGAGGCAAGATCTTGCTCTAGTGGAACTCAGAACTCACAACTCACTCTGTAGCCCAGGCTGGCCTTGAACTCATAGTGATCCTTCTACCTCAACCTCCAGAGTGCTGGGACTAAAGAAGTGAGCCACCAGTCCCAGCTAACAATGGCTTAGAGACACAGACTGCTTAGCTATCCTGCTAAAACAGGAACTGCCAACAATGTTATTAGCCCAAACAGTGGGTGTTTTCTAAATCTTAACTGGAAGACTTAATTCAACAAAGCCACGTATTATATTTACATTTTCTTCAGGAGTCTTCTGGTAACACACCCTAAAGTGGCTACCAAAAAGGGGATATTATGCGTGATCATTTTTCTTAAGCTATATCCTGAAGAATTTCAGACTCTTTAAAAAAAAATTTTTTTTTATTTCTTTGCAAGGAGAGAGTGAGAGAGAGAAAGGGGGAAGAATGGGTGTGCCAGGGCCTCTAGCCACTGTAAACGAACTCCAGATTAATGCACCACTTTGTGCATCTGGCTTGATGTGGGTACTGGAGAGTGGAGCCAGGATTGTTAGGCATTGCAGGCAAGCGCCTTGACTGCTGAGCCATCTCTCCAGCACGGGACTCTTTTTTTGAATAACTAATATTTATTATCATTTAGGAGGCATATACAGTATAATGTAAGGATAAAAACCTGAAATGAGGGCTGGGGAGATGGCTTAGCAGTTAAGGCATTTGTCTGCAAAGCCAAAGGACCTCAGTTTGATTCCCCAGGATCCACGTAAGCCAGATGCACAAGGTGGCACATGTGTCTGGAGTTTGTTTGCAGTGGCTAGAAGCCCTGGCATGCCCATTCTCTCTTTCTCTCTTTCTCTCTCCCCCTCTTTCCCTCTCTCAAATAAATAAATAAAAATAAAAATAAACCTGAAATGATATCCATAATAAGGTTGGAGAATGGAAGGTAGAAACAAAGAATGACTTTAAACAGTACGAAATTCCTTGACCTCAGAAGGTAAGAGCCAAAAGATAATGTTTTGCTCTGTTCTCTAAGATATAGAAAATGTAGTTTAGAACATGAATAATGATTCACAGGATTTAAAACAGGGCATTTTGGGGCTGGAGGGATGGCTTAGTGGTTAAGGTGTTTGCCTGCAAAGCCAAAGGACCCAGGTTTGATTCCCCAGGACCCATGTAAGCCAGATGCACAAGGGGGCGCAAGCATCTGCAGTTCGTTTGCAGTGGCTGGAGGCCCTGGCACACTCATTCTCTCTCTCTCCTTTCTCTATCAAATAAATAAATAAATATAAATAAAAATAAAACAGGGCATTTTTCCCAAGTAACAGAGAAGTTGAAAGGAAATAAATAATATATAGAATGATACCCTTATACATTTTTAAAAAATCAAAAAGAAAGTTCATAAAACAAAATGATAAATATACATAAGCTCTTTGTTTTATCAAAAACATATAAGCAGGGGGCTGGAGAGATGGCTTAGTGGTTAAGGCGCTTGCCTGCAAAGCCAAAGGACCCAGGTTTGACTCCCCAGTGCCCACATGAAGCCAGATGCTCATTTGCAGTGGCTGGGGACCCTGGCGTGCACATTCTCTCTATCTCTCTCTGCTTGAAAATAAACAAATAAAATAAAAATGTATTTTAAAAATATATATAAACAGGTTACAACCCCATCATACATTCCACTGTTTTTGTTCCTCTCAGACTCTTAAGTATAGGCTAGAGTGAGTAAGGAATACAGCCGAGTGAGGTGGGTGTCTGAGCTATGGAGTATAAACATTGCAAGATGTCATTATTATTCAGAAACCTGGGGTGGTTCAGGGCAGATAGATTCCCACTCTACAGCCCCCACGCCTGCCTTCCTGGGACCCACATTGTCCTGCAGTCCAGGACCCTCTCAGTTTCTTCAGCTAAGACGTGTTCCTCTTCGCGTGTCTTTGCTCATTAGTGTGTTTCCTGAGCAGTTTTCATAGTATTCCCTTCCTTTCTGTGAGGTGGCTTTTGGCGTTATTTTATTTAACATGGGTCACGAGGCTGGAAGGAAGTATCTATTTTTTCTTTGTGTGTGCATGTGTGGGCACACACGTGCCACGGCACGCACATGGAAGGCAGGATGACATGGGGTTTCGGACAGTCTCTCTTGTTCACCACCCCCCCTCCCCCCCCCCCCCCCCCGTTGCTGCAGGTGTCTGGGATGACAGATGCTGGCCCCACTGCATTCAAGTTTACATGGGAAAGTCATCGGGCTTGTGCAACAAGTACTGTTAACCACTGAGCCATCTCCCCAGCCCCAGATTTATATCTGTGCCCGATTGTTATTCCACAGGTGAGCTTTCAAGTTGAGAAGAGTGAACTGATTGTCATTGTTTCCCAAGTTGAATTAATCCTTGGCTTTTGCTGTTGTTTTAGGGGTTAGATCCTGACCAGGTCGATACCATCACCGTTTTGGCTGACCTGCTCTATCCTCAGGCCTGTAACCCTCCACAGTTAACTGTGTGAGCACGTGTAATGGAATAAGTAGCTTTTCTTTCTTTCTTTCCTTTTTATTTTCGTTTTTGTTTTTCAAGGTAGGGCCTCACTCTAGTCCAGGCTGACCTGGAATGCACTATGTAGTCTCAGGGTGGTCTCAAATTCACAGTGATCCACCTACCTCTGCCTCCCAAGTGCTGGGATTAAAGGTGTGCGCCACTGTGGCCAGCTTTCTTTTTCTTTTTCTTTTTTTGCATTTTTTTGAGTGAGAGAATAAGAGCTAGAGAGAAAGAGAGAGAGAATTGGAGATCCAGGGCCTCCAGCCACTGCAATCAAACTCTAGACACAAGCATCACCTTGTGTGCATGTGCAGCCTTGTGCACTTGGGTCACCTTGTGCGTCTGGCTTACATGGGATCTGGAGAGTCAAACATGGGTCCTTAGGCTTCACAGGCAAAGGCCTTAACTGCTAAACAATCTCTCCAGCCCCAATTTTATTTTTTATATTTATTTATTTATTTATTTGAGGGAGAGAGAGAAAGAGGCAGATATATATAGAGGATGGGTGCACCAGGGCCTCTAGCCACTGTAAATGAACTCCAGACAAATGTGCCACCTTGTACATCAGGCTTACATGGGTACTAGGGAATCAAACCTGAGTCCTTAGGCTTCTCTTTGTTTTTTTGAGGTAGGGTTTCACTGTTGCCCAGGCTGACCTGGAATTCACTCTGTATTCTCAGGGTGGCCTTGAACTCACAGCAATCCTCCTACCTTTGCCTCCCAAGTGCTGGGATTAAAGGTGTGTGCCACCACGACCCACTCACCAGTTTAAATTCCTTTTCTCTTAAAAAATGATACATTTTTGGTCATGTCTATTTTATCATAATTAAAACTTTTTATTTGCAAGCAGAGAGAGGGGAGGGGACACAGAAATGGGTGTGCCAGGGCCTCCTGGCACTAACAGAATTTACATGGGTCCTGGGGAATCAAAGCATGGCCATCAGTCCTTCCAAGCAATCACCTCTTGTAGCCCAGGCTGGCCTTGTGTAGCTAAGGATGACGTGGGCTTCTGACCCTCTTGCCTCCTCCTCCTGAGTACTGGGGTTACAGGCAAGCGCCACACCTGGTTTTATGCAGTGCTGGGGATCAAATCCAGGGTCTCGTGTATACCAGGCAGGCCCTCTACCCTCTTAACTTTATCTCCAGCCTATGATCAAAACTTGAAGACAATACAACATAACCCTCCTCGAAAAAAGGGGGAGAAGGTGGAAAAGTTTCATGTGTGTCTGTGGGGCCTACACATGCAGGGCTCAGAGCCTGGAACCCAAAATGCCTCGCATGCCAACAAGAGGCTGGGCCTCTGGAGCCCAAGGGAACCTGGGAGGGGCACAACTGGGACTGGACCCTCAGCTTCTTGCTGTCTGCTGAACCTTTGGGCCCCCCACCTCCTCTGACCCGCAACTCAAACTCCCTGTCTGGGGCTCCGCCCCATGGGCTTGCTCCACGCCTGGCTCTCTGGGGCCATTTGTTGGGCAGGTTGGAGTTGAACCCCACAAGGTCAAGGGGCTCCGCAGCTGGAGTCTGGTGGCAGGAGGTAGAGCCACTAGAGGCAGGTCAGGCTGGGAAAGGGATTCTCGGGGTCTGTGTCATGTCTTCAGAGACCTCGCCTGGGTCCTGAGTGTGGAGTGCTCCCGGAAAGGGTCACTTGCGATGAGGACTCGGGGGTCGGGAAGGGTGAGAGTCTGGCCCTGAAGCTGGAGGGGAACCAAAGCCCTCGCGCGCGCGGGGTGCATGGGAGTGTGTGCGCGTGTGCGCGTGTGCGCGTGTGCTGGGAGCGGGGAGTGCTCGGTAGGACACGTCTGCAGCACCCTCGAGGCTCCCAGCGTGCGCGCCCGTGCCGCGGGGCGGGGGCTGGTGCAGGTGCTGCGGGCCGCCCGGGAGGATGCTCTGAACCGTGGGCGCACAGGTGCGTGTCAGGCTAAGACACATGCGTGCACAGGCTGAAGATAAACATGGGTGGCTCTAGGTCTGGTAAGAGCCCAGCCACGGGGGCTCGGAGCTGGCGATCACACAGACTCGTGGATGGGGCGAGGCTTCTTGCTCTGATCCCTAACTCGTTATTCAGCGCCTCGCTCTTTGCAGACGCTCCCTGCGCCTCCCCCGCTCCGGGCTGCAGCGGCGGCGCGCAGGCGCCGGGCCGAGCCGAGCGCCGAGAGGGGAGCGGAGCGCCGCGCTCCCGGGCCAGGGTCCCCGGGGAGCAGGTGAGCGACCCGCGCCGAGCGGGCCCCGCGGCCCTGGGCGAACACGCCGCCTGGTCGCGCTTCGCCAGCGCCCCCGCCTACCCTGCTGGCAGTGCCTGCCTCGCCTCTGCTGGCATCCCCCTCCTCCCTCTGCCTGGCATCCCTTCTCCTCCCTGCCTGGCATCCCTTCTCCCGATCCCTGGCATCCCTCCTCCCACCCGCCTGGCATCCCCTCGCCTCCCTCTGCCTGGCATCCCTCTCCTCTGCCTGGCATCCCTCTTCCCCATGCCTGGCATCCCTTCCCTGTGCCTGGCATCCACGCTCCCCTTACCTGGCATCTCCCTTGTATCCCCTTCCCTGGCACCTTTTCCTTACCTGGGCCATTCCCTCCTTCCTAGCTGGCACCCTCCTCCTCAATCTTTACCCGGTGCCCCCCATCCCCCTGACTCTTTATTTCCCCTGCCTGGCATGCTCCCAGCCTGATACCTTTTCCCCACCCCCTTTTCGTACCTCTTCCCTGACTGGCAAATTCCCACCCAGCCCCAGCTCTGACACCTCATCCCTGTCTGGTAGGTACCTCTCCTCCCTCCCCTGCCTGGCACCTTTCTACCCTCCCTCCACCTGCAACCCCCTCCTTGCCAGTGTCTGGCACCCTGCTTCCTGACACCTTCCCTTCCCCTGTCTGGCACTGCCCTCCTCCCACTTCCTGGCACCGCCTTCTTGCCTAGCACTTTCCCCACCTGCTCTTCCTGAATCCTTCTCCCAACCCCCTGTCTGGCATCCTCTCCCTCCTTCCCTACCTAGCACCTTCCCTCCTTCCCCCTGGCTGCCACCTTCCCAGGCTCCATTTGGTACCCTCCTTCCTGGACAGCCCTGTGTGATTCAAATTGTCCCTCTGTCCTCACCTACCTCAGGGCTCATCCCATAGCTCTAGACTGGTGGCCCTCCCTCGCCTAGGATCCCCTCCAGTTCCCCACCCCACCGCGCCGTGCATTCCATCCCTCACCATTCTCAGCACAACCCTTTCTACCTTCCACCCTTGGCCAACGCTCTTCTGCCCATGTGGTCCTGGTGTCTCTGAACTCGGAAGCCCCACGCTGCCCCACACCTATGGCTCTGCGCTCTTCTGACCCCAGCCCAAGACCTCCTGCTGTGCCCAGGGAGGGAGGGAAAGGTGCGGCAGGTCCTGGAGCGAACCCAGGAGGCTGTGCACACAGGAGGAAGTGACCATTTGGGTGCAAGCTGACCACCTGCCTGGCCTCCTGATATTGCCTGGACCCCAGGTATCCTGGGCAGGGCAGATAGACTCCTTCAACTCTAAAGTCTTTTTTTTTTTTTTTTTTTTTTTTTTTTTGGTTTTTCAAAGTAGGGTTTCACTCTAGTCCAGGCTGACCTGGAATTCACTGTGTAGTCTCAGGGTGGCCTCGAACTCCTGGCGATCCTCCTACCTCTACCTCCCGAGTGCTGGGATTAAACGCATGCATCGCCACACCCCACTCAGCTCTTGTTTTACTGTTTCTCTGTCCTGCAGGGCCTAGCCCGTCTCCCCCTGCCTCAGCTTGGTCTGTGCTAGCCCTGGGGTTTAGTCCCTTTCTGCACAGCTCTCTTCAGACCGCTTTTGCAAAGAGGTCTGGAAGACAGCTTTCCTCCCATGGCCCTTTGGAATCTGCCCTAGGGGCTCCGGGCCCAGGCCACCCCCCTCAATGCCCTCTCCTTCCAGATCCTCTTCAGCATGGCCCTTGGTTCTGCAGGCGTGGCGGGCTCTGGGCCGGGGCACCGAGGGGGCACTGGATGAGTCCCCGGTTGCAGGACCCTACCATCTATGACTCCAGGCCTTCAGCACCCACCCACCGTGGTACAGGTAGGCACTTCCTCCCCTGCCAGCCCAGGTGCGGGAGCTCCAACCACTGAGAGTGCAGTAGCCCTTGCTGCTGGCCACCCTCTGCACATTTGCTACCTCCTGGACCCAAGTGCCCAAGCAGCGCTCCTTCTCACCTCTCCCAGGGTGGACCTCTATTCATGTCCTCCTTGGACCCCTGCACTACCTTAGGAGTGTCCCCCTCACCTCCCTAGGCATCCCTAGGTCCTACCTCTCAAAGCCACTGTGAACCAGGAACAAGCTAATCTGAAGCCAAGTTATTGGTTCATTGAAAGTGGTCTGGAGATGTGGCTTCTCCCATACCCTCCTCTGCACAGACACACCACCTCTCCCCTCAATCCTGGTGCAGACAGCCCCTCAAATTCCCATACTCACAGACACATGCACACACCTTATCCTCCCACCTGCCCCCCACACCCCCCCACACACACCATGGCTCTCTGCTAGCTGGAAGCAATCGGTATGTAGAGCGTCTGACACAACTTAGGCTCAGCAACCCGCAGACAGGCCCTGCACAGTGGAGGGGGTGCTGGTGGCTTTGCCCTGCCATCAGGCAGGCCTCCAGGTGGGTGTGCTCTGAAGAGCTGGGCCCTGCCGAGCCTCCTCCCCAGTGAGGAGAGAGGAGAATGACTCCTCTTACCCCAGTGCCTCTTTGTCGGAAGAATGTGCTATGCTTCGGGATGGAAAAGCCACTTTCCCAGAACCCTGTCGGCTGTGGGCAGGGGCTGAAAGAAGTGTCTCTGGTGGTGTAGACCTCAGCTCTGAGAATGGGGACGTCAGGAGAGTCCAGAACAGGTGCAGCTCAAAAGGCTGCTTGGAAGATGGGGCTTGTGGAGGCCTGGCGCTATGGGGCCCGGGGAGGGGGGGGGTCATTGTGAGGCCTCTCCTTCCTTCCTCAGAGAGGGGCTGTTCTGTTCGGCACCCTAGCCTTCCATCACCCCCAAATCTAGCTGGACCCAGGCCCAGGACAAAATGGTGCAGGTCTCTGGTTGCCGGGGAGGCCCACCCTAGCTTGGAGAATTAGAGACAAGCAGCAGTAATGGCAGTGGATACCAGTTACCCGGAAGCTGCGACTGTGAAGCAAGCACAATGTGGGCATGTCTGGCTCCTCACCAAATGCCCAGCGGCTGCCCACAGCAAAGGCAGCGCTCCCACCTTTTGCCTTACAGCTTTGCTGGCACCTCAGGTGAAGTGGGGGCCTTCTCCCTGGTCTGTGGGTACTGGTTTTGTGCAGATTCCTAAAGAATGGGGGTGACCAGATGGATTCAGCATATTTTTCCACAGCAGGCATGCTAAAGTTCTGGGGTGTCTGAGGGTGAGGGATTGGGGTTCCTGACAGTTGGTGAAGCCTCATCAAGGGTAGCCCATTTGGGGTGAACTGATCTAAATCCCAGGGGTTCTCAGAAGCCACAAGTGACTGCCTGAAGAGATGAGCATGGGGGGGTGTAGGAGGCCCCGGAAGACTGGAGTTGGGAGGTAGTGAGACCTGATGATCAGGGAGGTTCCTGGCAGGTCAGAAGTCCTCCTCCCCCCACCGCCAGGCCACCGTGAGGTGGTGAGGCACCAGGGATGTTTGGTGTTTGATTTCACTGTCATGGGCCCCGAGCGCTGTGGCAGACTCTTGCCGGCAAGAGCCCACGCCCAGGCACCCGATGCCGACAAGCCCCGCTGAGTGGATACGGTGCGCTACGCAGCAGCTCAGTGTATACGGTGCGCTACGCAGCAGCTCAGTGTATACGGTGCGCTACGCAGCAGCTCGGTGTATACGGTGCGCCACGCAGCAGCTCGGTGTATACGGTGCGCCACGCAGCAGCTCGGTGTACTGTGGCTGCCAGACTCTGAGTGCTCCCTGGGTGACTGCAAGTGAGGAACCGTTGTTAGTGAGTGTTAAGTGGCAAAGGCAATGAGCTGGAAGTGTCACCCGGAGTCATCACTGGGAGGAGACTCTGCTGCTGGGAGGTGGATGAGTGAAAGGGCCCTGGGCTTTGCCTGGATTCTGAAGCCGGTGGACCGAGTAGAGGGGCCAACCTGAGGCCTCTGCCATTTGTCTGGGGACAGCTTGTGGGGACCATGGCTGTTGTCCCCTAGCGTCCCTTAGTGGTAAGGGAGGCAGGAACCCTAGGTAGCCCCAAAAGGGATCTTGTGAGAAAGTCGCTGCTGACCTGAGCCAAGCTAGAGCCACCGTGGGGGACAGCACACTCTACTGACTTGCTTCCTGAGCTGTGAAACCAGTTTCTTTGTGACCTAAACGTACTTTCAGGGAATTTGAGAATGTGCTTCATGAGCGTGCTCCCCACACATGCCTTTACTGGAATTTATAAACTTGGATCATCTCCCATGTGAACCATTTCTCCGCACTGAAGAACATTCTGGGGCCCGGAGGGAGGAACAGCGTGCTCGAACTGAGAGGAAAGAAGTGGAGAGAAGGTGCCCCGGGGCATATAGATTGGAGCCTTACCTTGACCCAGTAAGAGCTGGAGGGCTGTCCAAAGTCACAGAGGCGGGGAAAATTGGGACCAAGGAAATGAAGGGAAGACCGTACAAACCCTGGGGTCCTGTAACCTTGGCAGTCACAATTCACCCTGTCCTCAAGATAAAATCCAAACACCTACTCACACCACCCTGATGCTTTGGCCTGGCTTTGCTTGGATGGCATAAAGGGGACGCCTTGTGACAAAGTAAAGCAATGTCCTCAACAATGTCCCAGCAGTTTCTCAGGCATACAGTAGGCATAATACTGTCCACTCATACAGGCACTGTGCCCTTGCTTAACCTGCAGGTAAAATTTAGTGCATCTAGAGGGAGACATTGCCACCGTCAGGAAATGATTGATAAGTTAGTATTTCTGACAGCATTTCTAACAAATGTTGGGAAAAGAAAGAAAGGAAAAGAATAAGTGTTGTGCAGAGGAAGGTTTATCTAAAATGGAGTGTAATCCCAGAGTCACAGTCTCCCGGCTGGGGTGACAGCGTCTCAGAACAGCAGTATGCCGGCAGGTGAGTTTGGACTTGAGGGGGACCCGCCAGCCACGCTCCTTCCTTTAGCGTCCATACCCTCCGAGAGCCGGACCCAGAGGCCAGAGACACAGTAGTAGAAGGAAGCTGGACCCATGGAGGAGGCTGGATGGTGAAGCCCGGGTGCCGAAGGTTGCCCTGACCCACGACTCGCTTACCTGAGGCGTGGGAATGGAAACAGATGGCCTGTGCCACGCAAGCTCCCTAGGAGAGCAGGGCGAGTCTTGGGAAAGCCACCCTGACTTCAGCCTGGGGGGGACTTATAGACAGGTGTCGCTATGCCCTTTTATTGAGTTTTACTTCTTACATGTATCCCCCCTCCACCCACTTTTCTTCTTTCTTTTTCTTTTCTTTTCTTTTCTTTTCTTTTCTTTTCTTTTTTTAGGTTTTCGAGGTAGGGTCTCACTCTGGCCCAGGCTGACCTGGAATTCACTCTGTAGTCTCAGGGTGGCCTTGAACTCACGGCGATCCTCCTACCTCTGCCTCCCAAGTGCTGAGATTAAAGGCGTGTGCCACCACGCCTGGCCACTTTCTTTCTTTTTCGAGGTAGGGTCTCGCTCTAGCCCAGGCTGACCTGAAATCCACTCTGTAGTCTCAGGGTGGCCTTGAAGCTCCTACCTCAGCGTCCCATGTGGAATACCTGCCCCCTTCTTTCTTTCCATGCCACCCACCTGGCCATGCCACTCCTGTCTGCTCCTGGACCGCTAAAAGGTCACCTTAGTGGGCGGCCCTCAGCCTGACCTGACCTGACCTCGGTGGGCAGAATAGGTTTTGTGTGACGTGGGCCTGGTCCTTGCCAGCTCCCCTTCCTTGTGGGCTTCAAGCTGCTTCCCTCCTTGCTTCCCCTGGCTAATTACACTCAGGGTCAGCGGCACTGTGGTGACACTTTGCCACCCCTGCTTTGAAGTAGAATCCCACTTCTGTCTCCTGGCACAATACTGCAACTTAAAATACTGAATTGTAGCCAGATGTGGTGGTACACCTCTTTAATCCCAGCACTCGGAAGGCAGAGGGAGGAGGATTGCTGTGAGTTCAAGGCCACCCTGAGATACATAGTGGATTCCAGGTCAGCCTGGGCCAGGGGTAAGAGCCTACCTCGAAAAACCAATAATAGTAATAATAGTAGTAATAATAATAATAATAATAGCAAATACTGAATTGTAGTGTTCTTTACAGGCATGGGCTATGCCGTGCCTTTTCTTGCCTCAGTTTCTCCCCTAGCCCCCACTTCATGACCACCTTCATGTCAACCAGGTAGCTTACTCTGGAAGACAACTCAAAGGCCAGGTGGTGGCCTAGCCCAGTGACAGGACTCCTACTTAGCATGGATGATGTTCTACACAGTAGGAAAAGGCTTTGTGAAATGAAGAGCAGAAGAACCTGGCTGGCGGGGTTGCCGGGGGGGGGGGGGGGAGGGGAGAAGGCTAAGGAGGATGTGACAGCTGACTCTGAGAGGAGCCCTGAGAGCCCCCTGGCCTTGCCCTGTCTGTCCCATGACCCTGTGGACCTGTTTTGCCCGCTGATACCCAGCTGCCTATTCAGGTGCTCTTGGCCCAGCCGCCAGGTCTTCTCCCAGATGCCCTGTCGGGAGGGCTCTCCACGCATGGTCAGGCTTGGTCCATCTTCACGTGTCTCTGTGGGGATGGAGAATCCCCCTGTTCTGACCTTGGCCTGGACTTTAGGGGGTGCAAAGAATAGCCTTGTTTTTGTTTTTGTTTTTTTTTACTTTTGCCACCTCCTGCAGGCAGCTCTCCCACACGTCCCCTGGGGAGTAGCCTGCTCTTTCCTGGGAGCTAGGTGGGTGGCTCCCTCTGGGCCTGTGGTGGAGGGTGGGCTGTGCCCCATAAGCCAGGCGTGGTGGAGCGTGCTTGTAATCCCAGCACTGGGGAAGCTGAAGCGGGAGGATGGCCTTGAGCTCAAGGCCAACCTGGGGTTCGTAGTGATTAAAAAAGAAAAAGTAAAAGCCAGGCGTAATGGTGCACACCTTTAATCCCAGCACTCGGGAGGCAGAAGTAGGAGGGTCACTGTGATTTTGACGCCAGCCTGGGACTACATACAGAGTGAGTTCCAGGTAAGCCTGGGCTAGAGTGAGGCCCCTACCTTGAAAAAACCCAAAACCAAAACAAAAACCATGACAAAAGTGCTTAGTTCTCCGAGCTCAAGTGTCTGGTGTGCCCTTCCTCTGCAAGGCCTTGCTGCTGCGTGAGGGCCGAGACCCCTGCGTGAGGCCAGGCAAGTGGAGAGCGCCAGGAGCGTTCTCCTGGTCACCACAGGGCTTAAGACTAAAGTGGATGCTAATCTGGGCCGGTAGCAGGTGTCATCTGTGGGGCCGAAGCACTGGCTCCCTTGGTTCCTGGTCCCAGCCTCTGGCACGCGGCACTGGGAGGCCGTCCTTCCTGTCCTGCCGACTGATCGTAGTCGTCAGCCAGCAGCTCCCAGCGGTCGGTGGGGTCTGTGCACTAATGAGGCTCTTGCCTGCATTTCATAAAGGTTTTCATGTCTTGGTTGGTAGTTTTGTTTTGTGGTACTGGGAATCAAACCTAGGACCTTGAACATACTATAGACAGTTGCTCTGACACTGAGCCACATCCCATCTCCCAAACAGTTTTTTTTTTTTTTTTTTTTTTTTTTTTTTTTTTTTTGAGAAAGAGGCAGAGAGAATGTCCACATCAAGGCCTTCAGCCGCTGCAAACAAACTCCAGACATGTGCGCCTCCTTGTGGCACATGTGCAACATTGCCTGCTTGCGTCACTGTGCATCTGGCTGTGTGGGACCTGGAGATCCAAGCATGAGTTCCTAGGCTTTGCAGGCAAGCGCCTTAACTGCTAAGCCATCTCTGCAGCCCCCAGTTTTTCACTGAAAGAATAAGTGAGCCACAGGAGAGAAAGCCTAGTGGTCCCCCGTGGACAGCTGTGGGGGCTGTGAACAGGTTTGCTCTGGTTTCAGCAGCTGCCCTGGGTGTGGAGGAGTCCGTGGCTGAGAAGAGGAAGTCAGGGAAGAAGAGAAGTGCTCCATCTTTAGATTTGCAGGCCCCTATTCCACACACAATATTACCTCTTGCCTCAGTTTCCCTTTCTCATCTCTCACTCGGGTCTTAGTTTAAGCAAAATTTTGAGACTTTTCTTAAAACCAGGCTGGCCTTGAACTCCTGATCCTCCCACCACTACCTGTCAAGTACGGAATTACATCTAGTTTTATGTGGGGCTTCTTGCATGGTGTCAACTGAACTTTACCCCAGACCCCCAAACCCTCTTTAGAGTGTGTGTGTGTGTGTGAGAGAGAGAGAGACGTATACATATATGCTGCATGCATGTACAGATGTGCGTGGTGCAGTGTGTGGGGTGTGTGGGTGATGTGTACACATATGCTGCATGCATGCATGTACAGATGTGCATGATGCAGTGTGTGGGGTGTGTGGGTGACGTGTACACATATGCTGCATGCATGCATGTACACATGTGCACGGTGCAGTGTGTGGGGTGTGGGTGATGTGTACATGTATGCTGCATACATGTGTGTACAGATGTGCGTGGTGCAGTGTGTGGGGTGTGTGTGATGTGTACATGTATGCTGCATTCATGTGTGTACAGATGTGCGTGGTGCAGTGTGTGGGGTGTGTGTGATGTGTACATGTATGCTGCATTCATGTGTGTACAGATGTGCGTGGTGCCGTGTGTGTGTGACGTGTACATGTATGCTGAATTCATGTGTTTACAGATGTGCATGGTGCAGTGTGTGTGGGGGTGGGTGGGTGACGTGTACATGTATGCTGCATTCATGTGTGTACAGATGTGCATGGTTCAGTGTGTGGGGTGTGTGTGATGTGTACATGTATGCTGCATTCATGTGTGTACAGATGTGCATGGTTCAGTGTGTGGGGTGTGTGTGATGTGTACATGTATGCTGCATTCATGTGTGTACAGATGTGCATGGTTCAGTGTGTGGGGTGTGTGTGATGTGTACATGTATGCTGCAATCATGTGTGTACAGATGTGCATAGTTCAGTGTGTGGGGTGTGTGTGATGTGTACATGTATGCTGCATTCATGTGTGTACAGATGTGCGTGGTGCCGTGTGTGTGTGACGTGTACATGTATGCTGAATTCATGTGTTTACAGATGTGCATGGTGCAGTGTGTGTGTGGGGGTGTGGGTGATGTGTACATGTATGCTGCATTCATGTGTGTACAGATGTGCGTGGTGCAGTGTGTGGGGTGTGTGTGACGTGTACATGTATGCTGCATGCATGTATGTACAGATGTGCATGGTGCAGTGTTGTGTGTGACGTGTACATGTATGCTGAATTCATGTGTTTACAGATGTGCATGGTGCAGTGTGTGTGGGGGTGGGTGGGTGACGTGTACATGTATGCTGCATTCATGTGTGTACAGATGTGCATGGTGCAGTGTTGTGTGTGACGTGTACATGTGTGCTGCATTCATGTGTGTACAGATGTGCGTGGTGCAGTGTTGTGTGTGACGTGTACATGTATGCTGTATACATGTGTGTACAGATGTGCGTGGTGCCGTGTGGGTGTGAGTGTACATGTATGCTGTATACATGTGTGTACAGATGCATGGATTGCTCTTCCAGGTTGTTTCCTTGAGGCACAGGCAGAGCTGCCATGTTTTGGTTTGACTGACTGAGCAGTGAGAACCAGTGATTCTCTTGTCTCCACCCACTGCCACAAGGTTGGTGTCACGTGCATGTATGGCCACACCTGGCTGCTCAGTGGATGCCAAGGACTGAACTCGGGCCCTCTCAGGCTCTGCTAGCAAGGCCAGTGCTCTTACCCACTGAGCTATCTCCCCTGGGACACCTTTGAAAGTAGCTTCTCTAGTGGGCACTGGTTGAGACCCCCTCCCCTGCTCTCTTCCTCAGCAGCGCTTGGGCCCTGGAGCAGGTGCGCGGTCACCTGCAGGACAGAGGAGCCCAGCAGCGGGCAGAGCAGTAGCGGCTGCAGCGCTGGTTTTCCTTGCTAGTTCCATGATGGTCTGTAGCTCAACTGACCTTCGCCACCATCACCGTCATTGTGAATGTGATGGAACTGAGGCTCAGAGAAACTCAGTCACTTTCCCAGCGGTCAGGGCAGGAGTGGCAACTGGGGTGTCTCCACCACATCCGGCCCTCAGAGGCAGACTGCACCCAAACCCCAGTGGCCCTCACAAGGACAAACAGCCACTCTTTGTATACAACCCCCCAACCCCAGCCCTGCCGAGGCTCAAGGTCAAGGGCTATTTATCATCTTACACAAAGCCTATGTCACTCTCTTCCATTAATTTCTGGGCCCCTGGGGGGCAGTTGAGTTTGCAACCCCTAAAATTAGGAATGGAGAGTGAATCTGGAGAATTGGGAATGTGTCCTTGGAAAAGGAACAGCCTTTCCAAAGGAGACAGCCCTTCCTCAGCTCTGCTGAATCGCTTCCAAATGTGCGGATGGACTTCTGCTGCCACGTCTCGAAATCTTTAAGAGGTTCTGGAAATCTAATTTTTTCCATGAAATCTCCCAAATTTTAAGGTTCGCACCTAATTAAAGCATTTAAGACAGTGTAGGCAAAGCAATACTGACCTTCCTAGCTTGTGTTACCCACCCGAGCCCTCCTTAGCCCACCACTCACCACCTGACATCTCTTCTGTCTCAGCTCAGGACCCAAAGCAGCATGTCTTTTTATTTTAATTTTTATTTTTTTTTAGTATTGACAACTTCCATAATTATAGACAATAAACCATGATAATTCCCTCCCCCTACCTTCCCCTTCACAACTCCACTCTCCATCATATCCCTTCCCCCTCGCCATCAGATTTTCTTTTATATTTTTTTAATGTTTATTTATTTATTTATTTATTTATTTATTTATTTATTTATTTGACAGAGAAAGAGAGAGAGAGAGAGAATGGGTGCACCAGGGCCTCCAGCCACTGCAAACGAACTCTTAATACACCACCTTGTGCATCTGGCTAATGTGGGTCCTGGGGAATTGAACCTGGGTCCTTTGGCTTTGCAGGCAAACTCCTCAACTGCTAAGCCATCCCTCCAGCCCCTTTCTTTTATTTTGATATCATCATCTTTTCCTCCTATTGTACTGGCCCAAAACAGCACTTCTGACCAAGAACTCGAGGACCCCCAGACATCAGTGTCTCCACCTTGAGAAACTTTGCAGACTGTTGACCCTTCAGATGGTGCCAACAACAGAATTAGAAACGGAAGGAAGCCCAGCCCAAACTTGAGAGTACCTCCCCCACCAAGAATAGGAACTCCATTTTTTTTATTTGTGCGTATGTATACATGTGTACGTGTGTGTGTGTGTGTGTGTGCGTGTGCGTGTGTCACACTGTGGAGGTCAGGGGACAACTTCAAGGTGCCTGTGTTTCACCTTCTTCCGGGCGGGGTTTCTCGCCACTGCCAACCAACTGCCATGCTGCACACGGCCATCAGACTAGCTGGACCATGAGATTTAGAGGGAGGTTGATGGCCATCTGCCCAGATGTGTGAGTGATGCACAGCTGGAGAGGGCAGTAACTGTATTGGATGACAGAACTGAGACTCAGAGCCTCTCAACCAGCCCAAATAACAGGCTAATTCCTATGGATGGATATCGACAAGAGCACACCTAAGTATCTGTCTCGGAGTCCAAAGAGCAGCCTGGCCAGTGGGCCGTGAATATGGACAGCACGAGGCAAATTAGGGTGCCCTGGCTGCTGCAGTGTCACCACAGACTGGCACATGAGTGGTAGGTGTGATCCTAAGCCACTCCTTCCTGTGCCCCTCCACTGCCCCTCTGTGCATATTGCTCTAAGCCTCAGCTTCCCTTGTCTGTAGCACATAGTAGATCAAGGCCGATCTGTGATCTTACTTTCATATGATTCCTCCATCAAGTCCCATCTCCAAATACGGTCCCCTTCTGATATACTGGGAAGTAGGAATTAGAGGGGGCACAAGTCAGCACAGATGAGTGTGACTCTGATGGCTGCCCTCAGTGTTTGGGCACAGAAAGAAAGATGAGCTGAAAGTGGCTGGACCCTTAGAGAGGACTGGGGCTCAACTCCCTGGGAACCAAGGCTCTGGGGGACAAGTGGACATCCTGCCATTGGTGACCCTTGGGCCCCTGGGATGTTCAATGCTGGGGCCACGCGAGTACTCGGGCCTCCTCACATGGGAACATGCAGAACCTCCTTGTGGTCACAGTCACTGTGGCATTCAAAGTCTTCTGCCTGATGTCACCTGGCCAGGGCTCTGCAGCCAGCCATGCCACTGTTGGCTCTAGATGTGTGGACGCAGCTCCACACATGTCACTGTTCACTGGTGTCAGCTCCTTGTCAGGAGGAAGGAAATGGCCCACTGGGGTCCACTTAAGAGGTGACAACTTGCACCCTGGGAACTCCCATCATCTCCAACCCAGGCTGTGGACTGTCCTGGAGGCCTCATCATGAGACACCTTCACCCTTGTGACTCTGTCCCAAGGCAGGCAGCACAATCAGGCTGCTCTCCCTTACCTTCTGCCCAAAGCCGCCGTCATACTGGGGCACCTCCCCAACGCAGGAGCAGAAGTCAGGAACGTGACTTTCAGCTCCAAAGGGATTATCACTCCAGGTCAAGGGAGAGGTATGGGCAAAGGCCCTGAGTTGACAGGGGCTCAATGAGTTTGAGGATCAGCGTAGCTGAAGGCACGTCAGGGTGAGTTCAGCCCTGTTAGTAAGGAATTTGGATTCGTGTGTGTGTGTGTGTGTGTGCGCGCGCGTGCGCACGTGCGTGTGCACACATGTGCACTTCTGCATGTTGGCACATAAATGTGTGAGTACACATGCACATGTATTTGCCCACATGTGTAGAATCCAGAGGCTGAGATCAGGGGTCTTCCTCAGTCCCACTTGATCTTGCTCTTGGAGACACGGTCTTTCACCCAACCAAGAGTTCACCAGTTCAGTGAAGCAAGCTAAGCAGTGAGCCCCAGGGCTTCGTGGTTTCTGCCTCCCCACAGTGTCACAGGTTTCACATGGGTGCTGGGGTTCTGAAGTCTGGTCCTCATGCTTTTGTGCCAAGCACTTTACCCACCCCTCATCTCCTCATCTCCTCATCTCCTCGTCTCCTCATCTCCTCATCTCCTCATCTCCTCGTCTCCTCATCTCCTCATCTCCTCATCTCCTCATCTCCTCATCTCCTCGGCCTAGAAATGTAGATGTTATCAGCGTGGCGGAAACCATGGTCCATTCTTCTTTTTAAAAAATGTGCTTTTAATTTCTATTTATTTATTTATTTGCAAGCAGAAAGAGATGGGCCCCTAGTGTCAGGGCCCCTGGCCACTGCAAATGAACTCCAGACGCATGTGCCACCTGGTGCCACCAGTTGTACGTGGGGACTGGGGATAGAACACAGGTTGTTAGACTTTGCAGGCAAGCCCTTAACTGCTGAGCCATCTCTCCAGTCCCCGCCCCCCCCCCCCCCCCGTTGTCAGTTCTTAAGCAAAACTGTACTGCGTGCACAGCTTTGAAAAGAGCATCTCGGCCATGGCAGGAAGAGCAAGTGGGAAAGAGGTGGGGGTGAAACGCTGGGGTGAAGGGATGGGGTGAAACGCTGGGGTGAAGGGATGGGGTGAAGGGATGGGTGATGGGGGAAAGGGATGGGGTGAAGGGATGGGGTGAAGGGATGGGGTGAAGGGATGGGGTGAAGGGATGGGGTGAAGGGATGGGGTGAAGGGATGGGGTGAAGGGATGGGGTGAAGGGATGGGGTGAAGGGATGGGGTGAAGCTGGTGAAGGATGGGGTGAAACGCTGGGGTGAAGGGATGGGGTGAAACGCTGGGGTGAAGGGATGGGGTGAAAGGATGGGGTGAAGGGATGGGGTGAAGGATGGGGGTGAAGGGATGGGGTGAAGGGATGGGGTGAAGGGATGGGGTGAAGGGATGGGGTGAAGGGATGGGGTGAAGGGGAGGGGGTGAAGGGATGGGGTGAAGGGATGGGGGTGAAGGGATGGGGTGAAGGGATGGGGGTGAAGGGAGGGGGTGAAGGATGGGGTGAAGGGATGGGGTGAAGGGATGGGGGTGAAGGGATGGGGTGAAGGGATGGGGTGAAGGGATGGGGGGGGGTGAAAGGGATGGGGTGAAGGGATGGGGTGAAGGGATGGGGTGAAGGGATGGGGTGAAGGGAGGGGTGAAGGGATGGGGTGAAGGGATGGGGTGAAGGGATGGGGTGAAGGGATGGGGTGAAGGGATGGGTGAAGGGATGGGGGTGAAGGGATGGGGTGAAGGGATGGGGGTGGAAGGGATGGGGTGAAGGGATGGGGTGAAGGGATGGGGTGAAGGGATGGGGTGAAGGGATGGGGTGAAGGGATGGGGTGAAGGATGGGGTGAAGGGATGGGGTGAAGGGATGGGGTGAAGGGATGGGGTGAAGGGATGGGGGTAAAGGATGGGGTGAAGGGATGGGGGTGAAGGGATGGGGTGAAGGGATGGGGTGAAGGGATGGGGTGAAGGGATGGGGTGAAGGGATGGGGAGGGATGGGGTGAGATGGGGTGAAGGGATGGGGTGAAGGGATGGGGTGAAAGGATGGGGTGAAGGGATGGGGTGAAGGGATGGGGTGAAGGGATGGGGTGAAGGGATGGGTGAAGGGATGGGGTGAAGGGATGGGGTGAAGGGATGGGGTGAAGTGGTGAAGGGATGGGGTGAAGGGATGGGGTGAAGGGATGGGGTGAAGGGATGGTGAAGTGGGGTGAAGGATGGGTGAAGGGATGGGGTGAAGGGATGGGTGAAGGGATGGGTGAAGGGATGGGGTGAAGGGATGGGGTGAAGGGATGGGGTGAAGGGATGGGGTGAAGGGATGGGGTGAAGGGAGGGGTGAAGGATGGGGTGAAGGGAGGGGTGAAGGGATGGGGTGAAGGATGGGGTGAAGGGATGGGGTGAAGGGATGGGGTGAAGGGATGGGGTGAAGGGATGGGGTGAAGGGATGGGGTGAAGGGATGGGGTGAAAGGATGGGGTGAAGGGATGGGGTGAAGGGAGGGGTGAAGGGAGGGGTGAAGGGATGGGGTGAAGGATGGGTGAAGGGATGGGGTGAAAGGATGGGTGAAGGGATGGGGTGAAAGGTGGGGTGAAGGGATGGGGTGAAGGGATGGGGTGAAGGGATGGGGTGAAGGGAGGGGGTGAAGGGATGGGGTGAAGGGATGGGGTGAAGGATGGGGTGAAGGGATGGGGTGAAGGATGGGGTGAAGGGATGGGGTGAAGGGAGGGGTGAAGGGATGGGGTGAAAGGATGGAGGTGAAAGGATGGGGTGAAGGGATGGGGTGAAGGGATGGGGTGGAAAGGGATGGGGTGAAGGGATGGGGTGAAGGGATGGGGTGAAGGGATGGGGTGAAGGGATGGGGTGAAAGGATGGGGTGAAGGGATGGGGTGAAGATGGGTGAAGGAGGGTGAAGGGAGGGGGTGAAGGGATGGGGTGAAGGGATGGGGTGAAGGGATGGGGTGAAAGGATGGGGTGAAGGGATGGGGTGAAGGGATGGGGTGAAGGAGGGGGTGAGGGAGGGGGTGAAGGGATGGGGTGAAGGGATGGGTGTGAAGGGAGGGGGTGAAGGGATGGGGTGAGGGATGGGGTGAAGGGATGGGGTGAAAGGATGGGGTGAAGGGATGGGGTGAAGGGATGGGGTGAAGGGAGGGGTGAAGGGAGGGGTGAAGGGATGGGGTGAAGGGATGGGGTGAAGGGAGGGGGTGAAGGGATGGGTGTGAAGGGATGGGAGTGAAGGGATGGGGTGAAGGATGGGGTGAAGGGATGGGGTGAAGGGATGGGGTGAAGGATGGGGTGAAGGGAGGGGGTGAAGGGATGGGGTGAAGGGAGGGGGTTGAAGGGATGGGGTGAAGGGATGGGGTGAAGGGAGGGGGTGAAGGGATGGGGTGAAGGGATGGGGTTGAAGGGAGGGGTGAAGGGATGGGGTGAAGGGATGGGGTGAAGGGATGGAGGTGAAGGGATGGGGTGAAAGGATGGGGTGAAGGGAGGGGTGAAGGGATGGGGTGAAAGGATGGGGTGAAGGGAGGGGGTGAAGGGATGGGGTGAAGGGAGGGGGTGAAGGGATGGGGTGAAGGGATGGGGTGAAAGGGAGGGTGAAGGGATGGGGTGAAGGGAAGGGGTGAAGGGAGGGGGTGAAGGGATGGGGTGAAAGGATGGGGTGAAGGGATGGGGTGAAGGGATGGGGTGAAGGGATGGGGTGAAGGGATGGGGTGAAAGGAGGGGGTAAAGGGATGGGGTGAAGGGGGGGGGTTTGAAGGATGGGGTGAAAGGATGGGTGAAGGGATGGGGTGAAAGGATGGGGTGAAGGGATGGGGTGAAACGCTGGGGGTGAAGGGATGGGGTGAAGGGATGGGGTGAAAGGATGGGGTGAAGGGATGGGGTGAAGGATGGGGTGAAGGGATGGGGTGAAGGATGGGGTGAAGGGATGGGTTGAAGGATGGGGTGAAGGGATGGGGTGAAGGGATGGGGGTGAAAGGATGGGGTGAAGGGATGGGGTGAAGGGATGGGGTGAAGGGATGGGGGTGAAAGGATGGGGTGAAAGGATGGGGTGAAGGATGGGGTAAAAGGATGGGGTGAAGGGATGGGGTGAAGGTGGGGTGAAGGGATGGGGTTGAAAGGATGGGGTGAAGGGATGGGGTGAAAGGATGGGGTGAAAGGAGGGGGGTGAAGGGATGGGGTGAAGGGAGGGGGTTTGAAGGGATGGGTGTGAAGGGATGGGGGTGAAGGGATGGGGTGAAGGGATGGGTGAAGGGATGGGGGTGAAGGGATGGGGTGAAGGGATGGGGTGAAGGGATGGGGTGAATGGATGGGGTGAAGGGATGGGGTGAAAGGATGGGGTGAAGGATGGGGGTTGAGGGATGGGGTGAAAGGATGGGGTGAAGGGTATGGGTGAAGGGATGGGTGGTGAAGGGATGGGGTTGAAGGGATGGGGTGAGGGATGGGTGAAGGATGGGGTGAGGGATGGGGTGAAGGGATGGGTGAAGGGATGGGGGTGAAGGGATGGGGTTGAGGGATGGGTGTGAAGGGATGGGGTGAAGGGATGGGGTGCAGGGATGGGGTTGAAAAGTATGGGGTGAAGGGATGGGGTGAAGGGCTGGGGTGAAGGATGGGGTGAAGGGATGGGGTGAAGGGTGGGGTGAAACGCTGGGGTGAAGGATGGGAGTGAAGGGGATGGGGTTGAAGGGATGGGGTGAGGGATGGGTGTGAAGGGGATGGGGGTGAAGGGAGATGGGGTGAAGGGATGGGGTTGAGGGATGGGGTGGAAGGGATGGGGTGAAGGGATGGGGTGAGGGATGGGGATGAAGGGATGGGTGTGAAGGGATGGGGTGAAGGGATGGGTGAAGGATGGGGTGAAGGATGGGTGAAGGGATGGGCGTGAAAGGATGGGGTGAAGGGATGGGTGTGAAAGGATGGGGTGTGAAAGGGATGGGGTGAAACGTGGGGGTGGAAGGGATGGGGTGAAGGAGGGGGTGAAAGGATGGGTTGAAGGATGGGGTGAGGATGGGGGTGAAGGATGGGGTGAAGGGATGGGTGTGAAGGGATGGGGTGAAAGGATGGGGTGAAGGATGGGGTGAAGGATGGGGTGAAGGGAGGGGTGAAGGATGGGGTGAAGGATGGGGTGAAGGGATGGGGTTGAAGGGTGGGGTGAAGGATGGGGTGAAGGGATGGGGTGAAAGGATGGGGTGAAGGGATGGGGTGAAACGCTGGGGGGTGTGAAGGGGATGGGTGTGAAAGGGATGGGGTGAGGGATGGGGTTGAAAGGATGGGGTGAAGGGTATGGGTGAAGGGATGGGGTGAGGGATGGGGTGAGGGATGGGGTGAAGGGATGGGGTTGAAGGGATGGGGAAGGATGGGTGAAGGGATGGGGTGATAGGATGGGGTGTAGGGATGGGGTGAAGGATGGGGTTGAAGGGATGGGGTGACGGGATGGGGGTGAAGGATGGGGTGAAGGGATAGGGGTGAAGGGATGGAGGTGAAGGGATGGGTGTGAAGGATGGGGTGAAGGATGGGGTGAAGGATGGGGTGAATGGATGGGGTGAAGGGATGGGGTGAACGCTGGGGGAGGGATGGGGTGAAGGGATGGGGTGAAAGGATGGGGTGAAGGGATGGGGTGAAGGGATGGGGTGAAGGATGGGGTTGAAGGGATGGGGTGAAGGGATGGGGGTGAAGGATGGGAGTGAAGGGGATGGGGTGAAGGGATGGGGTGAAGTGATGGGGTGAAGGTGGGGTGAAGGGATGGGGGTTGAGGGATGGGGTGAAAGGATGGGGTGAAGGGATGGGGTGAAGGGATGGGGTGAAGGGATGGGGTGAAACGTGGGGGTGAAGGGATGGGGGAAGGATGGGGTGAAAGGTGGGTGTAAGGATGGGGTGAAGGGATGGGTGTGAAGGATGGGGTGATGGGATGGGGGTGAAGGGAGGGGGTTGAAGGGCTGGGGTGAAGGGATGGGGTGAAGGGATGGGTGAAGGGATGGGGTGAAACGCTGGGGTGAAGGGATGGGAAGGGATAGGGGTGAAGGATGGGGTGAAGGGTGGGGTGAAGGATGGGGTGAAGGGATGGGGTGAAGGATGGGGTGAAGGGATGGGGGTGAAGGATGGGGTGAAGGATGGGTGAAGGGATGGGGTGAAGGGATGGGGGTGACGGGATGGGGGTGAGGGATGGGGTGACGGGAGGGGTGCAACCCCCCCCCCCCCCCCCCCCGGATGGGGTGAAGGATGGGTGAAGGGATGGGGATGAAGGGATGGGTGAAGGGATGGGGTGAAGGGATGGGGTGCAGGGATGGGGTGAAGGGAGGGGGGTGAAGGGATGGGGTGAAAGGATGGGGTGAAGGGATGGGGTGAAGGGATGGGGTGACGGGATGGGGGTGAAGGGATGGGGTGTAAGGATGGGTGAAGGGATGGGGTGCAGGGATGGGGTGAAGGATGGGGTGAAAGGTGGGGTGAGGATGGGGGTGAAGGAGGGGGTGAAGGGATGGGGTGAAACGCTGGGGTGAAGGGATGGGGTGAAGGGATGGGGTGAAGGATGGGGTGAAGGGTGGGGTGAAGGGAATGGGGTTGAAGGGATGGGTGAAGGATGGGGTGAATGGATGGGGGTTGAAGGATGGGGTGAAGGGATGGGGTGAAGGGATGGGGGTGAAAGGATGGGGTGAAGGGATGGGGTGAAGGGATGGGGTGAAGGGATGGGGTGAAGGGATGGGGTTGAAGGGATGGGGTGAAGGGATGGGGTGAAAGGATGTGGTGAAGGGATGGGGTGAAGATGGGGTGAAGGGTGGGGTGAAAGGATGGGGTGAAGGGATGGGGTGAAAGGATGGGGTGAAAGGATGGGGTGAAGGGATGGGTGAAGGATGGGAGTGAAGGGGATGGGTGTGAAGGGATGGGGTGAAGGGATGGGGTGAAGGATGGTGAAGGGATGGGTGTGAAGGGATGGGGTGAAGGGATGGGGTGAAGGGATGGGGTGAAAGGATGGGGTGAAGGGATGGGGTGAAGGGATGGGGTTGAAGGGATGGGGTGAAACGCTGGGGTGAAGGGTGGGGTTGAAGGGTAGAAGGATGTTCGAGGAGAAATGAGGGGTGCTCAGGGGGTGGCAAGGTGTGACGCAGGGGGACTGGTGGGATGGAGGAGCTGATCCCAAACCTTAGCTATGTAGTGGGTGTGTGATGGCCAGGGGAGAGGACGGGTGAAAACAAGAGGTACACTTGGAAAATGTAAGCCCCTGGCAATCCAGGCTGAGAGAACTGATGCACTTGCAGCGTTGCAGACGTGCCGAGCAGGGAGACAAGAAGGGCTTTACTGAGGGCAAGAGCACGGGCGCACAGAGGAGGCTTCCGGGACGGAAAATTGCATGAGAGCTCGCGTCGTGGAGGCCACTGGGGTGGGGGCTCTGTGTGGACCGGGTCTTTCTCGCGTTGATTCCGGCCCTCTGTCAGGGTTGAGGTTGTGGTTCAGCCTCGGCCTTGACTGAAAACCTCAGGCCTTGCCTTGCTTTCCGATTTTATTATTATTTCTTTTCTTTTTGTCTTTTTTTTTTTGTGAAACAAGGCTCATGTAGTCCAGGCTGGCCTTGAACTGCTTGAACTGATTTCCCATGCCTCTACTTCCCAAGTTGCAAGGATTGGTGAATACAGCACGTTTGGTTTTGAGACAAGGTTTGGTAGCCCAGGTGGAACTGAACTCCATGTATAGCTAAGGCTGGGCCTTGTATCTGATCCTCTACCTCCACTCCAAGTTTTTTTAAAAACATTTAATTTACATCAGGTATGGCGGCGGGCAATGCACACTTTATCCCAGTATCAGGGGCAGAGGTAGGAGGTTTTGGCCTCCCTGAAACTACATAGTGAATTCCAGGTCAGCCTGGGCTAGAATGAGACCCTACTTCAAAAATAAAATAAAATAAAATAAAATAAAATAAAAAGCATTTATTTATTTGTTTGAGAGAGAGAGAGAGAATGTGGCATGCGGTAGGGCCTTTCCCGCTACAAAACAAACTAAAGATGCACGCACCACTTTGTACATCTGACTTCACATGGATATGGGGAATCAAACCCAGGCTATCAGGTCTTGCAAGTGCCTTTATTGCTGAGCCATCTCTCCAGCACCAGAGTAATTTTAAAAAATATTTTATTTTTATTTATTTATTTGAAAGAGGGAGAGAGAGAATGGGCCCACACCAGAGGCTCCAGCCGCCAGAAACAAGCTCCAGATGTATGTGCCAATTTGTGCAATGGCTTTTGTGGGGCCCGGGGAATCTAACCTGGGTCCTTTGGCTTTGCAGGCAAGCGCCTTAGGCGCTGAGCCGGTCTCTCCAGCAGCTGAGTAACTTTTCACTAGCTGGACGTCTGGGGCGTTCTCACTGCCTCAAGTCTGCCTTCGGCCTAACGGTTGTGCAGGCCTGCGGGTGTTGGGGCTGGTAACTGGAAAATTACCCACCTTACTTGCAGCCTTGGTCAGTAGTTTCACTCTCGTCCCCAAGTTTCCCATCTGTAAGGTAGGGCTGGTGGCTGTATTTACCTTTGTTAGGGTATGTGAGTATTGACCAAGCTGACATATGTTAAGGGCTTTTTTTGGGAGGGGGGGAGGACAGGGTCTCAGGTAACCCAGTTGGCCTTGAACTCTTGATCTTCCTGCCTTTACCTCCCAAGACTGAGATTACAGTCATGCACCACCACATCCAGCCTGTTAAACTTTGAACAAATTGATGCCTGGTGCCCAGCCCCCAGCAACGTGATATGTGTCGTGTACTTATAGTAGCTTGCCTTGACCACGCGCTGCTGCACACCAGCCCTCCCTCTCCGCCGTTCATAAGACTTGCCGAGATAAAGCAGGGGCACTGAGTGTGTTTCAGACGTGACCAAAGTCACAGGCCCCAGACCCTTGGCACCCTTTAACCACCAAAGGTCGCCTCACCCAGTGGGGCCTTTACCCCACAGCTGACTCATGCTCTGCTCAGATGACACCACTCTGAGATACCTTTTATTTATGTATCTGAGAGAGAGAAAGAGGCAAGAGAGAGAGAGAGAGAGAGAGAGAGAGAATAGGCACATCAGGCCTCTAGCCACTGCAAAACAAACTCCAGACACATGCGCCACCTTGTGCATCTGGCTAATGTGGGTCCTGGGAATGAACCTGGGTTCCTTATGGCTTTGCAGCAAACTCCTCAACTGCTAAGCCATCCCTCCAGCCCCTTTCTTTTATTTTGATATCATCATCTTTTCCTCCTATTGTACTGGCCCAAACAGCACTTCTGACCAAGAACTCGAGGACCCCCAGACATCAGTGTCTCCACCTTGAGAAACTTTGCAGACTGTTGACCCTTCAGATGGTGCCAACAACAGAATTAGAAACGGAAGGAAGCCCAGCCCAAACTTGAGAGTACCTCCCCCACCAAGAATAGGAACTCCATTTTTTTTATTTGTGCGTATGTATACGTGTGTACGTGTGTGTGTGTGTGTGTGCGTGTGCGTGTGTGTGTGTCACACTGTGGAGGTCAGGGGACAACTTCAAGGTGCCTGTGTTTCACCTTCTTCCGGGCGGGGTTTCTCGCCACTGCCAACCAACTGCCATGCTGCACACGGTCATCAGACTAGCTGGACCATGAGATTTAGAGGGAGGTTGATGGCCATCTGCCCAGATGTGTGAGTGATGCACAGCTGGAGAGGGCAGTAACTGTATTGGATGACAGAACTGAGACTCAGAGCCTCTCAACCAGCCCAAATAACAGGCTAATTCCTATGGATGGATATCGACAAGAGCACACCTAAGTATCTGTCTCGGAGTCCAAAGAGCAGCCTGGCCAGTGGGCCGTGAATATGGACAGCACGAGGCAAATTAGGGTGCCCTGGCTGCTGCAGTGTCACCACAGACTGGCACATGAGTGGTAGGTGTGATCCTAAGCCACTCCTTCCTGTGCCCCTCCACTGCCCCTCTGTGCATATTGCTCTAAGCCTCAGCTTCCCTTGTCTGTAGCACATAGTAGATCAAGGCCGATCTGTGATCTTACTTTCATATGATTCCTCCATCAAGTCCCATCTCCAAATACGGTCCCCTTCTGATATACTGGGAAGTAGGAATTAGAGGGGGCACAAGTCAGCACAGATGAGTGTGACTCTGATGGCTGCCCTCAGTGTTTGGGCACAGAAAGAAAGATGAGCTGAAAGTGCTGGACCCTTAGAGAGGACTGGGGCTCAACTCCCTGGGAACCAAGGCCTGGGGGGACAAGTGGACATCCTGCCATTGGTGACCCTTGGGCCCCTGGGATGTTCAATGCTGGGGCCAAGCGAGTACTCGGGCCTCCTCACATGGGAACATGCAGAAGCCTCCTTGTGGTCACAGTCACTGTGGCATTCAAAGTCTTCTGCCTGATGTCACCTGGCCAGGGCTCTGCAGCCAGCCATGCCACTGTTGGCTCTAGATGTGTGGACGCAGCTCCACACATGTCACTGTTCACTGGTGTCAGCTCCTTGTCAGGAGGAAGGAAATGGCCCACTGGGGTCCACTTAAGAGGTGACAACTTGCACCCTGGGAACTCCCATCATCTCCAACCCAGGCTGTGGACTGTCCTGGAGGCCTCATCATGAGACACCTTCACCTTGTGACTCTGTCCAAGGCAGGCAGCACAATCAGGCTGCTCTCCCTTACCTTCTGCCCAAAGCCGCCGTCATACTGGGGCACCTCCCCAACGCAGGAGCAGAAGTCAGGAACGTGACTTTCAGCTCCAAAGGGATTATCACTCCAGGTCAAGGAGAGGTATGGGCAAAGGCCCTGAGTTGACAGGGGCTCAATGAGTTTGAGGATCAGCGTAGCTGAAGGCACGTCAGGGTGAGTTCAGCCCTGTTAGTAAGGAATTTGGATTCGTGTGTGTGTGTGTGTGTGTGTGCGCGCGCGCGTGCGCACGTGCGTGGCACACATGTGCACTTCTGCATGTTGGCACATAAATGTGTGAGTACACATGCACATGTATTTGCCCACATGTGTAGAATCCAGAGGCTGAGATCAGGGGTCTTCCTCAGTCCCACTTGATCTTGCTCTTGGAGACATGGTCTTTCACCCAACCAAGAGTTCACCAGTTCAGTGAAGCAAGCTAAGCAGTGAGCCCCAGGGCTTCGTGGTTTCTGCCTCCCCACAGTGTCACAGGTTTCACATGGGTGCTGGGGTTCTGAAGTCTGGTCCTCATGCTTTTGTGCCAAGCACTTTACCCACCCCTCATCTCCTCATCTCCTCATCTCCTCGTCTCCTCATCTCCTCATCTCCTCATCTCCTCATCTCCTCATCTCCTCATCTCCTCATCTCCTCATCTCCTCGGCCTAGAAATGTAGATGTTATCAGCGTGGCGGAAACCATGGTCCATTCTTCTTTTTAAAAAATGTGCTTTTAATTTCTATTTATTTATTTATTTGCAAGCAGAAAGAGATGGGCCCCTAGTGTCAGGGCCCCTGGCCACTGCAAATGAACTCCAGATGCATGTGCCACCTGGTGCCACCAGTTGTACGTGGGGACTGGGGATAGAACACAGGTTGTTAGACTTTGCAGGCAAGCCCTTACTGCTGAGCCATCTCTCCAGTCCCCGCCCCCCCCCCCCGCATTGTCAGTTCTTAAGCAAAACTGTACTGCGTGCACAGTTTTGAAAAGAGCATCTCGGCCATGGCAGGAAGAGCAAGTGGGAAAGAGGTGGGGGTGAAACGCTGGGGTGAAGGGATGGGGTGAAGGGATGGGGTGAAACGCTGGGGTGAAGGGAGGGTGAAGGGAGGGGGTGAAAGGATGGGGTGAAGGGATGGGGTGAAGGGATGGGGTGAAGGGAGGGGTGAAGGGATGGGGTGAAGGGATGGGGTGAAGGGATGGGGTGAAGGGATGGGGTGAAGGGATGGGGTGAAGGGAGGGGGTGAAGGGATGGGGTGAAGGGATGGGTGAAGGATGGGGTGAAGGGATGGGGTGAAGGGATGGGGTGAAGGGATGGGGTGAAGGGTGGGGGTGAAGGGATGGGGTGAAGGGATGGGGTGAAGGGATGGGTGAAGGGATGGGGTGAAGGGATGGGGTGAAGGGATGGGGTGAAGGGATGGGGTGAAGGGATGGGGTGAAGGATGGGGTGAAAGGGGATGGGGTGAAGGATGGGGTGAAGGGATGGGGGTGAAGGGAGGGGTGAAGGGATGGGGTGAAAGGATGGGGTGAAGGGATGGGGTGAAGGGAGGGGTGAAGGGATGGGGTGAAGGATGGGGTGAAGGGATGGGGTGAAAGGATGGGGGTGAAGGGAGGGGTGAAGGGATGGGGTGAGGGATGGGGTGAAGGATGGGGTGAAGGGATGGGGGAAGGGATGGGGTGAAGGGATGGGGTGAAGGATGGGGTGAAGGGATGGGGTGAAGGGATGGGGTGAAGGGATGGGGTGAAGGGATGGGGTGAAGGGATGGGGTGAAGGATGGGGTGAAGGGATGGGGTGAAGGATGGGGTTGAAGGGAGGGGTTGAAGGGATGGGTGAGGGATGGGGTGAAAGGATGGGGTGAAGGGATGGGGTGAAGGGAGGGGTGAAGGGAGGGGGTGAAGGGATGGGGTGAAGGATGGGGTGAGGGATGGGTGAAGGGATGGGGTGAAGGGATGGGGTGAAGGGAGGGGGTGAAGGATGGGGTGAGGGATGGGGTGAAGGGATGGGGTGAAGGATGGGGTGAAGGGTGGGGTGAAGGGATGTGGGGTGAAGGGATGGGTGAAGGGAGGGGGTGAAGGGAAGGATGGGGTGAAGGCGTGGGTGAGTGAAGGGATGGGTGTGAAGGGATGGGGTGAAAGGATGGGGTGAAGGGGGAGGGGGTGAAGGGATGGGGTGAAGGATGGGTGAAGGGATGGGGTGAAAGGTGGGTGAAAGGGATGGGGTGAAGGATGGGGTGAAGGATGGGGTGAAGGGAGGGGTGAAGGGAGGGGTGAAGGAGGGGTGAAGGGATGGGGTGAAGGGATGGGGTGAAGGGAGGGGTGAAGGGATGGGGTGAAGGATGGGGTGAAGGGATGGGGTGAAGGATGGGGTGAAGGGATGGGGTGAAGGATGGGGTGAAGGGATGGGGGTGAAGGGATGGGGTGAAGGGAGGGGGTGAAGGGATGGGGTGAAGGGATGGGGTGAAGGGATGGGGGTGAAGGATGGGAGGGGAGGTGAAGGGATGGGGTGAAGGATGGGGTGAAGGGATGGGGTGAAGGGATGGGGTGAAGGGAGGGGTGAAAGGAGGGGGTGAAGGGATGGGGTGAAGGGATGGGGTGAAGGGATGGGGTGAAGGGATGGGGTGAGGGGGGAAGGGGGGGTGAAGGGATGGGGGTGAAGGGATGGGGTGAAGGGATGGGTGAAGGGAGGGGGGTGAAGGGATGGGGTGAAGGGATGGGGTGTAAGGGATGGGGTGAAGGGATGGGGTGAAGGGATGGGGTGAAGGCTGGGGTGGGAAGGGATGGGGGTGAAGGGAGGGGTGAAGGGAGGGGGTGAAGGGATGGGGTGAAGGGATGGGGTGAAGGGATGGGGTGAAAGGATGGGGTGAAGGGAGAGGGGTGAAAGGATGGGGTGAAGGGATGGGGTGAAGGGATGAGGGTGAAGGGAGGTGGGGTGAAGGATGGGGTGAAGGATGGGGTGAAGGGATGGGGTGAAGGGATGGGGTGAAAGGGATGGGGTGAAGGGATGGGGTGAAGGGAGTGGGGTGAAGGGATGGGGGTGAAGGGATGGGGGGAAGGGGGTTGGGGTGAAGGGATGGGGTATGAAGGGGGATGGGGGAAGGGATGGGGGTGAAGGGATGGGTGAAGGGATGGGGTGAAGGATGGGTGAAGGGATGGGGTGAAGGGATGGGGTGAAGGGATGGGGTGAAGGGATGGGGTGAAGGATGGGGGGGATGTGTGAAAGGATGGGGTGAAGGGATGGGGTGAAGGGATGGGGTGAAGGGATGGGGTGAAGGGATGGGGTGAAGGATGGGGTGAAGGGATGGGGTGAAGGGATGGGTGAAGGGATGGGGTGAAAGGATGGGGTGAAGGGATGGGGTGAAAGGATTGGGGTGAAGGGATGGGGTGAAAGGTGGGGTGAAGGGAATGGGGTGAAGGGATGGGGTGAAGGATGGGGTGAAGGGATGGGGTGAAGGGATGGGGTGAAGGATGGGGTGAAGGGATGGGGTGAAGGGATGGGGTGAAGGATGGGGTGAAGGGATGGGGTGAAGGGATGGGGTTGAAGGGATGGGGTGAAAGGATGGGGTGAAGGGATGGGGTGAAGGGATGGGGTGAAAGGATGGGGTGAAGGGATGGGGTGAAGGGATGGGGTGAAGGGATGGGGTGAAAGTGGGGGTGAAGGGATGGGTGAAGGATGGGGTGAAGGATGGGGTGAAGGGATGGGGTGAAGGGATGGGGTGAAGGATGGGGTGAAGGATGGGGTGAAGGGATGGGGTGAAGGATGGGGTGAAGGGATGGGGTGAAGGGATGGGGTGAAGGGATGGGTGAAGGATGGGGTGAAGGATGGGGTGAAGGGATGGGGTGAAGGATGGGGTGAAGGATGGGGTGAAGGATGGGGTGAAGGGATGGGGTGAAGGGATGGGGTGAAGGATGGGGTGAAGGGATGGGGTGAAGGATGGGGTGAAGGGATGGGTGAAGGGATGGGGTGAAGGGATGGGGTGAAGGGATGGGGTGAAGGGATGGGGTGAAGGGATGGGGTGAAGGGATGGGGTGAAGGGATGGGGTGAAGGATGGGGTGAAGGGATGGGGTGAAGGGATGGGGTGAAGGATGGGTGTGAAGGGATGGGTGAAGGGATGGGGTGAAGGGATGGGGTGAAGGGATGGGGTGAAGGATGGGGTGAAGGATGGGTGTGAAGGGATGGGGTGAAGGGATGGGGTGAAGGGATGGGTGAAGGGATGGGGTGAAAGGATGGGGTGAAGGGATGGGGTGAAGGATGGGGTGAAGGGATGGGGTGAAGGGATGGGGTGAAGGGATGGGGTGAAGGATGGGGTGAAGGATGGGGTGAAGGGATGGGGTGAAGGGATGGGGTGAAGGGATGGGGTGAAGGATGGGGTGAAGGGATGGGGTGAAGGATGGGGTGAATGGGATGGGGTGAAGGATGGGGTGAAGGGATGGGTGAAGGGATGGGGTGAAGGGATGGGGTGAAGGATGGGGTGAAAGGATGGGGTGAAGGGATGGGGTGAAGGGATGGGGTGAAGGGATGGGGTGAAGGATGGGTGAAGGATGGGGTGAAGGGATGGGGTGAAAGGATGGGGTGAAGGGATGGGGTGAAGGGATGGGGTGAAGGGATGGGGTGAAGGGATGGTAGGGTGTGAAGGGATGGGGTGAAGGGATGGGGTGAAGGGATGGGAGTGTGAAGGGATGGGTGGTGAAGGGATGGGGTGAAGGGATGATGGGGTGAATGGGATGAGGGGGTGAAGGATGGGGTGAAGGGATGGGTGAAGGGATGGGGGTGAAGGGATGGGGTGTGAAGGGATGGGGTGAAGGGATGGGGTGAAGGGATGGGGTGAAGGGATGGGGTGAAAGGAGAGGGTGAAGGGATGGGGTGAAGGGATGGGGTGAAACGCTGGGGGTGAAGGGATGGGGTGAAGGGTAGAAGGATGGATCCAGAGGAGAAATGAGGGTGCTCAGGGTGGTGGCAAGGTGATGACGCAGGGGGACTTGGTGGATCAGGAGGAGCTGATCCCAAACCTTAGCTATGTAGTGGGTGTGATGGCCAGGGGAGAGGACGGTGTGAAAACAAGAGGTACACTTGGAAAATGTAAGCCCCTGGCACCAGGCTGAGAGAACTGATGCACTTGCAGCGTTGCAGACGTGGCCGAGCAGGGAGACAAGAAGGGCTTTACTGAGGGCAGAGCACAGGCGCACAGAGGAGGCTTCCGGGACGGAATGCATGAGAGCTCGCGTCGTGGAGGCCACTGGGTGGGGCTGTGTGGACCCGGCGTCTTTCCTCCCGTTGATTCCGCCTCTCTGTCAGGGTTGAGGTTGTGGTTCCAGCCTCGGCCTTGACTGAAAACCTCAGGCCTTGCCCTTGCTTTCGCTTTTATTGTTATTTCTTTTCTTTTTGTCTTTTTTTTTTTTTGTGACAATGTCTCATGTAGTCCAGGCTGGCCTTGAACTGCTTGAACTGATTCCCATGCCTCTACTTCCCAAGTGCAAGGATTGTAGGAATACAGCACGTTTGGTTTTGAGACAAGGTTTGGTAGCCCAGGCTGGAACTGAACTCCATGTATAGCTAAGGCTGGCCTTGTACTCCTGATCCTCCTACCTCCACCTCCCAAGTATTTTTTAAAAACATTTATTTACATCAGGTATGGCGGTGCACTGCACACCTTTAATCCCAGTACTCAGGAGGCAGAGGTAGGAGGATTGCCACCCTGAAACTACATAGTGAATTCCAGGTCAGCCTGGGCTAGAATGAGACCCTACTTCAAAAATAAAATAAAATAAAATAAAATAAAATAAAAAGCATTTATTTATTTGTTTGAGAGAGAGAGAGAGAATGTGGGCATGGTAGGGCCTCCCGCCACTACAAACAAACTAAAGATGCACGCACCACTTTGTACATCTGACTTCACATGGATACTGGGGAATCAAACCCAGGCTATCAGGTCTTGCAAGTGCCTTTAATTGCTGAGCCATCTCTCCAGCACCAGAGTAATTTTAAAAAATATTTTATTTTTATTTATTTATTTGAAAGAGGGAGAGAGAGAATGGGCACACCAGAGGCTCCAGCCGCCAGAAACAAGCTCCAGATGTATGTGCCACTTTGTGCAACTGGCTTATGTGGGTCCCGGGGAATCTAACCTGGGTCCTTTGGCTTTGCAGGCAAGTGCCTTAGGCGCTGAGCCGTCTCTCCAGCCGCAGAGTAACTTTTCACTAGCAGGAGCGTCTGGGGCGTTCTCACTGCCTCCAGTCTGCCTACGGCTAACGGCTGCAGGCCTGCGGTGTGGGCTGGTAACTGGAAATGGCCACCTCTACTTGCAGCCTTGGTCCAGTCGTTTCCCTCTCCGTCCCCAGTTTCCCCATCTGTAAGGTAGGCTGGTGGCTGTATTTACCTGGTAGGGTATGTGAGTATTGACCAAGCTGACATATGTTAAGGGCTTTTTTTGGGAGGGGGGGAGGACAGGGTCTCAGGTAACCCAGTTGGCCTTGAACTCTTGATCTTCCTGCCTTTACCTCCCAAGACTGAGATTACAGTCATGCACCACCACATCCAGCCTGTTAAAACTTTGAACAAATGATGCCTGGTGCCCAGCAAGTGCTATGTGTCAGCTGTACTTACTAGTAGCTTGGCCTTGACCACGCGCTGCTGCACACCAGCCCTCCCTCTCCGCCGTTCATAAGACTTGCCGAGATAAAGCAGGGGCACTGAGTGTGTTTCAGACGTGACCAAAGTCACAGGCCCCAGACCCTTGGCACCCTTACCACCTAAGGTCGCCTCACCCAGTGGGGCCTTTACCCCACAGCTGACTCATGGCTCTGCTCAGATGACTCCACTCTGAGATACCTTTTATTTATGTATCTGAGAGAGAGAAAGAGGCAGAGAGAGAGAGAGAGAGAGAGAGAGAATAGGCACATCAGGGCCTCTAGCCACTGCAAACAAACTCCAGACACATGCGCCACCTTGTGCATCTGGCTTATGTGGGTCCTAGGGAATCGAACCTGGGTCCATTGGCTTTGCAGGCGAACACCTTAACCATTAAGCCATCTCTCCAGCCCTCTTTTTTTAATCAATTAACTTATTTGCAAGCAGAAAGAAAGAGAGGAAATGGGGCACACCAGGGCCTTTTGTCACTGCAAACAAACTCCAGATCATGAGCCACTTCGTGCATCTGAATTTACATGGGAACTGGGAAACCAAACCTGGGCCCGCAGGCATGCAAGCAACCACCTACAACCACTGAGCCACAACCACAGCCTAGAGATACCTTTGTGTGCCTTGCCCATCTGGGCACTTTCTCCCTATTCCCTCTGCAGAGCCCAGCACTAAGCCTTACACGTGTCTTGTCTGCTCAAAGACCACAGGGTCTTGAGGTGACCAGGGAATGAGAGGGTGCTGGCCTCGTAGTGCATCACAGCACTTCTCACGGCCCCTAGGTACTTCCTATGTGTGAAACAGGGGAGTAAGTACCGGGGCCCCCATCTTGCCTTTCCTCCAGACACCTGTGTTCTCTGTTCTTCTGAGGTTCAAGTCCACGGGATGTGCTTCTCTGTGGCTCCTAAGGCCCCTGTCCCACCCACATCCCTGAGTCCTGCCCCCCATTCAAGTTACACTCCCATACTGACCTGCGTGCTCACATAGCTCTAGCTGTTCTATGCAAGGATGGGTCCAGTTATTTGGGAAGATCTCAGACTGCCTGGCTGGGGGAATGCGTCCCTGAGCCCATCATAACTAACCACTCTTAGTAAAGCCTGGCTGGTTTCTAGCGGGCATGGCTGACCCCTCACATGCCCCTTCAAGGCATCTGTGCTGGCCTCCCACAGCTGAAGGGACTCTGAGGGTCCTCTGGTCCCACTACCCCCCAGCAGGGGTCTGCCAGCAGCAGGATCCACCAGGCCTGCAGGAAAGGCATGTGGAGGTCCAGGGAGCCCAGGCGCCTGCATGTCGGTTAGGCTGCTGTGACGTGTGAGTTCTGTTCAGCCCAACTTCAACCTCAACCCCACGAGAACCTCAAGCCACTTAGAGTGAGGACGGGGCTTCCTGTTTTGTACATGGGGAATTGAGGCTCAAAGGTTATGGTCTCTCAGCACTGAGTGGGGTGTGACCTCAAGACTCCAACTCCAGAACTCAGGTTCTCGCCCTGGCGCAGTTCTTCCAGAGACTGGGGACAGCGTCTACCTGTATTTTGTCAGTCACGCTGGGGAAGGATCCAGTAGAAGATTCCCGACAGAGGCCAGGGACGCTCCTAACATCATACAGTGCACACCAGGGTCCCTACAATAACGAGTGACCCTGGCACTGGGAGTGGGGCTCAGCGGTAGAGGGCATGCTTGGTACTCTGTCCCAAATACCAATTATGCCCTTGTTGGGAAAGTGTGTTCCGATCTAGAGCCTGGACGCAGAGCCTCACACTGTGCACCTGCAGGGACTCCACCCAGGCAACGGGCTAAAGAATTGAAAAAGCCGGGCACGGTGGCCCACGCCTTTAATCCCAGCACTTGGGGAGGCAGAGGTAGGAGGATCGCCATGAGTTCGAGGCCACCCTGAGACTACATAGTGAATTCCAGGTCAGCCTGAGCTAGAGTGAGACCCTACCTCAAAAAAAAAAAAAAAAAAAAAGAGAAAAGAATTGAAAAAAGATGGGACAGGGAAGGAAGTCTCAGTTGTCAAAACCCCAGCCCAAGACAGACAGACTGCCAGGTCACAGTAACCAGAACAAGAGCCAGTTCTGAGAGCATGGCCTGCCTGCCAGCCCCCCTGACCCCTAGTCCTATAAGGAAGGAAGGAGACAGATGCCAGCTTTAGATACAAGAATTTGTGGAAACCAGGGGTAATGCACCAACCCAGTCCAGTCTCCCTCTGTCTGCCCTCAGGGAAGCATTTTGGCTCCACCAAAGACTTTGAGCCCAGTGGCAGAGCAGTCTGTGGAGCAACAGATTTGCTGTGTGGGGACCCAGTGAGCTGCAGAGCCCAGCTTTGACTCCGGTTATGTACTTGTCTCCCAGGCTCCATCCCTTCACACCCCCACAGGCTTTCACCCGGTTCCCAAGAAAGCCCTGTTCTGGAGCCAGGCGTGGTGGTGCACGCCTTTAATCCCAACACTTGGGAGGCAGAGGTAGGAGGCTCGCCATGAGTTCCAGGCCGCACTGAGGCTACGTGGTGAATTCCAGGTCAGCCTGGGCTAGAGTGAGAACCTACCTCAAACAACCAAAAAGGCCGGGCTCTGTTCCACATGCCTACTGCCGTCTGTGCCACTTTGGCCTTGGTGTGGAAGCTCTGAATTCTCCAGACCTGTGGCCACCAAGTGGGGCTCGGGGGCCAGGGCAAGGTGGCATGTCCTGAGGACCATAAGCTTCTGAAGGACAGGAGACGGAGGTGTTTAGGTGGGGACAGGAGGCGTGTCTCCATGTTGACCCATGTACAAGCTCCCACACACGTTACAAAGATGCATGTGCGTGTGTTCAGCCATGGTCTAGGAGGAGCCAGAAGAGCAAGGGCCTTGGCGAGTTTAAGCAGTGCTGTTACCAAGGAGCCAAGGAAAGCACCTCGCGTGCCGCAGAACTGATTTCAGACAGCCTGGTGGTAACTTTCCTGTGATTTATGTTCCCAAGGTTTGAAACAACCTGCATGAGATTTGGCGGGGGGTGCGTAACAGATAACGAGGGTAACTCGGCTGAAATGCACAGGCCCTCGGGAATCCTCGTTGCCTACTTTAAAGGGCAGGTGTTCACAGAGCGTGGTGTAACACACCTTTCTCCCAGCTCTGGGGAAGCCGAGGTAGGAGGATTGCTGTGAGTTTGAGGCCAGTCTGAGACTACATAATGAATTCCAGGTCAGTCTAGGCTAGAGTGAGACCCTAACCCCCCCCCCAAAAAAAAAAACTAAATAAAAAAAGAATAACGAGTGGGGGGAGAGGCAGGTGTTTGGGAAGGTGTGTGTGGCTGTGACTTCTCAGAAGGCACGCCTTCCACATGGAGATGCTGTGATGAGGGGAAAACCCAGGGACAGTGAGGTCAGGAGACCCAGTTTGCAGCTCCAGCCGCACCCTGTAACAGGACAGTGACTTCTGGCTTCTGAAAATCTCGTTGTGCTTATCTTTGGAAACCCTGGCGGGCAGGCGCCTGAGGAGGTGTCTGTGAGGATTAGGCAGGCTGATGTGTGTAAATGTGTCTGGTCAACAGTGAAGCCCATGCTCAGGGAAGAGGCTCAGCTTGCAACCTCGCCCAGCATGGAAATCCTGAATTGACTGGAGTGAGCTTGCTTACCTAGGCCCTTGATTAGCTGCAGTCTCTACCAGGTGGCAGATGCCTGCGGGTTATCCTCAAACAAGACAGATAAAGAGCCCTGCTTTTTTTGGGGGGGGAACCTACATTCTAATGGGGGAGAAGAGAAGTGAAACATTAACAAAATTAGTAAGAAGGTTATATAGACTAGGGGAAGATGTATAATACTGTGGGAGGAATTGGGCAGAATAAAAGAGATAAGGAGGTTGGCGGGGAGAGAGGAGCTAAATGTTTTTTTAATATATTTTATTTATCTATTTGAGAGAGAAAGGCAGATAGAGAAAGAGAATGGGCACACCAGGGCCTCTAGCCACAGCACATGAACTTCAGATGCATGTGCCACCTAGTGCATCTGGCTTACATGGGTCCTGGGGAACCAAACCTGGGTCCTTTGGCTTTGCGGGCAAACTCCTTAACCGTTAAGCCATCTCTCCAGCCCAAAGTGTTTTTTTTTTTTAATTTTTTATTGATAGTTTTCATACATGTATATAATGCAGTTGGTTCATATTCACCCCTATTATCCCTTCTCTTGTCTCTCATCCCACCTAACTAGTCCCACTTCTACTCTGATGTCTGTGTGTATATGTGTGTGTTTGAGTTTAATTAGGCTTGATTGCAAGCTCATGGGGGGTGGGCATTTAGGACTGTGGGCAACCTACTGCGCCGCAGAGGAGAATGTTTCCCTGCCCTCCAGCTATCACTGACGGTCAATGATTCCTCAGGGAAGGGTGGGCGCCTCATGAACTCCTCCAGCATCCATGGCAGAAAGGCTATAGTTTTTGTTTTTTGTTTTTGTTTTTTTTTTTTTTAATGTGTGTGCGCATAGGGTTTCTCACCCCTGAAAACAAATTCCATCTGGCTTTATGTGGGTGTTTGGAGAACTGAGCCCCAGGCCTGCAGGCTTTGCAAGCAAGTGTCTTTAACTGCTGAGCCAGCCCAGACTATAATATTTTTATGTTTTATTTATTTATTTATTTATTTGAGAGAGAAGAGAATGGGTGCACCAGGGCCTCCAGCCACTGTAAACGAACTCCAGACGCATGCGCTCCCTTGTGCATCTGGCTTACGTGGGTCCTGGAGAATTGAACCGGGATCCTTTGGCTTTGCAGGCAAACGCCTTATCTGCTAAGCCATCTCTCCAACCCCAGACTACAGTTTCTTTAATAGGGGGACAGATTGTACCTGGTTGTTCAGGAGGTGAGAGTCCCGGGCACAGTGAGAAGCAGGTTGAAGGGTGAAGCTGGGAAGTACACAGCTCCTTAAGAGCCACAGTAGGTGGGCAGAGAGGAACCCAGAGAAAAGGCAGGTCTGGGGAGGGGACCAGATCCTATGGGGCCTCCAAGACCTTGGCCCTTACTCAGAATCAGTTGGGGATCCCAGCAGAGTCCAAGCACCAGAGTAATGTAAGGCATCCCTTTTGATTTGCTTTTGTTCTTTATGAACTTTGGAATTTGTTGATGAGCAGCAAGTGTGTACAGCGACACGTGCGCTGTGCGATAGAGGTGCAGCCACGCAGCCAGCAGACAGAAACGGCGCAGGTTACGGGAGAGCTCCGTCTTCCTCCTGGTGTCCGTTCTGCGACGTGCACACAGAAGCATCCTTACAGCTCAGCTTGCAGCCCTGACGTCCTCCTTTGGGGACGCCTGCGTCTGCAGGGTTGGGCACAGGCTGTTAGGGCAGGGCTGGACGCTGGCCACTTAGCACGCGTGCTTTGACCCAAGGGATAGCAGTGGAAAGGTGAGAAGTGGTTGCGTTCTGGAACTAGAGCCAACTGGACTTGCCTTCAAATTAAATGTGTATGTGAGAAAAATCAGGATTTCAGGATGATCCCAAGGTTGGGGGGCCCTAAGCCACGGGAAGGAAGGAAAGAGTGAGGCAAGAATGAGGTAGAGGGTGGGGATGTGGCTCAGCTGGCAGTGCCTGCCTAGCGCGGGAAGCCCTGGGTTTGATCCTGAGCATTGCATAAACCAGGCGTGGTGGTGTGCTCCTGCAATCCCAGCTCTGAGGTGGAGGCAGAAGGGTCAGAAAGTCAAGGTCATCCTCAGCTACATAATGAGTGTAGGCCAGGCTGGACTACATGAGACTTTCTGTCTCAAAAAAATGTTGAGGGGGGCACCAGGATGATGGCCCTTTGGGTAAAGTGCTTGCCACACAAGTATGAAGATCCAACTTCCCTCCTTCCTTCCTTTCTTTTTTTGATTTTCGAGGTAGAGTGAATTAGTCTCAGGGTGGCCTCGAACTCACAGTGATCCTCCTACCTCCGCCTCCCTCCTGAGTGCTGGGATCCCCAGAAGCCATGTAGATAGAAGTCTCTGCGATTCCCATGAGCCAGTGCAAGCCGCAAGGCAGAAACAGGAGGCCAGCTGGCATCAAACACGGCTTGCCTGGGCTTCAGGCATGCATTGCTGTGGCCATTGCTTTCCTAATGCTGCTTCTTCTTCTTCTTTTTTTTTTTTTTTTTTTTTTTTTTTTTGGTTTTCGAGGTAGGGTCTCACTCTAGCTCAGGCTGACCTGGAATTCAGTATGTAGTCTCAGGCTGGCCTTGAACTCACTGCAATCCTCCTAGCTCAGCCTCCTCAGTGCTGGGATTAAAGGCATGTGCCACCAGGCCGGGCCCTACCAGTGCATCTTCTTTAGGGAAATGCAGATGAATTTTACTGTCTCTGTTCAGGTTTCTTCTGTCAGGTCCCCTTTCACACCTGAGTGCTGGATCAGAGCCATAGCTAAGACCTATTCCTTTCTCACATGCTCTCAGAAGTTTCCTGGGGGTGGGGAGAGGACAGGAAAGACCCTGACACTGGTCAGAGGAGCTGAAAGGAGAGAGGAAGTGGGCCTGACAGGAGCCACAGGGCAGTAGGGGGAGGAGTGGGTCTCTGGAAGAAGTGCTGCTGAGGGGCTGTGGGCTCAGGGCTCAGTGGGGGGGACTTCACTGTACCTTCCTGCCATTCCCAGACCTGAGGAGTGGACAGCATGAAAATAAAGACAGATGCGCCTCCCAGGGAGGAAGGGGTTTGCCCAGTGCCACAAGGCTGGACATGAGCAAGTGTCTGCACCACAGGCAGCCACGAGGCTACTTCCTGAATCTGGGTCCTCAGTTTCCCAGCAGTCAACACAGTGAGGAATCCATCAACATCTTCGGATAAATCAAGGGGTGGGGAAGTGTGGGACATGTAGTGGGTGACTCCCTCTGGAGCCTCAAGCCTTTCAGGTACTACAGGAGCTCCATAGAGGGAAGGCTGTGGGAGGACAGAGAAGATACTGTGGAATGGTAGCCTGCCCCAACCAGGAGGCCCAGAGAGCCACCGTGGGTTCCTGAATTCCAGGACAGAAGCAGGAAAGCGTGCAGCTCTGTGGAGTCTCAACAGCACTTTGCAGCAGTAACTGGGCCCTGCTGCCCCCTTGCTTTGGCCTGCAGTCTGTCAAATCTAAACCTCTGATTCTGGTCAGCCCTGCGAGGTGCTGATTCTGAGGGAGATGGGCCTCGGACTCATAGCAGTCCTTCTACCTCAGCCTCCTGAGTGCTGGAATTAAAGGTGCACACCACTATGCCCGGCTAAGGAGTGAGGGTGACTCTAACACATCCTTTCCTTCCTAGGTGTTTCCTAATTCAGACACCAGCACTGTCCTGCTGCGCAGAGGCAGATCCAAGCTGGGGAGGGGGGCACATCACCCCTCAGGCTTCCATAGAAACACCACGCAGCAGTGCACCAGCAGGATCCTCAGGGAAGTGGGGGCCTGACCTGCATGGTTCCTTCTTTCTTTCTTTTCCTTTTTTTTTTTTTTTCTTTTTTTCTTGGTACGGTGACATAAGCTGTTGGGCGTGACCTGCTACAAGAGACCACCTAATTAATGGTGGTCGTGAGGGAAATGAAAGAAAACTGGCCGTGAATCCAAAACGTGCTTTCCCTCTGGGCCAGCGGGATGCTCAGAGCCCCAGAGGCTGGCTCCGCGCTCCTCCTGCCACCAGCACTTTCAGCTCCCTGATGTTTGCAGTTCATTGTGTGTGCAGTGGGGGGGGGAGGGGTGTCAGGGAGCGTCCCATTAGACGGAGCAAACCCACGCAGACAGAGAGGAAGGAGGACTCTTCATTCAGCTAACCTTTATCATGTACCTGCCCACCACGCAGGACCCTGGGGACCCTACGGTAAGGTCTTTCTCCGCTGGCAGGGGGCCCATGGTGCGGTGTTAAGTGCTCTAGTGAGGTGTGACGAGGGGCAGAGAGCGACTCTGAGGAAAGGAGGGAGGGAGCTAGGTGTCCCAGAGGACTTCACAGAGGAGGGGATGACAGATGCGCTGGCTTCACTAAAGAATAGCACCCACTTGCTGTGTGGCTGTGTCTCCATGTCTCTGTCCCTTCCCTCCCCATCCTTGCTTCTTGTCTGTCTTGGTCCCTCTGTCTTAAGGAGCACCTGGGTCTGAGAGCAAGAAAGGCTCTGGAAGCCCCTGGCCAAGCCCCTCCTGTTACTCCCAAGGAAGCAGGAACAGAGAGATAACAACGACTCACCCAAGGTCACACAAACTATTTTGGTGTTCCACTTCTCTTTGTTGTTTGTTTCAATCATACTTGTATGATGTGTGTGTGTGTGTGTGTGTTTGTGTGTGTGTACACACACATGCACAGGAAGGCAAAATCACACCTAGAGACAGGCCTCTACATAGTAGCAGCCTGTGTAGTGGGCACAGAAGCATTCTGCTGCCAACAGGGAGGCACACAGCTCAGGCAGGGGTAGGACAGCGGGGTAGGGGAGCCACAAGGCAAGTACTATGGCTGAGCCCCTCTGGTAGGGTGGGAGTGGAAGCTGTTGGGGTGCAGAGGTGCAGAAGGCCTTCCACCCATCTCTAGGAACTGGGCCTGGCCCCAAGGTCTAGAGTTCCCAGAGGGCCTGGTGCTTAGTCACTTAACTCTGGATCCCCTGACAAGCCCCAGAATTTAGTGCCCAGAAAAGACGGGGAGTAGAGTGAGGTGAAGGATGGGCCAGATCACAGAAGCCAGGGGTCCCTGCCCCGAGAGCTCCAAGCGGTCTCTCTCCACGCATGTCCCAATACAATCAGAATCATTTTATTGCAATAAGGAAAGCATCAGTGCTGGGCTGTAGTGTAGGGAAAGCCGGCAGGGGAAAGGGGTCTATCTCACAAGCTGTCCTTTCTCCCTCCAGTCTTCTCTCCTTTGTTCCTCCCCTGCCCCCTCCCTTCCTCTCCCCTGCCAGCTTCTCTCCTCTCCTTCCAGCCTTCCATTCCCCCCACCACCACCTCCCCGCCCTCTCCGCAGCTCCCCCCACCCCAGCTGTGTCCCCTATTGGGACCTCCGCCGAGGGCGGGGGCGCGATACTCCGAGCTCAGGCTGGGCTTTGGTGGCCATCTTCCCGCAGGGAAAGAGTTAAGTCTCTTCCCCGCATCCCTCCTCCCTCCTCCGCCTCCCCCGGCCGCCGCCGCCGCCGCCGCCGTGGAGTCCTGCAGCTGGGCCCTGGGCTGACCTTCACCGGGAGGGAGGCTGCAGTGCGCATGCCCAGGCCGGGCACCGGCGCGGGCACGGGGAGGGCGGCGCGGGCCCCAGCGGCCCGGGCCCCTAGCGTCCCGGCGGCGGCCCGCTCGCTCCGGCGCGGCGGGGGGCGAGGCGGCCGGGCCGAGCCGTCCCGCAGGCCGCGGCGCTGCGCTCGCGGCGCGGGGAGCGGCGCTTTGCCATTTGGTGCCGGTCGTGCTTGTGCGAGGGAAGGAGAGATGGGGGGACGGCAGGGGGGACTCCGGCGCAGGGCCGCCGCGCGGCCGTCTTCGCCCCAGACACACTCTCTGCCCACCCGGGTGCGGCTTGCGCCCTGTCTGGCTGGAAGAAGCCCTGGCTCTCCCCTGGGCCCTTTCCCAACACGTGGGCAACGTGGCCCTACTCAACGCCCTGGTAGGGCTGAGCGGCTAGTGAGCCTGGCCTTTGTGAGATGGAAGCTCCAGCCTGAAGTGCGAAGCCCCTCTGGTCCAGGGCCGCCGCTAGCGCAGTAGGCGAACGTGTCTGCTGAGGAGTGCCTGGGGAATCCTGAACTGGGCCTCGGTGCGTGGGATGGGTAGGAGGCCAGCGATGTGCGTGTGTGTGCGAATCCATGTGGCTCCCGGTCCCTCTGGTGCTTGCCCTGTGTGCTCCGTGGCGTGTGCCTGGACAGTACATGGCTATCTGCGCAGCACAATGATGTCACCCAGAAGGGTGGCTCAGAAGGGGCCTTATCTATGGGCCTGAGGGATGGTATCCACATGGTGTAACCACCTCCCACCACCTCCTCCACCACCAAGACCACCCACCCATCTCCCTGCCCCCTTCACAGATGCAGAGTGCCCCCTTTCCCGTCCCCTCAGTCTCCCCAGCTGCTCAGGTTGGTGTGCCAGTGTGCCTCCTCTGCTGTCTTCGTTCCCTAAAAGGTTTCTCCAAAAGTTGAGGGCAGTGAGCTTTATTCCAAGCTAAGAAGCATCTCCCAGAACATCCGAGGCCCCGGGGTTCGCAGTCGCTGCTAGAGGCAGTCTTTGGGCTGCGTGGTGGCTCGCTTCTTCAGGCAAACAGTAGAGACGGGCTCAATCCACTGGCCCATTGAGCCTTACAGGCATCCCTGACTTTTGATGATGTGGAGTCCCTGTGCTCAGGCATGGTGGGGAAGAGGGTCAAGACCAGCCTCTGACCTCAGAGGCCACAGCCTTTTGAGAGACCAAACCTAACACAGCAGAAGCACAGGACATAGAAGCATTATGAGCCCAGACCAGCTCGTGGCCAACGGAGAGGGCACTGGGCATCGGGGGGGGGGGGGGGGAAGACCACGATCTAGATGCATGAATGAGGCCAGGGAAGGCTTGCTGCAGGAAAGGAAGGGTCTGGCCTGGGCCTTAAAGGACGGCTGTGATGGGACAAGCAGAGGACAGGTGTAGGTGCTGCAGGCGGGTGGAGGTGAGTAGCTGACCTGGGCAGAGCATCTCTCCCCTCCCATGGCCGGTGGCTGCAGAGGCAGCCCACCCACCCCATCAGGAACCCAACTGTCCCACAGCCGGGATAAAGTGCAGCATCCTGGACAAATCTGTGTCTGTCTGTCTGTCTCTCTCTCTCTCTCTCTCTCTCTCTGGCATTTCAGAGTGACAGTGGGCACCTGAATGGACAGTGACAGACAAGCTTCACACAGAAAAGACTCCCAGCAAAACATTCTCTCTGTTTCCTGTCTTGACCTCTTAGGACATTGTCAAGGGTCAAGGGTCAAGTGCCAGCACACGCCAGTGCAATGCTAGGCCTTCAGGTCTCAACTTCAAATCAGTGTTCCTTCCAACCAACTCCCTTGAGCAGGGTCCCTCCCTTACCTGAATGCTGTGAGGTCCCCGGAGCCCCATAGGCTCGTCCTCCAGAAGGAGGGTGGGGGCGTGGCTTGGGGCATGGGCGTGGCATGGGCTCAGCCTGGGGTTCTCCCTCTCCAGGGTGGGCCAGCTACCTTCACACCATTCCTTAAGGGCCTCCCTCATCTCCTCTCCCCGCATCCTTGCTTTCTTTGAAGTCCCGAGGCTGGCCTCACCATTCCCATCTCCTCTGGGTCCCCCACCCCTAAGGCAAGCCTCTTTCATTGCTCCTACCCACTCAAGCAAGCACCCACTCTGGACTCCACACCATTCCCTAATTTTTCTCCTCCTGTGCTCACGAGCCCAAACCAGGTCCCTCTTTCGGAAATACTTCCCCATATTGCGCTCACTTTTCCTGACACGGAGACAAAGAAAGACTCACAAACCCAGAAATAGAGTCCCCCAGAGCCGAGAGCCACAGGCCGTGTCCCGCCCCTGCCGCACGCGCGCAAGGCACAGGCGGCTGTCGGTGGGGAGGGAGGCACGACAGACAGACCCACAGACACAGACGAGGCGTTTGTCGTCGTCGGTGCCCGCTCACAAACATGCCCACCGCAGCCACCGCGCCGCGCGCCACAAAAGGGTGCGGACACCCGGCGCGCGAGACAAGGGCACACACATCTGCGGATGCCAGGGGCGGAGGAGGGGGCAGCCCGCCCTGCCCGGCACACCCACCGCAGGCGGCCTGGGGCCGGAGCGAGGCTTCCTCCCGGCTCAGGCTCCCCCTCCCCGGATTCCTTCCAGCGAATGTTTCCCTACTTGGCCTGCCCGGTCTCTGGGGAGAGGGCCTCAGAAATGCAGCAGGAGCCACTTGGGGGAAGAAAGTTGGAACTGGCTGTTCCCTGCCTGGCTCTGCTGCTGGCCCATTCCCTAACCGAGAAAACTATTTGTAGCTAAGGGCCGGGTGGTCAACGAGACCCACCCCCCTCTCCCCGCCACCACCCCCACTGCCCCCCCGCCACCTCCCCGGGCATCCCCTCCCGTGCCTTCCCCTCCCCGCGCCGCCGCCCGCGGGCCTGGGGAGGCCTGGGCTGCAACGCCGCTGCGCCCCCCCACCTCCACCCCGCGCACCCCGGTGCACCCAGCCTCGGCGCTGCTCGGCGCGCCTCGCCGCTTATCTGCGCTGTTTGGCCAGCGCGGGGTGCCCGGGCGGGCTGCTCCGTCCCCGCCGCGTCCGCGGGCAGACCCCGGGCCGCCGGACTATTTCTGTCTTATCAGTGTAGGAATGCGGCAGCCGCGGCGGCGGCGGCGGCGGCGGTGGTGGCGGCGGGCGGGCGGCGGCGGCGTGGGCCGTGGGCCGTCAGGGCAGCCCTGAAGGGGCCCCCTCCCCACTCCGCTCGAGTAGAAGTGTGAGAGAGCCCAGCAGGACTCAGAGGGGAGAGTTGGAGGAAAAAAAAAAAGGCAGAAAAGGGAAAGAAAGAGGAAGAGAGAGAGAGAGAGAAAGAGAGAGAGAGAGAGTGAGAGGAGCCGCTGAGCCCACCCCGATGGCCGCGGACGAAGTTGCCGGAGGGGCGCGCAAAGCCACGAAAAGCAAACTTTTTGAGTTTCTGGTCCATGGGGTGGTGAGTGGGGGAAAGTTAGCGGGGGAGGGCGAGCAAGCTGGCTCGGGCTGAATGGAGGGACGATCGGGAGGGGCCGCCGGCGCGCTGCCGCTCTCCCACCCCTCCGGTTGTTTGGGGGGGATGGAGGGAGGGTGCCACGGTCATGGCCCAGCCCCGGGACCCTGCGGGCGCCCTGGCATCCGAACACGTCGCCAAGCGGCCGGCTGGGGATGGGCGCGCGGCGACCGACCGGGAAGAGAGCGTCAGCTTGAGCTCTTGTCAGGGGAGAAGGGTGGGACGTGGGGACTGTGCCTCCCCTCCAAGCCTGGCCGTGTGGGGGGGTGTCCCCTCTGGAGTCGACATGTTGTCTTTGGTTCTTTTACTGGTGGGCCCAGGTGTTCCCCCCACCCCACCCCTGCCCTGGAGGTGGGGGTGGGGTAGCGGGGCCCGGACGCTGGCAGTGGCTGGGCAGGGTTCCCTGTTGTCCCTGTTCATCCATAGCTGGGACAGTGTCACTGCGACTGGGTCTCGGGGACAAGGAGCAGGTGACCCTGGGAGGCACAGTGAGCTCAGTGAAGCTCTCTACCTACCTCTCTAGCTTAGCAACCTCTGCATCTGGGCTCTGGGGACTTGACTGTGGCCTCTTGCTGTCCGGTCAGGGAGAGGCCTGCTTGAGGGATAGACCCCATGTTAAGGGGTCGGACACCAGAAGTTAATGACCTTAACACCTAAAAGGTGTGAAGGAAGGACTGAAGCTGGGGACTTGAGGCCTAGAAGCCAAAGGGACAACACTGTACTGTCCTGCCACAAACAGGCGGTGAAGACACGTGGGAAGCCTGAGGGAGCTCAAGAGACCTAAGGGGGTGGAGGCCTGGACTGAGTGTGGGGGGCAGGTTGGGAGGCATGTAGGAGGGGCTGCAGGATGGATGGTGGGGGGGGGGTAAACAGTCAGTTTTACTATGGCCACATTTGGTTGTGACCCCAAGAAGGCACCTTCTCAGTGAGGGAGACGGGAAGGCCCCAGACTCTTGGCCTCTTATGGGACTGATGCTGGTGGCCGGCACAGCCCTTGGGGGTCCTGGAGGCCTTCCTCTCAGGGCCTCTCAGCAAGTCAGCTAGTATCGCCGGCCTTGATGAATGGGGTCAGCAGCTGATAGGGCACAAAGCTTCCCTGAGGCAACTTGTCCCTCCAGTCATAAGGATCCCTGGGGACAAGTTCCCAAAGCAGTCCTGTGGGCCAGTGGAGTTACCAGCCCTAACCAAGCTGCTTGGAGGAAGTCACTTTACAGAGACCCATCCAACGGGGAGAGAGGCTGAGCCCAAGGGTTTGAATATGGCCAACTTAGAGTTTTGGTTCTTGGGTGTCTGTGAACCCCAACAGCCCCACTTCCAGTGCCTCCTGTATGGTAATGGGGAATCGTTAGGCCTCAGCTGTCACCCTGGAGTCATGAGTGACAGAGTCAGGTGGCTAGAGCAAGGCAAACACACAGGCAGGTTCCACTGCAGAGGAGATGGGCAGAGACAGCTGTGGCTGGGGGCGGAGGCCTTAAGGGTAGAAATGGTTCAGGAGGAGAGACAGCAAGTCAGGGTTGGGTCTCCTGGTGTCTGGGGGTGAGGTGGGGGTATTTAAATAACAGAGGGCCAGTGTCTGCATCCCTCCCTCTCAAATCACCTTCCTACTCTCCCTGGCCTCAGTCCCAGTCCCTATGCCATCTCCCCTTTACAGACCCTAAACCTCCCCATCTCCCTCCTGGGGTCCAGACAAGTAGGATCTGGAACACTTCACCTGGAGGCATTTGCACCTCATCTGTGTCTTGACTACGCAGGGACAATGGCCAGGGAATATGACTGGCTTCATTTCCCTCCCAATGCCCCCTCCTCTTCTCCATCCTCTGACGCTCGCTCGTCTTCTGCCCTCACTGGGATGGGGCACAGAATGGGCTGTCTCTCTGATGTAGGTACGGGGAGCGATGGGTGCAGACTGATGCTGCCTGCTGCCTTGGATGCACTCCTATCCCCTGGCAGTCCACCTCTAGTGCAGCTCCCTACTCCCATTGAGAGAAACTTGGCCAGGTCTAATGACACCAGCCCCCCCCCCCTTCAGGTGCCCTTGCCCAGCGTGCAGCCGTCACCTTGGGAGAAATGAAGGAGGCAGGCTGTCAGGGAAGCCCCTGAGTGTGGAGACCTGCAGTTAGCTGAAGGGAGTGACGTTTTGAGACCCAGGGGCCAGAACTGGGGGGACGCAGAGAGGGGAGGGCAAGTGCACAGCCGAGCCGGCCTGGGCAGCAGGGAACGGGGGGGGGGGCAGTCAGTGCCAGAGTTCAGAGAAGAAAGGGGGCGGGGTGGGGGAGGGTGGGCTATGGTTCAGCGGTTAAAGGTGTTGGCTTGTGAAAGAGAAGCCACGCGGGCGCTAGAGCTAGCAGCGGGGACCAGTCAGGTGCTGCCTTTGTGGCGCGGAGCAGCGTGACCTTGGCGAGGTCGCTTTTCTCCTTGAGCCCCAGTTGCTCCATCCGTCAAGTGGGGATGGATGAAAGGACCTGCCCAGTCTGGCTTGCAGAGGAGCTTAGAGATGTGAACATCCTTTGGAAGGTTGAAAGGCGCCATTAATATTCATCTTTGCGGCACCTGGCGCGGCTCGGCTCGGCTCGGCTCGGCTCGGCTCGGCTATGCCCTGGGCAATCGCCTGGCTTCAGTTAGCTTCCTGCAGCGAAACGCCGCCGCCGCGCCCCCTCCGCCGAAGCCGCGCACATTCCCGCGCCCCTGCCCCTCCCACCCAGCGTTCCCACCCATCGCTCGGCGCTCAGGGTCACCGAGCCCCGGGTCTTGGCTAGGGGGTTAGGGAGGCCGGCTCCGCGGGGCTGCGGCCGGGGGAAACCCCAATCTGACCTAAGGGTGCCGATTTCTGCTTCACCTCCCGCCCCACCCCCCACCCCCTAGCGCCCCGGGATGCCGTCTGGAGCCCGAATGCCCCACCAGGGGGCGCCCATGGGTCCCCCGGGCTCCCCGTACATGGGCAGCCCCGCCGTGCGACCCGGCCTGGCCCCCGCGGGCATGGAGCCGGCCCGCAAGCGAGCAGCGCCCCCGCCCGGGCAGAGCCAGGCACAGAGCCAGGGCCAGCCGGTGCCCACCGCCCCCGCGCGGAGCCGCAGGTGAGTGGGGGTGGGGGGAGGTGCGGGGGGAACACCGTGGAGGGACGTGCAGGGGTGGATGGGCACAGAACCCTCAGGAACCAGGTGGGCGAGTATTGAGGGCTGGAAGAGAAGAGGAGGAAGGGTTTTGCAAAGACCAAGGCTTCTTGGGTTGGATACCCTCTAGGGAGGGTTTAGGGGGCACTGGTCCGGTTCTTTTGTGTGCCCATAGTGAAGACAGGCTGCGGCAGTCAGCAGTCAGGGACCCTCTTCTCTGCACACACCCCTCGCCTTTCTGCTTGTAAGTCGTTCCCACCCCTGGCCCCAAGTTCCAGGTGATGCTTCAGTCTTTGGGGTGGAGGCAGGACAGGCATAGACTGAGCTGTAGTTGTGTTTCCCAAGTGTGGTCCTGCAGTGCCTTCTTGCGAGTCTCCTCCAGACCTCCACACACCCAGTCACTGGGAATGGGTGTGAAATCCGGGGATTCATTCTGTGGCTGGGTGGTGGCCCCTGCCCAGACCCGCTTAGGGGTTGAAGGGCTACCATGATCCTTCCTAGAGACCAGATCTGCCCCGAGGCTTGTCTGAGTAGTTGGTGGCACCCCAAAGTCCCTGTTGTCTTCTGGCAAAAGCATGCCCCATGGGCATCAGTATTTAGCCAAACACACATGCTTTATTTTGCACAACAGATGGAATCCTATAAAAGGTGTAATATCAATTTTACCTCATTATTAAGCGTTTTTTTACACATCAAGGAAAAGTCACCATTTATAGGAATCCCATAACAAATTATTTTGCAGTCAGTTATTTTATATAGCAGATAACTCCCTCATTTATCACGTATAAATCAGGAGTTTTGTGCAGATGATTTAAAGCAAATCAACCCTTTAAGGATAGGTCCTTGCTCAGGCTAAGAACGGGGTTCTCCTTTAATGAGAGTTGCTGGCCTAGCCCCAGAATGGATTTATGCACAGGGAGGGGCAGAGAGTAAGAACACCACATGGGGGCAGTGTAGAGCTATCCGCTGGGCTCTGATCAATTTCTTGGCGGGCCAAAGGTGTTCTGGGTTGCTGTTGGAAACCAGAAGCTCCCAAAGCCCGGGTGCGATCTACCCTAGCCCCAGGCAGTTTAGACCTGGAGCCACATCACATGCACGCAGGCGAAGGATTCCTGCAGGTGCGGTGCGTCCCTTGCCCCGGTGGCAGGTGGTCTGAGTACAAGCATTTCCTGCTATGAAGACAGTCTAAGCAAAGTCCCACCAGCTTCCCTCTGTCATCTCCGGCTCCAGAAATGGGGTGGGGGATGGGGGCTTGGGGGTGGGAAGGCTCTGGTCTCCCCAGCTCTGCGCTCAGGGCCCTTTTGGACGCGTACCTCCTGCTAGGCAGGAAGGCAGGCCCTGAGTCCCTGACCTCCTCTCCGGTTTTCACCACTCCCAAGCTCTTCTCACACACTTCTGCAGCGCCCATCTTTTTGGCCACCTCCTCTCCCACCAGTTCCTCCTAAGGGTGAATTTCTTTGCCTCTGAGAATGTGGTTGGGTGAAAGAAGGTGCCAGGGCCACACAACAGACCAGTGACCCTGCTTTCCACGGGAGGCCACAGTGCCAGCTCTGCACCACCACCGCCACAGCCCCTCAGGCGGGCAGAGGAGGGAGCGGGTTGTGGGAACCCCAGCCAGGCAGGCGGAGATGTCGGGATAATTTAGCAGGTGGCCTCGTTACTCCCAGATCTGTCACCATGGTAACCTGGTTTTTTCTTTAAAAAATGTACAGTGCCAAGAGGAGGAAGATGGCTGACAAAATCCTCCCTCAAAGGGTGAGTGCCTTTCACAGCCACCCCCAGTGGGCCCCTACCCTCCACTCCCCCCTCCCTACCACCTCGGGAGCTGCGCTTTGGGCTCAGCTTCACAGCCACTTTCACTTTTTGTTTTAAAAGCTCATTAAGTAGTGAGACTTCCCATGCCAGAGGGTGGGGTAGGGCCTGAGGAAAGGAACTACGGAGCTATGGGAGCAGAACATGGGGCCTGAGGTTGGGGGGGGGGGTTGGATGTGAGCAGTCCAAAGACATAAAGGCACGGAACAAAGAGTGGACAAGGGACCAAAAGGTGGCATGGGAAGGGACAGCACAGTTGATGAACCAGGCACAGGGGCAGACAGTGCTCTCTCTCCCAGCTGTTTCAGGTGCCCAGAGTCCCTCAACAGTCTGTAGGAACCCAAGGGTGGCTGTATGACAAGGGAGGTGAGCCCAAGGGTGGCTGATTGACAAAGGAGGTGACATGATGAGGTTAGGCACTTGTGACTGCTGGGCTGCCTCCTTCCTTGATGAGATGCGTGGATCTCCCTGGAGAGAGAAGCATTTTTTTATCCACACACAATGAGGCCAGATAATGAAATCCTGGGGAACCAGCCCTATCTGCACCGTTAGAATTCCACACCCTGAAATCAACTGGACAGCTCCCCTCCAAGTCCTTTGTGCCCCGGGATCACACCGCAAGGCTGACCTAGCTCTGCTTCCTCCTGGCCCCTCTCCAGATTCGGGAGCTGGTCCCCGAGTCCCAGGCCTACATGGACCTCCTAGCATTTGAAAGGAAACTGGATCAAACCATTATGCGGAAGCGAGTGGACATCCAGGAGGCCCTGAAGAGGCCCATGAAGGTGCCTTAGTGTGGGGGTAGGAAGAGGGTTCTCATGCTGTACCCAGCGGGAGGAAGCAAGGTGGCCCCTGGGTGAGTGCACATAGCCCTGGTTCTGTGCACGACACTCTCCATTTCTACAGCAAAAGAGGAAGCTGCGTCTCTACATCTCCAATACGTTTAACCCTGCGAAGCCTGATGCTGAGGATTCTGATGGCAGCATTGCCTCCTGGGAGTTGCGGGTGGAGGGGAAGCTCCTGGATGATGTACGTCCTGGCCCAGGTCTCTCCAGGTGTCCTGGGGTGGGTATGGGCTGAGTTAAGACAGAACCAGATGTCCGAACCAAGGACTGGGGAATCGGCCCTGGCTGGGGCGGGTGGGCCTGGGAATAGCCTGGGAAACAGAGGACTGCCTCTAAGCATGCTGCCTGCCTGCTACCAAATCGGCCCATTCTGTATCCATGGTCCCTTTCTGCCCCCACAGTCCCTGTTCCTTTCCCACAGCCCAGTAAACAGAAGCGGAAGTTCTCTTCCTTCTTCAAGAGTTTGGTCATTGAGCTAGACAAAGACCTTTACGGCCCTGACAACCACCTCGTCGAGGTAAGACAGATCACTTCTGCGCTGGAATCACCACCCTCCCGCAGGCCTAAGGCGCTGAAGAAGCTACTCAGGTTTAGACTGACACCACCCTGGAGCCCTAGGTCCCACCGATCTACATGGGCCTGTGGGTGACCCAGCTCTTCCCCCTGAACAGTGGCACCGGACGCCCACCACCCAGGAGACAGACGGGTTCCAGGTGAAGAGACCAGGGGACCTGAGTGTGCGCTGCACCCTGCTCCTCATGCTGGACTACCAGGTCTGTTGTGTCACCCCACCCAGCACATGCCACACGAGGCCCTCAGGCATCCTGGGACCCCATTCTTCATCCTACTTCTCCAGAAGCATGTTGTAGGGACCCCAGTCCCAGTGACTCCAGGCCATGAGCTCTTCAAACTACCCCATTTGATCAAATTTTCATGGTCACTTTTTTCCAGCCTCCCCAGTTCAAACTGGACCCCCGCCTGGCACGGCTGCTGGGGTTGCACACACAGAGCCGCTCAGCCATTGTCCAGGCCCTGTGGCAGTATGTGAAAACCAATAGACTGCAGGACTCCCACGACAAGGAGTACATCAATGGGGACAAGTATTTCCAGCAGGTAACCTCTCTCCTAAGCCCAGGGATGTGGGGAGAAAATAGTGTTCTCCAAGTAACAACTGCCTTCCTTGGTGAGTTCTCAAGTGCCACAAACAGTCATAGCCATGGCCTTGGCCTTGAGAGGCCAGGGTCTAGTCCAAGCCCTTTCACAGATCAGCTCTGGGCTGCAGTCGACCCATTTAGCCTCCCCGTGGGAGGAAGATCTGGGGCCCTGCTGGGAAGCCAACAGCATCATTGAATGTAATCTTGGTGCTTGGAGCTGGGATCCCAGGTTCTAATCCTAGGTCTAGACTTGGGATCGTTACTTCACTATTCTGCCTCTTGTTCTGTCTTGGAAGCGGTGGGGGTGGGGGACAAAAAGTATGCTATCAAATCTATCAGCAGTTAAGAAAAATAAAATTGCTGCAAAAGTGATTTGGCAAAGTTCTGCTAGTCTTATTATTAATGCATTTTAAAAATAAGCACAGCAGATAAATCTGAGTAGAAGTGGTAGTTATTTATTGAGCACTTACCAGGCATTGTTCCAAGCACTTTTACTAATGTGTATGGGTTCTCGTGACAACCAGTGAGATGAGAATTGCTAGGATCCCCATTCTAGAGATGACGACACTAAAGGCTGAGGTGTTAAGTAACGAGCTCAAGGTCGTACAGGTGTGATGACAAGAGCGAACGCCCAGGCAGGAAGACTCAGGGCCCTACGCCAACCTCCCTGCCAGGAACACTAGTGGCTTTACCTCCAGCCTGGCTCATCACAGTGAACACCCAGGAATCTGACTTGTTGTCAGCTTCATGTGGTCTTTCCAGGATGGAAGGATCTAGACTCTTCAGACAAGAGTAACCTCTTGTTACTCTCCCTCTCAACTGTCCTGCTTCAGATTTTTGATTGTCCTCGCCTGAAGTTTTCTGAAATTCCCCAGCGCCTCACAGCCCTGCTGCTGCCCCCGGACCCGATTGTCATCAACCACGTCATCAGGTAAGGTAGCCCCAGCTTGCTCCTCAGACCAGGGATTTCCTGCCTTCTCTGTTCTACCCACGCCCCTGCTTTCTACCTCTCCCCTCCCTCCGTATGCACCCACCACAGCCCGGGGCCCTGGGCTTCTGGGGGGAGGGGCACCACGGACACCAAGGGCTGGACTTCCCTGGCAGTGTGGACCCATCAGACCAGAAGAAGACAGCATGCTACGACATTGATGTGGAGGTAGAGGAGCCGCTGAAGGGGCAGATGAGCAGCTTCCTCCTGTCCACGGCCAACCAGCAGGAGATCAGTGCTCTGGACAGTAAGGTGGGCCTGAGCCCAGAGCTGGAGTGGGACATTCACCCAGGGAGCACAGAGCACTCAGACCAGACCGTAAGCCTTCCCTGCTGCTGGGAGGCCCACCGCACTCCACGCTCATCTGTGCCCATACCCTGGCCCCGTTTGCTGGACTCAAAGGCAAATAAAGCAGGGGCTCTGAGGGGCTTGCCCTTCACAGGAGAAACAAGCCCCTCTCCCCTCCCTGCCTCCCTCCCTCTTCCTTTGCCCATCCTCGCCCATCACAGGGGCAGGTGGAAATCACGTCTTTCTACCTGTAGATCCATGAGACGATTGAGTCCATAAACCAGCTCAAGATCCAGAGGGACTTCATGCTAAGCTTCTCCAGGGACCCCAAAGGCTATGTCCAAGACCTGCTCCGCTCCCAGAGCCGTGACCTCAAGGTGAAGTAGGGGGCTCGGGGAGCACTGCAGTAAAGACAAGCACACGGAAAGGAAAGACGTAAACGTCGGACCCTGGGGCGGGTGAGGCCCTCAGACCTGACCCCGGCTCCCTCCCAGGTGATGACTGACGTGGCTGGCAACCCTGAAGAGGAACGCCGCGCCGAGTTCTACCACCAGCCCTGGTCCCAGGAGGCCGTCAGCCGCTATTTCTACTGTAAGGTAGGGGCCCCTTGTACTTGAGGCTCCCCCTTCCCCCAATCCAAGAGAACCCTTGCTTCTCAAGAGTCAGCAGCCTTTGCTGCACCCCACGGTGACCTCTCCACCACCCCCAACACCCCATGCAGTGGCTTCCTAGCTCCCAGACTCTTCCAGGGTGGGGTGCTAGGAGGGCTGTCCTGGCCACTCACCAGGAACACCATAACCTGCCCCCGCTGCGCTTCCTCTAAAGATCCAGCAGCGCAGGCAGGAGCTGGAGCAGTCGTTGGTTGTGCGCAACACCTAGGAGCCCGTGAGCAAGCACCACCGTGGACCAGCGACGGCCCGGCGCTGGCCTCCCTCCCCGCTGTCCTGGGGGGTGGGCAGGACTGGATTAAAGGTCATTCACCAGACAGCAGCCTTGTGGTCATTGGGAATGGGAAGGGAGGAGGGACGAAGGGAGGGAGGGAGGGGAAAGGCAGTGGGTACCTGATCACAAACTCCCCACATTCCCTCCCTCAGACTCTTTTCCTTAACCCATTTTCCCTAGGCCTAAAAACAGTTTGGCAGAAGTTACTTTTAATAAAAATTTTCTTATTTTAAAAAAATACAACAATCCCACCATCTGTCCATCACCTTGCCTTGCCCTTCCTCAGGCTACAGCAGCCAAGGGGGTCAGGGTAGGGTCCCAAGCAGGATGTTAGGTGCTATTGGCCTGCTCCTGCTCAAACAGAGCCATGGCCAGCTGTGCGCGGCCCCCCAGACCCTCCAAGTTGCTAAGGCGGCAGCGGTGGTAGAGCTCCTCGCTAAGCCGGGGGCTGCAGTCCCGCAGCGAGAACTTCTGCACCAGCCCTGGCTCTACGGCTCGAAAGAGGTGGAGCCCTGAGAACCGGAGGAAAACATCCATCACCTCCAGCCCCTCCAGGGCTTCCTCCTCTTCCTGGCCTGCCAGTTCACCAGCCAGCCGGGCACGGGCTGCCAGGTAGTCAGCGTTGTAGAAACAGCCCTCTGCAGATGCCTGCCGGTCAAATCTGCCCCCAACCGGAGCCCCGCGGGAAGGGTCCGCGCCAGGAGGGGATGGGGGATCAGGGCCAGCCCCTGGGGGTCCTGGGGGTGATCTCTGTGGTGACAGGATGGGGTTGAACTCCTGGAAGTGCACTGGAAAAAAGGCCTGCCAGCCAGATATGGCGTTCATGCGGCAGCGGTTGAGGACTTCAGGCCCAGGCCTAGTCCACACAGTGGTGAGGAAGAAGAGCGTGTCCACGGGGTGCTTCTTGGAGATCACATCCATTAGCCGCACCTGGGAAGGGGCCTCTGCTCGCACAGCAAGCCAGGCCAGCCTCGCCCCGGGGTACCGTCGTTCTAGCTCAGCCGCTGCAGCCTTCACCCTGAGAAAGGGATCGGGAGCCCCACGGCCGCCTTCCCGGGGCCCGTAAACCAGCAACAGAGTGAGCAGTGCGTGCTCTCGGGGCTCCAGGGCACTGGTGGCAAAGGCCTCGAGGAAAGCCAGGGCTGCAGCCGCTTCGGCCACAAGGAGCGGCAGTACCAGCTGCACTCGGGTGGCCTCGGTGACGTAAGGCATAGGCAGGATTTCCACCCGGCTCAGTGGCCGCAGCAGGCTGACCCTGCGGGCCAGGGCCCTCCGGTGCCCGCGCTGAGTCACAGCTTCCAAAAGCAGGTCCAGGGTGTACTCCATGCCCCGAGCTGGGTCAAAACGCCGGTAGCCGTTGAGCAAGCGCTGCTTCTGGAAGCGCAGACGGGGCTGGTAGCGGCGATTGAGCTGCTCCAGCGCGGTGTCCACAGCATCGCCCACGTCTGCCCTGCTCGCCCCCTGCAGTGGGCACTTGGGAGCCCCGTCGGCACAGGAGAAGGCATGCTGCTCCGTGAAGTAGTCCCAGCCCAGTACCTCAAAGCGAGAGCGTGGTGTGAAAGGGGCTGGGAGCCCAACAGGCCAGCTCAGGCCTGCCTTCCCCTCAGGGGTCAGCGCTGTCAGGTTCCGGATCTGAGCCTAGGTTGGAGGGAATACACCCAACATTAGTACCAGCTATAGGATCCACCCAGTTCCAGCTGCCCAGCCTCCACGGTTCCAACGGCGAAGCTCCGGCTAGTCACCTAGTCCCCTACCCATGACAGTCTTCAGCTATAAAGGAAGGAAGATGACTGACACCCACCTTACACAACTGCTGCTAGGAAGTAGGAGATGGACTGGGTACTTCGCCCAGGAAAATGGATCTCAAAATACAAAGCTCAACAATCTTTTGCTCCTATGCCCTCAGTGTTCACTTGGCTTTCATGATCAGACCTTTGTCCCACCTCTGATGACTCCCACACCATGACAGAATTCCTCTCCCTTCTACCTCTGGATGTTGTCTCAGGGTAGTCCTGGAAGAACAGGAACTTGTGAGTTCCCGCCTCCTCAGTAGACAGGCACCCTTGAAGAGCTTATTCAGTCAGTTCCAACACTACACTGGGCTCCTTCAGAGCTCATCTGTAACCACTTGATGTCATCAGTCATCCCACAGTGATTTCCTGAACCCAGGCCCTGTCCTTATGGTTGTTTTAAACTTAGGCAGTCGGCCTCTCTCTACCCACCATCAGCCAGAGCCCAGCCCAGCTCCCACCTCACTCAAGGGCCCTCCCCCTACTCGCCTCAGGCCCCTGTAGCTCTCCAGCCCGGCCCGAGGCCTAGCTCACCGCCGCAGCTCACCTGTAGCTGTTCTATCTCGCTGTAAGCCCGCTCCAGCTCCAGAGCACTGAAGCGCTTGTGCAGCCGGTACATGAGGGTGCTCTCAGAGACCGGGTGAACAGCGAAGGCACTCACGAAAGCCGAGCTCCCCTCCTTCTCGGGGTCCCTATTCTTGGCCAGTTCAAAGGAATGGTACTGCTGCCCCTAGAGGGACCAATCAGACTGTCAGTGATGCGCAGAGGCGGCCAGGCTGAAGCACCCTGGGCCTCCTAAGCAGTCCCACTGCTCTGCTCTAGAACGGACAGAAGGAGAGGCTTTTGCAAGAGTCTCCCTAACCGCTCATTAAGTCGTCAACTTTTTTTTGTTGTTGTTTTTTTGAGGTAGGGCCTTACGCTAGCCCTGGCTGACCTGGAATTTACTATGTAGTCTCAGGATGTCATCTTACTTTTAATGCCCACATTTTGGAAGTGAAAAATCAAGTGGAGCCGGGCGTGGTGGCGCACGCCTTTAATCCCAGCACTCGGGAGGCAGAGGTAGGAGGATCGCCGTGAGTTCAAGGCCACCCTGAGACTCCATAGTGAATTCCAGGTCAGCCTGGGCTAGAGTGAGACCCTACCTCGAAAAACCAAAAAAAAAAAAATCAAGTGGGCAACCAGGAACACCCTCTCCCCAAGAATCCCATTAATTTTCAAAGGGATGACAGCCACGAACACAAGAGCATCCCATGAGGCTGGTTTGGAGGACGGGTAGTGCCCAGGGGATTTCTGGGCTCTCTTTGAGGGGTGCCCATCTCTAGGAGACTCCCTAACTGTGCTATGTACCAGGTGTAGGGAGGGTGTGGGAGGGAGCAGATAGGAAGGGTGGTGAGTTGGGGCACCTGTCTTGCTCAGAGGTCTCTGACAAGACGTACTTTTAATGTCCTCAATGCTGTAAGCACACAAAGATAAGCAAGGGAGAGCCAAAGGGCTAGGTCCGTATCTGAGGACAGGAAGATGGCCGCTAGCACTCAACTTGGACAACAACCACTCAGTCACCGCCAACCTGATAGGGACTTGGGACTGCCTTGAACTTAGGCTGTCACCTGGTGCTGTGAGACACAGCCAATGCCCAGAGAGTCGATGAGGCATCGGCCAAGCCATTCGTCAGGACGGGCACTAAGAATGTCGCCTCGGCAGCCATCCAGATGGGGCCGCAGGCGAAGCAGGAGGCTCCGTGACAGCAGGTAGCCAAAGCCCCCGTGGCAGTACCGAGCCTGCTCGCCAGCACCGATAAACTCCTCTGCTCGGCCCAGGTACAGGTCCTGGTTGATGCTGAGGTGGCCGACGAGGGCTGCGAGGCGGGGCGCCTGCACGTACGTGTCGTCCTGCATGACGAAGAACCAGTCGTAGTCAGCTCCAAAATGCGCGTGGAGGTGGCGCAGGGTCTCCGACATGAGCCAGGCAGGACGCTCGTCCCCGTGAGACACCACCTGCATCCCTGCGGGGACCCGGGCCCCCCGCTGCCCGGTGAAGTACAGTAACCGAGGGAAGTGGTGAGCCACTGTGCGGTTAACAGCTACAGCCAGAGTGGGCAGCGTGGCGCGGGAGGTCAGCACAGCCACCAGCAAGCGTTCGCGAGAGCCCAGCTCCGTCTGGATATACCGAGTCCTACGGAGAAACCAGCATGAGAGTGGTCAGCTCTTGCCAACTGTCCAGCACATGCAGACCTAGGAATAGGTGAACTAGGGCTGAGGAAAGAGGATGGACTGCCTTCCTCATCAATCCTAAATAGCTGTCGGAATGAGTGCCTGCCTAGTGAGTGGCACTGAACTGGACCGGGTCTGGGTGTGGGTGGTGGGAGGAAGGATTCCACAGGTCAGTGTACTTCCTGCCTGGTTCAAGTGAACACTACCGTAACACCAGTGGGTGACACTTTCTTAGACCTGAGGGACAAAATAGAAGCAACCCACGGTGGAAACATAAACCAAACACCTCCAACAACCTGACACTGAGTACCAAAGCAAAGACAGAGGCACACAACCAACTCTAAGAGGAGGGCCAGCGTGGGGGATCATGCGCGCAAGTCACCCTCACCTGAGCACCTTCTTGTAGGGCTTGTTGGGGTCCCTGTAGTAGGGGACAATCCGAGGTTTGAAGTCTTCATCACTTTGGTCCAGCCCACTTCTTGAGTCTGGATTCTGTGGTCCTCCTGGCTTCCCAACAGCCTCTACACAGGGATCTTCCCCCTCCCCCTGGATCCAGGAAACCCGCAGGAGGCTCAGGCTGCATCCCAGGGACAGCCCTAGGATGAGGGGCAGCGCTGGCCGCAGCAGAGCCAACAAGGAGCTCAGGCGCATGGTGGCAGGCCCTGACATGGGGTGCCCCAGGGGCAGTCTCCAGGATCAACGGGTTGGTGGACCCCAGGCTAGCAGTAGGCCTACAGTTTTAACCAGGGAACCTGGGATCAGTGAGGTCAACAACACAGCAAGGTGTGTTGGCTTCCAGGTCTAGTATTCCCAGGAAGACTGGCTGTGTCGTCTTCCCAGCTCCTTCTGCCTGCTCTTCAGTTGTCAAAGTGCTAGATCCACCCCTCAGCCAAACACTAATGCGCGTGTGAATGGGGTCACTCACTACTGGGAGTACAGTTTATCTTCCTGTAGAAAGGACAGGAAACAATACCACCAAACCTAACCCCAAAAGAACTAGACACATCTGTAAACTGGCTCCAAGTCTAAGGCAACAGCAACTACAAAGCAGGGGTTAGAATAGATCAGGCAGAGAAGCCAGCCTGCGGGGGCCCTTTCCTGAAGACGTCATGGACCATCATGCCCACTTAGAATGCAGAAGGGCTGCTGGTCTACTCGCCACCTCGATGCTGGCTACAGGCCAGCTCGATGGCAAGGGTCAAGACCTCCTTCCACCCTGTCAAGATAAACCCCACGGCTCTACAGTAACCCCTCCTCCCCATTAGCAGCCTCGCATAGGTGCGCACGGAGTCAGGCCCACCCAAATGAGGTGGACAGAGCCGGTGACTCAGCACCGCCGGCCTCTCAGAGGAGCATGATGGCTGATGGAGCCATTTTGCAGGGCATCCCGCTCGGCTGCTGCAAGGCCCGTGATGCCCACCTTCCCGAGATCACACGGCCGCAAATGACAAGGCATCCGGTGATGCAGGCAGGCGAGCGACCCGCTGCCTGGCTTTGCCAAACACAGCCAAACAAACCAAAAAGCAGAACCGTGAGACACGACAAGTTGGGGACCATGCGGGGGGGGGGGGAGAAGGCCAAGCAGAAGCCCCGAGGCCCCTGCTGGACCTCTCGGTGACCACAGCCCAATCCGAGCCCTTTAAAGCAGGAGGCCCCAAAGCGACGCTGGGCCAGAAATCCAATCGCCTACGTCCCGGGGGTGCGGAGGAGGGGCGGGGGTCCAGCTGGTCTGTTCGGCGAGCCGGGGGCTCGGGCCGGGCGGCGGAAGGGAGGTCTCGGCTGGCAGAGGAAGCAGCCGGCTCTGTGGCCGGTCGGCGGGGGCGAGGATGACAGGGACAGCCGAGCCCCGGCGGAGGACCGACAGCGGGGGACGAGGCTTCAGGAGGATGCGGGGCCTCGTACTCGTGTCCCCCGGGCGTGGAGGTGGCAGCGGGGGAGAAGGGGAGCTGACCCCGTCGCGGACCCAGGCGCAGGCTCCGCGGCTGCTGCTGCTGCTGCTGCTGCTGCTGCGACCCGGCGCTGCCACCTCACAGCCCGGCCCGCGGCTTCCTCTTCCGCCGCCTGTCACTCACCCGTCTCTATGGTGACCGCATCCGGCCGCTCGCTCCGGCCCCGCGCTCTCTATGGTCGCTCGCCGCCCGCATCCTTGCAGCTCGTCCCCTCGCTGGGGCTCCCAGCCGGCCGCTTCCGCTCAGCTGGGGCGAGAGTGGGGAGAGATGGAGGGATGGCGTGGCGGTTTAGGCATTTGCCTGTGAAGTCAAAGTACCCAGGTTCGATTCCCCAGGTCCTACGTAAACCAGATGCACATGGTGGCGAATGCATCTGTAGTTCGTTTGCAGTGGCTGGAAGCCCTCGCGCGCCCATTCTCTCTATATTTGTCTTTCTTCTTGCAAATATCTCTTTGCTTGCTAATAAATAAAATTTAAAAAGAAACAAAAATATAACCTCACCTTCGGAGATGTTTGTTGGGCCCGGCGTGGTGGCGCACGCCTTTAATCCCAATCAGGAGGCAGAGGTAGGAGGATCTCTGAGTTCAAGGCCACCCTGAGACTACTTAGTGAATTCCCTAGAGCAAGACCCTACCTCAAAAATAAAAATAAAATAAAATAAAAATAAATTCCGAGGTGTATGAGACCGGATAAGGGGGACAGACACGGCTGGTAGCTCTGTCAGGCCATGGGGTTTGCGGGTTTGCGGGAGACAAGGCGTTAGACACTGGCTGGCACACACAGGTAGAAATCCTCAACTGTGACATCATTGCAGAATAGTTCAAAATCCAGTGGAAACCAAAGCAAGAAAAAATGAAATGGTTGCCGAAATCCAAGGTTAAAGATTTTCCCAATCATGAAGCAGTTTTCTCGGGGGGTGGGGGGGGAGTACATAGAGAAATGAAGGAGACTGACCCCAAGTACACCAAGATAGCCAGAACCTAGTGTGAGGGGGAAAAAACCGGGGAGCACCCAAAGGTAGCACCACACCGAGGGAGCAGTTTGGAAATATATTAGGACAATATGTTGTCAAATGATGGGGTGGGGGGAGCAACTGGGAAGTTTGCTATCTCTTGTACATTGCAAGATTGTGTCACACAAGAGAACTCTCCTGGTCATGCATGCCTTTAAAATGTCCTACTTAGAGAGATGCCTTAGTGGTTAAGGTGCTTGCCTGCAAAGCCAAAGGACCCAGGTTCAATTTGCCAGGACCCACATAAGCCAGATGTACAAGGCAGCACATGCTTGTAGAGTTCATTTACAATGACTTGAGGCCCTGACTTGCCCATTCTCTCCCTGCCCCCCCCCAATAAGTAAAATAAACAAATAAAATATAAAAATAAATAAAAAATTTTAAATGGTCACAATAACCATCTTGCACCTGTGTTTTACATATATTTACATATATATGCATATATATACGAGTAATTTTGCAGGGTTGTTAAATGTACTGAATTCTTTTTTTCTGATAAGCAGAGAGGAAATGGGTGTGCCCATTGTCTGTCTTTCTCTGCTTGTAAATAAATAAAAACTTTTATGAGAAGGCTGAAGAGATGGTGTTAGAGGCTAAGGCGCTTGCCTATAAAGCCAAAGGGACCCAGGTTACACTCCCCAGGACCCACATAAACCAGATGCAAAAGATGTCACATGCACCTGAAGTTTGCAGCAGCTGGAAGTCCTGACATACCCATTCATTCTCTCTCTCTTTCTCTTTCTCTCTCTCTCTCTCTCACTGAAGTAAATAAATAAAATATTTAAAAAGATAACATGAAATATGAAGGAACTGAGGCCTAAGGAAGGAAATGAGTCATAGAGAACTACCTAAGAACTTAGTAATGGAGAAGGGTCTGGAAGCACAGTGTTGAATACACTGGTATTTGTGTATACATAGCGATGGAGTGGTGAAATACAACCAGTACGAATTCAGATGGGGTGTAATCTGCGTTGAGTGTGGTGGTGCTAACAGCTATAGCACTTGGGAGACTTAGGCAAGGTGATTACAAGCTTTAGACTAGCTAGAACTGTCTCAAAACACAAAAACAAAACTAAAGGTATATGTAATAACTAAAATGTGCATGTGTTTCCAAAGATTTCATATGGAGGGCTGCAGAGATGGCTTAGTTGTTAAGGTGTTTGCCTGCAAAGCCAAAGGACCCAGGTTCGATTCCCCAGGACCCATGTAAACCACAGAGCTGGAGAGATGGCTCAGTGGCAAAGTACACTTCCTGTTCAAGCTTCAGGGCCTAAGGACGCCTATACCACCCTAGTTTGAATCTCCAGAACCCATATAAACAGCTGGATGTGGCCACAAAAAGTACCAAGTTCTTTTATCAGTAAGAAACTCCACTTCTTTTTTCTCTCTCTCTCTTTTTTATACAGTCCAGGAACCCAGCCCAGGGGATAGTGTGGCCCACAGTTAGGGTGGGTGTTAAATATATATTCACTTATTTGAGAGAGAGGCATACAGAATGAGTGTGGGTGCACTGGGACTTCCTGCCACTGCAAACAAACTCCAGACACATGTGCCACTTAGTGCATCTGGCTTTATATGGTTACTGGGGAACTCAACCTAGACCATCAGGCTCTGTAAGCAAGCAGCTTTAACCACTGAGGCATCTCTCCAGCCCTCTTCCTCCTCCTCTTCCTCCTCCTCTCTCTTGTGCACTCACTGCCACTGTTGTAGTCAGCTTCACATTGCTGGGATGAACATCCAAACCAGACACAGCTTATGGGATTTATTTCAAGCTTATAGATCCAGGGGCAGTTCCATCAAATGGTAGAAAAAGCTGGGTCCCGTTCATAAATCCAAACAGAGACACTTCACCACCAGCCAGCACCACAAGCAAGCACAGCCAGAGCTCAAAACCTCTCTGCACACCTTTAGTCTGGAATTCAGATCTGCCCCAAACACACCTTAGAGATGGACCCCAGTGACACCTCTTCCAGCCACGCAGGTTGGAGACAAGTTACAAGCTTTAATGAATCACCTGACTCTATGGAGGACATACATTCAAACTACCCCACCCACTATCTCTCTTCTCTCTCTCCCTGCCCCCTTCTCACTCTCCCTGATTACAGTAAAGTCCTAGATTCAAGAAACTGTCTGTCTTGGTCCTCCCCCATTGTGAGAGCTGAAACCTAACTTATGATGCTGCAACTTGGGATTGAGGTACCACCAAGACTGGCGGCCTTCTTGGACTCCACCCCTCCCCTTTTCCCTCTTCCTGCCTTTTGCTGGGCTTTTCCTATAGTCAACACTAACTCCAGGTGTGGTGGTTTGATTCAGGTGTCCCCCATAAACTTACGTGTTCTGAATTCTAGGTCCTCAGCTGGTGGCAATTTGGGAATTGAAATCTCCTGGAGGCAGAGTATTGTTGGGGGACAGGCATATGGGTGTTATAGCCAGTTTCCCCTTGCCAGTGTTTGGCACACTCTCCTATTCCTATTATCTATCTGATGTTGGGCAGGAAGTGATGTCCACCCTCTACTCATGTCATCATTTCCCCTGCCATCATGTAGCTTCCGCTTCAGTCTGTAAGCCAAAATAACCACCCCCTCTTTTTTTCCCCGAGTTGCTCTTGATTGGGTGTTTTCTGCCAGCAATGCAAACCGGACTACAACAGTAATATTGGTACTGAGAAGTGGGATCATTGCTGCTAGAAACCTGATTGTGTGGCTTTTGGCTTTTTGGAACTGAGTTGTGGGAGGAATGTGAAAGAATATGAAATATTGGCCTAAAAGACACCTTGAAGTGCTGTAAGTACAGCTTGATGGACTATTCTGGTCAGAGCTGAAAGATCTGAATGCAGTAAGAACTATGGACTGTGAGGTTTGGCATATGAGGGTGAGAAAGAGCTTTGCCTGGACTAGGCTAGAAGCAGTTTGTGTCAGAGGCTTGCTGTTATGCCTGTGTCCTGAGAACTTGTGCAAGGTTGCATTGCATAGAAATGGACTGGTGTGAGCTGAGGGATGTGGCACAGAAGTGAAATTTTGGGCTGAAACTTCTACCTGCAATTATTTGAGATATTACAACTTTTGAGATTGGAACAGCTGTCCTGCACTGGGACAACAGGAAGAATGCAGACTCTTTGGAAGGGGCCTGAATGCTGAATGAGTGTCTCATTCTTCAGTGTCAGCTTTATTACCCTCTGGATTAACAAGTTGGCAGCTTACCTGGTATTATTGAGTATAACAAACGCAGCAAAGAGGTCACTTAATTTGCAATGCAGTTTTGTATTTTGGAAGTGGCCATGGGCATTGTGAAGCAGGCTTGTTGAATTACCTACCTGGATACCCAATGGAACTATGAGGATGAACAGTGGGTTGCAAATGAACTCCAGATGCATGCACCGCCCTGTGCATCTTGCTTTATGTGGGTACTGGAGAATTGAACTTGGATTGTTAGGCTTTGCAGGCAAGTGCCTGAATTGCTGAGCCACCTCTCCAGCTCAAAGGTGTCATTTTTGAACTCTAACTTCTAGCCGGCCATGGTGGCACATGCCTTTAATCTCGGCACTTGGGAGGCAGAGGAAGGATCGCCATGAGTTTGAGGCCAGCCTGAGACAACATAGTGAATTCCAGGTCAGCCTGGGCTAGAAAGAGACCCCACCTTGAAAAAACAAAAACAAACAAATGAATTCTAACTTCTAGTAGCTGCCATGTCTTTACAAATATAAGAAAATAATCAGGATAGCAGTTTGATTTTAAAATGACAAATGACAAATTAAAATATTGTAGAATCCATTTGGTCTGTGTGGCTAAGGGCATATAATCTATATTGCTGATATGGTAACATTGGCTTATAAGTGAGTACTCATAAAAATTAAAAAATATCAAAGCCGAGCATAGTGGTGCACGCCTTTAGTCCCAGTACTCAGGAGGCAGAGGTAGGAGGATCGGCATGAGTTAGAGGCCATCCTGAGACTACATAGTGAATTCCAGGTCAGCCTGGGCTAGAGCGAGACCCTACCTAAAAAAAAAAAAAAAAAAATTAAATATCAAACTTCAAGTCCATTGGGGCTAGAGACATGCATGGCTCAGTGGTTAAAGGCATTTGGCTTGCAAAGCCTGGTGACCTGGGTTCGATTCTCCAATACCCATGTAAAACCAGGTGTGCAAAGTGGAGTTGTGTCTATTATTCATTGGCAGTGGCAAGCGGTCCTGTGTGCCCATTCTCTATCTGCTTACAAAAAAAATAATAATAATAAAAGCACTTAAAAAACAAAACTCAAGTCCCGGGCTGGAGAGATGGCTTAATGGTTAAGGCACTTGTCTGTGAAGCCTAAGGACCCAGGTTCAACTCCCTAGAACCCATGTTAGCCAGATGCACAGGGTGACACATGTGCACAGGTGGCATGTGTGCTCAAGGAGGCACATGCATCTGGAATTCATTTGCGGTGGCCAAGGCCCTGGCATGCCCATTAAAAAACAAAAAGCCAGGCATGGTGGCACACACCTTTAATCCCAGCACTCAGGAGACAGAGGTAGGAGTATTGCCATGAGTTCGGGGCCACCCTGAGACTACAGAGCGAATTCCAGGTCAGCCTGAGCTAGAGTGAGACTTTACCCCCCCCCAAAAAAAACCAAACAAACAAACAAACAAAAACAAAAACAACTGATTAAAAAAAAAACTCAAGTTCAGCACAGCGTGGTGGCACACGCCTTTAGTACCAGCACTTGGGAGGCAGAGATAGGAGGATCACTGTGAGTTCGAGGACACCCTGAGACTACATAGTGAATTCCAGGGTCAGCCTGGGCTACAGTGAGACCCTACCTTGAAAAACAAAAACAAAACAAACAAACAAAAACAAAAACACTTCAAGTCCCAAGCTGAATGTGGTGATGCACACCTTTAATCCTAGCACTCAGGAGGCAGAGGTAGGAGGAAACCTGTGAGTTGGAAGTTCTAATTTTACAAAATAAATTTTAGAAGCCAGGTAAGGTGGCACACATGTGTTCAAGGGGGCACATGCATCTGGAATTCATTTGCGGTGGCCAAGGCCCTGGCATGCCAATTCTCTCTCTCCCATTAAAAAAAAAAAAAACAAGCCGGGCATGGTGGCACACACCTTTAATCCCAGCACTCAGGAGACAGAGGTAGGAGGATTGCCATGAGTTTGAGGCCACCCTGAGAATACATAGTGAAATCCAGGTCAGCCTGGGCTAGAGCAAGACCCTACCTTGAAAAACCAAAATAAATAAATAAATAAATAAATAAATAAATAAATAAATAAATTTTAGGTCCTGGAGAGATTGCTCAATGGTTAAGATGCTTGTCTGCAAACCCTAACGACCTGGGTTCAATTCCACAGTACCCAGGTAAAGCCAGATGCACAAAGTGGCACATGCATCTGGAATTCATCTGCAATGGCTGGAGATCCTGAAACACCTGTTCATATTCTCTCTCTCTCCATGCAAATAAATAAATAAATGTTATTTTATGTATTTCTCTCTCTTTTTTTTTAGAGGGAGTTTGAGATTGGGTCTCACTCTAGCCCAGGCTGAACTGAAATTTGCTATGTATTCTCAGGGTGGGCTCAAACTCACAGCAATCCACCTACCTCTGCCTCCTGAGTGCTGGGATTAAAGGTGTGTGCCACCACGCCCGGTTCTAAATTTTATTCTTGCTTTTAAAATTTCCTTACAGATTCACTTAAAAATAGTCTCCAAATGTTTATTATGTTGACAAATCTTTAACAAACTGGTTACTTTGCGTTTACTAACAAAACACAGGACTGTTGTTATGTTTTCCTTTATGTGTAACTGTTAATAGACAGCAACCATGTTCTCTGTCAAGGACGATGTCGCAGGTTTTCATTTAGAAATAATTTCTAAATTTATCTAATGACAGTGGCAATGATAATAAGAAGAAAAATAATAAAGGGTCACATAGATGAGAGGACTTAACAAGGTTAAAGGAAAGGCACATATTTTTAGATGAGGACGGGCTTTGTAAGGGATAAGATTGTTCCAGATGGAAGTAGAGGGCAATTAGTAGGTTAAGGAATGTTGTAAAAAGGTAATAAGAGTTCAGGTAAAAAGGTTGTGAGAGTTAAACTGAAAAAGGTTTACTTTCTGCTCACAATTATTTACCGTACAGGATAAATTTACATTATGATACAAGAATGCTGAAGATGCCTGTGGTTAAAAGGGTTATAGGACAAATTTGACTTTCTGTGTTTTCTTCTTTTGCCTTAATTGCTTACACGATGTCTAACCATTCATGGTCTTTGATAGCACTCTTATCTTTACAAAATCCTGCTACAATGTAATTCAGACTCCACTCTTTTTAGGAAGTTGGTAAATTTGTCTATGTTGCCATGTTTCATGATATCAAGGTCAAAATTCAGTTCACTAGCCGTGCATGGTGGCACATTCTTTTAGTCTCAGCACTTAGGAGCTGAGGTAGGAGGATTGCTGCGAGTTCAAGACCAGCCTGGGACTACAGAGTGAGTTCCAGGTCAGCCTGAGCTAGAGTGAGACTCTACCTCGAAAGAAAAATTCAGTTCACTGATATTCATCTGTTCATAACAACATTTACAAAACCTGACTTTAGGAGATGGATGTGCAGGAGGAAAGGAGGGAGGCGGCCCCGAGGGCAGCCTGAATGCGCAGAAACCACCACCACCCCTTATCCCATTCCACAGGGGCACTTGGCAGAGGGCCCAGGCCCAGATGCGGGTCAGCGTGGGGACCACCACCGTGAAAATGCAAGACAAAGATGGTCCAGATCAGCACAGAGACAGAACTGCCAGAGGTGGCGAGAGGAGCCCCGGCTCTCTCCTTGCTAAAAAACAAACAGAAGCAAAGCAGCAGCCCCTTCCCTTCCCCTTCCCAACGGCAGGAATCAGGCCTCAGGAACAGGGCCCACGTGCACTGCGCATCCCGTAGAAATGGACGAGTGAGTGAGTGCACGTCAGATTAACACGAGTTCTCCCATTGGCGTCATAGTGGACGCACTTCTGCAGCACCGATTCTCTTCCTTTCTACACGAACTGGAAGAGTACAGCGAAGTCTGGGTCCTTGGTCCTGAGGACCCTGCTTCTCAGTGGTCTCCACAGCAGGCTGGCGGCTCTGCGCTTTCTCCTAAGTAAGTCTGATGGCCACTGTGTTTTCATCAGCTTCATTCATGCCTGTGCATGCTCTGAAGAAGTCCACTGTTAGACCTGGACCAAGCAGGCCCCCTCAGGGGCTGCATTCATACCACACCCCCCCCATAGCTCCGTCAGAACCCTTGCCTGGTCCCCCTGAGTCCATGAAGGCTTGAGGCTGGACTCGCCTCTTGAGGGCTGGTGGGTGAGCCCACTGCTCATGCCAGGATGGGCGTCCCACAGACTCCTGCTTTCTTGCCAGCCCAAGGGCTATCAGTGGTTTTAAAATGCTTCATGGTGGAGCTGGAGAGATGGCTTAGCGGTTAAGGTGCTTGCCTGCAAAGCCAAAGGGCCATGGTTTGATTCCCCAGGACCCACGTAAGCCAGATGCATAAGGTGGCACATGCACCTGGAGTTAGTTTGCAGTGGCTGTAGGCCCACTCTCTCCCTCCCTCTCTCTCAAATAAGTAAATGCTTCATGGTACAAATTTCTTTCTTTTTTTCTTTCTTAAATGTAAAGAAACACCTCAGTACAGCAGAGACAGACACGGAGGGCAGGCAGGAGGGCTGCATGCAAGGTCGTGCATTGGCTGCTGCCGCTTTGTAATTTAATTGTTTTAAACCTCAAACGAACAGGACTGCCGCTGTCACTCAGGCCCTCCAGAGCCACTGGCTGCGAAGGCTCGACCTCCAGCCGGAATCTCCTAGCGCCCCTGTGGCTGAGCTCACTGCGGTGGTGTGCCAGGGGCCCCTGAGCAGTGACAGGGGACACTGAGCCACTTGCCATCCTGGTGGTGCCAGTCCCGGGTCTCCTCTGACTGGCTGGTGCGAGGCCGACCCTGTCCATCGAGGCTAAGCCGGATGTAGGCGATGCAAGCTGTCCTCCCTTATCACGTGGACACGTCGTTTAAGATGGTGGTATGGGAGGGCTTGCTGTTCTTGGACAGGAGAGTCTCAGAGTAAAAGGTACGGAAATCCATTCCCTCCATGAGGTTACCAAGGGCCTCAGGCTCAAAGGAAGTGAGGCCTGGGTCACAAATCTTCATGTAGGCCTCAAAGTCCCCATGATTGATGGCTTCAATCAACTTCTCTGTGATCTTAATGATTTCCTGTTTTCACACTTCTCTCCATGCCATGTGACATCTGCCAGGCCAATGGTCACTTCTCAAAGTCCACCCACTAGTTACAGATCTGTGGCCTTTGCTGCCCCTTCCATCAACAACCAGGTTGAATAAAACCCCCTTGCTTTTAACAGCCAAAGGGGGGACTTGTATCATCATGAATGTTCTAGCCAGAGCCTGTGTGTCCCGTCTCCAGCTGATCAGTTTCTCTAACATGTTTAAAAAAACAAAAACAAACAAACAAAAAAAAACCTTCCTTGCTATGAACTCCTGAGGCCAGGTAATGACATAACTATTACAGCTCTATGTAAGTAGGTCCTTAATTGATGAGGGGAAATCTAGAAAAGTGATTTTTTTTTTTCCAATGCTGGGGATTGAACCTAAGGCTTTTCACATGCTAGGAAAGTGCTCTACCACTCAGCTATTTCCCCAGCCCTGAAAATTAGCATTTAAAGGTATAAAAAGTGTGACTTCTCCAACCAGTGGAAAATGCAGATTGCATTTTACCTTCACTGTTTGTGTTTGCCCAAACACTGACAAGGGCGTCAATCTCAACCTTGCATTTGTTTTATTTTATTTATGTATTTATTTATTTATTTATTTATTTGGTTTTTCGAGGTAGGGTCTCACTCTGGTCCAGGCTGACCTGGAATTCACTATGTAGTCTCAGAGTGGCCTCGAACTCATGACGATACTCTACCTCTGCCTCCTGAGTGCTGGGATTAAAGGTGTAAGCCACCACGCCCAGCTTTTTTTTTAAAAAAAAATTTTTTTATTTATTTGAAAGAGAGAAATAGGCAGGTAGAAAGAGAGAGAGAATGGGTGTGCCAGGGCCTCTAGCCACTACAAATGAACTCCAGATGTGTGTGCCCCCTTGTGCATCTGGCTAACGTAGGTTTTGGGGAATCAAACCTGGGTCCTTTGGCTTTGCAGGCAAGTACCTTAACCACTAAGCCGTCTCTCCAGCCCTGATTTTTTTTGTTGTTGTTGTTGTTCTTTTTGAGGCAGGGTCCCACTGTAACCCAGGCTGACCTGGAACTCGCAGTGGTCCTTCTGTGTAGTAGTTATGTTCGTGTTGCTGGGGAAAAACACTAACTAGAAGCAGCTGATGGGAGGAAAGGGTTTATTTTGGCTTACAGCCTCAGGGGACTGGCAGAGAAAGGATGGTAGAACAGAGGCTTACATCACTTCTTGCCACAGCAGCAGGCAGAAAGCAGCAACATAGTGGAGGCCAAGCAAGGGGGAAGCTGGCTATAACACCCTTAAACCCGCCTCTCGGCAACACACCTTCTCCAGCAAGGATCCACCTCCCAAACTGCCACCATCTGTGACTATGCATTCAAAACACCTGAGTTTAGCTGGGTGTGGTGGCGCATGCCTGTAATCCCAGCACTGGGGAGGCAGAGGTAGGAGGATTACCATGAGTTCAAGGCCAGCTTGAGACTATACAGTGAATTCCAGTTCAGCCTGGGCTAGAGTGAAACCCTACCTCAAACAAACAAACAAAAAACCACATGAGTTTATGGGGACATCTGATTCAAACCAGCACATCCTAAGGCCTCAGCCTCTAGAGTGTTGATGGGTGAATATACACCTTGACCAGGACTCATGAGTTATACATATACCTTTGGTTCTCTAAGCTCATGTGAGGACTCCAAAGATGATACTGGGGAGGACTTCTGTCTCTCTTCCCAATGTGGCCGAATTGGGTAAATCACTTTCCCTACCTTTCGTTATTGATTGCACATTGAGTTGGACTATTGAGAACAGGTAAGCAAATCTGGCTTGTTAGAGGGCTCTCAGGCCCCAGGCTCTGACCCAACTCCAGTAACAGGCTTTATATTCCCCTTCCTGAGGGGAAGAGTCCCTGGTCAGGTGATCCACAGGCCCATTTGGATTCACATTCTTTTTTTAAAATTATTTTACTTTTATTTATTTATTTGACAGAGAAAGAGGGAGAGAGAGAGAGAATGGGCGCATCAGGCCTCCAGCCACTGCAAACGAACCCCAGACGCATGTGCCCCTTGTGGATTCACATTCTTTTAAAATATATTTTATTTATCTGAGAGAGGGAGAGAGGGAATGGACGTGCCAGAGCCTCCAGCCACTGCAAACGAACTCCAGATGTATGCATCCCCTTGTGCATCTGGCTGAAGTGGGTCCTGGGGAATCGAACTGGGATCCTTTGGCTTTGCAGGCAAACGCCTTAACTGCTAAGCCATCTCTCCAGCCCTTGGATTCACTTTTAAGGGAAGAGACTGTTAAGTTTGGAGGGCTTGCAATGGTGGACCAAGCCAAACAGTTTTTTGGATCTAAGACTATATCATGAGGGAGAGGGAGAAGGGGGCCACGGAGAGAAAATAGGTGCATGCATCAGGGAGAGGGGTGATGGGAAGGGGGTATGCACACACACACCCGGAGCAGGAGAGCCTAAAGAGTGTAGAAGAGCCAGGGTTTTATGAAAAGGATAGAAACTGCTCTGAAGAAGCAGCCGCGGAAGGTATGCAGAGTTCGGGCTGAGGGAAGGTGGCCTTCCCTCCTCTTAGCCCAGAGGGGTCCTCAATTACCATAATAGGGGTCAGTCCCAAAAGTCTCAGGTCTAGCAGGGCCAGGTGGTGGGGGAGAGAGAGGAGGAGTGTTAAGAGCAACTGGGGACTATAGCATTCCAGCATTTTTGTTTACATAAAAAAGAACAAAAAGGCAATTGTTTGGAAGGGAGAAAAGGGAAACCTCATGGGATGACTGGATGGAGTGATCCTATCGGTAACCGCTTTGCCAAAGCCTGGAACAGGTGCTGTGAGTGGGACCCTCTTGCAACCCTTGGAGTAGTGGACAGCTGCAGCTCCTCCGGGGCTGAGCTCTGGATCCTGAGCGGTCCGCAGCCCCTCCCCAGCCCTGCCTTCCGGGTTGCATTCATTCTCCACTCATTCCTGTCTTTTTCCTAACAGAGACAATAGGTTGTTTTGTTCTTTACCTGAAAGCCTTCTGCTAGACATTTATATCCCTCCTGGCAGTTCAGAAAGTCTCATCTCCACCCAGGCCCAGCTATACCCACATTCTTTTTCTTCTTTTTTAAAATATTTTATTTTATTTGACAAAGAGCAAGAGAGGGAGAGGCAGAAAGAGAAAGAGGGAGTGGGCGTTCCAGGGCCTCTAGCCACTGGGAACTAACTCCAGGCGATTGGGCCCCCTTGTGCATCTAGCTTAGTGGGTACTAGGGAATTGAACCTGGGTCCTTGAGCTTCTCAGGCAAGCGCCTTAACTGCTAAGCCATCTCTCCAGGCCGGATCCCATTCTTTTGGCCACAAATAATATAAAATAACAGATTTTAAATGATTAAAGAAAAAATCTATAAAAGTAGGCATGCTTCATTAGGAGAAAATAGACCTCCCTTAGTGGGCCTCAACAATGCCGAGCTAGCTTCACCTTCCTTCTTTTTGTCTAATCAATAGCTATCCTTTGGCCGGTGTGGTGGCACACACCTTTAAAGCACTTGGTAGGCAGAGGTAGGAGGATCACCATGAGTTTGAGGCCACCCTGAGACTACATAGTGAAGTCCAGGTCAGCCTGGGCTACAGTAAGAACCTACCTCGAAAAAGTGAAAAAAAATTAGTAATAAAAATCTAAAACCTTTCTCCTTCCTAAAAATTAGTGTTAAAAGGGGGCTGGGGAAATGGTTTAGTGGTTAAGGCGTTTGCGTGCGAAGCGTAAGGACCCATGTAAGCCAGATACACAGGGGGCACATGCATCTGTAGTTCGTTTGCAGTGGCTAGAGGCCCTAGTATGCCCATTCTCTCTTTCTATCTGCCTCTCTCTCAAATAAATAAATAAAATATTTTTTAAAAAGTGTTAACAGGGACACAGGGTGTGAGGCCCAAAGTTGATTGAGGAAAGGGGTCATCCTTAATGACTTTGAAACCTGCTAGTTCCTAAGTTCCTGGCCATGGGCAAAAAGGGGCTACTTTTTGAACTGTGTGCTCCGAGGAAGTCACAGCTTCTTTTGCTCCCCATCCCCAGTCACTGATTGTGAGTTGTGAGGCATCAATGGACAGAAGCCTGGAGAGGTAAAAAAAAAAAAGCCTGCCTTGCATTTGAGGCTACAAAGCTGGAATTTACAATGTACCTACTGCAAGCTGTTATTAAACAATGAGATTAAAGGGAAAATATCAGGAAAGGTCACAGCAAAGTGTTGATAAAGCTAAATTCACCAAAGAGATCCTTTCTTTTCTTTGGGGGGGGGGGTAGGGTGAGCAGGGTTTCACTGTTGCTCAGGATGACCTGGAATTCATTCTGTAGCCCGAGCTGGCCTCGGACCCGTGGTGATCCTCCTACCTCAGCCTCCCGAATGCCGGTATTAAAGGCGTGAGCTACCATGCCAGGCTAGAAGATACTAACTACAGGTTCGTCCCACCAAATTCATACGCTCTCTTTCTGGCTAAGATACCAAGATTCAGAACAACCTCTGGCCCCTTCTAAAAGTCTGATTAACGACACCTATCCTCTACAACCTCGGCTTCATGAACCGAAGGCTTCTTTCTTCTACCGAGGAGCTTTTATTGGCACGACCCGCGAAGGGATGCTCCAGTTTCCGTGCCGACTTCACTCTTACACCTCCTCTCCGCTCCCATTGTTTCGACCCATTCCGATGCATGCTGGGAAGTGTAGTCGCACACCCTGCTGGTTAAACAGGTTGGGCAGCCCTAGGAACTCAGTCTCCTCACACGGCTCAATAGCTCTTCGAGAGGTGGGGTAGCCTGGAAGGCCCAGCCCGCTCATCCGAGGAGCAATGTGGGATTTGCAGTTTGCAACGTTTCAAACGGGCCCGCTTGCAGGAAGATTTTCGACTCTTGATTCCTCCCCCCTTCGCATCACACCTGGAACCTATCTCGCGCGCTGTGATAACGCCACGGTCCCGCGAAGTACCTGGGATACATGGTAGTTCTTAAGGCGGGTTCCGCCCTTGGTCGCCGTCGTCCAAGGACTACACTTCCCAGAATTCCTCGCGGCGGCGCGCCAAGCACCACCCCCACCCCCGAGGCTGTGATTGGCCGACGAGCCGGCCGCACGCGGAGGAGCTCAAGAACCAGCTCTGTTGCGACAGAGGCCGAGCGGCGAGGCCCAGTGAGTTGTTGGGGGGGGGGGGGGTGCGGGAGGGAAGGGGCTCTGGAGGGGTGGAGGGTGCTGATGGGTGATCGGAAGGCAGGAGGAGAAGAGGAAGGAAGACCGGGGTCGGGATGGAAAGGGCGGAGAGGATGAAGAAAGGTCCCGGGGAGAAAAGCTGGCGCGCGGGGTGTGGGGGAGGCTTAGGGGGATAACGAGCGTGGAGGCAGAGGGGGCTTGCCGGGGGTGTGGGGGTGATGGAGGACGGGTGACCCCCAGGAGGAAGCCGGGCCCGACGGTGAGGTGGTGTGCAGGGGAGACGACGGAGAGGAGGCCCGGGACGAGCGGGAGGCGGAAACCCGGAAAGTGAGGCGGGCGGCCGGCCGAGGTGCGCGAGCGAGCGCCAGGTTGCGGGGCGACGGGAGACCCGGACCGGGTGCCGAGGGCGGCCGAGCCGGGCCCTGACTTGCGAGGCTCCTGGGGGGAAAATGGCTGTGTCTCCGAAGTGAGGCCGAGCGTGGGGACTGGGGGAGCAGGCCTGCGGGGAGAGGTGCTGAGAGTGCCGGGGCGGCTGCGGAGTCCGAGTGCGCGCGGGCGACCTGGGCAGAGTCGCCGGAGGCAACTGAGCAGCCGGGCGCCCGAGGCTTGAAGAGCAGAGCTCCCGGGAGGGCTGGAGCCGGCGTCCCGACCCGCGAACCTACAGTCCTGGGGCACCTGTTTGTTTTCCTTCAGATTTCCCGGAAGAACGGTAACCTCCCCCTGTGGTTCATCATCACCATGCCCTCCGACCTGGCCAAGAAGAAGGCAGCCAAAAAGAAGGAAGCTGCCAAGGCGCGACAGCGGCCCAGGAAGGGGCATGAAGAAAACGGAGATGCCGCCACAGAACCGCAGGTGGCCGAGGAGAGAAACGAGGAGGCCAATGGCAGAGACACCACAGGTGATTGGGGTGGGTGAGGGATGAGTCCCTGGATTGGTTGCGAAGGCTTTGCGCATGCCTCTCAGCTGGAGGCAGACATCTGGATGATGGGGCACCGAGGAATTGGTATGGAGGCAATTGATATGGAGGCACGAGCCTGGAACCCGGGCACTCTGAAGGCTAAGGTAGGAAGATCAAAAGTTTGAGGCCAGCCTGGGCTACATGGTGAAGGTGAAAAAATATAAATATAAAGTATGCCATGAAACTATGGTCAGTAAAGCCCATAAGATTTGTTCCACCTGTTACTGACCAGGGAGACTCAAATGTCAAGTCCAGGTGGCCGCAGTTGCTGTGTTTGGCCTCTTGGATCACAGCAGAAGACAGTCTCCTGTCCTCTTTGCGGTTGCCATTCCTACACGTGGTACTGAGTCAGGCTCTTGCCTGGCATGGCACTCTTGCTATTACAGGATAGGAAAGCTACACTAACAAGTGAGTGACTTACGAATTGTTTTATGGGACTTTCCTGAGAAACAGCTGTTTTTCTGTTACTTATACTTTGGGAATTATTTGTTGAGTACTTTTCAACTGCAGAATAAAAGTTGTTGGTGAAAGCAAGGTGTTGGGTAAGCTTGTGTCAATATGCATTTGTTGTTGTTGTTTAAAATTTTTTTAATTTGTCTCTTTTTTAACTCTTTTTATCTAGTTGCTTATTTGAAAGAAGAGAGAGAAGAAAGACAGACAGGGAGACATTGGGCACACCAGGGCCTCCAGCCACTGCAAACGAACTCCAGATGCATGCACCACCTTGTGCATCTGGCTTACGTGGGTCCTGGGGAATCGAACCTGGGTCCTTTGGCTTCGCAGGCAAACGCCTTAATCGCTAAGTCATCTCTCCAGCCCTTTTTAAATTTTTTTTTAAGACTTAAAGAGATTTTATTAGATAAAGAGAAAGGAAGGTAAAGAAAGCTCCTGCCATGTAGAAGGCAGGAGGAGGTAAGGAGCCCATGTGGGAGTGCCCCCCCATCTCATCCCAGCTAAGCTGAGATGAGAGGGCTTACCAGAGCAGGGACCCCGAGGTTCAGGAGAGCTGAACAGCCATGAGAGAGCAACATTGGGTTTTTTGTTTTTATTGATGGAGAGAGAAAAAGAGAGGGAGAATGAGAATGTGTGCACACCAGGGGCTCTTGCTACTGCAGACAAACCTCAGATGTATGTGCCACTTTGTGCATCTGGCTTTATGTGGGCACTGGAGAATTGAACTCCAGCCAGAGGCCTTGCAAGCAGCCACCTTTTACCACTGAGCCATCTCCCCAGCCCTCGGTATGCATTTGTATGAAGTTCTTGAGATCTTTTTGGTCTGCTTTGTATGACTTGGTACTGCCCACTTAGGTACTATAAACATAGTGTTCTGTCTGATAACTTATATTCTAGGTGAGGAAATGCGGTGCCTTTTGATACAGCATTCTAGTCCTTTCCCAGTTTCTTTACTGCCCCCAGGCTCCCTACACAGTCCTATTCATCGTCCCTTGAATCTTTACATATTTTTGTTGTTGTTCTTTCACATACACATTTAAGCTGTTTTTGGTTTTTCCAGGTAAGGTTTCGCTGTAGTCCAGGCTGACCTGGAATTCACTATGGGAGCCTCAGGGTGGCCTTGAACTCATGGCAATTCTCTTACCTCCCCCTCCCGAGTGCTGGGATTAAAGGCGTGCACCACCACACCCTGCTGCATTTAAGTTTTTTTTTTTTTTTTTTTTAATTTATTGAGATTGGGTCTCATCTAGCTTACTCTGACCTGAACCTTACTCAGTAGCCCAGGCTGGCCTTGAACTCATGGCAATCTGCCTACCTCAGCCTCCCAATTGCTAGAATCATAGGCATGACCCATTGTGCCTGGCTTCATACATTAAGTTCTAACTCCACAGTGTTTGTGCATTATACTTGATATTCCCCTCACAGCCTAGCTGAAGAGAACAAAGCCTTCCCCGGGAAATCTGGCCTTGAGGACATCACCATGCCCTGTACGAGGGCAACATTGCTTGCTTCTTTGTTTTAAATCTTTATTATTATTATTATTTGCAAACAGAGAGAGACAGAAGACAGACAGAGAGTGGGCACACCAGGACCTCTAGCTGCTGCAAATGGATTCCAGATGCATGCACTAATGCACTACTTTGAGCATCTGGCTTTATGTGGGTACTGGGGAATCGAAGCCGGATCATTAGGCTTTGTAGGCAAGTGCCTTAACAGCTGAGCCATTTCTCCAAGCTCCAGGTTTCTTACTTCTTCATGTTATCTTCTATCTTTCTCATCTACATTGTTTGCTCCATGTTGCAGGGAGCAAACTGTTTTAGGTTTTCTTTTCTTTTCTTTCTTTCTTTCTTTCTTTCTTTTTTTTCTTTCTTTTTTGGTGACCTGCATCACAGATAAATTAAATGTTTGAACAGGAAAAGAAAATTAGTAATACAACAATTGGCAGGATAGGATAGTAGAAAAAAAATTTTTTTAAATGAGAGTTGAGTGGTAGATATGGTAGATATTATCTTCAAAATAAAGAATTTTTTTTTTTTTTATCTTTTGAGGTAGGTCCAGACTGACCTGGAATTCACTATGTAGTCTCAGGGAGGCCTATATCTGCCTCCTGAGTGGTTGGATCAAAGGTGTGCACCACCAAAATAAAGAATTTTTCTAAAAGAAAGCCGGTGTAATGAAAGTTAGGCCATGGAGGTGGTGGAGAGATGGCTTAGCAGTTGAGGAACTTGCCTGTGAAGCCTAAGGACCCAGGTTCAATTCCCCAGAACCCACATACCAGATGCACAAAGTGGCGTATGCGTCTGGAATTTGTTTGCAATGGCCAGAGGCCTGGTGTGCCCATTTTTTCTCCTTATCTGTCTCTCTCATGAATAAGTAAATAAAGTATTTTTTAAGAAGTTAGGCCATGGGAAAGTTTTATTTTTGGCCAGAGTAGTGGGGGATGGGAGATTAAGCACTGTGGCGAGGAACATGGACAAGAGAGAACAAGAATCAAAAGGAGGGCCCGCCACCAAAAGTTGCCCTTGAAAGCAAGGTGTTGGGCCAGTCTGTCAGTGCGGCCGGCATTCCTGTAGAAACTGAAACCTGAGTGTGCTTTGCACAACCCGAGCCCAGATCCTGTAGGATCTGCCTGTTTGTGTGAGAGATGTCTGCTGGCCCCTTCCCAAACTGCGGTTCTGTCCCCAGAAGTGGATTTGCTGACCAAGGAACTAGAGGACTTTGAGATGAAGAAAGCTGCTGCGCGAGCTGTCACCGGTGTCCTGGCCTCTCACCCCAACAGCACTGACGTCCACATTATCAACCTCTCACTCACCTTTCACGGTCAAGAGCTGCTCAGTGACACCAAACTGGAATTAAACTCAGGCCGTCGGTATGGCCTCATCGGCTTGAATGGAATTGGTGAGGCCCTTAGAAGGCGAGGTGGGAGGTTTCTCTTCCTTGGCTTATCTGTCACTCCGCAAGATTTTAGCACTCGCTGTATGTAGAGAAATAAGTTTACACTGTGAGTGGGAGACCTGATGCGCTCAGAGGCATGGGAATTAGTGAATCGGAGGGTATGTGGCACCACAGGAGTGGTTTAACAAGTGCTAGAGAAGTTGAGGGGAAGTGGTGTATGAAGCTGTTGTCAATGAGAAAAGAACCTCAAAGAGGAGCAGTGGGACAAGACTTGGAGGGAAGTTGGAACAGTGTCCTAAAGATAAATGGGAGCAGGATTTGGGCGGTTGAGGATGACAGAGTAGTGTGGTCCTGGCTTGGCCCTAAGGGACGGGTGGAGAGCCGCATGGGGCCGATGACCGAATGCCTTCCTGTCCTCTAGGCAAGTCCATGCTGCTCTCCGCCATCGGGAAGCGGGAGGTGCCCATCCCAGAGCACATTGACATCTACCACCTGACCCGAGAGATGCCTCCCAGTGACAAGACACCTTTAGAGTGTGTGATGGAAGTGGACACCGAGCGAGCCATGCTGGAGAGGGAGGCCGAGCGGTTGGCTCACGAGGATGGTATGGCTCCACACCCAGGCATGGGGCGGGCTTCCTCCCGGGAAACCCCAGCGAGCCTGATGGCCCTGTGCTGCCCACAGCGGAGTGTGAGAAGCTCATGGAACTGTATGAGCGCCTGGAGGAGCTGGATGCCGACAAGGCCGAGATGAGGGCCTCGCGGATCTTGCATGGCCTGGGTTTCACGCCTGCCATGCAGCGCAAGAAGCTTAAAGACTTCAGCGGGGGTTGGAGAATGAGGGTCGCCCTTGCCAGGTGAGTCCGTCCTTCCCCAGCCCTGGACGCTTCCTGTTTGCAACAGGGCTTGGCAGCAGTGGTGGATACGTGTCAGACGAGACAGCCATCGGGTGTGGAGTGGGTGGGTGGGTGAGTTCTGGGCGCCACGTTGCTGCTCATGCTGGGCTCAGCACGGGATGTAGGAACACCTGAAGCAGCAGCTCCAGGTAAAGAGGCGGAGTCCGCTCTCTCCCCTTTGCCCCTCCCTGCGCTCTTCGTGCTGCGGTCCCGCTGATTCTTGCTGTGGAGATGAATATCCGGCGTCTGCTATGATACCTGTACTTAGCCTTAGCCTGTGTTCAAAGTGCTTTTCTGTAGACCAGCATTCCTGACATTTAGGTGTATTTAATTTGTTTCCTATTGCTGTAATGAAGTGCCTGAGGCCATGTACTTTATAAAGAAAATAGCTCATTTTGGCTCATGGTTCTAGAAGTTCAAGGCAAAAGGTCCTTGTCTGGTGGTGGCCTGTTTGCTGGCAAAGCCCTGAGGTGGTGTAGGCATTACCTGGTGAGAAATGAGGGAGTACATGTGTCTGTGTCTCGTGGTCTTTCCTTATAAAGCTACCAGTATTTGCTCCTTGGGTTCACCCTGGTGCCCTCACTTAGCCCCCTCCCACAGGACCCACCTCTGAACGCTAGTCAGATTACATTTCTACCCTCCCAGTGCTTCCCAAGGGGAGGCTACTTCAAAATGACGAGCCATACTCAGGCCTAGTCCTCCTCGTTAAGTGAGTGGTTCCTCCACCCGCCGTCCTCGGGGAAGCGCCACTGGGGAGCTCCCTGTCTTCAGACAGAGCAGCGCTTCCAGTCGCCAGTGCAGCAGTTGCTGTTAGGAACAGATTCCTCAGGCTCTCCTTCAAGGCAGCGCAGGCAGCATGTCGGAGTTTGGGGCTCTGAAACGTTACACGTTCCCCACGAGTGGTGACTGTAGGTTTGGAAACCAGTTTTAATGTCTCCTTGCTTCACCGGCTTAAGAAAAGAATACTCTTGGCTAGTGATATGACTCGTGGTAGAGCACATGCCTGACATACGTGAGACCATGGGTTCCATCCACAGCACAGCCACAAAGCAAAAATCAAAACAAAAAGAATCCATTGCTGTCTTTGCAGGTTTTGAAAAACGTGATATTCTTTGGCCCTTGCTAGAGTCTGCCAGCCTGTCATCTTGCTCTAACTTGCATGCATTTTGCTTATTTGCAATGTTACCCTTGTGTTCACCAGTGCAGTGTACAAGACACAGATTCCCAAGGACTTATGTGCAAACCGCCTTCCTGTGTTCTTAAGTCCTGTTCTCCACGTAATCTCAGTCTTCAGCTCTGGTTTTTCTCTCTTCTCTGAATGCAGGTTGATTTTAAAACTCGGAGCAGGCCTGACCGGCATTGTGAGTGTCGGGCCAGCCGGGCGCTGTGCTCAGCGCAGCGGCACTGATGTGTCTCCCTTGCTTCCAGAGCCCTCTTCATCCGGCCCTTCATGCTGCTCCTGGATGAGCCCACCAACCACCTGGACCTGGACGCTTGTGTGTGGCTGGAAGAGGAGCTCAAGACGTAAGGGGGGGGGGGCAGGGGAGCCAGCACATCACCAAGGGGACATCACAGAATCCAAAGAAAGTGCGAGCTCAGAAATGCAGTGATAGAACAGGGGAAAAGTAGACCAAAGTGAGGGTGGGTCTGGTCAGTGCTGAGGCATTCATGTTGCTTTTTTGCTTCATTGTTTTGTTTTAGTTTGAAATGTGGGAACCTTTAATAACAGACTTGGTTCTTCCCATGAAAGGAGTCTCCCATTTGAAATAATGATGCAGCTACAAAGATTATAGTAGCCAATATGAACATGCTTCTTTATGACTAAAGCAAGGAGTAACGTGGGTATTGTTTCGGCTCTAAAAGAAAACACTTCATGGTATATTACTTAGTACTGCTTTCAAGAAGAGAGTTTGGTTCAGTTCTCCCTCCCCACAGTTCTAGACACCCTTAGGAATATCTTTGTGTACAGACTCTCTCGTCACTGCTGCCACCATCCCTCCACACTGTTGGCAGAAGGCTCAGTGGGGACTCAGGCTCTCGCCACACTGAAACATGCCGGGAGCCCCTCACAGACAGACTCTGCGGTGGCGACCTAGTAGGAACTGCCCAGTGCATCCAAGGGCGTGTGGGTGTAGGACAGGAGAGGAAGGGTTTCTGGGTCTGGCACGGTTCTCCTTGTGTCAGCTGTCTCCACTTTTGAGTACCTCCCTGATTGGTTGTTTGGCTTTGCAGTTTCAAGCGCATCTTGGTCCTCGTGTCTCACTCCCAGGATTTCCTGAACGGGGTCTGTACAAACATCATCCACATGCACAACAGAAGACTGAAGTATTACACGGTGAGTGGGCCTGTTTCTCCCACACCAGTCTCTGTGCTTACCAACAGCGCCTTTTCCCCCCTTAATGCTATAAAAAGACACAGACAAGAAGTTCTGTAACCTGTTTTGTTTTAGTCCCAAAGCCATTGCTTCCAGGCTGTAGGCCATGGGTTGGCAGCTGCTGCCTGTGGAGCATGGTTGCCTTGTGGCAAAGAAGTTGACTTGTCAGCGCTCAGGGGAGACTGCGATCCTTCCGCGGTGCACATGGTGCCCTTCCTCTCCCATGAGTTTGCTTCCCAGAAACTTACCAACCCCTCTGAGCACGGAGAGTGAGGTTGGGATCTCAGCAGCCTCCTTGTTGTGCCTTGCCTCTTTATTTTTATTTTTTAATTAATTCATTTTATTTGTTTTAGTTGGTTGATGTTTTTGTTTGGTTTACTTTTTGAGACAGGGTTTCAGTTAGAGCCCAGCTGGCCTGGAAGTCACCATGTAGCCCAGGCTGGTCTTGAACCTTTAGCAGTCCTTCTGTCTCAGCCTTCCAACTGCTGGGATTACAGTTTTGAGCCACCATGCCCTGGCTACCTTTTTATTTTATTTTTATTTATTTGAGAGTGGCAAGAGAGAAAGCGGCAGAGAATGGGGGCACCAGGGCTTCCAGCCACTGCAAACGAACTCCAGATGTGTGCGCCCCCTTGTGCGTCTGGCCAATGTGGGTCCTGGGGAATCGCGCCTCGAACCGGGGTCCTTAGGCTTCACAGGCAAGCACTTAGCCGCTAAGCCATCTCTCCAGCCCTACCTTTTTATTTTAAATAGTTCTAAACATTTAGAAATGAAACAGAGGTATGTGGTAGCACATGTCTGTAGTTCCAGCACTCAGCTAGCTAAGGCACTAAGGCCATGAATTCGAAGCCAGCCTGGACTACATAGTGAGACCCTATCTCAAAAACAAACAAACGAAAAAGACCTTTTGGGCTGGAGAGATGGCTTAGAAGTTAAGGTGCTTGCCTGCGAAGCCTAAGGACCCATGTTTGACTCCCCAGATCCCATGTAAGGCAAATGCACAACATGACACATGTACAAAGTCACACATGTGCACAAGGTGGCCCATGCTTCTGGAGTTTGATTGCAGTGACTGGAGGCCCTGGTGCACCAATTCTCTCTCCTTCACTCTTTCATAAAAAAAAAAATTAAAAGACGTTTTTATTCAGTCATAACCACTATGAGATTATTAATTGTTTCTTACATGGCCTTTCAGAGCTCTGCACACTGGGAAGCATTTGTAGAAAATCTCATGTGTACATGCCTCTTCTTTCCATAGTTATAGTCTTTTTTTTTTTTTTTAATTTAAGAGACAGAGAAAGGGGCAGATAGAAAGAGAGAATGGGCTTGCTAGAGCCTCCAGCCACCGCAGAGGAACTCCAGACATATGTGCCACCTTGTGTATCTGGTTTTTACATGGATACTGGGGAACTGAACCTGGGTCTTTTGACTCTGCAGGCAAGTGCCTTAACCACTAAGCCATATCTCCAGCCCCTATAATTGTAATCTCTTTAAAAAAAAAATATTTAATTTATTTATTTGAGAGAAAGAGGCAGAGGGAGAGAGAGAGAGAATGGGCACACCAAAGCTGCTGTAAACTAACTACAGACACATGCGCCCCCCCCTTGAGCATCTGGCTTACATGGGTCCTGCAGAATCGAACCAGATCCTTTGGCTTTGTAGGCAAACACCTTAACCACTAAGCCATTTCTCCAGCCCCATAGTTGTAATCTTAATAGTCATTCTATTCTGTGGGATGGTTTTTAAAATTAAAGCATTTAAGAACTCTTTTCTTTTTTTAAATAAATTAATGCGTGTGTGTGTGTGTGTGTGTGTGTGTGTGTGTGTGTACACCAGGGCCTCTTGCTGCTGCTATTGAATGCCTGTCCAACCTTATACTAGTGGCTGGGGAATTGAACCCAGGCCATCAGGCTTTGCAAGCAAGTACCTTTTATAGATGAACCATCTTGTCAGGCCCTAGAACTGCTTTCCAAATGAGTTTATGTATGTGTGTGCCCCTTTTCTGTGACTGGGTTTTCATTGCGTGGATGTTCTGTGACTTGTTAGACCTTCTTAGTGGATATTTAGCTCGAGTCATTTGAGTTCTCTACCCTCCCCTGCCGCAGATAGAAAGCTTGGCAATGCGATTGAGGACCAGAGGTTGCCAGATCCTAAATCCAGCTGGTTTGTTTTCCCTGTGGAGATGGTTCTTGTGCACATGGGACTTGGGCCTCTGGGGTGGTAAAGGACTCTGAGTTTCTTGTCAGTATGACAGTGGTGTTCTGAGCTGCTGCCACCACAGGTGTTTTTTTAGCCAGTCTGGGGTTTTGCCCTGGAGCCTGGCTTGGCTGGGCTGATGAAGAGGCATAAAGTTGAAAACTGACATTCTAGGGCCAGGGCTGTCACTCAGTGGTACAGCAGTTGCCAGGCCCTGGGTCCATCCTCAACACTGCCACCAAGACGACTCGCGTCTTCCAGGTCGGGGTGCGCTTTAATGTACTTTTTGTCCCTGCACAGTCTCGGGTCAGTGCCATCCCTCACCCCCAGAACCGAGACCTGCGCTCACCTGCCCCCTCGCCCGTGTGTTTCCCTGCAGGGTAATTATGATCAGTATGTGAAGACGCGGCTCGAGCTGGAGGAGAACCAGATGAAGAGGTTTCACTGGGAGCAAGATCAGATCGCACACATGAAGGTAGGGAGGCCGTGAGGCATGCTCGTGTCCTCCCACCTGCATCGGGAGGCGGCTTAGGAGGGGAGTTGGGGGGAAATTTATGTGGCTTGGCACCTATACATACCTCAGCCTCCCTTTCTGGTCTCTTTAGAACTACATCGCCAGGTTTGGTCATGGCAGTGCCAAGCTGGCCCGGCAGGCCCAGAGCAAGGAAAAGACACTACAGAAAATGATGGCATCTGGACTGACAGAGAGGGTTGTGAGCGACAAGGTGAGGCCTTACTGAGTGGGGTTAGATGGCTGAAGGTATAGGAGTCAAGGAAAACACCAGCCTAATGGTGCTCTTTCCTCTTCCTAGACACTGTCATTTTACTTCCCACCATGTGGCAAGATCCCACCACCCGTCATTATGGTACAGAACGTGAGCTTCAAGTACACAAAAGATGGGGTGAGTACAGGCCAGGGCATGTGTGCAGGTGTCCATACGACTAACAGCCCTTTCCAGGGGCAGTGTGGGCCATGAGACCTGCTCTTCTCTTGTGAGGGGCGGTGCTCGCCGAGGCGTGTCACTGGGTTCCAGTCAGCTCTGGCAGTGTTTCTCTACTCTGCCCACCTGCTCCACCGGGGGCCACGACTCCATGGGCTTCATCTGCCAGGGGGAGTAGATCCAGTCTTTTAACCTGTGTTCCCGTCTCTTATTCCCAACTCAGCCTTGCATCTACAATAATCTAGAATTTGGTATTGACCTCGACACACGAGTGGCTCTGGTAGGGCCTAACGGTGCAGGGAAGTCCACTCTTTTGAAGCTGCTAACTGGAGAGGTATGGAGCCAAGGGGGAATGTGGCCACTTCTAGTGGGCACCTATGTTTAAGGAAGAGGAGAGGGCTGGAGTGTGTTGGCATCTGAGGGAACCACGTGGAGGGGCTGGGGTGTCAGGTGGGAGAGGGGTGCTGTGACTGGAACATGCCGGGGTGGGGGGTGTGGCTGAGAGGAGCACAAGCGTACTGCTTTCATGTTTTCGATTAGCACCTAGGATATAGGAGCATCTGTACATGTCAAGGTGGGGTTTTTTTGTTGTTGTTTTTGAATATTTTTATTGACGAGAAAGTGCATGTAGGGGCCTCTTGCCGCTGCTGCAGACAAACTCCAGATGCACAGGCCACTTTGCACGCATGGTTTTCATGTGGGGTCTGGGGAAGTGAACCCCAACCACGAGGCTTTTCAGCAAGCACCTTTCACCACTGAGCCATCTCTCAAGCCCCTGGAAGTGTTTCTTTTAAGAAAATGTATGTTGTGCGTACATCCAAAGCCCTTGTTACTCAGTCTAGGGTATTGCACAGACATTTCACAGCTACTTACTGAACACGCTGTGGTGAACCCTTGTACCTTATTCACCCTTGTGGTGAACCCTTACCTCCCTGGAGAACGTCTGCTTTAATGAGGCCTCCTGAATACTCAGGATGTTGGCTGGCAACCTGTGAGTTGGCAAAGCAGACTGTTGTGGAAGTTTTTTGTTTGTTTTTTAATTTATTTGAGAGAGCAAAAGAGGCAGAGAGAGAAAGAGGGAATGGGTATGCCAGGGCCTCCAGCCACTGCAAAGGAACTCCAGACGCATGCGTCCCTTGTGTATCTGGTTTAAGTGGGTTCTGGGGAATTGAACCAAGGTCCTTCGGCTTTGCAAGCAAACGCCTTAACCATTAAGCTATCTCTCCAGCCCCCTTGTTTTTGTTTTCAAGATAGAATCTCACTCTAACTCAGGCTGACCTGGAATTCATTCTGTATTCTTGAGGTGGCCTCGAACTCATGGCGATCCTCCTACCTCTGCCTCCCAAGTGCTGGGATTAAAGGCATGCGCCACCAGGCCGGGCCCATTGTGTGGGCCTTTTTTACTACCATATGTTCTGCCTGTGTTTGCTTTTGTCTGTCTTTTAGCATCTTTTTTCCTGCTTCTGCTTACTACTCTTTTGTTCTTAGCTGCTGCCCACAGATGGAATGATCCGGAAGCATTCTCACGTCAAGATAGGACGTTACCATCAGGTACCAAGCTGGGGTCAAGATTGGGGGGTCTTGGAAGCAGTTGCTACATCTGTCTAAGCCCTTCCCCCAGGAATGGCAGATTCTTCAGCTCTGGCCTGCTTGCTTACCCTCCCTTCCTTTCTTCATTTTCTTTCTCTTCCCCTCACTTTCCTTCTCCTTTCTTTCTTTGAGGTTTTTGAAGCAGTCTTGCTCTAGCCCAGGCTACCCAACTCACTCTGCATCTCAGGGCCTCAAACTCATGGTGATCCTCCTACCTCAGCCTCCTGAATGCTGGGCTTAAAGGTGTGCAACACCGTGCTTGGCTTTTTACTAATTATTATTTATTTAAAAAGACCTAAACTTTATTGGCGAACTGCTGCAGACATTTTGACAGAAATTTAAACTACCTATTTAGGCAGATTTACACATGTAGTATTTAATCTTCAGAGATCAAAATGGGAGGATGATACAAATCCACTAGGACTTTAACTTGCCCACAAAGTGGATTTTGATTCCTTATTCCTTTTTTTTTTTCTTTTTTTTCGAGGTAGGGTCTCACTGACCCAGGCTGACCTGGAATTCACTATGTAGTCTCATGGTGACCTCAAACTCACAGCGATCCTCCTACTTCTGCCCCCTGTGTGCTGGGATTAAAGTTGTGCACCACCATGCCCTGCTTTTGATTCCTTTTTCATTCAGCCGCAATGTCCCCCTTTTTTAAAAATATATTTTATTTATTTATTTGAGAGAGAGAGAGAATGGGCACACGAGGGCCTCCAGCCACTGCAAAGGAACTCCAGATGCATGTGCCCCCTTGTGCATCTGGCTTACGTGGGTCCTGGAGAATCGAATCAGGATCCTTTGGCTTTGCAGGCAAGTGCCTTAACCACTAAGCCATCTCTCCAGCCCCTCAGTGTCCCTTTTTATATTGCCCTAGTGTTGAGACATACACTCTTCACTAACTACCTTGGGAGCAGTTCAAAACTGACAACTGTCAGACTGAAAACATAATTGTTACAAGTATTACTAAAAGATTATGACTAAACAGCTCTACACCAAATTCAATTTAAGTGTCCAGCTTCCCCAATCAGCCTCTTAAAGGCCTACTCTGCCCCCAGTTGGCTAGTTTTTTGAGACAGAGTCTCGCTCTATCCCAGGTTGCCCTCCCTGTGGAGGCCAGTTTGACCTCGACCTCATGGTGATCCTCCTGCCTCAGGCACCCAAGTGCTGGCTTACAGGCATGAGCCACAGTGCCTGGCTTAGCTTCTTGAATCCTGAGCAGGTGCCTGGGCACAAGTTGAGAATTGCCCAGCACGTGGCCGAGCAGGCTCTGTCACACCGAGTGGACCTGTTCTGGGGTGGGCTGCTTTTGGAGGAGGCATCCATCAAGCCTGGTGGTCCTGTTTTCTTTGCAGCACTTGCAGGAACAGCTGGACTTGGACCTGTCCCCTTTAGAGTACATGATGAAGTGCTACCCAGAGATCAAGGAGAAGGAGGAGATGAGGAAGATCATTGGGCGGTACGGCCTCACTGGGAAACAGCAGGTGAGCAGAGGAGGGGTGGGAAGGTTCCCACATAGCTTGGAGGCTATATCTGGATGGTCAGGGGACACTGTCCTAGTTACCCAGGTTTGGACACTATCCTAGTGGTCCCTGTTGATTATGACTCTTGCAAGTGCCCATTTCTGTCCTCTTGTGTTAGGGCACTATGGGGTTGAGGACAAGAACAGTGGGCTGGACTCTGATGTCCCCTTGTGCCAGAGTGCTTGAGAGCAAGGGAACTTGCAGTCTAGAAAACAGATTCCTAAATACTTGGAATGCAGAGCCCCTGGGTCGCCTCTGTCATTAGGACTTAAATATCAAGGGTGAGAGGTATGGACTTGGCAAAGACAAAGTGAACAGGTTTCTAGGATGCCCTTGCTAGCCTGGCCACTGTCTTGCTGTGTGATCCTGGGTCTCTCTGAGCTCACGTCCTGTAAAATAGCACTAACAGTAACAGAGCTGGAGAGACAGGCGAGGACTCGTGCCACACGGTGCATGTGACATTAATTCTGTGCTTGTCATGGTTCCTCTAGGTGAGCCCAATCCGGAACCTGTCAGATGGACAGAAGTGCCGAGTGTGTCTGGCCTGGCTGGCCTGGCAGAGCCCCCACATGCTCTTCCTGGATGAGCCCACCAATCACCTGGACATCGAGACCATTGATGCACTGGCAGATGCCATCAATGAGTTTGAGGGTGGCATGATGCTAGTCAGCCATGACTTCAGACTCATTCAGCAGGTGAGAGCCTGGCCATGAAGGTTACGTGGCACGTGGGGGCCACTTAGTCCATGTTTGCTGAATTTAGAGACAGGGCTCAGGCCCTATGGCATGGGGAGGACTAGATCTTACAATTCTTTGGGGATAATATTTGACTTGGTAAGGTTGATCTAAATGGAAGAGGGTGTCAGGCTTTTACTGCTGTCCCAAGATTCTTCAGTCCAAAAATTGTGTTGGATTAGGAAGAGGGTTGTTAGCAGACATTGAAGAAAAAACTTGTGGCCATCTCTGTGACTCTGGAGAACATAGGGTAGAAAGAGAAGCAGACAGATCACGAAGCTGCTAAGCAGACCGAGTCTGCTGGGGACCAGACAGTAGGAGCAGCAGCAGTTTCTGGTTTGGAAAGTTCTGGAACCTGCTGGCAATGGTGCCCTGCAGGGAGATGTTTCAAAAGACTTTACAGCCAGGCGTGATGGCACATGCCTTTAATCACAGCACTTGGGAGGCAGTGATAGAAGGATCACCATGAGTTCAAGGCCACCCTGAGACTACACAGTAAATTCCAGGTCAGCTTGAGCTAGAGTGAGACCCTACCTCAAAAGCCAAAAAAAAAAAAAAAAAAAAAAAAAATGAAGAATCTACAGAGGTAGTGAGAGTGAACTGTCTATGGGCTTGGGTAAGGCTCAGAAGAGTGGCATTTTCTTTTCTTTTCTTTTCTTTTTTTTTTTTTTTTTTTTTATTTATTGTGAGCAGAGAGAGGTGGGGAGAAAGAAAAAACGATGCACCAGGGCCTCCAGCCAGTGCAAACAACTACCACACGCACACGTCACTTGGTGCATGTGGCTTTACATGGATACTAGGGAACCAAGCTCAGGTTGGCAGGCCTTGAAAGCAGGTGCCTTAACTGCTGAGCCATCTCCCCAGCCTGAGAGTGGCATTTTCTTTTTGGAAGCCCCAGGGCAATGCTGCTGGTGCCAGGGTTGGTGAGAAGGACCTCCAGATTGACTCCACTGTCTGCTTTCCAGGTTGCACAGGAAATTTGGGTCTGTGAGAAGCAGACAATCACCAAGTGGCCTGGAGACATCCTGGCCTACAAGGAGCACCTCAAGTCCAAGCTTGTAGACGAGGAGCCCCAGCTCACCAAGAGGACCCACAACGTGTGAGCCCTCAGCCAGGCTCGGGTCAGGAACGCCACCTGGAGATGCCAGCTGCCTCCTGACCAGCCGCTCAGGACAGGCCCCCAGGGCCCATCCCGCATTGCTGCAGTGCTGCCTCGGCCTCTCCCCGCCTCGGCCCGCCTTCGCTGCACTCTCGCTTCCAGCCGGACAGCAGCTGTCCGTTCCCACCCTCCTCCACATGGGGCTGCTGTCCGGCACTGGACTTGGCTGGCTGTTCCCTCCAGCCCTTTGCTGGTTACCTTGCCCCGAGAGATGCAGCCAGAGGTACCTGGGATAATCCATGGACCCACGCCCTGTGTGGCCCATGAAAGAGTTCAAGAGCCTCAATTTCTGGGTTTTGGTGATGTTGGAGGAATGCCTCCCAGCCCACCACCCCCACTCCTTACTGCTTCTGATTCGGAGCTCTGGACCAGGGCCTTACTCCTGGCCAGTTTTTTAATTATTTAACAGTGTAACTTTTAGACATGTGTGACATCCACAAAGTGTCCAATAAAGAATGAGGAAGCGACAGTCCTTGCCTTCCCGCCTTGCTGCAGAGTCGGCAGTCGCTTCCCCTCAGCCAGCCTTGGGCCGGATGGGACTGAAGATGAGCCCGCAGGATCCAGAATGTCCCTTGTCTTAGGTCTGTGGTTCACAAGTCCTACTATGACCCACGTCTAGAGGCTCATCAGATCCCGGGTCTCTGGGCCACATTGAGTTTCTGGTTATTAGTGGGCCTGGGTGCTGATTTGCAGGTTGGAGGGAAAATCTAAAGACATGTTTTCAGTGTGACATGAGGCTCCTGCCTCCACCCTTATCACAGCACATAGGATGCTTTAAGAAGCAAGTTCCTGGGCCCAGGCCCGTTGGGTCCATTTGGTCCAGTGGGACAGAGGCAGAAATGGGGCGGGGGTCCTGCATCTGTAGCCCTGCACAGCCTGTCTGGTTCTCTGGAACTTCCAGCCCTTGTGTCACTAGACACTCCAGGAAACAGCTGTATATGGGGTGCCCATCACACTACCCCAGAAACCTCATCCTGTGGGGAAGCACACCAGTCACAATTTTTCAGGACACGGTACAGTCCTCTAAGATGGGGAGGGAGGCTCCCAGATGGTGTCTAAACCCCCAAGGAGCTTACAAGAGGGAGAAAGCCAACAAGACATAAAAAGGCCATAAATCAGATGCAAAATTGTGGTTGAGATTGTAGAAGGGGATTGTTAGCTCAGTGAGAGTACTTGCCCAGCAGATTGGAGAGGGGCCAGAAGCATTCAGAGGAGAGGTAGGCTTGGGGCTGTTCACTTGAAAGACGTAGGGTCTTCTCAGATGGCTGTGCAGTCCCACGGCTGCCTTAGGCCGGGACCAAGTGCATCTAATGAAAGCGGAGATGGACAGGTCCTCGCGCCTGTCAGCCCTTGAGTATCCAGAGCCCTGGTTCTGAGAACCAGGTGCCACCCTTCCTACCAAGGAGGTAGGTGTCTATGTCATTAGGAAATTACAGGTGTCCGGTCTTGCCCCACCCTCCAGCTTTAATATAGAGGGGAGGCAGGCAGAACAGGTCAGGGTTGGCCTCAGCCACCCTGAGTTTGAAGCCAGCCTTTGCTGTAGGAGGCCTTGTCACCAAACAAGTGCTAGTTCCTCTAGAGCTGTGCCTTTGGTGCTTAGGGGTGGAAGCATGCTCGTACCAGTGTAGTCAGAGCATTCATCACCCCACCCAAACACCAAGAACGCTTAGAAAGCACACAAATTAAGGCGAGCAGTTCTTGTTTGAGGTCCCAAGCCGCCCTTGCATCCCTCCCGAAGCTGCTTCAAGCCATGTCGCTGCGCCACCCGGGTCTTAGGGACTGGGTAGGGACAGAGTTTTCACACAGTAAGTGGCCCTTGTCTTTAGGTTCTTCCCCCACCACCACCACCCGTTTTTTATTTGACCTGCCCCAAGCCTGTACCTTTTTCATGCTGCTTCAGGCTTCCGTAGTGTCAGCATTTAAATACCTGAGATACGTGTTCAAGTGGAGGTGCTCAGACCTTTTCCGCCATGTTTCAATGGCTTTCGTTGCGGCTCAGCTGACTTCCACCCAGATCCCGACACACCTGCTCTCAGCTGGTCCTCTGCCCAGTGCCCTCCGGCCCCGCCCACCCCTCCATGTCAGCTCTCCGGCTTTTCTGCTCCTGCCCTCAGCACCAGCCTTGCTGCGTCCTGCACCCACTCCTCACCGTTCCCAGTTACAGCAGCATACCCAAGACCAGCTTTGCAACCCTATTTACTCCACACTTTGTTTTATTTTTCCTCTTTGAGGTAGGGTCTCACCCTAGCCCAGGCTGACCTGGAATTCACTATGGAGTCTCGAACTCACGGCGATCCTCCTACCTCTGCCTCCCAAGTGCTGGGATTAAAGGCATGTGCTAGCTACCACGCTCAGCTGACACATTTTTTTTTTGTTGTTGTTGAAATACACTTATTTCCATGTATATATATTCTGCCCTGCTGCCCTACCCTCATTGTTCACACACCTGCTTAATTGTTGGATATGAGCCAGTCTCCACTCTGCCCCAGGCCTCTGGTTCTGTAACCCCAGAGCCATGGCAAGCACTACAAATCACTGATGAGGAATTCACTGGATATGGAGAGGGGAGGACATCCCAGACAGGACATTTTAAAAATATTTTATTTGTTTGAGAGACAGAAAGGCAGAGAGAAAGAGTGAATGTAGCAGGGCCTCTAGCTACTGCAAATCAACTCCAGATGCATGCACCACTTTGGGCATCTAGCTTTATGTGGGTACTGGGGAATCGAACCTGGGTCATTCAGCATTGCAGATAAGCGCCTTAACCTAGTCTAGGGCTTTTTTTTTTTTTTTGAGGTAGGGTCTTGCTCTAGCCCAGGCTAACCTGGAAATCACTTGGTAGTCTCAGGGTGGCCTCAAACTCATGGCAACCCTCCTACCTCTGCCTCCCGAGTGCTGGGATTAAAGGCATGCACCACCACGCCTGGCCATTGCAAATGAACTCCAGATGTATGCGCCACCTTGTGCACCTGGCTTTTGCGGGTCCTGGGGAATCAAGCCTCAAACCGGGGTCCTTAGGCTTCACAGGCAAGCGCTTAACCACTAAGCCACCTCTCCAGCCCTTCTTTTTGGTTTTTTGATGTAAGGTCTTGTGGCGGTTTGATTCAGGTGTCCCCCATAAACTTAGGTGTTCTGAATGCTAGGTTCCCAGCTGATGGAGATTTGGGAATTAACGCCTCCTGGAGGGAGTACATTGTTGGGGGCAGACTTATGGGTGTTATAGCCAGTTTCCCCATGCCAGTGTTTGGCACACTCTCCTGTTGCTATGGTCCACCTTATGTTGGCCAGGGGGTGATGTCCACCCTCTGCTCATGTCATCCTTTTCCCCTGCCATCGTGGAGCCTCCCCTCGAGCCTATAAGCCAAAATAAACCTCTTTTTCCCACAAGCTGCTCTTAGTTGGGTGATTTCTATTAGCAATGCGAACCTGACTGCAACAGGTCTCCCTCTAGCCCAGGCTGACCTGGAATTCACTATGTAGTCTCAGGCTGTCTTGAACTCACAGCGATCCTCCTACCTTAACCTTGAATTAAAGGCATGTGCCACCACGCCTGGCTAACACATGTTTTCAGTAGGGTTGGGCTAAGGCTCAACTCTCCTCTTCATCCCAGGTGCTTATCCCCAGCCACACCTGGCAGGAAGGCTGGCGTCATAAAAGTGGGTCAGGATGCAGGAGGAGGGGCTGAGCCCCGATCACGAGTGGCAGCCATGCAAGGGTTCCAGATAGTTATGCCACTTTTTGCATCTGGCTTTACATGGGTGGTGAGGAATTAAACTTGAGCCAGCTGGTGGGCTTTGCAAATCAAGCTCCTTTAACCACGGAGCCATGTCCCCAACCCCTCTCTCACTTAAAAAATATACTTATTGCTGGGTGTGGTGGCGTACGCCTTTAATCCCAGCACTTGGGAGGCAGAGGTAGGAGGATTCCCATGAGTTCGAGGCCACCCTGAGACTACATAGTGAATTCCAGGTCAGCCTGGGCTAGAGTGAGACCGTACCTCGAAAACCCCCCCCAAAAAAAAAAATTATTGCCGGGCATGGTGGTGGTGTACACTTTTAATTCCAGCACTAGGGAGGCAGAGGTAGGAGGATCGCCGTGAATTCAAGGCTACCCTGAGACTACATAATGAATTCCAGGTTGGCCTGGGCTAAAGTGAAACCCTACCTTGAAAAAAAAAACTATTTATTGACAGTATTTCTATATGTATATATTTGATCATAATCTATTAAATTCTCTTGTGCCGCCTTCCCACTGAACCCCTTCTTTCCAACTAATCCCTCTTCTACTTTGATGTCTTTTTTGTCCTTGTATGTATGTGGCCCACTGCGTTTAATTAGGATTGCTTGCATGAGCATGGGTGGGGATCATTACCAGAGCAGGGGCGACTTTCCAATAGCTACACTACTGAAGAAAATGTCTCCCCCAGCAAACATCAACTCACTGCAGTGTTAGAGGCCCTGAGTACCCATTCTCCCCCCCATCACCACCACCTGTCTCTCTCTCATAAATATTTTTTAAATGAATAAACTGAGTGAAAGGGTTCTTTTTAAAAAATTATTTATTTATCTATTTGGGACACAGAGAGTGGGTATAGGTACACCAGGGCTTCCTGACACTGCAAATGAACTCCAGATGCATGAGCCACTTTGTGCATCTGGCTTTACGTGGATACTGGGGAACTGAACCTGGGCTCTCAGGAAGAGTCTAACCATCTTACCTTAGGACAAAATCATGCCATCCAAAATCTTTATATTTTCTTGCCTATATTTATCTCAATATTTACTTACTTTCTAGTTCCTTTTAAAATTCTCATTCTACCCCATCAAAATGATTCCTACAAAATTTTACAGTCTAGCATTTAGTACTTGAAATTTTCTATTACTTTCATGCCATAATGGCTCCTTTGAAGAAATGTCCCTATATTTCTTTTTTTTCTCAATTTTTATTAACCTCTTCCATGATTATAAAAAATATCCCATGGTAATACCCTCCCTCCCCCCCACTTTTCCCTTTGAAATTCCAATCTCCATTATATCCCCTCCCCATCTCAATCAGTCTATATTTCAAGTAAAATGTAATTCTAAAAGAAACCTTACTGTCTCCATGCGGAGGTGGCAAAACAGAGCAGCAGTTGATGTTCCACATCAGTCTAACCAGGCGAGGATGTCTCTCCTCCAGAATACCTGTTAGAAGTATTATAAGGGGCTGGAGAGATAGCTTAGCGGTTAAGTCATTTGCCTGTAAAGCCTGAGGACCCAGGTTTGATCCACTAGATCCCACATAAGCCAGATGCACAAGGTGCATGTGTGTGGAGTTTGTTTGCAGTGGCTAGAGGCTCTGGCGCACCCATTCTCTCTTTCTCATGAATAAATATAAAAAATTGAAAAAAAGTATCATAAAAATTATTGATCTATGGGCTGGAGAGATGGCTTAGTGGTTAAGGTGCTTGCCTGCAACACGTAAAGACCAGAGTTTGATTCCCCAGTACCCATGTAAAGCCAGATGCACAAGATGGCACATGCATCTGGAGTTCATTTAGTGGCTAGAGACCCTGGCACACCTATTTCCACCCTCCCCTCAAATAAATAAATAGATAAATAAGTAATTTTTTAAAATTATTGATCTAAAGCCTGGTGTGGTGGCTCACGCCTTTAGTCCCAGCACTCAGGAGGCAGAGTTTGTTTTGCAGTGGCTGGAGGCCCCAGTGAACCCATTCTTTCTCCCTCTCTCTGTTTCTCTCTCAAATAAATATATATATATATATATATATATATATATATATATATATATATATATATATTTGTTTTTGTTTTTTGAGGTCGGGTCTTGCTCTAGCCCAAGCTACCTGGAATTCACTATGTAGTCTCAAGGTAGCCTCGAACTCTCAGTGATCCTCCTACTTCTGCCTCCTGAGTGCTGGGATTAAAGGCATGCACCATCACACCCGGCTAAAATTATTTTTTTAAATTATCAAATTAAATGTTCAATCAATATAACTATGCTTTCTACTATGCCTCCCAGACTTTTAACTACACAAGAAACCGAGTCTTAACAAAATATTTAACTCTTTGGGGCTGGGGAGATGCTCAGTGGTTAAAAACTCTTGCTTGTAAAGCCTGCTAGCCTGGGTTCAGTTCCCCAGTACCCACCTAAAGCCAGATGCAGAAGGTGGCACATGTGTCTGGAATTTTTTTTGCAGTAGCAGGAGGCCTTTGGCATACTCATCTTTCTTTTTCTGAAATAATGAATAAATAAATAAAGAAATGGGCTGGAGAGATGGCTCAAATGGTTAAAGGCACTTGCTTGCAAAGCCTGTCAGCCTTGATTTCTCAGTACCCACATAAAACCAGACGCACAAAGTGGCACATGTGTCTGGAATTTGTAGAGTAACAGGAGGCCCTAGCACAGACTCATTCCAAATAAATAATTTAAAATACTTTAAAAGATAAATAAAAATAATAATGCTCCCAAGAGAAACCACCCAGTCAGCAAGACCTGCCCCACTGCAGCAGACGACACAGATGGTAAAGGAGTGGGCTGGCTCCCAGGTCCTTAAAGTCACTCCTGAAGAGCCACAACTGACTTACCTCTTAAGAAACCAAAATAATTCCAGGCCAGCCTGGGCTAGAGTGAGACCCTACCTTGAAAAAAAAATAAAAATAAGAAAACAAAATAATGATGATAGGGCTGGATAGATGGTTCAGCAATTAAGGCACTTGTCTGCAAAGCCTAGGGACCCAGGTTCAACTCCCTAGTACCCAAGTAAAATCAAATGCACAAGGTGGCACATGTGTCTGGAGTTCATTTGAAGTGTCCAGAGGCCCTGGTGTGTACATTCTTTCTCTCCATCTGCCTCTATCTCAAATAAATAAATATTTTTAAAATTTAAAAATAACAATAATAAGCCGGGCGTGGTGGTGCATGCCTTTAATCCCAGCCCTTCGGAGGCAGAGGTAGGAGGATTGTTGTGAGTTCGAGGCCACCCTAAGACTATGTAGTGGATTCCAGGTCAGCATGAACTACAGTGAGACCCTACCTTGAAAAATCAAATAATAATAATAATAGGGGTAAAATGGAGGCATTCCAGCCACACCAAAGCAGCCTAGGGAGGGAAATAAACAGAAACACAGCCGAATACACTCCTCCCCTGAAAAGTGAAGGTGTGTAAGTTATTATCAACCACAGCAAAGAAGCAGGAGAGACCAAGATCTTCCAGAAAGAAGGAAACCAGCCAGAATCCCACCGAGGCGCCAGGAGTCCCGATCCACGAGCCCACCCGCCTGGCTGCCCAGAGCAGCAGGAGCAGAAACAGGGTGAGGGGGATTTTCCACTCACACCGGCCTCCTGGCAAAGGCAAGGAGCCTGAGAGGGAGGCCAGCAGAGGCCAGCTGAACAGCTGCTGAAGGAGATACAAAGGGGGCCAGCTGAACAGCACCCTGCACAGCCTCCCATTCCCCAACTGTCAAGGCCCTGAACATCTGGAGAACTCATCCCCACCCCCCCGCCTGACCGCCTGGCACCAAGAGGGATCAAGATGGGCACTCAGCATTCCTGAGTGAGGTAACAGGACCTACTTATTATACAAAACCAGATACATAGGCCTGCACTGGAAGTGCTAATCTCTCTTTTCATTGTCAGGAAAGGTTATGTATGACATTTGAATGATATATGCTTGGTTGGCTTTATCCTTCTCAAATAAACTGTATTTTGGTATTGACTATTGTTGCTTTTGATGTTTCCTGATTTTTAGGGCCTTTGTCTTTTTCTTCCGTCATTATTGGAGGCAGGGACTGTGTGGGGCAACACATACCCTTAGGGACTTTGGCTTTACTAGATTATCTGTTTAGTTTAATCCCCACGCTTGTATAAATACTCTGTGCTGGTTTTGATTGAATGTCTATATTGCTCAGTTGAATTTTAGAATTTCCCAGTAATTTGCTTCACCCAGTCTACTACAATACTTGAATAGCAGGCAACCTCAACACCTAGAGTCACTTCTGCTGTTTTCCTTGGAGTATAAGTGCTACACCTGGCACTTTAAACTCCTACACTGAAGATGTATAAAGTTGTATTTATCTGGCAAAGAACACTGCAGATAATTAGAAAACCAAAGCATCAAGTTAACTCAAGACACAAAAATCTCTACATTATAATACAAGAAACACAAAAAATCAAGACAATACAATAAATTATAAATCCATCAGAAATGATCTTCAATGAGACTGCTTTAGATGAAGTGGTTGGCAAAGTTTGAAAAAAAAATGATTATGTCTATGTTCAAAGGAATCAAAGAAGAAAACCAGCTCCTGAAGGAAACCCAAGAAAACATAGGAAGCCAACTTAACAAAATAAGTAGGTCAATACAAAACATGAATAAGGAAATAGAAATAATGAAAAAATACCAATCAAGAATACTAGAAATGAAAAAAACAGAGTCAAATAGAAAACTCTCTAGAAAGCCATGGTGGCACACACCTTTAATCCCAGCACTCGGGAGGCAGAGGTAGGTGGATCGCCATGAGTTCAAGGCCACCCTGAGACTACAGAGTGAATTCCAGGTCAGCCTAGGCCAGAGTGAGACCTTGAGAAAACAAAACAAAAAAAGAAAACTCTGTAGAAAATCTCACCATTAGAATGGATCAACGAGAGGACAGAGTGTCTAAACTAGAAGACCAGGTGGCAGATCTAATACAGTCCAACAAAGAGAAGGACAAACTAATAGGAAGGCATGAATGGGAATTTCAAGACATTGGGCACTATGAAGGTTCAAACATAAGAATCCAGAGCATAGTAGAAGGAGAACAAATTCACTCCAAAGGCATAACAGGTATTTTTCAACAAAATCATAGAAGAAAACTTTCCCCAAGTAGGGAAAGTGATGCCAATGCCGATACAGAAAGCCTGTAGAACATCAAACAGACAAAACCTGGAAAGCACCTCTCCTCACCATATTATAATTAAATTACAAAACACACAAACCAAAGAAAATATATTGAAATCAGTTGGAGAGAAAAATCAAGTCACATACAAAGGCAAGACATCAGGATAACAGCAGATTACTCAACACAAACTTTTAAAGCCAGAAGGGCTTGGAATGATGTATTTCAAGGTCTGAAAGATAACAACTGTCAACCAAGATTATTTTATCCTGCAAAGCTACCCATTCAAATAGATGAAGAAATAAGGACATTCCACAACAAAAGCAGGCAAAAGGAATACTTGAAGACAAAACCAGCTCTACAGAAAATACTTGAAAGGATCCTCCATGCTGAAGAGAAAGAGAAGCACACATATAAGGAACCTGGAAAAAACAAACCATACTCAAATACTAGTTAATACAAGAGAGCAAAGGTAAAACCAAAAGAACTACAAAACAAGAAAAATGGCAAATATAAACACACACATTTCAATAATAACTCAATATCAATGGCATCAATGCCCCAATCAAAAGACACAGGTTTGCAGGCTGTGTTAAAAAGCAGGATCCTTCAATATGTTGCCTCCAAGAAACTCACCTTTAGCAAATCTGACCAAAAGAAAGAGAAGAGACACAAATTAATAAAATTAGAGATGAAAAAGGCACCATCACAACAGATACCAGAGAAATTAAAAAATCATAGGGACATACTATAAAAACATATACTCCACTAAGTATGAAAATCTTAAAGAAATGGATGATTTCCTTGATTTATATGACCTACCTAAATTAAATCAAGATAAGATTAACCACTTAAATAGACCTATAACAAGTATGGAGACCCAAGCAGTTATAAAAAAAATCTCCAAACTAAAAACAGTCCAGGCCCAGATGGAGTCACTGGTGAATTTTACCAGACTTTCATGGAAGAACCAACACTAATGCTTCTCAAACGTTTCCATAAAATAGAAAAGGAAGGAATCCTACCAAACTCCTTCTACAAACCCAGCACCACCCTGATACCAAAACCAGGCAAAGATAGAACAAAAAAAGAAAATTACAGACCAATCTCCCTCATGAACATAGATGCAAAATTTCTCAAGAAAATATTGGCAAACAGAATACAAGAATATATCAGAAAGATCATTCACCCCGACCAAGTAGGCTTTATCCTAGAGATGCAGGGATGGTTCAGCATGTGCAAACTGATAAATGTAATACATTATATAAATGGACTGAAGGACAAAAATCACATGATCATCTCATTAGATGCAGAAAAAGCATTTGACAAAATCCAACATCCCTTCATGATAAAAGTCCTACAGATACTGGGAATAGAAGGAACATATCTCACCATAATAAAGGCTATTTATGATAAATCTACAGCCAACATAACACTAAATGGAGAAAAACCTGACGATTTTCCACTAAAATCAGGAACAAGACAGGAGTGTCCACTGTCACCAGTTTTTATTTAATATAGTACTGGGCGTCTTAGCCATAGCAGTAAGGCAAGAGATGCACATAAAGGGATACAAATTGGAAAGGAAGAGGTCAAGTTATCATTATTTGCAGATGATATGATTCTATACATAAAGGACCCTAAAGATTCTACCAGCAAACTGTTAGAGCTGATAATCACCTATAGCCACGTAGCAGGATACAAAATAAGCACACAGAAGTCAGTAGCCTTCCTATATGCTAACAACAAACACACAGGATGAAATCAGAGAATCACTCCCTTTCACAATTGCATCAAAAAATAAATAAGGTACCTTGGAATAAACCTAACCAAGGAAGTGAAGGATCTCTACAATGAAAACTTTAAAATACTCAAGACTGAGATTGCAGAAGACACTAGGAAATGGAAAGACATCCCTTGTTCTTGAATTGGAAGAATCAATATTGTGAAAATGGCAATCTTACCAAAAGAAATCTACATATTTAATGCAATCCCCATCAAAATCCAATGGCATTCTTCACGGAAATGGAAAAAAACAATCCAAAAATTCATTTGCAAGCACAGAAAAAAAACCCTCGAATATCTAAAACAATTTTGAGCAACAAAAATAAGGCTGGTGGTATCACCATACCTGATTTTAACCTATATGACAGAGCCATAGTAACAAAAACAGCATGGTACTGGCACAAAATCAGACACGTAGATCAATGGAACAGAATTGAGGACCCAGATGTAAGTCTGGGTAGCTATAGCCACCTGATCTTCGACAAAAATGCCAAAAATACTCACTGGATAAAAGGCAGCTTCTTCAGCAAATGGTGCTGGGAAAACTGGATATGTATCTGTGAAAGGATGAACATAGATCCTTATCTCTCTCCATGCACAAGACTTAAGTCCAGATGGATCAAAGACCTTAACATCAGACCTGAAACTCTGAAACTGCTAGAGGAAAAAGTAGGGGAAACCCTCCAACATGTTGGTCTTGGCAAGGACTTTCTGAATATAACCTCAGTTGCTCAGGAAATAAAACCATGGATCAATTGCTGGGATCTCCTGAAATTACAAAGCTTTTGTATTGCAAAGGACACTGTGAATAGAGCAAAGAGACAACCCACAGAATGGGGAAAAATCTTTGCCAGCTATACATCTGACAGAGGATTAATATCCAAAATATACAAAGAACTCAAAAAAACTAAGTAACAAGAAATCAAACAACCCAATTAAAAAAATGGGCTATGGCCAGGCATGATGGTGCATGCCTATAATCCCAGCACTCAGGAGACAGAGGTAGGAGGATAGCCATAAGTTCTAGGCCACCCTGAGACTCCAGTGAATTCCAGGTCAGCCTGAGCTAGAGTGAGATCTTTCCTTGAAAAAAACAAAAAATGGACAATGGAACTAAATAAAGAGTTCTCAAAAGAAGAAATACAGATGGCATACAAACATCTAAAAAAATGTTCTACCTCCCTAGCCATCAGGGAAATGCAAATTAAAACTACATTGAGATTCCATCTCACTCCTGGTAGATTGGCTACTATCATGAAAACAAATGACCATAAATGCTAGAGAGGATGTGGAAAAAGAGGAACCATTCTACACTGTTGGTGGGAATGAAATCTGGTCCAATCATCGTGGAAATAAGTGTGGAGGTTCCTGAGACAGCTAAAAATAGATCTACCATATGATCCAGCTACACCGCTCCTAGGCATATATCCTAAGGACTCATCTCATTACCTTAGAGATACTTGCTCAACCATGTTTACTGCCGCTCAATTCACAATAGCTAGGAAATGGAACCAGCCTAGATGTCCCTCAACTGATGAGTGGATAATGAAGATGTGGCACATTGACACAATGGAGTTCTACTCAGTGGTAAAGAAAAATGAAGTTATGAAATTTGCAGGAAAATGGATGGATCTGGAAAAGATTATACTTAGTGAGGTAACCCAGGCTCAGAAAGCCAAATGTCATATGTTCTCTCAATATGTGGATCCTAGCTACAAATGATTGGACTTCTATGTGAGTAGAAATAAAACTCAGTAGTAGGGGCCATTAAGCTAGAAGGGGGATATGAAAGGAATAGAAAGGGAGGGAGGGGGATTTAATAGGATAGTATTTTATATATGTAAGTAGAAGAACAGATTAATGGGGGTGGAAAGGTCTAAATAAGGTCAGGGGAAGAGATTGAGTAAGGAAAGGTGGAGGGAAGGCTATTCAAAATCTAAGAGGGAGCCGGGCGTGGTGGCACACGCCTTTAATCCCAGCACTCGGGAGGCAGAGGTAGGAGGATCGTCGTGAGTTCGAAGCCACCCTGAGACTCCATAGTGAATTCCAGGTCAGCCTGGGCTAGAGTGAGACCCTACCTCGAAAAACCAAAAAAAAAAAAAAAAAAATCTAAGAGGGTATGACTAAGATATATAGAAACTTACTTTTTTGGACAATGGAATACCCAGAAGCTATACATTGTTACTAGAAAATTTTCAGTGCCAGGGATGGGATATCTTTCAGTGACCTGTTGGCCAGGGAGGTCCCTGATTCCCCTCAAACATTATAGGCCATTGCTGAGGCTCTTGGTTTCCCACCAGGAATAGATGATAAGACCCTATTGCTGAAGACTCCACATCCTTGTGCTACAAGCTCACTGAGAAATCCTGCTGGAGCTGAGCTGAAATTCTCCATGTAGACCAGCTGACAGAAAGCTGGAAAAAGCTATGCTCCATGCAGTTCAATGGGAGAGAGAGAAATCACCAGTGGAGATATTCAACAGTGGACACTGCAAGACTTAAATTTGGCCAGCCAGGCCAAATGAGCAATAGTGCATGTGCAATAGTGGCATGACTGTTATGGGGGAAACCAACCACTCTCTAATTGGCCTGGAGGCCTGCTTCATGGGAGGGGAATATATACCTGATACTGAAAACCTACAACAGGGGTAGTCATGAGTCCTAGGTGTGTAATGTCTGTTTGTGTCTGTCTAAATGTATGTACTATGCTCACCAAACTGCCCAGTAAGCACTTCTCTTAATGTTCATACCCATATATTAATGCTACTCTCACTTTTGGTTAGAGAAGCTTCTCTTGTCAGATGGCAGTGACCTTGAGATGACTCAGAAGGCATCATGGTGCTGAGAAGAAGTAACAGAGGAGTGCTCAGCACTGAAATATCTCTATCACACCTTGCAAGGCTCAGGGTCCATTGTGGAAGAAGTGGCAGAAAGAACGTAGGAGCCAAAGGAAGGGTAGGACTCCTTACAACGTGCTCCTCCAGACACAAAATGGCCTGGATATCCATGGCTTTGCAGTGCTTGACACTACTACACAAGACCATCATAATAGGAGGAAAAGATCATGACATTAAAATAAAAGAGAGACTGATTGAGAGGGGGAAGGGGATATGGTGGAGAGTGGAGTTTCAAAGGGGAAAGTGAGGGGAGGGAGGGAATTACCATGGGTTATTGCCTACAATTATGGAAGTTGTCAATAAAACAATTAAATAAAAATAATAATATATGGCTGGAGAGATGGCTTAGTGGTTAAGGTGCTTGTCTGTGAAGCCTAAGGACCCAGGTTCGATTCCCCAGTACCCACATAAGCCAGATGCACAAGGTGGTACAGGTGTCTGGAGTTCATTTGCAGTGGTTAGAGGCCCTGGCGTGCTCTTTCTCTCTTATATCTGTCTCTGCTCATATATAAATAAATATTTTAAAAAAATAACAATAATGGGCTGGAGGAATATCTTAGCCGTTAAGGCACTTGCCTGTGAAGACTAAAGACCCAGGTTTGATTCTCCAGGTCCCACATAAGCCAGGTGCACATGGTGGCGCATGTGTCTGGAGTTCATCTGCAGTGGCTAGAGGCACTGGCATGCCCATTTTCTCCCTCCCTCTCTCTCTCTCTGATAAATAAATAAATAAATATAAATAAAATCTTAAAAAAACAATAATATAAACAGAGAGTCAGGCTTGCCAGGTTCACAAGTACCCTCCCCAAAGTGATGTGAGGAGTAAGAACTATTTGAGAGGAGAGACTCTCTCACCTCCCAGCTTCCTGTAAGTCCTGTAGTGAGCTCTAGGGGTGTCGTTGTCACCCTTCCTGGGTGGGCTTTTCAGTGACACAGCTGCCCTTTCGTCATTCACGCGGTAAGTAAGCCAATGAACTCACTGGTCCACCAAGTTGGGCTCTGGGCCAGCTCTTGCTTTGGTCTGCTATCAGTGTCCCATCTGGAGGTGAGTGGACATCAGTGCACATGTCCTCCGGAATGGTCAGCGCAATGGCGTCTGCTATTGGATTGTCCCAAGTAAAGTAGTTACAGTTGTCTCCCACTGCGCCCTAACCTTCCTGCAGCCACAGCCCGTGGAACCTTCAGGGTGCCACCCAGGGATGCCCTCCTGGACAAGTGTTGTCACCCCCGCGCCAACCCAGCCCCGCCCCTCAGCCTTAGAACATAGGAACAATGGGTCAGAACTCTTAAAACCAGGCTGTTTTGCTCTGGGCTTTGGGGGAACCACAGAGCTTTGAGGGTTCCACAAAGGGCAGCGAGGGGAAGTGGGCACCATGTCCGAGGGGTGAGTGAGGACTAGAGGGGTGCGTCCCTGGTGTGGGGGAACAAAAGAAAAGCACCTGGGTGCCTCCGAGGGTGGGGAGGGGTCAGGGTGGGGCGCTGCATTCCCACAGGGGGCTTTCACTCTTGGAGTATTTATTCCAGCCCCAGGGCTCTGGGCAATGGAAATTCTTTCACCCCCAACCCCACCTCTCCACTCTAAACCGCTACAGCAGACTCACTGCTTCTAGACTCCAAAAGACCCTTCCTTTACAGGACTCCCCAGCCCCAGGCTGCCTCCTTCCCGACCCCTAAGGAGCCAAGCCAGATGTTCTTCACTCTTTGCTAATCCACCAAGGACGCCCCCCCCCCAAGATCCCCAAGCTCGCACTTTTCTGTAAACCAGTCTGATGCTTGCTCATTCTCCAGTCAGCCCCCCCCCCACTTCGCTGAAGCCCACCCCTAAGTTCACAATCACCCCCAAGTTCAACAACGCGCATGCTACCTGGCTCGCCCTACCTCCTCTGCAGGACTTACCAGCGCCTTTGGGAGGTCTCCCACGTGACCCTGCAGGAGCTGCTGGACCAAGAGGAGCCCCTGCTCGAGCCGGTGCCCAGCCGGGAGCGGAATTCCTTCCACTACAGGATCTCGGTGCTCTACCTGCGCTACCTGAGGCTGCTGCGCGGCTTCGACACCATCTACGACCAGATGGTGCAGCCGCAGAAGCGCCGGCTGCTGCGGCGCCTGCTCGACAGCGTGGCGGGCCGCGTGCTGGAGCTCAAGGAAGAGCTGGTGCGCGTGGACCTGTGCGAGACCCACTGCCTGGACCGCGTGCTGCAAGACCTCAAGCTCACGCCGGTGCGCGCGCGCCCGCCCGCCTCCAGCAGGGAGGGAGGCGTTCCTCGCCAGCACCCAGCTACACCCCAACCTGGAGTGTGTGCCGGGGGTCGGGGGAGATCTGTCCACCTTGGCCTGCAGAGATCAGTGGTGTTGACCCATCTGCCCTGCGAGGGGCGGAGGCTAGACTGATCAGAGGATGGAGTTTGGCTTCAGGAAAGGAGTTTCAGGAACTGGGGGTGCCCCGTAGGGGTGAGTCAGTGTCCCATCCAGCAGCTGGAAAGCCACAGGAGATGGCTGAGGAGGATCCTTTAGACGCGCGCTTCACAAAGTGTGTTTCTGGGATCAACAGCATGGGCATCACCTAGGAGCTTGTTGGAGACTCCGGGTCTCGCGCACGGCAGACCCTCTAACTCAGCATCGGTCTTTGCACAGCACCCCAGGGTGATCTGTGTGCGTAGGGCAAGTTCTAGCGGCTCGCCCAGAGCGCATGTCTACTGCAGGGCCCCCGTCCTGGGCTAAGACCACGGTTCTGTCTTTGCTCCATGGCTGAGTAGAAATTCCGGATCTGCTAAGCAGCTGCTGGGCTCTGCATTCCACTGAGGGATTCTAGGAGGGAGCTTAGGATCTGCCCATCAAACACTTTCCAGCTGGGGGCTAGAGAGATGGCTTAGCCATTAAGGCGTTTGCCTGCAAAGCAAAAGGACCCCGGTTTGATTCTCCAGGACCCATATAAGCCAGATGCACAAGGGGGCATATGCATCTGGAGTTCCTTTGCAGTGGTTGGAGGCCCTGGTGCGCCCATTCTCTCTCTCTCTCTTCCTCTACCTCTTTCTCTCTCAAATAAATAAATAAAATATATTTTTAAAAAATTCCCAGTTGGCCTGGTGTGGTAGCACACACCTTTCATCAAAGCGCTTCGGAGGTTGAGGTTGGATCACTGTGATTTGAGGCCAGCCTAGGGCTACAGAGTGAGTTCCAGTCCCAGGTCAACCTGGGCTAGAGTGAAACCCTGCCTGAACACCCCCACCCCAAAAAAGCCAGTTGAGGGGCTAGAAAGATGGTTCAGTGAATAGAGAACTTGCCACAAAAGTATGCAAACCAGAGTTCAGAGCCCCAGCACCCCTGCGAATGTCAGGGTGGGTGTGTCCAGCACAGGACATCCTTGTGCAAGTGGCAGATCTAGGCCAGCTGAACCAGGGAGCTCTGGGCTCAAGCATGACACGCTGACTCAGTAAATAAAGAGGAGAGTGACACAGAAAAACACCTCAAGCTGGTGCCTAGCCGGGAGGCAGTCCTTCCACTACAGGATCGATGTGATGTGATGTCAATGTTTTATTTTGTTTGTTTGTTTGTTTTGTTTTGTTTTGTTTTTGTTTTTCGCGGTAGGGTCTCACTCTAGCTCAGGATGACCTGGAATTCTCAGGGTGGCTTTGAACTCATGGCAATCCTCCTACCTCTGCCTCCCTAATGCTGGGATTAAAGGTGTGCACCTCCACTCCTGGCCTCAACTTCTTGCTTTTTTTTCTTTTCTCAGTTTTTTAAGAAGTATATTTAAATTTATTGATTTATTTATTTATTAGCGAGAGAGAGAAAGAGAGAGAGGAGAGAGAATGGGCGCATCAGGGCTTCTAGCCACTGCAAATGAACTCCAGATGTGTGCACCACCATGTGCATCCAGCTTAGGTGGGTACTGAGGAATCAAACCTGGGTCCCGAGGCTTCGCAGCCAAGTGCCTTAACTGCTAAACCATCTCTCCAGCTCCCCCCCCCCATTTTTTTTGAGGTAGGCTTTCACTCTAGCCCAGGCTGACCTGGAACTCACTCTGCAGTCCCAGGCTGGCCTCAAATTTAGTGATCCTCCTACCTCTGCCTCCCTAGTGCTGGGATTAGAGGTGTGCACCACCACACCAGACTCAATGTCAACTTCTGACCTCCATTTGCACACATATGAGCATGCATACACACACACACACACACATTTGCACACAAAAAATACCCACAAGACTTCCAGCTGGTCCTGAGCATAAGCATAATTCAGAACCACTGCTGCCCACCTTCAACTCGGCCAGCGAAGCAGGACAAGAAAGGGAGGAGGCCCACCTCCTAAGCCAGCAGGCTTTCACTTCTGGGCCCTAAGAGGATAAAGGCAGCACAGATTACATAAGTAGCTGGAAATGGACAGGCCTCCTGATCCCCTTCCCCCATGTCACCCCAAAGGCAGACCTGGAGGTTCCCATCCCCAAATACTTCAAGCTGGAGCAGTCCACTGCCGTGAAGGATCGAGAGCTGGTGCTGGCTGAGATCCTGAACAGACTGAAGCCGCTGATCTCCCGAGAGGTCAGTTGAGGAGATACCCTCTCAGGCTCCTCCTGAACCCCTCTTCCTGGACAGACTGGCCCTGTCCCAATCCCAACTCAGAGTGCTCCTGGGGCAATCAATCCTCAGCCTCCTTTAAGGATGCCTCTGAGATTCCTGTAGCCCTCCAGCACCGAGACCTGACTCCGGCACACCAATGTCTCTGACGACAAGGCCCTCAGCGTCTCCTTTGGTAGCTGGCCTCCCAGCTGCTCAGATGGAGGCTTGCCCTCATGTCTCCTTTGCCTTTGCTTTGGTCAGAGCTTTCAAGGAATGAGCCGGACTGAAGCCATAATTGTAGTGCAAACTGCTGAGCGGGCGCGGCAGGGCCGCCTCCGAGCCACCTTCATGAAAGAAATTAGGAAGGAGGAGGAGCGAGAACGGAAGATTCGGGAAGATGGGCGGCGCAGAGTCACTCAGGATCAAGGAGCTGTTGCCATCCAGAAGGTGACCCTTGGTGCCCAGGAGGAGGGTCAGGCTACAGTTACGTCCTTCAGGGTGGCTGCAGGGCTCAGCAACTAACTAACGGGGTAAGAGTGCCTGGCTTCTAAACTTGACAAGCAGGTGTCTTGGCTACAAGTGGCTGACACTCAGGAAGCAGTGGTCCCGCTGTACACTTGAGCTTGAGAGAGGTCATGTTCCAAGTGTGGCCCAGCTTCCTTGGGTCAAAGCTTTTGGGAGTCTAGGCAAGCCTCACAGTGCCTTAAGCAGTGATGTTGATTGATGTCCCTGGGTGGAGTCAAATATTCCAATGGCTATATGGATCCCAAGAAGGAAGAACTTTTGTTGGTGCTTGAACTCTGATCCATGCCTCCAAAAATATAGCAGGTAGGGTAGAGGGGAGAAACACAGAGGGCTCAGATGCCTACCAACCATTCTGGGCTGTTCCTCCTCAGCGAGCACCTACAGAGAAGCCACCTTCCACAAGCTTCCTCCAGCCCCACTTCAACTTCCTGGCCAAGACTCTCAGCGATGTCTCCTGCAGGGGAGTGGAGCCACTGTTTCTCCCTAGGACAAGGTCACGTAGTGTGTGGAGAGGCTCTGAGTGCCATGTCTTCCCGTTCCCAGGTGTGGAAAGGTTTCCTGCTGAGGAGACACATCAACCAGATCCGGCGCTGTGAGATGGAGTTCATCGGCATGGTGAGCCCAAACTGGCTCGTGCAGGACTCCCCACCTCATCCTCACATCTCTGCACTCCTGTCCCAGGACACATCCCTCTCCTGCCCTCCACTGCCCACCTGCCCTCCACTCATTCAGGGCAGGAGATCCCGGGGAAGGAAAGCCACCAAGTCACACCTGCTCACATCCATTCCTCTTCTAGAACCTTCTGAAGGAGCTTGAATGTATGTGTGTGGAAGTGCAGTAGCATGGATCATCCTAGGCCTCCCACCCTTGTCTTAACTGGAGGGAGAGGCTGCAAGGGAGGAGGCTGCACAGCCAGTAGGAGCAACCCATGGTACTCCCCAAGCCTCCACTAGGGGCCATGTTGGGATAGGGGCACACCCCCAAACCAGTACCTTTCAGATCACATGCCTTCCCCTCATTTGCTCTGGGGGCCCAGACCTGCTTCTCTGCTCCTGGAGAGGATGGCTGAGTGATGACCGTGTGCGTGGGGCATGTGGCGAGGAAGTCTGGAGACTTCTGTGACTGCACACACACAGACGCCTATCTGTCCACACGGGCTAAGCGGCCTTGCGCCCCCGCGTGTCCTCTGCTTTCTGACCGGTCTCTCATCCAGCTTGTCTCTGCTGATTCTGGGCCCTGACACCTCAAGGGTCCCACAGTCTAGGAAGATCTGGGAAGATCTCTGGAGACCTGATTGGCAGACGTGCTAGACGGGTGAGGGGGGGCGGGCAAGAGTGGGGTGAGAGATCGGAAAGAAGGCCGTCCGAGGGTGCAAGCTGAGATGGCTGTCGGGGGGGCTGCTGTGTGGGAGTCGAGGTCAGAGACTTGCTAGGGCACTGGAGAGTTGGACCCCCAGGAGAGAGAGCAAGGGGGGAGAGGGTGGGGGCACAGCGGTGGGTGAGGAATGAGCCTGGCCGCCCGGGCCCATCAACAGTGTGAGCTCAGCGTTTTCAGTAATTGTCTCTGTGCAGAGTGATATTTAAAATACATTTGGGAGCCAATGAGGCGGGAAAGTGGCTGTGAGAGCGGCTGCCAACTCGGCCGCCGGGCGGGGTGTGTGTGGGGGGGTGTGCCAGGGCTGCAGGCTCACAGGGGTGGTTGCTGGGGGGAGCGGGCAGGGGGGCTAGCCCGGATGCATCTAGCAAACTCATTACCAGGGTAATTTACACAGACGAATTTCAGCTCCAAACACAATTTCTCCTGATGCAGGCATGCCCGTTGTTCCGTGAGGGCGTGTGCACGAGACTGGGCATGTGCATGTGTGTTGGGGACTGAGTGGGGGCCGGTGTGTGTGTCTAAGAATGGGGGCTGGGTCCTTCCTTGGGGACTTCTGAGCCCTCTGATCTCTCTCACGTCCCCCAGATTCCTCCATCCAGCCAGGTATCTGGCTCCAGCAACATCTCCCAGGCCTGCCTGAGAGAGGAGGCGCGGAGGAACCAGCAGGCTGAAAAGGAGGAGGAGTTTCAGCTGGCCATGATGAAGACCCACGAGTCCCTCAAGGAGACGGAGGGGCCCGACATGAAGGAGAAGATGAAGGACCAAATCCGACAGTGGTTCATCGAGTGCCAGTCAGTGCCACAGCCTGAGCTGCCCGCTCTCGCCCCCTGTTCCGCCTCCTCTCCTCCGCATCCCAGGATCTGCTCCGGCCCCACCTCCCCACCTGTTTGCTGCTCTAGTCCAGATTGTCCCTTTTCTCCATCTACCTCCTATCTGTGCCTGTCTAACGCTCTTGCTTTAGGCCTTGAGTCCCCAGGGCACACGGCCATCTCCACACCTGACTCTCCAATTCCCTGAGGGAAGATAAGAGATAAGACTAAGACAGGGAAAGCACTAGAATTCCTCTTTCCACTCTCAGACACTAGTCCTTCCTTCACTGCCAGCTCTCTGGCTCTTAATCCTTCCCTGCCTATCCATCCACCCATCCATCCATCTATCCAACCACTACCATCCTTCCATCTGTCCAACTGCCCATCTGTTGGCCTATCCACTCATTCATCTACCCGTCTAGCCGATCCATGCACTCACCCATCCATCCATTCACCCAACTCTTCCCTCCCTCCAGCCACCGATCCATCTCTTCTCAATGATCTTATATCCTTGTAGTGCCCTAACTGGTCGGTTCCCTGACTATCCAGATGAGGCCTCGGGTGGATCCCAGTTGATCTTTGCAGATAAGACTCCAGAGCAGGTACCTTGGAGGTGGTGAGAGGAGGTTGTCCAAGGCAGCAAGAGGTACAGGGCAGTGGACTAAGTGTCAGCTGAGGGTGGTGGTGGGTGGAGGAGGGTCAATGTCAAATGAGCAAACTGTGGCCAGAGAACACAGTGGGCAGCTGGAAAGCTTGCGTGGGACTGAGAGGAAGCCATGGCTCCTGGGAAGGAATGGGTTCATGAGACCGTCGAGGCTCCAGAGGCCCATGGTCCAGGACAGGGCATCAGCTCTAATGAGAGCACCACTTCCTCAGCACCCCCGTGGCTGCTAAACTCCGGGGCGGTCTCTGCAAGCTCAGGCACCTCCACTCTGGCACTTTCCTGGGCCCACCCTGCATTCTGTCAGTCCTATGAGGAAAACAAAAATGCTGTTTGGCATTGGTCACAGGTGAGAATAGAACTGGAGATGCAGGCCCAGGATAACAAAAAGAAGGACCAAGAGAAGAATAAGGAGAAAGATAAGGAAAAAAAAGAGAAGAAAAGGATGGGGAAGGAAGATAAGTCCAAGAAAGGGGTAAGCCAGCTCTGAGCATGGTGAGTCAGTAGGCATGGAGGAACCCAGCACAGGGACACGGCGGGAAGGCTGGTCCCACAAAGGACAGGGCAGTGGAGGGAATGGGGGTCAAGGTGTGCTTCTGTTCTAGGAACCAGAGATGATTCTGAAAGCGCTGCCTTCCAAGTTGGTACCTGTGATTAGCGCCGGCCACGAGGAGTACATAAGTAAGAAGGGAGGGTGTTGGGGAGCGCTGGGCCTGTGGAGTCCTGGGGTCCTTAGTCACGGGGAAAGTGGGTGTCTGCTGTCGGGTTAAGGGCAGCAGTATAGGGTGTGACTTTGGAGGCTAAGGCATAGTGCCAAAGCAGTGGAGGGACGTGCAGTGGTTGCTTGGGTGGGAGTGGTAAGAGTTTCTGTCTGAATTCTGTAGTCACAGACTCTGGGGTCGAACGGTCAGGCCTGGGGTAAAAGCAGTGCCAGATGGCCAGCTCGCAACACAGGGACCAGCTAGGACCAGGGTGTACGTGTGTGTGTGTGTGTGTGTGTACAGGTACGTGCAACTTGTACCTTCACATATGCCACCATTTTCTGTGCTCAGATGTCTGGAAGAACCGCTACGACAATAAACACCCCAGTCAAAACTTTGACCCTGAGACTCTCCGCGAGGAAAAGAGGAAGGAAGTGGAACTGGAGATCCGGACCCAGGTGGGAACACACCATGAGCGCTTCCTTCAGGCTGCTCCTTTGGGTCCTCTTTCCACCACCGGCATATCCCATCTATCCCTTAGTGCCCCACCTTGGGGCTGATCTTCCGTGGACCCCACTCACCCGCTGCCCCGCCATCTCCACTGTCCTAAGCTTCCCCGGGGGGCCTGGCCAGCAGGGATGTGAGAGCTGGTGGAGGAGGCTCTGGGCAGGGGTCTCACTGGGTGTGGTCCTCAGCGTCTTCCCTCCTCCAAACTCCATGCCTAGCCCATCAGGCCTGTCCGCTGGCAGAGGGCCTATTTCTGGAGTTAGGGCCCTGGTTTTTCCTGCCACACACTTAGAGACCTCCCCGAGAAGGTACGTGGCTGCTCAGCCCAAGCAGATTTCAATGAGCTGACCTCAGGCTCGGATCCACCTTGGGTGCGTGTCGGCTTGTGCATCACGGAGAGCAGGGTGTGGACTCAGATCTGGCGTGGGCAAGCGCAAGGGGGGAAAGAGACCTGGTCAAGGCTTGCATGGAGAGGCCTTGATGGCTGTCTCTCTGCTTCTCCTACCTTGGCTCCGAGAGGCCCCCTCCTCGCCAGCCCTCCCTCCCTCCCGCCTCTCGTTCCTTCGTCACTGTCCCCGCTGTGTGCTCGCAGGTGGACGAGCTGATGCGGCAGGAGCTCACGAACTTACGCCTGGCCGTGGACAAGGAGGAGAGCCGACCCCAGAAAGCTCCCAAGGCAGACGAGGGCCCAGGGCTGGGCAGGGGAGGACACACCGGGGGCGGGGGAACAGGGACCTGGACAATGACTCGTGTACTCACTTTCCCAGAAAAAGTCTGGAAAGAAATCTGGGAAGAAGAAGGAGAAAGATCTGACCCCAGACAGGTAGCAGACCTTATCATGCCAACCACGCACTCTTGGGGTGGGGGTGGAGCACCCCAGTCAGAAGACGCGATTACTGATACTGGTGTTGCTATGGTGTGTGTGTGTGTGTATGGAAATCATTTCATCTCTCTGGACCCCTTGCCCTGTCTACCAAGTCCCTGTCTCTTTTTTTTTTTTTTCCAAGTTGGTTTTCTCCATCTTTAAAAATAATGCAGAACAACATATATGATTGTACATCAAATTGTCTCTCCAACCTTTGCTTTGATTAGTTCTGTGCCTCCAAAGCCCTCTCTGCCCACTTCTCTGGTAAAGAGCACTCTTTGGGCAGGAAAATGGCTCAGTGAGTACAAATTTTTTTTTCTTTCTTCTTCTTCTTCTTTTTTTTTTTTTTTTTTGAGGTTAGGGTCTCTAGCTCAGGCTGACTTAGGATTCACTATATAGTCTCAGGGTGGCTTTGAACTCATGGCAGTCCTCCCACCTCTGCCTCATGAGTGCTGAGATTAAAGGCGTGTGCCACCACTCCCGGCTACTGGATATGAATTCTTGCCACAGAAGCATGAGGGTGAGTTGGGTGCCCGTGCTTGCCTGCAACCCAGCACTGGGGAGCGGAGGCAGGAGGCCGGCTGGAGCTCTCTGGTCAGCCAGCCTCACCAGAAAGCAGTGTGATCTCCACTTCAGTGACGGATCCTATCTCAAGGACAGGAGTCAGAGCAGTAGAGGAGGACGGTGGATGTCCCCCTGTGGCCCCTGAATGTGTGCACGTAGGGTGGCATCTGCACATACATGTGTTTCACACACACACACACACTTTAAAAAAATGAATGGCCAGGCGTGGTGGTCCACACCTTTAATCCCACCACTCGGGAGGCAGAGGTAGGAGGATCATCATGAGTTCGAGGCCACCCTGAGACTACATAGTGAATTTCAGGTCAGCCTGAGCTAGAGTGAGACCCTACCTCAAAAAAATAAATAAAAAAATAAAACAAATATATAAAATAAACTTAAAAATAAAAATAAAATAAATACATAAAATAAACTAAAAAAAGAAAGAAAGAAGAATGTTCCCTGGAACATGAATATCAGCAGTCTGACTACTGCCATTGCAAGGGGACTGACCCTGCACTTGGTCTGGGGACCAGAGCAGCACGTAACCCACGTGACTGGATCCTAGAGGACAGCACTTTGGACAGGAGAGGCTGACAAATGTTGCAAGGGACATTGGCCCTTGTCACATCCTCCTCACTCCACAAGGTGCCCACTTTGGGGGAATCCCTGTCCCCTGAGAGAGTGGGGTATTTTGGGCGGGAAGGGGGTGCTCATCTTTCAATGCTGGCTCTCCAGTGGCTCTGTTGGCAACCTGAGCACAGACTGTCGCACAGGGGCCCCTCATCTACCCTTCGGATGCCTAAGCGCCCCCATCTCTGCCTCAGTCTCCCTCTGTCCTCTCTCGCTAATGTCCACGGGCTCTCCCTGCCCTGTCCTCCGTCAGGACTCTGGACTCGTTGTACGAAGAACTCGTCGTATTTGGCCTTCTGAAGAAGAGTAAGACCGTAGCACTGAAGGACTACATTGGTAAGCCCCTCCCGTGCCCTGCTTCCAGGCAAGGGCCCCCACCCCTGGCCCTTGACTGTCTCCTTCCTCCACACTGTTGCAGGCCTCTCCCCCCAACGAGCCTCTCCCTCAGACACCTCCAGGAAAGCAGCTCACGAGGTCCCCCCTGTCTGCCCCTCAGGTGATTGCCTCTATCTTGGGTCCACTCTGGCTTTGGCCAACAAGTTGCCCATGCCCTCCCTGTTTGATATTCGACAGAACATGGCCTTGTATGGAGTCCTTCGGCTGGGTGAGAGACTCGGGGAGCGAAGAGCTAGCACTGGGGGCGGGGCGGGGCGGGGGCTGGAGTCCACCGGAGTATGGCTGAGGTGAGTATGTCAAGTCTGGTCCTCCCCAACCTCGGTGGGTGTAGTAGGAGCCCCTGCCTTTCCCGAGCACCTGGGTTGAAGCACCTCAGAAACCAAGCCAGCCCTCAGCTTGCTTCCATGCTGCCAGCTCCACCCTTAATCTCAAGTGATCGTTTCCAGAAGGGCAGCTCTGCATGTTTATTAAATACCAGAGCCCTGAAGCCTTCTGAAGCAATTTGTCACCTTAGAATCCCACCCACACCAGTGCGGGGCGGAGCCACGTGGAGGGCTTAGCTCCCACTTCGGGGTCTGCTAAGCAGGCTGCCACTGCTCAGGTGTGGGGAAAGATAGAGTGGCCCAGGCTTGAACTCCCCCTTCCCAGCCCCAGGCCCCAGCCTGGCCTTCCAGGGTCGCCTCCAGCTTCCGTTGCTGCTCTACGGCCCGGCCCAGCTCTCTGTCCTACCCCCAGGCTCGCAGGACATACACTCCATGGCTCCCCTCATCCGCTCCATCCTCCTGGTGGGACCCTCTGGCGTGGGGAAGAAGATGCTGGTGCAAGCGGTGTGCACAGAAACCGGTGCCAACCTGTTCGACCTGTCGCCTGACAACCTGATGGGCAAATACCCTGGCAAGACCGGGCTGCAGATGATGATGCACATAGTGTTTAAGGTCGGCAACCCCTGAGCTTTGGGATGGCTTCTCAGAGTGGTGACATCAGAGTGGAGCATGCTTTGTGCTTCAGTGGTCACTCATCTGCCTGTTTGGTGAGATGTCAGGACCTGAACTGGTGAGGCCTCTCCACTCATCACCACAGGCGTCAGCATTCCCCCGGAGCCCCCAGGCTGGGAGAGGAGGGGAGGGGGGAAGCAGAGAAGTTTTCTCTCATGGCAAGATGAGGGTTAATATGCAACATGTGGCCTCGGGTCACACTGAGCTGTGATGTGGACGTGTGGAGGAGGGGGAGTTGACAGAAGATGGGAAGTATGACTCTGCGGTAAGCCACAGGGGTCTGACTAGATGGGCTTTGCCCGTTGCCTGGGGATATCTTAGGTCTCATTTCTACCCTCTGCCCTGTCCAGGTGGCCCGGCTTCTACAGCCCTCTGTGATCTGGATTGGAGAGGCAGAGAAGACTTTCTATAAGAAGGTCCCAAAAGAGGAGAGATTGGTGAGGGCACGTGGGCAGGAAGGTCTATGCGATTCAGCAGCCAGAGTCTGGGAGAGGCTGAAAGGCTTGGCCAAGTATTACAAGCCCACCCACTGCAACCTTGAACAAGATCCCTCCCCGCCCGGTGCCTCCTTTCCTTGTCTCACAGCAGGGTGGAGGGCCTTACCCCCCACCCCCCCGCCCCCCACCAGGGTGGCGTGTGGTGCATGCGCTCTGAGAACACAGCGTCCCGAAGGCACATTCATCGTGTCCCAAGCCCATCACTTTCTCTCCCCGGAGCAGCTAGACCCAAAGCGAATCAAGAAGGACCTTACCAAGGCCATACGACAACTGAACCCGGGTGACCGAGTGATGCTGATAGGGACAACCAATAAGCCGCAGATGGCTGATATGAAGGGCCTGTGCCGGGTCTACGAGCGGATTCTCTTCATACCCCGGCCTGACTATGCCTCTCGCTATGGTGAGGCCGGGGACAGAGTCCAGGGACTGCTGCCCTCCACAGTCAGAGCCCTCTAACCCCCACTGCTGCCACAGGCTCTGGGGCCAGACCACAGGTAGCGAAGGGCCATGCACAAGCAGCGTCCTGGCCCCTGTCCTTAGCCCAGTGGACACTGGCAGGTCACTTTGGTCCTCAAGGTCTCCATTGCCTGGTGCTCCTTTGGGAGGGTGACCCCCACCACCACTGGTCCCAGACCCTCTTGGAGAGACACGGCTGCTCTCCAGAGGCTCGGAGCTCTTCAGAATGCGGAGGCTGTGGGCCTGGCTAGCCACCCTGTCCCCCGCCCTGCCTGCAGTACTCTGGAAGCATATGATAGTGACCCGGGGAATCAAGACGACCCAATCCCTGGACATCAGTGCTCTGGCCAAGGTGTCCGATGGCTACACATCGGGTAGCATTCTCCAAGCCATCCAATCAGTGCTGACCGAGCGGCGCCTCCTGCAACTGGCCAAGAAGCCACTGGTGGCGGCTGAGTTCCTGGGGCACCTGGCCAAGCTGGAGCCGGTGTACAGGGAGGAGGAGGAGTCCTTGAAGGTGAGGCTGCCAGGCCGGGGGGGGGGGGTGGCAGGCAAAATCAGCCCGGGGTCCCGCAGTGCCTGCGTGGTCATAAGAGAGTAAAGGAGCTTGTGCTTTAGCTGCAAAGGGGACAAGAGGCACCAGGGCCGAGGGGTGGGGGCCCGAGCGAAGGTGCCCACGAGAGCCACCTGCACGTCAGGAGCCCTGGGCCAGCTCTGGCACTAGCTGCCTCTTGAGTTGGTGCCCATCCTGGGAAGCAGGTTGGCCGCAGAGAGAGGCCTGCAGGGGTGGAAGAAAGGGGACACGCCCTCTAATGGTGATTGACATTTCGGCCTGGAGTATTTGATGGGGTGAAGAGGGGGGGCAGCAGCAGAAAAGCACCTCTGACAGGACCCCGAGTCCTCTGAGGAGGACAGGAAACAAGGACCGCAAGGAGGAGGGAGAGGGCAGCCGAGAGCAAGGGCCCTATCCGGTAGATTCATGCCCTGCTCCCCTGCCAACCCAGGACTGGTACTTCAAGACTCCACTGGGCAAGAAGAATATGAAATTTGCCAAAGACCTGCAGGATGCTGAGGAGGCCCGAATGGCAAAGGAGAAGAAGAAAAGGAAGTGATGGCTGGGCCTGAGGGTGCCCATAGTGTGCCCAAGGGCACTGAGCAGGGCTTTGGGGCGAAGGGGAAGACAGACACATAAAGGTCCAGGTGGCTCCTAAAGAGCTGTCCTCCACTCATCTCCACATCTGGGCCCTCTCCTACCTCCTCCCCTGCCCTCTCCGTGCTCTGGCTTGCCCGCGTTTCTATCTTGTCATCTCTTCTGTGCTGGATGCCCACTTGACTTGCTCCTCAAAGCAGTTAAGGAAGAAAACAAACAAAAACAAAGAAAGAAAGGGAGAGAGAGAGAGAGAGAAAGGAAGAAAGAAAGAAGGAAAGAAAAGAAGGAAGAGAGAAAGAAAGAAAGGAGGAAAAAGGACCGAGGGAAGGAGGGAGGAAGAGAAGAAGGGAAGAGAGGGAGGGAGGAAGGGAAGGACACAGGGAACAAGGGGAAGAGGGAGAGGGAAGGTTCTGGGGACCGGCAGGGACCCCGCTGACAGCCCGTGGCCCCGGCTCCTGTGTGTCTGGTTACCCTCCCAGTTCCCATGCCTTACTTTCCCCACTCAGAAAGCAAGGTGAGCTTAGACTGCCGACCTCTAAGAGCCCTCCTGCTCTGGGACTCAATTATGGGAGGTGAGGGTGGCAGGGGGCTGGCTGGCAGACGACCTGTGGTGAGCCATGGCTGTGGATAGACTCAATGCCCTCGAAACAGTCTTCACCTCTTTCCTCCAAAGACCCCTCCCCATCACAGAGCACTCTGTCTTCTGCCTGTGCCTTGGGGCTCAGTGGGAACAGGCCTCTTGCCTGGTCTGGGGGACCGTTTGTGGGGTCTTCCTCTGGGGAGGGAATGGCTTGGGTGGGTGAGGAACTCGAGAAGCCAGAACTGCTGTGCCACTGAAGGCTAAGGAACCCCTGTGCTCTCTCCCAATCCACGGGCGATGCATAGAGTCTATGAGAAAGGTCAAGGCGCTGGTGCAAGCCAGACCAGGTGAGACCCTTGAGGCTGGAACCCATGGTGGATAAAGGCGACCCAGAGCTGAGCCCAAAGAACTGGCTTTATTTTTATTTATTTATTTTTGAGGTGGGGGTCTCACTCTAGCCCAGGCTGACCTGGAATTTACTTTGTAGTCCCAGGCTGGCAGTCCTCCAACCTCTGCTTTCCAAGTGTTTGGACTAAAGGCATGCACCACCACACCCAGTGGCTTTATGCCCCACCACCACCACCGCTTTGCCTATTTTTTGTGGTTCTTCGAGGTAGGGTCTCCGTTCCAGCCCAGGCTGACCTGGAATTCACTATGCAGTCTCAGAGTGGCCTTGAACTCACGGCGATCCTCCTACCTCTGCCTCCTGAGTTCTGGGATTAAAGGCGTGCGCCTCCATGCCTGGCTGTTTTTTGCTTTTTATAGCCCCATCCCCAACAAAATAGTCTTGTTATCTTGTTGCACAGGCAGAAGCGCTTCCTCAGCCCCTCTCCCAGCTAAGGCCCCATGCAACCGTGGTAGGGTAGAGACTCTAGGGGTCATCTAGGGAGTGGGTGCCAGCGCCAGGGATGGGCGCATGGGGTCAGCACCTGGGGTGGACATGGGGAGGGCCGGCACTGGAGATGGGTACGGGGGATTTGGTGTTGCTGTCTCTGAGCTGTGAACCCCCAGGGGTGCCTGCCCCGTAGCTGGTTTCTGCTACTCCCGGCTGCAGAGCTCCACTCCCTCGGGTTTGGGATGGAAAGGTGCCTGTGACTGGCTGGTCAAGTAGGTGACAGGCGAGAAGGAGCTCAGGTTGCAGCCCCGGCTCTGTGACAAACGGCAAACCGTTTTCCTTCTTGCAGCTCTTTTATATTGTTGTGAGGTGTTAGAGTGGAGACTGGGGAATGAAAGTTCAAGGTTACCTCCCCACCACCCTGATCTGTTCTTCCCCAAGCCCCCTCCCGGCTTGAAAGTTTCTGACAACAGGGCACTGACAGGGGACAGCCAGGTGCTATTTACGTCTGGCTGGCTGGTGGCTTTGCTGCTCCTCCCACACTGGGCTCCGCCTGGCTAGGGCCCAGCCCCCCTCCGGCCCCTACTCAGTCCCCTGAGACCCGTGGCTTTGCCCCTTCCGCCAGAGACACTAGCCATGTCTGGGGGAAGGAGCGCCCCTGCCCACAGGAGACACCATCTGGGATCTCTCCCTTCAGCCCCCACTTGCCAGATCTGGGGATCCCAGTCCTGCCCATCCTGGGGATCCCCTCTGTCACCACCGCTGTTGTGTCGAGACATGGCCTTGCAGAATGCCCTGTACACAGGGGACCTGGCGAGGCTGCAGGACCTGTTCCCCCCCCACAGCACAGCCGACCTGCTGCTGGAGAGCCGGGCGGCCGAGCCTCGCTGGAGCCACCAGAGGGGTGAGGGGCAGCCGCGGGGAGGGCTGAGGCAGGGGCCGGCTGAAGGCTGAGGCTAACCCCGCAGCCTAGACCTTGGCCCAGGAGAGAAGTCATGCGGAGCCCAGAATAGCTCCCGAAGGACCTTGTGGCCAAGACAGGCTCCCGCTGGGGGCACAGGGCCCACAGCCTCCATCTGCCCGCTTCCCTCCTCTTCCATCCTCTCTGTGCGTGGCTGGCCCCTCTCTCTCTCTCTTTCTCTCTCTCTCTCACTTGCTCTTGCTCTGGATCTCTCTCTCTGTGTCTTTCTCTATCTCTCTGTCTCTCTCTCTCTCTCACTTGCTCTCACTCTCGATCTCTCTCTTTCCCCCCTTCCCACACTGCCTACTGACCACATACATGCTCATGAGCTGGTCTCCAGAGGAATGCAGGGGGCAGGGGGAGCCCGCGGGTGACAGACACACCCTCTGCGCCAGGCTGGTGGAGAAGCCCCAGAGAGGGTCCGAGGAGCGCCCTGAGTCTGGCCCGGGACCCATCGTCACCCGCACAGCTTCGGGACCTGCCCTTGCCCTCTGGCAGGCCGTGCTGGCCGGGGACGTGGGCTCTGTCTCCCGCGTCCTCGCTGACTCCAGCCCTGCCTTAGCTCCTGATGCCGTCTTTGATACCAGCGACCCAGAGCGGTGGAGAGATTTCCGCTTCAACATCCGAGCTCTGAGTACAGACCAGGAGTTTGGGGTGGCGGAGGAGGGGGTCGGAGCGGGACGGGGGGGCTGCAGGCCGAGCTCTGGGCTCTCTCCCCCCGGCCTCTGCCCACCTCACCTCTTTGGCTGGCAAGCCCTTGGCCATTCCTCCGGATCTGAGGTTCTGTCCCACTTTCCCTAGGACTCTGGTCTCTGACCTATGAGGAGGAGCTGACCACTCCCCTGCACGTGGCGGCCAGCCGCGGTCACACGGAAGTTCTGCGGCTGCTGCTGAGGCGACGGGCCAGGCCTGACAGTGCCCCTGGGGGCCGCACCGCCCTGCATGAGGCCTGTGCCGCAGGCCACACCACCTGTGTCCACGTGCTACTGGTGGCAGGAGCAGACCCCAACATCCCTGACCAGGATGGGAAACGTCCCTTACATCTCTGCCGGGGGACTGGCACCCTTGAGTGAGTGACCTCTCACCCTAACCCTGGGCCCACTCTCAGGAGACAAGCAGATGTGCAGGAAGAACGGAGGGGTGCAGGTCAAGTTGGTGGTCAGGACGCGGGTACTCCCCAAACCAGGAACTGGCCCCAGGAACTTTGCAGTGGCCTGGATTTGAAACGGTTTTCTTTGTCTTTTTCTTTTTAAAAATTATTTATTTGAGAGAGAGAGGAAGAGAGAGAATGAGTGCACCAGGGTCTCTAGCCACTGCAAACGAACTCCAGACGCATGCGCCCCTTGTGCATCTGGCTTAGGTGGGTCCTAGGGAATCGCACCTGGGTCCTTAGGCTTCTCAGGCAAGCGCCTTAACCGCTAAGTCCTTGGAACAGTTTCATGTTTCTCCTGCTGGTAGTGGAGGGCTGGGGCAGGGACCCAAGCTTACAGCCTGCATGGAGAACGTCCTCTAGCCCAATAATGGAGAGATGGCATGGCCATAGAGATTTAATTTTCCGCTTTCTTTTTATGCATTTTTATTTTATTTTATTTGTTTGAGAGAAAGAGGGAAAGAGAGACAAAGAAAGAAGCAGATAGAGAAAGAATAGTTGTGCCATGGCCTCCAGCCACTATAAACAAACTCCAGACATATGTGTCACCTTGTGCATCTGGCTTACTTACATGGGTCCTGGGGAATCTAACCTGAGTCCTTAGGCTTCACAGGCAAGTGCCTTGACCACTAAGCCATTTCTCTGGTCCTAATTTTCTGTTTACTGAGCTAATCCATTGATCCAGGTCCTGTGCTTGTAAGTTCAGTAGTAGCTAAGCCACGGTCTGTCCCCAGGGAGCTTGCTGTCCTGTAATCCAACAGCCTATACGGGACAGAGATCCCAGTCAGTTCCCAGTAGCAGTGTCTAGTTCCCATATCATAAATGTGCTCAAAGCCGAGTGTGGTGGTGCACACCTTTAATCCCAGCACTGGGGAGGCAGAGATGGGAGGATCTCCATGAGTTCAAGGCCACCCTGAGACTACATAGTGAATTCCAGGTCAGCCTGAGCTAGAGTGAGACCCTACCTCAAAAAACAAAAAAGGTGCTCAAGACTGGGTTTCAGGGCTATGGAGGTGGCTCCATGGAAAAAGCACTGGCTGTGCAAGTGTGGGGACCAGAGTTCAGGTCCCCAGAACCTACGTAAATGCCAGTGGGCATCATGGCCAGCCTCTGACCCCAGCACAAGGGAAGCGGAGACATATGATCCTAAGCTGGCTAGGTAGACTAGCCTAGCCAGTGAAATGTGGGTTCAGTGGGAGACCCTGCCTCAGTAAATAAGACTGGAGAGTGATCAAGAAAGACACTTGGCATCAACCTCTGGCCTCCACATGCACACACACACACACACACACACACACACGCATCTGTGCCAACACATGAACATGCACACACAAATACATGAGTACCATGCACATGTACACATGCAAAAGAGAGAGAGAGAGAGAATGGATTTAAGAGTAAGGCATGTGGCACATATCTGAGAGATGGAGACAAGAGGATCAGGAGTTCAAGGTTAACTACAGAGTGAGTTTGAGGCCAGCGTAGACTACGTGAGAGCTTGCTCAAAGCCCCCACCCACCCAAACAGCAGCAGCAGCAGCAGCAGCATGGGTTCAAGGACCTGCATGGGGCTCAGTGGCAGAGTGCTTGCTTAGCATGCCCAGCGCCCCTGCACAAAAAGAAGGAAGCAGTGGCTCAAACTCACAGGAAACTGATGAGTATGAATGTGCTCGTGTGTGGGAACATTCCTTTGTAGTGGCCTAGGCCACTGTGGCCTATGTGCCAGTTACTTCTCCGTCTCCAGTGACTGTGGGAGCCTTGGAACCCCCGTGAGCTGACTCCACGCAGAAGCCCCCACCTCCCCGGGCTGCATGCCTGCAAGGAAGGGGAACTCGTGCAGACTTGGGATTCCCTTCTGTGGTGAACCTTCTCCTCCGTGATAACCCTCACTTACTTCTAGAGGATTCCATGGACTTAATCAAATTACAGTTCATTAACATGGTCCAGTAGAAAATCCAAAAGGAGGGCTGAAGAGATGACTTAGCAGTTAAGGCGTTTACCTGCAAAGCCAAAGGATCCTGATTCAATTCCCCAGGACCCACATAAGCCAGATGCACAAGGGGGTGCATGCATCTGGAGTTCATTTGTAGTGGCTAGAGGACCTGGCGTATCCATTCTCTCTCTGTCTCACCCTCTTTCTCAAAAAAATATATAATATATATAATATAAATAAAAATATAAAATCATATATATATATATATGAAAATCCAAAAGGAGCACACTCTTAGCACCCACAAAAAATGCCTGACATGGTGGTGCACACCTGCAATCAGAGAGAGAGAGAGAGAGAGAGAGAGAGAGAGAACGTTTTCTAGTAGTCCTATCAAAAAATTAAAAATGAGGGCTGGAGAGATGGCTCAGCGGTTGAGGCGCTTGCCTGTGAAGCCTAAGAACTCATGTTCGGACCTCCAGGTCCCACATAGCCAGACGCACAGTGATGCAAGCATGCAATGTCGCACATGGGCACAAGGGGGCACACGTGTCTGGAGTTTGTTCACAGTGGCTGAGGGCTCTGCTGTGCCCATGCTCTCTCTCCCTCTCTCAAAATAAATAAGGGGCTGGAGGGATGGCTTATCAGTTAAGGCACTTGCCTGCAAAGCCAAAGGACCTAGGTTTGATTCCCTAGGATCCACATAAACCAGATTATGCATAATGTGGCACATGTGTCTGGAGTTTGTTTGCAGTAGCTGGAGGCCCTGGTGTGCCCATTCTCTCTCTCCCTTCCTCTCTCTCTGTCTCTCCCTCTCTCTGCCTCTTTCTCTCTCTCAAATAAATAAATAAACTGAAAGTATTTTAAAATAATTAATTAAATAAAAAGTGGATGGCATTTCTGAGGAAGATATCTGGGGTTGTCCTCTGGCCTTCACACACACACATACATGCATACTCACATACACCCACACATGGAGACACATACATGACAGGCACGCACATATACAAATGTGCATAATTTTCTGTGTGTCTATGTTTGTCACACATGTGCTATGGTACGGGGGGGATGGGGTCAGAGGACAACCTTGGGGTGCTGGTCCTCACCACCCGCCTTATTTTGAGACAGTCTCTCTCCCTCTCTCCCCCCTCCTGAATGCCAGACTAGCTGGCATGTGAGCCTCAAGATGCTCCTGGCTCTGCCTCCCATTCCTGCCAGGGCGCTGGCATTTCAGAAGTGCGTGCTATGTGCATCTGGCTTTATGTGGGTTCTGAGGATCTGAACTCCAGTCATCAGGCTTGTACAAGGACTTTTAACCACTAATCATTTCCTCATCTCGCATACATAATTCTTTTTGTTTTGTTTTTTGTTTCTCCAGGTAGGGTATCGCTCTAGCCCAGGCTGACCTGGAATTCAGTATGTAGTCTCAGGGTGGCCTCGAACTCTCATCAATCCTCCTACCTGTGCCTCCCAAGTGCTGGGATTAAAGGCGTGCGCCACCACACCCAGCCCATAATTTTTTTTAAAAAGGCCACTGTGCAGATGCACAAAGTGGCTCATGCATCTGGAGCTCGTTTGCAGCAGCTAGAGGCCCTGACATACTCTACTCATTCTCATTCTCTCTTTCTCTCTCTCCTTGTAAAGAAATTTTTTAAAGGCCACTGTGAGCTGGACATGGTGGCACACGTCTTTAATCCCAGCACTTGAGAGGCAGAGGTAGGAGGACTGCCGTGAGTTCGAGGCCACCCTGAGACTACACAGTGAATTCCAGGTCAGCCTGAGCTAGAGTGAGACCCTACCTTGAAAAACAAAAACAAAAACAAAAACAAAAAAAAGCTGGGTGTAGTGGTACACACCTTTAATCCCGGCACTCGAGAGGCAGAGGTAGGAGGATAACAGTGAGTTCGAGGCCACCCTGACACTAATTCCAGGTCAGCCTGAGCTAGAGTGAGACCCTACCACAGAAAACCAAAAAATAAAAATAAAAAAATTAAAAGCCACTGTGGGCTACTGTGATAGCTGGTACTTGTAATCCTAACACTTGGGAGCTTGGGAGGCTGAGGAAGAGGATCCCTTGAATCTTTTTTGAATTTTTTTTTTTTTTTTTTTTTTTTTTTTTTGAGGTAAGGTCTCACTCTAGGCCAGGCTGACCTAGAATTCACTATGTAGTCTCAGGGTAGCCTCGAACTCACAGAGATCCTTCTACCTCTGACTCCCAAGTGCTGGGATTAAAGGTCCACGCCCCACTCCCTTGAGTCTGAGTTTCAGACCAACCCCATGCAATACAGGGAAGACCCTTCTAGAAGCAAACAGGCTCTCGCGGGTCCTGCAGCAAGTAACTAGGGAGGCCAGTGCCTGGCAGGATGGACGCCGGCTGCAAAACCATGAGCCACACGGGCCCCAGTCTTCCACAAGGGCCCCAGTCTTGTCGGCTTTGCTCGGAGAGGCAGGAGGGCAGGGTCCTTGCCCATTTTCCTCCCCACTAACGTCTCGCCCTGACCAGGTGTGTGGAGCTTCTCCTGAAGTTTGGGGCGAGAGTGGATGGTCAGACTGAGGATGAAGAGGAGACCCCTTTGCACATAGCTGCCCGGCTCGGCCATGTGGAATTGGCTGACCTGCTTCTAAGACGGGGCGCGTGTCCCAATGCCCGCAATGCTGAGGGCTGGACACCGCTGCTGGTCGCCTGTGACTCGAGCTGTCGGTCCCCCGGGGATGCTGAGGCCACCGCTGCCCGCTGTTTGCAGCTGTGCCGCTTGCTGCTGGCCGCTGGGGCCGACGCGGATGCCGCCAACCAGGACAAGCAGCGGCCCCTGCACCTGGCCTGTCGCCGCGGCCATTCGTCCGTGGTGGAGCTGCTCCTGTCTTGTGGCGTCAGCGCTAACACCATGGACTACGGGGGACACACGGCCCTGCACTGCGCCCTGCAGGGCCCGGCTACGGCCCTGGCCCAGAGCCCCGAGCACGTGGTGCGAGCTCTACTCAACCATGGCGCCGTGCGAGTCTGGCCAGGAGCCCTACCCAAGGTACGCACGGGGCCGAAGGCTGAGAGGGCCAAGACGGCCAGGACACCCAGACCTGTCGGGCTCGCTGTGCAGTGCAGCCCGGAGCGCTTGGGACATAGATTAGTTCTGGCTCTTATTCAAGGAGTAAGCAAAATCTTAAAGAACAGGACAAGACTATAAGATGTTATGTGTTTGAGCATGTATGTGCACGAACATACATGTGTGTGCACATACATGTGATGAAGGTGGGCCGAGGAGAGTGGGGGCAGGTTATAAAGGGGCCCATCTGAAGGACAGAAGAGCCAGGACTGATAAAGACAGCGACGAGTGCTTACGGGGCTTTTTCAGGCCATGAGTCAATGAAAACTAGCACTGAGGGCCAGGGAGACGGCTCAGTCAGTAAAGTGCTTGTCTTGCAAATATGAGGACGTGGGTTCGATTCCCAGTACCCACATAAAGAAAAACTGCCAGGCATGGTGGTGTGTGTCTGTAATCTCAGCACTTGGAAGGCAGAAGACAGGAGGAACCCTGGAGCCCCCTGTCTGGCCAGGGTAGCCTAATTTGTGAGCTCTAGACAAATGAAAGAAAGACTGTTTCAAAGGAAGTAGATGCCATTCCTAGGGATGGCATCCTCTGGCCTCCACACGCACACACACACACACAGACACACACACACATACTTGGTACATGTGTATAATTTTTTTTTAAAAAAAATAGCATTTTAGGCCTGGAAAGATAGATGGCTTAGTGGTGAAGGCACTTGTCTGTGAAGCCTAAGGACCCATGTTCAACTCTCTAGATCCCACGTACGTAAGCCAGACACACAAAGGTGAGGCAAGCGCATGGTCGCACATGCCCACTAGGTGGCGCAAGCGTCTGGAGTTTGATTACAGTTGGCTGAGGCCCTGGCGTGCCAATTCTCTCTGTGTCTCTCTCATTCACTCTAAAATAAAAATAAATAAATAAATAAATATTTAAAAACAGCATTTTAGCATTTTAGTAGCCCTGCTGGCGTTGGGAGGCTCCCCAGGGCGGAGCTTAAGGCTGCTTCCCAAGGCTCAAACCCCACGTCCCTGGAACATTTGCAAAGAGACACACTCCACCTTCTGCAAGTTTAGCAGGACACGTCTCCCAGCCTAGCTGTCACTGTCTTGGTACCTATGAAAATGTCTTTCATTATCATTTTGTAGTTTAGATCTGACATTCATTTCTATGAGTTCTACTCGAGATGCTGGGTTAGGGTGCCCTGGAAGGAGGTTTTATCCCATCCTGGGTTGGGCCTGGGGGGGGGGGGGGCTGTGTTATGTCATGGAGGCCACTAGGCCTGGAATGATGCCGCCCACTCTTGGAGAGGATGTGTCATTAGCCTTCTGGGAATGGTGGTGGTTGGGGGCAGGCCCTCTAAGCAGCCCCACCCACTCCTGGAGCCACTCCGGCTGTTCCCGCCTCTCTCTCCCCTTTGCTCACAAGCCTAGTAGCATCTGTCTGGATTCCTAAGCAAGACCAAATAATTAAACAGCCCGAGAGTTCGGCAGATTGGTCTCCCCTTTGGGAAAATACAAGAAAATCAACAATTAACACTAATTAATCTCCTATTAACACCAGATAATTAGGAGACGAGCAATTCCCTGTAATCTGACTGTGGCTCTGACAGCTAATGATTTCCTCACCAGGCGGGGCAGGAGGAGGACTTGGCACAGCCAACAGCCATCCCAGGACACCACTCCCTGCCCACTATACCTGCCCCACCCTCCCCCACTGTCCTGCTACAACTCTGGCTGTCTTGGGGGAAAAAAAAGAAAAAAAAAGAAAAAAAAAAAGAAAACCAGTGTTACCAAAGCAAATGGCCCGCTTGTCCCTTTCCCATGGTCTACGGACCTTCCAGCCTTGGTTAGGATCCATGTCTTCCCTGCAGGATGGACACTGAGGCCCATCTGAGTGACCAGCCAACCCCAGAAGTGCTCCAGGTACAGCCACGTAGGACTTGGTGCTGAGGAGACCTGGACCGGGGTCTGACTTTGATACTTGTCCATGTGGCTATAAGCAAGTCACTGAAATTCTTTGCCAAGCTCCTGGCATGTCATACAGCCTCCGATGAGTAAGAAATGGAAAGGGCTAGGGAAATGGTTTAGCGGTTAAGGTATTTGCCTGGGAAGCCTAGGGACCCCGGTTCGATTCCCCAGGACCCACGTCAGCCAGATGCACAAGGGAGCACATGCATCTGGAGTTTGTTTGCAGTGGCTAGAGGCCCTGGTGTGCCCATTCTCTCTATCTGCCTCTCTCTCTCTCTCTCTCTTTCTCTCTCTCAAATAAATGAATAAAATACTTTTTATAAAACAAAAAAGCCGGGCGTGATGGCACACGCCTTTAATCCCAGCACTTGGGAGGCAGAGGTAGTAGGATCACTGAGAGTTTGAGGCCACCCTGAGAATACATAGTGAATTCCAGGTCAGCCTGGGCTACAGTGAGACCCTACCTCAAAAAAAAAAAAAAAAAAAAAAAAAGGTGGAAAGCTATAGGGTGTACTGAGCAGCTGCGAGGGCTAGCACATGTCAGGTACTGTTGGAGGGCGTGCCACCTGTCAAACAGGCTCTGGAGCCAGCCACGTGACACCTAGAAAATTGCTTAATCCCTGTGTGCCTGTTTCCTCATCTGTGACATAAGGGTCCAACGGTTTCCTGCTTCACAGGGTTACTTGAGACAGCCGGCTGTGTCTACGCTTTGCTTGCGTCAGGAGCCTCTGTGCCCTAACAAGGCTTGGCTTTTGGCTCATCCCCACCCACACTCTGCTGGGAGGCGGGAAGTCTCAGGCCCCTGACGTTGTGAGCCCAGCAGTGGATCAGGCGGGAGTCGCTGCAGGCTATGCGTAGACGCTGCCTGGGAGACACACTTGGCTGATTTCACTGCGTGGTTCGAGGCCCAACAAGAGATGGAGTGGAGGAAGCACGGGCACAGGTGGGGTCTGGTTCTCATGCTACCCCCTCCAAGACCACCATCTAAAACAGCGCTCCTGGGCTGGAGGGACGGCTTAGTGGTTAAGGCGTTTGCCTGCAAAGCCAAAGGACCTCGGTTCAATTTCCCAGGACCTACGTAAGCCAGATGCACAAGGTGGTGCATGCATCTGGAGTTTGTCTGCAGTGGCTAGAGCCCCTGGCACACCCATTCTCTCTCTCTCTCTCTCTCTCTCTCTCTCTCTCTCTCTCTGCCTCTTTCCCTCTCTCGCTCTCTCAAATAAGTAAATAAATAAAATTTAAAACTGATTTCAACAGTGCTCTTCCCAGCCGTGCTCAGTCGCCTGGCTCAGTAGCCTGTGAGCGGGGAGAGTGCTCACTGCTGACAGAACCTTGCCTCTCCTCAGTGCACAGAACAGATCCTCAGTAAACACCTGCCTGGTGGAAATGAAAACATGCATCTGGCTCCAACTCTACCCCACCCCGTCCCTACAAACCCCTCACCACTGCCATGGGCAGTCCCACTTTGGGCCTCTGCTTGGCTGTCCCTTCTCCTTGGACGCCCTCCTGGCTCCTGGCTCCTCCAGCGTTCTCAGACCAAACTCCCTCTGTGACGCCCCCTAGGACCCTGGTCCTCTTCCTCTACCCCTCCTGCATCTATCTGTAGCCCTCGCTTTGCCATCAGGAAGATTCTATTTCATGTTTGTCGTGTGTGTGTGTGCACACGCGCTTGTGTGTAGCACACACGTGTGGGTATTTGTGTACACGTGTGCATGCGTATGTGGCGGCCATAGGTCACAGTGGGTATCTTTCTCCATTGCTGTCCACGGTATTTATCGAGACAGGCTTTCTCACTGAGCCCAGAGCTCATGGATTCAGCTTGGTCGAAGGAGCCAGCGTGTCTCCTGTGCCTCCTGAGCACTGGGGTTATGGGCAAGCCCAGTAATCATGTGTCTGCTGGGGGTCCAAACTCAGGTCCTCGTGACTGCAAGGTGGGCACTTTACCAGCTGAGCCGTTTCCCCAGCCCCGTGTTGTTCTTATTGAGACAGGGTCTCAAGTAGCACAGGCTACCTCAAACTTACTATGTGAGGATGACCTTGAACTTTTGGGTTTTTTTTTTTTTTTTTTTTTGGTTTTTCGAGACAGGGTGACCTCGAACTCATGGCGATCCTCCTACCTCTGCCTCCCGAGTGCTGGGATTACAGGCGTGTAATGTGCCCCCAAGCCAGGTTTCAGGTGGTGCTGGGGATTGAACTCGGGCTTCATGCATGCGAGGGGAGCACTCTGCCATCTACGCTGAGGCCCTGGCGTGCTAATTCTCTCTTTCTCAAAAAAAAAAAAGAGTTCAAGGTCATCCTCAGGTACATGTGCGCTCAAGTCCAGGCTGTGTCACATGAGACCCTGCAGCAATAATAATTATAACGAATCAACCGCCACCTGGAGTTAGAACTTCAGCATGCTTAAAGGAGTGCAAAACTCAGCCCATGACCGAGAGTCACCTGGTCACTGCACGTGGCTGACTGACAGGTCACCTGATGTGTCTTCTGCCCCCAGGTGCTGGAGCGCTGGTGCTCGTCGCCGCGCACCGTCGAGGTCCTCATGAACACCTACAGTGCCGTGCAGCTGCCGGAGGAGGCCGCGGGCCTGGTGCCTCCCGACATCCTGCAGGTCAGATTCCACGGCCCTGAGCATCCGAGACACTCCTCCTCCCGCAAGGGCAGCCTCACTGGTCTTCCGCAGACATCTCCCAGAAACCCACTCATGTCCCAGGAGAAGAGAATTCCTGGAGTGAGGGTTGATTTTTTTTTTTTTTTTTTTTTTTTTGGTTTTTCAAAGTAGGGTCTCACTCTAGCCCAGGCTGACCTGGAATTCACCATGTAGTCTCAGGGTGGCCTCGAACTCACGACGATCCTCCTACCTCTGCCTCCCGAGTGCTGGGATTAAAGGCGTGCGCCACCACACCCGGCTTTGGAGTGAGGTTTTTTTTTAAGATTTATTTTAATTTAATTTATTTATGAGAGAGAGGGAAGCAGTGAGAGAGAGAGAATGGGCACACCAGGGCCTCTAGCTACTGCAAACGAACTCCAGACACATGCGCCACCTTGTGCATCCGGCTTACGTGCGATCTGGAGAATTGAACCTGGATCCTTAGGCTTCACAGGCAAGTGCCTTAACCACTAAGCCATCTCTCCAGCCCTGGAGTGAATTTTAAGAGATTCCGGGGCTCCTGTATTCACCCCAGCGGTCACCAGCTTGCCTCGGTGAGGAGGATAGGTCCACCTGTCCCAGGTTGCCCCTGCTGAGTGGCTCCTTCTTCCCCCCAGAGGCACCAGCGCTTCTACTCGTCCCTCTTCGCCCTGGTGAGGCAGCCGCGCTCCCTGCAGCACCTGAGCCGCTGCGCGCTGCGCGCCCACCTGGAGGGCTGCCTGCCCCGCGCGCTGCCGCGGCTTCCCCTGCCGCCCCGCCTGCGCCGATACCTGCAGCTTGACTTCGAGGACGTGCTTTACTAGGCGAGTCCTGGGCTCTGGAGACAGCGGCAGAGCTGGAAGACAGGGAATGAGAAGGAGGCAAGAGAGGGCTAGGGCAGGGCAGGGCCTGAACCAGCTGCCCTGGAGGTCTGGAAGCCAAGCCTCTCCTTCCAGATGTGCATCGCCTTGAGAAAGCTTGAAAGCGAAAGCGGGCACCTGAACCTGCGGAGGCACCTCTCTGCAGCCACTCAGCCCGGGTGCTCTGGCCAGCAGAAGGTCCGACCGTCTCCAAGGCAGACAGAAGACAGAGCAGCAGCCACATGAAGTCTGATGGCAATAGAACAAGTGGCACCGTCCCCTGAGACCTCCCTGCAGTCCACGCAAATCTCATATGTGCATTAAAAATCTTCCCATTCTCTCTCTCTCTCTCTCTCCCTCCTTCCTTCTCTCTAATAAATACATAAAGATAAAGAGAGAGAGAAACAGGGCTGGAGAGATGGCTAGTGGTTAAGGCACTTGCCTGTGAAGCCTAAGGACCCAGGTTCCATTCTCCAGGTCCCGCGTGAGCCAGATGCACAAGGTGGCACATGTGTCTGGAGTTCATTTGCTGTGTCCAGAGACCCTGGCGTGCCCATTCTCTCTCGCTCTCTCAATCTCTCTCTCTCTCTCTCCCTCTGTCTAATAAATAAATAAATAAAAATAAAGGAATAAATCTCTAGATGAGAGCTCAGTGGTACACCTATAATCTCGGCACTGGGGACAAGAAAGCAGGAGGATGGAGCATTTGAGGCTAACCTGGACTACATGGTGAGACACTATCTCAAAGAGAGAGAGAGATTGAGAGAGAGAAGGGGCTGGGGGCTGGGGTGTAGCTACATTGGTAGAGTGCTTGCATAGCACACAAGCAGCCCTGGGGTTGATCCCCATAAACCACGCCATGTGGCAGATGCCTGTAATCTCAGCACTGGGGAGGTGGAACTAGGAGGACGTAAAACTGTCTCAAAACCTTTAATCCCAGCACTCAGGAAGCAGAGGCAGGAGGATCGCGGTGAGTTCGAGGCCACCCTGAGCCTGGAAGTGAGCCTAGAGTGAGACCCTACCTCGAAAACCAAAAACAAACAAAAACCCCTGTGTCCACTCTGTGTGGTTTCCTGCACCGCAAACCTTCTTTGGGCCAAGCTCACGTGGGGATCTGCACGGACGCTTGCAGGATCCCCAGGTCCTTCCTGTGTGCGGGTCACCTGACCTTCTCCCTCCTGCATCCACCACCAGGCCTCAGGCCAACCTGAAGTGGTGAATGGCCACCAGGTGACAGCTTGCATGACAAGGCGGGGCAAGCGAAGGGTAGGCAGGGCCTCTGTGTTCAGGGGGGCCTGCGCAGAGATGGGGGGGCTGGACCCTAAAGAAGGGCTCCCAGCACGCCTTTAATTAACCCAACACTCGGGAGGCAGAGGTAGGAGGATCGCCATGAGTTCGAGGCCATCCTGAGACTACATAGTGAATTCCAGGTCAGCCTGGGCTAGAGCGAGACCCTACCTCAAAAAACCAAAACAAACAACAAGCAAGCAAAAAACAAAAAACAAGGCCTCCTGCTGACAGGAAGTGGGAGAGCCTGTGGGAAGAGGTTCAATGCTGTGGCTCAGGTGAGCACCAAAGGGCCAGGTTTAGGAAAACATCCGGTTCTGACTTGCCTGACCCAGGAGGCCGGGGACCACCATCCAGTGTACACGTGCCCCCCACCCTCCGCCCCTTAAACCTGGCTCCGTGGTGGCAAGAGCACCGAGCTGTTACAGGACCCAGGTTCTAGTCTGAACTTATTCTAGCCGTGAACTTGTTGTGGACCACGGGTCTCTTCTCTTTAGCTCGTTTGGTCTGTAAGACGAGAGACAGAGCTAGAGTCCCTGCAGCTGCAGCACCAGGATGGTGAGACCCTGTTTTGTTTTGTTTTTAAAATACATATATTTTTTATTTTTGGTTTATTTGTATTTATTTATTTGAGAGCGACAGACAGAGAGAAAAAGGGAGAGAGAGAGGAAGAATGGGCGCATCAGGGCCTCTGGACATTGCAAACGAACTCCAGACACATGCACCCTCTTGCACTGTTATGCCCAGTTCTCGGCACCCCCAGTGACCACCAAGGAGAACCAAACACGTACGCAAGGGCAAGGAGCTTTATTTCAGGCTTAAGCTCAGTCTCTTGACTTCACCAACACAGTGGATCCGTACAAGAGCCCCGAGTAGCGGGAGGGTAGGGTTTTTATAGGGATTTGAACATAGAAGAAGGGGATGGGTACATGATTGGTTGATTTAAACAGTGTACTCTTCTGATCGGCTTAGGATTTTGGCGGGCAAAGTTGGCGGGCTGGGGCTAGGGGAATTGAACTTATCTATGACTACAGGAATGTATGGTGTAATCAGTTTCCAGTAACTGTTAAACCCACCCTCCAGAAAATAAAAACTTAGACCTTGCTGGGAAACAGAAACTTAGGCCTACTGAGGACTCTGAAGCCTGTCATGGCGTCCATCTGGTTTCTGAGTCTTTCAGTGCATCTGGCTTATGTGGGTCCTGGGGAATCAAGCTGGGTTCCTTAGGCTTCGTAGGCAAGCACCTTAACTGCTAAGCCATTTCCCCAGACATATATATATATATATATATATATATAATTGACAGACAAAAAATCATGGTATTTCCCTCCCCTCCCCAACTTTCCCCTTCTCTGCTCTTGGTCACATCCCCTCCCTCTCTCCATTAGTCTCTCTTTTATTTTGATGTCATCATCTTTTTCTCCTATTATGAGGGTCTTGTGTAGGTATTGCTAGGCACTGCGAGGACATGGATATCGAGGCCAATTTCTGTCCAGACAGTTGTATGTGAGGAGCGCTGCCCTTCCTTTGGCTCTTACATTCTTTCCACCACCTCTTCCTCGATGGACCCTGAGCGGTGGAGGGTGTGAGATGTTTCAGTGCTGGAGGGAATACATGCCTGGTACTGAAAACCTAACCAAAAGCCTATGGCGGGGGAGGTCATGAGCCTTAGGGGTATAAAGCCTGCTCTTGTCTGGACAAACCTATATATTATTCTCACCAAACTGCCCTGAAAGCACTGCTTAATGTTCATATTCGTATATTAATGCTACTCTCACTTCTGGTTAGAGAAGCTTCTCTTTTCAGATGGTGAGACCACTGGGATGACCCAAAAGAGATTTGAGGCCCTAGGCCCTAGGCCCTAGAGACCAGCAGCCTGGGCGGCAACCCCAAGACCCAGGAGTGGACTTGTCAGAGCAACCAATCAAATGCACTGTGGGTCGTGACATCACGGGTCACTGGATTACATTCCCAGGACAATTTTCTACCCGCTGGCCAGGACTGAGACTTGTGGGTGGGGCCTGGAGAGATGGGCAGTGCCCAGAGTGCTGGGGGTGGGGTGGGGGTTGGGGCCCTAGGGGTGGGGCCCGAGCCCAGAAGCCACCCGGGAGCCTCCAGTGTGTCCCTGCCCTGGGCTGTGGAAACACCTGGCCGTCCCTGCCCTCCCCCACCCCACAGGCTGCAGGTGAAGGTCATCAGGCGGCTTCCCCGGCATCGACCAGCTGGAGAAGGTCCTCTCCCCCTGAAGGCTGATCTGGTCTCTCTGGGAGACCCTGCCTCATTCCTCGAGTGGGGCTACTGGAGAATGTCCCAGAAAAATGTTTGCTCGTGCCACACTGTGCGATGACCCGGTGTTCCAGGGGCAGGGGACAGCAGGCCTAGCTTGCCATCCACACTACTTTGCTGTGCCGCGGGGTGATAACTACCAAGCAAACATGAGCGCGTGGCAAGAGGCAAGCCTGAGGTGCTATTTGGGATTGGGTGACAGGGTAACCTGTTCTGTACGGAGGTGGCATTTAACCAGAGATGACAAGGAGGGACCAGCGTGTGGTTAGACTGGGGGACCAGCAGGGAAATGACATGATCCGAGGCAGGTTTTGAAAGGGCTCTCTGGATCTCTGGCTGCCCAGGGGTTTGGGGAGGAAAAGTGAGAGAAAGAATGGGGAAGGCCAGCTGGAGGCTGTGGCCTGCATATGGGCCTCTCCCAGAATGCCTCATAGTTTTTGCTGGTTTGAACTACTGGAAGGGTGGTGATGTAAAATTACTAAGGTGGAGAAGATAGGAAGGAAAAGTAACCGAAGGGTCTATGTTAGATCTAGCTAGAGCTGTTTGTCAGACACGTCAAAGAGACTGTGTTGGTCTAATGCGGAAGAGGTGGCAGAAAGAATGTAAGAGCCAAAGGAAGGGTAGGGCTCCTTACAACGTCCTCCCTCCAGACATAAAATGGCCTGGATATCCATGATCTCATAGTGCCTGACACTACCTCACAAGACCATCATAAGAGGAGGGAAAGATCATGACATCAAAATGAAAGAGAGACTGATTGAGATGGGGAGGGGATATGATGGAGAATGGAATTTCAAAGGGGAAAGTGGGGGGAGGGAGGGTAGCACCATGGGATATTTTTTATAATCATGGAAAAATGTTAATAAAAATTAAGAAAAATAAATTAATTAATTTTTTAAAAAGAGAGACTGTGTTGGGGGTGTGGTAGCGCACGCCTTTAATCCCAGCGCTCGGGAGGCAGAGATAGGACGATCGCCGTGAGTTCGAGGCCACCCTGAGACTACAGAGTGAATTCCAGGTCAGCCTGAGCTAGAGTGAAACCTTATCTCGAAAAAACAAAAACAAACAACAACAAAAGGCTGTGTTGGAAGGCCTGGGTGGACCAGTGAATTCAGAGTTTGAATTTGAAGCCTTCTTGCAAGAGGATCTTGTGTCTCAGGGGGCGGCTTTCTTGAGAGTCCTGTTGGTGAATTTTGGCCGAGGTTCTATGTTAGCTCGTCCACTCTGTCCATTTGTACTTCCTGAATCCCAGCGCTTAGGGACCAGGTTTCTGACCGTGAATGACACATGGGTCTGCCCTCAGTGAGTTTTGAGTCTACTAAAAAAAAAAACAAAAAAGTGTGTGTGTGTGTGTGTGTGTGTGTGTGTGTGTGTGTCGGTTAGAATGGAAGGAACAATGAAGTGAAGGCTACATGACCATGGGAGCCAGGGCAGAGAGCGGAGAAAGGTGTGGGCGGTGAAGAGTAGGGTAGGGATCGAGAAGACTTCACAGAGGATGTGGCCCGTCTAGAAGGAGGACAGGAGAAACTTCTGTCATATCTAGAGCGTGTGGGGAGAGGGGTAGATTTTTAAGGCGCCAGGAAGGAAAAAAGGTGGCAGGCGCGGAGGGGTCTACATGAAGAAGGACGGCGCGACTCCCCGCCTTTGCCCCTTAGCGCTGCGACGTGGGAAGGTCCTTTCTGGGGTTAGACGTACAGAGACACTTGCAAACCAGAGAGCTTCCTCCCCAAGCCTCCTGGCTGACGGGTCCCGGGGGCCCAGAACCTATCCCCGGTAATTGCTTCCCGTAATGTGTTTGCTCCAAACCAATTTCACGCCTCCGTGAGGACTCCGCCCTGCGCTGAAGGCGCAGACCTCCCCACCGCCAAGCTCCCCGCGAGCGAACGCACGGGTTCACGGATGCCGCGCACGCTTGACACAACAGATACACGGGGTTCGAGGACCGAAGGCACAACAGACGTGCACGTGTCCATGCCCGTGCACACTGTGCTCCCGAAACACGGGCTGTGCGGCGAACCGACTCCCCGGGCCCAACAGGTTCGCTCGCAGGCAGTGACTCAGCATCCCGCTCCTCTTCTTTCCTGGCCAGATTCCTTTGCCCTCGGCGCGTCTACCTAACGCCAGGGGGCGCTGCGGCCCTCCGCGCCTTGCTCTCAAGGGCTGCAGTGGCGCCAGGCTGCCACGAGAGGGTACCCGCGGACAGATTCCCGACGCTGCCCACCGTGGGAGGGCTCAGGCCAAAGAGGGAGGCGGAGATAGGAAGGAACCTTCGGCCTTTGACTTTAGAACACTTTGTTCATTCTTAGCATCAAAGGTGCCTGCCGTTGCCAGTACATGAGGCAGAAGCCAGATGATGCGACCCGACATAGGCTCAAGCAGAGAGGATAGTTCAAAAATAAAACTCCTGGGAGGGAATTACCATGATTTATTGTCTACAATTATGGAAGTTGTAAATTTAAAAAAAAATCACAAAAATAAAATAAAACTCCCAGTCCTGGCAAGGTAGTGCAAAACAATAACCCCCAGCACTCAGGAAGACTATTACAAGTTCAAGGCCAACCTGGTCTACATAGTGAGTTCCAGGCCAGTCAGAGCTACATAGCAACATGCGTATACCTAGGAGCGTGGACAGTAGACTTACTGTCTTAAAAAGAAAGAAAGAGCCGGGCGTGGTGGCGCACGCCTTTAATCCCAGCACTCGGCGGGAGGCAGAGGTAGGAGGATTGCCGTGAGTTCGAGGCCACCCTGAGACTCCATAGTGAATTCCAGGTCAGCCTGGGCTAGAGTGAGACCCTACCTCGAAAAACCAAAAAAAAAAAAAAAAAAAAAAAAAAAAAAAAAAAAAAAAGAAAGAAAGAGGGCTGGAGAGATGGCTTAGCCGTTAAGGCGTTTGCCTGCAAAGCCAAAGGATCCCAGTTGAACTCTCCAGGACCCATATAGGCCAGATGCATGAGGGGCACATTCATCTGGAGTTGGTTTGCAGTGGCTGGAGGCCCTGGCGTACCCATTCTTTCTATCTCTCTCTCTCTCTCTCATAAATAAATAAACAAATAATAAATTATATATATAAAGAAAGAGGGCTGGAGCAGTAAATAAGGTGCTCAATCCTCAAGCCTAAGTATCTGAGTTCAATTCCAGACCCCACATCAATAGCTAGAAGCTGACGCAGGTTTCTGTAATCCAAGCGCACCTACAGCAAGAAGAGAGGCAGAAAGAGGGGAATTTCCAGGAAGCTCGGAGAGGAGTGCTGAGTAATGAGAGACCCTGGAAAGCCAGGACCAACATGAAAATTGTCCTCTGACCTCCCCATGCGCACTGTGGAATGCACGCATATGCACATGCACACACACATGCACGCACACACACGCACACACACACACACACACACACACACACAAGAAAGCAATAAATAAAATTTTTTGAGGAAAGCCCAACAGACTGGCCTTTTTTATTATTTTATTTTTGTTATGTTATTTTATTATTGTTATTTTGGGGGTTTTCTTTGAGGCACAGTCTTGCAATTCACTATGTAATCTCAGGGTGGCCTTGAACTCACAGCAATCCTCCTACCTTGCCTCCCAAGTGCTGGGATTAAAGGTGTGCACCACCACCCTTGGCGCAGACTGGCCTTTTTTATGCGAGAGAGAGAAAGAGTGAGAGAGAGAATGGGCATGCCAGGGCCTCCAGCCATTGCAATCGAACTCCAGACGCATGTGCCCCTTGTGCATCTAGCTAATGTGGGTCCTGGGGAATCAAGCCTCGAACTGGAGTCCTTAGGCTTCCTAGGCAAGCGCTTAACCGCTAAGCCGTCTCTCCAGCCCCCTAAATATTTATTAAGAAAAAAAAGAGAGAGAGAAAGAGCTGGGCATGGTGGCACAATGCCTTTAATCCAAGGAGGCAGAGGTAGGAGGATCACTGTGAGTTTGAAGCCAGCCTGGGACTACATAGTGGATTCCAGGTCAGCCTGGGCTAGAGCAAGACCCTATCTCAAAAAGAAGAAAGAAAGAGAGAGGGGGAGCTGGAGAGATGGCCCAGCAGTAAGGTGCTTGCCTGACAAACCTTAAGGACCAGAATTTGATCCCCCAGTACCCATGTAAGGCCATGGTACACAAGGTAGCACATGTATCTGGAGTTCATTTGCAGTAGCTAGAGGCCCTGGCATGCCCATTCTCTCTCTCTCTCTCTCTCTCGCGCGCGCTCTCATAAATAAATAAATATAAAAAGAAAAGAGAAGGAGAGAAAAATAAACAAACTGGAAAAAAATAATAAAATTCCTCTGTGGAATAATTTTTCCACACCACTGCAGCAAAAGGAGTCGGCCAAGTGGACAATTAAAACCGCATTTTCAGAACTCCGCTTTAGACAGCAAGACGAGGTCTTTGCTTATAATGGGCCTGTTCGGGGATTCTACAGGTAAGCCGCCACTTATTCTGCTGGTCAAGAAAGGAACCAGCTACTCAGGTCTGAAGGATTTGACAGCAGCATACCTGTCCATGGTACTGACAGTAGAGTAAGAAGCAGGGTTTAATCCCCCAACCTTGCCCCCCAGGTAGTGTCTCACTCAAGCCCAGGCTGACCTGGAATTCACTATGTAGTGGCCTTGAACTCCTCCTACCTCTGCCTCCCGAGTGCTGGCATTAAAGACGTGCACCACCACGCCCAGTTTATTTTATTTTATTTATTTATTTTTATTTATTTATTTATTTTTGTATTTTCAAGGTAGGGTCTCACTCTGGCCCAGGTTGACCTGGAATTCATTATGTAGTCTCAGGGTGGCCTTGAACTCATGGCAACTTTACCTCTGCCTCCCAAGTGCTGGGATTAAAGGCGTGCTCCACCACGCCCGGCTTTTTTTTTTTTTTTTTTTTTTTTTTTTGAGGCAGAGTTTCACTCTAGCACAGGCTGACCTGGAACTCACTCTGTAGCCCATGCTGGCCTCAAACTCCTTGTGATCCTCCTATCCCAGGTTTCTGAGTGCCATATTAAAAGCACAAGGCACTATGCCCATTTAAAAAGCAGGCTTTTTTATTTGTTTGCTTGTTTTTTGTTTTTTGTTTGTTTTTCAACATAGAGTCTCACTCTAGCCCAGGCTGACCTGAATTCACTATGTAGTCTCAGGTTGGCCTTGAACTCATGGTGATCCTCCTACCTCTGCCTCCCAAGTGCTGGGACTAAAGGCATGCACCACTACGCCTGGCTAAGAATCAGTTTTTTAAACATGTATTTAATTTTTCAATTTATTAAAGAAAGAAAGATGCAGGGCTGGAGAGATGGCTTAGCAGTTAAGGTGCCTGCCTGTGATGCCTATGAATCCAGGTTCAATTCCCCAGGACCCATGTCAGCCAGCTGCACAAGGTGGTGCATGCGTCTGGAGTTCATCTGCAGTGGCTAGAGGCCCTGGAGCGCCCATTCTTTCTCTGTCTCTCTCTCTCTCTCTCAAATAAGCAAACAAATAAAACAAGATATGTTTTAAAAGAGGGAGAGAGAGAGAGAATGGGTGCACCAGTGCCTCTAGCCACTGCAACCAAATTCTAGACACATGTGACACTTTGTGCCACTGGCTTACATGGGTACTGGGAAATCTAACCTGGATTCTTGGGCATCACAGGTAGGCACCTTAACTGCTAAACTATCTCTCCAGCCCCAAGAAGCAGTTGCTGGTTTTTTGTTTTTTGTTTTTTGGGTTTTGTTTAATTTGTGTGTGTGCGCGCAGGCGCCGCACACACACACACGCACGCACACACACAGGCACACCAGGATCTCCTGTTTGGCTTTATATGGATGGCTGGGGAATTGAACCTGGGCTAGCAAGGGCAAGCAGGCTTTGCAAGTGAGCCCCTTTAACCACTGATCTACCTTCCCAACTCCAAGAGGCAGGGGTTTGTTTGGTTGGTTCTTTGTTGGTTTGTTTGGTTGGTTCTTTGTTGCTTTGTTTTTCGAGGTAGGGTCTCACTTTCGCCTAGGCTGACCCGGAACTCACTCAGTAATCCCAGGCTGGTCTCGAACTCGCAGCAACCATACCTCTGCTTCCCAAGTACTGGGACTAAGGGTGTGTACCACCATGCCTAGCTAAGAAGCAGGTTTTTTGGTTTGTTTTTGTTTTTCTGAAGTAAGGTATCTCTCTAGCCCAGGCTGACCTGGAATTCGCTATGTACTCTCAGGGTGGCCTTGAACTTGTGACAGTTCTCCTACCTCTGCCTCCCCACTACTGGGATTAAAGGCGTGTGCCACCATGCACGGCTAGAAGCAGTTTTTGAAGTACTCCTGATTTGGGAGAGGGTGAACCCTTGTTGTCTCGAACCAGCACATTCTTTCTTTGTTCTGTGCAGAAAGAACTCATTTTGGAAGGCATCTCCTCATAGTCACATGATCTTTACTATTTTATTTTATTTTTTTTTTTTGGTATTTTTTATTTATTTATTTGAGAGCAACAGACAGAGAGAGAAAGATGGAGAGAGAGAGAGAGAATGGGTGCGCCAGGGCTTCCAGCCACTGCAAATGAACTCCAGACGCGTGTGCCCCCTTGTGCATCTGGCTAACGTGGGTCCTGGGGAATGGAGCCTCGAACCAGTGTCCTTAGGCTTCACAGGCAAGTGCTTAACTGCTAAGCCATCTCTCCAGCCCTTATTTTATTATTGTTATTATTATTATTATTATTGGTTTTTCAAGGTAGGGTCTCAGTCTAGCCCCAGGCTGACCTGGACTTCACTATGTAGTCTCAGGGTGGCCTCGAACTTATGGTGATCCTCCTACCTCTGCCTCCCAAGTTCTGGGATTAAAGGCATGTGCCACCACACCCGGCTATCTTTGCTCTTTTAAACTCTTTTAAAAAAAAAACATTTTTATTTATGTATTTATTTATTTAAGACAGTGGGGGAGAGAGAGAATGGGTGCTCCAGGGCCTCTAGCCACTGCAAATGAACTCCAGACACATGCCCCACCATGTGCATCTGGCTTATGTGGGACCTGGAGAATCGAACCTGGGTCCTTAGGCTTTGCAGGCATGTGCCTTAACCGCTAAGCCATCCCTCCAGTCCTCAAACTGTTTTTTTTAATAGTTTGTGTGTATGTGTGTGTGTGCTACTGCATGTAAGTAGAGGTCAGGGAACAATCACTGGGTGCTGGCTGTATCCTTCCACCTTGTTTGAAAGAGTTTTGCTTGTTGTTTTGCCACTGGGAAGGCCAGTCTAGCCTTCGGGGTCCTCCTGGTTCCGCCTCCTGTTGCCCTAAACACTTTGGGATTACAGCCCCCTATGCCACTTTGCATGTGGGTTTACATGGGTGTTGGGGAATTGAACTCCACTGGGCAGGCTTTGCAGGGCAAGCAACTTTAACCACTGAGCCGTTCCCTTAGCCTCAATCCTTGTTTTTTTTTTTTTAATTTTTTTAAGATTTATTTTTTATATATTTATTTGAGAGAGAGAATGAGGAACAGAGAGAGAAAGAATGGGCACACCAGGGCCTCCAGCCACTGCAAACGAACTCCAGATGCATGTGCCAACTTCTGCATCTGGCTTACATAAGTCCTGGGGAATTGAACCTGGGTCCTTTGGCTTTGCAGGCAAGTGCCTTAACTACTAAGCCATCTCTCCAGCCCTAAAGATTTATTTTTATTCACTTATTAGAGACAGAGAGGGTGGGAGGGAGAAAGAGGTGGAGAGGGGGTAGAGAAGAGGGAATGGACATGCCAGGGCCTCTGGCCACTGCAAACGAACTCCAGATGCGTGCACCACCACGTTCAGCTGGCGTATGTGGGACCTGGAGAATCAAACCTGGGTTCTTAGGCTTCACAGGCAAGCGCCTTAACTGCTAAGCCATCTCTCCAGCCCAATCCTTGCTTTTTGACTATGCAGAGTAGATAATAATCCCCTCTCATGGGAGAATTTAAGTCAATGAGGTGCCAAGGTCAAGTGACCCAGTGAGGGCCATGACTTGATTTCAGGTCTTTGTGTGCCCAACAATGCTTGTTTCCACTCACCACATGGTCTGGGGTTGCCGCCCCCATGAAAGGACAAGGAAAGGACTTGGGCTGTGTCAGTCGCCACTGAACATGTGGTATTAGCTACCAAATGTCAGAGATGGTGGAAGCCACACTTCATGGCCCTAGCATGGCAAGGGAACAGTTGAAGATAAAAATGCGTTATAAAGTACAGTCTCTAACAAGCATCCCAGGTCAATGAAAGTCCCCAAGGCGGGCTGGGGAGATGGCACAGTGGTTAAAAGTGTTTGCTTGTGCAAAGCCTGCCAGCCCGGAGTTTGGTTCCCCAGTACCCACATAAAGCCAAGTGCATGCATCTGGAGTATCTGGAGTTCTTTTGCAGTAGCAAGAGGTCTTGGTGTGTTCTCTGTCTCTCCCTCTCTCCAAATAACAAATAAAAAGATTAAAAGAAAAAGCCAGCCAGGTGTGGTGGCGCACACCTTTAATCCCAACATTCAGGAAGCAGATGTAGGAGGATCGCTGAGAGTTCAAGGCCACCCTGAGACTACATAGTGAATTCCAGGTCAGTCTGGACTAGAGTGAGACTCTACCTTGAAAAACCAAAAAATAAATAAATAAGAACGAAATAAAACCCCTGACATCTCACTCATCAGTTCAGAGTTGGGAGCCCTCTGGGATTTGTTGGCACCAAGCTATAAATCTGGATCTTTGCCAGCATGAGTGGACAGTCCACTCCTCAGAGCATAGTTCTGAGGCAGGCGACATACCTACATTCTCAGGACCAGAGAGCCCTTGACAGTGCACGGTCTGCTCCACACCACCGGAGGATGACAGGCTTGTTTTAGAAGCCCTTTGCTGGCAGGGCTGTAAGAGAGCAATGTTTCCGTACATGTCCTTTTGAGCTTTTGGAATCTTGTTCTATGTTATTTTATTACCTAGTATGAAAAAAAAATGAATGTGATTACTCTTAAAACTGCCTCTTCTTCACACATTATTTGATTGGTGTGGAAACTGCTCATACAGCTTTAATTGCAGTAATTGTAGCCCAAAGTTCCCTCCATAATTCATCAAGTCAATAAGCCTCTATTATGTATCCACATTGTACAGCCATCAAACCAAGTACTTGACCTCTCCCTTCTTGAGTACAATACACTCTTGAAATCTGGGCTTCCGTATCAGCACAGCAACTGGCTTGGTTAATTTAACAAAGGGTTGTTTGGAAGCCGATCCTCAGACAAGAAGGTATCCTAGCACTTTGCTTGCCAGTGGAGGGGTCCCAGCCTTAAACTATGGCACCTCTTCTTTCTCCACAGCGACATCTTCTCACCAGCATTGTCTCAAGTTTTCACTGGGTTAATGTGGAGTCCAAGCCGGGCGTGGTGGCGCACGCCTTTAATCCCAGCACTCGGGAGGCAGAGGTAGGAGGATTGCCATGAGTTCGAGGCCACCCTGAGACTCCATAGTGAGTTCCAGGTCAGCCTGGGCTAGAGTGAGACCCTACCTCGAAAACAAAAACAAAAAAGAAAGAAAGAAAGCAAAGAAAAAGAAAAAAAGAAAGTATTTATTTGCAAGGAGAAAGAGGGGGGTGGGGAGAGGAGAGAGGCAGAGAGAAAAAGAGAGAATATGGACAGAACCAGGGCCTCTTACCAGTGCAACAGAACTCCAGACGCGTGCACCACTTGGTGCATCTGGCTTTACTGGGTGGGTGCTGAGGTATTAAACCAGAGCCACCAAGCTTTGCAAGCAAGCGCCTGTAACCACTGAACCATCTCTACAGCTCTCCCTGACTCCCACGTATCCAGAGACAGGGTGTCATGAAGCCCCGGCTGGCTCAAGTTCACTATGTAGCAAGGGTGACTTTGAACTCCTGACGCTCCTGCCTCCATCTCCTAAATGCTAGGATTACAGGAGAGCACCACGCCTAGCGTGAAACCTTCTTGAGTTCTACCCTGTTCCTCGGCGCTCCCCTGGTGACAGAGTCCTTCGGCCTGGCACTGGTTCTGTTCACGCCTGATTGGAACGCATGCGCGGAGACCAGGCAGTTCCCCGGCCCTGCTCTGTCCTTGTGTGACAACTCGGGCCCTTTGTTGGTTTCCCCACTTACCTGGACCAATAATAAATAAATACATAAATAAATAAAAATAAAAACTAAAAAGAAAATCACGTGCCTTTCCTAAAGTGCCTCTTCTTCGTGCTCCGCTTTGCTGGTTCACTTTAGCTGGTTCATTCGAACTAGTGCCTTTGAACGAGTTCTCCCTGACCCACCCTACAAGGCTCTCCTGGGGACCACAGCACATGCATTTCAGCTTGCCGAGCTTGGGTCTCTGCTCGGTTGACTTTATTGGTCTTGAATCTCTTTCTTTCCCACTGACCTGAGGTGCCCATCAAGCCCAAGTGACTTTTGCCTCTTGAATGACAACTCTGTTGCTGGAAATCAGAGAAGGGGTGGGGGGGGGGACAGTAAAGGCGCCGCCTTTTCTGCGTCTGAGGATGGGGGAGGTGAACAGAGTCATGTGCAATTAGCAGATAGTTAGCACTGCTGACCCTGGGGGCTCATCAGCGCTCGGGGGCCAGCCCCCAGCAATCAGCCGGGGCAGGTCGAGAGTGTCAGGCCTGGGAATGAATAGGGCTCATCAGCGGCTCCGGAGCCAGGGAGCCAATCAGGAAAATTAATGGCAGAAGAGAGGGAGCGAGCGCGGGAGGGAGGCAGAGATAGACAGACAGACAAGAGAGGTACGGATAAAGGAATGAGAAAATAGAGTAAGATAGCCGGGGATTAAAAACAACAACAACAGCGAGATGAGAAAGCTAATCAAAGAAGAGAGGGATAGGAACACGAGGGATGTGGGTAAGGGAAGAAGTGTGGGAGGAAGGAACCGCTTGGGAAGGATGGGAGGCAGGTGCAGGGAGGGAAGAGAAGGCCGGTGAGTACTTGGCACAGTGTGGGGACTCCAGGAACTTCCCACCGAGGCTGGAATAAAGTTGGCTGCGGAGGAGAGAAGGAGGAAGAAAGGGCGAGAGCCAGTGCCAAGAGTAGAGAGACGCGAAAGTGGGGAAGACACGACCCGAGGGCGAGGGCGAAGGGGGACCCTGGTGAATGTCCCTGAGCCGTGCGCACCGGGGGTGCCTGGAGCCGAGCGCGCCCTCTGCCGTCCGGCCCGGCCCGACCCGGTTCCCCGGGGCCGCCTCCCTGCGCGCTCTGGGGCGGGGAGGCACACCAGGGGACCCCGGGGTCCTACGCCGGGCGGGGCGAGCGTCGCCCGGGTGTCACCCAATCCACCGCGCCCGTCCCGTGCGCACGGGGCCCCGCAGCCCACCCTCCCGGGTCCCGTCCCTCCGGATCCTCCGAACCGAGCCGAGCCGGGTCGAGCCCGGGCCGCAGTGTGGGTGGGTGGGTGGGGGACAGGTGGGTGCCGGCCGGGAGGGGGACCGACCCAGCAGCTGCCACCGCCGCCTCCTCCTCTCTGCTCCTCCTCCTCGCCCGCCGCAAACTTTCACAAAGCAGCGCGTCCGACCTCATCAATCTCCATTAATAATAGTTGGTTGGACCGCGGGGGGGCGGGAGCGGTGTCCCGGGGCCGGCCGGGCCGGGGCCGCTGGGAACGGACGAGGCCGTGCGCAAGGCGCGGGAGCCGGGCGCGGCGGCGGCGGCGGCGGCGGCGGCGGGCGGAGGGAGGAAGTGAAGCGTAATTTGAGGAAGATGGATGAGTCCGGAGGGCGACACCCCCGGCCCGCCCCCTCCCTGCTTATGAGCGAGGGAGCGCGGCGCCGGAGCCACACTGCGCCGAGCCCGCGCCCCGCCGCCACCTCGGCCCGCCAGCGGGAGCCCGGAGCCCGGCGGGTGGGCGCGGGGCGCACGGAGCGCAGCGCCCCGGGACGGCCGCAGCTCCCCGCGCCATGCACCGAGCCGCGGGCGGCGGCGGCGGCCCCGGGGCCGGCGGGGGAGGCGGCGGCGGCGGCGGGGGCGGCGGGGGCGGCGGGGGCCCGGGCACCGCCTTCTCCATCGACTCGCTGATCGGGCCGCCGCCGCCGCGCTCCGGCCACCTGCTCTACACCGGCTACCCGATGTTCATGCCGTACCGGCCGCTCGTGCTGCCGCAGGCGCTCGCCCCGGCGCCGCTGCCCGCCGGCCTCCCGCCCCTCGCCCCGCTCGCCTCCTTCGCCGGCCGCCTCACCAACACCTTCTGCGCGGGGCTGGGCCAGGCGGTGCCCTCCATGGTGGCGCTGACCACCGCGCTGCCCAGCTTCGCCGAGCCGCCCGACGCTTTCTACGGAGCCCCGGAGCTCGCCACGGCCACCGCCGCCGCCGCCGCCTCCAGGAGCCACCCCGAACCGGGGGGCCGTCGTCCCGAGGCCGGCCTGGAAGCCGAGGAGCTGCTGCCTGCGCGGGACAAAGTGACCGAGCCCGCCCCGCCGCCTCCTCCGCACTTCTCAGACACTTTCCCAAGTCTGCCGGGTAAGTGTCGGGGAGGCCGCACCCCCACACACCTCACCCCACATCCCGAGGCTGCCGGGACCCACCGATGTGGAGCCCTGGACGGCCGGACCCCAGCACACACTGCGGAACCCACTCCAGTTCGGTCTCCAACACCGCGTCCCCAGGTCCCCAGAACCCACCCTGCTCTATGGACACCCCAAGCACCCCCCGATGCCTCATCGTCTCCCCAGTTCGTGCCTCTCCTCCTAGCGAGCCTGTGCACAATTCCCTCCCCGACTCCTTGGCAGAACCCCTTCATTTCTGTGCTCTCGGGCCGGGAGTCCTCCCGGGGCGCCCGCAGCATCCGGGGGGGGGGGCGTGCCGGGACAGCGTCAGTTCAGCCAGGGCCGCGCAGTGGGCGCTGACCTCCCGCGGGCACGGGGCGGGCCTGGGCTCCGCGGATGTGGGGCACGGGAGGCTCTCGCACGCCCGAGGCTTCACCTTAGCAGAGGTCACTCCCGAATTGGCGGGTTTAAAAGAACAAGGCTGCAGGGGGCTCCAGAGGTGACTAGGGGGCCCAGGGAGAGCCTGAAGGCTAGCTGAGCCGGGTGTGGCCTGAAGACCCAAGGTTGAGGATCGCTGAGATTCAGCTAAGCGCTCTCGGGAGAGCCCCCAGGGATGGGTTCTCCTTAGAGGCACCGTGATCGGAATCCAGCCTCCTGGAGCCCTGCTGGTGCTTAATCCCCAAAGCAGAAAAGTGTCCACCTATCCAAGCAGATCCAGATGTTCCGAGAGCCAAAGCTTATGTCGTTTGCCAGGGCGGCCAAGTGCAAGTGCAGCGAACTTAAACTTCCTGGGCACCAGGCTGCGTCCACCTCCGCTGGACCGTTCGAGGCGCCTGGCTCAGCAGGGACAGTGACCAGAGGGTCTGGGGTGAAGTGGGGGGGGGGGGCGGTGACCAGGGCAGAGGCAAAAAAGGAAAGAGGATTCCCAGTGACAGGTTTTGGCTTTCCTTGAAATTGTCCAAAGGGCTGATCACCCTTCCAGACGCCCAGGACTGCCAGAGGAGACTGCCTTCCTCAGCCTCTCCCTGTTAGTCCTGGACATTTTGGCTTCGGGAATTCAGCTGCCCTTGGATTTTTTTTTTTTTTTTTTTTGAACCTGGTTGGCCCAGGAGGACCCCGTGACTGGATGTGGAGCAATATCACCTTAGGAGGACCCGAGGATGGGAGGAAAATGTCTGCAGGCTAAGGGGGCAAGGTGGTGTGAGGGGGGCGACTTAGAAGCACACAGAGGAGCTTGCAAAGGAGGGCTTGGGTTGTTTTTTTTTAATTTCAGAATAGGATGATTTTTACACAGCAAAGACAGCAAGGCAGGCCGTCTAAGAGATGCTGCGGAGGACACAGGACCTGTAAGCAGAGACAGACACACCTAGGAATGTCTTGAGCCCAGGGAAGAGGCAGGAAGGAGTGCGCAGGGCAGCAGAACCAAGCGGGCTGTGCCCAAATCACGGAGGACTTGTCTCCACCGTCAAGGCTCCTCTGTTCTTATTTTTACCCATATGTATAATGGGGATCTTTGGGGAGCAAACCAATTACTGGCTATCAAACCATATGTTGAAAGGGAGGGATAAACAGAGGAAAGACGGAAGAGAATACTGCAGACAGAGGGACAGCAGGAAGGAATGAGGAGTGAGTTGTGTCCTGGAAAGATCTGGAGAGTAGGAAGAGGGCTGACGGTGGGAAGAGGGACTTGGGGACCCGGCTAAGTGGAAAGTGAATAACTTCACTAAAAAAAAAAAAAAAGTGTGTGTGTGTGCGGAAGAGTTCTGTCCTGGGAGAACGGGGAGAGAGAGCTAAATAACAATACTGGGAAACAGGGGAAAGTTTCAACGCTAGGAATAATTTTCTTGACAGGGTTTTCAATGCTGAGAGTGATGGGAAACTGGCAATTTATGAGTGAAGAAGGAACAATTTCCTGCTCTGAGAAAAATGTTGGAAGCCGAGAGAGAGAGAGAGAGAGAGAGAGAGAGAGAGAGAGAGAGATTGAGACCATGTATTGTTCTTGGAATAGCGGGAAGGGTTTGTCGGTAATGTAATGTGACCTTGCAGAGGAAGGGCGCTGAGGGTTACGGAGCTGAAAGCAATATAAAGTGGGTCACAGTGGGCACCGGCACAGGAGGCTGGGGGAAAGGCTTCAGAAGAAACATCTGCGGGTACTGGGTGGGGGCCTGGCCTGTGACTGGCACCTCCCACCTCCTTGGTATGGTTTTCCTAGTCCTCCTTCCTCAACCACTGACCCACCTTCCCTGCCAAGGATTTTCCTGAGATGAGAAGAATGCAGTTCCAGAAATGCTAGGCACAAAACCCATCCAGGGAGCCATGGTGCATGGCTATTGAAGATGGTGGTGAGGGGCTGGGGAGTTAAAGGTGCTTGCTTGCCAAGCCTGCCAGCCCAGGTTCTATTCCCCAGTACCCACATAAAGCCAGATGTACAGTGTGGTACACACGTCTGGAGTTTGTCTGCAAAAGCAAGTGGCCCTGATATGCCCACTCTCTCTCTCCCCGCTTGCACATAAATAAAATATTTAAAAAAGAAAATTGTGGGGGAAAGAAACCGTCTGTTTTGAGATTATCTTGGAGTATTTAGGATGAAGTAAGAGAGTCCTCTGCTGCGAAAATGGAACAGAAGGGTCCACACTAGAAGAGTCTGGGGAAAGAATTCGATCTTAAAGTGACAGAGGGGGAATTACTCTCCTGTGGAATGGGTGACAGGAGGCTGAAGTCATCATTCACACTTGTTGAATGTTTTACAGTGAGTAACCCCTTCCACTGACCTTACAGCAAAATAGGATGTGGTGGTGCACATCTGTAATCCTCTTACTTAGGAGATGTGAGGCAGGAGAATCAAGAGTTCAAAGTCATCCCCAGCTACATGGGGAGTTTGAGGCCAGTCTGGACTATATGAGATTTTATCATGAAAAATGATCATATAGTGAAGATAGGTCATTTGGAGAATGGCAAAGTTCTGCTCACTGAGAATTACAGAGACATTTTTTTTTCAACTGGCTAAGCATTAAGAAATATATTACTGACTATGAAGACTGATGAAGGAAAACCACAGAACTTTATTATGATTTGATTTCAAGGGTAAAGATGATATTAGTAGATGAAATGTGTGTACAGAAATAAAGAGGTAGGAGAAAAGAATTGAGAATGGTAGATTATAAAAATTAATAGGTTTGGAGGGTGGGGGTGCAGGGATGCTAATTGGGGACAACCTTTTTGTTTGGTCAGTTGTTTGTTTTTGAGACAGGATCTTGCTCTAGCCCAGGCTGACCTGGAATTCACTATGTAGTCTCAGGGTGGCCTCGAACTCTTGGCAGTCCTACCTCTGCCTCCCAAGTGCTGGGATTAAGGGCGTGTGCCACCACGCCTGGCTAGGGGACAGCCTTTTAGGAGTGATAAAAGGAGAAAACTTTGAAGAGACAGGGAGGATTCTGTATGATTTGGCAGAGCTAGGGTGTAGCTCAGTGGTTGAATGCCTCCCTAGCACGGGTGAGGGCCTGGGTTCCATCTGAAGTCCTCCCCAACAGAAAGTATGACCTGACAGAAGAACCCGAAGTAATTTGTGAGAACTGGAGAAATACAATGCAAACCATCTATTAATATGTGTAATTTAGTTTTTATTAGTCACATTAAAAGGGTAAAAATAAAATTAATATTAATAATGCATCTTATTAAACCAAATATATCCAAAATATTTTTTTAGATTTTTTTTTTGAGGTAGGGTCTCGCTCTAGTCCAGGCTGACCTAGAATTCACTATGTAGTCTCAGGGTAGCCTCGAACTCTTGGCCATCCTCCTACCTCTGCCTCCCAAGTGCTGGGATTAAAGGCATGTACCACCACGCCAGGCTAAATTTATCCAAAATATTTTCATTTTGGCATTAATCCATATAAGCATTTAAGTGAGATATTTCCTAACCAGTCTTTGAAATCCAGCGTGTATTTTATGTGTCCAGCACGTGTCACTTGGGACTAGCACGGTCGCTATCACTAGCTTGGCCACCTCAGATGGCTGATGGTGATGTTATCAACATAACACATCTAGGAAGTTGTAAGAACAGTTATGTGAAAGTGAGCAAGGAAGGAGACTGAAATGGAAAGTCTTTGGCGTGTCAGGAATCGTGGGAAGGAGAGAGTAGTCAATTCTCCAGAGCAGGAGACACCAGAATTCAGACTCAAGTAGGATGAGCAGAGATGGTTCTGTGGACCTGAACGTGAGCTGTGGCTAATAATGGAAAGTGATGTCCGCTGTGAGCTGTGGACAGCTGGGCAGCAGTGACGACGAGCGAGGAGGCGTCTGTGTGCTTGCTGGAGGAGTGCACAAGAGACCTTCAAGTAGAGAGCGTCGGGAACAAGGATCCATCGGGGGAAAAGGTTGGATGGTCTGAATGCAGAAACCTAGGCAGCGAGGGATGGCAGAAATCCATGTTTAACCGTCAGATGGGTGCTAAAACCAGGGAGAGACTGACAGGAGCTACGGTGCAAGTGCTGGACATGACGAGCCAACGCAAACATTAGCAGCTGGGCGTGCCAGAGGAGAGGAGAGCACGTGACGGGGCGAGCCTGAGAGACGCTGTGGTGAGCACTGTTTGGAAAACCTGAGCAGGTAAAGATTTGCTTCTCTCTAAATCGAGGTTGCAGTAATAACGGTAATCACACAGGAGACCAGAACGCTCTGAGGAGCGGAAGTATTCTGGCTGATTGCTCTGAGCTACACACCTGATTGGAGCAAGGGAACGTTTCAGATGACCATAAATTAATTTCTGAATAGGTGCCCATTATGACTGTCAAGATATGATATTTACTTATGGGGGGAAATGGGAACTGACAAAGCAATATGGAGCCAGAGACTTCTGCAGTTATAAACAAGAGGGAGATTTTTTTTTTTTTTTTTTAGGTGACAGAGACCCAAAATCTATTTTGTGAGCAGAGAAAGAGAGAGAGAGTATGATAATGGGCATGTCAAGGCCTCTTGCCACTGCAGATGAACTCCAGACACACGTGTCACTTTGTTTATCTCTCTGCCTTTATATGGACCTGGGGAATTGAACCCGGCCTGACAGGCTTTGCAAGCAAGCTCCTTAAACTGCTGAGCTATCTCCTCAGCCCAAGGCCTTTTTTAATTTGGTAAGTGTATGTGTGTGCATGTGTCTGTGGAGGCCAGGGGTCAACCTCAGATGTCATTCCTCAAGGACACTGCCCACTCTTTTTATTCTTTCAAGGTAGGGTATCACTGTAGTCCCAGCTGACCCAGAACTCACACTGTGGCCCCAGGCTGGACTTGAACTCATGAAAGCCTCCTAACTCAGCCTCCTGAGTGCTGGGATTAAAGGCATGCCTTACCATATCTGGCTGGGTTTTGTTGTGCTGTTGTTGATTTGTTTTTGGAGAGAGTCTCACTATGTGGCTTTGGCTGGCTTGGAACTCACTATGCAGGCCAGTCTAGCCTCAAATTTGTGACAGTCCTGCGTTTGTGTTGGGATTACAGGCATGCACCATATCTCCGGCCCATCTACCTTGCTGGAGACAGGGTCTCTCATTGATCTAGTCGTATGCCGGACTGGCTGGGCGGCAGGCCCAGGGAGCCTCTGTCTTCATCTGCGCCTGCGATTGCAAACGGACACCACCATGTATAGCATTTGTTTATTTGTTTCTTATTTTATTATTTTATTATTTATTTGTTTATTTATTAGACAGAGAAAAAGAGGGAGAGAGAGAGAGAGACGGGGCCTCCAGGCCTTCAGTCACTGCAAACGAACTCCAGACTCATGCACCCCCTTGTGCATCTGGCTTATGTGGGTCCTGGGGTGAACCTGGGTCCTTTGGCTTTGCAGACAAATGCCTTAACTCCTAAGCTGTCTCTCCAGCCCTGTTTGTTTATTTTAAAGCAGGGACTCACTCTAGGCAATCCTCCTACCTCACCTTCCCGGGCTGGGATTAGAGTGCCCCACCATACACAGCCCCAGCACTTTTAAAATGTGTATTCTGGGCTGGAGGGATGGCTTAGCGGTTAAGGCGTTTGCCTGCAAAGCCAAAGGACTTAGGTTCGATTCTCCCAGGACCCACGTAAGCCAGATGCAGCGTCTGGAGTTCGTTTGCAGTGGCTGGAGGCCCTGGCGTGCCCATTCTTTCACTCTCTCTTTCTCTCTGCCTCTTTCTCTCTTTCAAATAGATAAATAAAATAGTAAAAAAAAAAATTTTTTTAATGTGGATTCTGAGGAGCAAACTCAGGTCCTCACACTTGTAAATACGTCACTGACTCGGCTATCCCCCTAGAACCATTGAAAGCACACAGTGAGAGATCGGGCTCTCGACCAGGCAACCGTGTGTTAGTGTCGTGTGATTGAAGGGACATTCATTTAGTGATTCTGAAACATCAGTTCAAGTCTTGGCCTTGTCACTCATGAGCTGTACAAGTGTGGCAAGTCGTCTGCTTCCAACGGAACTTTTTATTGTGTGTCTGTTGTGGGCTCAGGATGTCTGAGGGACTTTGGGGGAGTCACTGTCACAAAGCTTCTCCAGCTCCATTGTTCTCAACTGGGCCAAAAGTATTCATCGAGGTGATTATTTCCTTCCTACTTCCTTTCCTTGTCTTCTTTTCTTTCTTTCTTTCTTTCTTTCTTTCTTTCTTTCTTTCTTTCTTTCTTTCCTTCTTCCTTTCCCTCTCTCTCTCCCTTCCTTCCTTCTTCTTTTTTGTTTTTCAAAGTAGAATCTCATTCTAGCCAAGGCTGACCTGGAACTCATTCTATAATCCCAAACTGGTCTCAAACTCACAGTGATCCTCCTACTTCTGCCTCCCAAATGCTGGGATTAAAGGCATGTGCCACCACACCTGGCTACTTCCTGCTGGCTACTACTGGCTTTTCCTCCTCCTCCTCCTCCTCCTCCTTCTTCTTCTTTGTTTGATTTTTTTTTTTTCAAGGTAGAGTCTCACTGTAGCTCAGACTGACCTGGAATTCACTATGTCGTCTCAGGGTGGCCTCGAACTCATGGCAATCTCCTACCTCTGCCTCCCCGAGTGCTGGAATTAAAGGCGTGCTCCACCACGCCCGGCTCTTTTTTAAAAAATATATTTTATTTACTTATTTATTTGAGAGAGAGGGAGAGAGAGAAAGAGATAATGGGTGTGCCAGAGCCTCTAGCCACTGCAGATGAACTCCAGATACATGTACCACCTTGTGCATCTGGCTTACATGGGTCCTGGAGAATTGAACCAGGATCCTTTGGCTTTGCAGGCACACACTTTAACCACTAAGCCATCTCTCCAGCCCCTCTTTTTTTAAGAGTTATTTTAAGTTATTTATTAGAGACAGAGAGAGAGAGAGTGAGAATGGGCACGCCAGGGCTTCTAGCCACTGCATACAAACTCCAGATGCATGCACCACCATGTCCATCAGGCTTACATGGGACCTGGAGAATTGAACCTGGGTCCTTCGGCTTTGTAGGCATGCACCTTAGCCTCTAAGCCATCTCTCCAGCACCTTTTTTTTTTTGTTTGGTGCGTGTGAGTAGTACATGTGGTGTATGCACACAGAGGCCAGAGGAGGACATTGGGTGACCTCCTCTGCTGATCGTCTGCAGTCTTTCCTTAAGGCAGGTCTCTCATTGAGCCTAGAGCTCTCCATTTTTCATCCAGACTAGCTGACCAGTGAGCCCCAGCAATCCTCCTGTCTTCTCCTCCCTCACGCTTGAGATTACAGGTATCCTCAGCCCTCCCTGGATTTTTTTTTTTTTTTAGAGAGAGAGAATTGGCACACCAGGGCCTCAGCCACTGTAATTGAACTCCAGACACTTGGGCCACCTAGTGTGCACGTGCGACCTTGCGCTTGCCTCACCTTTGTGGGTCTGGCTCATGCGGGATCTGGAGAGAGACCGAAGCTGGATCCTTAGGCTTCGCAGGCAAGCACCTTAACCACTAAACCATCTCTCCAGCCCCAACCTTGCTTCTTATATGAATGCTGGGGGTTGAACTCAGGTCCTCATGAAGGCAAGGCAAGTGATCTTATCCGCTGAGCCATTTCCCCAGCCGCTGAGATAACGGTTCATGTCCCTTCCAGTTCTGACACCTGCGTTTTACAGCGGAAGGGACAGGAACCTGAACCCAGAGGACTTCCTGTCATCTGTTCATCTGACAATGAATGGGTAGGAAGTAAGTTCCATCTTTACTCCTACTAACTTCTAAGTAAAGTTCAGGGCTTGCTTTAGCTGTGACTGAGAAAAACCCGAGCATTTCAGAAGCACGTGAAGTTGTTTTCACAGACATTTTCATGTAAGTTTACAGTCTTCACAGAGGTGTTGTTCAGTGAGTGGAACATGATCATATGGCAAGTTTAAAGCATTTGACAGCTGTATTTTAATATATTGGCATCAAATATAAAACTACTTTTTACCACACAGCTAAGAGCGTTCTTCTGAGTAGGAACTTTAGGTGGCTGCCATGGGAGCTAATGGCTTATCAAATAGAGTGGAGAAGCCTGAGTGAGAGGCAGATCTCAAAGTGACCAGGGGACATTTCTTTTTCTTTTTTAAAATATTATTTATTTATTTATTTATTTTTGAGAGGGAGAAAATGGGAGCTCCAGGACCTCTAGCCACTGCAAATGAACTCCAGACATATACGCCACCATGTGCATCTGGCTTACATGGGTTCTGGGGAGTCCTAGATCCTTAGGCTTTGTAGGCAAGTGTCTTAACTGCTAAGCCATCTCTCCAGCCCAATTTTGTTTCCTTGATTTTGTTTTCTCACTGTACAGCCCAAGCTGGCCTCGAACACTCTGGATCCTCCTGTCTCAGCCTCCTGAGTTCTGGGATTACAGGTGGGCACTCCCATGTCTGACACCAGTGTACAATTTTATTGGGGCGGAGTATAATAGTAGGATGCCTTGAGTCACAGTAGGGGGATTTGTGGGGAGAGGAGGGGTCTCCGCAGTGGCACATGCAAATATGGGTATTATTACAGGTGGTTAGAAGGAAAATTATCATTATTTTTGAAGCATGGCCTCACTCTAACCCAGACTGACCTCACTCATGGTAACTACCTCAGCCTCCCCAGTGTTAGAACTGAAGGTATGTGCCACCATGCCCAAGTAAAAGGAAAATTCCTTTTTTAAAAAAAATTTTAGCCAGGTGTGGTGACACATGCCTTTAATCCCAGCACTTGGGAGGCAGAGGTAGGAGGATCGCCATGAATTCAAGTTCACCCTGAAAATACATAGCGAATTCCAGGTCAGCCTGAGCTACAGTGAGACCCTACCATGAAAAAAAAACAACAAAAGAATTATTTATTTATTTATTTATTTGCGAGAAAGAGAATGAGGTAGAGAGAGAGGCAGATAGAGAATGGGCATGCTAGGACCTCTAGCTACTGCAAACAAACTCCAGCCACATACGCCACCATGTGCATTTGACTTTAGTGGGTACTGGGGAATCAAACTCAGGTCCTTGGGCTTGTCAGGCAAGTGTCTTAACCACTAAGCTATCTCTCCAGCCCGGAAAATTCTTTTTTTTTTTTTTAAGGAAAATTCTCAAACTCAGATTGATATGCATGAAAACTGTGCTGGGAAGAATTAGCATAACGAGGAGGGTGAGGTGACGCATGCCTGTAATCCCAGCACTGGGGAAGGCTGTTTGTCATCCACAGCCACACAGCAAGTTTGAAGCCAGCCTAGGCTACGTGAGACCCTGTCCCAAAAAAGTGCAGGAGGTGGGAGAGCCAGGGAGGCAGCTCAGGGTTTTCTTTCTTTTAATTTTTTTTTTATTTTATTTGCAAGCAGAGAGAGAGAGAGAGAACAGACAGAGGGAAAATGGGTGCACCAGGGCCTCTAGCCACTGCCAATGAGCTCCAGACGCATATGCCCCCTTGTGCATCTGGCTTACGTGGGTCCTGGAAAATTGAACCTGGAGCGGGGTATGGTGGCACACACCTTTAATCCCAGCACTCGGGAGGCAGAGGTAGGAGGATCACCATGAGTATGAGGCCACCCTGAGACTATACAGTGAAGTCCAGGTCAGCCTGAGCTAGAGTGAGACCCTACCTAAAAAAAAAAAAAAAAAAAAAAGGAAAGAAGGAAGGAAGGAAGGGAGGAAGGAAGGAAGAAAACCAAACCTGGGTCCTTTGGCTTCACAGGCAAGCGCCTTAACCGCTAAGCCATCTCTCCAGCCCTGCCCACCACTTCCTGAGGGTTGGAGCTAGCTCAGTTTTTCAGTCATTAGTTCGATTCCCAGGAGGTACATAAATGCCAGGTGATGCAGCCCCGTAATGCCAGCTTTAGGGAAGCAGGGGCAGGTGAACCCCTGGATCTTACTGGCTAGCCAGTCTAGCCTAATTGATAAACTTCAGGTCAACTACAGACCTTGTCTTAGAAAGAGGTGGAGGGCATTCCTGTAGATAACACCCAAGGTTGTCCTCTAATACACACATGTACACACAAACATACACACAAGCACACATATACACATGCAAAAAAAGAAAAAAACAGAAAAGAAGCCAAGCATGGTAACACATGCCTTTAATCCTAGCAGAGGGAGGAAGGGTCGCCATGAGTTCAAGGCCACCCTGAGATTACATAGTAAATTCCAGGTCAGCCTGTGCTACAGTGAGACCCTACCTCAAAAAAACAAAAAATGAGAAATATATTGGAAAGGTACAATTGGAAGAAAGGGGTCTCACTATACTCTGAGCAAGGTGCTTTGTGTGGAGATAAATGCTGTAGCAGGAGGCTGTGGGCAAGGGTTCTGCCTGCAAGTCGGCAAAGTCGGACCTTTTCCATGAAAGTGATTTGGATACGGATATGGAAAGGGGAGAAGGGAAGGACAGACGCCCGAAGAAAGAGGCTTAAACAGGAAGGAGGAGGCCAGGAGATGGCTCAATGGGCACAGTGCTTGCTACGCAAGCAGCAAGTCCTGAGTTCAGATCCCCAGTTCCCAGGCAGAATGTGTGGTGTGGGGGCTTGTGCCGTAATCTTTGCACTGGGAAGGCAGAGCCAGTCTAGCTGGTGAGATTGGTGAGATCTAGGTTCAGCCAGAGACCCTGACTCAGAGAATAAGGTGAAGAGTGATTGAGAGACGCCCCCAGATAGATGTTGACCTCTGACCTCTACATGAACATACATGCGGGCACCCACAACACACATACTAACATGCATACAAATAAATACACATACACATGTCAAAAAAAAAAAAAAAAAGAAGAAGCAGTGCCAGGCATGGTGGCATACGCCTTTAATCCTAGCACTCGGGAGGCTGAGATAGGAGACTACATAATGAATTCCAGGTCAGCCTGAACTAGTACGAGACCTTACCTAAAAACAAACAAAACAAAAAAAACAAAAACAAAAAAAACAAGGCTGGCTGGAGAGATGACTTAGCAGTTAAGGTGTTTGCCTGCAAAGCCAAAGGATCCCAGTTTGACTGTCCAGGACCCACATAAGTCAGCTACACAAGGGGGCATGTGCATCTGGAAATGAAATAAAACAAAATAAAAGTAAAAACAAGGCTGGGTGTAGTGGCACACGCCTTTAATCCCAGCACTTGGGAGGCAGAGGTAGGAAGATTGCTGTGAGTTCGAGGCCAGTCTGAGACTACATAATAAATTCCAGGTCAGCCTGGGCTAGAGTGAAATCCTACCTCAAAAACAAAATAAATCAATAAACAAGCAACAACAACAACAAGAAAAAAACAGGAATGAAGAGGAGGAAAGAACTGAGTCAAAGGAAAGAATGCTGTTTAGGGGGAGTGAGGCCATGGCCAGGCTGGACAGGAGAAGCAGGACAGCCGCACTAACACGGGTGAGAACCAGGGCAAACGCCCAGCCACAGGGAGGCCTGGGTGCTGAGCTGGAGAGGGGGCGCTGGAGGCCTTCACTGGACATGTGACTGCCCCGAGAGCCGCCAGTGCCTGTGGGCGGCTTGGGGAGAAGCTGGTAAGGGATCGAGGCTTTGCTTTTGCTGTGGGAGAGAGTGGTCGGCGCCGGTTGGGGTCCAGTGTCAGGGCTGGGGTCACGGCGCACGGGTTTCTCACTTGTTAAATGCGGAGAAGATGAGATTATAATTGGGGCCGAGGCTGACATGCAACTCTGTACTGGGAGCAGCGGGAACAGAAGTGATGCTAAGGTGTCTGGGAGGAGGGAGGAAGGTGTGATTATCCTGAGAGAGAAGGTAGAAAGTGTCATGTGCTGGAATCCCCTGATTTATGCAGAGATTCTCCAAGTATATAATAGAGATCTTGGCCAGATCACCTCTCTGCTTCCTCATCAGTAAAGTTAGGGGTTTGAATTAGGTGATCTTGAAGGTTATTCCCATCTCTATAATTCTGCTTTTTTTTTGTTTGTTTGTTTTTGTTTTCTGGGGTAGGGTCTTACTCTAGTTCAAGCTGACCTGGAATTCACTATGTAGTCTCAGGGTGGCCTCAAAGTGTCGGTGATCCTCCTACCTCTGCCACCCGAGTGCTGGGATTAAAGGCGTGTGCCACCATGCCCAGCTTCTGCTTGTTTTTAATGTGTCTGAGTTTACTCTTTAAATTAAGGGGAAAAAAAATTGAGATGGGGGAGAGACCTCACAGTGTACGTAGCCCAGGCTGATGTGGAACTCACAGTGCTTAGCCTCTCAAATGTCTGGGATTAGAGTTATGTACCACCAGGCTTGGCTTACACATTAATTGTTCTATTATTATTGTCTCTATTATGGCTTTTTAAAATATTTTATTTTATTTATTTATTTATTTATTGAGAGAAGTATATATATATATATATATATATATATATATATATATATAGAGAGAGAGAGAGAGAGAGAGAGAGAGAGAGAAGGGTTGGAGAGATGGGTTAGGGGTTAAGTGCTTGCCTGTGAAGCCTAAGGACCCCAGTTAGGGGCTAGTATTCCCCAGGACCCATGTAAGCCAGATGCACAAGGTGGCACATTCATCTGGAGTTTGTTTGCAGTGGCTGGAGGCCCTGGCGCGCCCATTCTCTGCCTCCTTCTCTGTCTGTGTGTCGCTCTCAAATAAATAAATAAACAAAAAAATAAAAAGAGAGAAAAAGGAAAAGGGTGCACCAGGGCCTCTAGCCACTGCAAACAAATTCCAGACGCATGTGTTACCTTGTGCATCTGGCTTACATGGGGACTGGGGAATCCAACCTGGGTCGTTAGGCTTCCCAGGCAAGCGCCTTAACCACTAAGCTATCTCTCTGGTCCTGTTATTGTTGTTGAAGCTGCTCTGAACAAAGGGCCTGGAGGAAATTCCTAGTGCTAAGTGGTCAGGGAGGAGGTGGAGCAGGCTGGCTGTGTGCATTTTGGAATTAGTCAGGTTTGGGCCCTAGGGAGGAATAGGCCTTAGCAGCAGGGACTGGGGAGGTGGCAGCAGGCTGTAGCTGTGCATAGCCATCATGTGAAATGACAGAGAGAAACAACTGGGAAAAAACAGAAGTAGATTTTTTTGGGGGGGGGTTGAGGTAGTCTTACTCTAGCTGGGGCTGACCTGGAATTCACTACGTAGTCTCAGGGTGGCCTCGAACTCACAGCGATCCACCTACCTCTGCCTCCCAAGTGCTGGGATTAAAGGCGTGCACCACCACGCCCAGCTCAGAAGTAGGTTTTGACTAGGCCAGAAAGTGAGGACCTGCTGGGATGGACACTGCTTGGATGAGGAGGGGATCAGTGAGATGGAGAGAGCTTGTGCCGTAGAGTCAGTTCCGGGTTCTCTTGTTATTCCCCATCCAGTTCAGTCACTATGTAGAGTGACATGGGAATTCAGTCTCTTTTCAAAAAATAAAAAATTGTTCATTTATTTAATTTGCAAGCAGAGAGAAGAGAGAGAGGCAGGACAAGATAGAGTGGGCACACAGGGCCTCCAGCCACTGCAGATGAACTCCAGATTCATGTGGCACTTTGTGCATTTGGCTTTATGTGGGTACTGGGGAATTGAACCTGGGTCGTTAGGCTTTGTAGGCAAGTGCCTTAACCACTGAGCCATCTCTCCAGCCCAGAATTCAGTCTTTTTATGCTGAATATTAGCAAAGAGGGGTGTAGTGCAGAGGAGTGGGGGTCAGCTTTGGCTGGAGAAGCTAGGCATGAAGCTTGCTGTTGCTCTTTTTTTTCACTTTTTTTTTTTTTAGAGAGAGAGAGACAGAGGGAATTGCCACAGCAGGGCCTCAGCCACTGCAACCAAACTCCAGGCACTTGTGCCACCTAGTGGGCATGCGTGACCTTTCACTTGCCTCTCCTTTTGTGCATCTGGCTTATGTGGGATCTAGAGAAAGATCAAACATGAGTCCTTAGGCTTCCCAGGCAAATGCCTCGACCACTCAGCCATCTCTCCAGCCCTGCTGCTTTTTCATTGTGGCCCATAGCCCAGGACTGACCCGTGTCCCTCAGTGGCCTTTGCCAGCGAAACCGGCGAGACCATGATGCTCTCCTCACAGTTACTGGTCTGCTGACAGGAGACCCCCTGGAGCCAATGGATGTCAAGAAAGTGGCATCAGGCTGGGAATGTAGCTCAGCTGGTGCAATGCTCGCCTGGCATGCACAAAACCCTGGAAGTGCCACATAAACTGGGCATGGTCATGCACATCTGTGGTCCTAGAACTTGGGAGGTGGATAATGGCTGAAGGATCAGAAATTCAAGGTCATCTCTGGCGATATATCAAGTTAAAGGGCAATCAAGGCTACATGAGACCCTGCCTCAAAAGGGAGGGGGGGCCTGGAGAGATGGCTTAGCATTTAAGGCATTTGCCTGCAAAGCAAAGGACCTTGGTTTGATTTCCCAGGACCCAAGTAAGCCACATGCACAAGGGGGCACTTTCTTTTTGCAGTGGCTAGAGGCCCTGGCATGCCCATCCTCTCTCTCTCTACCTCTTTCTCTCTCTCCAATAAATAAATAAGAAGCAGGGGGAGGAGGAGGAGGAAAAAGGAAGAGTCACTGTGCTTGTACTTCAAACAGAGCTTTCTCTGGACTCGGGATGGCACAGGACAGGAGAACTGTGTTGACAAGGACAGACATTGCTGGGTGATGGTGGAGCTAGCTAAGTGATCTGAGAGCTTCGTGCAGGGACAGCCGGGAGGGAACACTATACTGTCTAATTCAGGTAGATTTCCAATTTGCCTTTGCTTTTTTTTTTTCTTTCTTTCTTTGTTTCTTTTTGGGAGAAGGGACAGAGTCTCACTATGTAGCCCAGGCTGACCTCAAATTATAATCCTCCCGCCTCAGCCTCCAGAGTGCTGTAATTACAGGTGGAGCCTTCCCTTTCTCACATTTTGGCTTGAAGGTCTCTAGTGTCCCCACTGGGGCCTGTTCTCCCTTCCTCTACATGAACAGAACACTTCTCTTCATCAAAATGCCTATTCCTTGAGCTGGAGAGATGGCTCAGTGTTAAAGGCACTTGCTTGCCAAAGGCTGACAACCCAGGTTCAGTTCCCCAGTCCCCAAGGAAAGCCAGACGTATAAAGTGGCTCATGTATCTGGAGTTTGTTTGTAGTGGCAGGAGGCCCTGTCATGCCCATTCCCCAACCCCCCTCTCTGATTGCAAATAAATAAATAAAGACTTTTTAAAAAAAATTCTACCCCTGGGTTGGAAAGATGGCTTAGTTGTTAAGGTGCTTGCCTGCAAAGCCTAAAGACTTAGGTTCTATTCTCCAGTGCTCACGTGAAGCACAAGGTGGCGCATTCATCTGGAGTTTGTTTGCAGTGGCTAGAGACCCTGGTGCACCCGTTCTCTGTGTGTGTGTGTTTGTCTCTCTCTGCTTGACAATAAATAAAAATATTTAAAAATTCCTGCCCCTGGGCTGGAGAGATGGCTTAGCAGTCAAGGCACTTGCCTGTGAAACCTAAGGACCCAGGTTCCATTCCCTAGTACCCATGTAAGCCAGATGTACAAGGTGGCACATGCATCTGGAGTTCACTTGCAGTGGCTAGAGGCCCTAGTCCACCCATTCTCTCTGTCTTGAATCAATAAAAATAAATTAAAAATATATTTTAAAAATTCCTACCCCTTGTAAGTCTGATCTCAGTTTGATGTTAGAAGCAAGGCCATATGATTGGATGAAACCAATTTGCACTCTGGTGGATTGAGGAGATATTTAAAGTCTAAATGAGGGCTAGAGAGATGGCTTAGCAGTTAAGGCATTTGCCTGAAAAGCCAAAGGATCCCAGTTTGATTCTCCATGACCCACATAAGCCAGATGCACAAGCGGGCACATGCATCTGGAGTTCGTTTGCAGCGGCTAGAGACCCTGGCGCACCTATTCTCTCTCTGTCCGCCTTTTTCTCCCTCTCAAATAAATAAACAAATAAAATAAGCCGGGCGTGGTGGCGCACGCCTTTAATCCCAGCACTCGGGAGGCAGAGGTAGGAGGATCGCCGTGAGTTCGAGGCCACCCTGAGACTCCATAGTGAATTCCAGGTCAGCCTGGGCTAGAGTGAGACCCTACCTCAAAAAAAAAAAAAAAAAAAAAAAAACAAATAAAATATATTTAAGGTCTAAACAAATTTCAAAGTAGGATACTTTAGGTGGTGTTATGACAAATAGTTTCCGGAAACAGGGCAGGGTCATGGTCATTGCTGGTGTGAGGGGCAGAGCCCCTGTGTGCAGTCAGGGCGTCGTTGCTGCTTCCTGCGGCAGTGTTGCATTTGAGGATCGAGACCGCAGCTCTGCTCTAATTTAGACTACAATGGGGGTTTATTGGTTCACGTAACTGCGAAGAGCTGCGTGGATCCAGAAACGCACATGGTGCCCGGTCCTCCTTTCCTGCCCTCAGCCCGACTCCTGCCTTCACGGCCTTCCGTCCTTAAGGCAGCTTCTTCCATGCAGTGAGAGGCAGGGCAGGCTGAGGTGCAGAGACTCCGCAGTGAAGTCCAGGTCAGCCTGGGCTAGAGTGAGACCCTACCTTGAAAACCAAAGCAAAAACAAAGAAGTCCAAAGTATATACAAGCCAAGGGTGACACGGACACGTGACCCCAAGGACATGCTGTGATTGATCCGGTCGAGTCACGGGCTTAACCTGCACTTGGGAATGTAAAGACATGTGGTTGACAGACCCACCAGGTTCTGAGCAGTAGAGGAGAAAGAGGGACCCAAAAGAATGGAATGCTGTTAAGAGGGCCTGGGTAGGGGAGATCAACCCAAAACTGACATCTGTCTGGCCTAGAAAGAAGGTGGGACTTTCATGACCAGAGCGAAATAGCGGCTGGAAAAGCTTTGCTTCCCCATGGACGGGCTAAAGCAGTCAGAATTACAGAGGCGATCCAGGTGGTAAGGCTGAGACCTGTAATGAGGAAGTGGAGTTGAAGATAATTGGCAAATTTTTACCCACCTACAGGGCGTGGTGGTGCACCCCTTTAATCCTAAGCACTCAGGGTTGAGGTGGGAGGGCCACTGTGAGTTCAAGGCCAGCCTGAGCTATGGAGTGAGTTCCAGGTCAGGTCTCAATACAAATAAGATTTTTACCCCTCAATGAAGTTGCCTCTCTTTGCTCTAATTCCCACCCAAGAAAGTTCTACCAAGGGGTGAGGGAGAAGGAGATACCTGAAGGTAGAGGAAATGGAGGTCAAAATAAAACTGTTTCCACAGTTAGGCCTTTTGTGGTTTTTAAGACTCTGGCCCCTGCTGGCCACAAACCCACCATCTTCCTCACCTGCTCAAATGCTGGGATCACTGGTGTGGGCCTCTACGTCACTTACTTGTTGATGGTGGGGGTGTTTTTCAAGGTACGGTCTCGCTCTAGCTCAGGCTGACCTGGAAATCATTATGTAGTCTAAGGGTGGCCTTGAACTCTTGAGGATCCTCCTTCCTCTGCCTCCCAAGTGCTGCGATTAAAGGCATGCGCCACCACGCCCGGCTTCCACACCATTTCTTAAAACGTACTGTTAACAGCGTCCATACACATAGACAATATATCATGATCATAGTCCCCTCCTACCACCTTCCCTTTCTCCTCCTGAACCCCCTCAACTGAATCTCTTCTTCCCAACTAGTCTCTCTCTTATTTTAATGTCACCATTTTTTCCCTCCTATTATGCAGGTCTTCTGTGCACAGCGTTAGCCACTGTGAGGCCGTGAATACCATGGCCACTTTACACCACACCATTTTTTGTTTTTGTTTTGAGGTAGGGTCTCACTCTAGCCCAGGCTGACCTGGAACTCACTGTAGTCCCATCTGTGGTTTCTTTTTTTTTTAATTATTTTATTTATTTATTTATTTATTTATTTTGAGATAAGGTCACGCTGTAAACCACAGTGACCTGGAATTCACTATGTAGTCTCAGGGTGGCCTTGAATTCGTGGCGATCCTCCTACCTCTGCCTCCCGAGTGCTGAGATTAAAAGCGTGTGCCACTATGCCCAGCTCACCACACCGTTTTTTAAAAATATATTTTTTTTAATTATTTCTTTAAGAGAGAGATAGAGACAGAGAGAAAGAGGCAGACACAAAGAGTGAGTATGGGCATGCCAGGGCCTCCTGCCACTACGAGCAAACTGCAGACATGTGCCGTTTTGCGCATCTGGTTCTATGTGGGTGTGGGGAGTCGGACCCAGGCCACCAGGCTGTGCAAGCAAATGCCTTTAACTGCTGAGCCATTTCTCCAGCCCCAGTTAGAAAATACATTTTAAAAGAAAAAGAGGACTGGAGAGATGGCTCAGCAGTTAAGGCACTTGCCTGCAAAATCTAACCACCTGGGGTTGATTCCCCAGTACCCATGAAAAAAGCCAGATGCACAAAGTGGTGCATAAGTCTGGGGTTTGTTTGCAGAGGCCCTGAATGCCTATTCTCTCCATTTGTCTCTCTCCCCTCTCTAACTCTCTCTGCTTACAGATAAATAAATAAATAAAAATATTTAAGAAATAGGGTTGGAGAGATGGCTTAGTGGTTAAGGCATTTGCCTACAAAGTCAAAGGACCCACATAAGCCAAATGCACAAGGGGGTGCATGCGTCTGGAGTTCATATACAGTGGCTGGAGGCCCTGGCACACCCATTCTCTTCCTTTCTCTCTCTCTCTCTCAAATAAATAAATAAATAAATAAATAAATAAATAATATTTTTAAAAATTTAAGAAATAAAAGAAAATAAAAAGAGAGGCAGAGGTAGGAGTATTGCTGTGGTTTGAGGCCAGCCTGGGACTGAAAAAGAAGAAAAATAAGCCAGATATGGTGGCCCATGCCTTTAATCCCAGAACTCAGGAGGCAGAGGTAGGGGGATGGCTGTGAGTTTGAGGCCACCCTGAGACGACATAGTTAATTCCAAGTCAGCCTGGGCTAGAGTGAGACCCTACCTCAGAAGAAAAGAAGAAAAAAAAAAAAGATCACTGATGTGTGGTAAGATTACATCATACAGTCCGGATCGGGTAAGGAAGATGCGGTGGGGTTTGGCCTTGGGAACCATGGGAGGGAAAGCCTGTTAAAGGCTATATATGAAGCTTGGTGAGTGGGGCCTTTCCTAGGGCAATTTTAGGAATCTTCTCTGAGCATGTTGGGAATATTTTAGCAGTTAGGCCAGAGTGCATGATACGTGAAAGGGGTAAGGCCTCCTCTTGGATTGAATAAGAAAGTTTATCTGGCGGGGCCACTGGGACAGAGCTGTCCTTCAAGCGGGAGAGGAAGATGACTTACTGTCAAGGACAGAAAGAACATTGCCTGGGGATTTAGGAGACCCCGATTCCGACTACAGTGCGAGCAATACCCTTAGCTGTATGACTTAGGAAAATCATTTCATCTTCATGAAGTTCTGTTTTTGTTCACTAGAAAAAAAAAAATAATGTTAGTAGCTCTTTCTTCTGTTGCTGCAAATCCTACCAGTGGCTCTGCTTGTGGAGTGAGGGTAAAATAAGGCAGTGGAAAACATTTTGAAAAGTTCAAGGACATACAGAGGTACTCTTGGCAATGGTAAGTGTTGTACTCAGTTTCCACATTGCTGGGGTGAACATCCAAACCAGGCCCAGTTTAGGGGAGGCAGGGATGGCCTTCAAGCTCGCAGGTCCGGGGGAGGTTCCGTCCATGGCGGAAGAAGCCGGCTTCCATTCATAAGCACAGAGGACAGCTGCCGGCAGCGGGCCCCCAAGGCAGAGCTAGGTTGAACCTCTCTGTGCACCTTTGGGCTGGAAATCAAATCCGCCTCCAACACACCTTAGGGCTGGATCCCAGGATTCACCCCCCAGTGACACCTCCTTCAGCCTGGTAGCGGGAGACCCCAGTTACAAGCTTTAATGAAATACCTGAGTCTATACTTTCAAATCGCCACAGTAAGATTAGCCTATCATGGGAGCTTAGGCTTGCCACGAAGCTGGGCGGGGCTGGAGAGAAGCTTCACATCACAAGGATGCTGAGAGGTCAGGAGAGTGGAGAGAGAAGAATGGATACTCCTGATTGCACTGAGCCACAGAGGAGTGTGGCCTGGGGTGGAATGAGACTCAGGGGATGAGCAAAGAATGAAGGTGGGCTGGAGGTCCCAGATCAGGGGAGGCAGGTCTGTTCTGGGGAGGAATGGTTGGATAATGACTTGTGTGGTCATGATGTGAAGGGCTGGAAAGTGGAGCCAAAGGAGTTGAGTCTTTTTCAGGAGTTGACCTGTGGGTTGTTTTGTTTTGTTTCCCACCATTTGACCCCACTCAAACTGGAAGAGGAGTCTGGCCTGGGAGGAGGTTCATTGTTCTGGAAGTACAGTGGAGACATGTTCAGGTAGTTGTTTTTGAAGTAGAAGAGAAGAGAGAAGTCACAACCAAGAGACTTCCCCCAGTAGTAAAGATGGCTGCTTTCCTGTCAGGGTGACAGAGCAAGCGTAACAGTAGCTGGGTCAATGAGAAATAGCAAACACAGGGTCTAGGAGTGTTCCTTGGGCCATGAGTCTAAAGTGGCCCAACAGTCTCCAGTGGCTGTAGTCATGCTTGGTGACTCCGGTGCAGGCTGCCCCCCACCGCCCCCCCACACTGTCGTTGTGCAAGGCTGCTGCTGGCCCAGGCTGGCCTCAAGATCACCATCTTCCAGCCTCGGTTTCTCGGGTGCTGGGATTATAGGTGTGCACCACCGCGCCCACTGTGGGTGCTGTGTGTTGTGTTCCTTCTGCCAGGGAAGTCTCTCCATGGACCGTGTGGCTCTCGATCTCCTCAGCCTGGCTGGGCTGTTCTGTCTCTGCCCTTCCTGTGGGAAGCAGCCCCTCTGTGCACGCTGGTGCGTCCAGACGCATGAGCAGTTTCTTCTTTTCTCTCTCTCTCTCTCTTTTTTCTTTTTTTCGGGTAGGGTCTCACTCTAGCTCAGGCTGACCTGGAATTCACTATGGAGTCTCAGGGTGGCCTTGCGCTCACGGCGATCCTCCTGCCTCTGCCTCCCAAGTGCCCTGTCCGGCTCTGAGCAGTTTCTTGAGTGGGTTTAATGCTCCCGGCATCCATTGCAGGAGTAATCGTAGTTCAAGCCTAGTGACTTCTGGTTCTCTGACGACAGCTGCACTAGCAGCAGTCCCCAGAACTCTGCGTGTTTCCTGTGAACCAGCCTGTCTCACCTTCATCCCCTTGGCCAGAGATGGAGGATTTTCTACAGGCTAACCCACAGGGAACCCAGCATATTCTTCCTGGTACCAGTAATAACGTTCTCAGACACAAGGTCAGGATCTTTCTGCCCTCTTGGCCACATGCCTAGCACAACCAGGTTGTTTTCAATTTAAAATTTTTCATTTTGTTGAAGGTGTTCTCCCCAGAGTTGTTTTCCATGAAAAATGTTCAGCTGAGGCTTGTTTTGTCGTAAGCTCATCCACAACTGAAGTTGGTTCCTGTGGCTACGGCTGTTAGCAGTCATCGTGTTTCCGTCCTCGGGAGGCAGAGGCAGGAGGACTGCTGCAAGCTGAGGGCCAGTATCATGAGTTCTAGGTCTGTAGGGATAGTAAGAACTGACCAGAAGCAAACATGGGGCTGGGAAGATGGCTCAGTGGTTAAAGGCATTTGTTTGCAAAGCCTGGCAGCCCAAGGTTCAATTCCCCAGCACATATGTAAAGCCAGAAATAAAAAGTATTGTATGTAAATAAATAAATAAAAAGTGGCACATGTATCTGGTAGTAAGAGACCCTTGCTGCCGTGAGCATTCGTGTATATGTGTATGCAAGTAAATAAATTCATATTTTTAAAAAACTAGTTTGGGGCTGGAGAGATGCTTAGTGATTAAGGTGCTTGCTTACAAAGCCAAAGGACCCAAGTTCGATTCCCCAAGACCCACATAAGCTAGATAGATGCAAAAGGTGGCAAATGCATCTGAGGTTCATTTGCAGTGGCTAAAGGCCCTGGTATGCCATTCTCTCTCTCTCTCTCTTTCTATCTGCCTTTCTCTCTCTCTCCCTCTCTATGAAATAAATAAAATTAAAATTAAAAAGTATCCAGAAAACAAATTTGAAGCCAGGCATGGTGGCATACGCCTTTAATCCCAGCACTCAGGAGGCAGAGGTAGGAGGATCACCATGAGTTCAAGGCCACCCTGGGACTACATAGTTAATCCCAGGTCAGCCTGGACCACAGTGAAACCCCATCTTGAAAAAAAAAAAACTAGTTTGGCCTGGAGAGATGACTTAGAGGTTAAAGTACTTACCTGTGAAGCCTCGCGACCCAGGTTCAATTCCCAGAACCCACATAAGCAGATGCACATGGTGGCGGCACGTGTCTAGAGTTCATTTGCAGTGGCTAGAGGCCCTGGCAAGCCCATTCTCTTTCTCTCTCTCTGTCATAACTATATATATATAGAACAAGTTTGCTACTACTATCATGTTTTAGTCAATAACAAAATTTTAAACGTTATTTATTTTGACTTTTTGTCATTAACATTCATTATAAAACCAGATAAAAGAAGAATACAAATAAAAATATATTTAAAAAAAAATTCGGCTGGCCGGGCGTGGTGGCACACGCCTTTAATCCCAGCACTCGGGAGGCAGAGGTAGGAGGATTGCCGTGAGTTCGAGGCCACCCTGAGAATAGAGAGTTAATTCCAGGTCAGCCAGAGCTAGAGTGAGACCCTACCTTGAAAACCAAAAAAAAAAAAAAAAAAAAAACCAAAAAAAAAACAATTCGGCTGGAGAAATGGCTTAGCGGTTAAGGCACTTGCCTCTGCAAAGTCTAGGGACCTATATTCAAATCCCCATAAGCCTGGTGCACAAGGTGGCACATGCATCTGGAATTTGCAGTGGCTGGAGGCTCTGGCGCACCCTTTCTCTCTCTAAATAAATAAATAAGCTATTTTAAAAGTGCATGAATTTTTTTTCTTACTCGGCTAAATCATGAGGAGTAGTAAGCGGTGCAGGCTTGCTGCCTGTCCAGGGCCATTGTGCCTGCCCACTGTCCTTCATCCCTGCCCTGTCCCCCTTCCTGTTGCGGCAGTGCGCCCCCTTCTGGTGGAGCAAAGAGCAAGCGCCAGGGTCAAGACGTCTTGCTCTGCTGCAAACGCATCCTTATTGGGGAAAGGGCCAGGGGATTGTTTAAAGCAACTTTGCTTTCTTCCCTACTGTTTTCCTCCCTGTTCTCAATGCCTTCAGCCTTTCACTTTGCCTGGTTCATTATCTAACTCTCCTGCCACTTCCTGACCCCGCTTCTCTCTGCCTTCAGTCTTCATTCTCCCTCTCTCTTCTCTCCCGGGTCTCCACTCATTGTCCCAGGCGCTGTCCTCTCTCAGTCACCCCACCCCCGCCCCATTCTGCCGGTTGCTTATCAGAGCCTCACTGTCGTGATCACAAAGGCACAGAGAAAATATCTCGCCCCTGCCGCTCAGCGTCCCGCGGGGATCAGGAAGCTGAAAGAGGCCGTGAACCTGCGCTCCTGGCACGGCTGTACAGGCGGCACCGAGGGCGGCCTGCGTGTGTGGGCCGGATTCTCGGATCTGTCTGACGACAGAGGGGATGGATGAGATGGTCTCAGGAGGGCTCTGCCAGATCGAGGCGCTGGGAGCCTCATCTCAATCATCATCAATTTAGATTTATTGGACACCCCCTGGGGGCTTGGCGCTGTGCTAAACGGTTTCATCCTTCAAACCCTGAAATCCAGTTTCTGCTTTTTTAGCACTGTTTAAAATATTGTACTACTAGGCTGAGTTCTTACGGGTTTTTGTTATGTAATACTTACATATATTTGAGAGACAGAAAGAGAGAAAGGGGGTACATCAGGCCCTCCAACCACTGCCAACAAATTCCAGACACATGTAGTACCTTGTGCATCTGGCTTACATGGGTCCTGGGGAATCAAACCTGGGTCCTTTGGTTTTGCAGACAAGTGCCTTAACCGCTAAGCCATCTCTCCAGTCCTACATTATGTTTTTTAAATTTTATTTATTTGTGTGTGTGTGTGTGTGTGTGTGTGTGCGCGTGTGTGGGCACACCAGGGTCTCTTGCAAATGAACACCAGACATATGCCCCATTTTTTTGCATCTGGCTTTATGTGGGTGCTGGGGAATTGAGCCCAGGCTGGCAGGCTTTGCAAGCAAGCACCTTTAACCACTGAGCCATCTCCCCAGGCCCTATCTACACTGTATTTTTAAAATGAAATTCAGAGGATAGAGTGATGGTGTTGGGATTGTTTGCTTCTTTCTGAATCGCAAGAGCCTAAAAGTTCCTTCTGTATGGGAAGGTTTGATGCATGCTGGGCTGGTATTAATTGGGGTGTCTTACTGGCTCTGGAGCTGGGGCAGGGTTGAAGGGAAGTACCACAGGAAGGCTTGGGAAAGGAAGTAGTGGAAAGAAAAAAGGAAAGATGGAGAGAACACATGCACATGCACACACGCACACATACACACACACATGCACACACACACACACAGATTAGTTTCTTCTTTCTTTTTTAAAAAATATTTTATTTCCCAGCACTCAGAAGTTAGAGGTAGGAGGATCGCCATGAGTTCAAGGCCACCCTGAGACTCCATAGTGAATTTCAGGTCAGCCTGGGCTAGAGTGAGACCCTACCTTGGAAAAACAAAACAAAACAAAACAAATATATATATATATATATATATATATATATATATATATATATACATACATATAATTTATTTGTAAGCAGAGAGATACAGATGCAGGTAGAGACAGACAGAGAGAGAATATGGGTACCAGGGCCCCATCCACTGCAAACAAACTCCACATGCATGTGCCAATTATGCATCTGGCTTACATTGGATATTGAGGAATTGGATCCAGGTCATTAGGCTTTGCAGGCAAGTAAGCACCTTAACCATTGAGCAATCTCTCCAGCCCAGAAGACTATATTTTGTTTCTTTTTTTTTTTTTCCAGGTAGGGTCTCACTCAAACCAGGCCAAACTGGAGTTCACTATGTAGTCCCACATGTGACCTTGAACTCATGGTGATCCTCCTACCTCTGCCTCTCAAGTGCTGCAATTATAGGCATGTGCCACAACACCCTGTTTAGATTTTTTTTTGTTGTTGTTTTATTTTATTTTATTTTATTGGTGTTTTTTAAAGTAGGGTCTCACTTTAGCTCAGGTTAACCTGGAAGTCACTATGTAGTCCCACATGTGACATCAAACTCATGGTGATCCTCCTACCTCTTCCTCCCTAGTGCTGGGATTAAAGGCATGTGCCACCACGCCTGGCTATTTTGTTTTGGTTTGTTTTGAGGTAGGGTCTCGCTCTAGCCCAGACCGACCTTGAACTCACAGTGCTCCTCCTACCTCTGACTCCCGAGTACTGGGATTAAAGGCATACACCACCATGCCCAGCTGAAACCCCTATTTTCATGAGGATTATATTCTAATACAAAGAGACCTTTTGGGTTGGAGAGATGGCTTAGCAGTTAAGGTGCTTGCCTGCAAAGCCAAAGGATCCAGGTTTGATTCCCCAGGATCCACATAAGCCAGAAGCACATACATCTGGAGTTTGTTTGCAGTGGCTGGAGGCCCTGGCATGCCCATTTTCTCTCTCTTACCGCCCCCCACAAATAAATAAATAAAAATTAAAAAAAGAAAGGGATCATTTTTGGCATTTTGAGGTAATGTCTCTCTCTAGCCCAGGCTGACCTGGAATTCACTATGTAGTCTCAGGCTGGCCTTGAACTCACAGTCATCCTCCTACCTCTTCCTCCCAAGTGCTGGGATTAAAGGTGTGTGCCACCACGCCCTGCCACTTTTTTTTTTTTTTTTTAAGAGAGAAAGAGAGGGAGAGAGAGTCTTTTATTGGCCCAGAGCTCACCGAGCTCCAGACTGGCTAACCAGTGAGCTCCTCCTGTCTCTGCCTCCCAGTGCTAGGTTCCCAGGCACACACCACCACACTGGGCATTTAACAAGGCTACCAAGGACCCAACTTGGGCTATTAAGCCTTCCCCATTGAAGGAAGGACCCAAAGGAGGCAGGGGATGAGTCCATCCAAGGATCCAGGGGAAGCGCAGAGCATCTCAAACTGAGGAAAGGCTGGGGTAGGCAAGGGCAGAGGGCAGAGAAACCAGCCAGTGCAGAGACCAGAAAGCCGGGACAGGAGGGTGGTGACAGCTCCTGGAGGAGGTGAGAAAGGGTCTGGCCCTGGGCAAATGTGAAAGGCAGACTTGTGGTGGTTTGAGTGTGGGCTGCGGGTGAGATGCATGGACAGTGACAGCGAGGTGTGTCTTGAAGCCTGGCGGAATGAGGGTCTGCCAGCCAAGGTGGGGAAAGGCTGTAAGGGCAGGAAGAGCTGAACGGGGGCAGCTTAGGGCTTGGCTTTGGAGCTTGCGAAATCTGAGTCTGCAGGAGTGAAAATTCTGTGAGGAAGAACCCTCCCGAAAGGAAGGAGGCGCCAGGTTGTAACTATTGCAGAAAACACAAAATGGATGTGAGGGCTGGAGAGATGGCTTAGCGGTTAAAGCATTTGCCTGCAAAGCCAAAGAACCCAGGTTCGATTCTCCAGGACCTACGTAAGGGGGCGCACACATCTGGAGTTCGTTTGCAGCTACCAAAGGGCCCTGGTGTGCCCATTCTCTCTCTCTCTCTCTCTCTCTCTCTCTCTCTCTCTCCCTATTTCTGTCTCTCAAATAAAAAACAAAATGGACAGTGATGAGGTGACACAGGGAGGTGCATTGCTGCAGATTGCTCCTTCCCTAGACAGTGAGGGACACCTGGATGGGCTCAAGGGACGGAAGGCAGCCGCAGTGGGAGCAGCGGGGAGCCCGGCTGGGCTGCTGAGGGGAGCAGGAGGATGCTGATAGGGTGCTAGGGCGAGGTGACAGGGCCTCTGTTGCAGATTCCTGTGCCTTCTGGGGAGCAGCAGCACAGGTGTGAGCTGTCCCCAGGGAAGGGGTTGGTTGTTCGGGAGAAGCCAGGAGCAGCCCAGCCCTGTGGGCCTGAGGTGTGCTGTCCTGGCAACACTGCTTCTCTTATGAGGTGTCCAGTATGTTCTGGCTTCAGTTCGCTTTGGGCTGATTTCTCAGCTCCGAACACACTTGGGGAACACGAATCAGAGAGCGGGACTGCCACTGCGCCAAGCTCTCGGTTTCCCGTGCCCTCCTGTTTGTTTCCGCTGGATGATGGGTTATCTTTTGGCTTTCTGTTATTTCCTTTGGGCAGAAAATGAGGGAGTCTGTAAAACTCAAAACACTTGTAATGCGTTAGTTGCAGTCCTGACAAACACATCAGTAGACAAGATTAAAACCAGTGGTTGAATTAAAATTTAAAATTATGATTATTTAGCAGAAGACGTGTATATGCCTGGGATGCAAAGCAGACGTTGCTTCTTTCCTTCTCTAGCCTCCCCTCCTCACTCTCGTTCTTCCAGCCTTCCCTCCAGCTTGAGGGTCTTCCCACGGGTCCTCACGATGCCCAGCCATGCAGAAGCCTGTGTTGGTGCTGCCCAGGCCTGGCCTAGAGAGGAAGGTACAGGAAAGAGATGCTGACATGATGAAATAACAGATGAGAGCCCTGAAAGCGGACCCGAGGGCCGACGACCAGGGAGAAGGTCTGCCATAGACGTGGAGGTGGCCTGTGCTGGGAGCCTTTTGGAGGGTGCTCTTATTAAGAAATGGGAAGGAGGGACTGGAGAGATGGCTTAGCGGTTAAGGTGTATGCCTGCAAAGCTAAAGGACCTCGGTTTGATTCCCTAAGACCCACGTTAGCCAGATGCACAAGGTGGCGCATGCGTCTGGAGTTCATTTACAGTGGCTAGAGGCCCTGGCATGCCCATTCTCTCTCTTCCTCTTTCTGCCTCTTTCTCTCTCTCTCAAATAAAAAATAAAGTTTAAAAAGAAAATAAAAAGAAATGGGAAGGAGTTTTATGAGGAAATCTCTGACTGCCAGGTCCTTAGAATTATTTGCATACAGACTTGGGGTGGGACAGATGACTGTGAAGGTTCCATTTGGACACGAGATTCTGTGGCTTAGGTCTAGTGTAGAAGGTGGGCCGGGGTGGGGGACAGAGGTCAGGAGACGGCTCTTACCGCCCTGAGCCCAACGAGGACTCCCGGGAAAGCACGAAGACGGTAGCCGTGGCCTCTGTCCTCCTGGGTGCCGTTGCTCCCAGGCAGCTGTCACACAGAACTTCATCTGCCCTGCAGGGCTGAGCCCTGGGTGCTGTGTCCGGGCAAATCCGGGGGTGATGGGTAGGGACAACCAGATGGGGCGGAGGGGAAGTACAGGGGCCACTGTCCATACACATCGCCTCCCTGTCTCTCTGTAGTGGAGCCTGCGCTAGTTAAAGCCTTTCTTTCCGTTCTTTGTCTGCCCTGAACCTCTTCCACTTCCCGCACGGATGTCCACGGTGTCTCTTCTCCCATTCACCTCGTCCCCATTCCCAGCCGCGCGCCGTGGGCCTCCTCCAAACTGTCTTCTCCCTGCCTCCTCCCTCCCCACCCACTGGTTTCTCCTCGCTCCCCACAGCAGAGGGGAAGGTGTACAGCTCGGACGAGGAGAAGCTGGAGGCCCCAGCAGGAGACGCAGCAGGCAGCGAACTGGACGAAGAGGGCTCAGGCGGTGACAGCGAGGAGGACACTTTCCTGGACAGTTCCGCAGGGGGCCCGGGGGCTCTTCTGGGACCTAAACCGAAACTAAAGGGAAGCCTGGGGACTGGAGCTGAAGAGGGGGCGCCGGTGGCCACAGGGGGTCACTGCCCCCGGGGGGAAAAGCCGGAGGCGCCGCACGGCCTTTACCAGTGAGCAGCTCTTGGAGCTGGAGAAAGAATTTCACTGCAAGAAATACCTGAGCCTGACGGAGCGGTCCCAGATCGCCCACGCCCTCAAGCTCAGCGAGGTGCAGGTCAAGATCTGGTTTCAGAACCGCCGGGCCAAGTGGAAGCGCATCAAGGCTGGCAATGTAAGCAGCCGTTCCGGGGAGCCTGTAAGAAACCCCAAGATTGTTGTCCCCATACCTGTGCACGTCAACAGGTTTGCTGTGCGCAGCCAGCACCAACAAATGGAGCAGGGAGCCCGGCCTTGACTGGGCTCCTGAGGACCGCAAGGCAGAGGGCCTGGACCCAGCCTGCCCTAGACTGACTGGTGGGCGCTACAGACCAGAGGGGCCAGCTGTGCTTTCTTGACTGCAGATGTGGGCGCACAGCCCCAAGACCGTCCCAGAGAACTTCATCGAGGACTAAGGATGCAGGTTCTGACTCCTGAGGAGCTGAGGGAACTGAGGTGGACTCCTGGGATGGGGACTCGAAATGCCCATGGCCCAGAGGGTTCTGTGACTAAGGTCCTGGGGCAGCTTGTGATTCCAACCAGGGATCATGGCTCCTTATTTATTTTGTGTAAAGTTTGCATATATGGACTTTTGTCTCTGTCTGTCTGTCTTCACCCTGAGGTGGGCGGGCTGGGGAAGGTGGAAGAGCTTCATCTCACCTCTCTTCAGTCCAAGGACATGCAAAGACATACGGAGCTGCCACTGGCTGTTCTCCCTCCTCCACCTGCCCACCCCACACCTCCCGCTCCCATTGGGCCAAGGCATCCGGGCTCTCTGTGGGACAGGCCAGCTGTGCCTCTGGCTTTCTCCTCTGTGAGAAAGGCCGTGCACCTCAGGGTGATGCTCGCTCTTGTTTGCACTGAAGGGAGATGGGCACTCAACCCATTTAGCTGGGGAACGTCCAGCCTGTCTAATTGCGTAGAGGACACTGTCCTGCGACTGGGATGGGGCAAGGGGCTCTCTCCTGCCAACTGAGCTGGACCAAACAACCTAGCTGGTCACTGCCACCCTCTCCCATCCCAGAGGCAAGGACTGGAGAAGACCCATTGCTCTGCTCTTCCAGGTGCTTTCTCCTTCTCGTTGTACTATTTTGGAGGCCAAGGACCCATTCCCCACCCCCAGGCCTCTTTTGTTACAGAACAAGGTGGGTTGAGGGGCCACTGTGGAGGGGACAGGACTGAGCCCATGATTCCAGAAGAGTGTGTGTGTGCTCCAAGACTACGGAGCTGGGGATCAGCAGCTTCAGGATTGGAACTGTCAGGGAGCTGAGGAAGTGCTGGTGGGGAGAGTAAACCCAAAGAACAGGCCTCTAGATACATCTACGAAGGCCCCCAGATTAAGGAGATTGTTAGGAAAACCCAGACTGTGATCAATGGTATCTAGCTTCTTGGGGGAAAAAAAAAAAAAAAAAAAACACGGCTTGTGTTGATTAGAGAGTGGAACCAGGCAGGAGAATGAAGAAAAACAGGCAGGCTATGAATGACGCCAGGAAACCCAGGTGGTACAGTCAGGGAGGGAGGAAAGCTGGCCGGCCTTGCCTTCCTCACAGGACGGATCTGATTCATGTCACCTAGAGAGGCAAACACCACATTCACTCGGGTGTGCTCTCCGACACAGAGCAGCTGACGCTCTCAGCTGCACAATGGTGGCATAGCTCTCCGGCACCCACACGAAACCAGGGCAGGTTACCTCCATTCCCTGGACGTTTAACTTCAGCGGGGCTTGGGAATTTAGCTGCAAGTGTGGAGTCCAGACTTGCCCCATCCCCAGACAGTTGCACCTCAAGACCAAGGCTTTCCAATCCCTTAGAACACATCTTCAGATTTGGATGAGAAGCCAGGTAGCAGTTGATGGTGGGTTGTCTTTTCAGAAGAGCTGAGAGGCTGTATTGCCCAGGTCCTGGTGTGGAGGATGAGTGAACACTGGACAGAAAGGTGGGGGGGAGGGGTTGGCCAACATCAAGGCCTACCCTGCCCTGCCCTTTCGTCTGGCTTTCCCCAAGGCCTCAACTGTGCCAGGCAGCATCCAGCCAGCCCTCAGGTAGTCTGGAGCTGGCCTTTCCTGAGCCCAGGAACTCAGCCCCACACATACCTATGGTCTCTACTCCACCCTCTGCAGGGCTCTTAAAAGCCTGCAAAAGGGGATGTGGACAAAGAAATAAACTCTGGTTTCCTCAATGAATAGTGTTACTTGGTTATTTATATAAACATAGGCAGGCACTCAGCTCACCACATGGCCATCTATTCGTGTTTCAGAAAACAGGGGCCACCAGCAAAGTGGTTCCAGGAATAGGAAACAACGGGCTCCTGAACCAGCACATGAACTTGACAAGCTGGAAGCGGGGAGGCGGCTTTCCCCAGGGTTTCTGTCAAGAGTAACTAAAAGGAGACAGCATGAAGGAAAAGCAGGGGACTTGGGTTCTGCCCTAACTTGGCTTGGCAGGTTGAGCGCTGGTGGGGGGTGGTGAAGATGGTTATTCTGCCATCTTAGTCCCTCCTCGAGGTCTCCTCACAAGCAGGGACAAGAACAAGCCACATCACAATCCTGCCATCCCAGCCTCACTGCGGCACCCTCTGGTGTGCTGCCTCCAACCTCCCTGTGGCCATGTGGGCTGGTCTCAGGAAGGGCCGGTGCTGGGCCCTCTCTTGGGCAGCACACCAGCCAGCAGCATGTGGTGGGAGGCTAGGTGTAGGGTACTGATGACATCACAGACCACAAGGAGGACTTCCGGAGCGGGGAGTGATTTGGGAAGGTGGCATCCTTTAGGAAGTAAAGAGCTCCCTCTCTTCCCTTAGGTTCAAGTCGGCTGACAAACTCCACCCCTGCCGAGGACGGCTGATTTTATGCAAGGAGGCAGCTGAGGGAGGACGATCTGGGATGCAGGCTCCTTAAGCAGGGAGGGAAGCTCAAACCCAGGACGCAGTAATGAGGGGGGAGATGAGGCCCGCGGGCTCACAGAGGTAGAAAAGCTGGGAACGAGGACACGCACAGTATGGTTTATTGGCTCATCATACACGCACACCAAATATGTACACAAACATAAATATTCCAATGTACAAATTTTACATGGGACTCACAGATCACCCCCTTGTCGCTTTCATCCAGCACCCCCATCCTGTGTCCTGTCCTTTCCCATTGCAGGATGAAGGCTGTGAGAGCTGGCAAGAGGAGGCAGGGGTCTGGAGGAGGGAGAGGTCCTGCCCCCCTCTCCTCACAGGCACCTCCAAAGGGTCCTGTCCCTTCTCAATGGCACCATAGGGCAGAGGGCAAAACACGTAACTCCCGTTCTGCTGCAGCTCGAGTTCCAGACCTTTCCTCCACTTTGACTCTCCTCCCTCACTCTGGCTCCTCTCCTCTTGCTCGCCGTGTGCGTCCCTGCGTCTCAGCCTCTGTGTCTGTTTCCTCCTGGGTGTGCATGGAGGAGGGCCCCAGACAACGCAGTCCTTCTGGTCCCTCTGCCCTCTTCCTGGGTCTCATAGGAGGCTGGGGCTGCGGTGCAGCTCAGAGGAGGGGTTGGTGCCGTTGGCAGGCTCTCTGTTGGGGGTGGGTGCTAAGCCACAGCCCTCCCCGGGGCAGCCGTGCTGGATCAAGATGTCTGCACACTCCTGGCTGCCAGCGCGGCGAGCATAGGCCAGTGGGGTTAGGCCCCTGGCATCACGGCTCCTCACGTCCACACCATACTGCAAGAGAAAGCACAAGTCCACAGTTGGGGGCATGTAGGAGGAAAGGCCCCAAACTTCTGGGGAGGAGTGGAGGCTTTTGCAGACTGGGAGACCAAGGGGGAGACCATGGCAGGCCAAGGGCACCCGAACTCACCCAGATGAGCAGCTGTGTGAAGACCACGTTGGCCATGGCACTGGACAGGTGCAGGGCTGTCCTCCCGTCGCCGTCCCCATAGGTCTCGTTCACCTCCTCCTTGGACCCGTGGGCCAGCAGCGTCACTAGCAGCCGCAGGTCATCCTCCACCACAGCCCGAAGCAGTTGCTGGCCCAGCGGCACGTCTGAGCTCGGCAGCGGGGCCAAAAAGAGCTTCTGCTCGTACTTGGCCCGGATCCAGCGCTCCTTCTCCTCTCTGCAAGCACAGGTCCGTCAAGGCCTGAGCCGAGGGAGGCGCTCGCACCCGTGCAGCAGGGGAATGTCAGGGATTGGGACGGAAGCAGACGCTCAGGCTGGCGCTGAGACCCAGAGCAAGGATGGGCCCGAGAGCAGAGGTCATACTCAGAGAGCGGCCCGAGGGACCTGGGCATTCAGAGTGGCAGTGGTTCACGCAAAGGGGGTGGCGTAAGTAAAAGGGAGGGACACACTGAAGGGAGTCCCTGGGGCCAGCGAGGCCAAGAGGGCAGGAAGATTCTAAGCATGCCTGAGTGGCAGCTTATCTGGCCGTCTGAATGCTCTCTAGCGATTGGCAGCGCCGGAACAAAGCACGTGGGGACCTTCACAGGGGCCGCGGCCACCCTATCTCCCACCCATTCTCCACATCTCACTGTGCAGGCTGGGGCGCTAGAGCCACATAGTGATAGGCACCCTGCGCATGCGCCTCCAGCTGGCCCCTGACCTGCTGATAACGGCTCAGCAAAGGGCCCGTTGTTGTGAGGCGCCTGAGTGACAGTCACCAGTAGGGGAGGAACACCCCTAGGGGCCAACTGCCAAACAGAGCAACTGCTAGTTTTAACCCTTCTAACACTGTTACAGCTACAGGACACCTCTCTGTCCATCCTAACCACATTGAGAACCCCAGCTTGTCTCCCTCTTCCTGGCCAGCATGGGGAAGGGGGGTTCACCTGCAGGCCTCAGGTCCAGGCTTTGCGTAGCCATCCAGGGCTCCCTCCCAGACACTGTTGGCCAGAGCATTGCCCATTGCGGTCATGACAGCCAGCAGCTCAGGGGGCCAGTCGTCAAGGTCCAGGGAACGGACACGGGATAGGTGAGCCCCCAGATGTCGGTGGATCCCTGAGCACTCGATGCACATCAAGGCACCCAGGTTCAGGCTGGCCCAGTCTGGATCTACCAGTAGAGGAAGAGATGCAGCAGGTGGTACCCAGAGAGAGCCCAGGGGAAGCCTCCAGCCGCCCGCTCCCCGCCGCCCCTGGACACTCGCAGAGCCTTCCCTGCGTGCCCGGCTCCTAGCCCTTCCGGCCTTGCACTTACTGGGGGCTTCACAGTCGATACAGAAGCTGTTGCCACGGGCCGTGCGGACAGCCTGCACGGCCACAGCCGTGTTCTGGTTCCCCAGCCGCGTCTGCCATGAGGCGGGAGAGACACGGGCAGCTGGTTAGTCACCAGGCCCCTTCTGGGCTCTCCCCAGCCAAATGTTCCAGGTGGGCTCAGTTCCCGCACACCTACCTTGTCCTTGGCGCTGCGGCAGCCCTGCAGGCTGGCGAGGATCTGGGCCTGCACGCTCTGCACCCACAGCTCCCGCTCCTCCGCCTGTTGAAGCTTCAAAGTGCCATGTCTGCCCGGTGAGGGACACCACCACAAACTCAAAGGACTCCTCGGCCTCTGGGGAGAGGGCATGAACACCATCAGGGCTTCTTGGCAGCATACAAACCCAAGGGCACACTGTTGTCACAAGTCCATCCAGACCCGGCTCCACTGGTACTCGTCTGCCTCAAATGCGCCCACTCCAGCCCCAGGCCCACACTGTCTAGGACAAGTTGCGAGGGGGGACGCAGTGACGTGCCAGGCGGGCGTGAGGCCTGGCCTCCATATCTGACCACCTGTGGAGTCTGCGGGAAACGGTGAGTACAAGGTCCCTGCTTCGTGAGCACTGCTGAGAACGGCCTGGACACCAGGCCTGGACACCAGCGAGGGGACGTCCCCAAGGAAGAAGAGCTGAGTGTCTAGAGAGGGATGCGACGGGTGCTAGAAGGCACACACTGGGAGGGGGAGGCGGGTGTGGGCACCATCCGTACATGTCAGCTGCAGCCGCCTCATTTTGCAGCTCATTAAACCCAATATTCCTGACGGCGTCAGTGTGGGGCTCCTGGGAGCTGGGCCCCTCCCCCACTGCCCTGGCATAAACAGGCAGGAAGGGCAAGTGGGTGGGGGAGAGATGTTTTCTCCACAACCCGAGGATGTGAGCCAATAGGGACTGGAGGACATCTGTAGTGACAAGTACCAGGGCTGGAATTGTGACCCCCAAGCACAGTGGTGAAGCTCTGTTCCCCCAGGCCTCTGGAAGACAGTCACACAGGCCTACTCCCCGTGACCACTGCCCCATGAACAACCGCCAGCAGGCAGTGTGACTTGTGAGGGCTCAAGAGCTACCTGTGTAGCCTTAGAGCTAGCCACCCATTCTGCCAGGGCTGCCCCTGCCCTAAGTCCCTCACTGGCCCTCTGCCCCAGCAATCTCCCACCCCAGTAACGCCATAAGCCACCAGAGAGCCTTCTCTGCTGGACTCTTGCGTGGGGTACCCATCTATAAACTAGCACCCCCTCTTCTCTTCCAAGGCACTTCCCCTTGTTCTACCCTCAGCCTCGGAACTCCATGAGCTCCTCCATCACTTGTGGGCCTCGGGTCCCCAGACCACAGGGGACACCTTGTGGCACAATGGCTCTGCCTCACTGGGTCACAGGTTCACTGTAAAAGGCAATCTCCGTCCACCTCACCTACAATCATCCCCGCTACAGTTAGAACGGAAGTGAGAAACTGTAAGTCCACAGAAGTTAGCCTCCAATTCCTGGGAAGGCTGAGTAGACATGTGGAGAGTGGGGGGAGGCAGCAATGTATTAACAAGAGTCCGTAAGGAGTGGAGCTGGAATGCCTGCACTCCCAGGAGACCAGGGAGAGAACTGAGCAACGCTGTGCGTGTGTGAAGCACAAGTCCCCAGCACTCAGGGTAACACAAGACACAGGAAGGGCTGGGAAGACGGTTCCGTGGTTTAAGGCGCTTGCTTGCAAAGCATGATGGCCCAGGTTCGATTCCCCAGTACCCACACACCCACGTAAAGCCAGATGCACAAAGTGGTGCATGCGTCTGGAGTTCAATTGCAGTGGCAGGAGGCCCTGGTGCACTCTTTCTCTATCTCTCAAATAAATAAAAATAAAAGACACCAAAAATGGGTCCTGCCCAGCCAATCCTGGAAGAGCTACTGCAGCGGACTGCTCTCCCTGCTTTTCTTTCAGAATGTCAGAACAAACTCACACTTCAACAGAAGGGGATTCAGCAAGGAGGAAGCGGGACGTTTTCTAAGGTGCCAGGTCTAGGTTACCTAAGGAGGGCTGGAGCTCCCTTGAGGACTCATCCGTAGAAAGTGCTCATCCATTTGATAAAGAACAGTGTGGCACCTCTTTGGGTACTGTGCCAGGTCCCACTGCCCGCCTCTTGTCCCCGCTTGCCCTCTGGGCCCCCCTAACCTTCAGCAGCACTGTTGGGGCCATCTGGTCGGGGGGTCCCGGTGCTCTTTTTCCGACGATGCTTCTTCCGGTTGGAGTGGGGAGATGGGGGAGGCTCCAGCCTGGGGCTGGAACTGAGCACCTCAGCTGGGCCACTGGCTGGTGAGGGGAGAGGTGGAGAAGTGTGGGACGAGGGGAGGGAGGGGAGGTGGGCGCAGGGTGTGGGGGAGGGCCAGTCCTGACAACTGTAGCTGGGTGTGAAGGGAGCCCTTCCCGGGCCAGAGCTTGCCCAGGCTCCCCGGTGCCCACACACCCTGGCCCCGGAGGAGACCGGAAGGAGGAGCTGGGAACTTAGGCCTTGGGCAGAGCTGGATAAAGGCTGAGGGGAGTGCTTCAGCAGCCTGGAGGGGTGGAAGGCGGCCCAGGGAACTCACAGGGAGCAGCTCCGCACCAAATTTATCCTCAATCACACTCCCCGCTCCTCACAATTAATAGCAGAATTAGAAACAATCAGGGAGCTGCCTAATTACTGTCAATTAGAGCGCGCTAATCAAGCTCCGGCTCCCATACCCCGCCCGGCGCTCACCACTAAATGTCAAACTTCATTAGAGGCAGACGCGCTCCCTCCCTCCCTGCCTCACTCCTTCCAGACTCGACAGAGGCCTCACCAAGACCAGACAGGCCATGGGATGGTGACCCAAGGGAGGAGGCCCTGCCTCCATGATCCCCACCACACACACAGGACGGGGCTGCTCTTGGATAGGGCCTCAGGGGTCCCCTTGACTGAGTAGAGCAGCTGTGCTTGGACTGGAAGGGCAGGGAGGTCATTGAGAGGACCAGAGAATGGGAAGCTGATAGGAAATCAGGGCTGAGAGGGTCTGTGGCCAGGCCAAAATGGGGAAAGGGACAAGAGGAAGATGAAGAGAGAGACGGCCAGGAAAGCGAGCCGGTGGGGCAGATGGGAGAGGCAGTGTCCAGCCTCCTGGGACAGACAGGGTGGGCTCATCCAAGGGAGCCAGCACAGGTGGGCAAAGGACCTCTCAGGACAACTCTACGGGGACCCCTGCATGGTGGCAGGCCAATGAGGGCCTTCAGAACACAGCTCTCCGCACTCAGCGCTTCCCTGTCTCCCTGCCGAGAGGCTGATGAGCTGCTGCACAGGGGGCTGATGGGGGCACAGGAGTGCCACCAGCGCTGCCTGGGGACAGGGCAGGAGGAGCTGCAGCGATGGGCCTCCAGGGCAGGCTGCGGGGCAAGCAGCAGGAAGCCCCACGCGGCTACCAGAGAAGGGACTGAGTGCCGGTCACAGGGCGCAGTGGAGACAAGCCCTGGAGAGCTCGGCAGGGCCCCACCCCAGACAGCTCGCCAGCCCTGGGCAGCTCCGCCACCACTCACCAGGGGGCTGCACACTGGAAGGCAGGGCAGGCGCCTCATTCCATTGGTCAGCACTGGACGCGGAGCTGGAGCGCAGGCGTGGCCCCTCGGGGCATGGGCCCGCCCAGGCTGAGCTGCTGAGTGGGCGCTCAGAGTGCAGGGACGTGCTGCTGGCCGAGTGGGGGGCACCTGGGTGGGGGGAAGCATCAGGCTGGGAGGGACTGCTCCTTGGGTGCTACTGGGAGATGCTGTCTAAACGGGGTACAGCCAGGAGTGGTCTGGCGGGCCTGTGGTTCCCTGGGCCAGTGGCCCGGCTTACTGTGAAGCCAGAAGTGAATCTCCTTTCCCCTGAATGTAAAGCGTCACGCGCAGCTCTCCCTTCACTGTGACCCAGGAGCTGGGGAAGGCGGGATCAGAAGGCACACCTACGACAGTCTCCTGGCACCTGCCCCCCAGTCCCCACTGAGGCCTCTGCACCCTACATTCTGGTCCACATATGTCGTTTGCTTTGCCTCAGCTTTGCTGCCATTCTGACGAGAAATAAGTGTATCAAATTCAAGTAATTATGTCTAATTAGTATTAGTAATTATCCTGTTGGGCTGGGGAAAATTAATCTTTCGTTTCCCATCAGGGAAGAATGGCAGAGCCAGGGGAAGCGAAGGCTGGAGGGGTCCAGGCCGGGCGGGCAGACGCTGGGCTGAGCGCCTGTCCCGCTTCACCCGCGGCCGGCAGAAGCCTTCTGCAGAGCCGAGCAACAGCCGCGGGCCCAGAGCCTGTGACACTTACAGGCCTGAGGGGGACACTGAGCATCTAAGCTTCCTTCCCCTTCTTGGCTTCCCACGAGAGCACAGGGGACATAGAACAGGTGGCGCAAATCTAAGAGGTTCCCGACCACCTGAGGAGGCAGTGTGGTGCTCGGCCAGAGGCGGATGGGCCGGAGCAGGCCAAGGGAAGAGGAAGCAGGCAGGGCATGGGCAAGCAAAGGAAACGGGTAGACATGAGGCCCCGCAGACCCACAAGAATACACAGGGCTTCTAGAAGCCTGTAGAAGCACAGAGCTGAGGCAGCTGGAAGGGGAGGTGAGGTCAAATGCCACAAAGCTCTAGCGAGAGCGATGCTTAAAGGCAGAGGAAAGTTTTGTGTTTCTCTTGTGTTTGTCCTGACACCAAATGACTGAACACACAGTAAGTGCTTATCATAACACATGTGGGCCCCAAGACACAAGTCTGTCTCCCACCCTCAAGTGACGTACCGCTGCTGCCTCTGAAACCTGCCTAGCTGCCCTGCTCAGGTGCCAGGTCTCTCCTGGCAAGCCCTTGCCTCTCCCTGGGCCTTCTCAGTTCCAATCCTTCTCAGGTTCCGAATCAGATCCCCCTCAGCCTGAGCCCCACAACCGAAGACATCACAGGCCCAACTTCCTCCCCAAGCCCCCAACCCAAAACCCTGAGGGAGGGAAAGTGCTTTCCCTTTTCTTTGTTAATTCTCCCCTCATTACGCCTGCAATCCCACAATCAGTGTGCACTGTAATTGTCGAATTTGATGCTAATGATTAATGAATTAAACATGGAGCCATCAATTAGTCCTCCGAGGATAATTCTGCATAAAGCAGCGGATAATGTAATTACAGTAACAAAGATAATGAGATGTTAACATCGCCCGGTGAGCGAGAGACATGTGTGAGTGTGCATGAGGGTCGGTGTCAGCGTGCGGCAGCGAGAACACGGGCTTGTGAAGCACCGTCCATGTGTTCCTGTGCGTGGGTGCTGTAATTACGAGAGCCTGAGCTGCCGGGGCTCCTCCGGCAGGCCACTGTGGCTCTCCAGGTAAAGGCTGTCTGGGCCCGGGAAGCCCACACCGTCTTTCTTCCCCGCTTAGCCAGCTTAGCTTTCCCCTTGCTACTGCCTTCGAGGAAGAGCTCTTTGGAGACCTTCCTCGCCCCTCCAGTCCTGGTAAGAAAGCCCACAGGGAGGCTGCCCAGGCGGGTTCTCAGACTCTGCACAGAGCTCTGGGAAAACCTCCAGTGGCTCAGCACTGAGGGGGGCACACGAGCCACCATTTTGCCCACAACCCCCCAGCAGGCTCTTGGCACACCCCCCCTCATGAGTAGTCTTTTCCTTGGCCTGCTTCCTTCCTGTCCACAAGAGCTCTCCCTCTACACACTTTCTGGGCGCCCTATTCCAACTCAGGTGGTTTAAAGGAAGCAGCAGGGCAAATCCCAGGTTTCCCCTCTTACTGCGTGTGAGGTTTTACGAATTAATTTCCTTCCCTGCGTCTTTGTTTCCCCATGAAAACAGGGACGACAACAACCTCCATTTCCTGGTTCTGCTGTGGCCCTGGGGCCTGACACAGAGACATCCACTACACTGACACAGTTCCAGTGGTCAGTGGTCAGGGCCCTCCTCAGCCTCTCCCCAGGCCTCCAGCCTACCCAGTGATAGCCATGCAGGAGTACACCGACCACACAAGGACCAGACTTGGAGGCTGGCTCCTTGTCTACCTTCCTTCCATCCTGCATTTTCTCAATGCAAGTCCCCATCAGCATTTCCAGTGGGCAGTTCTTTATTCCCCCCCCCCAAGGTAGGGTCTTCACTGTAGCCCAGACTGACCCTAGACTTATTACACAGAGTCCAGGCTGGCCTTGAACTCACAGCAATCTTTTCACCTCTGTCTTCTAAGTGCCGCACCACACCCAGTGAATGGACAATTCTTTGTTGTCCGGAGTCCATCCTGTCCATTCCAGGTTACACAGTATCCCCAGGCCCTTGTCCACTCAATGTCCTTAACACCCTTGTATCACATGGCATGCAGAATACACTTACCTCCTCACATGTCTCCTAGGCAAGGTGGCATGTACCAGAGCAAAACCTATGCTGCTGAGTAGGCCTCTGGGGCAGGACACAGAGACAGGATGGTGTCCTAAAGAGCAGCTTCTAGGACCAGGGAAAGTGGGGCCCAACAGTGTAGGACAATTAGGGGACACTAAGGCCTGGAAAGCAAAGGTCTAGGAGCCCAGCAGGTGTGGGGAAGGGTGAGAGTGGGGAGGGTGAGGATGGTCTCAGGAAGGAAAACAGGAGGCTCAGAGGAGGCAGAATCAGATGGCACTAGGAAAAGAGCACCGGGGACAGAGGGCTTTTCATTTGAACCTGCACTGTCACAAGAGGTAAGAGCGCGACCACAGAAAATCTATCCTGCCTCAGTGGCCCTTTCAAGGCCCCTAACGATCCATCCTCCATGGATGGATCCAAGACATCTTTCCTACCTCCTGCTCCTCCTTACCCTGACTGCTGGGTCAAAACTCCACATCTAGCCCGGCATTGCGGAGCACGCTTTTAGTCCCAGCACTCAGGAGGCAGAGGTAGGAGGATAGCCCTGAGTTTGAGACCACCCTGAGGCTATATAGTGAATTCCAGGTCAGCCTGAGCTAGAGTGAAACCCTACCTCAAAATAACAAAACAAAACAAAGAAACAAACAACAAAAAAACCCACGCCTACCCTGAGATAGTTGCTGGGATGGTTTCAGACAGCTGGTGTACCTGCTCCCCAAGCTGAGCCGCTGGCCTTCCTCAGCTCTAGTTGTGGAGAGGTGGCCCCACCCCACTCTCCAGCTCCAAGGCTCCCCAGCCCCACCCAACAGCCAAGCCTCGGCCACTGCACCTCGCAGAGAGGATTCTGAAGTGTGGTCCCGGCTGGTGAGGAAATCTGAAGCCCCGATGCCCAGGCCTAAGCAGCAGCTAGGCTAGAAAGTGTGCCTCGCTCTACAGCCCATCGGCAGCCACTCCCACGCTTCCAGAACTCCCTGCTCCCCATGCCACGGCAGCCGCCTCACCTGTGCCCCCACCCAGCTGCGTGTTGCTCCGCTCCATGGCCAGCCCATTGGCGCGAGGGCTGGTGCCCGGGGCCGTGGCAGGTGTGGCTCGCGGCAGGCGTTTCCCTGGCACCTTCACGGTGGTCCGCAGCAGGTCGATCTCCTTGCCATGGATGTTCTGCATGTAATCCTACGAGCGTGCAGAGGACAGACAGGCGCGTTAGGACGGGTTCTCCCGGGCGGCACTGTCTCCAGCACTGCCCCTCCCACCACCGAGGCCTAGGCCGCTTTCTGTGCAGTCACCACACTGAAGCCCACACGAGCCTCCAAGTCTGGATCCTGCCTAGGACTCCACAGTGCCCAAGGGGGACCTCAGCCTGGAGGGAGCCTCGATGGGGGGTGCGCAAAGGCTTTGGCGCCGGTTCCTGCGACCCGGGGCCCTCTGGGAAGACCACTTAGTGAGCAACAAGAAAGAGGCCAGGTATCACACAGAGATGGCATTTAGGGACACGGTGTCCACATGGCGGAGGGGAAATCACAAACTCGTGAGGACTGAGCAGCCCTGGGTTCCCAAGCTGTCCATGTCTCAAGCTGTGGACCCCATCTGGGCACTAGGAATTCCAGCCCTTAATGTGATTGTGTGTGTGTGTGTGTGTGTGTGTGTGTGTACGTGTATGTGTGTATGTATGTATGCATGCGTGTGTGTGTGCATGTATGTGTGTGTGTGTGTATTTTACTGGAATGTGCCAGCAGGTCCATGGCTTCGCACACCCCAAGAATTCCCTTTCTGTGGGACCTGTCACCATCAGACTACCTGCCAGTCCAGGGCTGGGTGCCACACTGCAAGTGTGCCTCATATATGTGTCATGCGTTATCGCGCACAATCTTCCCAACCTGCTGCGAACTGAGGCGTTTGTCCTTTTGTGTTCCGTTCAGACCTTTGCGACCGCATCCCACCAGCATAGGCCAGGCTCACCTCAAACCCCTCCAGCCTCACCACCTCCACCTCCTGAGCACAGGGATTACAGTGGGGCCACCGTACTGCGGGCTCCGTGCCTGCCGGTGCTGGACCAGAGCGCGACAGCCCAAGAGCGCGGGAGGCAGCAGAGCCTCATGCACACAAGGACTTCCTCCAGGCTGCCCTCAGCCGGAGACCTCGGCCTGCCTTGAAGTCAGGGCCCCAGGGCCACAGTGCCCTCTGTCCCTGCAGCCTCCAGTTAAAGCTGGAGCCTGGCTTGCCCGCTACTTCTAACCTCGCCCTCGACACCACTGGCTCTGTTTCCGCATTGCCATCGGGCACCCCAGTCGCTGCAAGCTCTCGTCTTCCGTACGGGGCAGCAGTTCCATGCTTGGGTCTATGCCCCTTCCCGAGAGGAAAGTCTGTAGTTACACTGACAAGCATGAAATCAGCTCCTCTCATGGAAGCCCTTTAAGTCTTTCCTACACCCCTCCCAGGCCTAGCCCCGGAGGCCCGGCCAAACTGGAAACCATCTTGTCTCCCAAGGTGGCTGTGACACCCTTCCAGGCAGACAGCCTTCAGGAGCGTTCAGGCCCAACCAACCCGAGAGACAGCGGGGGGGGGGGGTGCTGCTCTGGAAGGTGTGAGCCAGCCTTGCCTATGTCTGTGTTCCTACCACCCCAAGTCTGGGACAGGGCCTGGCCTCGCGCACTTCCTCTGAGGTTTTGGTCAGGCTCTCAGGCCCGAGGGACCTAGTAAGATGTCAAGGAGGCCGGACATGGTGGCGCACACCTTTAATCCCAGCACTCAGGAGGCTGAGCTAGGAGGATCGCCATGAGTTCCAGGCCACCCTGAGAATACATAGTGAATTCCAGGTCAGCCTGGGCTACAGTGAGACTCTACCTCGAAAAACAAAAAGAAAAACAAACAAAAAAAGTCATCAAGGAGAGCAGCCACCCACCCCAGAAGACCCTGATAACTCAGCCTACACTGTCGTGCATCAACAAGGGCTCTCTCCCCAGCTCTGGGCCTCACCTGGGAAGCTGGGCCTCATGAACATCTGACTACACCAAGCACCATGTGCCAGGCAGACCAATATCGTCAGCAGCTCGGGACCCAGAGGTGACATGTGCAAAGGAGCCCCCAGGCTCCAGTGCTGGCCCTCTGGTCTTGCTTTCAGTGCGTGACTTCACATCCTCTCAACCTCTTCTCTCTGCCTTCATCCCAAAGAGGCTGCTTGTTCCTACACATACTAATCTCTGGTCCTTGCATGTGGTCGCATCCTGGACTGGCTGCCCCAGACAACACAACAGCTGGCTGGGCCAAAGGCCCAGCTGTGGTCCTTCTCCTGGGGGAGGGGCTCGGGCTGCTCCACTTCACAAGGAGGGCACAACAGCTACCATAGTCGTCAGGCCCTACTTGAGCCCTGGGATGCCCAGTCTGAGACATGGCGGCAAAAACTGACCCTCTGCCAAGAACAAGAGCTGCACAGAGGGATGCCCTTGAGGACCAAGGAGCCAGAAGCTGACCACAGGGCAGGGACTGCCTAACGGTAGCCTCAGACAGTACCAGCCGCCAAGGGCTGGGCAGACCAACACCCTTGGCAGTGTGGGCCCAGAGCTGAGCTGGGCCTAGAGGACATCATGGTGAAGAGCCCAGAGGAGCAGCCGCAGGGACCTCAGCCACAGAGAACAGCGTTTCCCTCCGTCAGCAGAACGAGGAGTGTGGTGGCGGTGGTGGCAGCGGCTGCTCAGGAGAGCGGTCACCACGGCTGCCTTTATTACCCACCATCAAACAGCAATTTCTTCCCCAGCCTCCTCGCTAATTACCCAGCCAGCGTTCTCATCTCGTTTTATTACTGGAATTAACAACGAGTTCAGAGCGTGGAAAGCTATTAAGATGTGTGATTAAGCCACATTCAATTAGTTTCTACAAACAATTTAATTGATGTTGCAGATAGAATTAACAGAAGGTGATTGTGTGAATGGCTCCGCTGGCTGCAAAATGGGGGAGGCTGTGTCGGGCTCTCTTGGGCCAGGCTGAGATTCAGGCGCGAAGCTTGAGGCTTGCCCACCAACTCACGTTCCAGGCGTCGGGCCCAGCAGCTTTCGTCACTAGGGGAGGCCTGGGCACTGTGTCTCTGGCTCTCAGGTGAGACATGAGACAAGAGGCAGCCAGGCCCAGGTCCTATGGGAGTCTCGGCAGTGACCGGAGGCCCTCCCTCTCACTTGACCTTAGCCAAATGCCTGAGAAGTCAGGGTTCAGAATCCTGGGCCTTGGGGGGAACGGCTGCCCAGAGGTGAGGAGGCTGCCCAGTCACCGCAGCACTGCTGAGGGTGAAGAAAGGCGGCAGAGGGACGGAGGAGGTCACAGCAGGAGCAGGCGAGGGCTGGCAAGCCAGATGAGGAGAGGAAGGGCCCAGCACGGAGAGTGAACTGGGCCCAGCAGCACAGCCTCGAGGCACTCCCTCACCTCTGCCTTCGCTTATGCTGAGGCAGAGTGAGCCTGGGACAGAACCTGTGACCCCTTAATGAGAAGATAAGCATCTACAGGGCAGGTGGGCAGCCTGCTCTGCTGCCGCCTCCTGACATGCATCCGGTGCAGAGGAACATACTTCTTAGCCACGGGGCCCATGGCGGCCAGTGATTGGCTGATGCTAATTGACAGACAGCCCGAGGGGACCAGGGGTGGCTAGGACCTAGTCTATGGGCCAGAAAACTACTGTCTCTTAAAGCTCACCCCTGTGCAAGGACATGAGGACAGGTCCTGTCACAGGCCCCTGAGCCACACAGTGCAATGAGTGCGAGGGGAGGACTTGGGGAGGGGCTTGGACACTCAACCTGGCCTGCCTGCAGTCCACCCAACCCCCCCCCCAAAAAAAACAGCTGACCTGGCTCTTTAGGCAGTCCAAAGGCAGAGACTCTTGGCAAGTGCCAGGGACCCTTGGTAATGCTGACAGGGCCCACGACTTGGCACAGCTGCTGGCTGCCTCCAGCTAGTCACAGACTCACTGAGCTGCTGCTGCTGGGCCGTGGCTGTGGCAATAACAGTCCCACCACGAGACCCACCCCCCAACAGACACCACTGCATCCCCAGGCTCAAGCTCCCCAGACACCCTCCTCCCCACCCTGGCTCTCCTCCATTCTTTGGTACAGGCCGAGTCACACCGGCAAGGATGCAAGCGCAGAGAGGCTAAGACAGACCATCCCACACAGGAGGGAGACAGACGTGTCACCAGTCAGCCAGCTGAGGTCCCAAGCTCTCAGTCCAGATGGACACACAGACAGCACGGGCTGACCTGTCTGACAGACAGGCTGAAACGTGACCCGTGGGAGTTAGCAGACGCTGAGGTGGCTATTGGGCCTCAGCATCCTGCTTGGCTCTCTGGTCTGTGACCTGGCAGGAGGAAATAATGGGAATCCACTGTCTGTCCAGCACCCAGTCCCTTGGTCCTCTTTTAGGTGCAAGGCTCCATGGGGAAGACAGACCCTTTTGTCTCTGCAGTCAGTGCCATCCTGGTGGGCCCACCACCTGTCACTGTCCGTTAAGAGCTCTGGAGAGGGATCGGGTCTATGTGAGCACAGGAGAGGGGGTCAGGGCAAGGAGGGAAGCGCCACTCTAGATACATGTGGTTGCTTTCTTCTCTGTCACCCAGGTGCCATTGCCACCGGGCATCCTGGCACAAGAGCTGGCCTGTGAGTAAGGCCTATTAATGCTCCCGAACTAAGCGGAAAGGCCAGCACTCCGAGGAATGCGCACGAGGGAAAACTGAGAAGGGCGCGGGCTGGCCTGAGTGGAGGCGCTCTCCCGCGCCGCACTGTGTCCAGGCCTCTCTTCACAGGGCTGCTTAGGCAAGGGCTCTCAGGACCAGTGAAAGGCCAGAAAATGCAAACAGAGGCGCCTCTCAGGATAGGACAGGCCTCCCTGACATCACGGTGCGGATTTAAAGATGGGTTAGGGACCCTCTGAGGCAGGCCCAGGGCCTCTGGGCGGGGGGTGGGTCTGGCCTACGTGCTGTGCTCGAGGGGCTTCACAGGAGAACTCATTAGCCCCACAGTGGGGTGGTGACAGAGATGGATTCTGGTGACAGCTGTGTGCTGGAGCCACGCAGTGAGGGGAGAGGAAGGAAGGAAGGAAGGAAGGTGGGGGAAGCTGCCACAGGGGCCACATTCCAGTCAGTGCAACACTCATGGCCCAGTGCTGGGGCACAGTCCATGTACCCTCCAGAGCCCTCTTCTCCTCTCAGGTCCCAGGCCATTCTCAACAGTGCGGCTTGGCCACCAGACCCTGGCCCAGGAGCCCAGTGCCCCCTCCTGCCATGGCACTGCTACGGAGGCCTGCTTGGCAGCAGGCTACAGAAGAACCCTAGCCACGGCAACAAGGGACACGGAACCTGGCTGGCAAGGGTGAGGTAGGGCATCCAAGAGCACCCACTCAACATGCCTGCTGCGGAGACAGGGAAGTCTTGTGTCTTTCCCAGGACACCAAAGTGCAGGTTTCCTCACGGGAAGCCCCCATTTGGTATCAGCAGAGGCCCTTCGCTCTGCCCTCTCTCCACCCCTGCCCGTGCCCTCTGCTCTTGCTCCTGGACTCACGTGCAGGCTGGGGTGGTAGGTGAGCAGCCCGTTGTCACAGAGTGTCACATACTTCCTCTTCCACTCCTTGTTGAGGGACTTGCCGCTGCGCTTCAGCAGGATCCCCTAGGAACAGAGGTGCCGTCAGAGAGCAGCAGCCAGCCCACGGGTCACTGGGCTCTGAGGATGGGGGGATCCACACCAGAGATCAGGATACAGCCCAAGGGTCAAGGCCCAGGACGGAGATAGTGTGACTGGGAACGGGAAGTGGCGCCCTCCTGCAGCCGACCTCCCGAGCCACTGTGTCTGAGCAGAGGCCTGAAGGACCTCCAGCTGCACTTAGCGGGAACTTGCCTTCCTTACCAGGAAGTAGTCTGGGCTGCTGTTGGGAGCAAGAATCTTCCCTCCCACCCAGGAAGTTCCACAGGCGAACGGTGGAACAGCTGCAGAGGTTTCTGGCCTGCCAGGCCCAGGAGCAGCTTCAGCATAGGGCAGGGGAAAAACCTAACTATCCTAAGAATGCCCCAGACCCCAGGCTAGACAGTGAGAAGCCCCAGCCTTCCATTATGAGCCACCAAATTCTCTGTGTATACAAGGAGTGGGGCAGGCAAGCATCCTACCATGCAACTATACCCCTGGCTGACCTCTTACTTTTTATTTGGGTGTGTGTGTGTGGAGTGCAGGCAAGGCTGTGTGTGACTGGGTGTGCATGCTCCTGTGTGTGGAGGCCAGAATTCAATGCTGAGTGTCCTTCTTGAATCATATTCCACCTTTTTATTTACTTACTTATTTTTGGTTTTCCAAGGTAGGGTCTCACTCTAGGCCAGGATGACCTGGAATTCACTACGTAGTTTCAGGGTGGCCTAGAACTCACGGTGACCCTCCTACGTCAGCCTGCCAAGTGCTGGGATTAAAAGGAGTGTGCCACCATGCCCAGCTGTCCACCTTATTTTTATTGATGTACTTATTTGGGGTGGGAATTCACCTTTGGCTAGACTAGGTAGCTAGCAATGCCCAGAGATCCTCCCACCTCCACCTACCTAGTGCTGGGATGACGGCAAACATCATCATAGCCGACACTGTACATGTGTCAGGAATCCAAACTGAGGTCCTCACACCTGTGTGGCAGGCCATCCCCTCAGCCTCATCTCTTACTTTTTGTTATTGCTGTTGGGTTTTTTTGTTTGTTTGTTTGGCTGGTTGTTTTTTGCTTTTCAGGGTAGGGTTTGTCACTAGCCCAGGCTGACCTGGAATTCACTATGTACTCTCAGGTTGGCCTTGAACTCACAGCAATCCTTCTACCTCTGCCTCCTGAGTGCTGGGATTAAAGGCATGTGCCAACATGCCTGGCTATCTTTTTATTTATTTATTTATTTATTTATTTGTTTGTTTGGGGCGGGGAGAGAATGGGTGTACTAGGGACTCAAGCCACAGCAAATGAACTCCAGACATACACCACCGTGTGCATCTGGCTACGTAGGTACTGGGGCATCAAACCTGGGTCCTAAGGCTTTGCCGGCAAGCGCCTTAATTGGTAAGCCATCTCTCCAGTCTCACTTAAGCTGTCTAGGCAGACACTGAACTTAAGAGCTTCCTGAGTAGCTGGGAGCACAGATGTGCAGGTCAGAGGCTGCAAGCAGAGGACCTTGGTGCATTTTGTTCAGATAAACTCTCAGCACTCGGGACACCACGACGCTCGGTACATAGTCTCTGTCAGAACCAGGGGAAGGTCCCCAAGACTGTGCTGTGCGTCACGGGGTGAAGGCAGGACGGAGACCCTGCTGGATGATGGCCAGCCTCCTGTAACCCACACCTCCCCTCCGCTCACTCCCAGTGACAGAGAGCTGGGAACACAAGTGCCACAAGGACTAACAGGTGGCAGAGTCTCCAATCCCTCAACTCCAGAAAGGCAGGAAGAGGAATGGGCATGATGGCATGTGCCTGTAGTCCCAGTGCTCCCGACGCTGTAGTCGCAAGACAGCAAATTAGAGTCGGGCCAGCCTGGTATAAATGAAAAACTATTAAGGATCTCCAATTGATCCCACCCCCGCCCGCTAGGGGGCGAGGTGGAGCTGACAAAGCCCTTGGCTCCTGGCTACGACAAGGCAACATTTCCCATCCTTGCCACACCTCTCCTTCCTTCCTCTACCCTCCTCCTCCTCCTGTCACCCCTGAGACAAATGTCACTGCAGGAGATACAGTGACACACATGGTACCTCAGGACATAAGCCTGCTCCTGGTGGAGAGCCTATGCTCAAAACTGAGCATCTGGAACATTCAAAAAAAAAAAAAAAAGCAATCAGGCCCCATCCTATGAAAAGAACCTGACAATCATCTGGTGCCTGGGTGGCCTGCCTCTGCTGTGGAGTTCCTGCCATAGGCCAGAAGTGGGTTGTGCAGTCAAGGGGCTCCTCTTCCCTTGACCCATAGCAATGAATCCCCAAGGACATGGGGGGTAGGGGACCATCCCCATTCAACACAGATGGCATCAGGAGGGCGGAATGCCCAGGTGAGAGGGTATGTGGGTATGTCCGAGGTGGCGACCCCTGCTGTCTCGCAGCTCCTCACCACAGGGTTCTGTGCCCTCGCCCCCGCCTCTAAACCCAGGTCCCTTCATGCTTGAAGTATGCCCCGGTCACCATGTTCATATCCAGACCCTCCTCCTAGCTCCAGGTCCAACTTCCCAGGTGCTGGGAAAGGAGAGTCAACCTCAGCTAGCCTCTGTACCACGAGCTGGCCTGGAACATCCAAATACTCTAACAGGTCTTAGGCTGTCTCAGAGTGGCCTTAAGACGCCACAGGACCCTGCCAACATGGACACGCGCTGCTGCGGAGGTGGCTCAGGAGCGAAGCCTTTGCGGCCCAGGATGCTCCACTCCCCCCCAGCTTAATGAGGGGTCGTGGGCGGCACGCCAAGGGCTCACAAGCAGGGCATGAGGGCTGCGGGCGACCCCAGCCCACGCCCTCACCTGCAGGCCCACTCACTGCCCAGTGCACTGGGGTTCCTGGCGGGTCCCGCCTGCCGCCCCCACCCTGCAGCCCCGGGGGTTCCCGCTCCCCTCCTGGCCGGCCGGCTGCGCGCCGCGGAGCAGGAAGCAATCTGGGGCGGAATGGGAGCGGTGCGGAGGCGACAGCCCCCAGAGGACCCGTTCCCGCCGCCGCCTCCCTCCCAGCTCCGCCAGCCGACTTAATTGCGGAGTCCGGATTGATTGGGAATGCAAATGGCAACAGAAATGCAATCTCCACTCCCAGCAGGAGCTGGGGGGAGGGGAGGGAACCGAAAAAGGGCCTAGGGGACGGGGGGGGGGGGACGGGGGGCGGGGGGCGGGGAAATGGGAGGGGTCACGAATGCGGTGGGGTGGGCCTGGGGGAGGGCGGGTCCTTCCTTCCGAATGGGCAGGAGCCGGGCCCCACCCCCAGGTGGCCGTACTAAGTAGAGGATGCCACATCCTGAGCTCCAGCAGGCCTCGGCACAGGCCCTGCCCTGCCCTGCCAGTGGAAGAGACCTTAAGCCTCGGGGCCTGTGACACCTAAGTGACCCGCCTGACTCCAGGCTGCATCACCATCTAGTCCCTGCATGTGGAAGACTCAGAGAACAAAAAGCCAGCCCTCAACAGCAAGGCCCAGACAGGACCAGGCGGGTGCTAAGGCAGTGTAAGGTTCTGGCTCACTCCCTGAACAGCTTAGGCATGTGTACACAGGTACCCAGAAAGCACCTTCCCTCTTCAGCCTCAGCAAGGTGATCAGCATCCACCTGGAATTTGCAGGAGGATCTGCCACCAACAGGCTCACGTGTCACAGGTTCTGTGCACACGAGCATGCACACAGAGGGGGACAGGAGGCCGGAAGGACTCTCAACTCCTGCCATTCTATGCTCTCGGCCTTTGCAGGTTACCCGACTGGAATGGTCCCTGCCACACAAAATGCCATGAGTATTTCAAGGGAGGGAGGAAGTGGAAAGGACCAACCTGTGGCTCCCGGCTGTGCCCTCATACATCCCAGGATGTTTGAAAACTGACTTCCACAGAACATCACAACTCTCATATAAATCAGGAACTGGCCTGCCCCTGCCAAGAGCCCACAAACCCCAGCCCAGGGAGGGCCAAACCTGACTGCAGGCCCTGGCTAAACCAGCTCTGGTGCTGTGGTCACACTAGCCTCCTCTGGAGTCAAAGAATGGCAACATGGTCTCTGCAGATACTGGGATGACCTGAACCGAGGCGGCACCAAGAAGAGTCCAGCAGACACCCCTTCCTCACCAGCACCTTGGCCCCTGAGGCTCCTATCTGTTCCAGAGATGCCTCCCCCATTCTTCCTCTCCATTATCATCCACCAATGCTGGGCAGAGCTCCTACTCTATACATCAACACCTCTGAGCAAAGGCACCTCCATCTGTCCATGTCTCTTCCTGCACAGGAACCCCAAAGAAGTCCAGGAAAACAGGGCTGGGAAGCCCAGTGCTCCCAGGAAGTAAGAAAGGAGGTAGGGAGAGATTGGAAGGGGGCAGATCTACTAGTTGTTTGTTTTTTTTTTTTTAAGAACGGGGTTCAGGACTGGAGAGATGGCATAGCAGTTAAGCGCTTGCCTGTGAAGCCTATAGACCCTGGTTCAAGGCTTGATTCCCCAGGACCCACGTAAGCCAGATGCACAAGGTGGCACATGCACCTGGAGTCTGTTTGCAGTGGCTGGAGGCCCTGGTGCTCCCATTCTTTCTCTCTACCTCTTTCTCTCTCTGTCTCTCTCAAATAAGCAAAAATTAAAAGAACAGAGGTTCATACTGGTGAAATTGCACCAATAAACCTCAGATGGAACCATCTCTCAGTAGCCCCCCATGAATGCTCCATGAGTTACTTTTGTTAATTTTATTTTATTTTATTTTATTTATTTTGAGACAGGGTCACACTGTAGTTGAGACTGACCTGGAACTCTCTATGTAGCCCTACAGGCTTGAACTAAACTTCCCTTGCCCCTGCCTCCCACTACCCCCCCCTCCCCCAGTGCTGCAATTACAGTCACGTACCACCACATGCAGCCCCTCAGGCTTTTCCTGTGAGCCCTTCCTTAGGCCAGGGCCCAAGGCCACCTTCTCCAGGTTGCATTCCAGAACCTGTAGGTCTGGGAACCACCGAATGAGGGCAGCAGGTGGCTCTCTGCTGCCCTCCAGTGGTAATGATGAGGGATAGGAAGAGATGTGGACCCAGAAGATAGCTACCTAGGAAAGATGCAGCTTTAGACCCCGGGGCCTCTGCCCCTGTGGTAAGCACTTGGGCCTGGGAAAGTGTCACTTCCCGAAACGTCATCTCCACATCACAGAAGCTCCAAGAAGAAGCACACTACCGTATGTCTGGGGCTCACAGGAGAAAGCAAATGCTGACCTGCTTAATGGGGATGGCCCGGCCGCTCCCAATACTGTCCACCTTGCCCTCAGAAGCCTTCTTCTCACGGTCCAGGTCAGTACCCTTTCGAGACTGGAAGAGAAAAGAAGAGGCGTGTTAGAGACCCAGGACCCTTGGGGGAGAACTGCCCGCCTCAGTTCCTGGCCCTCCCACCTTCCTCCCACTCCTGGGCAGCCCTAGCACTGGGTCGGCCTGGGCGGCGGGTCGGGAAGGAACCGAGACACAAGTATTCCAATGGGTTTATTCTTACACACGGCACCATACAGAGCAGCACAGGTCACTGAGCCGGGCCCGCCCCTCACAAAAGAGCAAGGACACGAAATACGGAGGGAGGGAGGGCGCGATGAGCACGCAGCCCAGGGGCTGGGGTGCAAGTGTAAGAGAAGGGGGCGAGGAGAGGTGGCGGTGGGGCTGAGGGCTGGCCTGGAGCACGGGGCACGACAACCAGGGAGAGCAAAGTCCGGAAGTGAGCGGGCAGGTGGCCCGTTTGCGGCACAGACACCACATGGTACGTGTCACCGAACGCGTCGGTGTGGCCCAAGGGGCACAGTGGATGGAGAGAGAGAGGAGAGAGGCCAGAAGAGGCCCTGCGCCCTGCCAAGCTCCTGGGGCAGAGTCCACCCAAATGCGGATCCTAGGAAATGGGGAGGCCAAAAAGAGGGGGCAAGGCAAGCGTGGTGGCGGCGGCTTCCGGAGCAGGAGCAGGATCGGCAGAAGTCCATGCAGGAAGGAGCAGAGGGGAGGGGCAGGAAAGCTCCCCCCAGGAGCAGCTGGGTCAGCGGGCTTGGGTGCCCCCGCCCCTCTGGGCCTCGTCGCTCTGGCTGGCCGGTGTGGGCCGAGCTCCCTTCTTCTCCATGCAGCGAGCCTGGCGCAGCCTCCAGCCGGGCCTGGTCCCCCGGCAGCCCCCAGCACGGGCTCCGGCGTTCCTAGCCTTCCCTGGGGGTAGGGTTAGTTACAAAGGTTCCTGTGGGTCTCTGGAGCGGGGAGCTCGGCGGCCGCTTCTCATCTGAGAGCAGTCCCAGGGCCCGGCCCGCCTCCGGCCCCGCACAGGGGGAATGTCCAGAGGTGCTGTGTGTCACCACCTGGTCTTCTAATTTGGAAGGAGTTGGAAAGGCCTTTTTGTTGATGAAAAGTTGGAAACAGTGGCACATATCTGCAAATATCGAAAGAATAAAGATTTTGGCAAGTTATACTCAAGCCCCCGCAAAAGTCGGTCAGCACTGGTGAGGGCGGAGACCCAGGCGCCTGGGGAGAGGCAGCAGTGGGATGAAGAGGAGGAGGAGGAGCAGGAGAGGAGGAGGAGGAGGAGGAGGAGGAGGCCAGCCACCGGGCAGAGGTGGCCCAACAGTCTGTCTCAGCAGGGAATGTTCTCTACTCAGCTGTCTGGGCCCTATCCCTCTTGTTCGCCCAGGCTGCCAGGAGCTGAGGGCACAGGGAGGAGACTGATACCAGGCGGGAGAAAGCCCAGCCGGGGAGTGGGAACTGGGCACAGAGCACATCACCGCCCCGCAGCGCCGTGGTCGCAGGCTGCCTCCAGTCCCCTCCTGGGCAAAGCCCGACTGCTACAGCTCTCTGCCCCTTTGGCCCAGGAAGGAGGAAGGCTGAGTGGGGCTGCTGCCACTGGGACCCCAGACAGAACTGCCATTCAGGATGAGTGAGGTGCAGCCCGGTCCAGCCAGGCTGGTGAGCCAAGAGGCTGCCAACTACCAGAGGAGCCCGGGGGGGCACCTCCCCGTGGAGGGTGGCAACAAATGAGCACATGGAGTCAGAGGGGAGACTGGGGACATCACAACCATGCCCAGCAAGGGGTCACCAGCCATGGAGCAGGCAGCATACAAGGGGCTCCCCCTTGAGCACGTGTGTCTCTTCTGGGAAGGATGAAGAGGGAGAAGGGTGGCCCCAACAGCAATGATGGGGTGAAGTCCCAAGATACACCCATAGAGTCGAACATGCCTTGAGGCTGCCTCGGGGACAATGGTGCAAGTGAGGTCACCATGGGAACAATGAAAGAAAAAAAATAAGGTCGCCACTGTGAAGATGGAGAGAATGGAAGGGCCTGGAGGACGTCCGCGCTGTGAGATCGCAACAGCAAAGGGCATGGGTGGGGAAAGGCATCGCAGAGGAGGCAGGCAGGCGGCAGAGAGCAATGGATGGAGCACGAAGGTGCCACAGCAAGGAGCCATGAAGTCAGGCATGGTAGGCACAGCAGGGAGGGCAGGATACCCTGAGGTTGCACCAGCCAGCGGGGGAAGGTGAGGTTAAGAATGGCAGCAGGTGACTGAGACACGATGTTGGGGGACCAGCTGCCAAGGGCACCAGCGATGGTCACTGTAACACAGGCACCCGAGGACTCTAGAGCAACAATAGCAGTAGCAGGTGTGGAGATGAGCAGGCAGCCGCCACGGCTCCGGACAGAAAGGAGAGGCCGTGGGTGCAGGCAGGGCAAGCACTGAGCGCCTAGCGGCAGCGGCAGCAACACAGAGACCAGAGAGCGCGCGGGAGCGGCAGACAGAGGTAGGCAGCAACAGGGAGAGGTGTGTGGGGAAGGGCAGAGGCGAGGATGGACAAGTGAGACCTGGGGCACTCGCTCTGTCTGGGCAGGGTCCAGAGAGTCTGGCCTGGCCTAGCCAGCTGGATGTAGGCCCAGGCCAGCAGCCAAGCCCTGGCTCTCAGAAAGAGGCACGCAGTGACGCAAAGGGAAGGGCCGCTCACCCACCTTTGTCTGCCCAAGGCTCCTGGAGCAATCCAGCCAGGACCCCATAGGAGGGCCAGAGCTGAGACAGGGAAGGGCATGGTGTGTAAAACATGGGTAGAGGAACAGCAGGCTCGGGGGCCAAACAGCTGAGGAGCTGGTTCTGAGCAGGAAGGCTCAGCAGTCCCTGGGCAGGGGCATGAGGTTGGCGGGGAGGGGCAAGGAGCTCACAAGGAGACAGGACAAACCTGAGTGGGAGGCACGAGGCAGCGTGGTGAAGCCCAGGAAAAGATGGCTAAGCCTTTGTTAAACCAATCACAGCGGTGGGTGGGAAGCATGAATGTTCCCCTCGGCAGTGGGGTAACGGAAAAAGAGCCGGAAGGCGGACTGGGAGGCCTGGCTCGGACTCTAGCTCGGCCAGCTAACCCTCTGTGTCGCCTTGGGCAAACAGCCTTCCGGCCTCCGGTTCATTAGCTGTTGAATCAAAGGGGGGGGGGTCAGGGGAGTTAGGCCACAAGTCCAAATATCCCTTTAAGGTGACATAGAAAACTCTAGGGGCTGGGAGGGAGGGAGGCTGCAGGGGGCAAGCGTGTGCAGAGGGGAGTGGGTCTGAGGGGCCATGGCGAGCACAGTGAAGGGAAGCCGCTCTTGGGCTCAGAGGAATGGACTGGAAGATGCTGAGGGCCCAAGGAGAAGCCTCCAGGAGCCGCGTGTGTCTATGTGTGAGAGAGGCTGTAGGTGGCATTCTCCTGACCTGGGGCTGCTGCCCTCTGGGCCGGGAGCTCGGCGCGGCCCTGCCTGCACGGTGATGGCAGCTGGGCGGGAAGGAGGACTGGGCACGTACCGTGAAGATGTTGGAGCGCCGCTTGGACTGCTTGCGGATGGGCGTGGGGGTGGAGGAGGCAGCGATGGTCTCGATGCGCAGCTCCCGCTGGCTGACGCTGGGGGTGGAGGGGACTGAGGACGAGTAATCGCTGAAGGCGCTGCTGCCCCCATTCGTGGCCTAAAGACAGAGAGGGCTGCTGAGCGTGGCTCTGGGGAGGGCAGCAGAGGGACCCCTAGCTTTTAAAGGTGGCATCCGAGAGAGCTGGGATGGTCTGCAGGCCAAGAGAATCCAGCTGCCACCGTGTGAGGTTTCAAACCTCTGTCCTAGGGCCCTGGCACAGGGAGGCTTCTGCACCAACCTGGGAGCTGAAATTAGGAGACACGGGCTAGGAGGTCAGACTGGGGGGGGGGGGGGCACAGAACTGTGGTGTCCTGGCTTACAAGTGGTCGGGGACAAGGGAACAGATGAACCCTCAAGGTCAATGTGAATGTCAGAGGCGGGACACTGGGAGGTGGGGCTGAGGTTGCTGTGAGCAGGTGTGTGTGGCAGGGAAGGCGTCAGGGACAGCTGAGGCAGAGAGCAGGACTGAGCTGAGGCTGCCAGGCAGATGGGGATGCAACGATGGGAGGAGATAGCCAAAGCACTTCACAGGACAGAGACGCCACGCACGCAAGGGTCCACCCCAGAATCCAGCAGGGAGAGCAGGCACCTGAACCCCACCTGCACTCGGGAGCCTGACCTCCAACTCTAACCTGGGCCAAGGAGCGCAATGCACTATGCACCCCAGTGGCTTCCCGGCAGCAGGCCCACTGCAGAGCTGGGGGTGCCACCCTGGCCCCGTTGTAGGATGTACACCACTTAACGACATGAAGATTACCATCTCCTCCTCCTCCTCTTCCTTCTCCTCCTTCCCTTTCTTCTCTTTCCAACAAGAGACACTGACAGAAAGCCCAGTGCTTTCTTACAAGCCCTGAGAGGCGGGGTCTTGGTCTTGGCACATAAGCCAAATTGTCACTCTAATATGCAGACCCGAACACTCATCAAACAAACTACCTGTAGACAACTCCAGGTGGTGAAGTGGGGAGGTTGGGATGCAGCTATGGAACCAAGTGCTGACCCACATGTCAAGGACAAAAAGTGACCCAGCAATAGGGACAGGTGTCCGTGTGGTAGTCTAAGAGGATCACTGGTGGGATTTGGCTCACAGTCCCCAAACCCCAAGAGGTTCTGAAGGCCAACGTCCCTCTTGTTGCACATGCTGCCCTTCCAATGTGCAAGCAAGGCCACAGGGTAGAAAGGCAGCCTTAGTGCTCAGCGGCAAGAGGCTCTCATCTGCTTTCTCCAGCTACAAGCAAGGACAGGACTTGTCCACAAGGGGGTGTTGCAGGGAGTCAGGCCAAGGACCAGTAGTAGAAAGCGAGCCTAAGAGAGCTTTCTTTCCTCCCCAAGCCTGCTGAACCGGGCTTCAGCAAGCATCAGCTTAAGAGATAGATGCCTAATGGTGCTCAGAAGAGCACGTTTGTATGGTCTCGGCTGAAGTGGTTGGAAGGGCAGACAGTAGAGAGGAAGGGATGGAAAGAGGCAAAGAGTGGCAGTCACTACAGGGCAGAGGCCAACTGTGTGCACCATGAGCCAGGCTAGGGGCTGCAGGAGGCTCCTAGGAGACTATGAGAACGAGGCCGAGGTGCTGGGACATACAGATAGGACCAAGGAATGCTGGGAGGTGACCGCACCTGATTGATGTGCACGGCTGGAATGGAGGCGGCGGACACAGCTGAGTGGCTGGGCGAGTTGGGCAGGGACTTGCAGGGCCCGATGGCCAGCTGCTGCTTCTTCCTCAAGGCCACCACTTTCTGGGCCACTACAGGGGATAGCAAAGTCAATTCTATCCACTGGAGGGAAGAGTTAAAATCCCAGCCTGGGGCCTCCCCCGAATACACGCGGCCCTGCTCGCCTGGGGCCTCCCTACGCCCGGCTCTGGGGCCCGAGTTACCGTCCTGGAAGACTCGCTCCACATTGAGCCCGTAGGTTGCGCACGTCTCGTAGTAGGTGCAGCGCTTCAGGTCTGTGGACAGCTTGCGCGCCCGGCTGTCATCGATGACCCGGGGATTGGCGGCACTGATGGCGTCTGTAGGAGAATGGGGGAATCGATTCATGGCCTTGAGGAGTTGGGGGGGGGGGTATGTACTTTATTCAATGGGGAAAGTGCTGGGTGTAGTGGCATACATCTAGAATCCCAGTGCTTTGGAGACTAAGGCAGGAAGGTTACAAATTCAAGACCAGTTTAGGATACAGAGTGAGTTCAAGGCCAGCCTAGGATACAAACTGAGTTCCAGGTCAGCACTGAAACAAACAAAAAGGCAAAACAAAAAAGCCACGCCTTTAATCCCAGCACTTGGGAGGTAGAGGTAGGAAGACCACTGTTGAGTTCAAGGCCACCCTGAGACTACACAGTGAATTTCAGGTCAGCCTGGGCTAGAGCGAGGCCTTACTTTGAAAACCCCACTCCCCCCAAAGAAAAAGCCAGCCACAGACATGACAGTCCCATCTACTGTAGGACTCTCGGAGAAGAGCGACATGTGATCCTGGGTCGCTGAGCCCTCGAGAGTGGCCAAGAGTTTGTCAGCGCTGGGCAGGGAGCAGGGTCTGAGGCTCTCCTGACCTGCCCACCCAGGTTTCACCTGACCCACCCTAAAGCCCTGCCGTGCCCAGGCAGACCCTGCCTCACCCTGTGTGCCCACCAGCACCATGGGCACCTCGCTGGCATTACGGAAGCTGCAGAGGCGCAGGAAGTAGTTGTACACTGTCTGGAAGCTGATTTCATCCTCCAGGCTGAACACAAACACCACAGCGTCCACCCAGGCGGCAAACTGGGGAGACAAGCAGGGTCAGCACCCGGCCGGTTCTGGTGAACCCGGGTACTGGGCAGGCAGGCAGGCTAGCTGGGCATCACCTGGAGCTCAGGGGGCCCTCCTTCATCTCGAATCAGCAGCAGGTAACTCTGGCCGTCCACCACAATCTCCTTCTTAAACCGACCCCCTAGGACAGAGCTTGGGGTTAGGACCAAATGCTGAGAAAGGCCTGGCCGGGGGGGGGGGAGCTGGCTAGCAGAAGACTTGGGCTTCCCATGGAGAAGGGAAGAGGACGTGCGTGCAAGGAAAGCCGCACACAGATACCACGGTGGGAAGGAGGGCCCTGTGGCCGGCCTCTGACGCAGGCTGGCCTGTGATACTCACCTTCAGGAGACTCCTCCTGGACATACGTCCCTGTCAGATAGCGGTGCACCAGGGCTGACTTCCCACTAGACAGGTTCCCCACTATGCCCTGAGGGGAAGGAAGGGCAGAGCAGTGGTCAGAGGGCATGGGGCTGAGCGGAACGGAAGCAGCATGCAGGGGAGAAAGCTGGGGAGAGGCCCAGAAGGCAGAGGCTGTGGGGCAGGCCAGCAGGGGAAAGAGCGGAAGCTGGAAGAAGCAATGCCAGGATAGCCCGGAGCCCTGGGCCTCCCGCGGGCGGGCCCACTCACCACTTTAAGCTCTGGCACAGAGCGGCTCAGGGTCCACTCCTGGCTGTTCACAAATGAGTCTGAAAAGACAGAGCCACTCCATCAGGGCCACAGTGGCACACACACACTTGTCCTGACCGCTGCCACCTGTGATGCCCCTCTCAGCTGAGGCCAGAGGACAGTCCTATCCTTCATGGCACGCTGACCTCTACAGCTGGACTAGGTCCCTGGGGAGCAGAGGGAAGCTTCTCTCTGAGCAGAAGCAAGCAAGGTAGGTCTTTAGGACAGGACTATAAGCTGTGGGTTCACCCTCCCCGGCCTCAGGTGTCTCTTCCCCTCTTCCTCTACTTCATGGTCCATCAGGGAAGATGATCCCATGTGAGCCCACCTGGCCTAGTCCCCTGGGTGCCTCTCGCCCAGATGAGACGCCACTCAAGCAGGCCTCAGACCAGACCCAAAATGGGCAGGGCCCTGACAAAGGGGGCCAGCCTCCTTCCAGCGAGTAGAAACAGCTCACCCTTGGCAGGGTGGGGCCACCCACCACATTCCTGAGCCAGGGTGAAGAGGGAGGAGCCTCACCTGGCCCTGTTCGGTAGGGCAGGTCCAATGAGGCACACCTACCCGCCCTGCCAGTTCTCCCCAGTGCCTCCTTGGCAGGAGACTGGCCTCCCTTCCTTCGGTCCTTGACCAGTACCACTGGTCCCCCCCACCCCCGACTCAAGCAGGTCCCTGGGAAGGGAAACTCCCTGCCCTTCAGTGCTCCTGACAGCCCCCCCCCCACCCTTTGGCTCTGGGTAGCTGTGCTTGAGCTGCCTTTGTCTGCGCAGCACTTGCTGTCCTCCCCAGCTCCCTCTCCCGCCCAGAAGTTTCACAGTGTTATCGCAATCCCGTCCACAAGCAGTCCATGACCTCGGCGCAGAGTTCCCCGCCCCCGAGCTAGGAAACTGTCCAGGGCAGCCTAGAACTGCCAGCGCTCCTTCTTAATTGGGCAGCAATACTGCACCCACCGAAAAGGAGTTGGCATTGGCACCCAGGCCCTTCAGGTCTCCTATGATGCCATGGGTAGGTTGATGCTATGGGCTGTGTCACAGCTTGGCTCTGCCCCTGCCGTGGACACGGCCACTTCTGGACACGGCTAATGCCTCCAGACCCAACTTTTCCTATTCCCGTCCCTGTCCTAAGCTGTGCCCAGATAGGCTCTGACCGACTCTCACGCAACCCGCTTCTCCGCCAGACCCCCAACCACAGCGGGCAGCCCGGGCGCGCCGAGGGGCCCCTTACCGCTCGCTGCGCCCAAGAGCCCGGGGTCCGTGGCGGCGCAGCGGCCCCAAGGCGGCGCCTCAGGCGCGGGCTCCCTCCGGCGGAAGCGGCCGGTGAGCAGCCTCCAGAGGCCGGCGGCGGCGCGGGGACGGCCGGGCTCGGGCTGCGCGCGCGGGGCGTCGGCGCCCAGCAGGTCCCGGCGGCTGGGGAAGGCGCCCAGGGAGCCGGCGTCGCCGTCGCTGCGAGCGCGCGCGCGGGGCGCCCGGGCCAGCAGCCCCGACTCGGAGCGCCGGATCTCCTGGCCGCGGCGCAGGCGGAAGCTGAAGCTTTTGCGGAGCGCCGACAGCCCGCGCCGGGGGCTCTCGGGTCCGCGCCCGCCGCCGCCCCCGCGGAACACCGTCCAGCGCTGGCTGCTCCACAGCGACGCGCCCCGCAGGAAGCCCGCGCTCCCCGCGCGGACCCAGCCCCGCGCCCGGCGCCTCGGCCGCCGCCAGCTCCAGGCGGTTCACCTCCAGGAACGTCATGCTGGTGGGCCGCGGGCGCCGCGCGGGCTCGCCGGGGGCGCGGGGCCGCCGCACCGGCGCGGGGCTGCCCTCGGGGCTGGGCGCGGGCGAGCCGGGCGGTCCCGGGGCCGCGGGGCCGTGGCGGGCCCGGCGCGGGCGCAGGAGGCCGAGCAGGAGGCCGCGGGCGCCGGCGGGAGCCGAGCCCGGCGCCCCGGAGCACACGCTGCGCGGCCGCGCCGGCTGCTCGCGCGCGGCGCTCAGGGCGGCCTGCAGGGCGGCGGCGGCCGGGGCGCTGCGCAGGTCCAGCGAGTCGCACACGCTGAGGGCGCGGCGGCAGGCGGCGGGCCGCTCCCCGCTGCCGCGCTCCGCCGGCGGCCAGCCCCGCTCCATGCTCAGGGCCCGCGGAGGAGGGCCTGGCCCATGGCGAGGGGCGCGGGGCTGGGCCCGGGCCGGGGCCGCGGCCGGGGCGCACGGACCTCCGGCCTCGGGGCACCTGGTGGCGGCCGACCGAGTCCCGCGACTCCACGGCGAGCCGGCAAGCCCAGACCTGGAGCGGCCGGCCGGAGCCAGCCCCGCCAGGAGAGGCGGCAAGTCTGGCCTGGAGCACCCCGGAACGGCGGCCGGCCTGCCGGGGCAGACCCTGGGAGCCCTCAGAAACAGGAAATTCCAGCCCAGGGCTCCTCCTCGGACTGGGCAGGTAGGCGAGGAGCTGTCATTAAGAGCAGGCCAAATAAATAACAGTCCTCAAGCACGCCACACACTTCACTCCGTTTTGGAAGAAAGTGGACTATTTTCTCTTTTCCTCCAAACAAGGAGCAGCCTGGACCAAGGAAATGGGGGGGGGGGGATGCAAATTCATTAGAAACCAAATTGGAAGGGCACTCAGGAGGCAGAAGCAGGAGGATCTCCGTGTTCGAGGCCAGCCTGGGATTACAAACTGAGTTCCAGGTCAGCCTAGGCTAAAAGCTAGCTCGAAAGGTAGGACAAATCTTATGCCACCTCTGATCCTCAGGATCTATAAACTGGGGTGCCTGAAGGGGTGACCCCATCTCAGTTCTTGGCTTTCACGTTCTGAGGATGGGAGGTGCTGGATGCCACAGCCGGCTGCTGTTAGTGACAGAGGTTGTCTCTTCTCTTTGGGGATTACAAAGCCCAGAAGATACTCATCTGTCTGGACTACGCCAACATGTCAAAACATCATTTCTGTGATTACTCACTCCTGAGCCCCCAATGCCCTCCAGGTCTCACCTCCTGTCCAGATAATGGCAGCAAGACAGACTAATGGCTCACTGGTCTGAGCTGATCCCTAAATGAAAACACAAGCTGCAATCCTCAGAAAATCCAGGCTCACCCAGGACAGGACAGGCCCTGCTCGTGAGGTGCTGTACACTACTCCTCTCCAGCCAGGCGCGGTGGGTGGCACACACGCCTTTAATCCCAGCACTCGGGAGGCACACATAGGAGGATCGCCGTGAGACTACATAGTGAATTCCAGGTCAGCCTGTGCTAGAGTGAGGCTCTACCTCAAAAAAGCAAAATTTTAAAAAAGATTGTTGCACATTAATTCTCTCCTGGTCCCTAGGGCCGGCACCATCCACAAGATAATCACCGCCAGTCCACCAGGAACCTACTGGGAGAAACCAGTTTAGGTGGGGGAAGGGGGACTTGAGTATCCCTGGAAACTGACTGTCTTCCCAGGTTGCTCCAACTAATCCAGCCCACCCACCTCTAGGTCCTCTCTGCTTTAGAGGCCTAAGGTCCCAATCAGAGGCAGCAGATGAAAACAGCACATTCCTGAGGGGGCTGGGGCCTGGGAATGCCTGGGAAGGCAGGGCCTCTCCATCCTAGGTGCTTCTGGAAAGGAGAGCTGGAAACTCCCAAGTCCTGGGCTGGATCTCGGGGGCATCCAGCGTTCTCACGGGACCGGTTATTATCAGAGGGGAGGAAGGCTGCTTCCCAGCACTGACAATAGATGTAATAGGCGGTTCCACCAAGCAGCCTTTCCCAAGATCCCAGGCAGGGAAGGGACACAACCCAGCACTCCTGACTCATGCTTTCCAAGTGCTAGCCTGCCAACTGAGCTGCAGATCAGAAGCACGTGCAGTCTTTCTGCCTTGACTTCCCTGTCTGCAGTTCTCTTGTCGGTCACACACACAGGAACCACTCTTCCTGAAAAACACTAGACCCCCCCCCCCCAAGCTAATGAGAATACAAGCACAAGACAGGAACCTGGGAGCCGGTGTTTGGAAATTGAGGGGACAGAGGACAAGGTACCTAATAGGTGTGGGTTGTTTTCAAAGTCAGAGAACAGAAGCCGGGCGTGGTGTCACACGCCTTTAATCTTAGCACTTGCAAGGCAGAGCTAGGCGGATCCCTGTGAGTTCGAGACCACCCTGAATTCCAGGTCAGCCTGGGCTAGAGTGAGACTCTACCTCGAAAAACCAAAGTGGGAGAACAGCCAGAAGTGACAGAAGGGGCCAGGCCTCATGTACACAGAAAGGCTCAGAAAATGCAGGTAGCAGTGCCCAGTTCTTCCCCATAAGAACGATGGCATAGGCTTTCAGAGGCCCTCATAAGGCTGGCCCTAACCTGGGCATTTCCGCCTCACAGAACTGCCTCTTTCCTTTCACTTTTTCCAGAAGCTTCCTAACCCAGAGAAATTGGAAGGAAGGGTAGAGTACTTGCTCCCGTATCTTAGGTCATCAAAGGACAGCAGTCACATGCACACACTCTTAGGAGGTCAATCCCAAAGCCTCTGTTCTGCCTGGCAGGTTCAGGTTCATGCTGAGTGGGAGGCACAGGTGTAGATCTCAGCACTTAGGAGGCAGAGGCAGGAGGAGCTCAAGTTCAAAGCCAGCCTGAACTACACAGTAAGGCCTTGTTTCAAAAAACAAAAACAAGAGCCAGGCGTGGTGGTGCACGCCTTTAATCCCAGCACTCGGGAGGCAGAGGTAAGAGGAGCGTCCTGAGTTCAAGGCCACCCTGAGACTCCATAGTGAATTCCAGGTCAGCCTGGCCTAGAGTGAGACCCTCTCCTCGAAAAGCAAAAACAAAAACAACAACAACAAAAAAACTACCTAAAGCCACGTGCCAACCACAGCCCTGCTCCAGACACTGTCACCCACTGGGCCTAAAGCAAGTAAGGCTAGCCTGAGAACCTTTGTACTGGGATGGCCTAAGGAAGACCAAGACCCCCACCCAGCCAGCTCTCCCCTCGGGCAACTGATTCATCTAGGTCCCAGAATCACCAGGCTGGTCACCTGTCCCAGAGGGGCTGAGGTGGCTCGTGAAGTTTTGGAGGATTAACAGTCAAATCTCTCACAGATTTCTGCCATGCCGGTGAACACCCCCTCCCCAGGCCAGACAGACAGTGCAGAAGCCAACCATGGAGCAGTCCTTCTGACCCCAGGTGCTGGGGCATAAGGAGAGAGGGTGACTCCTGATGTGCCTAACAGCTGGCTGGGCTGGCCAGCTTCCGCCTCAGGTACACTAGGGAGGCATGTCTGAGGCTGGAGAGGTCACTAAGTAGGGAGAGAAGGGCTCTTGGGCAGGGGTAAGATGTGAGATATGCCGGAGAAGAGAACACAGATCCCACGAGCCTCCACCCACCCAGTGCTTGCCGCTGATGCCACGATAAACACTAGGCCATGCCCACGGTGGCCCACGCAAAGCGCATGGAGGACGTCCTCCTCTTGCAAGGTGGAGGCCCAGCTTTCTCCTGGAAACCAGAGCTTGCAAGGCCATCTTCAGATGTCTTTGGGTGGCCTGTGTGTCCAAGAGCCACAGCTGCCTCCAAGACCAGCAGGACCCTTTCTGCCCACAAGGTGGCAGCAGAGCAGCTTTGTGCGGCAGGAGACTGTGGGAAGGCGCCCTGTCTAGAAACAGCAGTGCCCTGGGGTTGGCTATGCGCTGACAGTCTCTGAGCCCAAAGGCTCCCCAAGGGCTGTGTCTGGCCAGCAATGCTGTCAACACCGGTTTCCAGGGCAGGTAGCCGGGAATCAGGAGAGGGGAAGCGTCCATGGGTGCTGCTCCGGCACAGCCTCACCAGAGAACAGTTCCTCCTTGCAAACTGTAGCAGCGATTCAAACCACTTCCACCCAGAGCCCTCTCCTCAGCAAACAGCACAGCATCTGCTCAAGCCTAAAAAGCAGGGGGCTTCCACCCCGTTCCCACCACTCCCCATACTGATTCTGGCCCATCCTACTGGCTCTCCTTCCAAAAAATACAGCTCCCATGTCCAACACCCCACCTGTGGCCCCACATCCATTTCCTAATGGTCACCCTACATCCGCCAACCATCAGGCTACTGATCGATGTCTCACCCAGATCGCGCCTGGCCTCTTAAGACCGTGACCTTGTCATCGTAAGCAAGGCCCGGTAGCAGCCCAGCAATGCACAAACCAGAGGCCATGCTCCATCCAGGACTCTGAACCCCTTCGTGTGATCTCACCTGTGACCCCTCCCCCCCTAACCCAGCCAAGCATCCTCCACCTTTCATTGTCAGGTGGACCTCAACGAAACAGGCCTTTTCCTGCAGACCGTCCATCTCAGTGATCTCTACCTCTCTCTCTCTCTCTCTCTCTCTCTCTCTCTCTCTCTCTCTCTGTTTTTCGAGGTAGGGTTTCACTCTAGCCCAGGCTGATGTGGAATTCACTAGGTAGTTTCAGGGTGGCCTCGAACTCATGGTGATCCTCCTATCTCAGCCTCCCGAGTGCTGGGATTAAAGGCATGCACCACGACACTCGGCATTCAGTGATCTCTCTAACATTATCTAACTCACCACTCATGGGCATTTTTCTTATGTTTCATGCTTCCCAATGGATTCCATGGGGCTCAGTGAGTGAGTGAATGAGGGAATGAAAGCCTCTGCCAAGGCAACTGGACACCAGGACTTTTGTTCTCTTCACGGGAAGGGAGACAGACTTAGAAAAGAAGGTTCCTAGTGGGGCCATGTCAAAGTGATAAACCACATGTGGCATAATTTTTACAGGCCAACCAAGGTTACAAGAGACCCTGACTCACAAAACCAAACCAAACACTGTGAACACACACACACCAACCTCATGTGGTGGCTCACACCTGTAATCCCAACCCTTGGAAGGCTGAGGCAGGAGGCTCACCATGAATTTGAGGTCAGCTGGGTTAGAGTGAGACCTCATTTCACAGGCGATAGGCCATGTTCAGGTTGTTAGGGCTGTCGACGAGACTTTGTTTCAGACAAGCCCATACTAACACAAAATGAACACGCAGTCTAGCTGAAGCCCATAAGCTGAAACTCTGCTCCATTCAGTTCAGTGTGTTTCTGGAAGCATTCAGTTTATGAGCTCATTATTTTTTCATTAGCAGTTGTAGCACTGTTGCAAAAGTACAATATTTTTAAGGGGAAAAATGCACCAGTGTACTCAGACAACTGGATTAGTTTTTCAGGACCGCCATGAAGGACCTGTGAAGCAGTGGTTAAGTAGAGACTGCTGCGTTTGGAGACCGGGGGTGAAGGCAGAGAGGCGCAGGCTGAGAGGTGACGGCATACGCTACCTTAATGGACTCGCACAAAAAAGGCCTGAAGAGCCGGGCGCGGTGGCACACTCCTTTAATCCCAGCACTCGGGAGGCAGAGGTTGGAGGATCACCGTGAGTTCGAGGCCACCCTGAGACTACGTAGTGAATTCCAGGTCAGCCAAGGCTAGAGTGAGACCCTATCTCAAAAAGCCAAAAAAAAAAAAAAAGGGCTGGAGAGATGGCTTAGCGGTTAAGCGCTTGCCTGTGAAGCCGAAGGACCCCGGTTGGAGGCTTGGTTCCCCAGGACCCACATTAGCCAGATGCACAAGTGGGCACATGTGTCTGGAGTTCATTTGCAGCGGCTGGAGGCCCTGGTGCGCCCATTCTCTCTATCAGCCTCTTTCTCTCTCTGTCACTTTCAAATAAATAAATAAATATATATATATATATATATATATATATTTTTTTTTTTTTTTTGGTTTTTCGAGGTAGGGACTCACTCTAGCCCAGGCTGACCTGGAATTCACTATGGAGTCTCAGAGTGGCCTCGAACTCACGGCGATCCTCCTACCTCTGCCTCCCGAGTGCTGGGATTAAAGGCGTGCGCCACCACGCCCGGCTAAATAAAATTTTTTTAAAAAGTCTAAAGGTGGCTGAACGCCTATGATGGACTTTACCCTTTACCATAGGGCATGAGCCACATCTACACAGGGCAGCCTTTTGTCCAAGTCTATACAACACCTGATCTCCACTCTCAAGCTCATGTTTATTAAAATGTGCTCTCACCTCACCTGGGACACCTGGACGCCCAGACCCCTTCACCCTTAAAGACAGCCAGACCAAAGTAGGTGCCTGAGACCCTGAAGGCAGCAGCCACAGGGAATGCTGCTAGCAACTTGATATGACAAGCCCCTCCGGCCCCCAACCCACTGACTCACGCCACCCTCACTAGGACCATCTGAGAAAGGCACTCAAGGATGTGTCCAGTGGATCCCAATGCGGAAGCTGAGGCACAGAGCCCTTGCCTTCCCCAGCCCTGGCCACTGCTTCTGTGGCCGACAGAGAACTCTGTTGACACGGGGCCAGCTAGAACCCGAACCTCTTGGGAGTCCTGTATCTCTCAGACAGCCCCTGCCTACCCTCCCATTCAGGGTACTCACATTGGCACTGCCCAGTGGCAGCCTTCCCAGCACAGCCCCTCCTTCCCAAAAGACTCCTCTAAGGTTCTTCTCACTGACCTCCTCCCCCCATTGCCTCCTCAGCAGCCCTGGGCCACCACAAGGTGCAGAGAGCTGATTTGGGCTTCCAGCGTTCTCCTCCAGAGACACAAGACACTGGCAAAAGTGGTGCAGGGGGGCAGATGCTCACGGGAATGCAGCGCTCACAAGCATCAGAGCCGCAAGGGGCCAGGCAGCCCTGGGCATGAGGAACAGTACAGGAGGTGGGCAATGCTCATGCTTTGCAACACACACACAAAATTGTGGGCCGTAGTTCAGAGGTAGAGCATAGCATGCTCAAGGCCCCGGATTCTACCCCAAGCGCAGCAAAAAGATAAAATAAAATTACGGTAAAACAAAAGTAGGAAAAAGAAACAGGAATGAGGCTAGGTATATAGCTCAGAGGTAGCCTAGCATGTGTGACACCATATATTTAAGCCTCAAGAAAGCAACCAAGTAAATAAACACCAGTGTAAAACAAAACTCTCCAAATATTGTAAAAACAAGAAAAAAAAACAAAACAGGGAGAACAGGGGAAGAGATAAAGGAGAGTGGTAGGAAGGGATTATGATCAGGGTACTACATACACACACACACACACACACACACACACACTATTAACAAAAAGTCAAAAATGCCAGGCATGCATGCCTTTAATCCCCCAACACATGGGAGGCAGAGGTTGGAGGATCGCTGTGAATTCAAAGCCAGCCTAAGACAACTTAATGTACTCCAGGTTATCCTGGGCTAGTGAGACCCTACCTCAAAATACCAAAAACTAAAAAACAGAGGCTGGGGACACAGCTCAGTTGCTAAGGGGCCTGCGGAGCATGCCCAAAGCCGTGGCCTCCTCCCCAACGCACGTAACCTAGGTGTCGTAGTGCATGCCTGTGACCCTAGCCCTCGGGAGGTGAGAGCGGCTCAGTATTTAAGGTCATCCTTGGCTACATAGTGAGCTGGACGCTAGCCTGGGTAGTGGACACCTGCAATCCATAGGAGGTGGAGGCAGGAGGATCCGGCTTTCAAGGTCATCCCTGGCAAAAACAAAAAGCACACGTGAAGTTGGCACTATGTTGCTGCTTCCTCTGGTCAGGGGCATGGGTGAGTTTACTTTCTGCTTTTTACTTTCTGTAGAATGTATATACGTCACCACTTTCTGAACTGCTTCTAGAGAATTCATTACTTTTCTCAAAGGAAGTGGAAGGTTGATTCACCTTGGGAAAGGGGGGAGAACGAGTGGTCCGGGCAGGCGCACAGCAGGTGGCGGGCGGGCAACCTGTACGCTGTCAATCTTCTGAAAATTTTACTTCAGGGTTTGAGACACATCACAACGTGCTCAAAATGTCGCTCTCCGGCACACGTCCTCATCCCTCTCCTTCACAAGACTGCTTTCTTGGCCAGCAGCCTTCTCCACAGGACTCAGCCTTCAGTGTGGCACATGTTCAATACCTGTGTGCCCACGCTTCTTTCCCATTAGGGACATTACCAAAGACAAGACAGTTGTGTTCAAAGGCAGGTGACTTCACATTAATGGGACTCACTCATTTCCCACTCACCCACCAGCAGGGAGACATGCTCCCTACACACACACCCCAGAACGTGTGGGTTCAGCTCTCTGGACAGTCCCGCGGCAGTGCCTGATTCCCTGGATGCGCATGTTCCTGATGCAACAATGCTTCTTGTCACAGTCGCTGATTTCTTTCTGTGGTCCTGTTTGCCTGCGCGCCTCCCAGGGTTCTCAAATCTTTCCCTGAACCACCTGCAGGAGCTCTCTACAGAAGCAGGCACGCTAACGGTTTATCCAGCGCGTACGCTGTGTGATGAGATGTCATTCCACTGCCTGGCTTGTAATGGATCAGAACCTATGAACAATAGCAGCCGTCCATCCACGAGACGCGAGTGATGCTAATAAGTGGGGAGGAATGAGGCTGCCTGCACTGAATGTCAGGATTACAGTCACCTTCTGACCATGCCAGTGCGACTGCTGATGGCCTGCGAGGCCCGTGGAGATGCTGAAGTCACGAGCGTGTGGGGAGGGGTGGCAGGCAGTTCCTTCCCAGGGTGTGCATGCCGGGCTGCGAGCACCCCGCTGAGCCCGTGCGGGGCCTGCAGGGAGCAGCAGGTTTTGTCACTCAGTGTGGAGACCTTACTCTGGCTCACAGACCACCCGGTCAGAATGGAGGAACACCTTAAATCACACCAGGCGGCAGCTGTGTGTGCTTCTAGAATACAGACCTTCCACAGGGAAACTGGCTGGACTTTTCAGAAAGGGTCAGAGTGGTAGGGGAGATGGTATCAGATGTGCTCTGGGTCTATCCTGACTCCATCTTCATTTGAAAACACGTGGTCAAGGCCTGGCAGGTGGTGCACACCTTTAGGTAAGAGGATCAAGGTCAGTCTGGAAGACTACAGAGTAAGTTCCAGACCAAAAAAAGCGGGGGGAGGGGAGGGGAGGGGAGGGGAGAGCTTGGCCATACAAGACATTTCATGACGTTTAGGGAAATTTGATGATGGATCAGCTCTTAAATGATACTTGAGAACGCAATGCTCTCAGGTGCTAAAGATGTGCTTGTGAGGAGAGGCCTTCGAGGCACAGAGGTTTGTGGTGCCCACAGCTGCTGGAAAACTGTGGAAGGGCGAGAGAGAGGCACATGGGGCAATGACAAGCTGGGATACCATTTCTGAATATAAAAAGCCTCAGAAAGAATGTCAGTTATTTTTTATTTTTTATTTTTTGGTTTTTCAAGGTAGGGTTTCGCTCTAGCCCAGGCTGACCTGGAATTCACTATGTAGTCTCAGGGTGGCCTCGAACTCATGGGGATCCCACCTCTGCCTCCCAAGTGCTGGGATTAAAGGCATGTGCCACCACGCCCAGTTTAGAATGTCAGTTTTTAAGTAAACTCTAGGCTTCCTGTCTGGTTTGAGAGGATCTTTCAGGCCAACAGTGCACCCTAATCTTCTAATTCTTTCCTCTATTTTGTATTCTTCCCCACCTCTTAGTACTGGGATTTGAACCCAAGACCTCACATGAGTGGCTCAACCACTGAGCCATATCCCCAGCCTTATTCTAGCCCAGGCTGACTTGGAATTCACTATGTAGTCTCAGGGTGGCCTTGAACTCACAGCAATCCTCCTACTTCTGCCTCCCAAATGCTGGGATTAAAGGTGTGCACCATTATGCCCGGCACTTTTTTTTTTTTTTTTTTTTAAGAAGGGTCTCATGTAACCCAGGCCTCAAATTGGCCATGTAGCAAGGATGACCTTGAATTCCTGATCCTCTTGCCTCCACCTCCTGAGGGGAAATATGGCATGTACCACCACACCTGGCCTCCCAGCCCTCTTTCTACCTTTTGAAACAGGGTCTCACTAAGTTGCCCAGGCTGGCCTTGAACTTGCTAGGTAGCACAAGCAGGCCTTAAGTTCTCAATCCTCCTGCCTCAGCTCTCTGCACTGCTGAGATTACACAGCCCGACCACCATCTTGGTCACAGGCTCGGAGGCTAACCCCACAGATCCAGGTTTTGCCTCTGCCACAGTGAGCTAACAGCCCAGCGCATGTTCCTTTGAGACCTCTGTGCCTCAGTTTCTTCATCTACAAAATGGGATTAATAACACACCACTGGTAGGAGGACAGGCGTGCGGAGCAGAGCCTGGACCACCACAAGCACCAGGAGGAAGCCCCTGCTCCTGGCCTTTCTTCCCGAGACGGCAGAGCTGCTCCTGCCTCCCTGCTCAGAACCCCGCTGCTCCCCACCACCCACAGCAAGAGCTGTCAATCTCGTGACATGTGCTGCACACACACAAAGTGCTGGGGCGTGGTGCGGCACGTCTGCGTGGCTGAAAGCCACACTACGGCAGCTCTTTTCATAACAACATCACTACGCTGGTGGAACGCGTCTGCACTCGGCTGCCGCTGCCCTCCCCAGCCCCCCGTGGCGGGGCCACACCTGATCTCTGGCCCTCAGCACACGCACTCACTTGACGCTCCCGGAAGACTAATGTTCTGCTTTCAGGAAACAAGGCTCTTTGATGCCAGCTTGCCACCTGGGTCTGTGCTTAGAGCAATGGAAGGCCTTCCTGCACGTCTGTGTGGCCGATATCTGGCCCAGGTACCTAGCCAGAGCTGCCACGGGATGGATTCTACTGTGAATTGAACTTGGGACACTTGGAAGAACAGGCTGTGGCGCTGCTGTCCTAGGTTCAGACCTCACTTCTGGGGCTGCCCCTCGGCCTTCCTCCACACACACCCCACCCTAGCTTCCCAGACGCACAGGGAAGACAACACACCTAGGAACTGTATAAAAAGGAGAGAGACGGCTGAGTAGCAGAATTCTCTCTCTCTCTCTTCCTCTTCTCCTCTCTCACTCTCTCTCTCCTTCCTTCATGCATGTGATGATGTGACCCAGCTTCCTGTTCCTTTCTCTCCTATAATGAAATCTACCTTCTGGACCTGTAACCTGAAAGAATCCCTTCTGGGCTGGGAGATGACTCAGGTTAAAGGCATTGGCTTGAAATCAACTCTTCTTCCGCCTTCCTTCCCTGGGCTGCTTCTGGCCAGGTGTTTTTCTCAGTAAGAAAGTAACGACACAGTGTTCCCCTGGGGTTGAGGTCGGGCTCTCTCCTACTCTTCCTCAGACCCCACCAGAGCCTGAATTTCAACAAGGTCCATGGCCTGTGGCCCTTTGGGTCGCACTATGACAACAGAGAAAAGATGTCAGTACCCTTGAGGAATGGACCCACACTGTGCTCTGTGCCATAGGGGTCAACCTCTACTATTCTCTGGTGTGACCCCATTGGTGGCCCCTTACCTAGACTCCATGGACTGACCCTCTCCCCCGCCCGCCACACAGAAAAAGGTGGCCATGACCCTGTGGGCTTTCCTCCCACCGCTGTCACCTGGGTCCCCCTACCCCCTCAATACCCCACAGCTCCTAGCTTTTCATCCATCTCTGTCTGCCTGGGGGTTGAGCTGGATGGCTGGTGTGTCAAGAACATGCACTTTTTAAAAGGTAGGGGGCTGGAGGGATGGCTTAGAGGTTAAGGCATTCGCCTGCAAAGCCAAAGGACCCAGGTTTGATTCCCCAGGACCCACTTTAGCCAGGTGCACAAGGGGGCGCATGCGGTTTGCAGAGGCTGGAGGCCCTGGAGCACCCATTCTCCTCTCTCTTCCCCTGCCTACTTTTCTCTCTCAAATAAATAAAGAAAAATAAGGGGCTGGAAGGATGGCTTAGCAGCTAAGGCTCAGTGGCTAGAGGCCCTGGTGCACCCATTCTCTCTCTACTTGCAAATAAATAAACAAACTAAATTACATTTTAAAAAGAAAAACAAAATATTAGAAAAAAGAAAAACCAAAATAAATAAATAAAAACTAGGAAGGAGGGGAAGGAGAGAAGGTGGCAGAGAAGAGAGGAGGGAATGCAGTTCTTCTGTGATTTCTGGATGCCCAGTTCTGTCCCCTTAGGGGGTACTCACTGCACCACCATACTCACCCCAGACACGGGGGCCTCTGGGCTGATCAAAAACTCATGACAAAACATGCGGTGGTGCACACCTTTGATCCCAGCACTTGGGAGGCTGAGGTAGGAGGATCACTGTGAGTTGGAGGGCAGCCTGAGACTACATAGTGAATTCCACGTCAGCCTGGGCTAGAGTGAGACCCTACCTCGAAAAAACAAACAAACAAGGGCTGGGCAAATGACTTAGCTGTTAAAGCATTTGCCTGTGAAACCTAAGGACCCTGGCTCGATTCCCCAGGACCCACGTAAGCCAGGCGCACAAGGGGGCACATGTGTCTAGAGTTCATTTGCAGTGGGTGGAGGCCCACTCTCAAATAAATAAATATATTTAAACACACACACACACACACACACACAAAAACTCATCACAGGCTGTTCCCAGCACGGAGGGGACTGAGTCAGAAGACCTCAGGAGAGCTGGTCCACCATAAATGGCCTGCCCACCTCTGCCCCAGAGGGGACAGTGCTGCTCAGGCCTCTATCCTTAGTGCCCTGGCCCCAGCTGGCCTAGAAGAGCTCCACAGGCAGCCCTTCCACTGCCCCACAGTGATCCTGATTCTGACACGACTCTCAGTGGGTCTTGGGTGCAAGTAAGTCTGAGCACCCACCGAGTCAGGGCGGGTGCTGGGTGGGGTCCAGGCAGCCCTGCTTCAGGCACAGGCTCAGCCTCCATCCAGGAAGTGGGGGTGAGGCAGGCACCACCAGCATGGGGCACAAGAGATTCGTTTGGGGGGAACCTAAAGGTGGTGGGTAGAGTGAGCCAGGCCAGGCAAGGGGCTGCTAGACGGGACATGGGTGGCCTGGGCGGGACCTGTAGTGGGCCAGATGTAAGGAGCAAATTAACACAGGTTCAGGGTGACATCTCCCCAAAAAGCAATGGTAGAATGAGTCTCAGCAGAGCCCTCGGGCAGGGCAGGCAGCAGCTGGCGGAGGGAGGTGGCTGAGGGACTGCACAGGAAGGCCAGGGGCCGGGCACTGGTGCGGGACAAAGCCGAGTTGAGTGCCACCAAGTGAGCCTGGACAAGGGGTCAGCCACTGGCAGAGAACTCCTCCACAGATAGAGGGGCCATGGCCCAGTGGCCCATCCGTCCCTGGGAGGCTCCAAATACTCTGGGCCCCAGACTCTGTAGTAGGCCAGATATGCTGGAAGAATATGTTAACCCAGGTTCAGGATGGCATTTCCCCCAGACTGTGACAAAGTGGGCAGAATGAACTCTTAACTCCCAGCGTCAGGTCTCTCTCTGGACTGGAGGAGCCATGAGACATCCCATCTGAGTGTCACAGCAGGGGCCACTGGATCCCTTCTATCTACTACGAGCTCCCTGATGGTTCCTGGGTCCAAGTCTCAGACAAAAGGGGTCAGGTCCGGGACCTGTGGTTACTGCTGCCGAGATGTTAGGGTTAGGGACACGCCTCCTGGGTTCACGACCCTGTCATCTTATCTCCTGAGCTGGAGGGTTCCTATTTCACATCCAAGAAGGCAGCTGAGAGAGAGAGCAAAGAATAAATCCTGGGCTGGGAGGGCTACTTTGGTAGTACTTTTTTTCCATGGGCAAACTTCCTGTTGTAATCCATGATATAAGACACACACACGCACACACACACACACAAACACACAAAACAGTCCCTGCCTAAAATGTCAGGTCGGGGTGAGGGAGGACCGTACTGGCTGCTGGCTAACTAGGAAAGCCCTAACAGGTAGGTAACAGGCTGCTGACTGAGGTGTCTCCTACACTGTGCACCCCCTTCCTCCTCCTCTCTGGGAGCACCGATCCACCCCACAGGAGGAAAATGGAAAGCCGACCAGTTCTGGGGCCCACCACACACAAAGGTCACACTGTCAGCTATTCAGAAGATACACAACGATGAAACACTAGGAATTCTGTTAACGAAAACAAAATAAGGAGCTGGGCATGGTGGTGCACGTCTTTAATCCCAGCACTCAGGAGGAGGCAGAGATAGGAGGATCACTGTGAGTTCGAGGCTAGCCTGAGACTACATAGTGAATTCTAGGTCAGCCTGGGGCTCTACCTCAAAAAACTAAAACAAATAAATAAATAAAATAATGAAAATGGAAATAGTTATAGGAAAGGCATATTATTTTTGAATTTAAAGTTCAAGCCTTTGGGAGGGTATGAAAAGGGCTGATGTATTGAATTTTTACAACCAACAAGGTTTTTTTGGCTTCTATTATAGGTTATAAATCAGCATGTTTTTCTGCTACCACAAATGATGGCCATGGGTGCCCACTCAAAATGTGACCACTAAAACAGAGTTCCCTAGGGTGGGGTAGGCACAGGGGCAGTCTGAAGATTGAGCCTGAAAAGAGAAAGAATACTACGTCTCACCGATAATCTTTATGAGTTCACTTGTTCAGCCACACTGGGTTAAGTAAAATACAGTATTAGAAAGAATTTTGAGGACTGTCTTGTTTTGCAAGCATGAGGCCCTCGGGCTGATCCCCAAATAAACCAGTCATGGTGGTGCACCCCTGTAATCCCAGCACTTGGGACGTGGAAGCAAGAAGGTCAGAAGTTCAAGGTTAGCCTCCATTAAATAGGGAGTTTGAGCCTGCCCTGCAATACATGAGACCCTGTATAAAAAGAAACCACAGCTGGGTATGGTGGCACACACCTTTAATGCCAGCACTTGGGAGGCAGAGGTAGGAGGATCGCCATGAGTTCCAGGCCACTCTGAGACTCCATAGTGAATTCCAGGTCAGCCTGGGCTACAGCCAGACCCTACCTTGACTATTTGAAAATTTAATTCAGAAGTATGGCAGACAGCCCCGCAATGATTGGATGAACATCAGACCACAGTTTATGGGAGGAACAGGATTTGTTTCAAGCTTACAGATCCAGGGGAAGTTCAATCAATGGCGTTAGAAGCTGGGTCCCTTTCACATATCCAAGCAGAGAGAAAAACCACCATCCAGCAAATACCAAAAAGCAGCATACAGGGCTGGAGAGATGGCCTAGTGGTTAAGGTGCTTGCCTGCAAAGCCCAAGAACAAAGGTTCAGTTTCCCGGTACCCACATAAGCCAGATGCACATGGCAGATAAATTTAAAAAAAAAAAAAAGCAAATATAAACTGACGCAAGCAGGAACCCCAGAGCTCACACCTCTCTGTATACCTGTGGTCTGGAATTCAGATCCGTCCCCAAACACACCTTTGGGCGGACCCCAGGATCTGCCCCCCCCCCCAGTGACACACCTCCTCCAGCCCTGCAGCTAAAGACCCAAATTACAGGCTTTAATGAAACACCTGAGTGCGGGCCATACATTCAAACCACCACAAGTGACTCACCCCGGCCCAGTGGAAAAAACTGAGTTAGAACTTCCACCCACAGGCGAAAACAGCAGAGCACACATGTACGCGCACAGCCCAGCGACAAACTCAAGACCCCAAGGTCTGTGCCCATCACTGGAACCATGTCCAGGCCTGGCTGGGCTACCCCTGGGTACCCAAACCGCCCCCCAAGTGCTCACATTGGGCACGTCACTTGGTCCTTACCTCACTTCAGCCTGGCTAAGGCCTGCGACACCCCAGGCCATGCCGCCAGGGGACCACCTCGCTCCTTCCCTCCCCAAGCTTCACAGGCATTTACTTACTCCATTCTCACGCCCACACTGTGAACCAGGTGTCAATTATCCACATCTCAAGAACAAAGGGGACCGAGACACACAGGCAGGTCAACAGAATCACCCAAGGTCACACGGCTCCAGAGCAGAAGAAGAGGTGACATTCAAGTCTAGGCAGCCCAGTCACTAGTCACTACAGGCACCCTACTCCCTACTGGTTCTTTTAATTTTTCCTTTCTTTCTTTTTTTGCTGGGCACGGTGGTGCATGCCTTTAATCCGGACAGCAAAAGCAGGTGGGCCCCCATGAGTTCAAGACCAACCTGGGACTACAGAATCAGTCAGCCTGAGTCAGTTAGAATGAGACCCTACTTCAAAAAAAAAATTCTTTTTTTTAATTTGTGAGTAGAGAAAGGAAAGGAGATAGAGAATGGGTGCACCAGACCTCTTGCCACTGCAAACGAACTCCAGATGCATGTAGCACTGTGCATCTGGCTCACGTGGGTCCTGATGAACTGAACCCAGCAAAGCAGGCTTTGCAAGCAAGCACCTTTAATTGCTAGGTCACCTCTCTGCAGGTTCTGACCACATTTTCAAATGTGAAAAAGTCTAGAACAGGGCTGGAGAGATGGCTCAGCAGTTAAGGCCCTTACCTACAAAGCCTAATAACCCAGGTTCTATTCTCCAGTACTCACATAAAGCCAGATACACAAAGTGACATGAGGCCCTGGCATGCCCATGCTCACTTGCTCACTCTGTTTTCTGCCTCTCTCTGCTTCCAAATAGGAAGAATTTTTTTTTTAAGTCTAGAACGATATAGAAGCAATTACCAAATAGGGCTTCAACCAAGTGGGGGCTTTGAAGTCACAGGAAGCAGACAAACCTTCGTAACTCTCCTCAAAGGGTTGTAGGGCCTTTATGATCTGTTTACTTAAAAATAAAAAAATCCCGGGCTGGAGAGATGGCTAAGCTGTTAAGGAGTTTGCCTGCCAAGGCAAAGGATCCCAGTTCTCCAGGACCCACATAAGCCAGATGCACAAGGGGGCGCATGCTTCTGGAGTTCATTTGGAGTGGGTGGAGGCCCTGACGCACCCATTTTCTCTCTCTCTCTCTCTCTCTCTCTCTCTCTCTCTCTCTGCCTCTTTCTTTCTCTCTCCCTCTCTCTCTTTCTCAGATAAATAAATAAAAATAAAATAGTTTTAAGCCAGGCGTGCTGGCGCACATCTTAAACCCCAGCACTCAGGAGGCAGAGGTAGGAGGCCTGCCATGAGTTTGAGGCACCCTGAGACTACATAATGAATTCCAGGTCAGCCTGGGCTAGAGTGAGACCCTACCTCAAAAAACCAAAAAAAAAAAAAAACACAAAACACAAAACACAAAACAAAACAATCCCCAAGCAGAAGTGACACTCACTGTCCCTTAGAAAAGCCCAGGCCCAGGAGCATAGCAGGCAGCCCTGAGTAGGGTCTAGATCCTTCCATATCCTGACCCTGGGCTGGGCTGTGATCCCACTCCAAGCTGGGTCTGGGTGCACAGCTGTCACATCAAATGAGAAGGCAAGACAGAAAGGGAGAAAGGGCCGTGGGTGGCACCGACTGCGGCGAGGTGGGGAGCGGAGCAGAAGAGGGAAAGAAATCACTGTCAACGGGCACCAAAGCACCATGGCACTGCCATCAGGGACCCTATGGAGCAGTCAGGACACAGCCTCAGTCTAGCTGGCCCAGAGGACAGCTGTCAGACCCGCTCAGGACACAGTGGTCAAAGTGCTGGTGGAGACTGCGACAGGGCTGACTTCCAGCAAACAAACCATTTTAAAAAATCAATAGTAAGAAAGAAAATTACTTTTCTTGGTTTTAGGTTTTGGGGTTTTTGTTTGTTTGCTTGTTTGTTTTTCCCAAGGCAGGGCCTCTCTCTCTCTCTAACCTAGGCTGACCTGGAACTTATTCTGTAGCCCCAGGCTGGCCTCAAATTCATGGTGGTCCTCTTATCAAGACTAGCTAGATCAAAATGATTTTAAGACTAGTCACGAAAAAAAAAGGGTAAACAAACCAAAATGAACCAAATAAAGGAAATGGTCAGAATCAAACTAAATGTACACTATCTAGTCAGTTGGGATGGAACCCAGGTGGGCAAGCGCTCTACCACGGAGCTTCACCCCAGCCCCTAATAAAATTTTAATGGTGTTTCTTGGGCTGGAGAGATGGCTTGGCAGTTAAGGAGTTTGCATGCAAAGCCAAAGGACCCAGGTTCGAGTCCCCGGTATCCACGTAAGCCAGATGCACAAGGGAGCGCATGCCTCTGGAGTTCATTTACAGAAGCTGAAGGCCCTGGTGCACCCATTCTCTCTCTCTCCCTCTGTCTCTCACAAATAAAATGCATAAAAAATAAATTTTGAAAAATCCTAATGATGTTTCTCACTAATAAAGTAATTCAAATAGCTAAACAAATAAAGTAACTCAGGTAGAACAGAAAAGAAGGGCGCTTAAGTTTTCTCTTTTCGTTCCTACCAAGGAAGTGGGGCAGGGGACAGGCTGTCTCCACCCCTGGGATTCAGAATGCCGGCAAAAGCCCTAAAAATGTGCAAACTCTTTATCTTACCATTTTCTTCTGGGAATTTGTCCAAAGGAAATTATCAGACAAATGTACAAGGAGCTAGGTAATAAACAGTGTGCCCTCACCATAAACAGGAACTGCGAAGGCTTCTGGAATAACAACTAACGTCAACACTGGCTTGCTATGCGCCAGGCGCTGTCCTCACTCAGGGCCTGTGTGATCCTGTGGGTGCTTGGCACAGCCAACACCAAGGCAGTGGCTTTGTCAGGATCCCTGCGTGTCAAGTGTGAACTGAGGCACGGAAACTGCTTCCTCTCCCACAGGCTCCCTTCCAGTGATGAAGATAAAGTCCCCGTGGCCTCCAAGGTAGCATATTTCAGAGGCCACAACAGACAAGGTTCAGAAGCCTGGTGTGGTGGCACACGCCTCTAATCCCAGCACTCAGGAGGCAGAGGCAGGAGGATTGCTACGAGTTCAAGGCCAGTCTGAGACTACATAGTGAATTCCAGGTCATCCTGGGCTAGAGTGAGACTCCGCCTCAAAAAAACAAACAGAGGGGCTGGAGAGATGGCTTAGCGGTTAAGGCACTGGTATGCAAAGCCAAAGGACCCAGGTTCTATTCCCCAAGACCCACATAAACCAGATGACGCATGCATCTGGAGGCCCAGGCATGCCCATTCTCTCTCTCTAATAATAAAAATTAAAAATATTAAAAGAGGGGCTGGAGAAATGGTTAAGGCACACTTGCCTGCAAAGCCAAAGGGCCCAGGTTCAATTCCACAGAACCCACCATAAGCCAGATGCACAAGGGAGCATATGCATTGGAGGCTGTTTGCAGTGGCTGGAAGCCCTGGCATGCCCATTCTTTCTCTCCCTGCCTACTTCTCTCTCCCTCTTTCAAATAAATAGAGAAAAATAAAAAAATAAAAATAAAAAAGAGAGAAGGCTCAGGACTGAGCTCAGAGCTCAGCTCAGCTTCCTATTCAACAGATGGGACCCCTGGCCAGAGAACCAGACCCGAGATGGTTTCAAGTATTGTAACTACATAGCTAGCGGGGCGCGGTGGTGCACGCCTTTAATCCCAGCACTCAGGAGGCAGAGGTAGGAGGATGGCCGTGAGTTCGAGGCCACCCTGAGACTCCATAGTGAATTCCAGGTCAGCCTGGGCTAGAGTGAGACCCTACCTCAAAAAAACAAAAAGAAAACCTCTTCTAATTAAAAGCTGGCCATGTTGTTCCATACCTGTAATCCCAACACTTGGAAGATGGAAGATGTCGGACAATCAGGAGTTCAAGTTCATTCTTGCCTACACAGCAGGTTTAAGGCCAGCTTATATGAGAGACTGTCTCAAACCAAAACCAAGGGCTGAAGAGACGGCTCAGTAGTTAAGTTGGCTTCTTGCCTAAGCATGAGGGCCCGAGTTAAAATCTTCAGAACCCGGGCTGGAGAGATGGTTTAGTGGTTAAGCGCTTCCTGTGAAGCCTAAGGATCCAGGTTCGAGGCTTGATTCTCCAGTTCCCACATAAACCAGATGCACAAGGTGGCGCATGCATCTGAATTTCATTTGCAGTAACTAGAAGTCCTGGTGTGCCTATTCTCTCTCTCTCTCTCTCTCTCTCTCCTCTCTCTCTCTCTGAGCTTCTTTCTCTGTCTGTCTCTCTCAAATAAATAAAATAAATAAAATTTTTTTTAAATCTCCAGAGCCCATGTTAAATATCTGGGTGTGGCCACATGCACCTGTAACCCCAGTCTCACAGAAGAGAAAAAAAAAAAAACAGCAAGCTCTGGATCAGAAAGAGATCCTCACTCAAACAAGAATGGAGGAATACTTACAGGCTGCAGCAGGCTCACTCGGATGACTGCCGCATACCCCATATGCACGCCCCACCACACATCCACACAAGCAAACAAAAAAACAAGCACAATAAACAAACCAATACAAATAATTCCAAGCCAGATGTGGTGGCGCACACCTTTAATCCCAGCACTCAGAAGGCTAAGGAAGGAGGATCTCTCCATGAGTTCAAGGCCAGCCTGGGCTATAGAATGAGTTCCAGGTCAGTCTGGGATAGAGTGAGACCCTGCCTCAAAAAGTAAAAAAGAAAAAGAAAAAGAAGCTGGGTATGGTGACACACGTCTTTTAATCCCAGCACTCAGGAGGCAGAGGCAGGAAGATTGCTGTCAGTTCAAGGCCACCCTAAGACTACATAGCGAATTCCAGGTCAACCTGGGCTAGAACGAGACTCTACCTCAAAAAGCAAACAAACAAAAATGTAAAATAAAATATAAATATTCCACCTTTGCTATAAAACCCAGTAACACTGAGCAGAAGGAAGAGCAGCAAACATCATGGCTAGAACTTCTGGAAGAAAGGTGGGCCAGCCATGGTTGGACTTCCTTCTCCATCAGAATTGGCTGTAACAAGCATGCACGTACTTTTGACACTTAAACACATATTCAAATGAAGTTTGTGTGTGTGTGTGTGTGTGTGTGTGTGTGTGTGTGGCCAGCAAACCCCAGGGATCCACCTGTCTCTGCCTCCCCAGCACTGGGATTACAAGCATGCGCCATCATTTGCTTTTTAATGTGGTTTCTAGGAATTGAACGCAGGTAATTCACTTTACCGACTTAGCTATCCCCCAAATACTTCAAGTGATTTTTTAAAATTTTTATTTACTTGCATGTGTGTGTCTGTATGGGCACAATGGGGCCTCTTGCTTCTGCAAATGAACACCAAACACTTGTGCCATATTTTTGCATCTGACTTACATCGTCCTGCATGGGAACTGAACCCAAGCCAGCAGGCTTTGCAAGCAAGTGTCTTTAACTGGTGAGCCATTTCCCCAGACCCCAAACAAAAAAAATTTTTTTGTTTGTTTTTTCGTTTTTCGAGGGAGGGTCTCACTCTAGTCCAGGCTGACCTGGAATTCACTATGGAGTCTCAGGGTGGCCTTGAACTCATGGTGACCCTCCAACCTCTGCCTCCCGAGTGCTGGGATTAAAGGCATGCACCACCACGCCCGGCTCCAAACAAAAACTTTAATAAATGTATTTTACAGTGTTTCTGGGTCAAGCATCTTTTCATGAATGCTACCCTCCATGCCACTCAACTGGGCTGGAGTGATCCCCCATGCCCCAGTGCCATGGTTCCACTGGAGACTCAAAACATTCAGAAGGAAATGACAGCAGGGAAGAAGAGTCCTGGTTCATTCTGAGTTATATCCTACGAGTTCCCAAGAGCTAAACTCCAGGGCAGCCTCAGTCCTGAGCTTCCACTGGACCACATGCTAGCCTAGCCAAACCCTCTCTCATCCACCCACGTAAGGAGGAGCAGAGCCCAGGCCACACCCTGTGCTTAGCTCCCTGTGTGCAAATGGGAAAGCTCGCTCAGGAAAGACCAGGGGACACTGGGCGGCAGTGCTGAGACCTTCATCAGCCTCTAGGACTTGGCCCCACCTGCCCACTCCCCTCCCCCCCCTCCCAGCTCCACCCCAGCTCCCCCTAGCAACGTGGTCCCTTGCCCTGGGCCTACTCAGTGGAGGAAGCTGGGTGACAGGAGGAAAGCCATCAGACTAAACTCACGTTGGTTTGCCTGGCTAGTATAGTACAAGGAGAGTGTGGCAATGCGGGTCAAGTGGCTCAGGCCGTGCTGAATGGGAGTAATCCATCTCCCCGAGCCTCCACAGTCCCCAGCCATGCCTGCTCGTCAAGGCAGAGATCCCTCCACATCTTCCCAGAGGTGTGCTGGAACTGGCCAGGGGCTTATAGAGGCACACACAGTGGGCAGACCCACTCATGAGTAGGCCATCCCACACTCCTGTCTGAACCCTCCCAGGCCACCTTATATCCTGTGGAGGAAAGCATCAGCTGCCATGGTCTCTTGGTTTAGGGGAAGAAGGAAACACATGTACCTGAAATCATTAAACCCCCCCCCCACCTCCACTGGGGAGAGACGGCTCAGCAGCTGAGGCACTTGCCTGCAAAGCCTAAGGACCGGACTTCAGTCCCCAGTAGCCACGTAAAGCCAGATACACAAGGTGGTATCTGGAGTCTGTTTGCAGTGGTATAGGCCCTGGCTCATGTGCTCGCTCGCGCTCTCTCTCTCTCTCTCTTTGCCTCTCTTTCTCAAATAAATAAAGTACTTTAAAAAAAAGTCCTCCCCCAGCGCTCCTGCCATAAAGACCAATTTGCTGTGCCCTAAACACTATAATCGGCCTTACATACAACCACTCCCCTTCATAATCTGGTCCTCTCTGGGGAGGAAACCTCTCCAACCACCATGCCCAGCACACATTTGAAGAAAGAAGTGATGTTGGCTGAGGGCCTACTTCTGTGGCGGGGTATCATGAGGCCTGGATCCAATGGAATGATGGAAGTTTTCCACCTGGCTGGTCCTGAGGTGATGAGGCCCAAGGAGAGGCTAGGGTGGCCTCCAATTGCTGCTCCTGACCCTGAGGGCAGGGGACCTGAGCAGTCTCCCTGGTCTGAGCTTTGCCCTGCTTTTAGAAAACCCAGCTTTACTGCTGCCACTCCCAGACCCCTTTGATACCTTCTGCCTACTTAAGCCGTTCTCCCAGGGCAGCTGAGCCCAGCCCTTGCGGTGTTTCCACTCTCTTCCTCCCCTTTGTTCTCCTGCTTGCTGAGGTGCCAGATGCAACTGGGCCACCCAGTAGGAGCTAAATAGATGAATCCGGAACAAATGCAGTTTTTACTGCCTACCAGCACCCACACGGGTATTCTCTTTTTCAAGATTCCTAGAACCCTTGTGTGCAAAGTCCTACATAAACTGCCACGCCTCCCCAACCCCCACTAGGCCCTCCCTGCTCAAGGAGCTAACTCTAAGAATGACCTGCAGACAGACAGATGTAGGTCCAGGAGGCCGTGAGGTAAGCCTGGCTTGGGCAGTGCATGGGAACAGGAGGTTCTCACACCAGGTGACTGTCAGCAAGGAAGGTGGCTCAGGAGGGAGCTTCTTATCCCCTGTGGAGCCAGCATAGGATTGTGGCAAAAAAAAAAAAAAATCACAGGGCAGGGCTGAAGAGATGGCTTCGTGGTTAATGCAAAGCCTAAGGATTCTTAGGCCAGATGCACAGGGTGGCGCATGCGTCTGGAGTTCGTTTGCAGTAGCTAGAGACCCTGATGCACCCATTCTCTCCGTCTCTCTCTCTCTCTCTCTCTGCCTCTATCTCTACCCCTCTCAAATAAATATATTAAATTAAATTTAAAAAACAGAAATCACAGGACAGCCAGGTGTGGTGACGCACACCTTTAAACCCAGCACTTGGGAGGCAGAGGTAGGAGGCTCACTGAGTTTGAGGCCACCATGAGACTACGTAGTGAATTCCAGGTCAGCCTGGACTAGAGTGAGACCCTACCTCAAAAAAAAAAAGGGGGGGGGGGAACAAGGGAAAACTCAGGCAGCTATAACACTGCAGAGGTGAGCCAGCCAGGAAGGAGCAAGAGGCTGTTGTTGGGACCCTCTTCCTGAGCCCTCTGAGCTCTCCCAACAAGCCTAGCCCCTTCTGTCCAGACAAACAGGAAGAAGCCTGTATCTCTCAGGGGACCCTTGGGGGTGTCACCAGCCCCACAGAGGGGCAGGCAGGCAAAGTGGCAACCACACCACTGAGGTTGAGAACAACCCGGGAAGACAGGATGGAGCGTTCAAGGGAATTTTTTGCTCTCTGGATGAACACAAACCCTGGGGAAAGACAAAGGGGAAACTGGACACCAGCCAACAGAGCCTGGTTCCTGCCTACACAATAGTAGCCATGTGTCATGCACATGTCCACTTCCAGGCCGAGTCCAAGCAGGAAACGGCCTGGGGATCAGACCCCTCCTCCCCTCCCCCCCCACCTGCTCAGAAGCCAACAGGCCTGCTGAAGCCACCTGCGGGACGGATCAGGACATCTTCTCCCGAACAGCAGTGACTCGGGGTTCTTCTGGGTGGCTTGGCCCAGAGTACCCTCCCACCCCAAGTGTCCCTGTATCCCTCTTTCTAGGACAGTCAGGAAGCTATGCAAATTGGCGGAACTCCTTTCCCTGGGAGTGAAAGAGTGCCAACAACGAGCCAGGTGCCAGGCTCGCCCCAGCTGGGCTGGTTTGGGTCCCTCCCTTGTCTAAGCCTCAGTTTCCCACTAGTGAGGTGGGGTGATTCAGAGGTCCTGCGTGTAGAACTTCTTCTAGGCCCCTGCATCGGCTCCTGGTGGTACTTCATTCATTCCCCGAGGCCCGGTGACGCCTTTTGCCTCGGGTCTTGAGCGTGAAGAGGAACTTTGCAAGATGGTCAGCGCGCATCTCCCCCTACCTCAAATCCTTTCTTGACACAAAGGAAAGCCACATCTCCCCTTTGAGAGAAGCAGAAGGAAGACAGGAAGTAAGGCGCCCACTGAGCTTTCTCGGTGCCAAATGGTCCTGGCTGTCACCTTCAGAGCCAGGACAAATAAACCCTCCACCACAACATTAACTGGAACAAAACGAGGCTTTCTGGCACCCTGTGAAATGTTGGCCCTTTGAGGAAGAAGGTTCAAGCTCCAAGCAGCTCTGTGTTTATGTAACTGGCCAAGTCGGCTGGGCTACAGGGGCTCAGCCCAGCCAGAGGGCGCAAGGACACACCCATGACACTGCTACCTCCCTACTCCCAGCAAGGTGGAGACTGCCCGGCAGGACTGAGCAGTATGGTCGGGCATTGGAGAGAGCTCGTCTGCAGGAAGCATACAGGGCCGAAAGAGGAGAAGGAGTCTTTCTTTCTTTCTTTCTTTTTTTTCTTCAGCCTGCCTACAGCAGAAAAGCTGGGGGGCAGAAGTGAGAAAGCCAGCGGGGCGGGGGCAACCGAGATGGGTTTCCGAGAGAAGCTGGGAAGGAGCAAGGCGGCTTTCTCTGAGGAAGCCTTCCCAGGGGTACAGAAAGCTGGGGATGGATGGGAGGGGAGCTGCCGGGTCAGTCTGGTGACAATGAGACATCGGGTCTCAGGGTTCCGTGACGGTGACAGCGAGCTTCCAGGCTAAGCAGATGGAATGGTGGGGCATTTCCAAACCACAATGGGGAAGTTGCTCTGGGGGTCTGAGAAGTGGAGATTCTGCCTATCCTATTGACTTCAACACAGAGGTGGAAAACACAGCCAGTGCATGCCAGGGTCGTGGCCCTCACAGCACAGAAGAGCCTGGCCACACACACCATGAGCAGAGGCAACTCCAGCCACGGCTAATGAGCTGGAGTCAGATGTGGTAGAGGTGGCTGGAAAGGCTCAGGGGCAGATGATCTTTCCTCGTCGTCGTCCACCCCCCACACCCCCTGACCCCACTACACACATGGGTAGCTGTCCAGCAAATCTCTTCATCCTTCCCAAGGGGCTGGGGTGGTCATCTTGGTGTTGATGCAGAACTTCATACTTCCTCCAGGGACAGGGAAGCTTCAAGAACAGGTTTCTCATGGCCCCACCTCCTTTAGATCTAAGAGGCCTCTCTTTTGGACCCCTGGGCTCATACAATTGCTATCTTCCAGTCCCTGGCCACAGAAGAGATTCAGGCCATTTATTCAGATACATGTTAATGAGCTTTTTTTTTTTTCTGTCACCTAATTAGTTCACAATGAACTCAGCCTTGAGAGGGAAGAGAGAAGGGCAGGCTGGGGAAGACGCATAGGGAAGTCAGGGCAGAATATTACAACAAAAGGACTCTGCTTTAATGGGAGCCTCTTCCCAAAAGAGAACCAAGACTCCTTCCCCAGCTATTGGGACTCCTAACAGCAAACCAGGGCTGTTGAAGAGTGAAAGCCCCCAAGGCCTCACACAAGATGAAGAGCTTAACTGTAAGGCCCAAGTAGTAGCAGGCCCCACAACTCCATGTCATGAGCAACTGGCCTTGGCTCTCCTTGCCTTACCACTAAGGCTGAGCCCACCACCTGCTGGTGGGCGTCCCCCCTCAAACAGAACCGGAGGAGGAAGCAGATGGCCAAGGGCGAGGACCATCTGCCCAAGCTCGCTGGAAGGTCACCACTCCACTAGGGTGCCTGTAGGTACAGCCAGGCCCTACCACACCAGAGGTCGTGGGTCATGTGGCAACAGTGTGCCCCCAATTCTCGTGCCCTTCATCAGTCACCATCCAGGACCCAAAGAGCCCACAGGAAGGAGCTTTGGGCAGCACATGGCCTGGCGTTTACAGTCCCCCAAACCAGGCCGGATGTCTCTGGAGGTCAGTTAGCTCCAAGCAGCCTCGTGTATGCCTCCAGAGTGAGCAGATATGACGGTCCCGGAGACCCCGGGCCCATCCAAGGCACCGAGGGACCATCCACCTACTCCCACGCGGTCATAAAGCCCCAGCCCTGCGCCAGGCCCGGCCCGAGCCCGCCTGGCCGCAGCAGCGTGGGGGGTGTGCGCCGGGAGAGGGCGCCGCGGCGAGCGTCACCCTCCGAAGCCTGCGGGCCCGGGCCCAGGAAGACTGCTATCCGCTAACGGGAGCCTCAGGTCCTCCGCCCCACCACCGGGCAGGCAGGGCAGCAGCTAAGCCTCGAGTATGGAACCCCACCTCCCGAGGCCCACCGCGGCCCTCCGTCGCGCCCACCCTGCGGGGCCATGCCTAACCAGATCCGACACCAGGCCCCGGAACCTCCGCGACTCGGAGCGCACCGGTCCTCGGAGCTACAAGCCCTTCGTATCCCAGAGCACGACGAAGCAGAAAACATGGCCCCCCAGCCTAGCATGGGACCGACCCCACCACCACCCCCAAAGTGTCCCTTGGAAGAGACACAGCACATAGACCAAAGATCTGCAGCGCGGATCAGCAAAAAACGCGGACCTCGGGCGCGCGAAGACAGGCCCCCTCCTAGATCAGGAGAGAGAGGGGGAGGGCAGGGCGGAACCCCACTGGCCAGCGCCGGACCGGTCACCGCGCCCCGGTTCCCAGAGCCCCCCGACGCCGCTCACCCTCGATGGAGATGACGTGCTCCCGGATCTGGTTCTGCAGCGCCAAGTCCTCGATGCGCTCGATCAGGTCGTAGATGGCGTAGATGTTGGGGTGCACGGACTCGAAGCGCTGGATCTCGGCCCGGATGGCCGCCGAGTTGGAGAGCGCGAACTGCTGAGGGGGTCCGCCGGCCAGCTGCTGCGAGGGGCCTCCGCCCCCGGCCCCGGGGCCCGCGCCGCCGAACTGCCCGCCTCCCCCCGCGCCGCCGCCGCCGCCGCCGCCGCCGCCCCCCGGAGCCGCCAGGCTCTGCTGCTGCTGCTGCGGGCTCTGTCCTCCGCCCGCCTGGAAGTTCATGGCTCCGGAGCCGCGGGGCCCGAGGCGGGCCCGACTCGGGCCCGGGGCGACGCGGCGGCGGCGGCGGCGGCGGTTGCGGCGAGCGGGCGGCGCGCGGGGTTGGCGGGGCCCGGAGCGCGGAGCGCACGGCGCGGGGTCAGTGCATGGGGCCGGGCACCGAGGCCGGAAGGCGCCACCGCGCACACCGTGACCGCCGCCGCCGTCGTCGTCGTCGCCCGGCGCTTCCCGGCGCCGAGATCCCGCCGCCTCGAAGCTGCCTCCAGCGGCAACAACAACGGGACCGGGAGCGCGCGGCTCGGGCCCTCCCCCCGCGTCATGCGCACGCACCGCCGCCCCCGCCGGCTCCGGCACACGCAGCCCGAGCCCCCCTCCCCGCCGCCCCCGCCCCTCCGGCGCGCCCGCCCCGCGCCCCCGCCCCTCGCCGGCTCGCCCGCCTCCCTCCCCCCGCGGCGCGCTCCGGCCGCCGCGCCCGGCCCCACCCACCCGGCCTCGGCCCTTCCGCCCGCTCGCCGGCCCATTCCCCCTCCGCCAGCGCGCACTGGGACGGCCTCGAGGGCCACCCGCCCCGGGGCACGGCTCTTGGGCCAGCTGTCGCTTTGCCCTCCCAGCGCTGATCCAGGCGGCTGTGCCATCTCTGGGCAATGCCCAAACAATTGCCCTGCGCCCGAGGGTGCGGATAAACGCAGCTGATTGGCCCAAAAGCCCGCCCAGGCCCAACTAAGCCTTCTTCCTTGCAACACTCTACCTTCAGGGCGACATGGTCTCCTCTGTCCCCAGGCCCAGAGGTCAGCCCTTAGAGATTCCCGCCTGGGTTCCTATCCTGGCGTTTTGCCCGATTGTCTCCACTGCTGGCTGCGACTCAAAGGCAGGGATGGGATCCCCGCTGCTATTTCCGCTTCTCCAGGGAGTTTTCTCTGAAGGCCTTATAAATGACACTTGGAACGGCAGTGTCCCAATTCTACATTCCAGTGACAGGCACGTCTTAAAAAATCCTCCCTGGGCTGGAGAGATGGCTTAGCGCTTAAGGCACATGCCTGCGAAGCCTAAGGACCCAGGTTCAATTCTCCAGGACCCACATAAACCAGATGTACATGGTGCCGCATGCATCTGGAGTTAAGGCCCTGGCATGCTCATTCTCCCTCCCTCTCTCTCCCTCTCTCTCCCTCTCTCTCCCTCTCTCTCCCTCTCTCTCCCTCTCTCTCTCTCTCTCTCTCTCTCTAATAAATAAGTAAAAATAAAATCTTAAAAAAAAAAATCCTCCCTGCCAGAACTGAAGGCTGCCCAACCCTGTTGTTAGGTACCTGGAAGAAGGGGGATGAATCAAATGTGCCATCTTTCCCCCACTTCCCTTGTTCAAGAAGCACACTTGGCAGGGCGTGGTGGTGCACGCCTTTAATCCCAGCACTTGGAAGGCAGAGGTAGAAGGATCGCGGTTAGTTTGAGGCCATCCTGAGACTACATAGTGAAATCCAGGTCAGCCTGGCCTACAGCAAGACCCTTGGGAAAAAAAAAAAAAAAAAAAAAAAAAAAAAACTCACTTGATTCTCATTTTTACTTGTTCTGTCCCTTTGTCCATCTTGTTTTTCCTGGGTCTAAAAGGCCCCGTTCTGCATTCCTATTATCAAAGCTGTCTGTAGCTGTGCTAACCCATGGTACCACCAACACACACATTTCCTAAAGCCACAAGAGATGGCATATGTGCCAGGCATGGTGGCACACACTTTTATTATTATTTTTTATTAACAACTTCCATGATTATAAACAATATCCCATGGTAATGCCCTCCCCCCCCCCACTTTCCGCTTTGAAACTCCATTCTCCATCATATCCCTCCTCCTTTCAATCAATCTCTCTTTTATTTTGATGTCATGGTCTTTGGCACACACTTTTAATCTCAGTACTCAGGAAGTTGAGGTAGCAGTATCACCATGAGTTCAAGGCTACAAAGTGAGTTTCATGTCAGCCGGGGCTAGAATGAGACACTGCTTCTGAGAAAGAAAGGAAGAGAGAGAGAGAAGAAGAAGGAGGAGGGAGAGGGAGGAAGAAAGGAGGGAAGAAGGACATTGCAAAGTAGTGACCCTAGCCAATAATTCTGCAGGAGGGTGCTATGCATGGTGTTGCAGGCCTGTAATCCCAGCCCTTGGGAGGTGGAGGCAGGAGGATCAGGAATCAAGGCCAGCCTGAGGGACATGAGCTATAGTCTCAAAAACACAAATCAGGGCTGGGAAGCTTACTCAGTGGTTAAAGGTGCTTGCTTACAAAGCTTACTAGCCTACAGGGATGCCCCCAAAACATTATAGGCCATTACCGAGGCCCTTGGTTTTCCACCAGGAATAGATGGTCAGACCCTATTGCTGAAGATTCCACATACTTGGGCTGCAAGGCCACTGAGAAATCCTGCTGGAGCTGAGCTGAAAACCTCTTCCATGTAGACCAGCTGACACAGAAAGCTGGAAGAAGCCATTCTGCATGCAGTTCAATGGGAGACAAATCACCAGTGAAGATACTCAACAGTGGACACTGCAAGCCTTATATTTGGCCAGGCAGACCAAATGAGCCAAAGGGTGCAATAGTGGCACATCTGTCATGGTGGAAACCAACTGCCCTCTAATTGGATTGGAGGCCTGCTCCATGGGAGGGAATATATCCCTGATACTGAAAACTTAAAATAGGGGTAGTAATGAGCCCTAGCAGTGTAGCATCGGCTGCTGTCTGGCTAAATGTATATACTATGCTTATCAAACTGCCCAGTAAGCACTTCTCTTAATGTTCATACCCTTATATTTATGCTACTCTCACTTTTGGTAGAGAATCTTCTCTTTTTACATGGCAGTGACCTTGGGATGACGCAAAAGGTATCATGGTGCTGGAAATGAGTGACCGGAGTGCTCAGTACTGCAATATCTCTATCACACCTTCCAAGGCTCAGGGTCTAATGCAGAAGAGGTGGCGGAAAGAATATAAGAGCCAAAGGAAGGGTAGGACTCCTTACAACGTGCTCCCCCCAGACACAAAATGGCCTGGATATCCATGACCTCACAGTGCCTGACACTACCTACACAAGACCATCATAAGAAGAGGAAAAGATCATGACATCAAAATAAGAGAGACTGGGGCTGGAGAGATGGCTTAGCGGTTAAGCGCTTGCCTGTGAAGCCTGAGGACCACGGTTCAAGGCTCGATTCCCCTGGACCCACGTTAACCAGATGCAGAAGGGGGCATACTTGTCTGGAGTTCGTTTGCAGTGGCTGGAGGCCCTGGCATGACCATCATATTCTCTCTCTCTCTCTCTCTCTCTCTCTATATATATATATATATATATATATATATATATATATATATCTGCCTCTTTGTCTGTCGCTCTCAAATAAATAAATAAAAATAACAAAACAAAGAGAGACTGATTGAGATGGGATGGGGATATGATGGAGAATGGAGTTTCAAAGGTGAAAATGGGGGGAGAGAGGGTATTGCCATGGGATATTTTTTATAATCATGGAAGTTGTTAATAAAAATTTGAAGAAAAAAAAAGCTTACTGGCCTGGATTTGATTCCCTAGTACCTGCATGGCATCTGGAGTTTGTTTGCAGTACCAAAAGACTAGTATAACCATAGTCACTGCCTCTTCTCATAAGTAAAAATCTTTCTTAAAAAAAATACCAAACTAGGGCTGGAGAGATGGCTTAACAGTTAAAGCACTTGCCGACAAAGCCAAAGGACCTAGGTTCAATTCCCCAGGACCCATGTAAAGCCAGATGTGCAAGGTGGCACATGTGTCTGGACTTTGCAGTGGCCAGGAGGCCCTGGTGTGCCCATTTTCCATCTGCCTCTCCCCCTCCCTCTCTCAAATAATTAAATAAATAAAATATTTTTTAAAATACCAACTGAAGTAGTTGTGGCTGCACATACCTTTAATCCCAGCACTTGGGAGGCAGAGGTAGGAGGACTGCTGTGAGTTTGAGACCACCCTGAGAATTCATACTAAATTCCAGGTCAGCCTGTCCTACAGCAAGACCCTACCTCGAAAAAAATAAAATCCCCTGCACCCCCTCAAAACCTGCTAAATCTTCTACAGCTATCTTCCAAGTACCACGACAGTCATTTCCCCTTCCCCTATTCTGGAGATAGAACCCAGAGCCTTGTGCAGGCTAGACAAGTCCTCTACCACTGAACCACGTACCCAGAGCCTTGTGCAGGCTAGACAAGTCCTCTGCCACTGAACCACGTACCCAGAGCCTTGTGCAGGCTAGACAAGTCCTCTGCCACTGAACCACGTACCCAGAGCCTTGTGCAGGCTAGACAAGTCCTCTGCCACTGAACCACGTACCCAGAGCCTTGTGCAGGCTAGACAAGTCCTCTGCCACTGAACCACGTACCCAGAGCCTTGTGCAGGCTAGACAAGTCCTCTGCCACTGAACCACGTACCCAGAGCCTTGTGCAGGCTAGACAAGTCCTCTGCCACTGAACCACGTACCCAGAGCCTTGTGCAGGCTAGACAAGTCCTCTGCCACTGAACCACGTACCCAGAGCCTTGTGCAGGCTAGACAAGTCCTCTACCACTGAACCACGTACCCAGAGCCTTGTGCAGGCTAGACAAGTCCTCTACCACTGAACTACGTACCCAGACCCACTTGTCATCTTTCTTTTTCACCTACTTTCACATGAAATGGAAAGGAACTAGTGATAAATCAGTTCTTCACTTTATAAACTCAAACTGGCCAGGAATATTGGTGAACATCTTTAATCCCAGCACTCAGGAGACTGAGGTAGGAGGATTGCTGTGAGGTCAGGGCCAGCCTAGGGCTACAGAGTGAGTTCCAGGACAGCCTGGGCTAGACTGAGACACTACCATGAAAAAGTATTAAAATTAATAATCTCAAAAAAATATTAATAATCTCAAACCGGGCGTGGTGAGACACGCCTTTAATCCCAGCACTTGGGAGGCAGAGGTAGGAGGATCACTGTGAGTTCAAGGCCACCCTGAGACTACATAGCGAATTCCAGGTCAGTCTGGGCCAGAGTGAGACCCTACCTCGAAAAACAAAATAAAACAAAACAAAAGAATTAATAATCTCAAACTAATGTTTCCAAGGCAACTTTTTGGAGCACTTGCTTCTTCAAGTAGGCATGAGAGATTGGAATACTAAGGCAGATTATTTCGAATCAAAATTAGCCTGTGAAACACAGGGTTCAAGATTTCTGTGGCTACTGGGAGCTCGGAGAAATAAGGACATCCGCTCTGTGCCACCTGACCTCTCCAGAGCCTCCAGCTTCCTTAAGTTTCCCCTCTGCTCCGCCCAGCTGGGCGGAGCCAAGGCGAGAGCCCCTAGCCCAACTCCACGTGGGCTCCTCCCCCACACGGCTGGGCTGTCTTAGGTCCTCTGCACGAGTTTTCCAGACCCACCACGTGGGCTCTCAAGCCACATGGGTGTCTTTCCTTGGTTCTGTACTTCCCTAAATCAATACAATAATTTCGTAATTTGTTTTAAAAAGAAAGAAGGACCTCCATACGCATTAGCGGTCGTGGGTTCCCCTGAGACTCATCCTCTGCACAGAAACATTGTTTTTTAAGAAGGGAGGTGGTTACTGACACAGAGACTTGCTAGGTAGCTCAGGCTGGCTTCAAACTCCCAAACCGCCTTAGAAGGGTTCGGCACCACACTCCACCACAGAAACACCCTTAAGAGCCCAATTAACCAGTCCAGGTTTGGGTGAAGGGACTATGCTACTGACCAATACTACTGAGCAAAGTGCACATTGTGACAAGTGTCTTGTTACATAGTCCCCACATTTACTTAGTAATATTAACGTGCCTCCTTACAATTGACCTAGAACTGAATTTATGTTCAGAGATCAAATAACCCACCCAAGATCATGTAGCTAATGTGACTACGTGAGGCATCAGGATGTGTGTGCTCTGTTCAAAAATCCATGTTGGGGCCCGGGCGTGATGGTGCACGTCTTCAATCCCAGCACTTGGGAGGCAGAGGTAGAATGATTGCCGTGAGTTCGAGGCCACCCTGAGACTACATAGTGAATTCCAGGTCAGCCTGGACTAGAGCAAAAACCTACCTCAGAAAAAAAAAAAAAAATTCCATGTTGAGGAGCCAGGCATGGTAGTACACGCCTTTAGTCCCAGCACCCGGGAGGCAGAGGTAGGAGGATCGCTGTGAGTTTGAGGCCATCCTGAGACTACATAGTGAATTCCAGGTCAGCCTGGGCTAGAGCGAGATGCTACTTCGAAAAACCAAAAAAGAAAAAGAAAAAAAAAAAAAAAAGGAAAGAAATGACCGCAGTGCTCAGTACTGCAATATCTGTTTCACACCTTCCAAGGCTCAGGGTCTAATGCAGAAGAGGTGGCGGAAAGAATGTAAGAGCCAAAGGAAGGGCAGGACTCCATACAACATGCTCCCTCCAGACACAAAACGGCCTGGATATCCATGGCCTCACCAGTGCCTGATACTACCTGCATAAGACCATCTCAAGAGGAGGAAAAGATCAAGACATCAAAAGTAAAAGAGAGACTGATTGAGATGGGGAGGGGGTATGATGGAGAGTGGAGTTTCAAAGGGGTAAGTGGGGGGAGGGAGGGTATCACCATGGGATATGTTTTATAATCATGGAAGTTGTTAATAAAAAAAATTTAAAAATATCCATGTTGGGCTGGAGAGATGGCTTAGTGATTTAAGGCACTTGCCTGCAAAGCCTAAGGACCCATGTTCAACTCTGCAGATCCCATGTAAGCCAGACGCACAAGGTGGCTCATGCGTCTGGAGTTCCATTACAGTGGCTGGAGGCTCTGGCGTGCCAATTCTCTCCCACTCTCTCTCTGATTAAAAAAAAAAAACCTAAAATTAAATTTAAAAATCGCCAGCCGTGGTGGCGCATGCCTTTAATCCCAGCACTTGGGAGGCAGAGGTAGGAGGATAGCCATGAGTTCAAGGCCACCCTGAGACTACAGAGTGAATTCCAGGTCAGCCTGAACTAGAGTGAGACCCTACCTTGAAAAACAAACAAACAAACAAACAAAAATCATGCTGCCTTTACAGTTGCGGGAGCAACGTGGAGCCGGCCAGTAAAGAGAGCAGCCTTTACTGAGCATGCTAATGAGCAAGGTGAGGCGTGCCACATCTTCTCTGCTGCTGAGTAAATTTAGGGGACGCGTCCACTCTTCACACGAAGAGAGGCGGAGGCAGTGGACACCTAAGCTGCCCACCTAAACCTCCCAGAGCCTCATCAGTGCATCACGAACGCCCGTGCTCTGACGTGCTCTAAGCTGACGTGGGTGTCAGAAGTGACAGATGCCCTGGCTACGGGCAGCGGAGGGGAGCGGGGGTAAGGATCCTGTTGCCAAGCAAATGTCTGTGAGCTAGCTCAAACTCCACAGCAGCCGGGGTCGATCCTCCTTTCTTCGATCCCTGAGCGCCGGGACAGCAGCCCGTCTCGCACTGCACGTGGGTCTGCAGGGCCGAGGGCGGGGACTGAGCTGCGCGGACTACAAGTCCCACAATGCACCGGGCCGCGGCAGCCGGGAAGGAGGGGGGTGGGGGGGAAAAACCTCAGGTGTCTGCGACCTCGGCGCCTCCCGCCCGGAAGTGCCCGAAGGGCCGAGATGGAGCTCGGCGGTGAGTCCCCGCGCGTGGCCGCGCCCACCTCGCCGCCCCAGGCCCCAGCTGGGTCCTGCTTGCCCCGCCCCGGGATCACCCGTGTCCTCCTGTGGCTCGAGACGGGAGGAGTGATGGAGCCGTGGGGGTGGGGAGAGGAAAGCCTCCGTTCCCAGGCAGCATCCCAGGTCTAGCGGCCCCTGGGTTGGAAAGGGTACCGGAGGAGGCTCCGGGTCCCGCCGCCGCGGGGTGGGGTTTAGCTGGACACGAGGAGGGGCCGAGCTGGGTGGGCGGCAGCACTGGGAGGCTCCAGATCGCCCAAGGGTGGAGTTTGACGTTTGTCGTGGTGGTGGTGGGGGGAGGGGAGGGGAGCTTTGGAAACTGCTGTAGTTGGGGTTTGAGTAAATGTTAAAAGGCCCTTGAGTCCCTTTTCCTGCCCCTTGTTGAAACTTTAGCGACAGGGCAGTAGATGAGCTTTGGGGTGAATAGGTGGGCAAAAGAGCAGTTAAGCTTTGGGGTGAAGTTTGGTAGAGGTTAAGTTTAGGGGAGGGATTGCTTAGGTCAACCCGTCATCTAGGAAATAGGGTTTGGGTGAATTGGGGAGCTTGTTGAAAAGACCTGGAACTCGGGCAACAAAGTTAGGGCTTGGAGTTTGGTGATGGGAAGAGGCACGTGGAAACACGTATGGGACAAGTGGGAGCCAGACAAGTCCATATACCCCCCCCAAGGTGGGGAAGAGGACGGGAGAATTAGGACCCTAGGAGGATGGTAGTGGGGTGGCGTCGAGAACCTGTCGAAGTTGGGAGGACTCCTCGCCAGAAAGCCAGCCCCTCACTAGTTCTTTGTGATTCTCCAGCCCGGTAGCTTGGAAGGCAAGGCAGGTGGCCATGGCCTTGATTGAAGGGGTGGGCGATGAGGTGACTGTCCTTTTTGCCGCGCTTGCCTGCCTTCTGGTGCTGGCCCTCGCCTGGGTCTCAACACACACCTCCGAGGGTTCGGACCCCCTGCCTCAACCACCAGGAACACCAGCGCCAGCCCAGCTCAGTGACGCCATGGCAGCTACAGACAGCATCAGAGGGCAGGCCCCAGGGGCAGAGACTCCGGGCCTGAGACACAGAGGTCCACCCGCACAGCCAGAGCCGGGCACAGGGGTCACCGCAACACCACCTCCACCTCCGGACTCCCCACAAGAACCATTAGTACTACGGCTGAAATTTCTCAATGATTCGGAGCAAGTGGCCAGGGCCTGGCCCCACGACACCATTGGCTCCTTGAAAAGGTAAGCAGGGAAGAGGGTAGGAACAAAAAATGTTTAAAAATGGGCGTGTGTATGGTGGGGAGGTACTGCGCAAAGACCACCAGAGATACCTGAAACTCCCTCATTTTGTGTTGGAGGGCACTGAGCTCCTTACATCACACACTGCACCTGTTACCCTGTAGCAGCCTGCCCCCCAGAGGCCAAGGACGTGGGTAGTCCGGAGGGCAGGGGTGAGAGGCGGCAGCGTTGCTCTGGGCAAGGGACCAGGATTGCCTGAGGCCTGCTCTCTTACCCAGGTCCCTCTCTCCTCAGGACCCAGTTTCCGGGCCGGGAACAGCAGGTTCGACTAATCTACCAAGGCCAACTGCTAGGAGACGACACCCAGACGCTGGGCAGCCTTCATCTCCCTCCCAACTGCGTTCTCCACTGCCACGTGTCCACAAGGGTCGGTCCCCCTCATCCCCCCTGCCCACCGGGGTCAGAGCCAGGCCCCTCCGGGCTGGAAATCGGCAGCCTGCTGCTGCCCCTGCTCCTGCTGCTGCTGCTCCTGCTCTGGTACTGCCAGATTCAATACCGGCCCTTCTTTCCCCTGACCGCCACGCTGGGCCTGGCCGGCTTCACTCTGCTCCTCAGTCTCCTGGCCTTTGCCATGTACCGCCCGTAGTGCCTCCGCGGGCTTTGGGCGGCGTGGCTGGCCCATCTGGACCTCACTCTCCAAGGCGCGGTGGGAGCTGCTGTCTGCCTAGGCCCACCTCCCCGGCCTGCCTCTTCCCATTACCCTGGAGCCCGGCCCTGCGACGCAGAGGGCTCGGTGGGCTGGCCGAGGCCCCTCCCTGTGATCTTCATGGCTCCGGACCTCCTCCTCCCGAGGCCGCTGGCCCTCAGCCCTCGCTGACAGTGGGCTCCTCTGGATCGGGCACCTGCTGTCGCTGCCTTGGTCCAGGGCACAGCGGGGCCGCCTCCCTGGGCCCGTCTTAATGTGCTTCCGGAGCACCTAGCCACCGCCCGTTGCTGAGAGCTGCCTAGGCTGAGTTGGGGACTGAAGGACTGGGGGAGACTGGTTGGTGAAGGGGAGCTGGGAGGGGCTGGACTGTTCTCTGGAACGCGTGCAGATTAAAAGTAACTGTGAAGTTTTCACTCTCGGTCTTGGGTCTGTCTGGGGGCTTGCAGGGCGGGGAGCCCTGGCCCCTGCGAGAACGGGAGTGGAAGGCGGCGGACCGGTTCTCGTCCCAGCGCCCGCGTGCGGAGGCGGGCTGGGTGGCAGACCACCGATCGCCGGGCCCTCGCCTCTGCGCCGCCCGGCCCCGGCCCCGCCCCCGCGGCGCGCACGCGCGCGCGTCTCCGGAGCGAGCGGGCCCGGCTCGCAGCGCCTGCTGGGAGCCACGTCTCCGCCGGCCTAGAGCGGCGCTGGGATTGGCGCCCGGTGGCGATCGGGGGGGGCGGGGCGGGGGGCTGCTGGGAAGATGGAGGATTCGGTGGCCCGCGGATGAGGAGGCCGCGGGGGCATTCGTGCTCCCGGACCCCGAGACCAACTGAGGGATCGAGCTGCGCGGGGCCTGGGGAGTCATGTAGGGTGGCGCCTGCGGGGCGGGCCGCGGGAGGGCGGCCGGCGGGAGCTGGTGTGAGCGGTGGTGGCCACGGGCTCCCGGCGTCCCCCGGTGCCGGGACGGGTGTGGGGGAGCCTTAGACGGCGCCCAAGTCGTCGCCCGCGTGAGGCTGCGCGCTCGGGGCTACCGCGTGCGCCGTGCGAGGCTGGCGCGGCGCTGTCTTTTCACTGGAGAGAAGGAGACTTAGAGGCGGGCGGGCGGGCGGGTAGAGGCGAAGCCGCCCGCCCAAGGTCACGCAGCCGGTAAGTGGCAGCGCTCAGCACGGGACCCGGCACCGTCCGGCGCGCCGCGGTGCCCCGCGTTCCGCCCTCCGAGCCACCGCCGCCTCCTCCTGCGGGAGGGGGAGGTGGTCGTGGAGGGCGCATCGCTGGGAGATCCCCCAGGGCTGGGCGCGACCACTAACCCTGTGGATGACCTCGGGCCTTAACCTCTTGGCCTCTCTGGGCCTTGTTTCTCCCATCTGTGAAATGAGGTTTACGCCAGCCCGGCGACTCCTCGTCAACGAGCACGGAGCATCGGAGGACATAATGCATGTGGAACGAACTGCTCTGTGGATAGCACTGCTCAGAGCACACTGAAGGAGTAGGATTGCTGTCGCAGAGTGGGAGGTGGAAGAGGGGGCAGGTTGGGGAAGAAGGCCGGAGCTTTGCTTTGACCCTTCTACATGGGTACTGAGATAAATAAATAGATAGATTTCTCCCTTTTGGAGGAAACCTCACCTGGTTTTCTGGGCCACCCCTCAGGGTCTCCATCACCTAACTCCATGCTTCGAATCCTGCTGTCTGCCCAGACCTCCCCTGCTCGGCTGACTGGCCTGCTGCTTATCCCGCCAGTACAGCCCTGTCTGGTGCCCAGCAAGTGGGGGAACCGGGCCCTTGGAGGAGACCCCCATTCAAGTCCTGTGCAAGGCCTCCAGCGGCTTCTGGAACAGGCACAGAGTCCTGGGGAGCTGCTGCGCTGGCTGGGCCAGAACCCCACCAAGGTGCGCGCTCATCACTACCCCGTGGCACTTCGCCGGCTGGGCCAGCTCTTGGGGTCGCAGCCTCAGCCCCCTCCCGTGGAGCAAGCCACACTTCAGGACTTGAGCCAGCTCATCATCGGAAATTGCCCCTCCTTTGACATTCCCACCATCCACACGTGTCTACACCTTGCAGTCTTACTTGGTGAGGAGCATGCCGGGGTATGGGTGTTCAGGAAAGTGTAGAGGACCCCAAGCCACTGCTAACTCTCAGGCTTCCACCCAGAAATGGCACCTACCCAGGCAAACTTGCCACTGCTTCTCCTGTATCCATAGAAGATGTCCGAGTCAATCATCCTAACTGTACAAGATGCCACCCCTGGTTCCTTCTAATACAGTGCTCTAGGACGCCACTGCAGTTTGTCACACTTGGCCCAAGATAACCTTTGTAGAAGGCTTTTCCCTCAAAGACTGTTCTGATAACATTTCTCCCACTAACCCTGCTACACCGTCCCATTCAAGAAATGGACAAGATGGTGGGGACTGTCATCCCACCAATCACGTCACACACTACAGCTCATCGAATGCTCCCTGTTGCTCTGCACTCAGGCTATCCATCAGATGGCCCCCTGGTCTGTGCCCTGGAGAAGGAGCGGAGGTCCCGCCTCCCTTCAAAGCCACCTCCCCACCAGCAGCCTGTCCTCTATGGTGGGCAAAGGTTGGAAGCTGCCCTGAGCTGCCCCCGTTTCCTGCGATCCCCACGCCAGCATCTGATCCGCAGCCTGGCAGGTGCCTAGGGTTATAAACGAATGGAGGTGGGGTGCACAGGCCAAGATGGAGCCATTGGGATTGTTGGGTTTGAGAGCAGGCTAGCCCAGTGGCAGTCTCCCATTATGACGAGCTGTTCTTCACAGAGGAACGGCCTGAGGAACTGACTCCCCATGTGATGGTTCTCCTGGCCCAGCATCTAGCACGGCACCGGTTGCGGGAGCCCCAGCTTCTAGAAGCCATTGCCCACTTCCTGGTGGTTCAGGAAGCCCAGCTCAACAGCAAGGTGGGCTTGCCTCTAACCTCCAGGGCTCCTCTGTGAGTCACCCTCAGTGGCTTGGTCAGACCCAGCCTCCTGTCCAGCTTGTTTGGCCTCTACTGTAGCAAGCACTTCAGCTAGGCTCTGCTCCATGACCCTGGGCTTCCATTTCTGATCACACCCTCTGGCTGTCCAGCTCCCACATCCAGTACATATGCCTGGACCTCTACAGTTTTCCAAAGCACCCTGAACACCAATCTAACTCCGTACATCCTACTCTTAAAAGCCTACAGGCCAGACCAACCCCACAGTGATGTCTCTCCTATGTGGCCATGAGCTACATGTGGCTCAAGACACTGTTTATGTTGCTGAACTTGGGGTGTGTGTGCTGGGGTAGAGGGCCACTCTACCATGACAGCAGTTACTGGCTGGCCAAACCTCCCCAGGTTCCTTGAGAGAAGTGCTTCCCGCCAATGATGCTGCTATGTCCTGTGCAGGTGGTACAGAAGCTGGTCTTGCCCTTTGGGAGGCTGAACTACCCGCCCCTGGAGCAGCAGTTTATGCCCTGCCTTGAGAAGATCCTGGCTCGGGAGGCAGGGATGGCACCCTTGGCCATAGTCAACATTTTGATGTCGCTGTGCCAGCTGCAGTGCCTGCCCTTCAAGGCCTTGCAGTTCGTCTTTTCCCCAGGTTTCATCAACCACATAAGTGGTATGCAGACAGGATGGCCGGTGGGGTGCAGGGCAGGGGCATGCCCAGGGGTCAGCGACCCAGTGTGCCCCAGGCCCTGCTTCCCCACAGGCACCCCTCATGCTTTGATTGTGCGACGTTACCTCTCCCTGCTTGACACGGCTGTGGAGCTCGAACTCCCGGGATACCGAGGCCCCCGCCTTCCCCGAAGGCACCAAGTGCCCATCTTCCCACGGTCCCTTATCACCGACCGAGCTCGCTGCAAGTACAGGTGGGCCGGGGGGCGGGGGGTGCAGCCACCATGAGCTGCCTGAGCCCGTGGTACCAAGCAGTCATAGAAATAGGCCTTGAAGCAGTAAAAGGGTTTTTCCAGGGTGGCAGCGGTCAGTGGTGACAGGCTGCAACAAGACCTTGGGGGCTAGCCTCTACCACTGCCCCTTCCCACCAGTCACAAGGACATGGTAGCTGAAGGGCTGCGCCAGCTGCTCGGAGAAGAGAAATACCGGCGGGACCTGACTGTGCCTCCTGGCTACTGCACAGGTGAGGTGTAGGTAGGGTGGCCCCGGGGCCTAGAGCTGGAGCCAGGCTGAGGTGACGCTGCTTCTGCCTGCAGACTTCCTGCTGTGTGTCAGCAGTTCCGGTGCCGTGCTTCCTGTGAGGACACAGGACCCCTTCCTACCTTACCCACCACGGTCCTGCCCGCGGGGCCAGGACCAGACTGTCTCTAATCCCACAACCCGAGGCCCTGCCCAGAGGTAAGGAAAACGGGGCAGGGTGGGAGGGCCTTGGCTGCTGGACAGCACCCTGAGCCGTGTCCACTCTCCTCTAGGGTGGTGCTGATGCTGCGAGAACGCTGGCACTTCTGCCGCGATGGCAGGGTGCTGCTGGGCTCCAGGGCCCTGAGGGAGCGGCACCTGGGCCTGATGGGCTACCAGCTCCTGCCGGTGAGAGGCCCTTTCGTCCCACCCATGTGTTCTTGTGGCCAACCCGCTCACTGTAACCCCCGCCTTCTCTCTCTCCTCAGCTGTCCTTTGAAGAACTGGAGTCCCAGAGAGGCCTGCCCCAGCTCAAGAGCTACCTGAAACAGAAGCTCCAGGCCTTGGGCCTCCACTGGGGGCCTGAGGGAGGGTGAGGGAAACGCACAAGGGGCTCAGGACAGCCCCCTATTGGGAGTTAGGCAACTTGCACTTTGGCACCCTATGTTTTGGTTTTTATTAAAGTCCCTTTACTTCCCCAAGGCAAGTCTCATTTCTGGGGCAAGGAACAGGGCTGGGTTCCCCGCCGCCGCTTTCCATTCCCCCAACAAAGACAAAAGGTCAGGGCTAGGTGGGGGCCAAAGCACTTTACTGCAAGGGTAGGGAGAAAGGGACTTTTAAATTATTCACTTAAATAAAAAATGAGGAGGGGGAGGGGAGCCCCAGCCCCTGTCCCCTGCCCATGAGTCCCTCTGCCGAGCCTCCAGGCAGCAGCTACACGGGCATGGGCATCTCGTTGTACTCGTCCATGCCCTCGCGCTCATCAAACACTGGCTCTGCCTCGTTAGCATCCAGCTGTGGGAAGAATGGAAGAGGGGTCTTTCCTGAGCCAGGGGAAGAGGGCTGGAGGGGCTGGAGGGAACGGGGCAGGAGTCCTTACACATTTCATTTCTCGCTCTGTGAAGATGCGGGTGAGCACCACCATGCGCAGTGGCACTGTGAGGATGAGGATGAAGGGGAAGGCCAGGGAGGCGGCCGTGGACATGACTGCCCAGAGCAGGGCCAGGCAGAGTAGCTGCAGGGCGGTGAACAGGTGCATCCGCAGGGTGCGAACCTGGGGACACAGATAATGGTGGGCCCAGGCTTCTCCCCAAGCAGCCAATGATGACAAAACCCTCCTTGCTCTCCAGAAATGCTGCGTACACAGAGGTGGCAAATGAGGGCTGGCCAAGGTCGGGGCCTGGGACCCTTCTGGGCAGGGACTCATCTTTTTTTTGTTTATTTTGTTTTTCGAGGTAGGGTCTCACTCTAGCCCAGGCTGACCTGGACTTTACTATGTAGTCTCAGGGTGGCCTCAAACTCATGGTGATCCTCCTACCTATGCCTCCCAAGTGCTGGGATTACAAGGTGTGCGCTACCACACCCGGCGGGACTTACCTTCTTGACATAGGTGACATCTGGGTGGTGTTTGGGTGGCATGAGCAGCAGGTGCAGCCGCTCATAGAATTGGATCCCATTAAGGGAAGTGACTCCCATGTACAGAAAAATTCCAAAGAGCACAGCCAAGGGGATCTGCCGAAGCAGGTCCCCAATAACCATGGAGAGGCCTGGAAGGGAGAAGAGACAGCTGGTTCTCTCCTCCAGCGGATGTGGGGACCCCCAAGGAAGGTGAAAGCTCAGGACCAGGGGTGGCATACCTACAAGCACGGCCACCAGGAGCCCTGTCACCCGCTGCTCCTTGACCTCCTGGATCTTGGGTTTGTCTCCAGGTGCCACAGCCTTGCTCATGACAGTGAGTGCGTTGGCATGAGTGACAGAGCGGACGGTGGCAGCAGCCAACCAGGGCAGGCCAAAGAGGGCACAGATACCACCCATGGCCACGATGAGCAGCAGGTCCAGGTGGAAGCCAGAGCCCTTCTGCAGCATGCGCTCCTTCTTGGAGATGATGAGCCTGGGGGGGGGGGGAGGCACTGTGAAGCCCAGGGCACGGACGATCACATCTTTCCCAGAACACCCACCCTGTCCAGGTGGTCCACTCTGTTGGCACTACAATTTCATCACAGAGCTGGACTTGTACCCTCAGCTCTTATCCTATAGGATCCTCCCCAGCAAGCCCTGCCAGGCAGCTGGCAAAGCCTGTCCCGTCCCCAACCCTGGCCAATACATGACATTTTCCACTGCCTGCAAAATAAACTTCAGCCAGCCTGGCATCTAAGGTCCCACAGGTCCTTGGGCTTCCTCTCCTAACACAGCCACAGATCCTTTGCTCTGTCCCCATGGACGGCTCACGTGGTAATCTGTGTTTCCATGAAGATGAGGATGAAGACCAGCACAGCAGGCAGCAGGCTGGCTATCATCATCCACACAGGGAAGGGGCTCTTCTCCCCAAGGGGATTGATGACCCAGCCCCGCTTGTCTGGGGCTGTCACTGAGAATCCGCTGGGCACGCTCAGCTTCTGCAGGGCACACACGGGGCAGGGTCACAGGGAGGGCAGTCTGCTCTGGCAGAGGGCTGCAGTGGAGCAGCAGAACACAGGGCAGAGGAAGCAGCCTAGAGCCAGCGTCGTCACCTCAGTGCCACTCGTGCACATCCTACCTGGGTGTAGGTGTCCTCAATACTGTAATCCACAAGCACCATGATGAGGATCGCAATGGGTACCCCAAAGTCCCCAATCACCCGCCGGATCTGAGGAGGCAAGCACTGTGCTCAGCGGCCCTGTGTTTCCGGTTCATCCCATCCTGGCCTGTCCTCAGCGCCCGCAGCCGCCAGCCCACATACCCGGCCAGGGAAGAAACGGCTGTTCTTGAATTTGCGCAGGAAGAAGGCAATGAAGAAGGTGCCAGCCATAAGCACCAGCGACAGCAGGGCCGTGTTGGGCTGGCCCCGGGGCCTCTCCTGCCCAGACTGTCCGGCTGAGCTCCCGTTGCCTGGCACTAGTGTGGCTGCTGCCCAGGTTGTATTGTCACTGCTGCCATCTGCCTCTGAGCTGTTGGAGACTGAGCAGCCGTGGAGAGGGTGCTCCTGGAAGATCTGGGGAGGGGACACAAGGCTCTGGGCTGACCTGGAAAGAGAGCTCCAGGGCTCAGATGGATGCTGGAGGGCTGGGCAGGAGTAAGGCCAACCTGCCTTGAAGGGGCTTGTCTTGTTGGGTTAAGAAACTGATCTAGTCGGGCGTGGTGGCGCACGCCTTTAATCCCAGCACTGGGAGGCAGAGGTAGGAGGATCGCCATGAGTTCAAGGCCACCCTGAGACTACATAGTGAATTCCAGGTCACCCTGAGCTAGAGTGAGACCCTACCTCAACCCCCCCCCAAAAAAAAAAACAAAAAAACAAACAAAAAAAGTGATCTAGCCAGGAATGATTGTGCACGCCTTTAATTCCAGCACTGGGAGGCTGAGGTAGGAGGATCACTGTGAGTTCGAGGACACCCTGAGACTACAGACTGAACCCCAGGTCAGCCTGGGCTAGAGAGCAAGGCCCTACCTTGAAGCCCCCCCCCCCCAAAAAAAAAGAAGTGATCTACACAATCAGGTGTGAGCACAGGGCTGGAAGGGATCGCGAGAAGGCCAAAGAGGCTAGCTGGGGCAGCAAGGCTACTAGCAGTGTGGCACAGCCAGGCCCAAACACGGCTTCCAGGAGCCTGAAGGAGGGGCTGTGAGCAGAGGGTAGCAGATGCCTCCCAAGACTGTTGTGTCTGATACCTAGATGAGGACTATATGTGCCACCTCTGGGGTCTCATGTCTAGATTCTAGGATTCCTTGTGTATGTTCCCACTGCCATTAAAAATGTGGGAGGCTGGAGAGATGGCTTAGTGGTTAAGCACTTGCCTGTGAAGCCTAAGGACCCTGGTTCAAGGCTCGATTCCCTAGAACCCACGTTAGCCAGATGCACAAGGGGGTGCATGCATCTGGAGTTCATTTGCAGTGGCTGGAGGCCCTGGCATGCCCATTCTCTCTCTCTCTCTTTCTGCCTCTTTCTCTGTCTGTTGCTCTCAAATAAATAACTAAAAATAAAAACAAAAAAATTAAAAAAAAAAAAAACGTGGGGGCTGGGTGTGGCAGTGTACACCTTTAATCCCAGCACTTGGGAGGCAGTGGTAGGATGATCGCCCTGAGACTACATAGTGACTTCTGGGTCAGCCTGGGCTAGAGCGAGACCCTACCTTGAAAAACCAGAAAAAAAAAGAAAAGAAAGAAAGAAAATTGAGGGCTGGGGAGATGGCTCGGCTGGTGAAGTGCTTACCTTGAAGCATGAGGACCTGAGCTTAGTCCCCAGAAACCAGAGAGAAAAGCCAGGAACGTGCCAGGTCAGCCTGGGCTTTAGTGAGACCCTACCTCAGAAAAAAAAAAAAAAAGCCAGGCATGGTGATGTATACTTGTAATCCCAACACTGGGGAGGCAGAGACAGGAGGATCCCTGAAGCTTGTGGGCCAGCAAGCCTAGCCAACTGGTGAGCTCTGGGCCAGCGAGAGAACCTGTCTGAAAGAAAGGCAGTTGGCACCTGAGGAACAAGCACCCTTGGTGGTACTCTGGTCCCCACATGCATGTGCACACACACACACACACACACAGTAGAAAAATATATCTGAGGGTCTGGAGAGATGATTCAGCAGTTACAGGCACTTGCAAAGCCTGCTGGCCTGGGTTCAACTTTCCAGTATTCACATAAAGCCAGATGCAAAGAGTGGCAAGTCTCTAGTGTACCCCTAGTCACTTTCTCTCTCTCTGCTTGCAAATAAATAAATAAATAAATAAATAATTTGTCGTTGTTGTCATTGTTTCTCTGTGGTGGTTTGATTCAGGTGTTCCCCATACAATTAGGTGTTCTGAATGCTAGGTTCCCAGCTGGTAGAGATTTGGGAATTAACGCCTCCTGGAGGCAGGGCATTGCTGGGGGCGAGCTTATGGGTGTTATAGCCAGTTTCCCCTTGCCAGTGTTTGGCACACTCTCCTGTTCCATTCCTGTTGTCCACCTGATGTTGGTCAGAGGGTGATGTTTTCCTTGCCTTCATGGAGATTCCCCCTCAAGCCTATAAATCAAAATAAACCTCTTTTTTTCCCCCCTACAAGCTGCTCTTGGTTGGGTGATTTCTACCAGCAATGCAAACCTGACTGCAACATTCTCAAAGTAGGGTCTCACTCTAGCCCAAGTTGACCTGGAATTCACTGTAGTCTCAGGGTGGCCTCAAATTCACAGCGATTTTCCTACCTAAATGCCTCCTAAAAACTGGCATTAAAGGTGTGGGCTACCACATCTGGCAAATAAGTTTGTTTGTTTTAAAATATACTTTTATTTAAGAGAGAGAGAGAGATGGGGCACCAGGGCATCCAGCCACTGTGAATGAATTCCAGATGCATGCGCCACCTTGTGCATCTGGCTTACATGAGTCCTGGCGATTCAAACTGGGATCCTTTGGCTTTGCAGGCAAATGCCTTAACAGCTAAGCTATTTCTCCAGCTTGCCAGCCCTATCTTTTTTTTTTTTTTTTTTTTTTTTGAGGTAGGGTCTCACTCTAGCCCAAGCTGACCTGGAATTCACTATGTAGTCTCAGAGTGGCCTCGAACTCATAGCGATCCTCCTACCTCTGCCTCCGGCTTCTGTCTGCTAGTTTTTAAAGAGAACTACATTTGAGTTCTTGCAAGCTTGGTGTGGTGCCTGAGTGGGTGAGTTGAGGAGCCATGGCCGGGACGGTGACGAACAAGCAGCAGCACAGCTCACAACGCAGCTGCCCACTGCCTGCCACCCTCCTGCTTCCGCCACTCCCTGTGCTCATGGAGACTCACACGGGACGCCAGAGACCAGCCTGGCAGCCTCCAAACCAGAAGGGCAACCCAAGAGACAGGACAGGATGCAAGGATTCCTGTGTCCTGAGGCCCCACTCCACCTGCCCACCTTGATCAGCTTGTAGAAGGTCTCGTAGATGAAGATGAGGGAGATCAGGAAGGCGAAGATCTCCTGGGTGAAGCGGGAGACGAAGCGGACCAGGAAGCTCCCCTCCAGAGCTACCATGAGCAAGGCCAAGAGCACCAGCCAGAAGCCGATCCACACGCGGCCCACCAGGTACTCCAGCTGGTTACTGCTGCAGAACTGAGCAGGGGAGCAGGGGAGGGCGGCCGTCAGGCCCCAAGCTCTGGAAGTGAGCCATGTCTCAGGGCGAGGGGTGGCACAGTGGCATGGGAAGGGCGCGCACCGAGAAGAAAGCCTCTTCAAAGACCAGCAGGGGCCCGGAGAAGCCAATCACCAGCAGCGGCTGAGCCCCCAGCAGGCAGAAGATCACGCCCTGGAGGGCCGTGGACATGATCAGTTCGGACACCCCTATTAGGTCCTTCGTCTTCTCTCCTGGGGGCACAGAACAAGCTCAGTAGCTGGTGGCCAGGACCTAAGACCCCTGCTACTCCCCTCAAAGCCTCTCCTTACCTAGCAGCCCCCCGAAGGTGATCGCAGGAGATAGGGCAGCAAAGTAGATGAAGATGACGGCAGCCAGGCACTGCGGGTCAAGCGCGTCTCGGAAGTCACTCAGGTAGTGGGGGTAGCGGCGCCGCACGTCACGGATCAGCCCCCCAAAGGGCCGGCCCGTCCGCCGAAGGGGATCATCTTCATCTACGCCTGCCACCTCTACCATCTGCAGGAGCGCTGCAACCCAGGCCTCCGTCAGGGCGCCTGTGGGGCTCTCCTACCTGCCCCGTCAGGCCCTCCTCCACATGCACAGACCACCCCTTCAGCTGCAGGAGCCATGAAACCTGGCCTCCATCAGGGAGTTAGGGGACCCTCTCCTCCCCACGGGTCCCATCCTTGAAGTGGCCCCTCCCCACCCGCCCAGGCCTACATGGGCGTACCCTTATCTTGGGCAGACTTGGGCTCCAGCCCAGCCCCGGGGGGCAGCAGGCGGCCCTGCTCTTCACGCTTCTTCAGCATCTGGCGCTGGAAGTGCGCGACGGAACGCAGCAGCTCCTCGCCCTGCACTTCCGAGGGCGGCAGCACCACGCTGCAGTCCAGGAAGGCGTTGATGGCAGTCAGCAAGTCATCCCGTTCATCTGCCAGGTAGGCCGCCTCGTGGAATTGCTGCCAGAGCAGATGGGGACCAGGGGGCACGTGAGGAAGACGGCCGGAGCCGCGGCTGCACAAGCTCGGCGGAAGCGATGGAGTGGCATGGGAGCAGAAGGAAAGGGAGCTGACCTTGTCGGACATGAGGGTGGAGATGGACCGGCCGATCTCGTGGTAGTCCATGTTGGCGCTGCTGGGGCCCAGCAGCAAGAACAGGAAGCGCACGGGCACGGGCACCTCCAGCACTGCGTCCAGCTCCACAGCCTCCCGCAGGCGCACGAACGCCATGGTGGGGCGGGAGAGGAACTCCACACAGCCTGGGGGGGTGGGGCTACCATGGGCAAGAGTAGGCAGCAGGGCCCTTCCAGCCCCCAGGGTGGAGTAGCCCTAAGACCCGGCCCCTGCATCCCCCAGACTTGCCCCACATACCCACAAGAACGACTGTAGCCTCAGCATTCTCGGGGATTTTCTCCAGCAGTTTTAGCTCGTGCTTGGACTTGGAGCGGGTAATGCCAGCTGGTGGGGCTGGGGGTGGCAGCTCACGCTGGGAGTGGAGCACAGGACAGAGCTCAGCCCAGCCAGCGTCTCCCATGGACCCCAGCTGCACGTCTACACTCAGGCTTGCTCGCTGGCCTGCTGCCAGTGCCAGGAAGGGACCACTTTCCCCTCACCTCTCTCTCCACCTCCAGCCGGGTCTCAGGAACACCGCCGATAAGTGGCTCAGTGACGTGAGGGTCACTTTCAGCCCCCTGGGCATGGTGGTGCCCCAGCAAGGAACCCAGGGATCCAGCTGAAATGTTGCGGGGGAAGGAGAACTCCTTCTCGTCACTCGGGTGGCTGGTAGGGCAGAGGGCAGTGAGTCAGAAGAGGGCCAGGTTTGGCAGGACACAGTGGGGACCCCTGCCCGGAGGGCCATACCTGTGTTTCAGCAAAAGGGCCCTCAGCACATTGGCTCTGTCCTCTGCCTTGATCTGATCAGAGATGACCATCTGTTCCACCACTTGGTGGGCCACCCCGGGCAGGGTCTGCTGGTCGAGGTCCAAGAGCACAGCCCCTGTAGTCAAGGTGACAGGGAGAGCAACTCACCCCAGGGCCAGAAATGACTGTGGGCTGGGGACAGATGAGAGCGGTTGGGGTAGCCAGGTGCGTAGGGCCCAGGCATTAGAGCACTAGCCTACAGATAGAGAGGCAGGGCTTGACGGCCAGCTCTGCCCCTGAAGCTCCTATCATTTTGCCTCTCTGTCCCGCCCTCACCTCCTTACAGGAGTGCTATGAGGTGGACAGAGCCCACTGGAATGCTGTTAGCAGACGCTCTGCCCGAGATGCCGAGGGCATCCTTTCTGGCCATATCATCTTTTCCTGTTAGAAGTTCTTCCTTCTGGTGAGCCATGTGTGCCTCCTGTGGACGTTCCAGGGGGTCTAGCTCTCCCTCTGGACATGCATGACACCATGACGCAGCCGGTCTGTGGCCTTGTCCCCAGGGCAGCCCTCAGCAGCCCTCCTTTCTACGTCAGGCTTCCTGACTTCCCCTTCACCTCTGCAGGCACAGGGACAGCTTAGACACCCCTCCACATTTCGTATAAAAACGAAAGTCCTGTCAAAGCTACCAGGTCACTTATCTGTCAAGGTCAACTGTCCAGAGCTGTGGAATCAGCAGCCTGCAGCCTACCCAGAGAGCTTTCCCTCGCCCGCTGGGGCTTGACCCAAAGCACAGAGCCTCACTGGAGCCTATTTGCTCTTGGTTTGGAAACAATTCTAACAGCAGACTTCTCAGTAGTCAGCTGCTTGGAAACGGGCTTTCAAAGAACAACTGGGAGTGATTGATTACCCAACAGGAAGGAGGAAGCAAGTTCACAGGGCTCAAGAGTCTGTGGTTGTTTAGCAAAGTTTAGACAGCCCTACAGGTTAGGTAATATTCCCAGATCCTCTAAGATGTTAACAAGGAAGCTGGGTGTGGTGGTGCATGCCTGTAATTCCAGCACTAAGGAGGTACAGGCCCGAGGATCAGGAATTCAAGGGCAGCTTTGGCTACAGAAGAGTTCAAGGCCTGCGTGAGCTAAGTGAGACCCTGTCTCCAAAACAATACAAAACAAAACAAAAACAAAGCTAACATGGCGTGCTGGGAATTTCAGGACGTTTTCCATCAAAATGGTTTAAAGACATTTTAGCATCCAAAACACAACAGCTTGTTATAGGACCTGGAAGCAAAGGAGTTCCTGTGGTGAGGACAGGGGTGTACCATGGGCCAGGGTCCTACGGAGCTCCAGGAGGCTGCGGAAGGACAGCGAGGCCACATGAGGCTTTCCCCAGCGTTCAGTCTCCTCCTCCACATCCTCCTCAAATTTGATCCAGCGGGCAGTCTCCCGCCACTGAGGCTCTTGGTTTTTGTCCAGCAGCAACTCATTTAGCTCCACAAACACCTAGGGACAAGAAGAGAAAGAGCTGCAGAGAATGGAGCCCACGTGCTGGGGGGATGAGTGTGGGGGAGGGAAAGCAATAAGAGGAGCAAGTGGTCGTGGGACACAGTGGACAGTGCTCAGGACTGGGTGACTAGCCAATCCACGGTGGAGTTTGCCTTGTCTGTGAAATACCAGTAATAATGACCACTATAAGGGCCGCTGGAGCACTGAGGAAAGCCTGTGAACAGGACCCAAAGCATCAAGTGGGACCACCAAGAAAGAAAACCACTGGCTTCCACACTATTCTGCCAACAGGCATTCAGGGATGGCAAAACTAACTACAACTGGGCATGGTTGGCTCACATTGTAATTCCAGCACTTGGGAGGAAAAGACCAGCTGGACTAGAGTGATACCTAACTCAAAAAAAAAAAAAAAAAAAAAACCAAAACTGCAAATAGACATGGGTGTGGTGGTGCACACCTATATTCCCAGCAATCAGGAGGCAGAACTACAAAGGTAGCAGGATCCCTGTGAGTTCAAGGCCAGCCTGGGGCTACAAAGTGACAGGCAGGTCAGCCTGGGCTAGAGCGGGACCCTGCCTTGAAAAACAAACAAACAAACAAAAGGTTATTCTTGCCAGGCATGGTGGCACATGCCTTTACTATCAGCACTTAGAGGCAGAGGTAGGAGAATCACCTTGAGTTTGAGGCCACCCTGAGACTACATAGTGAATTCCAGGTCAGCCTGGGCTAGAGTGAGACCCTGGGTGGGGGATGGAGGGAGGAAGAAAAGAAAATATAAAACAAATTTAAAAAATGCAAACACAGCAGGGTGTGGTGGGTGGTGCTTGTATTTAATCCCAGAATGCCAGGTCAGCTGGGGCCAGAGTGAGACCCTTCTTCAAAAAAAAAGAAAAAAAAAAAACAAAAACAGAAACAAGGCTGAGGAGACGCTTCAGCAGTTAAAGACACTTGCTTATAAAGTCTAACAAATGAGTTTGATTTCCCAGTATCCATGTAGAGCCAGATGCACAAAGTGGACCAGGCATCTGGAGTTTGTTTGCAGTGGCAAGAGGCTCTAGTGGGCCCATACACACACTCACACTCTCTCCCTCCTTGCAAGTAAGTAAAAATAAATATATAATTAAATAACATTAAAATATATATATATGTATGTATGTATGTATGTCTGTGTATATGTAAATATATATATGTATGTATATATACACACATATATTTAAATATTTTATTTTTATTGATTTATTTATTTGAGAAAGAGGCAGAGAGAGAATGGCACCATGGCCTCTAGCCACTGCAAATGAACTCCAGACACATGCGCCATCTTGTACATCTGGCTTACGTGGGTCCTGGGGAATCAAACCTGGGTCCTTTAGCTTGGCAGGCAAGTGCCTTAACTGCTAAGCCATCTCCCCAGCCCTATTTTTAATTTTTAAAACAATATTTTTCTGGGCTGGAGAGGCAGCTTAGCAATTAAGGCTCTTGCCTGCCAAGCCAAAGGACCCAGGTTCGATTCCCCAGGACCCATGTAAGCCAGCTGCACAAGGTGCCGCATGTGTCTGGAGTGGCTAAAGGCCCAGGCACGCCCATTCTCTCTCTTTCTCTATCTGCCTCTTTCTCTGTCTCAAATAAATTTTTTAAAAAATTAAGGGCTCAAGGGATGGCTTAGTGGTTAAGGCATTTGCCTGCAAAGCCAAAGGACCCAGGTTCAATTCCTCAGGACCATGTTAGCCAGATGCACAGGGGGCACAAGTGTCTGGAGTTCGTTTACAGTGGCAGTGGCTGGAAGCCCTGGCATACCCATTCTCTCTCTTTCTCTCTCCTTTCTCTGTCAAATAAATAAATAAATATTAAAAAATGTGTAAAACAATTTTTAAATACCAACCTGGGCATGGTGTCACATGCCTTTAATCCCAGTACTTGGGAGGCAGAGGTAGGAAGATTGCTGTGAGTTCAAGGACTACATAGTGAATTCTAGGTCAGCCTGGGCTAGAGGAAAACCCTACCTTGATTTAAAAAAAAAAAAAATTGGTCAGGCATGGTGGTGCACACCTTTAATTCCAGCACTCAGGAGGCAGAGGTAGGAGGATCACTGTGAGTTTGAGGCCACCCTGAGACAACATAATGAATTCCAGGTCAGCCTGAGCTAGAGTGAAACCCTACCTTGAAAAACCAAAAAAAAAAAAAAAAAAATTGAAAACATCCAAAATAAGAAAACTTCAGCAGGGAGAGATGGCGCACACCTTTAATCCCAGCACTCGGGAGGCAGAAGTAGGAGGATGGCTGAGAGTTCGAGGCCACCCTGAGACTGCCAAGTGAATTCCAGGTCAGCCTGGGCTAGAGTGAGAGACCCTACCTAAAAAAAAAAAAGAAAGAAAGAAAACTTCAAATGGGGTTAGGGTGATGGCTGCGAGTGTGAGTTTGGAAACCCAGTACCCATGTAAACATGCTGGGTCTAGTGCTGTGAGCTGGTAACCCCAGTTCTGGGGAAGAGACAGTGAATCCCTGGGGTTCACTGGCTAGGGTGAGCTTTAGGTTCAGGGAGAACCTGTCTCAAAGAATAAAGTGGAGAGTCATGGAGGAAGATCCCCCAACATCGGCCTTGGCCTCCACATGCACACACGCACGTGCACAGACACATACACACACACATACACACACACCCAACAAAGGCCTGCAGGTGACAGAACATGGTCACCTCTGCAGAAACTGCCAGGGCGGGATCAGGAAAGGCTCGCCAAGGGTGGGGACAGTCTCTAGCAGGGAAGTGGCCATACAGGTGCCATGGGTGCAACGCAGCCCTGAAGTGGACACTTGGCACAGGTGCAATTTACTACAGGGCTGTTATACTTCAATAAAAAAGGTTTTATAAAAAAACACACTAAGTCAGAGTTCAAGACCACAGCCCTGCAGTCTAAGATGGGCAGTGTCACTAAGTAACCAATGACCTTGGCCAAGGCACAGACCCTGGTTTATGGCTAGCACCACCTGAGCTGTATCACCTTCACAGGTTGTTGAGGGTCAACCGAGTAAAAGTACAGTGCCACACGGAGGCAGCCTCGAGGGTCATCTAGTCAACTGGTGAAGACACTGACCCCTCAAGCCCCACGCTGCCCCTCTAGCAAACGCCCACAGTGCATGCTCCAGGGAAGGCTCAGCTGTGAACCACAGCACAATAATGGCGCAGTGAGCCACCCTTCCCCTGCGCAAGGCGGCCCTAGAGCTCGGGGATCTGACGGAAGGCATGAAGCAGAAAGTCATACCTCATGGGGCTTGTGGGGGGCCCGCTGTCGGGCCCGAGGTGTGGGGCCAGGCTCCCGCCCTTCTCGGGCACCCTGTGTAGACCCTTTGGCATTCTTCCGCACCAAGTGCCGCCGTACCCCAGGAACGTCCTCAAACCGGTGACCTGGGAGCAAGTAGAGGGCCAGGATCAGGCCCCTCCTCTTTCTTCCTCCATTTCCCACCAGCAAGAGGGGAGAATTAGGCCCCAGCGGCACTCACTTTTCATGAGGTCAAGGTCAGCTGTGGCCAGTGTCTGAGCCTCACTCTCGTCAGTGGGGACCCTGGGCAGCAGTGCCTGCTCCACTCCAGTCATGCTGCCGATACGCCGCCGCTCTTGAAGGTTGTAGCTGCGATGTCCAGGCTGGGCTTTGGTCAAGGGGCGTCCTGCAGCACCTCCATCATCACCCCCAGCTGTACCACTGGCCACTGGCAATGTCTCCTCTCCGGCTCTGCAGACAAGAGCAGCCAAGAGTTCAGATTTTGGCCTGCTTTCTCAGGTCCTCACCCCTCCTGGCTCCCACTGTTAGGAGGCAGGCATGTGGGAAGAAGGAAGGTTCTGGAAACCAACTGGCAGCATTTGAATCCCCGATCTAGCCTTACAACCATGATGGCTGTGTATCTATCTGCACCTAACCCCCTCCTCAGCAGCATGGGCTGAGCCTGGCTTCAGCAGCGCTGAAAGAGGAGAGACTTCAGGTGTGCGCAGACATGCTTGTGTGCTCCTTAGCATCCATCCACTGGACACTCCACCCTGGAAATTGGCTATGAAACTGAAGGCAGCTACTCATACTTTTGAGAAAGGTCTGTGCCTTGCCCTTCACAGACACAGGCTCCTGCCCACTCCCATTCCTTGACAACGCCGGCACCCCGGGTGCCATCACCGCCTCCTCTTCCCTGCACAGTGCCCCATGGTCAGAGCCTTGTCAACTCTATGGACCAGATCCATCCACTGCTAAGTCTCCCCAGCCCACTGCCCTCACTGTGCCATAGCCTCACCCACTTCTCCCTTCTCCCCAGTGCCAGGCTTTCCCCCAGGCTTCAGTCTGCTCCCGTCAGCCTGGCTTCTGGTGACCCTGTGTACTCACTCCCCAGAGGGGCACTGTGTCCTTCACTCCCCACAGCCCTTCACGCTGCCTGGCACCCAGAAAACAGGTCCATGATAGTCATGACCTTGGGACCTTTGTTCAAAGTCATTTCCTCCTAGAAGCCTTCTCTGGCTAGTGCCCCCAAACTCTCTTCACCCACTGGTATGAGGTTTTGCCTAAGCCAGGCCACCAGATGCAGTGGTGATGTTCTGGAGCCATCTCACACGATGACATTTCGTTTCTAACTGGCTGGACTGCCAGCTGCCCAGGAATGGGGGGGGGCAAGTTCTCGGGCACTGGACCAGTGACTGTCTCACCACAGCCAGTGAAACCCATCCTGCTAGGCCGTCACCTGCCTGAGTAGGTGGTGAGAGGTGGGCCTGGATCTGAACCACAGCTTGGTGACCTGAGACTCCTGCTTTCTTCTGGGCCCCATCCCCACCCCTCCAGCAAGGCGGGTGTCTGCTGACTGTGGTGCACTGACCCTGTCTGGGCTCCTTTGGTGACTCGAGGAGCCGCCTCCTGGTGGGGCAGCTGTGCAGGGGGAGATGGACTGGTCCTCTCTGCCTTCCGGTCAGCACCTTCATCCTCTTGGAGAAAGAACTGCAACACAGACCCATGTGGAAAGGGGAGACCAGGCCAGGGCCCTGCAGCCAGCCTGCCCCCAGAGGCCTGGGCCCTACTTACCTGCACAGAAGAGGGGGTAGAGGCAGGAGACGGCTGTGGGGGAGCCCGGACCCCCTCAGCCTCACTGGCTTCATCCTCATCTTCCTCTCCTTCCTCAATAGTGGGGGTCTCCCCAGTGGGAGAAGCTCCTGGTCGCCTCCGAGGTTTCCGTCCTGGGCCCTGGGGAGTCTTTCGGCGGCGGGCATCAGGAGGCAAGTGAGTGGACAGTGGGTGGTGGATGTGGTGGGAGGATTGGCGGTGGTCTGCAGGAAGGAGTGGCTTGGCTGCAGGCAGGCACAGCATCCGTCTCCCCCCACCCTGACCCCTCCCACTGGGACCCAGCCCCTTCTGTGCGGGTCAGTCCCGCGTAAGCTGTCAGCTTCCCCTGCCCAGCCGGCCCTCTCACATTCAAAGTCTTCCTCCCCATAGCTGCGGCCTGGCTCATCTGCTCCGCGGGAGCCCGCCTCCTGGAGGATCTCTTCAAACCGTTCCACGCCTAGAGTTCGGTGTAGCTCATCTTCCTCCTGTTCAGGGAACCCAGGCGTCGTGGACACCAGGCTCTCTGGCTCTGGCTGTGAGGAGAAGGGGTGGAGAAAACACAAAGTGACTCAATCACTGAGACTTGACCCCCGAAGTCCCACCTTAGCAGTACCAGCAGCACCATCCTCCAATGCCAGAGACACAGGATGCCAGTAAACCTCCAGTGCAGGGACTGAATGCCCCATGCCCGGCAACCTGTGCCCTCAAATGCGGGGACCCAATCCTACACCCCCCAGCAACCTGTCCCTTCAAATTCAGGGACCTAGTATACCCCAGAAGTTATCTCTTCCAATGCCAGGAACCCAGTCCCCCAAGCAATCTGTCCCCTGTCTGTGTAGTTAGGCAGCTCGGCAGAAGGGTTCTCTAAGACTGAAGAAATCCCATGTTTAGCCCTTCTGTAGCCATCGGGTGTGTGAACTGCTCTGTTCTGTGTGGCAGAAAGTGAAAAACCTCCTTTGGCTGGAGGACAACTGCTGAGCCCCAAAAGTAACTTCTGGAAGCACCTAAGCCTAAGAGTAGGTCTGAGTCAAACCCAGCCTTGCCTGGACAGGAATGTAAGCTCATGTCTGGCCAGGCAGCCCCCATTCCCAGCAGCATGCCCTCCCACCCAGCCAGCCCCACAGGCCCCTCAGCCAGTTGGCCCCGCCCCTCACCCCACCCCCACTCCCCCCCACCTGAGTCATCCTGCGGGAGCGGGAGCGCAGCAGCGGGCAGCACCAGCAGGACCAGCGAGGGGCAGGGACTGCGGCGCAGCGCTCGAGGGAGCTCAGCCTGGCCCGGCAGCATTGTTCCAGCCCCCCACCCAGCCCTCGCAGGCGCTGCCACCAAATATTTGCTCAAGAGCTTCTGGACCTGAAGGGCACCAGGACCTCCAAGGGCGGGGGTATGCCACCACTTCCATGGCAGTGCCAGCTGCTCCAGGGAAGAGCCAGGGCAGGTCTTGAGGAGATAAGGGAGGTGTGTGTGGCGGGCGGGGGGGGGGGGTGCAGGCAGGAGCAGCTTGAGCTGGCAGGGGACCCTGGACAGAAGATGGGAGAGCGCGCGTGTCTGAGCAGCCCTGCCCAGCCCATCTTTCCTCAGCAGTTCTAGCGGGCTCTCCCGAACACTCAGCCCCGCTCCCACCAGAAGCAGCTGGACAGGAGGAGCAGCGGGAAGGGAGCAAGCGGCTGGGAGCAAGCTAGCCGGGAGGGAGCTGGGGGGGGGGTCGGGCCCCTCGCACCTGGGGCCGCAGGAGGAAGTCCATGGCGGCAGGAATGAACCTGGGGAAGGAGGGGGAGGGCACCTGCCGGCGGCACCCCTTCCAAGTCACGTGCCCCACTGGGCCAAAGTGACCAATAATGAGACTGACTGTGGCACGGGGGGTTAATCATTAGACTTCTTAGGAAAATCAGGAGAGGGCCATGTGGGGCGGTGGCACGTGGGAGGGGGTTGGGGGGCGGGCCTGGCTGGCACGTGGGGTCGGGGGCGGGGCCAGAGGCGGGCCCGGCCAAAGCCTGCGAGTTCAGACCAGAACCTCTGTGGGCAGACCTCCGTAGGGGGCCACTGCACCTAAGGCTCAGCATAAGGAGGGGGATCACGGGTTTTAAGATCCAGGGTCTTCAAATTCCTGCCCCGGCTGAAGCTAAACTACCACCGAGACTTCAAGAAACAGCCCCGATTCTATTCCCCCCCCAAAACAGGAGCCACCTGTGTCCCCCTGCTCAGTCTCGTGCGGATGGCAGCCCCGGCTGCAGCCCGTCAATCCACCCCAGCCTCCGGTTCCGAGCTTCTGCAGCCCCCGCCCTGGGTCTGGCACCGGCGACCCGCCCGCAGGCAGAGTACTCACCGAATGCAAAGAATCTGCGCCCGAGGCAGGGCGCCGGCAGGCGCTGCTCATGGCCAAATCTTAGCCTTTTTCGCTGTCGCTGCTGCGGCTTTCAGGGCAGCAAGGGGGAGGCATAACCTGAGTGGGGGGACAGGGCCAATCACCATCAGCAAAACACAGCAGGCCAGCCACCCACCCACTTTAGGGTAGGGAAGGAGCCCCAGTCACCTGCCACGAGGGTCACCCTCACAGAGATCCTCCTAGACCACGAAGGGATTCATGGTGGCCCTCAGAGGCGGCAGGAACAAAGAGAAGAGTTGTTTATAGGAAGAGGAGGAGGACTGAGAAGGGGCCACAAAGAGCCCAGAGACAGCAGCAAGGAGGACAGAGCAGAAGGGCGAGAGGCAGGAAAAAAAAAAAGGGAGGAAGAAGTCAAGGCCCAGCCCAAGAAAGCTACAGAGATGAGGGACGGAGTGATAAAGAACAGAGAAAGATCGCGAGCGAAGGGCCGGACAGAAACAGGAACCCAGCCAGTGGGGGCCAGGAGGTTAGCCCGAGACCAGAGAGGGGTGTGGTGGGGAGTGAGACGCCCCGTGGAGCAGAGGGGTGTGGAGGCTGGGCGCCTGGCTGCCCAAACAGAGAGGAGTGCAGAATTCTGGACAGCACCCAAGAGGGCAAAAGCAGGGGGCCCCCGCCAGTAGGGAGGCGGTGTCCCCTCCCCAAAAGAGACAGGGCAGGGAACCCTCTCTCCCTGAGCCTAAAAGCAAGCGAGACAGAAGCAGGCACCTCTGTGCAGGGCAGAAGCCCAGCTCCACTCAGGAGGAGGGATGAAGGGACAGACACTAGGCCCTGGCTGGACAGAGCTTTATACTGGGGGAGGGGCACGTGACGAAGTGGAGGGGGTGGGCACAGAAACCCTGAGGGGGGCAGTCTCCACCCCTCCCCTCCCTAGTCCCAGGCCAGGAAAATGTGAGTGGCAGAGCTGCTGCCCTCCTGACGGTGACTGTAGGGTGTTGGGGGTGGAGGCTGGAGAAGAGTTGTAGAGGGAATCCAATCAGTAAATCGGGGTAACCACTCAGTGAGGGCGGCACCCTCCCCAAAGATGACAATATGAACCTCTCCTTCGAAGTGCCATTGGGGACTTCATTGGGGAGTTGGTGTTGCCCCACTTAGGACTACCTTAGGGGTAAGACAGGTCAGTATAGGGTCAAATAATATAAGTCTGGGGGGGATCAGCCCCGGGTGGGGAGCCTGGGCGACACATTCCTGGCAGGAACTCCAGCTCAGCTGACTTCTCTTTACCTCCCCCACCACACACACCTCAGCAGGCCGTCAGCCAGGGCCTGCCAGTGCGGGGGAGAGGTGCCTTGGAGGGGACGCGATCTGGGAGGCACATGGGCATCCGGCCCCAGCACCTGCAGATGCTCACTCCCACCTCCAGGCTTTGCCCTCAGTGTGAGCTCTTCCACCATGCCCTCCTCCCTCTACCCATACCCCCGGCCCTCCCCTGCTGCCCCAGAACACAAAGCACCCTCTGTCCAAAGCATCAGTGCCCATAATCCGGGTGGGGGCACATTCCGGGGACCAGCCCCGACCGGCCCGGAGGATTAGCATCTTTCTCTCAACCCTAGGGATTAGCACCCTGGACCCCCACTTGGGGCATTAACCATTCTCTAAGTGAACTCGTACATTCCACAGCTCTTGGCTGTGGGACTGGTGAGGGAGGAGGACCCCAGATTTCAGACAGCGCCACCCTCCCTCCCACTCAGCACAGAGCTCCCCACCCAAATAAAGAAGCCCCTCACGAGTCAGGACCAACTCCGGAGCCTCATCTATCCCATTCCCGCCCAACCTGCTCCCTCTTCTGCCTGACCTCTTGTCCTGACCTGACCCGACCCGACAACCCCCTTTCCCGGCTCCACCTCCTAACTCGGAGATGCAGGGTGCAGAAGGCCAGGGCCACCCCCCCCCCCCGGCTGGGAGCCTTGGATGGGTGCGAGGGACTCGGTATGGAGTCTGGAGGAGTTGGTGTGTGTGGGGGGGGTGTTCATCTGGAACCCGTCCAGGAGTGGGAGAGCGAGCAGAAGCAGCGCCTCCCTCCCGGAGACTAACCCCTCCTGGTGGCAGGGGGCGCGGCAGCCTGGCTTGAGATAAGTGAGAAGCGGACCCTAGAATCTCGCCTGGACCAGTCATCTGCTCGCTACCCCCATCCCTCTCCCCAAAAAACTCCGTCCTCCCTCCCTGCCCCCCCCCCGCACCAGTCTCCGCCCTCTCCTTCACTTCCACTCCCTCCGCGCCCGAGTCCCGGGTTCCCCCCTCCTTCCGCGGCCCTGGCCCTCCCCCTCCCCCACCTATCCGCTTACCCGCTAGCTCTAGATATCGTGCCCCGGGGAGGGGTCTCGGGGGGGTCTCTCCCGGTGCTCAGGCACCCTCGCGCGCTCCCGACGACTTCGCAGTGCCCACCCCGGGGCGCGCTCCCCCGCCGCTCCCAACTTCTCCCAACTCAACTTTCCCCCGCGCCGCGAGCAGGCCGGCCCCCAGCGTGCGCGCCCCCGCCCCACCACCCCGGCGCGCCGTGCGCGCCCCCGGGGGCCAGGGCTGAGCTGAGCTGAGAGGCGGAGAGCGCGCGCCGAGACTCCCGGGCGGGGGCGCGCTTCCAGACACAGCCCCGGCACCCCGCGCTTGCCGCTCCGGAGACCCCGGGACGCCGTCTCTGGGCGGAAAGGAGCCTGCGTGTAGAGGATGGCTAGGAAAGTCGAAGTAGAGGAAGTTGAAATACAAATGCAATGGGGGTTACGGCTGCCTGGGTCCTCCCCGCCCTAGTAAACCCCAAAGTGCCTCCGGGAGAGCCGGCTGTTGGCCCGAGGGACGGGTGGCTGCAACCCTGTACCTTGAGCTGGAGAACAAGTCAACTTGTTGGGGACTCCCTTCTTTCATGTGTGTAGACCTCCACATTGAATGGAACCCTTCCTTATTCATAGCCTATATGTGATTTTTTAAAAAAAGATCTTGGTGTGTAATCTTGTTTTCATAACTAAATAATAAATTCTTTCAGATAAGGAATGTGCTTTATGTGTCTTTTAGTCTGCCATGTGAGTGAATCAGCATTGTTTATCCCAAAGCATTCAGATTTAAGTGAGTTAATTAACAAATGGTTAACATCTACTTGGGCTCCAGCGCTGAGAAATGCTTTTTTTTTTTTCTTCTTCCCAGTTCACAACCCTCAAGAATGCAATCATGAGACAATTAGAGAGCAGCGCAAGAGAATCTATAATCAACTCCTTTATGGGATGAGGTAAAGGCTGCTCCAAGTGTAGCATCTGTCTGTGGTCTTGTCTGTTGAGGGGAGTAACCAACCTGCCAGTCCTCGTGGACCACACCCTAGCTGACTCCAGTGGGCCTGCTCTGGACACTGGGATTTGAGGGACACCCAAGCTCCAGTCAGTTTGCTTCGGCATGTCAAAGTGGAGTCGCTGGAGTCCGGTGGGCTTCGAGATGATAAACTGGACCCGGCCAAAAAAAAAAAAAAAAAGAGGGGTTCTCTGGCGCGTGTGTCCCTCCACTCAATTCCAACCCCTATGGAGTAGCGCTGCCTCGCTGCCCGACAGCTGGACCCTGCGAGGTCATCAGCAGGAAGACAGCTCTCGGAGCTCTTCGCCAATCAGCCCTGGGGGCACCTGGTAGCCCAGGGAGAGGTGGACATCAGTGCTGAGGTTGTCCGGAGGTTTCTGGGAGCTCAAGACAACCAAGTAGGACAGAACCAGACCAACCGCGCGCCGGCGATCTAGGCCGGCAAACGCCAACTTCAAGTAGAAAAGAGCCCCACCCTCCCCCACTCTCACTGCATTCTGGAACGCGTAGTCCCCAAGCGGCCCTTCTCCGCAGGGCTGAGAGCACAGAAAAGGAAGAATAACGAGCGCGTGGCATCCTGGGAGCCTCCGCGCCGCGGCGGTGACGACGGCGCGATGCATCCTGGGACTTGAAGTCCACGATTTGCCTCCGCGCTAGAAACGAGTCCCGGAGTTAAAGCGCTGCAGAGAGCCCGTGTGAAGCTTGCTGGACGTTGTAGTCCTCATACCTGAATGTCCCGGGCATTTCTGGGAAATCTTGTGGTTTCTGGACTACAAGTCCCAGAAGACTCTGCGTGGGTAGCAAGGAGGGCGGGGCTGGGGTTGGGGTGCCACCTCCTCTGCAACGCCGGGGCCGGACTCTTAGAACCCAGGGCCCGCAGGGGTCCCCGTGGCCGCCGCGATGCAAAAATACGAGAAACTGGAGAAGATTGGGGAAGGTAATGGAACCACGAGATGTTCCTGCAAGGTCCCCTTTTGCAGACAGACCCTTCATTATTATTCCTTGAAGCCCCGGCTGCCTTATCCTCCCCGATAACTGCAGGTTCCGACCTCAGCTCTAGCCGCTGAAGCTCTATACTCCATGTAGACATCGGTCCTCCCCACTACGATCGCATATGCCGCAGACTCCCACTCCACCCTTAGCGTTCCCTGTAGACCGACTTGTCACAGCGGCGCTTCCTGCATTTCCCACCCTTAAACCCAGCATCACTTGCAAATCTCACTTGGAGTCCCAACCTGGGTTCATTGTAGACTTCCAACCTTAGCATTTCTGCAGGCCTTCATTTCTCTCTTAGACCCCTTCTCACTATACCCAGAACCTTCCGGGGCTTGCTGCACACTCTGTCTTCTGCAGGAAACCTCGAGCCTCTGCAGGCACCTTGCACCTTTCCATTCTCACATTGCTGTTACACTCCTGGCCTTCACTTTGAACCCCTTCCCTTGCTCACACAGATGCCGCTGTGCTTCCTGCAGGGAGGGATTTCCTGGGGAAGGAAAGAAGTCTTACCCTCACTCCTGACCCCCCCCCCCCCATTAGGTACCTATGGAACCGTGTTCAAGGCCAAAAACAGGGAAACCCACGAGATTGTGGCTCTGAAGCGAGTGAGGTTAGATGATGACGATGAGGTAGGATTGGGGCATGGGGGTGGCAGTAAGGCCTGGGCTGGATGGGCTGTGACTGTTGTCCCTTGGCTACCTTCTATATATAGGGTGTGCCAAGTTCAGCCCTCCGGGAAATCTGCCTACTCAAGGAACTGAAGCACAAAAACATTGTCAGGTGTGTGCATGGCAGGCCCTCCTTGCCTGTGGGGCATGTTCGGAAAGGTGGAGCCATCTTATTTTGCTGGGCAGGTACTGGGATGTTAGGGGACAATTTGGGACCTGGCTGAGCCCTTCCTTCTCCCTAGGCTTCATGATGTCCTGCATAGTGACAAGAAGCTGACGTTGGTTTTTGAGTTCTGTGATCAGGTGAAAGAGGGGTTAGGGTGTAGTAATCTTGGGAGGGCATAGGATCCCAAACTGAGGTTAGATTCCAGTCCATTCTCCTCACCCTCTTGTTTTTTCAGGACCTGAAGAAATATTTTGACAGCTGCAATGGTGACCTGGATCCTGAGATAGTGAAGGTGAGGGCAGGGGACGATGTCCTGGAGCTCATCAAAGCTGGGGTGCTCCTAAATGCAGTATCAGCACTCCTTGAGGAGGACCAGGCTGGGGTCCTGGTGTGACATATAAACTCTGTTTCACTGTGTGTGGTGGCACATCCCCTTAATCCCAACACTGGGGGCAGGGGCAGAAGTAGGAGGATCACTGTGAGTTCAAAGTCAGCCTGATACTACATAGTAAATTCCAGATCAGCTTGGACTACAGTGAGACCCTACCTCGGAAAACCAAAAAAAAAAAAAATATATATATATATATATATATATACATATATATATATATATATATATATATATATATATATACTTGTTTCTACCCTTCAAGGCCTTCCAGTTTTAACAAACATGTTTATTTGGTCTCTATTGACCTGAACAGTAATACTGATGTCAGTTAAGTTCTTTGCACTTGAGAGATGAGGCTCATAGAGAAATATTTCATTGATTTAGCAAATGGAAGCCCAGCCTGGTGTCATACCTAGCATTCAAAGCAGAGGCAGGAGGATCTTGAGTTCAGGGCCAGATGGGGCTACATAGTAGGGCCTTGTCTTAAATATCAAGACAAAAACTGAGCCAGAAGTGATGGCATGTACCTTTTAATCCCAGCACTTGGGAGGCAGAGGTAGGAGGATCACTGTAAGTTCGAGGCTGACCTGGAACTGGAACTAAAGTGAGTTCCATGCCAGCCTGAACTAGAGAGAGAGAGAGAGAGGCAGACAGAATGAAGTGAGTATGGCACGCCAAGGCCTCCTGCCACTGCAAACAAACTTCAGATGCATGTTCCATTTTGTGCATACGGATTTTCGTGGGTACTGGGGACTTGAACCTGGGCCATCAGGCATTGCAAAAAAAAGTGCCCTTAACTGCTGAGCCTTCTCTCCTGCCCTTCCTGAAGGTTTTGTTGTGCACCAGGCACTGGTCTAGGTCCAAGATCAAGTACCCACGCCCAGGTTCCAGGGGCGTCATGTTGAAGTGATGCCACAGCACTGGATTTGTGTTGATGGGTGTGGGTGCATGTGCTCCAGTGCAGCCAGGTAGGAGAGACCAGCATGGTCTGGGAATGTAGGAAGGCTCACGAGCCTGTAAGAGTCAGGCAGGCAGGAAGCAGGGCCAGCTTGTGTATTGTAGCACCTGCAATGCCTAGCTCCACGCAAAGCACATACTCAGGAGTAATCAGACAGGGCAAAGTATTTGCTTCGCAAGCATGAGGACCCGAGTTCAATCCCCAGAGCCCATGTAAAAATGCCAAGCATGAAGTTATGTGTGTGTAATCCCAGTGCTGGGGAGGCAGAGGCAGGAGGATCCCTGTAGTTCACTGGCTAGCTAGTCCTGGAGAGCTCCACGCCAGTGAGAGACTGTCTCAGAAAAGAAGTGGACAGAGCCAGGCGCCTGGGAAGCAGAGGCAGGAGGATCACCGTGAGTTTGAGGCCACCCTGAGACTACGTAGTGAATTCCAGGTCAGACCCTACCTCGAACAACCAATAAATAAATAAATAAAATAAAAAATAAACAAAAGAAGTAGAGGTGGACAGAGGCTCGGGAGACGGCTTAGTGGAGAAAGGCATTTTCTGGCAAAGCCTTCTGGCCCAAGTTCAGTTCTTCAGCTGAGCTGCCCCCTGGCACCCGCCCATATACACAAATAACTTAAAAAATTTTAGGGGGCTGGAGAGATGGATTATCAGTTAAGGCACTTGTCTGTGAAGCCTAAGGACCCAGGTTTGAGTCCCCATGTATCCACATAAGCTAGATGCACAAAGAGGCACATGCATGTGGAGTTTGCAGTGGCTAGATGCCCTGGCATGCCCATTCTCTCTCTGTCTCTTAAATAAATAAATAAAATTTAAAAAGAGGCGGACAGCATTCCTAAAGATAACACTCTAGGGTTGTCCTCTGGCCTCCACATGCATGTGCGTGCACAGCCACACATGTGAACATGCATGAACACACACAAACACATTAAAAAGTAGTGACTGAGCTGGGCATGGTGGCACACATCTTTAATCCCAACACTTGGGAGGCAGAGGTAGGTGGATTGTTGTGAGTTCAAGGTCACTCTGAGACTACATAATAAATTCCAGGTCAGCCTGGTCTAGAGATCGAGACCCTACCTCGAAAAACCAAAAATAAAAAATAATAAAAAATAAAAATAAAATTATATATATATATGTAGTGACTGGGTGGACTACTGGACTTGGTGCTGCAAGTTGCAAGTCAGGTGGGCTGGAAGGGAGGGGAGGGAGTGAGACCTATTGCTGCCACAGCCTCATCCCCCTGACTTCCTCCTTTCTGCCTCTCTCTAGTCATTCCTCTTCCAGCTGCTGAAAGGCCTGGGATTCTGTCACAGCCGCAATGTTCTTCACAGGGACCTGAAGCCCCAGAATCTGCTCATAAACAGGGTACTGCTCTGGGGACAGGGTTGCGAAATTGCAGAGGCTGGGAGCCAGATTTGGGGAGTAATAAGGGAAGGGGAGGGGAAGCTGGAACATTCCTTAGACCACTTAAAATCCCCCATGTTTATTTTTTTTTTCTTCCTCATCTCCCCTCAGAATGGGGAGTTAAAATTGGCTGATTTTGGCTTAGCTCGGGCCTTTGGAATCCCAGTCCGCTGCTACTCAGCTGAGGTGAGCCTGGAAGATCAAACATGGGGTCGAAAGGAGGGGGTCCCCAGTGGGCTTCCCTAGGACCCACCACATTGTTCTCTCTGTTCCTCCTCCTGAAACCTCAGCCCAGCCCTCTAAGTGGGGGTTCCCTGTGGGTGGGGTCTTCTTCAGGTGGTCACGCTGTGGTACCGCCCACCGGATGTCCTGTTTGGGGCCAAGCTGTACTCCACGTCCATTGACATGTGGTCAGCCGGCTGCATCTTTGCAGGTGACATGTTGGGGCTCCGAAGAGACACTTTCTTTCCCATGTGGGTTGACAAATAGAATTTGGAGGGTTCCCTGTGAAGGAAGGCAGAGGGGCACTTGGGGCTGGAACTGGAAGGCTCAGGGAGTGCCTCACAGTGAGGGTCCTTCTCCACATGTTATGTTTTGTCCCCTCTCTTCCTCCCAGAACTGGCCAATGCTGGGCGGCCTCTCTTCCCTGGCAATGACGTGGATGACCAGCTGAAGAGGATCTTCCGATATCCTGCCAGTGCTCTTCCCTCTGCCCTTTGCCCACTATCCTTAGCCTCTGGGGGAGCAGGCATGGAGCTTAGAGCAGCGGTGAAGGTGCCCACAGCCCAGGGGGCTTCGGGAGTACGTATTGTGGAGAGGTGCAGTCTGTAGGCAGGGAGGGCATTCCTGGGGAACCAGAGACTGCATGTAGGAGGTGAGTTTTAGGGTGAAGGAGCAGGGGTTGTGGAAGAAGAGTGACTGGTTTATTAGGACCACAGACCCCGGGGTTGGATTAGCCCGCCCCATCATGAATACCATGCAGGTGGGATGAGGATGTTAGTCCCAGGCTGGGCTGCATGGTAGAATAAGGTGGGGTGAGAGGAGAGCAGGTGTGGGTGAGGAGGACTCTCCTTGTCCCTGAGGTGCAGGTGCAGCCCTCTCCGTGTGTGACCCTTGACCCCATGGACACACTGCTAGGGACACCGACTGAGGAGCAGTGGCCTGCCATGACCAAGCTGCCAGATTATAAGGTATGACTGGTGTGTGTGAGGAGGGGGGCAGGGGGGCTGCCTTCATCAGAAGTCCCTTTTATTTCCTAGCCCCGTACCCCGTGCTCCCAGCCTGACTCTCCCTGGTCCTCCCCTGCAGCCCTACCCAATGTACCCAGCCACGACGTCCCTGGTGAACGTCGTGCCCAAGCTCAATGCCACAGGGAGAGACCTGCTGCAGGTAGGCACCCAGGAGTGGAAGCCTGGGGCTGGCCAAGGGGGAAGGTGGGCTCCGACCTGGCCTGAGCCTGCCTCCCCGTTTCCTCCCCTCTGCAGAACCTGCTGAAATGTAACCCTGTGCAGCGCATCTCAGCGGAGGAGGCCCTGCAGCACCCGTACTTCTCTGACTTCTGCCCTCCCTAGGCTCCAGGACCCTGGGCTGCCGGGCTGGGGCCTGGCCTATTTAAGTCTCCCTTCCCAGAGGGGCAGAAGCATGGGGTGTGGGGTGCCAAGCACCAGCTGTGCTGGGTCGAGCCAGGCAGGGTGGAGGTACCCTGGCCAGCGCTCTTCAGCTCCCTTAATGGACTTTATTTAATTTCATAAATTGGCTCCTTTCCCACAGTCTGCTGATATGGTGGTGGGGTGGCTCTGAAGGGTGCTGGGGCCCCGATTATGCCTTATCACCCTCTACAACCCTGCTTCCAGCTTGGGCAGCCAGCTGCCCATTGCTTGCCTCTCTTAAGTGGCCTGAGACTAGGGACAGGAGGCTCTGACTCCCCCTGCCCCCTGCTAATCTCACACCTCTTAGCTGGGGTCAGAACAACCCCTGACTCCACACATGAGCTTGTACATTCATGAACACATTTTCCCTGTGTGGGGGAGGCCCAGCCAGTCTCGATGGATAAAGCAGGCAGCCTTTGAGAGAGAGCTGGGCTTCTTCCAGAATGAGGAGGAAAAGGCTGTACCTCTCTCTTTGTCTCTACACCCCATGTGGTCCCTTCTACCTCTATTCCCTCATACGCAGTGCTGCAGGCCAGGCCAGGCGAGGCTCAGAGCTGTGGGTCCATGGGAGCACCTCCTCCCCTATTCCTGCTCTCCAGCTTTCCAATGGCTGAGTTACAGTGAAAGAGGGAAGTGAGGCCTGAGGCAGAGGCCCAGTGGTGCCTTTCTGGAAGGAGTGGGCTCCTCCAGCTCGGCTTTTCAGCTCCTGTGAAGAGGTTAGGAAGGCAAGATCTGTCCCGTGGAGATGGGCTGTTTGTCATACTTGGTCTCAAATGTGAGAAAAGGAATCAGGACCTTTTGAAGGCAGGACACCAACTTGTACTTTTGATGTAGAGTAGCGCCCATGGTGTCCCCGTGGCTCCCCTGACTTCCTGCTGAGCTCTGGTTAGAGCTTTGTTCCAGCTGTACACCACTGGTTCAGTTAGGACTTGCTGACCAGGCCCCTTCTATGCCGCCTCACCTGAGTTCTGCCTGTGGAGACCTGTCCCTTTCCTAAGATGTTGGTAGGAACCAGGCCTAGCGGTACAGGTCTGTGATGTCAGCGACTCGGGAGGCAGAAGCAGGAGAGCTACAGGGTTAGTGTAGGCTAGAGTGAGTTCAAGGCCCTTCTTTAGCTTAGTGAGACCCAGTCTCCAAATAAAAAATTCAAAACAAGTTGGGCTCAGTGTTAAAGCACTTGTATAGTGTGAGTCCTCAGGGACCTGGGTGCAGACCCCTATGCACGTGATTAAGATGTCAGAGCATACCAGACGAACAGCCAGCTTCGTCTCCCAGGGATGGACGACTGCTAACTGGGGCCCAGCCCCCAGCTGGACAATGGCAGAGGACCTCCTGCTCAGAGGAGGGCTGCCGTTGGCTCTGCTAGTGTCTGACCAGTACGATGAGCACTCGGGGCAGATACACAAGAGTTTTATTGGGCTGAAAGCAGCGAACTGCGCAGGTTGGGTACGTCCAGGATGTCACTGCGCAGCGCTGAGGTCTCAGCTGGCCTAGAGCCTTGTTACAAGGTAGCAGGTGCGGTGGGAGGCAGAGAGTGTCTTGGTGACAGCACAGGGAGGGGTGGGAGGCCTGGTGGGACAAGCCACAGAACTGGGCGGAGCACCTTCACCCATCCTGCCCTCCTGGACAGGAGCTTCAAGCACTGGAGCTGCCCCACCCCTCGTCCCTCGACCTTGGTGAGGGCGCTTGGTGTTACCTGGGACCCAGGCTGAGATGGGGAACGTGGGCTCGATGGCTGTCTAGCCCTTCTTGAAGCTGAAAAGGAGGGAGGGTGAGGTGAGGACCAGCAGATGGCTGCACTTAGCTCCTCCACCACTAGGCGGCTGATACCGGCTTGGGGGGGGGCGGGGCGGGGCGGGTAGGCTACCCTGTTAGAGGTGGCAGGGTGGAAAGTGGGGGTGGGGGGCAGTTACCAAATTGCTGCTGGACTGTCTTTGGGAACGCTTTCGCTTCCAGAAGTACCCCAGGACTCTGTCTTGGAACACCTAGGGCCAAGAAGCGGGGAGTAGTTGGCCAGCACGCATCTCGGACACTAGTGGCCTGATCCCTCCCTGTCCCCTGGCTGGAGCCCTAACCCACCTCACAGAGGTAATCGAGGATCTCTAGGATGGTGAGCAGGCTGGCACCAATGAACAGTCCCATCTGGCCCCCAATGTCACCTGTAGAGACAGAGTGTTGTTGGGCTCACAGCGACTTGTCCTGTCCACTCCAGACCTCCCCCCCGGGGGGGGGGTTCTGTCCCCACCCAACAACTCTGACACTTCATAGGCCTTCTGCTGTTCCACGGTCTCATAGTTGAGGGCCTCAAAGAAGATATCCAGGACCAGTACGTTCTCCCTGGAGGAAAAGAAGCCCCGACTGACTGGCTCGCTGGATACCATCTGGGGCTACCTACTTGCAGGGGACACAGGTGTGGGGTACGCTGGTTCCTTTCAGGAACCTTGCCCCCCAGCCAGTCAGTTTAGGCGGTTTGTTAAGAGCCCCTGTTGGGGTCCAGCCTGGGCCCTGTGCAGAAGCGCCCACCCGGCTTCACGCCCGCCGTCCCCCGGGGCTGGCACGCGTGGCTCACGCGATGTAGGCCTCGCTGCGGTTATATTTCCGGGCCAGGTAGCGGGCGGAGGCGCGGCTGGGGATCCGCACCATGGAGAGCTCCTTGGAATAGCGCGTCGTGGCGCACGGGTTGGGGCAGGCGCACGCGTCCTTCCGCAGCATGACGTCTGCGCACCAGGGAGGCAAGGGTCAGGGCCGCTCTTGGCTGGCAAGATCTGGGTCAAGGGCAGCGTGGGGCCAGGCAATGGGAGAGGCACGCCCTTACCCAGGGCGGGGCTGGCGCAGTCCTTGTACTGCTGCGGGCTGCACACGGGGGCACTACCTGAAGTGGAGAGGGGAGACGGGTCCAGAAGCTCCAGCGTCCCCAGGTTTCTCCAGCCCTCCCCTGCCCCAGCACAGAGACCACAGACCCTCACCAGGCATATACATCATTCGACAGCCGCACTTCCTAGCCACGTAGCGGGTCTCACACACCAGACGACACCCTATTAAGCTATAAGGAGGGCTGGGGTTGGGGCTGGAGGAACTCAAGGGATCAGAAGGCTCCGGATCAAAGTCGGGGTCCAAAGATACAGTATTGCAGTCACCCCAGGGCGGTGGCAGGAAGCTCAGCTGTGAAGGGACAAGGCAAAGGAGGCTCTGGGACAATGTGCGAATGCAGCGCCAGGGACACGCCAAGGCATTGTGGAGTGGGCTTTGAGGAGGGTCCGAGGGACAGGCAGGTAGTGAGCCTACTTGCTGCTGCTGGCAGGACACAAAAGTCTGGTGGCCCGGAGCTGCCCCGAAGCCCAGCTGGTCAATGGCAGGAGGTTCCTCCTGGCTGTGAATCTGCACTCGAATCCCCACTTCAAATGGGGTCTCTTCTGTGGAGAAAGGCTTTTAAGGCCTGAGGGACACCACCCCACCCCTGGGACAGAGTTCTTTGGTAGTTCCTTTTCCCAGGACTGGGAAAAGCCAGTTGTGCCCCTTCTCACAGAAAGAACAGGCTTTTTGACCTGCCCTGGCCCCTCTTCCCTCCATTTCCCCAGACTCACACCTGCACCCCGCATCCGCATGGGTCCTGTGGACAGGACCCTGCAGCCCGTGCCCCTCACCCACGTCCCTCCACACAGGCAGGTACTCCTCCTGCTGCACGTCCAGCATGACCTCCAGCCCGTTGCCAGCGCCACCTCTGGGAGTGGTGAGCAGCTCTGCCCCATGGGCCCCCGAGTTGAACGTGTAGCACTGCCCCATCCGAGTGAAGATCTGGGGGTAGACAGGGTGACGGCCCCTCCTTCAGACAAGCCCAGGGGCAGGGGACTGCTCCCTCCTTGTGCCCTCCTGTGTTTGTTTTTGGGGCAGGAGCTCGTGTAGCCCAGGCTGGCCTTGAAGTTCAGAATCTCCTGCCTCAATCCTCTCCCACCCAACAAGTGCTAGGATTACAGGAGTGAGTCACAACGTCCACCTTGCCCTTCCTCTGTGTACTCTGGAAACTACATCTCAATGACCCCCCCCCCCAGCCCCACAAGGAGATGCATGGAGTTTGGGAATCTTCCTCAACACCCTAACTCCTCTACCTCCCACTGAAGCCTGGGCACAGCATACAGGGCATTTCTTTGGCAATTAGGACAAAGGGAGTGAGCCAGTTGCCCTCACTGGGAATGCCAGACTCTGACAAAGCTGAGGAAAGTAAACCCTGTCCTCCTGACGACATCGGCCATAGAACAGTCCCCAGGAGTCTCCCTTCACTCAAAGCAGGGCCTCCCCTGGCCAGCTCTTGGCCTGCAGCCAGCCTGGGTCAGTGCATGTGCTGGGAGGCAGAACGAGGTGCCCAGCTAGCTGTACTGAGCAGAATGGCTGTGCATGGGGAGCCTGTGGTCTGAGGGAAAGAATGGATACCGAGATCGAGGGCATTAAGGCTCTCTGGCTTTGGGGGAGCTCTGGCTGGTTAAAGCTAGAGATTGGAGCCACTGGGCAGGGCCCCGGGGGTGGGGGGCAACCGGCTCACCACAGTGAAGTTTTCAGGGCCACAAGGCTGACCACGGTAGCGGCAGTCCAGAAGCATGTCCTCAAGGGAGTGGCCAGCGCGGGCATAGAGCTGTGCCATGTCAAAGGTGGGACTGGGCATGAAGCCTGGCGGCGCAGGGGGCCGGCCCAGTGCCCGCAGGTAGGCAGCGTGTTCAGCGGGGTCCAGGCCCAGCAGCGCCGTCCCAGCCCAGTGCAGGTCATTGGGCGTGAGGCGAGAGCGGCGCAGCGGGTTGATGTTGCACAGGGTGATGGCTGGGAAGGTGAGCTGGTGGCTCTCACGCTCATCCAGGGTGGTCTGATGGTGGAACTCCCCGTAGTAGCGCACCCGCTCGGCCACCTGGTAGAGGAAGGCTGCCAGCGACAGGAGCACAGCGGTGGCCCACAGCCCACGGCGCAGGGTCAGGTCCCCAGGGCCAAAGACATGTCCCAGCCCGTGCAGCGTGCAGCTGCTGGCGAACACGCGGATATCTGAGGCTGGCCGCCGGGCCTCCTCCAGCTCTGAAGGGGGCTTCATGGCTGGAGCCAGGGGGTGGGGGTGCCAACCGGGTACAGGGCTTGGGAGGAGTGACAGAGGATAGTTTGTTGAACTGGAAGATAGGCTTCAGAAGGAGAAGCAAGCAGAGGAAGAGGGAAGAGAGGAGAGGGTGGCAGAGGAACTGACACTAAGGGGTGGGTAGGAGCACTGGCCTGTAGGGCTGGATGAGGGGGTCTGTGGTCACGCTCAGCCTTCCCCAGAGTAGGCAGCAGCTCCGCTGGGCTCCACGCGGGGCCGGGATCCACAGCCGCCACCAGGGAGGGAGTGGGAAGCAGGCAGGCAGGGGCTGCAGAGCCGTGCCGAGCTGAAGCTGCAGAGGATTGGGTTTCAGCAGCGAGGGGGGCCAGGGGAGCAGAGTAGTCTGGGGGGGAGGGAGGAGGTCCCTGGGGCCCCAGGCTGAGCCATTAGTGCAGTATGATGGGGCGTGGGGGGGGGGTCATTGCTGTTAGAGACCAGAGGCGCCAAGAGGAAACCGCAGTAGTCCTGGGTAGGGCTTGATGGGAACCCAGACATACATGGGGGCTGGGGGTGTCTTTGGGCCCCCTCTAGGTTCCTAATCACAGCCCTAAAATGTTAGGCCTGAGGGTCAGTCACTGACCCTTGGCCTAGCTCTTCCCTCATTTTGCTTCTCCAGCCTTGCAATGAACCCCACCTGGGATCGTTGGTTGTTTTGTGGAGTAGACTTGGCTCTTGATCAAGCTGGAGCGTGGTGGGTTTGGCACGGGCAGAGCTCTTCTTCCCCTGCTCCCAGCCACGCTGGATGGCCAAAGCCCTCTTCAGGCCCCACATCCAGGGACTTTCTCTGCTCTGTGTTTTTCTCTCTAAGGACTCAGACCCCATCACCCCATACTCCAGCCCTGCTGTCCATGACCTCTCTACCAGTGACTGTAGGCTCACCTTGTACCCCAGTATGCTGTGACTTCAGGTTTTGCTCTTTCACTGAACATATTTTAGGGACCATGTGACCCCAAGTACCTGTAAAGCTCCCTCAGTTTTCAAAGGGGCCTTGCCAGTCCACTATCTGGTGATGACACTGTGTAACAAAGCCCCCTCTCGTGCCCACTGAGCGCACCACACTCTCCATCCCAATGTTGCTATCTGTAGGGCACAGGTATAAACTCCCAGAAATAGAATCGCTGGGTCAAGAGGCCACTGCCTTGATAATTTAATAGCTGTCACCAACCCCTCTCCTCACCCCCAATGACAGTTATGCCATTTTGTACTTTCATCAGTCTCAGGGAACATGCCTGTTCAAGGAGGGGAGTCTGTGCCCTTAAGCTAGCTCTGTGTGCCCTCCAGAGGGCGGAGCCAGCAGTGATCCCAGAGGAGTTGCTTCCCTTGAGGCAGAGGAGTAGGTGGGGGGTGGGGCGGGCGGGGCCAGGCAGGGGACTCCCAACACCAGGAGCTGTCCACGAGGTTGGTGCTAGCCGGCCTGGAGTGGGACAAGGGCTGGGACCAGCTGAAGGGATTGGTGGCTTGGGAGCACTTGCAAAGACTGCCAGGCCTGGTCCTTGTCACTGTCAAGCTCTATGCGGGATAAATGCTCATCTGCTCCTGTGTACCTGGGAACTGGGAGACATCTCTCTGTGTGCTCAAGAGGAAGCAGGCTTGTTTCCATTAATTTACTGAAATTTATTTCTATTCCATCTCGCTGGATAGCAAGGAGGCCACCAGGTTCATTTTGGTGGCTTCTGGCCATAAGTGGTAGGGCCTAGTTCAACTAAGTGTAATTTCACCATACCACCTTTGCCTGCCAACCCGTTCCTCCTTCCAACAAGCCCTCATGTCCGAGGGGGCACAGACTCCTGTGGGTTCAGTGGCACAGGATAGGAGTATAACACTTTGGAAAGATGCGGGAATAAAATAAAGTGGGGGCTAGAGAAAAGTGCTTGCTTGCATAGCTTGATGACCTGGGGTTCTATTCCCCAGTACCCACATAAAGCAGATGCACAAAGCGGTGCATCCATCTGGAGTTTGTTTGCAATGGCAAGAGGGCCTGGCTCTTTCCTCTCTTTGTTTGAAAAAACAAAAATAAAGTGGCTTATGGCACAGCTGTGACCTTTTCCCAGACCTATTGTACTGTGATTTACTGAGAGAGAGGAAGGGGGTGAGGAGACAAAGATATTGGACATCCAAGGACCTCACACCACTGCAAAACTTCAGACATATTTACATTTTTGTGCATCTGGCTTTATGTGGGTACCTGGGAATTGAACTCAGGCCATCAGGCTTTACAAACAGGTGCCTTTAACCCCTGAGCCATCTCTCTACCCCCAGCACTGTGATTTTTTTAAAAGATTGAATTTTATTTATTTATTAGAGACACACAGAGATAGATAGATAGATAGATAGATAGAGAGAGAGAGAGAGAGAGAGAGAGAATGGGCACGTCAGGGCCTCTAGCCACTGCAAACGAACTCCAGATGCATGCACCACCATGTGCATCTGGCTTACGTGGGACCTGGAGAATCGAACCTGGGTCCTTAGGCTTTGTAGACAAGCACCTTAACTGTTAAACCATCTCTCCAGCCCCACGGTGATTAAAAAATATATATATATTTGAGAGGCAGGGGAAGAGGAGGAGGAAGAGAGGAGAGAATGGGTGTGCCGGAGCCTCCAGCCAATGCAAATGAACTCCATCTCCATACACATGTGCCACCTTGTGCATCTGGCTTTACATGGGTACTGGGGAATCAAACCTGGGTCCTGTGACTTTTCAGGCAAGTGCCTTAACTCCTAAGCTGTCTCTCCAGCACTGTGATTTAATTTTTTAAAAAATATATTTTTAATATATATTTTATTGGCAACTTCTATGTTTACAGACAATAAACCATGATATTTCCCTCCCCTCCACTTTCCCCTTCATAACTCTGCTCTCAATCATATCCCCTCTCTCTATCCATTAGTCTCTCTTTTTATTTGATGTCATCATCTTTTTCTCCTATTATGAGGGTCTTGTGTAGGTATTGCTAGGCACTGCGAGGTCATATATCGAGGCTAATTTCTTTCTGGACAGTTGCATTGTAAGGGGTGGTACCCTTCTTTTGGCTCTTACATTCTTTCCACCACCTCTTCCACAATGAACCCTGAGCCTTGGAGGGTGCAACAGTGTGATTTTTAAGGACTTCAGTCCAGACTAGCTCCTTTAACTCTTGAAAGGGGCTTTCAAGCTGCTGCTCTCTACTGAGGAGCCAAGATAAGGTGATGGGGTCAGTGAATGTAGCCACGGGGCTGGGAGTTTCAGGTCGACCGGCCATAGTATCCCACTACACCCTACTGTACTATTGCTGTCAGGAGGTAGCCTAAGCCTTGTGGCTTTTTTTTTTTTTTTTTTTTTGAGGTAGGGTCACACTCTAGTCCAGGCTGACCTGGAATTCACTATGTAGTCTCAGGGTTCGTGGTTTTTTTAAAAAAATTATTTTTATTAATGAGACAAAGATAGAAAGGGAGAGAGCGAGTGAGTGAGAGCGCACCAGGGCCTCTAGCCACTGCAAACAAACTCCAGACACATGTGCCAACCTGATGCATCTGGCCTACGTGGGTTCTGGGGAATGGAGCATTGGTCCTTAGGCTCCACAGGTAAGCACTTCAACCACTAAGCCCTCTCTCCAGCCCAGCCTTGTGGCTTTGAGTATGAAGTGTCATACACCAACTGTGCCCAGGTCCAAGCAAAGCAGAGAAATTGAGGCTCTAGGATACGTTTGGAGGGGCAACCAGAGCCAACCTGTAGCTCTGCTCCCTTGGCTACCCTGTGGCCTGGGGTTCTCAGCTGGCTGGTCCCTTCAGTAGTATCTAGTCCTAAACTATGCCTACAGGAGACTGAGTCCCACTGTGGCTCTGTGGCCACCCTAGAGCCACTGCTGCTCCTCCATGTGTCCTGCAGCAGCTGTCACACACTGCCACCCCTGCCCCGTCACACCACCATCCTTTGCCACAGGAAGTGCAAGCCTCTTGGAAGACCATGAAGGCCCAGCACTGCCCCGTGGAGTCCCACCACCTGGACACAGCTGGCCAGGGAGAGGTTCTTAGTGGGAAGTGACATGTGCAGAATTAAGGCAAGAGGCTCCCCTGAGTAGGGAAGTCGGTGAGGGGGGCTGGCCCATCTACAAGGTCTTGCCTGCCCCGAGTGTCTTCCTGTGATCCGGGGGTCTCACACACAAGCTTTTCTTGCCCACCCTCTGAAGCTGGTGGAGACCCAGGCCTGTTCGAGTTGCAGCTTTGGGGCTGCAGACTAACATCAGTTTGGGCCGTCTGCTGGCCCATCGCACCTCCTCCATGTTTTTTTCTTTTGTTTGAGACAGGATCCTATGACCAAGGTTTCAGACTGTGAAACCAAGGATATCCCTGAACTCATAATGCGCCTGTCCCCACCGCCCAAGTGCTGGGATTGTAGTGGTGCACCCCACCCCCAGCTTCCCTCATTGATTTTGTACTTGCTGGCCCTGTCACCCTGCAACTGAGTTCTGGGTGTGCGTCTGTCCCTTGTTGGGCTCTTCAGGGTGGGAAGTTGGCCCAGTATCACCAGGTCAGACTTAAGGCACACAGAGCAGGCTAGAGGTAACCAGCCAGGTAGACTGGGAGTTTCTGGTTTGATGGACCATCTTGTTCTGATCCTGTCACCTAACAGGTTGGCGAGGCAGCTGTCCCATGGCAGTGGTATAGGTGTGGTGGTTTGATTCAGGTGTCCCCCACAAACAGGTGTTCTGAACGCTAGGTTCCCAGCTGGAGATTTGGGAATTAACGCTTCCTGGAGGGAGTGTTGTTGTTGGGGGCGGGCTTACGGGTATGATAACCAGTTTCCCCTTGCCAGTGTTTGGCACACTGTCCTGTTGCTGTTGTCCACCTGATGTTGGCAAGGAGGTTATGTCCACCCTCTGATCATGCCATCGTTTCCCCTGCCGTCATACAGCTTCCCTTTGAGTCTGTGAACCAAAATAAACTTCCCACAAGCTGCTCTTGGTTGGGTGGTTTCTGCCAGCAATGAGAACCTGACTGCAATAGGAGGCAAAAATCCAGGAACTGGGGCTGTGGTAATGGAGGACACTGAGTGGTGTCCAAGGCCAGGTTCCTCCTCAGAGGGCCCAAAGAGCCAGGGGAGGCAGGCACCAGAGCAATCCCATCAGGATGCGAGACGCTAGCAAGGGTGAGGAAGGGCCTAGGTCTGAGTCCTGGGCTGCTCAAGGCTGAGTTTTCTCTTCCTTTCACTCCTTCTCCTCCCCTTGCTCCTTTCTTCTCTTCCTCTGTAGCACTGAGGATTGTAGCTGTAGTTTAGGAGAAATACTAAACTAAAATTAAGGATTGAGCTACACCCACACACTTCTTCTATTTTTATTTATTTATTTATAGGCAGGGTCATGCTACACAGCCCAGGCCAGCCTTGAACTCATAATCCTTCTGACTCTGCCTCCCAAGTGCTGGTATTATAGGTCTGTGCTGCCACCAGGACTGGCCCGACCCTGAGGTTTCAGAGTTCCTTGGCAGGAGGGCCTGGATAACTTCAGACTGTTGGGGCAGAAATGGCTCAAGAGGACCAAGTAGAGAAATCTCGGGGCTCTGCTTCACCCAGGTGCGTCCCAGTGACGTTGGCACTCTGCCAGAGGGCATGGAGATGGGCAGATGAGAAAGCCCACCTCCCTAGCTCAGCCACTGGGTCCAGTTTTACTGGCACAGGAGAGCAGCAGGGGCGCACCCCGGCACACCGGCCCTCCAGGGGCTCTGTCCACAGTGAGCTTTCCTGGCGATGCCTGCCAGGATCCGGCTGCAGAGGGCCATTCTCAGGCCTTGTGCTTGGGGTTCCTGAGGTCTCCTGGCTTCTCTGCAGGAAGGGCCGAGGTTAGCGGGGCATCTAGAGCTTGCCTCCGGATGAGCTCTGCATACAGCCCACCTTTCTTCAGGAGTTCCTCGTGGGTCCCCACCTGGATAGTGACAGGAAGGTCATGTCCACACAGCCACTCAGCACCAGCAGGGCTGGCTGACCCTCGCCAGCTACCAGGAGACTCAGCTGCTCAGGGGGGTTTGGAGAGGTAGGTCAGATCCCTCAGGTCTCCCTTGGGCTTGGGGCCAGGAGCCATGGCAACCTGTGTTCTGAGAGTCTGCCCCACTGCTCCAGCAGTCTGTCATACAGCCTCAACGCACACTAGTCCCTGGGTGGCCAGCCCAATGCCTGTCCCTGGCACCATATATTTTCCCTGTGATGCTGGAATGCAGATGGACTCTCTCAGGGGACGGAGGCCAGGGCTTGTCAGAGGGAAGGGCAGCTTCAGTGTGTGGGGATACCACTCCCATAAGATGGCCCCAAGCCCCTCGGGTCAGGACAGGAGCTCACATAGCTCAGCTACACTATTTGAGCCATTTCCAGCTCAGTGTCTGTTCCCAGCCCAGCCTAACCTCATACACTTGGCCATTGGCCATAACGATGATGCGATGGGCTGCTCGAACAGTGCTGAGCCGGTGGGCTATGACCAGCACGGTGCGGCCAGCACTGGCCCGATCGAGTGCTTCCTGTACCACACGCTCAGACTCTGCGTCCAGCGCACTGGTGGCCTCGTCCAGGATCAGCACTGTGGGCTGCTTGATGAGAGCCCGTGCGATGGCCAGGCGCTGCTTCTGACCACCAGACAGGGTCACGCCCCTCTCACCTGGGGAAAGAAGAGACAGGGTAGGGGCCTAAGAAATCCTCAGCCCAACACGTGAGAATAGTGGGCAATGAGCACCACACCCTGCCCAAGCTTTCATCCGGCCCCTCTGGAATCCCCCCATGCCTTCCACACGCACCAGCATGTGCACCAGTAAGGCAGGGCACGCAAACTCAAGTGCCTGGTTCACCGTGAGGCTTCATATTGCATGTGCAGCCCCATCCCAGGAAGGGCCTCAGAGCAGGATGGGCAGCCCCCCCCCGCACCCTGCTGTGCCAGCAGCCAGGCTGCAAAACCATACTGCACCCAGACATGGGCTGTGCCAGGCAAGGACTCTTGGCACAGTGGGAGTCTCAGTTGTAGAGGACACAAGAGATTGCCTCCCCACACAGAATCTCAAGGGAGTACAGAGTAATGGGGAGGCCACAGGCCAGTGGGGGAAGTCCTGGTGAGCAGGGACATGCTGCAATCGGAGGTAAGGCACCCTGGGGAGGTGCTGGGATCCTCCCTCCCATCAGGAGAGTGCGGGACTCAAGCAGTGTGAATGCAGCTGCCTGAGACCTGAAGCGGGAGGGACGCCTGAAGCGGGAGGGACAGCTAGAGCCGGCCCTGCCTGGAAGACTGAGGCTCGCTCCGCGGAGCAACACTGACAGGTGCTGCACGTTCTGTAGCATACCAGGATGCTGGAGGGATGAGCACCCAAGGCGCAAGCTGGGGCACACAGGCGCTGCTGTGTGGTCCACTGCCCTGTAGCCAGGAACGGCCCGGGTAAGACACCAACCCTGTTGTATTGAGGGGACATCTCTAAAGATCAACTGAAGCGACCCAAGAGGGGAACAGGTACAAGGAGAGGAGGCCCGTCCAGTGTCTCGGGCTATGACAGGCAACACCCCAGTCATTTGTGCCCGTGGCCAGGGTCCCGCCCTGTGCCTGTTGTATCTTTTGCCTCCTCCTGGAGCAGCGTCTGGTCTGCTGGGCCTGAACCACAGGAGTTGGAACTCCAGTCCTCACAGTCACCTCTATTCCTGGAGCCATGGTCTGGTCTGCCCAGCACAGCTGTCTTTCTCCCGGCTGCCTCTCTCAGGAGCAGCATCGAGCTTCCCCCTGCGGAGCCCCGCCCGCACTCACCGACCACTGTGCTGTAGCCCTCGGGGAAGCTGTCGATGAACTCGTGGGCCCCGGCCTCCCGAGCAGCCGCGTACACCTCCTCATCAGAAGCATCCAGCTTCCCAAAGCGGATGTTCTCCATGATGGTCGTTCCAAACAGGACTGGCTCCTGGGGGGTGGGGGGGCACGGGATGAGACAGGGAGACCAGATGATATTCTGAGTCCTCCTCAGAACCCAGGTACTGCCACCTGCACCAGGAGTCTATTTTTCAGGATTCCTCGTGGAACAGTAGGGAGTCAAAGTTCAAAGCCAGAAGTCACTCAGAGGCGGGGGTGGGGGGTGGGCACGGAGTCCCTCACGAAGGTGGCAGGTGCTGCAGGGCTGACCAGACACTGCAGGGTGATGGGGTGGGGGAGGAGAGACTGAGTTGTGACCTTTTCTCATGCACTGGGGGGGGGGGGGGCTGCCCTTCCTGGGAGGGCAAGATGGCTCAATTTATCCCCCAGCCCAGAGAAAAAGTGGCCCACGCTGGGCTTAGTGGGCGGGTAGTGACCACCAGCAGCCTTAGCACCACTGCTCTCGGAGTCCAAGATGCCCACCTGCTTAAACTTACTATGTAAGCAGAAGCAAAGTGTCCCTGCCCTGGGGGACAAGGGCACAGCTGAAGCCACCCTGGCAAAGGGATGATCTGGACCCAGAAGGTGGCCAGGGTCATCCCGAGAGGAAGCAGGGAGATGGCAGGTGGGGGAAGGGAAGAAAATGCCGAGGGTGGGGGAGGACCCGCCCTCACCTGGCTGATAAAGCCTACCACCTGGCCCCGGAGCCAGGAGGGGTTGAGGGTGCGCAGGTCGTGCCCGTCCAGGGTCACCACGCCAGCCGTGGGGTCATAGAAGCGTTCCAGCAGGGAAGCCACTGTGGTCTTTCCTGGGGTTGGAGTTGTTGGGGAGAAGGAGTTTGGAGACACTCACAGGCAAGAGGGACCCATGGGAGAATGAGGAACCCGTTAGCCCAGGGAGGGGCAGGGATGCTGCCAGCCAGGGGTTCTTGCTTCCAGCCCTGTTCCAAGGGGTTGCTAAAGGGGGACTGGAAGGTGGGGTGGGCTCCCCTTACCTCCCCCAGACTGGCCCACAAGGGCCACCATCTTCCCGGGTGGTAGCGTCAGGGTGAAGTCCTTGAGCACCTCGAAGCCAGGGCGGCAAGGGTAGCTGGAGGTGGCAGAGACAGCCTGGGTGAGAGTGGGCTCCCGGGCCTCCCCGCATGCTCCCTCCAGCCTCATGCATGGGTGGCAATCAGAATGCCCACCTGACCCCCCCTCATCCTCAGCCCGGAAAAGCCGATCCCCAGATTTCCCCTGATGCTGACCTGAAATGGACATTCTTGAAGGAAACAGAGCCACGCAGGTGCTCACTGGGAATATGCCAGCCCCCTGTCAACGGGATGCAGGGGCTCAAGGCCATATACTCAAAGACACGGGCACCCGCACTTAGCCCCCGCACCACCTGCAGGAGGAATCAAGTTTGGGGTTGAAGTGGGGGTGGGGCCTTCCAGGCAGGGGCTGCTCATGCTGGGAAGGGCTGAGTGTCTTTGGAGCCCTCCCAATAGAGCACGGGCCAGGCTGTGCTCCTGGGCTTAACAACTGCCTCCTCTTCCCTTGCCCATCCCCAACCATAGGCGGTGCCCACGGCAATGCACACCCACACACCCCTAGCGATGGGTGGGGGACCCCACCCAGCCCAGAACATCTCCACTCACCTGACCAAACAAGACAGAGAGGCTGGCCATAGACCTGCCAGAGGAGAGAAAACTGGTGACCAGAGGCAGGAGGGGAAGGTTGTGGCACGGGAGGGAAGGACGCAAGGCACTTGACAGCCAGTATGGAGAAGACCCTCCTGAGATCTGCAGCTACAGGGGTCTCGGGACCCAGTGACAGCGATCCCTCAGCTTCGCCTTCCTCCTTGCTCGCAGGATGGCAGCTGTCAGCAGCCCATGCCAGGACGCAGAGGGGGCTTCAGGAACCAATGGATGTGGGCTGAAGGTCTAGGCCCCTGTGAGGTGCCCATATGCGCCTAGTCTTCAGTATGCAAGGTGATGGGGCTCCCGGCACTAGAGGTGATATCAGCCCACCACCAGGAGGGGTTCCAGCTGACCCCCTGACCTCTGCCTGCCCTGATTATACAGGAGTCAGACAGAGGTCAGAGGGCATGGCCTCCAGTCTGCAGTTAGAGCTAATGCTCAACTCCTGGGGAAGCAGTAACTCTCATTCAAATTAAGTTGGAAAAAGTTCTCTCAGAGAAACCAGAGACAGAGAAAGGAGAAACCCAAGGGAGACCCCAAAATAAATCCCCTGACAAAATATTTACTATGGGTGTGATCTGCAGGTGGATACGTGGAGAAGGTGGTGTGTGTTTATCTGTCTAGACAGTGGGTCGCCTCCTTTGTCCTCACAGGGCTTGGGATGGGGCTGGTTAGGCTGCTGAGCTGGGGAGAAAGATGAGTCAACGGCCTTAGTCACCATCCCCAGTGGCCTAGCTGATCCGGGTGACAGACTGTGCACTGCGTCTCTGAGAGGAGGGAAGACTGGTGCTGTGCGATCTGTGAGCTGCACTGACTTCTTCCAGCGCTGGGGGGGGGGGGGGTCCCCACACCCACAAGGAAAATGGTTTTGGCAGTCTCCGAGGAATGGGCATTTGCCAGAGGGCATGGGGAGACTGTGTGGGGAGGAGCCAGGCGGGTAAGTGATCTGTGGGTATAAGCAGTTCACAAGAGACCTGGAAGCCATTAGGGCCTGGCAAAGGGGCCAGTCACAACTGAAATCCAAGAGGAGCATGACTCAGGTGTGCAACGACCTTGCTGTGAAAGCTGACACTGGATACAGGCTGTGATGGGGTGACCTAGCCTGGACTTTGGGCTGGCTGGGGAGACCACCCCATCTCTATCACAAGGAACATTTAGATTGGGTCCAAAGGTTGGGGCCATACTTCCTTGCTTCACCCTACCCCTGGACATCAGCCCTGACACATGGGCCCTTGCTTGTGTGGCAGGACCCAGGAAGCATGGTAGCTTGCTTAAAAGGAGGCCAATTATTCCAGGTGGTTGGCGATGGTGACCTGGCCTGGGACCTGAGGCACTGCAGGCTTCCCCGTGGCTATAGCAGTCTTCTCAAGGCACAGGAGCGCAGCAGCGAAGTGAGGTGCCTGTCTTCTGACTACAAGGAGGGAGGGTGCCAAGGGAGCAGAGCCCTTGTGGGTCCTCAGGACTAGAAAGATTATCAGGCTGGAGTGCTGGCAGGTCAGGGAACTGGGGTGCTAGCATGGTGCAATGCAGACAACAGAAAAGACACCGTGACACCCCACCTCTCCCACCATCAGAGCATCTGGATCCCAACGCCACCAGTTAACAGTTCCTGAGCCAGAGGACAGACAAGGCTTCCAGGCCCAGAGCGCGCTCATGCGGCTGGGAAACAGGTGCACTCTGCCATGCGGAACTCCAGCCTTGGCGTGGACAGCAGCCATCCTGCCTTTCCAGGAACAGCCTCGTTTCACACGGGGCAGTAATAAACCTGATGCTGAGCGATTCTCTAAGAACTGTGGACTTAACAGTAGTGGAGAGAAGGCTCTGGGCAAGGTCTGGGCATGATACAATCAGGAATGTCACCTCTAGAGGGAGGTAGGGGACATTGGAGAGGAATGGGGCACACAGGGGAATATCTTCTTTTTTTTTTTTTTTTGCCATGGTTAGTGGTAATAGGTCTTTACTTTTACTTTTATGGCATGTTCATTCTTTTTCTTGTCTTTTTTTTTTTTGGTAGGGTCTCAACTCTAGCCCAGGCTGACCTGGAATTCACTATGTAGTCTCAGGGTGGCCTTGAACTCATGGTGATCCTCCTACCTCTGCCTCCCAAGTACTGAGATTAAAGGTGTGTGCCACCACGCCTAGCTTACATGTTCAATTCTTTATTTATTATAACATATATTTGTGCATTTTTTATACTTGCTATGTGTAGGGAGAAGCAAGGTAGAAAATAGCAGTAGGAACCATTTGAGCTGCACTGGGAGAAATGGAAAGGCCCACTGGGGCAGACAACTGGGCTGTCTTGGGGCTGAGGTGGCAACTGGGCTCGAGGTTGCACCACAGGGTAGAGGAGACCCAGCTACGCAGGTAGCTTTAGACCAATGGAAAGCTACAAGGGTGGCACTTGCAGGGCAAAGGGTCTGCCTCTCATCCCAGGAGATGGTCAGGCAAATGGCAGGGTGGTCTTAAAACACACAAGGGCTGGAGAGATGGCTTAGTGGTTAAGGCTTTTGCCTGCAAAGTCAAAGGATCCCAGTTTGATTCCCCAGGACCCACATAAGCCAGATGCACAAGGGGGCCCATGCGTCTGGAATTCGTTTGCAGTGATGGGAAGCCCTAGTGCGCCCATTCTCTCTCTCAAATAAATAAATAAATAAATAAATAAAATATATTAAAAACAAGCTGGGTGTGGTGGCGCATGCCTTTAACCCCAGCACTAGGGAGGGGGAGGTAGGAAGATTGCTGAAAGTTCGAAGCCATCCTGAGACTATATAGTAAATTCCAGGTCAGCCTGGACTAGCGTGAGACCCTACCTCGAAAGAAACCAAAAACAAAAAAAAAAAAAAAAAACCAAAAAAAAAAAACAAAAGCCCACACAAGATGATCTATCCATAGACTAGTCAGCCTTGCAGAGGAAGATGGTCCTGACAAACAGCCCCCGACCCCGACCCCGGCACAAGTGACGTACTGTGCCTCTGCGAGGAGCAGCAAGTGGAAGGGGAACTGCTGGCGCTGGGGAAGAACGGGGAACTGGAGTGGTTTTGTTTTCTCAGGACAACCCAGTTTTGGTTATAGGCACTGGTGGTGGCTGCAAACACTGGAATGTACTTGACACTACTGAACTGTGTGCTTAGAAAGGTAAGGATGGGGGCTGGGAAGATGGCTCAGCTCGCAGTTAAAGGGGCTTGCTTGCAAAGCCTGATGGCCTGGGTTTGATTCTCCAGTACCCATGTAAAAACAGATGCACAGGGCTGGAGAGATGGCTTAGCGGCTAAGCGCTTGCCTGCGAAGCCTAAGGACTCCAGTTTGAGGCTCGATTCCCCGGGACCCACGTTAGCCGGATGCACAAGGGGGCGCACACGTCTGGAGTTTGTTTGCAGCGTCTGGAGGCCCTGGCTCACCCATTCTCTCTCTCTCTCTCTCTATCTGCCTCTTTCTGTGTCTGTCACTCTCAAGTAAATAAAAATGAAAATAAATTAAAAAAAAAACAGATGCACAAAATGGTTCATGAGTATGGAGTTCATCTGCAAGAGGCCCTGGCATGCCAATTCATTCTCTCTCTCTCTCCCTCCCTTTGTCCTCCCTCTCATAAATAAATAAATAAATAGTTTAAAAACAAAGGTTGCGGGATGGGTTGGTGGAGAAATTGCTTAGTGGTTAAGGCATTTGCCTGCAAAGCCAAAGGACCCAGGTTTGACTCTCCAGGACCCATGTAAGCCAGATGCACAAGGTGTTTGTTTTCAGTGGCTGGAGGCCCTGGTGCACCCATTCTCCCTCTCTCTCTTAAATAAATAAATAAATAAATAAATATAAAAAAACCCCTCAAGGTTAGGACAGTAAATTTCCCACTGTGTGACAAGAACATTTCAGGTCTGTCCAGAAGGCTGAATGCAGGCTCAGTGTGTGACGGGCCTGGGGCTCTTCCCTGCCCTGGACTCCTCTGAAGAAAGGAGTAGGGCAGGCCCAGGGCTGAGCAGCAGTCTACCCCCATAAGCTGGCTAGCACCCCATCCTCTGAGCAGGCAAGCGTCTCCTTAGGGATAACAGCCCCCACTCACCTCTGTACTGTCTGGGAAGCCACCAGGAAGGACATGAGGTCTCCCCCTTTCAGCTGCTGTCCAGCCACAAGGGAGCCCCCAATGTAGAGGGTGCCCAGGACCATGCCTGCATGAAGAAGGGACAGGGAGTGATGTAGGAAGCAGTGAAGGACAAGGAATGAATGACGCCTGGCCCACTGGTCCTGAGTCCTGGCTGGCTTTGCTGCCAGCAGCAGGATTCAAGTGGGACCCCGAGTGGTCTCAGCTTCGAGCTCTCACTTGCAAAACAAGATGGCTGGGCCACGTGCGGCGTAGACCTCAGCTACTCAGGACTCTGAGATGACTGCAAGTTCAGGTAGCCTAGGCTACAGACTGTTTGAGCCCAGCCTGGGCAACTTACTGAGGCCCTGTCTCAAAATGAAAAGTGGCTGTGAAGATTGCCCAGCAAGCTCAAGGTTCTGGGCTCCATCTTTAGTGCTACAAAAATAAGTGAAATAAATAAGAGCCAAGGAAGAAAGGACAGACAGCGAGTGGGAAAGAATAAGTGGATCACGGGGTACACCTCCATATGTCCTCAGGGTAATAACACCATTGCCAGCAGGTGCTGGCAGCCGGGGCACCTCACAGATGAAAGGGCTGCTTAGTATCTGAGCAATTTAGGCAGGTGAAGGCTGCCCTCACCTACTTCCCTTCCTCCCTGGCCCACGAGCTCACTCACAGTTGAAGGCGACGTTGGAGAGTCCTTGAAACACAGCGATGCCCCTGCCCAATTCCTCTGCCTTACAGCGACAAGACTCCAGCTCTGCTCCGTAGCGCCTAGGGAGGGGCCAGGCCAAGAGCTCAGAAAGCGCTGGGCAGGGAGAGAGGCAAGGCAGGGATGGTGGGTGGGGGTGGGCCGGCTTTGTGCTTTGCCTCCCCAGGACTCACTCCTCTTCCCATGGCTCCATGGCAAAGGCCCGCACAGTCCGCACGTTGCCTAGGGCCTCATCTGCTACGCCCGTTGCCTTGGCAATCTGCAAGGGGTTGGGGAAGTGGATGAGCTTAGAGACCGGAGGGGGAGAAGGGCAGGAGAGCAGCGGGGAGACAAGGTGGGCAGCCAGGAACTCCTGTACCTGCTCCTGACACTGGCGAGACAGCTTTCGGAGACCCGAGCCGATCAGGGTGCCCACTCCCATCAGGGCAGGTGTGGTGACGGCCAGCAGCAGAGTGAGGCGTGGGGACAGTATGGACAGGGACACCAAGCAGCCGGCCACCTGCGTGCAGCTGCGCAGGCCCTGGGCAGTGAGGAGAAGCAGGGGACAGTGGAGCACCAGCACTGGACCCTGGTGCTGTCAAGACTAAGCTCACTACAGATTCGTACTCACCAAGCCAAGGCCACAGGTGTGACCTCTGGAGGTCAAGTGGCAGTTACCCGTCACCAAACAGAACCCTTCTCTTTTTTTGGTATGTGTGTGTGCATGGAGGCCAGGGTGGAAGCCCGTGCCTCCCTCCACCACCCCCCTCTTCACTGACTGAGGGAAGGCCTCTCCCTGACCCCAGAGTTCACAACTCAGCAGCTAGTGTAGCTGGCCAGCTCACCTGCTCGATACCTGCCTAGCCTCCCGAGTTCTGGGACACGACACATGCTGCCATACCCAGCACTGATGCGGGTGCTGGGATCTGAACTCAGGCCTCACACTGGCACGGCATGCACTTTACTGACTGAGCCATCTCCCCAGACCTTGGAGCTCTTTCTTGAGCAGCCACGATCTGACCACATGTATGAAGGGGACAGGTATTCGAGAATGTCAGTAGGCCATACCCTCTCTGCCTTACACAAATCTCAGTTTGCTCTTCTTTTGTTTCGAAACCTGAGTTAACAGAAGTGCACAGGGTTACCCACCGAGTACTACGGACCAGGGTCTCGCCTAGCTTGGAGCCATGCACTGGAGCGATGGACAAGTGCAGGCTATCAGTAGGAAGGAGAGAGTCATTGCAGGAACTCAATGCTAGCTACAATGGGCACAAAGGGACCAGACCAGGCCAAGGAAGTTTGCTCCTGCCAGGACAGGCTCTTGTCTAAGTCCTGTGAGTAGCTTTCAGGGGGAGGTAAGATTTCAGAACAGAGCAGCCTGACCTGACCTTGGACACCGGCCCAGCACCTCCCTCTCAGATTCCTTGCTCCCTCACCCACACCTTCCACAAGGAAAGGCAGTGAGTGAGCCGGCATCTGGGCCCAAGGTCGGGCCTGGGGCAGGCAGGTCTGGCCGGATGAGTCTTTGTCGGGGAAGGGGTTACGTGAGGCCTGGGCCACTGACCTGGGAGATGACCAGCTTGAAGGACGACTTAAACTCCTGCACATCAGTTGTCAGGCGGCTCACCAGCTGCCCTGTCTTTTTTGCATCAAAGAAAGCAATATCTTGTCTGGCAGTGGGACGCAGTGGTAGCAGGTGGGGGAAAGAGGGAGGTGTTACTTTAGGGTACGGCCTACCCCAGACTCCCGTGGGGGGCCATTAGTGACCCCAGCCCTGCCCCTGCAGCTGGCAGTACCGGAGCAGGGAGCTGAAGAGGGCTTTCCGCATATCCACAGCCATGCGCTCGCCTATGTTGGACAGCAGCGCCAAGTACCCGAAGGTCAGCAGTCCCTGTGGGAGAGGCCAGGCATTCAGGGAGGTCCCAGGAAGGCTCCCCTGGGCCCCAGGCCCTCCTACCCTGCTGTACCTGGATGCCATAGAGGATGAGCAGGCGGGTACTGAGACCCCGAGACTCCGACATGAAACTCCCAACGTGGTCCCTCGTGTACTTGGCCACAATCTCCACCAGCTGGCCCAGGAGCAGGGGGATCTGCACATTCACCAGGGCTGCACCCAAGGCCAGCTAGAACGGGGTACAAGGGAAGGCTCAGGCGCTGGGAGAAGAGGTCGGACTGCGCCTCTCCCCACACCTGGCTCTCCCCTCCCAGCCCGAAGCCTTGGGGCCACACTGGGGATACTCACATGACCACAGCAGTACTTCACTGAGAGTTGAAGGTCCAAGCTCCCAGGGCCCCCAGCTACTGCACCCCACAAAGCCAATCATCCTGCACAAGTCTCTGGACCCTGGCCAGCCCTTGCTGCTTCTATAGGGCAGAAGAGCTGCCCTGTGCAGCAGTGGTTTGGGGTTGCCTACGCCCTGCCCTTCCTGGTCCAACCATGGAGGAGTGGGGAGAGCCTCTCACCACAATGGCTGCCCCCAGGACCAGCAGGTGGGGGCGCAGGAAATGCCAGAAGAGTTTCCAGTCAAAGCGTAGCTCAGTGACACTGGGCTCGGGGTGAGCAGCAGGCGCTTCTGATTCACACCGGGCCACGAGACACAGGCGGGAGTGCTGACACAGTACTGAAGGGCCCAGCAAGGCTCCTCCAACCCACCACCTGGCAGAGGAGCTCCCGCTGCGAGCTGGTGGGGCTCGAGGGAGGTGGGCCCGGAGCTGGGATCGTAGCTGGGCCACGGCCCGGAGGAGGCATGAGCCAAAGTAGCCATGTGGGGATCTGCAGGTAGAAAAGACCATTGGTGGCCGAGGTCCCAATGTCTACCACCTGACCAGCAAGCCCCCTTGGCTCCTCTACAGTATTTCCTCTGCTTCTTTCTCCTTTTTTTTCCCCCCCCCCCTGAGGTAAGGTCTCATTCTAACCTAGGCTGACCTGGAACTTCTCTGAAGCCTAGGCTGGCCTAGAACTCATGGTGATCCTCCTATTTCACCTGGGATTAAAGGTGTACCCCACCACACCCAGCTTTTTTTTTTTTTTTTGAGACAAGATCTTCCAGTGTTCACAAACCTGGCCTTGAACTCCTGGACTGAAGCAATCATCCAGCTTAGCCTCCCACATAGCTGGGATCACAGGCAGGCACTGCCACACCCGGCTCGGCTGGCAAGGCTATTCTTAAGCAACTTCAGTCTCTAGGACAACTATACACAGGAGTGGCCTTGGAATGTGACAGCGTGTAATCTTCAGTGTGTCTCCCAGGCAGCACCAGCCAGCCAGCCCTTGGCCTCCAAGGGCGATGACCCAGGTCAGTGCAGTTCTCCAGCCCTACCTTTCACAGTCAAGACACACCAGGGCTGGAGGGGATGTGAGACAGCAGCTGGCCCAAGGCACTGCTCTGGCAGGGACAGAACCCTGGGGGTGAGTTCGGGCTGGGTGCCTGTCCCCACACATGCGCAAATGATCGCCACGGAGGAGGCAGACATGATCCCTGCGCCACGACTGAGTCAAGGGTCCACAGCCTTTGACCCTGGCTTCCCTGGGAGATCCTGTTCTCAGTTTTTAAAAAATATATTGTTATTTATTTATTTGTGTGTGTGTGTGTGAGAGAGAGAGAGAGAGAGGGAGGGAGAAAATGGGCACACCACAGCATTCTGCTATTGCAAAGGAACTCCAGACGCATGTGCCACCTTGCACATCTGGATTAGGTGGGTCCTGGGGAATCGAAACGAGGTTCTCTGGCTTTGCAGGCAAACACCTTAACCACTAAGCCATCTCTTCAGCCCTTATTCTCAGTTTTTAATGATAAATGCATGTGGAGCTAAGAGTTGGCATAACTGGCTCCTCGGCAGCAGCACAGAGGCCAGAGCGAGCCCTGCTGTCTGGTTCCAGAAGCTAGGCTTGGTCTACTCTGCCAAGCGTGATGGGACCAAGGCTACAGGTGGCAGTCAGAGTTGGGAGGGGACCTAAGTCTTTGGACTTATCCCACCTCATTAACCTACCTCTCCTACCAGGCCTGGAGTGCCATGTGTGACAACACACAGGCAAAGGGTCACATGCCCCCCTTCAGAGAAACCAAACAACCCAAAGAACTTGTCATCTTGGACAGGCCAAGCCCTTCTTTCCTTCAGACGCCACATCTGTAAGATGGCAAATGTAGATTCAGGCTAAAAGGCATTTAATGAACCTACAGGTACTCCTGGCTCAGGTAACACGGAGGATGGAGGTGGCCACGGCAGGTAAGGTGACTATCCTCACGGGGTCAGGCTCAAGGGGAGGACAAACAGGTACCGGGAAATCCTGGAACAAAGCAGTACAGAGATGAGGCCTGGATGGACGGCTGGGGAGAAAGAGGAGGGGAGAGCTCAAGGCAGAGGAAAAGCTCTCAACAGTGTGTGCTGGATGAGATGGAAAGGTTTCAACCCCAGTGGAGCAGAGGCTGGGCACACAGGAGGAGAGAGGGAGGAGGTGTGAGGCTTGGGTGGGGCAGTCACTCCAGTCTCTGCAAAGCACCTGAACTTCAGAAGGTCAGGATTAGGGCTGTTCAGAAACACTTGTGGTGTTTTTTTTTTTCTTTAGGATGAGGTGTGATATGATTATATTTGCAGTCTAAAAGCACTAGCAGAGGGGAGTGGGACAGAGGGAACAGGATTGGCTAGAGGGAAACCTGCTTGTAGAAGTTGTTCAGCAGGACAAGAGGACACAATGGGAGGTCAAAGGTCCTACAGAGACTAATGAGGGGGAAAGTCTTGTGTGTGTGTGTGTGGGGGGGGGGGTTCGAGGTAGGGCCTTGCTTTAGCCCAGGCTGACCTGGAATTCACTATGTAGTCTCAGGCTGGCTTCGAAGTCTGCCTGCCATGTGCTGGGATTAAAGGCTTGCCACCACACCTGGCTGAAAGTCCTAAAAAGACGAGGGTACAGAAGCTGGTTGTGGTGGTGCGCACCTGCCAGTCTAGAACGTGAGAACTTGAGGCAGGAAGACTGTGAGTGTGGGGACAGCATGGGTAACAAAATGAGACCATCTCAAGATTTAAAAAGTTCTTGCAAGACTTCTTTACCACCATGCCGTTTTGTATTTCCAGATCCTTCCAATTATAGACTTCAACATTCTACTGCTTTGGGGGAGACCTGTGCTTGTCAGCTGGGCATGATTGATGCTTCCCCCACCCCATTCCACCTGTCTGGTTTTTGTCTTGTTTTCCACGGTGTGCTTATGCCTCTGCTAAGTTTTAGATAAAGATGCTCTCCATCTTCCTGGGCCATTGTGCTGGCTTTCCATTAGACGGTCTCTTCCTGAAGTGCAGGAAGCTGTTTCATATTCTGGTACTGAGCAGAGCTCGGGCACATAAGAGATGCTGAGCAAATATTTGTTGGGTGCATGCACGCCCTTGTTAAGAGATGCAGAGCAGTTCCACCTGATGACATTTTACAAATGTGCAGTTACTGTGACCAGCACTTTACATTGTAATCCAGTATGTTGTCCCAGCATAAACCAGTCTCATAATCATAAAAATCACACAAAGTTGAAATAATCCTTTCCCTAATTTTTTTTTTTTCAAGGTAGGGTCTCACTCTAGCTCAGGCTGACCTGGAATTCACTATGGAGTCTCAGGGTGGCCTCGAGCTCACGGCGATCCTCCTACCTCTGCCTCCCGAGTGCTGGGGTTAAAGGCGTGTGCCACCATGCCAGACCCTTTCCCTAATTTTTAAACATGTATTCTGATAGCTACTACATTATATTAATTTAAAAATAGTCCTGATCTACTGAATTCCTTTCATGATGTACTGAAAAACACTGACTAATGAATAAACGCACACGTAAATAATATTTTTTTCCTTTGTGTCTCCTTCTGGCTGAAATAATATCAACATCCTTACTCTTTCCTAAAGACTGTTTTCAAACCTTTTAATAATTTACCATGGCCACTTTCCAGCTTCTCTCATCTCCATCAAACTAAGACTCTAAGAAGGCTTGGTGATTGCCAACAACTGGTGAATGACTTCCTGGCACCAGTACTTCTAGCTCCAGCTCTTGCCCTCCCTCCATCAATCAAACAGGGCTTCCACTCTCACAGGCACCCACCCACCCGTGGCCATCTTCTTGTTCTGTCCTTGAGTTACTCATTGCAGAATTAGGAAGGAAACATTTACAACTGGGGTTTGGATTCTGGATCCTTGATTGTTTCCCACCCATTCCTCCCCAGACCTGTGTGTATGGAGTGTTCTATTATTCCAAGCATGGTCCACAGATTGGTTCCCCCCACCCTTGGTATTGGGGATTGAGCCTAGGGTCCCATGCATACCACACACAGCTACATCTCAAGCCCTCATTTTGCTTTTTGGGGTAGGATCTCACTAAGCTGCCTGAGCTGGCCTTAAACTTACTCGGTAGCCCAGACAGGCAGGCCCTGAATTCCAAAGCTTCTGCCTCAGACTTAGTAGCTAGGATTACAGGCCCAAGCTAGGACCAATTCAGAATGACTCCCCTCTCCCCCCCCCCACTGAAAGTCCCCAGATCTAGGAACCACTTTTTGTCTTCCTTTATGGGAACAGGGTCTCACTCTATAGTCCAGGCTGGGACTGGGGAAATGGCCCAGTGACTAAGGGCATTTGTTTGTAGTCCAGGCTGGCCTGGAAATCACTGTGACCCAGGCTGGCTTCAAACTCACCTCAATCTTCTTACCTCTGCCTCCCCAGTACTGGGATTAAAGGCGTATGCCACCATGCCTAACTAATAACAATTTTTAAAAATTTATTTATTATTTTATTTATTTGAGAGTGACAGAGAGAGAAAGAGGCCGATATAGAGAGAGAATGGGCGCACCAGGACCTTCAGCCACTGCTAATGAACTCCAGACGCGTGAGCCCCCTTGTGCATCTGGCTAATGTGGGTCCTGGGGAATTGAGCCTCAAACCGGGGTCCTTAGGCTTCACAGGCAAGCGCTTAATCGCTAAGCCATCTCTCCAGCCCAACAATTAAATTTTTTTAAAAAATATATTTTGAGAGAGAAAGAGGCGGGGGGGGGGGGAGAAAATGGGCACGCCGGGGCCACCAGCCACTGCAAACGAACTCCAGATGCATGCACCCCCTTGTGCATCTGGTTTACATGGGTCCTGGAGAATTGAACCTGGGTCCTTTGGCTTTGCATGCAAACGCCTTAACCGCTAAGCCATCTCTCCAGCCCAACAATTAAAATTTTTTTTTAAAGATTTTACTTATTTATTTGAAAGGGAGAGAGTTAGATAGAGGATGGGCATGCCAGGGCCTCCAGCCACTGCAAACGAATTCCAGAACACATGCACCACTTTGTGAATTTAGTTTTACATGGGTCCTGGGGAATCGAACCTCGGTCCTTTGGCTTTGCAGGCAAGCACCTTAACCGCTAAGCCATCTCTCCAGACATTATTATTATTATTATTATTATTATTATTATTTTGTCTAAAATTGTCGGATCCACTACCAGAATGGATGCGGGCCCAGGTTGGCGCCCCCTGGTGAGTACATGATGGCCTGGCCCTGCCCCCGAGTCCGCTCCGTCCAGTCACTTTCAGATGCATACACGCGCAGCCTCCTACAAGCACCCGGACCTCGCAAATCAATAATTTAAGGCCAGTTCCCCCGGGGGAGTGACATTCCACTCCGACCGAGCTAGCCTACAGCTCCCAGAAGGCCTCGCGCGAGCCCGGGACTCCAATTCCCGGCGGGCCCCGCGCCCCTCGGGCCAGGTCAACGGCCCACGCTCCAAGGATCTCGGTTCTCCGTTACCTGACGGCGGAGGATGTCTGGAAGCGCAGGGGTAGCAGCGACCTGCCCGGGACCGGGCCGCCCCGAATCCCGACCCGAAATAAATGCACCAACATGCTGGGGCGGGAAGACAGGAGCAGCCGGCAGCAACAATCTCACCCTCACCCCACCGACGGCTCCATGTTGGCTACGGCCCCATCCCGACAGTCCCTTCGTACCTCGGCGGTGATTGGAGGGAAGACCCATCAATCTTACTGCGTGCTGTGTTTGCAGACAATATTGCCCGCCCTCCTGCGTCCGGATTCGTGATTGGAGGGATTTGCCTACACACCGCCCGGACGTGGGCGGAGCCAAATCACGCAGTCACGCCTCCCTTTGCCCGCTGCGCTGGCGTGGGCTGACGTCTGGAGGGTGTGGCGGGCTGGTCCTCCTGTCCCCGCGTGTCTGACCTCGCGCTCCTGGCCCTAGACACGTTCGCTGAAAAACTGCCCTACGGGTCCTGGAGAGATTGCTTAGCGGTTAAGGCGCTTGCCTGCAAAGCCAAAGGAGCCAGGTTCAATTCTCCAGTACCCACGTAAACCAGATGCACAAAGGGCCCATGCATCTGGAGTTCGTTTGCAGTGGCTGGAGGCCCTGGCACATCCATTTCCCCCCCTCCCCAAACAACAACAACAACAACAAAACACTTTCCTGTGGTTCTATTTATCGACGCCCTACTCAGTTATTGAGCATTGCTCGCGTGGACAGCTGCCTTCCCTTCTTTTCTTTCTTTCCTCCCTTACTCCTCCCTTTGCTTCTGTTTTTCTTTTTCTTGAGACATGGTCCCAGTATTGTAGCTTTGGCTAACCTGGAACTATATCCCAGGCTGGTCTTGAACTCTGGATCCTCCTGCTCCAGACTTCCCTGTGCTGGGATTATAGGCCTGAGCCACCAAGGCTTTCCTGTAATTAATTGTTTGCACATCTGCCTCACCCGTTGGGTTGTGACCCCTTGGTGGTAGTTGATCAGCCTCTAATCCGGTTCCCCTCTATATGTCTGGCAGGGAGGGGGAAATGCCCATTGATCTCAGCACTAAGGAAGCCGTGGTAGGATCGCTGTGAGTTCAAGGCAAGCCTGGGGCTACAGAGTGAGTTCCAGATCAGTCCGGGATAGAGTGAGACCCTACCTCGAAAAAAGAAAAAAAAAAAAAAACCCGGAAAAACAAACCCAACCAAAAAAAATGGCCTTTGTAATAAACTGACTTGAGCAGAGCTGAAGTTGGTGTGGGGAGCCTGTCAATACATGAACTCAGAGTGGAACTAGATGGGACAATGAGCCAGACTCCTTTGAGGTTGCCCGAGGGTATGTGGGGAGGGGTCCTAAGTGAGCTCGGAATATCAATTCTATAGTGTGAGTGATGTCAGCCTAATGAGTTAAGGGAGAGAGACCAGTCAAAACCTCACATAACTCATCTTGACAGATGTCTCAGAAAGGTCATAGGAATTTCCTGTCCCTGCACCTTCCGACGTGGAATTCCATTTTACTACACGCAGCAAGGTTTTCAAGCTCTGCCTCTTGCCGAGGCGCAGAGGTATGCAACTCCTGAGCTCGGGCTCCTTACAGAACGGAGGTGCCGGCAGCTTGGACTCAACTTGGGGGGCTGTTCTGTGGTTGCCCCCCACGTTCTTCCAGGAAGCATTCTAGGAAGCTCTGTTTTCCTCCGCTTCTTGGATCCTGGCTCCGACATCCGTCCTTGGGGCCCTGACACCTGCTGGCTGAATCAGCATCTCAGGCATGAGCTTCAGTAGGACACTTGGTGACTCAGGGCCTCAGGAATGGCGTTGGGCAAGCCACCAGACCGGCCACCTGGGCCGCCTCCTCCACCTCTTCCTTGCTGAGGTGACAACAAGGACCTCAGCTCAGCCAGGTTATCCATGCATGCCCAAACCATCCTTGGAAATCCGGGACCCTAGTCGCCTTCCTGTGAACAGTTGAGTCCTGATGCTTCTCAGGGGTCTTGGAAGCCAGGTCAGGACTTGGAGGAGGGGGTGTCAGGGTTCAAAAGGATGTGGAGGAAGACAAAATGGAACTTCTAAGGAACCCTGCTTTTCTACTTTACGCTATTCAAATCACTTCTTAACTTTCCGCAACATCAGAAAATCCCCCTTCTTCCCTTAGCGCTCTCACAGGAATAAGCAGGCATCTTCTTCTTTGGTCTTGAAGCACTGCCATTAATAACCACTGGGCGTGGGTGTAGAGGGAGGGAGACCCTGATTTTTTTAAAACTTTATTTATTTGAGAGAGAGAGAGAGAGAGAGAAAGAGGCAGAGAGTAGACAGAGAATGCTTGGGCCAGGGCCTCCAGCCACTGCAAATAAACTCCAGATGCATGCACCCCCTTGTGTATCTGGCTTACGTGGGTCCTGGGGAATTGAACCAGGGTCCTTTGGCTTTGCAGGCAAATGCCTTAACTGCTAAGCCGTCTCTCCAGTCCAGAACCTGATTTTAAGAAGTGAAAAGTTTAACATCTCAGCCCTAAGACCCTGCATCTTTTGTTGTTGTTGTTGTTTGTTTGTTTGTTTTCTGAGGTAGGGTCTTGCTCTAGACCAGGCTAACCTGGAATTCACTATGTAGTATCAGGGTGGCCTCAAACTCACGGCCATCCTCCTACTCTGCCCCGAGTGCTGGGATTAAAGGCCTGCACCACCACACTCAGAGTGACCCTACATCCTTTGAAGGGATTTTGCTCTCTCCCTTTTGTGTTATTTTACCTACAATGGTCTTCTCTTTACCTCTTGTCTCCCTGAGGGCTGAAGGTAGAGATTGTAGGCGTCTCTTCTTGTCCCAATAGCTCCTGACATCCTGATTCCTAAGCTAGTGTCCCTCCCAGGAGTGGAGGCTGGCCCTTGAAAGGATTGGCTCCAGGTTGCCCTGCAAGGGGTGTGAGTGATCTTACAGGTGGCTGAGGGCTGGGACGCCTGAGGCCTGCCCAGCCTGAGTCACCTGGTACTGTTGTTGTCATTCTCTTGGTTGAAGTCTCGACTCAGCTTGGCAGAAATCTGTGGGAACAGCAACAACCTCGTCCCTTCAACCGCCTGGGAGAAGCTGCAGCCCGATGGTGAGCCGAATGGGGTGGGGGAGGAGCAGGGGGCGGCATGGGCGGTGGGGAGACTTGGGGCCCACCTCAGTGCCCCTGCTCCCCATGGCACTGCCGTCGCCTGCTCCTCCACGTCGGGGGCTGGGGGGAGGGAGGATCTCTGTCTTCTCTCTGTCCCCTGTGCCTCATACAAGAAGCTGCCCTTCTTCAGTGTTCCCTCCTGCCCCGGGCTCCTCCTGCCCGGCGCTGCAGGAAACGGGGGTTTCTCAGCTTCGACACAGTGCCCTCCCTACCCCAGCCCTCCCTACCCCAGCCACCCCCTCAACACAGGCCCGGCCCACAATGACACCCACCTCCACTTCCCCCTCCTGGGGGTCCCATTCCACCCCACCCCTGGCCTCGGTCACTCCCCCTCCCTCCCGCCGGTGCCCCCAGGACCCCCCTGGGCTGCGGATAGGCCCTCTGATCCCTGAGCAGGATTATGAGAGGCTGGAGGACTGTGACCCTGAGGGGTCCCAAGATTCACCCCTCCATGGGGAGGATCACCAGCCCTTGCTCCACGTGCCTGAAGGGCTCCGAGGTGAGTGTGGGGGTTGGGAGGGAACTAGAAGCGCAAAGGCTTAGTGGGTTGAGGACAAATCACACGGGGGGCCGGCAATGCCAAGTCCCAGCTCTGCCCCCTCTGTACTCAGGCTCCTGGCATCACATCCAGAACCTGGACAGCTTCTTCACCAAGATATCCTTTGTGCTCAGCTGCAGAGGTGGCATGAGAGGGCTCCTTGGCATTGGCGGAGCTTCTCCAGGGAGGGGCCGTGGGCTGGGGAGAGTGGAGGAAGTGTCCCCAGGAAGGCCCCGGCATGCCTTGTGCTTATTCCTTGACGAGCTCGTCACATCTACAGTTACCACCAGCGGAGTGGCTTCACCTGTATTCTGTTGGAGGACGTCTTCCAGCTCGGGTGAGACACCAGACCTGAGCCCAGGCTCTGGCCTCTCTTGCACCTTTAAAACTTTTTTTTTTTTTTTTGTTTTTTCGAGGTAGGGTCTCATTCTCTCCCAGGCTGACATGGAATTCACTGTGTAGTCTCAGGGTGGCCTCGAACTCACGTGTGCCACCACGCCCGGCTAAAACTTTTTTTTTTTTTTTTTTCCTGTTTTTCAAGGTAGGGTCTCACTGTAGCCCAGGCTGACCTGGAATTCACTATGTAGTCTCAGGGTGGCCTCAAACTCACTGCGATCCTCCTACCTTTGCCTCCCAAGTGCTGGGATTAAAGGCGTGCGCCACCACGCCCGGCCGGCTAAAACTTTTTTTAAAAATATTTTATTTATGCATTCGAGAGAGCTGGGGGAGGGGGTAGGGGGAAGAGGCAGAGAGAAAGAGAGAATGGGTAAGCCAGGGCCTCCAGTCACTGCAAACGAACTCCAGATGGATGTGCCCCATTGTGCATCTGGCTTATGTGGGTCCTGGGGAACTGAACCTGGGTCCTTAGGCTTTGCAGGCAAGTGCTTTAACTGCTACGCCATCTCTCCAACTCCCCCCTTTTTTTTCTTTTTTTTTTTAAATCAGGCTGGCCTCAAACTCATTATGCAGCTGAGGATTGCCTTGAACTTCTGATCCTCTTGCCTCTATTTCCTGTGTCAGAGAGATAAAAGGCAGTTTATGCTGTACTAGGGAGCAAACTCAGGATCTTGTGCATGCTAGGCAGGCCCTTTACCAGCCTAGCTACATCCCCAACCCTCTAGTTTTCTGGACCTTTCTGGTCCATGCTGTCAATGAGTGTGTGTGTGTGTGTGGAGGGGTGGGGGTGGGGAGAGGCATGGACAGCCCTAGACTTGTCTTTGAGAGGGCCAGGAGTCCACCTGGCTCTTAGGCCTGACCAGTACTCCATCCCACACCCCCTCTGCAGACAGTTCATTTTCATTGTTACCTTCACAACCTTCCTCCTTCGTTGTGTGGATTACAATGTTCTCTTCAACAACCAACCGAATAACCGTACGAGACCTGGGCCCTTACACAACAAAGTGACCTTATCGGATGCCATCCTGCCCTCAGCCCAGTGTGCAGAGAAGTGAGTGGCAGCCTGGTGAGGGCCTCTGGGTTAAGCTTACAAGAGGGTGGGCTGACAGGAAACCTTCCACCCTGCTCTCTGGTGTAGATCAGCTCTCAGTGTTTGGCCTAAGGACTTAAGGGGAATTAAGTGTAATTTACAATACACACCAAACTGAGAACCCCACAGAGCCTTTGTTTATGAGTCATATTTCTGTTAGCCTTATTACAATCAAATTCAAGGACAAGTTTTTACTTATTTTTGTGGTGTTGGGGAGCAAAGCAAGGGCTTGGGGCATACCGGGAAAGTTTTAGATTCCCCCAGTCACATCCCCAACCCTGAAAACAACTGCAAAGCTTAGGAGTGCGTAAGTGCATATTGCATGGGCTGTCAGAGTGATGACACCATCATAGGTCTTGTAGCTTCTCAAAAAACTCAACTGCACCCTTGTGGGAGAGTGAGCGTGTAAATCGCAGAATGCACCAATGATCTTTGTAAAGAGCGTGGGCTCTGCAGACACTTGTGAGAAGCCCCAGTGGGGACCCTTCCCTGGACCTTCCTTTGAGACCTGCTGGTCTTGCCAGCACTCTGGGCATCTGGCTGCGTCTCTGCGGACTTCTCATCCTCCATCGTCGCCCCTCCTGTCCCATCCCCTGCAGGATCCACAGCAGCTCCCTGCTGGTCTTCCTGCTGGTCCTGGCTGCTGGCTTCTGGCTGGTCCAGCTGCTGCGCTCAGTCTGCAACCTCTTCAGCTACTGGGACATCCAGGTGTTCTTCAGGGAGGCCCTGCAGATCCCACCGGTAGGTCTGCGGTGACGGAGTGGGCAGAGGGGGCGGGGAGTGGGTTCACAGATGGAAGGACAACTGTGAGGATCGACAAGAGCGACGACCTGTCCTGGGCCTGAGTAATGTAAGAAGGCAGGCACTACCTCTCAGTAGGTTTGGTTCTGAGCCTGTGGAGTTTCCTTTACTTAGATGGGTCATACCTAATGACTTACAGTCACATGCTGGTGGTAAAAACAAGGGCTGCTTAGAGGCATTCTGGTTGGGTGAGGAAGGTCAGGCCAGGGTGAGGAAAGACATTTCAAGCCCCAGGGCAGGAAATGGGGAAAACATGGGTGCCTGCAGGAAGTGGAGACGGGCTTGTCTGTTTGCAATGGAACCTTCCAGGGCACCTGAGATGAAAGCTGCTCTCCTGGCTTCTTCACTGTTTCTGGTCATGCTCTGCCCTGTCTTTCCACTCCATCTTGCTCTGCCAGCTTCTTGCTCCGTCCCAGAGTTCCTTGGAAACGACGTCTTCTGCAGCACTCTTCTCTTGCTCCCCCTCCGGTGTCCTGAGCCTTTGGGGTGTGGAGGCACCAGCTCTGACCACTGCTGCTCCCGGAGGCTGCTGACCTGCCCATCTTTTCCCTCCTTTCTTCTCGTCCTCCTCTCCTGTTCTTTCCAGGGGAGGGGGAAGACACCGCAGTGAACTTCAGAGGCTGGCCAGGAGGGACTTGACTGGGAAAGCTGGGCCAAAGTGAGGCTTGCAGCCCACATGGGACCCTCCCCATGAGGTCTGACCACACCCTTTTCCCCAGATCCAGACACTCAGAGGTGGCCTGGAATGGGGTGGGGCTCCAGCTTTCAAAGCTTGCCCAGGCAGAAGGGAGTGGAGTAGGGAAGAGGTTTCCTTAGGAACTGTCAGTCATTCATTCTTTTATATGAGAGATCCGGGAGGGCTCAGAAAAAGAAGCTGGGGGCTGGGCCTGGGGGCTCATGCCTTTGATCCTAACACTTGGGAGGATCGCCTTGAGTTCGAGGCCGACATACTGAATTCCAGCCTGAGCTAAAGTGAGACCCTACCTCAAAAAAAAAAAAAAAAAAAAAAAAAAAGAAAAAAGAAAAAAGAAAGAAACAAGAATCCAACCCCTGGAGTTTACTAAGTAGGTGTCAGCAGGAAGCACATGACTAATAGCCACATGAGTGGCCGTGATGACGAGGAGCAGAACATCCCAACAGCTTAGAAGGGGGTGAAAGAAGTGGGAGGCAGCAGGCCTAGGGAGAGCAGACAGCTACGGCGGGGAGCAAGGCCGTGAGGTCTGAGTCTCTTAAAAAATTATTTATTTGGAGAGAGAGGGCACATCAGGGCCTCTTGCTGCTGCAAATGAGCTCCAGATGCATGCCCCACTTTGTGCATTTGGCTTTACATGGGTACTGGCTGGGGAATCGAACCCGAACCAGCAGGCTTTACAAGCAAGTGCTTTTTTTATTTTGGCTTTTCGAGGTAGGGTCTCACTCTGGTCCAGGCTGACCTGGAATTCACTATGTGGTCTCAGGGTGGCCTCGAACTCACGGCGATCCTCCTACTGCTGCCTCCCGAGGGCTGGGATTAAAGGCGTGCGCCACCACGCCCGCAAGCAAGTGCTTGTAATCATCTCCCCAGGCCCTTGAATTTTGTGTAGTTTTGTAGACAGCACACTGGAGCATGGAGGTGGAGCGGGGAGGTTGGCCATCTCCGAGGAGCGAGTTCGGGTTCCTAGCAGCATTCGTGCCCTCCCCGTAGGAGGACCTCAGCTCGGTGTCGTGGGCAGAGGTGCAGTCCCGCCTCCTGGAGCTGCAGAGGAGCGGGGGCCTGTGCGTGCAGCCGCGGCCGCTGACGGAACTGGACGTCCACCACCGAATCTTGCGCTACACCAACTACCAGGTGGCGCTGGCCAACAAGGGTCTGCTACCCGCCCGCTGCCCGCTGCCCTGGGGAGGCAGCGCGGCCTATCTGAGCCGGGGCCTGGCGCTCAACGTCGAGCTGCTGCTCTTCCGCGGTCCCTTCTCGCTGTTCCGCGGGGGCTGGGAGCTGCCCGACGCCTACAAGCGCGGCGACCTCCGGGGCGCCCTGGCGGCGCGCTGGAGGCGCACGGTGCTGCTGCTGGCCGCCGTGAACCTGGCGCTGAGCCCGCTGGTGCTGGCCTGGCAGGTCCTGCACGCCTTCTACAGCCACGCCGAGCTGCTGCGGCGCGAGCCCGGCGCGTTCGGGGCCCGCCGCTGGTCCCGCCTGGCGCGCCTGCAGCTGCGCCACTTCAACGAGCTGCCGCACGAGCTGCGCGCGCGCCTCGCCCGCGCCTACCGGCCCGCCGCCGCCTTCCTGCGCGCCGCCGAGCCCCCCGCGCCGCTGCGCGCGCTGCTGGCCCGCCAGCTCGTCTTCTTCGCCGGCGCGCTCTTGGCCGCGCTGCTGGCGCTCACCGTCTACGACGAGGACGTGCTGGCCGTGGAGCACGTGCTCACCACCATGACCGCGCTCGGGGTCACAGCCACCGTGGCCAGGTCGGATGGCACAACCCCGGGGCGAGGTGGTGGTTATCATGTGCCCACGCTTCTCTGACTTGGGGCTGAGAGTTATCACCCCCCCCCCCAACTTCCCCTGGCAAATCCTTACCTGTCCCTCTGGGCACATCTCCTCATCGTAGATCTCTTCCCGCCCTGCCCTCTAGGTCCTTCATTCCGGAGGAGCAATGCCAAGGGCGTCCTCCCCAGCTCCTGCTGCAGGCCGCTCTGGCCCACATGCACTACCTCCCAGAGGAGCCCGGCGTGGGCGGCAGGGCCAGTGCCTACTGGCAGATGGCGCAGCTGCTGCCATACCGAGCGGTGAGGGTCGTGAGGGCATTTATGGCGCTGCAAGGGAGGCCGTGCGTGAGCCAGCTGTCTGTGGGGCACTTGGATGTGTACAGAGGCTTTGGAGTGATGGGTTGGAAGTTCCCTACCTTTCCCAGTGTCCCCGGAGGCTCCTGACCCTGATGATTGGTGGGGGCCCCCGCTCAGCCTCACCTCTGTTTCTCCAGGTGTCGCTCTTGGAGGAGCTCCTGTCCCCACTCCTCACCCCGCTGTTTCTGCTCTTCTGGTTCCACCCTCGTGCCCTGGAGATTATTGACTTTTTCCACCACTTCACTGTGGATGTAGCTGGCGTTGGGGACATCTGTTCCTTTGCCCTGATGGATGTGAAGCGCCACGGCCACCCTCAGGTTAGAGCTGGTTCCCAGTCCTGCAGGGTGGTGCTGGGTAGTTCACTTGCCTTCCAGCCTGACTTCTAACCCAGCCGGGTTGCTTAGCCCTTGTGACCTTGAACGCATCACTACTGTGTGCCTTAGCTTCCTCATCAGGTGGGGACAGTGGCAGTAGCCAGTGTGCCAGCTAGAGCCCTTGATTGAGTTGCTGGCACATAGAAGCCACAGTAACTGGGAACACAGACCCTCCAGTGATTGGAGAGGAGAGGGGAGCAGGCTTCCTCTCGCCCTGGGGACTGGCTGTGCACAAGGAGGCAAAACGCTTGAGGCCGTCTTTATCCCTAAGCTGGGCACGAAGTCCTGTCCCACTGCCCCACAGCCTGCATGGTCTTGAGCGAGCCTTGACTTTCTTCACCGGGAACATGGGGCAGTACGTCCTGTCCTGCCTACCCATGAGGCTCGGTGTCCACACACTGAGGACTACTGTCTCGCTTGCAGTGGCTATCGGAGGGACAGACAGAAGCCTCACTGTCTCAGCGGGCAGAGGACGGAAAGACTGAGCTGTCATTGATGCGCTTCTCCCTGGCACATCCACAATGGCAGCCTCCCGGGCACAGCTCTAAGTTCCTTGGGCACCTTCGGGGCCGAGTACAACAAGACGCAGCTGCCTGGGGTGCCACTTCTGCTCGAAGCCCCCCCACCCCAGGCGTGCTCAGCAATTGCACGTCTCCTCTGGTGAGACCTAGGCCTGCCCATCCTTCTGCAGTTCCCACCTCCGTCTCCTCCCCTTCCCTTCCCCTTGCATGTTCTTCACTGCATCCGATACCCTGATAGCTCAACCTTCCTTGCTCTCTTGCCTTCCTTTAAACCCATTTCTCTCTCTCTCTCTTTTTTTTTTTTTTTTTGGTTTTTCAAGGTAGGGTCTCGCTCTAGTCCAGGCTGATCTCAGGGTGGCCTTGAACTCACGGCGATCCTCCTACCTCTGCCTCCCCAGTGCTGGGATTAGAGACGTGTGCCACCACACCTGGCTAACCACCCCCTTTCCTCCCCCACCTTGTCCTCTCCTTATGCCGTTGGCTTTCCCTCTTTTGTCCAGCCGGAGGCCTTTCTGGCCAACCTCTTGGTGAACCCCCTTCTGCCCCCGAGGGACCTGAGCCCCACAACCCCCTGCCCTGCCGCTGCCACTGCCAGCCTCTTGGCCTCCATTTCTCGCATGGCCCAGGACCCCAGGTGAGGGGTGGAGGCCCAAGATGCAGCACAGTCTGGTCTGAGACTGACGGGACTTGGAAGGAAAGGGGTGTGGCCTGGCCCATCGCAGGGGAAGGCATCTTTTGACTGCTGCGTCCTGTCTTCTAGCTGTGTGTCCCCAGGAGGTTCTGGGGGCCAGAAGCTAATCCAGCTCCCAGAGCTTGCTTCTGCGGAGATGAGTCTCCATGCCGTCTACCTGCATCAGGTGAATAGAGGCACCAGGAAGAGAAATGTGGGAACGGGGGAGGGGGGGTTTGACATGAAGATCAGAGAAGGGGCCAGAATCTAGAGCGCATCCAACAGGAGCCACAAGCTCTCGACACATAGCCAAGGGGCTTGGCCCTGCCCTCCCACTTTGTGCAGGAGGGGGTCCCTCATTCGTCTTCCTCCACCTAGCTTCACCAACAGCAGCAGCAGGAACTGTGGGGGGAGGCTTCCGCCGCCTCCTCATCCAGGCCCTGGTCCAGCCCCTCGCAGCCAGCCTCACCCAATGAGGAAAAGCCATCTTGGTCAAGTGACGGTGAGGATAGGGGGCGAAGGGCAGGTTCTGGTGCTTGTTGGGAACCGTGACCCCGCCATGCTGATGGCCTTTGTCACCAGGCTCCAGTCCTGCCTCCAGCCCCAGACAGCAGTGGGGAGCCCAGAGGGCACGGAATCTGTTCCCAAGGGGCTTTCAGGAGACCACAGACACCCAGAAGGAGCCCACTCAGGATCCTTGCACCAACTGAGGGCATCTCAGGTTCGTGTTACCCATGTGCGAGGCCAAGGAAAGGAGGAGGAAGTTGGCTTGGAGGCAGTATTGGAGGGATGGAAACGCTAACTGAAGATGGGGTGAATCCAGACTCCGGAAATGTTTGCTACGAGCCTTCTCTTCCCACAGGTTCCGGCTTTTCTAGCTGCAAGAGATTTGGTGTGGAAGCCCACAGAGGCCCTTACGGATGCCAACCCCAGGATATCTTAGTTGAGCAGGACCTGAGGGTGGTCAATGAGGAGCTCGCCCCAGGAAACAGTAGATGACGGCTGTGGGCTTGGTATGCAGGCCTAAATATGGCCCCAGCTAAGGGGATGGTCACTGCCCTGGCTGTCGTGGATCTGGGGCCTGGGAAGACGTTCCGGAGCACCCTCAAGGTAGAGGGTAGGGTCCAGACAGAGGCTGGCTCGGGGTTAAGTGAAGCACGTGGTCCAAAAGGCAGGGGAAGTTCTTCCTGCTGGCCTCCCCTTTGAGTTCCCAGGAGACAGGGAGGGGGGAGATGGGGGCTTGTGAGTGGAAAAATTAGAGGGGGCTGATGGTTTTGGACTTCAGCACAGCTGTGATGTCTGAGGAAGTGGGTGGGGCTCCTCATCCCGTGTGACACTAGCAGTCAAGATCCCCGTGGCTGTATTGCACATGTTCACATGTTTGCCATACCAGTTTCTGGCATGTTCCGGGCCTGGCAGGGAGGGTGGTCCCTGCTTTCTCAGTCACAGAAGTGTCTGTGCCCGGCTGGAAAGCATGGTTTTTAAGAGTGCTGCTTCACACCGAGTGCGGAGGATTGTCAGAGAGTCACCACCCCGACAGTTGTATACATGAAAACACAAAACTCATCTTTTTATAAGTGTCATCCAACAAGGGCTAGGTCAGGTATCTCATCTGGCACAGTCTCATGAAAAGTCTTCAATAAATACTTCAATGACTTACATACTTTAAAACTAGTAACTCCGGAGAGGGGTACAGGGAGTTCACCTAAGGCACAGCAAGGGGTCAACAGGAGACCCTGATACCATTGTCGGAGGGCCCTTCTGGAAGGTAGATCCCTCCCCGGGCAGGTGAACCGGGCTTGGAGAGAGGATAGCTCTCCCTCTGGGCGTGTGTTGGGGATGGGGGATGAAACTGGATGTCCACAGCCTCGGGCACCTCGAGAGTGGAGGGGGAGGCGGCTGGCCTCGATCGGCCCACCGAGAGCCGCAGCCCCTCTCAGGGAGCTGGTGCGGAAAGCTACAGGGTTGTCAGGAACCGAGGGTGTCCGGAACAGGCGGGTCAAACGCCCACGGCACTGCACCCCGCAGCTGCCGCTCCTGCAGAGAAAAGCTCTGGGTGCGTATGCGACTTGTCACCTCCTGGGTGCGCAGCGTGAGCCCGAAAATGTCCTCGTGGTAGCGTTGCTGATCCTGTCCGGAATTAAAAACAAAACAAAAAGCTCAGTGGCTCGGAACCCGAGCTGGACATGGATAGGAGCATGAACCTGGCCCGCCACTAGAGGACCGGCCTGGAGGGGGAGGTTGAAGGGGGGAGACAACCCTTCTTACCCGCAGCACGCCGATGACGTCACCCGCTTCGTCCAGCTCCATGTCGCCCTCTGTCGCCAGGATTCTCTGCACCGTCTGCAGCACGCTGGTTGCCATGGTGACATCGCCGCAGACAAACATGTGGCCTCGTTCGAGGCACAGCACGCGGTGCACCTCGGCGGCCAGCTCAGTCCTCAGGATGTCCTGCACGTAGGTCTGGGGGCGGGGCACAGGGCGGGACCTGGCTGAGAAAGGCCTCGGCGGAGGGGCGGGAAGGAGGCTCCGGAAGGGCCCGGGCTGGTCGGGGGCGGGGCCGGGGTGGTGGGGGCGGGGCCTGGGGCGGGAAGGATGCTCCGGAAGGGACCTGGGCTGATCAGGGGCAAGAAGGATGCTCTGGAAGGAGCCCTGGCTGATCGGGGGCGGGGCAGGCGGACCGTCCGGGTCTGATGACCCCCCCCCCCCACGTATCCCCTGCTCTGCTACCTTGGGGCTGCCGGGATCCCTGGAGAAGGCGGTGAGGACGTTGCCAAACACTCCGCGCTGCTGGGCGTCCTGCACCTCCTCGCGGTAGAGATGGTCGAGTTGGGAGCATCGGCAGCCGAACACCAAAGTCATGGGGGCGGGCTGCAGCCCTGCGAGCCACAGCGACACGGAGGCTGGGGAGAGAGCGCCCCCTCCCCTGGGCACAGCCCTGGGGACGTCACCCACTGGCCACTCTTACCCAGGGTGATAAGCCAGCCTTTTTGGGTTGGAGCAACCGCTGTCTTGGGTGTCTGGCCTCTAGGGCTAATGTAGAATGCTTTCACAGAGCCCCTGGCACATCTCCGATTTAGAGAAGGAAACCGGAGCTCTCAGGTGAATGGTCAGAATCCGGGCTACTGACTCAGAATTCTGCGTCCCAGGTCCCTTTCCTGTTCCAGCCCACATTTCCCCCTCACTTAAAAAGTATTTAAGGGCTGGAGGGTTGGCTTAGCGGTTAAGGTGTTTGCCAGCAAAGCCAAAGGACCCTGGTTCGATTCCCCAGGACCCATGTTAGCCAGATGCACAAGGGGGGGACGCGCGTCTGGAGTTTGTTTGCAGTAGCTGGAGGCCCTGGCGCTCCCATCCTCGCCCTCTCTCTCTCCCTCCCTCCCTCTTTCTCTGTCAAATAAATAAATATAAATAAAAATATTTAAAAATATATTTATTTGAGAGAGAATAGGCGTGCCAGGGCTTACGTGGGCCCTGGAAAATCGAACCGGAATCATTTGGCTTTGGAGGCAAGCACCTTAACCGCTAAGCCATCTCTCCAGCCCCTCCCCTCCCTTTTAACCGTCCTCTCTTCAGTGCAGGGCCTTCCTTAGGTCTTGCTGGCAACTAGGTGATGTCTAGCTAAGTCCCAAGTCTACCTGAGGCATTTCTCCTGTCTCCTGAACTCCTGCCCTATTCCTCCCCAAGTCCCTTTACTCTTCGTCCTTAATCCACACCTACAATACGCCAGTCGTGGGGCAGACAGACAAACCGGGCTGTCCTTGCCCCAACCCACCTCTCTGTCTAATAAGCTTCCTGTCACCCTTGGGCCTCGTTTCTTGCACTTTCATTCCCTCCATTTCCTCCCTGTTGTGCCTATATTAACGTCCTGAGTTCCGATCAGACCCTTATCAACCTCACCTTTGCTTTCAATGTCATGCAGTCGCTCCTGCCAGAATCCTCTGAAGGGGGCAATGCCAGTCCCTGGGCCCACCAGGATGCAGGGCAAGTTGGGATCGGGTGGTAGCCGGAAGGAAGGAGCCCTAGCCAGAGAAACTCCGTCAAACCCCCTTTCTTCCCCTCTGGTTCCCCACCACCACCCCACCTGAATGTCTCGCATGGCCACTAGGGAGGCAGTAGTACAGACAGGAAAACCCGAGGCCCAGTGACTGACGAGCTCATACCTGTAAAATCCTCGAGACTCTGTCTCATGTTAAGAACAGTCTTAATGTTTATTAAAAGAACTCTCTCGGGCTGGAGAGATGGCTTAGCAGTTAAGCGCTTGCCTGTGAAGCCTAAGGACCCTAGTTCGAGGCTCGATTCCCCAGGACCCACGTTAGCCAGATGCACGCGTCTGGTGGCTGGAAGCCCGGGCGCGCCCATTATCTCTCTCTCTCCCTCCCTTCCTCCTTCTCTCTCTCTGTTGCTCTCAAATAAATAAAAATAAACAAAAAAATTTAAAAAAAGAACTCTCTCCTGGGTGTGATGACTCATGCTTGTAATCTTAGACTTGGGAGGCTGAGGCAGGAGGGCTGTTTAAAGTTCAAACCAGCCTTGGCTACAGAGAGATTCCCATGTCAGAAAAAGCTGAGTGTGGTAGTGTGCATCTTGTGAGGTAGAGGCAGGAAGACCAGGGTTCAAAGTCATCCTCAGCTACATAGTGAGTTCCAGGCCAGGCTTGGCTACATGCAACTGTCTCAAAAGAAAAACAAAGCATGGGTTTGTGGTGGCACACACCTTTAGTCCCAGCACTTGGGAGGCAGAGGTAGGAGGAGCACCATGAGTTTGACGCCAGCCGGAGACTATACAGTGAATTCCAGGTCAGCCTGGGCTAGAGACAGGCCCTACCTCAAAAAAACAAAACAAGAAGAGCAAAGCAAAACAGGAAACAAGACAACTCTACTATTGGCAGAAGCTTCCTGGGGTCATGGATTGAAGGATACTTAGATAATTCACTTTAGCAGATTAAAGAAATGACCAGGGATTGGGAGTGGTGGTGCACACCTTTAATCCCAGCACTCAGAAGGCGGAGGTAGGAGGATCACCATGAATTTGATGCCAGTCTGAGACTACATAGTGAATTTCAGGTCCGTCTGGGCTACAGGGAGACCCTATCTCAAAAAAAAAAAAAAAAAAAAAAGTAAGAAAAAGAAAGGAAGAAATATCAGGAACAGTGGAGTTCGAGGCCAGCCTGGGCTAAATGACAGTTTCTTTAAAAAGAAAACACATCAAAACTATATTTGGGGAAGGGAGACAAGACTGGTGGGTCATAAGCGAATCAACTGATTGTATTTATCTTACATAATAGCCATAACATTGGTATTTGGTTTATATAGAGTTGGATGGTAGGGTTTATGTGAAATTCGGCATCCTGGGTGGGTTTGGCTCCCCAGGTCCTTCCGGTGCCATTGTTGGGATACCTGGTCTTCTTACTGAGGACTGGCTGCGTGCTGGAGGACAGACCCAGTGTAGGGAAGAGGAGCCTGAGACCCACCTCCCAGTGGATCCTAGCTTGTACCCTTGGGCTGAGTGAGGTCTTGGGGACCACAGTCCCAGGTGCCCTGCCTTCCAACATAGGCTGCAGCCAAGGACACAGAAAGGCACGAAGTGCAAAGCCACTCTCTTACAGCAGGGCACTGGGTCATCCGTGTTGTCTCTGGTAGGCAGAGTTTTGGGGCAGGATGCCAAATCCAAGTTAATGAGGTCCAAAACTCAGGCACAGCTCTGAAGTGACCCAGTGACCCTCAGTCCTTGGTCCCTTACACAGGTTGTCCCTTGCTTTCACCAACACGCCTCATCAGGGCCACCAACTGACTCTGAGTGTCCCCCCGCCCCCCACCAGATTCCTCACTGGTTACCCCAGCCTGGATACAGATACCCTGTTCTAGCCACCCCTGTCCATCCTACAGGATTTGTGGTAGAAAAGAAGCTAAAAGTTGAACTGATTCACTGAGTTACTGTAAGAGTTAACTGCTGAGGAGTTAAAACTTATCTTTGTCAGCAGATGGAAAAAATCCCAAAGAAGGAACTGTCCACAAAGGGCCCAGAGGGACGATAAGAAAGACAGTTTAGGCTAAAACAAAGTAAAATGCAGTTCCGTGTTAGGGTGGCCTGACTGAATTGGCACATCTAGTTTGTTCACTCGCCCCTCCCCTTGGCTATGAATACTATAAAATGGAAATTAAATCTTAGTTTGGGGCCAGAACTTCTTTGGAGGGCTGCCTCAAGCTCTTTGGCCCCCAAAGGGGGGGGGGTGTTAAATCAACTCTTCTACTTTCAGTCATACTGGTGTTGGGGTGATGTCTGCAGAGAATGTGTGCAACAGTCCCACTTACCCCCTGATGAAGCAGGGCACCGCGTCTCCGGCCTTGAGTTGGCTCAGCCATGTGGAGCAGACTCCGTAGTGCAGGGGACCCAGCCCGTCTGAGGAGTCGGAGGAGGGACAGTGAGGGACCTGTTCCCAGCGTGCGGAGGCCAGGTCCTCCCCGCTTCCAGCCTTACCTTGGGTCCTGTACGCCAGCACAGCCACAGTGAGGTGGATCTCCCCCGGGTGGGCACTGGGCGCTGAGCTGACCGAGTAGTACCGGGGCTGGAGCAGGGGCAGCTGGGTGAGGAGCAGCGGCGCAGGCAGCGCCACGGATGGGAACTGCTCCAGCACTTCCAGCAGCGTGGGGCGGCGGGACCACTTCCACTCCTCATAGCGCCGGGGGTCCTGGGGGGCCGCGGGGAGGTGAGCTGGGAGTTCCATAGCCAAACGGAGGGCTCGCCCTTCTTGACCCCTCCCAGCACAGCCTCCTTAGAACTGTGCCTCTCAGTCCAGGCCCAGCAGACCCTGGAAGACCTTGAGCATCCAGAGATGAATCGGTCAGCCTGGAGCCAGGTGCGGAGACTTCCTGCCACTGCCCCGCGCCGTCCCCGCGCCCTGCCCAGTCCTCCCCGGTAGCGGCGCCTGTTCCCCCGCAGGCTGACCCTCACCTGGCTGAGGACCTCCAGCTCCTGCTGCTCCGCAGACTCCTCGGCCAGAGTGCTGAGAAGTCGAAGGAGGCGAGGGCTGGGTGGGGAAGTGATGTCCAGGAAGAAGGTGAGAGCCTGCCGTAGCGTGCAAGGGGGTAGCCGAGGGTCCCGCACCCAGCCGGGGGGAGGGCCACCTGGGGATAGGGCATAGACAGCTCTAAGAAGGGGGCCCAGCTGGAGCTGTGCCGGGGCTAATGATTGCTTTCTGGGGACTGGCCATGTGTCACTCTCTCTCTCATTTAATATTTTATTTTTATTTATTTGAGAGAGAAAGATGCAGGTAGAGCAGTAGATCTCTCTCTCTCTCAATATTTTATTTTTATTTATTCGAGAGAGAAAGAAGCAGGTAGAGCAGTAGATATCTCTCTATCTCTCTCTCATTTAATATTTTATTTTTATTTGGGAGAGAAAGAAGCAGGGAGAGAGAGAGAGAGAGAGAAAGAGAGAGAGAGGGCGAGCGAGCAAGCGCCAGGGCCTCCAGCCACTGCAATTGAACTCCAGACGCGCGCACCCCCTTGTACATCTGGCTAACGTGGGTCCTGGGGAATCAAATCTGAGTCCTTTGGCTTTGCAAGCAATTGCCTTAACCACTAAGCCATCTCGCCAGCCCTCTTTTTTCTTCTTTTTTTTTTTTTGTCAGTATGTCTTATTGGAGAATCTGCTCTCAAAAGGTTGTGTGGGACTGGGCAGCCCCCTGCCAGGAGTCGGTTGATCTGGGCTCCTTTGCCCCCATCCCACATAGTGGTGTTAACTGCAGGCACAGAGAAACAAGACTGCGGGGGATGAGGAGCCTTCTGAGGGTGTCTGGAGGTTGTGAGAGAGGACATCTGGCAGCAAAGCCAGCCTGGCTGGGGTGGGACAGCTAGCTCCAGGCAGTGCTGAGCTGGGAAGGGAGGTGGCAGCCCTATCAGCGCTCAGCTCCAGGGGACTCTGGGCCAGGGGGATGCAACTGGCCTTCGCTGCCAGGGCCCACCGTCCTCACCAGGGCTGCCCTTTTCCAGTTGCTCCACGGCCACGGGCTCCGTGGGTGGCGGTGGGTCCTCCACGCGGCTCAGTAGGGCCTCCACGAGGCCTGGCCGGTTGGGTGGGCACACACCTATGTGGTCCCCTGGCTGGTACTGCAGCCCCTCCTGGTGTCCAGTGTCCAGACGCACCAGGATCGTGGCCCGGCTAAGGGTGGAGAAGGACACAGTTAGAGGGTCAGCATGGCTAGGGGGAATGGGAGAATGTGGGAGGACGAGGAGGAGGAGGACATTGGGTTCCTGGGAAGGAGGGACCCTGACAGTGAGAAGTGTGGGGTGAGCGTTCTTTCTCACGTTGATTTGCTGCTCTGCAGGTTTTCCACAGAGAGGATCTCAGCTTGGAACATCTTCCGCCTGTGCACATGGGTCAGGCCTGTGGGTGTGGAGGGACAGGGGAGCCTGAGCTGGGGAGCAGGGCCTGCGAGGGAGGGAATCCCCAGACCCACACAGAGCCAGCAGGGTTAAGGGTCAGGTCAAGGCCACACCTGGCAGCAACTGGAGGCCCTCGGCCTGGGCACTCAGCCGATACCTCTGGCGCTTCCAGCTGCGTTTGGGGCTGAAGATATCCTGGGCAGCGGCCTTGGCATCCTCTCCCACACAGAAGGTCTCACAGGCGGCCTGAGGGATGAATAGGTGAGGACCCAGGGCTGCCTGTCGCCAGTGAATGGCCTCAGTGAGGAGCCAGGGGACAGGCTTGCTGAGGGAAGTGGGGCTGGGCCTTGCAGCTGCCCAGCAGGTTCCTTCCATTCCTGACACAGGAGCCTGGGAAGTCTGAGTTCTCCAGGTGGGGTCAGCAGCCGCATCAACAGGAGGAGGGAGTGTGAGGTTGCAAGAGACCAAGACTGAGCCGGCACTGATCACACTACCTTACTTTTTCTTTCTTTCTTTCTTCCTTTTTTTTTTTTTTTTTTTTTCGTGGTAGGGCCTCACTCTGGCCCAGGCTGACCTGGAATTCACTATGTAGTCTGAGGGTGGCCTCAAAACTCACACTGCCTCCTGAATGCTGGGATTAAAGGTGTGCATCACCAGGCCCGGCTCAACACCTTATTTATTTATTTTTTTTTCCATATCATGGCTTGGCTACTAGCCTAGGGTCCCTGGTTTGTCCCACCTCCTAGTTACTGTGCTGATCCCATGACCCTGACAGTGTACTGCTTGGCATATGAGTGGCTCAGAAGACAGCTGTGCACTCACTCAGACCTGCACTGGAATCTGGACTTACATCTTACATGCCTCCAGTTTTCCCCATCCTGATTCAGTGAGAATCTTTATGCCAAGCCTTTGCCATAGCACGCGGAGAGAGCTGGTGCTGCCCTACCACGAGAGGCAGAGCGAGTGTGCTCGACCTTGTTATCTGTGTGCTGTGGTCAGAGGCACGTCACTGGACGGACTGGCCTGTCCCTGCTGAGATCCGGGGTTGCCCTGTGATTGGCTAAGCACTATCGCCAGACCCTGGTACTGATTCTTTTCTGGTGAGCGCAGTCATATCTCTTCCTTCCTTCCTCAGCCCCGTCCCTTCCTTCCTATCCTCACTGTTACCAGCCCAGTGGGTCTTCCTGCTTCTCAATGTCACAGTCCTCAAACTTCACGTGGTGTGGTCTTGCGCTGCTCAGAAACTTCCAGTGGCTCTCTTTGTGTCTGTATGCTTCAGGTTTCATCTTCTGTCCTTCTCTCACCACTCTTGGCCTTCTTCTTAGCAAACTCACCGGTCTCCCACCTTCGCGGCTCCTTCCCCCTCACCATGGGCCCAGACCACCTGAGGATGCCCGCTGGGGCTCCCGGTGCTGGCACTGCTCACTCCCTGCCAGCGCCAGGAGCAACCCCCACACGGGCAGCACTGCCCCGCTCCGGGAAACCCAGGCTGAAAACGTCTCAGTCCTTGGGAAGTTTCCGTGGGCAGCACCAACCCACCAGGCGGGCCGCTGCCTGCCTTGTCTGGCTTCTGGATGTTTGGAGCGCGGACCTCAGCTTCCGCTCTGGCCGTTGTCCGACTCTGTGGGATCAGTCTCCCTCCATCCTGCCTTCCCTACACTCCCTTTGTGCACCCACTCCTGGAGCCGGCCTGTGCCTGCCCGGGTGGGCTCCTGAAGGCCCTGCCTCTTCTCTTTCAGCTGGGCTTCTAGCCGGGCACAGCACCTTCATTGGTAGGGCCATGTTCACCACTTGGAACTGAGCCCAAAAGGGCTGACTATGTAGTGGCAAAATGAGGATGGATTTAGGAAGAAACAGGACAGGGGCCAGAGAAGCAGACGTGATGGGGAGGGGGCTTGGCAGTAAGCCTCTTGCCTTAGCTGTGAAGGTGTAGATTGGAAGTCCCGGGTTGGTACAGGTCAGAATGAGGGGCTGGATGAGGGCAGACATTGGGCACCAGGGGCTCACCTGGAAGGCAGCCTGGGCCCAGCCGCGGAAGGCCTCCTCCTGGCCACATAGCTCGTCGCCCTGGCCCAGCTGCAACAGCCGCTCTCCGCCCAGTTCCTCCAGCCTCGTGTCCACCGCCCGAGCAAAGGCACAGAAGTGGGGGTACGCCCGGGAGCCCAGCCCGAACACACAGAACCTGGAGTACATGGAGCGTCGCTGGAGCCCTCATGCCAACCCACGTCTGCCCAGATGGCTTGCCTCCTGGGCACTCCCTGCCATGAGCACTGCCAACCTGAGGGTGCCCAGGGCTCCTGCACTGTCTGTGTTGCTGGACTCTGTCCTCTTCCGTCGCCAAGAGGACACCAGTGGGTCTGAGCAGGAGACACTGTTGAAGCGGATTTTGTAACTCCTGGCAAGAGAGGATAAAGACAGTGTTGTTCCAGGAAATGGGAACTTGGAGACAGCGCCCCAAGTCCAGCCGAGGGACAGTGTTAGGGTCCCCGTAGGAAACTGAAGGACAACCTTGGTGGTGGTGCTGAGGGGATCTGCTCTGCCTCTCCTTCCTCCAGAGAGCTCAGGAGTCCTGGGGACTGCGCAGGCCCCCAGGGATACAGGCCTCTTGGGGCTGCCTGGCACCCAGGCCTCCTGGTCTTGTTCCTCTGGTTTTTCTGGGGCAACACTTGGGGCAACCGGGTGTGTGTGTGTGGGGGGGATGTCTCCAGATTGCCTTTTTTTCAATGTCTCCAAATGCCTAAATGCCTCCTGCCCCAGCTCTGCGCGCTGGTGCCATGGTGCCCACTCACTTGTGCTGCTCTGGCCGTGGCGAGCTGTTGTAGGGACCCGACATCTCCATCAGCGCCGCCGCGAAGCTCTGCCGGGGGAGCGACTGTGTCACGGTTAATGGCATTTCAGACTGCAGCGAAGTAGGGCGGTCATGCCGCCGGCTACTGCGCTTCCTCAGTCACCTTTTTTTTGAGGTAGATTCTCACTCTAGCCCAGGCTGACCTGGAATTCACTATGGAGTCTCAGGATGGCCTCAAACTCACAGTGATCCTCCTACCTCTGTCTCCCGAGTGCTGGGATTAAAGGTGTGCGCCATCACGCTTGGTGGGTTTGAAATTTTCAAAGGCTCAACTTTTTTTTTTGTTGTTTGTTTTTCAAGGTAGGGTCTTGCTCTGGAATTCACTATGTAGTCTCAGGGTGGCCACGAACTCATGGCGATCCCTTCTACCTCTGCCTCCCAAGTGCTGGGATTAAAGGTGTGTGCCACAACACCTGGTTAAGGCTCAACTTTAAAAAAAATTAATTTATTAACTTGAGAGAGAGGGAGACAGAAAGAGGCAGAGAGAGAGAGAGAGAGAATGAGAATGCACGTGCCAGGGCCTCCAGCTGCTACAAATGAACTCTAGACACATGGGCCACCTTGTGCATCTGGCTTATGTGGGTCTTGGGGAATCGAACCTGGGTCCTTTGGCTTTGCAAGCAAGTGCCTTAACTACTAAGCCATCTCTCCAACCCCAAGGCTCAACTTTTTGAAATATACTACAGAGGCGTGCAAAGTAATAAAAGAGAAAGCCTCGCCTAATTCTCTCTTGGATAGTTAATCATACATGTGTACTGGTGACATGGCTGACCTGGACTTCACTATGTAGTCCCAGGGTGGCCTTGAACTCATGATGATCCTCCCACCTCTGCCCCCAAGTGCTGGGATTAAAAGGATGCACCACCATGCCTGCATTCCATGCTATTCTTGTCTTTTTTTTTCTTTCTTTTAATCAGTGACCTATGTGGCCATCCTTCTAAGTCATTACATCAAGCTTCACTTCATTCTTTCTAATGGCCACATCATTCTCCCCTTGCATGTCGCATGGTGTAGGACTTCTCCCTGCCTGAAGGACACTTGGTGGTCTGTGAACAGTGCTCCAACCCCCCTATATACTTGTCCGGCATCCTTATTTGCATGGCTTAGTCAGGTGTCCATGGAAGTGAGGTTGCTTAATGAAAGGGTTTAAAAACTTAGTGGGGGCTGGAGAGATGGCTTAGCGGTTAAGGCCCTTGCCTGCGAAGCCTCAGGATCCAGGTTCCACCCTCCAGGTCCCACATAAGCCAGATGCACAAGGTGGCGCACGCGTCTGGAGTTTGTTTGCAGTGACTAGAGACCCTGGCGTGCCCATTCTCCCTCTCTCTCTCTGTCTCAAATGAAAATGAATAAAAAGTTTTTAAAAAATGTGCTGGAGAGATGGCTTAGCAGTTAAGGCACTTGCTTGGGAAGCCTAAGAACCCATGTTTGATCTCTCTTCATATCCCACCTAAGCCAGATGCACAAAGGTCTTGCAAGTGAAGTTCACACATGCATACTATGTGGAGCACACATCTGGAGTTCGACTGCAGTGGCTGAGTCCCTGGCACACCAGTTCTCTCTCTCTCTGTCTTGCTAAACAAAACAAAAACTTAGTGGGGTGATTAAATCCTGCTTGAAGTAGGAGGGTTGAGGGCAGCTCTTTCCTGTCCATACCAGCACCAAGCACGAGCAGTCCCCAGTGCTTCAGCCAGTTTGGGGTGGACAGATTTTGAAGGATCTTTGCGGTGTCCTGACCTCAGCAGACATCATCTGGCATCATTTAGGCAGCCCTCTTCAGAAGACTGCCCCACATCTTGGTGCTGCTATGGAACCAGCTTAGAACTGGGTGAAAAAAGCCTCACATGAGGGAGAGAGAGAGAGAGAGAGAGATCACATCTAAATACTAACTATAGATGTGGCAGGGAGGTGGTTCAATAGGTTTACCACGGCACGTGTGGCCTGCAGTTTCTGAATGCCTTACAGGAACTGTATAGCTGTATGGCATTTCACAAGCCGGACATAGACTTGTAAACAGAACCCCCTTAAAAGGCATGACCAGCATCCTGAAGTCACCTCCCTGCCTCCCCACAGCGGGGAGCAACCACCTTCATGATTTCTAACTCACTGGATTAGAGTTACCTGTTTTTGAACTCGAAACAAAGTGAACCCTCCAGTCTGTATCCTTTTGTGGCTGGATTCTCTCTCTCTCTCTCTCTCTCTTGTTTGAAGTAGGGTCTCGCTCTAGCCCAGGCTGACCTGGAATTCACTATGCAGTCTCAGGCTGGCCTCGAACTCATGGCGATCCTCCTACTCTGCCTCCCGAGTGCTGGGATTAAAGGCATGCGCCACCACGCCTGGCTTCCTTCACTCTCTTTTGAGGTTCCTCTGTGTAGTTGTATGTAATCTGTTCACACGGTGGCACTGCACTTGAACTTATTGTTCCTCTATCTATTGTTGATTGTCTCTTGAATTGTTTCCAGTGTGGGGTGTTTTAAGCAATGTGCTATAAACAGTCTTGTTCATATATTTTCCTGTACTATATATGCCTATAGTTGTTCCATTAAAATTTTGGATTTAAATTTAGAATTGAACTGCAGAACTCTTAAAGAGTGCAAGTTGATCTGGCCATTTGGCAGTTAAAAAAAAAAAAAGTTAAACTTACATCTGCCCTATGACCCAGCAATTCCACTTCTGGGTATTTATCCAAGAGAAATGAAAACATAAGCCCACAAAAGCCTGGTACATGAATGGTCATAACAACTTTATTCATAACAACCCCAGACTGGAAAGAGCCCAAGTGTCTATCAGCAGGAGAACGGATAAACAAGCCGAGGCTGTTCACACAATGAACACGCTCAGCGGTGGAAAGGAGCTGAACCATCCAATGACGCAGAGAGCAGTGACAGGGCCATGGGACCGTCTTCATCCACATGGCGTTGTGGAGCAGGTGAAGCCAGCTACTATGGCAGAAATCACAACTGCATCCGGAAGACATACCGGGAAGGAAACTGACTTGGATCAATTGAGGAGGGGGCTGTGTAGGCTAATGACAGTGCTCTACAGTATCTTACAGACTGTGGGTGACAGGGAGACACACTACTTATATGCTAAAGAAGTCAAATCATGGTGGTATTTATGATTTGAATGTTTGCTTGTTTCTAGAATTTATGTGTTGTAAACTTAGTTTCCCAAATCACATGTTAATGATATTTGGAGGTGAGACCTCTGGGAAGTGTTCAGGTTTTATTCTCATGAATGGGTGAGTCCCTTTGTGAATTAATGAATTATACTGGGAGTGGCTTGGTTAGAAAGCAGCTCTCTGGCCAGACGTGGTGGCGCACGCCTTTAATCCCAGCACTCGGGAGGCAAAGGTGGGAGGATCACCGTGAGTTCGAGGCCACCCTGAGGCTACTGAGTGAGCTCCAGGGCAGCCTGGGCTAGAGTGAGACCTATCTCGAAAAACAAACAAACAAACAAACAAAAAAAAAAAAAAAAAAAGGAAAAAGAAAGTAGCTCTCTGGCATACTCCCTCTGTCTCTCCATGTTTTTCCCTCATGCTATGTCATGATGCCCAAGGAGGCCCCACCAGCCGTGAAGGCAGGTTTCTCTCTCTCTCTCTGTTTCTTTCTCCACCCCACCCCCAACTCACTAAGTAGTTGTGGATGACCTTAAACTCCTGATTCTCCAAATGGATTTCAAGTATGGACCACCACAGACGGCTCAGGCTTTCTTTAGAAGGCAGATGAGAATGAGGGCGGCGTGGACAAGAGGGCAGTGTGAAAAGACTTCTATCAGTTCAAGCCTGCTGAGAGACATCTAACCTCGAGTTCTAGAGGAGACCCTTAGCACTCACAATGGATTTAACAGCTAATGCTGGAAGAGGTCAGAGAGTAGAAACGCATGTGAGTTGAGGCAGTCCAGAGACATAAGTTGGAAAGATGGTGTAGCAGACAGTTTCAGGTTCGCTGAGCTGAACTTCCAGACCAGGCACAGTTATGGAGGAAGGGATTTACTGAAGCTTACAGATGCAGGGGAAGTTCCATAATGGCAGAAGAAGCTGGCTTGCCTTCACAGGACCAAGCACACAGAGAGAAGCCCAGCCAAAAGCCACACAGCACACTTCTGGAACTACAAGTGGAACTAGGCACACTTTGCGTACGTTTAGATTGAAATCTCAAACCCACACCTTAAGATCCCCCCAGTGACACTGCCTCCAGCTAGGTGGCTGCAGATTCAAACTACAAACTAATAATAAAACACTGAATATATTGGGGGCCATCTATTCAAACTACCAAAGACGGTTAACATTAAGGCACACCATGGAGGTGCTTTAGTTTTTTTTTAAATGACTTTTTTTTTTTTAAGGTAGGGTCTCACTCTAGCCCAGGCTGACCTGGAATTCACTCTGTAATCCCAGGCTGGCCTCAAACTCACAGCCATCCTCCTACCTCTGCCTCCCGAGTGCTGGGATTAAAGGCATGCGCCACCACTCCTGGCTCACTGTTTTTCTTGTTTGTGAAGACCTCAGAGCAGTTTGACTTCTTCGGTCGGCCAGGAAAAGCCTTCCTCACGTTAAAATCTTGCACTGGTCACGGAGATGACGTGGAGCAGGGACCAAGCAGTGGTAGGGTTCGCTCCCATGGGAAGGGCTTCCCGAGTCTCTCCACTTCCCATCCGTGTGTGTGTGTGTGTGTGTGTGAAGGGCCTGTCCACATACTCCAGTTTCAAGTACCTCATTTTCAGTGACCCTCGTCCTCAAAGGTCTCACCTCTCCATTCTCTGGGGGATCCCCATTTCCAAATGTGCTTGTCACCACCAACACCAGCGCCTCATGCTCTAGGGACACCACGTCATACTCATCCATGCACAAGACCTGTGGGTAAGGAGAGAATGGATGTTCTGAGGATGTGTCCCTTTGTGCCTTCCTGCTCCAGGCCTCCTTGGCAGGCCTGACTGGACCTGAATCCGTGTGGACTGTAGGTTTCCTTATGATCCCTGACTTTTTTTTGGGGGGGGGGCTCTTATGTAGCCTGGGCTGGCCTTGAACTCACTATGTAGTAAATAATGATCTTGAACTCCATTTTTTTTGAGGTAGGGTCTCACTCTAGCCCAGGCTGACCTGGAATTCACTATGGAGTCTCAGGGTGGCCTCGAACTCATGGCGATCCTCCTACCTCTGCCTCCCAAGTGCTGGGATTAAAGGTGTGCGCCACCACACCCTGCCCGACCTTGAACTCTTGGTCCTTCCGACTCTACCTCCCAGGAGCTGGGATTCCAGGGGTACACCACCATGCCCCCCTTGAACCCTGACTTTGCCCCTCTCCTGTCCTCTGGTTAACTCTGAAGATGCGAGTCGTAACCTCCCTTCCTGTCTCTAGCCCCTTGGCCCCTGGCTGCTGCCCTACCCGGGGGTCAAACGCCTTCCGGAAGAGCCTCCCCAGCTGCTGCGCGTAGCTCTGGGCCCGGCCAGTCTCGGAGCCATAGAGAATGGTGGCCTTCACACGCTTTGCCATCACCGTGCCCATCAGCGATGCCGAGATCTTCACTGCGCTGCAGGCAAGGGTCGGGTGAGGGCATCCTGGGCGCACAGAGCTGGGGCCTCCCCGGCGGAGGTCCAAACCCATCACAGCAAGGTCTTGGGGGTCCACCTCTGGGGTAGTCCCAGGGCGTGGGGGAGGGGATGCACTCCTAGGGTACCCACTTGGCCACTTCCTTAAAGGTCTTCTTTCTGGTGATGCCAGTGCCCTTGGCTGCACTTCCCTTCCAGGGGTCTGGCTGTAAGACATTGAAGGACACGAAAGTTAAGCAATCCGTGAGCCGCCCAGAGCCGCACCGCGTGGGGAGGGGCCAGCTTTGCTGTGTACCTGGTAACGGAAGGCGGGAGAAAGGAAGTAGTTGACCATCTCTTGATGGAAGACAGGAGTGAGGCTGCCTGAGATGGGGGGCACGATCCAGGCCCAGTCGGCAGGGCATCCCCCCCTGGCTTTCTGTTCGTTCTCCAGGTGCTTCATGAAGGAGGCGGTGGCAGCATGGTGGTCCACGATGGTCACTTTGGCCAACTGAGATTGGGGGAGGGAGAGACACTGGGTTCAGAAGGTTCCTACCGACCCTGTCTTTTCTCCCTCCACCACTTCTGTGATTCCAGCCCATTTTATGTCCAGGTCGCTGCAGATTTAACAGACACGTATTCCCTCAACCCACAGCATCACCCTCTAGTGGTAGCTTGGATAGCCACGCCTCAAGCTGTGATAGCTGATTTCGTGTGTCTGTGTGCCTTGCTTCCAAACCAGAATGTGCTTAACTCTCTTTTCTCCGTTTGCAATAGTGGCATGAAACCCAGGGCCTCATACATGCCAGGCAAGCCTTCTACCTCTGCGCCATATCGCCAAGCCTTTCCTGAACCCTTGAGACCCCATAGGAGCATTCTGGTTTCCTCAAACTACTCCTGGCATGTGTACCGTTCCTGCACCCCGCATGGTCTCCATTTGGTATTAGAATGGCATTTCCAGATACCACTGGGTCCTACAATGTGCCCTGGGAGCAGTTACTGAGCAAGGCCTCCAGCAGGTACTTGGTCCCATACTGTTAGTACTTGGATTATTACCACCTGTGTGTACAGAACTGCAGGCCCAGTGCGCCCCATGGCACATGGACTTTGACATCTCCACTTCCACCCACTCCAGCCATGCCTGTTCCTATGTGCCTCCCTACTCCCCTGCCCTCCTGCCTGGCAAGGTCTGTGTACCTGGTAACTGTGCAGCACGGCCACGTTAATTTCCACCGCCGCCTTGTCTTTCCACAGGGATGAGGTTGTCCGGGTGTCCAGGTCCATGCAGACGGCCACGTCCTGGGGCAGGTGAGCAAGGCATTGGAGATGGGAATGAGTGGGAGGAAGAAGTGAGGGGCACTGGCCTCTGGGGGATTATTTCACATTCCAGTGTGAGTTGGGTCAGTTTTTCTTTTTCCTTTTCTTTTTTTCTTCTCTAAAAAGACACCCTGAGAAAGTCATCCTTCAGCCTAGACCTTTCATTTCATATCTCCAAAGTGAGTCTTTACCCTTTCTGAGTCAAGATTGAGTCAAGGACTGAGTCGGTATGGTGGTGCATGCCTGTAATCCCAGCACTTAGGAGGCTAAGGCAGGAGGATCACCGTGAGTTTAAGGCCAACCTGGATTGCAGAGTAAGACCCTGTCTCAAAAAACCAAACCAGGGGGCTGGAGAGATGGCTCAGCAGTTAAAGGTACTTGCTTGCAAAGCTTGATGGCCCAGGTTTGATTCCCCAGTACCCATGTAAAGCCAGATGCACAAAATGGTATTTGCATGTGGAGTTTGTTTGCAGTGGCAAAAGGCCCCTGGTATGCCCATTCTTTCTCTCTCTCTCTCCTTGCAAATAATTAATAAATAAAAATATTAAAAAAACACAAAACCAAGGCTGGGAAGATGGTTCACTGGTTAAAGACACATGCCTGCAAAGCCCTGACAGCCCAGATTTGATTCCAGAACCCATATAAAGCCAAATGCACAAAGTGGTGTATGCATCCGGAGTTCATTTGCATTGGTAAGAGGCCCTGGCACACCCCATCTCCCTCTCTCTCATTCCCTATCTTTCATTTTCTCTCTACTTGCAAATGCATACATACAAATATTTAAAAACACAACAAAATAACCAAAATCCCTCCAAACAAACCCCTGACAAAAAAGGTCTCCTTTGGAAATCTGACGAAAGCCGTGGGACACATGCACCACACAGGCACACACGGACACGCACTTGAGCACGCGTGTCCCCAGTCCCCAGTCTTGGAGGCTCCAGAGCTTTGTCACGTTTTTTCCTTTTTTTTTTTTAATTTACTTATTTAAGAGCGACAGAGAGAGAAAGAGGGGGAGAGAGAGAGAGAGAGAGAGAGAGAGAATGGGCGCGCCAGGGTCTCCCGCCACTGCAAATGAACTCCAGACGCGTGTGCCCCCTTGTGCATCTGGCTAACGTGGGTCCTGGGGAATCGGGCCTTGAACCGGGGTCCTTAGGCTTCACAGGCAAGCACTTGACCGCTAAGCCACCTCTCCAGCCCTCAGTCATATTATTCTCTTTGGCCCTGGGGTGGGGCGTGCATGCAGCTCCTCGTCTCCTCCCACTGCAGCCTCGCACCTCCAGAATGTTGTAGCGGTGCGGGTCACACAGGTCCCTCATGCCGATCTCTGAGCTCATATACCAGCCGCTGAAGGGGGCTGCAGGGAACTCCAGGCCCCCAATTTCCAGTAGCATGTTGGACACAGCCGGGAGGGCATACCAGCGTAGACCAAGGGAGGCGAACCACTCCAGGCTGGGAGGGAGGGGAGGTCGGCCTTGGATCAGCCTCCCAGAGAGACTTTGCTGATGAGCCCCCCAGTCCTTCCTTGAGGAGCTCAGGGATGGCCCTGCCCCCACCCATCCCTTTCATGCTCACGTGGGGTGCTCCAGGGGCACCTCGAGGACCAGCTCTGAGGGCAGAGTGAAGAGTTCTGGAGCTTCATCGGGGGCCTGGAGCAACAGAGGCAGCACATCGAAGCGGCCGTTTCCTGGGGTCCAGCCATGCTGCGTGCAGAGCTGTGAGAGTGGACAGAGCGGGATCCTGCCCTTGCCAGAGGCCCTTTCCAAGCCCACCTCCTGTCACGCACACCGGAGTCCCTCAGTGGGTGGGCCTCCATACACACTCAGGGACCCTATGCTTTTGCGTCTTCCAATTTGTTTTTGAGACAGGATCTCATGTAGCCCAGGCTGGCCTAGAACTTGCTATGGAGCCGTGACTTGCCTTGAACTCCTATTCTCTTGTCTCCACCTCCCAAGTGCTTGGATTACAGGCGTGGGCCACCATCTACCATTTTCCATTTTTATGCCAAAGAAGGGTCCTCTGTTCCTGCTCACAGACCTTTCTTTGGATTTCCCACCTGTGCCTCAGTTCCCACCTCAGTGATCTCCACGTTGGCAGGGTCTCCCCGCACAGAGCCATCCTGCTGCCTGTAGCCAGCGTATCGAACCAACTGGCTATTCCAGATCCGGAAATCTCCCCGGCCCGGACAGCGCTGGGGGAACACTGTGATGGCCGAGCTGACATGGGGGGGGGGTGCAAAGCTGGTTAGAGCCCCGTTCTTCACTGCTACCTGGGGCGGGCTGGGCCCTGGGGTGGGGACACTCACCGAAGGTTGCCTCGGTTGGTAGCATACTTGATGTGGTTGCAGATGTAGGTAAACATTTCCTGTGCAGTCTTGCAATCCCGGGCATCAAACACCTTGGGCCCACAGAGGCAGGGAGAGGAGAGAGGCGGGAGGGGACTTGAAGGTCAGCGCTGGAGGAGTGTTGGCACCTCTTGCAGCCCATGTGACTAGCGCCTCTGACCATTTGTATTCCACTGAGCCCCTCCTGCCTAGCAGCCCTGTGTGTCCGGTGTAGCCTGCTCTGCCCGCAGCATGTCTCCCCATCCCCCTAGAGGCTGACTTGATACCCGGCACAGAGAAGGGACCTGCTCACCACTGAGCTGAAGCTTGGGGAAGGGCCCCAGCTGACAGGGAGACACCTAGGGGTGCAGGTAGTGAGTTGAGCTCAAGCCAGGACAGGCATCTATGCAACTCCCTTGAGCTAGTACCCTGACGCTGCGAAGGGCAGTGGCTACACTAAGTGGCCTCTGGGGACTCTGCTGGTGCTGGCATTCTGATGCTAGGAGGAGGAAGGTGGGGGTCCTACGCTGCCTGAGGGAGAATGACACTTGTGACAGGGGTGAGGGGTGGCAGTGGTGGGCCAGGGGGCTAAGGGAGGGACACGGCTAGGAGTGGGGCCCATTATGGGAGATCAGATGGGTTCAAAGTTGAACCACTTAAAGGGTTAGGCAAGTGTTCATTGGCAATGCTGAGCATACACCTCTATTTTACACTCTTTGGTGGGCAGCTTACAGCTCAGGAGGCCAAGGTCCATGGGTTCAATCCCCCCCCCCCCGCGGATCCCTTTTCCTGTAACCAAAGCTGGTTCTGGTGTAAAAGAGGGTCGTGAGGCTGAGGCTGTGGGAGACTTTAGTGGAAGTGGGTGTGAGGCGAAGGGCCCAGCCCCCTGGAAAAAGCAGCCAGAAGCCACTTCTGTTTCTCTGTCAGCCAGGGATCCCCACTCAGCTGTCCTCATTCTCTTGAGATTCTGCCCTGTCAGCGCCACCCACCACCCTGCTTCAAGGTTTCCTCACCAGGTGCCAGCCCAAAGGCAGAGCGCAGCCCAGGCGCCCTGAGGATGGTGCCACCCCCTTACTTTTTTTTTTTTTTTTTTTTACAAGTTTTGCATCTTCTTTTTTTTTTTTTTGTTTTTTCGAGGTAGAGTCTCACTCTAGCTTAGGCTGACTTGGAATTCACTTGTCGTCACAAGGTGGCCTCAAACTCACGGCCATCCTCCCACCTCTGCCTCCCGAGTGCTGGGATTAAAGGCGTGTGCCACCACCCTTTACCTTTTGTCTCTGAGGCAACGGGCACTGCCTGACACTACCCAGGGAAGCCTCGGGAGCTTCGCCTGCTCCTCCCCTCCCAGCCCTCCCTGCCCGTTACCCATCCTGGCGTGCGCGGGCTAGCCATACCTGCAGCTTTCCCCACTGAATGCGGCCCACACAGCGGGGAGCATTGCGCCAGGCCTGCTTGGCCCCAAACACCAGTTCACTCTCCCGGAGCTGGTAGGTGCCTGCGGCAGCCACCTCCGCCTCCACCTCCTGCAGCCGCTGCTCATGGGCCAAGGAGCCACTCCTGGGGAGGAGAGGGGGCCCAGGACTCAGTATGGCATAGCGGGGAGGCAAGAGGAAGGGGTTGTGGCTAGTGTTCAGGAGGCGACTAGGTGGGGGTGCATGGGCATGGAGGGGATAACATCTTTTTTTGTTTGTTTGTTTTTCGAGGTAGGGTCTCACTCTGTAGTCTCAGGGTGGCCTTGAACTCACAGTGATCCTCCTACCAAGTGCTGAGACTAAAGGCGTGCGCCATCACTCCCGGCCTCACTTACTTTTTTTTTTTTTTAATTTAAATTTATTTTATGTACCACCTCGTGCATCTGGCTTATGTGGTTACTGGGGAATTGAACCTGGGTCCTTAGGCTTTGCAGGCAAGCGCCTTAACCACTAAGCCATCTCTCCGCGAGAAACTCACCGCTTGATGGAGCTGTAATACTGGTTGATGAAGTCCCTGGCCTGACCCAGCAGCTGCTCAGTGGGCGAAGGGCCCTGGGAGGGCCGGCCCTGTAGCTTCCTTGGAAATACAAGCGATCCTAGGCAGCGTCTTGGGGTGCAGGGCCCGTCCTGGGCCGGGCAGGAACAGAAAGCACAAAGGTCAGGACCGGGGCAGGGGGCAGGGCCGGCCGTTGGCTGCAGGGGCTGGAGCAGGAGCTGGGCAGAAGGAGGAGACTCTGGGAGGTGAGGGCTGGGCCAGGGCTGACACTGGAAGTGGGTGAGGTGGGACTGACAGGACAGAACTTGGCGCCGGGCACTGAGAGTCACTAAAGTTCCTGCATGGCCCTCTGGTCCTCCCCAGTCCTCATCACTTTTTTTGGAGACAAAGAACCAAGTCTGAGCAGGACGTAAGTTCCTCATTCCAGCGCCCACTGAGACCAGGCCTCAGCCAGCCCCACCGTGCCCCCCAGAGACACCGGTGGGGCTCATCTCACCTGCTGAGCCTGCGCACTGAGGGTATCGTAAGTGATGCTGCCCACTTCCCAGTTCTTCACTCGAGGGAACTTGGGTCCGTCTGGGGGCCGGGTTAGTGCGGGGGCTGTTGGGAGCCAGGGGTGGTAGAGTCATGGAGGTGTTTTTTTTTTTTTTTTTTTTTACTGTTGCCCTCCCCAGTGTACCCCAGAGGCCCTTTGTACAGGTTGCTTGCTTGCCTGTTGCCTTCACAGTAGCCCTGGGAGGCAGGTAGTACCCTCTGGCCCTACTTACACGTGAGGGACTCGAAGCCTAGGATGGAGGGAGCACAGATGGAGCCTGTGCTCCGAGCCTGCGTCTGGTCCTCGGGTGCTCAGGCGGCCCTGGCCACTCTTCTGGGCCTGCCAGTCAGTGTCTAGCTCCCGAGTTCTGGCCCAGGTTGGTCCTTATTCTTTTCATAGTGCCCACCTTGCCTTTTCTGTGCCCAAGGAGTTCCCATTGTTCGAATGTGTTCCTCACATTCACATGTTGGGAATTTGGTCCCCATGCCCCAGTGGTGCGAGGAAGGAGCTTTAGGAGGTGCTGGTGGAGAGGGCTGTGCCCTCAGGAATGGGTCCCTGCATTGATGGACTACTGGGCTCTAGCAAAGTGGTTTTGTTGTAAAATGAGCCCTGCGGCCTGCCCCTGCAGTCTCACCGTGGGATGGCTGTACCGTGTGTGAGAAAACAGCACGAGGAAGAAAATGTCCGGGCACTGCTCTTGGACTTCTGTGGGGGAGGGCTTCAGTAGGGTCTGGCTGGCCTCACATTCCCCATGTAGCCAAGGATGGTCTAGAACCCCTGATCCTTCTGCCTCTATCTACCTCCCAAGTGCTGGCATTACAGGCGGGCACCACCACACCCAGCTTCTAAGCCTGTGTGCTTTGTGTATAAGAGGAGAGGGGCCCGAGCCCTGTTTCGGGGGCCCACGCGGAGGGAAGCCCCCGCAGGATTCCTCGGCTGTGATTTCCCCGGCTCGCGCCCCTCCTGACAGCAGCCCTGGTTGTGTCGTCGTGTGAAGGGAAGCCTCAGTGGTCTTATCACTTCCTCCCAGCGCCACCAGCCAGTGCAGGAGGAAGGGAGGGCCTTGGGGCCCTGGTGTGCCTGAACAGCAGAGCTGGGCCCTCAGCCCTGGGCAGGACCTGCCCGGCCTGACACCCCACTGGGGTTCCTGGTCTTTCTTCTGCTCTGGGACCTCGGCTCCAGGGAGCGCTCCTAGGGGCTGGGGCTGCTGGGCTGTTTGGGGTTGATGGCTGTGAGGAAGCGGGGCCCTGGAGCAGGGACAGTGCCAACAGCTCTTTTCAGTCTTCACCCAAGTGCCCGAGTCTCCCCTGGACTCTCCCATTTAGGGACATTCCACTTTCTTCCCCACCTAGAACCCTTTCCCCAGCTCCCGTCTCCCCCATCAAGTAACCGCCACCATAGCTGTGGGTGCCTCCCTGTGAATCTGAAGCCTACAACCCCGCGAGGTAATGCTGCCGGGGCCCACTTTATGCCAACGGAGTCTCAGAGAGGTTAAGTAATTTGCTGGAAGTCAGCAGCTCTTGGCAGGGGAGCAGCACTCAAACCTGGGTCCAGTTCCGTAAGAGAACCCCTTCCTCTCTCCATTTTCACCTGTTACCTGTTGGCCACGCTGCGGCTATCTTTTCTGAGCCTTCCAACCCCTGTGTTCCGTCCGCACTGGTTAACATTTGCACATTTGCACTACCAGCCTGGCCCTCCCGGCGGGCCGCAGTCTCCAACTGATGCCCAGGCTTCAGGCCTCCACACAGCCACCCTGCCCACACATCGCACCTGCTTTCTCGCCACGTGGCCCTCACCTGGGATCTGGTGCTGGCGCTGGTGGAGTCTGAGATGGGGTTTCTGGTGCCCGGCTTGGCTCTGATGTTGGGGAGGCTGGGCCCTGTTTCCCACACAGCCCCAGGCCCAGGCCGAGCCCCAGGCCGCAGGGCGGCCCAGGCTCCTGGCCCACACTCTTCAAGTTGCCCATGTTGGCCAGCCGTGCGCGCGTCAACTGTGCTGTCTGCTCGGCCGAATCCTGGCCTCTTCCTTAGGAAGCGGGGAGGAGGCTGGAGGGAGGGGGCGGTGGGAGGGGGGCTCTCTGGTGCTGGCCCTCGCCCCGCCCCCGCCCCATACACAATGGGACAGGAACAAGGCCGGCGGGGAGGCTCTAAAGCCTCGGCTTGGCGCCCACTGGCCAGAGGGTGGGGGGCCGGACGCCTGGGTTCCGCCAGGAGGGCTGATGCTGATAAGTGGGAACCCAGGTGTCCTGTGGAGGCCTGGCACTGGAGAGTAGGAGCTGGGAGGGGGGTTGCTGGAATGGTGGAATCCATGTGTCTGCGCCCCCTCACTCTGAGCAACCGCAGGGTGGGGAAGATGCTTTGGTACTGTCAGGTCAGAAGGGGAAGGCTTTGAGCACTGGACCAGTAGCAGGGTGATGGAACCCCATACTGCCAGCGACCCCAGGGTTCTCCAGGCCCACCCTGGCTCTTTCCCTCCCAGCCTCAGAATTCTTCACTGGGGTCCTTGGGGACATAGATCCTGCAAGTAACCCTTTGTCCTTGTGGCTGGCATCAGGGTATCCCTTCTCCTCCCATCTCAATTTCCTGGAACCCCCACTCCCCATGACTCAAGTGGGGGATACAAAAGGGCAGGAAGCTGCCATCCAGGGCCTCCACCCCCAGCCCTGTCATCCAGTGACGCACTTTTCCCTGGGGCAGGCAGGTCAGTCGAGAGACCTGGCAACCAGGGCGGAGGCAGGATGACCCACAGGGGCCCGCTGAGTGCAGGCTAGGCAAACTACAATTCCCAGAATGCAGGGAACACATACTAGTATCCTTTGGGCATCTTGGGCAGAAATGTATACTGGGGTTTGTAGTTCTGTTCTATCCAAGGGTTGGAGTCATGCCAGAAACTGGGCATCTGGGCTCACAGGGGTGGAAAGCCTTATGAATCTGAGACCTCAGAGGCCAGAGAGACTATGGAAAAGAAACGGAAGCCGAGAGACAGGGAGAGGCAGAGACTTGGAGAGGCAGACAGGCAGACAAACAAACATGTGGATTTGTGTTGGCCAGATTCCTTTGAAAAGCGGGGCAGGATAAGATTGGGGTGGGCCTCGGTGCAGGTGGGCGGGGTTGGCAGACAGATCAGCCAGAAGGAACGGGGTGTGCTGAGCTCTGGGGTCACCAAGAAGGTGGGGTCTGTGCAAAGAAGGGGCCTCATAAACAGACAGAAGCCTACCTGCCCCTGGACACGAATGCTCTGGGCTCCCTGAGGAGAGCAAGCAGGAATCTAGCTTGCCCAAAGGACCCAAGGCCCGAGGCCTCTACTGACTTACTGTTTCCCAGGAGATGGGATCTAGGCCTCTACCTCACAGACATTTCACGCTCAGAGAGTCTCTCCTATAGACTGTCTCCTAAGTCACATTTATTCAATGGTCACCTTAAATGCACATAACCAAGGAATTCTCTTTCCAGGTTCCAGTTAAGGAAGCTGTGACTGGTCTCAAGTTCAAGGTTACAGCCAGCCTCAAAAGCTGATATCCTAGGTACTTCTTCTTTTTTTTTCAAGGTAGGGTCTCACTCTAGCTCACGCTGACCTGGAATTCACTATGTAATCTCAGGGTGGCCTCGAACTCATGGCGATCCTCCTACCTCTGCCTCCCGAGTGCTGGGATTAAAGGCGTAGGCACTTCTTGATTGTGCCGCTGACCACAGCCTCTCCTGGGGTCTTCTGACCCTAAGTTTTCCCATCCCATGTTTTCCCTACCACTGCTCGATTCTTCTCAAATCAGGCTTTATCTCACACTTTGTCTCCACCCAAAGACTTTTAGCCAAGGCCGTTCCCGTCCTGCTTCCCCACTGATCTTACCGGCACCCCTTCCAGACACGCGGGCTTTTCCACAGACCCCCTGCCAAACACGATGTGGCTTTTGTGCCTGAGTCTTTCCATGCCGTCCCCTTCTCCCCACTGTTTCCTCGCTCTTTCCCCACCTCTCAGGGCCCGAGTTTGGCCTTGGAGGCATACCGTCCCACCTTCTTTCTGGACAGCAGGTACTCCTTCGGCGGGGCAGGTAGCTGTGACACCTGTGGGGTCTGCCTGGCATTCGATGTAAGGCTGTGTACTCCCCTCAGAGCTTCACACGGTCCCTGAGCCTGGAGAGATATGAAGGCTCCCCAGTCCCTGCCCAAATGGACATCTTGAAACCGGATCCTCACTAGACTGACCGAGACCCTCAGAGCCCATATTCTTTTTTTTTTAATATTAAAAAAATTAAAAAATTTGTTTGAAAGAGAAAGAGCGAGAGAGCGAGAGTGAGAGAGAGAGAGAAAGAAGGAGAGAATGGGCATGCCAGGACCTCCAGCTACTGCAAACAAACTCCAGACGCATGCGCCCCCTTGTGCATCTGGCTAACGTGGGTCCTGGGGAATTGAACCTGGGTCCTTTGGCTTTTCAGGAAAATGCCTTAACCACTAAGCAATCCCTCTAGCCCTCAAAGCCCATATTCTGAGCCCTCCCTCCTTCCCTGTCTCCTTCGACAGGTGTCACCTCTGCATCACGTTCTGGAACCTTCACCTGCCTGCTCTTGTCCACTCCCTGTTCTCTCTCAGCCATTACGCTCAGAAATTCTCTTATGCTTCCATCTCCTTGGGGTCTGCTGCGTTCTGCTTTCCAGTGGACTTGAGCGTCACTCAGTCCCGCGTGTCCCTGACTTCTCCAGCACCCTTCCCCCCGGGCCCCGGGGACATCTCTTCCTTGGGTCCTCCTGGCCATGGCTTTCAGGCAGCTTGCTCTGTGCGTACGAGCTCTGCCAGGTGGGCCATGTTCTCTGGAGACAGGAGCCACTTCTGCTCCTTGGAGTCCTCTGCCGAGTCGGCCTGGAGTGGGTGCTTCCCGAGTGCTGGCGACTGTGCGTAGTCCTCGGACACTCAGGGCCGTGCTGTGGCGAGGAGTCCTGGGGATGAGTGTGGTTGTGACAACAACGGCTGCGTGAAGGAACAGGCCCAGGGCAGAGGTCAACTAGCTCCCCCAGCCCAGTGGCTCTGGAGGCCGTGGGCCAGAATGCTCCGCCTGGGACAGAACGGACACCCTATAGCAGGTTTGAGAAGAGGAGGGGAAAAGTCAAATGGGCAGGAAAAGTTGGAGGTGGGAGTGTCCTCAACAGAGACGTTTACTTGTCTTTAGGGAACGAAGCAGCTCTTAGAGTTACTGCCCTGACCCCTTGTGTCCAGGCACTGGGAGGGGAGCAGTGCAGAGGGCGAGGGAGGAGTGGAGAGAGGCTGACCGACAGCACTGCTATTGTTGGAGAAGAGGAACAACGTACCGCTTTCTACTACACAGCAGGGTGAATACAGTCAGTTATAGAGTGCCAGGCGTGGTGGCACACGCCTTTAATGCCAGCATTCAGGAGGCAGAGTTGTGAGTTTGAGGCCAACCTGAGACTACATAGTGATGTCCAGGTCAAGCTGAGCTAGAGCGAGACCCTACCTTGAAAAACAAAAACAAGAAAACAAAAAAATTTAAACAAAAAGAATTATAATGATAGCATACTGTGAATGTCCAAAAAGCTAGAACAGCAGGTCATGGTGGCGCACACCTTTAATCACAACACTTGGGAGGTGGAGGTAGGAGTACTGCTGTGAGTTTGAGGCCAGCCTGGGACTACAGAATGAATTCCAGATCAGCTTGGGCTAGAGTGAGACTCTACCTTGAAAATACAAAAAAAAAAAAGCATTTATTTGCACATGTGTGTATGTGTGTGCCTGTGCACACCAGGGTCTCTTGCTGCTGCAAACAAATGCTCATCTGGCTTTATGTGGGTGACTAGGGAACTGACCCTGGGCAGGCAGATTTTACAAGCAAGTACCTTTAACCACTGAGCAATCTCCCCAGTCTCACAAATGACATTTTAATATTTATTTATTTGAGACAGAACGATGGGTGTGCCACGGCCTCCTGCCACTGCAAGTGAACTCCAGATGTGTGGGCCACTTTGTGCATCTGGCTTTATGTGGGTACTGGGGAATAAAATCCAGACTATTAGGATTTGCAGGCAGGTGCTTTTAACCACTGAGCCATCTCTCCAGCACCCTAAAAATGCATTTTCTTTGTTCTTTTTCCCAAGGTAGGGTCTCACTCTAGCCCAGGCTGACCTGGAACTCACTCTGTAGTCCCTGGCTGACTTAAAACTCATGGTGATCCTTCTACCTCTGCCTCCTGAGTGTTGAGAGTAAAGATATGCACCCCTCACAAATGCATTTTATTTTAAAAAATATTTTACTTTTATTTATTTGAGAGAGATGTAGATATACAGAAATAGGGAGGGAGGGAGGGAGGGAGGGAGGGAGGGAGGGAGAGAGAGAGAGAGAGAGAGAGAGAGAGAGAGGGAGAGAATGGTATGCCAGGGCCTCCAGCCACTGTAAATGAACTCCAGATGTGTGCACTGCCTTGTGCATCTGGCTTACACGTGTCCTGGGGAGTCAAACCTGGGTCCTTTGGCTTTGCAGGCAAGTGCCTTAACTGCTAAGCCATGTCTCCAGGCCCACAAATGCATTTTAAAGAGCACTTCCTGGAAAAAAAATATTCAAAGTTTCTACTGAAAGGCAAAAGCAAATTTAAGTTGTGGGGTGTCTAGCTGGAGGGGGGCTTTGTTGATGATCTGGTTGGGGACCTCTGAAGGAGGCTGTGTTACTGGTACTGGGCAAACCAACCCCAACCCCAATCCTCATAGGTCCTGGTTGGCAGGGTGAGCGACTTCCACTGGTAAGGAGGGGGTCCCCGTCCTAGGCCCTGGTGTCCCTTGCACCTTCCTGGACTCTTGAGATATCAAATCTTGCTCCTTTCATCTCAGACCAGAGTGCTGGGCAGGCCTGAGAGGGGAGCGACTGCCTGATCTTGGGGTACCTATGTTGGGAAGGGAAGGCCGTGGGTCCAGCGATTTGCACAGGCGCCCTCCAGGTTGTGGAGGTGGTGGGGGTGACAGGAGCAGAAGCGTGTGACTCCTTCCAACCCAACCCGGAGTTGTTCAGTGTGAGCTGGAAGTGCCCCACCCGCCCCACTATGAGCAGCTTCCTTCCTGTTTGCTGGCAAGGACTGGGTGGGGAGCGGAGGGAAAGGAGGTGGGAGAAGCCTCGCTAGCCCGGAGCCTCTAAGCTCAGGATGTAACTCATGCTGTGTGTTGGGAAAGGCCTGCTACGCTTCCAGATCCTTCCAGATCGCAGGAGTGGAGCCGGGCTTTGGGGAAGGGACCCAGGAGGTGAGGGCTACATACCAGGAAAGGGTTGCCTAGCAGAACCGGGCCGCTGTCGGCTGTGAGCGCCCTCTAGCAGCCTCCGTCCCTCCCTGCGATAGCCACATGAGGGCAGCAGAGAGCCAGAGAGGAGCGATGTGTGCGCAGACAGACACCCAGCAACAGAGGGAGCCAGCGTGCAGGCCTCTGATCTGGTAGTAGGGCCACACTGGCCCTCTGCGGCCCCTAAATGCCTGGTTTGTATAAGACTCTGATGGCGACTTTGATGTCCTGCATGCTGCACAAACTCCACAGGGGTTGGTGAACCAAAGGCACATGGAGCACAGCCAGGAGTGCGCATATCAGGTGGGGGAGGCGTGTCAAGGCCGGTCCGGCAGCTGGGAAGTCTGGGAATGGGCGTTTGTAGCTGCCCCGTTCCAGGGAGGGCTCTCTAGGGCACAGCCTGGTGACCAGCCTGATCTGACTGTGCGGGGAAGTTCCTGAGTGGACTGATAGAACTCCCGGGGTCACGGAGAGATGGGATGTTGCAGAGTCAGAGCCCAGTGACCTTGGGGATCCTTTAGGCCCTTAATAGTCATTTATTACCCACCTGTGTCTGACCTAACATCTGGTGACTATCGGGTTAAGATAAGGTAAAGCCTTTTTGGAATGTACTAACAGATCACCAGCTTCCACTAACCCAAAGGCTGAAAGTGTCATCAGATAACATCTGAAGCTTCTAGTAAAAATTTCCCTGCTTTGCTGTAACGCCACTTATCTGGTGTTTCCGCCAATGTTTTTGAAAAGTGCCTGGGTTTATGACTTTCTTTTGTTCTGTAACTGTAAAACCTTCATGACATTGTTAACACGTTGGAACATGGGATCTGGGGTCACCTGAATCTGTGTTTCCAGGCCATGGTCACGCATGTTCGGCTCCAGAATAAACCTGTCATCCCTTTTGAGGCGAGAGCTGTGTGTTTTCATTGGCAGTTACGGTACCTGAACTCAGGGCCCCCAAGGACAAGCCACTTCCACATAGGTGGCATGGGTTTGAGGTTAAGGATTACTTAGTACTGTTACCAAATAGCTAGGTTAATAATGCAAACTACGAACTAGCCATGGGAGCTATAAGAAAAAGTACAGAAGCTTGGCTTTTATTTAATCTCTCCATTGTTTTATACATGTGCATTGTCTACACATGCACACACTTTCACAGTGTTGACATATCAAGTGGACTTACAAGTGAAGGGTCTTATAAATTAAAACTGTGAAGTTAGTCCAGATTCCTTCCCTCCCTCTCTCCCTCCCTCCCTCCCTCCCTTCCTTCTTTCCTTCCTTTCCCTCTCTCTCCTTCCTTCCTTCTTTCTCTCCTTCCTTCCTTCTTCCTTTCCCTCTCTTTCCTTCCTTCTTTCTTCCTCCCTCCCTCCCCCCTCTCTTTCTTTCCAGGGAAGAGCACAAATGCAGTCCCCACTACCACAAATTCTGCAGTTGAGTTTCCTGCATTTGGGGAAATCGCAGGGGTCAGCACACCCGGAATGTGATGGATGTGCCTCGCCCTGGGAAGACCACCTTTGTGATGACGGCATCTCCCCTGCCAGGTAAGTATCCAGATTCCTTTTTTTGGCACTTTGAGGTATCTCGCTGTAGCCCAGGCTGACCTGGGATTCACTCTGTAGTCTCAGGGTGGCCTTGAACACATGGTGATCCTCCTACCTGTGCCTCCCAAGTGCTGGGATTAAAGGTGTGTGCCACAGCGCCATGCCAGATTCCTTTGATTTTTTAAAAAAATTTATTTGAGAGAGTGAGAGCGAGAGTGAGAGAGAAAGAGGGAGAGAGAGAGACAGAGAGGGAGGGAGGAAGGGAGAGAATGGGTGCGCCAAGGCCTTTCAGTCATTGCAAAAAAACTCCAGGTGCATGTACCACCCTATGGCATATGCAACCTTGCGCTTGCCTCACCTTTGTACATCTGGCTCACGTGGGTGCTGGGGAATCAAACCTGGGTATTTAGCCTTCTCAGACAAGCGCCTTAACTGCTAAGCCATCTCTCCAGCACCATAATTAAAATTTTAAACAAAATATACATAATTAAATAACAATAAATAGACAAGATTTTATTTAATAAGTTGTCTCAATTCTAATTTCACAAGAAGTCTCCATTGCTTAGATTGGCTTCCAGGACATGGTGTCTCCTGCTCCAGAGTTCATCCACTCCTCATAGACAGTTACCTCACCTGGGGATGGAGGAGCACGGGATGATCCTGTAGACTTTACTACTCCTAAATTCCAAAGATTGATGCAATGACTTTATCTGCTTTCAGCCTTCCTTGAGTACCTACCATACTTAATAATATACTTGGGGCTGGAGAGATAGCTTAGCAGTTAAGGTGCTTGCCTGTGAAGCCTAAGGACCCATGTTCCACTCTCCAGATCCCACGTTAGCCAGATGCACAAAGATGAGGCAAGTGCAAGGTTGCACATGCCCACTAGGTGGTGCAAGCGTCTGGAGCTTGATTGCAGTGGCTGAGGTTCTGGTGCATTAATTCTTTCTCTCGCATTTTCTCTCTATCTCTCTAAAAATAAAAAATAAAAAATAAGCAGGGTGTGGTGGTGCACGCCTTTAATCCCAGCACTCGGGGGGCAGAGGTAGGAGGATCTCTGAGAGTTCGAGGCCACCCTGAGACTACAGAGTGAATTCCAGGTCAGCTTGAGCCACAGTGAGACCCTACCTCGAGAAACAAAAAACAAAAACAAAAACAAAAATACTTGCTACAGAGCTATACAGATTAACCATTTAAAATGTTTCAAGCTGGGTGTGGTGGTGCACACCTTTAATTCCAGCACTTGAGAGAATGAGGCAGGAGAATTGCTGTGAGCTCAACATCAGTCTGGGCTAGAGTAAGACTACCTCAAAACACCAAAAAAAAAAAAAAAAAGTATTTCAGAGTGGGGTTCTTTTTTTTGACAACTTCCATAATTGTAAACAATATCTCATGGTAATTCCCTCCCTCTCCTCACTTTCCCCTTTGAAACTCCCCTCTGTCATATCCCCTCCCCCTCTTAATCAATCTCTCTTTTATTTTGATGTCATGATCTTTTCTTCCTATTATGATGGTCTTGTGTAGGTAGTGTCAGGCACTGTGAGGTCATGGATATCCAGGCCATTTTGTGTCTGGAGGAGCATGTTGTAAGGAGTCCTACCCTTCCTTTGGCTCTCACATTCTTTCTGCCACCTCTTCTGCAATGGACCCTGAGCCTTGTAAGGTGTGATAGAGATATTGCAGTACTGAGCACTCCTGTCACTTCTTTCCAGCACCATGGTGCCTTCTGAGTCATCCCAAGGTCAAGGTCACTGCCATCTGAAAAGAGAAGGTTCTCTACCAAAAGTGAGAGTAGCATTAACATATGGGTATGAACATTAAGAGAAGTGCTTACTGGGCAGATTGGTGTGCATAGTATATACATTTAGCCAGACAGCAGCGGATGTTACATCCTTAGGGCTCATGACTACCCCTGTTGTAGGTTTGCAGTATCAGGGATGTATTCCCTCCCATGGAATGGGCCTCCAGTCAAATTAGAGGGCAGTTGGTTTCCCCTATAATAGATGTGTCATTATTGCACCAGTTGGCTCATTTGGCTTGGCTGGCCAAATTTAACGCTTGCACTGTCCACTGTTGATTATCGTTACTGGTGATTTCTCTCTCTCCCATTAAAAAAAATTTTTTTTTGTTCATTTTTATTTATTTATTTGAGAGTGACACAGAGAGAAAGAGGGAGAGAGAGAGGGAAAGAGAATGGGTGCGCCAGGGCTTCCAGCCACTGCAAACAAACTCCAGATGTGTGCGCCCCCTTGTGCATCTGGCTAGCGTGGGTCCTGGGGAAGCGAGCCTTGAACCGGGGTCTTTAGGCTTCACAGGCAAGTGCTTAACCGCTAAGCCATCTCTTCAGCCCTCTCTCTCCCATTGAACTGCATGCAGCATGGCTTTTTCCAGCTTTCTGTCAGCTAGTCTACATGGAGGAGGTTTTCAGCTCAGCTCTAGCGGGGTTTCTCAGTGACCTTGCAGCCAAAGTATATGGAGTCTTCAGCAGTAGGGTCTTACCATCTATCTATTCCTGGTGGGAAACCAAGGGCCTCAGCAATGGCCTGTAATGTTTTGGGGGCATCAGGGACCTCCTTGGCCAACAACCCACTGGAAGGTATCCAGAATGGGGTTCTTTTTAGAAGGTTTAAAATAAGTTTGTCAATTTAAAACTAGAATTTTGTTTTATATACAAATTATACTAAATCATGAAAGCTGGGCGTGGTGACGCATGCCTTTAATCCCAGCACTGGGGAGGCAGAGGTAAGAGGCTCACTGTGAGTTTGAGGCCACCCTGAGACTACATAGTGAATTCCAGGTCAGCCTGGGATACAGCAAGACCCTACCTTGAAAAAAAAAAGCATGATTAGTGATAAAACCTAGTATATCCTCATTTATAGCTTTACTAACCCCAAATTAGCATGATTTTTACCATTTAAACCTATACCAAGAAAAATTTAAATCTACTGGACAATTAAAAATGCCAAAGTATAAAAAGATTTTACAAAATACAAAAATAAGGCTAGAGGGCTGGAGAGATGGCTTAGTTAAGGTGCTTGCCTGCAATGCCTAACAACCCATGTTTGACTCTCCAGGTCCCACGTAAGCCAGGTGGCACATGTGTCTGGAGTTTGAATGCAGTGGCTGGAGGCCCTGGTGTACCAATTCTCTCTCTCCCTTGCATAAAAAGGAAAAAAAAAAAAAAAAAAAGTCCAGTCTGTTGGGCTTACCTCAAAAAAAAAAAAAAAAAAAAAAAAAAAAAAAAGGCTGGGGTGATTGTTCAATGCTTAAAGGGGCTTTCTTACAAAGCCTGCTGTCCTGGTTTTGATTCTCCAGTACCCATGTGTAAAGCCAGATGAACAAAGTCCAAAGTCACGTATGCACATGGACAAGACACCCTGGCCCATCCATTGTCTGTCTGTCTCACTTGCAAATAAATAAATAAATAAATTTAAAAAATTAATTAAACAATATTCATGTTCTGTTAACAGTGAGTCTACTAGAGTCTCTCTTTCTCTCTCTCTTTTGGTTTTCTGAGGTAGGGTCTCACTCTAGCTCAGGCTGACTTGGAATTCACTATGTAGTCTCAGGGTGGCTTTGAGCTCACAGTAATCCTCCAACCTTTGCCTCCCAAGTTCTGGGATTAAAGGCGTGCACCACCACACCCGGCTAGAGTCTCATTTTTTTTTTCTTTTTCTCACTATGAAATAAGAAATAACATCTGGTTAATGTCCACAGAGCCTGCAAATCCTAATCTGTGAACTTTTTCAAAATTTATTTTATCTATTTTTAAAATATTTTTATTTCATTTATTTATTTGAGAGAGAGAAAGGAGAGAGAGAGAGAGCAAGAGAATGGTTGAGTCAGGGTTTCTAGGCCTGCAAATGAACTCCAGACACATGCACCACCTTGTGCATCTGGCTTATGTGGGTCCTGGGGAATTGAACCTGGAACCTTTGGCTTTGCAGGCAAGTGCCTTAACTGCTAAGCCATCTCTCCAACCCTAAATTTATTCTTATTTTTATTTTGTTTTTTTGAGGTAGGGTCTCACTCTAGCCCAGGCTGACCTGGAATTCTCTATGTAGTCTCAGGCTTGCCTTGAACTCATGGCAATCCTCCTACCTAAGCCCGTAAGTGCTGGGATTAAAGGTGTGCGCCACCATGCCAGCCCCCCTCCTTTTAAAAAATATTATTTATTTGCCAGCAGAGGGATATAGAAAGAAGAGAGACAGACAGAGAAAATGGGCATGCCAGGGCCTCCAGCTGCTGCAAAGAAACTCTAGATGCATATGTCACTTTGTGCATCTGGCTTTACATGAGTACTGGGTAATCAAACCCAGGTCATCAGGCTTTGCAGGCAAGCACCTCAACCATTGAGCCATTTCTCCAGCCCACTTCTGACCTTTTGTTTCTATGCCTGTCACTAAAATATTTGGTATGTGGAAAAAGACAATTTGTTACAAGATATTGTATTATTATCTGATTTCTTCTGTAATGTTATTGCACATTTGCTTCCCCACACTAGAATCAGGTACAATACAAAGATGATAACATAGATCAAGTAACTATCTACAAGTCAGAGTTATGACGATTTGTATATTAAAGAGTAATTTTTCCTAGATCTAGAGTTAGCCACTCTGCAAGAGGTTATAACTAAGGAAGCAAACTGGTCAAAAGAAAAATGAGAATTCAAAGAAAATAAATGATTGTGCCAGGCATGATGGTGGACTTGGGAGACTAAAGTAGGAGGATCACGGTGAGTTCAAGATCAATCAGGGGTACATACAGAATGAGCTCCAGATCAGCCTGGGCTAGAGTGAGACATTGTTTCAAACAAACAAACAAACCCAAAAGATAAATTATTTTATTGTTATTATTTTTTTAAATGGGCATGCCAGGGCCTCCTGTCACTGCAAACCAACTCCAGATGCATGTGCCACTTTGTCCATCTGGCTTCACGTGAGCACTGGGGAATTGAACCTGGGTCGTCTGGCTTTCAGGATTGGCTGGCAAGCAAGCAAGCGCCTTTAACCACTGTGCCATCTTTCCAGCCTGTGATACATTCTTTTAAGTATTTCAAACACCAAATAAAGTATAACAACTGTGAACACAGGAAGAAATATATGGTCAGTCTAGCTTTAAAATGCACAACTTTTACTTGTTTAAAATGCCTGCTTCCCTAATTTACTGCTTTAACTTTGTTAGATCAGACTATATTCTTAGGTTTTTTTTTTTGGTTTTTCAAGGTAGGCTGACCTAGAATTCACTATGTAGTCTTAGGGTGGCCTCGAACTCACAGCAATCCTCCTACTTCTGCCTCCCAAGTGCTGTGATTAAAGGTGTGTGCCACCATGCCCAGCTAATATTCTTCTTTATCTTTGTTTTAAAGTGAATGCTTTAATGAGTGTGTCTCACAGCTCTTGCCAGCCTCCAATGTTCCTAGCTTTCTTACTTGAGTGGCAGCTGAGCTAGTTGTCCAGGGGTAGAATTTGGAGTATAGAGACTGGGCTGGATCACAAAGCAGTTCAAACAAACCCTTGGGGACCCAGCTAATATTCTTGATTTATTATATGTCACATGTAGATGTTATGTCAGATACAGAGGACAAAGAAAAAAAGGCTGTTAAGGTGCTTGCCTGCAAAACCCAATGACCTGAATTTGAGGTGCACAAGGTGGCATCAGCATCTGGAATTAATTTGCAGTGTCTGGAGGCCTGGGACCCACCATTCTCTCTCTTCTGTCTCTGCTGGCTATCATGGTATACGCCATTGATCCCAGCGCTCAGAGGTAGGAGGATCACTGTGAGTTCCAGGCAAGCCTAAGACTACATAGTGAATTTCAGGTCAGCCTGGGCTACAGCAAGACCCTACTTAAAAAAAAAATTCAGGGGCTGGAGAGATAGCTCAATGTTTAAAGGTACTTGCTCACAAAGCCTGATGGCCTGGGTTTGATTCCCCAGAACCTACTGTAAATTCACTTGCACAAGGTAGCACATTCTAGAGTTTGTTTACAGTGGCAGGAAGCCCTCGTGCACCCATTCATTCACTTTCTTTCTCTTTCTCCCATAAATAAACAAATATTCAAAAAATACTCAAGCCCAGATCATAATGACTAATAGATTTGACATGATCCAGGAGTTTCTTCCCTAATGGCTCTATCAGCAGCTCCTCTCTCCTGAAGATAGTTTCTTACCTACTACTCAGCCTCATCTATATTAGACCCTAGAAGTGAGCCCTCCTAGCTATGCAAGACATATTTGGCCTCTTCATGCACAAAATGTCACGCCCTGGCCAACAGGGGGAACTGTGAACTAAAGTTCCTGAAAAGCCCTGTACCTAACTTCCTTTGAACAGGCTGAATGGACTGATAGAAAGCCTGTGATCACAGAGAGATGGAATGTTGAAAGGTCAGAGCCAAATCACCTTAGGCTATTTTCCTTGTCCTGTTTTAAAGGCAAGTGCCTTTAACTGCTGAGCTGTGTCTCCAGCCCAGCTATAGGCTTTTTGGATTAGATTTTCAGTCCCATGGCATGAATTTGAGCAGGCCTCAGATCCAACCAGATAGCAGTTAGTTTCTCCCATCACAGACGTGCCACCGTTGTCCACCAGTGCATTTGAGAAGCCCCTTGCTTAATGACTTTCTCTTGCATGAAGTCAACACGCTGGAACATGGGGTTGGTGGTGGCTTGAATCTGTGTTCCTGGGTCATGGTCTTTCATATTTGGCTCCAGAATAAACTATCTCTTGTCCCCCCTTGAGGTGAGCAGTGCGTCTTGCCCTGACATGACCTGCTCTGCTCCAGGGTCATGCTGACTTCTGACCCTTGGCCTGATGGGAGTCTTGTGGCTCAGCAGTCTTGGGAATCCTCCCTGCTTTGTCCTGGCAGTAACTCCAGCTTTTGGGGATTCTGGTTTCATTTTATATGGGCATTAACCTCGCTCACGAGGGATCCGCCTTCAGGATTTCACTGCTCAAAGACTCAACCTCTTGAAAAAAAATTCTTTTTGGGAGCCAGGTGTGGTGGTACACGCCTTTAATACCCAGCACTTGGGAGGCAGAGGTAGGAGGATCACCGTGAGTTCGAGGCCAGCGTGAGACTACATGGTGAATTCCAGGTCAGCCTGGGCTAGAGCAAGACCCTACCTGGAAAAAAAGAAAAGAACAAAAATAAATATTTTTTTTTGGGGGGGGGCCGGGTATAGGGCTTGCTTTGTGCTAAGGCTAGCCTGGAGATCACCATGTAGCACTGAATTTGAAATTCCCTGGTCTCAGCCTCCTGAGTGCTGTGGTTACAGGCACGTACTACAATGCCCAGCTAAGACGTCAATGCTATCACACTGGGGGCTAGGATCTTGAGACAGGAATTATGGGGGGGCAGACTCAAACATTTCAAACATTGTAACAGTATATAACTGCATGTGACGGTAGTATGTGTGCCCGTGTGTACCCATGAGCAGCTTGTCCTGGGGCTCCCTCACTGGATCTACCTCCTCACTGGGTCCCTGTGCCTTGAAAACACTGTTAAAAACATCCACAAGGGCTGGGCGAGGTGGCGCATACCTTTAATCCCAGCACTCGGGAGGAAGAGGTAGGAGGATCGCCATGAGTTCGAGGCCACCCTGAGACTGCTGATCTGAGACCTGAGACTGCATAGTGAATTCCAGGTCAGCCAGGGCTAGAGTGAGACCCTACCTTGAAAAACCAAAAAATGATTTAAAAAAATATTAAAAAATCCACAGGGACCCAAAGCTGCTCTTCATTTCTGGGATCCAGCACTAGAGTGGGGGTGTGCAGGTCAGGCTGAGGTGTCCTGAGTGATGACTGTCGGGGCCCCTGTGTCAGGCTGTGGAGATAGAATTGCCACCCTGCGTGCCTGTGCAAGGCTCCAGGATGACCCCAGACGTGAGACTGAGAGCTGCCAGGGACACTTTGACAGGCCCGTGCCTCCTTCCCACCTCCTCTCCCTCAGTCCTTCCAGCTGGCCCAGTTTCCTGGTGTGGGTGCTGTGGTGCTGGGTCCCTTGGGAACCAGGGCTTTGAGCATCCAGTATGCCCAACGTGGGCATTCCGTAGCAACCAGCCCCGGTGATTAGCTAGGTGGGCCCTCCTTTCCTCACCTCCCAGGGAGGACACCCCAGGGAGGGCCAGGTCCTCTGCTGACGTAGAGACAGAAAAATTCTGACCCCAAATCTGAGGGAACTTTACACATTATGGGGTTTGTATTTTTTTTTTTTCCTTTTTAAGGAGGAGAAGTTTATTTTGGCATATGGATTTGGAGGTTCCAGCTCATGATCGATTTGCCCCAGCGCTTCAGGTGTGTGGAGGGAAGCGTGTGAGGTGGAGGTGTCTGGGAGGCTAAGTGCCGTGGCTGTGTCTTTTCTTCTACCCCCCCCTCCCAAGTGCGCTGCAGGATTCTGGTGACCAGCCCAGGGCGGTCCTGGTGTGCTTGCTGGCTCTGTTTTTTTTTTGCAGTCCCATTCTGCAGGCCGGTTTGAGGCGGCTCCAGAGTTCCCAGAGGGACATACACGTAAATGTAGGTTATACCTCATGGATCCAGACATGGGAATGCTTTGGCCCTTTCTTATTTAAAAATTAATATATATATATATATACATATATATATATATATATATATGTATTTAGAGAGGGAAAGAGGCAGAGAGAGAAGAGAGAGAGAGAGGGAGGGAGAGAATGGGCACACCACGGTTCCCAGACACTGCAAACGAACTCCAGATGCACGCGCCACCTTGTGCATCTGGCTTATGTGGGCCCTAGGGAATTGAACGGAGGTCCTCTGGCTTCACAGGCAAGCGCCTTAACCCCTAAGCCATCTCTCCAGCCCTTACATATTTTTTTTAAATGAGAGAGTGAGCAAGTGAGCGAAGCGAGCGAGTGAGAGAGAGAGAGAGTTGGTGTGCCAGGAACCCTAGCCACTGAAATCAAACTCCAGAGGTGTGTGCCACCTTGTGCACATGAGTCACCTTGTACGTCTGGCTTACTTGGGTTCTGGGGAGCTGAACTTGCTTTGTAGGCAAGTGCCTTAACTGCTAAGCCATCTCTCCAGCCCTTTGGGCCTTTCTTATCCTGGGGCAAAGAACTGACTCTTCTCTAGCTGGTCATTCTGAGCCCCCACGCTTTGACGGGCCCCTGCTGACATCTGCCCATGTTTGCCAGCTCCCCTCCCTTGAGAAGGCCTGTTCTGCACTCGTGGTCTCTAGAGTGAGGCTCTGACCACAGCTCTCAGCCCGGCTGGGTTGCAGTGCCTTCCTCTACTTCCAGCCCTGAAATGGACCTCCCCTACCCTAAAGCCAGAGCACTCATGGACAGCACCATTTCTTGGGTTTCGGGCGCAGGACCATGTGACTACTCTCATTAGACGCTGTTATTTGTATTTGACTCCCATAATATTATCTTGTGAGCGTTTTGTCTCCCCAACTGCTTACCTACTCTTCAAGGAAGGCCAAGGGCTGGACTGTAGCCTTCCTATTTCCTGAGGTGTCCTGTAACTGTGGGGCACAGAGAACACAATGGATAACTCTTTGGGGAGGCATGGGAGATGATAGCGTGGGGGACATCAGATTGGACCTGAATTCTGCAGATTCTTAGTGATCTGTGGGGAGGGCAGGCACCCTTTAGGACATGGAGCCCGGTGTTAGGTTGGCACTCCCACTCTCGCTCCCCACCCACACCAAGAGCTGGGCTATGAATTTTGAGTTGTTCCAGCGTTGGTGTGGAGAGCTGACATAGCCTCTTCTTTGTCTACAGAACACACACACACACACGCACACACACACACACACTCCTTGAATTCTCTAGCTCTTGGTGTTAACTCACAGCTTGTCTTGGTGTGGTAGCAGAATCATTTGACTTAGGGCCGGGAGGCCCACCACCATTTCTCTTTCTTTTTTGAGTAGAAGGATGTTTGTATGTGTGTGCGTGCGTGCGTTTAGGCCAGAGGTTGATGTCAGGTGTCATCCTTCTTCGTTAGTCGCATTCCACCAAACTTTTCCAGACAGGATCTCCGGTTGAACCTTGCAAAGCCTTCTGGCCCAGGGTTCAGTTCCCGAGCCATCCACATAAGTCAGACACAAAAAGTGGCACTAGCTGGTCATGGTGGCGCATGTCTTTAATCCCTGGCACTTGCGAGGCAGAGGTAGGAGGATTGCCGTGAGTTCGAGGCCACCCTAAGTTTATACAGTTAATTCCAGGTTAGCCTGAGCTGGAGTGAAATCCTACCTCGAAAAAACAAAGAAACAAACAAACAAAAAAGTGGCACAGGTGTCTGGTGTTCATCTGCAGTGGCAAGAGGCTCTGGTGTGCCCACTCACACATGCACACACACGTGTGCAAACAAACAAACAAACAAATCAGGGACAAATTCACATTGTCTGCTGGTGTCAGCTGGGAGGGTGAGGGCGGCAGGCACGTTCTGGATGCACAGGGGACCTGTTGTCCTCAGCCCCCACAGCAAATCAGCTCTGGCTGTGGCACGCGCTGCGTCCGGGAGTCATGGTCCAGTTCCAGAATCATTGTCACACTTTGGGGTGGCTGTTTAGTTCACAGTGTCCGGAAGAGGGCCCTTGTCTCGAACACCTGGGAAGCCCTTCCTGTTTTCCTTGCTGAGCCTGCCACGAAGGATTTTCAGCACCGTGGACAGAGTCACAATTCCACCCCTGCTGAAGGCTTTGAGCTGCCAAGTGAGCCTGGGATCTGCTCCTGAGGCAGCTTCCCGAGCAGGGCAGTTCAAAGCAGGAGTTACTCCTTAATATTTTTTCAGGGGTTTCAATGCCACCCTAATCGACACCCTAAGTCTTTGTCAGAGCAGCGCTGGTCTTACAAACTCTGAGAGCATTTTTCAAAACAACAAAAGTGGGGTGGTGCACACCTGTAATACTTTTTAAAATTTTTAAAATTTTTAAAAATTATTTTGTTTTGAGAGAGAGAGAGGAGACAGAGAGGCAGACAGAGAGAGGGGTGGGTGGGAGTGCCAGCCACTGTGAAGGTATTCCAGAAGCGTGCGCCCCCTTGTGCGCATGTGCGACATTGCATCTTGCATCACTGCGTCCGGCTACGTGGGACCCAGAGATTGGAACATGCATTCTTAGGCTTTGCGGGCAAGCGCCTTAACCTCTAAGCCGTCTCTCCAGCCCCACACCTGTAATTCCAGCACTTGGGAGGCTAATACAGGAGGATTGAAAGTTCAAGGCTTCGTAGTGAGACCCTATCTCTCAACAGCAACAATAAAACCAGCCAAACAAAAATAGACAACAAAACAAACCTATATTCTAGGATCATGTTGGGTACATATTAGGTGCTTAAAAAAAAAAGAATATATTTAAAATGTTTATTTAGTCAGACATGGTGGCACATGCCTTTAATCCCAGCACTGAGAAGGCAGAAGTAAGAGGATTGCTGTGAGTTCGAGGCTAGCCTGGGACGACAGAGTGAGTGCCAGGTCAGCTTGGGCTAGAGTGAGACCCTACCTTAAAAAAAGCAATTTTTTAAAAAAATTTATGGGGGGCAGGGAATGGGAGAGCCAAGGCTTCTTGCTGTTGCAAACAAACTCCAGACACATGCACCACTTTGTGTGTCTGGCTTTGTGTGGGTATTGAGGAAGTGAATCCCGGCTGACAGGGTTTGCGAGCAGGTACCTTCAACCACTGAGCAATCTCCTCCATCGTTGTGAATATATTTTTAAAGGGAGTGTCCAAGTGTGGCCTCCAGACCAGCATTCAGCCCCCTTACTATAAGGGTCCCTTTTGCAGTCAGTGGCTCCCACGTCTGGGTCTTCTACCACCCAGTGAGTTCCAGAGCCTCACTTGGACCCCAGCAGGATCTCAGTAAACACACTGGCAGCTTGTTTTTTATTTCTCTCACTTGGAGCAAGAACAGACCGGTGAGTGGATCCACATCCGAGTCCTATCGGCATCTGGCTTTATGAAGCTGTTCACCCCTTTCTTGTGTGTTCCAGAGAACCTTGACCATCTGGTAGGGCCCAGCTCCTCTAGGAAGCCCCCTGGCTGTTTCGCCCATACACAGCCCTCCCTGTTTTTTTTAAAATTTTTTTTGTTTATTTATTTATTTGAGAGTGACAGAGGGAAGGAGGCACAGAGAGAGAGAGAGAGAGAGAGAGAGAGAGAGAGAGAGAGAGAATGGGCATGCCAGAGCTTCCAGCCTCTGTAAACAAACTCCAGATGCGTGCGCCCCCTTGTGCATCTGGCTAACGTGGGTCCTGGGGAATTGAGCCTCGAACCGGGGTCCTTAGGCTTCACAGGCAAGCGCTTAACCGCTAAGCCATCTCTCCAGCCCCCCTCCCTGGTTTGAACTCCCTTCATCTGATTGTTTTCATGACATCTATGTCCTATAGCCTTCCCATTTAGATGCTTTTAAAAATATATATTATTTATTCATTTATTTGAGAGAGGAGAGAAAAAGGGAGGGAGGGAGGGAGGGAGAGAGAGAGAGATAGAGAGAGAGAAAATGGGCATGCCAGGGTCTCCAGCCACTGCAAACGAACTCCAGATGCATGTGCCTCCTTGTGCATCTGGCTTACATGGGTCCTGGGGAATTGAACTGGGGTCCTTTGGCTTTGCAGGCAAATGCCCTAACCGCTAAACCATCTTCTCCAGCTGTAGATGCTTTTTTTCCCCCCCAAGGTAGGGTCTTACTCTAGCCCAGGCTGACCTGGAACTCACTCTGTAGTCCCAGGCTGCCCTCAAATTCATGCCCATTGAGATTGTGCGCACCCTGTGGGTGGAAGCCATCACCTCCGTTCGCTGGCTGCAGACCCTGCACGGATGGCTTCCAGGAAGCGTGGGGGTCTGACGTGTCAGTCTCCAGGGGTTTCCCTGTCCTTGCTTTTACTCTGAAAGGAGAAGGTAGCTTGCTCCGCGGAGCTGTTTGTGGAGCAGCCCCTGGCTGGAAGGGCATCGAGGGTGAGAGCAGAGGCAGGGGTGGATGGGATGGGTACTGAGAGGAAAGAAAGTCCTTCAGGGGTGGAGAGAGTAGCCGCGTAGAACTAAGGAATCGCTCACTGTCAGAGCTGGAAAGGATCCCAGACACCAGCTTGTTTGGGCTCATTTTACAGGTAAGGAAAGTGCGATGTAGTGATGCTCCTTAAGTTACACAACGACCCCCTCCCCCCACCGCATCACTTCTGACCTGGTTTGAGTCTTGGGCATCTCTCCTTCAGGACTGTTGTACGGCTCTGCCTGGCCAGTTATATTTTTCCAAAGTGGTCAGGCCAACACATCCCATTGTACGAGCCTTTCTCCCAACACGATAGTGACATTGCCTCTGGGGAGAGGTAGGTTTCTTCTCCAAATCTGACAGGCCACAGTGATGGCAGAACTTGTTTTGTGTGGCTTTCAAGTCCCAGTCATTAAAGGTCCATCCAGTTGGCTGCTCTTGGAATCCAGCAGCTATGATGCCTGAAAGGCTTCATGTGACTATGTGGCCCCAGCCTGAGCTGAGGTTCCAGGACAGCCACCAGGCACGGGGAAATAGGCCCTTTTGGGCCCCGGTCTGGAGGGAGGTGGAGACAGCAGGTGCTGGCTGAGTGGACGGATCTGTGCAGGCCGCAGGGTTTGGGGATGGTGGCCTTGCACCAGTGGCTTGTGAGAGTGCCTCATATCTGCCTCGGTTTCTCCAACCTACTTACACGTTTCATTAATCCAACAGACCTTTCTTGGAGACCTGCTATATGCTGGTCCAGACAAAGGCTGGATAACATACATTGTGGCTGCTGCCACAGTTCCCCTCTGTACATACAGACGACAAACCATGCGTGCTCTTCAGCCCTCTGTCAACGAATGGTACCAGCCTACTGCGCCTTGTCCCCACCCCTGTTTGTCCCTAGACCTCGTCTCCATTCTCCTGTCTCTATACCTTGGCCCATGGTGCCCCTTCTACCTACAATCCACTTCTTCCCTGCCCTAACTCAACCTGCAAAGACCTGCTTCCAAACCTCCCCGCTCTCAGGCTCTCTTAGTCTCCTCTCCATCTGAAACAAGCTCCTTGTAACCCCACAGCACTCTCCAGAGACCTTCCGGTTCTGTCTGCCCGCCGCCTCTCTCGAGCGTCTCTAGACTGTGAATCCCTGGAAGAGGGAGAGGGGCTTATACCTCCTGTGCTCCACATCATCTGGCACAGGGCCCAGCCCCTAGGCTGGTATTGACATGACTGGCAGAGGAACTGGAATCAGAAGTCAGGTCTCCTGATTCCCAGTCTCCAGCACCCTACTCACGTTCACCTCTGCGCCACCAAACCAGGAACACAGGCCACCAAAGGTGGGTATCGGATTGGTTAGCAGCAGACCTTGGAATGGGGCCCAGGGTTGGCAGGCTTGCTGTCTGTGGAGCTGCAGGTGGCAGCGAACCACCGGCTTCTGGCTATGGGTTTGAGGTGGGTTCCTCCTCCTTCCCCATCTCTTCTGCTTTCAATAAGTCCTCAGGGCCTACTTCTGGAGGGAAAACATGGCTCCTCTGTCTCTCTTCTCCAAGTTCAGCTCAACCCTGAAAACATCTCTATTGAAAACCCAGTTGCACAGAAAAATCAAATTGCGCCCCCTCCCATGGAGTCCAAGCTTCCCTCTGAGTGCTGGGAGACTGCTCTAGCTGTCTTCCCTCCCCCGGGGCTTCCAAGCGGCCAGTCTTCCACCTGTGCGCCTATCTGACTGGAACTGCTTGTTGGTCTCCTGTGACTGTCACTTGCTCTCCGGGGCCTGATTTGGTCTGTCTCTCTCTGCAGGCTCCGTCCTTGGGGGCCTACCAGCAGGGGCATCTTCCATTTCTTTTCTTATTTTTCCTCCCAGGAAGTCCTGGCTACACTCCCTCAGGCTGAGCTGGAGCAGAGTGGGGTGGGCAGGATGTTTTCTGCAGACTTCTCCCTAAATTGTCTCTCTCTGGGAGCTGGGCGGAGCCTGTGTGCCTCCCTATAAAGGCAGCCTCTCCCTTCCCTCAGTCACAGGCAGGGTGGGAAGAGCTCTTCTTCCCAGGAATGATCCCTAGAAGTGGCCCTTGGAGCCTGCAGTGGGGGCGGGGCGGGCTGTGGACGCTCTTGGTTTATCTGGGTCTGGAGGTGGGGGATGGATGTGTGGTGGGGCACAGGGCAGGGGCTTCTCTGTGAGGTGGTCTCTTGTTAGCACCTGGTAGCAGCCACCTCCAGGAAGGTTGAGAGCTTGTCCATCTCTGGGCTTCATATCCTTGTCCCCATCCCCCCTTTCTCTATTCTTGACTGTGGGGTGACGCTGGGGGTCTTCAGGCTCTCACCCGAGCCTCTAGGAAGTCAGAAATATGCAGTTGGCGTTGGCTTGTGAGTGCATGTGTGTATGTTCTGGGGGGTGGGTGGGTGGGTAGGGAGACAGGGAGACGGACATTTGACTTTCCTTAGGTCTGGGGAGCACCTCTCCTTGTTTCCATGCCCAGGGCGTCTATTTTGTATTCCTTCTTCCCTCTCACTGGGAGGACCGATGGTCCCTCGGATTCCTGGGTCTCTCCTTTGGGATAAGAGCAGAAAGCTGTCCCGGCAATGGGGCTCCCTGTTGTGGGGGTCAGATGGCCAGCCCAGATGAGAAGTCTCTTTCAGGGCCTGACTGTCCTACCCCCTTGGTGTAGGGGGAAGGGGCTTCAGAGACCCCTTTCCTTCCAGTTCTCCTCTCTGTCATTCCCTTTCAGCCTTTTCTTACTTTTCTCTCAGTGCCTGGTCCTGGAAGGGAAGTCATTCTACTCATCCAGGGCCACCAACCCAGCAGCAGGGTGTGTGTGTGTAGTGTAGGTGGTGTGGGTCAGAGGGCAGGAAAGTCACCAGTGAGGGAAGGCCCTGGGCATCTTGGGCGTGAGCAGGGAAGCTGCTGGAAGTCTAGAGGACCTGAGAGATAGATGACTGTGCAGGCAGGAGCCTCTGGACTTTTTTAGCATCAGCTGGCAGAGCCACCTCCTTCTCTCCCACCGGCTGCCTCCCTGAGTCACTGCCCACCCACCCGAAAAATAAAAACGGGTGTCATCTGCTGGCCGGTGGCCCCATTTGGCCTTAATGTTAGCAAATTTTTGCTCCTGGGTGGAAGGTGAGAGTCAGGCTTCGGTGGTCTCATGAAGACCTTTCTTTCCGTACCTTCTTCCTTTCAGCTGGCTTCCTTCTCCATCCTTTGTCCCCCCGCCCCCATCCCATGACGGTTCTCCCTGGTGACAAGACCCAGCCCCTGGCTCGGCGGACAGAGGCAGCTGCAAGCCCTCAGGAGCCCCCATATGGCCCCATCCATCTAGGCAGGCCTCAGATCGCCGCTGCAGGCAGGGGAGGGGACCAGTGGCCCAGCTCAGCTGCCGGCTCCTCCCCGCCTGCAGGCCTGCTCAGCTGTCAACACTCGCTTCTCAGCCCTGGCTTGCCGGGCTGCTCAAGCCAAGGACACCTTGGCCGAAGACCCCCTTTTCGGATCCCGACAGCCGATGGGCAGGCAGTGGGCAGGCGGCGGGCAGACACACTGCTGGCCCTTGAGCATCCTCAGACCTCCTTGCCTAAATAAGGGAGATGCAGCTGGAGCGAGCCAGCTGGCGGGGGGAGGGGCCGGCGGCTAGGCCAGGGTTTTCCGAGGGGCTGGGCCACCCCGCCGCCGCAGGGCCCCAAGCCCGCCTATTGGGCCCCGCAAGGCAGGCCACGCGCTACCGAGGGAGGGCCGGCGGCTCGCACACGGGGATCCCCAGGCTGGAACCTCGCGCTCAGGGCCCTGTCTTTGATCTCGCGGCGAGGAGGCCGCAGCGCCGGTCACAATGTCACTCTTTCTGTATATGCCACCCATGGAGAGCTTCAAATAACCCCCAAGAGGGCCTTGTCCTTGTGCGCGCGCGCGTGTGCGCGCGCGGGAGGGGAGTGTCCCTCGTGCCTCTCTTATGGCTCCCCGACCCTTATCTCAATTAAAAAAAATTTTTAACGACATCACATTGTCCTATCCTATCAATTTCCCGGGTCTCCCCCTTGACCCTCGGGCGGGTCTTCGCAGAGTGTAGGTCTCGCGTCTGTCACCCCCGGCAGGCTCTGAGCGCACACCCTGCGGGCCAAGCCGGTCCCGGGCGCAGTTGGGGAAACCAGGGATAACGGGGCTGTCCCGGTCCCATCACATCAGGGTTCACAGTCCCCAAACCGGGGAGGGGGCAGGAAGCCTGCTCCTGCCCGGCCACCTCCCAGCAGGGCGCTGCACCTGTCCCCGCGCTTCCCCTACCTAGGGATCCCTCCCCGCCCCCTCTCCGCGGCGCGCGCCAGTCCCGGGGGCTCGGCGGCCGAGCGAGGGGCTGGGGCCCGGGGAGCGCTCGGCGCCGCTCAGCCAATGGGAAGGGCGGGCGCTCGGGGTGGCGGGGAGAGGGCGGCGCTGCGGGCGGGCGGGCGGGAGGCGGGGGCCGGAGCCCGAGCCCGAGCCGGAGCCGGAGGGGCGCGCGCCGCATTAACCCTTCAGCCGCCGGGCCGAGCCGCAGGCGCTGCCCGAGCCTCGGGCGCTGTAGCGGAGCGGCTGTCGGCAGCGGCGGCGGCGGGCGAGCGGACGGGCGCGGGGAATTCGGCGCTCGGGCGGGCGGAGCGCAGCGCGGCGACGCGGCGGAACCGGGCCGGTGGCTCGGTCGGAGCCGGGGCCGGGCAGACAGGTGTGCGGGCGGCCCGAGCTCAGACGGCTTCAGGCCCGGCCCGCGGTCCCGAGCAGCCGGCAGCCGAACGGGGGACTCCCGTTCCCGCAGTCCAGTTCCGGCCCCGCCCGTGCTCAGCTTGGACGCGGGGTGCGGAGACCACGGCCCGGCCAGGCCACCCAAAGCCTAGTGCTGGGCCGGGCCGGGCCGGGGTGGGTGGGGGCCCGCCCGGCCCGCCCATGGGCTCAGGATGCCGGTGCGGAGGGGCCACGTCGCACCGCAGAACACCTTTCTGGACACCATCATCCGCAAGTTTGAGGGCCAGAGTGAGTGGGGGAGGGGGCGGGCCAGGGAGGGGGGTTCTGGGGGTGGGTCGAGCCCTGCCAAGCGTGGATGGGGGGCGTGCCCGGGCCGTGTGCAGTGCAAAGTGCGAGTCTCTGCCCCCACCCCCAATCAGGCTCACACCAGGGGCCATGGGGGCAAAGCTTGGTGCCACCGGCCGGTGAGCATGAGACCTAGGGGCCTGGTGGTGGGGCTTGGGGTAGGAGGCTTAGCTGACTTTTGGGATCTGAGAGTGTGTGTGACACCCTAAGTATGCAGGAAAGGGAGATGGGAAGAGAATGTGCAGGTGTTCCCAACTCTGGCTGCCTGGAGTTGTGTGTGTGTGTGTGTGTGTGTGTGTGTGTGTGTGTATGCTCGATGACATGAAAATGTGTATGACCTACGCCACTGTACCCTAAAAAGTACAGCCCGCTTTCGGATTCTGCCGTTATATGTGAGAGACCGAAAGCTAAAGTCCAGTTTTGCTCTTGAGTGTGTGTGTATGCGGGTGTGTGGCGTGTATATGAACGAGATTCTGTATCACTCACCACCTTGGCTCTGCACAGGCAGGGGAGAGGTGTCTCTTAACAAGGCTGCGAGAACATAGGTACGGTAGTGAGAGGTAGTGAGAAGGTGGCGGAGGGCCGAAGGTGGCTGTAAGACATTAGGAACACTAGTGTTCCTATGTGGTGGATTTTTCTGGTGTGGGCCTATCTACAGCCTCCTTGTGGGGACTCTTGCACCCCTAATGCTGGTTTGGCAGGAGAGGATTCCAGAAGTGTCCAGGTCTAGGTGAATGTTCCAGGTGTTGATGTGCCTGTCTTCAAGGCTGTATGTGCCACAGTGGGTGTGACTGCCAAGGGACTCGGGAGTGGGAGAGGATGACATGCCTTGTCCATGGCCCTGCGCACGCAGGACAACGTGTGCTTGTACTGTGGAAGGGGCGGGGGAAGGAGGGGTCAGTTGGTTGGGTAGCATTGTCCCCAGCAAAGGAACAGGATGATCCTGAGGGGCAGAGTGAGCGACATTAATGCCGGCCAGGCCTGAGAACTGGGGACAAGTCCTGGGGCTTGGCATAGGGAAAACTTGGGAAGACCTGGGATGGGATCCGGGAGGCCTGGCTTCTGGCCCCACCTCTGTCTGATGACCTTGAGTGACTCCTCTCTCTCTAAAGCCTGTTTTCACTTCTGTGAAGAGGGGGACAGGCCAAAGGGCCTTCCAGATTCAGTCTGCCCTTGTATTCCTGGATGAGTTAAGGAGGTGGGGTGGGGCTTGCCTTCCAAGAGACTTGCTTCTCTCCTAGGCCTGGAAATGAGAACAAGAGGTGGTTTGTCTCATGTGTGGCTGGTGCTCCGGACTGCCTTACACTGAGGTGGGATGGAGGCAGAGTTGGGGGGGGGGGTTTCATGTAATAGGAAGCCCTGACCTGGGGTTGATGGCTGCCTAGGAGTTTGAATAGGCCCTGGGAATTGACCTAAAGATGACCAAACTCGCAAAAGTAACTTCCTTGAAGCTAGGGGAACAGTGGCAGCCAAAGGCAGGAGCAGAGATTCTGGTGGCCTTGACCCTGCCACAGTGTACCCCTGTTGCAGAAGCTGTTTTTTTTTTTTTTTTTTTCCCTTCCTTTAGGATTCCCCGGGGCTGCAGCCTGAGAGTTGTGCCTGTCTGGGGAGGGGAGGAGAGAGGAGAGTTACAAACTGCACCAAGGGCTGGTCGATTGGCACAAGCTCGAGGCTGCCGACAGGCCGCTGCTCGTCCACTTGCTTGGCTCTTGGGGCAGGTGTGGGGTGGGTGAGCCAAGTCCAGCTGAAATGGATCCCCTGTGTCTTGCTTGCTCGGTGTGGCCACCGGGGAAGGGTTCACATCTCCAGAGAAGGTTGTCTTTCCTAGGTCCGTTCTCTTATGAGTGGGCCATTGTCTCCGGCCATCTCTGGGACTCGAGGGATTTCCAAACGTGTAGCTGCTTCCTTTCCTTGCTCCGTACGACCTTGGCCTTCTGCCCGTGACCCTCAGCTATCCCTCTGCCTTCTTCCAGAGACAGTTTAAAAGCTGGATTTGTCATTTATGAGCCATAACAATTTGGGCATTGGGCTCAACTTCCCTTGGGCCTCAGTTTCTTCATCCAGTAAATACAGAAAGGGTAGAGACGCCCCCCCCCCCATCAGCTGGTCAGAGTCCAGTAAGATAAAGTTCTCCCTTCTGCTCCTGATTTCCTTCATGCCGTGGTGCGCCCACTCCCAGATCTCGACTGCCTGCGCGGGGGCGGGGGGCATGGCTGCTACTGACCTGAGAGGAAGGTCTGCGGGCATGGGGGCAGGTGGGGTGGGGCTGATTTTCTAGGGAGCAGAGAGTCTAGAGGAAGCAGTCGGAGGCGCTGGTGCGAAGGGGAAGGCTGGCCGCCATCTCCTGCCCTTCCCCGGCTTCCTTTCCAGGCTGTGTTTATCCCTCCGCCGCGGCTGCTGACACGCGTTGCCGACACCCGCCCAGACTGGCCTCGGCCCGGGGCGCGCAGGGGGCGGCGAGCTGCTGGCGCCCAGCCCGGGGGAAGCCACGTAGCGGGGGAGGGGAGGGGGCGTGTCGCCGGGGTGTGCCACTCGGGCCGTGCCCGGTCCGGCCAGGCACCTGTATCGGGACACAGTCGCGTTCGCCCTCTACTGGGGACCCCCCTCCCCCGAGTTCGCGCCCTGGCTCCCCGGTGTGGGGGAGGGTGAGTGCGCATGGCTGAGTGCGTCCAGAGGTGGGGAAGGGCTTGGGGGGGGAGGGGAGCCGTATGTGTGATGTCCCGGGGACTGGGGTCCCTCGCTCACGTGCTCGCCCATCCCCCGTCCCCCCCTCTCCCTCCCCAGGCCGCAAGTTCATCATCGCCAACGCCCGCGTGGAGAACTGCGCCGTCATCTACTGCAACGACGGCTTCTGCGAGCTGTGCGGCTACTCGCGGGCCGAGGTGATGCAGCGGCCCTGCACCTGCGACTTCCTGCACGGGCCGCGCACGCAGCGCCGCGCCGCCGCGCAGATCGCGCAGGCCCTGCTGGGCGCCGAGGAGCGCAAAGTGGAGATCGCCTTCTACCGGAAAGATGGTAGGCGGGGCAGGCCGGGGCGGGGCTTCGGCGAGGGGCCGGGCCCGCGGGGGACCCGGCGAGGGCCGGGTGGAAACCTGTGCTTTGCACGGGGCCGGGCGAACCCTGTGTGTTCCGTGGGGCGGGACTCTGGAGAGGGCAGGGGGCGTGGCCGCGTTGTCAGGCATGGCCTGGGTTTAAACGCACCCGGGTTGGGAGGGTATTCAGCGTGGTCTTGGGGCTGCTGAAGCTGATGGGCCTGGCACCTCTAGTTTCCTCCTCCCTGGCAGGTGGTGGTTAGGTTGAGCTAAGTGGCTGGGGCTTGATCCGGCTAGGATGAAGGTGTGACAGGTCAGCCTGGGGAGGGGCTGGCCGCAGACCTTCAGCTACAGGACTCTGGCTATCTCCCCTTCCCCCTCCCCCTCAGGGCAGTTTCTGCTTAGCTGACCGATCTTGGAATGTCACCGAGGGCTAGGGAAGCGGGGCTGCGGCTGTTGCCCTGGCCCGGTCCCTTGCACCACACCTCGCCCTACCAGCCTCAGTTCCCATTGTCTCATGGGTTGAACACTCCGCCCCTCCCTGCCACCCCCTCCCTGCACCAGGTGTCTCTGCTCAGCCACCGCCTCTCCACCCAGCTGCTCCGGGCTTCCGGAGAGCGGATAAACAGAGGGAGGAGCTGCTCCCACACCAGGCCTTTGTTGTCGCGGTGGGCTTTGCTCACTAGCGTGTGTGTGTTCTAGAAGTTCACTGCTTCTCCCCCCACCCAACTCAGAGCTGGACGTGAGGAGGTCTGCCCGGCAAAGTCTCTGCCCTCAGGGAGTTTATTGGCTGTGGACGGTGAACACACTGCCTCCTTCTAGGACGCATGGAGCCGGCAAGCCCCAGGCCCCTGCCCTGCATGCTCCAGGGTAGCTGAGGTTGCCCTGTTAAGGTTGGCATCCTCGTGGGCCTTCCTTTGGCATCACTGGGCAGCACTCAGGAGGCATGGTCACTGTAGTCCTGTGGAAGAGGGTTTGCTCACAACAAATCAGTGTTCTGGCTGGCTGGCAGGGGCTGTGGACTAAACTCTGGGACTATGGGTGGTGTGTAGCTCCAGACACTGGGCCACGTCACACGCAATCTTTATAGCAGCCCTAAGAAGTAGGTACCACTTTTATCTCTGGATGAGGAAATAAGTTCAGAGAAACTAAGAAAGTTGGGTTGGAGGAGCTGGCTCAGTGGTTCAGAGCACTTCCTGTTAAGCGTGAGCGCTAGAGGAAGCCTGAGTGAAGGCTCAAGTTTGAATCTCAGGACCCGCGTGAACAGCTGGGTGTGGTCACCCAGGTTTGTAACCCAAGTCCCGTAGGGGAGCTGAGGCCTGAGAATGGCCAGAGCTTGGGGGCCGGGTAACAGCTCTGGGGTCAGTAAGAGACTGGTTCAAATAAGAAAGAACAAAAGGGCCAGGCATGGTTTGCACATGCCTTTAATACCAGCACTGGGGAAGCAGAGGTAGGAGGAACACCATGAGTTCGAGGACACCCTGAGACTACAGAGTGAATTCCAGGTCAGTCTGGGGCTAGAGTGAGACCCTACCTTGAAAAACAAACAAACAAAAAAACCCCCAAAAACCAAAAAACAAAACCTCAAAAGAGTGATGGAATGAAGTTTCCTTCCTTGGCCCCCACACTTTTACACACACACACACACACACACACACACACGTGCATGCATGCACACACACACACAAAACACCAAAAAACAGAAAGTCACCCGCTGGTGTAATGAAGAGAATGTGGACACATACATCTTGGAATCAGGTGCAGTGGGGGAAATTTTGTCTCACAGATCAAGTTGGTTGATTTCTCTTAATTTATTTCCACTTGTAGGTGAGGGGCTCACTTGGGATACTTGCAAGGATGCCGGGGTTTTGTTTTGTTCTGTTTTGTTTTGTTTCTTCAGTACTGGGACTCAAGTACTCAGGGCCTTGAACATCTAGGCAAGTGTTCTACCGTTGACCTAACCTTCAACCCTCTTACTTTTTTTTTTTAACTTTTTGTTTTGAGACAAGGGCTCATTAAGTCTTTTTAAAAATATTTTTTAAACTTTTATTTATTTGACAGAGAGAGAGAGAGAGAGAGAGAGAGAGAGAGAGAATGGGTGCTCCAGGGCCTCCAGCCACTGTAAAATGAACTCCAGTCCCCTTGTGCATCTGGCTTATGTGGGTCCTGGGGAATGGAACTGAGAGGTCCTTTGGCTTTGCAGGCAAATGCCCTAACTGCTAAGCCATCCCTCCAGCCCTCACTAAGTTCTTCTAGGCTGGCCTTAAACTTACCTTGTAGCCCAAACAGGCCTTAGACTTGTAATCATAATGCCTCTTTCTCCGTAGTGCCTGGTCTGCCCCGGCAAGGGTGCTGAGCTTTAGAGTGTCCCCACACCAGTGCCCTCCTTTGGAAGCCCATTCCATTCCCACAGTGGTCATTTTTTATTCTGATCTGACCACTTAGTAGCAGAAGTTGCCGTGGTGCTTTTTGTTTGTTTGTTTTGTTTTTCTCACTGTAGCCCAGACTGACCTGGAATTCACTGCGTAATCTCAGGGTGGCCTCAAACTCACAGCGATCCTCCTGCCTCTGCCTCCTGAGTGCTGGGATTAAAGGCGTGAGCCACCATGCCTGGCTAGAGGTTGGTGTGCTTGTGTCTTTGGCTACAGTGTGGGTGGGGGTCCTCCAAGGTCGTAGGAGCCCTCTCTCTTGGTCCAGGCTGATTCCTTCGAGAGAGGACAGTTGAGGGACCCCTTCTGCAGGGCTGTTTTCATAGAATCTTGGGGATCTTAAGAGTCAACCTGATCCAACCGCTCGAGAAGCTGAGAGGTGGAAGCCTGGTTACTAGTGCATTAATGGAGGGCATGGACGGAGAACCCGGGTCTCCATGAAAATCCAAGCTCTTTCCCTCTCAAGGTCACTACTCCAAATAGGCCAGTGACCCAGGAAACCCTATGCCAGCTGCTGCCTCCTATCCCATTCTTCGCTCTCACCTAGTTTCCATGGGGATCTGATAACTCCAGTGACCTTGGCCCTCAGCCACCTGAGTGAGGCCCCACATACTCTGGCATGTTAGGCCTAAGATTTCCCAGACTCTAGACAGACAGATGTCCTCAGCCTATTTGTCTTCTGCCTTGGGACACGGAGTCCTCCATACCGCTTCACGGCCTGACCTGGGCCGCCCGTGTGGGCGTCGGTGCGTGGGCCACGCAGATAGGCAGAGGTGAAGCTTGCCAGTGCCACCTCCTGTTTCTGTCCAGGCTTTCCCCAGGGTGGCTTGGCCTAGATCAGCCCTGGGGGAGTGGGTCTCTGGGCTTCAGCCCCAGGGAGGAGGAGAGGCTGGGGAGGAGGAAGGGCCTGGTGCTGGCAGGCGCCACTGAGGACAGCTGTGCGGTGTCGGAGCCTCCAGCTCAGCTCTGTGCAGGCTCAGGGGCTGGAGCCAGACAGCCCCATTATTTAGCTGTTGGGACTGCTGGGAGGTGCTGAGGCTAGACTGGGGAGTGTGGGAGGAGGGAGAGACAACATGCCCGAGGTTCACTGGCCTTATGCTGACGCCCCTTTAAAGTCAAGCCCAGGATCAAAATGGGATTGTGAGCGGAGCCCAGCAGAGTGGGGCTGGCAGGCCGCGACACCTCTGTGAGGGCACCTCGGGCAGCAGGTGCTGGCTGGGCACACAGCTGTCCCTCCACATTGCCAGAGTGTGTTGTGGGGGAGATGGTGGCTCTTAGTCTGTCAGGCCCCGAGGAGGTCCCCTGCTTCTGTCCCTTCCATTGTCTGTGCTCTTTGTTCCCACCTCCCCACCACTGGGCTCTGCCTGCCTGCTGTGCCCCATCTTCTTGGCAGCTCTCCCTCCCCGAGCTTGGGCCTCCCTGCCTTTGTCTCCTGCCTGCCCGCCCGCCTGGCCCGCTCTGTCCCTCCATCTTTGCCTCCTTCCCCCTTTGTTTGCCGCTTTTCTTCCTTCAGCACCCTGGAGCCTTCCTTTTTGTTTCTTTTCCTTTTCCCCTGTGTCCTGGGTCTCCCAGGACCTCTGTTTCAGAGACTCTGTCTGTCTCTCCAGACCTCCGATTGTCCTGGCCCCGTCTCCATGTTCCTGTTTTCCCCCAGAGCCTGCCTGTGGGTGGGGATGGGGTGTCTCTGGAGAGGAGTCTTTTGGCTTCTCCACTCCAGCTGCAGGCCAGTTTCCATGGCAACAAGGTCAGAGGGTCCCCATTACTATAGCTGATGCTGCGGCTAGGGGAGGGGGGAGGACCAGAGAGGTTCAGGCCATCTCCCCAGTGTGCCGGGTCCCCACACTTGCTGGACCTCTGTCCTCTCAGGTGCTTATAAAGGCCCTGCTGGCACGGTCCTCTGTACCCCAAAGCCCCCTCTCTGTCCTGATCCTCTTGCCACCTTGCCCACCCTCCTGCTACCATCGCCCTGTACTGCCACTGTCATGGTCTTACTTCAGCTCAGACCCTTTGTTCCCCCTCTGGTCCCCTGGCGTCTGAGTCGGAAAGGGAGCTTTTTCTAGAAAGGAAAGGCTTGAGGCCGGTAAGGCAAGGGCGCCATGTCTTCTTGTGCTCTGAACATGAAAAGCAACCCAGAGTGATCCCAGAAGCCCAGGGTTTCAACCTAGGCTTTTGCCGTGGGGCTGAAGCTCCCTTCTTGGGGACAGGGATGGCCTTATCTTTTGTGACAGGCTTTAGTGCAGCCTGGAAACAGACAAGAGGGTCTGGCAGGGCCTGTCTCCAGTGGGCTGCTCGTCGGCTGAATGTTTTTCCTCCCCATTCTCCTGCGTGGGGTGGGCTTCTGGGGGCTTCTTGTTCACCCTCCCTCCCCCCCCCCCGCCACTCATGGACGCCGCCTGAAGGCCGAGAGGCGCTGTCCGCCGTCCGCGTCTCTGGGCCTGGACAATGTCGGGAGGTGGCGCGGCTCCTGCGTGTTGTGTCTCTGAAGCCCCAGAGGAGCTATGTAAATATTTGCTCAGAGCTGTCCGTGTAGAATCAGAGTTGCTGGTGGCCTTGGGCTCCGGGGAAGGGGACGGGGAGCAGTAGAGAGGGGCGCTTTGGCTGTGAGATGGGGTGAGCCCAGAGGAGCAGTGCAGTAGTAGTGTGATCTGAGAGGTTCCCAGCATGCCCTTCCACATCTCAGCATCTCTGAGGGGCTGGAGCTGCCTAGTCTGAGAATGGTCCTTTCTGTTTGATACCCCCTCCACCCTCCTTCCCCTGTGTGCGGGTAGGAGAGTGTTTTTGGCCTATTGGGGGAGAGGGGGACGAAAGACTCCCATGTCTGACATGCTCAGGGTCAGAGAAGAACCTGGAGGGCTTTGAATTGATGCCAAGTGCAGAAGGGGGGACAGAGGCTGCCAGCTCTGTGGTCCCCTTGTAGATCGGGGGGGGGGTGTACTGAGTCAACCCCATTCCTGTCTGGTCACTTGTCTGCTGGCCTAGAAGCTTCTGAAAAGCCTTGTAGGGTCTTGTCCTCTCTCTGCGTCTCCCTGGTCTGGCATGCATGAGGTTGCCGCATGTGCTGTGCCCACCAGGCTGAAGGCGTCTGTCCGTTTTGTGCTTGGTTGCTAGTGTGTTGTGGGAGCTCGGTGCCTTGTACGTGACTGCTGAATGAATGAATGAATGAATGAACGAATGAGGTAGAGTCATGTGACTTGGGACCCACTTCCAACTCAGTTTGCACTCACTGTGGGACTTTGGACAATCACTCCCCACTTCTGGGCCTTGGTCTCTCGCTGTGAAAGGCTTTGTGGTCCTAGAATGTCAGGCTAGGAGTGGTGGAGTAGGGCCAGGGAGAGGTGGCCTGAGATTAGTGGAGGTCCCCTAGCCCTGCTGTGTTGTAGGGCTGTGTGTAGGAGGCATCATAGGGTGCAGGGGGGCAGATAGAGGCTCATGACTTCTTTCCTCTAAGGAGATCTGAGGAGTCCTGCCGGCAGCAGGGTGGGGAGCAAAGTTTTAGCGAAGCTGGGTGGGAGCTGGAAGCGCTCGGGGTGGTCATTGTGACTGCACTTCACAGTGTGTGGCTGGGGCCATGAGCTTCGTCACGGGCATGCTTCAGTGTTGTGGGTGGGAGGACTCCTCAGTGATGTTTTTAAACTTTTATTTATTTTTAATATTTTTATTTTATTTATTTATTTGAGAGAGAGAGAAAGAGGCAGAGAGAGGGAGAAAGAGAATGGACGCACCAGGGCCTCCAGCCACTACAAACGAGCTCCAGACACGTGCGCCACCTTGTGCATCTGGTTTATGGAATTGAACCGACGTCCTTTGGCTTTGCAGGCAAATGCCTTAACCGCTAAGCCATCCCTCCAGCCCCATAGGCGGGAAACTCTTGCTTGAAGAAGCTGAGGGACTTGCTTAGCTTACTAACCTGAGGGGCACCTCTGGCCCAGTTACCCCAGTTCCAGAACCCTGATCGGACTGCCCTTCACTGTCTGGCTTCCCTAGGCCGGGGCGTGATGGGCTCAGGGCCTCTGGAAACCTGGGTTGGCTTGAATTTGAGAGCTTCGGCTCTTGTTTCCTAAGTGGATCACAGCACCTGTCCCTGCCTGGCAAGCTGAGGGTATTCCCTGAACGAGCACCAGTGCAGCAGCACCTCATGCCAAGGGCTCCTTCTGTCGCCCATGTGGCCACTGTCCTGCCGTGAGGATTGTGGGGAGTGAGTCCATCCACCCGTGGCCCCTGCCTGCCTCTCTTCGCTGTCCCAGGGCTTCTGCCAGCCCAGCCCAGCAAAGCGCTGGGACCGTCACCCTCATGTTAGTGTTTCCTCTCTCTCTCTCTCTTATTTTCTTTTCTGCTTCTCTCTTTCATATCACTCCCCAGTCCTGTGAAGCACCCTATAGGCAGCCATTCAAATGTACTCTCTGTGAATGTGCTGCTCGCATATGTTCCTGCAAATGTGTATTTTGTCTGGGTAGACGCATATGGAGGAAATTTATGCAAATGATACTGTGCTGGATGCTGTATCCTGGCATCCACGTTTCTGACGTGGGAGCGCACCTCTGGCTGGAGGGGTGACTCCGCGGGTACAAGCACTTGCTGCGGAAGTGCGGCCACTGCATTTGGACCCTCAGAACCCCTGTGGGTGTGGTAGCACTAGTCTGTGATCCTAGTGCACCTGTGCCACGGGGAAAGTGGCGGCAGGAGACTCCCTGGAGGCTCGTGGGCCGGCTAGCCTGGTGAACGGAGCTGTGACTATGAGACCTCGCTTCACACAAGGCGGGGGCTCTAGAACTGATGCCCAGGATTGTCCTCTGACCTGCACACATGTACTGTGGCACACGGCTACCATCACACACACACACACACACACACACACACACACGGATTAGCCACCGGCCACGTAGTCTGTGGTTTTCCATTCTGGGGCACATTTCCACCTACCTATGTGCTCGCCATCCTAGATAAGGGCCTCTGCCTCCCTTCAGATGATGCCACATTGACCGTCCTTGTACACGAGCCCTTTGGGACTTAGGCGAGGGTGTCTGTGGGCTCTGCCTCTGAGTAGTACCTGACTGCACACCTGAAAAGCTGATCACATCGTGCCCTCCTGGACAGAGTGTGGGATCCCCATATCCCTTGGATGTCACCCGCTTTTCTAACTTTTGCCCGTCTAGTGTGCTCTTTGCTTTAATGTTCATTCCTTTCACTAAGTAAGTCTAGGTATCTCTTAGGCTTCGTCGTCTTTTTGTGTTAGCTTATTGACGTCCTTACCATTCTACTGAGGCTGCTGTGTGTGTGTGTGTGAGTGTGTGTGTGTTCATGTGAGTGTAGGCACACATGAGCCACAGGGCACATGGGGAGGTCAGAGGACAGTTTTCAATGTCAGTCCTTGCTTTCTGCCTGCTTTGAGGCTGGGCCTCTCATTCGTGTTCACCACTCGGGCTAGCTGCGGTTCTGGGATTACAGAGGCCTGCACAGCTTCTGTCTATCTTTTAAGTGGGGTCTGGGGATCTGAACTCAGGTACTCAGGTTTGATCTAGTGAGCCATCTCCCAGCCCACAAGTCTGCCATCTTTTGTTCCTTTGGCTTTTTTTTTTTTGCAGGAGTTGCTTTTACATTTTAGAAGTCCAAATGCACACAGTGCAAAATTACTCAGTGCATGTTCTGATGTCAAGTGCTTGTTGAGTTGAAATATTACAAATATCTTCTCCCTCCGAGTCTCTGTTCAATTTATCTAACAAAAACTACTTAATTTAGATGCAAGCGAGTCGCTTGTTAGCTATGCTTTTGCTTTTGAAGTCCTGTTGAAGAGATGCTTGCCTGTGCTGGGACCGTAGAGCGTTGCAGGGTCCACCAGGCCCGTCTGCCCTCTCTTCTGTAGCTCTCTTGCCTTGCCTTCCTCAGTGGGCTGCTGCATCCGTCCAGAGCCCTCTGCGGATGGAGTGTCACCTAAGGATCAAGTTTTATTTTTTCCATGTAAGGAGCCAACTGTCCCAACACATCTAGTCTGTTTTTTTCCACTGCTTTCTGGAGCCACCTTTAGCATAGGTCAATTTGCCATGTAACCTTGGATCTGCCATTGAACATTCTGTCTTGCCCCAAGTATTTGTCTGTTTCAGCATCAGAACTACAAAACCCACAGCAAACTATGGTGTTTAATATGTTTCAGTAACGAATAAAGCAACTTATTTATATTTATTTTATTTAATTTTTTTGAGGCAGGGTCTCACTCTAGCCCAGGGGGACCTGCAACTCACTCTGTAGCCTGAGCTGGCTTTGAATTCATGGTGATCTTCTCACCTCAGCCTCACAAGTGCTGAGATTAAAGGTGTGCATGACTACTCCTGGCTGTTTTATTTTATTTTATTTTATTAATTTACTCATTGGTGTATTTTTTGGTTTATTTAGAGACAGTATCTCACAGGCTGGTCTGAAACTTATGACAGTCCTTCTGCCTCAACCTTCCACGTGCTTGGACCATAGGCATGAGCCACACCTGGCTTATTATGTTCATTTTTTTTTTTTTTAAGTTACATCCTAGGCTGGCATGGAACTTGCTGTCTTCCTGCCTCTGCCTCTAGAGCACTGAGATTGCTGGTTTGTACCACCATGATGGGCTTCCAGTAGACTCTTGATCAAAGTGAGATTGGCTTTGCTGGTTAGTTGAGACGGAACACAGATCTTTATGACATCTGCCCCAGCCAGGAGCCTGGGCTGTCTCTGCTCGCGTCAGCTCATTTCCATAGGCTCTGCTTTCCACCTGTGCATTCTGTTCTTTTCTTTTTTTCCAGGTTTTTCAAGGTAGGGTCTCACTCTAGCCCAGGCTGACCTGGAATTCACTATGGAGTCTCAGGGTGCCCTCGAACTCCCGGCGATCCTCCTACCTCTGCCTCCTGAGTGCTGGGATTAAAGGTGTGTGCCACCACGCCTGGCCACCTGTGTGGATACTTCATGGTCGTTATTGAGGAAAAACTCTTGTTTTTTTCTTAGATTAATTTATTTATTTGAGAGTGACAGACAGAGAGAGAAAGAGGCAGAGAGAGAGAGAGAGAGAGAGAGAGAGAGAGAGAGAGAAAATGGGCGCACCAGGGCCTCCAGCCACTGCAAACGAACTCCAGATGCGTGCGCCTCCTTGTGCATCTGGCTAACGTGGGTCCTGGGGAATTGAGCCTCAAACTGGGGTCCTTAGGCTTCACAGGCAAGCGCTTAACTGCTAAACCATCTCTCCAGCTCTTGTTTTTGACTCCTTCCCTCCCTTTACTTTTTTCTCTTTCTTTTCTTCCTCCCTCCCTCCCTCCCTTCTTTCTTTCTTCCTTTTCTTTCCTCTTTCCCTTCCTCCCTCCCTCCCTTCCTTGTTTTCTTTTTTGGTTGGTTTTGGCAGAACTGGGGATTGAAGCTGGTGTCGTGGCATATGTCTGGCGAGTACTGTACCGCAAAGCTAAATCTTACCTTGCTTTTTTGACCCTACTTCGTAATTGCTCAAAGCTTTGCGTTTCGTGAGCTTGTCTGGCGACCTGGCCGCGCTCTTTTACTTCCGTGTAGCTGTTGATTTCTGCAGGATCCCTGGGGAGCGAACCTTGTCTTCTGCAAGAGATGCCAGCGTTGTGTTTCTGTGCTGGGGTGCTCCATGTCACTTCTCGGGGGCTTGCACTGCCATGCTTAACCACTGTGGGTGCTTCACAGAGCCCCGAGGGAGACCAAGTGGGGACAAATTGCACTCTTGGCTTAATAACCAAGAAGCCATAGACTGCTTGGGGATCGATGCAGAGTGATCTCAGGCCCTCTGAGACATGCTGGGAGCTGAGATGGAGCCCAGCGCAGAAGCTTCCAGAGCACTAGGTGAAGGCATGGACCCTGGGCTTGCCCCCAGCGGACAGTGGTTCCATGCTCTTGCTGTCCTATGAGAGGGGGTCATCGTGAAGAGGGATGAGGGTCCCAAGACACAGAAACCCTACATCTGGCACTGTTCCTGTTCTTCCCTTTCACCCCGGCTCCAGGTGCCACCTTGGTTCATGGTAGCTGGTGACCAACTGTAATGTTGCTTTGGGGACAGGCATCTGAATTCCCACGGTGGCTCAGGACGGGGCCCTGTGGGTTGGAATTGGGTGAATTATGTCCTGAAAGAAAGGTCAGTGGCCCTGGATCTGGAAGGGACGTGAGTGCAGGACACAGCCTGTCCATCCTGTCACGCCTGGGCCATCCCTGAAGCCACCGGCAGGCCTTCCAGTGCTGTGAACCTAGTGCTGCCTGCGAAGTGACTTCCCCTCACCACAAGTCCCGACGCTGGGCTGCAGGGACCTCAGCGCGGAAGTTAGTGTGTGATCACGGGGAGGCCTGGTTCGTACTTGGATGGGAGAAGTTAAGCCTGTGGCCATCTCTTCTGCAAGGGGTTTGGTGTTAGGTGAGCTCTCAGAAGTATCCCTGTGGGCTGATCTGGGAAGGCCTGTGCAGAGGGGACTGGGAGGGATGGGGAGGAGTTGGGGGAGCGGTGTTGGGTACTGGTGGGGCTGTGAGTGGAAGAGCAGAGGCACCTTTCACCAGGCCCATGTGACCTTGTCTTACCTTCTTAAGGCAGGGGGTATGTATGACTCTCATATGCCCAAGAGGTGGCATGGTACCAGGACCTTGTGGCACAGTGGTAGAGCTCATGTCTTGAGGCACTGCAGCCATGTGGGATGAACTGGGCATACCACAGGCCATGGGCTTTGACAGGGGGCTAGATGACCACAGAGGCCCTGCACAGAAATTGTTGGCAGAGTTTGGCTGCAAAGGCAGGTGGACGGATGGCTTCTGGAGGTATTGATCTTGTGACAGTTGGGGTCTAGTTTTTGCCGCCTCCTTTAGGATATGAACTGGAAATATCCCCAGGGTCCTGTGTGTTTTAGCTCCTGGGCTCAGAAGCATAAGATCAGCCTTTTACACACACACACACACACACACACACACACACACACGCTCACACATTCATTCACTGGTTGGCCTCCGAGGCTCCCCAGTCTGTCCCTCAGGCCTGCAATGTCCCTGGCCTTCCCTAGGCCCCCCAGCTGCCCGTGAGACTGGTGTTAGCCACACGGTGGCCCCTGGCCAGGAGCAGCTCCCACTGCTGCATCTTCCTGTCGCTGCCACCAGGCTAAATATAACCTGACACTGCACAGCCCTGGGCTGCTGCTCCGGAGACAGCCTCTGCCTGGGGGCGGACAGGGCCAACTGCGCCCCAGCCTCCCTGCCCTCGGGGTGACTTTGGGCCCATTCCGGGACAGCTCCTCCTGCTTTACAGTGCAGGGAAGCGGACCAGAGCGAGGGTGCTAGAGGTCACCTTCCCTGCAGCGACCCGCCACCCTGCCTCGTCACAGCTCTGGATGCTTCCACGTAGCCATCTGTCATCTCATCTGGCACCCAGGGCAGGAATCACTTGTCCCTGTGGTGCCCCAGAGAGTCTCAGCCCAGAGAGGCGGGTAACCTGCGCACAGCCACCCAGCAAACCCACGGGAGGGCAAGGGCCCTGATGTCCTGATCTGGGGTGGGGGTGGGCAGGACAGCTCAGTGTCCTTGGGCCCCTCCATTGTCTGGTTTCTTCTCTACTCCTGTCTTGTCCCAGGCCTCAAAATGGGGTCCTGTTGAACATGGCTCTGAGCAGGTGTCAGGGCCATTGTTCTGGTCATGTTGCCCCAAATCTTCACCTACGGTGGGCATATTCAGTGATGCCATGGGATGACGGCAAAACCACAAGATGCCCTGCTGTCCAGGCAAGCAAGCTAAGGCTCATTCAAGGTGACCGATGCTGTCGCAAACCTCTCTTTCCCCCCTGCTGCCTGCTGGGACCTCCACTAAAGCAGGCCTGGGCCAGTGGTGCCCAGAGGTGGGAAATTGGGGTTGGGAACACTGGGTGGGGTGCTGATAGTGATGGGGGAGGACACCAGCCAGGGCAGTGCCACCCCCACATAGACCCCCAGGTGTAAATCGGTAGCAAATACAGGCAGGCCCAGGGTTGTGTTTTGAATGATGGGAACCTTCCTGCGGTCAGAATGAGCTCTCCCTGCTGAACCTAGAGTGTGTCTGGGCCTGGTTCCCCCCTCCCGAACGGTCCCTCTCACTGCCCCTTCTTTGGTGACCTCTTTTTTTCTTTTAAGACTTATTATTATTTTTGGTTTTTCAAAGTAGGGTCTCACTCTGGCCCAGGCTGACCTGGACTTTACTATGTAGTCTCAGGGTGGCCTCGAACTCGTGGTGATCCACTTACCTCTGCCTCCCGAGTGCTGGGATTAAAGGCGTGCGCCACCACGCCAGCAAGATTTATTATTTATTTATTTATTGGAAGCAGAGAGAGGGAAAGAAAGAGAGTGAGAATGTGCACACCAGGGCCTCTAACCACTGCAAATAAACTCCAGACACATGCGCCACCTTGTGCATCTGACTTTCCTTAGACTTTTCAGGCAAGCAGCTTAACCTCTAAGCCATCTCTCCAGCCCCCTTTCTTTTTTTATGATGATGCAAGCCAAACAGGCTGGTTCCCCCTGCCCCCCAGGTAGGGTTTCACTCTAGCCCAGGCTGACCTGAAATTCTCTATGTAATCTCAGGATGGCCTTGAACTCACAGTGATCCTCCTACCTCTGCCTCCTAAGTACTGGGATTAAAGGTGTGTGCCACCATGCCTGGCTTAGGCTGGTCTTTTTTATGTGTGTGAGAGAGAGGGAGGGAGAGAGAGAGAGAGGGAGAGAGAGAGAATTGGCATGCCAGGGCCTTCAGCCACTGCAATCGAACGCCAGATGTGTGCGCCCCCTTGTGCGCATGTGCGACATTGCACGCTTGCATCACTATGCGTCTTACGTGGGACCTGGAGAGTTGAACGTGAGTCCTTAGGTTTTGTAGGCAAGCGCCTTAACTGCTAAGCCATCTCTGCAGCCGCCCCCTCCTTTGGTGACCTTTCCTGAGCAGCATGACTTCTGAAGGATTTCTGAGAGGGTGGCCGTCGCGGGTCTCCAGGACCGAGGCACCCAGGTTAGGAGTGTGGTTGCTGGCAGGCCTCCCTCTCCTGCCCTTGGCTCCATGTCCAGAGGCCAGGGCAGGCTTAGGCTGGACAGGGGGCCTTATCACCCCAAACGGGGCTTCTAAGGGGTGGAAGAAAGGGCGGCAGGATGTGTTCGGCCGCTAACCGTTTTCACTAGGCTGGCTGGGAGGCCTCTCCATTGCGAGGGTGCAGCTTCCTTCTGGTTGGGTAGGGCTCTCCTTGGGTCAGGCTCAGAGCAGCACCAGCACCATGTCATTTCACCCTTCTCCTGTGGGGTAAGGATCATCACCTTGTGTGACAGACAAGCACCCTGTAGGGTGACTGGCCCAGTGTCTTTCTAACACCGTGTACAAAAACCGCCTGACTCCACAACTCATGCCCCCTCCCCTTTGAGACCCAGGAACCAGGCTCCCTGCTGTCCCCCCTTCAGCCTGTTCCCCCCCTCTCCTGGTGCTGCCTGCCTAGGCAGTGTGGGCTGTGTCTGCCACGGAGTGGCTCTCTGTGGAACTGCAGCCTTGCTCAGCTTCAGGCTGAGTGCCAGAGGCCACCTCTGCCCTGGGTGAGCTGGGCCTTCTGTGGGAAGGAGGGATGCACACAGCGGTGCCTGGGCCTGGGTCCCAGAGGAGGCTGCGGGGGGGGGGGGGCGGTGGCTCCTCAGATGTAGTATAACCGCTTGCTCACATTTCTTCTCTGCTGGAGAACCGAGCGCCCAAGCTATCCGTAGGCTAACTAGTGGGGATGCCGGGCTCCAGCTACCCATGGACCCTGCTCCTGGCCTGATTGCCCCCAGGAGCCCACTTCCCACTTCTAGCCGGGGGCAGGTGGCATGGCAGGCCACCAAAGACTCAGCCAACCTGGCAGGTGAGATAGTACCCAGAGAGCCCAGGGCCTGCATGGCCCTCAGCTTTTTCTTTATTTTCCTTCCATGTAGCCCCCTCCCAAACTACCTCCCTCAGCCATCAGACAGGGCTGGGGGGGTCACATTTTTGGAATAACCAGACCTTTGACAGGATATTTAAGAGGAAAAACATTTTTTGAATGTCAACAAAGTGTGTGAAGGCGGGTGGAGATTGTGTGTGTGTGTGTGTGTGTATGTGCGTGTGCGTGCCTGCGTGTGGGGAACAGGCTTGCGCTGTGACAGAGGCTTATCTTACAGTTCCTGTACTGAGAATATTTAAAAACATTTTTCAAGATGTAGGTGTCTAGGGTAACAATCTGAGATGCTCAGGTCCTGAGGTAGCTCTCCACCGTGCAGGGTCCTGGGCCGGCCTTCAGAATGCAGCAGTGACTTCTCTTGTGAGTAGACTGCACTGAAGTGGGTCTGGGGCGCTGAAAAGTCTGGGTCAGAGTGCCGGAGCCCCTGCACTGGGTCCAGGGCCCTGCAGGTGTCTGGAAGAACTGGGCTCATCTTGGTTCTGGACTCTAGGCTGCTCTGGGAACGGGTCTCCAGGCGGAGATGGTAGCCCGGGACTTAGATATCGGTGCCCTGGGGATGGGTGCTGGGGTCTCCCAGGCTGAGGTCTCCCGGTCTCCGGCCGCCCCATAGCCCTACGGAGGCCAGTCCCTATTCAGGCCGCTGCTGGCCATCACCATATTAGGGCATAAACTCCAGGCGGGCTGTCTGGGTGCCAAATGGCCTCCAGCTGGGCCCAGCCCCCTGCAGCTCCCAACACCACAGCTGTGTGTCAGAGGCCGGAGGTCAGGGGACAAGAGCAGCTGCCGAAGGGAGACCCAGGCAGAGCTCCTGGGCTCCGGACCCTCAGGCAGGGCCGTGAGGAGCCCTGGCTGAGGTGAGTGGAGGGGCTGTGGGGCAGAGAGAGCTCCCGACTGGCTCCTCCCGGGTCCTGCCCTCACCTCTGTGCCGTCCTGCCCAAGTTAGTTTCAGAGGTCTTTGTTCCACCGGAGAACCTGCAGCTGCTAGAATTATTGGTCTTGTGCCGTCTCGGGGCCCCTTGCCCAGCAAGTCCCCCAGCCAGTATGTCCTGGAGCCAGGCCCTCCCCAGCTGGCCTGCACGGCCGCGGCTCGCAGGGCCCCACGCCCGGGGCCCAGGCTTGGCTAACAGGTTCAGATGAGCAGAGAGCATCTGAGACAAGGAGGCACTTCCTTCCCTCAGGAGAAGTAGATGAGGACCTACCTGGGTCCCTGAGGGAGGAGCTGGATGTCGCTGTGTCCTTCTGGTTCATCAAGGAGGACTTCCTACAGGCAGGACCCAAGCTCAGCCCTCAGTGGAGTCGAGAGCTCAACCCAAGGCCATGTCAGTCAAGAAATCACCCAGAGAGCCAGGTGTGGTGGCACACACCTTTAATTCTAGCACTAGGCAGAGGTAGGAGTATCACTGTGAGTTCGAGGCCAGCCTGTTACTACAGAGTGAGTTCCCGGTCAGCCTGGGCTAGAGTGAAACCCTACTGCAAAAAATACATACATATATATATATATATATATATATATATATATATATATATATAAAATTCAGCATGGGTTGGTGTGGGACTCATGTGCCCCACAAGGAGCTGGGGAAGGCTTGTGGGTTGACCTGGCCTGCTACAGAGGCTCTAGGGACTGAGGAAACAAACCTGAAGAACAAGGAGAAAGATAAGGAGAGATGGAGATGAAAGATCTAGAAACTGCTTCTCAGACTGGTGAAGATTTCTCTATTTCTACTATGTCACAGACCAATACACTTGTGAAACTACCAGACAGCACGCTTGGCCACTGTGGCAGTGTCAGATTGCTATAAGGTCTTTGGAACTCTTGCTTCCAAGTTCTGTGTTTATCTTGTGGACTAACACAACGGCTAGGGACTAATCTGGAGAGAATAGATACGAGACGGATAGCCATCGACAGTGTTGATGGTGGCACACATGCCAGGCTTTACCAGGACAAGTGTCACACATGCCAGGCTTTACTCAAACAAACAAGTGGAGACTTACTGAATCTTTACAACTCATGGGAAAGGTATGACCATAATTCCCATTTTATAGGCGAGGAAAGTGAGGTACAGGGGTGTTGAACAGTTTCAAGAAAATGCATATATCATTGAGCAGCAGGAGATGATAGGCCAGAGATTCTGGACCTAAAACTGATGGGTTTGACATGCCTTTGAATGAGAGAAGAATGAAGACACACTGAACAGATAAAGCAGCAGGCATGAAAACATGGAGGAGAAAAAGCATCATAAGCCAGGGAGAAGAGATGCCCGTGGGGAAAGGGGGTTCGAGACAAGAGGGGGATCACAAGCAGTGCTCGGGAGCACACAGACAGGGAAGAAAGGCAGTCTGGGGTGTGTGGCTGGGTGTGGGTGAGGGCTGGACAGGGAATTCCAGGTGTGGGCTACGGAGGGAGGGAGGTAGGAGTGGATGGGCCCTTTTGGACCCAGGGGTCTTCCTTGGCTAGCTTTGTGTGCTGCCCAGCGGGAGAGGGGCCCCTGGTACCACCAGGGCACATGACCTCCCTACTCTGCAGGGAGCTGTTTCCTGTGTTTGGTGGACGTGGTGCCCGTGAAGAACGAGGATGGGGCTGTCATCATGTTCATCCTCAACTTCGAGGTGGTGATGGAGAAGGACATGGTGGGGTCCCCGGCTCGTGACACCAATCACCGGGGCCCCACCAGCTGGCTGACTCCTGGTGAGTGCGTTTGAACTCAAGATGAGTTTAGGGACACACAGACTGGCTTTCCTGGGCCATAGGCTGGCTGCTCATGGCCACTGCTGTGCAAGAATGGAATGCACGTGTGTGTGCGTGTGTGTGTGTGTGTGAGAGAGAGAGAGAGAGAGAGAGCGAGAGCCCTTCAGAGGCTGAGGAAAGAACACCAAGGAATGGCTTGAACGCCCTTGGTCCAGTATGGACAAACACCACTGGAGCAGCAGGGACCAGAGTCACAGGTTCTTGAGTCAGAACACCTGCTTTTCAGCCTTGTCCCCTGGGCTCCCAAGGAATGGTTCTCTCCAGTCTTGCTGGAGCAGCCCGTGGGGAAAGGGAACTTACCCTGGCCAGTTACTTACTAGTAAGCTCCCTCTCAGGGACACAGCTGTCTGTGGGCTGGCCAGGTTTGCAGAGCGGAGGCTGATGAAAGAGGGCATGTCTGCCTTGGCTGGAAAAATGTCAGCCTTAACCCTTCCGCGGTTGATCCAAAGGCTCAGACCTCTGTCTTCCGCAGAGGGCCTCTTTGGGTTTAATTCTTCCCTCAGAGTCATGATAAAAACGTTCACCTCTTGGATTCTAACGACACTGGTCCAGTGGATGCCAGTTACCAGGTGGTGGGTGCAAGAGGAAGCCCTTGGCATCACTCTCCGTTCATGCAGGGGCCAGCACTGCCTGTCTGGCTTTCGGCCAGCCACCCAAGACATCATCAGTCCTCGAGTGTCCTCCTGTCTGACATGGGGACGGTTGTCCCCACCAGTGCAGATGTGGAGTCAGAGAGTGTGTCCCAAGTGTGGCTGGCCAGGGCCACATTCATTTCAGAGAGGCTTTCCTGGGTTTGGAGGCTGGAGCTGTGCGTATAGGTTACATAGGATGGGGACAGCCCCTTTCAAGGTTCCCAGTTCTATTTGGCCAAAACTCCAGCCCCCTCAAAACTCTGGCTGCTCATGGGCCCCCATCCCATCTGACTCCCTTCTCCCACAGGCCGGGCCAAGACCTTCCGCCTGAAGCTGCCCGCGCGGCTGGCGCTGACGGCCCGGGAGTCTTCGGTGCGGACAGGAGGAGTGGGCGGCGGCGGCGCGGGCGCCCCGGGCACTGTGGTGGTGGACGTGGACCTGACGCCCGCGGCGCCCAGCAGCGAGTCGCTGGCCCTGGACGAGGTGTCGGCCATGGACAACCACGTGGCGGGGCTGGGGCCGGCGGAGGAGCGGCGCGCGCTGGTGGGCCCCGGCTCGCCGGCGGCCAGCGCGCACCCCTCGCCCCGCGCGCCGCGCAGCCTGCACGCCGACGCCTCGGGCTCCAGCTGCAGCCTGGCCCGGACGCGCTCCCGGGAGAGCTGCGCCAGCGTGCGCCGCGCCTCCTCGGCCGACGACATCGAGGCCATGCGGGCCGGGGCGCTGCCGCCGCCGCCGCCGCGCCACGCCAGCACCGGTGAGCCAGCAGGCCTGGCCTGGGGCCGGGGACCCCCGCGCTTCCCCGCCCGTCCCGTCCCAGGACAGCCACTTCCTCGCCCAGCCCCACACGTCCCGGGTGCCTGTGAGGCCTGGAGACGGAAATCCCATTAAGCACTTATTTAATCTCATTAAGTGGCCTTTTACTCTATTAAACGTCCACTCATCCCATGACGTTCTTTCTTCCACTTATGGAGCCCTTGCTCAGCCCGTGGAGCTGGCTGTCCCAGGACTTCCCGGGACGAGAGATGGCCCGTGGAACTAGGAAGGGCACGAAAAGCGGAACGGGCTCCTGACACTGTCTTGCCCTCCTCTGCCCTTCTCCCGCCTCCTGCCTTCGCCTGGTGGTGGTGGCAGGCATCCTTAACACGGGCAGGGGGGCGCGGGTTCTTGCCCCTGATTGTTTCTGTGGTTGTGGGCCTTTCAAGCTATTTTATAACTCACTGCCCCCCACGGCCCTAGTCCAGGTAGGAGGACCTGTGCTCCACTGTAGTGTACCCATTGTTCGGGCTGCCCTTCGGCCCCCTGGCCTGCCCACTTGACCCGCTCTGCCTCTCCACCCCAGGGGCCATGCACCCCCTGCGCAGCGGCCTGCTAAACTCCACCTCAGACTCTGACCTCGTGCGGTACCGCACCATTAGCAAGATCCCCCAAATCACCCTCAACTTTGTGGACCTCAAGGGCGACCCCTTTCTGGCCTCACCCACAAGTGACCGGGAGATCATAGCGCCCAAGATAAAGGAGCGGACCCACAATGTCACCGAGAAGGTCACCCAGGTAGGTGCCCAGTTGCTTGGCTGTCCTCGAACGCCCGAGGGAAGCTGCACTTGTGAAGTGTGGGGGGGATGAGCAGGTTGTAGTAAAAGTTGGAGATTGAGGGGTCAGTCAGTGAGGGGGGATTCCCTGAGGCCTGGTGGAGGGAATGGTCCAGAGGGAACAGGTTGAGATGAGAGATTGAGAAAGAGAGAGAGAGAGAGAGACAGACAGACAGACAGACAGACACTGGTAGGGAGGGAGGGAGGGAGGAAGCTGGTTCTCGGGTGGGCAGATATGTTGGAAGGGTTGATGGGGTATGCAGCTCGCAGGTACAGGGTGGGAACAGAGCCCTTGAAACTGGGAACGTGGGAAAGCGGCAGAGGGGAAGAGAAACCAGCGTGTGTTTAGGGGTCACTAGGGCAACAGGAGGAAGCTTCAAATTAGAAGGGCCACACAGGTCAAGGTCAGGGCGGTGTTGATTCTTCGAGGCCAACGTGAATGTTGGCCCTATGGGAATGGCCTGGAGGTGCCTGCTGTGCCCCCAAAGTGCAGAAGAGAGTTTCTTTCCTGTGAGGGGCAGGAGGGGCTGGTGGGCACAAACCTACTGGAGGATCAAGTTCCTGAGCCCTGGACCCTGTTGCAGAGCCAGTCTGCTCCTGGCAGCGAGGTGGTCTTGCAAAGGGGGTCCCCACCCCACTGGGATCTCTGTAGCCAGGATCGTGGGACAAGTGGGGACCTCTGTCCCTAGCTGCCCCCTCTGCTCACTTCCACAGCAGCTGTACTGTGAGCTGCCGGGCTCTGGCCTCCCTCACCAGCCTCCTGGCTGTGATCCCATGCCTCTGGTTCTCTGGGTCCCTGCCAGGTCTCCAGCCCCTTAGCCTTGACTCTGGAACGTTCCCTTTCACTCAGGCCCTTATCTGGCTGCCCACTCCTCTCCCTGTCTCTCTGGTTCCTGCTTCTCTGTTCCCACCTGGGCCCCGGTCATCTTCCTTGCTCGTGTGTGTGTGTGTGTGTGTGTGTGTGTGTGTGTGTGTGTTTGCTCATGAGCGTCTGTATGTGTCTGCGTGTGGTGCCCCTGCCAGTCACCGGTGGCGTCTCTCCATCTCTGGGTGTCTCTGCCTTCTTCTGGCTGCCTAGGCACTGGACCGGCGGGGCGGGGGTGTCGGGGAGACTATTAATCTGCGGTGACAGGCCAAGCTGCCGGGTGAAGGGGGAGGGGCCCCGGCTGCAGGAGCGGCTGCAGCGGGAGCCTGGAGCAGGCCGCGGGGGAGGGGGCCGCTGGCCAGGGGTGGAGGGCGGGCACGGGCTGGGCTGGGCTGGGCGGGGGAGCCCAGTGGGGCGGGGGTGGGGTGGGGACCTGGGAGGAGGAGGGGCTGCCGGAGGAGCGGAGGTTCCCACCGCGGCTGCCGGGCTGGCGGCAGGCGGGCAGAGCGCAGTGCCCTGGCAGCGGGGGGCCCACACCAAGGGGCCATGGGCAGCGAGATCCAGGCAGGCTACTGCCCACACTCACTGCCCAGGTGACCCCAGCCCCGGGGCCCAGCCCCAGCCACCCTGGCTTCATGCCAGAGGCAGCCCTGGCTGCCAGTCCGCCAGCCTTGGGTGTGCAGCCTGGGCTGGGACTGCTGCTGGGGCACAAGTGAGGCGCTGGGCAGGTCCTCAGGCCTCAGGGCAAGCAGGCTCAGAGGAGCCAAGTCCTCCATGGCGGCCCCAGCAGGGAAGGCCAGCGGGACAGGGGCTCTGCGGCCCAGGGCCCGGAAAAACCGGGTGAGGCGGGCCGTGCGCATCTCCAGCCTGGTGGCCCAGGAGGTAGGTGGCCCCCCAGATCCCCTTCTTTCCTGGGGCTGGTCACTAAGGCAGATGGGGGTGTGGCCCAGGGGGCTCTGGGTCTAGCTAGGGACAGGGCTTCTGTGAAGCAGGAAGGCCTGGGAACCTTGGGGTCTGCAGTGTGGCCCACCACTGAGCTCCTGTGCTCTCTTCCTGGTGACTGGCTGGGTTCCCAGGATCTCCCTTGTTGGGGAAGCCCCTCTCCTGTGGCTCCTGTGGACCACAGTCTTCTAGCTCAGAATGCAAACTGAGGAGAGAGAGAGATGCCAGGAGTCAGGTGAACAGAGAGGATGGCAGAAGGACACGGAGGCAGCAGCATAGACAGGCTTGGCACAGAGGCTCTGGGGCTCTCACTCTAGGGTGGACACTGTGAAGGATCAGGGAACTTGGCTTGCTCTCAGGGGTCCTGGAGGTCAGTCTGAGGAGAGAGGAAGTCAGAGGCCATTGGATGGGCAATGAGGGCATTGGCTTACCTCTTGGTGGCGGCATGGCCCATTGGTCCCAGGCTGGTAATTCTCTCTCAAAGGTCCCCTTCTCCTGTTTGAAAGCCCAGAGGTAGCTCTGGGTGGGTCTGAGTATCGCAATCCTGCCATCATCCCCCCCCCCCCGACTCCTTCTGCTTGGGCTCCTACCAGCTGGGAGACAGGCACAGTGGGATTTTCCCCTTCCCCAAGGTGAAGACCCAGGGTTGAGTCAGTATTCTGCAGGGCAGCAGGTCACGGGGGTCACAGACCTGGCTTGAGGCCATGTAGCAAGCCAGGGGCTTTAGAGCTGGGACTGGCTCTTGGGTAGGTGGAGTTTGCAAGTGCCTAGGCTTGCTGCACATACGGGCGCTGGGTTTGTGGGCAAGCCTTGGGACAAGGTCACTGCTGTCAGGGGCCGTCCCTCATAACTCTCAGAGCCACAGGCACAGAGAAGAGTCCTCTCGGGGGGCAACTACTTGGGTGTGTCCCTGAACCGGGGGGTTCTGGCCTGTCCCTTTTTTGAGCCCTGGAAGGCTACATTTGCCCTCAGATCTAATGACAGGCCCTTCGGCTGAAGGCAAGGCATAAACAGAAACCTGTCCAGAGATTCCTCCTTTGTCCCAGGCTTCACTCCCATCTATCTGGGACCTCTAGTCTCTGTATCCAACCCAGGGTGACCAAACCCCTCCACACGACCTTTCTTCTGGCCACCTAAGCAGCCACACCTGTGTAGGCGGTTTTAAGGGCTTTCCACTTAAACGTGAACGGAAGTCTCTGGGACCCTGTCATGCTTAGAGGACAGCAGCTCTGGGTTTGGATGAGGCCTAGGGTTTGGCTGTGCAGGGAGGGCAGGGTCCAAGTTGGGATGGCTTAGGCCCAGGTTAGGGAGTGAGCTCTTGGAGTGAGTCAGATGTCCAAAAGCAACAGTGAGGGACAGAGGGCCTCACAGAGGTTCCTGCTACCTGCGAGAGCTGCCCTGAGTTCTCCTTAGTGTGCCTTGGGAGAAGTGCCATCCATGGCTGTTGTTCCTGCTCTGGACGGATGGCTGTCTGCCTGTGCTGAGGCAGGATACCCTTCCTCCTCGTGTGGGAGTGGGAGCCGCACAGGCTGCATACGCACTGCTGAGCCATTCGGGGTCCACAGCCTGCGGATACTTTGGGAAGCAGCTCATGGCTGGGCTCTGTCCTCTTGTGTCCCTTCAGAAGAGTATGGAAGGCTGCCCCAGGCCAGCGTGGGGAGGGGGCTGGGTGAGTGGAGGCAGGGGGAGTGTTTTGGCTTCTTCCCTTAGGGAGACCAAGGGGCCTGAGAATGGTGGCTGGTGCCCTTGGGTAAGTGGCGTGAAATGGCGTTGTGAGGGAGCTGCAGTCACCATTTTATGTGTTGGGACTATAGCTCCTGGGCTTGTTGCCCAGGCTGGGAGACTATACTTTTCTGGACTGAGACTGTTTGTGGTGTGTGATTTTTTTTTTTTTTTTGTGTGTGTGTGTGGGATGGGGTGTAGGGCAAGACTGCATATGTGAGGTGTCCTGAAGGCCTGCTCTGCCTTGCTGGGGGGAAGCAGTACTGGGCTGCATGGTTCCTTAAGTATTCGGGGGGGGGGCACTGTGAGAACCGCGCGGAGCCAACCAGGACGTCCCCCTGCTGTGTGCCATTCTGGAAATTGTAGTGTCAAGGTCTGGTGGTTGTTCCTTGATACGGGCCCCCTGGCCCAGGGCTGAGCATTTTGATGGGAACTCACTCTGCTCGTAGAGACGCCACCACTTCTGCCTTGGAGTCCTGTGTGGCTCCTCCTCATCCTCCGCCTGCATCTCCCACCCCGTCTAGGTCTTGTCCCTGGGCGCGGACGTGCTGCCCGAGTACAAGCTGCAGGCCCCGCGCATCCACCGCTGGACCATCCTGCACTACAGTCCCTTCAAGGCCGTGTGGGACTGGCTCATCCTGCTGCTGGTCATTTACACGGCCGTCTTCACGCCCTACTCTGCTGCCTTCCTGCTGAAGGAGACCGAAGATGGGTCCCAAGCCCCCGACTGTGGCTATGCCTGCCAGCCGCTGGCCGTGGTGGACCTTATTGTGGATATCATGTTCATAGTGGACATCCTCATCAACTTCCGAACCACCTACGTCAACGCCAACGAGGAGGTGGTCAGCCACCCCGGTCGCATCGCCGTCCACTACTTCAAGGGCTGGTTTCTCATTGACATGGTGGCTGCCATCCCCTTCGACCTGCTTATCTTCGGCTCTGGCTCTGAGGAGGTGGGCTTGGCAGGAGGTGGGAAGTGAGGAGAGGAGAACTGGGAGGAAGTACAGTGAAAAGGGGGCCCGTTGCATGGGCAAGGTGGCTGCCCCAACAAGTCTATGCTGGCCCCTCCTCCCCACATGACCTACCCACAGGATGGTAGGGGGCTACTGGGTACTTCTTTTCTCTAATTTGTACACCCCAGAGCACCATTTTCTCTGATTTGAGTGTGGTTGAGTATATATGCACATGTACGTTTATGCAGAGGTCAAAAGTTGATATGAGCCGGGCGTGGTGGTGCACACCTTTAATCCCAGCACTTGGGAGGCAGAGGTAGGAGGATTGCTGTGAGTTCGAGGCCACCCTGAAAAACCAAGAAAAAAAAAAAAAGTTGATATGAGGCTTCTTCCTCAGCTGCTCTTCTGTCTGTCTCTCTTTGTTTTTGAGGTAGGGTCTCACTGTAGCCCAGGCTGTCCTGGAATTCACTATGTAGTCTATGTAGTCACAGGGTGGCCTTGAACTCACAGTGAGGTGATGGTGCGCCTCCTACCTCTGCCTCCTGAGTGCTGGGATTAAAGGCGTGTGCCACCACACCTGGCTGTCTCTCTCTTTTTAAAATTACTTATTTATTGAGAGAAAGGGGGTAGAGGGAGAGAGATGGAGAAGGGGCACCTCAAGGGCCTTTGGCCACTGCAAACAAACTCCAGGTGCATGCGCCACCGCGTGCATCTTGCTTAAGTGGGTTCAGGCTGACCTGGAATTCACTATGTAGTCTCAGGCTGTCCTCGAACTCACAGAGATCCTTCTACCTGTGCCCCTTCCGACCAAGTGCTGGGATTAAAGGTGTGTGTCACCACGCCCCGCTGTGCTGATCGTTATTTTACTGTGGCAGCATCTCAGCCCAGAGCTTGCTGACTTCAGCTAGCCCAGCAAGTTTCCCTTCTTTCATGTTAGAATTACAGGTGGCGTCTGTACACACTGGGCATGTACCGGAGCATTGAGGATCTGAACTTTGGTCCTCAGCCTTGCACAGCAAGCACTTTGTCCCCTGAGCCATTCTCGAGGGGCCACCATTTCTGACTTACAAAAGTGTCCTAAAAGCTAGTGGGAGTGGGGTTGGGTGGAGGGGTTCTGGCCCGCACCTTGGGGTGACTGTTGCTCCTTTTGGAGCCTGTTTCCTCTTCTCGCTATGGGGGGGGGGGGCGGAAGGCGTTGCGTGACCACTTCGTCTTAAAGCTGACACATGGGTTGAGGAGACATCTGTGCTGGGCACAAGGTGGGAGGCACCAGGTGGCTTCCATTATTAGCACGAGCTTTCGGGAGGAGGAAGTGTTTGGAGAGAGAGCTCACCTGCATTCTCGGCCGTCGCTACAGTGCCCCTTACTCACGGAATGTCCTCCCCACCCTCCCCCGCCCCTCCCCAGCTCATCGGGCTGCTGAAGACGGCGCGGCTGCTGCGGCTGGTGCGCGTGGCGCGGAAGCTGGACCGCTACTCGGAGTACGGCGCGGCGGTGCTCTTCCTGCTCATGTGCACCTTCGCGCTCATCGCGCACTGGCTGGCCTGCATCTGGTACGCCATCGGCAACATGGAGCAGCCGCACATGGCCTCCCGCATCGGCTGGCTGCACAACCTGGGCGACCAGATCGGCAAGCCGTACAACAGCAGCGGCCTGGGCGGCCCCTCCATCAAGGACAAGTACGTGACGGCGCTCTACTTCACCTTCAGCAGCCTCACCAGCGTGGGCTTCGGCAACGTCTCGCCCAACACCAACTCCGAGAAGATCTTCTCCATCTGCGTCATGCTCATTGGCTGTGAGTGCCGCTGGGGGCGGGGCCTGGCCTTGGGGGGCGGGGCCTGGGCCAAGGGCGGTGGTGAAGATGCCAGGGTGGGGCAAAGAGAGTCTCCCCCCCTAGAAACTCCCTGCTCCCCCCCCCCGGCACCCCTTTCCTCCGCCCCCACTCTTAGAGCCCCTCCAAGGACCCACTATCTTTGGCATAGTTTGGAGGCTTGGGACACCAGGGCAGGAAATAGCGTGTGTTTGAGCATGTGTATGTCCACTCTCAGACTGAGACGTGACCGGACCGCGAGTGTCGTTGACCTGGTGCGGGGCCTGAGCAGAGGGTCCCCCCGTGGGCGGGCGGGGTCCCTACGGATGCTGACGGCCCCACTCACCCACGCCCCCAGCCCTCATGTATGCCAGCATCTTCGGCAACGTGTCGGCCATCATCCAGCGGCTGTACTCTGGCACGGCCCGCTACCACACCCAGATGCTCCGGGTGCGGGAGTTCATCCGCTTCCACCAGATCCCCAACCCGCTGCGCCAGCGCCTCGAAGAGTACTTCCAGCACGCCTGGTCCTACACCAACGGCATCGACATGAACGCGGTGAGGTGCCTGCCAAGTCGGGTGTTGGAGGCACCCTCGGGGTGCGTGGAGTGTGCCTCATCTCAGACGGCCCCCGTCAGAGCGGCACATGGGATCCCAAAGATCATGAAACTCCCTCATCTGAGAGCTCTCCCAGGGGGAGAGGCCGGGCCCTTCACATAGGCAGAGCTGCCAAACCCCTACGGCAGGCAGGCAGAGGCAGAGGCAGGCATTGATCTTTGCACTTCCACAGAAGAACTTTGGAGACTTAAGAGACCGAAAATGCACCAGGGTTGGTGCAGCTAGAGTGGGGGTCCAGGTGCTGATAATTGGCGGTGGGGAGACGTGGGCTCTGGGGAGCATGACAGATTTCTGGGAATGGAGTAGCAGGTTTCCCTGAGGCCGAGGGGTGGAGCGATGGACTGGGGTGTAGGTGGAGTTCCAAGGGAAAGCTTGAGCCATCCCCTTGTCTCCAGGTGCTGAAAGGCTTCCCCGAGTGCCTGCAGGCCGACATCTGCCTACACCTGAACCGATCACTGCTGCAGCACTGTAAGCCCTTCCGAGGGGCCACCAAGGGCTGCCTGCGGGCCCTGGCCATGAAGTTCAAGACCACACACGCGCCACCGGGGGACACACTGGTGCACGCCGGGGACCTGCTCACCGCCCTTTACTTCATTTCCCGGGGCTCCATTGAGATCCTGAGGGGTGATGTCGTCGTGGCCATCTTGGGTATGGGGTGGGGCCACTGGATGGAAACCGCTAACTGAAGCCTTGGGAGGCCCGAGCCCTTTGACTATGCATGAGGTCATTAAGGCTGGAGACCTTGGACTGCTGGCAGGATCTTTCAGTCAAGTTCAGACTCTTGGGGGTGTGCACCAGGCAGCATAACCCCACAGGACATGGGGCTGCTAGATTGAGGGTTCCTAGAGTCCCTCAACTTCAGGGTCTACCCACAGGCATTATCAAGGCTGGGTGACATCTGCAGTGGAGGTGTCACTAAGTAGGATGCGGTCTCCCAAAGCCTCGGGCAGCCATGCTCAGCCCCCTGCTGTGGGCAGAGCCAAGGGAGTCCCACCCATCCCTTTCTCCTGACACCCTTTCCTTCCCCCTCACCTGTGTACGTGAGGTGTTGTGCTTGAGCACTGGGAACCTCCTGTCCTTCCCTGTTCATCCCTTGGGTCTGTGTGCCTTACACTCAAATGCATCAAACTCTTGACAGTGGCTCATAGTAGGACATTTTAGATTTTTATTTTTCACTTTAGTATAACCACGTAGACCACTCCACAAACTCCTCCCCAGCTAAATCAAGTTTCACTACATAGCACCACATGTGGTACCTGTTTGTCTTTTCTGTTTTTTTTTTTTTATTGATGAACAGTTTTATTTATGTCTTGGATTGTCATAATATACTTTTTATTATGTATTTCTTATTAAGTAGAAACTTTGTATGGACACATCATGTGTTAGTACCAATCATTTCCCTCTTCCCTGTCCCCATTCCAGTGGGGACTCTCCTCAGTGGGATTGCTGGGATTCCACCTGGGGTTGTGGGTCATGTGATGTGAGAGCAGCAGGCAGTCACTGTAAGGGGTGTGTTTTCTATTCTATGCTGTGCTAAGCTATGCTATCCTATTTTTTTTTTTTTAATTTGAGAGTGAGAGAGAAAGAGGAAGGGAGAGAGAGAGAGAGAGGGAGAGAGGGAGGGAGGGAGGGGGAAATATGGGTGCACCAGGGCCTCTAGCCACTGCAAACAAACTCCAGATGTATGTTCCATCTTGTGCACCTGGCTTTATGTGGGTACTGGGGAATCGAACCTGGGTCCCATTAGGCTTTGCAGGCAAGTGCCTGAACCGCTGAGCTGTCTCCCCAGCCCACTATCCTATTATATCTTTCAGTTAAATGATGCTGGTCTGGATTCACTATTGTGTCATCTGTAGATAGTGAAGAATATTGCTTATGAAGGTACCACAGTTGGCTAGGACAGTATTTGGGACACAGGGCTTAAAGACAGAAGTAGGGTTATTCCAAAGAAGTCAAGAGCTAGGGCATCCTGGGTGGTCCCTTTTGGCTAGGCCCTACCTAGTTTCTGAGAGACCCAAAATTCCTAGCCCTTGTCCTTGCAGCCATTACCTGCCTGCTGGGAGCTGAGGGAAGATGGATGGGCTGGCTCAGACTTCCTGGCTGTGTGGCTGGAGTCTGGCTTGTGGGGGATGCCCCCATCTAGGGTAGAAATGCCCCAAAGGAGGGTGCATGCTGCCTGCCATGCTGACCCATGGGCTGAGGTCTGTCTTCTCCACGGCCTCCAGGGAAGAATGACATCTTCGGAGAGCCTCTGAACCTGTACGCACGTCCTGGTAAATCCAATGGGGATGTGAGGGCGCTCACCTACTGCGACCTGCACAAGATCCACCGCGATGATCTACTGGAGGTGTTGGATATGTACCCTGAGTTCTCAGACCACTTCTGGTCCAGTCTGGAGATCACATTCAACCTTCGAGATGTGAGTGGGCCCTTGGGCCCGATTTCTAGGAGAATTGATCTGGCCGGGAGGCTCCTCCTCCATGCTGTGACCTTGAACGTGCTGTTTCTGGGCCTCCGCTCCCCTGTGCGTCCAGTGGTATCACAGTCACCATCAGCCCCTGGAGGTGGTGGTGCGGGGGAGTGCAGATCTCAAAGGGATCTCAGAAGACCCCCCTAGCAGCCAGCCTCACCTCTCCATGTTAATAAGAAGCTTGGCAGGCGGGAGGGCACAGTAGGACACTGACACAACTCTTGGTTGCAGACCAACATGATCCCGGGGTCCCCTGGCAGCGCGGAGTTAGAGGGTGGCTTTAACCGGCAGCGCAAACGCAAGCTGTCCTTCCGCCGTCGCACGGACAAGGGTGAGGTGGCCCAGGCGAGGCTGGGTGGAGAGCGGGGCGGGGGCGGGGGTGCAGGCTCCTCCCCAGCCCGAGGACCATGGGGAGCATTCATTCGTCCAGTGGGCCCCACTCCTCACTCCCGCTGCCCCAGCGCTGCCGTCTTCTGGTGCCCACTTGAGCCATGTCATTTTCTCTAGGGCCAGGTCTGGGCTCTGTGGGCCTCAGTGGGCCTGGGTATTTGGTGAGCTTGACAGGATAAAGATGCAGGGCAAGAAGAGGGCCAAGGGCAGATGACGGGGTGGGGCTGTCCCAGAGAGTGATGCGCGCAGTGCCCACGCTGTGTGCGTGGGGCAGCCAGGGGCCGTGGCCCGAGAGTTTTCCAGGCAGGATGACGTGGAGGGTAGCTGAGGACAACTGAAGGCGCATCCGACCAAGGTCCTTCCCCAGGCTCGCCTTGCCGCCGCCCCCCCTTTCTCTCCCAGTTCTCTGAGGCCCATTCTCTGTTTCCCACAGACCCGGAGCAGCCAGGGGAGGTGTCGGCCTTGGGGCCTGGCAGGGCGGGGGCAGGGCCGAGTAGCCGGGGCCGGCTGGCAGGGCCGTGGGGTGAGAGTCCGTCCAGCGGCCCTTCCAGCCCGGAGAGCACCGAGGACGAAGGCCCCGGCCGCAGCTCCAGCCCCCTCCGCCTGGTGCCCTTCTCCAGCCCCAGGCCGCCCGGAGAGCCGCCCGGCGGGGAGCCCCTGGCCGAGGACGCGGACAAAACCAGCGACACCTGCAACCCTCTGTCGGGTAGGGGCGGGTCAGGGCTGTGTGACTGCGGTCGGGGGAGATGGGGCGGGGCTGGCCTTGCTTCCCAGCCTCACTCCTCCTCTCTGCCTCTAGGCGCCTTCTCCGGGGTGTCCAATATTTTCAGCTTCTGGGGGGACAGTCGGGGCCGCCAGTACCAGGAGTTGCCTCGCTGCCCCGCCCCCGCCCCCAGTCTCCTCAACATCCCTTTGTCCAGCCCTGGCCGGAGGCCGCGGGGTGACGTGGAGAGTAGACTGGATGCCCTCCAGCGGCAGCTAAACAGGTGAGGAGGCCTTGTGGGGAGTTGGGGGTCCTACTATGGGTGACCAGCCTCTCCCTGTCTTTCCCCAAGGCATCCCGCACTTCCCTGAGGGTCCTCTCGCCCTCGTGGGCCACAATTTGCTCTCCTTCCTTCTCGCTCCAGGCTGGAAACCCGGCTCAGCGCAGACATGGCCACCGTCCTACAGCTGCTGCAGAGGCAGATGACGCTGGTCCCTCCTGCCTACAGTGCTGTGACCACCCCAGGGCCTGGCCCCACCTCCACCTCCCCGCTGCTGCCCGTCAGCCCCGTCCCCACCCTCACCCTGGACTCGCTTTCTCAGGTATGGGTACACTCTGGAGCCCCTCCCCCAGCCCTGCCCTTCCTGCCCCCTCCTGGCTCCAGCTCTGCTCTCCTGGCCTTCCTGCTAGGCACGGGGCCTCCACTTTCACTCTACCCTGCCCGTTCTTGCCTTCCTTCCACCCTTGTGCTCAGGAGCAAGGAGGGAGGCGACGTCCGGGGCAGGGCTCAGGAATGGCCTGGGCTCTCCGCCGTACCTGAAGGGCCAGGGGTAACAGTGGCGTCTGATCACCCCCCCACCTGGTGCTGGGTGCCCCGTGCTCCTGGGTCTCAGGCAGGCTTCTTGGTCTCTGCGGTAGCTGCCCTCCCTCAGTCTTGCTGTCTGCCTATCTTGGCTGTCACTCTGGCAATGTCACAGGACCACCTTGAAGGCTGGCTGGCATTTCCAGGGGCCTGAGGCCAAGTGCTTCCTGGGCCTGCATCTATCTCCCCTCCTGCTGGAGGTGGGCCTCAGCTGCCCTTTGTCCTCTCTAGAGTAGCCTCCTGATGGACAGCTGTGGCTGAGGCTGTCTGGTGTCAGCTCCTGAGGGTGGTGGAGGGGGCTCCTACGGTTCCCAGAGATGGCCGGGGACCCGTTCCCCTTCCCCTGACACTGTCCCCCACCCCATATGCCTGCCACCTGCTCCTGTTTGCAGACACCAGGGCCCACGTCAGCAAATGTGCCAGTCTCTCTTCACAGCCTCCTCCTCCGCGGGGATCTATCTCACCAGCAGCAGCGTCAGCACCCACAAACCCCTCCCGCCTGCCCTGGCCTCAGACGCCGGGCCAGCAGCCTGCCTGGGTTTCTAGGGCCCCAGAGTTCTGTTCTAGAACTGCAGGAATGCACCTTCTCTCCTTCTGTCCCAAAGCAGGGTTTCCTTATTCCAGCCTAGGTTTGGATCCAGCTGCCACATTCCCTGGGGAAGGAAGAGGCTGGGACTTGGAACCTTTTCTGGCTCCCAGGTCAAGGGCCTCTGTCAGGGTGTGCTCCCCGGTTTTGCGCCCAGCTCCTCCATTCGGCTCCTGCCCTGAGCGCTCATTTCTCTACTCCCAGCTGCGCCGTCTCTCCTTGGTAGCCCCTGTCCTGCTTGGACTGCCTTGGTCCTTCTCCTTGTTCCGAGTCCCCACTGTTTCTCTCTGAGTTCCAGCTTTCCCGGCCTCTGCTGCCAGAGTTCTCCCAGCCTTCTCTGTCTCTCCTCCCTCGTCCTCCCCAGCACCCCACTAATGCTCTGTGTTCTTTGCAGGTTTCCCAGTTTGTGGCGTTTGAGGAATTACCCCCTGGAGCCCCCGAGCTCCCCCAAGATGGCCCCCCTCGACGCCTTTCCCTGCCCGGCCAGCTGGGGGCCCTCACCTCCCAGCCCCTGCACAGACATGGATCAGACCCGGGCAGTTAGTGATGCTGCCCAGTGTGGACACTTGGCTCACCCAGGGTTCAGGGCACTACCTGACCACTCTCCCCGGAGGCCCTGGCTGTGGAGGGGGGAACATCGGAGGAGCAGCTCCTTCCTTGCCCTTGGGGCATCTCCTACTGCAATCCCCTAGGCCCCACTTGGAGGGGCAGGGGCAGAGTTGGGCAGTGGACAGGGGTCTGGGGCCCCCCCACTGCCCTGGGGGCATTAGCTGGTCTAACTGCCCGGAGGCACCCGGCCCTGGGCCTTAGGCACCTCAAGAACTTTTCTGCTATTTACTGCTCTTATTGTTAAGGATAATAATTAAGGATCATATGAATAATTAATGAAGATGCTGACGACTATGAATAATAAATCATTATCCTGAGGAGACGAAGGTGCTGGTTGTCCGCAGCCGTTACTTGCTGTACCTCGTGCTCTGAATGGACCGGAGTGCGAAGTCAGCCGTGCAGCTCCGTGCAGACATCTTGGTCTGTCTGTATTCAGGGCCTACAGGGGCCTGTGTGTGTGTGTGTGTGTGTCCCTGGGGGTGGACACATGTTACCTTTAGGGCCTCCCTGACCCTGGATTCAGCATAACAAAGAGCCCCCTGGACTGCTTAGAGCCTGACAAGACCCCAAACACCTCACCCCTGGGCCCAGCCATCATGATACTTTGTTTGGTAGCACACTGGTTTCTATAGTTTTGTTTGTTTATTTATTTGAGAGAGAGAAGGAGGCAGAGAGAGAGAGAGAGAGAATGGGCACAGGGCCTCCAGCCACTGCAGACGAACAAACTCCACAGGCACGCGCCCCCTTGTGCATCTGGCTTACGTGGAGAGTTGAACCGGGACCCTTTGGCCTTGCAGGCGAGCAGCGTCACTGCTCAGCCATCGCTGCAGCCTGCACACTGGCTCTCAAGCGTGGACAGAGCTGCGCACTTGTCCTTCTCAAACGGTTCATGAGCCTGGCTCCACACTCATCTAACTTGGGGCTCTCTTTGGCATGAGTATAGCTTGCTCCAATTTGGCCTTATTTATTTTTTGACGTAGGGCCTCACTCTAGCTTAGGCTGACCTGGAATTCACTATGCAGTCTCAGGGTGGCCTCGAACTCATGGTGATCCTCCTACCTCTGCCTCCGGAGTGCGACACCATGCCTGGGTTTGTCCATATCTTTTAAAAAGTATATTTTATTTATTTTACAGAGAGCAAGAGAGACAGATAAAGAGAGAGAATGGGCACACCAGGGCCTCCAGCCATTGCAAACAAACTCAAGATGCATGCGCCACCTTGTGCATCTGATTTATGTAGGTCTTGGGGAGTGTAACCTGGGTCCTTAGGCAAGTACCTTAGCTGCTAAATCATCTCTCTAGCTTAGCCAATTTGGCCTTATCTTGACCTTCTGTAATTGGGCCTCCCACGGGTCGGTCCAGCTCTGGACACACTGGCTTCCTCAGCTGTGACCAGCGCACTCCTGTGTCTGGCTGCAGGTGGCCCTCGTCTTGACACCTTAGTCCTTCGTGACCCTTGATCTCGAGAGGAGTGGTCAGAAGGTGGAGGTTTCAAGATGGCTCAATTCCCACTATCAGGGAACAGGTCAAAGCAGGTACTCTGAGGACAGTGATGGTGCCAACGCCCCGGGTTCATGTGTGCATGCCAGTGTGTGGACCTGCGCTGTTGGGCTTGCGATCACGTCGTTCGAGGGGAGATGCGGTGTGGCAGCCACAGGAGGCACTTTGGGCGGTGCTGGGTTCTGCCCGGGCAGGCTTGCTCATAAGAGAGGGTGCTGGCAAACATGGCCAGAGTCCAAAGCCTTTCTGAGTCCTTACCTACCCTCTCTTACCCCTGAGGTGGGCTGCTCACTCGGAAGACAAGCATGACTCTTCTTCCTGCCCGGGCGAAGTGGGTATTGGTCTGTGGGTAACCTGGAGGGTTTCCCAGCACCCTGGTAGGAGAGAAGCGAGGGATCTCTCTCTCTGACCAGGGCCTAGCAAGAGCTGGGGAAGGTGAGGTGGAGACTCATGACTTAAGGTGAAGAAGGGCGCTAGCGAGATGGTTGAGCAGTTAAAGGTGTTTGCTGCCCAGTTCAGTTCCCTGTCGTCCATGTAAAACTACACCCAGAAAGTGGCACAAGCATCTGGCGTTCATTTTTGGCAACAAGAGATCCCCATCTCCACCATGCGGATAAAGAAAAATGCTAAAAATAATAAATAAATAAATAAATAAATGTGGAAAAGGGTGACAGAGGTGGACCAGGCAGAAAGGGTGGCTTGGGACCATCATATGGGTGTAGATGTCCATGTGCACACACACACACACACACACACACACACACACACACCTGTCAGTATGAACAGCGTCTACTTGTGGGTGGGTTCAACATGGCCTCCTGGGTAGGTTGATGGGGTGTGAGGGCAGGAAGGGCATCTCACTGGAGGTGGCTTAGGTTTGGTGTCTGGGATGTAGCCCTGCTCATGCACTGTATAGGTGAGCCAAGCCACCTCAGGACCTTAACCTGAGGCAAGTTACAGATGGGACAGTGGCTCAGGGTGAGGAGTTCAGATAAAGCTTGATGCCTTGCCTACGCTGGGCTCCCTGCAAGTTGGATTGGGGACGGGTGACTCCCAGAGGAGGGAGAGAGAGCCTCTGCCCTGGTTCAGGGCTCTGTATCTGAGTGACACTGGTTATTTCTTTGGGGCGTCATGAGTATCAAGAGTCAGTTGCACTAAGACAAGGACACTGCCTGGGACGTGGGTCCTTGTGTGGACTTCGGTGCTTGTAGGAAGGACCTGGGTATGCGTGTACACAAACGTCTGCACAGAGGGGAGCCTCTAATGCTTGACTTCTATTGACATGCATGGGCATCCCAGGGACCAACTGCTCAGATGCCCGGGGCGAGGTCCCTGCCAGGAGCTGCCCGCCAATGTTAGAGAGTGGTGGTGAGTGGCGCTCACAGTGGCCACGCGTGTCAGTTACTTTCTTCTTGTGAACAAATGCAGAAGCAGCTTAGGGAAGAGTTAATTCTGGCTCACAAAAGAGGGGAGAGTCCACCATGGTGGGGAGCATGGAGGGAGCTGATAGTTCTCTCAGCAAGCAAGAGGCAGGACGGTTCGAGGGCTGGACTGTAAAACCTCAAGGCCTGTCCCCAGTGACCCGCTTTCTCCTGAAGGCTCCACAACCTTCCCAAACACTACCACCGGCAGGTGACCAGATGTCCAAGTGCACGATCCTATGGGGGTTGCTTTCTTTTTTAAAATTTAATTAATTTATTTATTTGAGAGAGGGAAAAAGGCAGACACACACACACACACACACACACACACACACACACACAGAGAGAGAGAGAGAGAGAGAGAGAGAGAGAGAATGGGTGCACCAGGGCCTCCAGCCAGTGCAAATGAACTCCAGACTTACGTGCCACCTTGTGCATCTGGCTTATGTGGGTCCTGGGGAATCGAACCTGGGTCCTTTGGCTTCACAGGTGAATGCCTTAACTGCTAAGCCATCTCTCCAGCCCGGGGGCTGTTTTCTATTTAAACCACAACACCGCACTTACCTTTGCTACCTGCCACATTCCATCTTGGCACATGCTCTTGCAGCAGCACCTGCCTTTCAGAAGTGGACACCCTCGGTCCATGTGGGAGAGTCAGGCTCAGGACAGCTTTGTAACTGACTGGCAGTCACACTCCTAGCAGGTGGCAGGTCCCATGTTCTCTTCCCTACCCTGCCTTGTGCCTGCATTGCTCAGTGCCCACATACCTGTCCCCTGAGCCAGCTCCACCCCATGGGCTCTTCCCTTCATCCCAGTTCCCAGGGATACAAGAAACTTGCTGGAATTAGGGAATCCACTGTGCACCCCTCTCTTCTGCATGGCTGGGCGCTGCCTGCCACGGGCCTGTCTTCCAGAGCTCAGAGTTCTCCCCAGCTGAGAGCCAGACGGTGAAGTGGGGGCTGTGGGGCACTGTGATAGCCAAGGAAAGGAATCTGTATGGCTGCCAAGGCCAGGAGGAAGCCTGGAGCCTAGAGTTGGCACCCAGCCAGGGGTTGGGAAATGAACAGGCAGAGGCTGCTGCCTGCTACATCTCTACTTCTGCACTCAAAGCTCCAGGAGCTGGGCAAGGCCCTAGTCATGTGTCCCCGCCTCGTGACTCAGTCACTCCTACCTGTCCAGGTGCAAGTTCACCGAGAGCCATCTGTCCTTACCTGGGCCTCCTATCCCTGCACAGCCAGTCAGCAGCAGCTCTCAGGATTCATGGACAAATACCGACCGTCATTGTCACTCATTAGTGTGCACCCTCCATGTCTGGGCCTCTCTTCCACCCTCATCAGAGCTGTGCCCAGCACCCGTATGACCACCATCCAAAATGCCCTGTTGGTTGAGGATTTTGCACTGGATGGAGAGATGTCTCTTAGGCAGAGTTGGCTGGTCTGTCTTGCATCTGTCCTTGGAGCTCACCTTTCTCTTGGGGCTGAGCCTCTTGATTGTTGCTGATCCTTGGGAAGTGTGATAGAGATGTTTTAGTGCTGAGCACTACTCTGTCACTTCTCAGCACTATGGTGCCTTTTGAGTTATCCCAGAGGTCACCACCATCTGAAAAAAGAAGGTTCTCTAACCAAAAGTGAGAGTAGTATTAATATATGGGTATGAACATTAAGAAAAGTGCTTACTGGGAGTTTGGTGAGCATAATATATTCATTTAGCCAGACACCAGCAGGCATGACACTCCTAGGGCTCATGACTTCCCTTGTCATAGGTTTTCAGTATCAGGCATGTGTTACCTCCCATGGAGTGGGCCTCCAGTCCAATTAGAGGGCGGTTGGTTTCACCCATACAGACATGCCACTATTGCACCTCTTGGCTCATTTGGCCTGGCTGGCCCAACTTAAGGCTTGCAGTGTCCACTGTTGTTTATTTCCACTGATGACTTCTCTCTCTCCCATGGAGCTGCATGCAGCATAGCTTCTTCCAGCTTTCTGTCAGCTGGTCTACATGGAGGAGCTTTTCAGCTCAGCTCAAGCAAGATTGCTCAGTGACCTTCCAGCCCAAGCATTTGGAGTCTTCAGCAATAAGGTCTTACCATCTATTCCTGGTGGGAAACCAAGAGCCTCTGCAATGGCCTGTAATGTTTTGAGGATATCATGGACCTCCCTAGCCAACAACTCACTGGAAGATATCCCATCCTTGGCAATAAAAATTTTCTAGTAATGGCTTCTGGGTGCACCATTGTCCGTAAAAATAGGTTTCCATATGACTTATTCATACCCTCTTAGATTTTGATTTACTCTCCCCCCACCCTTCCTTACTCAATCTCTTCCCCTAACCTCACTTAGGCCTTTCCACCCCCAGTAATATGTTCTTCTACTTGCAGATATACAATACCATCCCCTTAAGTCCTCCCCTCTCTTCCCTCCCTTATATTTCCTTTCTAGCTTACTGGCCTCTGCTATTTTATTCCAACTCACATACAAGTCCAAATATTTGTAGCTAGAATATGAGAGAGTACATGCAGTGCTTGGCTTTCTGGTCCTGGGGTTACCTCACTAAGTATAATCCTTTCCAGGTCCATCCATTTCCCTGCAAATTTCATAATCCCATTTTTCTTTAGCTCTGAATAGAATTGTATAAATGTACCACATCCTCATTATTCACTCATACTTATTTTTATTATCTCTCTCTCTTCCTCTCTCTCTGTGTGATGTATATGCGTGTGTATGTGAGGGTGGGCATGCATGTGCCACAGTGCACAGGTGGAGGTCAGAGGACAACCCTGAGTGCAGGGTCTCTGTGCACACAAGGCTGGATGGCCTGAGAGCTTCTGGGATTCTCCTGTGCCTCACATCTCACTGTAGGAGGCCTGGGATTAGAGATGCTTGCTACTGCGTCTGGCTTTACGTGGGTTCTGGGGACCCAAACTCAGGTCCTCATGCTTTCACAGCAAGCTCTTTATCTACTGAACCATTTCCCCAGCCTTTTAATTTATTTTTAAATCGTGGCAGGGAGAGGCAGGTTGGCACTTCGAAAATGCCTTGGTTAACCATTTGAAAGGGAATAGTGGGAGAGAAGATGAAACATTAAGTCTGTCTGCCTCAAGGTCTGGGCTCCGTCTGATCCCCAAGCTCTGGGATACCCTTCTGGTGAAACTGGGGAGACTGTAGGCACTTTGCTGGGGGTCTTCTCTGAAATTCCATCGCTCAGGGTAACAGCCCACTGCTTCTGTGAAGACTCACGTATCCCTTGATGGGTAAAGGACCCGTGACGGGTGGTTACACCTAAGGCTTTGTAGTGTGGCTTCAGGGCCGTGGGACTCACCTTGTTCCCCAGGTGGTGGACAGCCTTATGGACACAGAGTCTTGCTTTTAGGTGAGACCCAGTACAGGCCCCGGGAGGTAGCCTCTCCACTCCGGGTTCTTGTAGCAGACAGTACAAGGGCCTATGAAGACCCATGGTGTTGGTTAGTCTCTCTCACATGCCCCAAATGGTGATATGAATAAGAAACAAAGAACTTCTAAGGTGAGTATTCTGTTAAGAGTGATTAATGAGAAAATTCATGGTTTACTTACTTTTCTTGAAGGTACATATAAACATGATATTAAAGACTAGACCCAGAGGCTAGAGAGATGGCTTAGTGGTTAAGGTACTTGTCTGTGAAGCCTAAGGACTCATGTTCTACTCTCTAGGTCCCATGTAAGCCAGATGCACAGTGACACAAGTGCACCATGTTGCACATGCACACAAGGGGGAACATGTGTCTGGAGTTCCATTGCAGTGGCTGGCAGCCCTGGCACGCCAATTGTCTCTCTCTCATTAAAAAAAAAAAAAAAGGCCAGGCTGGAGAGATGGCTTAGCCGTTAAAGGTGCTTGTCTGCAAAGCCAAAGGACCCAGGTTCAATTCCTCAGGACCCATGTGAGCCAGATGTACAAGGTGATACAAGCATCTGGAGTTTGTTTACAGGACTAGAGGCTCTGGTGTGCCCATTATCTCTCTCTCTCGAATAAATAAATAAAATAAAAATATATTTTTTAAAAAGGCCAGTCTGTTGGGCTTGCCTCAAAAAAAAAAAGGAATAAAGACTCAATTTATCTTGAACTTTTTGAAGTAGGATTAGAAATAGAGTGATTTTTGATACTTTTTGCTCTAAAGGTCCAAATATTGTTCTTTTTTGTTAACTTTTTTTTTTTTTTTTTTTTTTTTGGTTTTTCGAGGTAGGGTCTTACTGTAGCCCAGGCTGACCTGGAATTTACTCTGTAGTCTCAGGGTGGCCTCGAACTCTTGGCGATCCTCCTACCTCTGCCTCCTGAGTGCTGGGATTAAAGGCGTGCGCCACCACGCCAGGCTTTTTGTTAACTTTTTATCTTCAAAAATTATAAGAGGTCTGGCATGGTGGTTCATGCCTTTAACCCTAGCACTCAGGAGGTTGAAGTAGGCTAATCCCTGTAAGTTTGAGGCTAGCCTGGGTGGGATGGCTACAGAGTAAGTTCCAGGTCAGTCTGAACTAGAACAAGACCCTGCCTCCAAAAATCCCCCCCCAACACAAGAAAATGTATCATAGACATTTGTTTAAATAACGAGCTTCATTATTTTATAATCACACCATATAAGTGTCTTGGAAGTCTGTAAAAGAAACAGAAGAACTTAGCATGGCTGTCTTACTATTATTTTAAAATTAGCAGTAGCATAAGGTCTGGCTGCAAAAGGCTCGGCGCTCACTGGCTGGGAATTGGTGTCTGGGGAAACAGTCTGGAGCAGGTTCGGCAATGCTGCTGTCATATGCAAAGCCCGTGGTCTCCCCCTCCCCAGGCTCTCTCAGGTGATGGCCGCCAGAGAAGCGTGGCGCTCACCCATCAGAACGGCACGCACTCCTCCTAAATGAAGCTGATGTGGTGGCCTTGGGCAGATCAATAACATGGAACTCTTTGGGCATCCCCAGTAGAGGGGCAGTCCTAGGCACCTCCTGTTCTATGTAAGATGGGGCCCAGTACGTTTCCCAGTATCTACAGGGAGGGCTGCAGTGGGGTGGGAGACGGGAGCGAACTGAGTTCCGGCACTCTTTGCGCTGTACTATCCTTGTCCTCCCAAACTCCTTTCTCCAGTTAGTTGTGGGCTAACTCTCCACTACAGTCACTCCAGTGAAACCTTATAGACACATCGAGTGAAACTTCCCCGTGGAACAGTCACAGTTCCAAGCCTCCGGGCAACTTGGCATTAAATAAAACACGTTGTGGGCACTTCTCATCTAAGAGAGGATCTTAGACGTTCCTGCCCCGAGTTCTCGGCCACTCTCCTGCTGGTGTTTCTTACTGTCGCATCTCCTTTCTTGTCCTGCACAGGCCTTTGGGATCTTATGCAGACATACATCTGGTATACCTCAGAGATGAATTACACCAGCAGCTTTCAAGGTCCAGGGCGAAATGGCTGCATACACATGTATTTGCAGTATATGTGTAACAAATTCCTTATGCAACACCTGCACTTGCCCTCTGCCTGGCTCTCCCAGATGATGGCAGGCAGAGAAGCCACGGAAGGGCCAGTGTCACCCCTAAACGAGGCTGGTCTTGTGGTCGTGGGAAGCTCGACAAAACGGAATTCCTAGACTGGAAATGCGCATGGAGTTCTTCATTTAGCGTCCATTGCTCTAGGCGCTGGAAATTGTTCCATAGAGAAGTTTTTCCTAGCAAGCAATTTCCCAGTGATAATTAGCATTAGCAAGGCTTCATAGTGAGGTACAGCTAAAGAGATAGGGCATTAGAGAGGGGGTGAGAAAGACGCAAAGGGATGAACAGAAGCGGAGGTGGGAAGTGCCATCCAGAGCCCAGGCCAGTGTGGGCCCGAGGCTTGGGCTGGGTCTGTTCGGTGGCTCCTGTCACTGTCTGTCCCAGGGGTCCAAGAGGTGTATCAGCAAAGAGGAGCTCTTGGGAAACTCACCTCCTGGGCCCATTTACCTTCCTCTTTCAGAGGTATAAGCTGCAGCTCCGTTAGATGCCACTGTCTTGTCACCTCAGGCACTTAGTGAATGATGGGGCTAGAGGGACTCTGATGGCCACTGCCGGTGACAACCCCAGCTCGCAGTAGGGCCGGCTCCAGGAAGACTCATGGCCCAGCACTGCAGGCTGAGCACAGATGCCTCCAGGCTCCTGGCTAACATTCTGCTAGCTGACTGGTGAGCAGCAAGTGTTTTAGGTAACTGCCAAGTTGGTGGTTTGGAGACAAATGAAGCGCAGAAAAGCTATGAGCTGTTTTTTTAACTAAAATGCTTATCATGTTGGAATTAACCCAGGCCCATTGGACAGACACTTCCGAGTTCTCACACCATGGTTATGGATTGGGTGCGAATTGTACCCTCAAGCTCACATATTTGAACACTTGATCTCTAGTGGCTGTGGAAGTGTTTTGGGAGGTTGTGAAGTCTTTCTGAGGTGGGACCTTGCTGGGAGAAGTAGTCCACATAGGTGGGCGGTCTGTTGGAAGTTGGATAATTTTTCTTTTTCTTTTTAAAATTTAAAAACAATTTTTTTCTTTTTGCTATAACAGAATATCTGACAGAAACAGCTATGGGAGAAAGGACTTTTTCTGGTTCATGGTTCAGGAACGTTGTCCATCATGGCCAGGAAGGAACAGTGGTGGAAACGGCTCATAGCTGAGGAAAGCTGCAGTGAGTGTAAGAAAGCCAGCTACCTTGTGTTGGCAGTTAGCAAACAAGCAGTTTGGGCCAGAACTGGGGTCAGGTCATAGTCCATAAGGTCTACCCTAAAGGTTCCACCTCCTAAAGGTTCCACCTCCTAAAGGTTCCACGGCTTCAAAGTTCTACCACCTCAAGGTCCTACCACCTCAAGGTTCCACCACCTCAAGGTTCCACCTCCTCAAGGTTCCACCTCCTCAAGGTTCCACCTCCTCAAGGTTCCACCTCCTAAAGGTTCCACCACCTAAAGGTTCCACCTCCTAAAGGTTCCACCACCTAAAGGTTCCACCTCCTAAAGGTTCCACCACCTAAAGGTTCCACCACCTAAAGGTTCCACCACCTAAAGGTTCCACCTCCTAAAGGTTCCACCTCCTAAAGGTTCCACCACCTAAAGGTTCCACCACCTAAAGGTTCCACCACCTTCCCAAACTGTACCGCCAGCTGGGGACCAAGCTGGGGACCCATGAGCCTATGAAGGGGGTCTCACATCTCAACCGTAACAGAGGTTATACCCACTTTCCGATACAGACGCTTCTCTATCTCTTTGTCCTCATGGTGTGATGAGCTGCAGCCTTATGCTCCTGCCACCACAGACAACCTCGCTCCAGCTCGCCTTCTCCGCCTCGAGGAACCGAAACCCCTCTGCAACTGTGAGCCTGAACAGACTTGTCTACACAGCAATGAGAAAGTAACCGATATAGCCACCTCCACACGATGGCTTCTCTCTGGCTCTCCATCCACCCCGTTTTACCTCCTGTAGCTGAGACACAGCAGTCCAGGTTCCCGCCCTGCTTGTCTTTGTAATGGGGTGAACTCTGGGCTAGGTGGGTGACCATCCCGACCTCCTATTATAACGCCACAGCTGGAACAAAGGAAGGATGGTTTTCAAATGTGTTTTTCTTTTTTTCCCTCTGCACCACCTCTAGACCTGCAGAGTCAAGTGAAACACTTAGGAAGCCGCCTCTGGCCCTCCTGCTTTGGTGGAGCAGGACAGCCCAGGCTGAAGGGGAGCGCTCACAGCTCTCCTAACCGCCAGCCCCACGGCAGGCGGCGAGCCAGGGGGTCGTGTGAAATCCAGCAGTGATTGGTGCTTGCCAGTGGCTTAAGGACTAGTGGAGAACAAATGAGAGAAGTTGAAGGAAACACCTATAACCTCCTCCTCTTCCTCTTCTTCTTCATTTTTCTCAACTTCCTCTTCTTTTTGGAAGCAAAGTCTGTAGCCCAGACTGGCCTTGAGTGGCCTATGTAGCTAAGCATGACCTTGAACTTCTGATCTTTCTACCTCTACCTTCCTAGTCTTGGGATTACAGGTGTGTGCCGCCATGTCTAGTTTATGCAGTGCTAGGGATCAGCCCTTGGGCCTCTTGTGCATGCTAGACAAGTGCTTGGCCAACTCCCTCCTCTCCCTCCTTCTCCTTCCTTTCTTTTTAAAAAATTAATATATATATATATATATATATATATATATATATATATATATATACTTTTTACTTATTTATTTGCAAGCAGAGAGAGATAGAGAGAAGAGAGACAGGCAGAGAGAATGGGTGCACCAGGGCCTCCAGTCACTGCAAACGAATTCCAGATGCATGTGCTACTTTGTTACATCTGGCTTTACATGGATAGTGGGGAATTAAACCCAGGTCGTTAGGCTTTGTAGGCAAGTGACTTAACTGCTGAGCTATCACTCCAGCCTTAAAAATATTTTCATTATTTATTTTCAAGACAGAGAGAAAGGGAGGGAGGAGAGAAAGAGAGAGAAAGAAATGGGCATGGCAGTGCCTCTAGCCATTGCAAACGAACTCCAGATACATGTGCTGCTCTGTGCATCTGGCTTTGTGTGGGTATTGGGGAATCAAACCCACACCATCAGACCTCACAAGCATGGCCTTTAACTGCTGAGCCATCTCTCTAGGTCCTTACTTATTGATTATATTTTTGATTTTTGAGGTAGGGTCTCAGGATGGCCTCGAACTCAAGACGATCCTCCTACCTCTGCCTCCTAAGTGCTGGGATTAAAGACGTGTGCCACCACGCCTGGCTTTTAATTTTTTTTTTTTTTTTGAGATAGGCTCTCATGTTGCCCAGGCTGGCTTCAAACTTGCTATATGGTTGAGAATGACCTTGAGTTCCTGATTCTCCTTCCTCCATCTCACAAGTGCCGGGGCCGCAGGTGTGTGCCGTCATTCCTGCTTGTGTACCACCATGCTTGGGCTCATGTCTATAAGGTGCCCACCAGGGCCCTTTTATTCCTATTCAAGTCCTTCTCATCCTTCAAACCCTGACTCCTGGTGGCTTGTCAGTTCCCAGTGGCCCTCCATGGCATCCTATGCCACATACTGTAACGCCATCCTGTGACGAATCTTAGTTTAAGGACTGTATGTCGTCGATTGGGGAATGCCTCTTTAATATAGATTTAATATAGATAATATTTATTTATTTGACAGAGAAAGAGGGAGAGGGAGAGAGAGAGAGAGAGGAGAGAGAGAGAGAGAGAGAGAGAATGGGTGCACCAGGGCCTCCAGCCAGCCACTGCAAACGAACTCCAGATGCTTGTGCATCTGGCTAATGTGGGTCCTGGGGAATCGAACCTGGGTCCTTTGGCTTTGCAGGCAAATGCCTTAACCACTAAACCACCCTTCCAGCCCTAATACAGATAATATATATATATATTTTGTTTTTTTGAGGTAGGGTCTCACTCTAGCCCAGGCTGACCTGGAATTCACTATGGAGTCTCAGGGTGACCTCGAACTCACAGCGATCCTCCTACCTCTGCCTCCCGAGTGCTGGGATTAAAGGCGTGCGCCACCACGCCCGGCTCAGATAATGTTTAATGTGAATAAGAACAACTAGGAAATACTTCCCCAACCATGACAGAGTGTCTCTTCTATGATTTCTTGCCTGAACAGAGGAATACCCTTTCAGTCCTGCCTCACCGTGGAGTTCCCAGGAGGTGGAGGGGAGTCTAGCTGACCAGAGTGTGGCAAGAAGGAGCTGAGAGCCATCTGGTATCTCCCGCCTTCGTCCCACACGTGGCTCCATGCATTCTTCATTTTCCCGGGCCTGGTTTTCTCCCTGACTGTGGGACGCCACTGGCTCCTCCGGACGTTCCTCTGTGTCTGCTCCCGGCCGCGCCTCTGCCTGGGTCAGGTAGTGACTCCGGGACGCTCACCCTTCCTTCGCTTGCAGAGGGCACCCACCACTGGTCTGTATGCTTGCAATCACTTCTGCCTGTAAGAAAACGGAAAGCTGCCCTAGGCAAGACCAGGGGCCTGCGTGCATTACAGCTTGGGACTTAAGTCATGTCCACCTAGAAGCAATTTCCGTTCAGGTCCACTTGTGTGTTTCCTGGTTACCTGAAATTCTGATCTCACTTGTGGCCTATGTACAGATGGCATAGCAGTTGCCAAGATAATTTCTCCTACTCCTTCTCTTCCTTTTCCTTATTTGTGCTGAGAATGGAACCAAGAGCCTTATGCATCTGGAGCAAGTGTCCTACCGCTGGGCTGTACCTTCATCCCCCTCAGGATGTTTCTTGAAAAGTTAAAACTTCCCTCCTTCCTTCCTTCCTTTTCTTTTATTATTATTATTATTATTATTATTATTATTATTATTATTATTTGGCTTTTGGCTTTTCAAAGTAGGGTCTCACTCTAGCCCAGGCTGACCTGGAATTTACTCTGAGGTCTCAGGGTGGCCTTGAACTCACAGCAATCCTCCTACCTCTGCCTCCAAGTGCTGTGGTTAAAGGCATGTGCCACCACACCTGGCTCCCTTCCTTCTTTTCATACTGGGGGTTGAACCTAGGGTCCTCACATGATAAGCAAACACTTTACCACTGAGCTTTATCTCTAGCCATTTTTTTACCCCCCCCCTTTTTAAATAACGACAGGATGCTATATGGCATTTTAAATCCCAGTTGGGAGGGAGTTGTTTTCTTTAAAAAATTTTAATTAATTAATTTATATTTTATTTATTTGCAAGGAGAGAGAGAGAGAAGAGAGAGAGAGAGAGAGAGAGAGAGAGAGAGAGAGAGAGAATGGGTGCACCAGGGCCTCCAGCTTTTGCAAACGAACTCCAGATGCATGCGTCCCCTTTTGCATCTGGCTTACATGGGTCCTGGGGTATCAAACCTGGGTCCTTTGGCTTTGCAGGCAAGCACCTTAACCACTAAGCAATTCTCCAGCTCATTTTAACCTTTTATTTTCAGATAGGGTCTCAGTAAATTGCTCAGGCTGTTCTTAAGCTCACTCTATAGCCGAGGAGGGCCTTGAACCTTCAATCCTCCTGCCTCAGCCTCTTCCATAGGATTACAAGCCTGTACCACCCAACAAATTCCGGTTCTCACAGCCAGCAGAGACAAAGGTTTGTCAGACTGGAGGGATGTGTAGATCCCTCTATTGCCATTGTGTTCCCTTTGCTCTAAAGGGGAGATTGCAGGGGGGCCTCAGTAGTTCACTGGTGTTCACTTCATGCTTGTTCGCATGTCCAGCATGGTACACAGCTGACTCACAGACGGAGAGTGCGTCAGCCCACTCTGTGTAGGCATGGTGAAATACCTGGGGCAGCTATTTATAATCGGGGGAGGATGGCCTGGGGAGATGGCTCAGTGGTTAAAGGTGTTTGCCTATAGCCAAGAAAGGTTTGCTTAGTTCATGGTTTTGGAGGTTCAAAAGCTCAGACCAGGTGAGGGTCGTGGGTGGTGGCATATCATGGGGGAAGCAGGTGTTGGGGGGAAAATTCACATTTCAAATCAGAAAGAGACTGAAAGTCTGGGGTATCCCACAACCCCCTATAGAGACACACCCTGTATGGCCCAACCACCTCCTAAAAGCTCTGGCACCTCCCAACCACTGCACCCAGCCTTTACCTACAGGCCTTTGGGGGGGGCATTCATATCTAAACTATAGCAGGAAGAAGCTACTAATTTTTTTTTCGAGGTAGGGTCTCACTCTAGGCCAGGATGACCTGGAATTCACTATGTAGTCTCAGGGTAGACTCGAACTCACGGCGATCCTCCTACCTCTGCCTCCTGAGTGCTGGGATTAAAGGCATGCACCACCATGCCCAGCTAATTTTTTAAAAATATTTTATTTATTATTTATTTGAGAGAGAAAGTGAGAGAGAGAGAGAGAGAGAGAGAGAGAGAGAGAGAGAGAAGAAGAGGCAGAGAGAAAGAGAGAATGGGCATGCCAGGGCCTCTAGCCACTATAGACTAATTCCAAATACATGTAGTCCCTTATGTGGGTCCTGGGGGAATTGAAGGGTCCTTAGGCTTCACAGACAAACACCTTAACCGCTAAGCCATTTCCCAGGCCCCCCAGCTAATTTTTTAAACATATTATTTTTATTTATTTATTAGAGACAGAAGGAGAGAGAGAGAGAGAGAGACAGACAGACAGACAGACAGATAGACAGACAGAGAATAGGTGCACCAGGGCCTCCAGCAAACGAACTCCAGACACATGCGCCACCATGTGCATTTGGCTTACGTGGGACCTGGACAATAGAACCAGGATCCTTTGGCTTTTCAGGCAAACACATTAACTGCTAAGCTATCTCTCAAGTTATATACTAATTTTTAAACATTATTTATTTATTAATTAGAGAGAGTGAGAGGGAGAATGGGTGCACCAGGACCTTCAGCCGCTGCAAACAAACTCCAGATGTGTACGCCCCTTGTGCACATGTGACATTGTGTGCTTGTGTCATTGCATCTGGCTTACATGGGATCTGGAGATTCGAACATGAGTTAGGTTTTGCAGGCAAGCACTTTAACCACTAAGCAATCTCTCCAGCCCGAATCTACTAATTTGACTGAGCGTGGAAGTTACCTTCTGGGTCTGGAGATATGGTCAGTTTGATGAAAATTCAAGGAAGTCACACATTGGCACACAGTAGCAGCTGGCTCTATGGCGGCGTGAATGGAGGAGGGACTGCTAGAATTAGCCATGGGGGAGACGTGGGTGCCAACCACTATACCTGGAGGAGGAGGTTTGAGTGTCCTGATGGACTTCAGCTAACCCAGCCATCATGGTTTGGAGTGGGATAGGAGAGGGCAGGGAACTGCAGGCAGCTTCTAAGAAATAGGTTATTTTTCTTTATTTGTATTCTAGGTAGAATTTAAACGCACAGGTGGCAGGGTTAAAAACTTATGAAACAGACTGGATATAAACCAAGTTATTTTGGGGAGAGTTTTGTGAAGGCTGTTCTGGGGAAAGTGGCATGTTTCAATGTTGGCAAAATAAAATAAGAATGTGTGTTAGTCTTGTCTCCCTAACACGACTATAAATTCCTTGAGTTTGGAGCTGAGATTGCAGTTGAGATGGATGGGGAGGTCATTAGAGAAAGTCTCTCACCCAGCAGTGCCCACGGCAGAGCAGCAGCAGGGTGGCACTTCTGACCACCAGCAAGGGGGCGCTTCTCAACTGCACCTCTGCTGACACCCTGGCTGCTGAGTACAGGAAACAGAAGCCCGAGGTTTTATTTTTTCCCATTATTGTCATTGTCACTTGTCACTAAGCTCGGTGAAGGCTGGCTGGCTGGTTGAAAATGTCAGGAAAGAACTTGACAGGCCAGTTGGAGACTAGATGGTTCTGTAGTGGCCACCATCTGGGCTGGACAGCTCATCAGAGAGCCAGCACTCAAGCCATTCATTACAGAGATAGAGAAACGGAGACCCAGAGGGGACGTGTGGCTGTTTCAGGTCACGCAGACCATTAGGAGCACGGTGAGGACTGGAATGCAACGTTTTTCCTTCCTCTGTCCCACCACTAGGTGCATAGCTCACGACCCTGAGCCTTGGAGCACGGAGACCTTCACCAGTGACCTAGGTTGGAGTTCTTCCTCTGGGATGACTAGAGGGACACCCTGAGCCATTCAGCCTGTGCCCCAGCCCCACCCCCACCCCACAAGGTATATGTCTCTTGGAGGAGAAACAGGCCTGGAATCTGTTTCACTCACTACCCGCTCAGATGACCAACATCTTGTCCTCGTATCTCTGCAGCCAGTCAGACCCCCTCCTTACCCTCCTGTCCTTTCTGGCTCCCTGCCAGCAGAGCCTCACGTGACCAGTGAGGACAAGCTTGGGGCTGAAGGGGTAGAGGCTGGCTGTTTATCCTGCTCCTGTGCCTGGACAGACACATGCTTCCTGTAACCCATGGTTCTCTACTGGGGGGCGCTTGCCTCCTACGCGGATGTGGAGGCCAGGATGAGGCTCGTTGCTCTATGAGGCAGCAGACAGACCCCAGCACAAGGACTTGCCCAGCCTACAGCGGGAGCAGTGCTGAGACTGAGCGCGCCTATTTGGCCCTGTCCTTCAGAGTTTTCCTGGTGGAGACAGTCCAGTCTTCCTCCATTGATGTGCCCATCATGTGACATCACTGCTATGCACAGCTTGACTGCTTATTGCTGTGAAAATGGCTTATTTCCAGTAAGTGTGGAAACGGTCATTTCTAATTTCTGTATATAGCCGAATAAAGATTTTTTGTTTATTTTTATTTATTTATTTGAAAGTGACAGCCAGAGAAAGAGGCGGGAGGGGGGAGAAAGAATTGGGTGCGCCAGGGCCTCCAGCCACTGCAAACGAACTCCAAGTGCGTGCGCCCCCTTGTGCATCTGGCTAACGTGGGTCCTGGGGAATCGAGCCTTGAACCGGGGTCCTTAGGCTTCACAGGCAAGCTCCTCACTGCTAAGCCATCTCTCTAGCCCCCGAATAAAGATTTTTTTTTTCGAGGTAGGGTCTCACTCTAGCTCAGGCTGACTTGGAATTCACTATGTATTCTCAGGGTGGCCTCGAACTCATGCAAAGCCTCCTACCTCTGCCTTCTAAGTGCTGGGATTTAAAGGCGTGGGCCACCACGCAGGGTGTCTGAACAAAGATTTTGAAAAGCTGATTATAGCCTGAGCTCACCCTTGTAGAAAGGCAGAACATATCTGGTGGGGAGGGAGAAGATACTCCCTTTGTTTAGAAATGCTTTTCTGGGGGCTGGAGAGGTGGCTTAGCGGTTAAGGTGCTTGCTTGCAATGCCTAAGAACACATGTTTGAATCTCCACATCCCACATAGCCAGATGCACAGTGATGCAAGCATGCAGTGTCGCATATGAGCCATAAGGGGGCTCATGCATCTGGAGTTTCCAGCAGCTGAAGACCCTAATGCGCCCATTCTCTCCCTCCCTCCCCCCCTTTCTAAAAAAAAGAATGCTTTTCTGCACTTGCCTGGCTATTAAATAGGAGGTCCCCAAACAGTTGTCACAGGCCAGAGGTGGTCTGACTGAAATCACCTTTAAGAAGCACAGTCTTTTCCTCTCCCTTGATTTCCTCTCCCCTCCACTGATTTATATATCTTTATCTGTTTTTTTTTTTCCTCACACTGACCAACTTTCCTTTTTCTTTTCTTAGTTTCTTTTTTGTGACAGGGTCTTCCTACAGAGTCCAGGCTAGCCTCAAATTCACTATGTAGCTCAGGCTAGCCACAAACCCATAACAACCTTCCCTCAGCCTCTTGGGTATACTAGAATCACAGAAATGTGCCATCAGAAGGCTTTGACTCCAGTGGCACCAACACCTTCATCATGTGCTTTGTCCCACAGCAAGCACACCTGATCTCAGAGTAACATTACCAGCCACTGCAAGTCACAATGTGATCACCAGAAACAGTCGGTGACATTTCCGAAGTTCTTTTTCTCCCTAGACTACATCCCAGGAGGGAAACAAAGTCAAATTACTGTGTTTAAGGTACTTGGAATAATTCCTTCATGGGTGGTTTTGTTATATAATTATGGCTTATTTGTGTAATTTCCCTTTTCATTTTCAGGGCTTACTCTTTAGGTTTAATTCTAACATTGAATCCACGGAACAAAGTATATTCCAAGAAGCCTAGCTTCTAGCCTGGCTCCACCTGTTCTGCTCCTTCTTCCTCACATGGGAAAAAAAGTGAGAGGAGAGAGAGGGGAGAGAGAGAGAGAGAGAGAGAGAGAAGAAGAGCAGAGAAAAAGAGAGAAGGGATGCCGGGCCCTTGCCCTATAGACTAATTCCAAAAACATTACCCCTTTGTGGGTCCGGGGGGAATAAAGGGTCCTTAGGCTTCACAGACAAACACCTTAACCCTAACCCTTTTCCCGGGCCCCCCCCAGCAAATTTTTTTTAACATTTTTTTTTTTATTTATTAGAGACGAAGGGGAGAGAGAGGAAAAGACCAGACAGAAAGACAGCAGAGAATGGTGCACCAGGGCCTCAGCAAACGAACTCCAGACACATGCGCCCCCATGTGCATTTGGCTTCGTGGGACGGGAAATTTAAAACCAGGACCCTTTTGGGTTTTTCAGGCAAAACTTAACTCCCTAAGCATCTCTCAAGTTAATATTTTTTAAACATTTTTATTTATTAATTAGAGAGGTGAGAGGGGAAGGGGCCCAGGCCTTTTAGCCGCTGCAAACAAACTCCAGATGTGTACGCCCCTTGTGCACATGTGACATTGTGTGCTTGTGTCATTGCACCTGGCTTACATGGGATCTGGAGATTTGAACATGAGTCCTTAGGTTTTGCAGGCAAGCACTTTAACCACTAAGCAATCTCTCCAGCCTGAATCTACTAATTTGACTGAGCGTGGAAGTTACCTTCTGGGTCTGGAGATATGGTCAGTTTGATGAAAATTCAAGGAAGTCACACATTGGCACACAGTAGCAGCTGGCTCTATGGCGGCGTGAATGGAGGAGGGACTGCTAGAATTAGCCATGGGGGAGACGTGGGATGCCAACCACTATACCTGGAGGAGGAGGTTTGAGTGTCCTGATGGACTTTAGCTAACCCAGCCATCATGGTTTGGAGTGGGATAGGAGAGGGCAGGGAACTGCAGGCAGCTTCTAAGAAATAGGTTATTTTTCTTTATTTGTATTCTAGGTAGAATTTAAACGCACAGGTGGCAGGGTTAAAAACTTATGAAACAGACTGGATATAAACCAAGTTATTTTGGGGAGAGTTTTGTGAAGGCTGTTCTGGGGAAAGTGGCATGTTTCAATGTTGGCAAAATAAAATAAGAATGTGTGTTAGTCTTGTCTCCCTAACACGACTATAAATTCCTTGAGTTTGGAGCTGAGATTGCAGTTGAGACGGATGGGGAGGTCATTAGAGAAAGTCTCTCACCCAGCAGTGCCCACGGCAGAGCAGCAGCAGGGTGGCACTTCTGACCACCAGCAAGGGGGTGCTTCTCAACTGCACCTCTGCTGACACCCTGGCTGCTGAGTACAGGAAACAGAAGCCCGAGGTTTTATTTTCTCCCATTATTGTCATTGTCACTTGTCACTAAGCTCAGTGAAGGCTGGCTGGCTGGTTGAAAATGTCAGGAAAGGTGGGTGTTGAGAGAACTCGACAGGCCAGTTGGAGACTAGATGGTTCTGTAGTGGCCACCATCCGGGCTGGACAGCTCATCAGAGAGCCAGCACTCAAGCCATTCATTACAGAGATAGAGAAACGGAGACCCAGAGGGGACATGTGGCTGTTTCAGGTCACACAGACCATTAGGAGCACGGTGAGGACTGGAATGCAACGTTTTTCCTTCCTCTGTCCCACCACTAGGAGCATAGCTCACGACCCTGAGCCTTGGAGCACGGAGACCTTCACCAGTGACCTAGGTTGGAGTTCTTCCTCTGGGATGACTAGAGGGACACCCTGAGCCATTCAGCCTGTGCCCCAGCCCCACCCCCACCCCACAAGGTATATGTCTCTTGGAGGAGAAACAGGCCTGGAATCTGTTTCACTCACTACCCGCTCAGATGACCAACATCTTGTCCTCGTATCTCTGCAGCCAGTCAGACCCTCTCCTTACCCTCCTGTCCTCCCTGCCAGCAGAGCCTCACGTGACCAGTGAGGACAAGCTTGGGGCTGAAGGGGTAGAGGCTGGCTGTTTATCCTGCTCCTGTGCCTGGACAGACACATGCTTCCTGTAACCCATGGTTCTCTACCGGGGGGCGCTTGCCTCCTACGCGGATGTGGAGGCCAGGATGAGGCTCGTTGCTCTATGAGGCAGCAGACAGACCCCAGCACAAGGACTTGCCCAGCCTACAGCGGGAGCAGTGCTGAGACTGAGCGCGCCTATTTGGCCCTGTCCTTCAGAGTTTACCTGGTGGAGACAGTCCAGTCTTCCTCCATTTATGTGCCCATCATGTGACATCACTGCTATGCACAGCTTGACTACTTATTGCTGTGAAAATGGCTTATTGCCAGTAAGTGTGGAAACGGTCATTTCTAATTTCTGTATATAGCCGAATAAAGATTTTTTGTTTATTTTTATTTATTTATTTGAAAGTGACAGCCAGAGAAAGAGGCGGGAGGGGGGAGAAAGAATTGGGTGCTCCAGGGCCTCCAGCCACTGCAAATGAACTCCAGACGCGTGCGCCCCCTTGTGCATCTGGCTAACGTGGGTCCTGGGGAATCGAGCCTTGAACCGGGGTCCTTAGGCTTCACAGGCAAGCTCCTCACTGCTAAGCCATCTCTCCAGCCCCCGAATAAAGATTTTTTTTTTTCAAGGTAGAGTCTCACTCTAGCTCAGGCTGACTTGGAATTCACTATGTATTCTCAGGGTGGCCTCAAACTCATGCAAAGCCTCCTACCTCTGCCTCCTAAGTGCTGGGATTTAAAGGCGCGGGCCACCACACAGGGTGTCTGAACAACGATTTTGAAAAGCTGATTATAGCCTGAGCTCATCCTTGTAGAAAGGCAGAACATATCTGGTGGGGAGGGAGAAGATACTCCCTTTGTTTAGAAATGCTTTTCTGGGGGCTGGAGAGGTGGCTTAGCGGTTAAGGTGCTTGCCCGCAATGCCTAAGAACACATGTTCGAATCTCCACATCCCACATAGCCAGATGCACAGTGATGCAAGCATGCAGTGTCGCAAATAGCCATAAGGGGGCTCATGCATCTGGAGTTTCCAGCAGCTGAAGACCCTAATGCGCCCATTCTCTCCCTCCCTCCCCCCCTTTCTAAAAAAAAGAATGCTTTTCTGTACTTGCCTGGCTATTAAACAGGAGGTCCCCAAACAGTTGTCTAGGTGAACACAGGCCAGAGGTGGTCTGACTGAAATCACCTTTAAGAAGCACAGTCTTTTCCTCTCCCTTGATTTCCTCTCCCCTCCACTGATTTATGTATCTTTATCTGTTTTTTTTTTTTTTTCTCACACTGACCAACTTTCCTTTTTCTTTTCTTAGTTTCTTTTTTGTGACAGGGTCTTCCTACAGAGTCCAGGCTAGCCTCAAATTCACTATGTAGCTCAGGCTAGCCACAAACCCATAACTAACAACCTTCCCTCAGCCTCTTGGGTGTACTAGAATTACAGAAATGTGCCATCAGAAGGCTTTGACTGCAATGGCACCAACACCTTCATCATGTGCTTTGTCCCACAGCAAGCACACCTGATCTCAGAGTAACATTACCAGCCACTGCAAGTCACAATGTGATCACCAGAAACAGTTGGTGACATTTCCGAAGTTCTTTTTCTCCCTAGACTACATCCCAGGAGGGAAACAAAGTCAAATTACTGTGTTTAAGGTACTTGGAATAATTCCTTCATGGGCGGTTTTGTTATATAATTATGGCTTATTTGTGTAATTTCCCTTTTCATTTTCAGGGCTTACTCTTTAGGTTTAATTCTAACATTGAATCCACAAAACAAAGTATATTCCAAGAAGCCTAGCTTCTAGTCCTGGCCCCACCTGTTCTGCTCCTTCTTCCTCACATGGGTAACCAGTGAACAATTTTTGTTTGTTCTTCCAGTGTTTTCCAAAGTAAGCAAAAGTATGTGTCTTTATATGTAGTTTCATATCATCTATTTATCTATTTACTTATTTATTAAATATTTTACTTTTTGTTTATTCATTTGAGAGAGAGAGAGAGAAAGAGGCAGATAGAGAATGGGCTCATCAGGGCCTCTAGCTTCTGCAAATGAATTCCAGATGCATGTACCACCTTGTGCATCTGGCTTACATGGGTCCTGGGGAGTTGAACCTGGGTCCTTTGGCTTTGCAGACAAGCGCCCTTAACTGCTAGACCATCTCTCCAGCCCTATATATTTACTTTTTAAGACAGTATCTCATGTAGTTCACACTGGCCTCAAACTTACTGTGTAACTAAAGATGGACTTGAATGCCTAATCCTTCTGCCTGTACTTCTCAAGTTCTGGGAAGGTGTGTGCCACCATGCTTAGCTCCCACTCATTTTTTTAGAGTATTTTGTTGTTTATTTATTTATTTATTTGAGAGAGAGAAAGACACAGGGGCGGGGAAGAGAAAGAGTGGGTGCACTAGAGCCTTCAGACACTGCAAACAAACTCCAGACGCATACGCCACCTTGTGCATTTGGCTTATGTGGACCTGGGGAATTGAACCAAGGTCCTTTGGCTTTGCAGGCAAATGCCTTAACCACTAAGCCAGTCTCTCTAGCCCTCATTTTTTTTTTTTTTTTGATGAATGAAGCCATTCATACACACTTTAAAAATATTTTATTTAGTTATTTGAGAGAAAGAGAGGAGGCAGATTATGGCCTCTAGCCATTGCAAAGGAACTCCAGATGCATGCTCCACCTTGTGCAACTGGCTTTATGTCAGTACTGGGGAATCAAACCCTGGGCCCTTTGGCTTTGCTGGTAAGCGCCTTAACTGCTAAGCCATCTCTCCAACCCTCATGCACGTTTTTCTCTCCCTTGCTTCCCCAACTCATTTCCAAAGAGCACAGCACACTGATACAGGGAGCCACTCCTTGTGGCTGCTTCTTGCTTCCTCAAATGGGCATGTTCAGTAGTGTCTTTAAAATATTTTTATATCTCATTTAATGCAGTCCTTTGTTGTCAGTTGTTTACAGTACTTAGCTAGTATTACAGAGTTGTACTGTCATAAATATCCTTGTTTATATTTTCCCCATATTTTTTTACTGATATCTTTGGGACAGATGAGCAGATATTCAGGTCAGAGGCTAATGCACATGTAACTTTGTAAGGTTTTGCTGAAATTCCCACTGGCCATGTGGTAGTTCTTTCTCTCATTTTGCTAACAGACCGCACTGTCATTCTTTTGGAGTTTTGCCCCACTTGATAGATGAGAAATAGTATCTCAATGCCTTTTTAATTCACGTATTTCTGTCACAGGTTTTTGAATTCCCTGTTTCAGACTCTGGCATAGAGACCTGAAGGAGAAGGAAAGGAGATGAGATCAGGCAGCGGGTCTCAACAGAGGACCCGCCAAGGCTCTGGGGGCCTCTGGAGCCGCGAAGACCTGTCGGAGATGCTGACTTGGGAAAACAGGCCCGGTGCTCATTCCTGCGTTAATCCATCACTGGATGTGGCTGCCCTGAATGGAGGTGTCACCTTGACTTTCTTCTGCAGAAGCACATCTCGCGAGGACTGGCTGTGGAGGGCCATCGTCTTGGGGTGGGGTAGGGCAGGTGCTGTAGGTGTGGACGAGCTGTGTCACAGTCTCTTCCCTCATCTGTTAATTTACCTATAAGATCTACTTGTATCTCTCTAGTTCACTGGTCTTGGATTGAGGTACATGTATCCAACATGCTTATTACTTTTAAAATGTTTTATATTTACTTATTAGAGAGGAAAGGAGAGAGAGAGAGAGAGAGAGAGAGAGAGAGAGAGAGAGAGAGAGAATGGGTGCACCAGGCCTCTAGCCATTGCAAACAAACTCCAGATGCATGCACTACCATGTGCATCTGGCTTACATGGGTCCTGGGGAATCAAACCTGGGTCCTTAGGCTTTGCAGACAAGTGCCTTAACCACTAAGCCATCTCTCCAGCCCATGCTTGTTATTTTAACAGTAAGTTTTCATATGTTTTTCTTAATAGCACCTATACTTTCTGCTTTGTGAATGGTATTATTAAGTCACCCCATGCCCTAGTAGATCTTGCTGTGAAATCTTTGCATGTATGCTGATGTGTATATGTGTTTATGTGTGTGTGTGTGTGTGTGTGAGAGAGAGAGAGAGAGAGAGAGAGAGCACCAGAGGTTGATGTTGCGTATCTTCCTCCATCACTCTTTACCTTATTCTTTGAGGCCGGATTTCTCACTGAACTCGAGTTCACCGATTCGGCTAGGCTATCAAGTCAGTGAGCCCATGCATGCACCAAGTTGTGCATCTGGATTTTGTGGATACTGGGGAATTAAACCTGGGTCCCCAGGCTTCACAGGCAAGTGCCTTAATGGCTAAGCCATCTCTCCAGCCCTTCATGTTTTTTTTTTTTTTTTTTAAGGTAGGGTCTCACTCTAGCCCAGACTGACCTGGAATTCACTATGTAGTCTCATGGTGATCCTCCTACCTCTGCCTCCTGAGTGGTGGTATTAAAGGCATGCACCACCATGCCCGGTCCTTCATGTTTTTCTAAAATATTTTATTTATTTATTTTCAAGTAGGAGACAGAGACAAAGAAAGAGAGACAGAGACAGAGAGAGAATGGGCACACCAGGACCTCTAGCCACTGCAAAGGAACTCCAGATGCACATGCCATCTTTGTGCATCTGGCTTTAATGGGTACCGGGGAAGTGAACCTAGGTTGTTAGGCTCTGGAGGCAAGTGCCTTAACCATTGGGCCATCTCTCCAGCCCGTGTGAAGACTTGAGGTTTTGTTATCATGAGTATCTTTATTTGAATTCCTTTATACAACATAGTTCCCTAGGTTTTGTCTTTACAGAAGTTCTATTATTTTACTTTATTATTTTGCATGTGTGCACACAGGCGTGCATGCACATGTCTGTATAAAGTAGTGCATGTGGTGTGTGGTGTACTCACACAGGTGCCTTTGCGGTGCCCCGTATGCTCGTCCACGGCTTGTCTGTGGAGGCAGGAGCGGAACTTCAGCTTCTCCACTGCTCTTCCACCTGGTCTTGTTTTGAGCCAGAGTCGCATTTTACCGAATCCAGAGCTTGCGGGATTCTGAAGATTCTCGGGTTCTGCTGTTCTGCAGGACTGGGGTTATAGGCACGTGGCCATGCCGGGCTGTTTTATGTAGGATCTGGAGATCTGAAACCCCTCAGGCCCTCCTGCTTTTGCATGAAGCACACTTAACTGCTGAGCCATTTCCTCTACTCTCAAATTTTTTTTGGCATGAGTATCTAAGATACTTTCCTCTTGACTCCCCCTTCTTCCCCTATGTATGGCACGTGGTCTGCTGGATGCTAAGCCCAAAGACAGTTTTCTTCCTTCAAGTCCAGTGCTTCCGTGGTGCTGACGGCCCTAGAGTTGTAGTGTGTCCATTAGCGGGTCTAGTATATCTATTTCAATAAAGCTTTGCCCTATCTCGAAAAACTAAAAAAAAAAAAAAAAAGGAAATGGTTTGGAGCCGAGCATGGTGGTGCAGGCCTTTAATCCCAGTACTCAGGAGGCAGAGGTAGGAGGATCGCCATGAGTTCGAGGCCACCTTGAGAATACAAACTAAATTCCAGGTCAGCCTGGGCTATAGCGAGGCCCTACTTTGAAAAACAAAAACAAACAGACAAACAAGAAAAAGGACTGGAGGGATGGCTTAGCGGTTAAGGCATTTGTCTGCAAAGCTAAAGGACCCAGGTTCGATTCCCCTAGGGCCCACGTTAGCCAGATGCCCAAGGGGGCTCACATGTCTGGAGTTTGTTTGCAGTGGCTGGAGGCCCTTGCGCGCCCATTCATTCTCTCTCCCCCGCCCCGACCTTCTCTGTCAAATAAATAAATAGATAAAAATAAAACATTAAAAAAAGATAAAGAAAAAGGAAAAAAGGGAGTTTAGTACTTCCTCTCCTTTGATAGTCTTAGGGTGCTTGTGGCCTGGGTGCTCATCCTGGAAACCCTGGTATTTGAACAGGTGATCTCCTTAGTCTATTTCCAGCTGCTTTCTCTGGAATCCTTTTCATCTCCTGTTCATACCTTTGACCCAAACTCTTCCCTTTTTTGTCTTATACTTCACGGAAGACTCACGTTGCCCATGGTGTTTATTTCCACCTGTACGTCTCCTAGTTTGGTCCTTGTTTCTAAAATATTGTTTCCTTTCGCATGTGATTCTTCCTTCTCTTTTCCCATCATCTTTTCCTTCAAGATCCTCGCTTTGGAGTATGTCCAGCCTAGAGATATTTAACTTTTTTTTTTAATTTTTTGTTTATTTTTATTTATTTATTTGACAGCAACAGACAGAGAGAGAAAGAGTCATAGAAAGAGACAGAGAATGGGCGCACCAGGGCCTCCAGCCACTGCAAACGAACTCCAGACGCGTGCGCTCCCTTATGCATCTGGCTAACGTGGGTCCTGGAGCATCGAGCCTCGAACCGGGGTCCTTAGGCTTCACAGGCAAGCGCTTAACTGCTAAGCCATCTCTCCAGCCCAAGATATTTTACTTCTGATGGGTGACATCCTTCATGGTTCCTGTCATGACTTGTTCTTGTGGTGAAACAGAAGCGTATGCCTTCCCTGGGCGACTTGTTCAATTTTCCAATGTGTCTTCATTGTCCTGGGAGAATCATGTGCTCCTCATACCATTTATTCCAAATTAACTCAGTGAGCTCCTTTTAAATGTCTTTTTAAATTAATTTTAAATTTTATTTATTTATTTGCAAGTACAGAGAGAGAGGAAGACAGAAAGAGAAGAGAATGGGCATGCCAGGGCCTCCTGCCACTGCAAATGAACTCCAGATGCATGCACCACCATGTGCATCTGGCTTATGTGGGTCCCTGGGAATCAAACCTGGGTCCTTTGGCTTCATAGGCAAACACCTTAACTGTTAAGCCATCTCTCCAGCCCAGTTTTAAAAATATTATTTATTTATTTGTGTGAGAGAAGAGAGAGAGAGAGAGAGAGAGAGAGAGAGAGATTGGTACTCAGGGCCTCTTGCCACTGCAAATGAACCCTAGACCCATGTGACACTGTGCATCTGGCTTGATGTGGTGTGGTAGTTTGAATATATGTCCTCCATAGCCTGAGGTGTGTCTTAAGGTTAAACTTCCTGTTTAAGTCTCCAGCAGCCTGCTGTAGGGGGCATGTTATGTGGGTGGCTCTGAATTCCAGCCTAAAGGTAGGGAGAGCAGTGTAAGGTCTGGGGGGTCCTGCTTGCTGCTTTTGTTTTTTTCCCCTGGCTTTTTAAAAAAATATTTTTTATTTGACAGAAAGAGAGAGAGAGAGAGAGAGAAAGAGAGAGGGGGGGGGATGGGTACAGCCACTGCAAACGAACTCCAAACATCTGCACCCCTTTGTGCATCTGGCTAACGTGGGTCCTAGGGAATTGAACCTGGGTCCTTTGGCTTTGTAGGCAAACGCTTTAACCACTAAGCCATCCCTCCAGCCCTTCCCTGGCTGTTTGATTGTTCCTCTCTGCTTGACTGTGTGGGAGCAGCTTCTTCCACAATTGATGGAGTTTCCCCTGGAGCAGTAAGCTTGAAATGCATCCCTTCCTTCCCCAAACTGTCTCATCAGATGCTCATCCCAACAATGTTGGAACTGACTACGACATGTAGGCTCTGGGGAATTGAACCCAGGCCAGCAGGCTTTCTATGCAAGCACCTTTAACTGCTGAGGCATCTCCCTAGCCCAGGGAGCTCCTTCTATAGTCACCTAGTGCCAGAAGCACTGTTCTCTTTGGTCGGAGGCCAGGATCTCTTCAAAGCCCCCAGGGAAGGACCCTTCCTGCCTCTCTGGGCCTGTGGTTATTGACTTTGCAGCCCTTGGCTTGTGGCCACTGCAGTCTCAGTGCCTTCACATTAGTTTCCTCCATGGGTGTGTCTCCAAGTTCCTGTCTCCTTAGAAGACACCAGGTATTAGATGAGACCTGGGCTAAACTCATCGTAACTGCAGTCGCAGGTACAAGGTGGACCACGTGGACTGGGGCACTGTCCATTCTACCACAGGGGTCTTAGGTTAGATGAACATGTAACAGAGGCATTTCCTCCGTAAACACGTTTATTTATTTGTTTGCTTGTAGGATGCGTGCTTGGGTCCAGGTGGGTGTGTGCCGTGGTGCGTGTGGAGGTCTGAGGACAGCCTCGGGGTGTTTGTCCTCTGCTTCCACCTTTGCTTCGTGGAGACAGGTCTCTCATTGGCTTGGGGATGCCTGTGTGCCAGTCTAGCTGGTGTGTGAGCTTCAAGGTCCTCCATCTCACTCTGCCAAGGGCATTTTGGGATCACAGATGTGTGTGCCACTTTGTGTTATTTTTAAACACGCTATGGATTGCTGTGGACTATGGCCACCTCACTGTGCTACGGGACACTACAAGCAGGAGTCGCTCCTGTCTAATTTTAGTGTGCTGAGGAATGTCCATGTGGTCCTAATACTTTACCTTCCCACAAACAATAATGTCATCATTTAAAATTTTTTAAAAATGTTTTATTTATTTGACAGAGAAAGAGGGAGAGAGAGAGAATGGGTGTGCCAGGGCCTCCAGCCACTGCAAACAAACTCCAGATGCATCTGCCCCCTTGTGCATCTGGCTTATGTGGGTCCTGGGAAATCGAGCCTGAGTCCTTTGGCTTTGCAGGCAAATGCCTTAATTGCTAAGCCATCCCTCCAGCCCAATGTCATAGTTTTTTAAAAATATTTTATTTATGTGAGAGAGAGAGAGAGAGAAAGTGGCAGATAGAGAGAGAATGACCTCACCAGGGCCTCCAGCCACTGTAAACAAACTCCAGACACACGGGCCACCTTGTGCATCTGGATCATGTAAGTACTGGGGAATCGAACCTGGGTCTTTAGGCTTTGCAGGCAAGTGCCTTATGCACTAAACCATTTCTCCAGCTCCGTAGTTTGTTTTTTTTGTTGTTACTACAAAAATACTTCTATAAAGAAAAAGAGGTTCATTGAACTCACAGTTTCGTAGGTAGATAGTCCAAACAGTATACTGCTAGCTCTGGTGAGGTGCCATAGTGGATAGCAGAAGAGTGTGTGGGGAGAGATCATGTCGTCAGTAGAAAGCTAGTGCTTACTGGGGAGTCTGGTGAGCATAATACAGGCATTTAGCCAGATAACAACAGGTGTTACATCCCTAGGGCTCATGACCTCCCCCATCATAGGTTTTCAGTACAGGCATGTATTCCCTCCCATGGAGCAGGCCTGCAGTCCAGTTAGAGAGCAGCTGGTTCCCCCATAACAGACGTGCTACTGTTGCACCCGTTGGCTCATTTGGCCTGGCCGGCCCAGCTTAAGGTGTGCAGTGTCCACTGTTGTTTATCTCCACTGATCACGTCTTTCTTCCATAAGGCTGCATGCAGTGTAGCTTTTTCCTGCTTGGTTTACATTTTCTTGGTGCTTGGGGATTTTGAGCATTTTTCATATACTTCTTGAACATGTGTATGCTTTCTCTTGAGAAATGTCTATTTGGATTATTTACCCATTTCTTTTCTTTTTCTGGTTTTAAAATCTATGCTGTGCCCAGAAGCCATAGGTTGTGACAGAAAAATTTCAGTGCCAGGGGTGGGATACCTCCCAGTGAATTGTTGTGCAGGGAAGCCCCAGAGGCCCCTAGACATTGCAGGCTAAAATCAGGGCTCTTGGCTGTCTGTCAGAACTACTTGGTAGGATGCTATTGACGAAGACACCACACACTTCAGTTGCAGGACACTGAGAAGTCAAGCTAGGGCTGAGCTGGACGCCTCCTCCCTGCTGGAGAGGGCTATGCAGCCTGCTGGAGGAGAAAAGCCACCAACAGTCTTAACCAGCAGTGGACCCTGCAAGCTACACACCAACCAGCCAGGCAAGGTGTACCCACTCAGTGTAATAGTGGCAAGTCTGTTATGGGGGAAATTAATCGCTCTCTGATTGGACTGGAGGCCCAGTCCATGGGAGAAAATTCATACTTAATGCTGCAAACCTAGTCAAAAGCCTATAGTTGGTAAGGTCATGAGCCCTAGGGGGAAACTTTGGTTCGATTGATAGACTATACCCACCAAATTGCCCTCTAAGTGTTTGTTTGTGCTGTCACTCGTGGGTCGAGAAGCTTCTCTTTTCGGTTGGTGATATCTTCTGGGGTGACTCAAAACTCATCAGTGTGCTGAGAGGAAGTGACAGCTGAGTGTTCAGCACTGAGTGAGACATCTCTCTCACACCCTCCAAGGCTCAGGGGTCACTGCAGAAGAGGTGGTGGAAAGGATGAGGAGGAGTGGTCTTATAGACCCAGAGTGGTCAGTGCATTCACGACCGCCAGTGGTTGTCCTAACCTCCGCAGATTCTCCATGGTTTTGGGTGCCATCAGCATGTTGTCACGGATGATTGAGGAGGGCAAAAGAAAAAACAGACATCAAACTCTAAGAAGGACTAGTTGGAAAGGAGAAGGGGTTCAGTGTAAAGGGGATGGGGAGGGGGCACAAGAGAAAGTAATGGGAGGGGGTTTATGACCATAATACATTATGTATATGGATGAGAATTCTCAATAATCAAGTTAAACTAAAATAAGTCGTGTGTCAGGCTGGAGAGATTGCTTAGCAGTTAAGGCGCATGCCTGCAAAGCCTAAGGACCCTGGTTCAATTCTCCTAGTCCCATGTTAGCCAGACGCACATGGTGGTGCATACATCTGGAGTTTGCTTGCAGTGGTTGGAGGCCCTGGTGCGTCCATTCTCACTCTCTGTCTCCCTCAAATAAATAAATAAATAAAATTGTGTGTGTGTGTGTGTGTGTGTGTGAGTGCCATGGGCATGTTGAGGTCACAGTATATCTTTGAGGTGTTTGTGACAGTCTCCTGGAGCTGTCAGATTGCAAAGGAATGTCCGACTAGCTGTCCGGGGTTTGGATTTCTCCTGGCTCCCTCTCCTATTGTAGGCACCACTTTGCATCTGGACAGGCGCCTAAGTGGGTGCTGGGGAATTGAACTCTGGCCAGCAGGCTTTGCAAGCAGAGCACCCTTAACTGCTGAGCCATCGCCCTGGTCCTGGCTCCCCATTTCTAAACCAGATTATTTCCCTTTTACTGTTCTGACTTCATTGTGTCTTCCTGATATTAGAGTCTTGTCAGATGAAGACTGTGAAAATATTTTGAAGGTTGTCTCTTCACTCTGCTGACTGCTGCCTTTGCTGCGTGGAAGCTGCTGACCCCAACACGAGCCCGAGTCTGCTTTCACATTTGTTTTCTGTAATTCTGGGGTCTTACAAACAAACAAAAACCTTTGCCCAGACCAATGCCTTGAAGAATTTACTGTTTTCTTCTAGTAGTTTCAGTGTCTGCCATCTTATGCTGGTCTTTAATCCATTTTGAGTTTATTTATATATGAGAGAGAGTGAGAGTGAGAGAATTGGCACACCAGGGCCTCTAGCTACTGTGATCGAACTCCATATGCGTGCGCCATCTTGTGTACACGCGCGACCTTGTGTGCATGGGTCACCTTGTGCATCTGGCTTACATGGGTTCTGGGGAACCGAACCTGGGTCCTTAGGCTTTGCAGGCAAGCACCTTAACTGCTAAGCTATCTCTCCAGCCCTGAGTTGAATGGGAGCGGAGTCAAGAGTCAGAGTATTTATGCCCAGATTGCCTCACCTCTGGCATCAGATAAGCGGTATGTACCTCATTAGGCACCAGGAACATGGTGACAAGCACTGTCCGGCCATCTTATGACTCTTCCTGAAGTATAAACACGATTTTGGACTAATTGTTCCTTTGAACTAATGTCTATGGGCCTTGCCCCAGGCTGGGAGCTGATCTTGGTCCAGAGTGAGCCTAACTCTATGACTTCCTATAGGAAGTCTGGAAGCCTGATGAACTCTGTCAGAGAGAAGCCTCGTCTCTGGAGCGGGATCTGAGAGTGGAAAAGGACTGTTTTGCATTCCTCATTCTCACCACTGAATCCCTATAAGCGAGTTTCTTTTTTGAAAGCCTGAAACCCTCAAGAAGGTTGAGGAGGAAACAAGGAGTCAGAATGTGTGCCAAGAGTTATAAATTTCCTCTGTCTGTCTAGGGCTATTATTCCTTTGCCTACGGGCACTCACTTGGCAGCTCCAAGTAGATCAGTCACAGCCACCGGTCCAGGTGGACGCACAGGTTATTGAATTAATTGCATGTACATAGTTCAAGGTCCTCTCACTTTTGCATGGAGTGTCTGCCAAGTTCTCCATCGTCCAGAAATATCCCAAGGAACTTTCTTTTTTGGACATAAATAGAATTGTTATAACCATGCCTCTCATTTTATGGCCAAACTTTTCTCCCATTGGTATATTTGTACAACAATAGCAGCAGCAACAACAGATGTGACGCTGATCACTATTGCATGTGACCCTCCGATGAACCATTTGGGCACAAAGCTTTATGTGTTCTGTTCACAATGGGCAGGGAGACGTCTCTTAGCTCGTTGTCACATCCTATGCAGCATCAACACACTCTTCCAACTTATTATTGTTTTTTAAAATATTTTATTTTTATTTATTTGACAGAGAGAGAGAGAGAGAGAGAGAGAGAGAGAGAGAGAGAGAAAATGGGCGCCCCAGGGCCTCCAGCCACTGCAAACGAACTCCACAAGCATGCGCACGCCCCCTTGTGCATCTGGCTAACGTGGGTCCTGGGGAATCCAATCAGGGTCCTTGGGCTTTGCAGGCAAACACCTTAACTGCTAAGCCATCTCTCCAGCCCTTATGTATTGTTTTTGAAGGATTAGAGGAGTTTCCCCAGGAAATCCAGTTCTATTTGAAATTCTACATTGAAGTTCGTGATGTTTGGGACCTGAGGGCAGCCTGTCATGGGACAGTCAGCCCTTTAGCCTCTGAATGTTATGATTCCCCGCTGAGCTCGCTCCACCTTCCACCGTTCTCAATAACCTCTCTCTGTGCAGTCTCCACTGACAGCTCCCGTTACCCTCACAGCCGTCCAGCCTCTCCATGCTACCAGCCAGTCACCCTTCGGCCTTAGGCTGGGGGTTAGCAATGCGGGGCTGAGTCCCTGCCTCCTTTTTCTCCTCCTTTTTCGTCTCTTTCTCCACATCATCTTCCTTCTCCATTTCTTTTTCTTTCTATTTTCTTTTGTGGGGACAGGGTCTTACTATGCAGCCCAAGTTGGCTTGGACCTCACCCCCCCTTTTTTTTTTCTTGAAGCAGGGTTACACTGTAGCCTAGGCTGACCTGGAACGCAACTCTGTAGTCCCAGGTTGATCTCAAAGTCACAGCCTCCCGAGTGCTGTGATTAACGGCGCAAACCACCACACCCAGCTGGCCCGGACTTGTGGTTCTCCTGCTTCAGTCTTCCACGTGCTGGGGCTGCAGGTGTGCACCACCGTACTCAGCCTCCACATTCTGCTTTGTTTATTTATTTGCAAGGAGAGAGAGAGAGATTGAGAGAGAGAGAAGGAGAAGGAGAGAGAAAGACAGAGTGAGCATGCCAGGGCCTCTTGCCACTGCAAACTCCAGATGCATGCACAACTTTGTGCACTGGCTTTACATGGGTACTGGGGAATTGAACTTGGGCTGGCATGCTTTGCAAGCAAACACCTTTAACCGCAGAGCCATGGGCCCCGCCTCACGTCCTGCCTTGACTCCCTGTTATTATCACCTCCAGTGTCTTTCAGGATTCAAGTGAACATGATGCCTCCTCACCAGCATTCCCCCTTCTGTGCAGTTTTCCTGAGTCCTCCTCCCCTCCCACTGGTGACAGTGGTCATTTCTTGTTGATTTCTCTCTTCCTCTGGCACATGGGCCTGTCTATCTGTCTATCTCCTTCTCTAGCAGGGGTATCAGGCAGACCCTATATTGACCGTCAACTTGACAGGACCCCGAATCATCTGTGGGGGATTGGGTCAACCACTGCGCATGCCCAGGAGGGACCGTCTTGGTCAGGTTGAGGTGGGAAGACCCACCTTAACTGTAGGCGGCACCATTCCGTGGGCTGGGGTCCTGGACGGTATACATAGGAGAGAGCTCGGGCTGGAGAGGTGGCTTAGCAGTTAAGGCATTTGCCTGCAAAGCCAAAGGATCCCAGTTCGATTCTCCAGGACCCACATAAGCCAGATGCACAAGGGGGTGCATGTGTCAAGTTCGTTTGCAGTGGCTGGAGGCCCTGGTGCACCCATTCTCTCTCCTTCTGCCTCTTTCTCTCTCGCAAATAAATAAAAATTAAAAAAAATTAAAAAAGGAGAGCCGCTGAGCAGCAGCCTCCATCCCTCTGTGCTTCCTCACTGTGGGCTGAATGTGACCAGTTCCCTCAGGCTCCTGCCGCCAGGCCTTCCCTCAGTGATGGACTGTGACCTGGAACCGTGAGCTGAAATAAACTCTTCTTCCCTTAAACTGATTTTTTCTTTATTTTTTTGGGGGGGGAGCAGGTATTTTGCCTCGGCAATGAGAAAATAATTGATACTCTAGTGAGCACATTATGCCTTACAAATTGCTGAGCCCTAGCCCCGCTCAACCTCGCAGCGTCCAGGGTGGCTAGTTGGCTTTTGGGGCTGGCTCCAGTGGGGTGCTCTTCTCTCTCCCCAGCTGCGGCTCTGCCTCGCTCCAGGCCAGCTGCATTCTTTGGCAGCATCTTTCTGTGGCTTTAAGAAAGCGACTGGCAGCTCCAGACTCACAATCTTCCCCAGTCCAGATCACATCAGAGGAGCTCTATCTCTCTCTGACAGAAAGACCCACATCAGCATCAAATGGGAAATTTGCCCTGCCTGGGCCATGTGACTATTCTTAAATTAACCCAGAATAATCTGATGACCATTCCCGAGTCATGTGATTGTTCTCTTGTGGGGAAGTTGAATCATACAACGGTTGTGGAAGGGCAGTTTCCCGAAGGAAGGGGAGCCAGGCAGACAGAGCCCGGCCCATGTCCCCTGGAAGGCTCCATCCCCCAGGCAATGCCTTTCACCTCTCCTTTTCCCATCGGTCTGCATCCGACCGCAGCTGCCCGGCTCTACGTGTTGAATATGCCTGTCCTTCGGAACTTGCGTTTACCCATGTCACCACCTCCCGGGTCCAGAAATAGAACTGGCCTCTCCCCTCCAAGCGCCCCACGCGAGGCTTCCGGGGCACACCCTTCGTGTGCAAGGCGAAACAAAGACGCCTGGAGCAGGAAACGGTGGGAAACCAGAAGCCGGAACCCGAAAGGAAGAGGCCAGTTCATCAGAATGCAGCAAAATGAAGACTGTCTGGTTATTGAAGAGCACCTTTAGGAAGTGCTTAAAAATAAAAGTCTCCAGCAGCGATGGAGGAATGTCACAGGGATACAGCATCCAACCGGAAACGCTCTCAGTGGCTAAATATGGAACCATTTCTGCAACAAAGTAAATAATAGCACTGGATTATAGACTGATGGATAAAATAAATACCCCTGGGCCAAAAGTGACACAAATAAATGATTGAGTATGTAAACACAATGGATACTGTTGTGTGCACAAGAATCCTAGCATATTTCCACATTAGCTCTTGCAGGAGCATGCTCTGAGTCCAGGCTAGGCTTAGGGACTTGATTTCCAGGATAAACAGTGTGGAAAGAGAAGCTGGGCGTGGTGGCGCACGCCTTTAATCCCAGCACTCGGGAAGCAGAGGTAGGAGGATCGCCATGAGTTCGAGGCCACCCTGAGACTCCATAGTGAATTCCAGGTCAGCCTGGGCTAGATTGAGACCCTACCTCGAAAAACAAACAAACAAACAAACAAACAAACAAAAGAGTGTGGAAAGAGGACACAGCCACACCACAGTAGAAACATCTAGAAGGCAATGCCTTCATGGAATAATCAATATTGTCCATGAAAAGGCATGTTGGAACCACGTATCACAGACACAGAGCACAGGCCAGGGAACTTCACCTCAGGATATTTCCAAGAGCCCACTTTCCCAGTCCAGGCCTTCAAAGACATGAGTTAGACCCAAGCCGAGGGACATTCCACAAAGTGCCCAATCCGTGTGCTGAGACGTGTCAAGAGCACAAAAACTAGTAGTTGTGTGCACCTTTGTTTAACTTCTAGATGGAGAAATAAATCCTCTTTCGTAACCCAGAACTCACTGTTCAGTATGAGTTTTGATACATATAAGAAATGTGATGATAAAATAAACAAAACAAGGGGCTGGAGAGATGGCTTAGTGGTTAAGGCCTGTGAAGCCTAAGGATCCTGGTTCAAGGCCTGATTCCCCAGTACCCACGTAAGCCAGATGTACAAGGTGGTGCATGCTTCTGGAGTTTGTTTGCAGTGGCTGGAGGCCTCTGGCATGCCCATTCTCTCTCTCTCTCTGTTTGTCACTCTCAAATAAATAAATAAAAATAAACAAAAATTAAAACAAAACAAAACAAAACCATGAGGGGGCTGGAGAGATGGCTTAGTGGTTAAGGAATTTGCCTGAAAAGACTAAGGACCCAGTTTCGATTTCTCAGTACCCATGTAAGCCAGATGCACAAGGGGGTGCATGCATCTGGAGTCCGTGTGCAGTGGCTACAGGCTATGCAGCCTATTCTCTCTCTCACTCAGCCTCTTTCTCTCTGTCTCTCACCTAAATAAATAAATAAATGTTTAAAAAAATCCACGAGGAAGGAAAGAGCAAAAACCTGTCACAGACTTGAGGAGGTGAAAAAGTGAAATGTGGTGTCCTGAATATCCTGCGGCGTCCCAGAAAAGGGGCAGAAGTGGAAATACTGGTAAACTTTGAAGAGACTAGAGCCAAGCCGAATAGCCTTGCAACAGTGTTGCTTTATTTGGATGGGTGTACCACGGCGATTTAAGGTGTCGACATTGAGTATGGAGGGGCTGGGGAGATGCCCCAGGCTTGCCCCACAGGGATGAGGGCCTGAGTTCAGCTCCTCAGCACCCACGCTAAATGCCAGGCGTGGTGGCCTGCCTGTCATTCCAGCATTGAGGAGACAATCGCTGGGGCTAGACTAGCTACCCTGGTGAGCTCCAGGTTCAGCTAGAGACCCTGTCTCAGAGCGTAAGGTGGAGAAGCACTGAGGAAGACTCCTGATATTGAACTCTGGCCCCCAACCACGTGCATGTGCACATACATGTGTCCCTCCCACAAGGGTATAGGGACCTCTGTATTATCTTCCCAACTTAAAAAAAATTTTTTTTGGGCGGGGGCTGGAGAGATTGCTTAGCGGTTAAGGCATTTGCCTGCAAAGCCAGAGGATCCCGGTTCGACTCTCCAGGACCCACATAAGCCAGATGCACAAGGGGGCACATGCATCTGGAGTTCATTTGCAGTGGCTGGAGGCCCTGGCATGCCCCCCCCCCCATATTTCTTTCTCCCTCTCAAATAAATAAAAAAATATTTAAAAAGTTTTGGGATGGAGAGATGGCTCAATGGTTAAGGTACTTGCCTGCAAAGCCTGATGACTTGGGTTCAATTTCCCAGGACCCACGGAAAGCCAGATGCACAAAGAGGTACGTGCATCTGGAGTTCATTTGCAACAGCTGGAGGTCCTGGTGTGCCCATTCTCTCTGCCTGTCTCTCTTCTCTCAGTCTCTCTTTCTGCTGGCAAATAAAATTGTTTTAAACATTGAACTTTTTTTTTTTTTTTTACTTATTCACAAGGAGAGAGAGAGAGAGAGAGAGAGAGAGGGAGGGAGAAAATGGGCACAACACGGCAAATGAACTCCAGACACATGTGCCACTTTGTGTATCTGGCTCATGTGGGTACTGGGGAATCAAACCCAGGTCGTCAGGCCTTGCAAGCAAGTACCTTAACCATGGGCCATCTCTCCAGCCCTCTTTGCAACTTTTCTGTGAATCTAAAATTATTCCAAGATAAAAATTTATTTAAAATATGCCCATTCTCTCTATCTGCCTCTTTCTCTCTCACAAATAAATAAATTAAATATTTTAAAATATACCTTTTTCTTTTCTAGTATTTTTTTTGGGGGGGGGCAAGATCTCACTCTAGCATGGATTGACCTGAAACTCGCTCTGCAGCCTGAGCTGTTCTTGAACTCATGGCCATCCACCTACCTCAGCCTCAAGAGTGCTGAGGTTAAAGGCATGAGCCACCATGCCCGGCCCAAAAATATATCTTTAGGAGAATAAAAAGCTAAGCTAGAGAGTAGAAGATATTTGTAATGCATGAAACCTATAAAAGACTCCTATTCAGGGCATGCAAAGGCTTCTTACAAGCCAACAGGAAAAAAAAAAAAAAAAAAAAAAAAAAAAAGCAGATAAGCCAATAGAAAAATGAGTGAAAGACTAGGAAAAAGGAGCCTGGGTGTGGAGTCTCATGCCTGCAGTCCCAGCACTAAGGAGGCCCAGCTAGGAGGATTGCCATTAATTCACGGCCAGCCTGACCTACCATGTGGGATCATGCCTGAGTCGGAGAAGAAGAAATGCTAATGAATTATTTCTCTCAACATTTGCTATGGTTTTCCTTCTCTGACGCTAGTTCGAGGCCAGCGAGGACCCCTCTATCCTCTTCCATTGCTGGGTCTTCTTGCTTTTCTGACCAGGGCCCTTCTCTCTTCCAAGCAGCGCTCTCCTTGTGCTCGCTCCAGGTTTGTCTGCGTTTCTACGATGATTTTATTTTTGATTTGGCTCCTTCCTGCATCTTGTCAGCTCACTTTTCATATCCTTCTGCTTTCTCACTGTCTCTTTCCTGGGATCTTGCTTCGTTATCTCTAAAAAATTCGTGGCAAAATATTTGAATACGATTTTCATCTGTTCATGCACTGCTCCCCCCCCCCCCCCCCCCGCAGACTCACAGTTTGTCCCAGGCTGGCCTTAAACATGGGACCTTCTGCTGTCACCTCCCTAGTGCTTGGATTCCAGTTGTGTGTGGTATGCTGCCGCTCCAGCCAAAATCTTTACTTTATTTACTTATTTATTGGCACAGAACCCAGGGCATCATGTGAGCTAGGCAAACACTGTACCATGGAGTTACATCCTGGCCCATAACACCGTTTTTTTTTCTTTTAAGTTATTTTATTTTTTGGTTTTTCAAGGTAGAGTCTCACTTTGGCCCAGGCTGACCTGGAATTCACTATGTAGTCTCAGGGTGGCCTCAAACTCACGGCGATCCTCCTACCTCTGCCTCTTTCTTTCTTTCTTTTTTTTTTTTGAAGTAGAGTCTCACTCTAGCCCAGGCTGACCTGGAATTCACTATGTAGTCTCAGGGTGGCCTCAAACTCACGGTGATCCTCCTACCTCTGCCTCTTTCTTTCTTTTTTTTTTTTTTTGAAGTAGAGTCTCACTCTAGCCCAGGCTGACCTGGAATTCACTATGTAGTCTCAGGGTGGCCTTGAACTCACGGTGATCCTCCTACCTCTGCCTCCCGAGGGCTGGGATTAAAGGCGTGCGCCACCACGCCTGGCATCCTCTGCCTCTTGAGTGCTGGGATTAAAGGTAAGCGCCACCAAGCTCGGCTAAGCTATTTTATATTAAAAAATATTTTATTTATTTATTTATTTGCAAGCAGAGAGAGAGATAGCGAGAAGAAGGCACACAGAGAGAATGGGTATGCCAGGGCCTCTAGTCACTGCAAATGAACCCCAGACACGTGTCATTTTGTGCATCTGGCTTTACATGTGTGCTGGGGAATAGAACCCAGGTCGTCAGGCTTTGCAGGCCTTAACTGCTGGGCAATCTTTCCAGTCCCTTTTAAGCTGCTTAAAAAAAACCTTGGGCTGGAGAGATGGCTTAGCGGTTAAGCACCTGCCTGTGAAGCCTAAGGACCCCAGTTCAAGGCTCGATTCCCCAGGACCCACGTTGCACAAGGGGGCGCATGCATCTGGAGTTCGTTTGCAATGGCTGGAGCTCCATTCTCTCTCTCTCTGTTTGTCTCTTTCTCTCTCTGTGTCTGTCGCTCTCAAATAAATAATAAAAAAAGAAAATAAAAGACACAATGACATTTAAAAAGAACCCAAAAAACCCTTATTTATGTGGGGAGCAGTGTGCTCGTGGGCCACGCTTGTGCTAATTTGCATATGGCTTTACATGGTTGCTGGGTAATGCAAACAAGTGCCTTTAACCACCAAGTCATCTCGCAGCTCCCTTTGTTTTAAGGGACTTTATTGAGGTGTGTTTGATGTATAAGAAAACCTGATATAAACAGACAGTTCTCAAAGGAAGAAGCACAAGTGGCTAATAAGTACTTCAAAAAACAGTGTTCAACATCCTTAGCCATCAGGGAAATGTAAATTGAAGCTACTTTGAAAGTTCACTTTACCTCAGTCAGAATGACAAGAAAACAAATGAAAACAAATGCTGGTGAGGGTGTGGGTAAAGAGGAACCCTTATATGCTGTTAGTGAGAGTATAAACTGGCGTAGCCATTATGGAAATTAATGTTGAGGTTTTAAAAAAACTAAAAATAGGGCTGGAGAGATGGCTTAGCAGTTAAGATGCTTACCTGCAAAGCCAAAGGACCCAGGTTCAACTCCCCAGGACCCACTTAAGCCAGATGCACAAGGTAGTGCACGCATCTGGAGTTCATTTGCCATGGCTGGATGCCCTCGTGCACCCATTCTCTATCTGCCCTCTCACTTTCATTCACAATCTCTCAAACAAATAAATAAAAATTAAAAATTAAAAATTGGGCACGCTCTCCTGTTGCTATTGTCCACCTTATGTTGGCCAGGGGTGATGTCCACCCTCTGCTCGTGCCATCGTTTTCCCTGCCATTGTGGAGCATCCTCTCGAGTCTGTAAGTCAAATAAACCCTTTTCCCCAACCCCCAAATTAAAATTAAAAAACTGCTCAAAATAGAACTATCATGTGACCCCACTATACTACTTTTGGGCATATACTAAAAATACCCTTTAACGCTTAAAAATTTTATTTATTAACATTTTAAATATTTTTATTATTTTTTATCAGAGAGAGAAAGAGAGAGAGAGAGAGAGAGAGAGAGGATGTGTGAGAGAGAATTGGTGTACCAGCGCCTCCAGCCACTGCAATGGAACTCCAGATGTGTGTGCCACCTTGTGCGCATGTGTGATCTTGCACTCTTACATCACCTTGTGCAACTGGTTTATGTGGGATCTGGAGAGTTGAACATGGGTCCTTAGGCTTTGCAGAGTGTTTCTACCATTCTTTCCCTCATTTTCTGATTTTATTTTCACTTATTTATTTGAGACTCAGAGAGGGAGAGAGAGAAAGAGAGATTGAGAATGGGCATGCCAGGGCCTCCAGCCATGGCAAACAAACTCCAGATGCATGCACCACCTTGTGCATCTGGCTCACATGGGACCTGGAGAGTCAAACCTGGGTCCTTAGGCCTCACAGGCATGCGCCTTAACTGCTAAGCCATCTCTCCAGCCCTCTTTCCCTCATTTTTCATGCCATAACATTTTTTTTCATGAATGTTACACAAATCTCAGTATTACCCTTCTGTGAGGACAGCACGTTTTTCTTGGTCCTGGTATTTGTAGGAAGTTTGAGAGTAATGGGTCAGGGCTATTCTAGGGTAGAAAAAAATTAAGTTTTTCACCTTTGGTGATTTCTGCTCTCTAATTTACCCAGGTCATTTCTTCTGGTACTGATCCCCTTAAGTTCCCATAACTTTTCACCTACTTTATGAAATAGAATTTGGGCCGCAATTGTGGCCTGTTCTTTGAGGTTCTGTAATTGCCATGGTTTCTGTAAATACATCTTAAAGGCCCATGTATAAAAAGACTTGGTCCCCAGGGAGGTGGGTTCCCATTGGGAGGCACTGGGACTTTGAGAAGTGAGGCCTAGTGTGGGGAGGGGGTTGTCTTCCAAGAAGACAACAAACAAACAAAGAAAACAAAACAAACAAATAAACAAACAAAAAACCCTCTTCCTCCTCCTTTCTCTTTTACTTCCTGGCCATGAGGTGAGCAGTTTTGCTAATTGATCATGCATTGAAACCACCCAATCTATAAGTCAAAATAAGCCTGTTCTAAGAAGGCAGTCATGCTAACCACTATACCACGGTGGTGGTTTGGTCAGGTGTCCCCCATCAACTCAGGTGTTCTGAATGCTAGGTCCCCAGCTGATGGAGATTTGGGAATTAACACCTCCTGGCAGCAGTGTATTGTTGGGGGCGGGCTTATGGGTGTTACAGCCAGCTTCCTCTTGCCAGTGTTGGGCACACTCTCCTGCTGCTGTTGTCCACTTGATGTTGGCCAGGAGGTGATGTCCACCCTCTGCTCATGTCGTTTTCCACCGCCATCATGGAGCTTCCCCTCAAGTCTATAAGCCAAAATAAACCCCTTTTCCCACAAGCTGTTCTTGGTTGGGTGTCTTCCGCCAGCAATGCGACCCCGATTGCAACAACCACCACCGCACGGAAACCTGGCTTTGCTAAGAGTTGATTATCTCGAGTATGTTGTAGAGTCATGGAAAGCTGGTTAACGTAGCAGCTCAGCTTATGTCTGTGGGGTGTAGCCTGTTCTGTGGTGAACCAAAGTGCTCAAAGGCTTGCAGGGCCCAGGCTGGGTCATGTGGTGATCTCCCAGCCAGAGACTTCCTTGGCTGTGTGATACGAGGATTGGGGACTGAACCGAGAGCTCTGAACATATGAACAAATTTGCCAGACTGGGCTAAAGGGAAGAAAAGCAGAATCAGTTTTGGGCTGTACTCTGGAGAAAAGACACCAGCATGAGTGGCCCAAACACTTGCTTCGGAGTTGGACAGGTTTGTGTTAAAGCTGAACTTTGATGGACTGGCTGGGGACCTTGCGGATATGGCACCCATCAAGTGGTAGTGGTAGGACGGCCCACATGTGGCTGTGCACGTCTGCAGGCCACAGGAAACCTCAACACGTGCTTGGCTGAGCAGTGTGGGCACCAGGCAGCTCCAGATCTCGGGGGCTGAGCCCAGCACGCCGGGCAGTGGTGCCTCTCACCTCCTGCGGCTCTGCCCTCTCCACAAAGTCTCCACTGAGGGCTGACGCTTGCCGAGAGCCCATGGCCATTTGAAATGAATTGTTTACTCATATCTTAGTTTTCACTCCATGGACAAGATGCATTTGTACTTTTTTTTGGGGGGGGGGTTTCAAGGTAGGGTCTCACTCTAGCCCAGACTGACCTGGACTTCACTCTGTATTCTCAGGGTGGCCTCGAACTCACGGCGATCCTCCTACCTCTGCCTCCCGAGTGCTGGGATTAAAGGCATGTGCCACCACGCCCAGCTGTATTTCCTTTTGAATAAATAACTTATAAAAACCCATTGATGTATCCCAACCTTGGTTCAATTATAATATTAGGAAAGGACTGTAGGAGGCCCAAGATTACCCAGAGGCCAGGACCATGATGGTGACGGTGGTAGTGGAAAAGCTATTTCCAAAAGAGATCTCTAAATTCTTTTTTTTCCAAATATTTAATTATTTATTTGAGAGCTAGAGAAAGACACAGGGAGAGAGAGAGAGAGTGAGAGAGAGAATGGGTGCGTTAGGGCCTCCAGCCACTGCAAATGAACTCCAGATGCATGCGCTCCCTTGTGCATCTGGTTTACGTGGGTCCTGGGGAATTGAACCGAGGTCCTTTGGCTTTGTAGGCAAATGCTTTAATCGTTAAGCCATCTCTCCAGCCCCAGAAATCTCTAAATTCTTTAAATTTTTTTTTTTAATTAGTCAGGCTCAGTGGCACACACCTTTAATACCAGCACTTGGTGGGAGGATCACCATGAGTTCACCAGGTCAGCCTGAGCTAAAGTGAGACCCTACCTTGAGCCCCCCCCCCAAATTAAATTATTTTATTTTGGACAATATCACATGTGTATAGAATGTATTTTAATCTTATTAACCCCCATTACTCTCTCTTACCTCCTTCTCACCCTTCTTCCTAACTAAAATCCTTCCTACTTGTTATGTCGTGTGTGTCTCAAGGAGTTAAATCAGGTTTGCTCGCATGCGCATGAGTGGGCCGTTAGTTACTGGAGTGTGGACGGCCTGGCTATACCATTGAAGAGTGTGGCTCCCCTGACCCCAAGCAACTATTAACGGACAATAGCTCTTCTGGGAGAATGGGGTCTCAGGAGCCCCTCCTCCATTCATGATGGAGTGTTGATGGGATTAATCTCGTTCAGGAAAACGCAGCTGCTTTGAGGCCACAGTGCAATGGCCACGTTGTGTCCAGAAGACGGCGTCCACAGCATTCCCCCCATCCTCCAGCTCTTATGTTCTTTCTGCCTTCTCTTCTGTTAGGCTCCCCGAGCTGTGGAGGGTGTAGGTTTCCAAATTTCTTAGATGACAGGGTATAAGAAAGAGATGAGAGACATAAAAAACTCTCTGGGAAAGCCGGGTGTGGTGGTGCACGCCTTTAATCCCAGCACTCGGGAGGCAGAGGTAGGTGGATCTCTGTGAGTTCAAGGCCACCCTGAGGCTACAAAGTGAGTTCCTGGTCAGCCTGGGCTAGAGTGAGACCCTACCCGGCTCTACCTCGAAAAACCAAACCAAACCAACAAATAAACAAAAAAACTCTGTGGGGATGAACCTGATCTGGTGGTAAATATTCTTGGAATACCCCAAGTCTGTGTGACATGAAGGGTCTGTCCACCTTTTTCCAGATGGACACTTATGACCCAGAGTGGGGGGCAGGCTCTACTTCACTGGGCAGGGTCTATTTAGGGTAAATCTGTCTCCCACAATTTCTATTCATTTGTCCTTTTCTTTTTTCATCAGCAGCCTCATAAGACCAGCCCTGACCATGACTCAGATATGTCAGGCAGAGCCCCGTGTCTTCTCCAGGCAACACCACCCGGTACTTCAGTCACTTCCTGTAGGAGATAATTCCGAGATGATGACAGGAAGCAGCTCGGAAGCCCTTGCTGGTGGCTTGAAGTTGCTGGCCTCAATTAGTCTACAGAGTTTAAGCCCTGGGCTCCCTTGTGGGGAGGAAATAAGGGTTCCTGCAAGACAGATGCCGAGAGACGGATGCCTTGTAGGCTAGATGTGAGCCAGAGAGCTGACCTTCAAAGGCTGCAATGTGACAAGAGGCAAGGGGACTTGGGGATAGATGTCCTACGACATGGGTGGTCAAGGAGATGAAAGATGACAATGTCTGTCCAGTCCAGTCTGGAGGACCTGACGTTGAACCTGAGTGATGTGAGCAGCCAGGTCACTGAGCGCACTGACTGTGGGGTAGGGAGAGCCGTCAGGTCTCATGACAGTTAGGGGAAGTGTCCTCCGACAGTGGCCACCTCTCTGAATCTTATCCTGTGCTCACCAAGCAATGTCTAGGTTAATAATTTTACTTTCAGCTATCTGACGTTGGGATGGAGAATATTCTAGTGGCAATACAAGAATTCCAATGATTGGGAATAATATACTGGGCTCTGGCTTGTACATCAGTCCAACTGAGTCGGGAAATGCCAACCATTCCCTGCTGGAAGGTCACCCAGGGGGACAGCGTACCATGCATAGTTGCCACTCCTGTCTATTTTTCATTCTTCCCTGTTAATAAAATCCCATGTACCTTTGAAAAAGCGCTCACTACCCTAGACCCCCTTTTAGCTAAGTGTAACCATGTGCCACAGTTTTAGCCAATACAACATAGATCAAAGTCCGCAGAAAGTATGTCTTTTTTTCTTTGCTTGTGTGTGTGTGTGTGTGGTGTATGTAATGCGTGTGTCCTGGCCATGCCTCATGCTCACCTTTGGAAGCTGGAGTGGAATTTGGGTCCCATTGCTCTTCTGCCTGGTCTTGTTTTGAGTCAGAGTCTCCTTTTACTAATTCCAGAGCTTGTGGGACCCCAAAGATTCTAGGGTCTCTGCTCTCCACAGGACTGGGCTTACAAGTGTGTGTGTGGCCACACTCAGCTGTTTTAGGTCGGATCTGGAGGTTTGAACTTGCCCTCTCGGACATTTACGCTTTTGCAGAAAGTGCACTTAACTGTGGAGCCATCGCTCCAACCCTTATTTATTTATTTTATTTATTTTACAGGACAATAAGGGGGTGGTCTTGCTAGAGAAAGGGTCCTTGTGCTCCCTCTCTGTTTGGGCATATGGATGGGAAGCCTGTAAGTACAGCAGCCATTTGGTAACCCAGACAAAAGGATGTCAGAGAAAGAAGATGGGGTGGGAGGGGCCCGGTTCCCAGATTACATCCATGCACAGCTGTCTTTATCCATTTAGACCAGAGCGGATAGGCCTGTCTATTTTTGCATCATAGTGCATTAACCCATTATTCACACATACAGGCACTGCATGGCATTTCTGAGCTGGCGAAGCTGAGAACGGAAACCTGGAAGGCGGAGAGCGCTCGAGTCACGCGTGCATCGGTGAGCGTCTTTGAGCCATCCGTGGGGATGCATTTCTGTTTTCTTCTGATCTCAAATATAGCTCAGACTGGAACGATGACAGTCAGAGATTAACAGGAAAAAAAAAATTGCCACAAAGGCCATTGCTGGGGCGACCATTATTTACGCAGTGGTGAGGGCCTCAGAGGTTTTGTGGGTCAGGCAGGCAGTCCGGTTTTCACAATAATGAGGCTGCACTTTCAAATCAGCTATCTACTCAATGACTTACTGTAGACCCTTCCCAGTGACTTTGGTAAGGAAACCCAGTCTACTTTCAGACTTCATTGGCCCTCCATTACTAATTTTAGCTACTTTAACATTTAAATTCTGTTCTTTAATCTGTTATAATTTACCCAATCCTTAATTGGTATCTAATTTTTGCTCCAATGCACAGGGCTGTAGGGGAAGGTTTTGGGCACATGTCTTGGAGAACTTTCTAATTCTCTCTTTTCGGGTGGCCCCTGGATGTGGCATTGCTGGCCCGAGACGGGGTAGGAGTTGGCAATCATGCCCTGGTCTCACACACTAGCCAGCCTGTGCTGCTGTCTTCTGTGTGCCACCCCCACCCGCTTCTGCACTGTGGGCATTCTGGAGACGCATGGCTCCTGTGGTGTGTCCTTCCGCAAGTCTAACGCTGCTTTCCAATGGACCCTGATGTAGATCTCCCGGGGTTTCATCTCTAGCAGGTTCCCAGACCAGCCGTTCCATTTCCGTCACTCCCTCCTTCTTCCCTCCCTTCCTACCTCTCTTTCTCCCTCTCTTCTTCCTTCCCTCCTTCCCTTTCTCCCTGCCCTTCCTCCCTCTTTTTTCCTTTCCCTCCCTCCCTCCTTCCTCCTTTGCTCTCTTTCTTCCTCCATCCCTTTTCTTATCTTGCTATGCATCTCAGGCAGGTCTGGGACTTACCATTCTCCTGCCTCAGCCTCCTGAGTGCTGAGACTACGGGTATGTATCGCCACACTCACCTCTGTCTTTCTTCTTCCCTCCATCCTCCTCTCCTTGCCATTCCGTTTTCTCCCTCCTTCCCCCTCTGTCTTTCTTCTTTGAAAAATATTTTATTTCTATTATGAGAGATAAAGAGACAGATTTTATTTATTTATTTTGAGAGAGATAGAGTGAGCATGGGCATGCCAGAGCCTCCAGCCACTGCAAACAAACTCCAGACACATGTGCCCCTTTGCGCATCTGGCTTACATGGGTACTGGGGAGTGGAACCTAGGTCCTTAGGCTTTGCAGGCAAGTGCCTTAACCACTAAGCCATCTCTCCAGGCCCCTTCCTTCCTTCCTCCCTCCCTCCTTCCCTCCTTCTTTCCTTTTCTTCTTTTCTTTCTTTCTTCTTTCTTTCCCCCTCTCTCTTTCTTTCTCTCTGTCTGTCTGTCTTTCTTTTTTCTCCCCTCCCTCATTCCACCCCTCCTTCTTTCAACAGGGTCTCATGTGTTCCAGGCTGGTCTGGAACTTACTACATTGTGAGGATGACCTTGAACTTCTGATCCTTTGGCCTCCACCTTGAGTCCTGGGATCACAGGCATCACAAGAATTCCTGGTTTCTGTTTAGATAGTGCTTGGGCCTCCTGCATGCTAGGCAAGAACTCTGGAAGCCTAGTGTACCACACTCACACTTAAGGCAGAGTTTGGGATAACTGACCCCCTACCCCACCCCACCCCACACCTGCAGGGGGAGAGTCTGGGTCATACCCTTTGCTTGGATCAGAAATGTCTGCCCTTCCCTTATCTCTTCCCTAGAGGAGGTCCCTTTTCCTAGGAGAAATAATCTCTCTTCTGAGGAGGTTATACCCTTTCTGGAGGATTAATCTTCCTGGAGAGATTGCCCTTCCCCAGAAAACTTGACCCCAGGCACCACACCGGGCATCAGGGCTGAACTGACCAGTTGAATCCCCCAACCAGTGAGCTTCCTTAAAAGACCCCAACCTAGGTCTCTAGGAGACCTTGCCATTTACTGGGAATCTGGGCAGAAGCGTTGTATTCCTTCCTTTTCTTAAACTTTCAGCTCTACCTCTTTAAGCTTTCCCTAGATACTATCTTTCTAAACCTTACCCTCTGGTCTATTTCTTGAAGTTCCTAAGAATCCAGAAGGCTGCTGGCTCAGTGGAAGCCTTGTGTGACTATTGTGTGACTGCTGAGCTTCCGGCCCAAGCGCCTGCATCGCATCCACCCAAGAGCCAAGGTGAGGCTCAGAAGCTCTCCAAGACACCTCAGGCTCCCCACCAACAGGAGACCTTCTTCTTTGAAGATTCAGATTAGGCTGGATTTGGGTTCTGCTAAAGGCAGATTACAAAAGGTTTAGCTTTATTAGAGAAGCAATAATGGGATTTTCTTAACAAATTCCCTTTATTCTGCAATCGAGCTGCATAAACGGAGGCCTTGGCAGAAAGCTCCTCTGGCCATCCACTTCCCTGCAAAAGAGCACTCTGGAAGGCTGAGAAGCTTTTCTGGCACCTGGTCCCCCCACGTGTCGACAAGGTGTGAGCCTGTGGGAGACTGATGTCTCACAGACACGCACCTGGTGAGCTGTGCCCCCCTTTTTCCTGTCCTACTTGATTGACAGCAAGGACAGTGGATTTCAACTTCCCTGCCCTCGTTAGGGGAATTGCCAGCGCGGCTTGGCTTGCTTTGTTCTCCAGCAGAGCTGCGCGAAATGCTCAGAAGCTACGTGAGCCGGAGCCGGAACGCCCTGTGCCCTGTTCTGTTCACAGGCTCAACCGCATTAAGTACCTTGTGGGACCAGGACATCCTAAGCCCTGGGGGACCAGCCTGTCTTAGTGATGGCCTTCAAGATCCATAAATTGACAGATGGGATAAACATTTTATTAGCACAGGGCCCAGAGCACCACCAGTTCCCCACTTCGGCAGGACGCTGTGTTGTCCCTGATCGTCAGTCTCTGGCGCAGCAGACAGGGAAGGCTAGCTCCCAGTCCCCCGCCCCCATCCTCTGGAACTTGGCACTTGGTCGCTTAGGATGCAAACTCCCCCCCTTTCTCTGTAGGGAGGAACACCACTCCCCCTTCAGTCTCCCTCGCCGGGGCAGCCTGCTCTACCTCTAGGCCACTTCTCCATGGCTTCTCCCAATGACTCCGGCCCATCCTTCCCTGTGGCTCCTGGCCTCACCAGCACTCTGTGGAATCATGCCATTTCCTGTCCCTGTCGCCCTGGAATAGATCACTGTAATACCCTTATTTTATTTTATTTTTACTGCTGCACGTTCTCTCAGCGGTTGGCATTTCCAGCAGCTCCCATGTAGTTATGGCCTACGTGGACCTCTAGGGTGACATCTGGTCCCTGTCTGCACCTCGTCCCTCCCCGTTGCTTCCTCTCTTCTTTGTCGCGCTCTCATTTTCTCCTCCTGCAGAGGGTCGATATTCCCACGAGACTCATCTGTGTCTTGAGTGATTCTGTCTACGGTTTGAAGAGCTCAGCCGCTTGCATAATTCTGAGGCGTCTCTGTGCATAGTTCCAAAACCCATGTGAATTCTTGAAACTGTATTCCTTACTTTCTTGTTCCCGTCGCAAAATCTCTGACAAAGGCAAGTTAAGGGAAGAAGAGTTGATTTTGGCTCACACTTTGAGGGAACAGCGCCTCATGGAGGAGAAGGCATGTGGCAGGAGCCTAAGGCAGCCAATCACATTGCATCTGCAGTCTGGAAGCAGAGAGAGAGAGAGAGAGAGAGACAGAGAGAGAGAGAGAGAGAGAGAGAGAGAGAGGAATGCTGCTGGCAGTTTGCTCTCTCCTTTTTAGTCAGTCTGGTACCCCGGCCCATGGAATGGTGCTGGCCACGTCTATGGCAAGTCTTTCTAGAAACTCCCTTACTGACATGCCCGGAGGGTTCTTTCCTGGGAGATTCTAGATCCTGTCAAGTTGTCAGTCAGTATGGACAGGAGCCAGACTGCTGTGAGTCTCTGTTCTAGCTGCAAGAGCCTTCTTTCTGTTTGAACAATAGTCAAGTCTCCACTCACCTCAGGACCTTTGCACTCTGAGGCGGCTCTTCTCCAGGTATCCACTCTGAGGGTACCTTGTCAAAGACCTCCAGAATGACCTACATAAAGGGGCAACCTTACATGTTTACTTTTGACATTTTCTCCATGGCTCTATCATTGCTTAACATATTGAAGTATAATTCTATATCTATTTCTAAATCTATACCATTATATAGCTATACCAATCTCTCTCTCTCTCTCTCTCTCTATATATATATATATATATATATATGCATACATATATATTTCATTATTATCTATCATCATAATTGAGATAGAATTTCTGAGTGCACAGGATTTTGTTGATCTAACTGGCACGCAGAAGGTACCTGTTGAATAAACAAACCCTTATCGACACTCAGCAAGAGCCAGACCATTGATTAACGTTGTTAGCTGCTGCAGAATCCCCACAGATGAAGGAGAAAAAAGACTTACTCAAGGAATGAGGCACAGGGAGGGTACTGGAGCTAGGAGGAAGCAGACTCAGGAGCTGGAGAAACAGCTTAGTGGTTAAGGTGCTTGCCTGCAAAGCCAAAAGACTCAGGTGCGATTCCCCAGTATCTAAGTAAGCCAGATGCACAAAGTGGAGCATGTGTCTGGAGTTCGTTTGTAGTGGCTATAGACCCCAGTGTGCCCATTCTCTCTCTATGTAAGAAAGAGAAAGAGAGAGAGAGAGAGAGAGAGAGCCTGCCAGGGCCTCCAGCCACTGCAAAGGAACTCCAGATGCATATGCCACCTTGTGCATCTGGCTTATGTGGGTCCTGGGGAATCTAATCTGGGAGTCCTTAGGACTTGCAGGCAAGTGCCTTAACTGCTAAGCCATCTCTCCAGCCCCAAATCTTCTATTTTGATTTATAGTACTAGAAGTTTACCTTGTTTTTATTTTAGTTTATTTTTTTTTTAAATTATTTACTTGAGAGTGACAGAGTCAGGTGGTGTGGGGGGGGGAGAGAGAAAAAAGAGAGAGAGAGATCAGCTGGTATAGTCAGCCAGAGATGCTCCTGTCTCCATCTCCCAAGTACTGGGATTATAGGTGTTGTAGTCAGGGTCGCATTGCTGGTAGAAATCACCCAACCAAGAGAAGCTTGTGGGAAAAAGAGGTTTATTTTGGCTTATAGGCTCGAGGGGGAAGCTCCGTGATGGCAGGGAAAATGATGGCATGAGCAGAGGGTGGACATCACCCCCTAGCCAACATAAGGTGGACAATAGCAACAGGAGAGTGTGCCAAACACTGGCAAGGGGACACTGGCTATAACACCCATAAGCCCACCCCCAACAATACACTGCCTCCAGGAGGCGTTAATTCCCGAATCTCCATCAGCTGGGAACCCAGCATTCAGAACACCTGAGTTTATGGGACAGGTATGCACCACCGCACGTGGCATTTATGTGGTGATGGCTATACAAACCCAGACCCTCGGGCTCACACTGTAAGGGTTTTACCTTGTGAGCCATCGTCCTAGCCCCAGTAACACTGTTATCTCTTCCCTTATGATCCCTATACTTTTTTTTAAAAGTAGACTTCAATGGGGCTTGGTGGTACAACTTTTTTTTTTTTTTTTAATTTCAGAGAGAGAGAGAAAGAGAGAGCATGGGCACACAAGGGACTTCAGCTGCTGTAAATGAACTCCAGACACATGCTCCACCTTGTGCATCTGGCTTACATGGGTCCTGGGGAATTGAACCTGTGTCCTTTGGCTTTGCAGACAAATACCTTAATCACTAAGCTATCTCTCCAGCCCTGATTCCTGTACTTCTTATTTCTTTTCTTGTTGTGTAACTTTGGTCATGACCTCTGGGTCTTGGTTATAAAATAGCAGTACTAATAGACATCCTCGTCGTGTTGCCAATCTTTTTATTTTTATTTATTTATTTTTGGTTCTAGGGATGGAACCCAGGGCCTGATACATGCTGAGTGTGCACTCTACCACTAAGCCAAACCTGTACCTGTGTTGCTTCTCTTGGTTTCGTAGTTTTGTTATGAGATGGGGATCTTACTATGTTAGCCAGGCCTGGCTTCAAACCTGTGAGCTCTTGGATCCTGTTACTTCAGGCTCCAGACTAGCTTGGATTACAGATGTGCACCATCCCTCCTAGCTCCAATGTTGCTAATTGTAATAGAGATGTTTCTAAAGCTTCATTAGATGTGGTTTGTGCTTGTTTTTATTTTTTGCTGTACAGATGAGGTGGTTCCACTCACATTCTGGTTTCTTGAATTGTCCCGTGGCTCTGTGTGCCTTGGATCGCCCATCTCTCATGCCCAGCCACAGGTCCACTTCAATAACCGAAACCACACAGCAACTTGAAGACCGATGTCTGACAAAGAGGATGGCCCTGTCTGTGGGAAGCACGCTCCATCGCGGATGGGGGGACGTATTTCTGTCTGGGTGTAGAGTGATGTGGTGTCTCTCTGCGCACACACGCGCCACCTGAGCACGCTGTGGCATGTATGTGTGCGCAGGAGCACGTTGGCTGTGAGTCAGGGTATCTTGGGTTTGAACTGGGACCTGCCACCTACTAACTGTGTGACTACAGACAAGTCATTCAGTCTGGGCCTTGGTGTCATCTGTAACACAGGGACGGCGAGAGCTCCTGGGGGGCTACATGGCGATGAAGTGGCATAACCCACAAACAGGTCCTTCACATCCATAAAGGAATAGCACTAGCACATTCAACAGGGGGGTTAAAAAATATGTTTATTTTTATTTATTTATTTGAGAGCGACAGACAGAGAAAAAGGCAGAGAGAGAGAGAGAGAGAGAGAGAGACAGAGAGAGAGAATGGGCAAACCAGGGCCTCCAGCCACTGCAAATGAACTCCAGATGTGTGCGCCCCCTTGTGCATCTTGCTTATGTGGGTCCTGGGGAATTGAGCCTTGAATCAGGGTCCTTAGGCTTCACAGGCAAGTGCTTAACCACTAAGCCACCTCTCCAGCCCAACATAGTTTTTTTTTTTTTTAACGGACTGCTTAATGATATGCGAATGATCTTCATATGAGGGTAAATGAGTTATATGCAGAGTAGGTCAACATTTATTTTAAACATTTTAAAGTTTACAAAATGAAAGCCCCAAAGGAGAAAAGTGGAGATGGATTCTCAGTGATCTCGCTGGTATTTTTCTGGGTTTCCAAATTTTTCTGCAATGAGTGTACTACTTTTATAAATCTTTGAAACATGTTTTATGGAAACAAAAATCTCAGTGTGACTCAGCAGGGACAAGGCTGCCAAGTGTGTCTGACTGAGGTGGTAGAAACAGGATGCCCCTAACGGCCGTGTGTCTGGCAGGGGCCTGGCCCCTGGGGATCAGTGTTTTGTTTAGTTCTGGGCATAGGTAGCCATGGGGACCTTAAGTGCCACAGTGAAACAGAAATGTGGCAAGTGTGTGATGGACACGGAATCTAAAGGAAAACCTTGCTGAGAATGTGGGAGGGAGATATGGGCGGGCAGGGGAGTCCTCAGCCCAGAAGAGAGACACAGAGACAGAGTCAGGGACAGAGGCAGATTCAGAGCTTAAGAGAGCCAGAGCCAGAGAGTGAGAGACGGAAGCAGAGAAGACAGAGAAAGAAAGAGAGAGAAGGAGATAGAAACAGAGATAGCGAGAGACATAGAAACACATACAGAGAGAGTTGAGGGGTTGGGAGAAAGGGAGGGAAGGGAAGAGGGGGCGTGCCAGTGTGAGGGCTTCCGCAGACCCTTTCTGCTCTGGGCCTGGCACAGTGTTTGAGCACATCCCTCCCACCTGGCGACAGAATTTAAGTGTGAGGCTCGTGTCCTTACTGATCCGGCCCACTGCTCTGTGGCCCAGGATCCTAGAACCTACGTGGCCAAGGTGTCCTTTCGGGACAAAGTCACCCTTTCTCAGTGTGGGTCCTTCAGTACCTCAGAGGCCACAAGTGAGGAGATTGCTCCTGTCGAGATATGATTGAAACCAAACTGCCGAAGCTGAAGATGGATGAAGGTCTTGGGTCAACCTCTCCTGATGTTCCAGTGGGTCCCAGCCCTCTGGTAGGGTGTCACTAAGCATGGTGGTTTGAACGTAAGATGTCTCCCATAGCCTGTGCGTTTGAATGCTAGCTCCCCAGCTAGTAGAGCTGTTTGGGAAGGTTACGGAACCCTTGGGCAGTGGAGCCTTGCTAGAGGAAATGTGTCGCTGGGGGTAGGCCTTGGGGTTTTGTAGTCCAGTCTCATTTGCCACACTCAGCTCCCTCTCTTTATCTCCTCCATGCCAATATGAAGACGTGATGCCTGGTTGTCTGCTTCTGCCATACGTTCCTGGCCACAGTGAAACTTCCCCTTGATACTATAAGCTGGACAGCCAGGTGTGGTGGCGCACGCTTTTAATCCCAGCACTCAGGAGGCAGAGGTAGGAGGATCGCCGTGTGTTCAAGGCCACCCTGAGACTCCATAGTGAATTCTAGGTCAGCCTGGGCTGGAGCGAGACCCTACGTTGAAAAACAAACAAAGAAAAAACCTGAAAGAAAGAAAGAAACTGTAAGCTGGAAATAAACCTTTTCCTTCTATAAGCTGCTTCTGGTCAAATGTTTTGTCTCAGCAACAAGAAAGTAACTGCTGCTACACTGGGTGTGTCCCCAAGTCTCCCTCCCATCTCATCTTGCTCCTTAACTTTGTTTAGGCTGGGGAGTTGTCACCTGCAGTGAAAAGGTCCCCAGTAACAGAATCACCAAGACTGGGGGAAGCAAGAGCCAGGGTCGAGGCTCCAGATAAAGAAGGGTAGTGAGACCCTCCAAAGAAAGAGTCAGCCCTTAGAGGGGAGGGCCCGTCATTCCTTGGCTGGTGTCTTGGGCTCTTGCTTGTTTCTTCCTCCTGCTACGGAGCTGTCACAAAGAGGGACTTGTCTGGACTTCAGAGAAGTGTCTCTCAACCTGCACATTCTCCAGCTCATCCCAGAGGCAGGATCCTCTCCATTCAGAGAGAAAACGCTGGGAGCAGAGCTGGAGGCCAGTGGTTCCTGAGGGGCCACTCTGTGGCAGGGGACGGAGGACCGGGCCCTGCGTTGCCAAGATGAATCCTGAGCTTCCAGCCTTGGAAGGAGGGAACAGGCAATGCAGCACGGACAGCGTTGAGAGTAACAGGCATACATAGGAGGGCCACAAGGACCGATCTCCGTGTCACCGAGCTACGTTCCCACTCGGGGAGACACTCCAGGACTGGTGAAAACGTGGACTGAATTAGAGAATTCCAGGCGGCGAGAAAGAGGGACTGAACAGTGCCGGCCCACGGTTAGAGCCTCTGTACAGAAGGACTCTATCAGAGGTGGTGCTTGGACTATTGTAGCTGAAATGCCCCCGCAGGCTCATGTTTGGGTGTTTGCTCCCTGGATGGTTGTGCTGGCTGGGAGGTTGTGGAACCTTTAGGAGGCGGGGCCTAGTTACCAGTAGTAGGTCACTGTTGGTGGTGGTGGGGAGAGTCTTTGAACTCTATTCCTAGCTCCTGGTTCCAGCGACACTTGCTCTTTGTTTCCATGGCCTGTCACTGTGTGAACGGTTACTGTCTCTATGCTATGATGTTTTCTCTCCTCAAGAGCATGGGGCTAAGCATCAGAGGACTGAGACTTCTGTGACCGTGAGCAGACTTAAATGCTGCCTTGTGGGATGGAGCGATGGCTTGGCGGTTGAGGCGCTTGCCTGTGAAGCCTAGGAACTCATGTTCCAATCTCCAGGTCTGATGTTGCCAGACGCAGTGATGTAAGTGCACAATGTCACACGTGCACCACAAAGGGGCGCACATATCTGGAGCTCATTCAGAGCAGCTGGAGGCCCTGGATTGCCTGGTCTCTCTCTCTCTTTCTCTCTCTCAAAGTTAAAATAAGAAAAATTTAAAAATGTTGCCTTCCTTTTACACCAGGTGTTTGAACACATTGATGCAAAAATAACTAATATATAAAATTGGTCCCAGAAAAGTGGGGCCTGTTTCTTTATCTCAATCAGATCCTGCTGTTCTCAGGCCTTTGGAACTGGTGGTATGAGGAGGAACATGGAAAAGTTTAGAGGTGCAAAACAGAGAAGCCCCAGAAGGCTGCAAGCAGAGACTTGGAAGTTCAGAAAATCATAATGCTGGTGGGCAGGAGGTCAGTAAAGACTGTGATCCTAAGAGCTGACGCAGGAATTGAGACCATCCTTCTCAGCAATGGGTGGGCAGTAATTCAGGAGCCAGGGTGCCAGACATGCAATGGTCACACAAACCTTCCACTGAGCTAGTGGACTCTGGATTCTAGTCTTATGGATCTTGACAAGTGAAGCCCACAGACCAGAAGATAAAGTTTATTAGAAAGGTTTTATAATATATCTTTTTTAGATTTATTTATTAGAGGCAGAGAGAAAAGGAGAGAGAGAGAGAGAGAGAATGGGCATGCCAGGGCCTCTAGCCACTGTAAACAAACTCCAGATGCATGCACCACCATGTGCATCTGGCTTATGTGGGACATGGAGAATCGAACCTGGGTCCTTAAGCTTTGTAGGCATGTGCCTTAACCACTAAGCAATCTGTCCAGCCCCTTATTGTATATCTTACAGAGCTAGAGCTTAAGAGAAGAAAGGAATGCAGGGCACTTGCCCAAAGAGGAGGCAAGAGATGGTTCCCAGAAAATGAAAAATGGGAAAATGGGAAAGCCCACCTAGAGACCCAGATCAGGATATTTTATTTATTTATTTAGAGAGAGGGAATTGGCGGGCCAGGGCTTCAGTCACTGTAATCAAACTCCAGACGCCTGCGCCACCTAGTGGGCATGTGTGACCTTGCACTGGCCTCACCTTTGTGCATCAGGCATACGTGGGATCTGGAGAGTCAAACATGGGTCCTTAGGCTTTGCAAGCATGCACTTAACCACTAAGCCATCTCTCCAGCCTTATATTAGGATCTTTTAAGGGAGTCTTATGGATGGGGGCTGAAGGAAATTTCAAGATAGCATAATGTTTAGGCACGGTCACTTCTGGTTGCTTTTAGCCTGGTTAATGGTGAGGATCAGGGGCGAAAACAAAATCCAAGGCAGAAGAATTTGAAAACTGTCCAGTTTGGTGAGGACTCAGCACGGATGCAGGTGAGGTTGTGGATAAAGTGAGTGCAGACAAAGCCATTGCGATTGTTAAAGGGATGAGCAGCATTACAGACAATCAAGCACTGCCCCCTGGGACACCAGGAAGGGGACGACCCCCCCCCCCACATCAGGCTGTAGGACATGAATCTGGAACTGTATTCGAAAGGCTTTCCTTTGCCAAGAGAGTGCTTGATCAAAGAGATCCTCTAGGGCACTCTCCTGGAAAGGAGTTGCCTAACGAAGTGTTTTTCCCATCAGCAATACAGGCACTCAAAGCCTGCTGCAGCTGTGGCCCGAGAGGGCTTGACTGCTTCTCCAGCTGACAGCAGAAGATGGTGGCACCCATACAGTGCTTGTTTTGCAGGCATGCAGAATGCCAGAGTTAAGGGGTCAGGAAGGCTTGTACCAAGATTTAATTTATCTTTTAATATATATATATACATATATATATATTTGAGAGAGAAAGAGGGAGAGAGAGAGAGAGAGAGAGAGAGAGAGAGAGAGAATCCAGGGCCTCCAGCCACTCCAAATAAACTCCCCTTGTGCATCTGGCTTATGTGGGTCCTGGAGAATCTAACCAGGATCCTTTGGCTTTGCAGGCAAGCGTCTTAACCGCTAAGCTATCTCAAGACCCCAAGACTTTATTTTTCAGCCTGGGGGGTTCACGCAGTGTGTAGTAGGCTTGAATCCTCTGTAAGCAAGCCCTCGAGTTGGAGTTCACTATGCAAGAAGCTGGGAGGGTGAAGCAAAGCTGCAATGGAGACTCCGGGATGCTGGGGACACCAGGAATGTGAAGAGTCTGCCAAGGAAAACAGCAGGCACCAGTAGAGCCAGCTCAGGAGACACGCCATTTCTGCAGGGCCATAGGGCCGGGGCTGCCCAGGCTCACAGTTAAGCTCTGACCATGCCGCCGGGGCTGCCCAGGCTCACAGTTGAGCTCTGACCATGCCGCCACATGCTCTGTGGTGCTGGAAATGGAGCCGTGGCACGCGCTGCTGCCTCTGCTAGACTTCAGTTTTGCTTTGGCCTAGCCTCTCCCGACTGTGCTTCCCTTCTTCCCTTCTTCTTTTCTTTTCTTTTTTGGTTTTTTGACGTAGGGTCTCACTGTAGCCTAGGAATTCACTATGTAGTCTCGGGGCCTTGAACTCTAGCGATCCTCCTACCTCTGCCTCCTGAGTGCTGGGATTAAAGGTGTGCGCCACCACGCCTGGCTTGTTTTTTATTTTTTAATGACAGACAGACAGACAGACAGACAGACACACACACGCACAGAGAGAGAGAGAGAGAGAGAGAGAGAGAGAGAGAGAAGAGAGAGAGGAGAATTGGTGCGCCAGGGCCTCCAGCCACTGCAATCGACTCCAGATGCATAAGTCCCCTTGTGCACATGTGACCTTGCACTCTTGCATCACTGTGCATCTGGCTTAGGTGGGACCTGGAGAGTCGAGCATGAGTCCTTAGGCTTTGCAGGCAAGTGCCTTAACAATCTCTCTAGTCCCCCCTTTTTTTGAGGTAGGGTTCCACTCAAGTCCAGGCTGACCTGGAATTCACTATGTCATCTCAGGGTGGCCTCAAACTCACGGGATCTGGGAATAAAAGGTGTGCACCACCAAGCCTGGCTCCATTCCCTCCTTCTGAACTGAATGTTTACTGTGTGCCCTTGTATGTTGAACATATGCCCTGTTTTTTCTGTTGTTGCTTGACAGGGTCTCTCAGATAAGACTCTGCTTTGATTCTCAGAGGACACTATGGATTTTTGAACGTGTTGGAACTATTAAGACTCTGGGGACTTTAGAAGTTGGGCTGAGTACATTTGACATTATGAGATAACCATGAGCTTTCAGAGGCCAGGGGTGGAATGCTCTGGTTTGGATCTGAAATGCCCCCTCCCCCACCCCAGGCTCATGTTATGGGCACTTCTTACTGACTGTGGCTCTGTTTGGGAGGTTGTGGAACCCTTAGGGGGTGGTGCAGAAGAAAGTCTCAGGGCTGGCCTTTGAGGGTTGAGCCGGAGCCCTGGCCCCGTCCCTGCTTGCCCTCTGCATGCTGGTCTGCCACTACCGATCCTGTCACCACGATGTTCCTATAGACTGAGCCCCCCCCCCCACCCTGAGCTTCCCCCTTAAGTTGGTTCTGTTAGTTATTTTGGTCACAGCGGTGCAAACATAAGTAATATATGGATTGAGGGAGCGAAACAGCTATTGGAAAGGACAAGCAGACTCAGGCAGTGGCGTCAGGACTCGCAAAGACCCTGAGGTGGAAGTGAGCCTCAGTGTGGCTGGGAAAGAGCCAGAGACAGTTTCCCTGGAACAGCTGAGGCGGTGGCTTACAAGAGAACTGGCGCTGACCCTCACCCTCACGGGTCTCGGGGTGGCTTGGGTGTGAGCTGAGCTGGTGGGAACCAGAGCTGACCCTCACGGGTCTCGGGGTGGCTGTGGGTGTGAGCTGAGCTGGTGGGAACCAGAGCTGACCCTCACCCTCACGGGTCTCGGGGTGGCTGTGGGTGTGAGCTGAGCTGGTGGGAACCAGAGCTGACCCTCACCCTCACAGATCTCGGGGTGGCTGTGGGTGTGAGCTGAGCTGGTGGGAACCAGAGCTGACCCTCACCCTCACAGATCTCGGGGTGGCTTGGGTGTGAGCTGAGCTGGTGGGAACCAGAGCTGACCCTCACCCTCACAGATCTTGGGGTGGCTTGGGAGTGATCTGAGCTGGTGGGAACCAGAGCTGACCCTCACCCTCACGGGTCTTGGGGTGGCTGTGGGTGTGAGCTGAGCTGGTGGGAACCAGAGCTGACCCTCACCCTCACAGATCTCGGGGTGGCTGTGGGTGTGAGCTGAGCTGGTGGGAACCAGAGCTGACCCTCACCCTCCTGGGTCTCGGGGTGGCTGTGGCTGTGAGGTGAGCTGGTGGTGCTCTGTCTGCAGGTGCTCTGGGCACAAGCCAGTGGCTCTCTGGAGGAAGTGCATCTTAGCCTGGATTTCTGGAATGTGATCAGGGAAGCAGACCACACAAGGACATCAAATGTTTTTGCTTATGTCTGGCCCCACATTCAGATGGCAAAAGCGTATCCCAGGGGTCACGTCCAACATCACGGGGAGGTGGAAACATATGTGGAATACTTGCTGAAGAATAGCCCAAACTGGGCTGTTACTGGGAAGATGGCCCTGATCATAAAGTTCTTGTTGCACAAGCATGAGGCCTTGACTTCGATACCCAGAACACATGTCAAGAGCCGGAAGCTCTGGTGGGGCTTGCAAACATTGACATGACACAAGAGGGGGAGACATGAACATGAGAGTATGAATCACACGTAATGAACACACGAATTAAAAGAATAGGTGGAGGGCTGGAGGGATGTTTAGTGGTTAAGGCGCTTGCCTGCAAAGCCTAAGGACCCATGTTTGCTCTCCAGATCCCACGTGAGCCCAAGGTGGCGCAAATGTGCAAGGTCACACTTGCGCACAAGATAATGCATGCATCTGGAGTTCACTTTCAGTGGCTAGAGGCCCTGGTGCGCCAATTTTCTCTCTCTCTCTCTCACTCATAAAAACAATTAAAAAAATAAAACAATAGGTGGACAATGATGGAAACATTCAATCCCAACCTCTGGCCTCCTCATACCTGCACTGCAGCACACATGTACACATATACCAGGGACACACACACACAGCCCAAACCCTCACCCTCAGCCTCAGAGAGCTGCCGTGAGGACTAAGGGCACTGCAGCCCGCCATGAGCCCACGGACACCAAGGCCTGTGCAGCATTGCCTCTGGAACATGTAAGCACGGGTTGTAGCCTGAGGGTCTTGATGCGCCATGGGAAAGAATCTGGATTTTGTTCTCCTGAGGACAGGGAGGAATCACGGAGGCTTTCTTGCGGAGGGCGGCATGGTTTGATCCATCTACAAGCCAAGGCCACGTAGGTCTGTCTGTTTGGAGACACTCTTGAGGTCTCAGAGGAGGAACAGGAAGGTTACTGTGGGACAGGGCAGGTGAAGCAGACCCCAGAGACACTTGTACCAGACAGAGGCGGTGAGCTGTATGCTCACGGAGCTTTGAGGTTTGAGCTGGTGAGTATTTATGATGTGTGAACAAGCATGAGAACCAGCGTGATATACAATCACATGAACTTGGATGCAGGTTCTCTGCACATCCATGAAGGATAAGTCGAGCTGTGCGCTGCTGAGACTGTGGGCCTCTTTGTTACTTCTGTTATTTTTAATTATTTTTTTTTTATTTTTGTGTGAGAGACAGAGAGAGAAAGAGGCAGACGGAGAGAGGAGGGAGAGAGAGAGAGAATGGGCACGCCAGGGTCTTTCAGCCACTGTGAGTGAACTTTAGATGCCTGTGCCCCCTTGTGGCGCATGTGTGACATTGCGAGCTTGTGTCACTATGTCTGGCTACGTGGGGCCTGGAGATTCCATGCGTTCTTAGGCTTCACAGGCAAGTGCCTTAACTGCTGAGCCATCTGTCCAGTCCACTACTGTGTTTTTGTTTCCCAAAATGCATGCATTAAGTTCTAAAAAAACACAAAGATTATAATCTGTTACCCTTGCTCTGTGGATGACATAATGTGCAGGGCAAAGACAAAGAGGCTGTGTGGGGTTCCCAGGTTGGCTTCAAGGTCTCAGGCCTGGGTAAGAGTGACACATTGGTGGTCTCCCTGAGCTGGGCAACACTGGGCAGGAGCTGGCCTAGACACATGGGACATAAGAGTCTCATGGACCACTGGGGGCAGAGGTGGCAGGTTTGAAGTCTGGGAGAAACGTCTGGATGTGGCACATGGACCTGGGAGTTGTGCCCATTACAAGGTGGGTAGGCAGGCAAGGGCCTCAGTCGTGGTGGGCTCTGGGGCTTGGGTAGGCTGTTGTGTGGGCACTGGAAAATCTTCAGTGGCACGGCTGTGAGGTTGACATTGCAAGTTGCTTTCTCACATTCTTTTTCCAGGCTGGACCCCAAAATTACAGAGGTAGCAATGCCTGGGTAAAAGACTGCAGTCCCTAGATGCCCTCTATAGCTAATATTTGCTCAATGAGTTGTAAGTACAGGTGATGCTATGAGACAGGGTCCGTCCTTGAACTTCCTGTGTATTTAACCAAGGACGAATGACCCTGAACTCCTTATATTTCTTTCACCACCTCGAAAGTGCTGGGATTACAGACATGCACCACCACATGCATACGCCCTGCTGGGGATTGGACCCCGGGGCCTTGTGCATGCTATGTAAGCACTCTACCTGAGTAGAGTAACTGAGCTACATCCCCAGTCCTTGTTTGTTTGTTTTTTGAGATAGGATATCACTATGTAACCCTGGCTATCCTGAAACTTGCTATGTAGACTAGGATGACCTTGAGATTGTGGCAATCCTCCCTCCTCAGCCTCCCTCCCAAGTGCTGAGATTATAGACGCAGAACAACACCATGCTTAGCTGATGTCTCGAAGCACCATGCCCTTTTTGGTCCCCCCAGGTTGGATGACTAGCACTGGCAGGAAGCTAGCGGTCTATGAAGCTAAAGAGAACTAAAGCTTAAGCTAAAGAGACTGGGCACTGGAGGGTATAAACCAGGCGGACCTGCATTGTACAAACCAAACCGTCTTGTCAAAGTCCCTATAGTTTTCTGCGACATCCAAACGAACTTGGTCCAAATGAAACCATGTTGATTCTGCAATGTTTGGTCAAACCACAGCTTCACCACAGGGGGGGGGGAGGGGGGCGTTTTCACCTCTGCCAGTTAATTTCTGCAGATGAACAGCACCTCGGGGCTGTGTTGGCTGCAGAGGTGCTGTGCGCCACCTGGTGGCCGCGCGGCAGACAGCACCCCCTCCCCTCCCACCCTTGCCGGGGCCCAGTCCTGAGCTGGACCAGCTCTTTGTGCCTGGGCTTTAAAGCATCTTTTTTAGCCAGCGACAAGCCCAGCGCCCCAAATCCTGAACGTCAGCGACTTGTGACACGAACTCCAGACAGTGGTATCGAGCTCCCCAGCCCAGGCGGCCTCTGGAGATGAGAGGAGCTGCTTGCTTTGCTCTTGCCACATGAGAACAGGGAACTAAATGAAGATGCCATGTGACCTTCCTTCCGCACACTCGGGTCTCGGAGCAACAGTGAAAGTGGAGAGGAGGGCGGCAGATGACTCACCGCGGCTCGGAGCAGGAAATTAACGCCGAGGGAGCTTGACCTGGCAGCAGCCCGCACAAAATTGATTGGTGGCGGTCTGAGCCGTGGGCGGAGTGGTTTTTTATGTGGCGGGGACTCAGTAATGTTTCCTTCTGCTGACCTTGGGCACAGCCTTTTAAAGGATCTGGGCACAGTGGCTCACAACTGTAATCTCAGCATTTGGGAAGCTGAGGTAGGAGACTTGGAGTTGGAGGCCAGCTTGGGCTAACATAGTGAGCTCCAGGCCAGTCTGAGCTACATTGAGAATTTGTCTTAAAAACTAAACGAACTGAAAAAAAAAAAAACCAAAATAAATCCCGAAATGAGCAACAGTGTGCAAAGTAGAGTCGGAGCTGTGGCAATCACTCTTTTAGAAATTCCCCGGGCTGATGGTGGACAGTCTAGAGTCGGTTGGGACCCACAGTGGCCACCCTGGTTGGCAGCCTGTCTTCTCTCTCACAGTCTATGTGCTGCCCATGCAGACTGGACATGGTCTGGAGCCCTTTTCAGCCCTGACCCTGTGTCCACAACCTCTGGGTAACTGTGGCCGTGAGTCATGCAGGCAAGGTGGCGTAGGCCCTGGAGACAGCAGATCCAAGAGTAGAAGACAACAGCTCATCGTCCACCCTGAGCGGAATTGGAATCTTGTCCCTACCTGGTCGCACTGGTCTTCCCTGGTGGGGGTGATCCAGCCAGTTGAAGCCAGGAGGTCTGGTGGCAGTGGCTGACCGTTCCAGGGCACAGTGGCCACAGAGGCAGTGGACGCGTGGGCCGGCCAACAGTGGGGACAGAGAGCTCGAAGCCAAGCAAGACCCTGGGACACAAAGCGTCACGGGCCCACGGTGTACCTCCTGCCTCACCTTTGTGTGTCTGGCTTATGTGGGATCTGGAGCATCGAACATAGGTCCTTGGGTGTTGTGGGCAAGCGCCTTAACAGCTAAGCCATCTCTCCAGCCCAAGATTGCGGTTCTTTTATGCGTGTGTGTGTCTGTGTGGGGGCAGGTGTGTGTGCAGGTGAAGTTAGAGGACAACCTCAGGTGTTGTTCTCAGGAACGCTATCCTTATATGTGTGAGACAGGCTCTCTTTCTGGCCCCGAGCTCACCCATTCAGCTAGACTAGTTGGCCAGTGAGGCCCCGGGATCCTACCGTCTTTACCTCCAAGCTCTGGGATTTTGGGTGCAGTATCATAGCTGGCTTTTTTTTTTTTGTTTTTTTTCAAATCTGGGTTCTGGGAATTGAACTCATGCTTGTGAGGCAAGCACTTTATCCGCCGAGCTGTCTCCTCAGTCCGTCCCTGCTTTTGTTTTTTGAGACAGGGTCTTGCTTGGTCACTGAAGCTGGCTTCCAGCTCGTGACCCTGCCTGCCCTTTCCTCTGCATTACCAGTGCGTGACATCGTCCTCAAGGGAGAGGTTCTTACCGAGCCCTGGGCCCCGTTGACACCCAGCAAGGCTTTCTGTCCACAGAAGAAGGCGGGCAGGGTGGTTACAGCGTCCTCCCCTCCCTCCCTCCCTCCCGCGAAGGTCTCTCAAGCAGCAGCTCTCGACCCACGGCCCTACGTCCTCTCCCTCACGCACTACGATCTAGTTCTCTACCCGCTTCTCTTTTTGCATCTCCACCTGGCTGTGGAGGAGCCACAAACAGAATCACCTTCTGCTTTACATGGTGCTGAGACGAGTCAGGGCTGCGGGGAGGCAGGTGGTCAGGGCACACCCTTGTTTACGCCCTGTGCTCTCTGCCGGCTGGGGCGTCAGCGCGTCGCTGCGAAGATGGCTTGGGGTGGGGTGGGATGTCTCTTCTCTCTTGAAGCCCAGCCCCTGGCCTCCTTTGGCCTGAAAGAAAATGTTATTGTCGGGCTGTAGGGACGGTTTAGTGGTTAAGGCGTTTGCCTGCAAAGCCAAAGGACCCAGGTTTGATTCCCCAGGGCCAACGTAAGCCAGATGCACAAGGGGGCACACGCTTCTGCAGTTTGTTTGCAGTGGCTGGAGGCCCTGGCACACCTATTCTCTCTTTCTCTGTCAAATAATAAATAAATAAATAAAAATAGAAAAATATTTTTTTAAAAAAGAAAATGTCATTGTCCCCGTGTGTTGGGCTCTGAAAGGCCCAGGTGTGAGGCCTAGTGTAACTTCCTGAGCCTAGCTAAAGTTTGGTGATCTGCCTCTGGCCAGACGTGACTCAGCAAGACGCCTAATGGCTTCTTGCCTGCTACTTCAACATGGGATTTAGGATTATCATCTCAATAGTCAGTTTACTATTGGCCCTTACCTTTCCCCACCGTCCTAAAATCCCCGCCTTCTTCCCAACATTATATAGGCAACTGTTCACAGCAATAAATCGAGTTCCTGCTTCGACAAGACTCCCGACTCAGTGTGGTTTTTCTCCGGTGGCCAGGAGAGGTCTGAGTCGTCGGACGCTCATCTCCTCCTCAGCCCCTCGGGAGGAACCAGCGGGCCTGGTCCTTCCCTCGGCACTACCTGCCCCCGCCGGCGGAGCCGGGCATCTGGCGCCTAACGTGCGGCTCTCGGAATCCGGCAGACTAGTGCCCCCTGAGAGACATTCGTTGAGGAGGTCAATCGGTGTACATATGCGGGTGAGCGTACCCCCATAAGTAGTCTTTATATTTAATGTGCTAAACTTTGCTTCTATAACCTGTACTTGTTGATCAACATCTCTTTGTTCTCTTTCTCTTTCCTTTCACTTTTAGTTTGCAGACAAGCTACATCTGCGGCTTTTGTACAGCATGTTTACCTATCTTTTGGATCCTTGTGGTTGTATTGTACTCATGTGTATGTGGGTTGCTATTGCCCTAATTTTATGGACATTTTTCTCTCAACTTTATAATGAGGGACAGTCTAACTGTAAATCCAATCCTGCCTTAGAATCTCTCAGGGCACTCCTAAAGAGTAGAGGGCTTAATTTGACTGATAATCAGGCTCAACAGACCTGGGATTGCCTTCTCAAACTGGCGCCATGGCTGCCAGAAGGAAATCTCTTTGGTTGGGACACGTGGGATAGGGTAGAGGCCCTTGTTTGTCGGGCACATGTGGAGAAGGATCAAATACCCCCCTCAGGGGTCCTCCCTATGATCTCAGCCCTCAAGGCCTGCTTCCCTCCAAGGCCAACCAAACATAAACAAAAGACAGAAGAAAAAGATAATATACAGCCTAATCCAGCTACTCCTCCTGGAGATACAGCTTTAAAAAAACCCCAAAAGGATGCATCTTTATGCTCCTCACTCGATCCCTTTGAGAGTGCTCCCTGGCCTTGCAGGGGACCTCCTCCACCTCCTCCATCAACTAACCCTTTCTGGACCCCCTCGGCCCCTCCTTCATATTCGGCCGCCGAGACCCCTTCAGCCCCTCCTTCATATTCGGCAGCCAAGCCGTCAGAAAATAAAGCTACTTTTTTATTTCCCGTCAATCTAAATCCTGGGGGCAATCGCCCTGCTGCCTGGTATCCGTGGGAAGCTCAGGACCTTAAGGAGCTTAAAAAGGCGGTCTCAGAGGATGGACCCAACTCTCCTTGGGCTGAGACCCTATTACAGGGACTTGCCCATCAACCTTGTACAACCCAAGATTGGAAAAATCTAGTCAGGGCTGTCTTGTCAGGTCCCCTATACATTAAGTGGTGTGCCTTTTTTAGAGATGAATGCCATGCACAGGCAGAACGAAACCAAAATCAACAGCCCCCTGTGCCGATAACTTTTGGGATGCTCTCTGGTATCTCTGATCAATATGCTACAGGCACTCAACAGGCGGCTATACCTGACCCGTATAGGGACCAGGTCAGGGCACTGGGCTTGGCGGCATGGAAAAAGCTTGATGAGGGACCCTCTGAAACTCCCCTTATGAGTATTACTCAAAAACCATCTGAGGATTTGGCTACATTTATAGATAGGGTGGAAAAAAGTCTCCAAAGAAAATTTCCCCCAGGGGCATTACGGGATCAGTTTACTAAAATGTTGGTCTGGGATGGGATGACGGCCGATCACCGCCTCGCCTGTGCGGGTCTCAAGGACAACTCCATGAGTAGATGGATTGTAGCCACCAAGGACGTTGGCACTATCTCCCATCAGGCTAGGGCCATGGCTGCCGCCCTTCAGGAAAATAAACAGAGAGATTTGGCCAATACGATCTGTGCATTACAGTTAAATTCTAAAAACTTGACATGTTTTGGATGCGGGGACGAGGGCCACTTTAAAAAAGAGTGCCCCAACAGGACAAAGCCTCCTCCGCGCTCTGGGGGGACGACCAACGCCCCTCACACCCTTTGCCCTAAATGCAATAAAGGGTTTCATTGGGCTAAGGAATGTAAATGGAAGTTTAACATACAGGGAAAGCCTTTAAACTCCTCCAGGGGCTTCCCCCAGCCCCGTTAAATAAGGGGAAAGAGACCATCAAAGCCTATTGGACCGTCCCCCTGGTCTCCGGCCTTAGACCCAAAATTATTTTGAATATTGGCAATAAAAAATTCAAACTTCTCATCGACACTGGAGCGGACCGAACGGTCCTGAGAAAGGAGGAAGTGCCCCCCTCCTGGCAGCTTGTGCCCGGCCCTCCCCTACTGGGAATTGGCGGGCAATCCACCTCCTGGGAGACTGCCACGTGGCTCCCTTGGACTGACCCAGGTGGGGACAGGGGAAAAGTCCGCCCTCTCGTGGTGACTGGGCTCACTGCTAACTTACTGGGGCAAGACATCCTTGGAGATGCTGAGGCTTTCATCACTACTGACCATAAGGCCTTTTATAATGATTTGTTAGATAAAAAAGAATATCAACAACAGTCTGAGGAAGGGAGGGAATATCATCCCAATTATAGAGATGACCCTTACTTTGAGCAACTCAGACAAAAGTACTCCAATAAACACCCCCAATTCTAAGGGCCACTGCCCAGCCCCCCCCATTTAAAATCCAGTGGAGACCGGGGGATCCTGTATGGGTTGAGCAGTGGCCTCTCCCTTCTTCTAAGTTACACCAACTCCACATACTTATTGATCAACAGTTGGAGGCCGGACATATTCGTCCCTCCACTAGTCCCTGGAACTCTCCTGTCTTTGTCATAAAAAAGCCTAATGGGTCCTGGAGATTTTTACATGATTTAAGAAAGATCAATGAACGCATGATCCCCTTCGGAACTCCCCAGAGGGGACTCCCATGGATCCCAGCTATTCCCAATATATACCATATTACTATCATTGACATTAAAGATTGCTTCTTCTCTATCCCTCTCCATCCAGGAGACATGGAAAAATTTGCATTCTCTGTACCCGCTGTTAATTTTTGTGGCCCAGATAGGAGATTTGAATGGACTGTCTTACCTCAGGGCATGGCAAATAGCCCACCCATTTGTCAATATTACCTGTCATCCATTTTCTCTTCTCTTATCAATCTCCCTGATACCCTGTTTTATATTTACATGGATGATATTATTCTTGGGTGCCTAGATTCCTCCACACTCCAGGACCTTACCCACCAATGTCTAACTATCCTGCATACTCACGGCTTTAAAGTAGCTCCGGAAAAAGTTCAAACTGTGCCTCCCTTTAAGATCTTGGGCTCGATCCTTACCCTAGATACAGTTTCACCTGTTAAACCACAACTTTATATTCAGGATTCTTACACCTTGCCTCAACTCCAGAAGCTTTTGGGAGAAATTAATTGGATGAGGCCTTGGATACCCATAACTACTGAAGAGCTGTCCCCTTTATTTGACCTCCTAAAGGACCTTAACTTCTCCTCTCAGGTAATTTTGTCCCCTTGTCATCAACAAATTTTTCATAAGGTACAACAGGCTATAAATACTGTGACCCTAAAGAGGTTCAATCCTGATTTGCCCATTTCCCTCTACATTTTCTCTGGGGAAACATTATGCACCGCACTGTTGGCCCAGGAAGGTGAACCCATCCAATGGGTCCACCTCTCAATTGGTGGGGTCCCCAGAGTTTATTCTATAACCAACCAGGTTGCTGATTGCATTATCAAGGGCAGAGACACCTCTGTCCGGTTGTTTGGCACAGAACCTCACCTTATTGTCACCCCCTTTAAGATAGCAGATTTCACCTGGCTTCAGAGAAATAATAATAGAGTTGCTACGGCTCTCGAGGGGTTTCTAGGTAAAATTGATTGCCATTATGGCCCCCACAAATGGATGAGTTCTTTCTCCAGATTAGAATGGAAGCCCCCCAGGCTTTTTCTGTCTCAACCTAACCCTGACTTTCTTACCGTGTTTACTGATGGAGGGCACCTGGGGGCTTCCCTAGTCGTTTACCCTCCCTTAAAACAGGAAAAAGAGCCTATGCCCATAAAGTCAGTCTCTCATGAGGTTGAGGGGTCAGCACAATTCAAAGAACTATTTGCTGTCGTTCTAGCTTTGGACACTATTCAAGAGCCATTTAACTTATTTTCTGACAGCCTTTATGTTGTTAATTTATTACCCAACCTGGTTGAGGCCCATATTAGACTGGACTCCAACCCTATATCTCCTCTGATGATTCAAGCTCGTTCCCTACTCAAACAAAGAATTAACCCCATTTTTCTTCAACATCTCAGGGGTCATCAAAACTTACCGGGATTTCTTTCTCGAGGAAACAATTTGGCTGATAAAATGGCTTCTATGCCTCAGTGTAATACTATTACAGAAGCTACACGCTTCCACTTATTGACCCATGTCAACTGGAGAGGTCTCAAGCACAGGTTTCCACAGGTACCAGTCAAGGACCTTAAAAAAATTGTCCGGACTTGTAAGTCCTGTCAGCCCTTCCTCCAAGTACCCCCCCTTCAAACTACAGGAAGCAATCCTAGAGGGCTACGCCCTAATCATCTGTGGCAAATTGATGTCACACACTATTCTCCATTTGGAAAACTTAAGTATATTTTTCTTTCAGTTGATACCTTTTCCCGCGCCTGCTGGGCATCGGCACATGCCGGGGAAAAATCTAAACATGCCATTAGTCATATGCTTCAATGTTTTGCCACTCTTGGGCTGCCTGATCAAATTAAAACAGATAATGGCCCCTGCTTCGTAAGCAAGGCCTTTGTAGATTTTCTCCAGAACTGGAAAATCTCACATTCTACAGGCATCCCATACAACCCCCGGGGCCAAGCTATCGTTGAAAGATATAATCAGACTCTCAAGTCTCAATTACAAAAACAAAAGGGGGAATCCTTACCCCCACACGACCAACTAAAAAAGGCATTATTTACCCTAAATATTTTAAACTTTTCTAAAGAAGATAAACAACTCTCCCCTTTTCAAAAACATTGGTCCTCATCCATTACCTACAGTTCTATCTGGGTAAGATGGAGGGACCCATTGACTGGGGCCTGGAGAGGGCCTGATCCACTCCTCACAGCAGGGAGAGGGTTTGGATGTGTCTTCCCTCAAGATGAAAAAAGACCCATTTGGGTACCAGCGAGAGACCTAAAATATTTGTCCCAACAAGAGGACACTGACAATCACTTCTCTAGGGAGTGTCCCACCCCTGAGGACTGTTCCTAAAATGGTCCTTCACCCTACTAAACTAAACAATTCCCTCCCTTGTGGAGGATTGCTGGCTTTGCCTCCAATCTGGGCCTCTCTGGCTGCTTGCAGTACAGTTGTCCATACGACCTTAAAAAATTGCTCAGCCACCTTCCCCATCCCCTTCCAGCTTTTCCCAATGTTTCCCCTGGAACTTGCATTTGGGCCCCGCCTTCCCCTAATAATTCCAGTATAGATGTGGGATACATTCATCCTTCCTTCTGTACTTTTAACACAGCTGATCCCAATGCTCAATGCTGCCCGCCTTCTGGAATGGTTTATGTTTGTGGAGGCGGGATGGCCTATGACTTTCTGCCCACCAATTGGACGGGCCTTTGTGCCCCAGCCACCTTAATCCCAGATGTAGATATCATCCCTGGAAATGAGGCCCTCCCTGTATCAGAGGGAGACCTATCTTCAACAACAGCTAGATTCCCTGGCTGAGGTAGTCCCACAAAACAGGAGAGGACTAAACCTACTAACGGCCGAAAAAGGAGGCGTATGTTTGTTTTTACAGGAAAAATGCTGCTTTTACGCCAATAAATCAGGAATCGTCCAGGACAGGATTAAGAGGCTCCAGGAAGACTTGGAGAGGAGGCAGCGGAACCTCCAGGACAACCCGCTGTGGACGGGCTTATATGACTTCTTACCCTACCTTCTCCCTCTACTTGGGCCCCTCCCCCTCCTTCTCCTTCTCCTCACTGTCGGGCCTTGTGTAATTAATAAGATTACACAATTTATTCATCAATGGCTAGAGGCAATAAAACCTCATCAGGTCAAAATATCACAGGCTGGCAACTCAGGAATTAAGTTTCGCAGATGACCCACTGCCACCTCCTCTGCCCTCCATGTGACCAATGACGGGTAAGATCCCCATAGGGGGACAACCTAAGACAGGCCATGGAGTGGGTTCTCAGTGAGCAAAACACATGGTACCCAGTGACGGGTAAGATCCCCAGAGGGGGACAACCTAAGACAGGGGCCATGATGAATGCTCTGAGCTAAACACCTGGTACCCAATGACAGGGGCCATGGTGACTAATGCTCTTACAAAACAAAAGGGGGAGATGTTGGGCTCTGAAAGGCCCAGGTGTGAGGCCTAGTGGAACTTCCTGAGCCTAGCTAAAGTTTGGTGATCTGCCTCTGGCCAGACGTGACTCAGCAAGACGCCTAATGGCTTCTTGCCTGCTACTTCCGCATGGGATTTAGGATTATCATCTCAATAGTCAGTTTACTATTGGCCCTTACCTTTCCCCACCGTCCTAAAATCCCCGCCTTCTTCCCAACATTATATAGGCAACTGTTCATAGCAATAAATCGAGTTCCTGCTTCGACAAGACTCCCGACTCAGTGTGGTTTTTCTCCGGTGGCCAGGAGAGGTCTGAGTCGTCGGACGCTCATCTCCTCCTCAGCCCCTCGGGAGGAACCAGCGGGCCTGGTCCTTCCCTCGGCACTACCTGCCCCCGCCGGCGGAGCCCGGCACCCGTGGAGCCGTGGGTGTGCAGCTGTGTGTTGAACGAGGCTTTTTCTCTTGGGTATGTTTTCCAGTTCACAGTCAATGACACACAGAAGTGTCCCAGGCAGCCTGGACCCTCTCCCTGCTCATAGTCTAGGAGCTGTGATGCAGGGTCATCTGGGCCACTAGGGAGGGAGGGAGGTCGGTCACCACAGTCCAGGCCTTCAGGATCTGAACAGATGTGGCCAAGTGTGTTCCTCCTTCACTGCTGTAGACAGCTGCCCGGTGCTGGGCTGAACATCCAACCAAACACAGTTTATGGAGGAGCAGGATTTATTTCAAGCTTACAAATCCAGGGGAAGTTCCATCAAAGGTGGAATAAATCAAATGGATTCATAAGTCCAAGCAGAGAGAGAAACCACATAGCAAACGCCAAAAACGCAGGCAGCAAGCAGGACCCCAGAGCTCATACCTCTCTGCACACCTTTGGGCTGGAACTCAGATCTGTCCCCAAACACACCTTTAGACTGCGCCCCAGGATCTTCGTCCAGTGACATCTTCTCCAGCCAGGCGGCTGGAGACCCAAGTTACAAGCTTTACTAAAACACCTGAGTCTATGGGGATATATATATTCACATTCAAAGCACCTTCACCCCATGGGCATGACTGTGGGCCTAGACCAGTGGCATTCCTCTCTGAGCGTCGTCAGGCCTGTGTCCTGGGAGACTGTAGAGCTGGAGTCACTTACAGGAGAGGTAGGGGTAGCTGGGGCCACATGGAGATGGAGGCATCCGTGTGTTTCCGCTGCCTCTCCACCTGCCAGGTCCTGGGTCCACGCATCCAGACGCGGGTCCTCATCCTCCCTCCTCTGCCACGTCTCTCCAGGACAGACTCCTGCAGACTGCCTCAGTGTTCCCAGCTTCCACCCTTGGGCAGTGACTGCAGCATGGAGGCCGGTCCTTCTGTCCTCCCTCCAGCTGTGACAGACAGGCCCACAGAGATCCCAGCTTCTGCTGACCACTCATGTCTGGGCTTGGGGGTGCCCTCTCCTCCTTCTGTCCCCTGCTCTGCTTCTCAGCTGCCGTGTCTCCTGTGGTGCCACCTCTGGGATGACTGGCCAGTTTGACCCTCGGCTCCTTGCTCCCTGAGCCATCAGCTCCCCAGGGTTGCATTTCTCCACACTCCACTCAGCATTCGATTGCTCCTGTCTCCCCAGACCCATGCCTCCCTGTAGCTTCCTTCTGACCTGGATTCATTCACTGGGAGAAAGACACAGGAAGAGAGAGAGAGAGAGAGAGGGAGAGAGAGGGAGAGAGAGAGAGAGAGAGAGAGAGAGAGAGAGAGAGAGAGAGAGCACACCAGGGCCTTCAGCCACTGCAAACAAACTCCAGACGCATGCGCCACCTTGTCCATCTGGCTTACGTGGGTCCTGGGGAATCGAACCTGGGTCCTTTGGCTTTGCAGGCAAACGCCTTAACCACTAAGCAATCTCTCCTGCCCCCATCCAACTTTTTGACTATGAGAATGAACTAGCCTGTCAAATCCACTGCAAACATCCCGTTGGAAGTTTCTCCTCTTCCTGGGTCAGCCTGACTCCAAGCCCTCTACCCTGGAGAGGGGCAAGGTCAGCTGTCCCCTCCTCTCTTTCCTGCACTTGCAGATGTCCCTGGGGCCAGCAGGGGCGGGAAGGGGTTTGGAGGAAACCTGGTCCTGTGAAGGTGTCTGTTCTTGCTCACGATGGTCCTAGGGCTGTGCATGGCCAATATGCAAATGCAGGCTCGGCCGCTGCTCCTGGGTACCTGTTCTTCAGGAACGTCTGGGGACCTGGGACTGCACGGTGCCCAGAAGGCCTTGACAGCTGCCTCCAGCCGTCTGCCTCACAGCCCTGACTGCTCAGCTTCCGTTTCTCTGACATAATCTATCAGGGGTGACTATATTGCGTTACTGTGGCTGTTATCCCACGTTCCCAAACTGGAACTGCCTTGGAACAATGGACTGTTCTGGAAGCTGATGCCTTAAACGCCAGGAACGGGTGGGCTGTGCTCCAAGGGGAGGTTCCTTCCTTGTATCTGCCAGCTTCTGGTGTGCCAGTGTTCCATGGGCCACGGTAGCATCACTCTGATTGCTCCACATTTATTTATTTATTTAGCTTTCTCTTTTCTTTCTTTCTCTCTCTCTCTCTTTCTTTCTTTCTTTTTGAGACAGGGTCTTACTATATATCTCATGCTGGCCTCAAACTTGTGACCTTCCTGCTTTGGCCTCCTGAGGGCTGGGATGTCAGGCTTGTACTATGACATCCATTTTAACATGGCCTTCTTTTTTGTGTGTGTTTCTCTTTCTATGACACCCCCTTTTGTTTTACTAGAGGGAGAGAAGGAAGGAAGGAAGCACAAGGAAGAAAAGAGGAATGGAGGAAGGAAGGGAGAGGAGCTGCTCGAGCTAGCGTGTATGGCCCAACAGGAGGCCCCGTCTGGCAGGCCAGGCCGCTGCAGGAGCGATTTATAGCCAAGAAGTAATTGAACAGATTCGCACTTGACCGCAAGCAGAGTCCTGGATTCTCGCTGCTAGGGTTGCACATTAAAAAGAAGGATGAGGAAAAAGGCAGCAGATCATTGAATGGAGCTTTGTTCAGAGTGTGAGGATTTTTTCTGCAGCCCAAAGCTGAGAGCGTCCAACACATTTCGCCTGCTCTGTGCTCGGGCCTGCATTCCACACGCTCTCGTGACACCTTTGGGCACTGCAGGACGCCAGCCGAGCCCTAGCAGCGAGCCCCCAAGCTCTCTCCAGATGTGTCCCCACCCAGCAGAAGCGGGCCTCCACCCACGTAGTTCCGGCTACCAGCCGCAGTAGCTGCTCTCCATCTGGTCCTCGGGTTTTACCCTCTTGTCTATCTGTGAAATCATTTCGACGAGCCAATCAAGCCCTGCTCTGGGAGTCAGGGGGAACCCCGCTCCCCCATTCTCTTGCCGCGACACGGCCTGCCACCCACGGCCCCGCTGGCTCGCTCTGCTCCTGTGTGCGCCCCACCCCCATGGTCTGTGTGACTAACAAGCTGCCATCAGTCACTTCTGCTTGGCACTTGCTGTGCGTTTGGCTATCTCGTACTATTTAGGGCCAGAAATGCCTCCCTCACTAATAGGGTGAGAAGGAAGCTGTCTGTGTACCCTTCATTTTAAACAGCACTTGAGGGAGCTGCCTCAGGCCTCAGGTGTGCTATAAGGTGGCCCAGCTGTCCAGGGACCCCCCACCCACCTCCAGCCTCTTGGAACATGAAGGGGGTTCACTGAAGCAAGGGAAGAGACTTGCTTGGGATGGGGGTGGGGGTCTGGTGCCCCAGCTCTTCTCCCTACCCCCAGCCTAGGGAGAAGCCTCCAGGGAATGACCCGAGAGCTGGCAGGAGCCTGTCCTGCAGAGGTGGAGCAGACACAAGCTGCAGTCTGGCTGCCTGTCTATTCCTTATGGAAACGCGCAGGTCCACCTGGGCACCTAGAGCTTTCCAGGTAGGGCCTGAAGCATGCATGAACTTGACAACTGCAACCTACTTCTTTTAAAAATATTTTTTTTCTTTCAGCTGGGCATGCTGGTGCACGCCTTTAATCCCAGCACCCTGGAGGCAGAGGTAGGAGGATGGCCATGAGTTCGAGACTGCCCTGAGATTACATAGTGAATTCCAGATCAGCCTGTGCTAGAGTGAGACCCTACCTTGTTAAGCCAAAATTTTTTTCTTTTTTTTAAAAAAATATTTATTTATTTGAGAGAGAAAGAGAGAGAGAGAGAGAGAATGAGCACACCAGAGCCTCCAGCCACTGCATCCAAACTCCAGACGCATGCGTCACCTTGTCCATCTGGCCTTCTGGCTCACGTGGGTACTGGGGAATGGAACCTGGGTCCTTAGGCTTTGCAGGCAAAGGCCTTAACCACTAAGCCATCTCTCCAGCCCTGGATCCTACTTCTTGCCAGAAGTTTGAAGGTGGGAAAACTGGCTGAACAGCTGGTGATAGCCAGGCACGGCGATCAGTCTAATCTAGCGCCTGCCTGGTGACAAGGCTGATCTCTTGTCCCGGTGATGGGATGATGGGGGACTCCCGAGAATGGCCCAGCCTGGAGTTTGTCTGGCACTCCCCGCCTGGGTCTGTGAGCCCATGCTTCCCTCCAGCCTGCATTGTTGGAATTCCTTCTCCTCGCTGCTTCAGCTGGTCCGGGATGGTTTTGTTACATCAAGCAAAGCCCAGAGGAAGCTCATCTACAGAATCTTCAAAAACAAAAAGTGCTTCTTACTTTTCTGGCAAGACAGGCGTCTGCGTCTTTCTGTAAGACGCCGCTTGTCCTTCTAGTTCCCAGTTGAGCCTGGGGCATCACAGGGCCCTCGAGATTGCAGGAGATGAAGCACCTGCTTAGACGGGCTGGAGAAGTAGATCTCTGGGCTGGAGGGGAGGAAGGACGGGCATAAAATAAGACATGTAGCTGTCTAGGGACTTCGGAGACGACACAGCATGCGTGAAGGCAGCCGTGAAGCCATTCTGTCTTTAGTCGCCGCCCCCTCCTGTCCCTTTCTCCCCAGTGCACCTGCCTGGATCTTCCGTTCAGGGCTCTCTGGGAGCCACGGACGTGGGGAGCCGGAGCGCCACCTGGTGTCCAGCTGGTAGTGATGTTCCTGGAGAGGCTGTAGATGGGGTGGCATTAGGTGCAGTAACAGTCGGAGCCCAAAGTGTGACGTGGACCCTTGTATTTATGTATTCATACGGCATGTGAGCACATATGTCCTATTTATCCGACATGTATTTATAGATTAATATAAGCTTTGGATCTAAAAAGCATTTGATAGGCATTTATAGATTAATATAAAGCTCCAGATTTAAAAAATCATGCTTTATTTAGTTTATTTCTGTCCACACTATCTTCATTATTTTGAACAAAGTAGTAATTTATGGGCTACATGTATGTTTTCATTTATTTAATTTTTATTTATTTTAATTTTTATTTATTTTAGAGGAAGAGAGAGAGGAGAGAGAATATGGACACACCAGGGCCTCCAGCCTCTGTAAATGATTTTCAGATGCATGTGCCATCTTGTACATCTGGCTCTTGTGGGTCCTGGAGAATCAAACTGGGTCCTTTGGCTTTGAAGGCAAGTGCCTTAACCACTAATCCATCTCCCCAGTCCTTATTTATTTAATTTTCTGACAGGCTCTTTCTATGTAGCCCTGGTTGGCTGGAAGAGCTCATAAGTACTCCAGGCTGTAATCTTCCTGCCTCTACCTGGCAGGTAGGTGCTGGGGTTACAGGTGTGAGCCACCATGCCTGGAAGGATGTTGTTTTGTTAGGATCGAACTCTTGAATGAGGGAAATGGAGGGTTAGTACAATTTGGCTATCATGATAATTATTGGTTATGGCCCTTTGAAACAGTTTACAGGAAAAGGCATCACATACATGAAAATGTGGCTGGCTTCACGGTTCTTTGCTTAAGAACTTGTGTCTGCATCAAAGATGTTCAGCACTAAAACGATAAAACCACAGTAGCAAAAGGAGGACACAATCGTGGGTGCCCTGCGCCCCACTTCTCCAACAGTGACATTTTGGAATGGGGGAAACATTTGTGTTCCCTGAAAGTTCACCACTAAGGTGATGGCGTCAGGAGGTGGGGCTTTGGGAAGTGACTAGATCACGAGCGACTCCTTTGTGCCCTTACAAGAGAGATGGCCCAGTGGTTAAGTGTACATCCTGCACAACCATGAGGGTCTGAGGTGGCCTGAGACTGCCAAAGTTCAAATCTCCGTATGGGCTTGGTCACACACATCTACAACTCCAGTCCCACAGGGGAGCAGAGACCTGGGAAACTTTGGAGCCACAAAAGCTCTGGAATTAGTAAAAGGAGGCTTGGTTCAATATAAAACTGGGCAGAAGAGTGATGGAGTGATTCACTAGATGTTGCACTCTGGTCTCCAAAGGCCAGCCATCACCACTCTCAGGGGGTGCCACAGGGGACATGCACATGGGTACCCCCCAAACACAGAGGGAAGTGACCCTGGAGTGCTTTCTTCTCCTCTGCCATGTGAGGTTCCAGCCCGAAGACAGGGAGCCTGTGGACCAGGAAGCAGGCCATCCCCGATGCGGACTGCCGGAGCCTGGCCTTGGGCTCCCAGCCTCTGGACTTGTGACAAGCACATTTCAGTTATTTGAGAGTTGTCAAGTGTACTTGGTCAGGTTCTCTAGAGAAATGGGACTGGCAGAATGCATATAGCTTACAAAAGGGGATCATTCATTGGCTCACACAGTGGCTGTCTTCACGCAGGAAAGGCTGAGGACAACCCTGGAGCTGCTTGGTGTGTCAAGTGCGAGGCTTCAGCAGTCCTGATCTGGTGATGGAAGCCTGAGAGCTTCCTGGAGAGTCGCCGGCCTGGACTATCATGGACCTCCATGTTGGAGGGCTGGAGAAGCTGGAATCAGCAAAGGAGAGTTGTAGCCGCGGCAACCAGTGGGAGGATGCCCTCGGCAGCAGGAAGCAGCTGGCCGCATGCTGTTGCTTTTTCCTTAGACTTCTGGTGTCTGGACCGCCTGTCGGCATGGGCCACCCCCTCTGGGGGAGGGCCTTCTCCCCTCAGCTAATCCTCTCTGTCAGTGCCCTCACAGAACCACCTGGAGGCATGTCCCAAATGCCACCAAGTCGATAGCCACGGTTACGCTCAGCCTATGGTATTATGTTAAACCAGCCCACATAGGTAAGGCTATAGCTGGACTATAGTGTCAAAAATTGACACTAGACTGGAGAGATGGCTTAGCGGTTAAGACACTTGCCTTCAGGGCCAAAGGACCCAGATTTGCTTCCCCAGGACCCATGTAAGCCAGATGCACAAGGTGGCACATGTGTCTGGAGTTCATTTGCAGTGGGTGGAGGCCCTGGCATGCCCATTCTCTCTCTCTTGAAAATAAATCAAATAAAATAAATTTAAAAAAAACATTGAGGGCTGGAGAGATGGCTTAGTGGTTAAGGCATTTGCCTGTGAAGCCTAAGGACCCAGGTTCAATTCTCCAGGTCCACGTAAGCCAGATGCACATGGTGGCTCAGGCGTCTGGAGTTTGTTGTAGTGGCTGGAAGCCCTGGTGTGCCCTCTCTCTCTCTCTATCCCTCTCCCTCTCTCTAGTAAATAACTAAATAAAAACAAGTATCGACATGTGTACAGACTAAACAAGCCATGCAGTTTCACCATTTTAACCACTCCTCTGGTTCTAGGCAAGTTAATTGCTCCTACGGACTTGTTGAACCTCTGCTAAGCTACAGAATGGCTCTGTCACCCCGGGAGGGGCCCTCCTGCTGCCTCGCCCTTCACAGCTACTCCCTGCCCATCTCCTGGAATGCACTTCAGGCCTGCCCCATCTCCGCAGGTCTCTCTGGTGGGCACTCTGACCTGTGTGACTCTGATCTGTGTGGTGACACCCACCCAGGGCACTGCCTGTGTCTGCAGCTCACCTGCCCTTATGGCACAGTGGGAGCCCATCGTACTAGAGTTTGCTGAGCCATGCTCAGGGAGGAATATATGCGCTGTTTCTCATCTGCTATTATGAGCAAAGCTGCTATAAACTCTAGTATACACGCTTTAAAATCTTGCAACTTTATCTTATTTTATTTGTTAGAGAGAGAGAGAGAGAGAGAGAGAGAGGGCAGATTGAGATAGAGAATGGGTGTGCCAGTGCCCTTGCCAATGAACTCTGGATGCATGTGTCACCCTGTGCATCTGGCTTATGTGGGTCCTGGGGAATCAAACCTGGGTCCTTTGGCTTTGTAGGCAAGCACCTTAGCTGCTAAACCATCTCTCCATCCTAAGAAAAAAAATTTTTTTTGAGGTAGGATCTCATTGTAGATCAGGCTGACCTGGAACTTACTCTGTAGTCCCAGGCTGGCCTTGAACTCACAGTGATCCTCCTATCTCTGCCTCCTGAGTGCTGGGATTAAAGGCGTGCGCCTCCATGACTCACATGTATAGGTTTTTGTATGAACATACGTTTTTATTTTATTTTATTTTGTTTCTTTGCAAGCAGAGAGAGACAGAGAGAAAAGAGACATAGAGAAAAGAGCCAGAGATAATGGGCCTGCCAGGGCCTCCAGCCACTGCAAACGAACTCCAGACGCATGCACCACTTTGTGCATCTTGTATGACGTGAGTACTGGGGAATCAAACTTAGGTCGTTATGATTTGCAGGAAAGCGCCTTAACCACTGAGCCATCCCTTTAGTCCATAGGTTTTCATTTCTCTGGCATAAAAGCTCGAATGTGATTGTGGTGCCATATGATCAGTGAACGTGCAGTTTTATATGCAACTACCAAACTCTTCTGCATTTCCATCAGCAGTGGAGGAGAGACCCAGGCTCTCTGAATCCTCCCGGCACCTGATACTATCACTCTTAAAATTTCAGTCTTCTAATTGGTTTGCAATGGAATCTCATTGTGGCTTTAATTTGCATTTCCCCGAGTGTGTGTGTGTGTGTGTGTGCATGCACGTGCACATGCATAGTCAGTGAATGTTTCCCACTGTTAGCTCCTGACTGACCTCATGCGGTCCTTTGGTCTCCCCATCCCTGACTGCATAGACCTCCACCCTCTGCAGCCTCCCCATCAGGCCATTTTTTGCCCCCCCAACTTCCTCTGGGGCTGGCAGAGACTTGGGAGGTCTGCTCAGTTCTGCTCGCTGGCACCCCAGCCCCACCTCGTTTCTTTTTCTTTCCTCTCCTAGGTCTTCGCTCCACAGCAAACCTATTCTATTTCACTATCCTGGGTCTGCCTCTCCGAGAGCCCACTGGGGGCAGCGGGCGTCGTCGTGCTTTACGGTGCACAGTACATCTGACTCATCCATCCCCAGTGACGACACCGAATTTGCCTCCAACTCCCACTCTCATGACACACGCTGTGACAAACAGCCTTGTTCTCATCTAACAGTCCTGGGTGGGAATTTCTTTCCATCATCTATTCATTGGAGTGTGCTGTCTGAGTTTTATGGGACATATGTTCAGGTCCACAAAGTACATTCACATTACGTTCCAGAAGGTCTGCATCAGCCCATACAGAAGGTTCCAGAAGGTCTGCCCTCAGCCCATACAGATACCCGTGTCAAGCCCACATTTGTGTTTCGCAGTTCCCTACCTGTATCCGGCAGCGTCTAACTGTCTGGCATCAGGTCGGTGTTGATGTATTGGCTGTCGCTTCCGGTTCCTCTAGAGACCATTTGCTTCTGTACTTTGTGAATTCTGTCGTGGATTCCTGGCTTTTTCTTATAGTTTTGCAGACATTCCTTATATATTATAATCACCAATCCTTGGTTAACTGAAAGTAACTTGGTTAATTGAAAGTACCTTCTCCAAGTCCACTCACTTGTTCAGAACTTTGTCTTTGCAGAATTGCAGCTTGTACTCTTTTTTTTTTTTTTTAAAGAGGAAGAACACACTATTTAATTTTTTGTTTGTTTTTATTTATTTATTTCAGAGTGACAGAGAGAAAAAGAAGGAGAGAGAGAGAGAGAGAGAGAGAGAGAATGGGCGCACCAGGGCCTCCAGTCACTGCAAACGAACTCCAGACACATGCACCGCCTTGTGCATCTGGCTTACGTGGGTCCTGGAGAATCAAGCCTCGAACCAGGGTCCGTAAGCTCTTGACTGCTAAGCCATCTCTCGAGCCCCAAAGTTTGTTCTCTTGATGAAATCAAATCCATATATATTTTTCACATTGGGGCTTATGTTTTTTAGTTTTTGTTTAAGAAAACTTTTATTGTTACATCATAAAAATGTTTTACTATATCTGCAGTTTGACTTGTCAGGTTGGGTCTTTATTTTATCAGGAGTCCATTGCCTTTTGTATTGGGTAAGTATCCGACTTTAGTCTGTTATTTTATTTAAAATTTCAGTTTGATTTATTTTTATTTATTTTATTTTATTTACTTAGAGAGAAAGAGAGAGAGAGAGAGAGAGAGAGAGAGAGAGAGACAGAGACAGAGACAGAGACTAGAGTATGGGCATGCCACGACCTCCTACCACTGTTAACAAGCTCCAAGTTGCATGTGCCACTTTATGCATTTGGCTTTACATGGTACTGGGTAATTGAACCCGAGCCATCAGGTTTTGCAAGAAAGCACCTTTAGGGTTGGAGAGATGTCTTAGCAGTTAAGGCACTTGCCTGCAAAGCCAAAGGACCTTGGTTCGATTCCCCAGGACCCACATAAGCCAGATATGCAAGGTGGCACATGCATCTGGAGTTTGTTTGCAGTGGCTGGAGCCCTGGTGCACTCATCCTCTTTCTCTCTCTCTGCCTCTTTCCCTCTCACAAAAAGCCAGAAGCACCTTTAACTGCTAAGCCATCTTGCCAGCTCAGAATCCCAGTTTTACTTTTTCCCATATTGTGGGTGCTTTCTCACTATAATCTATCACAGGGCTTATTTTTCCAGTTGCTCTTCCCTTACATTCAAGGGTGAGTGTCTTCTCTGTACTTCTGTTGGTCTGTGTGTAAGTCAACACCATGATGTTTTCTTAACATGGGTGTGCCTGGGTCTCCTGGCTCTGCAGACGAACTCCAGATACATGTACCACTTTGTTCGTTTGGCTTTATGTGGGTACTGGGGAATTGAACGTGGTAAGCTTTGCAAGCGAGTGCCTTTAAGCACTGAGCCATCTTCCTAAGCTATTCAGATCCAACGTCTTGTATTATGTTACCATTTCTTTAGGGTTTGAGTCTTCTTTTATAATGATTATTCGATCAGTTTTATGAATCTGCCCACCATGTGTCTGCATCCTTCATTTGCTGATTATGAAGGTTTCTATGTAAGTTTGAGTTTATTAATTGTATTTTTCAGATAATCTGTATCTTATGTTTCTGTCTACATGGCTCATCAGTTTCTGAGACTTATATGCTAAAAGCAACAACATTGTTGGTTTATTTCTTCTTCTATTTGAGATTGTTGACTTAGCTACATATATGTTGTATCTTGATCTGTGATTTCTTTTTTAAATATTTTATTATTTATTTCTTTACTTAACAGAGAGAAAGAGGAGAAAGAGAGGGAGAGAGAGAATGGGCCACTGCAAACGAACTCCAGACGAGTGCGCCTCCTTGTGCATCTGGCTAACGTGGGTCCTGGAGAATTGAAGCAGGGTCCTTCGGCTTTGCAGACAAATGCCTTAGCTGCTAAGCCATCCCTCCAGCCCATGATCTGTGATTTCTTTTATGAAGATATATCATGCCTCTTTCAAGTAATATGGAAGCAGAGAGAAGGGTATAGAGAACCTCCTAAATATGTACGCTAGCTTTGACAACTCTTGGCCATGCTTTTCCATTGATATTCCATAAACTCTTCTACATATCGATTTTGAAGTAAATGACATCTTATTATTTTAATAATAATTTACTAGTATCTCTCTATGAAAGATGAGGATTCATGACTAAAAATTAATAATAATTTCTTAATAATATAAAATCGTCAGTGTTCAAACTTTATATTTATCTTATAAATATAATTGTCTTTGCTTAAATCGGGTTCATAATAAGATTTATATATTATAATTGCTTGACAATGCCTCTTAGATCTCTTTTCATCATATAGGTATAGCATATCTCCTTGCCCCTAGAATATTTCTCTGCTCCAAATTCTATTTTGTCATATATTAGAATTACCATGTTTTGATAATCAAGGTACTTCAAGATTACAAAGACAACATATGAGTAAGTGATCATAAGATATTAAGACTCATGCAAATATTGTCCCTTTTGTTTACAGAAATGGGGATCATATGTTTATTATGTTGTGACTTGCCTTTATTACTTAACAGTAAATATCAGAGTATTATTACATTAAAAAATTTAACACCTTTGTTGAGAAACAATTCACATTCTATAAAATTTTCTTGGGATGGAGAGATAGCTTAGTGGTTCAAGGCACTTGCTTGCAAATCCTGATGACCTTGGTTCGATTCCTCAGTACCCACATAAATCCAGATGTACAAAGTGGTTCATGCACCTGGAGCACAGTGGCAGGAGGCCCTGGTATACCCTTTCTCTCTCTCTCTCTGTGAAATAAATATAAAATTACTTTTCTTTTTTTAAAAATATTTTCTTTATTTATTTTTTAAATATTTTATTTATTATATTTATTTGAGACAGAAAGAGAGAGGGAAAGAGAGAGAATGGGCACACCAGGGCCCCTAGCCACTGCAAACAATTTCCAGATGCATGTGCCATCATGTGCATCTGGCTTATGTGGGATCTGGAGAATCAAACCTGGGTCCTTAGGCTTTGCTGGCAAGTGCCTTAACCACTAAGCCATCTCTCCAGCCCTAAAATTTCTTTTCTCTTCTGTTTTTCTGTTTTCCGAGGTAGGGTCTCACTCTAGCTCAGGCTGACCTAGAATTCACTATGTAGTCTCAGGGTGGCTTTGAACTCATGGCCATCCTCCTACCTCCGCCTCCCGAGTGCTGGGATTAAAGGTGTGCGCCACCATGCCCGGCTACAATTTCTTTTCTTAAAGTGTGAATTCATGATTTGTAGCTTATTCAGAGTTGTGCATCACCACAACCAATTTTAGAACATCATCATCGTCCCCAAAGAAGCCCTGTACTCAAGCACCCAGGCACCGATCTACCTTCTGTCTCAGTGGATTTGTGTGTTATGTTAGAGACGCTGACGGAGTGCGGGCATTCACACTCGAGTCTGGTCAGACCAGACTGTGTGTGTGTGTGTGTGTGTGCGCGTGCGCGCGCACACTCACTTGTGTGTATGGTGCAGTGTGCACAGTGTGGGAGGGTGCTCATGCACAGGTGTGAGTTTGGAGGCTGATGTCAGGTGATGTCCTGTGGCTCTCTACCTTATTTTTTAAATATTTTATGTTTTATTTATTTATTTATGAGAGAGAGAGAGAGAGAGAGAGAGAGAGAGAGAGAGAATGGGTGCGCCAGATGCCCTGTCCACTGAAACACATGCAAACTCCAGACACATGTGCCACCATGTGCATCTAGCTTATGTGGATCCTGGGGAATTGAACCTGGGTCTTCAGGCTTTGCAGGAAAGTGCTTTAACTGCTAAGCCATCTCTCTAGCCCCTACCTTTTCTTTTTGAGACAGAGTCTCTCACTGATCCTAGAACTCACCACACTGGTGAGGCTGGCTAGCCAATAATCCCTGGGCATCTGCTTGTCTCTGCCTCCTCAGTGCTGGGAATACAGGCACATGCCACGACACTCAGCATTTTATTGGGGTCCTAGGGAGCCAAATTCCAGTTCTTATGCTTACATGCACCCAATGAGTCATCTCTTCATATCAGTTTTTATTAAAACAGGCATCCCTCCCCCCATGCAGAAGATGACTTTTGGAGCAAGCCCGCCTCTGCACGCTGCACGCTTTGCTGTCTCGTCCCTCAGGCCTATCTCGCCATGGGACTATGAGTGTCTTGAAGACAGAGACTTTTACCTCTTTCTTGCTTGTATCCCTGGTCAGGCACCTCTGGGGGCTGCCGTGACGCTTACACGAAGGAGGAGCAGTGAGAGTAATAAAGCAGAGAAGAAGCCAGGGAACACTGGGGAGGTGGCTTGAAGATGGGGGCCTGTGAAGACCACTGAGGATGGGACCTACAACACTGGGATTGGAGTCCCTGGGGCTTTTGAGCTGCTTTATCAGAGTGAGCCTCAGGTCCTCTGGCCATTCTCCTGGGAGCAGGTGGTTTGAAGAGCTTGCCTCCCCTGTGGTCACCAAGAAGGGCCAAAGTCATTATTTGGGGTAAGGAACAAAAACTGCAAAGTGCAGGGCAAGGAGTACAGGAGGTGAGCACGGGGCCTGGGATTTGGATTTCTGTGCCACTCAACGAGTACCACTGAGCCCCCCACTCGACGCGTAGCACAGTGGGGTGGAAGGAAGAGACAGGATGAAGTAAGAGGCACCACCCAGTTGTCAAGCCACCCTCAGCATGGCTGGGTTTGTGTAGCCACCAGCTTCATGTTGCTGGCAGAAAACATCCGACCAAGAGCAGCTTGTGGGAAGAAAGGGCTTATTTTGGTTTATGGATTCAAGGTGAAGCTCCATGATGGCAGGGGAAAATGATGTCATGAGCAGAGGGTGGACATCACCTCCTGGTCAACATCAGATGGACGATAGCAACAGGAGAGTGTGCCAAACACTGGCAAGAGGAAGCTGGCTATAACACCCATAAGCCTGCCCCCAACAATACATCACCTCCAAGAAGCTCCAGTTTTCAAATTGCCACCAGCTGGGGACCTAGCATTCAGAACATGTAAGTTTTTTGGGGACACCTGAATCAAACCACCACATTCTGCTCCTGGCCCCCATAGCTGATAACTATCCATGATGTAAAATGCAATGCATTCGGTCCAATTTTAAAAGTCCCCACAGTTTTCATCAATCTCAATGATTTTAAAACATCCCCATCCATAGTCCAAGGTCTTTAACTGATCTGTAATACCAAAGAAACAACAAACCCACATAATGGCACATAATAAACATTCACACTGCAAAAGATGGCATTGGGTATATCAAAGAAATATGCAGCCAATACAAGATTTAAAACAACCAGGGCAAACATCAAACTCTGTAGCTCCAAGTCCCGCCACTCTAGCCAGTGACAAATCTCCAAGTCCCATAATTCTAACCAGCAACAAGTCTCTGGAGTTCCAATTCCACCCCTCCAGCTAGGCTCCTCACAGTCTAGGCAAACTTCATCTGGTGCCAGCAGCTCTCCTTGGCAGACATCCCATAGTCCTGGCATCTCCATTGGGTCTCTCTTGCAACCCATGGTTCATCCTCATGGCTCCATTGTGCCTTCATGCAGGTAATCCAACAAGCCTGCTTCACTCTGCCCATGGCCATTTCCAAAATACAAGACCATATTGAAAGTTCAGTGACCCTCCCTTTTCTGCATTTGTTATACTCCACAGTACCAGGTGGGCTACCAAGTTGTTAGTCCAGGGGGCAATAAAGCAGACTTTGAAGAACAGGGCATACTTTCAGGATTTAGGCCTCTTCAAAAGAGTCTGCATTCTTCCTGTTGTCCCAATGCAGGTCAGTTGTCCCAGTCTCAATGGTTGTAATCTCTCAAATGACTGCAGCTGAATGGTCAGCAGTTTTAGCTCAAAGATTTCATTTCTTTCTGTGCCATATCCCTCTGCTCACACCAATCCATTTCTATGCACTGCAATTTGGCACAAATTCTCAGGACATGGGCAGAACAACAAGCCTCTCACACAAACTGCTTCTATCCTAGTCCAGGCAATGCTCTTTCTTATAAGCCAAACCTCACAGTCCACTTCTCGGTACCAATTTCACTGTGGCAGCCAGGTTCACGTTGCTGGCAGAAAGCACCCAACCAAGAGCAGCTTGAGGGAAGAAAGGGTTTATTTTGGCTTATAGACTCAAGGGGAAGCTCCATGATGGCTGGGGAAAATGATGGCATGAGAAGAGGGTGGACATCTCCTCCTGGCCAATATCAGGTGTACAGAGGTGGCAGCAGAAGAGTGTGCCAAACAAGAGGCAAGAGGAAGCTGGTTATAACACCCATAAGCCCGCCCCAAACAATACACTGCCTCCAGGAGGCTGTAATTCACAAATTGCTACCAGCTGAGAACCTAGCATTCAGAACACATAAGTTTAGGGGGGATACCTGAATTAGACCACCACACTTTGTAACACACACAAATACACGCACACAAAGACACACACACACACACACACACACACACACACACACACACACAGAGAGAGAGAGAGAGAGAGAGAGAGAGAGAGAGAGGCTCAGCATGTCCATGGGAACTACTTGTTCACTTATCTCTTTTCTGAGCTCCCTTAAGGGGTTGGAGAGATGGCTCAGCAGTTAAGGTGCTTGCCTGCAAAGCCTAAGGACTGGAGTTCAATTCCCTAGTACCCACATAAAGCCATATGCACAAGGTGGCTCATGCATCTAGAGTTTGTTTGCAGTGGCTGGAGGCTCTAGTACAACCATTCTGTCTGTCTCTTTTCTATCTCTCTTTGCTTGCAAATAAGTAAGTAATACACATCAAAAAATGTTTATCTAAGCCAATGACAGACATCATTTCTGTCTTCATAGAGGGAAGGAAGTTTGGAATTAGTTGTATTGGACCATTGGGCTTGGCGGCCCCACAGCTTTCAGGACTGTCATGTCTGCTCCTGGCTTCTGGTCTGTGGCCCTGGTTCTGGGATTTGCTACAGGCGACAGCTCTGGGCAGTGTAGGAGTCATAGTGTTGGGAGGGACAGCATGGGGTTCCCATCTGTTTGCCATTGTTCTCTGCAGGGGGCCCAGGGTAGGAAAGCACACATGTCTCCTTAGCTCCTCAGGTTGCTATGAACAATGACCACACCTCAGATCACTTGATCTCCTCAGTTCCGGAGTGGTGTTGCTCATGGTGGCAGGAGGGAAAATCTGTGTTCTGTCCTTCCCAGCTTCTCAAGGCCTCTTACCTGCCTGCTACCTTCTCTCCCTGGAAAGATGGACATATAGCCTTCTACTATTTTTAAAATAGTATTTATTTTATTTTATTTTATTTTATTTTATTTTATTTTATTTTATTTTATTTTGTGTGTGTGTGTGTGTGTGTGTGTGTGTGAGAGAGAGAGAGAGAGAGAGAGAGAGAGAGAGAGAATGGGCACTCCAGGACCTCTAACCACTGTAAACAAAATCCAGATGCATGCGCCACCTTGTGCATCTGGCTTACGTGGGTCCTGGGGAATGGAACCTGTGTCCGTTGGCTTCACAGGCAAGTGCCTTAACCACTATGCCATTTCTCCAGCCCTAGCCTAGCCTTCCTTTCTTACACAAAACTTAGCATATTATACATATTATCCAATGTCTATTTTCTTCTCAGACTTAATGTATTACTGAGGGTTTTACCAACTAGTCCAAAGGCTGCCCTCGGTCATGCACTTATTTCTGCCACCTGGCATCACAACGTGGCTATGCCCTCCTGCACTGGACTGCTCCTCCTTACCTATGAAAGGGCAGCTGTTGAACAGACAATACTGCAATGATTCGTTGTTTAAACCCTCCCCCAGCATCAGGCTGTGGAGCGATGGAACTTCCTAGTAGCCCAAACAGCAGGGCCTCACCCCTCCTTTGCCATGGCCCTAGCCCTCGCCACTTCCAGTCTGCCAGGCAGTCCCACCCTTCCTCTGTACTGGAGCTTGTGTTTGGAAGCAGGTGTGTGTGTGTGGGGGGGGCGATGAGGGGACTCTGGCCTTGAAGCTTGTGGTCCGACTCCAGCTGAGCTTTTTCTCCCCCCCCCCCAATTCCAGGGAGAGTTTTGAATTTCTCTCAGGCTCCAGGGCAGCTCTCTAACCTAGCTGTTTTACAACTTCTTTAAAGACTTTTTATTTTATTTTGAGAGAGAAAGGGGGAGAGAGGGGAGAGAGGGAGAGAGAGGGAGGGAGGGAGGGAGAGAGAGAGAGGGAGGGAGAGAGAGAGAGAGGGAGAGAGAGGGAGAGAGAGGGAGAGAGAGGGAGAGAGAGGGAGAGAGAGGGACAGAATGAGCACACCAGCGCCTTCAGCCGCTGTGAATGAACTCCAGATGTGTGTGCCTCCTTGTGCACATGTGTGACATTGCACGCATCTGGTCCTGGGGAATCGAACCTGGGTCCTTTATCATGCAGTCAAGGACAGTGGGCTTGGTGGAGGACCCCTCCCACCCCGCCATGAACTTCCCACTGTGTTGGTGCTGTGGAAGACAAAGCCTTCCTGGGCGTACACTGCTCAGGGCAGGGCTCACTGTGCAGCCTCAGGGCCGTGAGCCACATGCACATGCGCACATGCATTCCTACTAAATGCCCTTTTCATACAGACTCCAGATGGCCGCCTCTCCATGAGGTGACCTAACTGAGCAGTTACAATGACTGCCACAGAGTCCCAGCCACAGGATGTGAATCCAGCAGGGAAAGGGGACAACTGGGGAGTCTGTGGACAAGGACAGAATGAACAACAGACAAACTTAGTTTACTGGAAAGGTCAATAGATTCCCAGAAAGGGATTAGCACTGCTCATGCAGCACAGGCAGTGAGGGCTGAGGAATTCTCCCCACAGGAAGAGGGGGGTACCCCGGGTCAGCTAAAGGTTGCTGTTAAGCCAACGTGAACTCGGATGACAGTCAGCGCTCTTTCCTCAAGACAGACAACAAAAGGACAAGACAGGACAGTAGGGGCAGGACAGGACGCCCGGGACAGGCACTGACTGCTTTGTCTGCTGGGTTGCTCCCATGGGCCTGAGGTGGGAGGTATTTTAAGTGCTCTTAGCAGTAGGTAGATTCTGAACTGCCACAACTGCACCATATGAAGTCACTACAGCCAGTTTAGGATCCAATCCAGCTCGAGTTGAGCGGCCTGAGGTCCAGTCTGCTACCGGGAACCTGATAAACTAGATTTCCTGTGCAAACTGTCAAACTTACAAGAACACAATCCTTCCATGGGAACAGGATTGCTGTCCTAGATCTAAAAGACGCATCTGTCATTTGTGGCTAGCCATGTACTCAAACAGAACGGAATTCGGGTCTCTCATGAGAGGCAGAACCAAAAAACCAGGTCCCCCGCTGCTCATGTCCCAATATAATGCCAAAGGACGAGGGAAAGCTCCCCATCAGACAGTTCCTTCCCAACCCTTAAGGAGGCTCCTAGTGAGGCCTCTCCTTCTTAACCTGAAAGTAGAACTGACGTCAGTCTACAGACTCACCTCCTAGAAGGGTAAGGAGGACTTGATCCGTTTTAGCGTTTGGGAAACTCAGCAGTCAACCCAGACCTCTCTGGATTCAGTGGGAGGCATGGGGCCCTAAAATGTGTTTAGGGGGCGCCTCCCCTGCCACCTTCCCACTGGCGGGGAAGTCTGCAGTGAGGTTGAGGCCAATGGGCATGGGGTGATCTCACCGAGAATTATAAGACCATCATGTTTTATAAACCAATTGAGAGTCCTTTATATTAAGCAGGTGACAGAGAGAGGCTAACACTAAAAAGGAATCCTGGTCCAGAAACTCAAGGGCACAACATTTTTAAAGGCAAAACCCACAAAAACAATAATGATATTAATGCCCTTGTCACAACTGTTTAGATCATAAGTCTGCAGTTTTCTTTACACTTGCTGGAGTCATTTTGGTTATACCTCTGACCCACGGCCAGGCTCACAGAGAGTCCTGATTGTGCTGCCCATGTGGCCATGGCTGCCTGGGGTGACGTTCACTCACACAGTGGAGTAAGGGCCAGGTCAGGACAGGATGGCGTTACCTTAGCTACTCTGAGAAACAGCGCCTGGAAGTGGGACCTGAAGGGCTTATTGTAGACTCTAATGGGCTCTGGGGCTACCCCGCAGGAGAGGAGCTGGGCCCCTCACACAGGGCTGTAGGTCCCATTGTAGCTGAAAGGAGGGGGCATCACACAGTCACTGTCCTCAGGAATCCATCTCTGGATGTAGTTAGGACCATTGTTTTGGGGCCACACGATCACAGTGTCTCTGGATGCCAGGGACGGGTCCTCTGGGAAGAAGTTGAAGGGTCGAAGCAAGAAGCCCACAGAATTCCCAGGTGTGGCAGTGTTGGGGACGTCCTCAGAGTGTGGGATGTGCAGGAAGCCCACTGTCACCCAGGCCACCAAATCCTGCAGGAGAGACACAGGTGTCAATGTCAGGGTGATTCTGAGTATTGGCCAGTTAAGGCCACTGGGACTTGGGGGATTTTCAGATGTGCCTACAGACTTCATGAGAGGCCTCAGCCCCACATCAGAGTGGTGGGCAGATCTGTCATGACATCGGAGCTTGCCCTCCACCCAGCAAGTCACACACCTGAGACAAACGGGGAAGCTAGTGGCAGGGTCGGAGATGGGCAGGTGGACCGGGCCAGTACCTCATCTTTAATGCTCTCATTGTTCTGAAGGAACTCCTCAAAGACCACAGGAGGGTCCCAGGGGTCGTTCTGGTTGTAGATGCTGCTGCTGCGACTCTCAGACCCTCGGTGCTTGGTCACTGCCAGGGGGTACCTGCCACGTCCAGAAGAAGCCAAGAGGGGCTGTTGGCACTGGAGTGATCTCTCAGCCCTTCTGAGGGGACATTCTGAGAGCCAAGGACTTGGGGCCAGGAGCCCTGCCAGCACCCTCCAGTCCCTCCCTGAGTGCGTGACACTGCGCTCACCCAGGTGCACACATGAGCGGGGCCTCGGGACAGAAGCGCAGCTGCCCACAAGCACTGAGGGACGCCCCCATCCCTCCTTGCCAGACTCCCTGTGCCTCCTCACCTGGCCCAGGTGACGGCCCGCTCCTCCTGGCAGCCCGGGGGCAGCGCGAGCTCCTGGACCATGGAGTGTATCTGCAGGCGGTAGCTGCGCTTGTGGCCCCAGCGGTTCTCCTTGGGGCTGCTGAAGAGCAGGTGGCTGGGCAGAGTCTGTCCATGGCGGAAGGCCGCCTGGCGCTCCCAGGAGTACTGCGTCTGCTGCACGCTCCAGGGGTTGGTGACGTTGTCTAGCTTCATCTTCAAGGTCTGGAAGCTGTTCTTGGCTCCTGGATGCAACGCGGGGAGCAGGAGGGTGAGGGGAACCCTTGGAACAGAAGCCCCTCCTTCTGCTTTGGGGGTCTCCTTCCGAGAACATGCCCAGGGCCAAGTGCCCTGGAAGAGCTGATGTGGGGGTGCAGTGAGGGGAGGGGCAGCCCTGGGCTAGCGGTGGGAGGGAGGGGACTAGGACAAGCACAAGCTAGAGGAGCTTGAAGAGAGCTCATGGCTCAGTCCCGGCCACTGTGCTGGTTCCAGTGAGAGCCCAGGTGATTGTCTGGAGAGCAGCGGCCCAGCTTGTTTGCTGTGCATTTCACCTCGGAGAAGGCCGGTGTGCTTCCCTTAGAACTGTGAGCATATTTTGAGCCAAGGGGACACGTGGGGCTGAGTAGGTGGGCACCACCTCAAGGTCCTGAAGGCCCTGTGTTCTTAGGTTTCAGCACATGCTGTTCTTCTGTGGGAGCATCATGTATCCCAGAGGCACTCGGTACCTCTGGATGGCGCTGAGTCCATCTCAAATCTCTAGGCAACGCCATTTCTGACCTTTCTGGGCCCTTCTCACTCCCCTACCGCATGCATACCATTCTAGTCAGCCCCAGATAAGGGCACATGCCACATTCAGGGTAAGCCCAGGGAACTCTTCTTTGCCTCCAATTTTCAGGGGGCACCTCTTGCATCATTTTGTGTGGAAATAGGCAAAACCAGTACTGCTGAGTTCACACTGGGGAGTCTCAGCATCATTTCTTGTGAAGTGCAAGTTACTGGGGTACAAACTGAGAAAGCCCAGCCCTGTGTCCTACCTGCCACATCCAGGTCGACGCGGTAGTGCACCAGGTGGGTGTGGAGGTTGCCGAGCAGGTGGGTGTGCAGGCGAGTGCCGTGGCGCAGCCCCTCGGGGGTGTGGAAGGTGGCGTGGACGTAGCCAGTGGCGTGCATCTTGGCCTCCATCACCCCGTTCGGGTAGAAGATGAAGTCCCAGATGTAGTCGTAGTTGTACACCGTCGAGGTCGTCCGCAGCACCAGCACGTGTCCCCTGAGCCCCGCGTAGAAGTTGAAGCCGCCTTTAAAGTTAGAGTCAAAGTGTCGCCGAAGGGGCACCCCCGTGGGCATCTCGAAGAGGCACAGGGCTCTCGGGTAGAGGACGGGCTCGTCACTGTCATAGTAGTGGATGGCATCCAGGAAGGTGGCAGTGTCGGGGCAGTCGATGCCAGGTGCTAATTCGTGAGTGACGCTTCCCAGGCCCCAGCCCACGTCGATATACTTGGTCTGCATGCCCGCAGGGGTGTGCCCTCCGTACAGGGCCACAGCCTCTTGCACGCTGACCTCGTAGGCGATCCGCTCGCCCCCAAAGTGCACGTTGAGGATCTGCAGGCCGGAGGAGGAGCGCAGCCGGAAGGCAAAGCTCCAGCCGCCATAGTGGACAACGTTGTCCTCCAGCCGATAGCGGGGACCGTGGGGCTGGACCAGACGGGGGCCGCCCACGCTGATGGGCGTGGGGAAGTCACCACGGGGGCTGTAGGAGGAGAAGAGCGGCGGGTCCTCCGTGTTCTTGGGCCGCGGGTCCTCGAGGACCACCGCGTCCACGTCTCCCTTCGCGTACTTCTGAGCCAGCTCCTCTGGGCTCTGGTAGAACTTGCCGTTGTACCAGAGCTGCTCCACTGTCCAGCGCCGGACGTCTGTGCTCTCGTGGTCCAGCAGGATTTCCAGCCCCGTGGGGTGCAGGAAGTAGCCTTCCACAGAGCGCTGCACGATAAACCAGCTGCGGCGCTGGCCGGACTCCAGGCCCCGGGGGGCCACATCGGTGAAGGTCAGGCATTGATGGTAACAGTCCTGGAGTGAGAAGCCCGCGGTGTCCAGGAAAAACTGATGCAGGGGCTTGGTGGCCTCCCGCAGGGCGTTGTGAAGGAGGGCATACTCTGTTGTGGAAATGGGTCTGGATGCCCAGGACGGATGGTGGTCTAGACTAACCGCCAGTTGTCTCATGTAGATTGGCCACGGCACGGTCCGACAGCAAACTCTGTGATATTGGGGTGTTCCTGGGCACCAAAGAAGATGACGACGCGGGCTTCTCGGACAGGACGTACTTTCCCTTTATCCAAGTAACTCAAGACATGTCTCTTCTTGGGCAGCAGCATCTCAATGAGAAACACGGAGTTCTTGGCCAACGTCATTGTCTTGGAGGGCTGCAGCTGTAAGTCCTTCCTGGACATCACAAAGTCGTGTACCACCTTCAGCTCCTGGGCACTCAGATCCAAGAACACCTTGGACTTGCCATTTTGAGTCCAGCCTGGGCGCTCTGTGGCGGCCATCTGCAGCACCAAGAGGGCAGCCACCCAGCCTGGTGCCAGGCTCTGTCGTGCCATCCCTAAGGCTCTGGAACACAGTGGAACCAGTGACTTAGTTATTCCCTCACCTATGGAGGGTCTCAGAGCACCTCGTCTTGCTGGTTTCCAGTGGCCTGAGCTTCCCTTCCTTTCCCCCCAGCCCCATCTAGGCGCTTGTCTGTGTACCCACCTCTCATAGCTCGCCTTATCTAGGTGTAGTTCCAAGTTTGGTCTGTCTTGTGTGTTATCTCAGTGGGGCAACATTCTGCACCACTGGGTCACAGTATACCACGTCTCGGTCCTCGAGGGTTGCAAAATACTTGTGTAATGGACCGAGGGCTGGACTGTCTGCAAAATTACCTTTTGTGTGTGACAAATTATCTTTTAAGAGGACACCTTTTGACATTGCGTGTAGATGTTCAAAGGGCGGGCTCTTGAGTAAGCAGCCTGGGTTCTAGTCATGGAACATGGCGACACTAAGGTCCTGGGTCACGTTGCTTAAACCTTCAGAGTCTCCACTGTCCTGAAGTGTGAACTGGGAATGATTGACAGCAGCACGTCCCTCAGGTTTTTGAGAGGAACTGACAAGAGAGTAAATACGAAGTGTTTGGAACCAGGCCAGACTTCTAGAAACACATGGAAAATTGGTTATGTTTCTTCCCAAAGTGAACCCAGTTCTATCATCCGGACCCCTCACCGGCTGGACTGAGTCCAGGTTGTGAAGAGGGACTGGGGACATCACTGCCCACTCCTCCTTGCCCCCTAGTGGAGGCCTGAAGTCAGGGTCTCCTGAGCACAGAGGACCCACCCTGGGGAACCTACCACGTGGTGACGGGGAGGCAGGCTTTCAGATCTCCTTTGAAGCGGTGGGGGGGGCACTCTGAGCCCCATCCCCAAGCTACCGTAGAAAAAGATCCACTATGCAAGCACTCATGGCAGAGGCTTTGGGAGGCTGGAGGACGGAGATAGCTGCCACCGTCCTCCCTTCCATCTGAGTGTGGGCTGCCTGCTGGGCCCTGCTATGCGCAGAGTCCCCGGAAGACGCTGGATCTCGACTAATGTGCCAAAGTCACCGTCACCAGCCCTGGTTTCACCAGACTGTGGACTTGCTGCGGGGCTCGGGCGGGGGGTGGGGGGTGGGGGGAAGCAGGCCCCGCCGCCCGCCCTGCCCGTAATCGATGCTGGAAGGTCCCGCAGACCTTGGGCTCGCCCTGGGCCTTTACCTGTGCTCCTCAGTCCCACACGAGGGCCGAGGTCCAGAGCCTGAGGGCATGGAAGGATGCCACGGGGACCTTGTGGTAATAGTTCATGGCTTTTGGCTCCCCAGATTGAAACCCGGGAGACATCTGGAGAAACTTCTTTCTCCTTTGCAGAGAGATGCACGGAGGGGCTCAGGGGCCTGTGCGGTGGGCTCCCTCACTGGCGGCAGGCAAGGGGATGCGAACTTCACCTGAAAACTCGCTTATGTGATAGGAATTAAGCAAAACTCATCAGGGGCATGTTGGAGGAGCTGAGCCAGAGAATCTGAGCATGGTGAATGCTTCAGGTGTTTGTTTGAAAACCTGTTTCTCTCTTTCAAAAACAAAATCAGTTATTTATTTAAGATAGAAACGTAGATTAAAGGAGAAGGGGGAGGATGGCGCACCAAGGCCTCCTGCCACTGCAGCAAACAAACTCCAGACACATGTGCCACTTTGTACATCTGCCTTACGTGGGTACCGGGGGAATCAAACCTAGCCTGTCAGACTTTGCAAGCAAGCTCCGTTGTTCCAGCCCCGAGAATATGTTTCAAGTGTCACATGTCCTGGTCACAAGCAGTGGGAACACAACCTCTGTGCTCACAAGAGGCCTAATTTTCCTGGTAGAATTTTCCTGTCAGAAAAAACCTTTCCCACTTGGGTCCTTTACACCATTTATATCCTGTCCCTCTCCTCAAACATGGCTGAAACCCTACCCCAGCAAGGAACAGTTATTTTATTGTTATTTATTTATTTGGAGAGGGAAAGAGGCAGAGAGAGAGAGAGAGAGAGAGAGAGAGAGAGAGAGAGCGAGAGAACGGGTGCACTAGTGCTTCCAGCCACTGCAAATGAACTGCAGACTCATGCGCCACCTTGTGCATCTGGCTTACGTGGGTTCTGGAAAATTGAACCTGGGTCCTTTGGCTTTGCAGACAAGAGCCTTAACCGCTAAGCCATCTCTCCCAGCCCAAGGAACATTTTTTTTTCTTGCACCTGGGACCAGCTTCATTCCCTACCCACTTATCTCCCCCTTACCTCCTCAGGGGATGTTTATCTGCACAGGAAGGAGTGTCCCCTGGGCTCTGTGACAGATGTGTGCGGGGCCGCTGCTTCCAGCTGTGAGGAGCTCAGCTCTTCTTCTCACGGTGTCTTGGTCCTGGTGTTCAGTCAAGGCTGCTCTGAGCAATCCTCGCCTCTCCCAGCCTCACTCCTGGGGACTCTTGTACTGGTTGGCCCCATGGCCATGGTCCGCCCTGGGGATTTTCCTCGGGGGTCCTGTCTTGCCCCTCTGATGCTGGTGAGAAACTCAGAGACACACTTGGCTCTGCACTTCAGAGCCTGAGCCTGACGGGAGCGTGCAAGACGAGGGCTTCTCAGTTAGCCCAGACCCAGCAGGAGGACATGAGCCGAGGTCTTGTTTTACTGTTTAATTTTTTGCCAGGCTTCTTTATATTACAACTAGACCTCATTTCTTCATTTTTTGGCTCTTATGAGAGTGTGTGTGTGCACATGTGGTCATATGTGCGTATGGCATGGAGGTCAGAGGATAGCTTCAGATGTCATTCCTCGGGCAATGTGTTCTCTCTCATTCTTTTTCTCTCTTACTCCTGATATGGGACAGATTCCTTCCATCCCCCAAAGGTATCACAAACTGCTGTGGAAGGCCCAGGTAACTCCACCACACCCGGGAAGGAGTGAAGAAGGTGGGTCCAGGGACTGGGAAAGGCTTCGCAGGCTCCAGTCTCTTATTCCACAGTTCTCAGTAGAACTCAGCTGTCCCCCACCCCCCGATACACACTGCTCAAGTGTGGGATGTCCTCAGTTAGGACCTGACATCCTGGGTCAGCAGCAGGGAAGGGAGGGGACAGGGTCCGTCACTCTCCTGCAGGCCTTCCTCCCTTGCTACATGCTGCGGCAACTGTGAGTCCCTCTGACCCACTGGCAAAGTGCACATAGAGGACCACGGGACCTCGGATGAAACAGCTCTTCACTGATGACCGTGAGGACACTTCTCAGGGCCTGCAACACTGATGTCAGTTAGTTCGTCATTGAGGTACTGAGCTAAGAAGAGCATGGTTCAGGCCCTGGGTGCTGCCGGCGGGACCATGAGGGGCCGAGTGCTGTGGGCCAGAGGTCGGAGGCCCCCGAGGGCGGATCAGGAGTGCACCAGAGCAGGGAGAGGCTGCAGAAAGCTCCTGACAGGAAAGGCAGGACAGACTGGACCCTTTGTGGTAGCAATTTTTTCTTTTTTTTGAGAAGGGTCTTTCATTGACTTGGAGCTGACCAAGTAGTCTGAAATAGTTGGCCAAGACTGTGCTCTGTCTTCAGCAACAGGGTCTTACTGTCCAGCTCTGGCGGCCAACCATCAGCAGCACTGGCAGTAAGCTATACTGTATGGATGGCCTCAGGGGCCTCCCCGACTAAAAGTTCACAGGGCGGCAGCCCAAGCCCCGCACTGAGATTTTCATTCAATAATAGCCTGTGGCTTCCAGGCTAACTTTGTTCACTCATAGGGCTTTCCCCTATTCAAACATTTATAAAATATTTTTAATTAGTTTATTAAGTATCAGATTTATTTTTATGTACATGATTAGTCTTTTAAAATATATTTTATTTATTTATTTATTTGAGAGAGAGGAAGAGGCAGTGAGGGAGAGAATGGGAGCACCAGGGCCTCCAGCCACTACAAACGAGCTCCAGACACATGTGACCCCTTGTGCATCTGGCTTATGTGGGTCCTGGGGAATTGAACTTGGGTCCTTTGGCTTTGCAGGCAAACGCCTCAACCGCTAAGCCACCTCTCTAGCCCACATGATTAGTTTTTATTGACCCTTCCCCAGCCCTCTCCTCCATCTTCCTCCCCTCCACTAAATCCACCCACGGTACACCCCCACCACTTATGTGTCACGTGAGTTCTACTCCATTGCCCCTTTGTCCAACGCTTTAGACTGCTTGGCCATGCTACCGCCCCCCCCAAAGCCCCTTTCTTCTCCTCTCCTGAGCCCTTTCTAGTCTTCAGCCTTACACACACTCACTCCCACATAAATAAATGTACATACTAAACATTAGAAGCTGTGGCCTGGAGAGATGGCTTAGTGGTTAAGGCACTTGCCTGCGAAGTCTGTGGACCCAGGTTCGATTCCCCAGTACCCATGTAAGCCAGATGTACAAGGTGGCGCATGCATCTGGAGTTCGTTTGCAGTGGCTGGAGGCTGTCTCCACCTCTTTCTCCCTCTCTCAAATGAATAAATAAAAAAATATTTAAAAAATAGCAACTGGCTGGGCGTGGTGGCGCACGCCTTTAATCCCAGCACTTGGGAGGCAGAGGTAGGAGGATTGCCGTGAGTTCGAGGCCACCCTGAGACTACATAGTGAATTCCAGGTCAGCCCGGGCCAGAGTGAGACCCTACCTCGATAAAAGAAAAGAAAAAAAATAGCAACTGGCACATGCAGTGTTTTTCTTTTTGAGTCAGGAGTACTTCACAGTATAATATTTTCTAGTTCCATCTCTTTTCCTGCAGATTTCATAATTTCACTTTTCTTTACAGCGAAATGAAATTGCATTGTGTCTATGTGCCACATTTTCATTATCCATATTGGTGGGCATCTATGCTGATTCCACTTCCTTTCTATTGTTAGGGTGCAGGATTAAGCATAGATGAGCAAGCGTCTCTGCGGTAGGACTCCCGGTCCTTTGGGTGTACGCTCGTGGAGTGATACAGCTGGGTCACGTGGTAGCTCTGTATTCAGTTTTGTGAGAATCCTCCGCATTGATCTCCACAGTGGCTGGACCAGCTTACACTCCATCAACAGTGACCAAGTGCCCACCTTTTTCCACACCCTCCCCAATATTATCATTTGTCTTTCTGACGATCACCATTCTATCTGGGGGAGAGATGGAGTCTCAAGGTAGGTCTAATTTGTGTTTTCTGATGGCTAAAAGATGTTTAACACTTTGAAAAATATCTGTATATTTGGCCATTGGTATTTCTTCTTTTGAGTTCTGTTTAATTCCTTAGACCACGTTTAGATTGTGTTGTTTCCATATGGTTATGTTTTGTGAGTTCTTTGCATATTCCGGGTATTAGGACTTCCTCCCATTCTGTTGGTGGTCTTGTCCCTCAATTAACTGTTTTGCCGAATGGGAGCATTTCACTTTCATGACGTCCCACTTGTTAACCTTTGGCCTTATTTCCTGAGTGATTTGAGCTTTAAATCAGAAACCCATCACCTATGTCTGCCTCTTATCATGTTCCTTACCTTTTCCTCTGGTGCTTCCAGAGTTCTAGGTCTTCCATTAAGGTCTCTGATTCATTTGGAGTTGATTTTTGTGCAGGGTCAGGGACACAGATCTAGTTTCATTCTTTTATACATTGATAGCCAATTTCCCTACACCATTTCTTGAAGAGGCTATCTTTTCTCCTGTGTATATGTTTTTAAATTTATTTATTTATTTATTTGACAGAGAAAGAGGGAGAGAGGGAGGGAGAGAGAGAGAGAGAGAGAGAGAGAATGAGCACCCCAGGGCCTCCTGCCTCTGCAAACGAACTCCAGATGCGTGCACCCCCTTGTGCATTTGGCTAACGTGGGAACTGGGGAATCAAACCTGGGTCCTTTGGTTTGCAGGCAAACGCCTTAACCACTAAGCCCTCTCTGTGTATATTTTTTTGGTATCTTTGACAAAAATGAGATGGTTGTATCCATGTAGGCTTATATCTGAGCCCTCAATTCTATTCCCTTGATCTGTGTGTTTTTTTGTGCCAGTACTAAGCTGTTTTTATTATCATGGCTCCATAGCAGAACTTAAAATCAGGCATGGTGACACCTTCATCATTATTCTTTTTGCTCAGGATTGCTCTAAACTATCCAGGATGCTCCCATATGAATTTATTTATTTATTTATTTTTAAAACGTGTTTTTTTTTCTCCATTTTTATTAATATTTTCCATGATAACAAAAAAAATCCCATGGTATTACCCTCCCCCCTTTCCCCTTTGAAATTCCATTCTCCATCATATCCCCTCCCCATCTCAATCTTTCTACTTACATATATACAATACCAACCTAATAAAAGCCCTCCTCCCTTTCTTTCTCTTCCCTTTCTATCTCCTTTTTTAACTTACTGGCCTCTGCTACTGAGTTTTTTCCTTCTCACACAGAAGCCCAATCATCTCTAGCTAAGATCCACATATGAGGGAGAACATGTGGCGCTTGGCTTTCTGGGCCTGGGTTACCTCACTTAGTATAATTCTTTCCAGATCCATCCACTTTTCTGCAAATTTCATAACTTCATTTCTCTTTACTGCTGAGTAAAACTCCATTGTATAAATGTGCCACATCTTCATTATCCACTCATCAGTTGAGGGACATCTAGGCTGGTTCCATTTCCCAGCTATTATAAATTGAGCAGCAATAAACATGGTTGAGCAAGTATCTCTAAGGTAATGAGATGAGTCCTTAGGATATATGCCTAGGAGAGCTATAGCTGGGTCATATGGTAGATCATTCTTTAGCTGTTTTAGGAACCTCCACACTGATTTCCACAATGGCTGGACCAGATTGCATTCCCACCAACAATGTAGAAGGGTTCCTCTTTTTCCACATCCCCGCCAACATTTATGATCATTTGTTTTCATGATGGTAGCCAATCTGACAGGAGTGAGATGGAATCTCAATGTAGTCTTAATCTGCATTTCCCTGATGACTAGGGATGTAGAACATTTTTTTAGATGCGTATATGCCATTCGTATTTCTTCCTTTGAGAATTCTCTATTTAGCTCCATTTCCCATTTTTTGATTGGTTTGTTTGATTCCTTATTATTTAACTTCTTGAGTTCTTTGTATATCTTAGATATTAATCCTCTATCAGATGTATAGCTGGTGAAGATTTTTTCCCATTCTGTAGGTTGCCTCTTTGCTTTCTTCACCGTGTCCTTTGCAGTGCAGAATCTTTGTATTTTCATGAGGTCCCAGTGGTTAATCTGTGGTTTTATTGCCTGAGCAATTGGGGTTGTATTCAGAAAGTCTTTGCCAAGACCAATATGTTGAAGGGTTTCCCCTACTTTTTCCTCTAGCAGTTTCAGAGTTTCAGGTCTGATGTTAAGGTCCTTAATCCATTTGGACTTAATTCTTGTGCACGGAGAAAGAGAAGAATCTATTTTCATCCTTCTACAGATATATATCCAGTTTTCCCAACACCATTTGCTGAAGAGGCTGTCTTTTCTCCAATGAGTATTTTTGGCATTTTTATCAAATATCAGGTGGCTATAACTACATGGGGTTACATTTGGGTCCTCTATTCTGTTCCATTGATCTACGAGTCTGCTTTTGTGCCAGTACCATGCTGTTTTTGTTACTATGGCTCTGTAGTATAGGTTAAAATCAGGTATGGTGATACCACCAGCCTTATTTTTGTTGCTCAGTATTATTTTAGATATTCGAGGTTTTTTGTGATTCCAAATGAATTTTTGGATTGTTTTTTCTATTTCCGTGAAGAATGCCTTTGGAATTTTGATGGGGATTGCGTTAAATGTGTAGATTGCTTTTGGTAAGATTGCCATTTTCACAATATTGATTCTTCCAATCCAGGAACAAGGGATGTTTTTCCACTTCCTAGTGTCTTCTGCAATTTCTCGCTTGAGTGTTTTAAAGTTCTCATTGTATAGATTCTTTACTTCCTTAGTAAGGTTTATTCCAAGGTACTTTATTTTTTTTGATGCAATTGTGAATGGGAGTGATTCTCTGATCTCATCCTCTGTGTGTTTGTTGTTAGCATATATGAAGGCTACTGATTTCTGTGTATTTATTTTGTATCCTGCTACATGACTGTAGGTTTTTATCAGCTCTAACAGTTTGCTAGTAGAGTCTTTAGGGTCCTTTATATATAGAATCATGTCATCTGCAAATAATGATAACTTGACCTCTTCCTTTCCGATTTGTATCCCTTTTATGCATGTCTCTTGCCTTATTGCTATGGCTAAGACTTCCAGAACTATATTAAATAAAAGTGGGGACAGTGGACACCCTTGTCTTGTTCCTGATTTTAGTGGAAAAGCATCCAGTTTTTCCCCATTTAGTAATATGTTGGCTGTAGGCTTATCATAAATAGCCTTTATTATATTGAGATATGTTCCTTCTATTCCCAGTCTCTGTAGGACTTTTATCATGAAGGGATGTTGGATTTTGTCGAATGCTTTCTCTGCGTCTAATGAGATGATCATGTGATTTTTGTCCTTCAACCCATTTATATAATGTATAACATTTATAGATTTGCGTATGTTGAACCATCCCTGCATCTCTGGGATAAAGCCTACTTGGTCAGGGTGAATGATCTTTCTAATGTATTCTTGTATTCTGTTTGCCAATATTTTGTTGAGAATTTTTGCATCTATGTTCATGAGGGAGATTGGTCTGTAATTTTCCTTTTTTGTTCTATCTTTGCCTGGTTTTGGTATCAGAGTGATGCTGGCTTCATAGAAGGAGTTTGGTAGAATTCCTTCTTTTTCTATTTCATGGAAAAGCTTAAGAAGCAATGGTGTTAGCTCTTCCCTGAAGGTCTGGTAAAATTCAGCAGTGAATCCATCTGGGCCTGGGCTTTTTTTAGTTGGGAGATTTTTGATAACTGTTAGGATCTCCATGCTTGTTATAGGTCTATTTAAGTGATTAATCTCATCTTGATTTAATTTAGGTAGGTCATATAAATCAAGGAAATCATCCATTTCTTTCAGATTTTCATACTTTGTGGAGTATATGTTTTTATAATATGTCCCTATGATTTTTTGAATTTCTCTGGCATCTGTCGTGATGTTACCTTTTTCATCTCTAATTTTATTAATTTGTGTCTCTTCTCTCTTTCTTTTGGTCAGATTTGCTAAGGGTTTATCAATCTTGTTTATCCTTTCAAAGAACCAGCTCTTTGTTTCATTAATTCTTTGTATTGTTTTTTTGGTTTCTATTTCATTAATTTCTGCCCTAATCTTTATTATTTCTTCCCGTCTACTGATTTTTGGTTTGCCTTGTTCTTCTTTTTCCAAGGCTTTAAGGTGAAGCATTAGGTCATTTATTTGCGACCTTTCTAATTTCTTAATATAGGCACTTAAAGCTATAAATTTACCTCTTAGAACTGCCTTCATTGTGTCCCAGAGATTTTGGTATGTTGTGTTCTCATTATTGTTTGACTCTATAAATTTTTTGATTTCCTTCTTGATTTCTTCATTGACCCATTCATCATTTAGTAATGTATTGTTTAGTTTCCATGATTTTGTGTATGCTCTATATCCTTTCTTGCTATTGATTTGTAGTTTGATTCCATTGTGGTCAGATAGAATGCAAGGAATTATTTCAATTTTCCTGAATTTGTTAAGATTTGCTTTGTGTCCTAATATATGGTCTATTTTAGAGAATGATCCATGTGCTGCTGAAAAGAATGTATATTCTGCAGCATTTGGATGAAATGTCCTGTATATGTCTGTTAGGTCCATTCCTTCTATGACCTCGTTTAGTCCAGATGCCTCTCTGTTTATTTTTTCCCGGGATGACCTGTCAATTGATGAGAGTGGGGTGTTAAAGTCACCAACTACCACTGTGTTTGGTGTTATCTGTGACCTTAGTTCTAACAGTGTTTGTTTGATGAATTTGGGAGCCCCCATGTTAGGTGCATATATGTTTAGGATTGTAATGTCCTCCTGTTGGAGTGTGCCCTTAATCAATATAAAGTGACCTTCCTTATCTTTCTTGACTAATGTTGGAGTGAAGTCTGCCTTGTCAGCTATTAGGATAGCAACCCCTGCTTGCTTTCTGGGTCCATTTGCTTGAAACACCGTTTTCCAACCTTTCACCCTAAGATAATGTCCATCCTTTGTAGAAAGGTGAGTTTCTTGGAGACAACAAATTGTAGGGTCCTGCTTTTTAACCCAGTCTGCAAATCTATGTCTTTTGGTTGGAGCATTGAGGCCATTGATATTAAGAGATATTATTGAAAGATGTGTATTTATGCTTGCCATTTTTTTTTTTTTTTTGTGGTTCTGGTTCTACCTTTGCTCTCTTATATTAACTAGTATTTGAGTGTTGTTTGCTGTTTTCCAGGTTCCTTATATGTGTGTTTTTCTTTCTCTTCGGCATGGAGGATTCTTTCAAGTATTTTGTGTAGAGCTGGTTTTGTCTTCAAATACTCCTTTAGCCTGCTTTTGTCATGGAATGTCCTTATTTCTCCATCTATTTGAATGGATAGTTTTGCAGGATAAAGTAGTCTTGGTTGACAGTTGTTATCTTTCAGAGTTTGGAATACTTCACTCCAAGCCCTTCTGGCTTTGAAAGTTTGTGTTGAGTAATCTGCTGTGATCCTGATGGGCTTGCCTTTGTAGGTAACTTGATTTTTCTCTTTAACTGCTTTCAATATTTTTTCTTTGGATTGTGTGTTTGGTAGTTTGATTATAATATGGCGAGGAGAGGTTCTTTCCAGGTTTTGTCTGGCTGGTGTTCTAAATGCTTCCTGTATCTGCATTGGCACCTCTTTCCCAATTTGGGGGAAGTTTTCTTCTATGATTTTGTTGAAGATGCCTACTATACCTTTGGATTGAAATTCTTCTCCTTCTACTATACCCTGAATTCTTATATTTGATCTTTTCATAGTGTCCCGAATATCTTGAAATTCCCATTCATACTTTTCTATTAGTTTGTCTTTCTCTTTGTTGGATTGTATTAGATCTGCCACCTGGTCTTCTAGCTTAGATATTCTGTCCTCTCCTTCATCCATTCTACTGGTGAGATTTTCTACAGAGTTTTTTATTTCATTAACTGTGTTCTTCATTGCTAGTAATTCTGACTGGTTTTTCTTCATTATTTCTATTTCCTTATTTATGTCTTGTATTGATTTCTTTATTTCGTTAAATTGGTGTCCTGTATCTTCTCTGATTCCTTTGATTTCTTCTTTGAGTTCATTGAACATATTTACAATCATTCTTTTGAAATCTTTCTCAGGCATTTTCTCTAACTCGTTTTCACTAGAGGTCATTTCTGAAGCATTGATGCTTTTTGGTGGATTTATATTGCCTTGGTTTTTGGTGTTTCTTGTGTTATAATGTATATATTTTTGCATCTTGGATTAAGTTACTGCTTAGATTTTCCAGTTAGCTGGGTATCCTTTGCTGTATCTATTGATCTGATATTGTATATCTTCTATGTAGGAGATTAAGATGTTAGGTGTGGCTCTTACCACTCTCAGAGTATCTAGACATGTGGTCCTAGGGGTTAAGTTTGCCTGCTATGGGGGTATTCAAATAGGTTGAATGGAATAAAATACAGGTATATTCTAAAATTTAACTAAACCCTATACACATTCAGTCAAGAACAGCACCGAGCATTTATGCAAGATTAGGTATTATAAAAACCAGATCCTCTATCAGCAAAGAAGTTAAGATTTCTGGTCTGTTGAGGGATCCAAGTCAGCTTGTGACCAGGTGAGACCCTTCCCTGGTTCAATCCCAGTTACCTCTTTGGATGCTTTTGGTCTCAGTCAAGTTGCTGGCTGGGATGTTGGGCCGCTGTTCTGCTTTCTGGAACCGGGTACTGGCTTTTCCTGTGGGGCAAACCAAGCCTGGCAACTGTGGCCCTGCAGATTGGCGCCCCTGATGCTGGATCCCCGCTGCTGCCGCTGGAGCTGCCGCTGCTGGGACCACTGCTGCTGGATCCGCCACTGGAGATGCCGCTGCTGGGTCTGCCCCCGCTGATCCGCTGGAGCTGCCGCTGCTGGGTCCTCCGCCTCTGATCCGCTGGTGCTGCCGCTGCGGGATCCGCCTCTGCCGCTGAAGCCGCTGGAGCCTCCGCTGCTGGATTCGCTGCCCTGAAGCCGCTGTGGCCGGTACCGGAGCAGCTGATGGTGTTTTTGGGGCTGGAGTCACGGCTTCCACCGCCGCTTCCGGCTTCCACCGCCGCTTCCGCTGCCGGGGTCTGAGCTGCCGCTGTTGGATCCCGAGTCGCCACTGCCGGAGCCCGTGATGCAGCTGCCGGTGCCCGTGCTGCCGCTGCCGCTGCCAGAGTCTGAATCGCCGCTACCGGGTCCCGAGGTGCCGCTGCCGGAGCCCAAGTCGCCGCTACCGGGTCCCGAGCTGCCGCTGCCGGAACCCGAGCTGCCGCTACCGGGTCCCGAGCTGCCGCTGCCGGAGCTGCTTCGGCCTGCCCGTGTGGGCTCTGGATATCTCCTACTTCTCCGCTGCTGTTTTAATCTCTTATACACCTCCCTTGTGTATTTTGCTGGGTTTTCTTTGGCTTTTTCTCCCCTAGGCTGCTTAGGCGTGGTTCCTATGCCGCCATCTTGACCGGAAGTTCCATATGAATTTTTTTAAAAAACATTATTTATTTATTTGCAAGTGGGGGGAGAAAGATAGAGAGAATGAATGAATGAATATGAGCATGCCAGGGCCTTTAGCCACGGCAAACAATCTCCAGACACACGCATCACTTTTGTGCATCTGGCTTTACATGGGTACTGGGGAACTGAACCCAGGTTGTTAGGCTTTATAGGCAAGCACCTTAAACACTAAGCCATCTCTCCAGCCCCTTCCATATAAATTTTATGATTGCTTTTTCTGGGGCTGGAGAGATGGCTTAGCAGTTAAGGCACTTGCATGCAAAGCCTAAGGATCTAGGTTCTATTCCCCAGGTCCCACGTAAACCAGATGCACAAGCTGGCACACGCATCTGGAGTTCCTTTGCAATGGTTTCAGGCCCTGGCTCTCCATTCTCTCTCTCTCTCTGTCTGACTCAAATAAATAAAAAAAAATTAAAAAGATTGCTTTTTCTATTTCTGCGAATAATGGCACTGGATTTTTGATGGGGATCCCATGACTGTGTAGACTGCTTCTGAAAGGACAGTCATTTTCACAATATTAATTCCGGATCACAAGCACGATGCCCGGCTTCTTGTTAAGTGTGGGTTCTTGGGCCAAAGTCATGTACTTGCACTTGTGGTGCGAGCTCTTAACCAACAACCACCTTCCCAGCCCCCAGACTTCGTTTCTTAGAAAATCGAATGCAAAGGTGACTTATTGAGAAACGGTGAAAAAGCCCCAAAGTGGTGAATATTCTTAGGATTTCAGCCTGCCCCAGTCGAATGGGGCTGTGATGAAGGAAAAGAGGGTACCAACACGTGGTGCATCCATACGAAACATCTTGATAATAATAATAAAAGTATTAAAAATGGAAAAAATTATGCCTTCTGAATCAGAGCTCAAAGAAGCAGGCAGGCTCAACAGCAAGAATCTGAGTTCAACTGCCTGGATTTAATTTTACTTTTTAAATTAAAAAAATTATTTTAGGGAGAACAAGTGAGACAGAGACACACACACACAGAGAATTGGCGTGCCAGGGCCTCAGCCACTGCAATTGAACTCCTGATGCTTACGCCACCTACGCTTCATTTTAAGCAGGGGTTTCAGATTCATGTTGAAATGAAGCGGAAGAAACAGAGCGCTCCCCCATATCTGCTCTGCTCCCAGCCTTTCGCAGCAGCTTGCCACACATACTACAACCGCTGAGGCACGGGAATGCAGCGTTACCAGCCTGAGCCCATCGACGACCGGCACCACTGTCACATGTCACAGAGTGTCCTCAGTGTCCTTCACTCCCTGCACGTCAACCTCTGCCAGCCACTGATCTTTACTATCTGTTCCGGAAGGCGGCGCTGGACTCCTACGGCAGGCAGCCTCTCCCCTTCGCCATGCGCATATTTCATGGTTTTACGTGCTCTGCATCTCTTATCCACGGCTACCTTTCTGCTCAGCCGGGAGGAAAGTGACGTGGGGAGCAGAAGAGAGATGCAGAATCCTCTGTTCTGATGCCAGCGAGGGGCGGCACAAGGGCAGCGGGATCAAAGTGAGCGAGGGAGCCTTGGCAGCCGCTGGCTCTCCCTGCTGCAGATGGAAAGTTTGTCTGTGCCCACAACCATCTCCTCGCCATGGCCTCCCCTCTCGGTGCCTTGGGCGACCTTCTGTCTTGTCACTTGCTCGGTGCTCTTACCCATCCGGCTTTCCTCCTCCTGTGTCTTCCTCTCTCCTGCCCGTGCAGCCGGGCACTGCTCTTTCATGTCTTGCTTTGGCCTCTTCTGTGCCAGCCTGTTGGGTGTCCCGTTGGAAGGCTGTGTGCTCGGCTCTACAGACCCCCGGCTCCCGCCTAGCAAGTACCGCGGGGCTCCCACTGAACGCTCAGACAAGTGAATTAAGGGGTGGCTCTCAGATAGCAAATTATCCTCACTGCTGTTGGGTTGGCAAGTCTCTCTTTTGTGTTCGCTTTCTCTTTCTCTCTCTCACACACGTGTCTACAGGAACCACTGGTTCACTCTTCTCTCTTCTGAACTCTCTCACCATGTCGAGCTGAGCCAATGAAAGCCGTCATTTCCGTCTTCACGGAGGAAGAGAAGCTTGCAATTGGTTTTAATGCAGCCTTTGGCTTTCTGGACTGTCATGTCTGCTCCTGACTCCTGGCCTATGGCCCTGGTTCTGGGACTTGCTATGGGCGACAGCTCTGGGCGGTGCCGGAGTCATAATGTTGGGAGGAACACTGTGGGGTTCCCTGACTGTTTGCTTTTCTGTTGTAGGAAACCCTGCCCCAGTCTCCCCAGTTCCTCAGGCTGCTATGAACAAGGACCACATGCCTGGGGCCACTTGTCCGCATCCCTGGAGCCGATCAGGGCAGCGCTGCTAATGGGGGCAGGAGGGAGGGTCTATTTCCTGTCTTTTGCAGCTCTTTGAGGCCACCTACATGGCTTCTACCTCCTATTACTGGAAACAGGGATCTAGAACCCCTGCCTTTCTTACACAAAGGTTTCTCTCTATAGATGTGTTCTCTCCTGGAAGGAGGCTCATTAAAACTCAGGAGAAACTCACAGGACTCAGGAAGCTCCTGAAACTTAGCAGATCCGTAAGTCCCCTCCCCGTGCTGTGTCAGCATCCACAAGACCCCTCCCCAGTGTTATGTAAACATCCAGGAGACCTCCTCCCCAGTGTTATGTAAACGTCCATGAGACCCCTCCCCAGCATTATGTAAACATCTATGAGACCCCCTCCCCAGTGTTATGTAAATATCTATGAGACCCCCTCCCCAGTGTTATGTAAACATCCACGAGACCCCCCCAGTGTTATGTAAACATCTATGAGACCCCCCTCCCCAGCATTATGTAAACATCTATGAGACCCCCCTCCCCAGTGTTATGTAAACATCTATGAGACCCCCTCCCCAGCATTATGTAAACATCTATGAGACCCCCTCCCCAGTGTTATGTAAACATCTATGAGACCCCTCCCCAGTGTTATGTAAACATCTATGAGACTCCCTCCTCAGTGTTATGTAAACATCTGAGACCCCTCCCCAGTGTTATGTAAACATCTATGAGACCCCCTCCCCAGCAGTGTTATGTAAACATCTATGAGATCCCTCCCCAGAGTTATGTAAACATCTATGAGACCCCCTCCCCAGCATTATGTAAACATCTATGAGACCCCCTCCCCAGCGTTATGTAAACATCTATGAGACCCCTCCCCAGTGTTATGTAAACATCTATGAGACCCCTCCCCAGTGTTATGTAAACATCCACAAGACCCCTTCCCAAAAGCTCACAAGACCCCTCCCCTGGGCTACTCAATTGCTGGGGAGGGGAGGGCTAGCCCACGATCCCCGATGCTCGCAGGCCATGCAGGATTGCAGTCAGTGTCTGTGCTGACCATGGAGCTATGAGAGCGACCCATGCACTCATCCGGCATGTGACCCTTCACCCGTGCTCTGTCAGTAACCCCAATAAACTCACTGGTTTGTCACGTGGACTTTGGTGGGATCATTACTTTGGTCTGTCATCAATACTGTATGTGATGTGATCAGGTGTTTGTTCAAATCTCCAGTAAAGGTTATCACATGGGTGTCATTTTTTTCCCTCCTATTTACTGTATCCCGCAGGGTTTTTCCTACCAGGGGACAGACTTTCCTCACTCACCCGCTTCTTCCCTCACCCAGCGACACTGTGTGGCCGGGCCCTGTCCTACTGCACTGCTCACCTCAGTGGACAGAAAGTTGGTCATTCCCAGACAGGACTGCGATGAATCATCAGACATGCTTTCCCAGTGTTTATAGAAAGATCTCCAGGGACAAGGCCTGGAAGTTGGAGTGGAGGGCCCAAGGGTGTAAGCATCGCCAATTTTGTTTGATTTCCCCATAGATCTTCATCAAGCATGGCCATCTCTGAGGCGGAAGAATTCTCCTAGAACCCATTGAGAGGGAGCTGAAAGCTACAGGTGCTTAAAAACCCACGTGAGAAAAATCTAGTGTGCCAGAGGGCTTCCTGTGCCCTGGCCGTGGAGGTCTCACTTGGGTGCAGAGGACAAGCCACACCATCTGTGGATGTGATGTCAAATCTGCCGCTTGCCTCCAAGAACTAGCCTAAGGAGAGAGGAGCTGAAGTGCTCTGGAGCTATCTGGCGGGAGTGGGGCCTGGGTCCCTCACACAGGGTTGTAGGTCCCATTGTAGCTGAAGGCAGGGGGCTTCAGGCAGTCACTATCCTCAGGAATCCATCTCTGGATGTAGTTAGGGCTGTTGTCTTGGGGCCACACGATCACAGTGTCTCTGGATGCCAAGGACGGGTCCTCTGGGAAGAAGTTGAAGGGTCGAAGCAAGAAGCCCACGGAATTCCCAGGTGTGGCCGTGTTGGGGACGTCCTCAGAGTGTGGGATGTGCAGGAAGCCCACTGTCACCCAGGCCACCAAATCCTGCAGGAGAGACACAGGTGTCAATGTCAGGGTGATTCTGAGCATTGGCCAGCAGTATTGGTCACTGTGGCTTGGAGGGTTTTTTAGATGTGCCTACAAAACCTTGAATGTCCTCAGCCCCACTTTAAAGAGGTGGGCAGATATGTCATGACTTATGAGCTTGCCCTCCACCCAGCAAGACACACACCTGAGATGAGGGACAGACCCAGGAGGGCTAAGTGACAAGGTCAGAGGAGAGAAGGTGGATCGGGCCAGTACCTCATCTTCAATGTTCTCATTGTTCCGAAGGAACTCCTCAAAGACCACAGGAGGGTCCCAGGGGTCGTTCTGGTTGTAGATGCTGCTGCTGCACTGCTCAGACTCCCGGTACTTGGTCACTGCCAGGGGGTACCTGCCAGGTTGAGAAGAAGCCAGGAGGGGCTGTTGGCACTGGAGTGGTCTCTCAGCCCTTCTGAGGGGACATTCTGAGAGCCAAGGACTTGGGGCCAGCACCCTCCAGTCCCTCCCTGAGTGCGTGACACTGCGCTCACCCAGGTGCACACGTGAGCGGGGCCTCGGGACAGAAGCGCAGCTGCCCACAAGCACTGAGGGACTCCCCTATCCCTCCTTGCCAGACTCCCTGTGCCCCTCACCTGGCCCAGGTGACGGCCCGCTCCTCCTGGCAGCCCGGGGGCAGCACGAGCTCCTGGACCATGGAGTGTATCTGCAGGCGGTAGCTGCGCTTGTGGCCCCAGCGGTTCTCCTTGGGGCTGCTGAAGAGCAGGTGGCTGGGCAGAGTCTGTCCATGGCGGAAGGCCGCCTGGCGCTCCCAGGAGTACTGCGTCTGCTGCAGCGCGGGCTGCACCAGGTGGTGACTGGGGCTCCAGGGGTTGGTGACGTTGTCTAGCTTCATCTTCAGGGTCTGGAAGCTGTTCTTGGCTCCTGGATGCAACGCGGGGAGCAGGAGGGTGAGGGGAACCCTTGGAACAGAAGCTCCTCCTTCTGCTTTGGGGGTCTCCTTCCTAGAACGCGCCCAGGGCCAAGTGCCCTGGAAGAGCTGATGTGGGGGTGCAGTGAGGGGAGGGGCAGCCCTGGGCTAGCGGTGGGAGGGAGGGGACTAGGACAAGCACAAGCTAGAGGAGCTTGAAGACAGCTCATGGCTCAGTCCCGGCCACTGTGCTGGTTCCAGTGAGAGCCCAGGTGATTGTCTGGAGAGCTGCGGCCCAGCTTGTTTGCTGTGCATTTCACCTCGGAGAAGGCCGGTGTGCTTCCCTTAGAACTGTGAGCATATTTTGAGCCAAGGGGACACGTGGGGCTGAGCCGTAGAAGTTGTCCCTCTGGTCTTGTCACACACTGTACCCTTGACTTTCTTCTGTGGTGGCATCCTATCCCAAGAGATTCCCCGATTCCCCTGATGTCACTGCAGGCCATCTCCACATGCCAGCCAGTGGCATTTCCCACCTTCCTGGCCACTCACCATCCCTGAGCCTATGGGTACTATTTTACTCAACCCCAGGCAAGTGTGGCCCCGTGCCCCACATTCCGGGTAACCCTAGGGCACTGACCCTACATTGCTTCCATTTTTTTTTCCCGTGGCACATGATATAACATTCTGGGTGGAAGCAGGCAACGTGAATACCTCTGAGTTTATGTCAGGGAGTCTCAGCATCATTTCCTGTGAAGTGCAAGTTACTGGGGTACAAACCGAGAAAGCCCAGCCCTGTGTCCTACCTGCCACGTCCAGGTCGACGCGGTAATGCACCAGGTGGGTGTGGAGGTTGCCGAGCAGGTGGGTGTGCAGGCGAGTGCCGTGGCGCAGCCCCTCGGGGGTGTGGATGGTGGCGTGGACGTAGCCAGTGGCGTGCATCTTGGCCTCCATCACCCCGTTCGGGTAGAAGATGAAGTCCCAGATGTAGTCGTAGTTGTACACCGTCGAGGTCGTCCGCAGCACCAGCACGTGTCCCCTGAGCCCCGCGTAGAAGTTGAAGCCGCCTTTAAAGTTAGAGTCAAAGTGTCGCCGAAGGGGCACCCCCGTGGGCATCTCGAAGAGGCACAGGGCTCTCGGGTAGAGGACGGGCTCGTCACTGTCATAGTAGTGGATGGCATCCAGGAAGGTGGCAGTGTCGGGGCAGTCGATGCCAGGTGCTAATTCGTGAGTGACGCTTCCCAGGCCCCAGCCCACGTCGATATACTTGGTCTGCATGCCCGCAGGGGTGTGCCCTCCGTACAGGGCCACAGCCTCTTGCACGCTGACCTCGTAGGCGATCCGCTCGCCCCCAAAGTGCACGTTGAGGATCTGCAGGCCGGAGGAGGAGCGCAGCCGGAAGGCAAAGCTCCAGCCGCCATAGTGGACAACGTTGTCCTCCAGCCGGTAGCGGGGACCGTGGGGCTGGACCAGACGGGGGCCGCCCACGCTGACGGGCGTGGGGAAGTCACCACGGGGGCTGTAGGAGGAGAAGAGCGGCGGGTCCTCCGTGTTCTTGGGCCGCGGGTCCTCGAGGACCACCGCGTCCACGTCTCCCTTCGCGTACTTCTGAGCCAGCTCCTCTGGGCTCTGGTAGAACTTGCCGTTGTACCAGAGCTGCTCCACTGTCCAGCGCCGGACGTCTGTGCTCTCGTGGTCCAGCAGGATTTCCAGCCCCGTGGGGTGCAGGAAGTAGCCTTCCACAGAGCGCTGTACGATAAACCAGCTGCGGCGCTGGCCGGACTCCAGGCCCCGGGGGGCCACATCGGTGAAAGTCAGGCATTGGCCATTGCATTTTTCTAGTGAGAAGCCCGTGGTGTCCAGGAAAAACTGATGCAGGGGCTTGATGGCCTCTTGCAAGGCGTGGTAGAGGAGGGCATACTCTGTTGTAGAGACAGGTCTGGATGCCCAGGATGGCCGATGCCCTGGTCTGGGGGGCAACGTCCTCATGTAGTAGGGCCATGGTAGTGGCCCCACTGCAAACTCTGTGACATTGGGGTGCTTTGCTCCTCCAAAGAGGATGATGACACGTGCTTCCCGAACAGGACGTCTTTTTCCTTTGTTCAGAAAATCCAACACATGGTGCTTCTTGGGTAGTAGCAACTCAATGAGGAACACTGAGTTCTTGGCTAAAGTAGGGACGCTGGATGGCTGCAGTTCTAGCTCCTTCTTGGACCTGAGGAAGCTGTGCACGGCCTTTAGCTCCTGGGCGCTGAGGTCAGCAAACACTTTAGCTTTGCCATTTTGGTTCCACTTGGGGCGCTCTGTTGTGGCTGTCTGCAGCACCAAGAGGGCAGCCACCCAGCAGAGGACCAGGCTCTGTCGCACCAACACCATATCCCTAGAACACTGCATGGAAGAACAGAGGACTTAGTTATACCTGTCTCGTACAGAGTACATCACAGCAAGCACCTTGTCCCTCACCTGTGGAGCACTTCAGATCACCTTGTCCCTCCCCTGTGGAGCACCTCAGATCACCTTGTGCTCCTACCAATTTCTTCCCTCATCTGTAAACCTCTGACAGCCCCATGGCCCTTCTCATCTAGACACATTCGATGTGTTGCCCCCTTTGGGATATTATCTCAGTGGGAAACATCCCGCTGTCAGGGTCATCATGAGTCATGGTAGTCAAGGTTTGTTCCTCAAGGGCTACAAAGTGCTTGTGTCCTGGAGGGGCAGTGGATGGCACTGACAGCAAAATTACCTTTTTGAATTCAGTAAAATGCCTATTAGGGGGACCCATTGTGAAATTCAGAGTAGAAATTCTGGGGTCAAGCTTCCTGGGTTCTAGCTTGATAAATGACAACACTAAGAGCTAGCTGCATGCTTAAACTCTTGGGCCCTCCATGGTTTCAACTGAGAACTAGGAATGGTAATAGCAGCATTTCTGGAAGGTTCTCAAGAGAAACAACCGGACAGTAAGTATGGTGTTTGGAACCATGGTGGCCTCCAGGAACACATGGAATGCTGGCTCTACTTCTCTCTAAACTGGATCCTGGTGGTACATTCTAGACGCTAGCACAGCAGATTGGCTGGGCTTAGTCTAAGCTGTGAGGAAGGATAGAGATTGTCATCCCTGGCATTCTCTAGGCCCCTAGTAGTATACTCAAGTTATGGTCTTTTTAAAATTTTATTTAACAAGACATATTTATTATGCTAAGGTTTTAAAAAATCCTTTAAAATATCTTTTATTTATTGACAATTTTTTATAAGACATATAATGTATTTTGATCATTTCACCTCCCATGTTTTTTTTTTGTTTGTTTGTTTTTTTGAGGTAGGGTCTCGGGTCTCGCTGTAGCTCAGGCTGACCTGGAATTCATTATGTCGTCTCAGGGTGGCCTCAAACTCATGGCAATCCTCCTACCTCTGCCTCCCAAGTGTTGGGATTAAAGGCATGTGCCACTACGCCTGGCTCCCATGTCTTTTTTTTTTTAATTTATTTATTTATTTGAGAGAGACTGAGAGAAAGAGAGACAGATAGACAGAAAGAGAATGGGCTCACCAGGGCCTTTAGCTGCTGCAAACGAACTCCACATGCCTGCACCACCACGTGCATCTAGCTTTATGTGGGTCCTGGGGACTTGAACCTGGGTCCTTTGGCTTTGTAGGCAAGAGCCTTAACCACCAAGCCATTTCTCCAGCCCCCTCCCATGTCTTTCTATTGTCCCCTGCTCTCTCCCCCAAACCCCTTGTTGTTCTCAACTAGTCCCACTTCTATTGTGATGTCTCTTTATTGTGTGTGATCCTCTAAGTTTAATTAAGCTTGCTGCATGGGTGTGGGGCTATTGAGGACCACATGCAGCTTACCCATGGTTACATCACTGAAGAAAATGTCTCTCCCCATCATTATGCTAAGTTTTTATTTTCATTTTCCCCAGACACTAAAATAGCACATAACATTATAACTTAGCTTGCAGTATAAACCCAAGTGACAAGTCAACCATCTCAAAAATGGTTAACGCCTACATTGTGTCTCAAAGGTAAAGGAAGAAACTTAACTAATTGTGTTTAATATTTTTTAAATTTCTTTTTAAAAACATTATTTTCTTTTTTCTATTGATTTATTTATTTGAGAGAGAGATAGAAAGAGGCAGGTAGAGAGCAAGTGAGCAAGCGAGAGAGAGAGAGAGAGAGAGAGAGAGAGAGGACAGAATGGGCACGCCAAGGCTTTCAGCCACTGTAAATGAACTCCAGACGAGTGCACCACCTTGTGCATCTGGCTTATGTGAGTCCTGGGAAATTGTACCTGGGTCCTTTGGCTTTGCAGGAAAACGCCTTAACCTCTAAGCCATTCCTCTGGCCCTTGTTTAATATTCTTAACATGTATCTCAGTTTTATAATCTCAGCTTAGTGTTCATTTTGATTAACATATATTGGTTATACATAACTGGTTTCAGTATCACATTTTCATACATGTATGTGAAGTATTTTGATCATATTCATCCCCTAGTACCTTCTCTTGTTCTCTGCCACTCCCACTGTTCTTTCTCTGCATAACTAATTCCCTTTCTATTTTCATGTCTTTTATTTGGGGGCGGGAGGGCAGTGACCTAGTGAATTTTTCTAGGTTTGTTTACAGAAGCCTGGTGAGGATTTCCTTACAGGAGCAAGGGCACCTTATTAGTGGCTATACCACTAAGAAAATGTCTCTTCCTCCTCTATCAACCATTAAGTGCATATAAATTCTCAGGGAGGGTTTGGGCCCCATAAATTCCTCCCTTTCCACGACAGTGTGTTGAGGTCCAATCTTGTGCCAACCTGGACTTCATCCCCCCTGAGGCAGAGCCTTACTCTAGCTCAGGCTCACCTGGAAACTCACTCTGTAGTTTCAGGCTGGTCTCGAACTCACAGTGACCCTACTACCTCTGCCTCCCACGTGCTGGGATTAGGTGTGCACCACCACACCTGGCTCCGGACCTAAATTTTTATTTTAAATTGAGTTTTTGAAAGAGGTTTGTTTTTCTAGCCCAGGCTGATATGGAATTCACTACGTAGTCTCAGGGTGGCCTCCAACTCACAGCCATCCTCCTACCTCTGCCTCCAGAGTGCTGGGATTAAAGGCATGTGCCATCACGCCCAGAGGGACTTCACCTTTAAGAGGAGTTTTAGGTTCATAGGCAAAGCAAGCAGGAGGTGTAGAGTGCTCCCACATGTCCCCTCCATCCCCAGCCCAGCCTTCTCCACTGCCAGCATCCTGCCTGGTGTATGTGCTACAACTGCTGGGCCACAGAAGCACAGCCCATCACCACCCAGAGCCCACAGTTTGCCAAGGGCTCATGCTTGGTGCACATCTATTGGATCGTGGCAAGTGTGTCATGACAGGCATCACAGTGCCATGGGGAATCCTCAGCGCTCTAAAATCCTCCTTTCTCTCCTTGTTGCTCCTTCCCTGAACTTCAGCCTCTGCTAACCACTGCGCCTTTACTGTCCTTTCCAGAAGGTGGGGCTGGACCCCTATGGGAGGCTGCCTTTTCCCTTTGCGTGTGAGTTTTCCTTGCCTCCTGTCCTTTAAGACTGACTGGATTTTTTTTTTTAACAATCTCTTGCTCCCTGATGTCTTTCTTCTTCCCAGAAGCAAGTTGCTGCAGAAGAGAGGATTAGAACCTTCTGTTCTGACATCATGTGGGCAGCGTAGGGAAGGAAAGTGTCTCTTCCTCCTCCATCGACCATTAACTGCATATAAATTCTCAGGGAGGGTTTGGTCGGAGAGGGCAAGGAAGAACTTGGCAGTGAGTGGCCTCTCTGCTGCAGACGGGGAAGTACGCCTGCTCCCCAAAACCTGCTCCCCAAAACCTATCTCCTTACTGTGTCCTCCTCTCTCAGTTCAAAGTACCCTGAAAGTGGACTTTTGCTCCTTAGTCTTTCTAGCCCCCATCTTCCTTTCTCCCTCTCCCCATGCTCTGCCCCCTGGCTCTGTCCCCTTCCCTGCCAACCTCTTCCGAGCCCCGTCAGAACGCACCTGCGGGCTCTGCTCCGGTGTGCCTGCTCTGTTCCCACAGCCTCTGCTTCTGGCCGCTGATCCCTGGTGCCTTCTTGACGCTTATGAACCCCGCCCCACAGGGAGGGGCAGGGTGGGTTGGAGGACGACCTCGTTGGGGATCTAATGTTCAGGGGGTTCTTTGGTAGAGTGGCATGGGGCACTAATGTCTGTAGTACAAGTATCGTTGGGTTGTTTCCTCGTAATTTCTCTTGTCACAATGTCATCTTCCCGACAACTGTCCCTGGCTTTATCTGTTATGAACTGTGCAGAGCCATAATCTGTTAATGTTCTCAGAAATCTGAGGGGAGGATGGGGGTGGATTGACTACATGGCAGTCTTAGCAGGAAGCACACATGGAGGCTGGCAGAGACTGATGCCCACAGCCAAACAGAACCAGGTTCCTATGTAGAACCCGGGATCCGGGACAGGACCCCTTGGGAGAGAGAAGCTGCTGAGTTGAGCTCCTGGAAGAAATCATTTCGCCACCTCCGGGACCTTGGCGGGGTTCAGAAAAGAAGGGGAGCGTCGTCTAGGCCGGCTTTCATGGTGGCACCGAGAGCTGAAGGGAAAAGGAAAGGACAGGTCATCTCTCTGCTGGCTGGGGACAGAACTAGAGTGGCTTAGGTCAAGGGGGCAAAGGTGGGAAAGAGAGGGCGCTCCTGCTTAGAGGAGAAAGCCTAGAGTCAGGGAAAGCCTGGCCTCCGCGGCCTCGGCCCAGGCCTCGCTTCCCTGTCTTGTGCCGTGTGATGACGCATTTCTCATCGCTCCCCTTTCCGCTCGTGCCTGGCAAATCACTTCAGTGTTTGCTGACAACTAGAGCAAGGGAGGACAAGTCGATACTAAGAGTCTCTACCCTCAGTTCCAGGTCGTTAGTGACTCTGAGGAAAGGGGTTAGCTTTAAGTGCTGAGGGACAGCGGCGCTAACAGAAGAGAAGGCCCGTATTTTCAGAGAAGGGGTGTTCTCGACGGCGGGCTCACGGGTGCCCTGGAGAGTGAAGAGTGTTTGGAGCAGAAAGAATTAGTGTCCTGAGAAGGTAAAAGTGAAGGACTCGTGTGCAGAAGAATGAAGTTGGCTCCTCACCTCACACCGTCCACAAATATTAACTTCAAGTAGCTTAAAGACCTAAAGTTTTTGTTTTTTTTGAAGTAGGGTCTCACGTTAGCTCAGGCTGACCTGGAATTCACTCTGTAATCTCAGGTTGGCCTTGAACTCATGGCGATCCTCCTACCTCTGCCTCCCAAGTGCTGGGATTAAATGTGTGCACCCCCCACACCCGGCTATTTATTTTTAATTATTAAATTATCACATTTATTGAGGAAAGTGCAGAGCCAAGGAAAGGCACCCACGTGGCTAGAGATCCCATGTAGAGGGCCTAGGAAAACCATGGAAAGAGAAGAGAGAGAAGAAAGTTCAAGGAGCTCCTGTCATGTGGGGCGCTGGAGGAGATAAAGAACCCATGTGGAGAGTCAGGGCTGGGGAGCTCTTCCCTTGGCTCAACCCGGCTGCTCCTGGGCCAAGCCAGTGCAGGCCCAGCCAAGGGAGAAAGTCACTCACAGCTGGAAGCTCCCAAGTGTTCAGAGAGCCTGTCCTCCCCTTGCAGAGATATTTATAACCTTATAGTGTGGAGTGTCTTCTGGTTCAGGTGAACCAGAGGGACAGCTGTTTGGCTAGGGCTAGGGGCTGACTCAGGAAGAGGTATTTATTATTTATTTAGAAGAAAGAGACAGAGAGAGAGAGAGAGAGAGAGAGAGAGAGAGAGAGAGAGAGAGAGAATGGAGAATGGGTACACCAGGATCTCTTGCCCCTGGAGCTGAACTCCAGATACGTGTGCTACCTTGTGAATCTGGCTTTATGTGGGCACTGGGGAATCAAACGCGGTCTGTCAGGCTTTGCAAGCAAGCGCCTTTAACCACTGAGCCATCTTTTCAGCCGTCACGAAACTCTTACTCTTACAAGAGTAAGTCCTCTTGGTCTTAGATTTGGCAAGGGATTCTTTTGTCTCTTCTTTTTTACAAAAAAGAAATAGGGTTTTATACCCATCACACAGTCAGGCAAGTCTTTGGAGGGCAGGGGCCAGGTTCCGAACAACCAGGAAGAGGCCCCTACTTGCCAGCAATGAGGGGATTTCTCAGGACAATGATGGAGTCCCTGCCCAGGAATATCTTGGAGATGTCGCGGTCCTTGTCGACTGGCTTGGGTTTCTTCTTGCCACTCTTGGGGACCTCGGTCCACATCTCCCTCACGTTTCCAGCACCATGTTGCGGGGCTTGTCGAAGGCCTTCACGCGGCCGAGGAGTTTGTTGTTGATAAGCCCCTGGGTGCTGCTCTTGACCGACAGCGTGAGCGCTGAGAGCGGGCCCGCGGGGAATCCTCCAACAGCTCCTCTGCGGCCATCTCACCCCCGGCTTTGCTGAGGAGGCTCATGGCGGTGGCTGCGCTTCACTGCACTGCTTTGGCCTCTCAAGGGTTTCTCAAGATGCCACCCCTAAGCACAAAAGTATAAAGAGCAGTAATAAAGCTTCACTGCTTAAATACCAACAAGAAAGTGAAAGCAGGCCGGAGAGATGGCTTAGCGGTTAAGGCACTTGGCTGCAAAGCCAAAGGACACAGGTTTGATGCCTCAGGACCCACGTAAGCCAGATGCACAAGAGTGTCCGTCGTTTGTTTGCAGTGGCTAGGGGCCCTAGTGTGCCCCTTCTGCCTCTTTCTGTCTTTCAAATAAATAAATAAAACAAATAAAAAAAAATAGAAAGCGAAAAGGCAACTCACAGGATGGGAGAAGATAGTGACCGATCGTGTACTGGTAAGAGGTTATATCTAGACTTAACTGCCCAATAACAAACTGACAGCCATCCCAGTTAAGATGGAGCGAAGGATCTGAAGAGACGTTCATCTGAAGAACACATGAAGGTGGCCAGTGGGCATGTGGGAGATGTTCAGCATCTGCACTCAGGTAAGTGCTTGGCAAACACCAACCAGAGCATTCAGCCTTCTCCAGCACCTTAAATGGTCAGTGATGGTTTTCCCCTTCTTCTGTGGAACATCAGGAGTTCTCTTACCCAGCTGCCCGCCATGACCATGAACCATCTTCTCTTCACCCTGCACCTCTTTCTCCACCTTGCTAACCGCTCTTCTCTCCTCCACGCCTCTTGTGTCTGTGGTGCATGTGCACGTGGCTAGACGTCGACTTCGAGCGTCTTCCTCAACTGGCCTCTGCCTCATGGCTGGCAGGGTCTCTTGCTTGAACCCGCAGTTTCGTAATGCGCCTCGTCTAGTGAGCCAGGCTTCCCCAGGGATTTCCTGCGTGTGCCCAGGTGATGGAATGACAGGTGGGCTGCCAAACACTCCTGGCACTTATGTGGGTGCTGGGACCTGAACCCCAGTCCTCACACTTGCTCAGCAAGCGCTTTATCGTCTGAGCGGTCTCCCCATTCCTCCATTCTCTACTTGTCTGGGATCAACTTCTTGGTTTCCATACATGAGGGCATGCAGCATTTGTATTTCTGTATCTGACTCACTTCACTTATCATAATGGCCTTCAGTTGTAATTGTAAACTTTGCCAGTAAAAAGAAATAACAAGATAGCTGAGGTGATAGACGTACATCCTGATCACTACACGTTATACACATGTGTGGGAAGGTCACGTTGCAGTCCATAAAGAATGTGCAATTACTATGCGTCACAAATAAAAAGATAGTCAATAACAATGAAATGCTCCTTCCTACCCACAGAGACACCAATGAAGAATAAAAAGGACATATATATATGTATATGTTTTTCGAGGTAGGCTCTCACTCTAGCCCAGGCTGACCTGGACTCAGGAGTGGGAGGAGCGCTCTCTGGGCAGGGGGAGGATGGTAGCAGAGTCACATAGCTCGTGTCATATAGTGGTATGTTCTTGGGATATCATGTCACCATGCTGGGGAAACAGAGGAGAGATACTGTCTTGGAGGAGGCTGGAGTAATGAACCCCTAAAATATGGGGTGAAAGAGCGCTGAAGGGAACCTCATGGAGACCCAGGAGAAAGAGAAGCTTTTTAAATTTTTTAAAACATTTTTTTTTTAAGCTGGGCATGGTGGTGCATGCCTTTAATGTTTTATTTTTATTTATTTGACAGAGGAAGAGGGAGAGAGAGAGAATGGGCACACCAGGGCTTCCAGCTACTGCAAACGAACGCCAGATGCTTGCGCCCCCTTGTGTGCATGTGTGGCATTGTGCATCTGGCTAATGTGGGTCCTGGGGAATCAAACCTGGGTCCTTTGGTTTTGTAGGCTAGGCCATCCCTGCAGCCCTGAAAGAGAAGCTTTTAAGTGAGGTAAGTGGAATCCTTGGACAGAGCAGCTGAGGTGAGACCATTGTTTTGTTTTGTTTGCTTGTTTCTCTTCTTCTCCCTCCCTCTCTCTCCCTTCCTTCCTTCTTTCTTTCTTTTTCTTTCCCTCCCTTCCTCCCTCTCTTCCTTCCTTTTTTCTGCAATCCTTCTGTTTCAGCCTCCAGAGAACTGGAATTACCACCCAGACCTGGTAGAAGCCACTGTTTTGTTTTGTTTTTTAATGAGAGAGAGAGAGAGAGAGAGAGAGAGAGAGAGAGAGAGAATGGGTGCAGCAAGGCCTTCAGCTGCTGCAAATGAACTCCAGATACATGCGCCCCCTTGTGTGCATGTGTGACATTGCATGCTTGCGTCACTGTGCTTACGTGGGACCTGGAGATTTGAACATGAGTTCTTAGGCTTTGCAGGCAAGTGCCTTAACTGCTAAGCCACCTCTCCAGCCCACCACTGGTTTTTGACTCATATTTGTGAACATAGTGGTGGCTGGAAATGGAGTATAAGATCGCAGAATTCAGGTTCTCTTCCCTTGCCACCTCCCTTTTCCCTGGACCACCATGCTAGGTGCCCAGCTCTTATTGGAGGTGACCTCTGTTTCTGAGGCACAGTCCACCAGTTAATGATTGGTGACAATTACAGATAACACCTGGGCAAAGGTTGTACCCTTTGTATCCTCAGCTGCCTACCTTCCTTAAAGGGGCAGGATAGAATCACTTGGGGACAGTTAGACATCCACTCTGGTGAATTCAGAATTGGATTCAAAGTCCTAGGATAAGCTACCCAGAGTTCTCAGCTCACAGATGCCCCATTATGAATTTTTTTTGCAATAAAAATACATTGATTAAGGGGCTGGAGAGATGGCTTAGCAGTGAAGGAGCTTGCCTGCAAAGCCAAAGGACCTTGGTTCAATTCCCCAGGACTCATGTAAGCCAGATGCACAAGGTGGTGCATGTCTGGAGTTCGTTTGCAGCTGCTGGAAGCCCTGGCACTCTCTCTCTCGGTACTTGCATCTTTCTTTTGCTCTCAAATACATAAACAAAAATTAAAAAAATTTAAAAATACATTGATTAATATATGATTAATGGATACATTATTTAACAAGAATATGTTTTATTAACATTATTCATCATATGATTTATTGATAAGTAATATGATTAATGAAGAGACATGGTGTTGTAGGTCAATTTTGTTTTTACATTTGTTTTATTTTTTGAATTAAGCATTTTTGACAATTTCATATATGTATATAATATATTTTGACCATATTCTCCCCATATTGCCTTCTCTTGTCCCCTTCCCACCCCTGTGAACCCCCTTCATCTTCCACCACAGGGAGATTTTGTTTGTTTGCTTTTTTGAGGTTAGGGTCTCGCTGTAGCCCAGGCTGACCTGGAATTCACTATGTAGTCTCAGGGTGGCCTAGAACTCATGGCGATCCTCCTATCTCTGTCTCCCAAGTCCTGGGATTAAAGGCATGAACTGCCACGCCCAGCTACACAGGGGGATTTTGATGCATCAGAGGATGATTGGGATAGTCTAGAGGAGAGAGAGTGACCCTGCACAGCCACAGGGAAGACACGGAACCCTGGTCTCAGGTGGGCTGCCACCCCTGGTTGTGGGTTTGCTCTTTTATTTTTTAATTTTTAGAATTGTATTTTATTTTATTTTTATTATTTATTTATTTATTTGAAAGCGACAGACAGAGAGAGAAGAGGCAGATAGAGAGGGCAAGAATGGATGCACCAGGGCCTCCAACCGCTGCAAATGAACTCCAGACGCGTGCGCCCCCTTGTGCATCTGGCTAACGTGGGTCCTGGGGAATTGAGCCTCAAACTGGGGTCCTTAGGCTTCACAGGCAAGTGCTTAACCGCTAAGCCATCTCTCCAGCCCTGCTCTTTTTTATAAAATGTATTTTATTTACTTACGAGAGAGAGAGAGAGAGAGAGAGAGAGAGAGAGAGAGAGAGAATGGGTGCGCCAGGGCCTCCAGCCACTGCAAATGAACTCCAGATGCATGTGCCCCCTTGTGCATCTGGCTTACGTGGGTCCTGGAGAGCCACTAAAGGAAGGAGGAGGGAGTCGGTCCTGAGCTGAGGTCATCATCTTGGTGGGTGATGATGGTTGTGCTGTTCAGGGTCATGAAGTAGACATGGTGTGAGGTGGTCAGACTCTGGATCGGCTTAGAAGGCTGGGCAGGAGGTCTGCAGAGTGGGCGACGTGAGATGCGAGAGAGGTGTGGAGGAGAAGCCACGTTTTCAGGGATCCTAGAGCACTGTTGCTCACTAGTGGTTCCTACTTCTGGACTCTGATGCTAGATTCCAAAGCACCTGAGGGCTGAGGGTGGAGGGGTCATGGTGACCTTTCCGAAGGGTCAGAGGCCCAGCTCTGCAAACCAGTTGGTTCTGGTAGCTTCAGTTCTTTAATTCCTGACATGACTGATGGCTCACATGAGTCAGAAAGAAAAGCAAGAGCTTTTAAAAAATTATTTATGAGAGAGTGATAGATATGCATAACATATATAATATATATTATATATACACACATACACATATATGGAGAGGGAAAGAGAGAGAGAGTGAGAGAATTGGCTTTCCAGGGCCTCCAGCCATTGAAAATGAACTCCAGATTCATGTGCCACCTTGTGCATATGCCTTACCTTGTGCATCTGGCTTATGTGGGTTCTGGGGAGTTGAACCTGGTTCCTTAGGCTTCATAAGCAAGTGCCTTAACCACTAAGCCATTTCTCCAGCCCCCAAACAAGAACTTCAAAAAAAAAAAAAAAAAAAAAAAAAAAAAGAAAAAAAGAAATGAGGAACTGGAGGGGTGGCTCTGTGGGTTGCAAGCTTGAGGACCTGAATTTGATCCCTGATTCCCAGGTAAAAATGCCAGTCTTAGTGGCATACACCTGTAATCCCAGCACTGAGGAGGGAGAGACAGGAGGCTCCCTGGGGTTCAGTGGCAAGCCAATCTATCCTAACTGGTAAGAGCTCTAGCTCAATGCAAGACCATCTCAAAAGGAGGTCGATTGTCTACCTGGAGAGTGACATTCAAGATTGTCCCCTGGTGTCCACATGCATGTGCACACTCATGCACCTGCACACATATGAACATTAATACACACATCTGAACACCATATGCATACGAGAGAGAGAGAGAGAGAGAGAGCGAGAGAGTGAGTGATGCCTTTAAGGAAGCTAAGATGTGAGCTAAAGGGTCTCTAATCTTAAGCAGCAGAACAAGGGGGAAGATCTAGGAATACCTGACACAGCTATCACGTGCAAAACCCCCTCTAGGAGTCCCAGTATCACACACACCTTCACATCTTCCCATCTGCCCTCCCAGCCTTACCCTCTTTCTGGTCTGTGAATTTCAATTCTTTTTTTTTTTTTTTTTGGTTTTTCAAGGTAGGGTCTCACTCTGGCCCAGGCTGACCTGGAATTCACTACGTAGTCTCAGGGTGGCCTCAAACTCTCGGCGATCCTCCTACCTCTGCCTCCGGAGTGCTGGGATTAAAAGGCGTGCGCCACCACTCCCGGCTGGATTTCAATTCTTTGAACTCATAAGACAAGAGCCTGGAAGCCACTGATTCAGTGGAACTTTTACCCAGAGAGGCTCTGTTGCTCTCAGACACCCCAAATTCCCATCCTATCTGTGTGCTGGTGCATTGGCAAAGAACCCTAATTCTTTGCATCATCAGGATTTGTGCCTGAAATGTCAGTAGCCTCTCCAGATCGCATGCGGAGCCCCATCTTCCTTCCCACTTTCACCAGAACACAGGTCTGACCGCCTCCTCCTCCACACCTGCTGTACTGAGCTACTTTATGTGGCACTAGAAGCCCAGCCGCAGTCTTCCCCGTGCTCTTGCCACACAACCACCCAGCTCCAGTATCCCAGGCGGCCTGCTTGCTGGGGCTCCTGACTTTGCCTACAATATGGGTCCTGTTTCAACCATATTACTATTAAGAGAGCCTCAGGATGGGGTGTAGGGGGAATCCACAGAGCATGTTCGTGATTCATCCCAGGCTTTTGGTACAAGGGCAGCTAAGCACGTACTAGCGCTCTGGCCTCTTGGTCTTCCAGCCCCACACTTAGAGGGGCCCGCACTTGACTTGAGGCTCTGCCCTAATATGATTGATGTTTTCATTTCCTGCTGGGAGCTGCAAATACACGTGGCTGGCTGCCAGGAACGAAGTAGACAAGGGCCCTCCTGAGGACAAGAAACAGATAAATTCTCAAGCCCTCAAATCCTGTCTGCAGAAGTAAAAACATGCCTCTAACCTCCCTGCTGACGACGCACGGAATGTGCCCGACCCTTATCCCCGACCCCTTCCCGTCCTTTTCCTCATCACAGCCATGAAACCTGCCAGCTTCAGGGTGATGCACAAAACGAGCTGTCTACTGATCCGTATCTTACGTGAGGGAACTGTCGTAAGACGTCAGGAAGAGGACTGGGCACGGTGGCTCATGCCTGTGATCTTGGGATTGGAAGCAGGAGGATCAGGAGTTTGAGGTCATCCTCAGCTGCACAGTGAGTGTCAGGCCAGGCCAGGCATAGAAACGAAACAAAATAAACCCAAAACAACAACAAAAAAGTGCCAACAAACCCACAAACCAGCATAAGGAAGAAACGGCTTTCTTTTAAAACATGGCGTCTTTATAAGCAGTGGAGATTACCAGACCCTGGGACACTTCAGTGACCCAGTGGCAGGACCTATTAGCGGTTTCTGACCTCTCTGTCAGTGCTGCCCCCACAAACCTTTCCCACATCCCTTCCTCCCACCCTCCCTCTTTCTCCACAAACTTCCCCCACACCCCTCCCCACTTTTTCTTGAAAAAAAAAAAAAAAAAAAAAGAAGCCTCCATGGATGTTTCCAGCTCAGGTTTTTTTTTTTTTTTTTTTTTTTTTTTTTTGCTTTCCAAGGTAGGGTCTCACTCTAGCTCAGGCTGACTTGGAACTCATTATGTAGTCTCAGGGTGGTGTCGAACTCATGGTGATCCTCCTACCTCTGCCTCCCAGGTGCTGGGATTAAAGGCGTGCGCCACCACGCCCAGCTCATCTCAGTTTTTATTTCTAGTATGATTAGGATGGAAGCCCCTCCTCCTAGAGATGCCATGACGGTGTGCCACGTCCGCTCTCCCCCTGGTTCTTCCAGGTCTGCAGGCGAGAGCTCCCCTTGGCCCCTTTGCTTTTACTTCTCTTCTCTCTCAGTGTCTTTCCTCCTCTGCTTCTAAAAACTGGAAGGCAGGAACTGTCTACCCAACTTGCTGTGGTCCTGGCTGGCTAGCCAGAGCCATGCCATGTAGAGTCGAGTGACGGTCCTGAGAGTGGGATCTGGATGGAGCGCAGTGTCCACGAGACGGCCCTGGTGACCTCCAACCAGACTGTGGTCTTGATCGAGAGTGGGGTTCAGAGTGCCCGGAAACCCTTGATGGACTGTGAGCGTGACGCTCTGTCCTTGAAGATGTTCTCTACATCACTCGTGTTGGCCAGATGTCCCCAGAACTAAACAACATTCCAATCTCCACTGGAGGCCTAATGGGATGGCCTAATCAGCCCACTGTCTGGACTCCAGGGAGGAGGAAACAGTTGGCCACAACAGCTGCTCTGCTCCTCACCTGCGGGGTTGCACCTGGGACCTGGTGACATTTCTAGACTCTCATTAGAAGTCCACCAGTTTCCCCCCTCTCTTTAAATCCTTTCCTCCTCTTTTCTCTTGGCTCCCATTCAAGTTGGGACATCAGGTAATTTTTTTTTTTTTTTTTTTTTTTTTTTTTTGTGGGATGAGGCTTTCAATCATTGCATCCTGTCTGTTCAAGTGGAGGTATAGGGGAGAACTCTCTCCGGGAGTCCTGAGTTAAAAATCTTCTGACCAAGGGGGCCATGAGGACCCCAAAGGTTGGACTCTCAGTAGAATGCAATCGTTTCTCCAAACAGGAGAGCCATTGGAGAGGAAAGTGTCACCCAATACATCCAAGGAAAGCCACATGATCAGCAAGACCCTGACCCACCCCAGCAGAGGACAAAAGTGGTGAGGGAGAGTATTAACGCTGCAACGCGCCCCTCACAGGTCCCCAGGGAGCCTTGACGGACCTGAACCGAAGAAAGGAAGATGGTCAGTTTTTGGTCACCTACCCAGTGTTGGACACCCAGGAGGAAAGCATCACAAAGAGCGCACCTGGCTGGCAGTCACACAAAGCAGAGAGTGACACTGAATCCCAAGGGGCTCCGGCCAGGGCTGTGGGGGGATCTACTCCAAGAAGACACTGGTGGTTAAGGGCTCAGGAAAACGTTTCCCTGAACAACAGTGTCCAGCCACAGCTATGACATCGTGACCCGCGTCGTTGAGCGGCCCCGGTTCCCACTCTCACTAGGTTTTCTGGGAGCATATCCTTCAGCTTGTCTTAGCTTCGCACCGTGGTGTTGTTTGAAATGTACCCAAGTATCCCCCGGGTTCAGATTTAACCTCTTGAGTAGGTCTGCCTCTACCTGCCGTCAAAACACCGCTGTAAACATCCCTGTTATGTTCACCATAAACTGACTTTCTGCTGCCTACCGGGGGCTTTGTAGCTTTGGTTATTTAAATCCAGTCACTGTAAAGATACCTTTAGATTAAAGATTAAATCCGATGACTTAGACCTTGAACAAAAACTACCAGTTCCAATTTTCAATCCGTCCCCATCTTGTTAGAGAAGACAGGCAGGGAAGGGACAGTGTCATCCGTCAGCTGGTAGTACTCATAGGAGATTTAAGAATTGGTTCTTTGCTCCCTTTAAGATTAAGGAGGAAGCAGTCTCTGAGAGGGGAACACTGTGCACAGGGATCAACATGGAGACGAGACAGAATTTTGAGCCCTTATTCAAATTCTGTAAAAGGAAAACACAACTCTTCTCTCCCCTGTCAACAGTGCAATGAGATGTGTCTGTCTGTCTGTTCCCTTCCTAACCTTCTACTCAAATCTCAGGGACAAAGCTTACCACAGGCAGGTTGATGCTGTGGTATGTCCAAAAATGAAGTGTCCATAGAGTCATATCTTAAATGAGAAAAAATATCCCAAATGTAAGAATGAAGTTTCTTCTTCTTCTCCTTCTCCTTCTCCTTCTCCTTCTCCTTCTCCTTCTCCTTCTCCTTCTCCTTCTCCTTCTCCTTCTCCTTCTCCTTCTCCTTCTCCTTCTCCTTCTCCTTCTTCTTCTTCTTCTTCTTCTTCTTCTTCTTCTTCTTCTTCTTTTTCCTCTTCTTCTTCCTCTTCTTCTTCCTCTTCCTCTTCTTCCTCTTCTCCTCTCCTCCTCCTCCTCTTCTTCTTCTTCTTTTCAAGGTAGGGTTTCACTCGAGCCCAGGCTGACCTGGAATTCACTATGCAGTCTCAGGGTGGCCTCGAACTCATGGCGATCCTCCTATCTCTGCCTCCCAAGTGCTGGGATTAAAGGTGTGCGCCACCACATCTGGCAAGAAGTTTCTTAAAATGACTGGTGGAAGATTACATGACCTCGGACCACTCCAGTGACCCCATCAAAGGGCTTTCTCTTCTCTCTGGTTTGGGGCTGGTGGATCTCTGTTCCAGTACATAAACTTTCTCCACATCTCCCATGCCTCTCCCCATAAACCTCCCCCCCCCCCGCCTCCACTTCTTGAGAAAAGGCTTCCATGAAAGCTCTTACTTGTAAATCTACTCTCTCTGCACCTTAGTTTTATTTATTTATTTATCACTGGGGTGGAAGTTTCCCACACCCCGCACCACAGGAATTCCAGAGGCATGCCTTCAGGCAACATGTCAGGCCCTGGGCAAGGACAGCTGGGAACATGACCTTGAGCAGGCCTCCTGGTCTCTGATCCCCACACCCAGAAGACTCTGTGCTTGGATTTGCTTTGTGCCCTTGCTATGGGGAACAGAACCCTGCAGTTTCACTTTCCCCGGGGCCCTGGAATGCTCAGGGAATGTGCAGGGATGGTCCTGGTTTGTGTTCAGGGCAGGGAGGGGGAGCAGATGGGGTGAGGCCAGCGAGGCCAGCCCGTGCAGGAGTGAAGTGAAGCTAGCAGGGTTGACAGACGTGAAGGAGAAGGGTGACTGTCCAGCGCCTGGAGGCCCATTATCAGGAGGTACCAGGAGGAGAGACTGCAGGAGAATGAGGAGCAATAGGCACGGTGTCAATGAGGCCAAAGTCTGATCACTGAGTCGGCTTGACCTTCGCTCTCATCAGTTTCTTCCCTGATTTCACTCTTCCTCCGTGTGTGTGTGTGTGTGTGTGTGTGTGTGTGTGTGTATGTGTCTGTGTGTGGTGTGTATGTGTGTGTAAGGGTGTGTGTATGTGTGTGGGCACCCACGTGTGTAGCGGATGTTTGTGCATGTGGAGGTTAGAGGTTGATATTGGGTGCCTCTCTCTTTTTTATTTTATTTATTTATTTTTATTTATTTGAGAAAGAAAGAAAGAAAGAAAGAGACAGAAAGGGGAGGGGAGAGAATGGGCGTGCCAAGGCCTTTAGCCACTGCAAACGAACTTCAGAGGCATGCTCCATCTTGTGCATCTGGCTTACGTGGGTACTGGGGAATTGAATCGAGGTCCTTTGGCTTTGCAGGCAAGTGCCTTAACCAGTAGGCCATCTCTCCAGCCCTGGGTGTCTTTTTCAATCACTCCCTTTATGACAGAGGCAAAGTGTCTCACCTGAGCCCAGATCTCCGAGATTCAGCTAGTTTAGCCAGCCAGCTTGGCCTGGGGATCCCATGTATGCCTCTGTCACTGGCATTAAACAATGTCACCAGGCTCACCTGGCATTTATGTGGAAGCTGAGGCTCCGAACGTTAGTCTCATATTTGCATGGAAAGCGCTTTGTCCACTGAGCCATTGCCCCAGCCCTAGCTCCGTCCCTCTTCCACCCCCCATGGCTGGACCAGCTGTGGGTTCTTTCTCTAAGAGAACATCCTCCTTGGCCGTGATCCCGTGCTGGGTGTGCGGGTGTCTGAAGACAAGAGCAAGTGTAAAGAAACTGGTTGACATTGGCATCCAATTAGAACCTCAGAAGGCAGTGACCTGGCAGGAGCCATATTCCAGTCTAACCAGGACCTCAAAAATGCCCCAACACTCTGGATGCGCCAACACTCTACAGGCCAATGAATGCCAAGGCTCTTGGTTACCCACCAGAGCTAGATAGTAAGACCTGTTGTTGAAGATGCCACATGCTTGGGCTGTAGGTCACTGAGAAATCAATTAGCTTTCCTCCGTGTTGACTAGCTGTCAGGCTGCCAGAAAGAGCTATGCAGCCTTCTGGGGGAGAGAGGCCGTCCACAGTTTTAACCAGCAGTGCACCCTGCAACCCTTGGAGCTGGCCAAACAGGCCAAATGTGCCAACTGGTGCAATGGTGGCATATCTGTTTTAGAGCAAACCAGTGGGCCTCTGATTGAACTACAAGCCTGCTCCATGGGCGGGAACTCATGCCTGGTACTGAAGACCTCGTCAAATGCCTATAGCTGGGGAGGTCATAAACCCTGGGGTGAGGGAAACTACTACGGTCATCAGCCTAAATGCATATATTATGCCCACCAAACTTTCCTCTAAATACTTATGTTTTATGCTCATATATTAACACTACTCTCACTGTTAAGTTAGAGAGGCTTCTTTTTCCATATGGTGGTGACCACCGGGGTGACTCAACTCTCCACAGTTAGTCATAGAACCGGGCTTGGAACCTGGGTCTCCTGGCTCCCAGACTGGGGCCCATTATCCGCAGGACATGACATCCCAGGGGCCAGTTGTTGTTCAGGCCTAGAAGGAACATTTCTTTCAAAGCGGTCATGAGGGACAAGTGAAGACCTTCTGGTAAGACATGTGCTGAACCTCAATTTCCTCAGTCCTCTTCTTTGCCTGCTGTGGAAAATCTGTTTGTAGAAAGGTATTTTCATGTCTGTGCTAGAATGGACATTGGAGATCCGATACCCACCACACTGGTAAGCATGGCATACTTAGGTATGCCCATATGAGTGTGTTTACACATTTATGGGCTGGAGAGCTGGCTCTGTGGTTAGAGGTGTATGACTGCCACGTCTCCTGGCCTAGCTTCGATTCCCAGTACTATGTAAAGCCCAGATGCACAATGTGGCACATGCATTTGGAATTCGTTTGCAGTGGTGGAAGGCCTGGCTTGCCCTTTTCTCTGGCTTTCTCTGTTTGTCTTTGCTTGCAAATAAATGATAAATAAAATACTACAAAGCCCTTTCAAACAAAGCTTTATTTCAATAAACCTTCTACCATCACAGCGGCATTATAACTTATCCTAGAAGGCCAGCTCCAACTCTAAAATGTTATCTTTTCATAGAGATTAGATTTTTTTTTTTTTTTTGGCGCTTAAATAATTGCTAGTCTCTTGTATGAAACTATCAGAATGTGTCTGGTATAGATTCAAGTTCTCTACACTGGTGGCCTCTGCTTACAACTCATATCCTCCCCCTCAGTGGTGCCTCCAATGGGAGGTCGGTCTAAGGAAACCTATGGTGAACCCCGGAGAAGCAGGTGGGGACCCTCATGGGGACAATGAATAGGTTCTCAAGCCCTTTGTTTCTGTTCTGCAGAACAGAAATGCATCTCTTTTCTCCCTTGTTGACAATGCACACACTGATGGCCCCTTATCCCTGTCCCCTTCTCATCCTCCTACTCAGCAAGAAAAACAAAACAACAACAAAAAAACCCCAACCCTGATAGGTATGGAGTGACGTCAAAAAAAAAACCCAAACTGGCTACTGATCCATATCTTCTGTGAGGAAATGTCTCTTAAGACACAAGGAAGAACTTTCCTTTAAAAATGCCGTGTTGATGAGAAGCGAGAAGTTACCAAACCCAGACCACTCCAGCCATCTGATGAAAGGTCCTGGTCTTTCCCTGACTTGGGGCTGAATGATTTGCTCGGTCAGTGCTATTCCCACAAATCTTTCCCACTCCTTTCCTCCCCTCACTCCTTTCCCCCATTCCTCCTTTCCTTTTCCCCATCTTTTCCAGAGGAAGCCTTCATTGAAGGCTGCTGCCTGAGCATCAGTCCTCTGTGCATCTCCGTTTCACTTATCACGGAGACAGACGTTTCCTAGCATCTTGAATCACCAGGAAAAGTTATCCTGGAAGAGGGCAGCCCAGGCCGTCCTGGAGCTGACCTCAAGGTCTCAGAGAGGGAGGCTACACCGGCAAGCTGCTGCCCTGTTTGTGGAGCTTGTCTGTGGCCAGTGCTGAGAATGCTCATTAGGACGCATTAGGCCCCATCCTAGGAGCTTTGTTATTATCTCCCTTCCTACATTCTCCCCAGTACTCCTCAGAGAAAGGCCTCACGATAGTCCCAGATATCTTCCAGGTGGGGAAACCTGTTCTTGAAACAGTGAATTAATTCCTTGTTAGGGTAGGGCCCCAGGCCAGCCTCGGCTGAGTCCCACATTCCAACAATAGCTTATGTAGTTACCTGGACTCAGCTCGGCTCCAGTCCACCACCGATGGCTGTCCAGCGTCAGCTTAGGGCACCTGGGAAGAATTGAGCCTTGTGTGTAACTCGAGGAGGCAATGCTTTATCTTGTTGGACCGAGGCAGAGACAGTGGAGTGGCTCTCCGGATGGCCATACCATCCCTATCTGGCCTCAAGGCTTCCAGTAGGAAGGCCTCACCAATGGGCCTCGTGGTTTCAGACACAAGCAGACTCCTCACTATGACGGGTCTGCTGGCTTCCACCAGGTCTTCAAGGGACCAGTTGACTTCACAACTCACCACAACCACCTCTGCCCAGTACAGGCGTTCAAGGACTGTGGCAGGCTGCCTTTGCTTTGGGTGTTACCAGGGCCTCTTCAGAGTTCCAGAGATGAGGGACGGATGCTTTCCACAGGGCTCTGGAGAGCTGCAAGCACTCGGGATAGAAAGGACCCCTCCGTGTGTGCTCAGACACTTCACAAAGACACAAGGTCTTGGTGGGGCTGGGCCTTCTGGTCACCAAGTTGCTCTAGTATCTCTTCACTTCTCCCTGAGCTGCCCTGGCCTCTGGCTTCTCTGCTGCTCACTGGATGGACCCTGGTCCAGCTTTTTTTTCCCTGGTTTCTCTTGGGTCTGTTCCCCGATGTCTAAAGCTGTAGGCGACAGGATACTCAACGTCTTCCTGTCCCAGCAGTGCACACTCCACAATGCTCCGCACAGGTCTCCCACAAGACTGTCCAACTCGCTTTGCCTGAGAACGTGCCCCTGTGTCTCTGTTATTTAGGCCCTTTGGGTCTCTACAGATGCAGCCACAGTCTGAAAAAGTATCTGTGGTCTTCAGGGACTGAATGGAGCCATGCGGATCCTAGTGACATCCTTGAGCATCACTCCAGAATCTACCCGTTGAAATAGACCCATAGTGGGCTGTCTTCCCCCGGTGGCACACTAGACCCTAAGTCCCACCTTGGATTCTGCTTTAGCTATTTCTGAAATTGGGTTCATCTGGGTTCCAGGCTTCTAGAAACTCCCAGGACAATTCTCAGGTGTAGCAGAAGAAGAACCCCTTGGGGGGATCAGCTCACAGACATGATGAACACCCCCACACTGCTTCCTGGGCCTGGAAAAGTAAGCTTGGGCCTTAAAAAAATTAAACAGCAGCTTTTCATGTCTAAGGCTCTAATTTTTAAAACTATTTGATTCTAAGGGACTGCAGTTTTCATGTAGGACAATGACGAACCTGGGTATATGTGTAGTAAGGGACTATCACAGGCCAAATTGTGTTTCCCTGAAATCTCCATGTCGACACCTAACCCTTAGGGCCTCCAAAGCACTGCACATGGAGACAGACAGGGCCCACGAAGAAGTAGCTTAGTGAAACCAAGTCATTGGGATGAGCCCTAATCCAGTATGATGGTGTCCTATTAAGTAGGCGATTGTGACACAGAATCACACCAGAGACACAGGAGGCCACAGCGAGAAGACAGTCCTTCACAGGCCAAAGAGAGGCCTCAGGAGACACTGACCCTGCCCACACCTTGATCTGGGACTGGTAGCCTCCATACGTGCAAGAGATAAATACCCGGTGCTGAAGCCTCTATGTCTGTATGCCATGTTGTCTGTCAGCCTGGCCAGACTAATCCAGGCAGCGACTAAAGGGCCAGCTGTCACCACTGTCACACGGAATCATGGCTCAGATGCGTGCAAGGATCCAGAAAGTAGGGGGTGTTGGAGGGTGGGCATTCACTTCAACCTCTGCCCCTCTTTACCACATTGGCCAGGCCAATGCCTGTGCTATGGGGTGTAATTTGCCATTTATGGAAATAGAGGCATATATATGCCTGCTGCCTTCACTGTCTCTGAGGACCAAGAAATACACTGAGAAACCCTGAACTAACCAGGTGTATTTATCAGAGTCCTGCAGGGAGACAGAACAGGAGCATGGATGGGTGGATAGATTATAGACATGGATATATGAAGTGAGATTTATTGGAATAATTGGCTCACCTGACTATAGAGACTGAAAAGTCCCACAATCAGGCCCGGCGTGGTGGCGCATGCCTTTAAACCCAGCACTCGGGAGGCAGAGGCAGGAGGATCACTGTGAGTTCGAGGCCACCCTGAGACTCCATAGTGAATTCCAGGTCAGCCTGGGCTAGACTGAGACCCTACCTCAAAACAACAACAACAACAAAAGGTCCCACAACAGTCAGCCTGGAAGCAGCAGCTGGGATGCTGGTGCGCAGGGAAAGTTCAGTCCAAGTTCAAAGGCCTCAGGATAAACAGGTGATGGTGCAACTTTCAGTCTGAGGCCAAAGGGCCAAGAGTTCCAGACGTTGTGGTGTTAAAAGTCCTGGAGTCAGAATTCTAGGCAGCCTGGAGTCGTGTGAAAGGGCAGAACAGCACATGAGGAACTTGCCTTTTTATCCTGTCTGGGCCCCCGGCAAGTTGGGTGGTGTCCACCTACATTGAAGGCATGTCTTCCCCACTCAGCCCATTGACACACATACCAACACCCCCCCCCCCCGAAACATCTTCATAGACACGTCCAGAAATAATCCCTTGCTTGGTATTCCTTGGTATTCTCATGGGATTCCTTGCCAATCTGTTGATACTTAAAATTAAATGTCGTAAGGACACCTCTTATCAATCTGGTATCCATACACATCTCCTTAATGCAGGGAGCTGCAAGCAGTCGCCATTACAAGATGGCGCTGGCTTCCTGTCTGTGTTGAGGTAAACAACTCCATATATGGCTAAAGCTTCTGCCTTCCACCTCCCGGATGGTGAGTGCTTCCTCTGTCGTAAACAACTCCATATTAGGCAGTGCCTTGACTCAACCTGTCCCGAGCCTATCCCGTGGCGCCTGGGTGGTGGCAAGCTGGTAGCAACCAATCAGTGGGCGCCTCGTTGCACTTCCCTCTATAAAAGCAGCTGCACATTCTGCCTCCTGGCCCCTCGCCATCAACCTTCCTGTCAACCAAGAGCTCTCTAATAAAAGTGTGATCAAGAAGGATCCTCGTCTTGTGGTCGTTCTTCCCTGCGGGTCAGGGGGGCTCGCCGCAAACTGGTGCCGAAACCCGGGACGCCGGGAGCCTTGTGGTCACCAGGCGAGGGGTCGAAGAGGATTCAGAACTTGACACACGGAGAGGAAGGCGCCGGTAAGTCATTGTATTCCCCATCTCTTTGTTCCAGGTATGGGTAACTCCTCCAGTGCCAGGTACAGTCCGATAGATTTCACTGCCCCTATTAAAGAACTTCTAAAACAAAGAGACTTAAAGATCTCGAGTGCCACCATCAAAGGCATTGTCCGGGACATGGACGCCGCTGCCCCTTGGTTCGCGGTGTCTGGGGATTTAACCCTCGCCTCATGGGAAAAATTGGGTAAAGACTTAGAGGCGGCCCAGGAGAAAAATCAACTGGGTAAGGGTGCTCTTCCTTTTTGGAGAATGGTCCACTCATGCCTGGCTTCGGGGACCCATCCTGCCCCCCTTAGGGAGGGCCGCAAGAGACTCTTGCAGCATCAGGACAGTCTTTCAGAATCTGATGTCAGTGAGGAATACAAGGAAAGGACCAGAAAGGGGTCCAGGGACATTAAGCCCAGTCATTCACAAGTTTCGGGAGGATTTCCCAGTCATTTTGAGATCTCAGAGCCCCTCATTGAGGTGCTAGGAGAGAATGCTCCTGCTCGACAGGGAGAGGATGGAGGTCCACCTAAATCTGGTCCAACAGAGGTGAAGGAGCGCAGAGGCACTGGTTTTAAGGAAGCTCAGATTAAGGAAATTCAAAAAGAGGAAGTTGGACCTAGGGTGTGGCCCACAGCCCCCCCCGGAGCCTGTTATTCCCCCCCCCATATGCTCCAGTCCAGGACCGATGTCACTTTGTTAAATCTCAGACTTGGTCCCGCTTAGCATCGGCCTTCCCTGTCTTTGTGAATCCAGCCACCCATCGGAGGACTTGGGAGCCTGTGCCATATAGACAGCTTAGGGATCTAGTGCAAGCATGCAAGGATTTTGGCCCCACTGCAGACTACTCTGATACGCTGCTCCGTAGGCTCCTCACGGCTCCACTCACCCCTTCAGATTGGACGGAGCTGGCGAGAGCATGTCTTACAGGGGGACAATATTTGGATTTCAGGTCTTTAGTTGCTGATAGAGCACAGGAGCAAGCCCGGTTGAATATTCAAAATGGTCAGCCGGATTGGACGGTGGATATGCTCCTAGGGACTGGGCCCTATCTTGGTAATCAACTAGAGCTCCCTTTGGAGGTTTATCAGCAGATTAGTGATATCCACTACCGCGCATGGAAAGCACTCCCTAATAAGGGAGAGGTGGTCGGTAATCTGACCAAGATAGTTCAGGGTTCTACGGAGCCTTTTGCTGATTACGCAGCCAGGGTAATGGATGCAGCAGAAAAGACAATTGGTGTCACAGATTTTAGTTTGCCTTTTGTGCAGCAACTAATCTATGAACAAGCTACTAAGGAATGCCAGAGAGCAATTAACCCAGTCAGGAGGGGTAAGATGGAAGACTGGCTCAGGGCCTGCCGGGAGGTGGGGGGCCCTTTATCTAATGCAGGACTAGCTGCTGCGGTTGTGGCCGCTACAAAAGTGGCTCACTATGGGGAGGAGAGATACTATCTTGATGAACAGCCGCTACCGCAAAATCAAAAACAAAAAAAGATAGGAGATAAGAACCGCGCGGAACTGGGCTATTGGAATAAGGGCTGGCTGCGTCCTGCTGCCCAGGCCCAGAGAGTTTAACTCCTTCAGATGGAGTTAATCCTATGGAAGCTTCCTGGTTCTCTCGGGAGCGTCCCTCCTGCCTTTCTCTCCTGCCCTGCGGATCCCTAATGTGAAGGCCACAATACTTTGTAGCTATGTAACTTTTGACTGGTCAATGGAGAGGCCCGGATCCTATTTTAATAAGATCCAGGGGAGCTGTTTGTGTTTTCCCACAGGACCAAGAATCACCTCACTGGGTTCCCAGTCGGTTGGTAAAAACGGTCCGACTCTCCTCAGAGGACAACCCGGAGATCCAGAATGATCCTGAAGAAGCAGATGTGGAGGAATCTATGGATGCTGGCCTTCCAGTGCCTGGCGCTCAGTAGAGGAGAACAACGCTGGGGCATCTTGTCAGCCTTTCCTAAGCCCCTGCCAGTACATCATGCTGCAGCGGTCTTCCCTCGCTTCTTCACAACTCAGAAGGAGCTGGGTCTCCCCACTGTGATTGGGGATACCACGTATGTCAGCTTAGGGGAAGATCGGAATTTTGGGGAGGTCGGAGCCCTTTGCTTCACAATTGATTCACCCCGTAATTTTTGTATAGGGCTGAGAAAACAGGCCTCTGGTTGGTTTGCCGCCTGCGAGCCCAGACCAGGCGGGACAAGGTGGTCATTTCTCAGGCACTTGCCGCTTTGGAGTGTGGGTCCTCCCCCCAGATTTGGTTGTCGGCCCTAAAAAGCACCTAGTTTCCCCTGGCCCTTGCACCCTTAGGGCCTGAAGTGCCCATTGCACAAGGATGGGCAGAGGGTTGGTGTTGGGAGCACGACACTCTTCACGCACAGGATGCGAGACAAGGTACTGCACATGGGGTAAGCTCTTAGCAGCCTCATGCAGGGCATGTCTGATTGCATATGGGTTGGTACTGAAATCCCATCTCTGAGAAAAGGTACCGGACGGGTGTGACACCAGCCTGGCTGGCCACTAGGCCTGGAGTCATCACAATGTCCTTTCGAACATCAGAGATCAGACCTCTACCCTGGCCTGTTGCGTTTAAACAAAAAGGGGGAACTGCAGGGAGCTGCAAGCAGTCGCCATTACAAGATGGCGCTGGCTTCCTGGCTTCCTGTCTGTGTTGAGGTAAACAACTCCATATATGGCTAAAGCTTCCGCCTTCCACCTCCCGGATGGTGAGTGCTTCCTCTGTCGTAAACAACTCCATATTAGGCAGTGCCTTGACTCAACCTGTCCCGAGCCTATCCCGTGGCGCCTGGGTGGTGGCAAGCTGGTAGCAACCAATCAGTGGGCGCCTCATTGCACTTCCCTCTATAAAAGCAGCTGCACATTCTGCCTCCTGGCCCCTCGCCATCAACCTTCCTGTCAACCAAGAGCTCTCCAATAAAAGTGTGATCAAGAAGGATCCTCGTCTTGTGGTCGTTCTTCCCTGCGGGTCAGGGGGGCTCGCCGCACCTTAAGCCATTGTGAAATCTCCAAGATAATAGAAAATAGTGGTCCCATCTAAGACGAAACAACCTTTCTGTGAGCCAGTAATGCCTTTCCAAGAGGAGGAGCTGGAATCCTTGGGTGATATTTCTTCTCTTGAAATCCCATAACTTAAATGTAAAATTAAGAAAGCCTGAACACTGACATAAGAGCAATAAAATCCTTTCTAAAATTTATTTATTTATTTGCAAGTAGACACACAGAGAGAGACATAGAGAGAGAGAAAGGGAGAGAGAAACACAGAGAGAGAGACGCACACAGAGAGAGACAGAGAGAAAATATGGGTGTGCTAGGGCTTCTAGTCACTGCAAACTAACTCTAGATGCAATTGCCACTTCGTGCATCTGGCTTGCGTGGGTCCTGGGGAGCCAAACCCAGCTCTTTAGTATTTGCAGGCATTGCCTTGACAGCTGAGCTCTCTCCAGCCCAGTGCTGAGCTCTTGACAGCCTCTCATTTTCAGCTCGGGTGAGTTTTGGGTCTCCTCTGCATCTACCGCCAGGGTCATAGAGAGGCTTCTCTGGCCAGCAGTGAGGGCAGCTGTGTTCTCTGAGTCCTGGCCAGTATTACGAGATGCTGAGCACTGGGCTTTCTCTTCTTGTCATCTTGAGTCTCAGGTCTCTCTGGTATTCACTGTCACTGTACAAAGCTTCTTTAACCAAAAGTGAGAGCAGTGCCAACAAAAAGACATAAACATGTACATTTAGAAGGCTTCAAAATTTTTTTTTGTTTTAGGCTAGGCGTGGTGGTGCACACCTTTAATCCCAGCACTCGGGAGGCAGAGGTAGGAGGATTGCCATGAGTTCAAGGCCATCCTGAGAATACAGAGTGAATTCCAGGTCAGCCTGGGCTAGAGTGAGACCCTACCTCAAAAAAAAAAAAAAAAGGAAATTTTTTTTTGTTTTAGTCTTTTTCTTTAGAAAGAGCAAGAGAGAGAAAGAGAGAGAGAGAGGGAGAAAGGGAGAGAGAGAGAATTGGCACACCAGGGCCTCAGCCACTGAAATTGAACTCCAGATGATTGTGCCACCTACTGGGCATGTGCGACCTTGCACTTGCCTCACCTTTATACATCTGGCTAATGTGGGATCTGGAGAGTTGAACATGGGTCCTTAGACTTAGCAGGCAAGCACCTTAACCGGTAAGCCATCTCTCCAGCCCCTAGAAGGCTTTTTGATGGGCATGATGCTTCCATTTAGCCAAAGAAAGTGGGAGCTTCCCTCTAGGGCCCTTTTAGGCCATTAAATTTTAACCTGGTCCTCTGTACTCAGCTTGGATTTCCTCCTGCTGAGCGGGCCTTCATATCCAGTCAGAGAGCAGTTGGTTACCCCTCATGACTTGTGTGGCACTACTGCGCCCATGGGCACACCTTGCCTGGCTGTTGGCTGTGCAGCTCGCAGGATCCACTGCTTGTTAGGATGGTGGGTGATTTTCTCCCAGCAGCTTGGGTCTCGCTTCCAGCACCGCGGCAGCCAGCCTGCAGGGGGGCGGCTGGCCTTCACCTCAGTTCCATCTTGACTTCTCAACACCTTGGGACTGCAGCATGTAGTGTCTTTAGAAACAGGGTCTCAATCATGTAGTTGTGGTGGGCAACCAAGCGCTCTGACAATGGCCTGCGTTGTTTTGGGGGCCTCATGAGCCTCCCTGACTACCAGCTCACTGTGGGGAGGAGTGACTCATCTCTGACATTGGGAATTACCTGCAGTAACCTGCCTCTTTCTTCGTTGTAGGAGGGGACCTATGGGGACAACTTGTCCTCTACCTCCAGAGGGCTATCTTATCATACCTCACACCATTGGGCTTCTGGAAACTTCACTGAGGTAGAAGGGCCCTGAATTTGAGTTGGATTTATTTCTCCACACTCTGACACACAAAAGTCTTAGCAACGAGCCCGAGGTGGATGCGGCCTTATGTTCACTGGGTCTAGTCAACATAATGCCATCAGTGGAATGGACCAGTGTGACATCTTGTGGAAAGGACAGGTGATCCAACACTAGTGAACCAAATCATGACATAAGGCTGGGGAGTTGATGTACCCCTGGGGTTGCATGGTGAAGGTGTATTGCCGTCTTTTCCAGCTGAAAGTAAACCGCTTTTGGGGGACCTTATGGACGGGGATGGAGTAAACGGCATTTGTCACATCAGTACTCGTATACCAAGCACCGGGGGACGTGTTAATCTGCTCAGGCAATGAAATCGCATCTGGTTCAGCAGCTGCAATTGGAATCACCACTTAGTCAAGCTTACCGTAATCCACTGTCAGTCTCCAGGATCCATCTGTCTTCTGCACAGGCCAGTAGGGAACTGAAGCCAGCGAGGTTTTTCTGTTTGTTCTGTTTTTTTGAGGTAGGGTCTCACTCTGGCTCAGGCTGACCTGGAATTCACTCTGGAGTCTCAGGCTGGCCTCAGACTCATGGTGATCCTCCTACCTCTGCCTCCCGAGTGCTGGGATTAAAGGTGTGGCGCCACCACACCCTGCTCAAGCGAGGCATTTTTAAGTCCCTGATGTTGGTATGGATCTCCTCAATCCCTTCAGGGGTGCCATTCCAAGGCAGAGGCAGTTCCAAAGACTTTGGCTTGCCTTTTCTTACAATGGCCCTTGACCCATAGACCAGGGAAACAATGTGAGGATTCTGCCAGCTGCTAAACATGTCCCTTCCGATTACGTGTTCTGTAACTGGAGAAGTGACCACTGGATGGATTCGAGGACCCACTGCACCTACTGTGTGAGTCAGATCTGAGCTAAAATTGCGTGGATCACTTGACCTCCATAAGGTCCTACTCTGGCTGGAAGCTGCAGTGACATTTTGGGTCTTCTAGAATCAGTGTCAGGGTCTGATCCAGGGACCAGAGCTTCCCCAATGTCTGACTATTTCCTTGTCCCTAATGTATAGTTGCACAGGTAAAAAAGCCACAAGTCCCTTTGGTGAAGACTAGGAGAAAAGTTAATAGCATAAATTCTTGGCAGTGTGTATCTGGATCATTTTGGAGGGGACTCACTCTCACCTTCACTCACAGGACTCTGGGAGTTGACTGGGGGGGGGCAGCGATCCTCTGTTCCTATGATTTGGGTCAACACTGTTATTAAACTGACCTAAAGGTTTCTGCTTGTGTGGATCTAATAGGCGTCTGGGTTCAGCACGTTTAATTCAGAGCCCAAGGTCTTAGTGAGTCAGTGTGCTCTGACTGTCGCTCCCATGCCAGTCTTGCCTTTGACAGGAGTGCCACCATTTGCCCCCCATCAGCCTGGAGTCAGAGACTCTTCTTTGCATTTTCAGCTGAGTGATAGCAGTTCTCACACTAGGGTCTTGCTCATACAGAGGAGCGCTCACACAGCTCTCCAATGTTCTGGGGCTTCCCTCATGAATCTATTACTCAAAGACTTGTTTAAAAGTGTTTGTCAAGGGCTGGAGAGATAGCTTAGCAGTTAAGGCCTTTGCCTGTAAAACCAAAGGACCCAGGTTCGATTCCCCCAGAGCCATGTTAGCCAAAAGGGGGCGCACGCATCTGAAGTTTGTTTGCAGTGGCTGGAGGCCCTGGCGCACCCATTCTCTCCCTCCCTCTCTCCTTCTCTCTCTCTCAAATAAATAAAGACAAAATAAGAAAAGTATATATAGTGTTTGTCAAGCACTGTTGGGTTTGCTGAGTGGTATTGTCCGAGTGGCCCCAGATCTGCACCTCTCCCCCTGCAGCCTGCCCTTGGGGGTGTGGCTTCAGTGACAGAGTCAGGCCCATAATCAAGTGAGGGTCATAGACTGGTCAGGGGCAGAGACCAAAATATACCCAGGACTTGGAGGAGGGAGCCCTCCCCTGGGCTGGGCTGGGCTGGGGCAGTGGTTAACAACAGCACTCTGCAGAGGAAGCCTTTGTACTGGGTCATGTGAGGCCCACGGGTGTGATGGTGTGTGAGGAACGGAGGTCAGCATGGCAGGGGTTATGACAGGCAAAGGAGCGATGTCCACAGCAAAGAGCACCAAGACCACGTCTCACGAAGCCCTCGAAGCTGACTGAGGTGCGTCCAGCTAGAATACCACTCAGCCATAAATTATCCCTGATGGGGGTGGGAGCAGGGACTGACTGGGAAGGGACATGAAAGGGACACGGGGGTGATGGAACATTCTGTCTTTATAAGAATTTGGGTTAAACTGCGTGAGATTTGTAAAACTCATTAAGTGGTGCAGGTGGTTGGCTGAGGGATGGCTCCCACAGTGGCTTCGTGCCCAGAACCTGTGACTATATTACTTCTGGAGATGGGCGAGCACCGTGGGTTATCTGAGGGAGACTAGTCGCAGGTCATGCTAAGACAGAGGCCAGGCAGCCCGAACATGTATCGCGAGAGCCGCCCGTGCTGTTGGGAACATCCACCTCTCTTAGTGACCAGACGGAGGGACTCTGCTGAAAGTGAGGCAGTTTATTTTTGACCCACAGGACCGATCATAGTCCAAACAAAGAAATGACAGCGTCCCATCTGAGCGCTGGAAGTCACTTTCATAGCTCCTGAGCTCAGCAGTGGCCGTTCCTCGCCCTCTGCCCGGTTGGCTAGGTACTTGAGGAGGTGTCATCTTCCCCAGACTCTTGTTAGGTCTGTATTTCTTTCTTTGGAGGGCCCGAGGGCAGGATGACACCAGGGCTGCTCCTGTGCGAGGGGTGGGGGCGGGCTGGCACGGAAGCGTTGCCAATGGACAACCTACCTGTCAGTCATCACCAGCCACTGAAGACAGCTGCACTTTGGGAGCGCTAAGGCCCACCTTCTGCTCTATGAAAGGGAACAGCGCCACCTGGTGTCCAGGTGGTGGTGATGCAAGGAATTTGGAGATGCTGTTCTTGTTTGGGTTCCCCAAGTGAATATTTAGCGCACCTCGGCTTGCTGTGTTGTCTGAATAGACTTCACCTCAAACTTGCGACCTTCCTGCCTCAGCTTCCTGAGTAGTCCCATCACTCCAGGCTCATTTCTGATTTCCAAGTCAGATTACAATCCGTCAACTCCTAGCAGGCCACTACACCTCTTCAGTGGAATTTTATGCTTTTATCCCCGTGATTTGGCCACAGATCTTTGGCTCTGACAGAATTTTGGATTACCTTTCTTTTAAATTAGAAAATAAAATACTGTTTATAAGTGAACAATTAAACATTAGTATTGTTGTGTGAGTAAATGTAAAACAAGTCGAGAAATAGCTCATTACTTTCTTTCTCCTTCTATAACAATCCATGAGTGTGTCCTTAAATCATACAGACCGGCGTTGCTTGCTTTGAACCTGATGCAAACAGTAGTAGATTTGTTTCTGGTTTGGGGATATTATAAACAATGGGCCCACAATCCTCTTGGTGCATGTGGGCAGGTCCGCGAGTGTGGTGGCAATGCCGTGGGTGGCAGAGCCCGTCTTCAGTAGTGCATGCATACTTTGCAAAGTGATTGCACCAGCTTACATCCCTGCCAGCAATGTGTGAGGTCTCTCAGAGCTCCGTGATCTCACTGACACTTGGTACTGTCAGACTTTTAAGATTGCTTTACTTGGCTCAGTGTGATGGATGGGGTTTATGCTGTCTTGATTTAGCTTTAATTTGACTCCACTTGGCTCTTGATGATGTTGAACACATTTCCTGTTCACTGCCATTTGGATTTCCTCAAATCTTTGCCTAATTTTTTCTGTTGCATTATCTGCCTTAATGACTGATAGCAATTCTCCATATGAAATTGCTGCTACTTGACCATCTTTATCCTATCAAAAGTGGTTTCGCATGGTTCAACTGAAAACCTTCTGAGTACTGGCTCCTTGTTAATTACTAGTGTGTTGACAGATAATTGTATTTCCTTCCTTTACCTGTATCTTTCTTCATTTCTTTCTTTCCTCTTTCTTTCTTTCTTTCTTTCCCTTCCTTCCTTCCCTTCCTCTTCCTTCTCTCTCTCCCTCCCTCTCTCCTTCATTCCTTCCTTTCTTTTCTTTCTTTCTCCTTCCTTCCTTCCTTCCTCCCTCCTCCTTTTTCTTTCTTCCTTCCTTTCTTTCTTTCTTTCTTTCTTTCTTTCTTTCTTTCTTTCTTTCTTCTTTCTCTTTCCTTCCTTCCTCCCTCCCTCCTCTTTCTTTCTTTCTTCTTTCTTCCTTTCTTTCTTTCTTTCTTTCTTTCTTTCTTTCTTTCTTTCTTCTTCTTCTTTCTTCAGTCTGCCCCTAATTTGCTAAGCAGCCAAGGATGACCTTGAACTTTTGACCCTCTTGCCTGTGGCCCCTGGTTTACATGTGCCAGACAGGCATTCTGCCCACTGAGCAACATCTCCACCTCCCTGTGTTCATCTTATGAGAGTCAGAAGTTTCTACTTTTAGTACAGCAGGAGTTTTTTTTTTTTTTTTATGTCTAGTGCTTTTTGGGTCTTGTTAGGAAATCTGTGACTTTGAGGCTGAGGGCAACCAGGTGTTGCAGGGCCCTTGGGGGGCTCTAGGCCCTGCTCACAGTGGCGAGGGAGGAGAGAATGTCACTCGGCTCCTCTGGAAAGGGGCCTGCATTTCCAAGAAGCGGAGGGTCTTTGCAGTGACACGGCAGACCTGTGGCTTGCTGAGGCAGGGCTGGGGCAGCACTGAGCTGAGGTCATCATGAACACTCCGGCAAAGTGAGCTGTGACAGGCTGACCATAGCTTGGGGCTGTGACATCTGCTGCCTTTCTGTGTCCTGAGGTGGATGCCATGGCTTAGGGAGGAAATGGGGGGGGTGATGGGGCAGTGGGAAAGTGCTGCCAAATTCCCGGGAGGGGTACAAAGGCCACGCTGCCTGAGCGCCAGGGCCGAAGAGGGAAGAGAGGCTCACAGCTGCCTTCTCACAGCCGGCCGGACCTGCCACACGGGAGGGCTTAGAAGTATCCAGCAAGGAATGAGAACTTTTCAAAGACCCACTTTAAAAGTTCATTTTCCCAATTTTAGTTTTTTTTTTTTCTCCCCCTGGCAATAGCTGTTTATGACAGCTAGGTGGCAGGGTTCGTTACAGCTAGATGGCTTGCAGAAGGTTCAAGTAAGGACTATGGAGGGGACCAGCATTCAAATTTAAATCTAACCTTGTTTTAGTTCTAATTCTGACTTGAACTCATTAATCACGAAGTTTAAAAACATATTGTCCTGAGAAACATTTGCAGGGTAAGGCTGAAAGAAAGGCCTGGGGACACTTCTTTCTTTCACAAGCTGAAGCTGGGGAACGTTTTCTTCTATGGGAGCTTCTACGTCAGTCTTTTAATGGCTGAATGTTTTTCATTCAGCTAAACAAGTGTCAACTAAATTGTCCTGCTTGGAAACGGCCCTTTTACTGGCCGGATCTGGTAACCTGCTTTGTTTACTGCCTCTGGAGGCTCTGAGCGCAGAAGCAGCTGGCTGCAAGGCCCAGACCCCCTGCCGCTCACCGGCGGCCTGGGTTCCCTCCACTGCCCTCCTCTTCCTCACCCCAAACCTTAGAAAGTTCCAGGTCTTTGGCCTAATCCTGTTAAGTCATGTCATGTCAATCTTCCCTTTCACTGAAAAAAAAAAAATCAGGTATATAGTTATTTATTTATTTATTTTTAGAGAGAGAGAGAGAGGGAGAGAGGGAGAATTGGTGCGCCAGGGTCTCGAGCCACTGCAATCAAACTCCTGTCTCATGCATCACATTGTGTGCATGTGCCGCCTTGTCACCTTGTGCGTCTGGCTTATGTGGGATCTGGAGAGTCAAGCATGGGTCCTTAGGCTTCGCACACAAGCACCTTAACCGCTAAGTCAGCTCTCCAGCCCAAAGCAGAGTTTTGAATAGTCCACATCAGGGTCAAGGTGAAGAGTCTCATCCCCAAGTCTCCCCTTGTGGCTCCTTCTTCGGTCATGCCTACCCCCAGGAAGCCATTGATTTGTGAATCTCCATCACTGCGCTTTGAAAAAAATATTTTTAAATTATTTTTCAAGCAGAGAGAGAGAGAGAGAGAGAGAGAGAGAAACGGGGGGGGGGGGGGGAGGGGAGAGAGGGAGAGGAGAGAGGGAGAGAATGGGCATGCCAGGGCTTCCAGCAGCTGCACACAAAGCCCAGACGCACGCGCCACTTTGTACATCTGGCTTTACATGGGTACTGGGGAATTGAACCCAGGGTCGTTAGGCTTTGAAAGCAAGCGCCTTGACCACTGAGCCATCATCTCTCCAACCCCATCCCGTCATTTTTACTTTCTGAGACTATCCTAGGAATGGAATTATGTTACACTGTATCCTTGTGAGATTTCCCCCTTCAGCATAAGGACTGAGAGCTATTCATGCTGTGCGGGGTCCCATTTGTTCATGCTATTTTATTTCACTTTATTTAATTATGTCACGGTCTTGCTTTCTCATCCAGGCTAGACTCAAACTCACACTGCTCCTACCTCAGCTCCTGAGTGCTTCTGAGACTACAGGCTCCAGCCACCACACCCGCAGTTTATTCTCGTGTTGGCTAGAATGTCCCGGATGGCTTCTCCTACAGTTTATTTATGCATCCACAGTGGAAGAGAATTGGGCTTGTTCCCAGTTTTTAGTAACTATGAAGAAAATTGCTATGAATATTCATATGCAGGTTTTTGTGTAAATATGAGTTTGTTTTCTAGGATAAATACCCAGGAGTGGGATCACTGAATCATATGTTGTGGGTTTAAATTTACAAGAAACTTCCAAATTGTTTTTTTCAGAGTGGCTGTACCATTCCACATGCCTGAGAACGGTGGGGTCTATCTACCCTGTGCCATCCTGAATATTGGTGATTTTTGTCATTTCTCTTACTTGTTTTCCTGCAAGTTTAGCAATTTTATTAATTCTTTCAAGGAACCAACTTCTGGCATGATTGATTTTTTTCCCTATGATTTTATGTTTTCTATTTAATCAGTTTCTCTCCTTCTGCTTGCTTAAGCCTCATTTTGCTCACCTTTTTTTTTCATTTTCTAATATGAAAATTTCAGTTATTGACTTTTCTTATACAAATATTCCTTCCCTTAAATTTCCTTCTTAGCATTTTTTAGCTGTATCTCACAAATTACAAGAGGCAGAATTTTCACTTTTGTTCTGTTTAAAATATTTCCTAGTTCCTGGAGACTTCTTTGACCCATGAATTATTTAGAAGGAGGTTGTTAATTTCTAAGTGCTTGAAGAATTCCCCATTGCCATTCTGCTTGTGTTTTATTCCTAAGTGGATCCCATTATGGCCACAGAAAAGGCTTTCCCATGATTTCAATTCCCTTAGTCGAGGCTTGCTTTCCTTCCTGGATGTGGTCTGCCTCGGTAATTGTCCGTGAGCACTGGGAGGGATGTGTCCTCTGTGGCTCTTGAGTGTCCTGTGAGCACAATAGGACTAGTCGTTGATGACGTCACTCAGTTCTTCTATATCCTTGGTAATTTCTGTCTACTCATCCTTTTATTGAATTATTTAAGAACAATGATTTTTTTATTGTTTTCTTTATTTATTAGAGAGAGAGAGAGAGAGAGAGAGAGAGAGAGAGATTGAGTGAGGATGGGCATGCCAGGGCCTGCAGCCACTGCAAATGAACTCCAGATGCATGCTGCACAATGTGCATCTGGCTAATGTGGGACCTGGAGAATTGAACCTGGGTCCTTAGGCTTGCAGGAAAGTGCCTTAACTGTTAAGCCATTTCACCAGCCCAAGAACAATGATTTTTTTCTTTTTAATTTTTTTTGTTTAATTTTATTTATTTATTTGAGAGCGACAGACAGAGAGAGAAAGAGGGAGAGAGAGAGAGAGAGAGAGAGAGAGACAGCGTGAGCGAGAATGGGGGCACCAGGGCCTCCAGCCACTGCAAACGAACTCCAGATGAGTGCGCCCCCTTGTGCATCTGGCTTATGTGGGTCCTGGGGAATCGATCCTCGAACCAGGGTCCTTAGGCTTCACAGGCAAGCGCTTAACTGCTAAGCCATCTCTCCAGCCCAAGAACAATGACTTTTAATGTGTGTGGTGCTGAGGGTCCCAGGCAAGCACTCTATTGCGGAGCTTTGCCCTCCCCCTCATTCTGTCTACTGCCGAGCCGGGTCTCCTCCACTGCTGGATCTCTCCTTTCCGGTCTCTGCACAGTTGCTCTGTGGATTTCAAGGCTCTGTCACAGAGTTCACACATCTCTGTGGTGTGATTCTGTCTTGTCAAACCCACTCTTTTATCACTACGTAATGACTCCTTAACCCTGGCGATTCTCTTTGCTTTGAATTCTATTAGGGTGGTATCAATATATCTACTCCCACTTCCTTTTGGTTAGTATTTGCATGGTATATCTTTTCCCAAACCTTTTCCACTTAATTTTTAATATATTTGAAGTGAATGTCTTGGACACAGTGTGTGTAGTTGGGTAATTTAAGAAAGTAATTTCAGACGATCTATCTTCAGACTACACTTACTTGAATTATTGATATGTTTATGTTTATTCCTATATTTCATTATTTAGTTGCTGTTGCTTTCTACTTTGTTGTGTTCAATCACCCACCTCCTTTTCCTGCCTTTAGGTTGCTTTATATTTTTTAGCATTCCATTTTAATCTGTACAAAGAGACGGGGGGGGGGGGGGGAGAGAGAGAGAGAGAGAGAGAGAGAGAGAGAATATGAATGGGCATGCCAGGGCCTCTAGGCACTGCAAACAAACTCCAGATGGATGTGCTACCTTGTGCCTCTGGCTTATGTGGGTCCTGGGGAATTGAACCTGGGTCCTTAGGCTTTGCAGGCCAACACCTTAACCACTAAGCCAGCTCTCCAGCCTGTATAATGTATTTTTTAACTGTATCTTTTAAACTGCTGCCACAGGGATCCTCACATACATATTTAAATATAAAACTTTCTTTTCTATGAGAAAGAGAGAGAGAGAGAGAGAGAGAGAGAGAAAGAGAGAGAAAGAGAGAGAGAAAGAGAGAGAATTGGCAGCCAGGGCCTCTAGCAACTGCACTTGAACTCCAGATGCATGTACCGCCTTGTATGCATGCACGACCTTGCTTATGCATCACCTTGTGTGCCTGGTTTACATGGGATCTGGGGAGTCAAACATGGGTCCTTAGGCTTCTCAGGCAAGCACTTTAACCACTAAGCCATATCTCTAGCCCTAAAATACTTTCTTATTGGCAGTTTTATTAATTTATTTTTAATTGGGACATAGAGAGATGGAGAGAGAGAGAGAGAGAGAGAGAGAGAGAGAGAATGAGTACATCAGGGCCTCTAACCACTGCAAACAAACTCTAGACACATGCACCACCTTGTGAATCTGGCTTACGTGGGACCTGGAGAATTGAACCTGGGTCCTTAGGCTTCTCAGGCAAGCACTTTAACCACTAAGCCATATCTCTAGCCCTAAAATACTTTCTTATTGGCAGTTTTATTAATTTATTTTTAATTGGGACATAGAGAGATGGAGAGAGAGAGAGAGAGAGAGAGAGAGAGAGAGAATGAGTACATCAGGGCCTCTAACCACTGCAAACAAACTCTAGACACATGCACCACCTTGTGAATCTGGCTTACGTGGGACCTGGAGAATTGAACCTGGGTCCTTAGGCTTCACAGGCAAGTGCCTTAACCACTATGCCATCTCTCTAGCCCCCAAATACTTTACTAATGGAAAATTTTAGACATCATATGATGTGTTTCCAGGGCTGGAGAGATGGCTCAGTGTTAAAGGCGCTTGCTTGCATAGTATACTTTGGCCATAATTGCATCCCACTACCTTCTTTGGTCACCCCTCCTCCGTCCCTTTCCACTGAGTTCTGCTGGGGACAGGCTACTTAGTGAGAGCAATAGTTACTTCTGATTACAGTTCCAGAGGGAATGGTCCAGTCTATCAGGGTGGGGAAAGCATGGTAGGGTCAGGGTCAAGGTCAGGGTCAGGGTCAGGGACTGGAAGGCAATGCCCCATCTTTACATCAGCAGAGAGGAGGTAGAGAAAGAATAGCAAACAGGGCCAGGCTATCACACCTCAAGGCCCACCCCCAGTGACATACTTCCTCCAGCAAGGTTCAACCTGCTAGAGGTTCCACAGCCTTCTTCTCAAGCAACCAGGGACCAAGTGTTAAAACACATTAGCCTATGGGGACATTTTACATTAAGCTTGCCGGGGCGTGGTGGTGCACTCCTTAATCCCAGCACTCAGGGGGCAGAGGTAGGAGGATTGCTGTGAGTTTGAGGCCAGCCTGAGACTACATAGTGAATTCCAGGTCAGCCTGGGCCAGAGTGAGGCCCTACCTTGAAAAACAAAAACAAAAACCAAACAAACAAACAAAAAATCCCCATCCACTTGTCCTGCCCTGTTTCGGTTATGTTTATCTTAGAGCTCATGTCTGGAGCAGGCAGTGATGGAAGCCAGTGCTTTGCCTTGGAGGCAGCAGCCAGGTGTCCGGCTCCCCCAGGGTCCTCAGCCAACAGGCTGCTTTCTTTTGATACAGCTGGGACAGTTTTATGATCTCTTGACCTCTGCTGAATTCGCTTCTTCTCTGAGCCCCACAGACACACGATTGGCCTACATCACTATGTTTTTTTTTTTTTTTTTTTTTTTGATTGCTAACGTCTTATGTCAATGGTGACAGTGTGAAGATAGCTATGAGCGCAGCACGCCATCCCCTCTGACAGGAGTGGACCACCATTCTGCCACACTCACCACGACCGAGGGGCAGACGGCAGCACCCAAGGGCTGTGTGACAGAGAACTGATGCATGCAGTTGAGTCCTCCCAGAACCCCACTCAGGACCCTTAGCACAATCTGCACCACCAGGAAGACGGAGGACCCTGAGCGTCTGCCCGATGCCTGACACAGGGGCAGCCCTGTGCTTCCCAGCCTTAGGTGGCTTCACGAAGCCACTGTTCTGGGCATCAGTGATTTAAACCTCATTAGTCCACAGTTGACTCTTCCCACAGCCTGGACCAAGAAGACTGGAGAAACTGGTTTCTAGAAAGAAAGTAAAACCAGCTCAGAGGGAGGCTGGAGGAAAGTGGGGCTGGCAAGGCGAGATCTTCCCGCGGTCTCACTGGGGAATCCTTCCAATGGCCCGGGGTGCCTCACCCAGGGAGCCTCCAGCAGCTGGCCACTGCCCAGGCTCTGAGCACTTGGCCAGAGTGGACTCCTGGTGGATGTGGACATTGATGTGGGTGGGCTGTGGGGGGTCTCAGGGGCCACCTCACTGCCATCTGCAGTCCCCATGATAATGGACATCATCTATAGGGAAGAAGGGAACCTCGTGAAGGAAAAGCGGCGGAAGATTTTCATAGATTCACTGGAGTCGGTGAGTTTAGGGATACTGCGTAGCTGTCCCTGGTTAGAAAGCTGCGGCCTTCACCCTGCCACAGGGGTGTCAGCCAGGGCAGCCCAGCCCTCCTGGGGCTCCCGCTTCCACATCCCTGTCTGCTTTGTACCTCCCATGGCCCTCCAGGGCCTAGTGTCTGGGGAGCAGTGCCCACCTGCCTCACTCCACACCAACAACCACGTGGGCTCTTCTCTGCACCTCTTCTCCCCAGAGCCTTCTGACCCCAGTTCAGAACCCAAGCCCCCAACAGCCACCTTCCTGTTGAGCTGCCACTCAAGCAGGTCTTCCCCAGCAGGGTCCTGGCCATGCCCCCTTACCCTGAAGACCTCCCTCTCCTTGGATGGGCACTGGGCACTGACTGGCCCTTCAACCCCTGGAAGACTGAGTGGAGGAGGCAGAGGGTGCACAGGCTCCTGGAGGGACACTTCAGTGTTCCTGGTCTCCCGGAAAGCTCCGGGGGGGGTGGGGGGGCTAGGCTGTAGGGCACAGGGTAGAGCTGGCAAAAGGGCTGTGAAAACGTAGCTGTGGGAGGGGGAGGGGCTCTCGGGCCAGCAAGGAGGGCTGTGCGGCATAGAGGGGAACCCACTGGGGCTGGAAACTTCAGCTGGGGAAGGAAATTGGGTGGGAGCCAGAAGTGGAGGGAGGATGGAGGCCAGACTTCACTGCTTCTGGCAGGCAGCTGGGGCTGAGGGTCTCCTCAGGGGCTTTCCAGCTTCAGGTTCATGCCTGGGCACTGGTAGGGTGCAGGGGTGGCACACACTGACCACACCTGGTGAAGCTCTGGAAGTCTCATCTCCTTCAGCCCCTGCTGGGCCAGAGGTCTTTGAACAAGTGTGGGCTTGGTCCTATGAGTCTGTTTGCCTTGCTCGGGTATGTGTGGTCTGAGTAGGGGTGTGTGTGTGTGTGTGTGTGTGTCTTGGGTCCTTGCTCTAGCAGGCCTGATTACCTGCTTAAGATGGAGCCCCCCCCCCCCCCCCCCGGCAGCAGGGGCCCTTAGTGTCAGCTACTTGCTGGGAAATTGCACATAGGGCCCTCATCTCCCCACCCTCCTTCCTCCCTCCTCCCTCCTCCCTCCTCCCTCTTGTTTACCCCCGGAGTCCTCAGCTCCCAGTCAGCTCCTCCCCCCTCCCCACCGGCTTTGCTCCAACTCCGCTTCTCTCAGAGGACAGCAGGTGAGCAGAGCCCTCCATGATGCTGGGTGACCCCTTCTTGGGAGTCCCTCCTGAAGCCGGACCCCGCTTTCTCTCAAGGAGTTTCCAAGCTCACTCTCTAAGCCCCGTTCTGGTGCCCTGTCCTGCTTCCTGGTAGGACTTTAGGGAGGGAAGAGTATGCTGGACAGAGGACGTGACCCTAGAAGCACGCTGGGCCCGGGAGGCCAGGGTCCAGTTCTGCCCTCCACACTCATCTCCGTTCTGGGTGGGGGCTGAGCCCCGAGGTGGGGTGGCTGTGGGGTGGGGACGCGGGGGAAAAGCGGGAACAGATGCCCTTTCCTGAGCACCTGGAAGTAGGGACAACAGAGGGCTCAAGGCACAGGGCAGAGCCCACTGTGTAGAGCGGTGGTGGTGACAGTGGTCACAGCTTCCTGGTGACTGACGCATCTGACCCTGCTCTGTGGAAGTGCAGGGGTCTGGAGTGACTGGGGAGGTGGTGGGACCCCGGGTCTCATTCCTGCTCCTCCTGCAGAGCTGTCAAAGGAGCCCAAGGAGGCGAGAGAGTGGCACTGCTCTGAAGAGTGGGACAAATACAAAAAGGAGGTGCCGTGAGAGAGGTCATTAATATTTGATTCAAGCTGTGATGCTGAGCCAGGGTGCCCATTAGAATTGCCTGTGTAGGATTTCTTTTGGCGCTTGGCAAGTTGATTCTAAAGTATACATGGAGGGGCTGGAGAGATGACTCAGGAGTTAATGGTGCTTGCTTGCAAAACCTGATGACCTGGGTTCGATTCCCCAGTACCCATGCAAAGCCAGATGCACAAAGTGGCACATGTGTCTGGAGTTCGTTTACAGTGGCCCTTAATACGAAGAGAACTACCAGAATAGTTACAGAAGGCCTGTGGGTGAGGGAGTTTTCTGGGGAGGATATTAGCAAATTTTTGCAATGTAGAAATCTTCTGTTTTGATTATAGTCATGGTTGTATAAAGGTAAATAATTTTTTATTTATTCTATTGTCATACAAAGAATGAGATTTCATTATGGTATTTTCAAACAGTTTTTAAAATATATTTTAAAAAATTTATTTATTTGACAGAGAAAGAGGGAGAGAGAGTGAGAGAATGGGTGCACCAGAGCCTCCAGCCACTGCAAATGAACTCCAGACTCATGCACCCCCTTGTGCATCTGGATAACATGGGACCTGGGGAATCGAACCTAAGTCCTTTGGCCTTGCAGGCAAACACCTTAACTGCTAAGGCATCCCTCCAGCCCCAATTTTTAAATTTTCTTTACCCCCTCTCTCCTTGTGCCCTCCCCTCCAATATAGCATCCTGTCCACTTTCAAAGGTAGATATTCAAAACTTGAGATAAATGTTGAAAATGGAGCAATTTTTTGCATTCAACGAACAGCTATAATCTGAAATGTGATTTACCCACGTGAAATTGAAGACAGGGCAGAGTTTGCTGATACGCTTCAGTGACGAAGAGGGCAGCTCCAGTCTTGGGCAGTGCTTCTGTATAGTAATTCACCACTTCTGGGGCAAAACCCACCCAAAACACATGGTTTCACATTAATGGGAATAGAAAGAGGTTGGAGAGCTCTGGAGATGGCTCATTGTTAAAGGCACCTGCTTGCAAAGCCTGCCAGCCATGGTTTGATTCCCCAGTACCCATGTAAGTCCAGAGGTACAAAGTGGCACATGTGGCTGGAGTATATTTTGCAGTGACTAGAGACCATGGCACACCCATTCTCAATTTCTCTCTCTGTCTCTGCTTGCAATATTTTATTTATTTATTTGAGAGAGACGGAGAAAAAGAAATAGAGAGAAGAGAGAGAGAGAGAGAGAGAGAGAGAAAGAAAGAGAAAGAATGGGCATACAAGGGCCTCTAGCCACTGCAGATGAACTCCAGACGCATGCACCACCTTGTGCATCTGGCTTACATGGGTCCTGGGGAATGGAACCTAGGTCCTTAGGCTTTGCAGACAAGCGCCAGCTAAGCCATCTCTCCAACCCTCTTCTTGCAAATAAATAAATAAAATATTAAAACTTAAAAAAAAAAAACAGAAAGGAGTTGGAAATGACCTGAATGTCACTTGGACACCACTTAAATACCCTGTGATGGATTCATGCATGAGACTATTGTGTGGTTACACATATGATTCAAGAACTCTGATGGGCCAAAGCAGGGTGATTCTAAAACATAGGACAATGTGAACACAGTATAGCATAGACAGAGTGTATAGTGGTCATTTGTAGCAAAGAGTGGGAAGGAATACTTTTACATGCTTTTGGGTACAAGAATGTCATTGGAGGATATGCAAGAAACAATCACATTAGTTTCCATTTGGAAGGCAACTAGATGGCTGGAGAAAAGAGAAGAGAGAGGCTTTCAAAAGTACAACCTTTTATATCTTTTGCATTTTTAATGTAATAAAAGTGCTATGTGTATATGTATTAAAATAATATAAATAATATAGTATTCATACCCTAATATAAATAATTCAAAATTTTTTGGTCCCATCTATATCCTAGCCACTGTATGTTGGTATTTTGATGCTGTGATCAAATTCTTGAGAAAAATAACTTTAAGGAGGAGAGATTTGATTTGTTTGGCTTACAGTTTGTTTCAGAGGTTTCAGTGTGGGCTTGCTGGGTCCATTGCTCTGGGCCTGAGGCAAAATAGGATATCATGGCAGAAGTGTGGGAGAATGTTGGGGAGAGAGAGAGAGAGAGAGAGAGAGAGAGAGAGAGAGAGGGAGAAAGATGCTCTTCCTTACTGGGCAATGTCTTCCAACCAGGCCTCCCGTCCTAAATCTTGAGGAAGGGGCCCAAAACCTGGAGTCCAAATGCCCTTTTGCCACGAGGCATTTGTCTTAGGGGCTCAAACCCTCTGCTGTGTCTTCTTTTCTTTTGGGCAAGGTTAGGAAGGACAGGGCACTGGTAGGGGGTGCCCCAATCATATGCTAGCTTTCTTGCTTGTCATTTAAATCCTGCTTATTTAGCTGTGGGTAGAACTGGGAACTGTGGTGGAAGGGATGGGAGCACTACACAGGAGAGTAAATTGGAGGCCTTCTTTTTCCCTGAGTGTCTTCTCTCCCTAGGCTATTGTAGCAGGAATAGACGTCATCGTCACGAGAAGTGCTACAGCAAGCTGCGGTGAGTCTGGGGTTTCCTTTCTTCTCAACTCTGGGGTCTACATTTTTGGCTCTGTTTTTTTTTTCTTAAATTTTTTGTTTATTTTTATTTATTTATTTGGGAGAGACAGAGAGATAAAGACGCAGATAGAGAGAGAGAGAGAGAGAATGGGCACGCCGGGGCCTCCAGCCACTGCAAAGGAACTCCAGACACGTGCGCCCCCTTGTGCATCTGGCTAACATGGGTCCTGGGGAATCCAGCCTTGAACCGGGGTCCTTAGGCTTCACAGGCAAGTGCTTAACCACTAAGCCATCTCTCCAGCCCAGTTTTTTTTTTTTTTTGTCTTCTATCCTTTGGCTTCTGAAGTCTTTCGTAGAGGGTTGGAAGCATTCCTGTGACAGCAGCTGAGGAAGGAGGCGCAGATTTGAGCCTGGTGGTCCCATGGCTCCTCTGCTGAGGGATAGGGTCTGCATGTCTCCTCGGGAAGTATGTCACGTCTGCTCACACTGGCTGGCATTGCTACCGCTGTGGCTGCTGTTGTCCTGGGCATAAGGAGCTTAACCTGGCAACCTGCTGACTTCTCCGTGGACTGCGTGGTCTGGAGGGCACATACCTGCAGAGAGTCCGTGAGGAGAATGACGGCGAGAATGAGGAAGGGGTCTTCCTGAGCGAGACCCGTCACGGCCCCTGTGCTCATGGAATGAGACCCCGGAGGGCAACCGTGAAGGCCCTTTGTGCTTGGACTTTACCTTAGGTCTTGGGTTTAGAAAGTTGTAACTTAAGCTGTAATTTAAGTATGGAAGATATCTTCCATATGTGAAGACATGAAGATATCTTTTATGTTTCTTTTTATTCATTTATTTATTTTAGAGAGAGGAAGAGTGAGAGAGAAAGAGAGAGAGAGAGAGAGAGAGAGAGAGAGAGAACTGGCACACCAGGACCCCAGCCACTGTAATCAAACTCCAGATGCTTGTGCCACCTAGTGGGCATGTGCAACCTTGTACTTGCCTCAGCTTTGTGAGTTTGGCTTAGGTGGGATCTGGAGAGTCGAACATGTGTCCTTAGGCTTCTCTAGCAAGCGCCTTAGCCGCTAACCAATCTCTCCATCCCTGAAGATATCTTTTATACACTCCCAGAATCAAAAGTGATGAGGAGCAGAGAGGAGCTTGTGGGGGACCTTTCTGTCTTTTCTGTAACCCATGGTTACAGATGAAGTCATCCCAACATATAGTGGTTAGAATACAATTTTATTCGGAGTTCTCACCGTTCTCTTGGCTGACTGGGTTCAAACGGGCTCTTCTCACTTGGGCATTCTCGTGGTAGCAGCTTGTGTGGTTCTTGACTGTCAGTTCCTGAGAACCTGCAGTAGCTTCTCTACATGGCCTGGGCTTCTCAACACAGCAACTAGGCCCCGGGGGAGCTCTGTGAGCCTGTCAAGAGGCAGGGACAGAAGATGCCAGGCCAGTGAGGGGCTGCCCACTGCCAACATAGTGTTATTTTCACAGTGTTTTAGGGACCAAAGCAATTATAGGTCCTTCCAGGTTCTAGAGGGTAGATAAGGAGCACCAAATAAGCAAATGGGATGGGCGTGGTGGCTGCCTTGGTGCTGGAAGATGCAGTCTGCCTCAGTGGGAAGTAGCTGGCTGGACAGTCTTGGACGTGTGTGGGTTGGTCAGGTAGTGGTGTGTATTTGAGGAGCTCACTCTTGACTTCCATTCTCCTCTTCCTTCTTTTCTCTAGAACATATTCCTAGCCTTCTGTATCCTGCTCACAGTCCTCTGGAACCTGAAGATTGTTGTGTTTTTGGTTTCTGTGGGATTGAGTTTCCGGAGGAGATGTGGCCACAGCTCCCAGCCAATGGTGAGTCCTCAAGCAGCGTAAGTCTGGGCAGTGGGAATGAGGTAACCAGGAAGAGCGCGGCCAGGAATCCCTCATTCAAGGCTCACTGGGGTGTGTGGCTGGTCCCCTCACTCTCCAGGGATGGTGACCCCCATCGGGTGTCCTGGCTGACTTCTGCAGCTCCTGCATCTTCCTGCTCGACGTCCCCACTCTTCCGCATTCTCCCCGGCTTGTCCGTCTCCCCTTCCTCCGCCTCCTAGCCGTTCTTGCTGCATCCTCACTTCCTGAGACCTTTTTTGAGCCTCTCCCTTTTCTCTCCTGGTTCCAAGTTCTATGAAGGCAGCTCTGCCCTCACTCTTTGGCTGCCATCTATTTCTTCTCCCTGTTTTGTCTTCAGGACAAAGGGTCAGAGAAGAAGCTTCTAGAGCATTCAGTGCCTCCCTCCCCTGTCAAGGAGAAGATCGCTGCCACCCTGTAGAGGTCAAAGACCCTGCTTGGACCCACATGTGACCCACAGAGCACCCCAGGGGGCCAGTGGCTGTCTCCATAGCTCCACCCCTCACATTTGTCTCTGCTGCAGCCAATGTCTCACTCCTTTATTTTTTTAATTCATTCATTTATTTGCAAGCAGAGAGAGAGAGAGAGAGAGAGAGAGAGAGAGAGAGAAGAGAGAGAGAGAGAGAGAGAGAAAGAAGAGAGAGAGAGACACACAGAGAGAGTGGATGCAACGGGGGCTCCAGCCACTTCAAACAAACTCCAGACGCATGCACCACTTTGTGCATCTGTCTTTATGTGGGTGCTGGGGAGTTGATACTCCGGTCATTAGGTATTGCAGGCAAGTCCTTAACCTCTGAGCCATCACTCTAGTCCTCCTGCTCCTTCTCATTCCTTCTTTCCACTGTCCTTAGACACAAGCCCACTGCAATGTCCTTGGCTCCACAAACAGACATTGTTTCATTTCCCCCAATGCTGACTGAGCAGAAACAGTAAAACTGATCTTGCACAGAAAGGTGTCGTCTCCTTTGTTGATACGCACAGCGAGCTGAGGAAGGTCCTCCCTGAAGCTGGTGCGTGTGGAGCTGGATCAGAGATGATGCCTCCTGTGGGAACAACGGGTCAATAAGAGTCCATTTAATTTTGTTCTGCTCGATTTCCCTAGTGCCGAACTGCTCCAAATGATTCCAAGTGAATGTTAGAATCATGTTCATAGGATCTTTTCACGTACGGAGACTGGCTTTAAGTACCTACAGCATTGACCTACACCTGGCTACAGAGCTGTAAGACTGGGGAATAAGATTCTGTCTCCACCCTTTCACTCTTCTTCCCTCCCTCCCTTCCATTGTATTCTTTGTGGTAATGAGTGTTCTCTCCGTACTCCCCATCCCTCCTGACACATGCAAACAAATGTACACAAACTTGTGCACACATACACAAACAATCCACTTTCATTGTGAATATGATAAACTTATTTTTTCAAAGATAGTGTCTCTTCATGTATCCAAAGCTGACCTCAAGCTTACAGCATTCTTCCTGCTTTAGACTCCTCATAAGATTATAGGCATAACCACTATGCCTGGATTCAACTTAGTTTTCATGTTTTAAATTTTCTTTGCATACATATGAGTAGCTATAGAGATGCCATCATCTCTAAAGGGCGAGAGCAGCTTATGGCTTTAGGAATCTTCCCGTGGCAGACGCTTCTCCTTAGCAGCCTGTGGGGAGCAGCGGTCCTCAGTGTGCACAGAGCTGGCTGTAAGACGGGAGATGAGGCTAGATTCCCATGCACGGGCACTGAGAGGAGAGGCCTCAGGAGAAGACATTCTACTCTCCCAGAGTCCCTCACTAGCCTCATCCCTCAGAAAGACGCATAAATAAGCTTGTGAGACAGAAGTTTTGTTCAGGGTTTTGAATTAGGATCAGGCAGTTACAGCCTGGGGGGCAAATCCAGCCACCTACCTATGATTGTGAGTAAAGCTTGAGACACAACCCTGCCCGTTTGTTTTCACCAGGTCTTTGGCTGTTCTGTGCCCTAAGGGCAGAGTGGAGTGGCCTTAGATGAAACTGAATGGCTCAAGCCTAAAATATTCAGTATCAGACTTTTCACAAGGAAAGTTTGCTGATCCTGTGATAAGAGATGCTGTGGAGAGAAGTGTTAGTTCGATGTAGTGGTTGAAGGGTGTGAAATGTTCCAGAATCCCTACTGACAGGAGCCAGCTTTGGAAGAACAGTAGGTGTGAGGGCGGGGACTGCATATCAGGGGAGCTGAGGACCCTGGTGGCAGGCCCCATGAGCGTGAGAACCGTGGGTCACAGAGTGGCCACGGCACAGCGGTGCAGCTAAATAGAAACAGCAGAGAGGCTGGGCATGGAGGCTTCATGTCAGTCCATGGAGGTGGGTTCTCTCAGAGCCGGTATCTCTCAGAGCCACTGAATGCATTAAGCAGAAGAGAAGCAGAATCTGACTGTTTACAAAACTTCTGGAAGCTTGGAAACCTGGACAACTCCTCCTGAAGGCTTGGAAACCTGAGGTGATCACCCTGAGAGGCTTGGAGACGCGGCGAGGCTGCAGCATGGTGACAGCCGTGTGGCCGTAGCAGGAAGAATCTCCAGGACAACTGCGGCAGTGACAACATGACAAAGAGGAGAGGAGGGAGGGGCTGGGGAACCTCTCATCCACTCAAGGTGACACTTCCATGACATAAGGATTTGTCACGAGGCCTCATCTCTTAACCACTCAGTCTGGGAGGGTTGCTCGGTGTTAACTCTAAAGACTGGCGCTCTGACCACCCACGTAAAGCCAGACAGAAAATGGTGCATGCCTCTAAAATCCCAGCGCATCAGTAAACCCAACGTGCTTGCAGCAAAGGGAGGTGGAGTTGGAAGGGTCCCGGAGCTCCAGGACCAGCTAGCCTGGCCTTCCCAGCGGCAAACAAGAGAGACTCTGTCTCACACAAGTGGAATGTGAGCACTGGCACTTGCCGATGTCTTCTGACCTCTACATGCATACTGTGAAGTGTGTGTGCACATCCGGACACACACACACACACACACACACACAGAGGCTTCCACCACTTCCCAGTAGTGTCACTCTGGAGAACAGACCTTTATCACATGGAATTTTTGGGGGGAGCACTTACAATCCAAACTGTAGCAGAAAACCACCAGCGGGCCAGGGCCTGTGAAGTCCCACCTAGTGGGGCCCCAGGGAAAGTTCCTGAGGAAATGCTCTCGGCTGCCTCTGTGGGTCTCCTGCCTCTGGGGCATGTGACCACAGTCTCTTTCTAAAGTTCCTTGTGCCTGCTAGTGAGTAACCTTGGGGACCGTGTCTCCTGGAGCAAGGGACGGTCGAGGTTATTACCTCCTATGAAAAAGACTCCTTCAGCTCAGGGTCCTCTCCTGGCACCCAATCTACCTACATGTGCGGGGGAGACCTGCTGTTCTGAGCTCCTGCAGCCAGGAGCTTTGTTGTCTTGTGAGGAGTCAAGGCATAAGCCTACATCACACAGAAAGAGTGATTATGCGATTGTCAAATGAGTGGTACTTGGATCAGGAAGTGGTGTGCAGCACTCGGTGAGTAGCTGTGGGCAGGTGAGGAATGGAAGCAGCAGGTATAAAGCAGACAGTGGGGGGGGAGGACTGCTCAGGAGCACTGCTGATGCACGAGCAGCTGGGACGGTGCACAGTGCTCAGAGGACCTCGCCTCGGCGCCCATGGGCACACTTGAAGGTTCTGAGTCACGTATCTGCTCATCAGCACCATCCTAGAAAACCTAAAAAACAGATAATGATGTTCAAGGATTCCTCCTACAAAGAGCAGCAGGCATGGTCTTTGAGGCCTGACAAACACCTGGAGTCCTCGAGGTGAGAAAGGGCACCACATCATGTACTTCTGGGGTACAGTGGGATATGGTGGGTATTATAGGTTGAATTATGTCCCCCTTAAAACCCACATGTGGGCTGGAGAGATGGCTTAGCAGTTAAGGTGCTTGCTTGCAAAGCTGAAGGACCGCGGTACGATTCCCCAGGACCCACGTAAGCCAGATGCACAAGGTTGCACATGCATTTGGAGTTCGTTTGCAGTGGCTGGAAGCCCTGGCATGCCCATTTTCTCTCTCTCTTTCTTGCTTGCTCGCCCTGCCTCTTTCCCTTTCTTAAATAAATAAATAAGATATATATCTTTAAAAAATCCACATGTTAAATTCTTAACCCCTTGTGGCTCAAAATGTGACTGTATTTGGAGATAAGGTCTTCTTGCAGACTTAGGTTGAAATGAAGTCACCAGAGTATGTCCTAATCCACTATGACTGGTGTCCTTATCAGAGGCTACTAGGAGAAGATACCCTCTTCCAGAGAGAGAGGCCTCAGAAGAAAACGTCCAACACCTTCATGTCAGGCTTCTGGAACTCTTGAGAAGGTAAACTTGTGTTATTTAAGCCACCCACAATGTGCTGTTTTGTGACAGAGGCCCAAGCAGACTAAGACACAGTGATGGGGGACAGCCGGCACAGCCTCGGAGTAGGCCCAAAGTACACCCCAACACCTCCTCAAATTCCCCTCCCTGCTTACTGTGGGGTGCCTGGCTTCTCACAAAGGGTAGTCTCTGATGTTCTGGGGCCATGCCCATGAGCTGCAGTTCCCAGGGCTTGCTGCCACCAGAGGCATAGCCCAGCCACTCTCCCGAGGTCTTATCACATCCCCAGGCCACTGTCTCACAGCATTGCCTCATTCTTCTTACCTAAAGCACAGTCTTTATAATTAACAATTCTTTAAAATTAGCCTGCAAAATTTAAAATAATGCGTTTCATTATATTTCCATACATGCATATCATTATACTTTGCCCACATTTAACCCTTCATTAGTCTCTCTCGTCCCCTCCTTCCCCCAAATAGTCTTGCTTCTGTTTTCATGTATATATATATATATATATCCCATATATGAGAGAAAGCACACAATACTGTCTTTTCTCTCCAATACTCTGTCTTGTTTCTTCATCTCTCTCCAATTAGTCAGATGTAGTTAACTGTGTGGCCTTATTATTGAATCTTCCATTATATTTTATTGGTTGGTGCCCAGTAATTCCTTGCTTGCTATGGCTCTGCAGTAGAACTTGAAATCAGGTGTGGGGATAACTACAGCATTGTCATTGTTATTGTTCAGGATTGCTTTGGTTGTCGGGTCTTTTGTGGTTGGATATAAACTAGTCCAGCCACTAAGGGGACCAGTATGGAGGTTCCTACCAAGACTAAAACTAGAACTTCAGCATAGTAAAACCAGAACTCAGCTATACTGCTCTAATATATCTATCTCTCTATCTAAGATACATGTATATATATGTATGTGTATGCCTGAAGGACATGAAGTGAATATTCTGCAGAGATATCTGTACACCCATGTTTGCTGTAACACTCCTCACAATTGCCAAGTTATGGGACCAGCTTATGCAACCATCAACAGATGAATGGATAAATGAAATGCATGCATACACAGTGGAGGGTTAAAATGTTATTATCATACAGGGCACAGTGGATTTTATTCAGTCATAAAAGCAATGAAAGTATGTCTTATCTTTTCTGAAACCTTGAGTTGTATCATTAGCTTGTTTATTAGTGGTGTCTGTGATTTTTTTTTTTTTTTTTTTTTTGGTGTTTTGGGATAAGGTCTCACTCTAGCCCAGGCTGACCTGGAACTCACTCTGTAGCTGCAGGTGCCTTGACTTATGGTAATCCTTTTTCCTCAGCCCCCTGAGGTTAAAAGAATATGCCACCATGCCCTGCTTTTATGTTCTTTTACTTTTATTTTTTAGTGAGAGAGGGAGAGAGAGACAGAATTGGCAAGCCAGTGCCTCAGCCAGTACAATCAAACTCCAGACACTTGCGCCACCTAGTGGGCATGTGAGACCTTGTGCTTGTCTCACCTTTGTAAGTCTGGCTTACATGGGATCTGGAGAGTTGAACATGGGTTATTAGGCTTCGCAGGCAAATGCCTTAACCACTAAGCCATCTCTCCAGCCCTGCTCTGATGTTTTTAATGTAAGCACACATAGCTATAAAGTTCATTCCTAGAACTGCTTTTCATGTATCCTAAAGATTCTGATAAGTTGTGTTTTTATTTTCATTTGATTGTAGGAATTTCAAACTTCCTTCTTTTTTTTTCCAAAGATTTATTTTTATTTAGTTATTAGAGATGGAGAGAGAGGGAGAGAGAGAGAGAGAGAGAGAGAGGGAGAGAGATAGAGAGAGGGAGAGAATGGGCATGTCAGGGCCTCTAGCCATGGCAAACAAACTCCAGTGCCACCATGTGCATCTGGCTTACATGGGACCTGGAGAACTGAACCTGGGTCCTTAGGCTTCACAGGCAAGCACCTTGACCATCTCTCTAGTCCTCAAACTTCCTTCTTGATTTCTTCAGTGACCCACTGATCACTCAAGGGCATACTGTTTAATCTCCATACATAGTTGTATAGGTTCTGTAGCTTTTCTTGGTATTGATTTCTAATTTTATTCCATTATTATCTAATAAGATATAATGAGTTATTTCAATTATTTATATTTGTTAAGACTTGCCTAGTGGCCTACAATGTAATCTATTTGGGGAATAGCTTTGTGGGCTGGTAAGAAGAATATGTATTCCACAGTGTGGTGGTTTGACTCAGGTGTCCTCCATAAACTCAGGTGTTCTGAATGCTAGGTTCCCAGCTGATGGAGATTTGGGAATTAATGTCTCCTGGAGGCAGTGTATTGTTGGGGGCGGGCTTATGGGTGTTATAGCCAGTTTCCCCTTGCCAGTGTTTGGCACACTTTCTTGTTGCTATTGTCCACCTTATGTTGGCCAGGGGGAGATGTCCACCCTCTGCTCATGCCATCATTTCCCCCTGCCACCGTGGAGCTTCCCCTTGAGCCTGTAAGCCAAAATAAACCTCTTTTACTCACAAGCTGCTCTGGGTTGGGTGATTTCTACCAGCTATGCGAACCGGACTGCAACACACAGTACTGAATAAAATATTCTGTAGATGTCTGTTAAGTTCATTTATTCTATAGTGAAGTGCAGCTCGCAAATTTCTTTGATGATCTTTTTGTCTATATGATCTATATTGATGAGAATGGAATACTAAAAATATCCACTATGGGGGCTGGGGAGATTGCTCAGTGGTTAAAGTCACTTGCTTGCAAATCCTGATGGTCTGACTTTGGCCCAGGTTCAAATCCTCAGGACCCATGTAAAGCCAGATGCACAAAGTCGCACATGCATCTGGAGTGGCAAGAGGCCCTGGTACACCCATTGCAAATGTTCAGTGCACATATATTTACAATAATTATATCTTGTTGATGGATTTTTCTCTTACTGTGTGATGACTTTCTTTCTCTTCCGACTGATTTTTGGCTTGAGGTCTACTTTGTCAAATATGAGTACCATTACTCCTGATAGTTTTGTTTTCAGTTCCCACTTGCTTGAATTTTACTTTCCTGCCTTTTGTTTTCAATCTCTGGGTGTAATCTTGGCCAGTAAGCTGTGTTTCTTGCAGCCAGCAAGCAGTTGGGTTTTATTTTAAAATCCATTACTCTGTCTTTTCCTTGGAGAGGTAAAACCATTTATGTTTATGGCTATTCTTAAGAGAGGTTCTGTGATTCTCATAGTTTTTATGGTCATTTCACTGCTCAGTTCAAATCTTGTTTATTCTTTACCTTCTTTCTGTCGCAATTACCTTTTTGTTGCTGGCAAAACACCTGACCAGAAGCAGCTTATGGGAAGAAAGGATTTATTTTGGGCTTATGATGCCCAGGGGAGGTTTCATTGTGGAGGAAGAAGCTGGCTTACTTCATCATATATCCACAGCAGACAGAGAAAAGCCAGAGTTCAACCTGGCTCAGAATACACTTTGTGAGGCTGGACTCAAGATCTGCCCCTAGTGACACATTGTCTACAGTAAGGTTTTGCCTGCTGGAGACTGAAGTGGCAGCTTAATCCAAAATACCTGAGGCTATGAGGCCATTTACATTCAAACCATCACACTTTCCGATTCATGTTAAGTGTTTGCTGTCTACTGATCTGGATATAACTGATTCTTACTTTTCACTTGTTCATCTATTATGCTCATTAAATTTATCCTTTTCTGTCCTCTCATGTTTGAGACCGTCTTCCTTGTCTGTGTATAAGATTCCTTGAAATATGTTCTACAGTGCTGGCATGGTGACTGTAAACTGCTTGAGTTTGTGCTTTTCTTGGAAGGTCTTTATTTCTTAAACTTTTTTTGTAATTTCTTTTTATGAGAGAAAGAGTGAGAGACAGAGAGAATCGGAATGCCAGGGCCTCCAACTACTGCAATGCAACTGAACTTCAGAAATGTTCACTACCTAGTGGGCATGTGCAACCTTGTGCACTCGCTTGTGTCACCTTGTACGTCTGACTCACATGGAATCTGGAGAGTCGAATATGGGTCCTTAGGCTTCACAGGCAAGTGTCTTAACTGCTATGCCATCTCTCCAGCCCTTAAACATTTTTTAAAATTTATTTTTATTTGCTTATTTATGAGAGAGAGAGAGAGAGAGAGAGAGAGAGCGCGTACCAGGGCTTAAATCACTGCAAATGAACTCCAGATGCGTGCACCACCATGTGCATCTGGATTATATTGGTACTGGGGCATTGAACCTGGATCCTCATGCTTCACAGGCAAGCACCTTAACCACTAAGCCATCTCTTCAGCCCTCTTAAGCAATTTTTAAAAGACAATTTTGCAGGATCTAGTAATTACTTAGGGTTCTCTAGAGGAAAATAATTAATGGAATGAATACACACACACACATAAAACAAAAGAGGATTTATTAGGTTGGTTTACACAATAGGGACTGCGTAGCGCAACAATGGCTGCCTGCACACTGGAGAGGCCGAGGACCCAGTAGACGTTCATTCTCCGAAGATGGATGCCTCAGCAATGGCAACCTGCCACTGAAGGACTAGAAGATTCTGGGCCTGAAGTCCATACTGGAAGTCCCAAGACGCTGGGTTCTGATGGCAGCAGTAGGTGACAGCAGCCACCACCACAGCGGAAACAAGAGGGTGGGCGCACCCAGCAGCAAGAAGCAAAGGCAGGCAGCAAGCAGCTCTGTGCACGTCCTTGGACCTCCTGATATCTGGGCTGCTGCTGGAAGTTGATGCCCACTCGGGGGAGGTCTTCCCCTGCCAGCGAGCCCTTCCTGGCAATGCCCTAACAGACCTGCTCCGAGGCCTGCCTTGCTGGAAATGCTACCACAGGTCTGCCAGAGGTCTGTCTTAATCGATTCCAGACCCAGTCAAATTTGCAATCAAGATGAGCCATCACAATTACCCCGCTCAGCAGTCGCTTCCCTCCAGGCTCTCCTGGCCTTTCGGGTTTCTGGTGACAGGTCTGGGGTTTGCCTTTATGACTCAGTTCTTTTCTCCTGCAGCTTTTATATCGTTTCTCTGTCCTGCAGTCTTAGCGTCTGAGCTACGTTTTGTCATAGAGGGGTTGCTTTATGTTTACGCCTGGATGGGCTTCTGACTGCCTCTGTGCTTGAATGCCATTTCTTTCCCTAGACTTAGGAACAGTTCTATAATTTCATTGAATAGTCTTCTATGCATTTTTTTGTATTTTATTTTTAGTTATTTGTTTGAGAGAGATGGGGAGGGAGGGAGGGAGGAAGGGAAGGGGGGAGGAGAGAGAGAGAGAGAGAGAGAGAGAGACTGGACATGCCAGGGTCAGCAGCTGCAAACGAACTCCAGACCATATGCCATCTTGTGCATGTGCTTTACGTGGGTTCTGGGGAATTGAACCTGGGTCCTTTGGCTTTGCAGGCAAGTGCCTTAACTGCTAAGCCATCTCTCCAGCCGTAGTTTTTCTTTTTAAAATACTTCAGCCCCTTTTTTTTCATGGAGTTTTAGGTTTAGTTTTATAATTATATTCTAGAGTTCTGAAAAGTTGTGGTCATTGTCATTTATACTTTTTATTTTTTCAAGATAAGGTCTCACTTTAGCTCAGGCTGACTTGTAACTCATTTGTCCCAGACTGGCCTCAAACTCACAGCGATCCTCCTACCTCTGCCTCCCAAGTGCTGGATTAAAGACGTACAACACCAAGCTCAGCTTACTCTTTCTCTCTTGATATCTGAATGTAGTATTTCATTGTCTGGTCTTATTTCTCATTATTTTCTCTTGATGTTATTTATTGATGATGTCTTCCCTGCTATAATTTTTTTCTTTTCAATTTTTTTATTAACAACTTCTATGATTGTAAACAATATCCCATGGTAATGCCCTCCCTTCCCCCACCTTCCCCCTTGAAACTCCATTCTCCATCATATCCCTTCCCCCTCGCAATCAGTCTCTCTTTTATTTTGATGTCATGATCTTTTCCTCCTATTATGATGGTCTTGTGTAGGTAGTGTCAGGCACTGTGAGGTCATAGATATCCAGGCCATTTTGTGTCTGGGGAGAGCATGTTGTAAGGAGTCCTACCCTTCCTTTTGCTCTTACATTCTTTCCGCCACCTCTTCTGCAATAGACCCTGAGCCTTAGAAGGTGTGATAGAGATATTGTAGTACTGAGCACTCCTGTCACTTCTTTCCAGCTCCATGATGCCTTCTGAGTCATCCCAAGGTCACTGCCCTCTGAAAGAGAAGATTCTCTACCAAAAGTGAGAGTAGCATTAATATGCTTCCCTGCTATTTTTATTTGATTCATTGAGGCATTATTTTAATTTTCAACTTTTCTGTTTGGCTTTTTAAAAAAAATCTTATCACCTGGGCTTGGTGCCACACGCCTTTAATTCCAGCACTTGGGAGGCAGAGGTAGGAGGATCGCCGTGAGTTTGAGGCCACCCTGAGACTACATAGTGAATTCCAGGTCAGCCTGAGCTAGAGTGAGACTCTACCTCAAAAACAAAAACAAAAACAAAAACAAAACAAAAACAAAAACAAAAACAAACAAAACAAAACAAAAACAAAAACAAAAACAAATTCTTATCATATAGTACTGGGAAATTGAACACCCACTTGAGAAAAGAATGAGAAATTCAACAAGGAAATGGGATTTTGAAAGAAAAAAGCCAAAAAGAATGTCACTGGAGTTTTGCTAGGGATTGTGCTGAATAGGAATACCAATTTGGGTACTCAACATCTTAACACGGATACACCTTGCAGTCATGAACAAGGGGTGTCTTTTTACATTTTCTTTCAGTATTTTCTTTTTGTAATTTTCAGTGCCTAAGTATTTTCTCCATGGTTAAAGTACTTCCTCAATATTTTAATTCATTTCAAAGCTAATAAATGTAATTGTTCCCTCTGTTTCTCATTGTATATTGTTAATGTGTAGAAATGCAACTGGATTTTGAGTGTTGATTTTATATCTTGTAACTTTGCTGAATTTACTTAATAGTTCTGATGGTTTTTTGTGAATGCAGAATTTTAAGTTTTTATGTATCAAATCATGTCATCCAAGAAAGGAAATAATTTTATTCTTTCTTTAAATTTGAATGCCATCTATTTATTTATTTTCTTGCCTAATTATTCGAGTTAGAACTTTTCATATTAATGTGGCAAAAGTAGGCACCCTTGTCTTATTTCCGCTGTTACAGAAAAAAATCTTTCCATTTTCTGCATTGAGTGTGATATGTGTTGGGGCTTTTTCATATTAAAATGTCTTACTCAATTACATGTTTTGTGATTGTTATTGTGAGCTCATGTTTGTTTGAACTTTATGTATGGGATATATATATAAGGATGGAATAATCTACTTTTCTAGGGAATATTTTAGTTTGTTTATTTCAGGAATCTGGCATCACTATGAATTTGAGATTTCATGAATATCTAGATCAAGGCTTTTTTGTATCATTAATTTAGATGAAAAAATTTACATGTTGCCCAAAATATCTAGTGGATTTGAGCCCTGTTGCTCAGAGTGGTTAATTTATCAGCATCCCCTTTCCTGTGACTCCTAACTTCCTTATTATGATTTTTAGACACTCTAAAATAAACTACCCATGTTATCACCACCGTCAGAGGCCTGCTTTGAGGGAACCTCAACTAAGACAGGCCTCGCAGTCCACGTCACCGTCTCCCCCAGCTTCTCAGAGGGGACATTTCTTTCTTCTATCCAGAACCAAGGAACAGGCAGATGAGTGTTCTTGCCACATTACTTGTCAGGAGGTAATTCCATTTTTAAGGTGGTGATTATCTTTCTCTTGAAGGTTTACCACAGCAAGACGTGGTGCATGCCTATAATCTCAGCAGTCAAGAGGCTTAGCTCTGGAAATGAAAAGTTCAAGGCTAATCTGGGTTACACATCAAGTTCCAGCAAGTCTGGACTGCACAGTGAGACCTTGTCTCAAAAATACAAAACAACCATCCCAAAGTCCAATAATGTGAGTATTCCATCTTTATATGGGAGTCTCAATCTACTTTCTGTTGGTCTCCATGGCTTAATGTTTCATGTTTCTCCTTTCCTTGACAGGGACTTGGAAACACAGTTTTAGATCACCAAGGATGAATTTACAAAGATTTAAAATAAATATTTTATCCAGAATTTCTTTCTTCCTTTCCTTCCCACCTTTGTCTCCTCTTCTCTCCCCTTCCCTCCCCTCCCCTCCTATCCCTTTCCTTCCTTCTTTCCCTCTCTCCTTCCTTCCTTCTTTCCTTCCTTCCTTCCTTCTTCCTTCCCTCTCTCCCTTCCTCCCCCTCTCTTTCCCTCTTCTCTCTCTTTCTTTTGTCCTTTCCTCTTTCCTTTTCTTTCTAGAGCATTTTCAAGGCCTATCACATTGCTGGAACTTAACTTTCTTTGGTTAAATTTGTTTCATTGATTTCTTATTGAAGTCACACGGTTACGTTCAGGTGGCTTAGGCCCTAGAGTGCTGAGCCTTCAGATGTGTCAGTCTACGTCTCTCTTGAAAGTGCCACTCACTTTCCTTTTCTTTACCAGCCATCTTCTTTCTCGGTTCTGATGTGGGAACAGGACCAAGGAAGTTTGGGGAGCCACTGGGTGGTGTTAGTGCAGATCCTGAAAGAAGGTGGTTCTGGAAGGCTCCCACTGTCTAAAAACGCCCTGAGATTGGGTTTGGGGTCTGTCTTTTACTTTCCGTCAGGCCATGCTTCATGCTGGAGCTGGCTCTCCAGTTCTGGTAATAAAGCATGTGACTCAAACATACCTCAGATTGCAAATTATATCTCCAAGCAAGGTGTTTCAGGTGTGACGTTCATCACGCAGAGCAAGCATAGGCTTCTCTATGCTGCTACCAGAAAAGATCTTCACCTGCGAGCTTAGAGCCCGGAGTCTGGAAAGCACACCCCGTGCTGCGACTCTGCCCCCGCATGAAGTTCACCCAGAGCTCCAGGATGAAGGGGGCCTGCTGAGGTCTGGCCCCAGAGGTGGGAAAGTCCTGCTTCCATTGCTCCCATTGCCTGAGTGTAGCGCTGTGTGAAGCCAGATCTACTCAGTCATTTTAGTGTGTGGTCACAGTGACTGTGCTGAAGCTACCTGCTCTGCAGTGTGTCCTGATGAGTAGGTGGAGACATCAGGATGCAGTAACTGGCATTTAATTTTGTTCCCCGCCTGCCTTCCTGCAGAATCCCTTGCTTCCAATTCTAGGGGGCAGCGCTTAGAGCCTCTTGCACAGGGTGCTGTCTCTGGAGTGAGTCAGGGTGCACATGAACCTGGGCTATAAGGAAATACCATGCACCTGGGGACAGGGGAGTGGGAGGGATTCAGATACTTGGGGGCAAGTCATGTTGAGCAAGAGTTTTGTTCCCCAAGAAGCTGTGTACAAGGGCCTGGGAGGTGACTCAGTGGGTTAAGTATTGTCACCCAAGCGTGAGGACCTGAGTTTGGATCCCCAGCAGAATTGTGAGCTCTAGGTGCAGTGAGAGACCCTGGCTTAATAAACAAGACAGAGAGGTACTGAGGAAGGCATCCTATGTTGACTATGACCTCCACACACATGTATCCTCACACACGCACATACTTTCACACACACGTTCCCCCCTCCCAAAAGTTATGTGTAAACTTTGTATATGTGGATATAAAAATGCATATTCTAATTCTAGAGAATGCTTGCTGTGGACAGAATCCAGGGTCTACGTGCCTGGCACGTCTAGAGGAACAGGACTAAGTCTACATGGGACCCATGTTCATCCCTCCGCAGCTGTCAAGAAAGCAAGAGACTTTTCAGTAATTACTTTGTGTTCAGAAATGAAAGTATAATGTTGCTTATCAAAAGCTGGGGTAAGAGCCGGCATGGTGGCGCACACCTTTAATCCCAGCACTCGGGAGGCAGAGGTAGGAGGATGGCCATGAGTTCAAGACCAGCCTGAGATCACACAGTGAATTCTAGGTCAGCCTGAGCTAGAGTGAGACTCTACCTCGAAAAACCACACACATACACACACACACACACACACACACACACACACAGTTGGTGTAGGGTGGTGGCGGGTTCAGAATAGAAATTCCTGCTACAACATTACAGTTACCAGCAGCTCAAGGTCGGAGCACACTGTTGAAATCTGTGGGATTCAGTGAAGAGCTCCAAAGCAAAACGGAAATCTTCATGAAAAACAGGTTAGTTTCTCAAAAATGTAGAAAAGATATGGTGAAGAAACACTCTTTTTATATTGTATTTATTTATTTACTTGAGAGAAAAAGGGAGAGAGGGAGAGAGAGAGAGAGAGGCAGAGAGACAGACACAGACAGAGAGAGAGAGAGAGGGAGAGAATGGGCGCTCCAGGGCCTCCAGCCACTGCAAGTGAACTCCAGATGCGTGTGCCCCCCTTGTGCATCTGGCTTACGTGGGTCCTGGAGAATTGAACCGGGGTCCTTTGGCTTTGAAGAAACACTCTTTACGTTTTAACACTAAAATGATTTTAGCTTGGGAAAGTGCTGTCAGGAAGAGCAAAGTGTACTGAGTTATAGGCCCAAGGATCAAATGCACACAGATCAGGAACAACCTTCAAGTCCTTCCCGGGCAGAGAAAGACTCGAGGGAGGAGCAGGACTGGGCAGCGCAACTAGTACGAGCGCGCCACCTACTGGTGAGAGATGAGGAGCACGCTTCCTGTTGGTGACATTTTTGGATTATAAAATAACAGGTCTTGGGGAAAAATCACCTGCGCACCAATGTGATTTCCATATTCCATCATTTCTGCAACTTGCCATTCCCTTGTGAGTGAATTTGGGTTACAAAACCATACGTGTATCACAACGGTTTGTATATTCTTTTTAAATTTTATTATTTTTTCCCTCAATTTTAGTATTGACAACTTCCATAATATAGACAATAAACCAGATAACTCCTTCCCCTTCTCCACTGTTCCCTTCAAAAATTCACTGTCCATTATACCCTCCCTCTCTCAATTAGTCTCTCTTTTATTATGATGTTGTCATCTTTTCCTCCTATTATGATGGTCTTGTGTAGGTAGTGTCAGGCACTGCAAGATCATGGATATCCAGGCCATTTTGTGTCTGGAAGAGTGCATTGTAAGCAGTCCTACCCTTCCTTTGGCTCTTACATTCTTTCCTGCCACCTCTTCTGCAATAGACCCTGAGCCTTGGAAGGTGTGATAGAGATGTTTCAGTGCTGAACACTCCTCTATCACTTCTTCTCAGCACTATGGCCTCTTTTGAGTCATTCCCGAGGTCACTGCCATTCAAAAAGTGAAGCTTCTTTAACCAAAAGTGAGAGTAGCATTAATATATGGGTACGAACATTAAGAAAAGTGCTTACTGGGCAGTCTGGTGAGCATAATATATGCATAGAGCCAGATAACAACAGGTGTTACATCCCTAGGGCTCATGACCTGCCCCATCATAGGTTTTCAGTACAGACATGTATTCCCTCCCATGGAGCAGGCCTCAGTCCAATTAGAGAGCAGCTGGTTCCCCCATAACAGACGTGCTACTGTTGCACCCGTTGGCTCATTTGGCCTGGCCGGCCCAACTTAAGGTGTGCAGTGTCCACTGTTGTTTATCTCCACTGATCACGTCTTTCTTCCATAAGGCTGCATGCAGTGTAGCTTTTTCCTGCTTTCTGTCAGCTGGTCTACACAGAGGAGGTTTTCAGCTCAGCTCAAGCAAGATTTCTCAGTGGCTTTGCAGCCCAAGCATGTGGAGTCTTCAGCAATGGGGTTCTTGCCATCTATTTCTGGTGGGAAACCAAGAGCCTCGGAAATGGCCTGCAATGTTTTGGGGGCATCAGGGACCTTCCTGGCCAACAACTCACAGGAAGGTATCCCATCCTTGGCACTGAAATTTTCATAGTAACAACCTATGGCTTCTGGGTGTGCCATTGTCCAAAAAAGTTAATATGGCTTATTCATACCCTCTTAAGTGTTGATTAACCTTCCTCCACCCTTCCTTTACTCAATCTCTTCCCCTGACCCCACTTAGGCCATTTCACACCCCAGTAATCTGTTCATCCATTTACATATATGCAATACTTTTTGACGCAATGTATCACTCTAGCCCAGGCTGACCTCAAAGTCAGTCTGTAACCTAGGCTGGCCTGGAACTCCAGTGATCCTCCTACCTCTGCCTCCTGAGTGCTGCCACCACATGCTGCAGTTTGTATATTTGCATGTATGCAAACACACACATATATTTAACCCTCCCAAATACTAATGATTTGCCTCTGAAGAGACTTGGTCATTTAGAAGATGAAGTGGATGGGTGGGCCTTGCATGGTCTGACTAATCAAAAAGGTAACTTTGATCATTAAAGTAATTTTAAAAATTAGAGAACGACTTCCTCTCCCCATCTTTACCTAGCACCTAGCTGATTTTGTCACTCACTTTGCTTTTGTTATTTTATTTCATCCGCACCCATCCACAAACGCAAAGAGGAGCCCCTTCCAGCCCAGGCAGAAGAGCCTCAACATGAAACTCAAAAGCAAGCAAGAAATCGTAAAGACAAGAAAAAAACATGGGGACAATCTATTTTAAAAATAAAAAAATCAATGAGAGGGCTGGAGAGATGGCTTAGCAGCTAAGGCACATGCCCATGAAGCCTAAGGACCCAGGTTCGATTCTCCAGGTCCCATGTAAGCCAGATGAACAAGGTGGCACATGCGTCTGGAGTTCGTTTGCAGCAGCTGGAGGCCCCGGCACACCCATTCTCTCACTCTCTCTCTGTCTCAATAAATAAATAATTAAACAAATAAATAAATAAAATAAATTGTAAAGACCAGTGAGGGATCTGTCTGGAGAGAGCTCAAGCATCAAATGGGGAGAGACAGTACAGAGAAAAGAAGCCCTGTTGGGTGGTTTAGATGTTTTGGGGTTCCGGATGGACAGACTCAGTCCTGAGTTGAAGCATGCCAACACAGGTGACGCCCACAGAGCAGAGGTGACCTGTGTGACACGTGTGGTGGTTTGAATGAAATGTCTCCCGCAGGCTCATGTGTTTTGAATTCTTGGTGGGACCACTGGGAGGGGGGGTCCTGGCTGGAGGACTGTGTCGCTGGGGGGAGGCTTTGGGGGTGACACAGCTCCACACTCAGCCTCGCCCCTTCCTGCTGCTGTGGAGATGTGGTGCCCAGCTGCCTGTTTGCTCTTGCCAAGCCTTCTCCTCATTGATGAAACTTCCTGGTGAGACTGTGAGCTTAATAGAGCCTTTCTCCCCACCAGCTGCTTCTGGTAGGGTATTTTGTCTTGGCATTATGCTGTGGCAGTTACTGCCTTCCTCGTTTATAAGTGTGAACGGAGGCCCCAGAGCCATCAGATTCATGAGGACACTGCATCTGCTCAGGGAAGCCAAAGGGAAGAGATCAAATAGCGTGTTCGGTGGGACGGGGCTCCAGCGGACTGAAGCATCGCATCTGTGGACCATAAGAACCTGCTAGACAGCGTGGCGGTAAGGACAGTTAGAAGACAGGCACTACTCTGTGATGAAAATGTAATTGTGGAGGTCGAAAGATTCCAAAAAAATTGAAAAATAAAATATGTGAAAGGTGGCGGGGGGGGGGGGGATAAAATACAAGAGAAAGGTAACAGCCATAGAAGACAATGTGAGAGGCGGGACATGCATTAGTAGGAGTCTCCGAGAGAGCAGAGCAAGCAGAGAGGAAGATGAAGAGACATGGCTGAGTTAAGGACGCTTTAATGTGCAGAGTGAAGAGGACTATCTGGTATCCAGCGTCATGAGCAGGACTAGAACGTTCTCTCCCTTATTCATATTTATGGTCTGTTTGTAGCTTCCCTTGCATTCATTTTAAACCACGCACACACATACACACACCACACAAAGATCCATAATTGATACCCTATGAATTGTGTGTACATATTTAAAATGTACAATTTGAGGTGGCTGTGGTGATGTGCTCCTGCAATCCCCAAATTTGGGAGGTGGAGACATGAGGATCAGGGATTTAAGGCTTGCCTTGGCTAGATTTTGAGTTCCCAAAACAAAATGAATGTGCCATTTGAGATTTTTAGCATGCAAATTTGTTTTGGGGGTGTATATGTGGTGTAGTACGTATGTATGGCATGTAGCATGTGTGGTATGTGTGTGTGTACTGTATGCACATGTGTGCAGACGCTTTTGTGTGGGCACACGTGTGTGGGGAGACAGGGAGGGTTGGTGGGATTCTCATGAATCACTCTTCTGTCCTTTTCTTGGAGACAGTCTTCCACTGAACGTGGAGCTCACACCACTTTTGATTAGACTGGTTGACCAGTGAGCCCCAGGGATCCTCCTGTCCGACCCTCTTAAGGCTGGGGTACAGGCATGTATGGCCCTGCGTGGCTGTCTGTGTGGACGTCGGGGACAGAACTCAGGTCCCCATGCTCGCATGGAGAACACCCTTCTCCACTGAGCCATCTCCCTGGCCCCTGATTTTGTTTTTAATAAAATTTAATAAATTATATGGATACCAAATAATTATTGAAAATAAACTTCCTTATGATTTATGATTGGTAAACGATCTGCATGCTTGTTTTTTCATATTACATGAGATTTTACTTCACAACAATTCTCTGATTATGAAGAAACTTTAGACGCCCAGCTAAAAAGGCACAAAAAACACGTACAAGCATTAGGACTGTAACCCAGCACCATGTGTAAACAAATATAATCCAGAGCTGGGATGAGGACTGTGGTACTGAAGGAATTGACAAGAAGTGACTGAACGGGGCCCGGGTGTGGTGGCACACGCCTTTGGCGCACACCAGCACTCGGGAGGCAGAGGAAGGAGGATCACCATAAGTTCGAGGCCACCCTGAGACTACATAGTGAATTCCAGGTCAGCCTGGGCTAGAGTGAGACCATACCTCAAAACAAACAAAACAAACCAAAACAAACAAAACAAACAAACAAACAAAACAAACCAAAAGTGACTGAACGTTTCCTATCTAATCAAATACCAGCAGTACCATGTTTTACACTTATTATTTTACATTATTTACAAATTAGAAACATATGTAGCCATCCTCACATTTCTTTCCTTCCTCTCCAACCGCTGTTTATGTCTGTCCACACTCGAACTCTGTCACTTCCCAAGCTATTGCAAGCAATAACCTATTTGATAAGTTTTGTCTCCTTAAAGTGTCTTTGTGTGCTCCAGCAGTCTTCTCTCGCTCACTCCTCAATGTCCTCACCCCAGCATCCTCTGACTTGTTTTGTGAAGCCTGCTTTCTGGAGTTTTCTGCGGTGGAACCTCACAGCAGAGTGTGTGTGTTTGTGGGGTCTTCACCCAGGATACTGACTCTGAGACCCATCCATGTTGCAGTGGGCCTCAGTGGCTCATTGCTTTTCTTTTTTTTTTTTTAAGATTTATTTTTATTTATTTATTTATTGCAGACAGAGAAGGAGACAGAGGGAGAGAGAGAGAGAGAGAGAGAGAGAATTGGCGCACCAGGGCCTCTAGCCACTGCAAACGAACTCCAGATGCATGCACCACCATGTGCATCTGACTTACGTTGGATCTGGAGAATTGAACCTGGGTCCTTAGGCTTCACAGGCATGCGCCTTAACCTCTCAGCCACCTCTTTTTTTTTTTTTTTTTTTTTTTACTGAAGAGCGAGTTCTGAAGTTCGCCACCTCACCTGCTAATGGATGTTTGGCCTGTTCCCACTTTCAGGCTGTTACAAAAAATGGTTCTATGAAGATGTGCTACAATTTTTGAAAATATGGGATATTTGTGGTGCTAAGGCTGGTCTTGAACTCATAGACTTAAGCATTTCTCCTGCCTCATCCTCTGTAGTGCTGGGATTATAGACGTGCAACACCACACCTAGCCAGGCACAAGACTTTATTAGTTTTTTAAGATTTATTTTTATTTTATTTGTTTATTTGAGACAGAGAGATAGAAATATATATATATATATATATATATATATATATATATATATATATATATATATATATATATATAGAGAGAGAGAGAGAGAGAGAGAGAGAGGGAGAGAGAGAGAGAGAGGGAATGGGCACTCCAGGACCTCTAGCCACTGCAAATGAACTCCAGATACATGCGCCACCTTGTGCATCTGGCTTACGTGGGACCTGGAAAATCAAACCTGGATCCTTAGGTTTTTCAGGCAAGCACCTTAACCGCTAAGCCATCTCCCCAGCCCAGGTACAAGTGTTTTAGGGGCAAACGTTTTCTGTTCTTTTGGAAATATACCTAGGAGTGGAATGACTCATGAGTTACATGTGCAAGTAACTGAGCAACTGTTGCCCAAAGTGATTGCCCATTTTATGTTCCACCCCTTCCCTCTTCATCCTCAATGACACTCACAATCCAGTTATGGGTGTGGTGGCTCATGCCTATAATCCCTGCACTAGGGATGCTGAGGCAGGAGGATTGATGAGAGTTTGGGGCCAGCCTGAGCTACAGAGTAAGAGAGTGTCTTTAAAAACAGTGCTAGGGGGCGCTGGAGAGATGGCTTAGCAGTTCAGGCTGGATGCACAAGGTGGCACATGTGCATGGAGCTTTTGCAGTGGCTGGAGGCCCTGGCTAGCCCATTTTCTCTCTCTCTCACTGTCTGCCTCTTTCTCTCTCGCTTTCTCAAATAAATAAATGAATAAATAATTTTTAAAAAGCCAATGCTGGGGAGATGGCTTAGTGGTTAAAGGTGCTTGCCTGCAAAGCCTGCCAGCCCAGGCTCGATTCGCCAGTACCCATATAAAGGCAGATGCACAAAGTGGCGCATGCATCTGGAGCTCATGTGCAGAGACAAGAGGCTCTGGTGTGCTCATACTCCCTCTTTCTCTTTCTGCTCATGAACAAATAAATAACTTTAGAACCAGAAAGCTGCCTAATATTTCTTCTTAATATCAACAATTATGTTCCCATGTGTACTGGAGCTTCTTGGGAGACGCCCCAGTGATCACCTTTCCCTCCTTCCTGAGTTTTGGCCTCTAGAAGCTGCTGTGGGCCTGTCGCTGCTGTGAGATGGGCTCTGCACCAGGGTCACTGCTGCGCTGACACCTATAAATGTTTAAACACAAGGTAACTTTGATCAGAGAGCCTTCCAGAAAGCCTGCAATGACTTCCATCTCCGCAGCAGCAGCGAGTGCATTAAAGCATCCTTTTCTCTCTATCCCCACTTACCACTCATTTGTTTTTTTGCCAGCAGGTGTTACAACACTTAAAAACGTACAGTTGTTATTTTAATTTTCACTTCCTTGACTGCTGTTGAAGTTGTGATATTTTCATATGTGTGCTGGCCATTTATTGTTTGAGAACAATCTTTGTAGATTTTACACGCTTTAAAAAAATGGTGAGCTCTTTTTATAACTTAGGGTTCTCATTGTGCCTCTTAAAAAGTCCATCTTGGGCTGGAGAGATGGCTTAGCGGTTAAGCGCTTGCCTGTGAAGCCTAAGGACCCCGGTTCGAGGCTTGATTCTCCAGGACCCCTGTTAGCCAGATGCACAAGGGGGCGCACGCGTCTGGAGTTCGTTTGCAGTGGCTGGAAGCCCTGGCGTGCCCATTCTCTCTCTTTCTCTCTATCTGCCTCTTCCTCTCTCTGTCACTCTCAAATAAATAAATAAAAATGAACAACAAAAATTAAAAAAAAAATCCATCTTGTGGGCTGGAGAGATGACTCAGTGGCTAAAGGCACTCGCAAAGCCTGATGGCCTGGGTTCTATTCTCCATTACCCATGTAAAGCCAGATACAGAAAGTGGTGCATGTGTCTGGAATTTGTTTGCAGTGGCAGGGAGCTCTGGTGTACCCATGCTTTCTCTCTCTCTCTCAAATAAAGAAATAAAAATAAATCCATTTTTTTTTGTCATGGACTTTGTCAATGGAACTTTGTGGTGTGAACACCTCAAAGCTGTCCTTTCTATAGACCTTCAAGCTTCATGTCTTGATGTAGAAAGATTACCCAGCTCTTGGATTCTACATATAGTTTGGTATATTTTTTAAAAATATTTTTACTTATTTATTTGCAAGGGGAAAGAGAAAGATTGAGAGAGAGAGAGAGAGAGAGAGAGAGAGAGAGAGAGAGAGAGAGAGAATGGGATGCTAGGTCCTCTTGCCACTGCAAGTGAACTCTAGGTGCACGTGCCACTTCGTGCATCTAGCTTTACAAGTGTACTGGGGAATTGAACCTGAACCAGCAGGCTTTGCAAACAAGCTTCTTTAACCACTGACCCTAGTTTGCTATATTTTATCTTAAAGTTTTCATTGCCTAATTTTTCTTGTTTTTTTTTTTTTGGTGTGTGGTATGTGCACATGTGTGTGCAGCTGTGTGTGCCCTGTGCACATGTGTACAGAAGCCAGAGAGGATGTCATCTATCTTCATTACTCTCACTTACTTCCTGGAGACAGTCTCACTGAAATGGGACTGTGCTGTTTTTGGTTAGATTGGCTGACTAGTGAGCCCCAGTGATCTGCCTGCCTCCACCCCTCAGTGCTGGGGTTCCAGGTTCCTGAGCACTCGTGCCTGGCTTTCACATGTGTGCTGAGGATCAAACTCAGGTCCTCATGTTTGCACAGCCAGCACTCTCAGCCCTGGGTCAGGTCCCCAGCCCTTGTTTCCAGCTTTTTACTGCCATGAATCCTATAAAAGCAGGCTGATGCAGTCCCACAGGAGTTTTTCTAGGGTGGTGTTCTTCAGGTCTCTTTAAAAAAAATTATTTATTTATTTGAGAGAGCAAGAGAGGGAAAGACAGAGGGAGAAAGAGAGAGAGAGAGAGAGAGAGAGAGAGAGAGGAGAATGGGCCTCCAGACACTGGAAATGAATTCCAGATGCATGTGCCACCTTGTGCATCTGGCTTACGTGGGTCCTGGGGAATCAAACCTGGGTCCTTTGGCTTTGCAGGCAAATGCCTTAACTGCTAAGCCATCCCTCCAGCCCAGGTCTTTTTTCTTTTTCTTTCTTTTTTTTTTTTTTTTCGAGGTAGGGTCTCACTCTAGCCCAGGCTGACCTGGGATTCACTATGGAGTCTCAGGGTAGCCTCGAACTCACGGCGATCCTCCTACCTCTGCCTCCCGAGTGCTGGGATTAAAGGCGTGTGCCACCACGCCCGGCTCTTTTGATTTTTATTCACTAATTTTTAAAAATTTAATTATTCTCTGGAGCATGCCAAAGTGGACCTAATCTAGCATTTTAATCATTATTTGTAGATAATATTTTAAAATAAAAAATGACTACTTAAGAAAGTCGTTGTGTGTGAGTGTGGGCACGTGTGTGCCGCAGCATGTCTGTGAAGGCCAGAGGACAGCTTTTGGGTTAGTTCCTGACCTTCCGCCTTAGTCTGGCAGGGTGAGGTTTCCTCCTCATTCTGCTATTGCTCTTTGCTGCACTTGCCAGAAGCTTCCAGGAAACGCTCCTCCCATTGCACCCCCAGTGTGCTGGGACTGCAGAAGCCTGCCACGAGAAGTCTGGGAGTCAAATGCGGGTGCTCATCTCAGGCTTGAGTTTTCACACATTGAGCCACCTCCCCAGTCCCAACAACTTCTTCTTTTTCTCAGAGACAGCGAGCGTGAGAGAGAAAATTGGTGTGCCAGGCCCTCAGCCACTGCAATCGAACTCCAGATGCTTGCACCACCCAGTGCACATGTGCAACCTTGCGCTTGCGTCACCTTTGTGCATCTGGCTTATGTGGGATCTGGAATGATCAAACATGGGTCCTCAGGCTTCACAAGCAAGTGCCTTAGCCACTAAGCCATCTCTCCAACTTTTTTAAAAATATATTTCCAGGGATGGAGAGAAGGCTTAGCAGTTAAGGTGCTTGCCTGCAAAGCCAAAGAACCCAGGTTCGATTCCCCAGGACCCATGTAAGCCAGATGCACAAGGGGGCGCATGCGTCTGGAGTTCATTTGCAGTGGCTGGATGCCCTGGTGGGCCCATTCTCTCTCTCTCTGCCTTTTTTTCTCTCTCAAATAAATAAATAAAAATAAAATATTTAAAAAGGCATGTGCCACCACACCCAGTAAATATATTTTTCTAGTATAATACAAATGCATAGCAATTTAATACCAACCATCACCTATTTAAAAAATATATGAGCAACTCTTTTTCTAATAGAATTTTATACTGTTTCCCCCCCTGTAGTGGGGATTAAACTGAGGCCACAGGGTGTTTTTTTTTTTTTTTTTTTTTTTTCCGAGGTAGGGTCTCACTTTAGCTCAGGCTGATCTGGAATTCACTATGTAGTCTCAGGGTGGCCTTGAACTCATGGCAATCCTCCTACCTCTGCCTCCCACGTGCTGGTATTAAAGGCATGCGCCACCACGTCCTGCTTGGCCACAGGTTTTTATCCTTGGAAAATCTAAGGGTCAAGGATCAAGCTCGGTGGTAGAGTGTTTGCCTAGCAAGTTCAAGGCCCTGAGTTTGATCCCTAGCACCAGAATAAAAAAACATACTGTACCCCCAAATCTGACTACTCTGCTATACATTTTCACCACAAAAAGTTATAATAAAATTGAAAAAATTCTGTGACCAAAAGGCTTTGTGAAAAATTTTATCTTCATACAGCTATTATTAAAATATTATTATTCAAGTGATCAAAACAATATAAATAGACGAAATCATTGGTAAAATAACTTGTCAGTAGCTTTAAGGTTTGGAAATACATCTGTCAATGGCTAGCAAAAAACTTTTAAAAATTTACTTTATCTATACATAAGTGATGTCATACTCTTCTAGAATCAGACAGTATTCAGCACTAATTCTATTCCTATTTTTGTTTTAATCAATGCAGGCATGGAGAAATCTTTTTGACATAAATAAATTAACAGGAATGGGAACAAATTTGTTTGGAGTGCCGCTCACTTCTTTGTACCCAGGCCACATGGTAATCTATCATTAATTTTTAATGGTCTATTAATGGCTACATTTACCTTCCTTCTTGTTGGGATCAAAATGGCAGAAACTACTTGACTTGCAAAAGGAGTTATTAGCCAGTCATTAGAGCCATTCCATTTATCAATGTCTGAGATACCCCAAGAAGCTTTACCAAGACCTGCCAAGTGACTGTAAGGTCTGTCTCTGACATTTTCACTGAGGACTTTAGATTTATAAACTGCAGAGAAGACTTTTAAAGTGAAAACATATGCATGCCTGGACGTTAAAAAATCGCATATAAATCCCATGTGTCTGCCGCTAGATGCCACCAGTCATCATGTGTAGGCCATCTTGTGCCTCTTGAGTCTATGAAAGGCAATTCTAGACATCATGTGATTTCGTCTGCAATCATTTATGCAGCTAATTCTAAAAAGGCAACTCTTCCTTTATTATCATGACATTAAAACCCAGTAAATACTTTGTCTTCTTAGTTACTTTACTCATTACAGTTCCAAAATACACGAACGGTTTAAAACAACGTTTTAAGGAAGAAAGGGTTTATCTAGCTTATGTTTGAGGGGATGTGGCCTATCACGGCAGTACAGGCCGAGCCCAGGAGCATGAGGCAGCTGGTCACCCAGAAGAAAGCTGCTCTTCAGTGGGTTTTTACTCAATCTGGGATTCCAGCCCATGAAATGATGTCACCCATATTCAGGGTGGGTCTTCCTTTCTCAGTTGACTCTCTCTGGAAATGTGCCCACAGACAAGCCCAGGAGGTGTGCCTCCTAGGTGATTCTCCACCCAGTCCAGCCGACAGTGATGATTAACCACCACACACTTAATATTGTCAAACAAGAGGCAGAGTTCACAATTTCCCTGGTTGTCTGACATCTCGTTTATTTGAACACAGATCCACATAGGTTCTATATACGGTATACGTATTTCCTTCTGGAAGCTTCTATCTGCTTCTCTCTTTTAGTGATATCCATAAATCATCAAGAATTCTAATTTTGTCTCTAATTTTGTCAGTCCTTCCACGTTTACTAGCTGGAATATTTCTACAAAAAGGAAGCTTTGGAGTTTCAACTCAAGTACCCTGTGGAGGTGAATAATGCTATTCCCAGAAGCAGTGAGTAATTATAGGAAAGCCCCAGTGCCAGGGGGCAGGAGACCTCCCAGGCAGTTTTTGGTCAGGTAGAACCCCAAGGCACCAAAAGCAATACAGGCTATTGCCAATGCTGTTCATCACCCAGTGGCACTAGATGGTCAGATCCTATTGCTAAAGACTTTACTTGTTTAATTTGCAGGACATTAGATAATCAAGCTGGAACTGACCTGGAAGTTTCTTTCCTGCTGGCTACCTACCACAGTGCTGAAAGGTGCTATACAGGCAGCTGGGAGAGAAAAGTCATGAATAATCTTACCCAGCAGTGGACTTTGTGAGTTACATAACCAATCAACAAGGTAGGATGTGCCCACTGGTGCCATGGTGGCATGACTGTTATGGGGATAACTAAGGGTTCTCTGATTGGAACCTAGGGAATTTATGCCTGGCACTGAAAACCTAGTCCAAACCCTATGGCTGGGGAGGTCATAGACCTGAAGAGAGACTCTACTACTATTGTTTGACTAAATGCATATGCATGTGCCCATCAAATTGCCCTCTAAATATGCATTAAATGTCTGTGCCCACATATTAGTACCATGCTTAGCTTTGGTAGATAAGGTTCTCTTCATAAATGGTCATGACTAGTGAGGAGATTGGAAACTCATCAAAATGCTAAGAATAAGTGACTCTGGACTGCTCAGATCTGAGACATCTATATCATTCCCCTCAAGACTCAGGGTATGAAGAGAGAGAGAGAGGGAGAGAGGGAATATAAGAGCCAGAGGATGGGGAGGAATGATGTGGCATGCTGTCATCTGAGGGTATGAGGCCATTCCCACTCCAAGGAGTTACAAGCAGTTAGTAGTGGCTGGAGGAGTGGGAGACATCTTCTGTAGTTGTATAGCCACTGGTAGGGCTCACTTGATCAGGTGGGTCTCCCACCTGTGCTCATGCGGGCAACCATAATTAGACTCATTGGTTCATGCCCACATATGACAGAAAAAGGAGAGAGATCAAAAGTAGAAAAGGAAATAGTTGGGAGGAAGAATGGATTCAGCAGAAGGAGGATGGGGGGGGGGTTGGACAAGAGAAAGTACTCAGAAGGGATTATGATCAAAAGATATTATATGCAGGGCTGGAGGGATGGCTTAGCAGTTAAGGCATTTGCCTACAAAGCCAGAGGACCCAGGCTCGATTCCCCAGGACCCACGATAGCCAGATGTACAAGGGGGCACACGCCTCTGGAGTTAGTTTGCAGTGGCTGGAGGCCCTGGTGCCTCTCTCTCTCTCTCCCTCTCTCTTTCTCTGTCAAATAAATAAATAAAAATAAAATATTTAAAAAAGATATTGCATGCAGATATAAAACTTGTCAATAAATAAAAGCAAATAAAAGCAAAATAAAGGCTTGACCCTTTGAGCTCTTTCAGATGGCCTCTTCCATCTGAATTGATAATACACCAACTCTAAATATGCTGCTTTGGACTAGGAATTGTTTTGAGCTAAGGGCACCTGGCAGGCAGCAGGTGTGAGAAGGACACTGACTGCTCTGTTTCCCAAAGCTGAAGATGACATTCCCTTGGAAATGGCCTCCTTGTCAGGAAGTTGAGGCAGAAGGAAATCTCTACAAACCTTATGTCCCTAGTCACTTCTCTACCCAGTTGGCTACCCTTGTTCAAGCCCCTTTCTTTGTCTTATCACATTTTCACAATTCATTACTCTTGGTCCAAGTCAATATATGGGTGTTTGGCAACTGCTTGCCTGGGTCTTCATTTCCTCGTGAAGGTTCCCCACTATGTAAGTCATATTAAATATGTATTTGTTTCTTTTTCTGCTTGTTCTCTTATCTTATGTGAATTCAGTTCTCAGGTACAGCTGAAAAGAAAAAGAGACCCTAAGAAGACATAGGTTAATATTTGTCTTCCTATAAGTCCTTTTGACATGAAAAACCAAAAAAAAATTCTTTCTTTTTGTTTTTATTTTCTCGTTTCTTTTTTCTTTCACTATAAGCTACTCAGGGGCTATCTTGTATTTATTTTCCTTGTTCATCCCTGGAATTGTCCACCTCTCCAGTTCTCCAAGGAGTCCTGACTCCTTCTATTTGGGGAGTAGACTTTAGAAACCAAGGTCTGAGTGCTGGCTTGCTTACTTCTCTGGGCGTCTTTGTGTGGAGTCAGTGGACAGAGCTAGGAGGTGTCTGCATATGCGACTGACCCACACTTACAAGCACAACAGGTTCAGAACCAAGGACAGAACCAAGAGTCTACCAAGAATCACAAGAGTGAATGTATTAGAGTAACTGTATGACCAGAGGCGAATATTCCCACAATGAGATCTGCAGGCTGGAGGCTTCAGCAAGCCAGGTGTAGTCCCAGTCCAAGGTGAAGGCCTGAAAACTCCCAAGAGCTGCTGAGGAATCCGGAGTCTGACGTCCACAGGTCACAGCACCAGGAAGACACGCCTGCTCAAAAAGGGTCCGGCATGGGTTCATGCAAACTTCCCCATCTTGCCTTTTTAAAAAAATATTTTATCGTATTATCTATTTATGTATGAAAGAGAGAGGAGGCAGATAGAGAATGGACATGCCAGGGCCTTCAGGCGCTGCAAATAGATTCCAATGTGTGCGCCCCCTTGTGTATCTGGCTAATGTGGGTCCTGGGGAATCGAACCTGGGTCCTTTGGCTTTGCCGGCAAGTGCCTTAACTGCTAAGCCATCTCTCCAGCCTCCCATCCTGCTCTTTAATTCCCCCTGGGCCTCTGGCCTCCTGGATGATGAAATCCACTTTCAGCTTGCTGACCTATGTGCCAGTTTTTCTAGAAGTACCCTCACAGACGTGCCGGGAGGGGCTTTTCTGATCTTCCTGGGGTGCCTCAAGCTAGTCAAACTGACAACCAAATTTAACCACCATGCACAGATCTGTATGTATTTCTCGATGAGAAAGAAACACTCCATGGGAAAATATTGATGGTTATGCCTCCAGTCAAGCACCAAGGCTTGTTCTAGCATCAGCCCTTGGCTGACTTGTAACTTTTTCTCTGACAGTGAGAAACCCGAATTGGGTTAGCTGCCCTACACTTACATAGTATTTGTTGAGCCCACAGCCCATGGCGCTTGCATCATGGTTTGTGAGAAATCAAGTTAGCAACTAGAGGTTAGTGCTTGGCACACAGCTCCCTTTTCTTCGGCCTCATAGTCTCCCGTCAGAACGTGGCTGCGAAGTTTCTGAGGACAGCTTTGTCCCGCCCTTGTTGGCAGAGTTATTGATATGTAGTAGTCACTTGTCGTAGCATATTTTCCTTCGTGCTTGATCTGTGGCAGATTTTCATGCACTAAATTTTATCCTTTGTGGTGCGCAGGTGGGCAAGTGTTCTTAACCACCAAGCAATCTCCCCAGCCCTAAAGTGGGTTTTTAAAGGCACCATATAAATAAGTCTTGTTGCCAGGTGTGGTGGCTCACGCCTTTAATCCCAGCACTCAGGAGGCAGAGGTAGGAGGATTGCCATGAGTTCGAGGCCACCCTGAAACTACATAGTGAGTTCCAGGTCAGCCTGGGATAGAATGAGACCCTACTTCAAAAACTAAAAAAAAAAAAAAAAAAAAAAAAAAACATTAACCCTAACAATGCCTGTATTTTAAATGATATATTTTGACCATTCAAACTAAACATAGTTATTGCTATTATTGAATTAAAATCTCTATCATGTAGCTCTTTTTATTTTATACTTCTAGTATTTGTTCAGTTTTTCTTTATTTCTACCTTATACCTTAGTTTACATTAATTGAACATTTTTCAATTTTTTTATTGACAACTTCCATACATATAAACAGTATACCATGATCATAATCCCCTCCAACTACTTTCCCTTCCCCCCCCTCTTGATTCCCACCTCCACTGAATCCACTGAGAGAGAGAGAGAATAGGTGTGCTAGGATCTCTTGCCTCTGCAAACAAACTCCATATGCATATTCCACTTTGTGCATCTGGCTTTACATGGGTATTGGGGAATCAAACCCAGACCACCAGGTGTTGCAAGCAAGCTGAGTCATCTCTCCAGCCCCCTAGTTTTAAAATAGTACTTTTAATTCACATATATTCATTATATGGATTTCTTAAGTGTTGTAGTCAGGTTTGTACTGTTGGTAGACATTACCCAACCAAGAGCAGATTGTGGGGGAAAAAAAGAGGTTTATTTTGGTTTACAGGCATGAGGGGGAAGCTCCATGATGGCAGGGAAAATGATGGCATGAGCAGAGGGTGGACATCACTCCCTGGCCAACATCAGGTGGACAATAGCAACAGGACAGTGTGCCAAACACTGGCAAGGGGACAATGGCTATAACACCTATAAGCCCGCCCCCAACAATACACTCCCTCCAGGAGGCATTAATTCCCAAATCTTCATCAGCTGGGAACCTAACATTCAGAACACCTAAGTTTATGGGGGACACCTGAATCAAACCACTAATTTCCACCCTGGCCCCCATAAACTGATAACCATACATGATGTAAAATGTATACATTCATCCAACTTTAAAAGTCCCCATAGCTTTTATCAATTGCAATGATGTTCATAAATCCCCATAATCCAAGGTCTTTTAACTGAGCCATAATACCAAAAAAACCCCATAATGGCACAGAATAAACGTTCACACTGCAAAAGATGGCATTAGGCATAGCAAAAAACTATTCAACCAATACAAGATTTAAAACAACCAGGGCAAATATCAAACTCTGTAGCTTCAAGTCCAACAACTCTAGTCAATGACAAATCTCCAAATCCAGTAATTCTAACCAGCAACAAGTCTCTGGAGTTCCAGTTCTGCCCAGCTAGGTTACTCACGGTCCTGGAAAACTTCATCTAGGACTGGCATCTCTCCTTGGCAGCCATCTCATGGTCCCAGCATTTCCACTCTGGGTCTCCACCACAACCCATGGTTGCATCCTCACGACTCCACTGGGTCTCCATGCAGGCAACCAGCAAACCTGCTTCACATTGCCCATGGCCATTTCCAAAACACAAGACCGTGTTGCAAACTCAATGACCCTCTCTTTCCTGCATTTCTTATACTCCACAATACAAGGTATGGTGCTAATTTGTTAATCCAGGGGGAATAAAGCAGACTTTGAAGAGCAGGACACTCCTTGAGCACTCAGACCCCTTCAAAAGAGTCTACATTCTTCCTGTTGCCCTAGTTCAGGTCAGCTGGCCCAATCTCAAAGGTTTTAACCTCTCAATTGCAGCTGAACAGGCAGCAGTTCACCCAATGATTTTTTTTCCTGTGCCATATCCCTCTGCTCACACCAGTTCATTTCTACGTAAAGCAACCCTGCACAACTTCTCAGGACATGGGCATAACAGCAAGCTTTTCACACAAACTGCCTCTAGCCCATATATATATATGAATTTGTCTAGAGTTCAGAAGAGACTTTGGATATTGAGAAGTATTAGGAATGTTAATGACTAAGGGATATTTCAAAAATTGACTGAATGCATTTTGCATTGTGAGTGAAAATGACAGTTACAGGGCAGAGGTAGAATGTTACATACAGTGATATATGTCAGTGGCCTTAGGGGGCAAGGGAAGAACGTTATTATACATAGTGATATATGTGGGTGTCTTTTGAGGACAGGGTTAGACTGTTATTATATATAGTGATGTATGTGGTGTCAAGAGGACAAGAAATATTGTTGTGATGATTCATCTTCATTGCGAATTTGGCTGGATTTAGAATCACCAGGTGTGGTGGTTTGATTCAAGTGTCCCCCATAAACTTAGGTGTTCTGAATGCTAGTCTCCCCAGCTGATGGCAATTGGAAATTAAAGCCTCCTGGAGGCAGTGTATTGTTGGGGGTGGGCTTATAGGTGTTATAGCCAGTGTCCCCTTGCCAGTGTTTGGCACACTTTCCTGTTGCTATGGTCCACCTTATATTGGTTAGGGGGTGATGTCCACCCTCTGCTAAGGCCATCATTTTCCCTGCCATCATGGAGCGCCCCCTTGAGCCTGTAAGCCAAAATAAACTTCTTTTTTTCCCCCGCAATCGTCTCTTGGTTGGGTGATTTCTACCAGAAACGTGAACCTGACTGCAACACCAGAGAAACACACCTCTAGACGCCACCACAAAGGTATTTCCTTCTAACCGAGAAGGGAAGAACCATCCTAACTGTGGGTGACGTGATCCCATGGCTGGGGTTTAGGACTGAATAAAAAGGTGAAAGTGAACTGAACACAAGCATTCATCTCTCTCTCTCTCTGCTTCCTGACTAAGGATGCAATGTGACCATTTGCTTCCTTCTCCTCTTTCCCCGTCATGAGCCAAAACAAACCTTTCCTTCCTGAAGTTGCTTTAGCCAGACATGTTGTCATGGCAGCAAGAAAAGTGACTAAGACAGACAGGGGTTCTTTTAAATGGTCAAGGAAATCAGAGGAAAATAACGTTCTATGGTTACACATGAAAGTCACATGTAATTCAAAATTCAGTGCTCATCAAGTTTAAGAGAGGCATAGTCTTTTCTTTTGTGGTGGAATTTGCTTGCATGGGTATTTGAGTGGCCATGGTGTTCACCATACATCTGGATGAACCCAAAATACCTACTCTCTGGCCCTTTGCTTCACCAGGTTTAAGAATTTCTGGTTCCTGTGTTTTCCAACTGCCTCCCCCTGCACTCCTGTGGTGACTTCCAAACTGCTGCTGTAGTCTCTAGCTCCACTCACCCTCCATGTCCAGCCCCTCCCCTCCCTCTCCTATAACTGCAGACTTGTATATGTTTCACCCGGGAGACTGGCTTGATGCTTCTTCTCTCAGCACTTTAAATTGGCTCCTTTTCTGGCTGAACCCATTTTTCAAAACTTTTTAATGCGGTTTTTGTCCTGATTTTATTAACAAATTGGTTTAAAAGCATCCAACAACTTCCATGGCACTGCCTGAGAGCTGTGCCTCCATTTTACCACGAGATACACTAGTCCATCACTTCTAAACTCAGCTTCCCACAACGTCTCAGGGCTGACACGTAATGCATTTTAGCTCTTCAGTAAGAAATATACCTTCTACTTCTAATTATAGTTGGGCCCATGTAGGAGTTACTCTCTCATCACTGGGACAAAACACCCAACCAGAAGCAGCTTATGGAAGGAAAGGGTTAATTACTGGCTTACAGTTTTGAGGAAAAGTTTCATCATGGTGGGAAAATGTGACAGGAGCAGACATGTGGCATCATGTCTTCACATCAGCATAAAAGAAAGAAAGACACCTTTCCTATTATCCCAATGCAGATCAGCTGGTGTATCCTCACTGGTGGTGATCTTAATGATTGCAGACAAAGGAACTTCAGTACATGTTTCTGAGCCCTGACACTTCCTATGCCATACTTTATATTTTTCATATCATTTTGCTGTCTATTTTCCTCCCCCACAAACATACCAGTTCATTACTTTTAAACTACTTTTCTAATGCCCTCAGGACATAGGAAGAATGCAGCTAGTCTCCACCAGAATATCAAACAGACTGCCTCCAGCCCAATTCCTGACCTAGTCCCCTTTCCCTTGTGGAATCTAATAAGCCAAGTCTCCATTGGCTACACTTCTCTCTGCATTCCCATCCTCCAAACTTATCCAAGGATGGCCTATTAAGTGATGTCTACTGCGCTGTAAATATTCTCTAGTCCAAAGTTACAAACCTTCCATATCCCACAGCCACACCACTTCAAAAAGATTAAGAAACACATGGTTGGGTTTACAATATTACAACCTCACTTTTTGGTACCAATTTTCTGTAGCAGTAACTTTCTTCCTGCTGGAAAAAATACTACCCAACCAGTTAGACTTGCTGACCAGGAAGTGCCAACAATCCTCTTGACCCCCAACCCCCACCTCCCTGGGATCCTAGGCAGGCAAAGACCCACTTGGCTTTCTATGAGGGTGCTGGGGATTGAACTCAGGTCCTCATACTTGTGCAGCAACTGCTCTTACCCACTGAACCACCTACCCAGCCTCCTCACCTTGACTCCTAATCTAATTGAATTGACAAATGAGATTAACTATCATTGTATGTTGGCTGCAAGAAGAACCAGGAAAATCCATCTGTTTCAAAAAAAAAAACCCAAAACATGCTTTCAATTGACCCACCATAGATGTGGGACTCCATAATTAGACAAGATAATCCCTCCAGGTCCAGAGGATAATGTAATGTAGTTAATTCCTCTCACTTGATACTAGGGATTGGCAAATTGTCAATCAATAGAAACCATCACACACAGGGAGGAAGGGGCTGAGGTGTTAAGGAGACAGGATCAAATCCAGATCAAAACGTTGCAGAGCAAACACAACCCCACAGCTGCAGATCCAGTGTCTAGAGCCTGTGATGGAATCATCTGGGACCCAACAGCCTGGGATCCAGTGCCCACATCAAGAGCCTTCTCAAGCCCCCACAGCAACAGCTCTACCTCCTGAAGCCCATGTACCCTCTCTTGGGCTAGAACCCCAAACTGTGATAATTATTTATTTATTTATTTATTGAGACACACAGAGAGAATGGCAGTGCCAGGGCCTACAGCTTCTGTGAACTAACTCCAGATGCATGCACCCCCTTGTGCCCATGTGCAACATTGTGCGCTTGCATCACTGTACGTGTGGTTATGTGGGACCTGGAGATTTGAATGTGAATTCTTAGGCTTTGCGGGCAAGTGTGTTAACCACTAACCCATCTCTCCTCCCCTGCTTCTTTAAGTTGCTTTAGTCAGGTGTTTTGTCACAGCAACAAGAAAAGTAACTGAATCAGAAGGGTTTTCATTTTACACAGTTGAAGAAATCGGAAGAAAGACAATGTTTTCCCTCCACACAGGAAAATTACAGGTAATTGAAAATTCAGTGCTTGTCCAGTTTAAAGGAGACATGGCCTATTGTTCATGATGGTATTTGCCTACGTGGGCAGCTGAGTGGCCATGATATTCCCTATCCAGTCAGCTGGGATTACGACATCTCCTCTTGCCTTTTGAACTTCTGATAGAAGACCTTCTGGTCCCAGCATTTCCTGAGTGGTGATCCTGCTTTCCGTGGGCAACATCCACCCTGCTGTGTTGACACCCTCCTCTGCCCCATCATGTCCAAGCCCCCGACGTCATTGTCTTCTATACCTCCGGAGTCCTTGGTGTCATGCCCACTGTCCTCGTTCTGACCTCTCATAGGCTGAAAGGTGATGGGGTTCTGTCTTTTAGAGCCTTGCACAGATTCAGGGTATGTTTATGAATAAAATAAGATTCTACTAAGAGCAATGCAAACATGTTTCTCCTCTCACATCTGTAGGAAGCATGGTCCAGGGTGAGACATGCCTACTGCCTCACAGTTGATGAAGTTTCTACCTTGCAGGTCCGAAGAGAGAGCATGAGAGTGACCAGTGCATTTTTAATATGCCTTCACAATTCTTTCTTTTTTTTTTTTTTGAATTAGGGTCTCACTCTAGCCCAGGCTGACCTGGAATTCACTATGTACTCTCAGGGTGGCCTTGAATTCACTGTGAATTCCTCAGGACTCTCTCCCAAGTGCTGGGATTAAAGGCATGCTCCACCACTCCTGGCCCTTCACATTTTTTACAACAAAAAAGAAACCAAGAGAGAGCTAAATATATTTTATTCAGGTTTTATTTACCTAAAGGCATTACAGGACATGTCTGATTCCAGGAAGCCAAACTGAGTGTAAAATTATGTGGCAAGGGAAGTGACCCATAGACAGAGATGATGAATCAGGGGAAACGTTGACTGTATACATCAACTGAAAAGGTTCAGTTTCCCTGAAAAATACACAAGTTGATTAAGAGGGCAAGAAGAATCAAACCACAGATAATGAGAACAGCAGAGAGTGCGACGTGGGACGCCATCCACCGTCTGACTCTGAGGAGCGCCTTGAGCGCACAGTTCCTCTCCTGCTCCTTCAGCCCCTGCTCCTGCTTGTCCACCTGCTGCCTCACCTCGGCCAGGAAGCGCCTGTAGTCTTGCTGGTAGGCATCAGCCCCACCTCGCTGCAGCCTCTGGGCATGAAAGAAGAGCTCATTGCTGTGGAAGGAGCCGCCACACTCCAGCTCCAGCCTCTCCACCAGGGCCATGAAATCGTCCAGCTGCCTCCTCTGCTCCTGGCCTGCGGCCCGGTTATTGAAGGCACAGTACCTCCTGCCGCACTCCTGGATCAGGCGCTGCAGGCTGTGGTTCTCCGTGTGGGCCACGTAGTCATCCAAGCACTCATCCACCAGGTCTTCCTTGTGGGTGAAGAGGACGACCATGTATCTTGTGGCCCCTGACCCAAACACCTCCTTCACCCTCCTCACAGCCACGGCGTCCTGGGCCGTGAAGCGCCCCAGCTGGGTGACCAGCAGCAGCACATGGGGCCCTGGGGCACACAGCAGGTAACAGTCTGCAATGTCCTTGTCCATCTCTTGGGTCTGGGCCTTTGACTCGAAGATATTGGGCGTGTCCACCACCAGGATGCTTCTCCCATTCCACGTGCTCATTTCCCGCTGGCATGTCCTGGTCACCGACTGGGCCCCCAGCTTGGACTCGAACGCTGGCCTGCAGAGGATGCTGTTCCCTGTGGCGCTTTTCCCACTGCCTGACCTGCCCACCAGGAGGATCCTCAGTGCGGAACACGCTGCCAGCCAGTCATCGTCTCCTGTCCCTGCAAAGAAAGACGTTTGAGCCTCTCTTGGTTGTTCTCGTGACTTGCAGGTCACGAGTCCTCATGGGTGACTCATGAAAACTATAGACCTTCTTCCCATGAAAGGAAACGAGTATTATTCAAACACACCCAAATGTTGGCATACAACCTTGGGTGGTCTTGGGTTGAACTAGCCTCACTAAGTGCCCAACTTGGACCCACAGCTAAGGTCAGAACCACTGTGGTCAGGAGAGGCCCTCCGCCCTTCATTGGGATCATGGCACGTGTGTAACTTCTGAAGAAAAGGGGACCCTGTGCCCTTCCCTGGAGGGTGCCCAGGCCAGTCCCACAGAGAACCAGTTGCCTAATAAATGAAGTAGGAAGGAGGCTGGGGAGAGAACTTGGGAATGGGAATGAGAAAACAGAATCACCTCCTTCACACACAAGTCCCAGGCACTCTATCTATGTAGATGCTCTCCACATGCATCCCAGCCCTGAGGGTTTTAAAAGAGACCAGGTGGTGGCGCTGTGGTGACCCCAGCCAGGACCAGCTGAATGTCCTGGGAAGGAAAGTGATGGACTGAGTTGGAGATGAGGGAATGAAGGAGGGTGACAGTTAACGTTAGGTCAAGATGTAGAGAATGTCAGCTGGGTGCGCAGCAGAAGAAGAGTGACAGAGAAATCCATGAGAAGCTTGAGTGGGAAGACCGTCTGTTTGGCTGCTTGCAGCATAGGGAACTGTAACAGACGTGATATTGGAGGGACATCATGCAGCTAAGAGCCTAAATGTTCAGTACTGATGGGGTGACGGGACTGGGATTTCTTATGGACCCACATGCATTCCAAGGGCATTTTTGGCTCCTAAAAGTCTTATATTATTCCTCTTACACTGTGTTGGTTCTTGTTTTCCTTAAGTGTTCAGTGTTGAGGTAAGGGGTTGTAGCAAATAATCACTAAGCCTCTATGGGAAATGTTTCTTTTTGGCAAGGAAGACAAGGGGATAGGAAACATATCAATTAGTTTTAGAACCTCTGACTTCTGAGTAGAAATTCATATCTACACTTCCCCACATGGTGTTCAGGGACAGCAAAATACTATGGTGTGTGTACATGTGTAAGTGTGCACGTGTGTGTGTGCACACACGTGTGTGTATGAGTGTGTATATACTAACATGATAACAACAGTGAGGGTGGGACAAGTGGGTTGGGGAGGGAGGGGAGAAATGGCCGTTGCCATTTTCATCTTCATTCTGAACAGCGTGTCTGCCTGTGTTGCACCTGGGGCACAGGGAGGGACAGTGACTCTGCCGGTCTCAAGCTCTTCAGAGCCTCGAGGCTCTCTTACCTTCAGCCATAGTCCCATATGTGCTCCTCTGCACTCCCTCCATTCTCTGCTGGAACAGAAACAGGAAAGGAGTGAAAGGCGGTGTCCATGTGGGAGCTGGTGGCGCGCCTCGATTCCGATAGCTAAGAAAAGCAGCCCTTAGACGGGCCGCTCCCATTGGTCGTTCCTCACTCTAGCTGCAATGCGGCAACGCTGGGCTTGATAACAGAATAGTGGGGCTTTCTTCCTCTCTCACAGCAAAGCAGGGATGATTTGAAACAATAACCATCTCCCTCAAGCTGAAAGTCATGAAATGAAGCAAGCATCTCCCATGCATGAGCAGTGAGGCATTTTCTTTTATTGGCTCTAAAGCAGATGAACTTGCCAGAATAGTGGAGAAATGACCTGCACATAGAAAACCTTGGTTTGTTCAAAGCACTGGGAATTTCCAGACCAGGAAACTGCCAGCCAAAACTAAAGATGTCATGGGGGGGGGGGAACCCAGAAGGCTCCAATTAAAAAAAATAATACAATTAAAATGAGGGAGGGGGAGAGAGAACTTGTGCAAAACTTCCAGTGGAGGTGGACACAGCTGCTCCCTAAAGACCTAGGTTGTTGCAGGAAAAGCCCAGTATCAGGGGTGGGATTGCTCCCTGAGCAATGTTGGTCATGGAGGCCTCCAAAGTCTTTATTATAATATAGGCTACTGCCAGTGGTTTTTATTGCCCACCAGAACTAGATGGCAAGACCCCAATCTCAAGACACCGCAGGGATCAGTTTCAAGACACTGAGCAATCAAACTGGCATGGAGCTGGAAACCTCTCTTTTGGCAAACTGTCATGGTGTGGGAAAGTGCTATGAAGGTTGTTGGGAGATAAAAGTCATCCATAGTCTTACCCAGTGGTAGACCCCTTTAGCTTTTAGACAACAGACCAGCCAGGCCAGATGCACCTGCTGGTGAAATAGTCGCATAATTGTTATGGGGGCAACCAACTGCTCCTTTGACTGGACCTGAAGCTCACTCCACAGGAGGGAGTCCATATCTGGTACTGAAAAACCTAGTGAAAAGTCTATGGCTGGAACTTTCATAGACCTTCGTGGTGGAAGTTTCTTTGTTGTTTGACTAGGTGAATATAATATGCTCATCAAATTGTCCCCTCCAAGTTTATATAGTATTTTGCCTGATTATACAATATAATACCTTTATATAAAGTTAGCACTGCTCTTAGTGTTGGCCAAAGAAACTTCTTTTTGCAAGAGGTGGTGGATTCTTGGGAGACTAAAAGCACAATAGTGCTGAGAACAAGTTGGCTATTGAGTGCTAAATGAGACATTTCTAAGGCTCAGGGAACATTGTGGAAGAGAGGGCAGAAATAATGTAAGAGAAGGAGATGAGGAGGAGTACTTTGGACTACTATTCTCCATACATGAAATGAACACTGCATTCATGACTTTGTAGGATCTGCTGGCTATAGTTACCACCATAAGACCTGCACAGTACTGTGACCATGAAGACTTCAACACAGGTGATGGAGGGGGGAGCAACAAAAGACATCAACATTGAAGGACTAGTTGGGAAGAAGAAGGGGTTCTGTGGAATGGAAGTGGGGGGTGGGTAAAAGAAAGTAATGGGAGAGATTATTATCAAATTATAGTATGTTCATGTATAAAAATTCTCAAAGAAAAATAGAGGCTGTGACTCCATGGAGTCTTTCTGAAAGTCGTGGTAGAGTTCTGTCTTCAAGTGGTTTAAACACATTTTTTACTATCCAAATAATTTTTTCTTCAAACAAAGAACAAATGTTCCAGGAACAAAGAGGCAAGAACAATGCACTCTCCAATGGGAGGGTAGGATGGAGGGTCAGGAACTCCTTCAAGGATGGACGTGAAAGGAAGTAGTATAGGAGAAAATAGCATGATCGTCTTCACAGACCAGCAGTTGATGGACAGACTGTCACCCCGTGACAAAAAGAGAGTCAACATTCAGGACAAGTTCAAGCTAAGCCTCTCATTTTATCTTTAGTCAGCTCTCCTTCCTGCTTGGCTGTGTCCTGGTCTCCCAGTTAGTACCACTGTTGCAAACCAGTGGATTTAGCCAGACATTGGAGTAAGCACTTGTGTAGATGCATTGTTCAAAGGAGGCTTAACACTGTGTCATTCTTTCTGGTGTTGGGGAAAAACAGCATGCCTCATTAGGAAAGGTGAGTGCTGGCACCAACACCACCAAGATCAACTCTTAGCACGTACTTTCTTTCACCAGTTTTAAAAGTCCTGTAGCTATGAAATAAGATTTTTAAAGAGGAGATGTAGCATAAATCATTAATCATAATGATAAAACAAACATCCTCATTTTTAATGAACGAACAAGTATTTTTAGTGTTTTATTTCAGCTATTCTGTTTAATTGAAAATTAAAACATTTCAAGCTGGGCATGGTGGTGCATACCTTTAATACCAGCACGCTGGGAGGCAGAGGTAGGAGGATAGGTATTAGTCAATGCCACCCTGAGAATACAGAGTGAATTCCAAGTCAGCCTAGACTAGAGAGAAACCCTACCTCGAAAAACAAAAATAAACAAACAAAAAAACCCTGAAAACAAAACAAAACAAAATTAAAATATTTCAGAAAATTTTCAGTTTTCTATTTCCTAGTCTTAATCTTCTCTTTCCCACTAGCCTTCACAGGAAATCAGTATTCTGAGGTTTTTATTGGTAGCATGTATTTGTGTATTTACAGACGTATGTATAAATAACATGTAAGTATTGCCCTTGTATGCTAAACTTTTACATAAATGACACTTATGCAACATTCTCCCCAATTCTTTACTAACAAACATTATGAAATATTTTCTTTCACAACAAACAATGCTTCAAAAAAATGCACACACACTCCTCTTGGCACTTGAGTGTGACAGTGTGTCTAGGATACACATTTCCTGCTGGCTGGACACGGGCAGTCTGACTGCACCCGGGCGGTGCGAGCTCACGGTTGTGCCCGTCACTGGAGCATGCTCAGCGTCTCCTCAGCCAATCGGGGTTAACACAGGGGACAGCGACCTCGTGGGCATAAATAAGGACATCTTAACACGTTTGCACTTGCATTTCATTGACTATTGATTTTATGCATTTATATTAATTATATCTGAGCATGTTTAACTCCTCAGCCATCTCTCCAGGGCAGATTATTAATTATATATAAAGAAGTTTTCATAGTAAACTAATTGGGTTGGTACTGTTATTATGTCTTTTGCTATTTTTTTGCATAAGGGAAGTGGGTTTTCTTGGACCTTTTTAAAGGGAAAATCATCCATTTTTCACATTATCAGAGTATATTAAGATACTTTCCTCTGTTCCCTCTCTCTTGTCCTTTTCTCCCCTCCCCATGCTGCCCACTCTTCCCTTCCTCCCTCATTCCTTCTCCTCCTCACCCCTTCCCTCCCCTCCCCTCCCTTTTACCTAGAGAACAGCATTCCCCTCACCACATTTGCCTGCACACAGTTCTTATTTCTGATAAATTATATCCTGGCTTTTACTAAAATCTCCAAATTATAGCCATTTCTACTTTAGTTGACATTTCAAGGGGCTTAGGATTGACAGGCTAACGAGGTGAAGCCACCAAGACAGTGGCGACATGAACTTCATGGTCTTAACCGTCCTCTGGGCAGCCACCGGTGACATATAGGTTCTTTCATGTCCACTGTTTGACAGTTCTCCTACCTTCCCCGCGAGGGTATTGCCATCGGCACGGAGATTTCTATGAAAATCAAATGACCTTCCCAAAGCCCACATTTGCCCTAGAACTAACTTCCTCAAAACCTCCTTTTGCCTGTATATTCTCCTGGGTTTCACAGGCAGCCTGCAGCGTGGGGAGAGTATCCCCAGTAAGTCATCCATCCCCCTAGAACACCACGTAAGACCATCCCATGCTGTGGGCACAAACTGACTGCTGGAAGTCTCTCCAGATCCAGCACAGAGGACTGTGCAAGTGGACTCTGTCCCACCACCTCTCCTGCACACAGGAGAGTCCTGGAACCCACAACGCCCACCTCTATCCACTGGTCAGGGGACCCAGAAGTTTGGGAGCTTGCGCCAGGGCCTGTTAGAGATCAGCAGCAGAGACTCCCTGGTGGCCCTTAGACCCCAGAGCTGTGAGCACAGAGGGTTCCTCCTTACCAGGGGTCGGACCTAGGTCACCTGTGAGCAGCTTTCAGAGAGCAGGGCGTCCTGCGCCAGAGTGATGCATGCACCCAGCAGATACTTCAGATCCTTGCTGAGCTGAATTAAGGTCCAGAATCCAGGGCAGGAAAGAGAAAAGGGGGGTGACTCATCACACCTCTTCCCGCACCCCAGGTCCTCCCTGGTCTGGTGGAAGCACAGGAATGGAGACCCTGACACTAGGGGCCAGGGCACTGCACTGCTGCTGCCTCCAGTCAGGGCGCTTCCTACTGGAAGATATTCATGCCAGTGCTTACCAGTTCTTCTAGAAGATTCTAGTGCACAGCATTTGGAGCAAAAGTCCAGGAGGGAGGGACAGTCCCCAGGGTCATGAAAGCTCCCTCGTGGCTGTCAAGTGCCACTCCTCTCATTACACAAGGCGGCGCCTGTGCCTCCCTAAGCCCCTGCACCCCAAGTTACAGGCTCTGCTTCTAGATTGTTCCCCTAACCAGGGATCGAATGGGTAATTCTCTTCCCCCCCTCATCTTTTTCCCATCTGGGAGAATTTTTTTTCTTGTTTTTGAGTTTTATTTTCTCCATTTTTTTTCAAGGACTTTCAACCCTGTGGACACTGATAATTCATGTGCATTGGGCTTGGCAGGGCAGGGCAGGCAGGGGAGCAGGTGGAACCCCAGCAGGCTGTGATCAGACCCTACTGTAACTCTTCAAACAGAGGCAACCAGAATCTCTCAGAAACATAACTGACAAAGAGTTCATCTCAAAATACCCCCTCAATACTAGGGATTGAACCTATGTACTTGGACGTTTTAGGCAGGTTCTCTACTACTGAGCTACACTTCCCCCACAAAAGAATTAGAAGTAGATGAAGGGAACCGCTGCCAACGGTTTAGATCAATATAACGAATGCAAGTTTCTTCATTCAAGAAGGGAAGTTACTTCTTTTGTGTCCCTTGGTTTAACCTGTATGCAAACCAGACTTGAAGCACAGCTTCTTTTCCTTGTCTATGTTCACTCCAAGGAAGGTTCTTTGCACAAGTTTAGGGAGATCTCTGTCCATCCCCAGAACACTGCCAGGCACTTGGAGAGAGCCATAGAGTGAGCAATGTGTGGATAAGTATGGATTAATCATTTTATCTTAATTTAGTTATACATACATGCATTCATTCATCCATGATACAATGTCTTGCTATATAACCAAGGCTGGCCCAGGACTAGTGATCTTCCTGATTCTGCCTCTTCAGTGCTGGGAAAACACTTATCACTGTAGAAGAAAAGAGGCTGAAAGCTGAACTTATGTGCTAAGTCACTGTAGGAGTTAATTGCTGAGGAGGTGAACTTATCTTTGTTAGCAGACGAAAAAAAAAAAAATCCCACAGTGAACTGTCCAGAAAGGGCCCAGAGGGGGGATAAGAAAAAGACAATTTCTACTAAAATAGAGCTCATGGTTATGGTGACTCAACTACTGAAATGACTGATATGCATGTTTTGAAAAAGTTTTTGAATCATATAGACTACACAAGCCAACTCAGCTAATTGCCATGTCCTGCCTCTCTATACCAGCTGCCTGCTCACCTCTGCTATAAACACTGTCTATACAATGAAAACAAAGTCTAAGCTCGGAGCCAGCGTCACTTTTTTAGGCCCCTGGGTAAATAAACTGCTCTGCTTTCGCTCATGCTGGTGTTGGAGTGATCTTTTCAGGGAAGTTGGGCAACACCACCAAGCCCAAACAGATGCCCCAGTCAGGACCTGTCACACACAAATGTCAAACCTTCCTTTGACCTAGTGATATTTCTGCATGCCACAGGCCACAGAAGAAATTAAACATGATAACACACATTTAAAAACACATTTCTGTTCACTGGAGGGCACATGTCGGCATGTATGCTACAAAGAATAACAGGACCTTAGTCCAGATGGTAGCAACCCTTGCCATTCAAGTAGAACAAGCTTGGGACCAAGCACCCCCGGGACATCCTCCTCCCTCTCCACCACTCTATTGCTGACCCCTTCTTGCTGCCCCCTCAGGTCATCCAAGACAAGCACCTGGCTCAGGCCCCTGTGTGGCCCCTTTAGGATTACTAAAGAAGCTAAGGCCAGACTTCACAGTGGAGTTTCCTCCAATCACTTTGTAGAACTCAACTCACTGCAACAGTCACATGAGTAGGGTCCTAACCTACCTGTCTACAGGGCGTTTCACTCCAGGGTGCATTTCGAGCCTTGATTAACTCTGCACCCAGTCACTGTCCTTCCTCAAGTGATACTGACAGGACAATTTCTTCTTCTCCTTCCTGACTGGGGACAGCTGCTGATGTTCACATCTGCACGTGCTGATGGCAGTGGGGCTGACTGGAGCCCAAGACTACCCTTCAAGGATTCTTATCACACTCAGTGAAACCCAGTGCTTCTTTCTCACCACTGGTCAGCATCTCATCTCCTAATGACATGGCATTCAAGAACTGGCCCATCCTGATAAAACCCAGTGCTATGGTGGCACCAACCCGTGCTTGGTCTGTACCTCTCTATATACCTGACTTCCTTCCTCTTGTGATCAGAGAAGAGCTTGATCCATACATACCTCATGCACATCCACAATGTATATTGTACTATAGGTGCAAAATACATTCCATCAAAACCTGAACAACCACATTGAATATACATGCTATTTTCTCAGCATTTAACTTCATTTTGAAAAGAAAGAAACATAATACTTGCTGAAGGACTGCAAACCATTACTTTCAGCATAATTGCATTTATTTGTTGGATAGTAACTCATCCCTCTAGGTATTAAAGAGGTGCAGAAGTGAATGTGAGCAGAGAGAGCCTTGACATCTCTTTCATTGATGATCAGAAATGTCCATGGGGCAAGTGAAGGGATTTATTTACTCATGTATTAGAAGGATACAACTATAAGAGTGTCAACCTAAGTTAAAAGAGGAAATGTTCAAACTAAAAATGCCTGTTTTTACCAACCGTTTCATTATTTTTCAAGAGGCAAATGGCCAACCCATGAAGAAGTGATGAAAATGCCTTTAAAATGTTTTTAAACCTTTTCAGTGTTTTTTAAGAGATGACTAACCCATGCACAAAGTACATGAAGTCTTTAAAATGTTTCAAATTAGACAATTTTATTTAAAAACATTGTATACATACTTATAAGCTGAGATATTAAAACTTAATATTTTTTTAAATTTACTTGCAAGCAGAGAGGGAGGGAGACACGCCAGGCCCCTTGCCAAAGAACTCCACATAGATGTAGCTTTACGTGGGTACTGGGGAATCGAACCCAGGCCGTCAGGCTTTGCAGGCAAGCACCTTTAAACACTGAGACAATTTCTCTAGCACAAGATTTAAATTTTGAGCATTTGCAAAGTTGATGTTCTGTTTAAAACTACCACGTCGCCCAAACTCTGACAGGATTCCTTTGCAAGGAAGCCTTCGCCTGTCCCTCTCCGTCCCCAATGCCCCCAGTACTCAGTACTTTTCTTCCCAAGCTACAGTAGCTTTTAAGCCACCATCACTCAGGTCACCACTAGTCTGGTGCTCAACTCTGCGGTAGAGCAGCCAGCAGACCAGCAGCGTCACCCCCAGCACGACAGCCCCAACCCGCCTCCAGCCCATCCAGTGGGACCCCGGCCACAGCCCCGCCAGCAGCCTCAGCCCCCGCGGCTTGCGCATGCGCGCCGCCACCTGCTGGGCCACCCTGCGCAGCCTCTCCTGGGGGTCTTCGGCCCTCAGCGCGTGCGCCAGCGCGTACACGTCGTTGGTGAAGTGCGCGTCCCCGTGCTCCCGCGCCAGGCGCAACACCAGGCCGAGCAGCTGCTGCGCCTGCGCCTCCTGCTCGTCGCCGCCCGCGCGGTTGTCCAGTGCGCACGCGCGGCCGCCGCACTCGGCCAGCAGCTCGGCGAGCGCGCGGTTGTCGGTGGCGCGCACGTACTCCTGCAGCGAGCCGCCCGCCAGGTCCTCCTTGCGCGTGAAGACCACGACGGTGCGCGCCGCCACGTCGTCGCCGAACAGCTCCTTGACCTTGGCGAAGGCCTGGCGGTCCTGGGCGGTGTAGCGGCCCAGCTGGGTGACCAGGAGCAGCGCGTGCGGCCCGGGCGCCGACAGCACGTAGCAGCGGGCTCGCTCGGCGCACGCGGGGTCCGTGCGCTGGACGTGGGCGCTGAAGATGTCCGGGGTGTCCACGACCTCCACGTGCCACCCGGCCCAGCGGCGGCTGCCGGAGGCGCACGTCCTGGTCACCGAGGTGGCGCTGAGACTGGACACGAAGCAGCGCCGGCCCAGGATGCTGTTCCCCGTGGCGCTCTTGCCCGTCCCGCTCCTGCCCACCAGGACCAGCCGCAGCTGCGCCTCCCGCGGAGGCCGCGCGTCCCCTTCCGCACCTGCGGGCGAGAGAGGGGCGTGAGCTCGGGACGCCGGCTTCCCCTAGGCCCCAGGGGGCTCGGAAGCAAAGTGAAGGGCCCACCCTCCATGACCCCTGGTTAGCCAGATCTTTCCCTGTGCCTTGGGCTTGCTGGGCTCCTGGCTCCTCCCATCTTCCCTCCTGAGTCTGGATGCTCCCCGCTGTGGCAGGGCTCCCCCTCTGAGGAGCCTTGCAGAGAGCTCTCCTGGGGGTCTGGAGTTAGCGCCCTCTGCTAGTGGGCGCACAGGCCAACCTGTGCCTTCTTTAATTCTGATTACAGATGCCGGCAGAGAGGAGCCAGGGATCAGTCCTTCAGGGGCAGGATTCTCTTCAGTCCCAGACACGGGGCTTGAATCGTAGCCCCCTGGGTTCTCCTGCTGTAACTCTGGTCTGGGGACGTGCTCAATCTAACCTCTCTGCAAAAGTGGGGACCGTATGGGATCCTGCCTCCCAACGTTGTCGATGGGCTTGATTAAAGCGCTTTCCTTCTGTGCTCTGCCCTGCCCCACTGCAGTAGGAAACCTGCTCCCTGAAGAGAATGCCGCCTTTAACCCTGTACCCTTGTTCCACCACAGGGCTGGGGACTGGTAATGCCCACTGCAGTGCAGGACCTGCCGCCCTCTGCTTTTATTTTTGTGAAGACCAGAGCAGGTTTAAGAGCCTCATTTTATGCCACAGGGACCAAGTGATAGGCTGGCCAAAGCCTAGAGCTTTTCACAGCAGGGTGGGGGCAGAGAGCCAAAATGCAGGTTCCAGGCTCCTGCTCATGTTTCAGGCGCTTCCTTCTGGACTGCTGAGCAAGCCCCACCCCTTCTGATCCTGAGCTCAAACTGGAGGGAGCATGGCAGGGACGGGCTCTTACCATAGGCGCTCTCCTCATCTCTCGCCATTTTCCGTCCTCCCATGCTTCCCTGGAAGAGTTGTAGACACGAGTCTTCATTCATGTATTCATTCCTGCACATGGGCACAACCACCTGCAATGTCAGGCAAAGTCCAAAGAGCAGGGGACACCACAGTGACAAGGCGGGGCTGCCTGCAAGGAGCCCAAAGAGTGCGTATGTGCTCAGGGAACCAGGCGGCTAAAGACACGTATTTTTCTTACAGGTTTGTGCTGATCCAGCTTAAGGCCAATGTCTGGATGTCCGTGCATAACACCTGAAGGACCAGCAGCGTCCTTTCCTTTGGTTAGAACCAAACTGTGAGGACATTGAGTGCCCTAGGTTGTCTTTTCAGGGTCTCTCAAGTGAAAAAAAGCCAAGGGAACATCTTATTTATTTCATGCAGTTGATAGCTATACATGTATATTTCCCCTAGGAAATTCCAGGTCAGTGACATAAGTTACAGACAGGACATTTTTCCCAAGGGGACTCTTGAGTCCCTGCCTCTGCTCTTCAGTCAAAGCTCTTGGCTCATCTGGAGACATCTGGGTGGGTCTGTTCCGGAGGGAAGCATCAACTGCTGATGCTCTTGCCCCGAAATCGGAGGCTTTTTCTAAGGAGTGTAATTGTGCCCTATTGTAACAGTGTTCAATACAACCAAACTGTCACATCAGGTGTGCTGCTCCTGTGAGTCCCCAGCACAAAGCAGGGTCCCCTCAGTCTGTTTCTCTTGCCTCACGTGCAGCTAATCCCACTCTGCCCTCTAGTGCACAAGAAGCAGATCCAGGGCCTTCCTTGGACTTTCTTGTGACTATTGGTTCTGTTCCACGTGTTTGAGTTTTCTCTGCATTTCCCCATCATTCCAGATTCCACCTCTGTATGTCCCACCCGGGCTACTCCAGGCAATGTGTTTGTTCCCTTCTGTGGGCACCGCACAGAAAGAAAGGAGGAAGCTGTCTGAACAGCTTGTCTCTGGCTGAGGGCCTTTGGGAATGGGTTTGCTCAGTGTTCATCCTGAATGTGTTACTCTGCCACCTCCCAAAGCCTTCACTAGAGCTCTTCCCAGGCTTCCATGTCATTATCTGTTGTGTGTAGAAATCATCAAACGCCCACAATGGACACCAGAGCAGAAGTGAAGAAACAGCCACAAGATTCAAAGAGCAAGATGCTAGCAGAGGCTCCAAGTTCTTGTCCAAGATGAAAAGGAGAGCGAGTGCTGCAGGGAATCATGGGAGAGTGTGGAAGGGGAAGGGGAGAATTGGAAGCAAGAGCATCAGCCGCAGAAGGGAAGTGTCCAGGTCCCTCCAGCACAGGCTGCATCCAGATGCCTTTACTCAAGCCAGGAGCTTTGAGATAATTTCCCAGGTGTCAGGACCTTAGTGAGGGTGGATATCTGCCAGAAAAAGTAAAATAAATGTGATCTTCAAATCTACCCACTAGTGTACAGTATTCCCAAGCTGGCACATTTGGGACTAGTTTACATACTCTTTATAATGAATTTTGTAGTACTGGAGAGATGGCTTAGCAGTTAAGCCCTTGCCTGTGAAGCCTAAGGACCCCGGTTTGAGGCTCGATTCCCCAGGACCCACGTTAGCCAGATACACAAGGGGGCGCACACGTCTGGAGTTCCTTTGCAGTGGCTGGAGGCCCTGGCGCGCCCATTCTCTCTCTCACTCTCTCTCTCTGCAGACCCCCACCCTGACACTCTACAGATGAGAAAATGTAAATGGGCCAGCACCCAGATGTACCTGGGAAACTTGAATTGTGGAGAATTTTTAAGTGCTTGAGGACCACCTCAGCACCCTTCAGTGTCTCCTGAGCAGCCTCAGCGTGCGCTGAGCTCCGTAGCTTACCACTGTAGGAAACTCTCTCTCTAACTTGTTCTGAGGCCGGGCTGGCTCATACCTCCTCAGAACAAGTTATAAAGTTACCCCTTTCACTTTTTGCTGGATTTCCATTTGAAGAGTATTGACTGCCTTGAGAACGTGTTTTTCTCTGCACTGCTTCTAGCAAGCACCTTTCTTACTGGGGAACAAAGAGAAGGAGCCCAGTCCCCCTAGGGATGCTGGCACCACACGATGGGCAGGGATGCTTGCCTTGCAGTCGCTCCTCACCTGACGCTTTGAAATCCAGGACACCCTTAAGATCCTGGAAGTATGAAGCTATTCCACCTTGGTCCTCCCCTTTCTTGTGCTCCTCAGCAAGCTTCACTCTTAACACAGGCTGGTACAGAGCTTACTGTCATCAAATCTCTCCCCCGCCCCCTGCTACTCCCCTGCTGGCTTAGACTCACCTTTCCTGGGGACAGACTCTGAAGGGGATTGGAGAGCCCTGGACCTCCTGCTTTTCTTTCTGCCATGAGTGCAGGCGGCTCCTACCCCCACCACACAGAGGAAGTCATCTAGCCTTGAGCGCTGAGTTCAGGAAGCTCAGGCATGGCCTGATGGTGACGATTTAAAGGTACAGAAACACTCACTGGTGGGCTGGCGAGCAGGATGCCTCCACCACAAAATTCAGTCCTGCTTAGGACTAAGGTCCCAATGATACTGACGTCTTCTCTCCACTTAAAGCTGTACCAAGAGAGAGAGGGAGAGAGAGAAGAGAAGAGGAGAGAAGAAAGGAGAGGAGAGGAGAGGAGAGGAGAGGAGAAAGAGACAGAGGGAGAGAACATTTATGTCTTTAAGGTGTGTCTTAGTTCTACCCTCTAGCCACCAGTAGTTAATTTCCTATAAAATGGGTCTCCTGAGAGTCACCCTTCTTTTTAAATTTTTAAAAATATTTTTATTTATTTATTTATTGACAGAGGAAGAGGGAGAGAGAGAGAGATCGAGAGAGAGAGAGAGGGAGAGAATGGATGCTCCAGGGCCTCCAACCACTGCAAACGAACTCCAGATACGTGTGTCCCCTTGTGTATCTGGCTAACGTGAGTCCTGGGGAATCAAACCTGGGTCCTTTGGCTTTGCAGGCAAATGCTTTAACCACTAAGCAGTCCCTCCAGCTGAGAGTCACCCTTCTTGTCACTGGTAAGGATGGTGCCCTGAGTCAAATGCTGTCTCATCCTTTGAAGGCTGTCTGTTTCAGTTACAACAAGTGGGGCAGCAAGCAGAAAGAACTTTGTGGGGGAACTTTGAACTATGGGCTTAGCCTAGCAGCCTGTCTTGGCACCAGTTTCTCCCCTCAGCAGCATCATGAGGAAGGTGCATGAGATCTCCCACCATGTGAGAGGAGCCGACACAGAATAGGGTGACAGGTGCCCTGGACCTTGTTAGACCACTCACCAGCTATGTGGCCTTGCCTCACTCAGTGGGACTTTTTAGAGTTGACTAATGCTGTACATTGTGCAGGGGTTTATTGAACCTAGTTGGTTGCAATCTAATTCACATGCATTCTTTTGTTGCTGTTTACTTTTAAAATTGGGATACAAGGTAATAGGTTTCATTTTTCTGTTACCACACACAATTTGCTTTTGTTGATTTTCTTCCCCCTTCTCCCCATTCCCTGCCCCCTCATAACCTTCTACCCCCTTTCCTGATTTCTTGTTGCATGTTTTATTGCTCTCCCCAACTTCCTCACAACCAGGTTTCCCCCTCTTATGTTCCTTTTTCTAGTTTCAATGACACACACACACACACACACACACACACACACACACACACACACACGGAGGGGGGCGGAGAGAGAGGGGGAGAGAGAGACAGAGACAGAGAGAGAGAGAGAGAGAGAGAGATTATATATATGTATTCCCATGCAGTGTCTTTCTGAGTCTGGGTTATCTTACTTAATGTGATGATTCACAGACCCATCCATTTTCCAGAAAATTCCGTAGGTTTTGGGTCTGACCAGGTTCCCATTTTGCTGAATACTGCATGGTTCTGCCTCACAGCCTGGAGCTGGGCAGCATTCAGCCCTCCACCAGTGATCAGGGCCCAGCACACAGCCCTGGACCAGGGATTAGAGTCCAGCGCTCTTTCTTCCACTAGTTACCAGGCCCCAGCCTTCATCAGGGTACTAGTTACCAGGCCCCAGCCTTCATCAGGGTACTAGTTACCAGGCTCCAGCCTTCATCAGGGCACTAGTTACCAGGCCCCAGCCTTCATCAGGGTACTAGTTACCAGGCCCCAGCCTTCATCAGGGCGCTAGTTACCAGGCTCCAGCCTTCATCAGGGCGCTAGTTACCAGGCCCCAGCCTTCATCAGGGCACTAGTTACCAGGCTCCAGCCTTCATCAGGGCACTAGTTACCAGGCCCCAGCCTTCATCAGGGTGCTAGTTACCAGGCCCCAGCCTTCATCAGGGTGCTAGTTACCAGGCCCCAGCCTTCATCAGGGTACTAGTTACCAGGCCCCAGCCTTCATCAGGGTACTAGTTACCAGGCCCCAGCCTTCATCAGGGTGCTAGTTACCAGGCCCCAGCCTTCATCAGGGTACTAGTTACCAGGCCCCAGCCTTCATCAGGGTGCTAGTTACCAGGCCCCAGCCTTCATCAGGGTACTAGTTACCAGGCCCCAGCCTTCATCAGGGTGCTAGTTACCAGGCTCCAGCCTTCATCAGGGCGCTAGTTACCAGGCCCCAGCCTTCATCAGGGTACTAGTTACCAGGCCCCAGCCTTCATCAGGGTACTAGTTACCAGGCCCCAGCCTTCATCAGGGTACTAGTTACCAGGCCCCAGCCTTCATCAGGGCAGTAGTTACCAGGCCCCAGCCTTCATCAGGGTACTGGTTACCAGGCCCCAGCCTTCATCAGGGTACTAGTTACCAGGCCCCAGCCTTCTTTCCTGTACTAGTTTTCAGGCTCTAGTCACAGCCCTGTACGAGTTACCAGGTTCCAGCATACAACCCTGTACCAGTGACCAGGGTCCAGCATACAGCCCTGCCCTAGTTACTTTCTTATTGTTGTGACCAAATACCTGACAAGAAGTAACTTAAAGAAGGAAGGGTTTATTCTGGCTCCCAGTTCAAGGTCACAGTCCATCCTGACAGGGAAGGCATGGTGCTAGGTGCTCCAGGTAGCTGATCACTGTCAATCCATAGTCAAGAAGTAGAAAGCAATGGATGCCTGACCTCAGCTCACTTTCTTCAAGTTTTTTTTTTTTTTTTTTTTTTAAAGCAGGGTTTCACTCTACTCCAAGCTGGCCTAGAACTCACTCTGTGGCCCAGGTTAGCTTGGAACTCATGGCTATCCTCCTACCTCAGCCTTCAGAGTGCTGAGATTAAAGGTGTGCACCATTACACCCAGATGCTTTCTCACGCTTTAAAAAAATTAATTTACTCATTTAAAAATGATCTTAAAACTTTTTTTTTGAGGCAAGCCCAACAAACTGCCTTTTTAAAAAAATGCCAGAGTGTGAGAGTGTGTGTGTGTGAGAGAGAGAATTGGTGTGCCAGGGTCTCCAGCCACTGCAATCTCCCCCTTGTGCACATGTGTGACCTTGCACACTTGTATTACTGTGACTGGCTTACGTGGGACCTGGAGAGTTGAATATGAGTCCTTAGGCTTTGCAGACAAGTGTCTTAATCACTAAAGCATCTCTTCAGCCCTATTTTAAAACTTAAAAAAATTTTTTTTTGTTCATTTTTATTTATTTATTTGAGTGTGACAGAGATAGACACACACACACACACACACAGAGAGAGAGAGAGAGAAAGGGCGCGCCAGGGCTTCCAGCCACTGCTAACAAACTCCAGAGGCGTGCACCCCCTTGTGCATCTGGCTAACGTGGGTCCTGGGGAATCGAGCCTCAAACTGGGGTCCTTAGGCTTCACAGGCAAGCGCTTAACTGCTAAACCATCTCTCCAGCCCGCTATTTTAAAACTTTTTAGTGACGATTTTCACACATGTACATAATGAATTTTTTTGTTGTTGTTTTTTTGTTTGTTTTTCGAGGTAGGGTCTCACTCTAGTCCAGGCTGACCTGGAATTCACGATGTATTCTCAGGGTGGCCTCGAACTCACGGCGATCCTCCTACCTCTGCCTCCCTAGTGCTGGGATTAAAGGCGTGCGCCACCACGCCCAGCTGATAATGAATTTTTATTGTAATCCCCTATCACTACTTTCTTTTGTTCCCCTTCCCCCATGTCCATTCCACCGTTGAACCCCTCTTCTATTTTAATGTCATTTTAAAAATTATTTATTTGCAAGCAGACAGAGATAGAAGAGAAGAGAAGAGAAGAGAAGAGAGAGAAAGAGAGAGAGAGAAAGAAAGAATGAGAGAGAGAGAGAGAGAATGGGCATGCCAGCCACTGCACATGAACTCCAGATGCATGCAACACTTTGGGCATCTGGCTATATGTGGGTACTGAGGATACAAACCTGGGTCATTAGATTTTGTAGGCAGACACCTTAACTGCTGAGCCATCCTCCAGACATTAATGTCTTTTTTGTCTTCCTCCATCATCCGTGATGACATGTTGACAGTTGTGTAAAAACACAACAGTCCCTGTGAGGTCCTGAGTGCAGCAGACACTTCAAGTCCAGTAGACAGCACCCCACAGTGCTCCTCCCCACCCCCTGGCTCTTACATTTTTTTTTCTGTCAACTCTTTTGCAACGTTCCCTAGCCTTGGTGGGCGTGATGGAGATGTCTCAGTTAGTGCTGAATACTTAACTTGCACCCTTGTCAGCACTCTGATAAGTTTTGAATCTCCCAAGTGGTCACTACCATCTGTGATAAGAAGTTTTTCTGACCAAAAATTTATACCTACTCTATAGGCATAATCATTAGTATTCAGAATGCAGTTTTTCTTTTTGGTTTTTTGAGGTAGTGTTTCACTCCAGTCCAGGCTAACCTGGAATTCACTATGTAGTCTCAGGGTGGCCTCGAACTCACGGCGATCCTCCTACCTCTGCCTCCCGAGTGCTGGGATTAGATGCGTGTGCCACCACGCCCGGCTTCAGAGGTCAGTTTTATGGGCATAGCCTATCCGTCTAGCCAAACCATAGTAGTAACTTCCCTTCTAGAACCTATGACATTCCCAGCCATAGACTTTTGACTAGGTTTTCAGTTCCAGGCATGAATTCCCTCCTGGGGAACAGGCCTCGTCTAATCAGACAGCACTTGGTCTCCTCCACAACAGACATGCCACTCTTGCATTGGTGTCCTCATCTTCCTTGTCTGGCCGGTTGTGTAATTCGCGGGCCCAGTGCTGATATGAGTGCCGATGACTGTTCTTCTCCAGCAGCCTACACAGGACTCTCCAGCACTAGGACAGCTGGCCAGCAGGGAAGAGTGTGTGTTCCAGCTCAGCTCCATTTTGACTTCTCAGTGCCCCGAAACGGAAGCACGTGGTGTCATCAACAACAGGGTCTTACCATCTAGTCCTGGTGGGCAGCCAAGTACTGTGGTAGTAGTCTGTATTGTTTTGGGAGGCCTCACAGACCTCTTTGATCAACAATTCACTAGTCCGTTTCCCACCCCTGTCTCTGGGATTTTCCTGTAGATACCTAGGGCTCCTAGGTGCACATTCTCCACCCCTACAGGGAAGTTCTGTTCAAACACTCTCTCTTCTGTTTATTATGTATTTGATTAACTAACAAAGAATCAGTTTTCTATGTAATTTATCCATGTTGTCTCGAGTTTTGGTTAGCCCTCCCCTCTGCTTTCTCTTTCTCTTCAGTCAGAGACCCATGGAATGGTCTTCCCACTTCAAATAATTTAATCTAGAAAACTCCTCACAGACATTCCCAGAGATTTTTTTTCCATGACGATTTTAAAACCTGTCTATTTAACAATGCAAGATTAACCATCACAAGTCTCATGCTGCTTGGTTTGGGTACCCAGAGAGTATAGTTCATGGAACAAATCCTAACAAATCCGATATCTTTTTTAAAAAAAATTTTGGTTTATTTATTTATTTGAGAGTGACAGACAGAGAGAGAAAGAGCCAGACATATATATATATATATATATATATATACACACACACACACACATATATATATATGTATATATATATATATATGTATATATATATATATATATATATATATATATATATATATATATATGGAGAGAGAGAGACAGAGAGACAGAGAGAGACAGAGAGAGAGGTAGAGAATGGGCGCGCCAGGGCTTCCAGCCACTGCAAATGAACTCCAGATGCGTGTGCCCCCTTGCGCATCTGGCTAACTTGGGTCCTGGGAAACTGAGCCTTGAACCGGGGTCCTTGGGCTTCACAGGCAAGCACTTAACTGCTAAGCCATCTCTCCAGCCCAAATCCAATATCTTTTATACTCATCATGGCATAGAGCTAGAATTAAAAAAAAAAAAAAAAAACATGAAGAGGGCTGGAGAGGTGGCTTAGTAATTGGGGCACTTTCCAGCAAAGCCAAAGGACCCAAGTTCAATTCCCTACTACCCATGTAAAACCAGGTACACAAGGTTATACATGTGTCTGAAGTTCATTTGCAGTGGCTGGAGGCCCTGATGTGCCCATTCTATCTCAATATGTCTCTCTCTAAGTTAATAAATAAAATATCTTAAAAATGAGGACAATTGACAAATAAATGGAAAATGTTTAAATTTCCCAAAAGTGAAACCTAAAAGTATCTTCAGAAAATGAAAATGGAAACATTACATCCAGAAACTCATGGAACACATCAAAAACCTTTCTAAGATAATGTCTACCTAATATATAAGCATCCATCATGGACATTTTTTTCAAATAACCTAAGTTTACACACTGAAAATTAGAATACACCAAACTAAGCTAAAATTAGGATAGAAATAATGATAGCAACAGAAACAATGAAAATTACAGCAGTGGCATTTATAATAGGTAATGCCTAGTGGGATGTCCCAAGACTGACCCCTCCATTTTCTATTACTTCCTGTCTTGGGATGTGATTCCTCCCTCACGCATGGGTTATAAATTCCATCACTTATTTCACTTAAAATATTTTAATTTATTGTTTGTTTGGAGAGAGAAGGGGGCGGGAAATAGGCATGCCAAAGCTTCTTGCCACTGCAAACTGAAAACTAACTCCAGATGCATGTGCCACTCACACTTTGCATATGGCTTTATGTGGACAACGGGAATTGAACCACAGAGCCATCTCTCCAGCCTGCTCCAATAATTAATGCTACATTTATTTATCCCAGTTATTTAAATACATACATGATCGCCACGATCTATGCTATGGGCATGACATAATTTCTCACCCAGCAGGTAATGTGCTGAAAGATGGTCTCTGGTGTGGTACTGGAAAGTTTCAGAGATAGACCAAGCAGAAGGTAGGCAGATGCATGTTGTCTTGCAGGAGTGGGTCCATCCTGACAGAGGTGGGACAATCCCCATGTGTGTGGATTGCTATAAAACAGCATGAAAGGCCCCTGCTCCTTTTCTCGTGCCCAGGGTTGCCATGTAACCTCACTCTCGTTCTTGCACATGCTCCCACAGTTGTGCATCCATATTAATCACTATCAGAGACAAGCAACTTGAGACAGGAAGGATTTTTTTGACTCACAGTTTGAGAGGGTACAGTCCATCATGGGCGTGAAGACATGGCAGCTGACGTATGAGGCCAGGGCTCCTCACATCATAACAATACACAGGAAGCAGAGAGCACTAGACTGGGACCGGAGGCAGGTCAAATCTTTAAGATAAGCACTGTGCCAACCGAGCTGTGCCCCAAGACCACGACTTGGTTTTTTAGAAGGAAGCTGTGGTGGTTTGACTTAGGGGTCCCCCTATCAACTCATGTTTCTGAATGTTAGGTCCCCAGCTGGTGGCATTTTGGGAGGCGGAGACTTGCTGGAGCAGGTGTGTTGCTGGGAGAGGACCTCGATGGTTTATTAGCCCTAGCTTGCCAGTGTTAGCTTGGCTCACTGTCCCGCTGCTGTTGTCCACTTGATGCTGTCCAGGAGTTAATGTCCAGCCTCTGCTCATGCCAAGTTTTCCTTGCCATCATGGAGTTTCCCCTTGAGTCTATATGCCAAAATTAACTCTTTTCTCCCACCAGCTGTGTTTGGTCAGGTGGTTTGTGCCAGCATCACCAAATTAACTGTTAATAGTTACATAGCCAACTTGACAAACTTCTGCCTGGGTAGCCTTCAAACAGTGTCTTATGTCCTTACTCAAATCTGATTTTGTCCCTTATCCCTCTATCCTCTGAATTACAATGTCTGTTTCCTCTCTGAATTTGGGTGGAAATTTGTGATTATCCTGAAAGATGTAGGATGGCTGAAACAGCATGCCTTCAAGCGCAGACCCGAAGATGCCATTCACACCCCCTTGCCTCTGTGGACGCTTGTCCTTGGAATGTGACTGATACAGCGTGCAAAACTCCAACATTCAGTGTTTGGAGACAACTGTTGCCTTTTGATGAAGTTGCCACTTAGGCAGGATTCAGTGATGATGGCTCATGTTGGCTACTTGAAGCTTCACCTGAAAGGGCTCAGGGAGCAGCCGAGAAGCTGTCCTGTATCACTTCACTGGTCAATTGAAATTCAGTCAGGGTAGCAGGAAAAGAGTCATAGCTCTGTGGTACAATCAAGATGTTTGTTATTGTTTACAGTTCTTAATACAAAGTTCCTTTGGAATTGCATGAGTGATATCTTTTATTATTGTAAAAGAGCCATTTAAAAAATTATTTTAGAGAAAGCAAGACAGAGAGAGACACAGAGAGGGAATTGGTTCACCAGGGCCTCAGCCATTGCAATCAAACTCCAGATGCTTATGCTAGCTAGAGGGCATGTGCGACCTTGCACTTGCCTCACCTTTGCACATCTGGCTTATGTGGGATCTGGAAAGCCAAACATGGTTTCTTAGGCTTCACAGGCAAGCACCTTAACCACTAAGCCATCTCTCCAGCCCAAGAGCTATTTTTGATTAGACATGAGTCTATGAGCATGAATAAAGGTTATTAAAGTGGTGTTCCTATTTAGCTTCAGGGTACAGCTGGTAACCAGAAGATGATGACACTGGCACTTTCTGTCTCTCCCATCAATGCCTAAGAAGGCGGTAGAGACTGCATACTGAAGTGGATACAAACTCTTAAACAAGATTTCATGAGTGTACAGGTTGGTAAAAACTTCTGCTTGGGGCTAGAGAGATGGCTTAGTGGTTAAGTGCTTGCTTGTGAAGCCTATGGACTCTGTTTAGAGGGGACCCCAGGACCCACGTAAGCCAGATGCACAAGGTGGCTCATGCATCTGGAGTTCATTCGCAGTGGCTGGAAGCCCTGGCATGCCAATTCTTTCTCTATCTGCCTCTTTCTCTCTCTGTCAGTCACTCTCAAATAAATAAATAATAAACAACAACAAAATTCTGTTTTCTCAGCCAGTGGGTGGTGCACCTTGGAAGAGCATGGAAGCTTACTGTAGTGTATGTCTTGCCTTGTTCATCTTTTCAATCTCACTCTTGAAAATAAATGAGTAAACTCATATGAAGTGTTTTTCTAAGTTGTGTGAGCCCATTGCATAAAATTATACACTGATTGAGGGTCACAGGAACTCTCAGTTTTTACCCAGTTAGTGAAGAGTACTGGAGGCAGACTTGACATTGACCTGAGAAATGGGAACAGTCTTGTGGGGCTTACCTTGTGGGATCCGACACTAACCACAGGTTTATAGTGTGAGAATTGGATTGACTTGGAGGACACCAAGCCAGGGTTGGAGAATTGGACATTGTGGGGAAAAAATTTCACAAATCTGCTTTCAAAATTAAAGGGTTGAGGCTCACAAGACTGTTCCCTCTTCAGAGACCAATTTCAAATTCAGACCTCTGGTACTGTTGAATATCTAGTTACTATGACACTCAATTATACTCTGATGCCCTAGGCTGGCTCACAGAACTCAGGGAAATTCTTCATCTATTATAAGAACACTAGCAATAGGAAGGGCCATATGGAGACGATTGATATTGCAAGACATTTGTGGGGACAGAGCTTCTGTGCTTAATTAAGATGGATCGATTTCCTACCATGGGGCAGAGGTGCTTACCAACCCAGAAAGTCATGATAAGTTTTATTTGTTTTCTGTGGTGCTGTGGATTGAACGCAGGGTCTCATGCATGCTAGGCAAGTGCTCTATCACTGAGCTTTACCCCCAGCCTCAGAAAGTCATAAAATCTTGCCCAAGAGTTTTTATAGACCTGAAACTGCAGCCTTGGTTCCTTTCCCAGAGGTTAGCAGGTGAGGCTGGAATTTTCGATCTCCTAGCCTTTTCTGGGAAATCAGTCTTTTCTGGGAAATGTATGTAGGGCACCACCTTAATGAACATTGCTCCTGCGCAATGATACATCATTCAAAGCAATTTCTTATCTATAGTAAAAGATATCACTATCACTCAGTGCATTCCAAGGCTTACAGAACCCTTGACGTAAACTATGTGTGGATAGTAATGACCCAGGATATTGACTATACCACTGCATCTTTTTCTTTCTTCTATTTTATTATTCTTTCCTGCTTTCTTAATATATACGTTCTGTGGAATTGTCTTTCTTTGTTTCTAATATATTCACTTAAACATAACTTAATCTGTAATTGTTTAGCTGAATCTTACAAGCTTTCAGGTATAATTTTTAATTTTACTTTAGTTTTATATATTTATTAATTTCTATACAATTGTCCTACCTAATTGCTGAAGTTTTTTTGCCACGAATAAATGCCCCAAATAAATGGTATTTTCCAGCCGGGTGTGGTGGCATACACCTTTAATCCCAGCACTCGGGAGGCAGAGGTACGAGGGTTGCCATGAGTTTGAAGCCACTTTGAGACTTTGTAGTGAATTCCAGGTCAGCCTAGGTGAGACCCTACCTCGAAAAATCAAAACAAACAAACAAAAACAATAAACGGTATTTTTTCATCTTTATTTACATTGTGCTAAAAAGATTATCTATGCTATTCCAATCCTTTATATTTCCTTATGGACAAATATAAGACTAATATTCATATGTGTTTCCTATTTCTTGAAAGCACTGATTACACATTTTTGTCTTTATTTGTGAGGAGAGGAAGAGAGGAGAGAGAGAGAGAGAGAGAGAGAGAGAGGGAGAGAGATAGAAAGAAAATGGATATTCTAGGACATGTTGCCATTGCAAACAGACTCCAGATGCATGTGCCACATTATGCATGTGGCTTTATGTGGGTACTGGGGAATTGGAGTCAAGATGGCAGGCTTTGCATGTAAACTTCTTTAACCACTCGGCAATCTTAGCTCTGATTCTAACTTTTTGTTACATATTTTATACGCTACTATACCCCCTCTTCACAATTTTTTACCTACGGTTTCAGTTATGTGTGCCAATTTTAGGGAAGATGAGGATGAAGACAAAAGGTCAGATGAGGATGATGAACAGGAGGAAGACTGAGTATAAGTATAAGAAAGCTGCAACAAGATTTAGAGAAAGTGAGAGGTTATACTCAAATAAGTTTTGTTACAATATACTGTTATAGTTGGTCTCTTTACATTATTATTATTACTATTTTTGTGAATCTGTTGCTATACCTGATTTAAGAATTAAACTTTATCTTATGTTATATACGTATATGAAAGAGCATAGGAAAATAGGCACATATATTACTGATAGACACACTGTAGGCAACAAGAAGTCCCAGTTAATGTAAAAATCCTTGAGTAACACAAAGTGGGTGCTCTGGCAACAATTCACTTGTAAGAAATCCACAACAGAAATATAACTGAAAATCCTATAATATTGAGAAACTGAGTTCCCTGCTTCTAAATAACATAGATCAAAGAGGAAATGCATAGGTAGGGAAATTGGAGAACTGTTCTTAGAGAAACTTGTGTCTTATTTCTCTTTAGACTTGTTAGCAGGTTGTACAAGGACCAGTGTGATGCAAGAGTGAGTCAGCGACTGAAGTGTCAGCCCTGGGAGCCCTTTTCTGATGGGAGCCCCGTGGGCATGGTGCAGAACTGGGAGCCCCTCACAATGCTCACTGCTTCTGTTTCGATGGCAGGTCCTCTCCCATGCCAGCGGTGGACTATTTGAGATGGTTCTCGTTCTACCTCACAGAGTCAGGTGAAGGTCATTTACCCTGTCTGCTTCTGGCAAAGGACGCAGGATGTGCCCCGAACTAAGCCCTCTTTCCTCTGTGGCATCCCTGGGAGAGGAGAGGAGCTGCGCACACTAACCCAGACCTGAGGCGCGGGAGCGCATGTCAGCTGGGAGGCGGCTGTGCTGAGCTATGGTCCTTTCGGAATAGCTCAGGATTTCACTCAGCGGTTTGCATGGCTGTGTGGCCAAGCATGCAGCCACTCGGCACCTGTGGCTGGTGAACTTTAAAACTAATTACAATGAAATACCAGGAAACTTTCCCTTCTGCAATCATCTGTCACATTCAAGGGCTCAGTAGCTCCTGTGGCCTTTGGGAACCGCTTCGGAGGCACAGGACCATCTCAGCACTGTGGAAAGGTCTGCAGGGCCCAGCTAGCAGGGCGGAAGGTCCCTCACAGTGCAAGTGTTTGGTCGCCCCGCCCCTTACTTCTGAGCCATTCCTTCTCCACAGTTTGCCTTTGCCTGCAAGTCAGGGGAGACTCAGGACCCCGAGTTCCAGGTAAGGGAGTGGGGTGTGCCTGTGTGAGGCTGGGGCTTATGCTGGATTTGTGGGGAGGAGCCCTCTGTGTTAGCTCCATGAAGTAAACGGAGCGGACTTGTGCTCTCCTGGGTTACTTGCAGCTTCCTATTTCCCGTTTGCTAATTTTAGGCTGTGATTGTTTGAAGGTGGAGCCCTACAAATTTTAGTACTGCTTAGAAGACACTTGTTTTATAAACAACATCTTCCTTCATGGTTGTGGACTCTGAAACTTGACTCCTGGAGGAGGCCAGGGGAAGCTGTGGGGAGTTTCAACAAGAAAAATGAAATGAAATTTTAATTTTGAAATCATATCTGACTGGGTGTGGCGGGGCATGCCTTCATACCACACTTGGAGGCAGAGTTAGGAGGATCACTGTGACTGTGAGGTCTGCCTAGGACTGTAGAGTGAGTTCCAGGTCAGCCTGACTAGAGTCAGACCCTACCTCAAAAAAAAATCATATTTGGAGGGAGAGTGGGAAGGGGATTCCAGGTGAGATCATGAGTTACAGACCTGCTGCATTGCTAACAAATGGTGGTAGGTTGGATGAGCACGTCGGTGGAGAGAATGGGGAACTGAGATTGTTGACAGTAGCATCATGAGGACTTGGTGATGCGCTGATGTAGGTCAGGAAGGAAGATCTGCTGAGGACCCCAGGGTCTGGCAGGAGATGCTGGCTGTGTGGCGAAGCCATTTACTGAGACGAAAAATCCTGGCTGGAGGTCAAGGGTTCTATTCTGGCCAACATCTGTAGAGATGCCCATAAAATGGCTAAAAGAGAGGCTGAGTGTCTCAGATGTCTGGAGCTCTGAGGAAGGTGCAGACCACAGGTGACTTGGAAAAGTCCTCACAGCCTCTCTCTCTCTCTCTCTCTCTCTCTCTCTCTCTCTCTCTGTGTGTGTGTAGAAAAAGGAACAACTGGACAGTGAAGAGTTGGGGGTGACTTTTTGGAACTGTCTTAAGAGAAATCAAAAGAGCAAGTTTATGGTCAAAGTTGTGTATTCACTGTAGGAGGTCAGGGGTTCTAGTTACTCTCCTTTTCCTAAAATGCCACGGTGTGTTCCTTTGCCTACAGGGATTCAAGCTACAATGGCATCCCAGTACCATGGTGTGAGTTCCTACCAGGGCAACCCAGAAACCAGCCACGGTGAGAGGTGCTGGGAAACGGGAGTAGACAGAATCTAGGGGACAAGGTGGGCAGGGAGGATGGGATCCTTCCTCTCTTGACAGCCAGTCTTCAACCAAAGAAAAGAAAACCAATTCTAGCAGCTGTCTTCCTCTCTCATTTTCCCTGATCTCTCACTTCTCTAGACTCACCATCCTCTTTCCTTTTTCTCATGACATGTGCATGAGGCTGAGTGGGAGAAATGAATGGCTTGTCAGTGATTCAGGCCCCTCAGGCTCTGTGTGTCTGTCTGTCTGTCTGTCTGTATCTCTCTCTCTCTCTTTCTTCCTTCATTTCTGAGGCAGGACCTCATGCAGTGACAATGAACCTGTCTCTGCCTCCCAAGTGCTGGTATTATAGGCATGAGCCACCATGCCAGGCTTCAGCATAACTCCTTACGTCCTGCTTCCTTCAAGGAGTCCCACTGCTGACTTGGCCTCTCCCGTTGATCTTCCACCCTCTCATCAGCAGTCAGCATAAAGAAGGAATGCAGAGGTGTGACTGGATCCCTCATAGAGGTCTTCAATTTTTCTGCTCCAGATCCACATACTCTCAAGATTATCTTTTTGTGGACATAGCAGAACTGGTGTTTGGTGACCTCTCAGTTCACTGGCCATATTTCTACTCCAACTTCCTATGGCCATGAGACCAGTGTCTCCAGGAGACCCTTAGCTTCCACTGTGACACCAAGTAGACAATGACATGAACTCCCAGCCACATTTTTTCTTAAGTACTCTTAGTCTACCTCTATCCAGAGTTCTCAGAAATATTCTTTGATCCCATGATTCTGATTCTCAAACGTGGAAAACTATGTGTTAAGGATGTCAGAGGCTAGTCCAACATGTGTAGCTTTTAGTGGGAGGAAGAAAACTTCCTTTTGTGACACAAGTTAGGAGAGCACATCTTTCCCTGCACCTGCCCCAAGTTCAAGCTGTGAGTCACTTTCTGCATTGTCTTAGAGGGACAGCCATCAGCACACGGCCCACAGTTCTCTTCTGAAACCGTTTTATTTCCTCCCCTGAGGGCTTTGAAGCTTCAAATGGGCAGAAGCTCAATAGAATCCTGAAAAGAGGTTAGTCAGGAGAATAAGGAAGGTTGTAGAAGAGTCCTGTAAGATGGATACTGGGCTCAGAGGCTGTCTTTGACCCTGGGAAGGCAGAGGTAACAGCAGGGGAGAAGCCAGAACCAGCAACAGAGAAGGGCACAGGGTGGCCGGCCTCTGCACGGGGAGCTGTTGGAGGTAGATTCTCACACTTGGCTTTTGTTTCCTTCATGTCCCAGAGCCTGGCAGCCAAGATGACATAAATTCCCAGCTGAGAATTGTGTTAGTGGGTAAAACTGGAGCAGGAAAGAGTGCAACAGGGAACAGCATCCTGGGAGAGAAAGCATTTTATTCTGGAATTTCAGCAAAATCCATCACCAAGGTCTGTGAGGAAAGGAGGACCGTGTGGAACACAAGAGACGTTGTTGTCGTGGACACGCCTGGAGTTTTTGACACTGAGGTACAGGATAGTGACACGCGCAAGGAGATTGTTCGCTGTATCCTCCTGACCTCCCCAGGGCCTCACGCTCTGCTGCTGGTCGTGCCCCTGGGCCGTTACACCGTGGAAGAAGGGAAGGCCACAGAGAAGATCCTGAGAATGTTTGGAGACAGGGCGAGAAGATACATGATTCTCTTATTCACCAGGAAAGATGACCTGGGCGACACTGACTTCCGTGAGTACTTGAAGGAGGCGCCAAGTGGCGTTCGAGAGCTGATGCACAAGTTCGGGGATCGCTACTGTGTGTTCAACAACAGGGCAACAGGAGCGGAGCAGGAGGCCCAGAGGACACAGCTGCTGACCCTGGTGGAGCGCATGGTGCAGGAGAATGGGGGAGGATGCTACACCAACCAGATGTACCAAAGGGCCGAGGAGGAGATTCAGAGACAAACCCATGAGAAGCAAGAACATTATGGAGCAATGCTGGAGCGAGAGCGAGCACGGATAAGAGAGGAGTATGAAGAGCAAATTAGACACCTGACTGACCAACTGGAACGGGAAAGGAGAAGGGCGCAGATGGAGAGGGAATGCTCCAGAACAGAGGCTTTCTATACTGAGAGACAGCGAGGTGCCAGAAGGGAAGTCATGAATCAGAATAAAATAGTTGAAATCATCTTTCAAGTATGGGATGCTGCTTCTCATATCTTTAACCTGCTTTTCAGCGAGTAGACCTAGTGAAACTCTCGCCTGTGTTTTCTGCATTTTCTCTGATGACCTGCGCTACAGGACTCCTCCATCCAAACCCTCTACTTCCTGTCTTTTAGCACTAAGGGATGCAGTAAATTTCGCCCTGGCAGTCTGCAGGCGATTGAGCTGTGAAACACCAAAGCAGACCCCGTGAGTGCTTGCTACCTGTGCGCTCTTCCTCAGGGGCACAGAGGACATCCACGGGAGACCACAGGAGACGCCGCCGGCCGGACCAGCACTTCTCTAGATTCTCAGTACATCGGTACCTCATCTCCACCTGCAGCTTCTGCTCTGACTTTTGGCTCTAGGACAGCAGTGATCGCGTTATCATATGCTTTGTTAGAAAGCTCAGTGCTTTGCAGGAGATAATCTTTATTGACATAGATGGTGGAATCTCCTATGAATGTCCAATTTGTTTAATTACACTGTCCCTGAAGAACTCAAATCGTTTCTTTTCACCAGCACTTTGAAACAAATGATTTGTCAGCAAAGCTTCTCAGAATTCAAGTGCTTGAAGGAGCAAAAATCATTAATTCAGAGAGAAGAGAAGACAACAGTGTTTGGTGTGTGTAGCTGTACTGGTAGAAACTGGAGAAACTGCCCAACCTCAGTGTAACCAGAGTGATGGACAATCAGTTCTCTCCTTCTCCTGAGAGGTGAGCTGGCTGCTGGAACTCCCACCACCCGATCCCTTGTTGCTTATTTCTCCTAACCCACCTGGCTGGTCTGTTCAACAGTACAATAAAGCTATTGCCTTCTCTCATATTTGTCCAGAATTGGAGTCTGTTTCTTCTTGGAAGATACCAATACCGCTTATAACAATACAGTGATGAATTTTCATTTTCTGAAAAGTTTAAGGTGATTTTGGAGCTGTTTGCTCTATCCCCATGACACATCCCTTCTTCCTTTCTCTGATCCACATTCTCAATCCATCAGTAACCAAGGACCAGAGTTTCCTTGGCTGTTCATTTTGTGGTGGTGGGCATTTCTGACTAAGGTATCTGAGATCTGGTAGCCTTTTCTGGTACAAAGTTCCCTTTGATAGAGAGATATCAAGAATTATATCCCTATTCCGTCTCTACTTTTCTGCAGGCTTGTTCTCACCTAGTAGTTCCTAGGATGCCCCAAGCATGTTCCTATCCTCCACCGTCGTGTGGTGGGTGTCGTCTGTGACAGCTCTCCTTGCTCTTCCATCTTGACATTGGCTGCTCTGGGCCCTTAACTGTTGTGTTATAGAACGTGTACCTGCCCATGATTCTCACAGCACGGGTGAGCTTGGGTTGCACAGGCAGTAGACTTGAGCAAAGGCCCAATGGCAAGAGAAACACCGCAGGAACAGCACGCGATCCCTTCAGAGGTGGTCGCTGCAGGGAACACATTGTGTCTCGCCCTGCAGGATGGGGGTGTACTTGTGCCTACTTTCATTGTTGGCATTTCAGCCACAATTCCAAAATGTGAATTTAGCATCCTACTGATGCAGGAATTAGGGATTAAAGGTTGGTCTGTGAACCCCAACTTATGGTCCTTATCCAATTCCAGGAAAGAATTGGTAAAATGGACTCCAAGAAGGGTAAATGAAGAATTATAAAGTTTCTTGTGGGTGATTAAGATCCAGGGAGGGATTGGGGTAAAGACCAAATATTTAATTCATTGTAATCATTACAAAAGTTTCCTGTAAGGTACAAGACTATTGTCCACAAGAATAAAACCATTTTCATTAATGCCAAAGACTGACTGAACATTGCACAATGCACAAGTACTTTCCTTCAGTGATAGGTGAGCAGTGTAATGTAAGAGACACTTCCAGGGCTGGAGGAATGGCTTAGCCGTTAAAGTGTTTGCCTGCAAAGCCATAGGACCCAGGTTCGATCCCTCAGGACCCACGTTAGCCAGATGCACAAGGGGGCACACACATCTGGAGTTCGTTTGCAGTGGCTGGAAGACCTGGCGCACCCATCCTCTCTTTCTCCCCCTCTTTCTCTGTCGAATAAATAAATATAATACTTTTTAACAAAATGAGATACTTCTAGAGAGTGCAGATCAGAGATGAAAACAGCATAAATGAACTTCCGAGGAAGGGCAGGATTCTGGGTGTGCTTTGGAATGTTGGCAGGCCTGGTCACCATGGTACCACTTCCCACTAGTAGCTTGACTTTTCAAAAGTAGGGAACAGGTAGTCTTTGCTCCACTTGGGTCCATGGGGACAAGGTGTAACCTATGGCTTAGCTTTGTCTTCACATGATGCACTTTGGTCAGCTGTACTGAAGTTCGTTCTCCTCCCATCACGAGCAGGGAGTCTTCCTTTGTTGGTCTCGTTATGGGTCCCGCAATGTACAACTACCTCCTTCCACGCAGGCAGAAGGATCAGACACTTGATTCCACTTTGGGATCTGGTCTGTGCTGTGCACTCTCAATATGGGCCAGGGAGTAACATACTAGCCATTCCGTGTGCTAGGTAAAATAAATAACATTTTGCCTTATTTGAGCAAGTCCTGTATTTTATTTCTTTCTGATGTCTGGGGAAAGGAGGGTCTTATACATTCTGTTTGATGCTAGCAACATTTGAAATAGGATATACCTGGAGCATTTTTCGAATGATTTTTATTTTATCTTTTACAGCATAAGATCTTTTGTTTAGTGCTAGGCGAGAATGACCCAATGTGGTCATTCTAAAGTGTGATCCCAGAAGCTCCATATCTACCATGTGTGGGGGTGGTCTGGAATGCACGTTCTCAGGCCCTAGCCATCCTTTGTATTTCACAAGTTTTCCTGGTAGTTGCGTTAACATGGATGAAACTGCTTGAACCTTTTAAAAATTCTAATTATAACATTTGCTTTGTAAAAATATGGAGGGGGCTGTGGCAATGGCTCAGTGGATAAAAGCACTCACTGGGCAAGGGTGAGGAGGTGAGTTCAGATACTCAGAACCCACAGTAAGCCAGACACAGTGGTGAGCATGTGTAATCCCAGGAAGAGAGGAGGTCGGATCAGGAGCATACCCAGAGGCTCACAGGACGATCAGCTTTGTAACACACACACCATAAAGGACAGTTGTACCATTCAGTTAACAATTGATATAGATTCTTTGTCATAAGCACTTCCAGTTCTAACTTCCTTGAAACCATCTTTACGAGACACACAAATCACAGCATCAGTCACGCCACAGTCAAGTTCATGACTGCGTACCCACGACAGGCCTGTTTGTTACAATCAGATTGTGCTGACAATTGCTTTTTAAATACCTGAATTTGATATAAAAACATTTAATGGAATTCCCAAGGTTGACAGTTGAGGAACAAGTTTCTGTAAAACCTTACTGAAGGCCTCGAATACAAGTCAAATGAAAGCTAAGATGGACGTTTTCTAGCCACGCATCTTCGAGGTCATCATTAGTCCTTTGATGGACGCCCCTACATGTTTCTGTTTGGTGGCCATCAGACAGACCAGCAGTGTTGTAGATAAAAGCCTCAACTTCACGTCTGGGTCAGCTCCGTGGGCTTGAGAAGCGGCAGCGTGATGCTGGTGAGGCGTCGATGTACTTACCATGGCCCTCAGTGACACATATCAATGCTCCTGTTTCTCTGGAGATTATCTCCTAGTCAAATGTTGAGTAAAAAGTTCATTTGCAGGCTAGAGAGATAGCTCAGTGGTCAGGGTGCTTGCCTGCAAAGCCTAACTACCTGGGTTCAATTCTCTAGTACCCACATAAGCCAGATGCACAAAGTGACGCATGCATCTGGAGTTTGTTTGCAGTGGCTAGAAGCCCTGGTGTGCCCGTACACATACACACTCTCTCTCTCTCTCTGTCTTCTTGCAAAAACAAACAAAATATTCTTTTAAAGTTCATTTTCTCAGGAAAACCCAACCTGAATTTCATAGAGGAGCTACTAGAAGTGTCATCTTTATAAATCTTGTTGGAACTTTTCAAAACAGGGTGTCGTTGGGTGACATCTTATGAAACACCACCTTCTGGGTGGAGGACTTGCTGCTGGTCTCCATCCCTACAGGTGGGAACCCCAAGGATCACAAACTTTGAACTTATGAGAAGAAAACAGAGAAAATACTTTAAGGACCTGTCTGAAAGCAAAACAGAAATCCATCAGAGTAAAACATGGTTCTGAAGCCAGCTGTGGTGGCTCATGTCTGCCTTCTCAGCATTTGGGAGGCAGAGGCGGGAAGATCAGAGTTCAAGGTCATCCTTGGCTACATAGTGAGTTTGAGACCAGCCTGGACTACATGAGAAGTGTTTCAAGAAAATAAAATACAAAATACAAAACAGATCAAGACAACCAAAAATATAGCTTTGAAAATTTAACATTCTAGCAGGCACAGAGGAAAAGGTTTTAACTTGGCAAAGCACTGGCTAAACTATAGAGCGATATTTCTGTTTCTTTAAAGGCAAGCCCTGTCGGCACTAGCTCCACCCAGGGAACTTCCTGACTGGGGACTGGGGAGGCGGGGGGGGGGGGGGGGGGGGGGGGGGGGGACACGACAGGAAAGCACTTTTAAGTCACAGTTAAGAGTAGGACACTGGCTCCCTGTGCCCTGAGAACTCACCAACTCTTTGGAAAGAAGGTGAAGCCTGGCTGCTAAGGGGAAGCAGAGGGAGGGAGCTGTGAGGGGCAGTGGGACAGAACAACTGTGTGAGTCGGGTTCTGATGGAGAAGCAGGAGTGTGCTGGCAGGGCCACAGGGAGGGTGCTGGTGCCGCCTGGGTGGCAGTGGTGGGGCTGGGGGCACAAGCACATGGATCATCACCTTGTCCTCCTCTCGCAGCTAACAGGATGAACTCTCGCTGCTGAGTGCACCTACCACCCGCAGCCACTGCTCAGGACACACAGCATTGCCTAACAACCTCTACAGGGAAATCCACTGCCCTCAAGGCAGGGTCTTCAGAGCTGGACAGTAATGTAGAGACCATCTGTCTAAGTCCCTCTTTTTACTGAAAAAAGAATAAGAACCCCAAGAAGCGCAATGACTTTCCGGGTCACCTAGGACAGAACTATGCTTGAATTCAGTGCGCTGCTTCATCTCCACCATCCAAGAGACAAATCTGTGTCTCTGTGGTGTGGCTTGGGGGGGCGGGGAGGGCTGCTGCGGGGCACATTCATTGCTCTGTGGGAACAGCATGACCCGGGAGTGGGCGCGTTGCATGTGCTCCGGGTGCCTTCGTTGCTTCAAGTGTGGGGTTCTCCTTCACACTGGTGGCTTTGCCCAGCAAGTGCCCTGGTCCTAAGTTGCAGTCACACTCAGAACTGCCAAAACAAAAATGCAGTTTGACCCAAGAAGGAGAGCATTTTAAGTTGCACACAAATCAGGGCGAGTTATAAAAGAGATTGGCACCATTAAAATAGGCTGCACGCCTTGCACTGGGACAAAAGGAAACATACCTTGAGGGCCAGATCCCACCCATCAGGAACTTTAGAGCAATAAACTGAAAATTCATTTGAAAGACATTCATTTGAAAGTATTGTTACTAGGGTACCTTGCTGGAAAAGGGCGTTCTACAGAAATGTGTTTTTTTCCTCTGGGTTCATCTGCCCTGGCTCTCAGAGGTCATTGCTGGTTGGTAGGGGGGGGCACGAGGAGCAATTAGTTCCTAAGCAGATGGCAGAACTTGGCAGTGAACCTGGTGCTGATTTTCAGGCATGCCATATTTAAGAGTTATGAAGTCATGGAGGCTTGGGTCTAGATTTCTGAGAAAAGCCAAGGAAGCTGAGCAATGCATAGGAGGGTTAGAGTCCCTGTGGGAGCCCTAGAGCAGGCTCCCGTGAAGCTTTGAGAGTAATGCCTAACTAAGTTACACTGGAGATAACAAGATGCTGGACATGTCAGGAACCCGGGATGTCTGCTGCAGATAGCAGCATGCACAAAGTATAGCCAGTCAAAGAGGGAGGCTGTATGTGCTGCAAGATGTGTGTGCTGCAAGATGTGTGTGCTGCAGGCTGTGTGTGCTGCAGGTTGTGTGTGCTGCAGGCTGTGTGTGCTGCAGGCTGTGTGTGCTGCAAGATGTGTGTGCTGCAGGCTGTGTGTGCTGCAGGCTGTGTGTGCTGCAGGCTGTGTGTGCTGCAGGCTGTGTGTGCTGCAAGATGTGTGTGCTGCAGGCTGTGTGTGCTGCAGGCTGTGTGTGCTGCAAGATGTGTGTGCTGCAGGCTGTGTGTGCTGCAGGCTGTGTGTGCTGCAAGATGTGTGTGCTGCAGGCTGTGTGTGCTGCAAGATGTGTGTGCTGCAGGCTGTGTGTGCTGCAGGCTGTGTGTGCTGCAGGCTGTGTGTGCTGCAAGATGTGTGTGCTGCAGCTGTGTGTGCTGCAAGATGTGTGTGCTGCAAGATGTGTGTGCTGCAAGATGTGTGTGCTGCAGGCTGTGTGTGCTGCAAGATGTGTGTGCTGCAAGATGTGTGTGCTGCAGGCTGTGTGTGCTGCAAGATGTGTGTGCTGCAAGATGTGTGTGCTGCAGGCTGTGTGTGCTGCAGGCCGTGTGTGCTGCAAGATGTGTGTGCTGCAGGCTGTGTGTGCTGCAGGCTGTGTGTGCTGCAAGATGTGTGTGCTGCAGGCTGTGTGTGCTGCAAGATGTGTGTGCTGCAGGATGTGTGTGCTGCAGGCTGTGTGTGCTGCAAGATGTGTGTGCTGCAGGCTGTGTGTGCTGAAGGCTGTGTGTGCTGCAAGTTGTGTGTGCTGCAGGCTGTGTGTGCTGAAGGCTGTGTGTGCTGCAAGATGTGTGTGCTTCAGGCTGTGTGTGCTGCATGATGTGTGTGCTGCAAGATGTGTGTGCTGCAAGATGTGTGTGCTGCAAGATGTGTGTGCTGCAGGCTGTGTGTGCTGCAGGCTGTGTGTGCTGCAGGCTGTGTGTGCTGCAAGATGTGTGTGCTGCAGGCTGTGTGTGCTGCAAGATGTGTGTGCTGCAGGCTGTGTGTGCTGCAGGCTGTGTGTGCTGCAAGATGTGTGTGCTGCAGGCTGTGTGTGCTGCAAGATGTGTGTGCTGCAGGCTGTGTGTGCTGCAAGATATGTGTGCTGCAGGCTGTGTGTGCTGCTATATTAATGTTTGTCCTGCTGTATTTCAGTCTTGCTTTATCCAAGTTTCTCCTTGTTATTCTCTTTGATCCTCCATTTTGGAACAGAAATGTTTACTCTGTGCCATTGCATATTGGAAGCATGTAAATTGTTTTCTGTTTCGCAGAGGCTCATGGTTAGAAGATACCCTTGAGTCTCAAAAGAGACTCTGGACTTTGATTCTTGAATGGTGTTGGAAATATATGTCAATGGGGACCCTTAAAGCTGGGTAGAGTACATTTTTCTTTCTCTCCATCTTTCTTTCCTTCCCTCCATCCTACTTGCTTGCTTGCTTTCCCTTCCTTCCTCCCTTCCTTCCTTCTTTCCTTCCTCTTTCTTTCTTTCTCTCTCTTCTTCCTTCCCTTCCTCCCTTCCTCCATCCATCCCTCTATCTCTCTTTTTCTTTCTCTCCTTCCTTCCTTCATTTTTTTTCTTTAAAGGTAGGATCTGACTGTACCCCAGGCTAACTTGGAACTCACTCTGCAGTGCCAGGATGGCCTCAAACTCACAGTGATGCTCCTACGTTTGCCTCCCAAGTGCTGGGATTAAAAGTGTGCACCACCACGCCTGGCTGCATTTCTCATTATGAGCTGGCCATGAGCCTTTGGAGGTTTCTGGTAAAATGTTATTGTTGGAGTCAAAAATGTTCCCAAGGGCTTGAGCCCTTTTCTCAGGCTGTGGCACTATTTTGAGAGGCTGTGAAACCTTTGAGAGTAGGTCCAAGCTGTCTAGAAGCAGATCTTAGAAGATTATAGTCTGTGCTCTGGTCCCAACTGCTGTGTGCTGCCCAGACTGTCATGATGTGAAGAGTCTCTGCTCTGCCACCATGATGGGAGAGGGCTCTGCCCAGCACTCCTGCCACCATGAACTTTGCCAGGCCTTCCCCACCAAAAGAGACTGAAGCCCTGAGACAAAAGAAACCTCCCCTCCCCTGACTTGTTTCTATGAGGTATTTTTGTTGCAAGTACAAAGTAACTAATACAACTTGATAATACGCTTTTTCTTTTGGGGAGAGAGAAAGAGAATTGGCACACCAGGGCTTAAGCCATTACAATTGAACTCCAGATGCTTGCCTAGTGGGCATGTGTGACCTTGCATTTGCCTCACCTTTGTGCATCTGGCTTACATGGGATCTGGGGAGTTGAACATGGGCCCTTAGGCTTACAATTTTCCTCCTCTTTTTATTTGATTAACATATGATAGTTGAGCACATTTATGTGTTCAATATGATACTTCAAGACAGGTACAAACTGTTGAGTAGTCAAGTCAGGGAACTAGACTCTCCATCTTTTCACTTATGTTTGGAACCTTGGAACTCCTTTCCTCGTTCACGAAAAATACATGTAACAGGTTATTAGGAACAACCATCATTCCACTGTGCTGCAGAATAGCAGAATTTATTCCTTATATAAACATGTGTTCTTCATTTTAATATTATTGTTTGTTTAATTTTTAATTTTTTAATGAGGCAGGGTCTCACTCTAGCCCACACTGACCTGAAATTCACTATGTAGTTTCAGGGTGGCCTTGAACTCACGCAGTCCTCCTACCTCTGCCTCCCGAGTGCTGGGATTAAAGGCGTGCACCACCATGCCTGGCTAATTTTTAATTTTTTCACCTCTCACTGATCCTCCTCCCTCAGCCTTCTGATTCCTTTTCTTTTCTCTGTGTTTGTTTTATGCCTGAATTTACTTGTGTGCCATAAGTTTTTGTGTATTCAGCTTCTTCTCTGATATCATTGTCTCTGATAGTCATATTTTCAGGCACAATATATGCATTATATCCTTCAATTAAAATATTTTATTTATCTATTTGACAGGAGAGAGAGCATGGGCATGTCAGGGCCTCTTCCCATTACAAACAAACTCCAGACACATATGCCACTTTGTGCACGTGGTTTTTCATCATCAGTCCTGAGGAATTAGGTCCAGGCCAGCAGGCATTGCAAGCAAGCACCCTTAATTGCTGAGCCATCTCTTTCAGCCCTCTCTCAATTTTAAAAGATTGCTTTCATAGTAAAATACTTCTCCATGAAGATATATTTTGAGGTGTTGGTTTGAGGGGTACTTTGGTTTTGAGTCTAGCTGGACACTGTAGCATAGTGTTCTTATAGTTTCTTTGGCAGTGGGTGAAGGGGTCTGAGAGAGTGTCACGTCAGTCATGGCTGGGAATTCAGGCAGGTGGCAAGAGAAGGAGTATGGGCACCTTTTTCATCAGTTCTGACCTTGAGCCTTGGTCAGTGGCGGGGGAAGTGGTATATGAACATCAACCCAATATTAACAGGTAGGCAAGCAGCAGGGATGTGGGCATCCTCCTGTGGAACCAGAAACAGTCTCAGCAACATTGCGATGATTAGAGTTTTAAAAATATACTAGGACTGCACTGTGAAATCATGTGGACCAGCATTTTTTGTGTGGGGAAACTCATTACTTTTTCTGTTCATCTGTCCTGTCTCATCCTTCTGTCTTTACTGGGATGCATACAGGTAATGGAATACTGTGAATTTTCAGGGAGGGAAAGAAAAAAAAAGGAAAGACCATTAAGAATGTTACGATTTCTTTACTAGGTATTTTCCCCTCCTTCCATTCTTTAAGGCGGTGTGTTCCTGAGTTCCAGAGTTGGCTTCTGTGAACATGGCTGATCACGTAAACACTGCTCTGAGAATTGTCCTAGTAGGGAAAACTGGAAGTGGAAAAAGCGCTTCAGGAAACACCATCCTTGGGAGACAAGAGTTTGTTTCTAAGGTTTCTGCCCAAGCAGTTACCAAGTCCTGCCAGAAAGCATCCCGGACATGGCAGGGGAGAGACATTCTTGTAGTTGACACCCCTGGGCTCTTTGACACCAACGAGACTCTGAAGACCACATGTACACAAATTAGCCAGTGTGTCATCTACTCCTGCCCGGGGCCTCACGCCATCGTCCTGGTTCTGCAGCTGGGCCGCTACACAGAGGAAGAGCAGAAAACCGTGGCTTTGATCAAGGGACTCTTTGGGACGGTGGCCATGGAGTACATGATGGTCTTGTTCACTCGCAAAGATGACCTTGAAGAGCAGAGCCTTGCTGACTTTTTAGACAATGCAGATGGAAACCTGAGAAGCCTCATCCAGGAGTGCGGGGACCGCTGCTTGGCCTTTAACAACCGAGCAGCTGAGGACGAGAAGGAAGGTCAAGTGCAGGAGCTGGTGGGGCTCATAGAGAAGATGGTGCAGGACAACAGAGGGGCTTACTTTTCTGACGCCATTTACAAGAACACAGAGCAAAGGCTGAATGACTGTCTAAGAAACTTGAAGAAAACTTACACTGATCAGTTCAATAATGAAATCCAGCGGATACAAAAGGAATATGCTAAGAAATCAGAACAGGAGAGAAGGGAATTCATACTGCGTGTAACGGAAGATCATAAGGCCAGAATAAGAAATATCATGGAAGAAGTGGAGACAAATATATTTAAAAGTATTTTCAAAATGATTTGGAATATGCTTGTAAAAATATGGAGTACATTTTGGGCATGATATAAATTTCATCTTTCCTTTTAATTTACTATGATTTGTTTATGTAGTATATTTTCCTTTCAGAGATGTTTACAACCTTATATTTTAATTTCCTGATTTAGTGAGGCTTGATTGAGAAATAAAAATGACTTGCTTTCAATGTAACAATGATGCTTCAGTACCTGTGTTCACTATGCAATGAGTAAATCAAAATCATGAATATATCCATCACCTCACATGCTTATTTCTCTTTTGCAGGGGTTAGAACAATTTAAGGTGTATTGACTTTTCCCTCTCTCCCTGCCCCCTCTCTTTTTTCTTTTTCTCTTTCTCTCTCTGTGTGTGCCTTGTGCATTCTCATATGCAGTTCTGTGGGAGTTCAGAGGTTGACAATGCCTTCTTCAATCTCTCTACACCTTATTTTTCTGAACCTGAACCTAGAGCTTTCTGATTTTGCTAGTATAGCCAGCCAGATTTCCCAGGAATCCCCAGTCTCTGTTTCCTGAGAACACAGACATTATAAGAAGGCTACCATACCTACCTGGCATTTACATGGGTGCTGGGGATCCAAACTCAAGTCCTCTCACTTGTGTAGTAAGCACTTTATCCTCTGAGCCATATCCCCAGCCCTTAAGGTCACTGTTAAGCCAGAATCCAGACTCAGAAAGTCAAGTATCATGTTTTTTCTCATATGCGAAATCTCCACTTAAGTGTGTGTGTGTGTGTGTGTGTATGACATAAAAGAAAACAGATTTCAGAAAGCAGGAAGAGAACTACAGGGAGGATGAAGGGGAACAAGAGAGGGTCATGGAAGAGATCTTACATGAAAGAAAAAGAAGGAGGGAGAAGTGCGGTGGGGTGTCAGGTAAGAACAAAACATGATGGCATACAGGTATGAAAATGTCACAAGAAATCCATTGCTTTCTATACCAGCTACAAAATTTCTGAGAGAGATAGTAAACCACCAAATAGTGATCTATAATTCCACCCATTTTCCTATACATGTCATAGCTTACTCTTCTTTACAGCTGAATCCAATTTCATTGTGCAAACATCTCATAGTTCCTTTGTCAATTTGGATCCTAGTGGATCTCAAAGCTGATTTCATATCGTGTTTATTGTGGACAGGGCAACAAATGGATGTGCATGGTTCACTGTGGTATCCTGACTTAGAATCCTTCAGGTAGACACACGAAGTGGAAAAGCTTGATCACATCTTAGTTCTGCTTTTAATTTTTTGGGGAACTTCCATGCTGACGTTCCTCTTCCTACACATCCTTGTGAACATTTGTTGTCATGTGTTCTCTCTCTCTCTCTCTCTTCTCTCTCTCTCTCTCTCTCTCTTTGGTTTTTCAAGGTAAGGTCTCACTATAGCCAAAGCTGACCTGGAATTCACTATGTAGTTTCAAGCTGGCCTGGAACTCACAGTGATCCTCCTACCTCAGCCTCCTTTCATGTGTTTTCTTAATGATATTTATTCTGACTGGAGTGAGATAGAATCTCAGTATAGATTTAATTTGAATTTCCTTGTTGACTAAGCATGTTGAATCTTTAAAAAATATTTATTGGCCATTTTTATTTCTTTAAATATTGTTTAATCAGGGGCTGGAGGGATGGCTTAGTGGTTAAGGCGTTTGCCTACAAAGCCAAAGGACCCAGGCTTGATTCCCCAGGACCCACGTAAGCCAGGTGCACAAGGGGGCACATGTGTCTGGAGTTTGTTTGCAGTGGCTGGAGGCCCTGGTGTGTCCATTCTCTCTTTCTTACTTTCTCTCGCTCTCTCTCTCTCCCTCTTTCTCTGTCAAATAAATAAATAAAAATAAAAATGTTTTTTAAAAAGAATTGTTTACTCAAGCCAAGCACTCAGAGTTAGGAGGATCACCATGAGTTTGAGGTCATCCTAAGAATACATAGTGAATTCCAGGTCAGCCTGCTTAGAGTGAGACCCTGCCTTGGGAAAAAAAAGAATTGTTTATTCTAGTCATTAGCCCACTTATTGATTGGATTTTTTTAGTGTTTAATTTCTGGAGTACTTTATAGATCCTAGAAATTAATACTCTATTTGATGTATAGTAGGCAAAAATTCTCTTCCATTCTGTAGTCTTTCTTTTTACTCTGTGTGGTTTTCCCCTCATCCTGCCCCATCCTGTGCAGGAGCTAGATAATTTCTGGACACACAACCGGGCAATACTTTGGACAATCTTCTGTGTCCTTCAGATTCCTTTCAGAAAGTCCTCACTCATGCCTATATTTAAAAAATTTTTTAAAAAATATTTTATTTATTTATTTGAGAGAGAGAGAGAGAGGGAGAGAGAGAGAGAGAGAGAGAGAGAGAGAGAGAAAGAGAGAGAGAAAGAGGCAGTAAAGATCAGAATTCCAATGCATCAACCTTGGGGGCACTTTTAAACTGCATCCAAACTATGGCAACATCCAAGCAGAAGGTCAAGTTGTAGATCTTGGTTGGATAGGATACCACCATAAGTTTTATAAATAGATATCCTAATATTCAGCTATTCTTCCATTTTACCACCCTCAAATAACTTCAGATTAAAAATACAGTCTGGCCTACAATGCTTGAACCTGTACTGGACCCTTACAGATCAGTTAAATTATTCTGCAGGAGGGAGAGTGCTCTGTGATCTGAGACTCATCAGGGTCTTAAACAGACACTCATTTGGCAATATCATTTTCACCTCCATATATGTTCTGAGTTCACAGACATGAGAACATACACAAATGGAAAAAAACAAAATTCAATCTTAACATTAGATTAACCAATATTTGGTTGGCACCTCCAAGTCTTCTCCCTCAGCTGATGGCTCTAATGCACCATTGGGTAGTAACGTTCAGCCCCAATTTCAAGGACATGGGCTAAGAATGTGAGCCTAGGGCAGGTATCAAGAAAGATGGTTTTTCTCTCCTGCACCACCCTGGGACAGTCTGCCCCTCACATAATGCAGGGTGCTCACAGGAGACTTCAGATAAATGGAGAAGATGAACTCTAACCCCAGTCCGCTGGTGTTGGTGTTGTGGTTGTCTTGTTCTGTTTTAAAATTCTTTGGGATCTGAGGGAGAACTCAACCCAGAGAATCTATGGCTCATTCTCGTGGAGAAAACAGGAAGTGGGAAAAGTACGACAGGAAACAGTACCCTTGACAGCCAAGTTTTGAGTCCAGACTGAGAGTAGACCAGTGACTACCGTGGTCCATAGAGGGAGCTGAGAATGGTCCTAAAAGAGCTTGAGATGATCTGCACCCTCAGACAACAGCTGGGATCTGTCAGGCCATAGACTAGTTCTCACATGTGCACCAGGCAGTGCTCCTGGTGACAAGCTGGGTTATTTCACTGAAGAGGATCATCAGGCTGTCATGTGTCTCAAGGAGATCTTTGGAGCAGGCATCCTGCATCACCCCATCCTTCACCAGGAAGGAAGATCTAGCCAGAGGTTCCTTGGATGAATATGTGTGGGAGACCCGGATGTGCTATTTGAACAGTGCCATTGTGTCTTCAATAATGGGACCCAGAGTGCTGAGCAGGAGGTCCAGCTGAAGAAAAATGAAGGCCAGTGTTGCATCACCAGGGTTTATCAATGGTCCTAGCAGAACATTTTGTCCAAAGAAGCACAGAAAAGGCAGATACCCCTTAGTCAAGGTTCCAGGAAGGCGCCCTCCACGGAGTCTTGACGGGAAGGGTTGTTCCAACATGGAAGGACTCTGAGAAGACTTTTAGACAAATGTCGGGGAGGGCGTCCATCTGAGCCCAGGCTGCCTTGGTGGCACCACCTGTGTCCAACTCCTTTTTTTTAAATATTTCTTTTTATTTATTTGAGAGAGTCAGAGAGAGAATGAGGCAGATAGAGAGGAGAGTGACAGAGAGAGAACGAGGCAGATAGAGAGGAGAGAGAATGGACACAACAGGGCCTCCAGCCACTGCAAACAAACTCCAGATTGCTTGCTCCACCTTGTGCATCTGGCTTACGTGCATACTGGGAATTGAGCCTTGAACGGGGTCCTTAGGCTTTCACAGGCAAGTGGTCAACCACTAAGCAATCTCTGCAGCCTCTGGGTTTTTTTGTTTGTTTTATATTTTGCTCTTTTCCCCACAGACCATAATCCAGTCCACAGTTCAGAGTACTAGGTGTGGCCAAGGTGGGGGTGGGTGCCCTGCTAACTTGTAAAATCCCTCGTGGCTTCTCCTGAAATACTTGGGCTTTCCATCTGCTCGACTCCAAGCCACACTGCCTTCTGGGAGACCTTCCTCCCCACAGGCATCACATTTCTTGAGGACCCTATCTGCTCCCAAGCTTCCAGATGTGCCTGAGATGCAGCTCAGTGCTACACAGTTGCAAGAGGCTTCTGGGGAGCGTGAGCAGCTGATGGGATGATAAGAAGAGATAGGAAACACTCCCAGTTCCCTCTTCACCTCCCTTCCTCAGGTTGTGTGGTAGAGACGGTCTCTAGCTCTCGTCCCCAGGGAGGGCTGAGAAGTGGAGGAGGTGGTGACTGTATGGGGACTGTCTGGAGTCAGGACGCGGCCTCGGGTCCATCTGCTTGCTCACCTGCTGCTCAGAGCTCAATCCCTTCCCTCTGCCTGGACAGAGGAACTGCTGACCTTCCACACAGAGGGAGACATGCTCCGGGAGGGCGGGAACCACCATAAGCTGTGTATTTTTGGAAATAGCAGTGATCTGTCAGCTTCAGGATGCTGAGATGCTGGGGTGCTGGGCAGGATAAAGATGCCAGCACTTCCTCCTATTGTTTTTAACTTTCCCAAACAGGAAGTAGACTTTTTTCCCCCTCTCCTGGCCACTGGTGACCAGAGATGACCGGCACTTTTGCTTCCTCTTTCAATTCTGTCTCCCCCGAGGAAGGTCTTTGAGCAGGTACTGCATAAAGGGCTGAGCACAACTAGCCAGTTCCTGTGTCTGAAAGAAACTTCTTTGTTAAAAATAAAGCTTATGGGCTGGAGAGATCGCTTAGTGGTTAGGCGCTTGCCTGTGAAGCCTAAGGACCCCGGTTCGAGCCTCAATTCCCCAGGACCCATGTTAGCCAGATGCACAAGGGGGCGCACACATCTGGAGTTCGTTTACAGAGCCTGGAAGCTCTGGCGTGCCCATTCTCTCTCTCTCTCTCTGTCTCTCTCTCTCCCTCCTTCTCTCTGTCACTCTGAAATAAATAAATAAACAAACAAACAAAAAAAGCTTATAATAATGTTATAATGATACAATTCTTAGATGAATGTGCAGACTGAGTAAAAAGAACAAAGAATACTGAGCAACAGCATTCGTGTCCCTCTGCTTCCTGACCCTGGACTGAACGTGACCCTTCCATGATCCTGCTGCCACGCCGTCCCCAGCATGAGGGACTGTCTCTCCTTGAACTGTGAGCTGAAATGAACCCTTCCACCGTGACTTGCTTTGGTGGGTTGTTTTGTAGCATCAATGAGAATGATGGCCGTTACACTAAATCAGAGGGAAGTGAACATTCAGATAAACCAACTGGAGGCCATGCTAGTTTAGACACATTATCAAGATAGAGGATTTGTGTGAGTAATTTCCTTCCTGGAAATAATGCTTGAAGCTGCTTGTGAAAGCACTCACATGAGACTGTAAGCCAGTGGATTCCAGTGAAAGGATTTGGGGCTTAATGGCAACATCTTAATGATAAAGCTGAACACTTCACGATTAGGATGTAAAAAGAAGTTTTCTTCCTACACATAGCTGTTTTAATATGTATGGTCTATAAATATGTTGAGGTCACCAACTTATTTCTCACCTTGGGAGAGACCTCGCTGCAATACCCACATGTGCCCAGTGCCTGACCCTGATGCGTATCTCCTTCCTGGAGAGGGGTACCAGCTCATCCTTCGTCCTTTTAGGAGCTATGTGCAGATGGGCGGAATTTGCATGAAAGTGAAAACCTCAGTGTTGACACAGACAGGACGTGGGCAGAAAGCCCGAAATGACTTTAGACACCGCCAAGTTCACCTGCACAGGACAACAACCAGAGCCCTCTCAAGGAGCCAGCCCAGATGTCCCTGTCCCTGTACTGCCCTCCCTGTGCTCCAGCATAAGCCCCTCAATAAAGCCTCATTCTTTGGCTCTTCATGCTGTCTCCAAGTGAGCAGAAGAACCTGGGAAAACTGGTGAACCACAGTGGCTCTGATACATGTGGAGGGAAAGATCTTGGATTGGGAGGACTGTGACAAGGAAGACAGAGGGAGACAGAAAGAACAGCCAATGTCTCCAATCAAAGCAAACCAGCCCCATAGGGAGTTCCTCCTCATCAGGAAAAGTGAATTGAAGAAGCCAGCCTTACTATGCTTATCAAAATGCCCAGTAAGCACTTCTCTTAATATTCATACCCTTATATTAATGCTACTCTCACTTTGGGTAGAGAATCTTCTCTTTTCAGATGGCAGTGACCTTGGGACGACTCAGAAGGTATCATAGTGTTGGAAAGAAGTGACTGAAGTACTGAGTAACATCTCGATCACACCTTCCAAGGCTCAGGGCCTAATGCGGAAGAGGTGGCAGAAAGAATGTAAGAGCCAAAGGAAGGGTAGGACTCCTTACAATGTGCTCCCTCCAGACATAAAATGGCCTGGGTATCCATGACCTCATAATGCCTGACACTACATGCACAAGACCATCATAAGAGTAGGAAAAGATCATGACACATAATAAAAGACTGACTGATTGAGATGGGGAGGGGATATGATGGAGAATGGAATTTCAAAAGGGAAAGGGTGGGGGAGGGAGGGTATTATCATGGGACATTTTCTATAATCATGTAAAACAGTAATAAAAATTGAGAAAAAAAAGAAAAAGAAAAAAAAATCCAGTCTTAATATCGAAGGAGAGCCTATGCCAGGCTGTAGGGTATGAAAGTTCTCACAGTTCCCGGATGGGCTTTAGCGGAAGAGGCCGATAACCTGCCCTCTCCCAGGAGACTTAGATTGGAAAGGCCATGCTTGTAAGCCGTCTTTTTCTTGGTGCTCGGTGTTACTCCTTTGGATACGGCTTCTGGCACTAGAGAGCAGAGGATGTGTTCAGCATGCCTCACACTTTCCTGAGCCTCTTCCTTGAAAGTAGGCAGTGTGTGGATAGGCGAGAGTCTACATGTTTAGATGGGCTCTCTGGGAAGGTACTGTGAAAGGGTGAGCGGAGGGAGACAAGGAAAGCAGGGACCCTGCAAAGGAAGCAGCTCCGTCCATAGATATCTCGTATGCCAGGCAGCTTGGTGTAGGGGATAACTCTGCAGCACAGTGATGTCCTCATGGACTGATATTCCGAGAGGCATGAGTGAAAGAAAGGAGCAGGATAGTGGCCTTGCATTAGTGACTTGTCTCACTGCTGAAACCAATTATCTGACAAGAGAGCTTGAGGGAAGAAGGGCTTATTCTGCCCCCCAGATTCAGAAGTATATTACATCATGGGAGGGAAAGATACGAATGCAGGGCCATGAAGCAGCTGGCCACAATCTGTCCTCAGTCAGGAAGCAGACAGTGATGAACGCCTGTGCTTTTAGTTGCTCCCTCATGACTGGGACAGAACACCTCACCAGAAGCAGTTTGTGGGGGTGTGGAAAAGGGTTTATTTTTGGCTTACAGTTCCAGAGGACAGAGTCTATCATGATGGGGAAAGGCAGCAGGAGAAGGAAGCCAGTGTCCCTTCATCACAGCAGCAAAGATGACGCAGACTGAGTGATGAATGCTGTTGCTCATACAGCTGTCTGCCTGTTGTACAGTCTCCAAACCAGACCTTGGACTAGTGCCATTCACAGTTAGGGTGAATCTCCCCATACCAATCCAATTCATCAACATAATCCCTCACAAGCCTGCCCAGAGGCTAACCTGATCTACATAATTCCTCACACATGATTCTAGGTCCTGTAAGTTGATAAGCAATATAAACCATCATCCTGGTTCTCGGCTCATGTTCTGATTTTTATTCATTCAGGGACCCAGCACATGGAATGATGCCACCCACAGTTAAGGTATGGCTTCTCATGTCAATTAACCCAATCTTCTAACTCTCTCATAAACATGCCGAGACTCATCTCCTACACAATGCTAGACCCAACCAAGTTAATGGTCCAGATCAGCCATCACAGTGAGACCAGACAGGAAACCACTTAACCCAACATGAAAGGTTGATGCACCTTTCATGTACCTCAATGTTTTATAACTGGAGAAGCTTCTGGGGAGCGTGAGCAGCTGATGGGATGATAAGAAGAGATAGGAAACACTCCCAGTTCCCTCTTCACCTCCCTTCCTCAGGTTGTGTGGTAGAGACGGTCTCTAGCTCTCGTCCCCAGAGGGGGCTGAGAAGTGGAGGAGGTGGTGACTGTATGGGGACTGTCTGGAGTCAGGACGCGGCCTCGGGTCCATCTGCTTGCTCACCTGCTGCTCAGAGCTCAATCCCTTCCCTCTGCCTGGACAGAGGAACTGCTGCCCTTCCACACAGAGGGAGACATGCTCGGGGAGGGCGGGCTACGGAAGAGCATCTTGTGGGGATGTGGGATCTATCTCAGAACCGGGAGCTCATTGGACATAGGTTGAGCCACTTCCTCCTATTACTTTCACTTTCCAAAACCAGGAAGTATTTTTTCTCCCCTAGCCACTGGTGGCTAGAGATGACCTGCACTTTTGCTTCCTCTCTCCATTCTATCTGCTCTAAGGAAGGTTTTTTTCTAGGAGATACAGCATTGAAGGCTAGGAATAACCAGCCAGTCATCCTGATGATAGGCCTATCCTACATCCTCTGTCTGAAATACACTTCCTTGTTAAAAATAATCCTTATAATTTATAATAGCATTATAATGATATCGTGGATGGCTCCACATGTAGAATGGAAATTTCCTATAGTAATTGTGAACAAATGGGTGTGTACACCTGTGATGGAGTTTCTAGATTGGGTTAAATGATGGGAGAAGACCCTAACTGTGGGTGGCACCACCCCATGGGCTGAGGACCTGGTGGGCTGCGTTAAAAGGGAGAAAGAATACTGAGCACCAGCACTCGTCTCCCTCTGCTTCCTGACCCTGCACTGAACATGGCTGTTTCTCGCTCCTGCTGCCATGCCTCCCCCACCAGGAGGGACTGTGTCTCCTTGAACTGTGAGCAGAAGTGAACTCTTCCACCTTGACTTGCTTTGGCCGGCTGTTTCAGAGCAGCAATGAGAAAGATGACCGTTACACAAAATAAGAGGAAAAACGGAAATTCAGATAAACCAACTGGAGGTCATGCTAGTTTAAAAACATTAACAATGGGCTGGAGAGATGGCTTAGCAGTTAAGCGCTTGCCTGTGAAGCCTAAGGACCCTGGTTCGAGGCTCGATTCCCCAGGACCCACGTTAGCCAGATGCACAAATGGACGCATGCGTCTGGAGTTCATTTGCAGTGGCTGGAAGCCCTGGTGTGCCCATTCTCTCTCTCTCTGTCTCTCTTTCCCTCTTTCTCTCTCTGTCTATAACTCTCAAATAAATAAATAAAATAAACAAAAAAGTTTAAAAACAAACAAACAAAAAAAAAAACATTAACAAGATAGAGGATTTGTGTAATTTCCTTCCTAGAAATAATGCTTGAAGTTGCTTGTGAAAACACTCACATGAGGCTGTAAGCCAGTGGGTTCCTGTGAAGGGTTGGGGGTATAATGGCAACACCTTGAATGATAAACACTTTACTACTAGGACACAAATAGAAGTTTGAATTTTTTTCTTTTTAAAGTTTTTTTTCTTTTTTCTATTTATTTCTTTATTTGACAGAGAAAGAAGGAGAGAGAGAGAGAGAGAGAGTATGGGTGCACCAGGGACTCCAGCCACTGCAAACAAACTTCAGAGCCCCCCCCCCCTTGTGCATCTGGCTCATTGGCTAATGAGGGTCCTGGGGAAACCAGCCTGGGTCCTTTGGCTTTGCAGGGAAACACCTTAACTGCTAAACCATCCCTCCATCCCTTAAAGTGTTTTTATTTTCTTTTTTTTTCTTTTTTCTAGCAGACTTCCAGTTAAGGTGCCAAAATAGTAAACAGGCGAAGGAAGCCCAGGCTGAAAGGAGACAAGATAACACACACCACACTCTTCAAAAAAGCAAAGTTGTGTAAGGGATGATTAACCTAGGGGAGGCCCTGGCAGAGAAGCGGGAGGGCACAAGGAACTTCCATCAAGTACAAAATCAGCCAAGATTTGACCTCAGCCTGTGACTGCTGGGAAGAACTTCTGCGCTCACAGCCACTGCCCTGCCTTGGCCTGCAGCAGGGGAGCTTCGGGGAAGGGACTCTCCCACCCACATCGGCCTTGCAAAATCAAAAATCTAACGGCAGCAACAACAAAAGACAACTGAAGAAGGGTGGAAGAGGAGGGCGATGGCGACCCAGTTCTAGCACCAAGGAGGGCCCCCAGAACAGATCTCAACTTAAAGTCCCAAACATGGCTACAGGAGGGTCCTGGGGCTGCGTGAGCAGGCAGTGAGAACCACTGGGAATCCAAGCCCAGGGGAGCTTCCTCACCCCCGTGCTTACCCGGTCCAGGAATGCCGGGATTGAGCTAGCCTCAGAAGCGCAGCTCTCCCTTCCCACCCAGCATGTGCCAACAGCCAGCATAGGCCACAGGAGCACCCTGGAGCAGATCCCACTCCAAAGGAACAAGCAGTGGTTAGCCCTGGGCGTTGAAGCCCAGGCGAGCTTCCGGCCCCACAATTGATGGGATGAGGGAGCACCTCACTACTGCACATCTGTCTTCCAGCTGTGCGTACCCCACCAGCCATCACAGCTCACAAGAGGGCCCTGGGGCTGTCCCAATTCTAGAGCAGCAGAAAGTGGACAGCGGGAAAGCGCTCAGGGGTAACGAGGCCCTGCCTGTGCACTGAGCAGGTCAGGTCTCCCAGGGTCTTACTTGGACCTGCCTGGAGGTTGTACACACAAGAAGGGACCCCCTCCTCAGAATTAAGTGCACCCAATCCAAATCAGTGGATGGGCAGCCATCCCACTCTTTGATCAAAGCTGACCAAGCTACATAGCACAGGCTCCCCAAAAGTACCATCACCGCAATCTTAACAAAATAAGAGGACTATCTTGAGACGGGCAAACCCCAACCCAACACAAATAATGCAATACACCAAGCCAAGGGTTCTCCCCAAAGAATCCCATCCTGGAAGCCTCCAGTGTAAACTTAGCGGGAACTCCAGATATAAATTCCCAAAATGAACTTAAGATAAAGGCATGAAACAAATTTCATGAGGCCAGGAACAAGTGACTGGATGAAATGGAAGAGAAGTGACAAGCAGAATCCAAAGGACGGCGCACGTCACACGGGGCTCACAGCGCAGACAACCCAGGGTCAGTTTCTCGGCTCAGGCAGTGTCCCTTGGGGTGTGTCCGGGCTGATTTCGCCACATCACTGCCACAGATGGTCTAAAATTCCCTGGGGCACGAGGAGGTGGTCCTCCTTTAGCCCCTGACCATCAGATTGAGACTGTGTCTGGCTGCATGTTGGAGGACATCCACTACAGTGGCTTAGCACTCAAGACTGATTTTTGGCAAAACAAAAGGGGCTGCTAAGTATGACTGCAAGGCTAGCCATGGTTCCCTTCCTTCCTGCTCCATCATTCTTTCAAAGCACCTTATATCCTCTGAATTGCAATAGGAAAGATGACATTAGCATCAGGATGACAGACTGTGTGGCCTTGCATTACAAAAAAAAAAAAAAAAAAAAAAAAAAAAAAAGCCATGCAGAAATCCTGCAATGCTTTGTTTGTGGTATTCATGTGAGTTCTTAGCTGGCTAAGCACAGATGTGATTTTGTGGGTGAGGAAGACAGAATGAATGGTGGTGCAGCGTAGCCAGGCATAGCACAGGTGACTCAGCTCCGCACCCCACTCTGAGGCCACCTCAGTCTCGCCCTCTGTGGAGACTTCTGGTGATAACCTCCAATCAAAAGAAAGTCTAGCTGCTCCTACACATGATGGACTAAACACCTACTGAAAAACTAAACTATTCAAAAGGAAACAGAAAGCACCAGAGATCAGCTGAAACCAGACAAAAACTGCAGGCGCCTCACCCTTGAAACAAGGAACTGAACGTGGCCACATTCACCACAAGGAGGCTTTGCCCCAGCCAAAGTTCAAGGGATGACTGGAACAGAAGTGTCCTGCAAGCCTGTTGTTTCCTGAGTCAGCCCCCGGGACAGATAAGCTTTGGACACACATTTCTTTGCTTTGTTCTTCTGCCTTATATTTTACAGCTTTCACCCCAAGAGAAGAGGGTCTGTTCCTATGCCTGTCACCTGCACTTCCCTGAGTAAGATATTGCTGCCTGCCAAGGGAAATGGCCTCATTCCTGACATCACAAACATACAGCCAATTCATGGTGAACTAAGCGCCTACTCAGGGCCATCTATCTCCAACAAAGTTCCATTAATATTTTTGCAAGCTAGAAATTGCCAGTTGCTGCACGTTTTTCTCTGCATTTTATGAAGTACAGAATGCACTTAACAACAGAGATGAGTGTTTGTCGTGCACATTTGTAGAGGTGCCCAGAAAGCTTATTAAAACTCAAAATGTGGCCCGGGGCCCAAGCACATGCCTTCCACACCTATCCGCACATGTGGCTGGTGGTGGCAGTTTGGGGACCACACTTTAGAACGACCACCCCGTGTCCAACATCCTGTGCTGGAAAACAGGACAGTCACATGAATGTGGCTCGAGGCATTTCCCCCCATTTCTAGTGTTGCTGGCAAATAACAGGATGTTCAAGGTCTCCTACAGGAAACGCGGTGCAAAGGATGGAACGAAATAAGGAAAAGTGTCATTAAAAACAATTAAATCTGAAGGGAAGAACTCCTGGGCAGGTGACTAGTGTGTGCGTGATGAGAGCCCACAGCGGGGACAGTGCAGCAGCGGGGACGCGGCTTAGCCTCCTGCCTGCTTGGCGGACGAGCAGTTGCACAGAATGAGACCCACCAAGGAAGACACCCTGCACCTGCTCGGAACCAGGCTTCGCTGGGACCACACATTGCAGAGGGAAGGCAAAACGACAGGTCATACCTGGTCACCATGGGCTCAAAGGGAGGGAGGACATTTGTTTCCTGTGTTTGAAAAGTAAAGCTACTAGTGGGACGTGGTACAATGGTGACCAGGCCTGCCAACCTCTCATAGCAGACCCAGTACCCCACACTTCCTGAAGAGCTCCTTTATGAGGTTTTCACCTCAGAGCTGCTCCTTCTGGAATGTCTCTTCTATCACACTGCTCATCTAACACTGACAAATGGTAGCTGTGTTTTATAATCTAGAGAGAGAGAGAGAGAGAGCACCAGGGCCTCCTAGCCACTACAAACAAACCCCAGATGCATGCCCCCTCTGTGCATCTGGATTTATGTGGGTACTAGGGAACCGAAACCAGTTCATTAGGCATTGTAGGCGAGCACCTTAACTGCTGAGCTGTCTCTCCAGCCCTAAAAAGGGTCTTTTCATGGACAATTATTTTGTCCCTTACTGTGAGATCTTTTATGGTTTGTAAAAATCATTTGGCCTTTCCCCTACATCTCATCAACACTTCCCAAAACCAAAGTAATATATGCTTAACATCCCTCCTATTAAAATGTGGCTGAGTGGGTTTCTGGGGTTTGATGGTAGCTTTCTCGTTTGTTCTGTGAGTGAGAGAAGTCAAGGTAACAACGGAGGCATTATATTCCCAGGACAGGAAGAGGTTCTGGAATCAGGCAGGGCTGGCAGGAGCCTCAAAAGCACAACATAAAAGGAAGGAGATACAAAGAACAGTAGGAAGGCTCTGAAGGATTAACTGTAGCTGTGCGAGAGTGAGGAGCGGGGAGCCACTGTGCCAAGGTTCACCAGAGAGCAGTAGTGATCGCTGACTGTCAGGCCAGGGCACATGACAACTCACACTACTGGCAGGGTTTTCAACCCAGTGCACGAATTTCCTGTGACTGCGTCCTTATGCATGGCAAAACAGTGTTGAAGAAGAAACCCCTAATGAAAGGGCAGAATTAATTGGTTCTATATTATACCAAACAAAACCAGTGCAGTTAAAGATCTCTTTTAATACTAACTAACATTTATTTTATCTTGGTTGGTATGTTTGAGCTATTGTTCAAGTACATGCTTGTAGAAGAGGGTTACAATAAGATTGTAAATTTATATGTCGGAATTGTGGCTGAAATGCCAACAATGTCTGCAGGGCGAGACACAATGTGTTCCCTGCAGCGACCACCTCTGAAGGGATCGCGTGCTGTTCGTGCGGTGTTTCTCTTGCCATTGGGCCTTTGCTCACGTCTACTGCCTGTGCAACCCAAGCTCACCCGTGCTGTGAGAATCATGGGCAGGTACACGTTCTATAACACAACAGTTAAGGGCCCAGAGCAGCCAATGTCAAGATGGAAGAGCAAGGAGAGCTGTCACAGACGACACCCACCACACGATGGTGGAGGATAGGAACATGCTTGGGGGATCCTAGGAACTACTAGGTGAGAACAAGCCTGCAGAAAAGTAGAGACGGAATAGGGATATAATTCTTGATATCTCTCTATCAAAGGGAACTTTGTACCAGAAAAGGCTACCAGATCTCAGATACCTTAGTCAGAAATGCCCACTGCCACAAAATGAACAGCCAAGGAAACTCTGGTCCTTGGTTACTGATGGATTGAGAATGTGAATCAGAGAAAGGAAGAAGGGATGTGTCATGGGGATAGAGCAAACAGCTCCAAAATCACCTTAAACTTTTCAGAAAATGAAAATTCATCACTGTATTGTTATAAGCGGTATTGGTATCTTCCAAGAAGAAACAGACTCCAATTCTGGACAAATATGAGAGAAGGCAATAGCTTTATTGTACTGTTGAACAGACCAGCCAGGTGGGTTAGGAGAAATAAGCAACAAGGATCAGGTGGTGGGAGTTCCAGCAGCCAGCTCACTTCTCAGGAGAAGGAGAGAACTGATTGTCTATCTGGTTGGTTACACTGACGTCGGTCAGTTTCTGCCAATACAGCTCAACATGCCAAACACTGTTGTCTTCTCTGTTCAATAGTTGACTCTTGCTCCTTCAAGCTTGCTTGAATTCTGAGATGCTTCGCTGACAACTCATTTCCTTCAAAGTGTAGATGAAAGGGAACAATTTGAGACCTTCTGTTAAAATGTAATTAAACAAGTTGTTATTCTTTGAAGAAAAAGCCTGCAGCAATCTTTAGGGTTGCCTTATGCAAAGAACTGAGCTATCTATCAAAGCACATGATAACGTGATCACTGCTGTGCTGTGGGCAAAAGGAAGACAGCAGAAGCTACACGATGTATCAAGAAACCAGGGGAGGACTACTGGTACAGCCCGGGCATCTCCTGTGGTCTCCTGTAAAAGTCCTCTGTGTCTAAGAGGAAGAATGCACAGGTAGCAAGCACCCAAGGTTTCTCTTTTGGAGTTTCATAAATGAATAATTTGTCAGTCTCGTTGGCTGTGGTGGCACAAGTTTTTAATCCCAGTACTCAGGATGCAGAAGTAGGAGGATTGCTGTAAGTTCAAGGCCAGCCTAAGACCACAGAATGAATTCTAGGTCAGCCTGGGCTACAGTCAGAGAGCCCCTACCTTAAAAAAAAAAAAAAAGAATTTGTCCATCTCTTGCAAAATCAGCAAACAGCTACCATCTTCAAAAGATAAATTTTACTGCATTCTTTAACCTTAAAAGATAGAAAGTAAGTAGAGCACTTGGACTTGGTGGATGAGTCCTATAGGGCAATTCATCAGAGAAAATGCAGAAGACACGGGAGAGAGTTACAGGAGGATTAATCTTTCATAAAGTGGTTAAGGATATAAGTACCAACCTCCAGTACTTTTAAGATTAATTCTATTATCATATTCTGATTCGTGACTTCCCTTCTGGCACCTCGCTGTCTCTCAGTATAGAAAGCCTCTGTTCTGGAGCATTCCCTCTCCATCTGCGCCCTTCTCCTTTCCCGTTCCAGTTGGTCAGTCAGGTGTCTAATTTGCTCTTCATACTCCTCTCTTATCCGTGCTCGCTCTCGCTCCAGCATTGCTCCATAATGTTCTTGCTTCTCATGGGTTTGTCTCTGAATCTCCTCCTCGGCCCTTTGGTACATCTGGTTGGTGAAGCATCCTCCCCCATTCTCCTGCACCATGCGCTCCACCAGGGTCAGCAGCTGTGTCCTCTGGGCCTCCTGCTCCGCTCCTGTTGCCCTGTTGTTGAACACACAGTAGCGATCCCCGAACTTGTGCATCAGCTCTCGAACGCCACTTGGCGCCTCCTTCAAGTACTCACGGAAGTCAGTGTCGCCCAGGTCATCTTTCCTGGTGAATAAGAGAATCATGTATCTTCTCGCCCTGTCTCCAAACATTCTCAGGATCTTCTCTGTGGCCTTCCCTTCTTCCACGGTGTAACGGCCCAGGGGCACGACCAGCAGCAGAGCGTGAGGCCCTGGGGAGGTCAGGAGGATACAGCGAACAATCTCCTTGCGCGTGTCACTATCCTGTACCTCAGTGTCAAAAACTCCAGGCGTGTCCACGACAACAACGTCTCTTGTGTTCCACACGGTCCTCCTTTCCTCACAGACCTTGGTGATGGATTTTGCTGAAATTCCAGAATAAAATGCTTTCTCTCCCAGGATGCTGTTCCCTGTTGCACTCTTTCCTGCTCCAGTTTTACCCACTAACACAATTCTCAGCTGGGAATTTATGTCATCTTGGCTGCCAGGCTCTGGGACATGAAGGAAACAAAAGCCAAGTGTGAGAATCTACCTCCAACAGCTCCCCGTGCAGAGGCCGGCCACCCTGTGCCCTTCTCTGTTGCTGGTTCTGGCTTCTCCCCTGCTGTTACCTCTGCCCTCCCAGGGTCACAGACAGCCTCTGAGCCCAGTATCCATCTTACACAACTCAGGCATCTAGAACCTTCCTTGTTCTCCTGACTGAACTCTTCTCAGGATTCTATTGAGCTTCTGCCCATTTGAAGCTTCAAAGCCCTCAGGGGAGGAAATAAAACGGTTTCAGAAGAGAACTGTGGGCTGCCGCTGATAGCTGTCCCTCTAAGATAATGCAGAAAGTGACACACAGCTTTTATGTTGGGAAAGATATAATTTCCCTAATTATGTCATCAATTGAAGTTTTTGTCCTCCTCATAAGGGCCACATCAAGGTGTTATACAAGTCTTTTATATTATGAAGATATACTTTTACATGTTTGAGAGCCAGAATTTTATGATAAAAGATGTAAATTTCCAAAAGTCTCACTCTGAAAACACTGGAAAGAGGAAGGTTAAGATTACCTAAGAGGGCTGGAGAGATGGCTTAGCAGTTAAGACGCTTACTTGCGAAGCCTAAAGACCCATGTTCGACTCTCCAGATCCTGTGTAAGCTAGAGCACAAAGGTGAGGCAAGGTCACACATGCTCACTAAGTGGTGCAAGCATCTGGAGTTAGATTTCAGTGCTTGAGGTCCTGGCATGCCAACTCTGTCTCTCTCTTTCTCTCTCTGTCTCTTTCTCTCTCTCTCTCTCTCTCTCTCAAATAAAAAAAAATCTTTAAATATTGACGAAGAAACAAATTTTTTTTTTTTTTTTTTTTTTTTTTTGGTTTTTCGAGGTAGGGTCTCACTCTAGCTCAGGCTGACCTGGAATTCACTATGGAGTCTCAGGGTGGCCTTGAACTCTCAGCAATCCTCCTACCTCTGTCTCCCGAGTGCTAGGATTAAAGGCATGTGCCACCATGCCCAGCTTGAAGAAACAAATTTTGATGGGGGTGAACTGCATGATTTACTTGGCATGGCAGTGGAAGGCCCTGTACTGAGGGTTGTTGGAGAGCCATTGAATTTTTGGCCATAGAAAAGGAAAAAAGAAACATCATGCAGGTGAATTCAAAGAACACCAAACACCAGCTCCCACACAACCACAAACAACCAAATGCTGACTGCACATGGATGACAATTAATGGGTTAGATTGCACATACAGCCCAAGGCATTCCTAAACCTGAGTTCATATCCCTGTGTGTTGTGGATCTTCAGTTCCTCCCATTCAAATGCAGCTTGGATTTGGATGGGCCTCATGACGTGCTTTGGATGACAGCACAGCAGAAAGTGCAAGGCCAGAGGAGCCTCTCAGTGCCCTCAAACTCTGTGACTGCCCTTCTCTTTGAGCTTTTCGGGAGCTGCACTCTGAAGATGCCTGGACTAGTTTGCTTGACAGTCGTGGCCAGGCCAGATGTCCCTGCCATGCTGACCTGCGCGAGAGCCTGCTAACGACACCAAAACTTCTCACACTAACTATTAGTTCCAACTCCATATGGGGTCTTGAAGAGTTAATAACAGAAAAAGCTTTCTGAAAGTACAATGACCAAAACTTACTTCAAAATCAAATGGATAAGAAATATGAGGTCTCCCTGGCGGTTCTCACCTGTGCTGCATCATGGGCTTCACTGCAGCCTTGGTTCTGAGCGGGCAGCACACACACTCTGCATGCCCCACACTGCGCAATGCCAACAAACCCTGCCTGGGACAGCTTGGCTCACAGTCTGCACTGTTGCCACTTTGCATGATGTATATTTTCATGAAGCAGCATTCTTGTCATTGATGATCACAAAGCCAAAACATTTGCTAACACTGAAAAAAAATGTTTGATCCTGCAGTATCAAATACTCAGTCAAGATATCTTTATGTAAAACTAAGCACATCTATCTCAGGAGCATGCACATGTTTGCTTTGGTCTCTAATAGTGCATGTATATATAAACCAAAGTATTCAGAAACAAATTTCTTTATGAGTGTTGGATTTACCTGCCCACTTTATATAAGGAGTCATGTAAAAATTTAGAGACAAAAAAAAAAAGGGGGTTGCAAGCGGAAGAAGTTTAGGAAGCCTTGAACTACACACATGTGTAAGCACATCAAGTTCGCACTTCACACTGGACCATAGCTTACCTCATAAGTTAGCTCTTGGCATATGCATGAGCCTGTACCTGAGATTAGTGGAAGCAGCTCACACCCTAGACCCATCCCACTGACCCACATAATCCAGAGCCAAAGAAATGGCTCACATTTTAAGCTACTAAGTTGTGGGGTTGCCTGCTAAAGCAGAAAAGCTCAGGTGAGTCAATTTCTCTGGGTAAAGGAGTCAAGGGCAGGTGGAGTGGTGCCCCGAGGTCATCCCCTGATTAATATGTTGGTTAGAATGAGGTCACCAGGGCCATGAAAAAATTAGGGACCAGGATTAAGGGATCAGTTACCCCCCATTCTTCATTCCCAATCCTCCTCGAGGCTGGAGAAAGGGCAGAAGAGCCACCAGAGCGACCACAAGCAGCTGTTCCACCACGCCCTCCTTGTAGGATGCAGGAAGGAAGGAGCTACACAGATCCCTGGCTCAATGGCTCGCACATTCAGCAGGCAGAGACAGGAGGGCTGCCATGAGTCCCAGGACAACCTTGGCTATGCTGTGAATCCTTGCCTCAAGAAACCCACAAGGGCGCTAAAGAGATGCCCCTGCAGTTGAGTGCTTGCTGTGTAAGCATGAGTGTAAACATGGACGTAAAGAACTGAAGGTGACCATGCGTGACATGCAACTCCTGTTCTGTGGGAGCAGAAACTACAGAATCACAAGGACTTGTGGAAATGCCAAGCTCCAGAATCAGCGAGAGACTCACTCTGAAGGCAATGCTCAGACGAGGGTAAGGAGGACATTCAGTGTTCTTCTCTGGCCTCCGCAAGAGCATGCAGGAAGGTCACACATCTGTACACATATGTGCACACTCTAGGTACACACACCATCACATACACCAACAAACACACAACACATATACTACAGGCTTACATGCAAAAACAAACAAAAGAATAGAAGGAAGAAAGAAGGGGAAGGAGAGACTGAGAGAAAGGGAGTAAAAAGAAGAAGAGAGGGATATAAAGAAAATGAAAGAAGGGTCTGTAGAGATGGCTTAGCCATTCAGGCACTTGCCTGTGAAGCCTATGTAACTAGGTTCGATCCCCCAGAACCCACATAAGCCAGATGCATATGGTGGCACATGCATCTGGAATTTGTTTGCAGTGGCTGGAGACCCTGGTACACCCATTGTCCCCCACCCCCTTCTCTCTCAAATAAATAAACAAAAATAAATTTTAAAAAAGAAAGAAGAGGATTCCCGTCAACCGATCAACTTTGGCAGATCTTATCCAGTTTGGAGAGTCCATTAATTTCTTTCCCTCAGCCTCACGGACACGTCCTGAGAAGGAAGAAAGCAGAGCAGGTCGAGAGAAGTGAGAGAACGAGGAAGTGGACAGAGACGAGAACAGCGACCAGAAATCATCTTCTCTTGCTCAAGTGGGGACAGGAGGGATCACACCCCCTGGCCTTGCCATCCCCACTGTAGTCTGGCTGCCCTGCCCCCCCAGCACCTCTCACCATGGCTGGACCCTGACTTGCCTGGGTAGGATCCCACACCGTGGTACGGGGATGCCATTGTAGCTTGATTCCCTGTAGGCAAAGAAACACCATGGCATTTTAGGAAATGAAAAGTAACTAGAACTCCTGACCTCCTACAGTCAATACACAACTTTGACCATAAACTTGGTACTTTCATTTCTCTTAACCCATTAACAAAAACTCACTCCAACTCTTCATTCTTCAGTTGTTCTTTTTTCTACACATGCACGCGTGCGTGTGCGCACACACACACACACACACTCACACACTGCTTCTTGGGCTGGTTCCGTCTTTGTCCCGGTCTCTTGTCGGTAAACACTGTGAGGTCTTTTTCAAATCACGCACCCTCCTCAGAGCTCCAGACACCTAAGACACTCAACTTCTCTTATAGCCATTTTATGGGCATCCTCTACAGAGGTTGGTTAGAATAGAACCCTTGACCTCCAACCCCAGCAGGATTCTTTGTCTCAGTAAATGGCATCGCCACATAGCCAGTGTCTCCTGCCAGACCTTGGGGTCCTCAACAGATCTTCCTTCCTGACCTACCTACATCAGTCCATCACCAAGTCCTAATGATGCTACTGTCAACAATCTCACAGTTGCCCAGTCCCTGAGAGTTCTCCAACCCACCTCTACCTCAGCCTGGACCTGCGGTGCCAGCTTCAGCAAGCCTGGGCACACTCTGTATTGTTATAGCACTGGCCTCAGTGGAAAACATCTTCTGGATGTTTCACTGTCCCCTCTCAGACTTTATGTCTTGTGACAAGAAGACCAGCCTTGTTTTGTGGATGCTTTTACCCGTGGAGACAAGCATGGCACTGGGCAGAGGGGCATTCTGGCTGTTAAGTCACAAACTGATGCCTAATCCCTGTTGCTTCCTCTCTGGTTGTCGTGACCTGTGCCCTGACAGTCCTTCCCTTGTTAACGACATGAAGTGGCACAGAAATGTGTATATTTTCCTTCACTGCTTCCCACAAATATGTGGGAGATGTCTCCACGCAGCTGACTTTGACCAGGACGGGCTCCAGTGCTCCTTGTTAAGGACAAGGTCCCAGTCAGGGAGCCACTGATGACAGCTTTGAAAGGAAAAGCCAGGGGCTTCTTGGGAAAGAATTGCTTGGAAAGGTTGGAAGGGAGTTAGGAAACAGCTTCTTTTAAACTAGGAAAAGAAATAACAGATATCTTGAAAGCCCTGGCTTTGACCACAAGGTTGACGTTGGTGACGGTGATAGAGGGGAGGCAGGACGCAGATGTGGGAAACGGGGTGTCTGGGTACTCCTCAAGACTCTGCTCCCAGCACTAGGACTCTCGATGCGGCTCTGGTGACATTAATTCAGATGCAAACCAGGACCATCCTGAGAAGCTAGATTGTCTCTCTGCCTATGAGCTGTGAGCTCAACATCAAAGGGGATTTCTAACACACCCTCCAAGGCTCAGGAAACACTGAGGATGAGCGGGTGGGAAGAAGCCGCAGGGTGGTGAGGTGTATTCTGAGGCACAGGGGCTAACCGGTGCATTCGTGACCCCACTAGAACATCACGGATCCCACTGAAGAGGGCCCTCAGTGGAATAGGGCCAGGGAAGAGGGAACATGAGAATTATGACCCAATGGGAATATGACCAATAGGCAGTCAAGTTCTCAATTTAAAAAAAATGACCTGGCTTCTCGTGAACTGTAGTCACTCCTGGTGCCACCTTCCTCCTCACGCCTCCCTAGAGGAAGCTCAACCCCAAGTGAAGCCAGGATGGTACCTGAGGGAGCACATCATGTAGGACAGCTCAGAGCCAGCGGCTGAATGAGAACAATGATCCTGGCATGTGTGCTGGCTTTGGCAGAGTCTGTAGAACAAGGCATACCTGTCATGGCCCAGTGTTCTCCCTGCCTGATCCTCCAGAGAGAATTCTCCCACCCCAGTCTTGGAGGAGACATGTTTCAAATTCTAGAACCCCTGAAGGCACAACTCTTTGTATGATAGGTTTTTTCCTAAGCAGCAACCCCCCTGCCCCCCGACACATACTCTGATATGTAGGACATATTATAGCCTAAAATTAGCAGACAGGAAACAGGAACCAGTAAGAAAAAATATCTGTGAGCAAGCATGCCCCCAGAGTTAGTTCAGGAGCCAACAGAGAGGCCCCCTCCCCTCTATTTCAATCTATGCAGCCATCCACACATCCACCCCTTTTCCCTTACCTGGAGATCTGGGTCCTGAGCCTTTCTCTATTTGCCTGCAGGGGCAGTGCTAAAATGTGGAGAAGGGACAGCAGAGAGGAAGTTGAGGGGAGGGACATTCTTAACAATAGCTTATGCAAGGGATCTGCCCACCTTACTAGCTAGCTGCCTCACCGAACTTTCTGGAGTGATAAGTTTGTTCTGTGCCATCCAAAATGGTTCCCAAGAGCCACAGTAGCAAGATGCCACAGCTAATTAAAGAACTAAAGTTTTCCTTGTATTTCATTTTAATTGATGTTAAAGGTAAACAGCCCCAGGTGTCTAGTGGCTGCATGCCGGACCACACAGACTCTACTCGGCCTGATGTTCAGGGCTGCAGAAAACTGCTGAGTGAAACCCTGAGGGCCCCCAGCTCTTCTGAGGACACCATAGCTCAGCACAGCCGCCTCCCAGCTAATACGCGCTCCCGCTCCCCACAACCCACATCTGTGTTAGTGTGCGCAGCTCCTCTCCTCTCCCAGGGATGGCACAGAGGAAAGAGGGGTCAATTTTGGGCACATCCTGCATCCTTTTCCAGAAGCAGACAGGATAAATGACCTTCACCTGACTCTGTGAGGTAGAACAAGAACCATCTCAAATAGTCCACCGCTGGCATGGGAGAGGACCTGCCATCAAAATAGAAGCAGTGAGCATTGTGAGGGGCTCCCAGTTGTGCACCATGCCCACGGTGCTCCCATCAGAAAAGGGCTCCCAGGGCTGACACTTCAGTCGCTGACTCACTGTTGCATCACACTGGTCCTTGTACAACCTGCTAACAAGTCTGAAGAGAAATAAGACGCACATTTCTCTGAAAACAGTTCTGTAACTTTCCCATTTAATTCTTGTTTGAACTACAGTTATTTACAAGAGGGTAACTTAGTTTCTAAACCTTTGAAGATTTTCAGATGTATTTCTGTTGTTGATTTCTAACACATTCACTGTTGTCAGAGCACTTACTGTGCCTTACTCTAGGTCTTTTATATTGACAGGGAATTCTCGTTGCCTACAAACTCTTTATCTCTAGTTAATATGCTATGAGCACTTGAAAATAATGCTTATTGCATGAATTCCATTGACTTGGTTGGCAATGCGATCAAGTCTCCTGCGTGCCTAGTTGTTTGAAAGAATGGTATTGACATTTCTGCCTGTAATTGTGGATTGTCTGTTTCCTCTCACACGTCTATCAATTTTAATTTGAAACTCTATTATTAGAGGCAAAACAGATAAGAAGTATTTTGTCCTCCTGAATAATGATCCCTTTGTCATTATGAAATTAAGTCCTTTCTTCCCAATATTGCTTGTTCTGAAGCCTGCTTTGTCCAACACTACCTTTCCTTTCATTTCTTTTCCTTCCCTTTCCTTTCTTTTCTTTATTGCCATGGGTATTGAACCCAGTACCTATCACATGCTAGGCAAGGACTCTGCCACTCAGATACAGCTCAGCTCTTTCGACATTCCCTTTGAAATTTGGCATGTCTTTCTTCTAGCTTTTTGCTTTTAACTTACATGTATCTTGATATTTAGATTATATTCCTTGTAGGGGACATGTAGTTCAGTGTACAATTAATTTGAGTGGTTAGGACTTTTACACGTGAATGTGATTAGTATCACATTTGAGTTTAAGTCATCTTACATCTGTTTTCTATTTGTCCAATTCTTTCAGTTTTTTTCCTATTTTTCTTCCTTCTTTGGGGTAGATTATGATATGATGTTGCTGTTATTTCTTTTGTCACCTCATTAGATACAACTATGCTTTATTTACTTTTTAGTAGCTTTTTGTTTGTTTGTTTGTTTTAGGACTCATGCACACTTCTTTACCTTCAGACAAACAACCTCACAGGCACATCAGAACATCACAGTAACAGCTGCTGCTCCCTCCAGATGTTTGTTTGCATCATTGCCATGTACTTGATGTCTGCACATTTTACCAACCCCGAGGGGTTAATGAGACAAGAGGGAAGAGCTTGACTTTTGAGGCTGGGACACAGAGGAACAAGTGTAAGATACATGAAGATCAGTGGGTCTGGCTCACAAAGCCCTGGGGAAGCCTATTTACTGCGTGTCTTTGATAGCACAGGTTCATCTGTTTAAGTGCTGACTTGAAGACCTGCTCCAGTCAATTTGGCAGCTTATCCACCATGTGACACACAGGATCACCAAGGAACCAGATGGTGCTGAGACACAGGCCCTGGCAAACCACAGTCCTTCATTATGAGTCTTCCCAACCCTCCTCTCACCTTTCCATGCTACCACTGTGTAGACTGAAGGAACCCATGAATTTGTAGCCTTCAAAAATTAAGGTGAGGGCTGGAGACATGGCTTAGCGGTTAAGGCATTTGCCTGCAAAGCCAAAAGACCTGGGTTCAACTCCCCAGGACCCATGTAAGCCAGATGCTCAAGGTGGCGCAAGCATCTGGAGTTCATTTGCAATGCTGGAGGCCCTGGCACGCCCGTTCTCTCTCTACCTGCCTATTTCTGTATCTCTCTCTCTCTCTCTCTCTCTCTCTCTCAAATAAATAAAAAAAAAAGAAATGAGACCAATACTTTAGTAAAACCTTGACTGAGACTGATTATATATAGCTTAAGAATAAAGCCAAACCTGGTCATTGTTGAGCTGAATTAGTCTGATTTTAACATTCATTAGACACATTATGATAGACATAAAGTGATTTTTATCAATTACCTTTAATCACTGAACCATTTTTTCATAAATAGATAAACTATATTAACATTGTTTGTATATTACAAGCTTTCCTGGGACAGGAGGAATTTTTTCAGTTTTCCTAAGAACAAAGTAACAATGATTAAATCACCTTTTATAAGACTTACAGAATAATTTCAATGAAAATCACCCAGTAAAACAGCATGAACAAGACAGGAACCATCAGAAGGTTATAGTGTTATTTTTTGTTTGTTTGTTTTTTTAAGATATATTAAACAGTAAAAGGTTGACAAATAGAGGAACATAGCAACATAATTGGTTGAGAACTTTAAAGCCAGTTTTTTATAACCATTATCATGACCAGATTAATATCAATGAGTTAAAGTTTTTACATTTACCACCTGAATACTATAGCATGCTGTTACCAGTCAGGGTCATCCTTTGTTAGTCTGATATAAGCCCTAGGTTAATAGTCGTTCTATATATCTGAAGGAGTCTGTTATCTGATCAAGTACATTAAGATTTAATCAACTTTGTCTTTAACCTTCTGTTTAAACTTACTCATACTTTCATCTACATACTTTTACCTTACAGTCTATATGGCCATTTGGAAACAATGTTTTTCATCAAACATTTACCAAAATTTAAAGTTTCCTCTCCAGTTTATCTTCTTTAGTCAATTTATCTCATAACTACCAATAAAAACTTTCTTACCATAAGACTTTAAAAATGACCCTTTGAGTTTTTTTTTTCAGTAGTCAGAGTTTAACAGTAAGAAATATTAGTATAGTTTAATATAATTTTCATTTGAAACATGACAATATAATAAATTTATCAACTTATTTTAAAGAGTAAAATCTGAACTATAAAAACAATTAAGGTGAGAAAAAATATGAAGAATGAAAATTTTTAAGTTAACCCATTTTATCACAGGCAACCCAAACCTTCTCCAGTTTAAGTCCCATACCCTTTTAATATCATCTTCATATCCTTTTAAGCTATTAAAATATACCTTACAATAATCTCTTGCCTTATAAAGTCTTTTCTGATCCAAAAACATATCTCTTTCTGTAGAAGCAAGATTAGAATTTGGTATACAAATATGTCTATTGTTATAGTAAGCATGAACAAGCATGTTGTCAAAAACATAGAGGTTAATTATTTTAAATATATTGTAAACCTGGCTTTAATATTTTAACATCATCTTAAAATATATGAGCATCAAAACATTTAATGACCATAAGCATTGGAACAATTAATAACCATAAATTTTGTCATACATAAGGATAGACTACATGAAACATAGAACACATGATATGACATGGATGGCCAACATTAGACCTGACACCATGAAACATGGACAGACACCCTTTTAAGACTTTAGTTATATTTTAAATTGGTGAGGACTTAATCTTAGCAGGGCAACAGCCAGTAGTTTGCATTTTAAGTTGACATTTTTTTCTGGTAGCTTGTAATGAAAAGAAGGAGGAAAGAGAAAAGAGAGGAAAAAAAAATCATAGAAGCTGTAGAGTGATTATAACTTCTAGTAAGGAGAGCAAAATTAGATATATATATGTAGAAGAAGTTAAAGAGGCCCAGTAAAGACACAACTTTCTTTAAGAGGGTAGAGTTTGTATTTTACTTAGTGAGATGGCTTGAATTTGGAGATGGAGAGACCTTGGAAAGTCATAGCCAGATGGCAGAACTGAGTGTGAGAGATAGAGTTTTACAAGGGGCAAGTTTTTAAAGGGTTTCTGGTGACAGAGGAGAATTTGGTCGGCATAACAAGAAGTACAAAGGGAAGGTCAGGAACGGAGGGCAAAGAAGCCCTGAAGTTAGGGAAACTTGGACCACTTGCCATGTCTTATGATAAAGTTATCAAGATTAATAAGAATATTAAAATCAAAAGTACCAAATTTAGGTCATTGGTGGCCACTATCTAAGCAATATTGTGGCCAAATTTGAACAGAAAGCCAGAGTAATTTGGCAGGCAGGAGCTCAGGAAGTTTGAGTTCCTTTAAATTAACCTTGAGACATGCCAAATGGAGTCTTTTGGAACAGATAATTTACAGCCCATTTTGGAGGACAAGGACTAGAGTGGCCATCCCACCAACAGGGACATCTCCCAGGCTTAGGGAGGGCAAACGAAACCCAAGAACTAGGAGGGGGTGTCCCCATGCGCATAATGCTTGGGATGTCTGATGGAATGACATGTGGGAAGCTCCTGGAGTCTCTGGTCGTACATGAACTGAAAAGAGTTTCTGAGGTCTGGGGTGGGCCTCCTCCATCACAGACCAAGAATGAATACCTTGTCCTGAATTTTAATTTGATGAGGGTGTGGATGCAGTGGATCACATGGTGAGAGGCCTCTAGTCTGGAGTTCAAAAGTCTGGTGGGAGAGAGTGAAAATAAGAAAAGGAAGAAGCCCCCCAGTATCAAGCTGGAAATATTGGAGGTTTCAGGTCATAGGTGGCTGTTATAGTTCAGAATAGTGATCACATTGAGTTTTTGTGCCCCTAAGGCAGTGAAATATTAGCAGGGAGATAAAAAGGAGACAGAGCGAGAAATATGACCTGGTGGGTTACCCAAAGGGCTGTCAGAGACTTGGCTGAGCCCAGAGAGGGATTTTGGACATTGATCAGGAAGTAGCCCTGGCCAGAATTCCTCAGTCTCCACAAACGAGCTGCCAAGCTCACTCTATTCAAGATTCAGAGTGAGAGGGAGAGGACAAGGAGAAAGCTGCTAGGTGTCAATCTTTACACAGAGCACCAATAACTCCCTAAGCTGCGAGGCCAAACGGAACTTGCACAGCTCCCACAGACAAAAGCCACAAAAGACCAGAGATCTCAGGTCAGACTGGTGACTGTTTAGTCCAAATCGTGAGCTTGGCAAGTGCCTGTGCTCCTGAGGGAATGAAACATTGGCAGGGAGGTGGGGAGAAGGAGAGATGAATCGGGGGAGGGTCATGCAGCCTGAAAGCCCCGGAGGGGTATCCGAGTTGTGGTAACAGAAATGTAAGGAAAGTGTAAGAGAAAAGCAAAAGAGAACGCCGGGTTTGATCTCTACAGACAGACTTTTACTTAGAGAAAACAGCAAGGGGCAGCAGCTTTCCCGTGGGATGGAGGCTGAAGCACTGAGCCAGGCTAGGATGTAAGTTTATAACGAGGATCCTAAGAAAAACAGACTGTAATGTAGATCCTAAGGGGAGAACCACCCCATCATACCTAAAAAGGGCCCCGGCTGAAACTAAGAACAATTGGCGAAACAAGCAAGGGTGCTGTTTTCTTGGTGAACCAGGTACCAGCACAAGGGTGAAGGAGATCAACACAGAGAAAAATCAACTTCTACCAAATAAGAGATCCAGAGACCCAGAGGCCCCCAACACCTCATCACTGAAGCACACCAAAAATGAACCCAACATGGCTCAGGGAAATTTTGCAGAAGAGGGGGCGGAAAGAATGCCAGAGCCACATGTTGGGTCATGATATGCAGAGACATTTATCCTACCCATAACTCTGGGCTAACTCCAGAATGCATGACCCATATACCTCAACAAGAAGGGGCCAGGGTGAGGGGGTAGGACATGAATGAGCCTTACAATGGTACCAAATTGACTGTATTCGCTGAGTACAAAACTAATTAATAAAAAAATTTTAAAAATAAATAAAAATTTGTAACTGTTTGTGCCCTCATTCAGAATAGGCTTCTTCACAGGAGAGTCTAAGGGAGGGTACTCAGATGGTCTCTGGTCCTTCAAGGCCATCTAGACTAAGGGGAGTATATCAATCAGGGAAAGGTGCCAAACTTAATGAGGACAAGTGTCTCTTTCGCCTTCTTTACTGTCCATGAGCTTTAGAGATTGTTATTAACTCTTTAGTTCCCTTTACCTTTCAGGGAAGGCTATTAACCCATCACTTGTCCTACCTACCATTTCAGCATTTTTCTAAGGGTAAGGGAGTGTACTTGTCTCTCATTGATGCTTCCTGCTTTGAGGGGGCATGGTCAGGTGTCTCAGGAGATGCTGGTGTCAGCAGCTGGCAACTCCCCTCTGAGCAGGAGACAAGGAGTCCAGTCTGAAGAGGCTAAAAGTTGGTATTGAGTAGAAGAGAGATAGGTTAATAAAAGTTGGTTGAACAAGTGATGTGTGAGATTTTGTACCTGGTTTTGGATGTATTTCTACTAAGAGTAAAAGAAATATCCCTATTAATGGCCCAAGTAATGGTAGTAGTCAAGGCCAAATAGTTGCAAGATATCCCATGGTCCTGAGGACAGTAAGATGCCAGGATAGATTCTGTTTGCCAGAGTTTGGAGCTTTTTATCTCTAATTTTGTATTACCCAGTTGGTTTACATGATAACAACATTTTATTTGTTTATGAAGATACAGTCTCCTCCCTTCTCAGCTGTGATGAGGTCAAGGCCTTGATGGTTCTGAAGGACGCTGATGCCAGTGAGGTGAGCTGCTGTGGCAGGTGAAGGGCCGCCACAGAGTCCTTAATGGCTGCACACAGTTCTGTGGAAGCTGTTGATAAGAGACGAGGTCACGGCCCAGCCCGCTTCAGCCAGTCCTGCAGCTGTTATAGAGGAGGAAAGACTTATTTTTATTAGTATTGGTAAATGGATTGTGACAAGCCCAGCCTTTTGGGATGTATTTCCCTTAGATAAAGGGCGAGTCTCCATTACCTGGTCATCTAAAACAAAAGCATATCTTATTATTACATCTTGTGGGGTGGTAGAAGAGCTTTCATCTATATACCAAGTAGGGTTAGGACCAAGGAGGGGAGACAGTGAAATCCTGGGGTTGTGATGGGTAACTTATTTAAATTTGCCTGACAGGAATGTGTAAGTTGTTTAGGTAGAGGTAGAAGGGTAGTTGGGTTAGGTGGGGGGCCAGGATTTTGAAGTAATATTTGGGTTTTCCAGAAAGGTAACATGAAATAAAAAGTTGAAGTTTGGATGGGGTTAGGGTTTAAGTAGCCTCCATTTGAACCCATGGTTTTTATTAGCATTTTAGGCCTTGATGGGTGATCCAGGCTACACAGGTAGATGAAGTTGAATTGTTACAGAAACATCTGAGTGTGGACTAACTGTACAGAGAAGCTACAAGGTTAAGATTGTAGTTAATTACATAATCCCATAATTAACAGAATTATTACTAGAAATGCTAGGTATGATCATCATGAAGATCTAGAAATTTACAAAATGGTATGGTTTATATGTTTTAGTTACAGTGAGCAAATATTTTTGGTTGTATTTTTCTATTGAATGCTTAGGACCAAGTAGGTGACCAAAGTTCAGTTTTATACTGTAATTTTGAAGCTCAGTTGTGGCTCTTTAAGGGAGACTTTTAGGGGGCTGGGAGGAGCTCCATGGCCCTCTCAGCACTTGTGTCATCTGCCGGGATGAGTCAGGGCTGTGCTGACCATGTGGCTTCCCTTCCCTTGGAAACATTAAGGGTTCCCCCTCTGTCCTGACTCTCCTTCTGCACACTGGAAAGTGACTGAAACCCATTTTTTGGGTCTCCATGTCTTCTCTGATCAAGAAGATAAGTGACTTTCCAAGAGCCTTAGGGTTCTCTAGAGAAAGAAGTGTCCCATTGTCTCTTGAGACTTTTTGACCTGGAGGGTCTGGGGCCAACATATTGGGTACCCTTTTAACCCCAAATTCTTCATTGGTTCTGCCCACTACGTCTGGTTGGTAAGCATCCAGGAGAAAAATAGGATTATAGAGTATGTCTGAATCTTTTGTCTTTAACAAAACAGATCTAGTTAAAACATAGTATTGAAAAACCTTATCATTTTGTTGTAACATTCAACTTATGTTCACTGATGACATGGCAAGCCATATCTGAAAGATAGAAACATATACATATATTAACATTTGTAAGCACAGACAAAACATGTTAACAATCCTGGAGACAATTTTCATTAACAAAAGTATAAATATTAACTCTGACTTTTATTTTTGGTGAGAGCTGGTATTGTTTTTACAATGGAGGATCCTAACTTGACTATGAGACAAATCTATTAAACTCAAATCAAGAAATATGTCAGAAATTAAATTATTTTGACTTTTAATTGAGTGTGTCAATCTAAGATCAGAGTTGAATGTTTTTTGTACTTAAAAATCTCTGGCTATTTTTGTAATAGATATAAACAAGAACTCTGATTTTAAAGTTGAAAACCTAGAAGTCTGTCTTTAGTAACTTAGAATCACCTTTAAATAGATCTATGTACCTCCACATTAGTGGATTTAATTTTTTTGTCTAAACTGGATTAGACAACAATTTAATCTTGATAGAGAAATCTATAACAATAATCTGATGCACCTTGTTTAGGGTTACCTGGATTAACATAAACCAATTTTATGTCTCATTATTCTTGTTACCCATAAGTATTAAGTAAAGTTTTGATCAGATATATAATAGTTTATTTAAGTTATACCATTTGCAAATAACAGATCTTAGCATTACAACTCTTTGGCCCAAGAATTATAAATGGAGCTCCTCAAAAGCTGAGAAAGCACACAGTTTATATAGTTATCAGAATATGGGAAGACTTTCTTATCTCCCTAAGAACAAAAGTTACATGAATGAAGTTAGATTATATCACTTATAAAACTTGAGTTATAAACACAATGACTATTTAATAAAATTGGTTTTATAAAAGAAAAATCAGTAACTAATAAATATTAATATTATTAAGACTCAATTTTTTGTAGTTAAAACTTTCATTGGCTGGGAGGATGGCTTAGCGGTTAAGGCACTTTCCAGCAAAGCCAAAGATCCAGATTTGATTCCCCAAAACCCATGTTAGCCAGATGCACAAGGGGGCACATGCATCTGAAGTTCGTTTGCAATGGCTGGAGGCCCTGGTGTGCCAATTATCTCACATTCTCTCTCCCTCTTTGTCTGTCAACTAAATAAATAAATAAAAATAAATATTTTGAAACCAGGCATAGTGGCATACACCTTTAATCCCAGCACTTGGGTGGCAGAGGTAGGAGGACCTGCATGAGTTCGAGGCCACCCTGAGACTACATAGTGAATTCCAGGTCAGCCTGAGCTAGAGTGAGACCCTACCTCGAAAACAAAAATAAATAAATAAATAAAATATTTCAAGAAAACTTTAACAGAAGTATTATTAACTTAATTAAACATTTGAAGGTAATTTTTATAACTCTCACCATGAGCAAAACAATATAGTGAATCAAATTTTGGACTTTATAACCTGTTTGTTTGAAACTTCTTTCTTCTGTGAAATACATTTTTAAAGCATGGATTTGTAAATGTAGGTAAAAATTGATAACTTGTCCAGAAGATAATATAACACACTTGACTTGGAATTTGACAGAGAAACAAATGACATATCTGAACTACATTTGTGATATAACAAATTAAGATTATCTGTTCATAGTGAACTTATACAAGAGAGAAACTGAGAGAGAATCAAATGACAAATATATGCACTATATTTATGGTATAACACATTAAGATTATCTGTTCATAGCGATCTTACACAAGAGAGAAATTGAGAATTAAATGACAAATATTTGAACTATATTTCTTATATAACAAATTAAGATTATCTGTTCATAGTGATCTTACACAAGAAGGAAATTGAGAGAATCAACTTATAATTTTCCCTTTCCTGTCCAGAGGTAATAGGCCAATTTGCCAAAAGACAAGACATGGTTTTGAATGTGCTTGGTGTCTGAGTTGGTGGGGGTGGGAGGCAAGCCATTTCTCAGAATCTAGCTTACCATGAATTTAAATAGCATATCACAATTAATATGATTTACATTACAGTGAAGTAGAATTAATCATTAACAAATATCTCTAAACATTGAGCAAACATACCAGTTCCTAGGTGTCTGGCTTTGGCATGGGGTCTGTCACCATCCTGTTATTGTTTGCCATCTAGCATGGGTTAAAGCCTTGTTGTGTCTGTGTACCTCACTCATACACAGCATATCCCTATATGTAGAGTCTCATCAGTGTAACCGTTCATGTTGTTTGAATCTATGTCTCAAAGCATTATTTCAGACACAAGCCAGTAAAGGCAGAATCTTTTTTTCCCCACAGATTAGCATTTCCCTGAGGGCCCTCTTCAGTAGGATTTTTTGGTGGTCACTGTGGAATAATTAGGACCTCTGTAAGTCTCTAGGGCTATGCCTTAAGATGTTTCTACCCATCCTGTGGCTCTTACAGTCTTCACACCCCATCTTCCACAACAGTCCCTGAGTCTTGGTGGGAGTGTTAGCAGTTTGTTTCAGTGTTGAGTTCTTGGCAGACTGTATTTCTGTTACTATATGTTTTAGTTCACCATGGTGCTTGTTGCTGTTTCCCAGGAGGCAGTTGTTGGTCTAGCATTGGGAGTAATACTTATCACTGTTTTCTCTGTAGATTCTTCTGGGCCTTGGTGAACGTGGTAGAGGTGGCACATCTCATGGTGTGCAGCCAGCTGTCTTCTCATGTCGCATGGATGGCCCTTGGATCTTCCTGATTTTCCCTGCCATCTGTAAAATAAAGCAGATTCTCTAGCCAAGGGTGAGAGCAGCTTTGATTAAGGGGGTTATGCATCTAGTTTTAAGAGATGGAGCTTTGCTGAAGGAATTGTGTCCCTGAGGGGCAGGCCTTGAAGTGGTCTCTGTTTGTGTTCTTTTTCTCGCTGCTGATGTGATGATGCAATGCTGACTTCCTGCTCCTACAGTGTGCTTTCTCTGCCATAATGGATTCTAGTCCCTGGAAAAGCCAAATTAAATGTCTTCCTTCCACAAGTTGCTTTGGCCAGGTATTTTTATTCTAGCAACAAGAAAGTAGCTGATACATTGTCCCAAGAAGTGTGGATGGCCTTGTCCCCATTGTCATGGCAACTGTTGCAGTCAGGTTCGCATTGCTGGTAGAAATCACTGGACCAAGAGCAGCTTGTGGGACAAAAGAGGTTTATTTTGGCTTACAGGCTCAAGGGGGAAGCTCCCTGATGGCAGGGAAAATGATGGCATGAGCAGAGGGTGGACATCACACCTTGGCAAACATAAGGTGGACAAGAGCAACAGGAGGGTGTGCCAAACACTGCCAAGGGGAAACTGGCTATAACACCCATAAAGCACAATTCACTGCCTTCAGGAGGCTTTAATTTCCAATTGACATCAGCTGGGGGACTAGCATTCAGAATACCTACGTGTATGGGGGCCACCGGAATCAAAACATCACAGCAATCAAATAAGTGAAACAATACAATGACACTCAGGTTCATGTCACTGGTAGTGGTAATAACACTCTAGCAGAAATGGAGTGGGGAGGATCACAAACCCACACAAGGAAGTGGGATTTCAGCCTTTAGTCTCTCTTGCCGCCATCCCCAGCTGTGTGACCTTGAGAGCTGCTAGATTACACACAACATGAAAGGTTAAGTGAAGGTAGGGCTCCCCACAGTCAGCTTCTATGGAATTATCACCTGTAATGTGGTGGGGCATTGTAGTCACGCAGTAATTTTGTGGTGACACATGCTTCTGTAAGTAAACCCTCACCCGTGCTTTTGCAAGTAAACCCAAATCGTTGATTCACCAAGTTGGACTTAGATGTAGTGGTTTCTTTCATCTGTAGTTGTTACCGTATCTGGAGTGAACAGACCTTGTTCATGTCTTCTGGGGAAAGGACCACAGCAGCTAAGCATTGTGATTCATATGAGAAGAGAATGAAAGCAGCTTCCATCCCGGGGTCTTCAAGGATTAACACCTACTCACTCATTTACTAACATCCAATGATTGTATTTCATGGCATTTTACACTAAACATTGAGAATCTAAAGAAGAGGAGAACAAAGTCCCCTTTGAGACTGGCTTCTTCTTATTGATGTAATGCTTTTGACAGTCACCCAAGCTACACATTCTAATAGCTAATTCCTTCTACTGCTGAGTAGTGTCCCATAATGTAGGCCTCCACAGTTTTATCACTTCCTCTTCACTTATCTTTATGTACCTAATGGATTTATCATGTCTGGTTACATTGGTTAATATCCTCATTACAATGAGGATGACCATTAGTGGTGATGGGGCATATTTGTGTTCTTACTGGGAATGCATCTAGATCTCCCAGGTCCCAGAATGTAGCAATACAAACAACTCTGCTCTTTCTTCTTGTAAGATAAAAGGTCAGATTGCCATTTATTTACTTATTTGCAAGGAGAGAGAGAGAGAAAGCTAGAGAACAAACTCACCAGGGCCTCTAGCTGCTGCAAACAAACTCCAGATGCATGTGCTGTTGTGTGCATCTGGCTTTACATGAGCACTGGGGAACTGAACCCAGGTCATTAGGTTTTGTAGGCAAACACCTTAACTGCTGAGCCATCTCTCCAGCTCAGATCATCAATTATTTATTTATTTATTTTTAACTTATTTATTTGAGAGAGAAAGAGGCAGATAGAGACACTCACAAAGAGAGAAAAAGAGAGAGAGAGAGAATGGGCACACCAGTGCCTCCAGCTGCTGTAAATAAACTCCATGTGACATGTGCATGTGACACCTTGTGCATCTGGCTTACATGGGTCCTGGGGAATCAAACTTGGGTCCTTGGACTTTGCAGGCAAGTGTTTTAACTGCTAAGCTATTTCTCCAGCCCCGTGATCATCAATTTTTGAAGGTTCATTTTCTTCTATCAGAAGAGTAAATGCTGTAACATTTCTCTCTATGCATGCTTTCCCAGTCTTTCCTTTTTAATAATCTCAGTTATACAAAATAATGGGTTCCATATAGTATATCCTGAGTTACTGGAGTGCTATTCCGATGTCACTGTCATGTCTGTATCTTAAAGTGTTTTCACTGTGGTCTTCACTAGTAGTTTCAAAGTTTCAGGTCTCACATTTAAGTTTGTCCTTTCCATGCATGAGAGAGAGAGAGAGAGAGAGAGAATTTCCATGCATGAGAGAGAGAGCACCAAGGCCTCCAGGCAATGCAATGGAACTCTAGATGTGTGTGTCCTCTTGTGGGCCTGTGTGACCTTGCACACTTATGTTATTGTGCATCTGGCTTACATGGGACCTGGTGAGTCAAACATGAGTCCTTAGGCTTCTCAGGGAAGCACCCTAACTGCTAAGCAAACTCTCCAGCCCCACATTTAAGTTTTTGACCCATTTTGAACTATTTTTTTGTATAGGATGAGCCATAGGGATATGGCTTCATTTGTCTACATGTGAACAACCACTCTCTGAACACAATTTATTAAAAACGCTGTCTTTGGGCTGGAGGGATGACTCAGCAGTTAAGGCATTTGCCTGCCAAAGCCTAAGGACCCAGATTCAATTCCCCAGGACCCACATTAGCCATATGCGCAACGGGGTGCACACGTGTGGAATTCATTTGAAGTGACTGGAGGCCCTGGCATGCCCATTCTCTTTTTTTCTCTCTCCCTTTCTCTGTCAAATAAATAAATAAATAAATAAACAAAATTTTTAAAAAGGCTGTCTTTTATCCAACTTATGTTTCTGGAAGTTTTATCTAGAATTAGATGGCTATGACTGTGTGCTATATCTGGATCATTTACTATATTTCAGTGGTCTACGTGTCTGTTTTGTGCCAGTGTGGTTGGATATTAGGAAGTGGAGAAAGAGACATCAAGATTAACAAATAAAATAAGCCAATGGCCGAGAAAGACTAGAAACTATTCCTACCAGGACTACATGAAAGGTAACAAGCACGTGCAAGAAAAGCCCATACTGTATGATCAGGAGAGAAGGCAGACCCTGTGTGAATGGAATGTGAATGGCAGTCTAAAACAAGAGCTTTCATACAGACAGGCCTCTTTTCTGAACCTACCAACCTAATAACTCGAGTTCTCTTTCTTTCAGCTTCTTAGAATAGAGATCTCATTCCAATGAAGTAAAAGAAATAAGCCAGGTGTGGTGGCGCGCGCCTTTAATTCCAGCACTCAGGAGGCAGAGGTAAGAGGACCGCTGTGAGTTTGAGGCCACCCTTAGACTACACAGTGAATTCCAGGTCACCCTGGGCTAGAGCGAGACCCAACCTTGAAAAACAAAAATAATAGCCTAGAGATGCTCACTGCAGAGACTAATATCCCAACATTACGGGACTTAGTCCTGAGAGAGGGAAAAATAAATGATGAGTTCAAACTCTGACCAGAGAAGGAGTAAGCCCAGAAGTGCTGGGGACACAAAGTGCTTTAACTCTCCTAAGGTATCACTCCATCTCCCAGGGTCACTGGGGTAGCCAGAGGAGACAGGAGGCCCTAACCCTCAAGGACAGAGAGTGAATGGGAACAATGCCTCCTTCACTCTGAGGACCCTGTGAACTCCTCTTCCCTTTGGATTGTTACAGAAACTTTGTCTTCAGGTCCATTGGACTTCCTTCTATGATGCATCTTCAAAAAGTGGAATAATTTTGGTCGCAGAATCTAAACAAAAAGAGACTAGCATTTTCTGGTAACATTACCTGGACCTCAACAGGACTGGGTGAGGGGGAAGTTTGGTCAAAGGACAGAAGTTTTGACTGCAACCCATCCTGCATCTGGATCTGTTTTATTAGCATCAGGGAAGTGGTCAGAAGTGCCTTATATTCAAGTCATCAAGGCTGTCCTCCAGGATAGGACGGTATTCAAAGAAAGGACAAGATGGGCATGGTGGTGCATGGCTTTAATCCTAGAACTTGGGAGACAGAGGCAGGAGGATCATCATGAGTTAAAGATCACCCTGAGCTACAAAGTGAGTTCCAGGTCAGTCTGGGGTAGAGTAAGGCCCTGCTTCAAAACAAAGAAAAAAAACCAGAATATGAGTGAGGCTGGGAAAATGGTTCAGTGTTTAAAGCCACTTGCTTGCAGTGCCTGCTAACCAGGGTTCAATTCCCAAGCCACCCATGTAATCTGGATGCAAAAAGTGTTGCAAGCATCTGGTGTTGGCTTGCGGTGGCAAGAGGCCCTCGTGCATCCATACATGCACACATGCACACATGCATAAATAAACAAATTTTAAAAAGAAAGGACAAAAGAGAGTATCTTTGATATCCTGGGTGGTCCCTGTCTGTGCCCACGCTCCACATTTCTAATTGAAAACAACAAGAAAAGAGACTTAGATGGAATATCTTCTCCCATTCCATGGCGCTCCACCCCACCTCCATATTCTCCCATTTACCATAAGGCACCAGAGAAAAAAGAACCTAGCCCTATGGGGTATAAGAAGAGTGGAGCGCCCTATTAGTCATCCCAGAACTCCCCTTAAAGATAGTCAACCACTTCCGGTCAAGATGGCGGCATAGGAACCACGCCTAAGCAGCCTAGGGGAGAAAAAGCCAAAGCAAACCCAGCAAAATACACAAGGGAGGTGTATAAGAGATTAAAACAGCAGCGGAGAAGTAGGAGATATCCAGAGCCCACACGGGCAGGCCGAAGCAGCTCCGGCAGCGGCAGCGGCAGCGGCAGCACGGGCACCGGCAGCTGCATCTCAGGCTCCGGCAGTGGTGACTCGGGATCCAACAGCGGCGGCTCAGACCCCGGCAGCGGAAGCGGCGGTGGAAGCCGGAAGCGGCGGTGGAAGCCGTGACTCCAGCCCCAAAAACACCATCAGCTGCTCCGGTACCGGCCACAGCGGCTTCAGGGCAGCGAATCCAGCAGCGGAGGCTCCAGCAGCTTCAGCGGCAGAGGCGGATCCTGCAGCGGCAGCACCGGTGGATCAGAGGCGGAGGACCCAGCAGCGGCAGCTCCAGCGGATCAGCGGGGGCAGACCCAGCAGCGACATCTCCAGTGGCGGATCCAGCAGCAGTGGTCCCAGCAGCGGCAGCTCCAGCGGCAGCAGCGGGGATCCAGCATCAGGGGCGCCAATCTGCAGGGCCACAGTTGCCAGGCTTGGTTTGCCCCACAGGAAAAGCCAGTACCCAGTTCCAGAAAGCAGAACAGCGGCCCAACATCCCAGCCAGCAACTTGACTGAGACCAAAAGCAGCCAAAGAGGTAACTGGGATTGAACCAGGGAAGGGTCTCACCTGGTCACAAGCTGACTTGGATCCCTCAACAGACCAGAAATCTTAACTTCTTTGTTGATAGAGGATCTGGTTTTTATAATACCTAATCTTGCATAAATGCTCGGTGCTGTTCTTGACTGAATGTGTATAGGGTTTAGTTAAATTTTAGAATATACCTGTATTTTATTCCACTCAACCTATTTGAATACTCCCATAGCAGGCAAACTTAACCCCTAGGACCACGTGTCTAGATACTCTGAGAGTGGTAAGAGCCACACCTAACATCTTAATCTCCTACATAGAAGATATACAATATCAGATCAATAGATACAGCAAAGGATACCCAGCTAACTGGAAAATCTAAGCAGTAACTTAATCCAAGATGCAAAAATATATACATTATAACACAAGAAACACCAAAAACCAAGGCAATATAAATCCACCAAAAAGCATCAATGCTTCAGAACTGACCTCTAGTGAAAACGAGTTAGAGAAAATGCCTGAGAAAGATTTCAAAAGAATGATTGTAAATATGTTCAATGAACTCAAAGAAGAAATCAAAGGAATCAGAGAAGATACAGGACACCAATTTAACGAAATAAAGAAATCAATACAAGACATAAATAAGGAAATAGAAATAATGAAGAAAAACCAGTCAGAATTACTAGCAATGAAGAACACAGTTAATGAAATAAAAAACACTGTAGAAAATCTCACCAGTAGAATGGATGAAGGAGAGGACAGAATATCTAAGCTAGAAGACCAGGTGGCAGATCTAATACAATCCAACAAAGAGAAAGACAAACTAATAGAAAAGTATGAATGGGAATTTCAAGATATTCGGGACACTATGAAAAGATCAAATATAAGAATTCAGGGTATAGTAGAAGGAGAAGAATTTCAATCCAAAGGTATAGTAGGCATCTTCAACAAAATCATAGAAGAAAACTTCCCCCAAATTGGGAAAGAGGTGCCAATGCAGATACAGGAAGCATTTAGAACACCAGCCAGACAAAACCTGGAAAGAACCTCTCCTCGCCATATTATAATCAAACTACCAAACACACAATCCAAAGAAAAAATATTGAAAGCAGTTAGAGAGAAAAATCAAGTTACCTACAAAGGCAAGCCCATCAGGATCACAGCAGATTACTCAACACAAACTTTCAAAGCCAGAAGGGCTTGGAGTGATGTATTCCAAACTCTGAAAGATAACAACTGTCAACCAAGGCTACTTTATCCTGCAAAACTATCCATTCAAATAGATGGAGAAATAAGGACATTCCATGACAAAAGCAGGCTAAAGGAGTATTTGAAGACAAAACCAGCTCTACACAAAATACTTGAAAGAATCCTCCATGCCGAAGAGAAAGAAAAACACACATATAAGGAACCTGGAAAACAACAAACAACACTCAAATACTAGTTAATATAAGAGAGCAAAGGTAGAACCAGAACCACAAAAAAAAAAAAAAAATGGCAAGCATAAATACACATCTTTCAATAATATCTCTTAATATCAATGACCTCAATGCTCCAACCAAAAGACATAGATTTGCAGACTGGGTTAAAAAGCAGGATCCTACAATTTGTTGTCTCCAAGAAACTCACCTTTCTACAAAGGATGGACATTATCTTAGGGTGAAAGGTTGGAAAACGGTGTTTCAAACAAATGGACCCAGAAAGCAAGCAGTGGTTGCTATCCTAATAGCTGACAAGGCAGACTTCACTCCAATATTAGTCAAGAAAGATAAGGAAGGTCACTTTATATTGATTAAGGGCACACTCCAACAGGAGGACATTACAATCCTAAACATATATGCACCTAACATGGGGGCTCCCAAATTCATCAAACAAACACTGTTAGAACTAAGGTCACAGATAACACCGAACACAGTGGTAGTTGGTGACTTTAACACCCCACTCTCATCAATTGACAGGTCATCCCGGGAAAAAATAAACAGAGAGGCATCTGGACTAAACGAGGTCATAGAAGGAATGGACCTAACAGACATATACAGGACATTTCATCCAAATGCTGCAGAATATACATTCTTTTCAGCAGCACATGGATCATTCTCTAAAATAGACCATATATTAGGACACAAAGCAAATCTTAACAAATTCAGGAAAATTGAAATAATTCCTTGCATTCTATCTGACCACAATGGAATCAAACTACAAATCAATAGCAAGAAAGGATATAGAGCATACACAAAATCATGGAAACTAAACAATACATTACTAAATGATGAATGGGTCAATGAAGAAATCAAGAAGGAAATCAAAAAATTTATAGAGTCAAACAATAATGAGAACACAACATACCAAAATCTCTGGGACACAATGAAGGCAGTTCTAAGAGGTAAATTTATAGCTTTAAGTGCCTATATTAAGGAATTAGAAAGGTCGCAAATAAATGACCTAATGCTTCACCTTAAAGCCTTGGAAAAAGAAGAACAAGGCAAACCAAAAATCAGTAGACGGGAAGAAATAATAAAGATTAGGGCAGAAATTAATGAAATAGAAACCAAAAAAACAATACAAAGAATTAATGAAACAAAGAGCTGGTTCTTTGAAAGGATAAACAAGATTGATAAACCCTTAGCAAATCTGACCAAAAGAAAGAGAGAAGAGACACAAATTAATAAAATTAGAGATGAAAAAGGTAACATCACGACAGATGCCAGAGAAATTCAAAAAATCATAGGGACATATTATAAAAACATATACTCCACAAAGTATGAAAATCTGAAAGAAATGGATGATTTCCTTGATTTATATGACCTACCTAAATTAAATCAAGATGAGATTAATCACTTAAATAGACCTATAACAAGCATGGAGATCCTAACAGTTATCAAAAATCTCCCAACTAAAAAAAGCCCAGGCCCAGATGGATTCACTGCTGAATTTTACCAGACCTTCAGGGAAGAGCTAACACCATTGCTTCTTAAGCTTTTCCATGAAATAGAAAAAGAAGGATTTCTACCAAACTCCTTCTATGAAGCCAGCATCACTCTGATACCAAAACCAGGCAAAGATAGAACAAAAAAGGAAAATTACAGACCAATCTCCCTCATGAACATAGATGCAAAAATTCTCAACAAAATATTGGCAAACAGAATACAAGAATACATTAGAAAGATCATTCACCCTGACCAAGTAGGCTTTATCCCAGAGATGCAGGGATGGTTCAACATACGCAAATCTATAAATGTTATACATTATATAAATGGGTTGAAGGACAAAAATCACATGATCATCTCATTAGACGCAGAGAAAGCATTCGACAAAATCCAACATCCCTTCATGATAAAAGTCCTACAGAGACTGGGAATAGAAGGAACATATCTCAATATAATAAAGGCTATTTATGATAAGCCTACAGCCAACATATTACTAAATGGGGAAAAACTGGATGCTTTTCCACTAAAATCAGGAACAAGACAAGGGTGTCCACTGTCCCCACTTTTATTTAATATAGTTCTGGAAGTCTTAGCCATAGCAATAAGGCAAGAGACATGCATAAAAGGGATACAAATCGGAAAGGAAGAGGTCAAGTTATCATTATTTGCAGATGACATGATTCTATATATAAAGGACCCTAAAGACTCTACTAGCAAACTGTTAGAGCTGATAAAAACCTACAGTCATGTAGCAGGATACAAAATAAATACACAGAAATCAGTAGCCTTCATATATGCTAACAACAAACACACAGAGGATGAGATCAGAGAATCACTCCCATTCACAATTGCATCAAAAAAAATAAAGTACCTTGGAATAAACCTTACTAAGGAAGTAAAGAATCTATACAATGAGAACTTTAAAACACTCAAGCGAGAAATTGCAGAAGACACTAGGAAGTGGAAAAACATCCCTTGTTCCTGGATTGGAAGAATCAACATTGTGAAAATGGCAATCTTACCAAAAGCAATTTACACATTTAACGCAATCCCCATCAAAATTCCAAAGGCATTCTTCACGGAAATAGAAAAAACAATCCAAAAATTCATTTGGAATCACAAAAAACCTCGAATATCTAAAATAATACTGAGCAACAAAAATAAGGCTGGTGGTATCACCATACCTGATTTTAACCTATACTACAGAGCCATAGTAACAAAAACAGCATGGTACTGGCACAAAAGCAGACTCGTAGATCAATGGAACAGAATAGAGGACCCAAATGTGACCCCATGTAGTTATAGCCACCTGATATTTGATAAAAATGCCAAAAATATTCATTGGAGAAAAGACAGCCTCTTCAGCAAATGGTGTTGGGAAAACTGGATATATATCTGTAGAAGGATGAAAATAGATTCTTCTCTTTCTCCGTGCACAAGAATTAAGTCCAAATGGATTAAGGACCTTAACATCAGACCTGAAACTCTGAAACTGCTAGAGGAAAAAGTAGGGGAAACCCTTCAACATATTGGTCTTGGCAAAGACTTTCTGAATACAACCCCAATTGCTCAGGCAATAAAACCACAGATTAACCACTGGGACCTCATGAAAATACAAAGATTTTGCACTGCAAAGGACACGGTGAAGAAAGCAAAGAGGCAACCTACAGAATGGGAAAAAATCTTCACCAGCTATATATCTGATAGAGGATTAATATCTAAGATATACAAAGAACTCAAGAAGTTAAATAATAAGGAATCAAACAAACCAATCAAAAAATGGGAAATGGAGCTAAATAGAGAATTCTCAAAGGAAGAAATACGAATGGCATATACGCATCTAAAAAAATGTTCTACATCCCTAGTCATCAGGGAAATGCAGATTAAGACTACATTGAGATTCCATCTCACTCCTGTCAGATTGGCTACCATCATGAAAACAAATGATCATAAATGTTGGCGGGGATGTGGAAAAAGAGGAACCCTTCTACATTGTTGGTGGGAATGCAATCTGGTCCAGCCATTGTGGAAATCAGTGTGGAGGTTCCTAAAACAGCTAAAGATTGATCTACCATATGACCCAGCTATAGCTCTCCTAGGCATATATCCTAAGGACTCATCTCATTACCTTAGAGATACTTGCTCAACCATGTTTATTGCTGCTCAATTTATAATAGCTGGGAAATGGAACCAGCCTAGCTGTCCCTCAACTGATGAGTGGATAATGAAGATATGGCACATTTATACAATGGAGTTTTACTCAGCAGTAAAGAGAAATGAAGTTATGAAATTTGCAGAAAAGTGGATGGATCTGGAAAGAATTATACTAAGTGAGGTAACCCAGGCCCAGAAAGCCAAGCGCCACATGTTCTCCCTCATATGTGGATCTTAGCTAGAGATGATTGGGCTTCTGTGTGAGAAGGAAAAAACTCAGTAGCACAGGCCAGTAGGTTAAAAAAGGAGATAGAAAGGGAAGAGAAAGAAAGGGAGGAGGGCTTTTATTAGGTTGGTATTGTATATATGTAAGTAGAAAGATTGAGATGGGGAGGGGATATGATGGAGAATGGAATTTCAAAGGGGAAAGGGGGGAGGGTAATACCATGGGATTTTTTTTGTTATCATGGAAAATATTAATAAAAATGGAGAAAAAAAAAAAGATAGTCAACCACCATCCATGTCCTGTTTTTGATTATAGACCTATGACAATATGAGGAAAAAACAAAGTTTCTCAGAGGATCCATGTCAAATTACCAGTAACTTGGAGATCTTAGCCTTAGCCTTTAATCTAACATGGAAAGATCTGTGCTGACTACTTGATGTCCCCCTGGGGAAACACAGAGGATATGTGAGGAAACTAAAATGCATGTGTAGGAACTATTTGCTCAAAATCCTGGTGACCACCTGCCTGGTGCTAGTCCTTGCAGATTAGGAGCCCACAGGTGATATTATAACACCTTGGCAGCGACCTATAGGCATAGAATGATGATAGAAAGCCCCATTGCAGAGATAAGAAATTACATTAAGAAGCCTGTTGACTGTGATATCAGGGAAAGGAGGAAAACCTTGCCCTACTTCTCAAGAGGCTATTTGAGGCTCTGAGAACATTCAAAGCATAAATCTCCCATCACCCAGTGATAAGCTCTTCAGGAACATTCATTAGCCAGACAGCCCCTGGCTTCCCCAGGAGCTCCGGATAAAACCTAAGACCCCATAGGCTTAGGATCAAGAACTGGAGTGACTAATTTCCAGGTTCTCTAATACTGGGAGGTGCCAGGTCGGGGTTGGGGTCCAGTGGGGCCATATATGGAGGTATCAGAGGTCCTCACTGCTCACACTGTACGGGTCGGTACTGTGTGGAAGTTGATGGCTAGGCTAATCAAGGATTTGCTGACAGAGTCAAGGCTACCGTACTCTAGAAATTTCCATTCTTTGCATGATAGGAGCCCTCAACGGGCCCCATTGAGGTTTGCAGCCTGTGAACCTACAGGTTTCAACATTGTTCCATTCCAGGGGCTCCTTGTCTGTGCACTTGGAAAGGTAAATGCCCATGAGCAGAGGTGTCCCCCTTACGTGCTGGGAAGGACGGAGAACAAGTAGAAACAGTTCTGTGCTGGCGCATAAAGCTCAACTCCGTATGTCCGCCTCAGTGCCTTCAGACACGCTGTCCAGCGGTTACCGGGGGTCA